>JARQZJ010000034.1:22500-4822500 GCA_030704895.1 Henosepilachna vigintioctopunctata
TCCTATCCCCCACCATACCTTCTATCACGCTATCGGCGTCTGGAACGAAACCCAGTTCATTCCAGGCGGCCCTCCTTCTCTCTGTCCATCGTTCACATCTAAATATCACATGCTCCGGTGAATCCTGTACGCCGCAGGTCCCACAACTGTCATTTATGCTCTTTCCTATCCGCTTGGTGTAAGTGCCAAAAGATCCATGGCCGGTCATAAACTGGGTGAAGAAATAATTCACCCTTCTATGCGCACACTCCACCCATGGTCTTATCTCTTTGACCAGGCGCCTCGTCCATACCGCCACTTCTCCTCCAGCACTCCACCTCCTCTGCCAATTTCTCAGTAATCTCGCTCTCGCCATCCTCCTCACCCCAGGCAGCTCCCCCCTGCCCACGGCGTACAAGAAACCCCTTTCCTGCGCCAGCAGGTCTAACGGCGGGATAGCCGCCACCACCTGCGCAGCCTCCGCAGAGACCGTCCTATACCCACTAATAACTCTCAGCAGGATAGGTCTCTGTACCCTTATCAGCATATTTCTGTGTTTTTCGATTTTACTAACCTCCCTCCATACCGGGGCTGCATATAGAGCGACACTGTGTGCCACCGCCGCCAGCACCCTCCGTTTCTGGCTGCTTGGTCCTCCGACGTTCGGCATGAGTTTCCTCAATGCCTCTGTCTTCTCACCTACTCTCTTCACAATTTCCTTCACATGCGGTCCAAAGGTCAATCCCCTATCTAGGGTCACACCGAGATATCTGGACTGGTTGCTTGCGAGAATGTCCACTCCCGCCAGGGTGACCCTCAATTCCTTTGCCTTTCGGGGGGACTTCAGGATGGTAATTGTAGTTTTTTCTGGCGCCACCTGCAAACCCTGCCCACTCAACCACTCCGCCGCCATACAGTATGCTCTGGCTATCAGAGCTCCCGCCTCCTCCTTCTTCGCCGCCTCGACTGTTAAGGACAAATCGTCCGCGTAGGCGATCGCTGTAACACCCTTTGGATAATGTAGTTCCAAGACCCCATTATACATCAGGTTCCACAGGGTCGGCCCAAGGACAGATCCTGCGGGACCCCCATACTACATTTGAGTGTTACACCATTTGACTGAATTTTTCTATCCTCTAGATAACTACGAATCATATTTCTGATATAACCACTGATCGAAACTCTCTCCAGCGCCGCAATGATGTTTTCCCACCGGGCGGTATTGAAGGCGTTTTTAATGTCAATCGCAACGAACACGACCCAACTGGCGGTCGAGCTCCTCGTCACCCTCTTCACATCCATGACTGCCGACGTGGTGGACACCCCGGTCCTAAAGCCGTGCTGTCGAGGAGATAGCATATTCCGTACCTCCATCTCTTCTTGCATACGTTGCAGTATCAGTCTCTCGAAGAGTTTTCCTACAACGCTCAGCAGGCAAATGGGTCTATACGATGAGGACAACTCGGGATCTTTCCCGGGTTTTGGCAGAAGTGCCACTCTCGCCGTCCTCCAGGCGTCCACCATGGTCTGTTGTCTCAGGAGCTCGTTGAACATTGAAAGCAAATATTCGGGTCTCTCCTCCGCCAGCACCTTCACCGCTTCCGGTGTTATGCCATCAGGTCCAGGGGCTTTCCCCGATTTCAGGCTCTTTACCGCCCTGGCCAATTCTTCATCGTCGAACGGTGTCGGGGTCGTCACAATCTCCCTCACACTACCCTCCGAATTTCCCTCCGGAAATAGTTCCTTCAAAATCTCGGTCGTCCTTCCCCTCGATAACTTAATACTGCCTACGCCAACGCCCAAACGACGCGTAGCTATCCTGTACCCTTGTCCCCAAATGTCCTCATCCAGCTCATCCAGAAGCCTTCTCCATCTCGCTCTTTTTTCTCTGTCTATTTTTCTTTTCAGTTCTCGCTTCAATTCTCTCAGTTCGTCCTCGTTTGTCCTCTCCCCTCCTCCTCTGTTTTGCCTAGTACTCCTACGCCTTAATGCAATCAAATTTGCTCTGGTGGCGGCGATCTCCTCCGTCCACCAATACGGCACTCTCCTTTCCATCCCCACTTTCTCTTTCACAGTAGCTATCTTATTAGCTCTTAAGATGGCTACGTAGGCTTTCACGGGATCCTCTGTCTCCTCCATTTTTCTTATTTCCTCCCTGAACTTGGTCTCCTCAGTCTATATTTCCATTCAATCCTCTCCTTCCTCTCGCCACAACCGGGGAACACCTCGTATGTAATTCTGGCATGGTTCGTGAAAGGGTTCTCCAGCTCCGCTCTCCAACCTCCCACCTCTCTTACAAAGTCTTCTGAGCATAGAGTGACATCTATGTGTGAGCTAGAGTTTCCCCTCACGAACGTAGGACTACCATCGTTTCTGGCCACCCATCCCAATTGTGCCATCCAATCCTCCACGATTTTGCCTCTTTCGTCTGAGCAAGGTGATCCCCACAGAGGCGATTTGGCATTTATATCCCCTGCCACGATGGCCCTAGCGGGTTTCCAGGATACCTCCGTGAACAACTCGTCCACGATGGCACGGAAACGTTCGAGACTGATATTCGGAGACACATAGACAGAGAAGATGACCAAATTTCCCAGGTCTATTTTGACGAAACCACATTTACTTACAACACTATTCACACTTACATTATTTCCGGTCACCCATATGGCTGCATCTTCCAACCTAACCTAACCTAACCTAACCTAACCTAACCTAACCTAACCTAACCTAACCTAACCTAACCTTTTTTTTTTTTTTTTTTTTTTTTTTTTGTGAGAGGAAAAATGCTTTTTACGCACGCCCAGCGAATTTGGCTCTGCTGGGCAGTGTGGGACTCGGAACAGGTTCCCATACCCACTAAAAAACCTCTCCTTTTTCCACTCAAAATCACCACGGGCTGTTGTGCGGCGACTGATGGAAAGCTCCTACCAGCAACGACAAACGGAAATCAGGTTTGGGCCCATTACATCATTTGTCGTGCCCATTACATTTACCCTTATTCTCTTACACACGGTAAGTATAAACACTAATCAACGACTGAATTAATAAACAATATGTATAAATAAATAGATAGATAAAACAATACATGAGTGATTATATAAATAGATGAACAATCAACATTATGACATATAAAATAAGTAAGAAACTGAACACAAATATAAACATACAATTTTAGGCAAATGAGTAAACAAATTTATCACCACATTTAACAAAAGGTCAACACGAATACAACTATATACAGTTTCATGTGAATAAGTAAACAATACAAAGAAAGGACCAAGCGTTCCTCGCACTATTGCTCCCCCTGCCTCTGCATTTCTCTATCCTCCTTTTCTTTAATACTCATTGTCTTCGTTATGTATTCGAAGACAATGTTCCACATTCTCCTATCCCCCACCATACCTTCTATCACGCTATCGGCGTCTGGAACGAAACCCAGTTCATTCCAGGCGGCCCTCCTTCTCTCTGTCCATCGTTCACATCTAAATATCACATGCTCCGGTGAATCCTGTACGCCGCAGGTCCCACAACTGTCATTTATGCTCTTTCCTATCCGCTTGGTGTAAGTGCCAAAAGATCCATGGCCGGTCATAAACTGGGTGAAGAAATAATTCACCCTTCTATGCGCACACTCCACCCATGGTCTTATCTCTTTGAACAGGCGCCTCGTCCATACCGCCACTTCTCCTCCAGCACTCCACCTCCTCTGCCAATTTCTCAGTAATCTCGCTCTCGCCATCCTCCTCACCCCAGGCAGCTCCCCCCTGCCCACGGCGTACAAGAAACCCCTTTCCTGCGCCAGCAGGTCTAACGGCGGGATAGCCGCCACCACCTGCGCAGCCTCCGCAGAGACCGTCCTATACCCACTAATAACTCTCAGCAGGATAGGTCTCTGTACCCTTATCAGCATATTTCTGTGTTTTTCGATTTTACTAACCTCCCTCCATACCGGGGCTGCATATAGAGCGACACTGTGTGCCACCGCCGCCAGCACCCTCCGTTTCTGGCTGCTTGGTCCTCCGACGTTCGGCATGAGTTTCCTCAATGCCTCTGTCTTCTCACCTACTCTCTTCACAATTTCCTTCACATGCGGTCCAAAGGTCAAACCCCTATCTAGGGTCACACCGAGATATCTGGACTGGTTGCTTGCGAGAATCTAACCTAACCTAACCTAACCTAACCTAACCTAACCTAACCTAACCTAACCTAACCTAACCTAACCTAACCTAACCTAACCTAACCTCACCTAACCTAACCTAACCTAACCTAACCTAACCGAACCTAACCGCACCGCAACCGGACCGCAATCGCACACCAACCGCACCGCAACCAGACGGCAACCGGACGGCAACCGGACGGCAACCGGACCGCAACCGGACGGCAACCGGACCGCAACCGGACGGCAACCGGACCGCAACCGGACCGCAACCGGACCGCAACTGGACGGCAACCGGACGGCAACCATATCGCAACCGGACGGCAACCGGACGGCAACCGGACCGCAACCGGACGGCAACCGGACCGCAACCGGACGGCAACCGGACCGCAACCGGACGGCAACCGGACGGCAACCGGACCGCAATCGCACACCAACCGCACTGCAACCGGACGGCAACCGGACGACCGCAAATGGACCGCAACCGGACCGCAACCGCAACCGGACCGCAACCGGACGGCAACCGGACTGCAACCGGAGGGACACCATACCGCAAATGGACCGCAACCGGACTGCAACCGGACGGACGCAACCGAAACCGGACCGCAACCGGACGGCAACCGGACGGCAACCGGACGCAACCGGGCAACGGACCGCAACCGGACGGACGGCAACCGGACCGGCAACCGGACCGCAACCGGACCGCAACCGGACCGCAACGGACGGCAACGGACGGCAACCGGACCGCAACGGACGCAACCGGACCGCAACCGGACCGCAACCGGACCGGACCGCAACCGGACCGACCGCAACCGGACGGCAACCGGACCGCAACCGGACGGCAACCGGCAACCCGCAACCGGACGGCAACCGGCAACCGGCAACCCGCAACCGGGCAACGGCAACCGGACCGCAACCGGACCGCAACCGGCAACCGGCAACCCGGACGGCAACCGGACCGCAACCGGACCGCAACCGGACGGCAACCGGACGGCAACCGCAACCGGACGGCAACCGGACCGCAACCAACCGGACGGCAACCGGACGGCAACCGGACGGCAACCGGACGGCAACCGGACGGCAACCGGACGCAACCGGACGGCAACCGGACAAACCGCAACCGCAACCGGACCGCAACCGGACCGCAACCGGACGGCAACCGGACGGCAACCGGACCGCAACCGGACCGCAACCGGACCGCAACCGGACGGCAACGGACCGGCAACGGACGGCAACCGGACCGCAACCGGAACCGGACCGCAACCGGACCGCAACCGGACGGCAACCGGACCGCAACCGGACCGCAACCGGACCGCAACCGGACGGCAACCGGACGGCAACCGGACGGCAACCGGACCGCAACCGGACGGCAACCGGACGACCGGACCGCAAACGGACGCAACCGGACGGCAACCGGACCGCAACCGGACGGCAACCGGACGGCAACCGGACGCGACGGACCGCAACCGGACAACGGACGCAACCGGACCGCAACCGGACGGCAACCGGACGGCAACCGGACCGCAACCGGACCGCAACCGCAACCGGACCGCAACCGGACCGCAACCGGACCGCAACCGGACCGCAACCGGACGGCAAACCAGACGGCGCAACCGGACCGCAACCGGACCGACCGCAACCGGACCGCGCAACCGGACCGCAACCGGACCGCAACCGGACCGCAACCGGACCGCAACCCGCAAACCGCAACCCGCAACCGACCGCAACCGGACCGCAACCGGACCGCAACCGGACCGCAACCGGACCGCAACCCTTACCGCAACGGACATACCGCAACCGGACCGCAACCGGACCGCAACCGACCGCAACCGCAACCGCAACCGACCGCAACCGACCGCAACCGGACCGCAACCGGACCGCAACCGGACCGCAACCGGACGCAACCGCACCGCAACCGCAACCGCAACCGCGGACCGCAACCGTACCGCAACCGCACCGCAACCGTACGCGCAACCGCACCGCAACCGTACCGCAACCGCACCACAACCGTACCACAACCGCACCGCAACCGTACCGCAACCGTACCGCAACCGCACCGCAACAGCACCGCAATCGTACCGCAACCGCTCCGCAACCGCACGCAACCGCAACGCAACCGCACACAATGCAACGCAACGCAACACAAACGCAACCGCACCGCAACACGTTCGTGTTGCGCATCGCAAACGCACCGCAACCGCAACGCAACGTAACAACAACGCAACAAACAACACACAACACAACACAAACGCAACACAACACAAACGCAACACAACAAACCAACACAACAACAAACGCAACGCAACACAAACGCAACGCAACTCAAATGCAACAAACAACACAACACAACGCAACACAACGCGCAACGCAACATTGCAACACAGCCGCAACACAACAACACAACACACCGCACACAGACGCAACACAACGCAACGCAACCGCAACACAAGTGCTGTGTTGTGTTGTGTTGCGTTGTGTTGTGTTGCGTTGTGTTGTGTTGCGTTGTGTTGCGTTTCGTTGTGTTGCTTTGCGTTGTGTTGCGTTGCGTTGTGTTTCGTTGCGTTGCGTTGCGTTGTGTTGCGTTGCGTTGCGGTTGCGTTGCGTTGCGGTTGCGTTGCGTTACGTTACGTTGCGTTGCGTTGCGTTGCGTTGCGTGTGTGTTGCGTTTGCGTTTGTGTTGCGGTTGTGTTGTGTTGCGGTTGTGTTGTGTTGTGTTGCGTTTGTGTTGGGTAGCGTTTGTGTTGCGTTGCATTGCGTTGTAGTTTCTGACTAATTTGGGGTCGAAAAACACAAATTCCTGATTAGATTTCCAATACAACACAAACACCAACACAAACGCAACCGCAACCGCAACACAAACGCAGCACAACGCAACCGCAACACAAACGCAACACAACGCAACCTCAGCACAAAAGCAACCGCAACACAAGCGCAACTTAACGCAACCGTAACACAAACGCAACCGCAACACAAACGCAATACAACGCAACCGCAACACAAACGCAACACAACGCAATGTTGCGGTGCGGTTGCGGTGCGGTTGCAAACGCAACACAACGCAACGTTGCGATGCGGTTGCAATGCGGTTGCGGGGCGGTTGCAGGGCGATTGCGGTGCGATTGCGGTGTACGGTTGCGGTTGCGGTTACGTTTGCGTTGTGTTGCGTTGCGGTTGAGTTGTGTTGCGTTGCGGTTGCGTTGCGTTGCGGTTGCGTTGTTGCGTTGTGTTGCGTTTGTGTTTCGGTTGAGTTGTGTTGTGTTGCGGTGTTGCGGTTCGGTTGCGGTACGGTTGTGGTTGGTTGCGGTGCGGTTGTGGTACGGTTGCTGTGGTGCGGTTGCGGTTGTGTTGCGGTTGTGTTGCCGTTGTGTTGTGTGTTGTGTGTTGTGTTGTGCTGTGCTGTGCTGTGTTGTGTTGTGTTGTGTTGTGTTGTGTTGTGTTGTGTTGTGTTGTGTTGCGTTGTGTTGCGTTTCGTTGTGTCGCGTTGCGTTGTGTTGCGTTGCGTTGTGTTGCGTTGCGTTGTGTTGCGTTGCGTTGTGTTGCGTTGCGTTGCGTTGCGTTGCGTTGCGTTGCGTTGCGTTGCGTTGCGTTGCGTTACGGTTGCGTTGCGTTGCGTTTGTGTTGCGTTTGCGTTTGTGTTGCGGTTGTGTTGTGTTGCGGTTGTGTTGCATTGCGTTGTAGTTTCTGACTAATTTGGGGTCGAAAAACACAAAAATTCCTGAATTTGAAAGAAAGCTTTCATTTCACCAGATTTTGGAATTTTAGTGAAATTTCTGATCGAATTTTCGGGGAAACTATGAGGTTTATGTAGAAACTGATGATAAATTCGTGATCTGCGCGCCCGATTTGATGAGAAAATGTTAATTTCCATGATGAAAAATTCTCAAAAATTTTCGAAAAATTTCCATCATTTTCGTCGGAAAAACAGTCGAAAATTTTTTTCTTCCGATCTCGACGAAAATGTGGTTTCTGACGAATTTGAGGTCGAGAAACACAAATTCCTGATCAGATTTCCGATGCAACAACTAATTTGGAAGATAGCTTTCATTTCACCAGATTTTGAAGGTTGGATGGAACACATGTAAAAGTTTATTACTTTAAATACGCGAAATGAAAACTATTTTCGAAACTCTATGTTTTATAGAAAAACTGATTATAAATTCTGATTCTACGACATTTATTCGTCGAGAAACTCAATTATCATCGAAATCGGAAAAAAATTATTCTTTCCGATTTTTTTCTAACCAAATCGATGAAAATTTATCTTAAATTTTGATAAAAATTTTTATGCTGAAAATTGACGCTTTTATACAAAATTGTGTCCGCAGATCACGATTCACAAATTCACGAACAGTTCTCGCGCAAACCTCATGGTTTCCTGAATAACGATAAGGGAATTTGCAGAAAAATTCGAAAATACGCGAAATGAAAACTATTTTCCAAACTATATGTTTTATAGAAGAACTGAATGAAAATTCTGATTCTACGACATTTATTTGTCGAGAATCTCAATTATCATCGAAATCGGAAGAAAAAATTTTTTTCCGATTTTTTTTCTAACCAAATCGATGAAAATTTCTCGGAAATTTCGATTAAAATTTTCATGCCGAAATTTGTCGTTTTTACACAAAATCGTGTCCGAAAATCACGAATTCACAAACAGTTCTTGCGCAAACCTCATGGTTTCCTGAATAACGATAAGGGAATTTGCATAAAAATTCGAAAATACGCGAAATGAAAACTATTTTCCGGTTGCGGTGCGGTTGCGGTACGGTTGCGGTACGAATGCGGTTTGGTTGCAGTGCGGTTGCGGTTGTGTTGCGGTTGCGTTGCGGTGGCGGTTGTGTTGCGGTTGCGGTGCGGTTGCGGTGCGGTTGCGGTGCAGTTGCGGTACGGTTGCGGTACGGTTGCGGTTGCATTACGAATGCGGTACGGTTGCGGTGTCAACCGATCAAAAATACAAATTTGAAAATTTTTAAATATAAAAACGGTAAAATAAACATAACTCACATATCTTGAAAATCGAATTGCTTTCATTATCAGTATAAAAGTATTATTATTTATGTAATGGAATACAATATTTATTTATTGAGCTATCGTACACAAACTTGACAATTTATATTACATTAAAAATTTAACACTTCAGAACTATTACAATTATTTTACATTAAAAAGTTTATCTCTTAGGAAAATCAACTTCCATCAATAATTTCAACGACTTTTTCATCATCATCTTTACCAGTACCAGTAGGTTTATGATAGCTGAAGTAAGAACCGAACAGTTTTGATTCGAACCTATTTAAGTGTCTAATAAAGACCGCATCAATAGTAGTTTTGTATTTCGTTGTGCTAAGATTGCGATCATTTGACATAGTTAAACAAAATTCATTATTTAAAAATTCAATCAATAGTTGATTTTTATGGTCTGCAAAGTTTATGTTGAAATCTCCACTAAAAATCATTGGCAATTCATCAAAGCTTTTTCCAATTTTTTTTTAAGCAATGCAGAAGCGTCATGAGAATAAATGAATGAATTTTCGTACAAGAAGTCTCGTATAGCACGCAATGACTTATCTGGAGAGATGTAAACGGCAACCATAATAATAAACTGATTATCACCAGAGTGCCAACGACTTATACAAATATCACCGATATCAGAAACAGTAGCATTAAACATGCTGTTGTATTTCATATGCACATCCATATAATTTGTACAATAATGAACTGTGTTCATATTTTGATAAATAGCTACTACTCCTCCCGCTGGACGATTATTTCTTCTGAAACTCGCAACAAAGTTGAAATTCGGAATGTCAATTATTTCATCGGTACCCATATGAGTTTCTGATAAAATTAACACATTCATCTTTTTAACAAGAGCTAGATCATTTACATGCGCACTTAAACTTTCACAATAGAATGAAAAATACACACGAACATTCGCGCAAGCGCCTTGCGCCGCCTGCCCTCTCTCCTTCCGTCTTACGAATTCTCGAATGTCCTTACGCGAGTTTAGAAATTTTTACCCATTCCAAAAATATATATCAACGGCAATTGAGAAAATTAGTATATAACTTCTAATTAGTATAGAAATTGATAAAAATTTTCAAGAGTATTCAAGGATAATGATAATTCATTCTGTGCAAATTCTTTCAAATATCTAATATATAAAATTTTCGTGTCACGGTGTACGTTATTGAACTCCTCTGAAACGTGTCAACCTTGAATCTTAGCGTGCATGTCGACTATAGGGTGGAGAATCGGACATCAACATCACCCCCAAAAATTTTTTTATTTTTTTTAAACAAAATTTTTTGTTTTTATTTTTTTATGATACAGCATATTTCCAATTCAATTTGATCTCCCGTCGTCGCCGGTCGACAACTGATCAACTATCGATTGATCAGTTATTCGCGCCAGGTGTCACCACTCATCCAGCAAACATCACGGAGTAGGGATGAGGACGAAGCCGGTCTCCTGTCTTACTGACTATACATTTTTCAGCCATTTTTTTTTGGTTTTATTTGTGTATCAATCGTAGCAGTCAGTGTTATATCTATTTCTTCAGTTTTTCTGTGCAACTCACTGTCATGTTAATTTTACTGTCATCGTAAATTTATCATTCATTTCCAGTGCAATAATTATTTATTTACAATTTATTAATCTGACAAAGACAGTTTTAACTTTCAGTTTATTAAATGATCTCATGTAAATAAACACGTGTTGTAAGCTTCCGCCAACAACGGCCATTATCGTACCTGTATATATTGTTCTTAACATTTTTTGGAAATAGTTTTAAATCAAAACGAAAAAGTGTAAGTGGTTAATAAATATACGTGTTTTATTATTGTGGAAGGTAAATCAAATATTATGCAGATGAATACAATATTATGTCACTGTTTTTCACCAATACACTGATAGAAGGATTTATTACCTATTAATAATTTATTTAAACGCAATTATTTAATTTATTAAATTTAAATTAATATTTCTTAAAATTCAATAAATATTTATTTAGGAAGAGAGTACATTTATTAATTGTTAACAAATATTTATGTCACAAATGTCTATAGTATATTCAAACAAACATTTATAATTGATAAATATTTTGTTAAGTGATATTTATTAAATCCCATGATGTTAAAAAATCATTTATTTATAGTCAATAAAGCATATCAAATATAGACAAATCTTTCTATCCGTTTAAGTATTTTAACTTCATTTATTTATATCTTCTATGTACAGTCAGCAATGCCAAAAAACGCAACGAGGTCAATTTCAGCCATGAGAGATATAAGAGCACGAAGATCAAGCGAACAATTTCAAGAAAACAAAGCAGATATGCGTGTGAGAGTGGGACAGTTACGTGAATCACAATCACAAGAGGCACGAGATGAACGAAATCAACAAAGGCAATTAGAACGAAGAGAAACTCGCAGATTCATAGTCGACAGACGTAGAGGAATTGACCAACAACGCCAACAAGTTCATCGAGCATTAACATCAGATTCATTTCTTCGACTAGCATTCCAGTACGAGCCTGATGTTGAATATTATGCTCATTCCAAAGTATTGGTAAAGTCATTGTTACTTTGGAAAAGGAATGCCCGCATTGTCATGCACTTAAATTCAAAAATGAGCCAGTTGGGATGTGTTGCTCATCTGGAAAAGTACAACTAACTGAAATTGAAACATCACCTCAACCATTGCACGGTTTACTGATCGGTACAGATCCAGATTCTAGCCTGTTCTTGAAGTCAATTCGCACATTTGATTCATGTTTCCAAATGACATCGTTTGGAGCAACAAAAATAGTTAACAATATAAACATCATCTTGAATTGCAAGTTTCAAGGCGAAAATGTGTTGCTGCCACGAATCCCAATGATTCCTACAGATGTGCCAATTGAATTCAAACGCACTCAATTCCCCATAAGATTGACATTCGCTATGACGATCAATAAGTCACAAGGCCAGACATTGTCTGTATGTGGCTTAGATTTGGAAACATCATGCTTTTTCCACGGACAACTATTTGTGGCATGTTCTCGTGTGGGAAAACCCTCCAGTTTGTTTGTGTTGGCTAAAGACGGACTAACCAAGAATATTGTTCACTCTATTGCGCTGAGTGATTTTTTTTTCAACTGCCATAATTGATAGGATAATACGAATAATTTATATAGCTATCGAAAATTGTAATTTAAAATATATTCGTTACTTTAATAAAGATTAATTTATTACCCTGAATAAAGCATACTTTCATTGTTTATAATGCTTTCGAGTATCACAATAATACCCATCGTTCATTAGTAAAAATTGCAGAGTACTTGGAAAGTTATTATCATTTTTCATTTGCGATTAATTTCCAAGAATTGAATTGAAGATTGATCACGCTGTTGTATACATTAACTCTAAAACACATCCAGTATTTATACTGACCATATACGCTTTCGGAATAGTGATGCCGATGGGTTCGATATTCACTATGTTCTTGAACCGTACGGAATCGGCTTTGAACTGTAGTTTCAATCGGATCTATAAAGTCTCTGACAATATAAGTCTAAATATAGTCTGAACAATAATAATAATAATAATAATTTTGAATAATTTATATTACATAACTGTATAGGTTCACTAAATATTCGAAGAATTGTGATAGTTGTTTTGACAGGATACATCAGAATTGTTTTCGTAGGAAATTCCAACTCCACATGATATAATTATGAATCTACTTGAACTCTAACATCCATTATTACGCTGTTGCATTTCAGGCAACAACGCTGTTCTTATAGACTTCGCAATGATAACTCGCAACACTGTATCTTTCCCACACTTCTACTCTTTTTGAAATAAAAAATGCAGCCATCCAATTTTATCATACAAGATTCGACAAATGCGTCGCTCTGCTTCCGAGTCTGAACCGAATTGCATCGACCGCTTCCGACAATATCCGATTGTACTTCTCGGTTGGCTTGTATGACGTAAGACTATTGAAATTTTCCCTTCATACATAACATTTAGGTTACAAAAAAACCAAAATAATTGTTAACATTTAAGCCGATATGGCTGTGAATATAATGATTTTATTTTATGTATAGTTTATGGGGATTTATTTTTAATTTATGTGCAAAGCCCTGCATTCGTGAATATGTTTAAATTAGAGTTGATACGATTCTAAATTCAATAACACTTTATAGAAAAATATTGAAGAGGAGAAAACTTTAAAATATCATACATTGACTTTTCCTGTACCTAAATTAATAGAATAAAACGTATGAATGAATTATTTCAACATAACCTCTAATTGGTTGTTAACCTTTGATAAAAATTAACATAAATCGTGAAAAGTAATGAGTACCTATAAATGTGATTGATTTATTCAATGCAACTTCATTTTAATGTAAATAATATATTATTACATATGGAATATAGAAAGCAATTTTATTTAATTTATAATTAATTTAATTCTCATGATAATACCCACCGTTTATAAGTGAATCTTATCATTTCACAATAAAACATTGTTATATGAAGTTTCATTTACATCATAGATCGGCCATTTGTTTATATGAACCGGCAACACTGTTTCATACTCGCGATGCTGTTCTTTCCAGCCAAAAAATATTAATTTCTGATGTAGATAGATATTTGGAATCGTCCTATCGGAAAGTTCATTTGGCGCGTAGCCATCTTTTGAATCACTTTAGTGCGCAGACTCTGAATTAGCTGCCTGAACTTTATCAGATTTTTAATTGCTGAAAGGTTCAAACTGTGATTATATTCTGGACGACTAATTAAAGAATAAAATCTTATAGAGTTTGTTGCGGCTTATCGATATTACAATGATTTCATATGTGTCTGAATATCCTTGGAAATTGAATCCGTCGGACAGACTCTTTGAAAGTTGGTATCTTCATTTTCTCATGTAAGAAATTCAATAGAAATTTTAACATGTGTGTACATTCATTAATTTCGAAGAGTTTGGATGTTTGGACAATGTTCAGATTTGATTTCAATGTATGTTGCCTATTATCCGACATTCCTTCATAATAATTTCAATTTATAAGTAAAATTTTAATAATAAATTTATTGTGTGAGAACTTCTAAATATACAAAGGGAAGTATTCGCCGAAGCGTTGTTCCATCCTGCCATGAATTCATAACATTACACATAACAGAATACATAACATAATCTATAGAAATAGATATACAAAAGAAAAACAAAGATTAGGAATAAGTGTTCAGTAATTCTTGTTTGAAAGATGTTTTAATGTTAATATATGATTCATAATTCATTTATAAGTACATTTTGGCAGGATAATATGTGTTCGTTAGAAATAAACTGCCTAATCTTCATTTAAGGTACAGTAAAGAAAATTTTAATGCCATAAATTATTCAGTTTGTCAATTGAAGTTGCACATAACGAAAAGAAGCCCATACCTTTTGATTCAGTACATAATCACGTAACGTCAAAGAAGTAGAGTTTTCTATTTATAATAAATACCTAGTATATCATTAATCCAACTAGTTTTTAAGTGTAAAATAGATAAGTACCTAAGTGTATATTACTGTAGAGCTGATACAAGTGAATTTATTTATTTAATAAATTTCACTACGTTGTAAAAAAGATTTTCAATTTTCACTATAGGCTCATTTGAATTGGTCTTCTTGAGAATATTATAGAAATCTTAAATGAAAATTACCTAAGAAATGTTAATAACCTAATAAAAATGTAAAAGATAAGTACCTAAGTGTATATTACTGTAGAGCTGATAGAAGTGAATTTATTCATTTAATAGATTTCACTACGTTATAAAAAAGATTTTCAATTTTTCACTATAGGCTCATTTGAAAATTACATAAGAAAATGTTGATAACCTAAGAATATATTACTAAGAGAAATTGCTCTCTTAATTTTTCATCCCTCTACGATCAACCCTCATTTTTTATTTGCTAATTATAAACTTTAATTTTTTTTGCCAACATTTTTATTTTTATTTTGTTATTAATTGAGTAAAAATCTGATATTACTCTCAATTTTTCATCACTCTACGATCAACCCATTTTTTTTATTTGTTAATTATAAACTTCAATTTTTTTGACAAGAATTTTTTTTAATTTTGTCATGACTTAGAATAAAAAAATTTCATATTACTCTCAATTATCACTCTTATATGATCAACCCCTATTTTTCGATTGCAATTATCATTTTTTTCATTCTATCTTCTAAAATACTGACAGTCAGTATTCTGTTAGCATCTGAAGAAATCGTTTGTAACGACGAAACTCAATATTGACAACGACGTTGTCAATAAAGTGTAAATCTAAACAACTGAAATCTTGAAAACTCATCCGATTATTTATTTAACAAATGTATTACCAACAGAACATACATACAGCTCACCAAACGTAGCGTGATCGATGAGATGCGCGACCGGGCAAGTAGTATATCCCAACTTAAACAGAGATCGGTAGATTTAGTCCCTCCCACAGTTTACGTGCTACGTTTGGTGACCTGTACCATTTTTGTCCTGTCGTATCACCCTGCTTAGGAGATCGGAACCGAATTTTATCGACCCGTTCCGAGAGTATAACCGATTGTTTTCTCGGCTTGTCTTTGCCTTTGAAAATATTCGCCATATACTGAGATTTACACCTCAAAAATTAAAATCAAGATATGAAACCAAAATAATTTTCTACAGTTTAGCCCAGGCAACCATATGCGATATTTATCGTTTACAAAACGTTTATTTTAGGTCATTACCTTTACGTGATTTGAAATAACGTTTACAAAACGTTTCTTTTAGGGGATTTGAAATACATACTTTTAAGTGACGTTTATAACTTGTTAAGTTCCTCTATATCGCGAAAATGAGAAGAAGTTGAGGATAGTTTTTTTAAGCAGTTTACTAAATTGATTGATGTGGTCTCATTCTCTGTGGATGTGATCATAATTCTTTATTGGCTAGTTTGAATCCTAGCGGGAGATGTGTCCAATCCGACGCATTCGTGTTGCTAGATGAGCAGCCATTTTCAATTTCACTTGTTTACCCCAAAGTCTAGCCTGGATTGATTATCGCGGTGGTGGTGGTGATAGTACTAATACATAAATAAATTTACAATCGTCCTTATCAGTGTTAACGATCTTTGTCATGTCGCAAAAGTCAAAACACTATCAAATTATCGAACTGGAGAATGGTGAAATAATCGTAGTTCATGAGACTTGGGTAAGCCCCGAAAAACAACATGTGTTTTGGCCTCCATACCCTGATAATTACACTTATAGAAGATCGTTAGAAAAGCGCGAAGAACCGGCAGCTCATTGGACAATTCATCTAACAAAACGAGTAATATATCGGACCGGTATGTAAACATGTTTCAACTACCTTAAAAGTGTTGTACCTATTTCGAATTTTTTAATTTTCAGATAATCTTCCTAAAGCTTTAGCTAAGGTTAAGAAAGCAGAATACACATCAAATATAGGTAATCAAAGTTAAATGATGGATAATCTATTTTCATTTTGAACATATTTGTTTCAGTTTATTACCATCTGCTCCCACATATTGTTACATTAAAAGAACAAAATAGTCAAATATTAGCTGCTATAAGACAAAATATATTGTAATACACCTGTGCAAACTTTGTTAACAAACACAAAATTTCCCCTAAAAGATATTAATGAAGTTGAGTCATTTGAAGCTGAATTGGACAATGAATGTGCTAACCGTTTGGTAAGGATAAACTTGTAACATAAAGTCAAGATAACTGGACCTCATTTCAGATGCTATATTTATCAGTTTTTGGTGGTGAATTCACTGCTACAGTTACAAATCGGATTTTGAGGGAAATGTTTGCTGATACTGTTGCATGCTAAATATTGAGGAAATTATAGAGGAAAAACCAACAAAATTCCATTCCAAAGTTTGAAACCGAAAGATTTAATCATTAGTAAGTACCTATTTGTCAAATGATTTAGTGAACATGAATTGAATCAAAAATAAACAATACATAATTGGCTTGTGCTCGATAAAATATTTATCTATGAAATTGTTATGACTAAGGTTTAGTAACTATGAATTTTTGTTATGATGCCTCAGTTTTGTTGAAAATAATTTCAGTTAACCAAATTGCCAAGGAATTTGTTCAATTACTGCTGTAGGTATTTCCAGTTTATTCAAATTTTTTTTTTTAATTTTAGACTCCTTATATGTATTTTTTTTTCAACTAACTGTTTCATATAAATGTCAAATCAATGCAGGAGTCACAAGGTATTATGCTTGTATTTAACTCAAAATACCTGTCTGAATTCTTAAATGACTTCTTAAATTTCCAGTTTAAAGTACAAAAAGAACATGTTATGTTTATATTTTTCCTCTATATTTTACTCTAATGATTATTGGATTATTCCTCTTTTACTCTCAATAGTTAAAGTAGCTACTTATTGTTAATACTTATTCTTTTTCAATAAGCTGTCTATATTCTTTGGCAAAGTATATCCACTCAATCAAAATTAATATCTCAAAGTTTTAAATTAATGTTAGACATGCTAGGCATTTTATGAAAATGATAACCAATCCATTTTTAGATGTCAAGAAAAAAAGAACAAGTGCTGCAAGTGTTGATGTTGAAAATGCAGTAAAAACTTGGCTGAAAAATGGACCTTAGAGAGTTAAGTCAGCGGAAACCAAACACAGGAGAAAAACTAACTAAGGTTATTTTATTTAGTAAGTGTTCATGATTTTATTTTTGTCCTACATCATCATGTACAATAAATCCAAATTAAATATATATATATATATATATATATATATATATATATATATATATATATATATATATATAGGTATATAAATACTGCTGTTTCCTCATCAGACACAACCAAATAATTTTGTGTCATTTCCTTTAATACATTACTCGTTAGGATAAATTCTGGTCCTACAGTCAGTTACTTTTGTGTTGATATTACGCTGTATTAAAAATTTTTTGTGCATGGTGATTATTTAATGTGTATTAATAATGTTATTTTTTTCGTTTTTATATTTTCGTTAGGCTGTAGGGCATTGGTCCTTTTTGAATTGTAACATTGTTATAATTCAATAAATAATATTAAATAATAATATGTTTATTTTTGTGTACTTGTAGCATACTATACATTTGTTAATATGCGTTTGAAACTACTTGCCTTTAAATTTTTTTTTTGTATTATGGAACTTCTTATTGTCAATTTATTATAAAAAGTTTATTACTTTGTTAAAATAAATTGATTGTTACAATGAAAGTGTTATTATTTCTATGCTGTCATTTGTTCACATAAGTTCGCCTAGGAACAAACGCTGAATAAACTTATTTCAGTATTTCAAGAACGAAAGTAAACGTCTAGAAATGCTAAATGAACGTATTTCAAGAACGTTTCATTAACGGTTTGGAAGACGTTAAATAAACGACTTTTGAAAGCGTTGAGTAAACGTCTTTCAAAGACGTTGAATAAACGCCCTAAATATTACGTCAAAAAGATGGACAGATTTACGTTTCTATTACGTTTAGAAAGCGTTACTCTGAAACGTAATTTTGGTAATTGGATGACGCTTTTTCGGCGTTTTAAAAACGATTTCTGGTTGCCTGGGAGCTGACATGGATGAACTTCACTCTCATGTAATTTATATGAATTTATTTTTGTTTTTCTACTGTGTGTGTTCAGAATCTTGCAGATTTTGAATAGATTTATATAGTTAGAAAAGGCAGATATTTTAATAATGCATTAGGCAATAAGTAAGTAGGTTAACGCAACTATTGCGAATCTCATGGGTTCACCATACTTGCATGAGTGTGATGAACTTCTTTTTAGCGAGTAAGCAGTATTTATTTTATTTATCATTTTAGCGAGTAAGCAGTTTTAATTTATGTATAAATACGTCAATATTCTCTTAATAAAATCAGTTCTAAATCAGTAGTTAACTCATTCACCTGACAAGGAGTAGGCAGATAGAGGCCTTGTCAGCACCGAAACCCTTTCATACCGATTTCCAGGAATCGGGGGAATTGGGCCTTACCTAAATTGGTTTTCCATCACTAGGCAACTAATCAACCCCCTGACAAGGAGTAGGCAGAATGAGGCCTTGTCAGGGGGAAATTTCTTTGTGGAGAAATAGCACCTCATATTTCTAAACATGGTCCTTCGAGCTACAGTTGAACCACTACAAGACTAGCAACCAAGAGGGCCATCAGCGTCTATCGAGAGGCAGTCACACACGAAGAGATCCACAGTTCAGGTCCTTCAACTAAACTACAAGACTAGCAACCAAGAGGGCCATCAGCGTCTATCGAGGGGCAGAACCAACGAAGAGATCCACAGTCAAGGTCCTTCAACTGAACTATAAGACTAGCAACCAAGAGGGCCATCAGCGTCTATCGAGGGGCAGTCACACACGAAGAGATCCACAGTCCACGTCCTTCAACTAAACTACAAGACTAGCAACCAAGAGGACCATCAGCGTCTATCGAGGGGCAGTCACACACGAAGAGATCCACAGTCCACGTCCTTCAACTGAACTACAAGACTAGCAACCAAGAGGGCCATCAGCGTCTATCGAGGAGCAGTCACACACGAAGAGATCTACAGTTCAGGTCCTTCAACTAAACTATAAGACTAGCAACCAAGAGGGCCATCAGCGTCTATCGAGGGGCAGTCACACACGAAGAGATCTACAGTTCAGGTCCTTCAACGTAAAAATACAAGACTAGCAACCAATAGTACCATCAGCGTCTATCAAGAGACAGTTATACACGGAAGGATACACAGTACAGGTCCTTCAACTTGAAAACACAAGACTAGCAACCAATAGTACCATCAGCGTCTATCAAGGGGCAGAAATACACGGAAGAATCCACAGTGTAGATTTTTCAACTAAACTACAAGACAAGCAACCAAGAGGACCATCAGCGTCTATCGAGGGGCAGTCACACAAGAAAGGATCCACATTCCAGGTCCTTCAACACTGAAACGAATCCAAGCTGAAGTTCACCGATCAAGAGAGCCTGATTGTAAACCGTGTCATATGGGAAAATTTAGTACAGCCGTCGATCTGAAGCCCTTGATGTTAGATCGTTCAAAGTCTTTGAGATTTTGAACAGATTTTCTATACACAAGTAATAATAGAACCCAATCTGATGGGAGAATTTAGTACATCCGTCGAAATGAAGCCCTTGTTGTTAGATCCTCGGAGCCTCCCAGCATGTTCAGAATCTTGCAGATTTTGAACAGATTTATATAGTTAGAATAGGAAAATATTTCAATAATGCATTAGGCAATAAGTAAGCAGATTGAGGCCTTGTCAGCAACGAACCCTTTCATACCGATTTCCAGGAATCGGGAGAATTGGGCCTTACATTAGTTGTCCACTTGTAGATAATTAATCAACATCTGACAAGGAGTAGGCAGATTGAGGCCTTGTCAGCACCGAACCCCTTTCATACCGATTTCCAGGAATCGAGAGAATTGGGCACTAATACTTTTCATACTTTAATAACATTCTTAGATTTATGGTAGGGATTAGCACCCCATATTTCTATACAATGTGCGAATCCAATTCTTTTTCATACCATTTAAATAAGATTTGATTCAATCTCAAATTTGAATCAATTATAGGAAAATATTAAGTAGGAAATTTCAAAGGGTCATAGATTTATTTAGGTACTTTTTCTGAAAGCTGATATAATAAACAGAGTAAATGAATTATTTTTACATAGTAACTTCTAATTAGTTCGAAAATCAATTAAAATTAGTAAATAAATTATTCTTACATAATAACTACTAATTAGTTCGAAAATCAATGAAAATTTTGAATATTTTTCAAGGATAATTCTTACATAATAACTTCTAATTGGTTTGAAAATCAATGAAAATTTTGAATATTTTTCAAGGATAATGATTAATGATAATTCATACTATGCAAATTCATTATATCGTTAATGTAAGAAAGCATATGAAATTTACAATGTACTTTTATTCAATTTATAATTCATCTCAATATCACAATAATACGTACCCACGGTTTATTAATAAGAATTGTAGAGAACGTGAAAAATTATTATTATCATTTTTCATTTCAAAATAAAGCACTGTTAGGCTGTCTCATTTACAGCACATATCGTCGACGTTACGATGAACACTGCGATTCATTTCGAAGAATTCCATTGAGGATCGTTTACGATGTTGTAATTATACATGAACTCTGAATCTGAAACATCTCCATTATATTCTATCTGCTAAATGGCAACGCTGCTTCATATCCACGCTTTTGTTCTTTCAGGCCAAACAATATCAATTTGTAATATTTGGAATCATCCTATCGCCAGGTTTATTTGAGAAATGCGCCATCTATTTGAATTATCACTTTAGTGCGCATGCTCTGAATAAGCTGTCTGAATTTATATGAGAAATTAGGTTTTTACTTGTTGAAGATCTCAAATTGTGATTTGATTTATTAAGTTATTGATGTGCAATGAAAAATTAGAATGGAGATTTTGTAGCGTTATACCAATATTGCTTTTACCTCAACGATGTTTATTGTTTTTGAATATCCTCTGAGATTGAGTCCGTCGGACAGATGCTGTAGACAAATGGTATGTTTATTTTCATTGTTTCATTATTTCCAAAAGAAGAGTTCTTCTCACAATGCTTCTTTTGGATATTATATAGATACACTCTTGAAACCCTTTTCTTCATTATTCGATAAATAAATATATCTTAAATACTTTATTACATCCATATTCAAAGATTCTCTCAGGATGAGGATTCTCTTATTTTACAAATTTAAAATGTTGATTGAATGATTTTTTTTATTTGACGGCTTTCTTTCAACTTGTTTTTATTGGGTATATATAAAATGTTAATACATAATAATGATTGAGGAGGCCGGTAATTGGAGAAAATTAATATCCATAATTAAATATTAATAATAAATAAGATAAGAGTTTTCTGCTTCAACATACTCTGGAAAATTACCAAATACATAGTCTAATGATATTATGTATTTTCAGAAGCATTCGGGTTGATGAAGACCAATAACTTATTACGAAGTTCGAAAGAGTAAAAGATAAAAATAAATTCGCATAAACTACATATATAAGTTTGATGTATTGTCAGCCATGTTGGCTAGACTTTTGAAAATTATTTTGTTTTCGTTCCATAATTTTAATTTTTGAAGTGATATATTGGGCTATTATTTTCAAAAATCTTTTGTTTGTCAATTACAAGTTTGCGAGGTACAATCGGATATCATCGGAACCGGTCGATAAAACTCGATTCAGATCTCCGATGCAGAGTGATACTGATACTGTATCACTCTGCATCGGATATACTGCATCACTGATACATCTGACAAATCCTAGATAGGTAGTTAATACTAGTGGGGTGGATTGAGTTTTCAAGAATTCAGATATTTCTTAATTTGAATAATCGCAGCGCGGACGGTTTTTTTTATCACTCTGGAGTCAATTTGTACAACAATGTGTTGTGCGAGAAATGCAACTGCGTAATAATTGATGTGAGTGAGTGTGGTAGATTATCTCAATCCTCGTATTAAGTAGAGTACTTAAATAAACAATCTTTCACCATCAGCAAAGAAGCTTACTTTAATTGACATGATAATACCTTAAGGAATTCGAGGGTGCTTGTTGTATTAATATTTATTATGGTATACCTTTACTATTAATACATATTAGTAATAAGTAACTAATATATAATAAAAGTACAGGTGAAATGTTGTTTTCTACATAACCTATAAGAGAAGTAATAAGTAAAAACGGAAAAATTTTTTTAAGTTGCCATGAGACATTGCCTCACAAATGTCGTATATACAACTAAGAAACCCACGAGAAGTGAAGGAGTATAAGGTATATTAATTAATAAGGGATATTAATTTGTATTTGTTTTGAGGTACTATTTCACATTTACAGTTTTAAAAACTGTAAACTTACTTCTTATGGAGAAATGGCAATATTTTTGAGACAATATTGGAAGGGCAATATAATTACATATCAAGTATTTGATCTGAAAAATGAGAGTAGATTCCTGATCACAAATTAGCTTGAAAAGGCAGATACCATCAGTGGAACTACATAGTGAATTTTAAAGAGTAAAATGAGAATAACTGTTAAAGAAAACCATATCTATGGAATCATTTGGAAAATTCACATTTGCGAACAAATTTTATCTGAATAAAATAAGTAAGTATGTAGTATTTATGTTGTTTGATCTTAATTTGATTAAAGCTGTTTTTAGATCTGAAATGTTTACTTAAAATAAGCTGCAGACAGAAAGAATACTTTGGAGAAAATTCAGAAGAAAGTAACAAAATGACATATTTAGAAGGAATATCTTTGAAACTTTTGAATTGTTGAATGAATTTGAAAAGAAATGTGTTCTTTAGTATAGAAAGTCATTAGTACTGAAAATGTCGATAACTCTAGTCACAAGATCTTCATCAATTAACTATGGTGGTGAGAAGAAGACATCACAGAGGAATTTAATATCATTTTAGGGGAGCTGAAAAACTACTGGAAGGTAATTATTCATATCGTCATCATTTCCTTAAGTCTGAGAGACCATTTAAAAGTCTATTCATTGTATTTTATATTTGAATGACCTACCATAACTAATTAATAAATAGAAAAATTTAATAAGTTGTTGATTTACCATTTTCTTATTTCCTTCAGAACATTCCAAATATCATAAATACCATAAAAGAATTAAGAAATCAGGATTTCTTGTTATCACAAATACCTAGACTGGTTCTAGGATGAATGTCTATGAAGATGTCTGTGTTACTCTCTAAGATACTCAATTGAGATATGAATTCAAGTTGAAATTAGTTTCATAAAATGTAGGTAATTATTAAATCAAGTATTGAATATGGTATATTTATCAAGTTATTATTGCGCTCCTCTTTTTATTATCAAGTCATGTTAAGTAAATAAATAAAATTTAAAAAGAGTATAATAAAGTTAATTCTTTTCTGATATTATAAATAACCAGATAATGTTAAAAAACAGAATAAGAAACAAAAAGTAATCAATTAATTCCCATTTTCACACACTATATGATTTGCAGCACTTAATGCAGTTGTATAGGCTAGAGTTTAGGTAGATATAAATTTGGTCTCGTTTTCCTTGCTAGAAATAAAAAAATAGTATATTTGATTGCAAGGAGAACATCATTGAAGAAAGATATAGTAAACAGATATGTAGAAAACTGAACTCGTATGAGAGATTGAGATTTAAAGTCATTTGAAGTAAGAATAATTTTTTATTTTGGTTTTTGTTAGTGCACCTAATTTAGTTAAACCAACATTTTCGATTGGAACTGCCATATTTTGCATGTGGATTTTATGATGATAATATTTAGAATATCTATTTGGAAAACAGCCTTCAACTTCAAATGCTTCAAAACTATGTTCTTAACTACTTCACAATGGTCACATGTAATTGCATTTTGTATATCATAATAGACATTTATTAAACAAAATATTTAAAAGAATTATATTACAAAGGCACCATAGATTATTGTAATGTCCATATGCTTATCCATGTAACATTTCAAGAAGTAGATAATCTAATGTCCCATACATAATTGACGTTCTTGATTTTGGTGCGAGGTAAGATGATCTAAAATCTGTCAATAAATTAATAAAGTTTCTACATGCCCTTTTACTATCTGTCTGCAGTAATGTTCTCATTGCAATCATGTATTCTGTTTTCTTCTCTCTAGCAAGAAAAACAGGACCAATACATGTATACAAGAATATACATGTGCGCAGTCAGTAGCCAATTTCAAAATCTTCAAGGGTGCATTCATAACTGCACTGTGTAACGTAAACATTTATGTCATCTTTGGATAAATAAAAAGTTTTGATAGCAGGCTTAACTATAAAGATGTTGAGTAAACAAACATTACTCACTGAGCTTTTTTCATAAAATGCCTTCAAACTCAATCAAAATTGTTATTTCTAATCAATTTTGACATTAAGGTTTGAAGTGATGAATATACTGAGGGTGTATACAAAATCATATTTAATTTGTTTAAAACGATTTACGATAAAAAGATGCAAGTGGTTATAAAAACCGCAGATGCGATATCTTTTATATACTTTATGCGACAAATTTAACTAAATAGTATATTGCTCAGAATTTCCATAGCCATTTTGCGATTTGATTTTTTTTGCCAATAAGTAATTGGTCTACCAAGTGTAATTCAGAATTTTCATTTTCGTTTATGTTTCAGTATAAGTTAATACACTGATTGATTCTAAATCTAATCATTACAACTAACTGAAAAAAATGATATTGAAATATTTTGACATTCCATTACAATGACAGATTCTGATCACCATTTGTTATTGGTAACCACAGAACATACCATAATTTGGTATGTTCTCCGCTGCTAACAAGAAAAACGATATTATCGAAATTTCTTCTTTATCTCAACAAATTGCACCTAGAGAATTTTTAATGTCGTCCCGTCAAGTATAGTACGAGATATCAGTAATTAATTCCCTCTTTTCACCTACATCTTTGAAAAAAATATTACGTATTGTTTTTAATTTAAGTAGATACAAGCCCGACATTTACTTTATAATTAAAGCAGCATTCTATGAACTGGTTGAAAAGAAACCTGTAATCTCAAAAAGTGCTTACTGATATTGCTATTGTTAGATGCCGCTTCAATAATGTAAGGTGCGCTCACGAAGTATAACTTCGTGGGTGCGCTCTAAAAATGATTTCAAAGTCTCAAATGATATTTAGAAGAATCGCCAATCATAGATGGCGTTACGGTAAATAACAAATAGTATTCAGTAGGATAGATACATAAAATGTTTACTAAAAAGTACAATGTCAGTTAATAGTTGATTTATTTAAGATTATTTTTATATAAGTAAAATCATTTTAATTATGCGAAGGAAATAGCGTTATTTTGACATGAAATCATTACTTATGCCTGTAATTTGCGTTTTTTCTAATAAACCACGCTCAATTTCTAATGTATAATGGGCTGAAGGAGGAAATCAGTATAATTTAACCAAAACTGTATACATAATTGTATATTTTACTAGGCAGGTAATATCCATGCATTTGCTCGCAGTATTAGAACATTCAACTTATTTACAAATTTTAAAGTGACTTTTCTCTATACCGTATATTGTTTTTTATAATATAAGGTATGAGTGTTTTAAATATTTTCCTTTTATTTATACCTAATCAACAACGCTATCAGTCCGAATGAAGGACAAATATATGAAAAAACAGTTTCGCGACAATATTTGCTCGTTTGAAAGAAATGTTTCTCTTTTGTATTCAACTATCAACAAGTAATTTCTATTAATTCATCAGAAAAAATCTAAATTAAGCCAATTTGACAAAAAAATATAAATATTTATGAGAAGACAATTATTTCTTCTATTAGAATAGAACTATTTTATATCAGTGTTTGTTTGACATCAAATATTTCTATGAGTGTTGAACTCTACGTGAACTCAGGTATTTGAAAAAACTCACGCATTTGATAGTAGTAAATTCAGAATATTTTTCGTATTAGATTGTTACAATGATAACACTATTGCCAAAATTTTATATCCGCTTTGACATCACTATAATAAAAATGATAAACCATTAATTCATCAGACAGTATTATCAGATCAATCATTGCATCATCAATTACTTTCTCCTGAAAATAAATTTTGTGAAGTTGACTTCACAAAAACTCAATTCCTGTATTATAAATTGTTTAGATTTTTAGATTATTTGTCTAATTTACAGTTAATGATATCTTTCCATTTTTTAATTTTTATCTCCCATATTTAATCATTGATTCGATAGAATTTTGTTAAGTCATGAGCAGATATAATCTGATGTGGCTATGCATTGACTGAAAATGATTAATTTTCAATTAGGGAAATTGACATTTTTGGATATTTTTCACGTAATTTTGGCAATTGATAATTGCTAACGAAGAATATTTAAATTTCTGCGTTCGGTATAATTTTGGTTTTCGTTGCAATAAAAAGATGCTTTATCTCCACATTTTGTGAATTGTATCTGAAATTTTCAATTGTGTTCTTTGAAATGAAGGTACATAGAGTTAACATTTCATAATGTTAGTATTCTAGTTTTGTTATTATAATGTTAGTATTCAATATGTTAAGTATTCTAGTTTTATATTGAATATCTTTATTTTATATTGGAATTTGAAACTAAACTAAAACTATAAACACAAGAAAATAATATGCCTTTGTTGACAGCAAAGAGTAAACTCTCTTCTTAAATAAATGAGTATTTAACACTTTCAAATTCGATGGTGAATGGTTGAAAATTTTAATACTCTGATAATAGAGTGACTGCTCAAATTCAGCTGTTTTATGCTTAGGAATAAGTAGCATGTCACTGTTCCTGGTTAAATACTCATGATTACTATTTAATTTAAGAAACCTCTCTTCATTTTCTTTAACATATAATAAACATATAAACAAGGTATGGTGAGTAGATAGTTTTTAATGAAGATAGGTCTACAAGATGTTCGTCGTTAATATCGAATATGAAACGAACTATTCGCTTCTGTGCAAAAAAAAACCCTATTTATTTCTGTAGAGCAAGCCTGCAGCATAATAATATAGTTCAGAGACCTAGGTATATAACGGGTGTTTCTTTTAGAGGCATAGAAGTTCGCATTACTGTTGAAGATGGCGACCTATTTAACATCTGAGGAGTGATTTATTCCCAGTTTGGTTTGGCAATTCATCATGAATAGACTCATGCATGAACAACTCTTGCAAATAGTGCAATTTAATCCCATCTTCTCCTTGTGCTTTGTTGTTTTTGAGTTGCTGGATAATTGCCGTAATCTCTTCCATATCAGGGGCTTGCGAGTCTGGATGCGTAAACCCCGAAAAGTCGAACATAAATTTTTCTTGGGGTGGAATGCATATGAGAAGGGTGCTGAAATATTCGGCTAACATTTTGCAGTTATTTTTTGTGTTAGTTTCCAACGCGCCACCGGATTTTTTGAAGCAAAGAGTGGGCGCTTGGTATCCTCGCAAGTTTTCTCTGAAAGTTTTGTAAAAATCTCTAGTATTATTATTGGTGAAATCCTTCTGTATTTCGTGACACCTATTATTATCATATCTCCGTTTTTCTCTTCTAATTACTTTGGAGGCCTCTTTTTGAGTTGTAAGGAAATTTTCCCAGTTTTCCTCATTTTTATGGCCGTTAAATTTTTTCCATGCAGTTATTCTCTTGTCGACTGCTTGGTCGCAGATTAAGTTCCACCAGCGGTGTTTCCTGGTGCGAGGAGGCTGTCCTAGTGTGATGGCTTTCTGAATATTCTTTGTAAGAATTTCCCAATTCGTCGATTCTTCCTGATTGGTTTGTGCAATGATTGTATCCTTGTGAAGTTTCAGATATTCGGCATCGGACCTAACTTTTCTGGGTGTAAATTTTTTATTTCTGTTGGGTTGAAATTTTGTTTTTATTTAAAGGAGATAGTGATCCGAATCAAAGACGCATTCACGAGTTCTGACATATAAAATTTCCTTTACGTCGTTCTTGGAAATTGCGACATGATCAATTTGATATTCACCCTGCTTGAGACTGGGCGATCTCCAAGTAGTTAACTTATGAACTTACAGAACGCGATATATATATATATATATATATATATATATATATATATATATATATATATATATATATATATATATATATATATATATATATATATATATATATATATATATATATATATATATATATATATATATATATATATGTCAATTACGAAATATGGAAATATTTCAAATAAAACTGCCAGAAAGCTGCCTATACAAATGTTGTCAACGAGAACGTAACCTATCACCTTCGAGGGTGAATATTGATTGCGTTTAGAAAAATTACTGAACATGTTGAATGAAAATACAAGTCATTTGTTTTATCTTTATTAGGAATCATTTATTCAATCAATCAAGAATAGATGACTTTCAATCTCCAGGAATCTTCAGAATGACGAGAACATTAGTTCGTGAAATAATCACGAAAGCTCCCTCTATCGAAGAAATGTCGTATAAACTCTCTCTAACATTCTAGATCCCTTCCCTCTGAGGACATTAGTGAGAGTACTTTGACAGGCTTTCTGACAAACACCTCAGAACTTTGTCTGAAGTGGTCTAAGAATGG
Organism: Henosepilachna vigintioctopunctata; assembly: GCA_030704895.1. Taxonomy (NCBI): domain Eukaryota; kingdom Metazoa; phylum Arthropoda; class Insecta; order Coleoptera; family Coccinellidae; genus Henosepilachna; species Henosepilachna vigintioctopunctata. The sequence goes on from JARQZJ010000034.1 coordinate 51,855, forward strand.
TCGTCTGCCCAGATCCATCGCTCCAGATCACACCCTGGCAGGCAAACAAATAACTAATTTCCAGATTCATCCTTCATACCTAGTCAATACTGAGACTTGTGTTCTATTTTTTCAAACTTTTTACTCTGTTCAGGATTATTGTTTGAAAGATACGTGAGGATAATAAATATCAGAAACTTTACAGATCTTCGAAGGAGCAGGAACGTATTTTCTGAAATATAGAGTGGGAGATTACAGTAGACTTCCATTCGCTTGCGCTGACCTCTAAACCGGACCTGGGATTTGCTGAACTGAGGATCTGTTGTGGTTCGTACTGACATCGCACTTGAATAATTATTGCACATAAATATATATATATACATTAAGGTTCGATAGTGACATGTTTAGTGTCTTACGCGCTTTTAGTTAGACGCTAACTGGCGTGAAACTTCATTGTTTTTTAAAATTTCGTGTCGTTGTTCTAACAAGGTGAGTTAGTTTTGACGAATAGAACATTACACTTGAAAATTATCGGAATAAATTCGAACAGTTTTGAACAAATGTTAACGTTTTTCGTTTATTTATACAGAAATTTATTAGAATGATTCGGGTGTTTAAACTTTAAAAAATTACTTTCAGTTCTAAGTTCCTTTCTATATTTATTCCAATCTTTAAAGTGTGTTTTCCGTTGCTTTCTACTGAATTTTCTATTACATCTAACTAGATTTCATTTGAAACGAGTCAATTGTTAGATATTATAATTATCGTTGAATTGAAACTTAAACATTAATATATTAAATTAAAAACACAAAAACATTTAAAAGTTAGACTGTTCAGTCTAACTTTTGAAAATAGGGTAACACCTCTAAACAATTGTCAAGTATTTATTTATAATAAATTTTGTGAAACCTAGCGAAGTGTTTTTTATTTAATATATTGAACAATGTTTCACCAAGAGATCAGCGAACACTCAGTCAACTTTCTTGAACATTAATTAACCCCAATTTCCGAGTTAACATATTTTTCAGTTCTACAGACTTATAGTTTATTAAGGGTGCTTTGAAGTGTTGGTGATTTTTATTAACTAGTTATAGGTAATTCCTAAAAAACGGGTTGAAATTGAATGAACTTAGGCTTCTATTTTCATCCATAACAAAGTTATAAGATGTCGAAATTTGCCTGAACTGAGAAAAGAATGGTACGCCCAGGGCCGGATTTAAATTTGTGCCGCCCTGGGGCACTGAAGAAAATGCCGCCCTATGACTTAAATTTCATTTTAATAGTTTTGATATCTTATTTTTTAAGAATTAGAATAACTAATTGATTGCAGGAAATTTATTATTTATTATATATTATTTATCATATATTATGTTTTATTATTAGTTAATTATATATTGTATAGAAAATTTTTTCTCACTTTCCAAATTTTGCCGCCCTAAAAAATTTGCCGGTACTAGCCCCGACTGCCCCTAGTATAAATCCACCATTGGGTACGCTCTTGGTTGGCCCTTTTTTGCTTGACTTGGCGCCCCAGATATATATATATATATATATATATATATATATATATATATATATATATATATATACATATATATATATATATATATATATATATATATATATATATATATATATATATATATACTTTAATGTTAAATATATATATATATATATATATATATATATATATATATATATATATATATATATATATATATATATATATATATATTTAAATTTGGAATATTACACCAAAATCGACTGGGATGAAAGGTCTCTCAGGTTTACGCCCTGTTGCTCTACCAACAGGGCGTTGGGTTCCTGGTTCGTATCCCAAATTACAAATTTAAAATATTTCTTCATATACAATATGTCCATACGTGTATGGTAAGCACGAACATTAAATATATGATAACGAAAAATACTGTTTTTGAGATTCAACAGTCTTTTATTAAAAATTGTGAATGACGTTTTAAAATTATTCAATAAAAGTGAGTGAAAACACTGTTTATGGTTACCATACTACTTTTTTGGAATTGGTTTACATCAAGGAACGATCGTGAACATTAAACAAGTCTATAATTCTAGTCATATTAGCTTTTTATAGAAATTTATGTCCCTCCATTTTTTGGCATATACACCAACATAAGCGTTTTGATTTGATGTTTTGGTATGCATTATTGAAACAATTCAAAACTCCAAAAATATTTAGTTTTAATTATCTTCGCATGAATTTCTGTTCAGATATCAACGAAGGCAAACATATTTTCCATTCTCATTTTTTTTTTTAGAACAATACCCGAGTGCAACATTTCGACATGAGTAATACCACGTAAAACATTTCATGAACTTTATGAGAATTATGAAGTCTCTGAATATGAAAATAATGTCTCTGTATGTGTCGAATCGAGACTGCGATGGTTTATTCACACAAATTTTATCAATTGCGATCGAAGTCACCTGAATCATCTTCGTATTGAACTTTGATATTTCCTAAACAATATTATTCATTTAGTGATTCAAAAGTTAGTGAACTAAAAAGGAGGATCGCTCGATAAACACGTTTAGTTTTGATACTTCCCGATAATTCATAAATATAAAGGAGTTTTGTTCTGGATATGCTAAAAAGTACAAGTTTGAACTTTTACGTATTTTACGTAAAATTACGTATCAGAAACTGAATTATGTTTGGGGGCCAGTTTCTTGGGTGCTTCGTAAGTTGACTCTTTCTTTTTCTACGGTTATTTCAACCTTTCGCCATCCATAAATGTTTTCAAATTATTATCAGTAGATTTTTTTATTTATGCATTAAAACTTATAGTTGCATAATTATATCATATTTGTGAATATAGGTTTGTGTAGATTTTCCAATCATCATTCAAGATAAATAATAATCAGTGATCATTTACTTTGAATCCTGATAATTTTGAATATTGATTTTTTTTTATTTTATACAATGTTTTGACTACTTTTATACATTTGATGTTGAATATCGCTGTATTGTCTTCAAATGTAGACTACTTCAAACAGCATGGAATTTCTGAGTTTAGTTTTGAATTGTTACACTTTTGAAGCGCTTACACAGTCCTACACCAAAAAAAACAAGTTTTTTCAGTATTCAGTGTCAGATATCGAAACAATATTTATGTGAATCGTTTTTTCATTCGTTGTTTTTGTGACGTTGAGCTCGGGCCTTTACGAATTATTTTTCCTCATAGCCACTTTCGCAATCTCATATTTACGATGGCCGAGAAAATTTGCACAAAATTTTGCATCCTAAATTGCAGCATAATTGCCAAACGAGGGGTTTCTGCATCAGGTTGTCATCAAGTTCGACACAACACAATTCTTGACAAATATCTGATGTGTTGTTGTTATATGGAACTAATATTTGAATCACGAACTGGATTCGTAGTGGAATATTTTGATAATTTCAGTTCCCTCTTCTCATTCCAAATCATCCAATTAAGTTGCAATTATATGACAGTGAACTATCTATCAACTTAGGAATATTTATTAATTTCCACTGGTGAAATTTACATTAGTGTCGTATTTTATTCACTATTAGTTCAAGAAAGAATATTGTAGTGTCGTTTTCGAACAATATTCATACAAGTTTAAATTCGAAAGGATTACTATCCAAATTTAATTACCTATATTATATTAAGAAGAGCGAATTGAATAAATCGAGTGCTTGAAATTTCACATCTAACAACAGGGAAGGTGAGAGCATTGCTACATAATATTAATATAAAACTTCATTTCATTTGAATCTAAAACTGAAATTATCGCAATACGTGAAATTGTAGTACCTACCTAAGAGCTTTTTTCAATTTTTCGTTTAGTTTATATAAATGTACGTGTACATATATATATTCTTCGTATAAAATATGCGAAAAAAAAATATTTAATGCATTTCGGGTAGTTATGCTAAAACTTTACAAAAATACATCCGAATTTGTGTCAAATCGAAAATCTGAAATTGTCATAATTCTATTCATCTTGTAACAATTTCAACGAAATCACTGTATATAATATTGAAATTATCTATTTTTTTGACGAGTGGAGTAAATAGGATGATACTGAATTTTTACTTTCGTGTTTTGTGCAAACTGATTACAATATTCAAGGTAGTTACTCAAATATTTCGGTGTTTACGTGTTTCATATCAATGACAATGAAATATATTTACATATATAAATAAATTCATACACATTATATATATATATATATATATATATATATATATATATATATATATATATATATATATATATATGTGTGTGTGTGTGTGTGTATTTTCAGCAATAACACTCTTTGTTAATTGACAAATCTTTATTTCAATTGTATTCGTATTTTTTATAGTATTCCGTGAATTTTGAAGAATGTGTAACATTTCTGAAATATATCTACATTATTTTCTTCTTAAATTGGTTAAATAGTAATTGTTTAAAGTAATTAAAATCGTGTTTTACAGTTATTTTATATCTATTTGGGGCAGTGGTTTGGGGTTTTGTATATGTATGGTCTTCAGTTCGTTTTTTTAAATTTTGAAAAATTGTATAAAGTAATGAAGAAGACTAAGAAATTTCCGAAGCGAATGCTGAGGCAGAAACATTCCTCTGAATATCAAAAAGTCAAAACAACCAAGTTGATTAACGAAATTGTAATTGACGTTTGTTGTCCGTAGTAATTCATAAAATACATAATCAACATTGATATTTATGAATTTCATTTTCATTTGGGCGTTACTAAATGATATTCATTGAAAATTTCAAGTACTTTTATAGATATTAGGAGTGACGGTTTGGAGTGTATTTCGTTAGATTAGGAAGTATATCTCATAATTAGGAAGATCAGTGGTTACACACACACACATACACACTTACTCATTTCATTCAGTTGTTGATTTATAATCAGCACAATTTTGATCGCCGAACGATGCTGTCGGTGAAAATAATTGCGACAAACGTATAATAGCAAGTACACTCCGGTCATCGACGTGCGTGTGGTCCATGTGTCCGTCCAATCTTGCCAGTAGCGGATGAATTATCCTCATTGACTTCCTTATACATGGTTTAAATAACATTAAATTGCATTGGGACACCGTTTATTCTGAACTCGGTCAGTGAAGATGATTGAGAGTCTATCGCACGCTTGAATTGACGTGAAAATGCAATCTGTCGATGTTTAGAGAAAGTAGCATACATGAAATTTCCTCGCGATGTTGGCAGATGAAGAAGAGTGGCTGATTGATGCAGTGCAGCCTTCGTCTGCATAGCCAGAAGTTGCATTCAATTGCTGTTTTGTATTGTTTACTGTGGAAATTACGATCAGCAACATTCGTTAACAACGTCTGCAACATTTAATAATCTGAACGCAATAACTGAGAAAATATGGTCGAAATGATATAAATATGATTGAGAATGAAAATAAGAATAATAATAATAGAGAGTATTCATTTTTTGAATCCTCAATCTTTGAAAATAGCCAGGAGAATATCAAAGTTAATACTAGAAATTGAAAATTACAACAGTGAAACTAAAAATTGGATATCAATATTTAAAAAAGCAAAGTTCAACATAAAATTAGTATAATTAAATCATCAGAATAACAAGTGCTTACTTTGATTAATCATAAAGTCTCCTAAATATTTATTAGTGTTGGCGTTTACTTGATGTAAATCCATTATAATTGAATATAAACTTAAATTCAAACACTTGAACTTATGATTTTCACTTTATTGACTACATAGCATGACGCGTTTCATCGTTAAAACGACTTCTTCAGATGCTTACAGAATAATATTATTCTGTAAGCATCTGAAGAAGTCGTTTGTAACGACGAAATGCGTCGTGCTATGTAGTCAATAAAGTGTAAGTCATAAGTTCAAGTGTTTGAATTCAAGTTTATATTCAATAAAGTCTCCTTTTTAACAAAAGATTAATAAGTGTACTTTGCGGTATAGATATTTAATTGGGAGAAACACTTTCACACCACGAAATTAACCGGAGTTTTGATTCTCAAATTAGTATCAATACTCCTACACTTTCAACTGTATCACCGGATTATACCCTCACATTGTCGAATGAAATATTGGCATTAATTTTTACATCTTCCAGTACGTTAACAAAATATATTGCTCGAGTTTCCCTTGAGTTCATTTTCAGTGCATGTTCACTCGAGTATTCAAATATATTTGTTAATGTTGTATTTATGTCTTCACTAACTGTATACACTTTTTGCGGTAAAAAGCGCTCATATTTTTTGGTGTCATCAGCAAATTGATAGTTTGTAGTTACATTTTTGCCGTCTCAGATCGTTTGTACATCTCTCTTTCCTACTCAGATCCATAATATATCACAAAGAAAAGAGGACCAAGAATTGATCCTTGCGCGCGCCTTTGATTGAATATTATTAATCTCTACATTACACTACGAATACTATTGAAAAAATTTCTCCCTTCATAAAATAAAAAATTCTGACTGTTACATTATTATTGTCGGCTCGTCGTATTGAATATTGTTTGATAAAAAGCGAACAAATGTAATTTATTCAATATATATATATATATATATATATATATATATATATATATATATATATATATATATATATCGTATATTATCAGTATGTATTCGGTATATTTCTCAGTAGATATCTGCTTACAAATACCCTACTGTTTCGAACAGAAAAATTTTTCCAAGGAGAAATCATCGTTGTTTTATTTGAACACAATGGTATAAACTTCAAATATTGATTCTGATTCCACCTATAATAATAGATTTGAAAATTGAATGCTGAAATAGATAGCTGAATATGATTTATTGACATTATAAGATTATACGCCGGTCAGGCACCTGGAAGACTATATGACGTTTTGACATTGAAACAGAAGGTCGAGTTCTTATATTACTCCATTCAGAATAAACAGTTATAAGGAAACAGTTTATGTTGTTTTGATTCCTATTGTAGATTGTTCGAAAACAAGAAACAGGAAGTGAATTATTCGAAGAACCAGCTTATTGATTTTTCTTCTCTTAAATATTTCAACTGAAAATTAATCTCACCAATTACAGACTGAAAATTGAAAACTTTCATTGGTCATAAATTTACTAAGAGTCGAATCAAATTGCTCACAAGTCATATCTGGTCCAACTCATGTAGATCTTGTATGTTTCACTCAAATACAAACTTATTTTACAGCAGCAGCAAAAATATTTCATGATGAGTAGTGATGATCTTAAACTCTGCTTCAATACACATTTTTCTATTGCCACTCCAGAAAGTGCGAACATTTTGAACGTCTTCTAGAGCTCTGCTCATGTTGCGACCTTCTCGCCCTGAAAGCATGCTGTAACAATAAAAAATCGTTAATCTTGTATATACGAGGTTTGTTCAAAATGAAAGGTGAATTTTGAATTTTTTTGTATAATATTAATTTATTCATCAATATCCACTTTAGACTTCATCTCATCAATTGAGGCAAAACGCTTTCTTTGCATTGTCTCTTCAGTTTTGGATATAGCAAAAAGTCGCAGGGTGCCAAATCTAGTGAATACGGTGGTTGAGGCATGATTACGGTGTTGTTTTTGGCCAAAAATCTGGAACAAGCACTGATGTGTGAGCTGGTGCATTTTTGTGATGTAGAATCCATGAATTGTTTTTCCACAATTACAACGGTTTAAGCCGTATTGCTTCCCTCAAACGTTGCCTAACTTCCTTGCAGTATTCCCTATCAACCATGCGATCTGTTGACAAGAACTCATGGTGCACCTCGCCGTTGTAATCGAAGAAAACAATGAGCAAAACCTTCACATTTGATCGAATTTGGCGTGCCGTTTTAGGTCTTGGTTCTTCTGGCCTCTTCCATTGGAAGGATTGGGCCTTGGTTTCGACGTCATAATCATATACCCACGTTTCGTCACCACTTATGACCTTTTTGAGCAAATCTGAGGGATACTAATGCGACGTTGCTTGAGTTCAAAATTTAGTCATTTTGGGAACAAACTTCGCTACCCCACGTTTCATGCCCAGAACATCAGAAAAAATTGCATTAATTGCACTAAGATTGATATGACGACATTATCAGCAACTTCCCTTATAGTTTTTCGACGATTTTCCAAAACCATTTTCTTCACTGTTTCGAGGTTTTCTTCGTTTGTTGACTTGGATGCAACTGCAGAACACTCACCGTCATCAACATCTTCTCGGACATCTATGAAGCGCTTGTACCACTTATAAACACTTTTTTGAGACAAAGTAGACTCTCTGAATGCCAGTGTTAACATTCTGGGTGCGTTGGAGCATAGTATTGCATTTTAACGCAAAATTTGATAAAGATTTCGAGATTCATTTTTTGAAAAGTGAAAATCGAAAAACACACAAAAAGGTGTTAACCTTTTCAGTCGTCAAAAACAAATTGTCTTTCGAACAGACCTCGTAAATAACTATTACGACCGTAACAACTGTCAATGTTGATTGAAGCCTGATTTATTGCTGATAATGAAGCAACTTACAAAATAATACCATCGTTACCTAATTTTACTTCATATCACTTGCATTGACGATTCAAATGATTAACTCTAGCTATACAAGACACTGTATTTTATCGTTTCATTGAACAACTGAAAATGATAATATTCAATCAGTATAAAGTGACCAATTTTTACTAAACAATTTTTAACCTACATAATAAGAAAGTATCTTTTTATTGCAAACTCATTTTTATTAAGAAGCGGTAAATGTAAATAGAAGTGCGATTTGATATTGAAGTAAATAAAAGGTATTTCGCGATGTGTGACTCAATTTACGTATATGTTAATGAGATGGTTGAAAAGAATAATTTATTTTATACTTGGGTAGCCCAACATGGTTCGCAAGATTCTATAAATAAGGTCAAGATTGGCAAGTTCTGTGAAAGCAATTTGAGGAGAATACATAAAATCGTAATGCGATAAATAATGTGCGTTAAATATCAATAACTAAATACGCGTTAATCTAAAGTTTCGTTTTGATATTCTTCATACAAATTGAGAATTGGTTTTTAAGTCTTACTTATTTCAATGTCACAAGAATTTTTGTGAACTCAGAAAAACTTCTCAAAAATTCACGTAACGATGAAATGTGTTATTCTGAAAAACTCAGCTACAAAATCAATGTCAGTGCTATTTTAATCTTTTACAGTGGAATAATTGCGATTAAAATAATATGTAAAATCATTTTTACACGCTAACGCTTAGTATTTCAACTTTGTTTGTATTAGTTTTCTCAGAATGTTTCAACAGCAACTCAAATTCAGCACCAAAAGTAATATTTATATTTTATTCTAATCCTTTACCGTAAAATATTCACATTTTCATGTTTGAAATTTAATGTAGACAAAACACAACTTATTTTCGTTGGTTCCTCCTCAATTATCGATAAATTCTTTCTCATATCCTATGTAGTTCTAAAAGGACAAATAATAAAACCTGTAACTACAGTTAAAAATCACTGTCTGCTAATGGATCAACAAATAACATTCGAAAAACATAGAAAACTACAATTAAAAACAGCATATCTTAAAATTAGAATTTTTTCACCTCTCAAATACATCTTGACAACAAATCAAAATCAACTCTGATAAACTCCACAATTCTGTCAGGGTGTGATATGCTAATGCTGCATATTCTCCTTGTTTAACTGTACAACTCAAAAACGAATTACGACTTTTACGAAATACCTGCATACGTTTTTGTTACAATATAAGACGTTTAAATCATACCTATAAGACATATATATATAATTCCAATGATATTCTAAAAATGGACTTCAGGTTTCAATCATAATTTTATGTCTGAAAATTTTATCAACATCTTGCACCAAGTATCTGGTCGACAAAACTGTTCTTAGAAATTAATCATATTGCCGAAACATTCGTGAAAAATTGCTGATAAATATACCAAAACATAATACCGTAAAGTTTCAGGCATCATTTTCGTACTTGGTCTCTGAAAATCTAAATCAACCGAATAACGAATAGAAAATTATGAAGACTGGCGTAAGCCAATATTAACCACTTTTTGAAATGGTTTTCCGTTGTTGTGTGCTTCTACTTGTTTGTCAATATTTAAGCAAAAACTTTAATGAGATACTAGTCAATAAATAATGTTGTATTATTGTTATTCTTATAAATTATCGTTTTTCGAATTCGATTTTTTATCGAATAATAGGTTTTTTTACTGTTTTTTTTTATTGTGAAAGCTTTTTGTTGGCGATGTTTTTTTTAAACATCGAAACGGCTTTCACCTTTGCTATTCCTTTCTTTCAAGAAAATCTCAATGATAACCTTAAAATATTAAATATTTAAAAAAATCTCACATATAAGAGATGTAGAAAACTAAATTCATTGAAATGTCTTAAAATCAAGAGTTATAAGAATATCATCCTGGATATTAGGTAAATTTTTGAATTACAAACCAAGTAGGACAATCTTCACTCAACTCAACATGTTACGAACATAGTTTGAATAAAACTAAGTAGTTTGTAATTTTCACTTTAATTCAGTCAAACAGGTAAACCTTTGTTAGTTTTTGACAGTCAACATGTTACGAACATAGTTTGAATAGAACTAAGTAGTTTGTAATTTTCACTTTAATTCAGTCAAACATGACAGTATTGTTTCGCCAATACAGTGCCTTCATCAGTTTATCATTTACATCTGGAAATTATAAAATACTCAGTTTTATTCAAATCATGTTTTTAAATTTTTTTCATCAAGCAGCGGCCTGATCGATTAATGATTCTGAGAACGTTTAGAAGAAGAATAAATCGATTGTTCTCATTATCTAATTGATAATAAAAAGTCTGATCGCCGCTGATTCTCAAAAAATCAATTTTTTGAGAAAAATCGAAATCATCAGTCAAAATATGTGAAGTTATTGTTATTCAGGACAAAAATAATGCAACATTTCGAATATTGCTCCACTATGTTATTCTTTTAAATGCGCAAAATTTTGAGGTGCAATGCATAACCCCCAGTTAAAAAATATGCTGAACTCTCTAAAATTGATGCCTATTGATTGAATAAAGAATACTCTTTGCTTTATACATATACTCATATTTGAAATTCAAAATGAGTTGTTTTCCTTCAATGTAATAAAAAATGTAACATATGTGAGTGATGTGCATGGTTATGATACTAGAAATACTGATAGTTTTCCCATCGAATTTTCTATCAAAAATGTAGACATTTTAACTGTGAAAATAATTTATACTATGAAGGATTTAAATGCTGTCAATAATTCACCAAGTAAAGGGTGTTTTTTAGAGGTATAGAACTTTAAATTGCAATAAAACAACGATGGATCATTCGATTGACAAGAATTTTTTTATTCGAAAGATAATCTTGTGGCATTACATTTTGAACGATTTCTGACATATGACCGCCACGGCTGGCTCGGATGTAGTCCAATCTGAACGTCCATTTTTCGATGACTTTTTCCAACATTTGTGGCCGTATATCGGCAATAACACGGCGAATATTGTCTTCCAAATGGTCAAGCGTTTGTGGCTCATCCGCCTCAAACAAACATACATAGCCCCACAGAAACTAGTCTAGCGGTGTTGAATCACAAGATCTTGGAGGCCAATTCACAGGTCCAAAACGTGAAATTAGGCGGTCACCAAACGTGTGTTTCAATAAATCGATTGTGGCACGAGCTGTGTGACATGTTGCGCCGTCTTGTTGAAACGACAGCTCCTGGACATCATGGTTGTTAAATTCAGGAATGAAAAAGTTAGTAATCATGACTCTATACCGATCACCATTGACTGTAACGTTCTGGCCATCATCGTTTTTGTAGAAGTACGGACCAATGATTCCACCAGCCCATAAAGCGCACCAAACAGTCAGTTTTTCTGAATGTACTTGAGGATTATCTTCACTCCAAATGCGGCAGTTTTGTTTGTTGACGTAGCCATTCAACCAGAAGTGCCCTTCATCGCAAAACAAAATTTGCGCGATACGTATTCCGCACAGAACCATTATTTTCGAAATAACATTGCACTATTTGCAAGCGTTGTTCAGGCGTGAGTCTATTCATGATGAATTCCCAAGCCAAACTGAGAATAAATCACTTCTCAGCTGTTAAATCGGTCGTTATCTTCAACAGTAATGCCAACTTAAAGTTCTATACCTCTAAAAAAAGAACCGGTATCTCGAAAACTAGTACCTACTGGTGTTGAGATATATGTTCATGAGTTGAAAAAGTATATTTTGGACAACGAGATAGGTATGTAATCCTAAATTTTTTATTTTTCAAATTAAGTAAGCTTTTGTATAGATTTTGCTGAATAAATATTAATATTTATTAAATTAAATTAAATTAAACACTTGGCTTAACGTTATATATTATATAACTTGGTTATATTTAACAATATCAAATAGTCAACATGTTTCGAGCGTGAGCTCATCTTCAAGACAATGAGTTTTGAGTATTGTAGTTTAGGCTTGAAGATGACCTGACCCTCGAAACATGTTGACTATTTGATATTGTTAAATATCGTGAAACATTAAGCGAAGTGTTCAATTTAATATTTAATTATATTTCACCAAGAGTTAAGCGAAAATTCAATCTCAGACAATATTATTATGATCATGATGAAAACGAACTCATTCAAGTTCAAAATGATTTTTGCGCATGACAAGTTGTGTGAAACCCAAAAGTTAATCAAGTCGCTCGGACTTCCCAGCTACCACTGACCTAAGACCTGCGGTTTGTCCAGAAAACCTTTCATACATATATAGTAAGCTGCATGTCTTCGAACCGCTTCATTTGTGTCGAAAAAGTGACCCCAACTGTTTTGATTGTACCATTTATCGTCCGTCTCGAGCCCAGCGTCGTCAGGTAAGTCTACCCGTCAGTCAAGTTTCGCGCAAATCAGTCATTCTCTTTTTTTGCGATATTGGTCGGTTGCACAAATTGCTGATGCAATACTGAAGCAATTTATTCGGTAGAATTAATGAGCTGTATGTAATGGGGCCTTCAATTACAACCGTTATTCAGTCTTTAGTGATTACTAGAATTTGGTATTTCGACAGGTGCTCTGAAAAAAAATGTTGTACTTGCGTTTTCTTGTCTCAAGTCCTGTACTATGCGAAATAATATAATTACGCCCAAGAATGTATGTAATTTATTGTAGCTAGTATGTTGATGTATGTAGCTTTCACTGTTTATGTTCCTAAATATTTACCAATCAAAATTTTTGGACTAATAGGAAAAGAATAGTTATTACCTTGAGGTGATAATTTCGAAAATACATTTATATAAAATTTATATATCCTTATCACTACATTTCAGCGAATAATTCACGATAATAGTGGTTATATACGTTTGTGTCTCGCATAACTGAAGGTGGGTTATAGTACTGACAAGAAAATATTGAATTATTTCGAATATACTTGAAAATTAGACAGTTTTGTTATTGTGCAAGGAGTTGGTTGCTTTACACATTAAATTGAGAACTGAAAAATATTGAGAGAAATTATGATTCTATTTTTATATGTCAAATACGTTGAAATACGTAAGTTTATCTCACTGAGAATACTTTATACAAAATAACTTTATGAAATAATCAACGATATGTTTATCTGTACAACTCAAAAACGAATCACAACTTTTACAAAATAGTTGCATACGTTTTTGCTACAATATGAGACGTTTTGATGATGAAAGTCATAAATATAATTCTAATGAAATTCTAAAAATGGACTTCAGGTTTCCGTCACAATTTTCTGAATTTATATAAAAAATTTTATTACATCTTGTCAAGTATTCTCGGAACATTCGTGACAAAATTTTGATGAATATACTGGAAACATAATAGCGAAAAGTTTCAGGCATCATTTTCGTACTTGGTCTCTGAATATTTGAACCAACTGAATAACGAATACAAAATGATGAAATTATAGAATAGAAATGAAGAAGTTATTGTAATAAAGTTTTTATAAAAGTTGTATTAGTATATACTTATATGTATATATATATATATATATATATATATATATATATATATATATATATATATATATATATATATATATATATATATATATATATATATATATATATATATATATATATATATATATATATATATATTACAGAAAATTATTCGTGCGAACCAACCACATACGGACATGTAGAAATACATTATTTTATTATAGTGAAAATTCAGAATCAAAGTTAGAATAACCAACTTCTTTAATTTTTCCAACATAGCAAAGGCTCTATTTGAAATGAAAAGAACGACCAATTTTAATCGATTATCTGTTAGAATAATGTTCGTATACAGGTAAATAAAGGTAGTATACAGTTTATACTTAGAATATATGTTAGATAACGCTGAATTTCAAAGCGAACATGTAAGAAGCGCCATTCTATAAATAAAAATTAGTACGCTTTACATTTAACCTACACTCTTTCCATCTTATCTAATCACTTTCGGTAGGTGCAAAAAAATTTGTCATGTGTGATTTTTGTTTATTTTATTTTTTCTAGTTATTTTTCTGGAAGACGAAATCTAACGTCATCGACATCTAGAATAGAATATTAGTCTTGTTTTATATGCATTTCACTCCTTTTCACAACCACCATGAAGAATATGTGTTATAAAAATAACACACAGAATATCGACCGTCAAAAATTGCTGCTAAACAATTATTTTCTTTTTTTATTTCCATTTCAAGTTGCTAATGTTGAAACATTCCATGAAGTAACAAAAATTTGGAAGGATTACATATTTATGAACCTATTGACATGAAACAAACACTACATGTTAAATGAAGTCTAACATAATATGATAAAGTAAACTCTATCTGAATCGCATAAGCGGTTTTTGAGATTAAAAAACAAATGAACATTGAATAGTATTGGTGTTTACTTGGCGTAAATCTGTAATAACCATAGGATAATTCAAACACTCGAATTTGATTTACACTTTTATTGTGATAACGTGACGCGTTTCGTCACTATAACCGACTTCTTCAGACGTTAACAGAATATGATTTAACGACCTATTCAGTTCAATGTATGCTCAACTGCGTCACTTTATGACATTAAAAGTGTAAATCAAATTCGAGTTTTTGAATTATCCTATAGTTAAAAAGATAAAAAGACAACCAGACAAAATTCAAACAGTCATTGTTTTTGGTGCTATTGCGTGGATAAAGGTCCCAATGATGATTTTTTCTTTTATATGTTTCTATATATAAGAATATATATAGAAATATATAACATATAATATATTATAAACAGAAGAGAACATTGTCGTGATATTCCGCAATTGGTACCAGTGTTGACTCGTGTTTCGAGCTTTTTGGCTCTCTTCAGACGGCGTAATCAAGGTCAAGTTTTACGAACCAGGAAATGGAAAAACAAACAAAAACGGAGACTGCTGAAAAGGAATTCAAGACTTGTCTGACTACGGCGTTTGTACTCTCCGGATTGGGAGGTTTGGCAAACCCTTGAGGCGAATATTTATCCTTCAAGGATGCTCTAAGCCGTGTTACAAATATATGAAAAATATGTGGTGTACGGTGAAATTTAAACAGGAGTGTCTGTTTTTCTTGTTTTTTCATCTCCAGGTTCGTACAACTTGAACTTAACTATGTCGATCTGAGGAGAGCCAATAAGCTCGAAACACGTGTTAACGGCTGCTACCAATTGCTGATATGCCAACAAAGTTCACTACTGTGTAAATTTGACCTCTCATAAAACATTTTTCATATATTCGGTATATTATTTATTATTTTATCATATATTATTTTATATATTCGGTTTCCGAGATTGTTCAATTAAAATATGATGAATTTTTGATATTAGGAATGTATATCTAACGAAAACATTTTTTTATTAGTGTTTCAATTGAAAGATTGCAAAGTCATGGTGATAAAGTTAACTACCCGTTCATTTCATAGATCGGTAAAATATTTCAATGATGATTTGTTAATGAAATTTTATTATCTTTCACGTATCTAATAATGAATGAAAGTAACTTAATCTTCTGTATTAAAATGAGATCATTTATCAACTGATTTCATTTGATAATGTGCTAATTCCCACATTATCAATGACGTAGAATTTATATCCGAAATTGTTCTGGTAATTCGGCAGAATCAGGTGGAGCAATGTCAAACGACCTTTTTTCAATAGGAAATGAAATGGAAATTTCCACATCATAAACATGTTTGAAATTGCGAAGGGTTTATTTAATACGAAATGACATCAGAAGTGACCAAAGTGCGCTATTATACAATATTTATTTTGATACACTTGTGACGTCACTCCTAGAAATCGTATAATGTGTCTACGACTTCGACGTGGATGAAATTATTTTTAACATCATTCAGTGCTATGCCACAGAAATAAACTCAGCAACATTCAAGTATTTTGCCGAAAACCGTACCTACTTGATTGAATCTGAACTTGAACTTCTTTCGATAAATACGCAATCACCTCAGTTTTTGTGCGTGTGATCTGTAGGTTCACGTGTTATGGGAACAGTGATGAACATAACTCATATTAATTAAGAAGTAAATTTCTTGAGAAAAATGTAAATAGCCACTCCAAATATAGTCGTTCAAACGCGAAAAAATTTCGATTATTTTTCATTTCTCTCGAATAAAAACAAATCTATTTTTTCTATACAGTTACTTATTCGGTTGAGTTAATTCATTTTGAGGTTTTTCATTTCAGCTTGATCATGCCGCAACACAAGGATAAATATCCGTCATCCTTCAGTATAGACGATTTCAATTCTACGTAAGTTATTCCACTTCTGCTCTTACGATAAGTAGTAATGCTTCTCCATTTATAATAATCGATTATCAATTGAAAATTGAAATATTCTAGTAATACTCGTAAGTATAGCCTATAATGCAGATATTTGGTCTTGTCATTTTAATATTTATTTATACTTCACTTTCCTCGAAACCAAAATAAATTTTTGGCTCAAACCACCAGAATATTATCATTCTGCATTCGTGTGTATCGAAAGGAATGCCGAATTGTGAAATCTTTCCAACTTCTATGTTTAAATTTCGATTCTTCCACGATTTTTGGATCTCTGCCCAACTTCATGCCTTGTGATGAACGTGAATAATATGTGCCAATGTTGAAAAATATAAAATTACAAATTATCACGAGATATTCTTCTGACAAACTAATTATTCACTTTGTTGATGAATAAATTTTCAAATAATAAACGATTTTAAAACGAGTATTAAATGATTCTAATTTCTTGATTTTTATTTGTGAGTATTTTCCTCCTTAATTTTTTTCTGTGAAATATATAATTTAAACCTAATTTAGAAGAAAACAATCTTTTTTGTTTGCATTCAAGTTTTAATGTTAGTTAATTTTCCGTTTTCCAAATCCGCAGTACTGTCCTGACGAAAAATGCCATTCAAAAAGAGAAAGAAAGCAGAGATGATAATGAATACAATCCGTATGAACACCGGCATTTGGATCACCCAAACACGTGAGTATTTATTTTATTTAAATAATATTTCTTAATTATTTACTTGATAGCGTGACGGTTCAGATGAAAAAGTCAAAATTTATCACTATAAACTTTTGTTCGAACATTTCCTCGTTCAATAATAGGTGCTGAAATGACGAGACATGTCACATTTTTGACACATGTCATTGAGAGACATCAGCGACATCTAAATCGACACCACGAAGTTGGTTGATAATTCCACTCAAATTTGGAAGATTTGAGACTACAAACAAAAGCACACCTATTCATTGTATTTAATTCCTTTCCGTTGATTATTTGCTTCTACTTGTTTTTTCATATTTGAGGGGGATCATCCTGATTTAGAAGGTTCATAAAATCGATTTTTCGGGAAATTTTTTCAGTTTGAAAAAAAAAGCAAGTCTAACGAACTTTTCAGATTATTTCATCATTTGTCTGAACATGAGAAAAAACATTTTTTCAGAGAAAAATATCCACAGGCAATTTCCGTTTTCAATCGGCGGGACAGATGAAGCTAGTAATAATCATCTAAGACTTAAAAACCGAATACTAATTTGATTTTCATATATTTTTCTTCTATATGAATAAACATAACTGAAAAAAATTATGAAATTTGAATGTGTCCTCAGGTTTTAAACGAATAATGTGCTTTTTGTGGAAAAATATAATTTCAACTTGTTAAAAAAATTGTTAAAATTTTTTTTCGGCTATGTTAGTTCAAACAGAAGAGAAAAAAACACTGAAGATAACAAGCCTTGGTTTGTTTTGAGTGGTCATCTAGTTTTTTGCTATCACGCCCGCAAGTTCAGAAGAATCGTGAAAACGAAAACTGGAGAAAACAATCTTTAAAGTTTTCGGTAAAAAAAATGATATTTTTCGGCTACTTATGGTTATAATACGCTCATCAGCTATACCTGCGCAATAGAATACCCCTTCTTTCTACTCAAAAAACTCGTTCTAATGAAGTTGCTCGAGGCTACAGGCTGTGCGAGCATCTTTGCTGGAAAAAGTTGTATGCCGATTTTACCTCTCGATCCGTTGTGCGTCGTTATCCGTTAACCTCTTGCAAATTTGGCCAATTTTCGAATCGAGCAGCTGCATTATATTTAAAACTGAAGAATATAATCCGTTCAACATTCCTGCAGCAATATATGCAACAATTTCAATGATTGCTCTGCCAGAATTTGGGTGTTTTGGGTTGATGTGCAGGACGGTAGAGTTGAAAGATTCGTTCGAATTTTGCTTATGCCCGCCTAACCATCACGTCAATAGTTTGTCATTTGAAAGTTCTTCGTAGATTGAACGAATATTATGAAGAATAGTCCGGAGTTTTTCGACTGAGAGAAGAGAACGTGCGCCCCAATTGCCAGAGCGCTCCTATATCTGCTAGATACTTCACTGCGTATATCTTCGAGATTATTTCGAGTTAGCCTATATAACTTTTTATATATGCAAACAATGAAAAAAATCGAATTTTTTAACCGTGAACAGGGCCCCCTTGAGGAAACACTGTTATGAGTTGCCATTCAATAACTTTGTAAAGGGTGTTTTTTAGAGGTATAGAACTTTAAATTGCAATAAAACAAAGATGTATTCGATTGACAAGAATTTTTTTTATTCGAAAGATAATTTTGTGGCATTACATTTTTAATATGATTTCTGGCATATGACCGCCACGGCTGGCTCGGATGTAGTCTAATCAACAATTTGATTAAATTGGATTAAGTTTGTCAATTGGACGTTCAATTTTCGATGACTTTTTCCAACATTTGTGGCCGTATATCGGCAATAACACGGCGAATATTGTCTTCCAATGGCCAAGCGTTTGTGGCTTATCCACATAGACCAAAGACTTTACATAGCCCCACAGAAAGTAGTCTAGCGGTATTAAATCACAAGATCTTGGAGGCCAATTCACAGGTCCAAAACGTGCAATTAGGCGGTCACCAAACGTGTCTTTCAATAAATCGATTGTGGCACGAGCTGTGTAACATGTTGCGCCGTCTTGTTGAAACCACAGCTCCTATACATTATTGTTGTTCAATTCAGGAATGAAAAAGTTAGTAATCATGGCTCTATACCGATCACCATTGACTGTAACGTTCTGGCCATCATCGTTTTTGAAGAGGTACGGACCAATGATTCCATCAGCCCATAAAAAGCACCAAACAGTCAGTTTTTCTGGATGTAACTATGTTTTGACATACACTTGAGGATTATCTCCACTCCAAATGCGGCAGTTTTGTTTGTTGACGTAGAAGTGCGCTTCATTGCTAAACAAAATTCGCTTATGAAAATTTGAGAACAACGGCAATCTCGTTTTGGGCCCATTCGACGAATCTACGCCTTGTTTGATGATCGTTTGGCTTCAATTCTTGCACGAGTTGGATATTGTAAGCACGCAAACCGAGATCCTTCCGCAAAATCTTCCATAAAGTGGATGGACACAGATCCAATTCCTGTGCTCGATGGCGGA
The DNA here is from genome assembly GCA_030704895.1 of Henosepilachna vigintioctopunctata. Classification (NCBI taxonomy): domain Eukaryota; kingdom Metazoa; phylum Arthropoda; class Insecta; order Coleoptera; family Coccinellidae; genus Henosepilachna; species Henosepilachna vigintioctopunctata. Next base: position 71,836 of record JARQZJ010000034.1, read on the forward strand.
TGGACTCATTCGGGACTTCCTCAATGCTACGCTCTACAGTAGCAATAGCTTCTTCTGTACGCACCGTACTGCGTTTATGGGGATGCGAGTTATCAATAAGAGTAAACGTGGTGCGAAAACGTTCCATGGTTAATCGAATTAACTGCTCTGATGGACGATTTTGTCGACAATAAAATGGACGTAGTGCGCGATACGTATTCTGCACAGAACCATTATTTTAGAAATAAAATTGCACTATTTGCAAGCGTTGTTCAGGCGTGAGTCTATTCATGATGAATTGCCAAACCAAACTGGGAATAAATAATCACTTCTCAGCTGTTAAATCGGTCGCCATCTTCATCAGTAATGCCAACTTGAAGTTCTATACCTCTAAAAAAAACATCCGTTGTTATTATTATTTTTATTAACATCTTAGACATGTATTTGTTCGAAATATTTTTATATGTAAAGACTCGATATAAACTATTCTTATTTGTTCTTGAAATTCTTGAAAACTTCTTACTAGAGTAAGAGTTTTGGTTATTTTCGCTTTTACGTGTTTACTACAAGTATGAACATGAAATAGGTATAGACTCTATACCTTTGGTGGCTCTATACTATAGAGCCACCAAAAAGAAAAGTTGTAAAGAAGGGGAACTCAGTTCTTCTACCGTAAGAGAGATCCATGTGATACCAAATTGGTTATTTATGCATTCACGTCTTAGGGGATCTTCTGTCTCGACTTATTACGTAATAAGCTAACCTAACAACATCTTATTTATGATTATTTGGGGTTTTCACCCCAAATTATGTAGGGTGAGAACAAGCATTCTTCGTTTTTTCTCATCCCTGTGCGATTGGAAATTTGAAAATGCAATGTTAAGCCATTTGTTGAATTTGATGATTGAATGTTAATATCGATGTGATATTTGTTGGTCACACAGACCATTTGTCAGGAAAACAAACTATTGTTTTTAGAGAAGCAGGTCAACTCGCGCCTATTACACATTATTCGCCTCAATACTTGCCTGATTTACTGGAACGAAGATGTATTGTAATCTTGTTAATCGCAGACTGAATTGAAGTGGAGTTTGGATCTTGTCAGTCCGGTTCTTGATTCTTGGAAGATATGCATACGAAAGATTTATTGCGCAGTAATTTCCATCGTTCCAGCTGTTTTCGCAGAAAATTGTACGATGTTCATTGATGAAAAATCGTGAAATCCAACTGTATCTAATCATAATTACTAATAATTTATACGACAGATGAGCATTTACCAGATAAACAAATTGAAATGGTGAATTAATTTCCTCATGTGTAATCCAAGAATATTTCGAATTTTGATTCAATCCTTTTCATGGTTGATATATTTATTTTGTTTCATTTGAGGATAATACTAATTAATTCATTTCATTAAAAAAAACTATCTGTTGTATTGGAATTTTCACAGTTGTTTTTAAATAACTACATTGTGTTTATACATTACTATGCATACAATTATCATCGTTAGTGAAAAAAAAATTGCGTATGCAAAGGAATAAAGTTAATACATACCGAAAAACTGTAATATCAAAACCAATTCTATCACTGGTATTCACACAAATTATCAATAAATATTATTCACTATATAACTCGAAAGCACATCAGTTCACAAATGCGTATATACTCCAATGTTCGTAATGATGTCAAACAATGGTTATACATTCGGAAATTTATGAAAAACTGCTTCCAATGCCCATAGTATTTAGTTCTCATAAAATAAGAGCTTTTTGGCAAAGTTTAAATGACTGACCAACTTCGCTTTCATAATTTTTCCAAGAAAAGTGAATCTTCGAACATGATATATGTACGTGATATCAAAAGACTTAGTTATTTACGGAGAGAAACACCAAGAAACACCGTCTATTATCCATAACTCTACATTTCATTACCAATTGCCATTACTTAGAATTACTTACCAATGCTGTAATTGCTGTAGTTATTAGCAATTCGAAACCACAAAATGGCAATGAAATACTTCATTCCCTTCGAAGTGTGTTTCCCTAGGAAATACCGTTATGAAACTGCATTCTTCATTTCTAATTTGGCTAGAAAATCACTTCATACATTGCGACACGTCAGATAATTGCCTATTTTGTTTTCACATGCAGTTTTATCTCGAAATGGGTTCATTAATCTTGAAAATACAATATTGTACCTACGTCTACGGGAATATTATTTCGAATGAAAGCTACTGCTATAAAAAACTAATAAAAAATAAAAAAATTTCCTTGGGATTTTTATATATTATATATTATTAGTATCTTTGAAATAGTATTTAATTCGACAGGTTCAGTAAAAAGAAGTTAATTTATTAAATAATAATAATTCAACTCCAAAGGGTAAGTCAGATATAATGTCGAAAGGCCCCTTGTCTTTTGTGCAGAGTAAAACATTCGATAGTGGGCTTTTAAATTTTTATTTTGACTTTGAGTTTTAGAAGTTTATATATTGGACAACTTATAAAAGTTGAAACACGTTGAGTATAAATATTAATGTATTTTAATCGAACTCCTTGTCAATAGCATTTCTGTGACTATTTTTCTTACCGTTCTCAACGATTTATTTACGTATTGTTACAAATGTGTTTAACAGTGACATTGTCAAAAATTCAGCTTTCAGGAAAATAAATATAAGCTGAAGCAGTTGAGGAACAGAATAGAAACATATCCCCAGAATCTACAGAATGAAAAAACTTGGGGGTTAATTTTTTCGAGAGTACAGTTCCAAAAAGTTGAAATATATTATCTTTGAAAAAATAAGCGAAGGATGATAATGTATTCAATAGAAAAAAATTCGCAAAGAGTTTCAAATATCTACTGAAAATATAAGTATATTTTTCCTGAGAAAGATATTTGGTATTGTTTAATATATTGGAAAATTCTATATTCAGACACTCCCTGAACACAAAATTGAATATTCTATTAACTGAAACATTGGTATTGAGTCATTTCAATTATTGCGATATTGTGTACGCACCATGTTTGATACAGGCTGATAAGATCAGAATCCAGCGAGTGCAGAGATCATGTTTCAGATTTATTTATGGAATCAGGAACTATGAGCCAGTAATCCACAAGTTGAAGACATGTAATTGGTTAGATATGGAGAAGAGACGTCAATTGCATTCGGCTGTTTTATTTCACTCCATTTTAATATATAAAAGTCCAACCTATCTGTATGAAAAAATTAGTTTTCGATCTGATGTTCATACGTTGAATTTGAGATTTAAGGGTCTATTATCACCACCACATTATTGCACTTCTGCATTTACTCGATCCTTTTTGCACAACATATGCTCTGTCTATAACCGGATACCTCCTTCTCTGAAAGATCTTGGTCTCTTCAAATTTAGAAGATTATTGAAAGCTTTTTTATTGAAAAATTAAACCGAGATGAGTGATTGAAATCTTATTCTACCTGAAATATTGTGTACGGAATGTGAAGTATTAGAAAAGAATTATTTATAGTCATAATTTTGTAGATCAATATTATATCAGTTGTACTGCCTTGAGCTCCTTTTTGCAGATAATTACACTTACAATTTCTTTTATTTTATCTTAAGTTTCATGAAAATTGTAATCCTGCAAAAGAATAAATTTATTAAATGAGAGGTAATAATAAAACTTGTCTAAAAATCACTGACTGAACAATTCTTTATTCGACTTGTTTCGCCTTTTACAGCATTATCAAGAATGCTGTAAAAATATATTCTTGATAATGCTGTAAAAGGCGAAACTAGTCGAATAAAGAATTGTTCAGTCAGTGATTTTTAGACAAGTTTTTATTATTACCTCTCATTTAAATATGAACTATCACAGAGTAGATTCATCGTCCATTGAATTTATTAATAAATTTATTATTATTATTATTATTATTATATAATTCGAAGGAGAAAAGATTACTTACCTCTCATATCCTGTAAAAGCTGTCAGTGACGAGTCATCACTCCACTTCATTCTTCAATTAAAACAGTCTTTCATACACTACGCCGGGAGGTTTATTCAGCAAACACATGTTTTTTTTTACTTTATTGAAATTTCTATTTTTATTTATTGACCATTTTTAGGAAGTTTTGTGAGGTTTCGGTGAACGTTACTGAACAGAGAAAGAATAGATAGATGTAGATAGTTATCCAAATGTTCGACGTTATTTTTTGAATTGGCAGAACTTTTTTATTTTGAACTGATTGACATGAAACAAACACTAAATGTTAACGGAACCGTTTCGCAATATACTAGTGGAAATCACATCTAAATAGGAGAAACACCTTCGGAGATAAGCGTCCATAAACTCACAAACGCACAAAAATTCGAACAATCATTTTTTCAGGTACTATTTCGTCGATAAAGCTCCCAATTATATTTTTCTCATATATCTGCCATGTACAGACAGCGATCCGTTACGATTTTATTAGATTTTCAAATTGATGAAAGCTCTATTCAAATAAAAACTCTGTTACTTCAGATTTACTGGAGCTCTCATACATTTGCTGAAGACATCTCTAGGAACTGGCATTCTTGCAGTACCCTTGGCCTTCAGAAGCGTTGGTTACGGTTCAGGATTAATTGGCACAGTTCTCATAGGGGCATTATGTACTCATACTGTAACGTTATTGGTAAGTTGCATATGTATATTCAAATTTTAAGATCAAAGTTATGATGACCAAAATAAAAGATAAGTCACCAATATTTTTTTCCAAATCGGATATTTATTTCGAAACCAAAACAATAAATAATAATAATAACGGGTTTTTTTTTAGAAGTATAGAACTTTCAGTTGGCATTACTGTTGAAGATGGCGACCGATTCAACAGCTGAGAAGTGATTTATTCTCAGTTTGGTTTGGCAATTCATCATGCCTGAACAACGCTTGCAAATAGTGCAATTTTATTTCGAAAATAATGGTTCTGTGCGGAATACGTATCGCGCGAATTTTGTTTAGCGATGAAGCGTACTTCTGGTTGAATGGCTATGTCAACAAACAAAACTGCCGCATTTGGAGTGAAGATAATTCTCAAGTGTATGTCAAAACACCGTTACAACCAGAAAAACTGACTGTTTGGTGCGCTTTATGGGCTGGTGGAATCATTGGTCCGTACTTCTTCAAAAACGATGATGACCAGAACGTTACAGTCAAGGGTGATCGGTATAGAGCTATGATTAATAATTTTTTCATTCCTGAATTGCACAACCATGATGCCTAGGAGCTGTGGTTTCAACAAGACGGCGCAACATGTCACACAGCTCGTGCCATATTCGATTCATTGAAAGACACGTTTGATGACCGCCTAATTTCACGTTTTGGACCTGTGAATTGGCCTCCAAGATCTTGTGATTTAACACCGCTAGACTACTTCCTGTGCGGCTATGTAAAGTCATTGGTCTATGCGGATAAGCCACAAACGCTTGACCATTTGGAAAGCATTATTCGCCGTGTTATTTTCGATATACGTCCACAAATTTTGGAAAAAGTCATCAAAAATTGGACGTCCAGATTGGACTACATTCGAGCCAGCCGTGGCGGTCATATGTCAGAAATCATTCAAAATGTAATGCCACAAGATTATCTTTCGAATAAAAAAAATTCTTGTCAATCGAATGATCTATCGTTGTTTTATTGCAATTTAAAGTTCTATACCTCTAAAAAAACACCCTATATTTATATAGCAATAGTTATTACAAAATTCATATATACATTCACTTACAAAATTTATTATTAACAATTATTTGTTCAAAACGGACTTAGCTAATTTCTACTAACTTAGAATGCAAAACGAACTTAGCTAAAGACCTTAAGGTCATTAATTGTTTTATGGAGCTAGGCAATTCATTGAATTTTTCATAAATATACTTTTTCCAGATTCAGAAAGCTTACAAACTTATATGTAGTAACTGTCTGCATTTCTTGTATAATAAGCGTGTACATCACTGACATGTTATAGTGTTTATTTCTCTATATGGGAACTATTTGTTTTAAGTTTTAAATATATATGTAGCATAAGGTATTCTATGTTTAACTGGCATTAGTTCTAAGCAATTGGAATTGGAGTAAATCTATAAAATTTCAAAATTGTTCGCATAGCTCTATTCTGCAAGTTTTTTAGCTGCTGAGTTTTTTCGTTGCTCAATACGAATAACAGAGTGGAACAATATTCAAAGTGTGGCATTATTGTTCACTTAAAGAGCAATAACTTCAAATATGTCGTCAGATTTTTTCCAATCCTTTCCAGAAACTTGATTTTCTTGGTGATTTTAGACGATATGAAGTCGACGTAATCATTCAAACTCAATTTCTCATCAAACATAATGCCTATGTTGGATAATTTAACTACTCTAACTCTTTCAATGTTCTAGTTTCCAATTTTAGTGGTTATAGTTTCGTTACTACTTACTATCAGATTTTTACTCGAGTCAAAACTATAAATCTAAAATCTAGACTTATATTTTACTTGAGTCAAACTATAAATCCAGACTTTTTTACATTCAGCGAAAATAAATTCGCAAGGATCAACGCAAATCCATTGAGAATAATTCCTATTTCGTAATGTACGCAGTATGCGGTTGATATCTATTCGATCAGAACGTTTGCACAAAAAGAAATATCATATCAACAAATATAGTTACGTTAAGATTCTAAGAAACGGCAATATGTGAGATATATGAAACCGAAGGCATTAAATGAATAAATTGTTGCCTATTTATTTCAAATGTCATCAGTAAATTGCTAGCTAAAAAGGAAATAATGATTATTTGATTATGATCATTTCAAGATGTGAGTTACGTAAGTGGTTTATTATGCATGCAAATTATAGTTGAGAGAGTGGATGCAGTGTAATCATAGTCCATAGTAATAATTTCGTTTATTCAAATGAATAGAATTCAATTATAGGACAGGCTTGCCAAATGTCCCAAATGCATATAATCCGGTCTCTAGTTGTGTAATAATAATTTCATTATTTATAAAAAACTAAAAAATAACTAATAACTAAATAATGAAATTGAATTGAATATTACGAAGAACTCAGTCAAATTCAATTCATTTTAGTCAATTTAACTTGTTCACATAACTCCTAAAAGTAACTGCTATGGAGTCAAAGTGAGTGTCACATTCATTAGCAACTGTATTAAATGTAGACACCATAAACCAAATCAGGGATTGTATAAGGAGTTGGTGCTTGGAGTCTCTAGGTGGAATAATTCTGTAGTAAGAGAATTTTGCCTAGGAATGTGACATTTCAAAGCCGACAAGAGCGAAGGACAATCAATAATGTTGTGCAGTAATTTGTACAAGAATTTGAGTGATAAAGTCTTTCTCCTGCCTGCAATGACATTAAATTAACTCGACTCGATTGTCATGCTTGACTCCTCTCTGTGGATAAGCCTTCTCCTCCCTCCAAACTAAGAATTTCAAGAACCTACTTAATGCCCTCAAGATGGCGTTAATGGCAAGTATAAATAAGATGCCACATTATGCTGCCATATCCAACACGCTACGGATTAGGGCACTACATGGTGTTACAAATGTTGAGAAATTATTGAAATATTTGCCATTGTGTATAACGAATCCATATAATTTCGAGACAGATGAAATAAGTTGTGTGATGTGTGGAATGTAGGAAAGATCCTTATCGAAGACTACACCAAGATCTCTCACCCTATCAATACCAGAAAGAACCTGACTACCGACGCTATAATCACTCTGAATTCGATATTTTCTCTTTGTGATAAAGACAACATTACACTTCAACTCAGGGATTCCAAAAGTGGAGGGCGCACCTCCCAAAGGGGGCGTAAAGATATGCTAGGGGGGGCGTGAGCACAAGACCAGTTAAAAAAATAAAAATTTCTAAATAAATAAAATCAGAAGTGACTGGAATTCATTGTTTTATACATCGTCAAGCTTTGGCAGCGAAAACACTTCCAAACGAACGAAATTCTGTCCAGAATAATGTATAAAAGTTGTAAATTACATAAAAAACAGTGCATTAAATACTCGACTGTTTAAAACGCTTTGTGAGGATTTAGGAAGTGACCACAAAACACTGCTATTTCATACAGAAGTACGTTGGCTATCCAAAGGTAACATGTTAGCTAGATTATTTGATCTCAGATGAAGACATGAGCCGAGATGAAGTAATCACTTTCTTAGAAAATCTGAAGCAAAATGAGCTAAGCATAGAATTCAAGAAACCAAGTACACAGGTGTGGTTGGCTTATTTGTCAGACTTCTTTGACTCATTGAACAACCTTAACTTAAAGCTGCAGGGTGGAGAATCAAATATAGTGATTCATCGTGATGCCATCAAAATGTACATTGAGAAATTGCAGCTTTGGAGACGAAAAATATCAGCAAACCCCTGCAATTATTCAAATTTTGCCAAAATAATGTCAATCTCAGATGAGCCACAGTTCAAGGAGGTTTTTGAAGGATCCCAAATAAAGAGCCTAATATTAAACCATTTGGAGAACCTCACTGAAGAGTTCAGGAAATATTTCCCAGACACTTGTTACGAGGGTATTTACAGACTGTCAACAGACCCATTCAATATCAATATCAACTGTCTGCCAGAAGCACTGCAAGAAGAAGGTTTGGAGATAAAACATGATTCCTCTGCCAAGTACGACTTTGACAAAATGGACAAGTCATCATTTTGGATCAAATATTTCAAAGTGTACCCTCATGTATCACACGCAGCTATTCGATTATATCTGCCTTTTTCGAGTACCTACTTGTGTGAAAAAGCATTTTCAACCCTCGTTGCAATTAAAAGGAAGTTCAGAAACAAACTTGATGTTACCAGTGACTTACGTTGTGCCCTTATTACAACACTACCAAGAAAAGGTTTACTAGTGAAGAAAATGCAAGCCCACTCATCTCACTAGTTTACTAGTTTATTAAGTTCTTTTTGTCTATGTTTTTCTCTAACAGTATGTCTTTGAATTGACTCTTCAGATGTTGTTCTTTGTGTTATTAAAAATACATGTTTTTTTTTCAATGTAATTCTTGTTTTTTTTTTAAATTTACTGTGAAGGGGGCGTGGATGGTTTCCATTTTAACAGGAGGGGCGTAGTAAAAAAAGTTTGGGAACCCCTGCTTTAACTCATACAAACTCAAATAATTACCAAATGAATAATTATAATGATGTTAAAGTACTATTGATTCTAAAAAGTGTATGTTATTAATTGTCTATATTGTATAATGTATCTTTGACGAAACGAAAAATACTGTCATGAAATATATACCAAAATATACTTTATTATTCCTCTATCATCTCTTTATTATCCATAAACTCGAGCTAATCTTCAGAAAAGAATTATTTTCTCTCCCATGAATATCTGGTAAATAAATTTCCACTAATCATAAACTCCGCTAACTGCGTTTATAACGAACGGATAATGCCTGTGGAAATAAACCGAAGTGGGGAACTAATGGTGACTTCGATTTTCATGCAGTTATATTGTTTCGAATCGGAGAGGACTAAACAATAAACGCTCAAACACATAATTAAGTTGTTAACAACGAGAACACCTAACAAAAAGTCATTTGGAATCTAGAATGGGGCTATTGTGTCGTGTCAATGTCAAAATGATTATTGCTCGAGTACGGATTTATATTAATAAAGATATGCACTATTGTTGTTAATGGATTAATAGAAAAATAGACGCTTAAGTCAAGGCTGAAATCAGCGAATGATTGTCGAAGATTTGTCGAAGATTATTGTGGGAAATAACGTGATTTAGCAAAAATGTCTTATGGGGTAAAATGTGCAAAATATTTATTCAATTTAATGCAACATAAGACTTATATGTTTTCGGTGTAAATAACCCAGCTATATATTTTTTTAGCAAAGCGAACATCTGCGGAATTATATAATTATTTCTTTTGTTTTTTACAAGTTTCTCATTGTTGAAGAATGAATAACCCAAAATAATCGAAGCAATAAACACGAAATTGTTACGGCGGAACATTTTTTTATAAAAATATCCAGTCTTCTCTGTAGATAAATGAGGATTTCGTTAGATCATTCGTTCATATTTATCTTCGTAATCAAAATAGCTTTCCTACTACGACACTTAACTCTTGTTCATTTTGGAATCTGATGAAGAATAATCAATATCCGAAAATTTTGCTGTACTGAAGAGTATTCATTCAGTCTTATTCGAGTGTTGCATTTGCTCCGAAAATTTTAGGTTATATATATATATATATATATATATATATATATATATATATATATATATATATATATATATATATATATATATAATATTCAATAAAATATTCATGAAAAGGAATACTAGTACATTCATTTGATAAATTCAAATAAATCAAAAGAATGCTATAGTAGTGCTAGCTATGTGAACGTCTGCGATGTGATGCCTCCATTATCCTCAAGGGTTAAATGCTAAAAAAAATTGAAATCGATGCCACACATGATGGAAGTGCAAGACAGCTATTTCGTTCTACAAGGAATTCGTCAGTTGCACCACGTCCATTGAAGTGAGGCAACGATTTCAATCTCCATCTATAGGAATCAATAGAAAACATCTCTCAGATCACAGACACACCGAATGTTGAGAAAAGTACATAAAATTGAGCGTTCATAGTCTACATTATAAATGGAAAACTTTCAGATTGTCCATTTGATTCAAAATAATTGATAAATGTTCAACCCTGGAAAATAGTACCAAGGTTTAATTAATCGTCCGCTGCATTTCATGTTCTAAATAAAATATTTTTTGTAGGTATCAGCATCCCAAAAAATGTGCAAACAGACCCAAGTACCTCAACTTAGTTTCGCAGAAACGGTGGAATCTGTTGTCAAGAATGGCCCAACATCTATCAGAGGATGGTCAACGTTTTCCCGGTAATTTATACAATAGAATGATATTTCTAGCTGACCAGAAGAACTTCGTAACGCCCAACAATCATCACTCAATAAATGAAGTGATACTTTTTTGCTAAATTTAATTGATGATTTTGAAAACCTCAATGAAATGAAAACAATCTTAAATCGTTACATTGGTATGAATAACATACCAATAAATTGAAATTTCGAATTATATCTGATTAAATAATCAGATATAATTCGAAGAAGACAAGATTACTGCTCTTACCCAGTAACGACCGTCAGGTTGATAAAGGTCCCAATAATATTTTTTCTCATCCATTTACAGACAACGATCCGTTACATTTTTATTATATGTGAAGATTATTGCAATACCGCCCATTGTAATTAATTATTAACACAATACCACCCATAAATAAAGTATTATATATATATATATATATATATATATATATATATATATATATATATATATATATATATATATATATATATATACCCCGAAATATATCAATTACGATACGAAATGGACGTAGAAATATGGAAACTTTGAATAAAATAACATCCCGGAGACATTTAGCGATGACAAATATAAAAACGTCTATGAAAGTGCGACGATATGAATTTTAAATATTACAGACTTATTTGGAACTTTTTATAACCACAAGCCCAAATATCTGGGCTATTAAACTTGAGTGATAACCAGGATATTTCATGAATTTTAAACGAAAGTGTTCAGTGGTTCAAATTTGAATTTCAGTTAGCTACACATTAATATTGATTCATTTCTTCAGAAAAAATATTGTGCTTTTACGTATTTATCTACGTATAAGGAGCTGCACTAATATGGTGTGGAAACATCATATCCATTTTCCACGTCGCAAATAAAAACTCGAAACAATGAAATGATTTCATCCAATATCTGTAGTGGCGAAATTTTATTGAAAAATTTTCGTCAATAACACTTGTAATGGTGAAAAACCATCAATTGAAACATGACTAATAAGGTAGGATTTTTGTCTCAAATTGAAGTGAATAATTTGGATATGAATATTTAATATAATATGCTTATCAGAATCTCAATATGTAGCAAATAAAGGGTATTTTTTTAGAGGTATAAAACTTTAAATTGCAATAAAACAACGATGGATCATTCGATTGACAAGAATTGTTTTTTATTCAGAGGATAATCTTGTGGCATTACATTTTAAATATGATTTCTGGCATATGACCGCCACGGCTGGCTCGAATGTAGTCCAATCTGGACGTTCAATTTTCGATGACTTTTTCCAACATTTGTGGCAGTATATCGCCAATAACACGGCGAATAATGTCTTCCAAATGGTCAAGCGTTTGTGGCTATTCCGCATAGACCAATGACTTTACATAGCCCCACAGAAAGTAGTCTAGCGGTGTTAAATCACAAGATCTTGGAGGCCAATTCACAGGTCCAAAACGTGAAATTAGGCGGTCACCAAACGTGTCTTTCAATAAATCGATTGTGGCACGAGCTGTGTTACATGTTGCGAAGTCTTGTTGAAACCACAGCTCCTAGACATCATGGTTTTTCAATTCAGGAATGAAAAAGTTAGTAATCATGGCTCTATACCGATCACCATTGACTGTAACTTTCTGGCCATCATCGTTTTTGAAGAAGTACGGACCAATGATTCCACCAGCCCATAAAGCGCACCAAACAGTCAGTTTTTCTGGATGTAACGGTGTTTTGACATACACTTGAGGATTATCTTCACTCCAAATGCGCCAGTTTTGTTTGTTGACGTAGCCATTCAACCAGAAGTGCGCTTCATCGCTAAACAAAATTCGCTTATGAAAATCGGGAACAACAGAAATCTCGTTTTGGGTCCATTCGACGAATCTACGCCGAGTTGTTCAGGCGTCCGAGTTGTTCATGATGAATCGCCAAACCAAACTGAGAATAAATCACTGGTCAGATGTTAAATCGGTCGCCATCTTCAACAGTAATGCCAACATAAAGTTCTATTCCTCTAAAAAAACACCCTTTAGAAATAATAAAAATAGTTAAATTGTTAAGGAAATTATTAAATCTAACTGATAACACCAACAACCATAAAATTTTCTTTCTATTGAAAATGAAGGTCAATACAATTTATAGAAGGTTACACAGAACTATCGATTAATGCAAACTCATTCAGTCAAGCCGTGATGTGGAATGCTATTTTAATTGTTAATTTTTCGAGTTAAATTCGATAGAGGATTGTGATTATAAAAGCTACAAAAGCCACAATAATGAAAATTTAATAGATGTTGAAGTTTTATGCGCAAACAAACTACATTTTTTCGACCTCCTGAAAGTCAACGCAAAAATTAGCATACTTTTGATTTTCGTAATATAGTCCATGTAATTTCGAAGCAACATGACGTTCAAATGAAACAATTTTGTAATTGCTGTTACGGTTGACTGCTTGAAACCGATGAAAATTGAGACAAACAAAACCAGTTAGTGATCGTATTATGTCATTTTATTTAGTTAACAGAATGTGACAAAGTGTTTCATTTTGAATGATTGAATTGAGCGTAATTTTCAACAACCACAAACGATTATAAAATTTTTATTTGAGTACAAATTTCGATTATTTTATATACACTACTTGACGAAAATTCGGTCATTTACGCTCTCCAAAAAATGAGAGGAAATAAATATAAATAATGAAAAAGGTTCATTTATGATAAACATTGTTTTCTGATAAATAAATGATAATAATTTGAATAAAATTCTTGGCTTAATGTTTCACTAATGTATTGAAAAATAATACAATAAAATTATAACGTTGAGTCAACATGCTTAGAGTGGTCAGTTCATTATCAAGACCGACTACAGAAACAGAACAGAGCAAATTTATTTCCATAAGATGAAACTGAGAAGGAGATATTATCGTGGGTAGTAAAGGAAAACTTTACTAGACCTTTGAGAAACCATAGAAATCAGCAGATCCTTGGAATAAGAACAACCGATTGTTGACGAACAAATATAATTAGATTGTCCTCCTTAAATAAAGGGTGTTTTTTTTTAGAGGTATAGAACTTTAAATTGCAATAAAACAACGATGGATCATTCGATTGACAAGAATTTTTTTTTATTCGAAAGATAATCTTGTGGCATTACATTTTAAATATGATTTCTGGTATATGACCGCTACGGCTGGTTCGGATGTAGTCCAATCTGGACGTCCAATTTTCGATGACTTTTTCCAACATTCGTGGCCGAATATCGGCAATAAGACGACGAATATTGTCTTCCAAATGGTCAAGCGTTTGTGTCTTATGCGCATAGACCAATGACTTTACATAGCCCTACAGAAAGTAGTGTAGGGGTGTTAAATCACAAGATCTTGGAAGCATATTCACTTGTCCAAAACGTGATATTAGGTGGTCACCAAAAGTGTCTTTCAATAAATCGATTGTGGCGCGAGCTGTGCGACATGTAGCGCCGTCTTGTTGAAACCACAGCTCCTATACATTATGGTTGTTCAATTCAGGAATGAAAAAGTTTGTAATCATGGCTCCATACCGATCACCATTGACTGTATCGTTCTGGCCATCATCGTTTTTGAAGAAGTACGGACCAATGATTCCATCAGCCCATAAAGCGCACCAATCAGTCAGTTTTTCTGGATGTAACGATGTTTTGACATACACTTGAGGATTATCTTCACTTCAAATGCGGCAGTTTTGTTTGTTGTCGTAGCCATTCAACCAGAAGTGCGCTTCATCGCTAAACAAAATTCGCTTATGAAAATCGAGAACGGCAATCTCGTTTTCGGCCCATTCGACGAATCGCCTTGCTTGATGATCGTTTGGCTTCAATTCTTGCACGAGTTGGATATTGTAAGCACGCAAACCAAGATCCTTCCGCAAAATCTTCCATAAAGTGGATGGACACAGATCCAATTCCTGTGCTCGATGGCGGATGGACTCATTCGGGACTTCCTCAATGCTACGCTCTACAGTAGCAATAGCTTCTTCTGTACGCACCGTACTGCGTTTATGGGGATGCGAGTTATCAATAAGAGTAAACGTGGTGCGAAAACGTTCCATGGTTAATCGAATTAACTGCTCTGATGGACGATTTTGTCGACGATAAAATGGACGTAGTGCGCGATACGTGTTCCGCACAGAACCATTATTTTCGAAATGAAATTGCACTATTTGCAAGCGTTGTTCAGGCGTGAGTCTATTCATGATGAATTGCCAAACCAAACTGAGAATAAATCACTTCTCAGCTGTTAAATCGGTCACCATCTTCAACAGTAATGCTAACTTAAAGTTCTATACCTCTAAAAAAAACACCCGTTATTTATAAATTTGATATATTCAGTCTTGATAATGAACATGATCAACGCTCTTGAGTTCAATTATATTATTTGATCTTGTTTCACCAAGAAGTAAGCGAGAATTCAATCTCAGTTAACTATAGAATAATTCAAACAAGTGGATTTGATTTACACTTACTTCTATTGTATAAATGTGACGCGCTTCGTCTGGATATCGACTTCTTCAGATGCAAACTGAAAATGATTTACAAGATATCTGACTGTTAAAGTATTCAAGAAGAAAGCCCATTAAGGCCTTCCATACTGAACTGAGTTCTTTACCTGAAAACGGTCAGCAATGCTGAATTATTCATATCTAATTACCAAGCAATAATCATTAAGCAAATTCTCAGACTTTTTGTGACTATTATTTTCCATTAATTCCCATAAATCTAATTGTCTACTTCAATGGATATTGTGTTAAATTTTAAAATTTGAATGGAAAGTACGATCTTATAAATGATATTAAACATCTTCAATTACTTGAAATCTAGACTTCAAAGACAAACTCTTCAATTTCGATATTTTTCTTCGTTTAAAAAGCCTAAATTTCCAATAATCTAAATTTTCTAGTTGTATACTCTAATACAATATATATTTTTTAGTTACTTGAAATTTCATAGTTGGTGAATGTGAAGCCTACAAGTGTTATACTTGTTATTCTCACCTGATTATAATGTGAAATTTTTTTATATGAATTAAATAGACGACGTAATCATACTCTTCTTTCTTTTCAGCATTTTCGTGGAAATAGGTCTTGTATTTACGTACTTATTCAGCGACTCAGTTTATTCAGTTTTTGTCAGCAAATCTTTAAAGGAGGTGAGTTTTATTCGTTTATTTCACTCTGTTATATTTTTCGTGATTCGAGAATGAATATGAGGAAACTCTGATGATAATTAATTGCTAAACAAAGTTGACAAATACTCTCTTCGCCATATAATAATATTTATTTAGCTGAAACTATACAAAAAACTCACATATTTTGAAATGTCAATTTTGAATTACCTTCCAATCTTATTATCCGAAATATACTTTCTTAGTTCACGCTCAAAAATATCTTGATACTAGTACTAGTTTTCGGGACACTTTACTTGAGAAAGTTTGCGGCCTGACCAAGAGATGGCACCACTAGGTCTACTTTTGGAACGGCGTCCTACAGTACCATTCCTACTGAGCTTGTGTGTAAAGTTTCAGTCCAATCGCTACGTTAGTTTGCGTTTGAGAGCTCATTGCCCGAGACGTTTCCGTTGTTTTAGTGAAAATAGAAAAATTGGAGAAACGTACTGTCATAAAATACTTAAAAGGTTTCACACCAAAACAAATAAAAGAAGAGATAGATTGAACACTAGGAGACTCCTTCCTATCATATTCAACTATTGAACAGTGTCTTTTCAAAAGCTTTGAAAATCCAATAATACTAATATAAATTCTCCTTAAATTCAATTAATATAATTAATTCTCCTATAGCACTACCGTTATATCAATACCATTCCTCACATATACTCAATATTGCTGTCTCACAAGAAATTGAGCGAATAATAACTTCTAAGAATTATAAGATAATGAAAATCAAAATATTTCAGCAGACTTCTCAATTTTCCAGATCGTCGATGTTCACTTTCCGGAAGCCCAATCTTATGGGATGAATTACTACCTGATAGGACAAATGATACCACTTCTTTTCCTCTGCCAGATCAGACCCTTAAAATTCCTGGTACCTTTTTCCAGCATCGCTAATTGCTCTATGGTGGTGGCCTTTTCCATCACTTTCTTCTACATGTTTAGGGATGCAGATGAAGTGAGTTTGAGTGAAAGATCGGTGGTTAAATCCGACGTCATGGGTGTGCCACACTTCGTTAGCACGGTGGTGTTCGCGATGGAGGGAATAGGAGCCATAATGCCACTTGAGAATTCCATGGTGGAAGCTGGTTTCTTAGGATGTCCGGGAGTGTTATATATTGCCATGTCAACCATCATCACCCTGTATGCATCTATAGGTTTTGTCGGTTATTATGCTTATGGAGAAAATACTAAACCCACGATCATTTCTAACCTTCCTCAATCTGACTGGTGAGTTTTTCAATTGGAAGTCGATAAAAATAATATTTATTTAGCAATAGCTATCACAAAATTCATATATACATTCAAGTTTAAAATTTATTATCTACAATTCTTTGTTTAAAACGAACTCGGCTAATTTACGTTTAAATATTTCAATATCACTAATTGTTTTTATAGAGTCATGAAATTAATTCAATTCATTGAATCCTTTATGAAATACGAGTATACTATTTCTAGAGTTAGAAAACTGTCAGCATTTCTTGTATAAGTTCTCTATGTGTGGTACGAGAATTTTGTCTGGCAACAGGAAATTTCAAAGCGGACAAGAGAAGAAAAGAATCGGTACTTTTGTGCAGTCTTTTGTAGCAAAATTTGAGTGATAAACTTCCCCTCTTGCCCTGCAAAGATATTGAACTAAATCGACTCAATAATTCGTCATGATTGACGAATAAATCTCTTTGTGGATAAACTTTATCTTCCCTCCAAACTAAGAATTTCAATAACTTCATCTGAATGGCCTCAAGATGGCGTTGATTTAGTATAAAGAGGAATTATTGAAATATTTGCCATTGCGTATAACGAATGTATATATTTTCGAGAAAGATGAAATCGGCTTGACGAGGTCAGTACCGTGCATCCAGATTTAAATGATGAAAAACTAGAATATTTAAAATATTTTGAGTGCATAACTGATTGCTAAAAAGGAATTAAACATTTCCATTAAGTAACATCAATTAAGTCTACCAATTACTATCTGTGTTGGTTCAATGCTTCGTGAAACATTGTTTATACAATATAAACACAAGAAAACGAAACAATAAGCTTATTTCAACTGAAACTAACTAGACATAACTAGATTTATAACTTTTTTTACAACTGCTGTAAAATAATTTATATTCAAAAATGCTTGCTTCTAAATTAGGTGCATCGGAAAGACATTTATGGCCATTGTTTTTCATGATACATGTCAACAATATGTGAAACTACTTTAAATATGTTATTATTACTTTTTACATGACAATTTCCATGTTTGCATGTGGGTTTAGATAGCGCCGAATGATATAAAATTGAATTATTATGCATCATTTCTTAGAATTCACTAAGAAATGCCTTGTTAATCATAATATCGTTCAAAGATATTCAATATTTTTAATAGTTATATAATTTTTTCATTGATTTTTTGGTAACGTATATAGACGACGTATAATAAGTATAATATAATATTAATATTGTTTATTCGACACCAGCTTATGAAAAATTGATATAACCTGAACGCTAACATTTACATTTGATACTTGTTCATTATTAATAAATTTTTATTGCCTAAAATGAACTCATCTAATCGCTTAAATACCCTGATGATACTTTCAGTGTTAATAATATCTAGATAATTTATTGTGTGTTTTCAAACCTGCATAAAATCTATTTTTTCTAGATTTAGAAAGGCTTCAAATTTACATGTAAAAGCTGTCAGCATTTCTTGTAGTTATTATAAGCGTGCACATCACTGAAACGTGTTACATTTTCATTACGTTATATTGAAACAACTTATTTTCAATAAAAATATAAATGTGGCATAAAGTATTCTCCCCCTAACTGTCATAAATTCTGAACAATACAACATTCCTTCGATTGAAATAAATTTATTACACTTTAAAATAGTTTGCACAGTTATATTCTGCAATTGTTGGAATTATTAAGTTTTTTCTTTACTCAATGTGAATAACAGGTTGGGAGAATATTCAAAACATGTTATTATAATTGACTTGAATAGCAATTATCTCATATACATCAAACAATTTTTTCCAATTTGTTTGAGAAAGTTGATTTTTTCCGACATTATAGACGAATCAATGTTATAATTGAAACTTGATATCTCATCTCACATGATGTCCAAATATAAATCAAATTTTGCCCTTTCAATATTTCATTGCCAATATTATGACTTTCCTCGTTTGTAAAACCTGTAGATACAAATTTGATATAAAAATTTTTTCAGGGCATCTCAGGTTGCCAGAGGATGCATTGCTCTTTCAGTGTTCTTCACATTCATGCTCCAATTCTACATTCCGATGGAAATCACTTGGAGAAATTTTAAGCAACAGATACCCAAAAGTTCCAGAAATATAGCTCAGATTTTGATCAGAATAATTGGAGTGGTTTTCGCCATAGGGGTCGCCATTTTAGTACCCGACTTATCAGCTCTTATTTCCCTTGTAGGCGCGATCTGCTTTTCTACCCTTGGCTTGTTAGTGCCAGCTGTTGTAGACATCATAATCCGTTGGGAAGGCGACTGTGGTACCTACAGCTGGATCCTAATAAAGAACATCCTGATATGTATATTTTCTGTGTTGCCCTGATATCGGGCAGTTACTTCGCAATTCAAGAGATGACTGCACAAAATCATGCCTAATAACTGCATTATTAATCTACTACACACTGTTGATGAACAATAAATTACCGTGGCTGATTGGTCCAAACATCTAGAAGTACTTTGGAAAGAATTTGTTCTGTAATCATATTTCGAGAGCTTTTTGGAGAATATTTGTGGAAGTGTGGTTCATCTTGTAATTATCACACTTTGAATTGTTGACATGATAAGCCATAACACAGTTAAAATTAGTTCCTGCAAACATTATCTTTGTTAATTCTTCAATTTTTAGGATTTGTTTAGTTAATTCAATTAATTAATTCAATCTATTTACAGAACCACAATGATCGTTTCAACCTGAAAATAGTTTCAGAATAATATAAGATTGTATTATTCACAAAAATCTGATGTGGTTACAACTGTATTACTTTATTGATATTAAAAAAAAGCACTTTGAAGTTGAACATAGTATTAGTAACTCTGAATGATGACTGTGATCACTCTAGTGAGTATGTAAATATATAGATATATTTAATTTAAGATATGTAAATGTTATTACTGTAAATATATAAATAAATGAATATCAATAACAGAAATCGTTTATAAATCGAAGTACATTGAAAGTATACTATAACTATCTTTCGATAATTTTTTGACGAATTATAAAAGATTATTACAGTAGAGCAGAGCTGACTATGTGATGTCTCCATTATGCTTCAAGGGATTGGAACATATGAATTCATGCATTTTACTTCATTGCATAAAATTTTAAACATACATACAGATTTGTAGATATAATTAATTCCATTTGATATTATATTAATGTAATTAAACTTCTTCCAAAAGTTGGTAATCTGTATTTTTCTTATTCAATGTTCAACACTAGCAAAACTTATAACATCACTTGTATGTAGTTAAATATGTAATGTTCATTTATTTTGATTCTTATTTCTGGTATAACTCATTTCTTGTCACCTAATAATATTCACATAATGTATTTCTAAAGCCAACTTCCAAAATTTGATCAGAATTCGATCTAAGTTTCTAATCAATAATAAAAAGTAGTTAACTTGGAACAGCATCCTGGAAATTCGAATAAATAAAATAAACAGAATTAAAATTTATTCCAATCTTACCAATTGATGTATTTTCACATCAATATTCATTTAAAATTTTCAAATTCTGTATACATAGTTCCATTTATAAATATGAAATTGATTATAATTGTAAATCATAACCTCAACTGTGAAGTTTCGAGACAGAAGTACACCATAGACAATAATAATTAAAAAAGAATGAAGGATCATAGAAGTCAAATATATGCACGAAATTCAAAAATATCACATCAGAGATTGCTGTGACATAAACCAGAGAAAAACTAACTAAGAACAATCGATAGAAGGACGGCGAGTTTAGGAGAGTTGGAGTGAAATAAGATTTTGTAATACCAATATTAAAAAAAGGAAAATAAGTGGAAAATATCTGTATAGAAAACTTTATCATCACATTAGAGAACTCAAAAATAACAGTATTTCTCCACTATTTAATGGATGTTATTATTCATATAAACCTTCCTCTTCAATCACTTTATTAAAAAAACCTCATCAAAATCCGTTGCGTAGTTTTAAAGATTTAAACATAACATAGGGATGTAGGGACAGAGAAAGCGACTTTGTTTTATACTATGTAGTGAAGTTGAACTTACTTTTAGGTGGTTAAGGGTTTTATTTAGTATTGATCCGGTTTATTTAAATTTATCGGAAATAATTTTTTTGAATTAAGATTTTGAATAGATTCCACCCTGAGAGAGAGAGTGAACTAAAATAGTTTCAAAAACTGAAAATTCATAAGTTAATTAATGATTGACGAGGCCGATACTTGGAGAAAATTAATATCCATAATGAAACAATATTTAGAATTTTCTCATAATTTTAATACAAATACGCATGACGACGTTTCGAAGTACTACTTCTTTAAAAATGCTGGATTAATGCTGAGTATTAATACTGAACTATTATTAGTCCAGCATTTGATAAAGAAGTAGTACTTCGAAACGTAGTCATGCGTATTTGTATTAAAATTATAAGAAAATTCTAATTATTTTTTCATTATTCATAAGTTATTAAAAAATTTACATTTCAGAAATTACATTAAATTTTTCATTAAATAAAATAATAAAAATTATACTACCAAAATCTTAACAATATATATCTCCTCGCCGTAGAAAAGCTACATAAAATTGTTAATCCACAGAAAAAGTGTCGATCTTAATTATTGGTTTATTCAAGATTCCTTGTATGAATTGTCAACAGTTTCCTCAATTTTTCATAATAAACTAGTAGCTCGAAATTTACACATACAATAAAACACATACAATAAACTGTCTTCAAGCTGTTCTCATCTATACCGACATTTAAAAATGATACATTAAAGCTTGTGCTAGTCAATTGATATCAAAAACACAGATGCTAATTTCAGAACTATATTCTATACTGGCCTAAAACTTTTTTTGTTTTTAGATAGTAGGCTATGTTCTTAAAAAAAGATACATTGATAAAGATAATTGGATACCATTGAAAAACCTTTGTTACATACTTGACAGTGGAGATTCTATTAGTATTTATCTCTCACTATGCTTGGTCGTTGTTTTCAAGGAAGATATCATAATCAGAAAAAATTTGAAAATTGTATAATCAAAATTCATTAATAATTAGTGTTGCCATCTATATTTTCTTTGAACACTGATGCATAGTAGTTAAAGAGATCTAATTTTTAATGAATGAGATTGAATTCTCGCTTAACTCTTGGTGAAACATAATTGAATATTAAAATAAATTAAACTCTTGGCTTAATGTTTCACGATTTATTTAACAATATGTATAGTCAACATGTTTCGAGCGTTAGCTCATTTTCAACGCTCGAAACATGTTGACTATACATATTGTTAAATAAATCGTGAAACATTAAGCCAACAGTTTAATTTATTTTAATATCTAATTTTTAGGTAAAGAAATCTGCCATAGTAAGACTGATAGAGTCACAAACTGAAATGCTTGTTCTTCACTTATGAAGTTACAGTAATTTAATTTCCAGACTATCTAAAAATGGAGGTACTTATTACATCTGCAAGAAATTGATTTAGCTTATACACAAATGTGATATCTCAGGAAAACTGCTTCTCATGAAGGAGGTAAGTTTCGAAGATAAGAAATTTCTTTTGATAATAAATATTTATCAATCAATGGTCATTTGAAATCAATTTTAAAGAAACCTATAATTTTGGTTTTAATGATTTCAAAACATACGAATGAAGCAGATATGAATGCATATTGCGAAAAAAAATTTGAGCGACATAAATTATTGCATCATCTAGATATACCTATAAAATAAAATTTTTTAACGTACGATAATCTGTTGCCACGGAATAACATTGTTATTTTCACGGGAATGTTTCTCACGAAATGCAACAAGGTTGACTTGCTAATAGGAACGTCTGAAATTCCAATTTGAAAATATTTTGTGATTCCAATATATTTGAAAGCATCATTCTACATTGGTCAATATCTGCAGATAATTGCTTTCATGTTGAGTTGATGAGGAACTGGATATTTCATTATTTGAAACGAAAGAAAGTTCAAGACAATAAACATTAGAAGTAAATATTTTCTGAAATGACTGAGATTTAATTCTCGCTTACCTCTTGGTGAAACATAATTAAATATTAAATTATTAAAATATTAAAGACCAGTCTCGAAAATGAGCTTACGCTCGAAACATGTTGACAAATTCATGTTGTTAAATATAATCGTGAAACATTAAGCCAAAAGTTTAATTTAATTTAATATTTTCTGAAATAGTTAAACAGTTTTGTTATTCTATTTTATTATTACATCAGCAAATAAAATTCGATTTTCATTAGTTAAACTTGAGTAATTAAGTAACTTAATTATTTCTTCAAGATATCAAAAAATTGAAAATAGGTGATAACTGATGTAAGGGTGGTTTCCTAATCATTTTTTGTGAAGATGATATCAAACACAATTTAGACATAAATAGATTTTTTAAATGCATAAAAACACAGCAAGTTAACTATCATTGCATGTATGAAACATTTTTGAAGTTGAATTCTCATATTATGATTATAATATAAACGGAATTAAAAAATGAATTAATTTACTCAACTTATTACCTTATATGTTATTTTACATCAATATATACAAATATTTGTTGATATCATATTCGTTCTGTAATATGACATCATTTTTAACCATATCCTTTCGTTTGATAAATTTGTTTTTGTAAGTGCTAAACTCCAATTTTGTATTCATATGCTTTATGAATCTTCAAATATCATCGTTTTTTTATAGGTTCACCGTTTCATGAAAACTCTTTCTGAATTTGAAGTGATGGAATTAACACATCTGAAGAATCCATGTTGTACTCCATATTCAAAATGGCAGGCATTTGAACGTCTTGATTCTCATTCAAATTGATACTGTTAATTGTGCACAAAAAGTTTTCTGTTGCGATAACGGCGGTAGACGAAGCAGACTCGGAGCATTCTTTCAATGATTCACCAAGTGCACTATCCAATGATTGTTGACGAGAATGTTCATTATATTCAGAAACAAATTGTGGCAAGGACATCTTATGTTCACTAGTACCTAAAGACTGCTGCTTTTTAATTTCTTCCTGACGTTGTCTCAATTTTTCTCTTTCTATGTGAAGGAGTTGGAGTCTCAAGTCCTGCCGCTCTATTTGACATGAGCTAGACAATAAATCGTTATACCATGGAGATGCTATCAAATCTCCTGAAGACACTTGTTGCAAATGTATCGGAATTCTTGGATCATACCACGAAGTTATCCGAGTCAGATGATTGATAAAGTAGATATCTCCTTCAGGTGTTAAAGATTGTTCCCAGCCTTCAGGCAATGGACCAAGAAGATCTGAACCTAGTGATGTAGTGTTTGTTCTAGACTGGATAGTGCTAGATTGGTTTGGAGAAGTCGTACCTTGAAATTTCCTTGGATCTTCCCATGTTGTTGTTCTGGTAATATGATTCAGATAGTACACTTGTCCTTCGGGAGTCAAAGCTGCTTCCCAACCAAATGGTAGATTAGTTTTCCCTGAAGCTTTTGCCAAATCACATGAAAGTTGCTTGGGATGTTGATAAGTAGAAGATTTTTCATCAAAACTGTACTGCTGGAGAGAAGCGGGAGAGCTGTGAGCCCTCTGATGGACTGTTTGAAGAGGAACGGTGTTCAGTGAAGGTGTCGTGAAAATACCGAGAGAATTTGAAGCAGCTGAATCGGTAGAATTTTCTCGAGAGTGTCCTATGCTTTTCGATCCAGTCGTTGGAGGAGTGAAAAAAGAATCGGGTAATTTCCTCATGCTCCATGGTACCTGGTGAGGACGTTTAGCGTCAGGAACTAAAACGCTGTCGAACAGAGCTTGAAGATCTGTTTCTGTATTTCCTTCAGTCATCACGTTTTCCATTTCTTATCGGCTAAAGCCAAGAACACAATCGGCAATTATTTTGAGATTATTAGATGGATAGTTATATGGTTCAAGGTTGCGCGATACACAAAATTCAAACGTTGAACGGCTCGATTTGAGCTCTGAAACACGGGTGTGGCAATGTTGAAGTTAAGTCGAAAATAGACTGAGTAATACTCCAATAATTAAAGCTATTCAGCGCAAGCTCGAGTTTCACAAGCTGCCAGGAACGACGAACTTGAATAGAATGCAAGGCAGTCGACAATTTTAAGGCGCTAAAGTTCTCTACTCGGTACATACGATGTGCCTCAATAGGCGACATGTGAAGTCTTGAGAAGGTTTTATTACTGGTATAGTCTAGCTTGCTTGATTGAGTTGATTATTATAAGCCATCAGTTCACAGACCTCTAAAAAGCAAGTGCAACTTCGAGCACCCCTTTAGTAACAAAAACTAAATTTTTTGTAACTAAATATCGAAAGATACATTGTTTATCACAGCAATAATATATCTTATTTGAAAGATGAACCAACAATAGATGAATTATTCGTATCGGAAACAAAATTTCTTATAGAAATTCATAAAATCTTCACAAAATTTTCTCAAACAGAAAAAATTTCAGAAACTTCCCCTAGTCAAACCTACTCTTTCATGGATTTGTACTACCCCTATTTTTCCTATAATTAATATTGTTTACTAATATAACATCCTAAAGGTGACTATTTTTTCTATAAAAAATTCAATGGGGCTATTTTCTCGATAGAAATGTCAGTGAATTGAACAATGTTTGTAGAGGGTCAAAAGTTCTGAATTATAAGTACTGTACTTTATAAGAATATTTCAAGAAGTGGCGATCAAGTAATTTGACATAATTTTTCATTATTATTTCATTTCAAACCGAATCGCTTACGAACAAAGAATTACAATGCTCCAAAAGGCCTACAAGCTAACATGAGCGTAATATAGGTTGAGTCTACTGAATAGTGCATTTCGACAGGCGCAAAATTAAGATATCAAAATACAACGATTGTTCCAGAAGCAATTTACGCAGCTGAAACAGTGGTTATTGATGGTCATTCAAGAATTAGAGAAAGAGAAAAACAAGAACGAAAAATTCTCAGAAAGATTTACGGACCAATGAATAGAAACAACATTCGGATTAAAAGACCTAAGCACGAACTTCAGCAAAATACAAATACATTAACGGAAGAATTTCATGCATTTCATGCATATGTCTACTGAACGAAACATATCAGAATACCGAAGAAATTACTCGATATAATAACAAAGAGTAAATGCAGCACAGAGGTCCAAAAGGTCTACAACAGATCAATATAAAAAATCTCGAAAATCGCATGGATTGTCGCTAAAAATCGTACATGTGAAGTCATCGCGCCAACCTGGAATGAAACGGTCAGATGAACGGAAGAAAGAGCATTATTAAAAAGCTGAAACGAAAGCTCTAAAAATTACTGATTCCATTTCAATCTCTCTCCTAATAGGGAATAATAATATATATATATATATATATATATATATATATATATATATATATATATATATATATATATATATATATATATATATATATATAGTCAATAGTGAGCTAATTAATTAAATATCGAAATATTTCAAATAAAACTCTAGGGAGCTGTATTCACAAATATTGTTAACGAAAACGAATCTATCACTTTTGAGAGTGAATATTCAGTGCTTTTCGAAAAATCATCGAACTTGTTGAATGATAATACCGAAAAATTCTCTTATTCTTATTATGAATCATCAGTGGATATTTATTCAAACAATCAAGAATCAATGACTTTTAAAACGGCCCCAGAAATCTTTAGAATGAGGAGGACATTAGTTCGTGAACTAAACATGTGAGCTCCCTCTATCGAAAAAAGATGAATAAACTCTCTAGTACTCTAGATTCCTCCTCATGACAACATCATTGAGAGTATGTAGAGGCTTTGTAGACAGTTCATTCAAACACTTCAGAGCTTTGGCTGTAGATCTGTAAGAATCATCCCCTGCCTTATCGTTCCACACCCTGGCGGGCAAATAGATAAATAATTTCCAGATTCACGAACCTTTCATACTTGGTCAATTCTAGAGTTTATACCTCTTTTCTTCTATAGAAAAAGCTCACGTATTTAGTTCACGAACCACTGTTCTCCTCATTCTAGATAATTCCTGGTGGCGTTTGAAAGTCACCGATTTTTGATTGTTTGAAGAAATATCCACTGATGATTCCTAATAAGGATGAGACAATTTCATTATATTTTCATTCAACCAGTTCGATGATTTCTCGAAACGCACTTAATATTCACTTGAAAGTGATGAGTTCGTTCTCGTTGATAACATTTTTGTAGACAGCTCTCTGAGAGTTTTATTGGAAATATTTCGATAAAGAGTCTCAGATTAGCTTATATATATATATATATATATATATATATATATATATATATATATATATATATATATATATATATATATATATATATATATATGTAATTGTATAGGTTATAGGCAAATGAAAGGCCACTATGAATAGGTTTTATTCAATTTGGATGCCTGGTCTATATTTCGATTGTGATTACAATTCTTTCTGATTAATGATTAATATATATATATATATATATATATATATATATATATATATATATATATATATATATATAAATATCACATTGAGATCAATTTGGATAAAGACAACTCAAACGCCTCCACTAAATATTCCTCTAACTCAAACCTATTTAGCGAGTTTATTGGCGACCGAAAATCTACCAAAACCTGACTGACGCTGCGAAAGGATCAGTGTTAACGGATATCCACAGCGTTTGTATATAAACATCGTAACTTCTGATTCACAGACAGTAGTAGGTGAATGCGCTTACACTGCTCGATTTGATTGATCGAGTTTTGCGTGACCGGTAGTGATTGCAGTTTTGGAAAACGTGACTTGGACATCAAATAAATAACGCTAATACATGAAGCCGACATGGAGAATAATTTCAGGAGTGAGTCATTTTTGCCTTTCAATTTTAATTTTCATATTATTTAATCGTTAATTAACGTAGATTTCTCAAATAATCATTTTTGGTAGCATGTGGCGTTTCTAATATTGAAATTTATTTTGTTTTTTTCTTCCTTTTATTGATTTTATTCTCATCTTCAAATCGCCAGCTGCCTTTTTTCATGGAGTTTCAATAGTGAAACTCTTGAAACACATTCTTTACAAAAATCGCGAACCTAGATTAAGTTACGATTTAACTTTATTATTCAAGATTTTTTAACTATCTCTTCAGTTGCGCTTTGAATATTTTAACTATCCTACAATTGTGTATCCACTAAAAAAGACTTCTCATGACCGAAACTTTGGATTAATATAAACAGGATAAGGTAAACTTCGTTTTGAATATACGTCGACATATTTTTGTGTACCTATATGCAAACAGTAAAAGTATGTTTAAGCTTAAATAGCACAGTGTAGATAAATCTGATTTTTTGGAACTATATATTTTTAGTCGTCGCATACAGTAAAGACTGGAGTGAAGATTTGACGTTTCGAATCTCTGACGAAACGTGAATTATTGTGTTCATCTCTTGTGTTTTTAATAAAGGTCTTAATTGAAGGATATTTCAGATTTGAAGTTCAGTATTCAATGTTTGTTGTTCAATCTAGTTTCAAAACTTTACTTCATCTGAACTTAAGCGCAGTCTGACGACTGCCAATATTGAAAAATTAACATTGTGACGTTTTTTTCATAATTCATAGATCACTTAACAATTAATGGTCTGCCGTATGTCAATAAATACGTATATTGAATTTTATTTAATAAGATATTGTTTAAATGATATCAATTTTCATTCTGGCAGTATCTAATAATTTTCACTTTATAGTATGAATATTTTATTAGAGTATTTTACAAGTATCCATTAATATCAAGTGAATGAATTTATTCTGTAGTTAAAATTGACATCATTTCGAAACGTTTCGTGAATTGAATATTTTCAACTTTTGCTTGACTTAAAATATAAATGCTAATATATTAATTTATCAGTGAATTCTTGCAGAAATAGTATTTGAATACAAGTTTTATCCGAATTGCAAGCTTGATCACCATGGATATAATTGAATATCCATGGTGAACCATATATAAAAAACTTGTTACATTGCATGTGATTCCAATTAGAATGTTTCGTTTCGAATCATTAAAATTTTTAAATTAACCGTTAGTTTAAAATACACATAGCATCAATTTTGCGCAATGAAAATATATCTGCGATAAAAATTGAGGAGGAGCCTAATAAAACATTGAAAGTTAGCAAATATTCTAAATAGCTATACATGAATCAAAATGTGTCATTTTTATGTTGCAAGCAAATGCAATTACTCTTATTTATAGTACCCAGATTAAACAAAATCTCCAAATCCTTCTCCAAAATGTTCGAATAGGTTCAATTTAGTTATTGAATTTCTATCACCAGCTTTTGAGTGATAATCAAAATGAATAAATAACGAATCAATGAAAAACTGGATTCTCACTAGAAATGCAAAACTGTCGATTAAACGTATGCAAATCAAACAGTGCTTTCTCTCCCATTTTATCGTTTAAATGGAATTACATCGAGTAACGAACTTCAACATTAAAATTTTTGATCATTATAAATATTTGTGAGAATCTGTGGTAATTATCTGCGTTGTTATGTTTACAGAAAAACGTGATTCGAATATAAGGTTGTTTTATATAATGGCAATCAAAGCGAATTATATAAATTTTTTTTGTTATACCGAACGACATCAATTTGGTATTAACTTTCAAGAATGATTTTATTTCTGAGTAATTAATAGAACTGCTAATTATATGCCTTCATTATTGTTAAAATTTTTCATTGATTAACTCCATAGCAAGTATTGCTATGGAGTTAAGAGTTAAGAGCTATAAATGTGCAGCAGAGCTACCTATATAGGTCTCTATAAGACTGCCGCTCTTAGAACAATGATAATATAATAAAATAGTTTAACAAATATTAGACGTGATTCTTCAAATTGGTATAACACTTTCATTTTTAAATTCAATTGACGATGAATCAACTCTGTGATAGTTCATATTTAAATGAGAGGTAATAAGGTATACTTGCCTAAAAATCACTAACTGAACAATTCTTTATTCGACTAGTTTCGCCTTTTACGGCATTATCAAGAATGATAAAGAAGTCATTCTTGATAATGCCGTAAAAGGCGAAACTAGTCGAACTAAGAATTGTTCAGTTATTGATTTTTAGGCAAGTATATCTTATTACCTCTCCTATAATTCCGATTAAAAAAAATCGCATAAGTTAGACGTTTCTGAGATAACCGTGCACAAACGTAGAGACGAATAAACAGAATTCCAACAATGAAGGTTGTAATTACATTTTTATCATATATCTTCCACGTGTAGACAGCGATCGGTTACATTTTTGTTATATGTATAGATATCATCTTATCATTGTTCAAAAGCAATGGTGGAGGAGCTAGGAATATTTATCGAGACTTAGTAGCTTGCGACTCTATTAACCCCGACTTATTTTGACGTAACGCCCATCATGAATTAGGAGTTTTTAATTTTTATGATTTTCGATGAAAGTACCTAGGACTTCATTGTATCACTCAGGTACTCTCTATTCCTGTCCGTTTCTACTGTTTTTTTCCATTTCGTTCTTGGGCTTTCTCTTCGAATATTTCTATAGCCGGTCTTTTTTCAAAATCATTTTCCATGTTTCACACCCGTAAAAAGTCACTGGCCTATATGGTATTACTGTTTTGTATGTTGTTGCATTCAAGTTTCTTGAGAGAAACGGTCCTCTCATAACGGGTGTTTTTTTAGAGGTATAGAACTTTAAGTTGGCATTATTGTTGAAGATGGCGACCGATTTAACAGCTGAGAAGTAATTTATTCTCAGTTCGGTTTGGAAATTCATCATGAATAGACTCACGCCTGAACAACGCTTGCAAATAGTGCAATTTTATTTCGAAAATAATGGTTCTTTGCAGAATACGTATCGCGCACTAAGTCCATTTTATCGGCATAGCACTTCTGGTTGAATGGCTACGTGAACAAACAAAACTGCCGCATTTGGAGTGAAGATAATCCTCAAGTGTATGTCAAAACATCGTTACATCCAGAAAAACTGGCTGTTTGGCGCGCTTTATGGGCTGGTGGAATCATTGGTCCGTACATCTTAAAAACGATGATGGCCAGAACGTTACAGTCAATGGTGATCGGTATAGAGCCATGATTACTAACTTTTTCATTTCTGAATTGAACAACCATGATGTCCAGGAGCTGCGAGTCATCGAAAATTGGACGTGCAGATTGGACTACATCCGAGCCAGCCGTGGCGTTCATATGCCAGAGGTCATATTTGAAATGTAATGCCACAAGATTATCCTTCGAATAAAAAAAAATTCTTGCCAATCGAATGATCCATCGTTGTTTTATTGCAATTTAAAGTTCTATACCTCTAAAAAAACACTCTCTATTTTTCGCACCTTCCGCCATTTTTTCTCGTATTTCATCTGTTTCTCTACTAATATCATTCATTGTTACTTCAAATAAATAAACTTGCTTATTTTTTCAAATAGTATTATTCCCCTTCTGCATCATTTCAAAAATTTGCACTTTATTTTTTCCTTTGTTTATAACCTTGAATTCATCCTTAACCCTTTTTTCTTCTCTGCATTTTCTAAACCTTTCACATCATTTTTGAAGTTCTTTTTGAAATTCTCGATAGAATTACGATATCGCCAGAGTCTGGCATCACTTGTATTATGTTGGAATATTTGAAACCATTCTATTGTACTTTACTTTCTGTTATTTCCCTTAATCTTATTTTCCTTCTTTCCTAATTGAAACTCCTAATGGAAACTTGAAAGTTGGTAATTCTTAGAATGAGTTTCGGTCAATTCGGAAAGATGCTCAATGAATATTGTTAGATTATTACCATTTTCTCAATTTCAATTTGTTCATATTCAGAACGTAAGTATTTCCTGTTGCAATCAGTTTAAGTATTCTGGAATGTATTTAGTTAATATCTAATTTTCCATTGCTTCAATACATTTCGAAAACTGTGAGAATTAAAGAAAAATAATTGCATCCAATTAACGAGAAATACCTTGGCAATAATGCTCTTGCTGTTATTACCTTCAAGTATATAATGCAATACTCTGGGCTATTTAATGATCTTACTTTCACAGTTTTATTGCGATAGATTCTGGTAGATTTTTTAACGAACATATCATTAGGTTATAAAGCCAACAAAACACAACAGAATGCATATGTTTCTCTGTAAGAATTTGCATGTATTATAATTCCTCGGAGGAAGGTTATTAACAAGCAAGAAAGTAGGTGAAGTCAATTTTTTCTCATAGATCCTCACTTAAGTTTCACTGAATATAAGTACAGAAATTTCGAAATTGTTAGTACTGATTTTTAAGGTTTGATTTCCAAGTTACCTGACCCCGCCTCTCACAATTTGGTTATTGTTTGTACTTATTTCAATCTTCACTACAGGCGTTATTGACAAGACGATTTTGGAAGATTATCATTTTATTTGATTTCATTACATTAAAAAATTATTTCATGATTTGATGCTTTATCTTCCAATTTTAGGATTTTTGTTATTGAACGAAAAATTCAATTATCATTGTTTAAGGAGGTTAAAATTAACAGTTCAACTAGAGTTGAAAAATGGGATTCAAAAAATTAAATTATAATTGATCTAATTGAAGATTTTTTTATATTCCCACTATGTGGTCATAACTAACACTTTCTCATAAAAAAATTGCATCATTATAAACTGTTTTGAAATAAATTATAGTAAATGACAAGTGTAATGTGTTCCACCTTTTTGTTTCGTCTATTGTATTCAACATTCAGCAATATTTTAACGAATAGATAAAAAAATTAAATGTGTGGCATTCGAGGTCTGACGCGGCAAAGCTATCACATAGCATTTTTTATCAACTTATGCAATTATAATTATTTATTTATTTTTTATTTATGCAGTATTTTTTTTTGATATTAATTCATGTTTTTTCTTTGATATTAATTTTTGAGCGAGATGACCAGTAAGAAGACAGATTTTTTTTCTATTGAATAAATGAAAAATTAATATCGTTTAAAATATTTTCATTGTCCTACGATACATGTACGTTATTCAGGAATTTTTATCATTGAAACTATAGATTTATGGTAACTGAAATAAGAAACAAAGTTTGAGACTTGATATCCTCTAAATATCTGGAAAATACCGCGTCAATAGTGGTCCCATATTTTGTTGTGGATTCTTGTGGATCATTATTCATTTTCAGATTCAATTTTTCCGAAAGTAAAATTGTCGACAGCTCGGATTTTTTATCAGTTGATGTTGAAATTGCCAGCCAAGATGCATGGAAATTTATTACCATTTGCACCAAGTATTTTCGACCCTTCTTCAGTGCACTCCAGTAAACTGCGATGGATAAAATGCTCTAGCTCGTCCAATTTTGGATTCGGAGAAATGTAAATTGCTACCATGACTATGTGTTGGGCATTTCTAAGTTTGCATAAGCACGCACAAATATCTCCAACAAATGAGTACCTGTACAGTCGTACCATATACATACACGTTAAGCTCGGCCGAGCTACATGGTAGATGGAGTGCGGGGTGTTAGGTTTTATTTTCGTTACGGAATTGCTTGATTCGGTCGTCGCGCTCAAAGCCCGCGATAAAAGCTATGCAATAGCTTAAAACTCATAAACATTGTTTAAACCTTGAAAATTTAAATGAATTGCCCCTCGCACGATTCTGAGATTTAATCGTAATCACCTAGAATAAACATCATGGGTTCTTTTGGCATTCGAAAAACATTTGTGCCATGTGCTCTGAACTTATTTGACATAATGATACTAAATTTGGCGTAAAAGTTAGTTACTATACCATATACTATGCATGTTAATTAAACGTTTTTGGCTACTACCATAGGCGTACGACAGGGACAATTGACTTGTTGACTACTTCTGAATTCTACGCCAGTAGTGGAATTTAAATTTGGTCGCAACATTTTCAAGCTCTCGTTTTCATCGAAATAAAATGTTTTGGCTCTAATTAATATCGATGTGTTTGGCTATTAAATTAAATTTTCATCAAGAAAAAAATTTAGGAAGTCAATAGTCGCTCGAAAGTTGTGAATCGGCATTCAATTGTGAGTCTTAGTTGAATGACTGTCGTATTGAAAAAACCTGATCATTAATGAAACTTTTCACAATACTCTGCTGATTAGCGATTTTTTTCAGATAATATTACTCTGGACAAAAATAATGACAGATATCCTTCTACGTTCACCATAGATAACTTCAGTTCAACGTAAGTAACATATTGAATATAGATATAAATATTTGATGAATTTTGTTTTCTAAAATTTCAAATGAGAAAACCCGGATTTACACGAAAAGATTATTATTAATTTCAAACTGGATGAGTCAATACAACTGAAGTTTTATTTTCGAGTGTCTCAGAATGAAATATTTTTAATAACTATTACAGAACAACACTAACGCCTAATGAAATCAAGATCCCAATCGGAAGTAAAGATAGTCTAAACGAAAAATTATACGATCCTCATGAACACAGAGATTTGGAACACCCTAACACGTAAGTAATTTATAAAATGCACTAATTGATAGTATCGAAACTTTTCAAATAAATCCCACATTGAGATGCCTTCACAAATGTTATCAACCTATAATCACTTTTGGAGTGAATATTAGGTGCGATCCTAAAAATCATCGAACTTATTGAATGGATATACCATACAATTTTAAATTAATTAAACTCTTGGCTTAATGTTTCACGATTTATTTAACAATATGAATAGTCAACATGTTTCGAGCGTTGGCTCATTTTCAAGAGTGAAAGTAGTCTTGAAAATGAGCTAACGCTCGAAATATGTTGACTATTCATATTGTTAAATAAATCGTGAAACATTAAGCCAAGAGTTTAATTAATTTAATATTCAATTATGTTTCACCAAGAGTTGTGCGAGAATTCAATCTCAGTTACCATACAATTGTTTAATTCTATTATGGGATTCTTCAGTGACATGAATCAAACTATCAAGTTTCGATGGCTTTCCAAACGCACCTTTCCTTATCTACAAAATGAAACGAACATCCATCCGTGGACTGAACACGTGAGCTCATCTATATGGAAAAAGCGATCTGCCATGCTCGAGAAAGTTTATCTTATTTCTTTGATAGAGGGAGCACACGTGATCAGTTCACGAATGAATGTTTGCTTTTTTTTGAAGATAGGGTGAGTTTGGAAAACCATCGATGCTTAATTGTTTAGATGCAGGCCACTGAAGATTCCTGTAATAGAATGAAACAGTTGTACGGTATTTCCATTCAACGAGTTTGACTTTTTTCGGAATGCACTTAATATCCACTCACGAAAGTGATAGGTCGTGTTTTCGTTGACAACATTTGTGTAAGAAATGATGTAAATGAGGAGAGCTCCTCGACAGTTTTTCGATTGAAAGCCTCATTATTGACTAAATTTGAATTCGTTAATAATAATAGTATACTCATAATATCTCTTTGATTCGTTAAAATATTTATGGGCCTCACACTCTTCCATCTCGGGTAGTGGCCGAATATAATTGAATGCAAAATATCGTAAACATAATCACCGGAATTGCAAAACCTTTTTCAACCATAGCGTTGCACATGTCTGATCTCGTTTAATTTTATTCATCGATATTATAAGGTTCTGTTCTCTTCATTGCGAGGTTTATTGGAAATTGTATTGTTAAAGAGTATGGAAGTTCAATGAACTTGTCTCAATGGAAGGAAATCTTTTGAATCGGCCAACTGTGCAGTTGATGTTATGTCACAGTTTACGTCACATCAGATGATCGCCATATTATTTATAAGGAATAAATTTGCGATTTACTCTAAAATAATCACTACCTGCAATTAATATATTTCACGAGTATAAATGGAAATGTATTTTGATAGTTAAGAATTTTACATATATATATATATATATATATATATATATATATATATATATATATATATATATATATCATATTGACATTTCTGAGACCCTTGATCGAAATATTTCAAATAAAACTCTCAGGGAGCTTTCTACACAAATGTTGTCAACGAGAACGAACCTATCACTTTTAAGAGTGGGTTTATTAAGTATTAAGTGCGTTCGAAAAACCATCGAACTTGTCATCGAATGGAAATAATGTTCGTGAATGATTTGATGGATAATATTGACTCGCCACATTTGATGTTCGCGGACGATTTGAAACTCAATCATAAAATTAGATCACAGGATAACTGTGTTCAACTTCAGCTTACGATGTACCATGATGCCAGTTGGTGTGAGGATAATAATTTGAGTTTAATGTGTCAAAAGGTGTATCATTTACAAGGAGAAGACCGAATTCAGTGTGATTATAGAGTCGGTGTCAGGTTCTTTCTCGTTCTGATAGGGTGTGAGTTCTTGGTATAATCTTTGATCTTAAACATTCCTCCATTTCAAACATCATTCAATTTATTTCATCTGTCTCGAAAATATACGGATTCTTTCTACTCAATTGCAAATATTGCAATAATTCCTCAACATTCATAACTGAATTCGTGACTGTTTAATTAAGTTGAAGTTTGGCAGCATATTGTTGAAATTCTTAGTTTGAAGAGAGAATTAAGTTTATCCACAGAGATGACTCAATCATGACGAGCTATTGAGTTGATTTAGTTCAGTCTCACTGATGGGCAGGAGAGAAACTTCATCACTTAAATTACTGCACAACCCTATTGATTGTCCTCCTCTATTGTCCCCTTTGAGAGTTTGTCTTCCTAGGCAAAATTCTCGTACCACAGAATTATTCCAAGTAGAGACTCCAAGAACCAACTCGCTAACACAGCCCCCATTTGAGTCTGCATTCAATATAATTGCTAATAAATGTGACACACTTTGACTCCAGATCAATTATTATTAGGAGTTATGTGAACAAGGGAAATTGACTGAAACGAATTGAATTAGATTGATTTCTTAGAAATATTTCACTCAATTTTATTATTCAGTTATTACTTTTTCAGTTTTTTTAGATTTGATTGAGCTGTTCGTTATATTTCTTTCCATTTGATTCATTTACTTATTATTCGAAATTATGTTATTATTTTCTGTAATTGGGTATTGTACCTGTTGAGAATAAAGAACTCATTCTTATTATCATTAGTCATTGTTATTTTATATTATTCGTGAACTAATCACGCTCGCTCCCTCTATAAAAAAAAACTATATTTCGGAAAAGGTGTTGGAGTCCTTGAAATAACAGTATATTGAAATTTCAGAATCCGTTTGCAAATGAATCAAATATGTTCTTCACATTCATGCGCTCAAAATTTGCCTAGTTGAATTTCGAACTCAAAGGAAAACCTTTAAGAACTCCTGCTTGAAAAATGATCACTCTCAACTTTTTCCAGTAAATTATCGAAATTTTTCAACTGATACTCATTTGAATGTTACTGAATAATTTATTAATTACTTTCGTTATCATTTTCATACTAAAAATAGTAATAAATAAGGTTTCACTTACTTTCTCCATTTTTGTTAATCCGGACCTGGATTATTTTGTGATTACTAAAAGGCTCAATTCGGCACTGTATAAGACACATAAGTGCCAAATATTAAAAAAATTGACGGGGCCGTATGGAACTATTGACCCTAAGAATAAATTCGCAGACGTAATGAAACAACCTGTGTCTTGATTATTGAAATCGTCGTACCCAATAAATGAACTTCCGTATATATATATATATATATATATATATATATATATATATATATATATATATATATATATATATATATATAATTATAGAACATAATTATATGTGACCTCTATTTACCATTTTGCCGTTTACCAATAAAACACCCTGTATATATGTATAATTTTCATTTGTAGTGATCTTTTCAAAGGTTTTATGGCGCCCTTATGCATTTGGTCAAAAGTTCTATGGGTACAGGTACATTAGCAGTTCCCATGGCATTCAAATATGCTGGCCTGTTGGTTGGAATTTTTGGAACGATGATGATTGGATTACTTTGCGCGCATACTGTGCATATATTAGTGAGTATAAACTCTTTTATATATATATATATTTATTTAAGCATTCATTAATCATTTATTTATTAATCAGTGGTAAACTGAAATAATACAATTATGCGTACTCATTACTTACGTTAATTCTTCAATTTTTTAGTTTTAAGTCATACTATTTGACTTTTATTTTCCACATACAATTACTTATAAGTTTTGAATGAAGTCAGAAAAGTTTTTCAAAAAAACCTCTTTTATGAATATTGTTCATATAATTTATTAATAAATTAATTCAAAATATTTTAGTGTCTAATTCGAATGTTTTTACCAGTTCTGACGAACAGGTGAATATTAGTTTTCAACGTCCTTACATTTACTTTTTGGCGACCATTTTTGCACAGCTTGAAATATATTTAACAAATTCTACAAGAAGTGCAATATCTTTATCGCTTATGCTGAACTCAATATGTAAACCTGCTCCTCGTTAATAATGAATGTCGCTTGATAATAATTATTTTTGTGAATTTTCTTGATGAGCATGGATGAACATTACTAAGCTGTATCAGAAATTGATTCATGTTAATTATCGGGTTGTATTGTAGTTCATATCGTTTTTAGTCAAGAAGATATTTCTTATTGTGTTTCATATTGTTTGACAGGAATTACACTTATCAAACATATCATTTCGACAAATTTTGTTTAACGAAATAACGTTCTAATTTCATTTTCTTATCTTGAGTATAAATGTTATCTAAAAGCCAAGCTATAACACGTGAATTACACAATATCCACCATTTTTCAAAATACTGACATGGAATCCAATTGATGAACCATCATATTACATACCTATATTCACATAAAACATTGAAACCTATTTTTCGTGTTTTTATAATATTTGTAGACCAAACAAAAATCGGGATAGTGTAAAATTATTATCATCCTTGAGATTACATGATTTCGATTTTTAACATTTCCTTTGTTTCCTTTGTTATAAATATAGCGCTGCTATTCCAACGAACACTTCGAATGGAAATTAATGCAGTGTTCATTATTGGCACGAGTATAATGTTTTACCACAAATTATGACGAGCACTCTTACATAAATACCATTTTGAATTCAAATTGAAATATTATTTATTTTCGAATGAATCATAGGTGAATAATATATATACTGATTCAAAATTTTCTTGAACACGCATACGCAAGTTTGAGTTAGAAAACTATGAATTTTATGAATTAATACAATTATGAAATGAAAATATCTATAAGTATATGAATATGTATACACAAATCATAGACACACCAAGCATCGAATGTACACACTATACTCGTATCTACTAAATAGTCAAAAATTTCTTCTAAATTGCAACGTCCCTATGAGACGTATGGGTATAGAAGAGGTGTGTGCGTTCGATGCCTGGTGTGTCTATGATCTGAGGGATGTTTTCTCTTGATTCCTATAGATGGAATTGTGAATGATTCATTACTTGACGGTACACCACGTGGAGTCATAATATAAGCTTGGAGATTGAAATCGTTGCCTACTTTCGATGACGTGGTGCAACTGACGAGCTTCTTGCAGAACGAAACAGCTGTCTTGCACTTCCATCAGGTGTGGCGTCGATTTCAATATTTTTCTAACATTTATCTCTTGAAGGATAATGAAGTAATCACATCGTACACGTTCCCATAATACTCTACTGTAACATTTTTTTGATTAATTTGAATTTTTTGGATGAATATTCTAGTAGTCATTTTTTCCTTATATAATATATATATATATATATATATATATATATATATATATATATATATATATATATATATATATTTATATATATATATATATATATATATATATATATATATATATATATATATATATATATATATATATTATATTTAAAAATTGAAACTCTTCATTCCTTTTTTCGATTCATTTCATATTATGATAAAATCAAACGCACATTTCGACCTATTTTTCTTAAATAGTGACCAAGTGAATATACATATTATCGAAACAACCAATCAATTGAATATATTTCGTGTTTACACGAACATGGTAGTATGATGTATGATGTAGATACTTGAATAAATTGATAGCAAAATATATGAATGCATTTTTACAGGTTTTGGCATCATATAAAGTTTGCATAGCATCGAAAGTACCTTCTATGGGATTTGCTGAGACAGCAGAGGCTGTGTTCAAATTTGGACCGAAACCATTCAGACCGTGGGCTTCATATGCTAGGTCAGTATTTTTTTGCACATAAATTAAAACTGAAATATTACCAAAGATCAAAAACTGCTTTAACTGATGGAATTTCAAATACCCATGACTGGAAGTTATATTGGTTGGAAATCAAACGGATTGTTCGATAAGTGACAATCACTGAAATTTATTGCGGAGTCGG
Source organism: Henosepilachna vigintioctopunctata (assembly GCA_030704895.1). NCBI lineage: Eukaryota > Metazoa > Arthropoda > Insecta > Coleoptera > Coccinellidae > Henosepilachna > Henosepilachna vigintioctopunctata. The sequence goes on from JARQZJ010000034.1 coordinate 112,554, forward strand.
AGTTACCACAGGGTTCTTTTTTAGGTCCGGTTCCTTGCAATGTTTTTGTGAATCACATTTTCTGCAATATGACATGTAAGTCATATGTTTGTGCTTCGATTTGTCTTTTAAGTGTGGGGTCATTGTTGGGGAGTATACTATCTCTTCCAGCTTGGTTTTAGCTTGTTTGTTATACGCTTTCGAAGGCAGGGACTCTTTACATTGAAGATTTTCGATGCTTGGCCTCAAAAAATCCGCACACTATCTATCAATAAATTCAGACCACTATCAAAGAATATTCTGATGAAATATGTGATTTATAGATTCTTCAGTTGATTTGAGCAAATAGTTATTGCCATTAGTTAAATCATTTTATTTTATATAAAGACTTGTAAAAACAGTTATTCGTGTTGTATTGCACCAATAAACTCACTTACGTACTTAGTTATTATCAACATGACGATCAGATTGCTGTTGTTGATTCTTTTTTCTGCAATATTACACTAATAAGAATGTAGCATTATTTTCTTTCCATTTTGAAATGTGAACGTAACAATAAATGGAAATTGGCACGACCTTGCTTCTCCGATTCCTACGGAATGCAGTTCTCGATTGATGCGGAGAAAACAAAAAAAAAGGAAATACTTGTCAATTTCTAACGTGAAAAGATAACCAAATATTCATTTTAATCGATTTACTAGAAGAACTTATTTTATGAATATTCACTTAGTTACTGACCTGATCTGAATGTTGTGCTTCTTAAATGCGTAAATAATTGCTTGCATTCCATGCGCTTCTGACGTTCATATTGTTGACAGTTATGGTAAAAGAAAGTTCTTCAGCTTCTCATCTTCTGCGGCCGTCATCATTTATCTTCTCTCATCATTTATACACTCGTTTCACACATCCCCAACAATTTATCAAAAGTTGTCTCATTACAGTTTCCTTGGAAAAAAAGAAGAATATTTTCAATTATATGAAGAAAAAATTGAATTTTCTTAATTATATCAGTTATAGTGGAAATTAATTTCACTATGACCTCACCTGATGCGTACCTCAATAATTTTACTAAAATTCAGAATGATTTTTGAATTCGAACAAAATTTGTTCAATACATCCGAAGTTTTGTTGGGACTACGGATCGATTATCAAAAGTTTGATAAAAGTGATTTATTAAATTGATAAAAGAGATAATAATAAATAATTATATTTATACATTAAAATAAACTTATTTAATAATATATAAATTTTGTGAATAATATAAATAAATTCATCATTAGTACTTTTCAATAATATTTCACAAAGTGTTGTGCAAAAAGTCAATTCTCATTTAGATGTTCATCTTTGAACGTATTTGTTAATTGGTAAAATTACTCATTTTTTCCTTAGGTCATTATGCTATATATGTATCTATCATATGATTTGACAATAGATTGAAACATCGACAATGCAATGCAATGCATTCAATGCAATTATATAAAATGTTAATTTTTCTGACGAAGTGTTCCATAGCATTCATACTAACAAAACCTGCGAATTGGAAAATAATACAAAAGTAATGTTTCATGGAGTTAATCACTTGCACTACAACTTTATGACAAAAAAAGGCGATTGTTATATGTTTCATTCGATATTTGAGGCTATGAGTGATGTTCATACCTATATTATTATTATAACGATTATTCCCATTAGGAGAGGATTCGACTTGAATTCGTAATTTTCATGAGACTCTTCCTCCAGTTTTTTTGCCTGCGCAAAACGCTTTACCCTCTAAAAATGCTCCTTCTTCCGTTCATTGTCCATGTTTTTCCAGATTGGTGGGATGATATTTGCTCAAACTTTTCATGTGCGATTTTATAGCGACACTCCGTGCGATCTTCGAGATTTTTTATATTCATCTGTTGTAGACCTTTTGGGTCTCTTTTGGCCACTCTGTGCTGCATTCACTATTTGTGATTATACCGAGTAGTTTCTTCGGTATCCTGGACTGTGTCCTCAAAAAAATTCTCATCGTTTTCTGATAGTACTTGATTTCTTCTTTTATTGTTATAATTCTTTTGCTAACATTTTCGTACCAATGACGTTTCTATTGATTGGCCGTAAATCTTTCAGAGAATTTTTCGTTCTTGTTTTTCTATTTCTCTAACTCTTGAAGGACAATTAATAAGCATTGTTTCAGCTGCGTAGACTGCTTCTTTAAGAATCGTTTATATATATATATATATATATATATATATATATATATATATATATATATATATATATATATATATATATACAATTTCTTAACAATATGTATTTTTTATAACTGCAAAGAAGTGAAAACAGACTTTTCATTACACAAATAAATTAAGAATGATGATAAAATATTTTTAAACATTTCAGAAAATAGGTAACTTTTTGATACTTAGTACTAACACCTTCAAGCTCCATATGAAACATATATCAAATTATCGATGCATATTCCTATTCTAGAAATCTTCTTTCTTCATTTTTCCATAAATTAATGTTTAAGGTTTCAGGTTTAAATTGCACTAATTTGCATTAAATTGAAGTATCAGAAACAGAATAATCGAATCGTACACTCTGTATACATGAACGTTTTTCTATAGATGAAACAAGGCTGTGCTTCTGTGAAACACAGCATGCATTTACTCGTATGCATAATTTTTGGAAAACTTAACAGTTGATTGTTTTGTTACTTAGGAAGCACGTGAATAAAAAAAAACTTAAAGTCTGAATTTTTAATTGTTTGATAAAAGAATAGTAATTGATTATTATAGAATACTTATGATTTGTCGTGAAAGAAACTGAACGGCATTGAACCAGTTGTTTCTTTATAACACCTTGAAATCTGGTTTACAAAGTCAGCTCGCTATTTACCTGCAGTCAATGCAAATTTAATGAAAATCCGTCATTAACGTAATATTCTCTCTGAACGGATTAAAAAATTGTAAAATATGTTTATTCAGTCTCGAAATATTGCTCTCAGAATGATGATTACATTTTTAGCCTCCGCAAATATTTTTCTCAAATTTGTTCGTACCAATGCTCTGATTGTTTTCCAAATATTTTGGGGATTAATATTTTGATATTCTCTAGATGGAATTTTCCGTTTCGAAAAATATTTTCCTCAACTGTTTTATATGGAAATTCAAAAATGAGTCATGATTTCTTCGTGGAACATTATTCGATGGATTGAATGAAAAACACTTGGTTTGGTTCCACAAAAATAGAATTAATTGCTTGACAATTTTATTGGGGTGTTATCCCATTTTCAAAAGCTAAACTGATTGAAAAGTGTACAGTTTAGCTTCTGAAAAGGGGGTACCACCCAGAAAAAATTGTTTTCATTCAATATTGGTATTACAAGAACACTTTATACAGATATCAATTCAGAAATAGCCACTGAAATCCTGATTAAATTGAATTTTGAAGAAAGAAAAATAGAGGAAACAATCGTTCGAATACATATTATACCAGCTTTAAATTTATCGGAAATAAAAAATACTACCGAATGAAATATTTTCGATAAACTATTCAAAGTTCAGTTTATTTTTCATTCAAGTATTTTTTTACGACTACATTATTGCCAAGGCTATTTGTAATCGCTCTCAAAGAACTATGCGATATAATTCAAGGAATTTAAGAACAACCGTATCAACTTTTAATGAAGGAGGAAGTATAACTCTTGTTTCTATATTGCTTCGCCTTTCACTATTCAACGCAGTGACGACATTATATGGCATAGTAAGGTCAGAACTTTGTATTTACTACGTACCTCAAGAACGAGTGGCATACTTTTTTTCCATTCATTTGAAGGCCCGATTACTGTGTTTACGTTGCTTATGACTAACTTCAGAATTAGAAGCCTTGCTCAACTATCATTTTTATTTAGATTAAAATACACAGAAACGGTTGAGAGATCTTTCAATGATTGTACAGTTTCACAATTGTCAATTTAAAGAAAAATTCGAAATTGCTGTCCCTATTGAATCTCAACGGAGAGGTTTCTCATAATTTATTTTTTTTTTATATTTCGAAATATAACTAGGAATGATTGATTTAACACAATCAAATTCTCATCTATTCTTAATAATCTGTTAATAAAAATTTTAAATATTGTTAATTCGCTTTCATTATACGAAAAATACAGGAAAACTTAATATTTCAAATTCAAGGCGTATCTAGAATGCACAATAACTTTTTATTTCACAACGAGTATCAACTGAAGTGATTGCCATGTTAGAAATTTTAATAAAGAAGATTTCTTATAAAATAATTAGAGCAAATGAATTTTCATGAGTGTAACCTTTTAGCAATCTTGCTAATCCTAATTTGAATATAAAAACTCATGTGTTATTCCATTCAAGTTGATAATTTCAGCGATGCAATATTTATAATTTGAGGTTAACTGTAAATGTTCAAAGTAATTTTCATAAAATCACACGACCGCAATATTTCGAATATCTTGCCGCACTTGACCTGATATGATAATGTAAAATATTAAAATGTTCAACACCTCAAGATTCAGAATAATTCAACATTGTAAAAATAAATACTGAAGAATGTAATTGTAGACATTTTCAATAAAAGGACGAATAGGAATGAAAATGTAATCTTTTTTTAACGTATTTCAACTTAATCGATTTCAATTTCTCATACTAAAATCGATTATATTAATATCAATCGATTATTTATACTAATATAAGCACATAAAGGTGAACCTTAAGATTATAGGCCCTATTTCAGTTCTTCCAATATTTCAAAAGCTGCTTGAATTTGTAATGGCTGTTAGCATTAAGCATTCCTAGAGAAAAACAATTATATGTCAGAGCAGCAGTTTGGTTTTAGAAAAAATAGACTCACCATAAAATCACTGCATAGTTTCATATTCGATGATTAAATGAAACATTTATTGACTTCGGTTAAATGTTGTGACTTGTCCAAGACGTTTGACTGTATGTGTCAGAGCATAAGCATGGATAAGTTGGAATATTATGGAGTTAGGGGAATTGCTTTTGAGCTGTTTCGGTCGTTCCTGCGTGGCAGAAGACAAATAGTGACCAGTGATAATCAGATGAGCTGTATGCTTGATGTGAGGCAAGGTGTGCTGCAAGGCTCAATAGTGGGACCACTTTTGTTTGGGCTGTTCATGAACGATCTTCCAGCCAATAACATTGCAATGCAGTTCTATATGCTGATGACACAACACTGGCAATAAGGGATATTGATAGTGGGATTTTGGAAATGAGATCAAAGCAGGTGGAAAAAAAGGCAGTTGAATGTTTTAACACAAATGAGCTGTAATTGAATAGGCAGAAATCTCAAGAGATTATTTTTGGACTTCTTATAGCTACTCTGTTCCGTATTTACTCTTTATAATTATATCGAGTAGTTTCTTCGGTATTCTTGTTTCATTCTGTAGAAATGTGCATAAAACTTTGCTCGTCGTTTTCTGATTTCTTCCGTTTTCTTCCATCCAAATCGTTTTCATCTTTCTTTTTATCCAATTGCCGTTTCTATCGATTGGCCCGTAAATCTTTCTGAGAATTTTCCGTTCTTATTTTGCTATTTCTCTAATTCTTGAATGACCGTCAATAACCATTGTTTCAGATGCGTAGATTGCTTCTGGAAGAATCGTTGTGTTATAATGCCTCAATTTGGCGCCTCTCGAAATGCTCTTTTTGTTATAATGACCCCATGTTAGTTTGTACGCCCTTTGGAGCTTGGTAATTCTCTGTTCATTAGCGATTCGGTTTAAACCTGAGGACTGTATAACTTCCCCGAGGCATTTAAAAAGGCCTATTTGCAGAATTTCACCATGTTTTGTCATAAGAGAAGATTTATTTTTTGGTTTTCTTTCCATGTATTTGGTTTTGTCATAAGAAATTTTCAACCCTGTTTTCTGCGCAATTTCATGTAGTTTTTGTACGGCGAGAATGACTTCAGTTCTGTTGTCTGAGATAATAGCAATATCGTCTGCAAAAGCTATACATTGGACATTTATTCGATTTTCTTTTTTGATATCCACTTGTATGCCCTTCACATGAGGTTCCCATTCCCTACTGATCTTTTCTAAAACAATACTGAAAAGGATTGGTGAATACTGAAGGATTGGTCACCTGCCTCACTTTGGAAGTTCTTGAAATCAATGAATGTGATCACTGAATTTCTACATTTACTCATCTCTAATATCATCTTTATAGACCAGATCTGTTCAGCACATGATTGGGCTTTTCTGAATACAGCCTCGTTTTCTCCAATTAATGGTTCCGCTTGGTGTTCTACTCTGTTTTGGAGTGCTTCAGAAAGTATTTTGTAAACAACCGGGAGTAAGGAAATTCCCCGGTAATTATTGTTATCCATCTTGTCCCCCTTTTGGTTCAATGGATGTATCAGCACGCATTTCCAATTCTCTGGTATCTGTTCCGTTTTCCAGTTTTCCATATATATATATATATATATATATATATATATATATATATATATATATATATATATATATATATATATATATGTATGTGTGTGTGTGTAAGAATTTCAGCTTATTCAAAACTTCAAAATTCAAATATGAAATGCAACCGGATTGCAAAAGGCATTGAATTCAGCTATGCCATATACTTTTATGCATATTATACTATTATTCATACAGTACATAACAGTAAATAATGATATGAGCCAATTTTCAAAGGATAATTGTAACGCTTCGGGTAAATTGTTCATGAATCATTATTTCTTTTTACATCGGTAACATACACGTAACCATATACTGCAAGTGTATTATTCCATTAAATTGCATAACAACCTTAACCTGGGCCACAAGAAAGAAGCAAAAGCGGCTATTGAAAATCAGTGGCTCCCCGATTAGAAATTATTCGATTCATACTGTCATTTAGTGAGGGACAAATAAATAGATCGTAATATATATATATATATATATATATATATATATATATATATATATATATATATATATATATATATATATATATATATATATATATATATATATATATATATATATATATATATATATATATATATATATATATATATATATTATTAAGAAAAAATGACAGTTGTTTCTACTGAACTGTTAACTTTATATATTTCAATTCTTGAATTTGAACTTCATTCGGGCTCCTTCGACGAAAACTTCTCTATTTTTCTTTCTTGATGCTTTCGAGCAAGTTGTGTTTCACGTAGATAAAAAGTAGTAAAAGACGAGTAGTAAAAAAAAGGCTGAATATACTCCCTTTATATTGTAATGAAACTGTGTCAAATTTCACATATAAAGTTTCCATTTATTCATATATAGAGAGTTTTTGAAAATTGAGAATTAATATTAACCTTTTATAAATCAGTTTTTCAATAATATCATTTATTATTTTACAAAAAAAAACTATTTTTTTGCCTCCAGTCATTACCAACAAATTGTCCCTACTTTAAAAAGTAGGGATAATCAAATTTTCTGTTTGTTTCGTTCTAATAAATATGTTATTTCGAGTTTCTGAATAATAATATATAGGAGCTTTCAATTTTAGGAAACGAATTCTGTTTACCTACAGAGGAACGTCACTGCTTAGCTGATGTTTCAATATAAAATGAGTACGATATAGAAATTGGAAAGGCTAAAGTTCTGTAAATTCGCTTTTAATGGCTATCTCAATGAGGAAATAGTAAATAGCAAAAAATTTCTATTGAGAAATATCGTAAATTTTCTTCATTCATGAAGGTCAATATATTAAAGGTAGTGGAATAGGAAAAAAATTGTTTATATCTGGTTTACATAGTTTTCTTCTGGAAGTTCAACATTAGAAAATAAATATCGAAATATCCATTAATTAACACTTTCATTTTTGCAACTTTTCTGAAGATGTAATGTTTAAAATTATATGATAGTTGATAATATGATTGATGAGCCCATTACTTGCAGAACATCAATACCTATAATGAAACAATAACAACATTTTCCTCATATAATAGATAATAATACGCTGTGTTAATTTAGCATCAGAAGAAGAAGTTGTAGTCCGAAACGCACTTCATGCGTATTATTATTTATTATATGAGAAAAATTAAAATATTGTTTCATTATGGACAAAATGTTTATAAAGGGTATTTTTTTTAGAGGTATAGAACTTAAAATTGCAATAAAATAACGATAATCCAAAGATAATCTTGTGGCATTACATTTTGAAATTAATTTCTGACATATGACCGCCACGGCTGGCTTGGATGTAGTCAAATCTGGACGTCCAATTTTCGATGACTTTTTCCAACATTTGTGGCAGTAAATCGGCAATAACACGGCGAATATTGTCTTCCAAATGGTCCAGCGTTTGTGGCTTATCCGCATAGACCAATGATTTTACATAGCTCCACAGAAAGTAGTCTAGCGGTGTTAACTAACAAGGTCTTGGAGGCCAATTCACTGGTCCAAAACCTGAAATTAGGCGGTCACCAAACGTATCTTTCAATAAATCGATTGTGGCACGAGCTGTGTGACATGTTGCTCCGTATTGTTGAAACCACAGCTCCTGGACATCATGGTTGTTCAATTCAGGAATGAAAAAGTTAGTAATCATGGCTCTATACCGATCGCCATTGACTGTAACGTTCTGGCCATCATCGTTTTTGGAGAAGTACGGACCAATGATTCCACCAGCCCATAAAGCGCATATTGTTGATGTAGCTATTCAACCAGAAGTGCGCTTCATCGCTAAACAAAATTCGCTTATGAAAATCGGGAACAACGGCAATCTCGTTTTGGCCCATTCGACGAATCTACGCCTTACTTGATGATGCCTTGTCTATTCATTATGAATTGCCAAACCAAACTTCGAATAAATCACTTCTCAACTGTTAAATCTGTCGCCATCTTCAACAGTAATGCCAGCTTAAAGTTCTATACCTCTAGAAAAAACACCCGTTATTTACAACTTCGTAGACAATATTCAATTTATTTAATTCACAATATATACCTCACAGATTACGTTAACCCAATTAGAACGTAAATTGAATATAAATGTAAATGGAACAAGTGATGACATCAATGTTAAATATAAATAGAAGAGCAAATAATTATATATTCAAATAATAAAGCAGTCAAAACACAATATGTATTCACATATAAAGAGAGAAGAAGCACAAAATAAAATGAAATAACGAATAAAACAACATCAAGCAGCAAAATTCAATTTACAAACATTTAAACAATTAAAGTGATAAAATAAATATATACATACATACATGGAAAGAAGTACAAAAGGCCCTAAGACAGCAACATTCGTCGGATTCTGGAAATCGAGGTGTTCAAACATAATGCGATGATATATATATATATATATATATATATATATATATATATATATATATATATATATATATATATATATATATATAGTATAGTAGGAAATTTGCGAGATGGAACAAGTCTTAGAGTGCCGTTCATGAAAAAAACTATTGGACAAAAATCATTCTCTTACCTAAGTCCAATTCTTTATAATGAAATATCTAGTATAGTAAGAAATTGCAGTTCGATAAAATCATTCAAGAGATACATAAAGAAATGGATATGGCAATACGGAAGGAACTCTATAAATAATTTCCTGAAAAGGAATAAATTTTGTTAACAATGATTTAGATGGTTATGTTATATTTGTTGTGGTATTATGTTATTGTAATTGTAATATTTTGAAATTAAGTACATGTTAATAACAAATATAACATGTTATGTTATATTTGTTATGGTATTATGTTATTGTAATTGTAATATTTTGAAATTAAGTACATGTTCCAAAGGAACATTATTTAGGATTGTGTTCATACAAATCTCACACACAAGTGTAGTCTTTTGTGAGAAGAACTCCCTCTACTTTGTTCACTCTGATATTGTTTTAATTATTTTGTGCTTATTGATTTTGGGAATAAAGTATTATTATTATTATAATTATTATTATTATTATTATTATTATTATTATTATTATATATATATATATATATACTCCTTCCATTATTATTTTTTTTTTTAATTGTATTGGTAATGGAAGAAACTTTTTTTCTGAAAATATTTCATAGTAGATTTTTTTCATTGAAATTCAACAAAACGAAAAAGAATTCCATCACCAAAGTCTAGTCAAGAACTAACCTGAACTTTGATGATAGAGTAGCCAGTATATTGTTATTCCAGCAGTAGTGTATGTAATATTTTTTTGAGTAATTAATTATATTTGTAATGCAATTCTTTGCACTATAATTCTGTGCATAATTCGATAGAAAACTTTGCATAATAAAACTCCTTCATGATGGTAAATATCTTTGGTTTCAGTTAACTTATTGACTGATTTCGTATTGTTTAGAATTCGAAAAACTTTACTATATTCAAAGTAATTGAACACACAATGAAACGTGAACATAAAATTTTCATCGGTTAATAATTATTAATTATTTTCAACTCCGTATTATAATACGGAGTTAAGTATTAGCAGTATTGCCGATAGATCTAGCAGAATAAATTTCCTGGCAAATTCAATGTATTTTATCCGCTGATTTTCGATTATAACAGGCAAGGTTCTTGCGTTTGATTCATTTGTCACTATTGAAAGGCGGGCATGACTACTTTGCATTGTAGTTAGCAGTAATTACAAATTGAATCGATTTATTTATGCATACCCAGTTTTTTATCATTTCATTGTAGTGTATATGTCATGGCCAAAAAATATCAGACTCAATTCGTATAAATTGAAACCAAACGTGACGTAGAAGGTCGGTAATGTATATAAATGTGTCACGAAGCCTCCATCCGCAAATGAAGGTCTATGAATTGACATCTTCATCGACAGTATCTTCTTTTAATGGTTATACAAGGATTTACTAGAAATCCTAAACAATAATCCTTGGAATGAGGTTGAAATGAATGAATATCATGATTCATGGAAACTCATCCAACTAAATTATGTTTGAGGTCAGTTCAGTTAAATTTTATCCTATCTATAGCTTAGTGGGGAGAATGAACGTCCCTCACTAGGGAGATCTGAGTTCGAATCCCGGGTAAGACAGGGATGTTTGTGCATGTAAAGATGAATGTCAGTAGTTGAAAAATTGAAATTATTATATGTGCAATGTACCTAGATTACTTGTGCACAAATTGGAATAAAATAAATGAATGTTGTGAGATTTGAAGTAATGTAAAAGTATGAGGAGGTTACGTTTCGAAAATAAAGGATCATCTGAACGAATATATTATTATTATGGCTCAGAAGATATTCCTATTGAATGAAGTATTTAATCATACATTTCCCAATTTTTCAGGATGTTCGTAGACATAGGACTCACCCTCTGCAATTTTTTTGGAAATGCTGTTTATGTTGTTTTTATAAGAGACTCGCTTAGGCAGGTACGTAAAACAATTTTGATAATTATTCAGACACTTAAATGTTTATCCTAGGCATTGAAAGCTGTAAATATATGAAAATTTGACTAAGCTAAATTCAAAATGATACTGAGGAGTACAGGAAATTATCAAATAATAGCCAGATTGGCCAATCTTAAACTTTCAGACTAAAAATAAAGAGAATTTTCCAATGAGAATTATAAAATTCCTATTTGAATCACAGAATTTCAGACAAACGAAGTTTTACTTTAATGGACCCTAAAAATTATCATATCAAAATTTATTAAATCAAATTAAACACTTGGCTCAATGTTTCATGATAATATTTAACAATATTAAATAGTCAACCTATTTCGAGCGTTATTCAACAATAGTTGAATATAATCGTGAAACATTAAGCAAAGTGTTCAATTTAATTTAATATTTAATTATGTTTCACCAAGAGTTAAGCGAGAATTCAATTCCAGTCATATCAAAATTTGGCTAAACAGAAAATCAATTAATGAATAAATTCCCCAGTTCGAAAAACTAGGGAGATTGGAAAGTTGTTAATAAGTTCTCTAAGAAACAGCTATTAAACTTATTGACTGAGATTGAATTCTCGCTTAACTCTTGGTGAAACATAATTGAATATTAAATTGAATTAAACTCTTGGCTTAATGTTTCACGATTTATTCAACAATATGAATAGTCAACATCTTTCGTCTTAGTTTCAGTTTAGTCTTGAAAATGAGCTAACGCTCGAAACTTGTTGACTAATTCATGTTGTTAAAAATAATCGTGAAACATTAAGCCAAGTGTTTAATTTAATTTAATATTTAATTATGTTTCACCAAGAGTTAAGCGAGAATTCAAACCCAGTCATATCAAAATTTGGCTAAACAGAAAATCAATTTCTGTGTTATATATATATATATATACCTATATACCATATATACCTTTCAAAATGTTGTTATTATTCTGTAAGCATCTGAAGCAGTCGTTTGTAACGACGAAACGCGTCATGCTATGTAGTCAATAAAGTGTAAATCATAAGTTCAAGTGTTTGAATTTAAGTTTATATTCAGAAAATCAATTAATGAATAAATTCCCCAGTTCGGAAAACGAGGGAAATTGGAAAGTTGTTAATGAGTTTTTAATAAGTTCTCTAAGAAACAGCTATTAAACTTATTGACTGAGATTGGATTCTCGCTAACTCTTGGTGAAACATAATTGAATATCAAATTAAATTGAACTCTTGGCTTAATGTTTCACGATTTATTTAACAATATGAATAGTCAAATGTTTCGTCTAAGTTTCAGTTTAGTCTTGAAAATGAGCTAACGCTCGAAACATGTTGACTATTCATATTGTTAAATAAATCGTGAAACATTAAGTCAAGAGTTTAATTTAATTTAATATTAAACTTATTATTTATACAGCATGAAAACCACTTATGCAATAAAAGTTTTTATATTTAGAATTGAGTGAAATATATTAACTTTCATAAATTATATAAGCCGATTCTCCTTTTTTTCAGGAATATATATAAGATTTAAACCATTTTCCTTTATAATAGAAAAAAAATTGATTTGTATCTTCATTTAAAGGTAATGCAGTTTTACTACCCCGACATTAACATTCCAGCAACTACGTTGGTACTTGGAATTACCATTCTTCTCATCTTCTTCTGTCAAATAAGGCCACTTAAATTTCTGGTGCCTTTTTCTGCGGTTGCTAACATGACTATGTTGATCGCATTTGCTATAATATTTTACTACATGATCGAGACTATTCCTAAAGTGAATTTCGAAGAAAGATATCTAGTAAAAGGTATTGATGGTATTCCAAAATTTATGGTAACTATTATATTCGCAATGGAAGGCATTGGAACCATCATGCCTGTTGAAAATTCAATGAAGAAGCCACAGTTCATAGGATGTCCAGGGGTACTAAACGTCGGTAACGGCATTCTGGTGTTCATTTTCAGTGTTATTGGATTTTTTGGATATTACGCTTTTGGCGAAAACACGCAGGCCAGCGTGACTTACAGCTTACCGGAACAAGAAAAGTAAGTGCAATCTGTCAATAAACGTAAAAATATAATTAATGCCATCAAAAACAAAACTACGAAAAAAACCAAGTCTCGTACCTCACTTTTTCTACCGTTCAAAGTTGTGATATCCATGTAATATCAAGTCGGTTAATTAATTCCATCCTTACTTGAAAAACCTTCTGTGTTATCACGTAATTAGCTAACCTAACAACATTTTGTTGAGTTGCGAGACTTGGTTTTTTGTCTTACCTCATTTTTTTCTTTTCGTAGAGCCTGTGCGATACTATTTATACAAATTCTGCGGATTTATCGGCTCAATATTTGTAGTGGTACTCTTTCCTCTTTACCAAGCTTTCGCAATATAATTTATTGCTTCACCAGGGTTCTAAAATATATAAACAACCTTTACCAATATCTGCAAGACAATATACCCTCTCTCCTTGAGTGTAGATTGTAGATTGTATTGAGGTTACAATCACTAAACTACCATACAGCAACAACATGAACATATTCTACCAAATTCATTAATATTAACAATCACTTTCTAATTTTAAATTTGATAATAAAAGAAACAGGAAAGAAAACAAGTGTAAGAGAAGAAGAAAAGAAACAACTGGAATCAAATGAAAGGAAACACAATATAGATATTTAACATCAATAATATATTAAATTTAAAATTAAGAATTGATTGTTATCATTAATGAATTTGGCAGAATATGTTTATGTTGTGGCTGTATAGTAGTTTAATAATGATTGTAAATTTAACTCTCACGTAAAGAAAGAGTGTATATTATAGCGTTGTAGATGTTCATAAAGGTTGTTAATATATTCTAGAACCCTGATGAAGCAATAAGTTAGGTTGCGAAATCTTGGTAAAGAGAAAAGAAACCACTACACATATTCCACGGGCACCGGAAAATGTAACTTTGTAATACTGTATATTTATACGAAATTACAAAGTTATTTATGCAGTTGAAGTATATAGGAAACTGGACCGGGACTAGAAAATATTTCAGTTTTTTCTTGATTTATACAATAAATACTACCTAATTAAATTTCAAATTTGAAACTTATATCTCTGCTTGAAGTGCCTTAGAGTTTTGATAATCAGTCACCCAGTGAGTGACAAAATTGAAAAACTTTGACTAGTTATAATTCTTAAACTACAGGATCAAATTGAATGAAATTTGAAATGTAACGTGTTTATATAAAGCCTGCTTGGTTACTGAAAGGCGTCTAGTTTCATTCTTACCGAAGTTTTAGGAGGTCGAAATTTGCCTGAACTGCTTCGAGAAATAGATAGTATCGTGCCGCTTTTTCTGGTCGACTTATATAATACCTACTATGTTTTCGAAACATCCTTATTCATAATAAATTAACAAATATGAACTGATCATCTTCAGAAAGAATACCAGCGATTGACGTCTGTCAGAACACTTTAAATTCTAAATTGGCAGCCGGATTTGTAAAACGAGTAAATTGAATAATTTTGAAAAAACTACTGAAGTATTAAAAGTACGTATTCTTTCATTCCAGTATTGCCATGATAGGAAGAGCTTGCATAGCCACCGCCATTTTCTTTACTTACATGCTGCAATTCTACGTTCCGATGGAGATAACCTGGAGAAACGTCAGTCCTTACGTGCCCTCTAAATACGAGAACATTTTCCAGATTGTGTACAGGACAGTAGCTGTGATATTTGTTTCTACAATAGCAATAGTCGTTCCGGACCTGTCTACCATCATCGACATTGTAGGATCTGTATTTTTATCCACTCTCGGTCTGTTCATTCCCTGTCTACTGGATATAATCGTGAACTGGGAAAGTGGACATGGCAGATTACAGTGGAAATTATACAAAAATTTACTCATTATGTGCATTTCTTTGTTTATGCTTTACTCCGGCGTTCATTATGCAGTGTCGTAGCAAACATATCGAAAGTCTTTGAATACCAAGTGTAAGATGAAAACAGATTTTTTGCTTGAAGATTTTTCTGCAATAAAAATCGAACGAATCCAAGATTGCGTACATATCAGTGGCGCCGATTAATGAAAAATATTTGGAGGCTACCGGTAGTCTTGCCTCGGTAAATTTTCTGAATTTCAGATGAAAAATAAAGCGTTTTATTCCAGCATTTCAGAGTTATATGATGAATCTAGTATTCTAATGTTATGATTTGAACATTAGAACCCCGAAAACTGGACACTAAGTTGATAATTCAAAAAGCCCGATACATTTTTGACTTTGAAAAGGAAATGGAACATAAACACGCGCGTATTTCCGTAAAAATTTACGTCACAATTGTGCTTATAGACTATTATAGAGCAGTTAGTCTACAGCTCTGAAATGAATGACTGAAATATTCTTTAAAATACCCTTAACTATTGTCAAAGGGTTGAAGCATAACATATTTCTGTCCTCAGTTGTCTACACTTTGATTAATAAACGCAATAGCTAATTCAAGCTTACTCTTACTGAGAACTGAGACTCGGTATGTAATAGAAAATAATTTATTCACTACTGTACATTGTAATATAGTAATACAGTATTAAATCATTACTTATATTTCGTGACTGAAAATTGTAGATTGTAGAATTGTAGACATGAAGATTCTCAACATTGCTCTAAATACCATTATCAGAAGTTTTGGCACCTATAACCCTATACGCCTCCCTCAAGTTTAGGCTGAAATACAACGTCCTCTTGTTCCACTCCCAACCAAACTAGAACGGAAACAAAACAAGCGATGAAAACTTTGGTTCACTTAAATGACAATTCAATGGAGAATAAATATCTAATCTACTCGTCGCTTCCACTCTTGGATCACCCTAAACCCTCTGAAAAGGGTCGCGCCCTGCTGGGTGGGAGTCCATGGATATTAAATACCTAAGCTGCTCGTCGAGCGCGCTCGATTTGGTTCACCCTACACCACCCCAAGTGTGACGTGCCCTACTGGTTCAGGACCCCTGGCTAGAGTGTCTTAAGAAAGGTGCAAATGTTACCCATCTGACTGAATATCCAATTCATCTGAAACATCTCGCTGGTGGATGCTGTCCCATTGTTGATGGGAGACATAACTTCAGACGTCTAAGGACCCTAAATGGTGGTTCTGATGTTGCTGTCATGACTGGAACTACTTGGAGAAGCTTAATGCAATTCAATACTTCACATAACATTTCTACAACTGCAGGATGTTGCACTACAATGTACTTTCTCACATCATGCATGTTTTTCAAGACCGGTTGTGTTTCATCAGCTATATCTGCTAACATATTCAAATGTAACCCGAATCTTTCAATGCCTAAGTAATTTTTGAAAAACTCAATGGGTTTTTAGAAATTGTGGACCTCGCATTGTTTATCGAGTAAGGATTTTGCAGAACATAATAGAGTTAATAATTTCCTCAAATCATTGAGGAGCTTAGGCCCCTTCATTATCTATGAAATCGGCGCCACTGACATAATCAAAGATAATTTATCTCTCTGCATGAATAAATTGATTCATTTTTAAATATAGATAGAAATAATATCTATTTGTGCTAAAAACTGATTCAACCAGTTCAAGAAATTAATGAAAATTTTAGATAACATGTTCTATAAGTATAATATATAGACAGTCTAGAATAATATTTAGTGAAATATTTTTTGAAATATATATTCAATATATATATATATATATATATATATATATATATATATATATATATATATATATATATATATATATATATATATATATATATAATACTGAGATGTTGATGTATTCACTTGAAAATGATACAATAACAAGATATAAAAATTATCAGCCTATTGTTCAGTGAATTTTCGAAACCCTGATGGAAATAGCAGATTAACCCAGAATAAAAATAAAATTTCATATGAATATGAATTTATTTATTTCTATGTGATGTCACAATCCTTCACTAATTTATAATTGTGAAATTAACTCTTAAATATAGTTCCTTTGTTGAATTTGTAATTTTCATTTACAAACATTTTTTCTTATCTTAATTTTGAGAAATTTCTATAGAATAGCCTGGTCTGTGATTTATGACATTATGTGTATATATGTTACAAAAAAAATCTTACACAATATTTGTGATTGGAAATTTGTAATTATTTAGTTCTTCTGAACGATGTGATCAGTGGTATATGCTGTAACTTCATATGTGATTTATGAAAATATATTTAATATTATTAATCTAGAAGATGTTTTATTTGAAAAATATAAAAAAATGTGGAATAAATAATTTCGATGATACATTATTATATTTTCTGTATTGACCTTAGTTACCTTTAAACTTTTACATTTCATGAAATCACTACATAGTATAAAGCAAAGTCGCTTTTTCTGTCCCTTTGTCCCTTTGTACGCTTTAATCTTTGAAACTACGCAACGGATTTTGATGCGGTTTTTTTTAATAGATAGAGTGATTCAAGAGGAAGGTTCATATGTATAATAACATCCACTAAATAGTGGAGAAGTACTGTTATTTTTGAGGTTTCTAATGTGATGTCGTAAATAATTACATTTTTTCCGCTTACATTGCAAACGCAGGCTGAACCCTACGAGTTTTATCAAAATAATGTACTAAGTATTGTACACATTGAAAAGGTCTACAGAAAAGTTCGTGATGGTATATGTCTATCTCTTATGGATAACCCACAATAACTTTTTTTTGTCATTTACTTTTTGCGACATATAATGGCTAATTTTCGAAGCGATTTTAACCCATACAGCATTAATCCTTAACCAATTAAATACCTTGAATACATTGTTCATTTAATATAGATATATATGGCCCTTTACACCGTATGATTTAAGTGAATATTTTCGAAGATATTACAGATTTAAAAATTGCGGGGCGTAGCGTTTGCGGCGGTACCGGCCAGCCGCCCGGTGCGGCAAAAGCGTGCGTGCCTATAAATAGCGCGTCTGAGGTCGCGGTTTTCCCTATAGCACTTTGAATTTAGCAGCGAACGGACGCGTTTATTATATCGGAGCTCTCCAGCGAGGAATAGCAATATTTCACTACATAGTATAAAACAAAGTTGCTTTCTCTGTCCCTATATCCCCATGTATGCTTAAATCTTTAAAACTACGCAAAGGATTTTGATGTGGTGTTCTTTAGTAGATACAGTGATTGAAGAGGAAGGTTTATATGTATAAGAGCATCCATGAAATAGTGGACAAGTAATGTTATTTTTGAGGTTTCTAATGTGATGTCGTAAATAATTACATTTTTTCGCTAACATTGCAAACGAAGACTGAACCCTACGAGATTTATCAAAATAATGTACTAAGTATTATACACATTGAAAAGGTCTACAGAGAACTCCGCTATGGTATATGCCTATCTCTTATGGATATACCACAATAAAATTTTTTCTCATTTACTTTTTACAAATAATGGCTAATTTTCGAAGCGAATTTAACATTACGAATTTAACCAATACAACATTAATCCTTATCCAATTAAATACCTTGAATACATTGTAGATTTTATATAGATTTATATGGCCCTCAACAGCATATGATTTAAATGAATATTTTCGAAGATATTACAGATTTACAGAGAAAGCGACTTATATATATTATATAAGTCTTATATATATACTTTATATATATATATATATATATATATATATATATATATATATATATATATATATATATATATATATATATATATATATATATATATATATATATATATATATATATATATATATATAATTATAATAATTTATATGACAAAACAACGTTGGCCGGGTCAGCTAGTACACTATAAAATTTGTCAAATGTCAAAATAGTGTTAAATTTTGAAATTTAACATTCACACAGATAACAATACAGATACAAATAAGCACACAGAAATTTTACTAATTCAGTAAGCATTCTCATCAAAGGATGAGCCACGACCGACTCTAAACAAGTCATGCAATGAGTAAATGGCAACAGTGGCGCGGTGGTCTATTGGAATTTTACACCCCCGGTCATTACTTATGGTTGTATAGTGATGCAAATGAGACATTCTCAAAACTTTCGCAGTTTGAAGTTAAATAATATGAGCTTTTAGTATAAATTCTATATTTTGCAATTATGTAGGTATAGTGTAATATAGGGTGGTTTTTGTAGAGGTATAAAACTTTAAATTGCAATAAAACAACGATAGATCATTCGATTGACAAGAATTTTTTTTATTCGAAAGATAATCTTGTGGTATTACATTTTAAATATAATTTCTGGCATATGACCGCCACGGCTGGCTCGATGACCGCAATGTTCGATGACTTTTTTCAACATTTGTGGCAGTATATCGGCAATAACACGGCGAATATTGTCTTCCAAATTGTCAAGCGTTTGTGGCTTATCCGCATAGACCAATGACTTTACATAGCTCCACAGAAAGTGGTCTAGCGGTGTTAAATCACAAGATCTTGGAGGCCAATTCACAGGTACAAAACGTGAAATTAGGCGGTCACCAAACGTGTCTTTCAATAAATCGATTGTGGCACGAGCTGTGTGACATGTTGCGCCGTCTTGTTGAAACCACAGCTCCTGGACATCATGGTTGTTCAATTCAGGAATGAAAAAGTTAGTAATCATGGCTCTATACCGATCACCATTGACTATAACGTTCTGGAAATCATCGTTTTTCAAGAAGTACGGACCAATGATTCCACCAGCCCATAAAGCGTACCAAACAGTCAGTTTTTCTGGATGTAACGGTGTTTTGACATACACTTGAGAATTATCTTCACTCCAAATGCGGTTGTTTTGTTTGTTGACGTAGCCATTCAACCAGAAGTGCGCTTCAAGGCTGAACAAAATTCGCTTATGAAAATCGGGAACAGCGGCAATCTCGTTGCTATTATTAATTGCACTATTTGCCAGCGTTGTTCAGGCGTGAGTCTATTCATTATGAATTGCCAAACCAAACTGAGAATAAATCACTTCTCAGCTGTTACATCGGTCGCCATCTTCAACAGTAATGCCAACTTAAAGTTCTATACCTCTCAAAAAACACCCGTTGCATGTGTTGTTCTTGATAATTTATTGATATCACAACATCAAACTATAAAAAACCAAGTGTTCTGTGTGCTTACCGATTTTAGTGAAACGAAATCAAATTTATGTTTTTCAAGACTTTCATAGTTTGAAGTTGAATATTTT
Organism: Henosepilachna vigintioctopunctata; assembly: GCA_030704895.1. Classification (NCBI taxonomy): domain Eukaryota; kingdom Metazoa; phylum Arthropoda; class Insecta; order Coleoptera; family Coccinellidae; genus Henosepilachna; species Henosepilachna vigintioctopunctata. The sequence goes on from JARQZJ010000034.1 coordinate 133,143, forward strand.
ACGGTATCAGTATAAATCTTAAATCCTATTCATAAAATTTTTATGGTGCAATATAGGTGTTAGTGATTATAATTTAGGAATATAAATAACATCAAATTATAAAAACGAAATGTTTTGTGTGTACCGATTTCATCAAATCGATATCAACATTGTGTTTTGAGTAAGGATTATTTAAAAATAATCCATAGGTGATTCAGTAAATTTCAAGCTAGGGATAGGTAACTTTCTAATAAGTATAATCACTTAAAATGACGAAAACTTATTGCATTCCTGGTTGTAAATCAAATAATATCACCCTGAAGGCGAATGGGTAACTAGTATCGATATTTAGATTCCCTAAAAATGAATTTTCAAACGGTAAATGGATGAAATCCATAATACAAAATAATTTGACTCCAACAAAATATACAATTGTTTGTGATCAATATTATCAAAACATGGATATTTTTCAGGTTAGGAGCCCCAAAATATCAATTCCTAAAGAAAAAACATTCATACATCACGAGCCAGTAGAAGTTGAGCGAATAAAAGTGCCGTCAACTAATCGGTATTTAATTATTTTGAGAATATCTACTAATTGATCTTTGAATAGATTGGATCATTTTTCAATCAAAGAATTTATTTGAAAAAATCAATGAATAAGCCTACAGTTTCGTGATGCAAAGATAAGAATGCGAAACAAAGTGGAGCAAATATGAGATTTTGTTAGTAATATCAATTGTTTTGTTCAAATAACGTACAAAAATAATACTTCGTTTAATAGATAATCAAAATTATCATATCGTTTCGTAGAATCCTCAAATTTCTACCTCCAACTACGTCATAAATCCAACATTAATGCAAATTCAGTATTTCAATTCAACTCTTAGATCTACTACTTATCGTACATTTTAATTTAGTTGGAAACGTTTGAAATGTTTTCTAACATTTGTGACATACCTACGTTTTAGGTACTCAACTCATCACTAACAGTCTTATAAGTCACATTCAATCAAGGTCTACGTGTTAAGCTTCATAGAATTTGATCAAATAATCCTAATTATACCATCCAGTTGCAAATGTTAGGGTGTAATGATGAATCAATTCACTAAAGTAAACACTTCATCGAAGTGTTTACTTGAAATTCAGAGAGATTTTCAATTTCGGAATCTGATATCTGTCTTAAAATAACTAGTAACATTGTATATACTCTTGATAATGGGTTAGCAATCCGAAACATTGTAGAGTTTTTAATGTATTCAGTAAAACTTAAGTCAAGTGTGTTAATTTTAATTTATTGGTTTTAACATAATGTTTCAACAAGAGATAAGCGAAACCTCCGTGTCATTTATTAAAATAACTATTTCACCAAAAATGTCAATTTTATCTCCATCCATAAAATATTTCGCTCGGAAGCAATCAAATTGCTACGATTTCAAATTCTACCACTTTCTATGTCAATTCGAACTTTTTCTTACTTTGTCTGTTTTTTATTCAAAAATAAAGAAGACAAAACATTCCTCGTCCTGATTAAAATTAAATTAACTTAATGTGAGAAAACTAATCTACGTATATTATAATTACAATTACAATTAAAATGCTCGAAATAAATCTGTGTGCTTATATTACGAGTATAATTGAAAAAGTATGTAGATTCTTTATCGATTATAAATTTTTTTGAATTGATTCCTTTATAATGATAAGTTTGTTCCTAATCTCGATTTTTTCAGATTCTCAAGCGAATTTTTTGAAAACCTTATGAAGTGTTGTACACGTAAAAAAATGCTCCATTTTCAATCATAAAGACTGTATGTGTGCTTGTAAATTATATATGGTTTCAAATGGTATTTATTGTTAAAGTAAATATATTGAATGAAAAACACAACGCTTGGTTTCACAAAAAATATATCAATTTCTTGACAATTGCTTTGGGGTGTTTTCCCATTTTCGAAAGCTAGACCAGTTCAGATTCAGCCTAGCATTCGAAAATGTGGTTACACTCCGAATCAATTAACAAATTAATATAATTTTTGTGAAACCAAGGCCAAGAAAGTCCTTGGCCTTGGTCCACCAAGGGATCAACGAACATTCAATCTACTTTTATAATCTGAATATTATTATTAATCTTCATTGCTATTGCTATTTATCTGTCCACATATATAATAAGATTAATTTTCACATTAAAAATTACGAAAGTTACTTTAAATAATCACTACAAATTTTTTTTGAATAATTTCAATTTCATACAATTTTTGTTTTGATATGGAGCTGCATTTTATATTTTGAAACCTCTGTAAAATAAACTTTTCATATTTCTGGCCCTGTTACATGAAAAACGTGAAAGTTATCCAGATATCTTGTATTATGATTAACAACAGCATTCACAGATTCGATGTTTTCATGCAAGTATGACGGAATAAAATTTAACTTGATTTTAAATATAAACTTGGCAGTTTTGCACATAATTCTTTGATAAAGTAATGAAAGGTTTGAAAGAACCAACGTTTTTATCATGGGTATGTACATATTCCAACTCAAAAACTATCGTATAGACCCACTTCTAACCCACTGTAATATCTGTATGCTACTTTGTATACATATTTGTGTTTACTTTTCCTTACTTTTACTTCTACTTTGTATACTCATACTAAATCAATACTCATAATAAAAGTGGTTTTTATGTTATAAACTCACAAACTTTATACGTTTATTGTCGATATGGATTATTATTTATCACAAGGGTAGAGGATTGTCTGTCGTTTGTCGTCTTTGTGATGAAATTATTGGAATTATTTTCGTTTTATTACAATGAGGAAAAATAACCTTTCAGTTTCTTTCTAATGTATGAAGTAGTGTAGTTATGTACACCACTTTTTTAATTTCTTGTATATAATGTGCAAATCGAAAAAATAATGGTAGTACATAATGCAACATCAATTATTTTCTAATTGCTTCATAGATACCATCTCAACTACTGAACTTGTTATCTACTCTGCCAATCATCTTTCATCACCTCCGAATACTCGCTTTGTATATAAACATTCGCACTTGTAATTTGTAACGAAGACGAGGTGTGTGAATGTGTTTTAGACGTTTGAATTGACGGATTCGGGAGGTTATATTAAGATAAACTACTATCAACTAATGCAAAACAATAGTTGAAGTAAGTGATTATTGCTTTGAATGTGTTAAAACGTATTTTGTTTTTTTGAATATAATAACTTCCATTACCGACATCAATTAGGTTCAATTATTCTTCACCAAATTTAGATCATATATGGAAATAAATATCTTCATTTGTATTGGGATTCATTTATTAGTACACCCACTTATTTTTAATGATTCTCTTATTTATAAATTCAGTGGACGATGAACCAACTCTGTGATAGTTCATATTTAAATGAGAGGTAATAATAAATACTTAACAATAACGTTACAATAAATTACTGACTGATTATTCTTGATAATGCTGTAAAAAATCGCAGACGGCATAATTCTTGATAATGCCGTAAAAGGCGAAACTAGTCGAATAAAGAATTGTTCAGTCAGTGATTTTTAGACAAGTATTTATTATTACCTCTCACTTTCTTATTTAGATCAATTTTCTTCCTTTGATTATCATTTGTATTCTAATAATTCACTATACTCAACATATTCATGCAGTTTCCTTAAAATCTTTGAACAAAGGATACAATACCTACTTATTTGAATAAATGAATTTCAATTTCATTTTGAATACCTAAAGAATGTTCAAGTTTGATGTTGGCAATATTGATGAAAACTCATCTCAGCGTCTGTATCTAGCAAAAAAAACTTTATAAATTTTAGAAATTGTTCTTCAATTGAAGTATTCTTCTCTTTCGAATTAATTTATTTTGACCTTGTCCGAAATTTAATATATTCAAAGTGCCAGTCTTTCAAATAATAATTGAATAGATTTTCAAATAAGTTGTTAACTACATAACCAGCCCATTAATTCACGGATGTATGTTCCCATATTTGTCAAATATAACTCGTACGTAATTACGTTTAAATACGTCACTCATTAAAAAAGATTTCTTAACAGTTTGTTTATGATAATGTGGTATGGAAGATTTAAATTTTCGTATTATCAAGAATAGATTTTATTGGAATATTTAGTATTTCTCCATAAAATATTTATCAAATCCACCAATAATTGTAATTCTGGTTTTCTTACGCAAACATTCTCACATTTTTCAGTTACTTTGAAATGATACAGGAGTTACTTTATTACCCAATTTCTTGTACAAATTACTGAATATCAGTATTGATTGTCCTCTCCTCTCTTGGCCGCTTTAAAATTTCGTGTTCCTAGGCAAAATTCTCGTAGCACTGCATTATTCCACCTAGCGACATCAACTCGTTAAAAGAATCCCCCATTAGATTTATGGAATCTCATTCAATACAGTTGCTAAAAAATGTGATATTTACTTTGACTCCAGAGCACTTATTATTAGGAGTTATGAGTTATTATGAGTTATGACAAGGGAAATTGACTGAAATTAATTGAATTAGATTGAGTTATTTGTAATATTTCATTTGATTTTATTATACAGTTATAAGTTTCTTTTTAGTTTTTTCAGATTAGATTGAGCGATTCGTTATTTCACGTTTTTTCATTTCATTTGATTAGGTATTATCCAACATTATGTTATTATTTTCTGTAATTGGGTGTTATACTTGAGAATAAAGAACTTATTGCTATTATTATTACATTGACATTTTTGGTTTTTTTAGTGAAATATGGGACGTGCTGAAAAATTTAATTCATTTGAGGAATAAGAATAATCGCAATAATATTAATTCTTCAAGAAAATTTTACGTTGTGAAGGATTGTGATAATGAAAAAATAAACATAGAACAGAAAATTGATCCATACATCACTGACTACATTCGAATCATCACAGTACTCTGCCACACCATAGTATGCCTTTGTTAACAGCAAAGACTTAACTTAACATTAAAAGACTGTTCACAATCACAACATAATGCACTTTCATAACACAGTTTCTAGGTACAATGTTCCTAATTCTAGAGATTGAAGAAAATAAGTTACTCACTTTTTCACTTGAAACATGAATGCACGTTGTCCATCTTAAATTTTCGTCTACATATATTCCAACAAACTTAGTATTGTCTCCATATTAAACATTAAGTTACTGATTCCATCACCTTTCAGACAAAAATGAACAATTATATTATCGTTCTTCATCACCTTTTACTATCCGATTGTTCAATCGACACCAATTAACAGTCTCCCTCACAATAATTCATATGCTTCCAGAAGTTCTTCAAGAGTACTGAAAAAACGACCACGTATAAATCATCGGCTAATAGTGTTACCAAAAATCTTGATAACTTCGCAGTCAGATCGTTCGTGAATAATATGAATAAACGAGGCCCAAGAATAGAAACTTGAGGACCTCCAATGTTAAATATATGTAATTTCATGCCTTATAGTTTCATTGTTTCAGCTCAATAATCAATATGGTTCAGAAGGTGGTTGAGATTGAAAAATATCCAGGAACGTTCATCATAGATAATTTCAGTTCCACGTGAGTAAATTGTTTGAATATTTACTATCATTACTGGATATGAGTCCATTTTGAAATCAAAAAGGTGAAAACCACACTGTTTTCGCGATTTGCAAACTTCTATCCGACAAAAACAACAAACGTTCCACCATAGATGACTTTTTCGGATTGTTTGGGCTTCGGGCTATCACAAAAAATATTTTTAGGATAAAACTTATGGTACCATTGTTAAATAAAAGTGTGTACATATAGCAAACATCGTTTTCTCTCCCATTCTAATTATTTTCGATCAAAAAACTCAGTTCATGTCTCAGTCTCAATAACCTTGACAATAAATAACTCAGTGAAAACTAGGAGAATCACAGCAGAATAAGTCGAAACAATTGACTAATTTCCACAAAAATCAATCAATTCTCTCTAAAAATGTTTCAAATTAATTACCCATTATAAAAAGTTCATTTTCAATTTGATCGCTTGAGTTAATTGCTCATTAATACGAGTACATGATAGTGAATATCTCAGATTGTATCTTAGCCTTCTTTAGTTAGACTATTCTTTCTCTCCCTTGTTCAAGGGGTTCGTTCACGATTTCTTCAAGCCAATCGAAAAATTATTTTCGATGAAATGATTCGATTCTCTTATTTTGTATGATACTTTGTGTTCTTATATTCATTAGGTCAATATTTCTTCCATTTTATTTTATAAAAATTGGATATTCGTTCAACCTTTCATTAATTAACTTTGTTTCATTCATTTTAAAGGTTTTATTTGAATTATATATCAGGGAAATCGATAATTGTGGAAAATATCTACGTGTTTTGAACACTTCCTTTACGATCTTTAATAATATTACACCAAGGTAGGTGATAGAATTGAAGAATTATATTTCACATTATGTGAAACCACAAATAACATCCTTATCCCATATATACATTTTCTGGAAATGTAAAAATGTTTTACAATTTATCAAACGAGGAGACTGCGTTCCACGGAAAAATGAGAAACACCAACATAAAGAGAAATTTATAATAATTGTTTCGTTCAATTATTTTCATTTACAAATGATACAGATGTTGGAATACATTTAGTTCCTACATAGAGCTGAATAACAAGAATTTTACAAATCGCTACAAATCCCAAAACTGAAATCAATACAAAATCTACATTCTTCGAATCTGTTCATTAATAGTAAATTAGAAAATTTTACAATACATTTCTTTTGCTCTGTTTTTCAAATGTGTCTTATTTCTATTAGAAATACGGTTACCTGACAAATTTGAGGATGGTTTATCAATTTTATTAGTTATATATAACAATAACGCTCAACAATAGTATTGTGTGATGAATTTTTGTTTGAAGTAGTCGATAACAATTTGAATTAATTTCATTGTATTGTGATTTAAAAATCGTTTACTAATACTGCGATAAAGAAATTTATCCGAATATCTCCTTTATCGTAGATCGAAACGTAAATGATATTTTGTTTTATGAGAAATAATCTCTTATCAATATAATTTCCACATTATACACACGAAGAACCATATTTATGTATAACCTAATTTTTATTTTCTATTTATTCATAAAAAATGTCCACATTCTAATTTAATAAAGAATGTGAGAAATTTATGAAGTGGTATGTGGAACCCTAACACTTTTTCTTCAGACCACATCCCAAATGACTTTTTTCTTGATGATTATCAAGACTGATAATGATCTGACCTCTCGAAACATGTCGACTAAACGTTGTAATATTATTATTCAGTATATTTGGGAAACATTAATCTAAGAGTTCGATTATAATATACTCTTTCACTCTTATACTCAATACCCTTTTTGTAGGACTCAGTTAACCAACGAAATTAATATTTCAAGCCACAAAAGGAAGAGCACAGACCAAAAACAATATGATTTGTATGAACACAGGAATTTGGATCATCCCAACACGTGAGTATCGTTGATATGTTTCCTATGGAATTCAATAATATATAATTACTGTGATATACTTATACTGTGCCACCGACTTCGTCTGCCGTATTTTTTTTTTATTTTAACGTAAGCTGACAAACATGTACTTGTTACAATGAACTTGCCTGTGGGGATTTTTATATAAAAAATTACAAACTGAAGAAAGCCAAGGAAAAAACCTACCCTCTAAGTATTTACAGTTTAAGTAATGACATGTGTCAACCATATTTTTAAAATTCATCACTGACCTAAGATAACTAACATTTAATATAAAAATTGAGGAATAAGACGATTTAACCTAACTTGAAAACAAACTTACCTAAACAAAATACATACAATATGTATTTACTAACCCCGTGTCCCCTAAATAAATATGTGCTACTGAGTTTTGAGTACTTTCAGATTTTTGAACATAAAAATTACGAAATAAAGACAATCAAGAAAAGAAAATCCGAACCTCTACCAAATGCATGCAATTTGTATTTACAAACCTGTGTATATTGAAATCTTTTTTACCTTTATAAGAGATAAGGGGCAAAAGTTTATATTTTTCTTCGCAAAGCTGAATGCTATATCATGTGATTGATGAGATAGATCTGAGATCAACTTACAAAATTTACAACTTACAAAATTTTCGAAACTCATTATTTTTAACATCTATTCAATGTATTCATAATTTCATGAAGGCCATTATTACGAAGTTCATTAAAGATTCAATCGATGCTACTGAACAAGAAAGGATAGTGTTAGTTGAAAAAATACAGTTGTTAGTAAATATGACATTTTAAATCCACTTTCCAGAATATTTCACTTTAAATCCAGAGCAGTTATTATTAGGAGTTAGGTAAACGAGGAAAATTGACTGAAAATGAATTGAATAAGATTGGTTTCTTTGTAATATTTCATTTAAGTTCATTCTTAAGTTATAAGTACTTTCTTAGTATTTTCAGATTAGATTGAACTCTTTGTTCATATTTTTCTCCATTTTATTCATTTAATTATTTAGTTATCATTCAACATTATGTTACTTTTTTTGTAATGGGGTATTTTACTTGTTGAGAATATAGAAGTTATTATCGTTAATAATATTATTGTTATAATGACATGAAAAGAAGTTTAATAAGATATTTTTCTGTTGCAGATTTTATGGTGCTTTAATGCACCTGGTCAAAAGTTCCTTGGGTACAGGTATCTTGGCAATGCCGATGGCATTTATGCACGCCGGTCTTTTAGAAGGTATAATTGGGACCTTGTTGGTTGGATTTCTAATAGCACATACAATTCAAATACTAGTAAGTATAATTTATTTTGTATTAAAGTGAAATTGATGTAAGGTCGAATTTTTTCAATTTAAATATGTTTTCATTTACAGTTTGTGTTCAATCTTTCGGAGATTAGCTTAATTCTATTTCAAATATAAATTTATAATACTCATTATATATACTCGACTCGAGGTTAATGAAAAATTAATGATAACGAAAAAAATTTTCAAACAATGAGACATTTATGTAAATTTCTGAACAATAATCTTGGTGAAATATATTTATTCCATGAATATATTTTTCGAGAATTCAATTCGTTTGAAAACAATAAATTTTGATAATTCAAATTAATCAAAATTTTTCCTATCTTGTTCACTATTTTTTCAATTAAGAAGATGAGTATTTTCAGTGCTAGGTTTGTTTTGAACATTGTACTTTGAAAAAATATTTAAAACAGTTCCCGAATTTTATCTAACATATTTTACCGATTGTGAACGTCGAGAATACGGTATGTGGATCTAAGTGTATGCATATATTCACTCACAATCTTTAACGAACGAACGGAAAAAAATTACTTAAGTATTTCCCAATTTCAAATCAAATGAAGGAAGGAACATTCTCAGCGGTAATAGCATATTTTTTAACGGTTATGATGATAATACCACATAACAAAATTATTATATTACCAAAAATACAAATTATTAAATTTTCCACACCCTCCTCAACCAGTTATATATGGGATTTTCGTTGGTTTTTTTTGTGACTTTAGTTTTGAAACATATTAAACAGTAACCAAGGTTTTGAAAGTTTGTGTCAAATTGAGAGTTCCATTAATTAGAAAATATTAATTAAAATACTAATTTCCCAAAAATGTCAAAAAAATATCATTTAACTTCAATGTCATGTAATATTTCTGCTTCTGCAATGTTTAATATTACCTACGATTTCTATCCGAGGATGCATATAACATGCATGCAAATATATATATAAAGGGTGTTTTTTTTAGAGGTATAAAACTTTAAATTGCAATGAAACTACGATGGATCATTCGATTGACAAGAATTTGTTTTTATTCGGAAGATAAACTTGTGGCATTACATTTTAAATATGATTTCTGGCACATGAGCGCCAAGGCTGGCTCGGATGTAGTCCAATCTGGACGTCCAATTTTCGATGACTTTTTCCAACATTTGTGGCCGTATATCGGCAACAACACGGCGAATATTGTCTTCCAAATGGTTAAGCGTTTGTGGCTTATCCGCATAGATTAATGACTTTACATAGCCCCACATAAAGTAGTCTAGCGGTGTTAAATCACAAGATCTTGGAGTCCAATTCACAGGTCCAAAACTTGAAATTAGGCGGTCACCAAACGTGCCTTTCAATGAATCGATTGTGGCACGAGGTGTGTGACATGTTGCGCCGTCTTGCTGAAACCACAGCTCCTAGACATCATGGTTGTTCAATTCAGGAATGAAAAAGTTATACTGAAAGCTCTATACTGATCACCATTGACTGTAACGTTCTGGCCATCATCGTTTTCGAAGAAGTACGGACCAATGATTCCACCATCCCATAAAGCGCACAAAACAGTCAGTTTTTCTGGATGTTGGTAACGGTGTTTTGACATACACTTGAGGATTATCTTCACTCCAAATGCGGCAGTTTTGTTTGTTGACGTAGCCATTCAACCAGAAGTGCGCTTCATCGCTAAACAAAATTCGCTTATGAAAATCGGGAACAACGGCAATCTCGTTTTGGGCCCATTCGACGAATCTGCGCCTTGCTTGATGATCGTTTGGTTTCAATTCTTGCACGAGTTGGATTTTGTAAGCACGCAAACCAAGATCCTTAAGCAAAATCTTCCATAAAGTGGATGGACACAGATCCAATTCCTGTGCTCGATGTCGGAAGGACTCATTCGGGTATTCCTCAATGCTACGCTCTGCAGTAGCAATAGCTTCTTCTGTACGCACCGTACGGAGTCTCTGGGGATGTGAGTTATCAATAAGAGTAAACGTGTTGCGGAAACATTTCATGGTTAATGGAATTAACTGCTCTGATGGACGATTTTGTCGACGATAAAATGGACGTAGTGCGTGATACGTATTCCGCACAGAACCATTATTTTCGAAATGAAATTGCACTATTTGCAAGCGTTGTTCAGGCGTGAGTCTATTCATGATAAATTACCAAACCAAACTGAGAATAAATCACTTCTGAGCTGTTAAATCGGTAACCATCCTCAACAGTAATGCCAATTTAAAGTTCTAAGTTTGTTTTCAAGTTGGATTAAATCGTCTTAATTCCTAATTTTTATATTCAATATTTGTTAGCTTAGGTTAGTGATGAATTTTAAAAAATATGGTTGACACATCTCATTAGTTAAAGTGTAAATACATATAGGGTAGGTTGTTTCCTTGGCTTTCTTCAGTTTGTAATTTTTTATATAAAAATCACTGAGTACCCACAGGCAAGTTCATTGTAATAAGTACATATGTTTGTATATGTACATAACTTAAAATTTGAAAAAATACGGCGGACGAAGCCGTTTAATTACTGTGAGTATATATCACAGTAATTATATTTTATATTTCGCCATCTTCAACAGTAATGCCAAATTAAAGTTCTATACCTCTGAAAAAACACCCTTATATATATATATATATATATATATATATATATATATATATATATATATATATATATATATAAATTTTTTTTCCAATATTTTCCAGCAATAACAAGCTTTTTAATCGAAATAATTTTATTTTAGTTAACGTTACGCTGCGAATTGCAACTTTTTCAAATAATCAATAACTTTTAATAATTCTTCTGTGATTTCAGGTGACTGCATCCCACAAAATGTGTGTCCTTACCAGAGTTCCATCATTGGGTTTTTCAGATACAGCGGAAGCTGTATTTAAGAATGGACCAAAACCCTTCAGAAGTTGTGCCTCATCTGCACGGTTAGTATTAGTCAATTGAAATCATAGAAATTCAAAGCATTGACCGTTTTGAAATGAATCAGTTAATAGCATATCCTTATCTTGTTGATTTATCAAATAGGACGTAATGTGGCATTAACTTGATGCGACCATAAAATCATTGTGAAATCGACGTATACATTTTGTTTAATTTGAGAATTTCAAAGCGTATAAGCGTTTTACTTTGTTGTAACACTCATGAATTCATAAACTCGATGATTATATTACCCAGTTCTTCAATCTGTATATAAAAATGCTTCGGTCAAGGCATCAGGCGTACACCACTAGACCAAGAAAAATTGAAGAAATTGCGCGGAAAATTCGAGAATAATTAATCACCATATTGAATTTTCGAATTTTTTTCCTATTGTAACCTTAGTGCTTTTGACAATATAAACTTATAAAAATAATTTAAAATAATTAATTCATTATTTCTTCCATACAGACATCGTTATATTTACGTTTTCCGAGAATTAATAGGTAGAGACAATCCCATTTGGTTACTGACCTTCTTACGTGCATACCTGAGTGCCTGTACGGTTATTTCTTTTATATTTCATGATATAATACCTCAACATCAAAACGCCGGATGTAGATATCTGGACGAAACAATACTATCAATTTTTGAAGAGGGAAACAGTTTAAATGCTAAAATTTATTATCACACTTATATTTGAATATCAACTTAAATTCAAACACTTGAACTTATTATTTACACTTTATTGACTACATAGCATGACGCGTTTCGTCGTTACAAACGACTTCTTCAGATGCTTACAGAATAATCATTATTAACGTCAGAATCTTAATGTATTATAATAAACATAATATAATATAATAAAAATTAATTAATTAGAATAACATTATTCTGAAGCATCTGAAGAAGTTGTTTGTGACGACGAAACGCGTCATGATATGTAGTCAATAAAGTGTAAATCATAAGTTCAAGTGTTTGAATTTAAGTTTATATTCAATTACAATGAATTTACATCAAGTAAACGAAAACACTATTAAACACTTATGATTAATGAAGAAAATGGTTTACCTCCCATGCTTTCTTATATTAATAACAAAGTAGAATTTATAGCAAACCACCAACTAAAGTTGCAAATTAAGAATATTCTAAATTTCAGCATATTGTGTGATTATCATTTTTTATTCGTTTCATTTCAATATTGCTCAATAATGCATAAATTTTTTTTCAATTGAATTAGCCTCAATCAATATTCAATATCGATAAAATTTATAAAACAGCATTAGAGAATTTCCTATTGTTATTCGTATATACATTTCAATTTAACGATATTCATCAGCTAAGTCACAGGGAAAAGCTGCATTATGTTTTGTATTGATATATCGCTCTTGATCTTTTGTCATTAAATTAGTAGTGAAGATAATTACTTCAACAATAACTAAAGTATTCTACTGGTTAATTTCCAATGTGAATAAGTTGATCACATACATTTTTATGATTAGATAAATATCGAAACGTCCCTTACTCTGTTTTTACTCTGTTTCAGATTATTCGTAGATATAGGACTTCTTATGTGTTATTTATTCGGGAACGGAGTATATATGGTTTTCATTGCAGATTCTCTACAACAGGTGAGAAAATATTATTGTTTATCTCAATAGGAAACGTCGAAAAAAATTACTTTTGGATAAAATGTGAGATTTCCTTTATTTTGCTTTTTTGAATTGAGTATGGTTGGTAATTTACCGACGTGTATTGGGTATGAACTTTAACTATGTAATGAAGGGTGGAATTGAAAGTATAGAGCAACAATTGCCTCACTGATATTGTTAAGTCACCTGAGGTAATAAAGAACCCATTTGTTTTCAAATTGCACTCTTATTATAATAATGAAACAAATACTGACTTGGGATCCCGATGATCCCAACCGACATGCCGTTTGAGTTTAAACTACATTAATTTCCGATCCGACTTGCATTCGCCATGACATTAAACAAATCACACGGCCAATGCTTAAAACTTTGTGATCTGAATATAGAAAATCCATGTTTTTTCCATGGTTGATTACGAGTATATGTGGCATGTTCACGGGTAGGAAGACCATTTGCGTTATTTGTTCTTACACCTGATAATAAAACGAAAAATATCGTTTATCACAAGATGCTTCACTAAAGAGTGAAACCCATGCGCTAAAATACATGGCCAATAAAGAAACATTGAAATACATGCTTTTTTAATTTACATTAATTATCCAAATAAAAAATTGACCTTGATAAAATCGAAAGTCTGCTCATTTATTGCCTCTTAAGTGGAACAAACCGGGTCAGCTAGTACTTTAAATAAAGCTAAGTAGTTTTCTGATTTTGTTTATCATCAACATCTGATGAAGCCACTGTGTTGAAGAAACGATATTGTCAGGTTTTTGAATGAATTATAGTGAAAATTAGAAAACTACTTAGTTTCATTTAAAATTTATTATTTATTATGTATTTAGATTTTCATCAAGTATCGGCCCAATCGATTATTAACTACGTTTATGTTCAGATGATAATGGTAATAACTATTGAGAATTGATCAGCTGTTCGAAATATATACATTTGAACATCTCTGATTTGTATACTTATTGATAAAAATATACTTGTATATCCACCTGATGAACGCCTATGATTTATATGCCGAAACAATATTGTAGTGGACCATTATACGAGTACATAAAAAAACAATTCTATAGGACACGTTTCTAAAATACACAAAAACAAGTTATCCAAGTAATAGCAATGACAATTATAAATATATGAAACATAAAATGAATATACCAAATAAAAGAAAAAGAGAAGCAAAGGAACATCAAATAACTAATTATATGCTAATTCATATTGAAATCAAAATACTCTTCCTTATTGTGAAAACACTTCTCGTTGAGCAGCATTTTAATTTCCCTCTTAAATTTACTGTATTATAAAGCCTTCAGTCTATCGGCAGATGATTAAAAAATTTGATACCATTGTACATAGGTGACTACTCGAAATTAGAAGTTCGATGTTTTGGAATACATAGTGTTTCTTTGTGTCTTGTGTCATACTCATGAAACTCCGAACACTTTAGTAACACATTTCTACGAGTGTACAACAGACAGCCAAAAATATAAACACATGGAAAACACATTATTTTATTCTTGATAAAAGAGGGTCTACAGGTCTCCCCAGGTTTCAAGTTAAAAATCAATCGGATTATCTTCTTCTGGGCAACAAATACCGAATTACTAAAAGAGGAGCCACCCCAAAGTACGACGCTGTAGTTGAGGTGACTGTGCACCAGTGACTAATAGGCATTCATTAAGGAATCCTATGGTAATATAAGTTTTATATGTCTCAAAGCGAAAACAAATGCACTACTAAGTCTCCTACAGACATAATCAGCATGATCTCTCCAATTTAAATTCTTATGAACATGTATCCCAAGAAACTTGATACATTGAGAAGGTTTCAACTCAACGGACTGAAGATTTAGGGTTAGCTGGGGATCAGAATACCTAGTCTGAAAGTAGTCGAGCTCAGTCTTGTTTGAGTCCAATATCAGGGAGTTACTGGAACACCAGTCGGTGAAGTATCCGACTAGTAGTTCACAACCTGCCCTAAGTATGCCCTTTAATATTCTTGAAAAGTGAAAATATGTTCAATGATGTTTCATCAAGTATTGTGAGATGCGGCAAATAACATCATTGGTTTTTTTAATTTCAGATCAACGAGTTTTTTTCGCCACACCACGTCATCTCGAAAACATTGCTGATTCTAGCAGTTACGCCTCTTCTCATTCTATGTTGTCAAATTCGACCTCTCAAGTTTCTGGTGCCTTTTTCTGTTATTGCAAATATCAGCATGTTGATAGCATTCGCTATAACATTTTTTTACATGTTTAAAGAAATACCTCACGTTCCTATAGAGGATAGATCTCTAGCCAAAGGCATTGGAGGCATTCCCAAATTCTTAGTGACAATAATATTCGCTCTAGAAGGAATTGGTACTATTATGCCCGTTGAAAATTCTATGAAGAAACCTCAGTTCCTTGGATGCCCGGGTGTTCTCAACATCGGCGTTTCCATATTAGTAGTTATGTTTGGTAGCATTGGATGTTTCGGTTACTATGCTTATGGAGATGCAACGGACGCCAGCATCACATACAACTTGAACAAAAAGGATAGGTAAGTGATAGTCTGTATAGGTATAATGTTTTTCATTTGAATCATAGATTAAATTATATAAGGTTATTTATAAAATAAAACCTAGGCAATTCTCGAATTTATCCATGAATATTATCACGCTCTCAATAACGATGCCTTGTGGATGCATTCGTTTTTTTACTACCACATGTAGATTGTCCGAGTCACTTTTTATTAACGAAGATGAAGATGTACTCTCAACAAAAAAATAAGGCGTTGGGAAATTTCTATATTGTATTTATGTGGGACACGTGTAGGTATATAAATATATTCAATATGTGAACTATACTAAATCATTCTTTCGATCAACCTTTTACCAATTTATCAAAAGAATATCATCGCAGAGCTGGTTATGTGAAACATGAAAAATGCGATGCCTACATTTTCCTACTTGGAATAAATATTAGAGAATATTAAAATCGGTGCCTACACTTGATAAAAACACAAGACAGCATACTGTTTCGTTCTATAAGGAACTAATCAGTTGTGCTATGTCCAACAAGCAAAAGGCATCTATTGAAATTCTTAAACACCTTCTTATAACTCAGAAGAAATAGCTGCATTGCTGAAATCGTGGAAGCTTTTCAAGCCAACTCATCAAGTTAGGAATTTGTTGCGGTCAGCGAAGGATCCACGGGACAAACTATTTTCAGCCGGTGTTTACAAAATCCCCTGCTCATGTGGCTCGGTTTATATTATTGGTACAACGAAGCGTAGTATCAAGACACCCCTCAAAGAACACGAAGGTCATTGTCCCAATTTCAGCCTGAGAAGTCAGCTGTAGCGGAGCATGCTTATAACAACTTGGAGCATAATATCAAATACGACGACGCCGAGGTTCTCTCCGCGGATCGGAATTACCATGCCAGGCTCCAATGAGAGGCTATCGAGCTATACATACAAGCATCGCAACAATTTCAATCGTAAAGAAGAAACTATGAGAATAAGGAATATTTGGCACCCTGCACCAAAACGGAAAGTGATTGGTCCAACATCAGCCAACGAACGCGTTGGAGTTGACCAATCAGTGCGAAGCGGACATATTGTCGAGCCACGCACACCTATAAATATCGACGCACTAGTCAACAGATCATCATGTAAAAGGCAAAATGTCAAATACGAATCCAATAAATGGTTGCATCAAGCAACAGGTCATCACTTGGTCTAGAGTCGTCGCTTAGTACACAACTACTTCGAAGCACTCGCCGCTACTGAAGATGTCTCTCGCAGTTAGAGACGAAACGTCTGGAACAGCAGGAGTTCCAGTTGACCACGGCCAATCAGACCCGAAGATCATATCACCATGTTTCACAAAACTGCATTGCTATTTGTTTCTATCTTCAAGGAATCAGAAGGGGTTGTTCAAAAATGGAAGTCGATGTGTTTCGCTTCTTGGACTTGGACTGATGCGTTGCTTGTAGAACGAAACAGTTCATTGTCTTGTGTTTCTATCAAGTTCAGACTGCAATTCCAATATTCTACAACATTTATCCACGAAGGATAATGGAGAAATAGCAGGCTACGCTATAAAAATCTTTTGAATAATTCGTCGAAAAATCATCTGAAGAAAGTTATAGTATACTTTCAATAGTGCATCGATACAAGTGCGATAATATGAGCATAAATCTTTATTTCTATATTAATCTACAAAATCTTTATTTTATAGTCGATTTCTTCATGTTTTAAGTAACCACTTAAGGAAACTTAGGGAGAAATTATCAGCGAGCATTTCTAAAACCGAAACCTAGATGGCATTACTTCATCTAACTAGGTGAAATTGCTCATAAACTATAGTTGTAAGATGTAGTATCTTAATTGGTTAGAACGTGTGAAAATTTCAATGTCAGATGTATTTATGTGCTTTCTATTGATTCTATATAGATTTGAGATGTATAGTAATCTATGCATTATATATGCATACGACTAAAGTATATTTATGTCTTATGATCAACAAGGGGGCATGTGAGGATTGAGGTCGTTGCCTTTCATTTATTGTACCTGATGAGTACCTTGCAGTACGAAAGAGTTAACTGCTTCACGCTTCCAATAAATGTAGGCATCGATTTCAATATTTTCTAACATTTAACCCTACAAGGATAATGGAGTCGTGTTTTAACATTGTTCGTGTTTCACATAGCCAGCTCTGCTATAATTTTCTTTTGAATAATTTGTCAAAAAAGTATAGAAATAAAGTTGTAGTATATATATATATATATATATATATATATATATATATATAAATATTTTATTTCGAAAGTTTTTAGCAATAACAGGCTTTTTTTGATATGAAAAAGTTTATTTCTGTTGACGTTTCGTTGTTATATTACAACTTTGTCAAAACTTTCGAAATGAAATATCTTAAACAGGCAATAAATCAATTTCAAGAAATATATATATATATATATATATATATATATATATATATATATATATATATATATATATATATATATATATATATATATATATATATATATATATATATATATATATATATATATATATATATATATATATATATATATATATATATATATATATATATATATATATATATATATATATATATATATATATATATATATATATATATATATATATATATATATATAATAATGAAAAGGAGTATTGCCTGGTAATTTAAATACAATTGTTATGGGTTATAGGCAAAGTAAATAAGAGGCCACTATGAAAAGATTTTATCCAATTTGTTTACCTGGTCTATATTTCGACTGTGTTTACAGTCTTCATCAGGACTCTAAAAAAGATGTTTATACAATTGTCATGATAAAAATTAGGTATAAAAGGTATGGCCAAAAACCATCAAACAGGATTAAAATGAATTTGATATTACAAAGGAAACTGAAAAGCAATGTTAAAATGTAAACGTAAAAATATTCTTGTGTACTAACTGAAACAACGAAAGGTAAATAACAGAGTAGAAATGACAGGAGCACAGAGAAACATTGACACTGAAAAACGACACAGAGGCGAGAGAGTAAAATCACCGTAGCAACAAATGTCATACTACGCACGTAATACATAAAGTCTATGATACATAGACTTTATGTATTAAAATAATAATATTAAAATAATAATAGAAATTATTATTATTAATATTTATTCCCCAAACTGATCAAATTATTCCATAATAAAATAAAAATAGCCCAAAAACTACATTAACGGTACAATCATTATTTACTCGCACAAAACATCCGCTAGAATTGAAATTCGAATTTAATGTCGTCTACAAAATTCCTTATCAAAATTGCGATTCTGTATATATAGGTCAAACATCCCAAAACCTTCATTCAAGGATAATTTCTCATAAAAGTGATTGCCGAAATACCAACAAGACGAATTCCTCTGCATTAACTCAACACGTACAAACCACTGTATGTCGCAATATGAATTACAATGCCACAAAAATTTTAGATCAGGCAAATAATTTATAAAAAAGACAGAAAATTGTATAAATAAAAAATCTGATACAGATAATTTGAGCAACATATATATAAATCTCATGTGTTCTTCTGATTAATGGCTCGTATTCTGATATTCTATTTACCGAAAAATCCACTCCAAATACATAAAATAAAATTCATTCAAAAAAAAATTTATATATATATATATAATTTAATGTTCAACTTATTTCAGTCATCTTATGTCTTCAGATAAACACATCTGAAATCAAATTTTTTTTCAGAACTGTTGTGGTAGCAAGGTTTTGTATAGCCATTGCTGTTTTCTTCACCTACATGCTACAGTTCTACGTACCCATGGAAATTACAATGCGAAATGTCCGACCTTACCTGTCCGCCAAATACGAGAATATTTTCCAGATAGTGTACAGAAGCTTAACTGTGACAGTTATTACACTAATAGCAATAGTCGTTCCGGACCTGTCCACAATCATCGATATTGTAGGATCTGTGTTTTTCGGCATTCTTGGCCTTTTTATTCCTTGCTTTTTGGACATTCTAGTTAATTGGAACACAGGACTGGGAAAGTTTCAATGGAAATTGTACAAAAATTTGTGTATTATAGCTCTGGCTCTATTTGTTTTGAGTTCAGGTGTAACGTTTAGCGTATCATCCCTTATGAATTCAAAAGAAGTGAATGGAACTACTGAAGATACCCAATAGATCTGTCATCCTAGCTGTTGTCACTAAAATTGTTTACCCATGTGTAAATTCAGAAGATTTTAATTTTTTTTAGACGATATATTTTATCTGTGACAAACAAAAAAATTACGACGATAAAATTATCAAAAAAAAAAACGTCTAAATGAAAATATATAAAATGAATAACTTCAGTTTCTGGTTGCAATAATACATCTGGTATATCAGGTTTTGATATAGTAATGAAAAAAATGCTCTAGTAATTATATCCACTTCGAAAGCGGAGAAATATAATTGAAATTTTAATAATTCTTATAGGGACATATTATTTCTAGACATTTTCAATAATGTTAGTACCTGAATATTCCACTGATTATTTTTCTTGTATTTTTCATGAAACTTATTTAGTGTGCATTATATGACACTTTTTCTAGTCAGTATGAACAAGTTCCTCAAAAACGTAACAAATATTCATAAAGAAATCTGTAGAATTTGAATGAAAAGGAGAAGACATTGCCTAGATTTCAAAGGAATAATAGATATGAATGAACTGAAGATTCTGGATGCTATAATTATTATTAAGTACCATCATCTTGTTTTTAATTCTAATATCGAATGGTTTTATTTATCGATATTTTATGCAACATAGTTCCGATTATTATTTGGGCAACACTCCAATTCCAAACACTGTGATCAATAATTCATATATATTATAGATCCAAAAATTAGTTATTATATAAACAGATGAATTTCTGTTGAATTTGTTTTACACTGAAAATTCTTTTATATTTCTAATAGATAAATGTAATATTTTTTTAGTTGAGTCAGTAAAATCAGTTCCAACCTTTGTGGAAATTTTAAGGTAACTGCTTGCATTTGAAAATCTTAGCAATGTGCAAATTTTCATGAATTTTATATAATTGCATCTATTTCATAAAATTGAATTATAAATAAATTTTAATTATTTTTTTAGAAAGTGTTTAATTTCTAATTTGAAGAATTATCAGGTAATTCAGTTATGAGTGGGCCATTCTCGAATAGTGTCCATTATTAATCTTCCACCCCAAAAAGTACCGAGCCTGCGATAAGAGTGCTTTATATTGTAGTAGTTATCTTTATTGTAGATAAAAGAATGTCCTGCTTACAAATGGTAGGAGTTTGACGAATCATTCTTACACTCTTCCAAAATAATATTAACATAAATTAGAGAATCATATACAATAGTACGTGAAGATACACTTAATCCTAGGTAAAACTAATGATTGAAGTCTAATAAGTATAACCTTAGGAAACTTAAGTAATTAATTCACCATGAAACTGAAGAAAGAATAAATATAATGCACAAAAAATATTTACACAATATTTACTCCAAATAGTAAAATGTGAAGTTGTCTCGTGCTGTGGTGTGCAACGATCTAGCCTTCGGCGATCACTAGGAGAGGAGTTTTTGCAACCACCTGTTTTAATTAAACAGATGTCAAACGGGTATGTAACATCAGAAAAGGATGACATCGAAGGTAAATTCGCTCCACTATTACTCCAATTGTCTTTAAAACTGAGCTCGTCATCATATTTAAAGCAAGTACCGTTTGATAGTTACTGCCCTAGTATTGAGGGATACTTGTGTACAAAAAATCATGAAATTCGTGTCACGTACTTTATGGATGGCCCCTAACGAAGAATTTCTCTGTCACATCTAGCAGCAATTATTTGAGGACGAATCTCTGCGATGAGCCAAATTTCGTGTTGACTCGTATGTGATTGTTGTGTTGGTTTGTGTCCTTGTATGGTGCAAAATATGCCACTTACTATGATACACAGATGCCACATGCTTCCACAAGAATGTCTCAATACTGAGGCAATAGCTATCATATGGAGCTTGCTTCAATTGTGAAGACGCACATCCAAAGCTGAAGTAACAGTGGAGCGAATTTACCTTCGGGGTTCAGGAAGAGTTGAAAAAGTTAATAATGCAAAAAAAATGTTTTAACGCGTAGATTTCGAAATGCGACATCACGAAATTTAGGACCTCTCCCATCCCCTTTCCATATAACGTCACACTTCGTCGAATGACCCCTATTTTTGATGGAAAATTAGCATTTTCAATGAATCATTTTCAACAATAACAATTTAATATCCCACTATCTAGTTTTATTCTGAATAAAGGTGAATGATACTTATCATTTACACAGCTTATTGTATTCTCATTCAATCAGATTGTAGGTTGTGCATTGATATCATTATATTTTTTATGAACGTTTAGTGATTGTCCATTGTTGGTGAAATTAATTAGACCAAGAATACTTATAAACGTAAGTCTCCTTCATGCAAAATTTTTATTCATTTTGAAGTCGATGAATTCACATTATGTTATTCTCTTATCTTCACTAAAGGCATTTTTCATCCCTCAATATGTATTATTGAAAAGTTAAGTGTCTATTTAATCATCAGAACATTCAAGTTTACGGAATATCTTCAATTTCCGACTATATTCATATTGTATAATTCGAAAAGCCTAGGATTCTATCTTCTTCAGATTATTACATTGTATGAAATTTATATAATATATCTACATCTTTTAATATATCGTCATCTTTTAAAAACTTCTATGCATTTTCAGAAAGTCGGCTATCTATTTTTTCAACCGTCCAGTGGTTTTCGTGAAATTGTATAAACTCCAAAGTCCTACAGGCAATAATGTGTAGTATATTCAATCGAAATGGATTTTTCATTATGTATTTCTCTCCTTGCTGAAATAACTTTAGTGTGATAGGTAGATTAATATTTCGAAGCATAATTATATCATTCTTCTTTGAATTATAGTAAATAACACAAGTTTTGCGTAATTTAGAATATTTCCTGTTCGAATTTTTCAAACTGTACATTGATCAAGACCAAGTTTGCCACAATGGACCAACAAAGTGAAGTAAATCCTTCGACGTTACCAACTGATAACATTAATTTAGAGTAAGTGCCTTCCAAGAAAATTCATTTATTTTAATACATTGCGATTTGGCAGTTTCAACAGTACGAGTTCTGAAAAATAAATATATTTGGATGCAATGGGTTTCAGATTTATTTCTTATCTTCAGAAATCAATTATCTAGTTATTTTTGAAAGATTATAGCCTGAAAACAATATAAAATATTCAAACGTTTATAGGTCAGAATTCTTATCTTCAAGTGGTATATTTCGTGAAAAATTCCTTCAATTATCTCTTATATTAGAAATGATGCAAATCCATTAATATGTGATGACTGTCATTTGAGGAATGATATTATCACTTATTAATTTTTTTGGTTTTTTCCTTAAAAATTATTCATTTGAAATTCTTTATTATATAAAGTTATCATTTTTATCTATTATTTTCAAATATGAAGGTTTGAAGTCAACAAATATATCACCAAACTGTATTCAGTTCGGTTATTAAGCTACAATTATTATTATTACCTAATTACCACAGAATAATGCAGATGATTGCATTCGAAATCTAAAAAAATTTCAGTTTTCACCAAATCTATTTTTCAAAATAATGATTTATGATTTCTTGTAGTTCAATAAATACTCATAATGGGATTAAAGTTCCTGTTCGAAAAAAAAAGAAGAGCATTGCTGAAAAGTTGTATGATATGTATGAGCACAGAATTTTGGAACATCCTAATACGTAAGTATGAAATCCTAATAATAAATGTATATGGATATATTTCATCCATAGAAATCTTCCTATATCTAATATAATATCAAATATTACATTTCATATTTGTGACAGCTTCTTTGAACGGAAGGTTACGACTCCGAAGAAACCATAGTTATGGTGAAAGAAAAGTTCATGTTGAAAAAATTTTCTTTCTTATTTTATGAGTATAAAATTTTGCGTTCTACAATATGTGTTTGAAGTTTATTGAATAAAACAAAGTTTTTACTGAGGTTGGCGAAAAAAGAAGAACAACAAATAGTCGAAAATAATTACAGATAAAATCACATCTTTTTTCAGGTTCTATGGAGCTTTAATGCACATGGTGAAAAGTTCTTTGGGAACTGGAATATTAGCAATACCATTGGCTTTCAAGAATGCAGGACTCATGGTTGGATTGGTATTAACTATACTTGCCGGATTATTGATGTTACACACAGTTCAGATATTAGTGAGTTTCATTCTGTTTCGATTACCTACATTGAACGAAAAATGTCGCAATTAGTTTTGAGTCATAGTGCGTGATTAAAACCTGCAATGACCATTTCAAATGACACAATTGTTAGCTACGAGTAGTTGATAATGCGTAATTTACTTCATCCGTACCTTCTGATAGCCATGATATCCAGTGAGTTTCAATTTCCACGTGTTTCTTCGTATTGGTTGCTCTGTCGTTGATCAAAAATTACTGAGATATTGTAGCAAACATATTTCAATCAATCACGTAGAACTTGAGAGTCAGTCATTTTAACTGTGGGTTTTTATTGGTCGGCCACGACCTCTAAAGAAATAGTAACTAGTGATATAAACAAAATTTTTCACTTTCATTTTAGTGATCATATGGCATTCTTTTTTAATTTCAGATAGAAGCATCACACCATATGTCTACATTGACTAGAGTACCATCCATGGGTTTTTCAGATACAGCTGAAGCTGTTTTCAAGCATGGACCGAAACCTTTCAGAAGGTGGTCCACATTTGCAAGGTTCGAATTTCTCCTTGAATTAAAGTTGATTGAATGTTCTCTGATGATTGTGAAACATTGTTAATATAATGAATTGAAAATAATTGGCTCATATTCACAGAATTATATCATTTGCTTGACAATTGTTCCGAGAAATTGAAAGGTTTTCAGAGCTAAACTGAACATGACTTGACTAATTTTCATATTTTCATATGTAGCGATATTTTTAAGGAAACGAAATTTTTATGCTAACGGCTCAGAATGAAATATTCAAGAAAATGAATACTAGAATATTCATTTGAAAAATTCATATTAATCAGACGAATGGTATCAATCAGAGAATATATGATATATTAATCAGGAGATCTAGCTATGTGAACGTGTACGATGTGATTCCCCCATTATCCTTCAACGGATAAATGTTAGAGAAATATTGAAATCGATGCCACATCCGATGGCAGCGCGAGACAGTTGTTTCGTTTTGCAAGCAACTCGTCAGTCGCACCACGTCCATCGAAGTCGATTTCGACTCCCAAGCACCCCTATATGACTTCAAGTGGAATACCGCCAAGTAATCACTATTTCATAATTCAATCTATGGGAATTAATAGAAAACATCTCTCCGATCATAGACACATCAAGTATCGAAGCTTCACATCTCTTCTATACTTGTAGGTATCTACTAAATTGAAAGGTCTATCTAACAAATGTCATCATATGATGTTTGCAATAAGTCGTAAGTAGTACGCGATTCTTATCATATTATGATATATTCTTTCCCATATTTTGGAATATTCGAATATTACACTTGGGGGAGTAAAAGGATGCTTGGTAATTGAAATCATTGCCTCACTTCGATGGAAGTGCTGAGACTGACTAGTTCATTGCAGAACAAAACAGCTGTCTCGCACTTCCATTGGTTGTGGCATCGATTTCAATATATCTCTAATATTTATCCCTTGAAGGATAATGGAGGCATCACATCGTACACGTTCACATAGCTAGCTCTACTAAACCATTCTTTTGATTCATTTGAATTCTTTAAATTGTTTTAGTGTTTATTTTCTTTTATCTTCGGCTACAGACACGAGTTGGCAGAGAAAATATGGGTTTTAACGATTGGAACGGTTCCAGTGCCGATGTCATCGAAAGAAGGAAATATGCCCTTATTCGGGCAAAAAGAATTAAATTAGCTTCAAACAGAGGGGAATTAAATTAAGGAATCGAGGATAAACCAATAATAGCGATAAACTGAAGATATTTATTATTGGTTTTTTCATAAGTGCTAATTAGAATCAGATTCAAATTCAGCAAAATTGCTGCAGGCAGTGATGAAAGAAAAAACTGTGGACCTTCTAGAACTGTGGGAATTTTCTGATTTGCATCAAGGGATAAAACCAAAAATAATTTATCAACTTACCTGCAATTTGTCGCCGTTTTCACTCTCTTCGTCATTAATTTCTCAATTGAAATCCAGTGTGTTTATAAATAGTTACTAAAATTACCTCAAAATAACCCTCGTATAATTCATTCGAATTTTGAAACAGTTCAGCATTCAAATTATTGTGCTATCTAACGGTACTACGTTTTACCACTTAATATAGATACACTACTTATAGTATTTAATAACTGAGGAACATTTGTAGGATATTGGTTAATAATAATCTTTCCTGATGTATTCACTACAAGAATGAAATTGTTCATATTCATGCGAAATCTTTACGAATTCAAGCTGAATAAGATCATTCAGTTTCCAAAAATTTTAGAAAATCCATAGATTTTTCACTTATACCAAATTCAGAAGAAACAAACGTGCATTCATTGCCTGTATCGAAACAACATCAATATGCATCTTCATCAATACCCAATACTATTATTTCTTCACAGTTAAGAACCCAAAACCCAAAAGAGTTCTGTTAAAATCATCAAAATTCATTTCAAATCAGAACATAAGCAAATAATTTACAAAATTTGTTTCAGATTATTCGTGGACATTGGCATGGCTTTAACTTATCTCTCTGGAAATGGAGTTTATATTGTTTTCATTGGTGATTCATTAGAACAGGTGAGAAATATTTTCAGAAAATATCTATTTACAGTTTTTCAATTTCTTCGATTGAAATATAAGTTCAGATGTTTACTAATTTTTTCTTTTTCAGATTACGCATTACTTTTTTCCAAATTATAACATACCAAGTATATGGTTAATTCTTATTGTAACGGCCCTTCTCATTTTCTTCTGTCAAATTCGACATCTCAAATTCTTAGTGCCTTTTTCTGTAATTGCAAATATTACTATGTTAACAGCGTTCGGTATAACATTCTTTTATATGTTCAAACGAATACCTGATGTAAATGTAAAGGACTTATACCTCGCTAGGGATATCCGTGGAGCAATCAAATTCCTATCAACTATTGTGTTTTGCCTGGAAGGTATAGGAACGCTATTGCCACTAGAAAATTCCATGCAGAAACCTCAGTTCCTTGGATGTCC
The DNA here is from genome assembly GCA_030704895.1 of Henosepilachna vigintioctopunctata. Classification (NCBI taxonomy): domain Eukaryota; kingdom Metazoa; phylum Arthropoda; class Insecta; order Coleoptera; family Coccinellidae; genus Henosepilachna; species Henosepilachna vigintioctopunctata. The sequence goes on from JARQZJ010000034.1 coordinate 160,357, forward strand.
TGGTGTTCTAAGTATTGGCGTTAGCTTTTTGATGATAACCTATAGCACAGTTGGGTTTTTTGGTTACTATGCTTTCGGAGAGGATACTAAAGCTAGCATAACTTACAACTTGAATGGCGATGGGTAAGACTCTTTTTTCTTATCCACGAAAAACTATGCCGTAACGTCAGAATTAAAAAATTATATGAAGTTGATTGAATAATTGCTGATATCTTGGTGAAACAAGACCAAGCTCAATATATTATAATGGAACAATATTTAGAATTGTCTCATAATTTTAATACAAATACGCTTGACGACGCTTCGAAGTGAAGGGTGTTTTTTTAGAGGTATAGAAGTTTAAATGGCAAAAAAACAACGATGGATCATTCGAGTGACAAGAATTTTTTTTTATTCGAAAGATAATCTTGTGGCATTACATTTTAAATATGATTTCTGGCATATAACCACCACGGCTGGCTCGGATGTATTCCAATCTGGACGTCCAATTTTCGATGACTGTTTACAACATTTGTGGCCGTATATCGGCAATAACAAGGCGAATATTGTCTTCCAAATGGTCAAGCGTTTGTGGCTTATCCGCATAGACCAATGACTTTACATAGCCCCACAGGAAGGAGTCTAGCGGTGTTAAATCACAAGATCTTGGAGGCCAATTCACAGGTCCAAAACGTGAAATTAGGCGGTCACCAAACGTGTCTTTCAATGAATCGATTGTGGCACGAGTTGTGTGACATGTTGCGCCGTCTTGTTGAAACCACAGCTCCTGGACATCATGGTTGTTCAATTCAGGAATGAAAAAGTTAGTAATCATGGCTCTATACCGACCACCATTGACTGTAACGTTCTAACCATCATCGTTTTTGAAGAAGTACGGACCAATGATTCCACCAGCCCATAAAGCGCACCAAACAGTCAGTTTTTCTAGATGTAACGGTGTTTTGACATACACTTGAGGATTATCTTCACTCCAAATGCGGCAGTTTTGTTTATTGACGTAGCCATTCAACCAAAAGTGCGTTTCATCGCTAAACAAAATTCGCATATGTTAATCGGGAACAACGGCAATCTCGTTTTGGGCCCATTCGACGAATCTACGCCTTCCTTGATGATCGTTTGGCTTCAATTCTTGCACGAGTTCGATTTTGTGAGCACGCAAACCAAGATCCTTCCGCAAAATCTTCCATAAAGTGGATGGACACAGATCCAATTCCTGTGCTCGATGGCGGATGGACTCATTCAGGTCTTCCTCAATACTATGCTCTACAGTAGCAATAGCTTCTTCTGTACGCACCGTACGGCGTCTCTGGGGATGCGAGTTATCAATAAGAGTAAACGTAGTGCGAAAACGTTCCATGGTTAATCGAATTAACTGCTCTGATGGACGATTTTGTCGACGATAAAATGGACGTAGTGCGCGATACGTATTCCGCACAGAACCATTATTTTCGAAATGAAATTGCACTATTTGCAAGCGTTTTTCAGGCGTGATTCTATTCATGATGAATTGCCAAACCAAACTAAGAATCAATTACCTCTCAGCTGTTAAATCGGTCGCCATCTTCAACAGTAATGCCAACTTAAAGTTCTATACCTCTGAAAAAACACCCGTTACTTCTTCTTTATCAAATGCTGGATTAATACTAGGTGTAATTTTACAATCTCAATACTTATAGCTATTTTCACAGAACATACCAGGTATGTTCTATGATCAACTGGGAATGAGGACCATAGAATACAACTGAAATATAACAAAAAGGATCGTATAACTGGAAATGAACAGAGAATATACGATCCTTTTTGTTATATATGAGTTGTATTCTATGGTCCTCATTCCAACTTGGTCATAGAACATACCTGGTGTGTTCTGTGAAAATAGCTATAAGTATTGTGTTTGTAAAATTACACCTAGTATTAATCCAGCATTTGATAAAGAAGTAGTACTTCGAAACGTCATCATGCGTATTGGTATTAAAATTATGAGAAAATTCTAAATATTGTTTCATTATGGATATTCCTTTCTTCCAAGTATCGGCCTCATCAATCATCAATCAATATATTAAATCAAATGCACTTATCTCAATTTAGAAGAATCATATTGCTGCTTTACAATTTTACGGCGAACTTCGAAACGCCAACTGCAACAGTCAAACAATGGAGTGATACCTTCTAACTTAGCTTAATTAAAGATTTTAATTACTGCAATAAAATGAATACAATCTAATAATTATTACATTGGTATAAATAACACGTCTTCATTTCAAACATTCATATATTATTCGAAGAAGAAAAGATTACCGCTCCCACGCTATCACGACTGTCATGGGTCATCACTCCACTTCTATCTAAGTCGAAACCGTCTTTTATCTACGACACTGGATTACTTTTTCAGCACATACATATTTTTCGAAAGTTTACTCTATATCAGAACTTAGTCTTGTAAATAGGTCCAGTAGTATATAGGTCAAAATAATATAATCTGGTATACTTAGCATATAGGTATACTTATATAATTTTATTATTATGAAGTTTAGTAAAGTTACAGTAGATAGTTATCTTGCTACTGAACAGAGCAAGAATAGGTAGATATAGATAGTTGGGCGAATGTTCGACGTGATTCTTTAAATTGGCATAACTTTTTTATTTATGAACTGATTGACATGAAACGAAGAGCAAATGTTAAAAGAAGCTTTCCACAATAGATCAGTGGAAAGCACATCCAAATCGAATAAGCCTGCATAAAAAGATAAAGGGGCAAACAGTCAAAAATTCCAGCAATCATTGTTTTAGGTGATTTTTCTTTAATAAAGGTCCAATAATTTTTTTTCTCATTGTGCAGACAGCGATCCCTCACATTTTTTTTATATGTATAGCTAAGGGAAATTATATAATATATAATGAAATTAACGATATTGGAGATAGATAAAATGATAAACTATAGCTGTAGTTAAAATTGGTCACTAAAATTCCATTTTTTTTTCACAGTATTTCGATGGTGGGAACCATCTGCATAGTTATCGCAATTTTTTTCACCTACATGCTACAGTTCTACGTCCCTATGGAGATAACTTGGAGGAACGTCAGCCCTTATGTGCCCATTAAGTACGAGAACACTTTCCAGATAGTTTACAGGACTGTAGCGGTAATATTGGTTACAATATTGGCAATTGTTATTCCGGACCTGTCTACTATCATCGACATTGTTGGATCTGTGTTTATGAGCACGTTAGGTTTATTTGTTCCATGCGCTTTGAATACTCTCTTGAATTGGGACAAGGGACTTGGGAAATTTCGGTGGAAATTATACAAAAATTTGTGCATTATGACATTGTCGTTGTTCATTCTGTGTTCCGGTATTTATTTTAGTTTAGACTCCTTGCTACATCCAGAAAAAAAAGATTCACCAAAAAGTTGAGAGTAACTATTTCTTGGCAATGTGTTGGACCATTGTTTTTTTTACTTTAACAGAAGAGATTCATATAATCATAGAAAACAATTATATGGATGTATATAAACGAACGTTAAATATAAAGCAAAATTGTTAATTTTTTCGTTATTTTGTCACCTTATTTTGTCCAACATTTCATTCAACTAATGATTGCATAAATGACGGAGGTTTCGGATATCTCTTGGTGAAACATTATCTTAAAAAATATAAAATTAAAAATTAACACACTTTTACTTTTGAACAATTTCCTATCTTCTACTTATATATATGAAGTCATGTTAGCCGTAAATTTATGCATCAAACAAAGTTATTTCAAATTTAATGAAAAGATCTATCAACAAACAGACGGTTTACCCATGGGTTCTCCGTTGTCTCCGTTACTGAGCGATATTTTCATAACGCATTTCGAATTTCGAAAACACCTTATTCAATTCAGACAATAGTTTAACCATGAATATTTTTTTCTGGAGAAGATATGTCGACGATATATTTTGTATATGGACTGGTACAGATAGGCAATTAACTTCCTTTTTGAAATCTTTGAATTCAATCTATCCTTCAATTAATTTCACTCTGGAATGGGAAACCTACCAAGCTATTAGCTTTTTGGATTTACACATAAGTCGTTACCTTCATTCGCTAGTTTTTTACATTCACAGAAAACCAACTTATTCAGACATATTACTACACAACTCAAGTTGTTAATCACAAAAAATAAAAATGAGTGCCTTTCATTCATTAGTTCATAGATTACTTTCGCTTCCGTTGTCTGTTGATAATTTTAGAAAAGAAGTTTGTACAATAAAAACAATTGCTATTAACAATGGTTATAAACCCTTCTTCATTAATAAACTAATCAAAAATAAACAGAGAAAATACTATTACAAAGAATTTTTCCTATTCACTCAGAAAAAAAACCACAAATATTTCATTCAATTAATTGTATACCTAACTTGAGCAATAAAATTTTTAGAAGATTACATAAAATGATGTGAATACAATATGCACCAACAAAAAGAATTTGGGTTCATTGTTGGTAAATAACAAGGACAAACTTGATTCATTTTCGATAGCTTTTACATAGGTCAAACTGGACGTTCTAAAAAGAATCATTGAACATAAAAGATCAATAATGTTGAATAAGACTAATACGATTTTTCTGAACGCTGCATTAAACAAAATCATTTCTTGGATCCCAGGAAGACCGAAATAGTACACTTAGGTAGTAAGGCAAAAGATTGGATACCCTTGAAGTCTTGGAAATTTCGATAGCCAAAAAGAAGAATTTACCTATTTGTAATGACCACGTAGATTTTTCCGTGAAACCAGTTTTAAATTCTGTGGTTTAGGATATATAAGTGAAAATTGTACATTTTGAAATTCAGTAATATTGTATACTCTTGATAATATTAGAAATATTGTTTTATTTACCATTGAGAGTTTTTTTAAATTTATTTACAATAAAATCTTTATTAGATACCCTATCTACATTTCCAAATGAACCACTGACATTTTTGAGAATTGAGACAATCACCCTGTATAGAATATCTTTTAATGATGTGTCTTCTAATAGTCTAAATTGATTGTTCTCGATAAGATTGTTCTCGAAAATTTCGAGTAAAATATGTACCATTTCCTGTATCTGACGGTACAGTTCTTATTATATCTTCATGTTTTCTTTTGCGTATGACACTAGATTGGCTGGGTGTAAATTTGCGCTTGTTGGACTTTAAAGGAGGGAATTCGTATTTTTCAGATTCGATATTTTATTTTTTTCTACATTGTTAGGAGAAGGAATTACTGATGCGTAACTACCATCGACAATTTTAGCTGCATCCTTATATGAAATACTGTCTACGGCCATTTTTTCTTTGTGTATCAAAAATCGGACAATTTTTTGTATCAGATGGAATATGAGTTCCCTTACAGTTAACACAAATAGGTGTATCTGTTTCACAATTTTCAATTGCATGAGATTCTCCACATTTGGGGTAACGTTTCTCGCTGCGACACAAATTATCTGTATGGCCGAAACGCAAGCATTTTTGGATTGAACTACACGCTGGAGATAAGGGAGCACTTTTGGCGAACTACATTGGAAATTACTACTCTTTCTGGTAATATATGTCCTTTAAATGTAATTAATACACTAGATGTTGGATGGAGAAAAACCAGATATACCATCCTGAATAACAATTTTTCGATTTAGTCTTTTAACCTCTAGAATCTTAAATCTATCTCCCTCAAGAGAATTAATGCAAGACTTCAATTCAATATCAGAAATGTCAAGATCTACCGATTTTATTACGCCCTGTCTACGAATCATGAATTGTGGAATATATGCCTCCAGATTATTATCCGACAAAAATTGCAGAGTAAGAAATTTATTGGCACTCAGATACGTTCGGAAAGTATATTAAAGATATTCTATTTCTTCCGTTTGTCTCTATAGAAATAATATTTCCAAAAACAGATGCATCTTTTCTAAATATAATTTTTCCAATAGACATCGCATGTAAGTTACCTATATTTCTATCTAAACTTTCGACGTATGGACCTGTGTCTGATATATCATATTCATTATCATGTTTTTGGAATATAAAACAGATGACTGACTTGCGATGTTGCCGTCAGCGGAAGAGTTTTGTTTATTTAATGAAGTTGCAACGTTTGAATATGAATTCGGTAGATTTAACTGAAAGAACTCACCGAATTTGAATTTTGTGAAGAAATGTACATTTAAGACTCGGAATTCTCATCTAGAACCATTTTGAATGTCTCGGCTAAGACTTGTGAAGCTAAAATTTCGCCTCCTCTGTCCGGTGGAACAGGATCGGGATCAATTTCTGGATTATTCATTTTGAATATTGCAGATAATTTGACTCGAAGTATATCAGAGATTAGATAATTTATAAGACTCGATACAGAATTCAGGTATTAAACACTTGTGACCGACCGATTCGCAATTTGGAACACAACTGGAGTTTATATTTAAAAACAAGTTAAAGTTGGTTTAGTCATACTTCCATGGAAACATGAAATATATGAGTGGTTTGTATTATATAATCATAATACAAGAAATCTGAATGATTTTTACGTAGATTCTTGCAACAGGTCCGGAACTACGAGAAGTTTCTTTTATAGAAGTTTGATAATATAAAATGCAGCACCAAACCAAATCAAAAATTGTAAGATAATCAAATTAATCAGAAAAATGTTTTGCGGTTATGCAAATTATAAATTTTTATATTTTCGATGTAAATATAATAATAATTCAATATCAAGCTAATGTTATGATATAGCTATGTAGATACCAATTTCTAAATAAAGATTGAGAATAATAATATACAATACCTAATACATAATAATACAATAATACACAACTCAATTTCAATTATTTTTAGATGAAGTCTGAAAGTATAATAAATACGTTAATTGCTTTTTTAAGCAGAGGCATTATTAGTAGTAGAAGCATACCTACCAGAATATTGGTTTTTCAGTGAAGGCAGTAAAAGTTCAAAGCAATTTTCAACCAATCATTATAAAGGTAGCAGTCGAAAGGTCAGTCCATATAATCAGGTCCTTAATTACTCAACATAATAACTTCAGAGTATTGATTAATATAATTTTCTTCGTGTTATTTAGGTATGATATACCAACTATCAAATATTTTTTTGAGAGAAGGAAGTCTGAGACACGTTCAATTATCCTGAAATGAGACAGAAATTTTAGTTAACAAAGTCAATCAATCTGAACTGATCAACATCAGTTTTAAGCTTTTTTCCAGTTATTCCACCTTTATCAAAAATGTGTTTTACGAAACTGACGCAAACTCACCTGACATAATGTGTTAGCTACGTATGTAGCATATCTTTCGAACCTTACTGAAATGGTTTAAATTTAGAATTATACATAAGTACAAGATATTAAAATGAGAAACATTATCACCCGTTGATAGACACTTAATTCACCTTTCTCCCTCCTCTGTCAAAGTCCAAATTAAATCCTGTTGATTATCTGTTAACACAGGACAAATATTTCCAAGGCTTATATAAAAACATCCACTACTTATAATTACATTGTATGTGACTGCATTCTTTTGCAAATTAATCGGCAGTCATCTGCTTATTTAAGTTACGTGCTATATAGAATAAATATTAGTATTGACAGGATAAGAGCAAAATAGTAAGTAACAGATTTTTCAGATTTACTATATTTTACTATTAAACTTTCAATTCCTGATTCATTGGAAGGATTATTTTTACAGGCCTCCTAACATATATAATTGATTAAAAAAATTCATCAATTCTACAATTGGTTAAAAGACCTAGAATCGATTATTGGACAATATATTACAATATTGGTAGTGGTATTTCCAAATATCGAATAGAATTGGCTTATACTCAGTGAAAATCCTTTATAATAACTATAGGATAATTCAAACACTTGAATTTGACTTACACTTTCATTGAATATAATGTGAGCTGTTTCGTCGGTTTACCGACTTCTTCAGGCGCTAACAGAATTTGATTTTATTCAAAATTTATTTGAAATGATTCTGTAACAAAAAAATAATAATAATTCTGTAGGCGCTCGAAGAAGTCGGTAAACAGACGAAACTCATCACATTATACACAATAAAAGTGTGAATCATATACTATAGTTTGAATTATCGAAATAATGGTATTTCCTAATACAATAACATTTCTACAATAACATTGTTCGATTATATTAAAACGTATTGAGAATAATTCTTTCTTTGCATTTTGTTACTCAAAACAATATCAAATCACCTATTTATTAGATAAATGAAGTGATCATTTTTACAATTGATCATTTTAAATATCATTCGTATTATTCATGAAAAAAAGTATTTAAAAATTATCTCTGGAAGGTTTTCAGAATACTGTACTGGAAAATCGTATGTTTTACCTAATTTACTTGGAAAATATTCCATGTAGTTATCTGGTCACATCAACAACTGAATTTGAAAGGTATAAGTTACCTACATTTTAAGTTTTGTTAATATACTTTTATTTCAAAAAATAATCTTGAATAATAGTGAATTGAAATTAAAACATTTGGCCTACGTTTCACTGAACATATTAACAAATCTACAATTTTTTCTGGTGCTTAGCCTAATATCAAGAGTTACTCAATATTGAGTTTTATTTCTCTTAATATGTTATATATATATGTATATATATATATATATATATATATATATATATATATATATATATATATATATATATATGTTATATATGTTATACTCGAATACTCTTGACATTGGGCTTACCACCCGAAATATATGTAGAGTTGTTAATATTTTCAGTGAAACTTAAGCCAAATGTTTTAATTTGAATTTAGTATTATTTAATATTAATATAATGTTTCACCAAGTGATAAGCGAAACCCCCTGTGCCATTTTTTGAAGAATATTATCTCTGTTCGAGTGTTGAAGTAAATTTTAGGTTTTTAGTATTTTTGTCAAACTATTATTTGTTCAACTATTATATTTTTGAAAATTAATTCATCAACTAACAGAATATATTTCCATAAAAACATATTACATTTCATATTTCCATTTTATGTTCTGACATTTTGCTTCTTAAGTAAAAAACATACATATGCATTATTTAATTAGACTCTACCAAATAAAACGTTTCAGGTCACATCGTGATGGAGGACAGAAATGAAGAAGGCCATGACACCAATAGAAATGTTAATTTCAGTTCAACGTAAGTATTTATCCAGGTTTAAGTATGTTGAAGATTGAAGATATTTGAAAGTGAATTGAAAAGAAATGGGATAGTTAGTAGCTTCGGACATATGAGTCACACATTTTCAGTCTTTTTTGCCCATTTTCCAAATTTATTTAAAGCCTGCTTTCCTGTGCTACATTGTTTGAGTATGTATCTATCCTCTTCAAATTTTTGTGTAATATTTGAAGCTCACTCTCTCGTAAGCGCCCCATTGCTATCACCCTATTTACCTATAGCTTTGTCTGTATCTGCTATTGTTTGTATTTTTTCAAAGTGGCTGAAAACTCCGAGCAATATGATAGGATTCTTGCTCTTGTTTGTAATAAATATCTTATTCTGCCAGAGGACTCAACACAGAGATCCCCACTACAACCAATCGTTTCAAATACGTCTTATTCCTTCGAGAACAAATTTTGAGAAAAGAAAACACCACGAAGTTTGGTTAGTGAATGGCTATAAAGATTTCCAGAAGAAACTACCAATAAACTGACAAAAAGGACATCTACCATGTATGTTTACGTTGTAGATTGTTATATGTTATTTTTCATACCGAGAATTAACTTAAAGTGTTCTATGTGAAAAAAATGTTCAATTCCTAACATGGAATTTTGAAACTCAGGATGAAATTTTGGTTGATTTTTGTTTTGTATGCTCAGAAAAAGTACGCAAAATATACAATATGAAAATCATTCGATTCATTTTAATTCATTCTATTAACATTAAAAGTTGATCATTTTTCATATCACCTATTAATGAGATGGATAATACATAAAATCATTTTTTTTTTACAGAACAGTACTCAATTCAAATTTAAGCAACAATGAGAAACAGTATGATCCTTTCGTACATAGGAATTTGGTACATCCAAATACGTAAGTTGATTTATCATCATTCAGATATATGGAACAATAGAAACTATGATGCAAACAAATGAGAGTAAGGGTACCTACACGTCGGAGGCTAGAATAAACTCGTCGCATTGTCTCGTTCGGTTATCAGAGCATTTCTAAATTATCAGTAATTAATTAATCGATAATAAGTTTAGAATTAATCTACAGTATGTGTGTGTAAATATACCCATACGATTTACGTATTTTCATACTGGATTTCTGATGAAATCCAGTCCAAGTCGCACAATTCACTTACTTTACGTTAAAAATTTGTGAGATCGACTTGAAACAAAATTTGTTAATTTATTCAGTTACTACTCAAGAGACCTTCTGTTTTGAGCTATTGTATAGTTAGCTAACCTAACATCTTATAGTAACCATATCAATATTGAATAGTTTTTGGTTTGAAATAAAATAGATTGACTTGATAATCGCAGTAAACAATCTTATTTCATATAATATGTTTTACTTTTGATCAACATTGTTGTGAGACTTGCTTCTTACAAGTTTTTTTATGGTATCCCACTTCCTTTTGTATCTTTTTTTATTATGTATTTTCATCGTAATCATATATACTTATATGGGATTACAAAGTTATATTTTTCATCTGAAAAATTTGACAAAATTACGGAACATTTTCAATTTTTCCGTGATTAACCACCAATTGTTTTTTAAATTTGAAGTTTCTACCTCTGCTATAATTGCCTCAGAGTTTCGATGATCTAATAATCAGTAAGTGACGACATTAAGAAACTTTGATTTGTCTCAACTACTGACTCATATACATACTCTTGTTCAGTAATTATTTACGCAATCGTAAACAACTTGTTTCGTACCGTACTCATCGATCAAGTGTCACAAATGTTTTTTGCGGAGTGTCGCAAGGATCAATTCTCGGCCCATTATTCTTCACTGTGTACACTTTTCAATCGATAGATTGTCTCTCGTACTGTGAAGCACATTTATACACGTTGATACGCAAATGTTATTGAAATTTCCCAGAAACTCTCTAGAAGATGCTGTGGATAAAAATCAATTTAGATTTGGAAAGTTTATTCCGTGACAGAATATGGGTCTGTGTTTGAATCCAGATGAGACGGTGGTTATGCTTTTCGGAGCGAATTCTTTGAGGGCAAGTGTGAGGAATCGAAACTTATTGAATCTGAATGATATACCCATTGCATTATCTAATGAAGTGAAAAATCTGGGACTCATTTTGGATACTAAATTGAGATTCGACTCACATGTAAATTTGTTGCTGCGGAGATGCTATAGTCGCATTAAGGTAATACGTGGTTGTAGGTATTTTTTGGAGGGAAAAGAACTTGGGATGCTGATGGATGTCATGTTATTATCACAGTTGAATTACGGCGATGTAGTGTAAAGCCCGTGCTTAACTAAGTACAATACAACTAGAATACAAAAAATTTAAAATTATTGCGTAAGGTTGACATACGGGTTGAACCGTTCGTTTGGTTGACCAAGTCTCACACAGATTGGTAGAGTTGGGTTGGCTCAATATGGAGAAACGTAGAAAGTTTCATATATTATGTTCGTATCATAAAATCTTGGTAACTAAAAAGCCATCTTATTTACACCGTAAAATCAGGTTTCGTTCAGACATCCATTGCCTCACTGTAAGGTTCAAACATAAGTTGGCTATTCCTCGCTTTCATAGAACCTTATTTGAATTTTTTTTCTTCTATACAATTGTTAATTTAATGAATAGTCCCCCGAATGAATTCTTCAGTTCATCAGAGTACAAATAAAATTCTATTATTATTATTATTATTATATTGACTAAGAATTGATTTAGCGGGGTCACTGCCCAGATTTTCCCACATTTTCGATAAACGTCCACTAGTGCATTAATCTAAAATAATCAAAATAGACAGAAATCAAATTCAAACTCGTCCTTCATTCGAAATAAATTGAATTTTTCAGTAGTGAAACAAATTGGTCATACTACGAAAATTCAAGTATTACATCAAATTTTTTTTCTTCAGGTTTAATGGGGCCTTAATGCATGTAGTAAAGAGTTCCTTGGGGACTGGAATTCTAGCTATCCCAATGGCGTTCAAATATTCAGGACTTCTAGTTGGAGCCATCGGAACTATATTAGTTGGACTTCTCATAACTCATACAGTTGATTTATTGGTAAATCAAACATGTTATATATACCTTGAGTTACCTTCAGAAAAGATTTCGAATTATCTGTTTATACCTTAAGAAGAATGGATTATCAGAGTATATTTTGGCCTAGACATACTACCTAATATCATCAGACATGTTTTGTTTGCATTTCAGGTGACCTACATTTTACTATCTTTATCGAACATACAACTCTTTGCATATCAAAGATATGCTTCTGTAATAATCGATACTTTTTTTTAATAGACCTGGTACACTCATATTCATCGAATTTATCACTCGAAAATAATTCAATGTAGCTAAGTGCATTTTATCAGACTAGCTGGAATTTCAAAACAATGGAATCGAATAAAACAATAGAAATTTTGAGAACAATAGAATACTATCAACTATTATCAGTTATAGATATATTATACATATCCAAATTTCAATTTATCTTCGTGAAAATTTGCAATTCCAAAATTTTTTCCCTACTGATTCTTTCGATTTTAATTTTATTGACAAGACAATGAATTTTTCAAGTACTTATAATATTATTTTTAAAATATATTGCATGGAAATGTTAACGGTCAATCAATTGATAATAATCTAAGTGATTGATCATCACACGTGTTGATTGACAATTTCGCATCAACTTATATAAATGAAGAGAGCATATCAAATTAAATATTGAATTAAATTAAACTCTTGGCTTAATGTTTCACGATTAGATTTAACAACATGAATTTGTGAACATGTTTCGAGTGTGAGCTCATTTTCAAGACTAAAGCAAAAAAAATAATTTTTTTGACTCTTGAAAATGAGCTCACGCTCGAAACATGTTCACAAATTCATGTTGTTGAATATAATCGTAAAACATTAAACCAAGAGTTTAATTTAATTTAATATTGAATTATGTTCCATCAAGAGTTAAGCGAGAATTCAATCTCAGTCAAGAAGACAGCATTTTCAAAATTCTAGTATGATAAAGAAATGAATAAATAAATCTCCAAATATAATTTGAAAAATGAGAACTGCATACAAACAACAATTCTTAAAATTCCTCCAATTACAAATTTTTATACTTAATTATGCTTAAGATATCAACAAAATACTTCGACATGTCCTAAAATCACCTGAATCTTCCAAACGTATTAAAATACTAATATTTAATCCAAAAATATTAAATTTCGTAATTATTCAATTGAAAATAGTTCCAATTTTCCATATTCAGTTCACTTTCGAAATATCCATTCATTTCATTTTCAACTTCAATATTTTGAGATTTAGAATTAGAACAACCAATTCGTAATAGAGCACTGATTTTTTGTTCATCTCCAATCATAAAATTTCCCGATTGTGTAATGATATACACTTTGTTTTGAACATTGTTTAATCATTGTAATTATGTCTAATGTAGCTTATTTCAGGTAAGAATATCTCATAAAATGTGCATTGCTACGAGAGTACCTTCATTGGGTTTTTCGGATACTGCGGAAGCTGTATTTAAACAAGGACCGAAACAATTCAAACCTTTCGCTACTTTTGCAAGGTGAGTATTCAATTTGTCATAAGAAAATTCGGTCTTGACAAAAGGTGATCCTTCTGTTGTCAACGACTACAGGCCAATGTTCATCTTATCAAACTTTGGTTATCAAACCTAAACTTTTGAAATTATTATCTATAATACTATATATCCAGACGTCAGAAACAGCATCAAGATTGAGCAACATGTCTTCATGTCAATGACACCTTGCTCAGGCAATCTAATACTGTTTTCTCAGTACGTTTTTTAAGTACTCCACTCGTCAAGTTGATGTGATTTACCAACATATATTTTCAGAAAGCCTTTGATAAAGTTGCTTCTGCGCCCATTATACAGAAATTACGCCACAAATTTGGATTCTGAGATAGCCTCACCAACCTTTTTCATTCTTACCTGGTTAACCAAAGTCAGTTCGTGCAGCTGGAAGGTAGAGAGTCATCTGTGTTCAAACCTACCTCTGAAATAGCTCAGGGGTCTAATCTTGAACCACTGTTACTTATAATGTTCGTGAATGATCTGATGGATAATAATTGACTCGCCACATTTGATGTTCGCAGACGATTTGAAATGAAATCAAAAAATTAGATCACCGGCAACTTTGTTCAACTTCAGCTCGCGTGGGACCATGTTGCCAGTTGTTGTGGGAATAATTATTTGACTTCAAATGTGTCAAAGTGTAATGTTGTAGCTCTCACAAAGAAAGAATATCAAATTGAGTGTGATTATAGCGTTGGTGATCAGGTTTTTCTCGTCCTGAAAGGGAGAGAGATCTTGGTATAATCTTTGATCGGCAATTTTCCTTCACTCCACACATCATCCAATTTATTTCATCTGCCTCAAAAATATATGGATTCGTTATACGCAATGGTAAATATTTCAATAATTGCTCAACATTTATGGGACTATTTAATGTCCTAATCCGTAGCAAGTTGGAGTATGGCAGCATGATCTGGCATCCTATTTATACTTGCCTTCAACGACATCTTGAGGCCATTCAGAGAAGATTCTTGAGATTCTTAGTTTGTAGGGAGGATAAAATTTGTTCACAAAGAGGAGTCAATCATGACGAATTATTAAGTCGGTTCAGTTTAATGTCATTGCAGAGCAGAAGACAAACTTTATCTCTTGTACTCTTCAAATTCTTGTACAAATTACTGCACAACAGTATTGATTGTCCTCCTCTCCAGTTCACTTTGAGATTTCGTGTTCCTTGGCAAAATTCTCGTTCTACAGAATTATTCCACCTAGAGACACAAATAACCAACCCGCTAATATAATCCTCCATTTAGATTATGGAGTCTACATTCAACGCAGTTGCTAATAATTGTGACATTCACTTTGACTCCATAGCAGTTTTTATTAGGAGTTGAAGAACGAAAACTGACTAAAATGAATTGAATTGAAATGAGTCATTTCTAATATTTCATTTAATTTTATTATTTACTTATTAGTTAGTATTGACTTTTTCAGATTAGATTGAGCCCTTTATTATATTTATTTTCGTTTCATTCTATAGTTATTATTCAAAATTATATTATTATTTTCTGTAATTGGGTATTATACCTGTTGGAGATCAAAGAAATTATTATTATTATAAGGTTCTTCAGATACGTAATGCTGCATCGCCTTGTTCTTAGTTCCAATGAAAGACAACTGCATTATCCAAGATATAAATTAGAAATTATCCCTTGTGTAATCCTATAAATTCTTTCAGATTATTCGTGGACGTTGGACTTTCTCTAAGTTATTTTTTCAATAATGCTGTATACACCGTTTTTATGGCAGATTCAATACAACAGGTAAAAGCAGATTGCAATTGAATAATATTTTGATCTATAAGTCATTACTAGAGACTAGATTATTATAGGCAACATAAAAAGCGCGTTTTATGAATTTCTTCAAATATGCACGAAAATTGACAGAATAAACAGAATTAAATGGTAAATTTCAGGAACCAGAAATAATCTTCATTTTTTTCTTCCTAAAAACAGAAAACAATTTGAAAATTAGCCTTGGATAGTCGATCATACGCAGGCATTACATATTGCAGTAACATTACATGACATTTAATACTTTTGTAAACGTAAACAATTAAGTAATGTTCCTAATTTTGTAACTGGTAAGATTATGGCTTCCATCATTCAACTGGGCAGAATTTGAATTGGGTGATATGATAACACTTACAGTGTCAGGCAAAAGTTCTGCCGTCGCATTAATGGAAATCTCAATTTGACATAACGTTCAAAATCCATGTTATTGTTTAATATGTTTCAAAACCAAAGTTTATTATTATGTATTCCATAGACCTCATATTTTGTGACTGTATATCGAACTCGAAAAAATATTGTAGATGTACCGATAATATGCATCATATCTAGATCTCAGGTAAAATATGCTATTACTAGAATACTACGCTTAAAGTTAGATATTCTTCAAAATAACCTCAATGCTATTATTCTTACTTATATTTCGATTAATTAATATTCATGCATGTTTTTCAAGATAATGGATCATATTATTGGAAAGGATGAAGTTCCTAGAAGTTTTTTGATTCTTGCAATAACCGCCCTTCTCATCCTGTTTTGCCAAGTTCGTCCACTCAAGTTTATAGTGCCATTTTCTGTTATCGCTAACATAACCATGTTCCTGGCGTTCAGTATAACTTTCTGTTACATGTTCAAAACTATACCTGATGTTCCTATAGAGGATAGATCTTTGGCGACAGGAATTGGTGGCATCCCCAAGTTCCTAGTTACCATGATATTTGCCATGGAAGGTATAGGTACCATTCTGCCAGTTGAAAATTCCCTGAAGAAGAACGAGTTTATTGGATGTCATGGAGTTCTCACCATTAGTATGTCCATAATAGTACTCATGTTCGGAACTATCGGGTTTTTTGGATATTATGCTTTGGAAAGTGCACCGAAGCCAGCATCACTTACAGCTTACCCCCAGATGAATTGTAAGTTCCATCTTCTTCCTTCCTCAATGCAAATAAACTCTTTGTAAAAAGTAAAAAGAAATATAATTCGATTTCGACAAATTCAAACCTTGAATGAAACTCTGACAACTTTTGTATAGTGACATATTTAGGAAGTTTCGTTGGAGGGTAAACAGTATAATTTTCATGGAAACTATGTCATATTGTGTTCAGTCAGTAAATAGATATTTTGTGACAGTATAAACAATGTCCAAGCTCATTAGCAGTAGTCTAAATATAACATAAAATGCTTGAGGTTTCGTCAAATATTATACGACACAAGTGATATCGTATATCAATAAGCCTGAAAAACATATTACTATAAACTCTAAGCAATAAAATCATTCAACTATCTTTATTCTTCAGTTGGGCATTAGTAGGAAGAGGATGCATAGCCACCGCAGTCTTCTTTACCTACATGCTTCAGTTCTATGTTCCGATGGAAATATCTTGGAGAAACATTGGCCCCCACATACCGCACAGACACGAAAACCTTTTCCAGATTGTCTACAGGGCTGTTACTGTAATATTCATCACGATTATAGCCATTGTGGTACCAGATCTGTCCGCCATTATTGACATTGTAGGGTCTGTATTTTATGCCACTCTGGGTATCTTTACGCCATGTTTGTTGGACATAATATTGAATTGGTACATAGGATATGGAATATTTAAATGGAGATTGTGTAAAAACCTGCTCATTATGGCCCTGGCTATATTTGTGCTATGCTCAGGTGTTTATTTCGCCAGCTCCACTCTCATTAATGGAACCATACCTCCAGGAAGTCTATGCAAGAATGGCACGTTGTTAGAATAATATCTGTTTAGAAATGTTAACAATAATATATTATTATTTCGTTTTTCTAAAAACACTATGTGTATATATTTATATATGAATTGTAAAGTTATTTGATATAGCTAAAAAAAAATAATTCAACGAAAAGATGATGGATAATCTGAATTTTCAACATATTTCTCAAGAAGTAAACCTCAAAAATAAAACGATGATCTATTTTTTTAATATCAGTGTTTAATCAATAATTTAAATGAATGTTTTTTCAAATTTTTGAGCTATGGGAAGAAAAGCGATTTTTCTGTGTATACTTCGATGTATTAGACAAATTCAATTGTCAAATTTTATAACCACATTACAACTAAAATACAAAACATTATAACTTTGTTTCATACTATAAGCAGAGTTGAATTTCTCTATTATGTTCAAGCATAGATATCATATAGTTTGTCTCATTGTACAATTCTATTTCTATCGTCTAAGAAATAAAAAAAGGAACCAATAATTCTAATATTATTTGATATACCTCATTGCGCATCCACCATAATTGTATTAGCGATTTACCTGATCTCGTTATTGTTCAAATTTTTCCTGATTTAATGCTTTTTCCTATTTGTACGATTCTGGAGTCATCTCTTTGAAGAAATACAGTTACAATTTCTGCATTGATTAAGAATTCAGAAAATAGAATAACACTTATTGTACTGAACGCTCCAAGAAGTTTATATAAATTTATAGAAACTTTTATTTTAGACATCAAGTACGATAGGAGTAATAAAAACTCGCAAAGCACAAATGACGTTTTAATTTTTCAATGACATCTTCGGAAGAATACTAAAAATAAATGAAATATCATATAAATGTAACGTTGGTAGTCTAAGCTCAGGGGCGACAATGCATGCATGACACGAAGAATTTTTGCCGAGTTAAATACTGGGCCTTGTGTAAAACAACTATTTGAAGAAATCGGTGAGTTTCAATAAAATTTCCGACGCCATAACTGAAATAGGACTGAAATTCCTACCACGAAACAATTAATAGGTATAACTTTTGTGAAACCTAGTAAAGAGCTTTTTATTTTAACCTTTTTTTAACCTTATATTATAAACACTTTATATTTTCAAATGGAAGCGACATTCTGAAAACTTTTGAAAAACATTTTCTCCTTGAAGTTTGAGATGTCTCTCCGTTCCTTTTTCCAGGAAATTGGAATGTGCCAATTTCATTGTGATGAATATTTTCAGCGAGTTCAGAAAAACCTTATTGGGTGTAATTAATTGATAATTAATGCCTCAGGTTCTCATTATTATTTGTCATAGATTGTGCTAATCAATAAATATCAATTAGAATTTGAAAATAGTATGTAGAAATATCCCTAATAAAAAGATTTTGAAGAAGCTAATCTTCAGTCATCTTTGTCTTGTCTTAATACTTGTTGATGATGAACTGAAATAAATGATGATCTTGAAAATATTCTAATTTTTATTGAGCAAATAATTCTGATTTTATAAGGGTGGTACTGCTTTCGAATTTTCATAAACATACTTTGTAACTTGAAACTATTCATTCATTTAATGTTTAGTTCGTTGTATCCTTCTTCATTTTATTACTAACTAGCTGACCCGGCCGAAGTTGTTTTGCCATGTTCATTTAAATCATATGCTGTAGAGGGCCATATAGATCCATATTGAATCAACAATGTATTTAAGGTATTTAATTATAAAAGGATTAATGCTGTATTGGTTGAAATCGCTTCGAAAATTAGCCATTATTTGTCGCAAAAAGTAAATGACAAAAAAAAGTTATTGTGGGTTATCCATAAGAGATAGACATATACCATCACGGACTTTTCTGTAGACCTTTTCAATGTGTACAATACTTAGTACATTATTTTGATAAAACTCGTAGGGTTCAGCCTGCGTTTGCAATGTAAGCGGAAAAAATGTAATTATTTACGACATCACATTAGAAACCTCAAAAATAACAGTACTTCTCCACTATTTAGTGGATGTTATTATACATATAAACCTTCCTCTTGAATCACTCTATCTATTAAAAAAACCGCATCAAAATCCGTTGCGTAGTTTCAAAGATTAAAGCGTACAAAGGGACAAAGGGACAGAAAAAGCGACTTTGCTTTATACTATGTAGTGATTATTAGAACCAAATTCATTGTAGTATAAAAACTACCTCATTAAAATTTTGTTCTATTGAAAATAATGAGTTTTAGTTTCCCGTTCCTTTTTCCAGGAAGGTTAAGAAACTCCGTGTATAATGGTACTATTTCTACATTATTTGCAATTAACGTTCATTGGGGACAAACTATCTTAACGCTGCACTATTTTAATAGTTTTTGCACTTCGATTGTGTATTGATAGGGACATTGAAAGTTATCATAGCTTTTGAGTTTCAATAGAAAAAAACGGTAAGGTTCAGACAGCTTTATGAATTAGTTTAATCAAGCACAATTAACTAAACTGAATCAATAAAACATTACGAAACAGTAGAAAAATCAGTTTGACAGACTGCAAGGTACGGTCAGGCAATTTTTGAAATGATAAGTTCAGCATTAAATAAGTATTATCCATTAATCTACAAATTGAAGTATTGAATAAGATAACAATTATGTATCTATCTATTATTTGCTGAATATTCCAATGAGTAAGAGTTTATAATATATCATTTACTTCGCAAAACCATGTACAATTTCAAAAATTGTAATATGCTGCCACAATATCAAATTTTTTTGGCATTTTAATTTTTCTATTTCGAAAAAGTTTCTCGCATCATATTTTGGTTGAAAGAAGTTAGCCTCGAGGTCTCCTCAATTTGGCATCCTTCATAACTAGTTAAATCAGTGGTTAGTTAATAAAAATGGGTAAACCTACTATCCTTGGAAGCACAATATGTATGAATCTGCTTTTATTTATAGTATGCTTTCTTGGATAAAAAAATGTAGTTTCCATTTTCATCGGAAGTACTTCCACTTTGAATCTCCAAAATTAGGTGAACCAGGAATTAATTAGCAATGTAATTATGGTAAACCTACATCCTGGAAGCACAATGTGTATAATAAGCTTTTATTTCTAGTATGGTTTCGTGGAGTAAAAAAATGTAGTTTTAATTTTCATCAGAAGTGCTTTAACTTTGGATCTCCACAATTGGTAAATCAGAGGTTAGTCGGTCATAATTATAATTTGGTTCCACCATCATTGGAAGCACAATGTATATGAAGCTACTTTTATTTCTAAAATATTTTGTTGGAGTGAAAATGTAGTTGCCACTTTCATCGGAAGTACTTTAACTTTGGTTCTCCACAATTGGTGAATCAAAGGTTAGTAAGATAATTGGGGCAAACCTACCATTCTTCGAAGCAATGAGAAAGATACATAGCTTTTTCTTCTTATTTCATATATTTATTATAAATATTCATTTTCCGTTTTCATAGGAGGTACTTTAATCTCAACATGAGCACCGTGAAAGAATAGAAGAGATTGTTATCAGTTTCATGCAGCGATAAACCATGTTGGCCCGTTGGCGTACCTACATCATCAATGCACACATGTGAAATCCGTAAGATATTGCATTGGATGATGATGATGTGTAACAAGACGCAAGAGAGTCTGTCGGGGGGGCCGACCAGGTGCATAGCCTGCAGGCTCGCATTCCAAACAAAACACGAGCTGTTTGCTCATCCTCTATTGCCCCCTCTGCCCTGCCCATCTTACAATCAATTATGTTGCTCGTTTCAATTATTTGTATTTCCATTCACATCAATTATATAAAAATACACGGTCTGTCGTCCTGTGCATTACATCAACACTCAAAAATATTTTTAAATACATTGTTTTTTCGATGCAAGCATTTTTTGTTGTTTGCATTTGGGATTGTATGGAATTTTCGCTCCGGGCATTTCGCCGGCAGATTACGTAACACTTGCTGTGAAATTTATCGACAATATATTCGATATTTAATTTTGGATACAATAATAATAATAAGTTCTTCAATCTTAACAAGTATAACACCTAATCACGGAAAATAATAACATAATGTTGAATAATAACTAAATAACTAAGTGGATAAATTGAAAAGGAGTATAAAGAGTTCAATCTAATCTAAAAAAGTGAAAAAGAAACTGATATCTGAAAAATAAAATTGAATAAAATATTACAAAAAACTCATTCAATGCTAATATTAGGGATATAATGTTCAAAAGAGATACATTATATAAGAGAGATGTAATGGAAAAAAATGTGGACATATGGAATGAATATAAGAATATCAGAAATGCCATTGTTGACAAAATTAGAGTAGAGAAAGAGAAATTTTATCTAGAAACTATTGATTTGTATAGAAGCAGCCCTAAAAAAAGTGGAAAAACCATAAGCCTCTTATACCAGGAAAGAAACACGCACAACCAAACGAAATCAGTTTTGAAACAGAAATAGTCAGGGACGAGATGGAAATAGCAAACAAGTTCAACAAATACTTTCTAAACAGTATAGACCAAATTGTTCGAAGTATACCTACAACAGCAAGCAGAAATATATTACATACAAAAATTCTTCGACTAGTACTGAATTTTCTACTTTTAATCGGATCACAATGGCAAAAATGAAGGAGAAACTCAAGAGCCTTAAAAACGTAGGAGGTGGTGAAGGTAGTATTTCTAAACAAGTTCTTTGTGATGCTACATATGTTATAGGGGACCACCTTTTAGATGTTATAAACAGTTCTCTCGATTACGGCATTTTTCCAGATTCATGGAAATTATCAACCATAATTCTTGTTCCTAAGGTACAGAATACAAATATTAGCAATGAATTTCGCCCAGTTAATACAGTGCCTATATATGGAAAATTATTAGAATCCTGCGTGAGGGAACAGCTCCATGATTACTGCTATGAAAATAATATCATTGTTCCTAACCAATCCGGATTTCGCGAACAACACTCCTGCGAGTCTGTGGTTGTTAGTATCGCTGATGATTTTTTATCAGCTGTTGACAATGGCAGTTATGTATAAGCGGTGTCTTTGGACTTCAAAAGAGCCTTTGAAACAGTAGACATTGAAATCTTACTGAAAAAGTTAGAGAATATAGGCTTACGGAATAATGTACTGAACTGTACAGAGAGTACTGTATAAAAACTGTGTGTCTGAGATATTAAGTGTAAATCACGGTGTACCACAGGGAACAGTTTTGGGTCCGTTACTATTTTGAATATATATTTATGACATAGTACAGGTAGCCACAAAATCTAAAATAACTTTGTTTGCTGATGATACGATGTTGTATATAGTGGGGGAAGATTTACATCAAATGGTATCGGATATGAACATTGAACTGAACAAGTTATTCGCGTGGCTGTGTGATAATAGTTTGATTGCAGGAAAATGAAAATTTAGTATATTCGCCAAGAAATCACGAATGATTAATGTGCAGGTTGATAATATATATATTTCTGTAAACTGAGAAGCCATTGCTAACGATGAACATATCAAATACTTGGGTACAATTTTGGATTCAAATTTAAATTTTCACGCACACGCAGATTATATAACGAGAAAATTTCCGAAAAAAGTAGGATTCTTATCACGAATCGGCAAATCTTTGTCTATGAGTACAAAGTTGTCACTCTATAAAGCCATTGCACTTCCTCATTTACAATTCTGTTGTACCTTATTGTTTAATTGTCCTCAATATCAAATAAGTCGATTAAAAAAAAATACAAAATAGGGCTATGAGATCTATATTAAAATGTAATAGATATACACCTGTCAAATTCATGCTTAATGTGTTAAATATGTTATCTGTTAGCCAAAGAGTTGTGTTTAATATACAAGTGTTCATTTTTAAACTCAACAAAAGAAATATGTTACCTACCTACATTAATGATAGAGTTCGATTATTTACAGATGTACATAATTATAATGCGAGATTCAAAACAGACTTTATCCTTGGAAAATGTAACACTACACAAAAGCTAAAATCTATTTTTTATAAAGGTTTAATTGAATTTAATGGACTTCCTGTAGATATAAAAAACTGTGAAAGTTTATTAAAAGTATTCAAAAGACTTTTGAGAGCGTTCATCTCAACCAAATGCAATACAGTTCAAAGTCACTCTTATTCAATTGGGCTTTGTTTCTGCTAGTACTTTAATTGATGTTTATCATGTAATATTAGTTAGGTGCTAAGTATAACGTTTTTGTTTTTCTACTATATTATGTTATTTACATATATTGGTACTTTACTTAATTCACAGTATTTTACTTTTCTTTATTTTAATTTTTAATTAACTTTTTATTACTATATTTTGTAATATGATGTAGCAATTCTGCTAAATAAATACATTATTATTAATTCATTTTATTCAATTTTTTTCCTGGTTTATATAACACCTAATAATAACTGCTTATGGACTCATTTATTAGCCACTGTATTGAATGTAGACTCCGTACACCAAATGGGGGATTGTATTACTGAGTTGTTTATTGGAGTCTCTAGGCGGAAGAATACTGTGTTACGAGAATTTTGCCTAGGAACTCGAAATTTCGAAGCGGACAAAAAAGGAGGACAATCATGAATATGTGTAAATATGTTTAAACATGCATGTAACATATATGTATATACGTGCATATACCAACATACCAATAGAGTCAGCGTTAGAAATAATATATAAAAAATAGGATGATTCAAAAATACATACTGGGTTTTCAGAAAAAAGGATTCAGAGTTGGAGTTCATTGAAGTCAACTTATATAAGGTTTGAAAATTCATTTAATTCACAAATCTTCGGAACAGCAATGGACTGACCTATTTCATTTATAATAGCCAGAAGAAACAATAGTCAGAAGGACTTGACGTATCAGTATTACAATTACTGTAATTACTAACAGCGCAGTAAAAAGAAATGAAAAAGAACTAAATGAAAACACTTTGCACAAAAAGTTTTATGAACCGATGATAAACCATGTCACACAAAATTTATAAATCATCACCTCAGAAACCGAAGAAGACAGTGATATCGAAATAAATGATATGGCAATATAATTATAGATGTTGAAATTTGGAATATTAATTTCTATAATGAAAACAACAGTCATCCTGTATTCGAAAACAGATTGAAAATAAAAATTCATTTAGTTCATTTAGCAGATTATTTATTAAGTTGCGAAAAATAGCGAAGGAAATAAAGCCTTCGAGTGCGGTCAGTCTCATTAAGAAGATATTTATAACATAGCAAACTTCGTCCCATCTGGGACCGTAGCTGGTTTTATTTTCCTATACTGACAATCAGAAATTAATTCAATTCCAATTTAATATACCTATTTACCAATAAACCTAAATACCTGAATTACCTATAACAAAATATGTACTTATTAAGTCAAAACTGACATTCTTAGCAAATAAACGTCCTAAAAATGACCTGTTATTTTTCATTACATTTCATGAAAACTATTCAATTGAAAGTTTGGCCAATTTTCTACAAAGCGCTTCAATTTGTAGAGAAAATTGAACTCCAATTCAAATTGTAAATTCTAAATTGTAATTTTTCTAAATTCTTCAATTATTAAATTGTAATTATTCTTGTAAAAGGCTGATTGAAAGGTTATTTGCTGAAAATATTAATTTTCAGTTGAAAAACGGTAGAACAAGAATACTTTCAAGAAAAAATCCATATAAATGTATATTTCACATTTATTTCCAATAATAATTAGGCAGGTAAATATTTCCATTAGTAATTTAGTTGTTTTGCAGTTGTTAATTTTCGAGACTTCGAATAACATATTCGAGTTAATAATAACATATATAACGAGTTTCAATAACATATTGATTTTAACTTTTGCAAACATTTGGTGAATAAAAATTTGACAATAATTGTCAATATTTTTGACATGATGGAAGATAAAAATACTGAAAACATCTGTGTGCCCAAAACCGTCGTATAAAATAAGTAAACTGTCAATATATTAGTAAATATAAGGTATGTACAAGTTTCAAATTGCAACAAAAAAGCAGTCGACTTAAAAACAGATTCAATGCATTAAAATCATTGCTGTGTTTAGCATAATTGTGAGTTCAATACCTTCCTATACATAAATATTTAAACTGCGCACTAAAACCTAAAACATCTTATATAAAAAGTATATTAAAAAACAATTTTTGGGGTATTACATCGTTTATTCATCTTCTTTCCAGTTTTACGAACAATTTCCAGGAGTGTAAGAAAAACAAGAAATTCGTGAGAATGAAAGGGATGATAGATCGATATCTGATAAAAAGTAAACAAAATAGCCATGGAGATGTTTATCCACATAACATCATCAATTCACTCCAATCCTCATCCTTTACTTCTAGTTTGTAGATTACATAGACGATAAAAATAGTAGCAACATTCTGAGAGAACAACGGTAAGTTTCTCTCGTCTTCTTGGCCAGGTGTTAAAGGGTTAAGGATAAGGAAGAGCTACGCGAACACCTGTCGATCTTCGGTTGTACAAGTGGCGTTCGTTAAAAACTCTAAGAACATATATTAGCAATCATTACTCCAAAATCATAAAACATAATCACTTGTTGGCTCAATAGTTTTCTATTAAAAGTACTCACGACAACAAGTTGAAATCTCCAAAGAAATGTCGAATTAGACAATCATTAATCTAGCGTAATATTATTTAACTATTAGAATTAGGAAAAACGGAATTTGTAGTTATATTCTTCATTATTATTGATCTTGCAGCCTCTTGAAATTCCAGGAATATGCAGTTAGATATTGAAATTTCATATAACTTTGAACTCATTGTTCTTGGTTCGCTACAAATTACTGCTTTTTGAAAGGTTTGATGTTTTTATGAGCATTACTTCATTATAATTGCACAATTTGGTTACAACATATACCTAAATAACCACATCATTTTATGGACAATGGATTAAAAAAATGATAACATGAAATTTTCATAATTTTTCATTGAGATACACAAATAGAAAATGAAACAACACGCAGGTGAGTTGTTATGTTTTATTATTAGACATATATCATGAAAGAAGATATTTCGTTATGCTTGTAGGCTATATCTTTCAATTAAGAGATTTTTTTTTGAACTTTTGATGCTCATTTTTCAAATGAACATCAATTTTACTCGAAAATGATTCTTAATGCATATTGTCTAACTTCAGTAAGTTTTTGATCCATTTCGATTAAAAAATGTATTAATTTTCATTATTCAAAAAAAAATTAAATCTATTCAATTATTTCCGATTCATTACTAATCAGAAATAAATTGCGTTTGTCATTATTAACAAATTAAAAATGCAACTTCTTGGCAACTGTAAACAAAAAGTGATATACCCAATGATTTGTGAATAAATATTTGAACAAATCAATTAAAAAGAAATTCAAATTTCAAATTGATCTGTCCTTCTGAAAAACTGAGTATTTTAGAGAAATTAAATTTCGAATGAACTTTGTATTGATGTTTAGAGTAACTGCAAACAATCGAAATGTAACGTTGTGAAAACCATGCTCCAAATAAGTAACTTAAAATATATTAATGACATTTCAAAATATCATTTTTCTTGATAACGAATAGAATTATTTCGAATTCAAATGCATTCTGAGGTAGTTATAGAAAACTAAATGAAAAATTTAGAAAATTGTATTCGCAGATTCCCCTCGTATGTCGCAGTCAGACGCTTAGTAGACAAGTTCATTACTGGATTTTATCTGTTTGTGATTTATCATAATAGCATTCATATTCAAATAGAAGGATGATATAAGTCACGGTTGCTTTGGTAAATGCCATCATCCTCTGCAACTACTTAGGCCGTGAGTTTCAAAGTATACACATACATATTCATTCAAATGTCAGGAATGAAATATAGGAAATAGTAAGGAAAACATGGCGTGAGTAATTATTTGGTCAGCCAGCAATTATTCAAAGGTTGTAGGTGGCACATAAAGACAAAGTGAAAAATATACACATGAAAGTTGATCAATTTTTGTCTGTGCGTTCGAATAACAAACATCTTATTCCAAATCAATCTGATAGTATTGAAAATTCTAAATTAGCTATCGAGTGGTTGACTAGACTTGCTGATACTAACACATTTCAAAATTGGACTTTCAATATGAAAAACTTGAGAAATATTAGAAATATTATTTCGAAGGTAAGAGCTCCAATTTGAAAAAATCTATAAACTTCAGAAAATTTAGGCATAAAAAAATTCAAAACTTATTTCATTTACCTACTGAAAACAATGTTCATTTTCTATCTATTTACAATGTACATTTATCTATCAAAATAAGGACTAAACAATATTTCAATGTGAATTAGGGGACGTTAAAGTATTACGTGAGCAGATTTTCCACAAATATTTACCCTCTCCTGTCTTGTCAGCAAAAGTAAGCAAAAGTCTTACCCTCTATCCTGCTTACATAAACATTGACACCTATATGCATTTTTCTTTTTTTTGTTGTTTCATGGCCAGCAACTTCAATTCTAGAAATAAGAACATTTATTCAGAATAGAAGGACTTCAACAGAAAACTGTTATCAAAAACTGTTGACATGATACTCAACGTGTTGTTTGCCATATGTGTGAAAAAAGTAATGACTCTAGCTGACGAAATCACTGTCTCGACCCCCCCGCCCCTTATCATCAAAAATAAGCAAAGCATAGGTAAAAAGATAGATAGATATTTATTGGTGTAACACAATTAGTTAAATTTTTAGCATACAGGTAAAAACTGAGAAACCAAAAAATGAAAGTCCAAATAAAATAGGTAATTAATAAATCTCTCCGTCTCCTCATTGGTGCTTACTTAATACCTGAATGGCTCCTTAGAGTGAAAGATAGAATCCGATCTTGTGAATTTGGGATTGATGTATTTCTATTCACTGGGATAATCATTAATTTTCAAGATAATTCTGATATTGCAAAGAAATTGCATATAAATTATCGTAAAAAACCACATCTGTGATTGCCTGCATCAATAAGTACGCTATGCATATGAACGAAGTTTCCCACGACCATACCAAGTTGACACGTTAGTAAATTAAGAAAATACCACAACCAATCGTCCAACAAGTCCAATAAAGAGCCAGTCAGGAATGTAAATTCGAAGCTCCAGCGGGTTAAAACAAGCAGAGTCGGTAAAAACAAAGATCGAGGGCCCTCAGGTGGTACCGAATCATATCCCTTGTCATATTTGACGTGGACGTTCTAAACAATTTATCTGTTGAAAGTGGGGCCCACACAATTGAATAACTTGCCTACCGCGAGGTTCTAGATTTCGGTAAAGAAAAAGCATGCGAAGAAATTCCCTTTGACGAATGTTGCAAACAGCCGCAACGTATTTAGATCGGGCTGATAAGAAAGACCGATTCCATTACACTTTATGCATTAAGAAGGATACGTCTGTTTTTAACAGTCAAATCTCGGTGACATTTTTCCATTCATAATAGACCGGCAGTAAAATATCAATAACTCAACCCATTCGTGTTTATGATTCATATTGGTGGTAGATCTTGATGAAACTGGATATTTTCTCGAAAGTCTTTCGAAAGTTACTGATGGTGGACGTGGACCAAAAGGCAAGAATCTCTTAAAGTGCTTCTAGGAATGTTGAGCAGTATTGTGTATGATATTCTTTTGAATCCAGATACATACATGTGTCTCCAATTATAACTAATATAACGTAATAATACAAGTTTGCAATAATTACAACCACAACAAAAAATGTTTTTATATAAAATGAAAAACGTTAGTTATAGCAACAAGCAGAATTTTTTTTGTTAGAAAATTGTATCTTCGTTGAACATTTTTAATGAATCATTTTTACTAATTACCATAAAAAATATTTGATTTTCAACAATTGACAGATATATGACTTAATTTGACTAGGTAGTTCTTCGTTTGTCATTTCTTCAGTGAAACATGTAAAATTTGAAATGAAATCTCCCGTTTTTCATTACTGCTTTAAATGAAATGGAAATAAGAAAATAGTCATATTTACTCGAAAAAGAGTATATAATGGCAGGCACAGCAAAATTAGAATGAATTTTCTGTGTGAAATTTAAAATTTCAATTCACTATCGAATTTATTTTTCATAGTTAAGTTTATTTGAATTAATTAATCAGTAAAAAAAACGACGAAGAAACTGTTGAAATCTCATCGAAATCTAACTGTAAGGCCATGACGATTAAATGTGTATTTTTCGTAGTATTTGATTTTGTATTTCCACCAAAACGTACCTGCATCAAATTACCAATAACCATTTCCCTTACATGGGAACCCACTCGACAGGGAATTAAAGGACAACAGAGCTGCATTCAAAATGACTTTCAATTTTTCGTGGGATGGGACAGTGGCGAGGAGTTCCAGCGTGCTTCTTTCTACAAAAGATAAGTAGTATTATAAAGAATCATCCAGAGATATCTTTGTTCTAAGACGTGGCTAGTGGCAAGTCTCGAGGAATGTTAATTGCACCAACTCGGCCTGGCAAGACACTCTGTCGTCAGAGGCGGAGCATGGACGTCCGCACCGAGGTTGATTGGGTAAAAGCTCTTACTCCACTGTACCAACTGGGAATTATTTCGATCAGAGGTATAGAAAATTGAATTATTTTATGCCATGGTCACAGGAACTTTCATTCATACGGTTATTATGGTTAAAACGTCGTTACTAAGACCAATATAGTTATCACTTATGAATAATTGAAAAATGAAATACATGAGAGAAATACATGTTTATAAATGTACACATGCTTTATAAATTAATATCATTATTATGTCTGAAGAGTATTCTTCTTCTTGAAGTGTCATATCAGGGCACCATGACTTCGACATATTGGCTACTACTCTGAGAAATGATTCAATTATTATTTTACGTATTGCTGGCGAAAGTGAAGATCTAACGAAATTTTGAAGAATTATTCATAGTCTAAGAGTCACTCGACATTCGTCAATGAATTCAAAAATTCAATAAATTTAAAAGTTCAATCTATAGGATAGCCAATAAAAATTGCTACGAAAAAAAAAATGATTTAATTACCGAAATGAAAGTATAGGCTTGTCAGAAAAAAAACCCTTCGTTAAATTTCTGGCTACTCCAACCTAACCTAACTCCATTAACGGCCGCATACTGGTGTTATATTGCACCTTGTTCTATCACTGACTTCGGATAATCTACTTTTTCCCTTGCACATATTTAATCGCTTCGACACTAAAATTTCAAAACAAGGAAAAAATATTTTAAAAGGGTTTTTTTGCAGTCAAGACTTTACTCTCAGCTTTATAATTAAACTGGTTGATTCAACGAACTTTGTAAGCCTATATATTTTTAATGAATATTTTAGAAAATCCTGAATGACGTGTTTTACTATTTGTGCTACAATTTCTATGTTTTTATCATTCATCCTTTATCGAGTCGAAAGGGGCACCCATAGACTAAGTAAATGTAACACTTCCAGCAAATTAAAATCAGTCAAATTATCAATAATTTGATATATTAAAACGTTTAATGTTTCGAAAATGATTAACCTGTCAATTCTATGGCTGAACTGGAGGTTTGTAATTTCGTTGTAGGCACTTATTTTCCTCATTACCAATGATATATTCTTGGATGTTGCTCAAAAAGTGTTTAGACTAATTTCCGACTCCAGAAATCGATGAGAGTAATAAACATGATGGTGAGACGAATTATGGCAATTTTACTTTTCCACTAGCAAAAAATAATCCAGTAGCTGTTGTATTTTAACGCTTTACAATATAAAAAAAATTTTGTCTTCTCCTTAATTGTCACGGATTTATCGACCTTTAATCTACTTCCGAATCGTAGTTACTCGTAGCTACTCGTTCCAGGTTCACAGGAGCACTCATTCTGCGGAAATATTCCATTTCATTGCTCGCTATTGTTGTGTTCAATGTGCCGATACTCGTTCCTTTCTAAGCCTGACTACTTCATTATTATTCACTATAGAACGCAATTATGCCATACCAATACGATTTGTTTCATTATCTGTCTCTCACTGGTCATCAGTGCGGTTTATAGAGAAATCCTTGAATGTTGAAAGACGTTTTGTTCCATTTATTTTGATAAAGTAACTGGTAATACTTTTTTAATTTCAAATTCGTTCATAACTGTAAAAGTTGTTTTTCTTTATGCGTTGCTTACTTCTGTGTATCAATATCGATATTATTCACCCTTATTTTCATTTTCACCTCATTTCAATCACACCTGAAAACTTTAACAATAGCAAAATAATTACGTATATAATCTTGACATTATTTCGTTTATCATCATGTGATATTGAATGATATTATATTTTTAAACAGGAAGTTAATACTGTGATCCTGGCGTTTATTATTTCAGCTTATCGTGTATTATCCCCTTGGTTCACATCCACAGGTGACGCCACTGTTGTCTATCGGAAAATTATTGCTTCAACTGGGTAGTTATATTTAATTTTTGCCCCATCTTCGGAACAATAATTTTCATACAAATTTGCGTGTCGTAAACTGATTCCCAACAAACCGTGGGCCTAAAAATGCAAGGACTTATTTCGCGATTGAAATATTTCAAGCTACCAAGTCCCGACCGCAGGTGCCGCCTCTGGCCGTGTGGTTTGAGCTCGCTGAGCGCGGTTTTCCCACACCACTTAATCGAGTAAGCGTTGCACTGGAGACCGCGCAACTGGATTCACTTGCCATTCAGATACGGGGCATTCATTATTTCTTTTCTCTTTGCGGTCGTAAAAAAATCAAAAAACAAAACAAAGCCCCTGTCTCTTTACATGATTAAACATTAAGGCTTAATTTTTTGCGGTGGGAAACATTCCGGAGTTACGAGGACCGCATTTCGGATTTAAATTTCATTGTTCGATCAGGTAGAGTAACCGCATTATGTTTTTCTGTGCTTATGTTGATTTTATTTGAAGTTTTCTTATCAAATTCTCTTTTTAACTAAACTGATGGAATTTAATTCACATGTTTTTTTTAGAGAAGACTTGTTATCCTCTTGTACGTATACTTCAATGATAATAATGATTCGAGGAGTAGGGGTTCCACAGGGGTCTGTTTTAGGTCCGACTTTTTCAATATTTCCGTAAACGACATTTCCTGCAATCTGAAATGTAATTCTACTCTATGAGGATGACTATAAGTTATTTCGTGAACTGTCAACAGTAAGTCGATGCTACATTCTTCAAAGAGCTATCTTCAATTTGAAACAGGAAATCTAGAGGAATCTAGAGTTTTTGATTTCTGTAACAATCATAGATTATTTGAAGTTTTTAGATTATTATCCATAATTTAAGGGAGATTCCTAATGCTGTTCTAATAATCTCCTAGGTCTCCTCGCCTCATATTTGAACGACCGCAAACAATATTAGATTGTGAATTGTTCCTGATCAAATTCTCTACCGGTGACCAAGGGAATACCGCAGGGTGCTTACCTCGGAGCGCTTCTTCTTTTTATATTATTGAACGATATTAGCGAATGTTTCAGATATACTGATATGGATCTATATGCGGATGATCTCAAAATATCGAAGCAGCTAAAATCCTTCAACGGTTATTCTCTTTTACAGTCCGATCTTAATGCATTCTTCAATTACTGCAGACTCAAGAAGTTGCAATTGAACTTGAACAAATGCCATAATATTGTTTTCACCAGAAGTAAAAATCCTATCTCTTCCAACTTGACATTGTCAGGTCAATGTTTGACTGAAGTCAGTTCAGTGAATGATTTGGGTGTTGACTTGATAAGAAACTCATCTTCGAATTGCATATTCAAGGAATTGTCCAACATTCTCTCAGAAATCTGGGTTTCATTTTACGAATGATTAGGCCTTTTGGTCGACGAAAATCTGTTATTGCGTTGTATCTTAATTGTATCTTAGTTGTATCTTATTTCGATAAATCTCATTCTATTGAAAGATCCAAGTTAGAGTACGCGTCGGTCGTCTGGAATTCAAATTATTATAAATACACGAATAAAAAAGAAAATATTCAACGGAAGTTCATTAATGCTCTTAATTTTCGTTTTAAACCGTCATTAATTCTTGTAGTTAGAAATTGTAATAGGGAACGACTGGGGGTTGTAGGAAGAGCTAAACAAATTTTATGTTGAATTCACCCATCCACATCCTTTTATAGGCTAAACTTGATCAGTACATAGACAACGATAATAATATAATTATCAGTTTATATAGAATTATCCTATCATGATGTATTTCTGTCATCTTTTTCAGTAGAAGTAAATATTTTGTGTTGTAGATCAATTGAAATAATCAATGCATCGAGAACTTAAGTAACTAACATCTGTTATATGTGCTACACTTTTATGAAATAGTTTTAAACTGTCAATTGAGTGAACCCTTATATGTAAAAATAAAAGATGGAAAAAGTTTAAGAAAATACCTTGGCACATGGACATTCTTCCAGCTTTAGGGTAGAAAGAAACCTGAGCGATGCGACCTTATTGATATATCTACATCTATTTATGTAAGGATAACAAAAATTGATACTAAAACTGAAAGGACAAAAAAATGTGGAAAAAATAGATCTATTAAAAATGTCAGGAAGGCGTATCAAAAATGGGCGAGTGAAATCTGTCATTTTACGCCTACATGAATCAAACAGAAGATAACAGTGACTCGGGTTGTATTCACAGCACTTGTTAACGTATTGTTAGATTATGAACGGCTTCTTAACCCGGCCCTGTACAGCAGGTCCAAAAATGGATAGACTATTTTGATTTCTTCCAATAGATGCAAATATATTCTTACCTAACGTAATGTCAGGCATTAAAAACGTAATAGATTTACTGATTGACAATCATGTTGAATATTAAACGTCTTCTGACTTTGAAGAAAATATTTTCGTCATATTGTACGTATACCCCACCCCTCATAGTAACCATTACACAAATTCTGTCGTAAGCAGAAAAGAAGAAGTAATTCATTTGAAATCACATCATTCACTGTAACATTTACTTAGTAATTCGCAATACTAAGACGTATAATATATGTAACGGGTGTTTTTTTAGAGGTATAGAACTTTAAAATGGCATTACTGTTGAAGATGGCGACCGATTTGACAGCTGAGAAGTGATTTGTTCTCAGTTTGTTGTGGCAATTCATCATGAATGGACTCACGCCTGAACAACGCTTGCAAATAGTGTCGAATGGGCCCAAAACGAGAATGCCGTTGTTCCCGATTTTCATAAGCGAATTTTGTTTAGATGAAGTGCACTTCTGGTTGAATGGCTACGTCAAAAAACAAAACTGCCGCATTTGAAGTGAAGATAATCCTCAAGTGTATGTCGAAACACCGTTATCATTGGTCCGTACTTCTACAAAAACGATGATAGCCAGAACGTTACAGTCAATGGTGATTGGTAGAGAGCCATGATTACTAACTTTTTCATTCCTGAATTGAACAACCATGATGTCCAGGAGCTGTGTTTTCAACAAGACGGCGCAACAAGTCACACAGCACGTGCCACAATCGATTTATTGAAACAGACGTTTGGTGACAGCATAATTTCACGTTTTGAACCTGTGAATTGGCCTCCAAGATCTTGTGATTTAACACCGCTAGACTACTTTCTCTGGGGCTATGTACAGTCATTGGTCTATACGGATAAGCCACAAACGCTTGACCATTTGGAAGACAATATTGGCCGTGTTATTGCCGATATACGGCCACAAATGTTGGAAAAGTCATCGAAAATTGGACGTCCAGATTGGACTACATCCGAACCAGCCGTGGCGGTCATATGCCAGAAATCATATTTAAAATGTAATGCCACAAGATTATCTTTCGAATATTTTTCAAATTCTTGTCAATCGAATGATCCATCGTTGTTTTATTGCAATTTAAAGTTCTATACCTCTAAAAAAAAACACCTTTAGATAAAGCATCAATAGCAATTAGTAAATAAGTGAATTAGTAATATTAATAATAATAAGCAAATTAGTAATATCAAAACAGGGCGCTCCTGGAATCTATCCATATTATAAGTGGTCCATTTTCGAGAGTTTTTCCGGTTAAAATGTCATCTTTCTGCTTTGTCTCAACGGAATTTCCTTTGGCACTTAACATTATTTCTACCCAAACTTCATTCGCAGTAAACCCCATACTCCACCATTTTTAAGGGATACAATTCAATACGACATAGAATGTGAATTACCAATTTTCAGCTATAATTTTGAATATGCAAGAACAAAAGTCGAAGCTCCTCGTTCCTAGTCCTTGCATTTGATGGTGAGGTACTTTGGAAAGAAATTTAAAACATTTGTTAAAATCTGATCTATACCAAAGATTTAAAAGCTCATATACGTATTTCAGAAGTGTCAGTTGATTCTGGACCGCCTATAAACACGAAAAAGATTCCACAATGATTCTATGTTTTGGTATGTAGAAGTTTTTGAAGATGTGGTTCAGCAGGTAAGACTGACTAAGTTACCTGTAATAAAGTTAAGTGCAAAATCATGCTCGAGAAATGATTTTTGTAGGGGACTTCCGGTTTGTCACAGGGTTTTGAGATGTCATAGATAATGTTTTGTTCTGATTTAAATTCTTTAAGTGTAACTACTTCACATTTTTTACAGATCATAAATGTTGAATAAAGGTAGGTATATTCAGAAAGCTATCGATTATCTACTATAATTATATCTGTGAAATTCATTCGTTTCTATATATCTAGTTACTTTTTCAACTTTTGAGAATATTTTTAGAAACAATTGTCAAGAAACAATATAGGAATATTATTGATAATAATTTTACCCTTTTAAGTATGATAATAATTCATAACGAAACAACTTTTGAATTACTTTTTTCGAGAGAATTCATTTTTCTATAATATGTGTATAGGGTTTTCATCTCCTATAAATATAATTTCTAATATTTGTTACTTGAAATTGAAGCTCATCATTTCCTTTGAGCCACTTTTCGAAAAAAATATATATTTGCGCAAATAGAGAAATATGAGTACCTAATACAAAATATTTAAGGGCACACCAAAGTTCATGTCCTAAGAATTGCAAACAAACTTATGTGGGAAATTCCATAAATTACATTAATTACATTCTGGACCTGTGAATTGACCTCCAAGATCTTGTGATTTAACACCGCTAGACTACTTTCTGTGGGGCTATGTAAAGTCATTGGTCTATACGGATAAGCCACAAACGCTTGATCATTTGGAAGACAATATTCGCCGTGTTATTGCCGATATACAGCCACAAATGTTGGAAAAAGTCATCGAAAATTGGACGTCCAGATTGGACTACATCCGCGCCAGCCGTGGCTGCATATGCCAGAAATCATATATAAAATGTAATGCCACAAGATTATCTTTCGAATATTTTTCAAATTCTTGTCAATCGAATGATCCATCGTTGTTTTATTGCAATTTAAAGTTCTATACCTCTAAAAAAACACCCTTCACCTATTACTTCTCCACAAACCTTTCTTGAGATGAAGATATGAAGAATTTCTGTTATCTATGTTATGCCCACCTAATTGAAGGGTGGAATTTTCATAAAAAAGGAAATTTCATGAAAAATATCAATGAAATTGAATAAGGAGAATCAGGATCACAGAATTATATTTCATTTTGATAATCCAATTGAAAGAGTATTATTTTTGTCATGTTATGATATTTTAACTCTAAATTCTCTTCTTCTTAATCTTAAATCTCTAATTTAATTTACATATATTACTATATAATATAAAAAACACTAATTCTGAAAATTTATAATGAATACTTGACAATTGTTTCGGGGTGAAAAATTACCCTATTTCCAAAAGTTAGACTGCATATGGGCTAACACCCCGAAACAATTGTCAAGTATTCATTATAAAATTTGTTAAACCAAGCCGAGTGTTTTTTATTAAATATATCAAACAATGTTTTACCAAGAGATCAGCGAACATTCAATCAACATACATTTCTACTTTCATTTATCATTTTAGTCACTTAGACAGTAATTTGAAAAACTACGATACCCCTTATCTTATTCTTCTATAGTTATGCCTTTTTTGTGAAATTCTCCAACTGTGACTGTTCAAAAATTCCATACTATACCAATTGTTCTGAGAAAATTTTCGGCAGATTTTTATCTAAAATCGTTCGAATTCCAATTCTACGTGAACAATTGTGACAGTATTTTAACATTTCGTTGATAATTCAACTGTGAAGTTTCTTTTCATGAATGATCGGTATTTCACCTTGATAAAGTGAACATTTTTACAACTACTTCACAAGGCATTGAAATTCATCCAAATATTCGAAAAATGTACATCATGTCATTTAGACTAGAGTGGGAGGTCCCACTTAATGGAAATAATGTCGGAATAGTGACGTACTTCTAAAAGAATTTATCTGAACAAGTCCTTCCCTAACCCTTGTCGGAATTAACCCTCCATTTTTTACTTCAATTGGTCACCATTTTATTCAACTTTATGTGTATATAGTGGGTATACATTTATAGATATAATACATTGAAACACATAAATACTGGGAATTTTCTGTCACTATTTATGTTATTTTTCCAAATACCATTCAATGATAATTTCCACAGATTTCTGCTGAAAGAAGCCACTAAAAAACAAAATTTTCTATTGAATTGAATAAAAATAAATAGTGAACATATAACCCAATACGATACAACCAGAGGATAAGATTAAAGCAATTGAAAAAAATTCAATTTCTAAAAGAGATGTATTTTGCATGATTATAATTTAAGAACAAGAAAAAATTTTCAAATCTTCCCATACAGTATCTAGAACATAGAAATAATAATGAATAATAATATTTATTTAGCTGAAGCTATACAAAAATGTACATATTTTGAACTGTCAATTTTGAATCACATACCTATTCCATTCGAAATATACTTTCTTATCTCACGCTTAAATATCTTAATACTAGTACTGGTGTTCAATATACTTGGAGAGTTTCAAATCCGTCGTAGTATATGCTATTTTTAGATTTAGAGGTCTTACAACTTTGGATATAAAACTATCAGTATTTATTGTATTATACCCATGCACATCACTGACATATGCTACATTTTTCATTATATTACATGGAAGCATTTGATTCTGACTGATTCTTTATTTTGAATATGAATATATATAAAG
The DNA here is from genome assembly GCA_030704895.1 of Henosepilachna vigintioctopunctata. Classification (NCBI taxonomy): domain Eukaryota; kingdom Metazoa; phylum Arthropoda; class Insecta; order Coleoptera; family Coccinellidae; genus Henosepilachna; species Henosepilachna vigintioctopunctata. Next base: position 199,061 of record JARQZJ010000034.1, read on the forward strand.
CGAAGAGTATTCTTTGTTTAACAGACATTAGTTCCAAAGAGTTCAGCATAATTTTAACTCTATGCTGTAATTTTTGTAATTGTTGAATTTTTTCTTTAGTCAAACCAAATAACAAAAATACATGCTATCACTTGTATTTGGTAATTCGTATAAGTTGTAATCTTAAAAAATTAAATTTTAGGTTCACATGTTCAAAATACTTGCAATGAATTTTATGATACTCTAAAAACCTTCTATTACTGTCGAAATAAATTTAGGAGTTAAATATTATGGAATATAAATTCCCATAAAAATTTCACAACTAAAAATGTTCGTAGAAATCGATTATCAAATGCATCACCCTATTTTCTTGGAGATACCTCCGAAACTATAACGTCATTTCCTGAAATCATCAATTGACGTTTCAAAATACCAAGAAAGATGAATAGTAATATGGAAAAGACTCGTATAATAAAAAATCCGTCGAATTTTTCATCAATTCCTACAGATTTTCAGAACTTCGAAAAAGTTTTCAACAGATTAAATAAGCTCGAAATGATTGATACTCAATTATTTTGCATTAATAACTACTCAAATCTTCTATTAGGGATAGTATAGGGTGTTTTTTTTTAGAGGTATAGAACTTTAAATTGCAATAAAACAACGAAAGATCATTCGATTGACAAGAATTTTTATTATTCGAAAGATAATCTTGTGGCATTACATTTTGAATATGATTTCTGGTATATAACATCGCCACGGCTGGCTCGGAAGTAGTCCAATCTGGACGTACAATTTTCGATGACTTTTTCCAACATTTGTGACCGTATATCAGCAATAACACGGCGAATATTGTCTTCCAAATGGTCAAGCGTTTGTGGCTTATCCGCATAGACCAATGACTTTACATAGTCCCACAGAAAGTAGTCTAGCGGTGTTAAATCACAAGATCTTGGAGGCCAATTCACAGGTCCAAAACTAAAAACTGAAATTAGGCGGTCACCAAACGTGTCTTTCAATAAATCGATTGTGGCACGAGCTGTGTGACATGTTGCGCCGTCTTGTTGAAACCACAGCTCCTGGACATCATGGTTGTTCAATTGAGGAATGAAAAAGTTAGTAATCATGGCTCTATACCGATCACCATTGACTGTAACGTTCTGGCCATCATCGTTTTTGAAGAAGTACGGACCAATGATTCCACCAGTCCATAAAGCGCACCAAACAGTATTCCGCACGGAACCATTATTTTCGAAATAAAATTGCACTATTTGCAAGCGTTGTTCAGGCGTGAGTCTATTCATGATGAATTGCCAAACCAAAATGAGAATAAATTACTTCTCAGTTGTTAAATCGGTAGCCATCTTCAACAGCAATGCCAACTTAAAGTTCTATACCTCTAAAAAAACACACCCATTAATTATAACATATCACTGTAAATAATCAAATACTAGACCAAATAGCACAATATATCAATAAACCGGAAAAACGTTTTTTTCGAGCACTATTTATGTGGTAAGTAGGTTGGAAACAATCCAAATTTCCACCTGCAAATCAATCTAGGACGTTCATTTAATACCAAATGCTTTTTACATCGATATCTTTCTGAAAATTAAAGTTTTATTTCGTAACTAATTGAACTGTCCCATCTCATATTACTACCTGAAATATGAATAAACTTAAAGATAACGCTTCAAATTTCTAATAAAAAGAGAATATTATCATTTATTATCAAATAAAACCATATCAGGCCATTCCAAACAGAATGAGAAATAATGTTCCACTCGACAATATGAGATAAGAAATATTAACTTACCATTTGATGTATATTCGGCGAATTATGTTTCATTTTTATTATTAAGAACTTCATTTCTAGAGATAATAATACGTTGAGGATATTTGGTGGACTTGGATTGAGAAAAAATATAATGGTGAAGGAGTTCTTTGTTATTTCGGTTGAATTCTTGGGAATTCGACTGTCTTGCATTTGCATATATAATGATGGGGTTTGGATTAATTCAAACAAAATTACCGGTCGTTGCTGTGATTCGTTAGTTCTACGAATCGAAAAAATTTATTTTCTCGTGAGACTTTTGACATTCTAGCTGTTTTTTTTTCGAATATCATAAATTTCTAATCTGGAGAAAAATCATCCAATTTTTGGTACAAAAGCTATACATTTCATATTATTTCGAACGATTTTCATTTTCCAGGAAGGTCTTCATGGAGCTACACATATACCACTCAAATCCTAGAGGTTTTTGTAATTTTTCTCTTCTGCAATCCAAGTTATTTGTTGATGTTTTATTATTTGAGCTTAAACTAATTACTCAGTGGACAAATACAATATTATTCCCAACTGATATAGAATAAAAGGGTGTTTTTTTAGAGGTATAGAACATTAAATTGCAAGAAAACAACGAATTCGATTGACAAGAATTTTTTTTTATTCGAAAGATAATCTTGTGGAATTACATTTTAAATATGATTTCTGGCATATGACCGCCACGGCTGGCTCGGATGTAGTCCAATCTGGACGTCCAATTTTCGATGACTTTTTCCAACATTTGTGACCGTATATCGGCAATAACACGGCGAATATTGTCTTTCAAATGGTCAAGCGTTTGTGGCTTATCCGCATAGACCAATGACTTCACACAGCTTCACAGAACGTAGTCTAGCGGTGTTAAATCACAAGATCTTGGAGGCCAATTCGCAGGTCCAAAACGTGAGATTAGGCGGTCACCAAACGTGTGTTTCAATAAATCGATTGTGGTACGAGCTGTGTGAAATGTTGTGCCGCCTTGTTGAACCCACAGCTCCTGGAAATCATGATTGTTCGATTCAGGAATGAAAAAGTTAGTAATCATGGCTCTATACCGACCACCATTGACTGTATTTTTCTAGCCATCATTCTTTTGAAGAAGTACGGACCAATGATTCAACCAGCCCATAAAGCGCACCAAACAGTTAGTTTTTCTGGATGTAACGGTGTTTTGACATACACTTGAGGATTATCTTCACTCCAAATGCGGCAGTTCTGTTTGTTGACGTAGTCATTCAACCAGAAGTGCATGAAACATAAAATGGCCGTAGTGCGCGAGACATATTCCGCACAGAACCATTATTTTAGAAATAAAATTTCACTATTTGCAAGCGTTGTTATAGTTTGCAAATAGCTGAGAATAAATCACTTCTCAGCTGTTAAATCGGTCGCCATCTTCAAAAATAATGCCAACTTGAAGTTCTATACCTCTAAAAAAAACACCCATTATAATAATCTCCAATGGGTTCTCTATTCCCTTTTCAGAAAATCCGCAGAATTATCATTTTTAAAATTTTATTTTATTAAACATTTTATTTTAGAAGATAGTATTATTTTCTCAATAAAAAAAAACAAAAACAACCAATAGGTAAATTCATCTGAAAATTACTCATCAAGGAAAATATTTAAGATAAGAAAACTATTCAGAATTTGAATAAATAGAAAAATCCAAAATGCCATTAACATAAAATTCATGAAAAAATCCCCGCTCATGACAAATTTCAAGGTACTGATAGGGGATAGGTCGAACACAAGATACCAATTTGAGTGGATGAGCTAGATAAGTCACTAGCGTGAATTATTAGAAAGATTCCATGTCCTTACTAATTTGCGTCGTTCTCCTTTTTTCCGGTTGCGGGCAGATTGTTTTCAAATGTGTTTATCTGTAGGTATTAGAAAGGTAGAAATATTCGAGATGGGTCACTGATACAACCGTAAGGATGCCATTGCTTGAGCATTGGTGTCCAGTGGCGTCCATATCAGGGGTAGAGTGGATGAACCAATCCAATCTGAATTATATGAAATTTCTTGTCACCATTATATTGAAAAGCATCAAAAGCTGTTGCAGTATGAAACTCCTCGTAGATAACAATTTCAAAACGGAGTGTGTGTGTATTTCTCTTTTCGAAATAACATTATTATAATCATTAATTATTCAGCAATTGCTATTTACGTCTTCAACCATATTATTTTTGGTACAAAATTATCAATATAATCAAATTGAAAATATCGAAAATTATATTTTACATAATGACAACACATTATTAACTATATAAGTTCTCCCCACAATTTCCTTACAGTTAATTTGTTTATACAAATGCACTATTTATTTCAATATTTCAAATTGAAGGAAAGTATTGAAGAACATTTTTTTCTTGACATATCAGAATGAGTAAGTATAGAGGGGCACCTAGGGGAGCCGTTTTTTAATCTTTTTTGACCAACACGCCCTTTTTTCTGAACTGTAAAAATATGTAATTTTCAATGACATATGCCGAGCAATTTTATTGAATTCAATTCGTTAATAAACGTTGATGAACTGAATTTCGAACTATGTAAAGCAGGAATCAACTGAAAACACTGGATAATATACATAATATTTTTAAGGGGGACAAGACCATGTTAAGTGATTGTAATGAAGTAGTTATGTATACACTATATTTCATTGGCTTTTGAGGCTGATTTCAGTGAGTATATTACAACTAGATTATTTTAATATTGTCTCAAAAAAATGGAACGAAGTGAATTCAACTAAAGAAAAAAAATGTGTGGCACTCGGGGACTGCCGCGGTAAAGCTATTTCATGTCATTTTTTTATCAAATTATGCAATTATAATTATTCATATATTTTTTATTTATACAGTATTTTTTTTTTTTGATATAAATTCAAGTTTTATCTTGATATTTATTCAAGTTGCACTTTTTGAGCGTGTCGACCGATAATAAAACAAATTTTTTCTTTTGTTAACTATAGGTTTATGGTAACTGAAATAACAAACATGAGTTTAAGACTTGATATCCTCTAAATTGATAATTGATGAGGCTGATACTTGGAGAAAATTAATATCCATTATAAAACAATATTTAGATTTCTCATAATTTAATATGAAATACGCATGACGACGTTTCGAAGTACTACTTATTTATCAAATGGCGGATTAATACTATGTGTAATTTTACAAAGTCAATACCTATAGCTATTTTCACAGAACATTAATACATATCCTGCAAATATCTAGAAAATACCGCGTCAATGGAGGTCGCATATTTTGTTGTGGATTCTTGTGGATGATTATTCATTTCCGAATTCAATTTTCCGGAAGAAAAGTTGTCAACCGCTCTGATTTTTTATCAGCGAAGTTGATGTTGAAATCGTCAGCCAAGATAAGTGGAAATTTATTACCATTTGTACCAAGTATTTTCGAACCTTCTTCAGTGTACTCCAGTAAAGTGCGATGAATAAAATGCTCTACCTCGTGCAATTTTGGTTTCAAAGAAATGTAAATTGCTACCTTGACTATGTGTAGGCCGTTTCTAAGTTTGCATAAGCACGCACAAATATCTTCAACAAATGAGGGCCTGTACAGTCGTACCATACGCATACACGTTGAGCGAACGCTCGGCCGAGCTACATGGTAGATGGAGTGCGGGGTGTTAGGTTTTATTTTCGTTACGGAATTTCTCGATTCGGTCGGTGCGCTCAAAGCCCGCAATACATGCTATGCAATAGCTTAAAAACGTCTATTTATAAAAATTGTATATTTTCCTATAAGATCTTTCAAATTATGCATTTCAACAACTCACATAACGTATAAATGAAAAAATAGAGATTTCTTTCCACTAATTCACATTTATTAATTCATCAAAATTCTGGAGTCATCGTTTTCACATAAGTTAATTTTGTATTACACTGTCCAATTTCGCGGGGGCCTGGCCCCCCATTTATCCGACCCTGATCAACAATAATACCAAATCCAATTCAGAAAACTTTAATCATTAGCAATAATACAAATTGATTCATGCTTTTGCTTCAAATCATTTTGATTTTTTGCGTTTCGGTTTTCATAATACAAATAACCATATCAATAAATAATCTATTCTCGAAAAAAACGGGAAATATTAAATGTTGTTGTGGCACACATTCCTAACAATATATTAGCAATAATTAACGAGGATTTCAGTCAACTTTAAATCGCAACGTGTCAACTATTAAAAAGAATATCTAAACAAAAGTCACGATTTTTCCGTTTATCATTTTAGTGGCATAACATATTCGTTCTCGATTATTGCTCTAGGCAATAATTTCAATGTGCTATACTCGCTTCTATTTGCATAATCGAGTTTGTACGTAGTACGACCTGACTGGTGATCTAATCTTCTCGAAGGACGCCGAAAGTCACGAGCAGGCATCGTTATTTCTGCGAGAGACGGCGGGTCTGCCGGTATTGAGAGGACTTCTCCAAGACGGACCTGACACGAACGTATTCAGGAGAGATTTGAAACGTATTCCAAATCTTTTGGAGTTCCATAGTTACATGTAGTTTTTGTGTGTATATATGTGTTATATATGTGTTTTTTTATAGAATGCTTTCTAAAGCACTCGTAAACAGAGTAGAACACCAAGCAGATCCACTAATTGGGGAATACCAGTCTGGATTCAGAAAAGGCCGATCATGTGGCGAACAGATCTGGTCTGTAAAGTTACAGATGAGGAAATGTAGAAATACGGTGATCACATCCATTGATTTCAAGAAAGCATATGATTCGGTAGACCGCGAAATCCTTTTAAAAATCATGAAAGAATTTGAAATCGATCGAAAGTCCCGAAAAATTATAGAACAGACCTTTACAGGTACAACTTTCAAAATAAAATTCGAAATCAAAACCGGTGTGCGGCAGGGGGACGGACTTTCGCCAATCCTTCTCAATATTGTTTTAGAAAAGATCATTAGGGAATGGGAACTTCACGTGAAGGGCATACAAAAGGGTATCAAAAAAGAAAATCGAATAAATGTCAAATGCCTCGCCTTTGCAGACGATATTGCTATCATCACAGACAACAGAACTGAAGCAATTGTCGCCGTAGGAAAACTACATGATATTGCGCAGCAAACCAGGTTACAAATTTCTTGTGATAAAACCAAATACATGGAAAGAAAACGAACAAGTACATCTTCTCTCATCACAAAACATGGTGAAATTCTGCAAATTGACCCTTTTTGTATATCTCGAAAAAGTTATACAGTCCTCAGGTTTAAACCGAATCGTTAATTAACAGAGAATTACCAAGTCCCAAAGGGCCTACAAGCTAACATGGGCGTACTATAACGAAAAGTGCATTTCGAGAGGCGCCAAATTGAGGCATTATAACACAACGATTATTCTACGCAGCTAAAACATTTGTTATTGGCGGTCATTCAAGTATTAGAGAAATAGAAGAACAAGAACGTAAATGTATCAGAGAGATTTACCGGCCAATCAATAGAAACGGCATTTGGATGAAAAGACCTCAGAATGAACTTTATGAAAAGACAAATACGTTAACGAAAGAAATCAGAAAACGACGAGCAAAGTTCTATGCACATGTCTACAGAATGAAACAGTCCAGAATACCGAAGAAACTACTCGATATAATTAGAAAGAGCGCGGAACAGAATGGCTAAAAGAGGTCCAAAAAGATCTACAGCAGATCAATATAAAAAATCTCCAAGATCGCACTGAGTGTCGCTATAAAATCGCACATGTGAAGTTTGAGCAGAAATCAAACCACCAACCTGGAATAAAACAGACAGAAGAACGGAAGAAAGAGCATTCAGAGAGGATGAAGCGTTTTTGAGCGACGAAAAAGACTAAGCAAAAGTCCCAAAAATTGAGAATTCAAGTTCAATCGCTCTCCTCATGGGGAACAATCGTTATAATAATATATATATATATATATATATATTAAGTAGTAAATGCTGAGACTCTTAATCGAAATATTTCAAATAAAACTCGAAAAAATTATACAATCGTCATGATTAAACCGAATCGCCCAAGAACAAAAAATTACCAAGCTCCAAAGGTCCTAGAACCTATCATGAGCGATAATAACACAACGATCGTTCCAGAAGCAATCTTCTCACCTGAAACTATGATTACTGACGGTCAAAAAATTACAGAAAAAAAAGAAAGGAAAATTCTCGGACAGATTTACGAGCCAAACAATAGAAAGTGCATTTGGATGGAAAGACCTCAGGAGGAACTGTATCGAAAGACAAATACAATAACGGAAGAAATCAGAAAACGAATGAAATGTCTGCAAGATGAAATATTGCAGAATATCGAAGAAACTACTCGACTTATAACAAAGAGTGAATGAGATACAGAGTGAATCTCGAAGATCGCACGGATTGTCGTTATAAATTAGCACTGTGAAGTTTGAGCAGAAATCAAGCAGAAAGAACGGAAAAAGAAACATTTTGAGATGATGAAACGTTTTTGGAATGCAAAAAAACTAAAGCAAAAGCCCTAAAAACTCTGAATTCAAGTTCAACCGTTCCTATCAAATTCAATAAAAATCCTAATGGAAAATAAACGTTATAATAATCATGCATGATATAATATATATCATGCAAACTTCATAAATAGTATAATATTGTCTTTTTCGTTCACTCGAAAATTTCTATATCAATAAATAGTACTATTCTCCCATTCATTTAATCATAAAGTATACAATTACGATTTAATTCATAAATAAACCATCCCTTGGTTCCAAGGATTTTTTCCCATGGGTAAATATTGTTAAACATATCTCCGTGTCTGAAATGCCACACAAGAACAGAAACAGATCGAACCAGTTTCAGTATGTTAGTACCTCGTTGAAAGGTATTAAAAGAGGTGTTAAAATGCATCAGTCACTCTAACAGAGTAAATATGATTAGGACCGCGTGGTTTGTGTTGCTATTAGGAGAAGTAAAGGCAACCTCAGTAGATCGTTCAGCATAAGTAAACATATGATATATGAGATTGTTTTTCAATATTTTCCAACAGAGAGTTTATCGAGTAAACCTTAGAAACCTGTCGGTCACTTCTGTCCGAGAGAAACGGAAGACGTATCTCACTATTGTTCTTTCTACTACCGATTTTTTCAACAAACAAATTAAGCATTCTTTGAATCATATAAATTCCTGTGTACCTACGTGTGAAAATGTGAATGTGTTATATAAACATCAATGTTTTGTTTGGGTTGTCCGTCAGAAATCGATTTACGTTTTTAACTATTCTATTTCGACGCCGATCGATATTTATTAAAGGAAGAATTGTGAACTTTACATAAGTATATAAAATATAAATATATGAAAGCATAGATATCTCAATCAATGAATTAATTATTATAGTTACATAAGTTGTAGTTATAATCAAATTAATTACAAGTAAACTTGTGTGAAATTTTCCTTTTGCATGACAATGAATTTCCAAGTATCTATTTCAAATATAAAAATATCAATTAGAAATAAATATCTCAAAAATTTAAAGGCATAGGTATTTGGATATACATTTGAATATTTCGAAATAATTCTAAAACTACTTCCAGAACTACTTGAATACTGCCAGAAGTTTTCACTCCTAAATTCATGAAATCTACAATTTCAAATGAAATTTATCGTACACAAATACGGAGTATCAATGGTTATAGAGATTTCATATAATTTCATAAATTTTTTGAAAAATCAAGTTTTTGAAAATAATAGGAAAAACTCTGTCGACATATGTGACAAATCTGACATATGTGTATATCTGTCGACATATGTCGACACTTATTGTTCAAATCAATAATGATGCCACATTTTGAATAAATCTTCACTTTGTTATTCGGTTTGACTAAGATTCGGTTTGACCAAGTTAGAGAATAGAGCCATGCGAACAATTTTGAAGTGCAATATATGTATAGACCTCAGCTTTGTTATTCCGTTTGACCAAGATAGAGAATAGAACCATGCGAACAATTTTGAAGTGCAATATATGTATAGACCTATAGATTTGTTATTCGGTTTGACCAAGATAGAGAACAGAGCCATACGAACAATTTTGAAGTGCAATATATGTATAGACCTATAGCTTTGTTATTCGGTTTGACCAAGATAGAGAATAGAGCCATACGAACAATTTTGAAGTGCAATATATGTATAGACCTCAGTTAAAATAATGCTGAACTTTTTGGAACTTACGTCTGTTAAACAAGAATAACAAAAAAATTAAATAACCCTCTGCTTCATATTTACTGATATTCAAAACTGAAAATATGTTTCTTCCATATAATGTAATCAAAAACGTAACATATGTCAGTGATGTGCATGAAAAATACTGATTGTTTCTATATCGAAAGTTGTAAATTTGTTAAATCTATAAATAGCATATTTGTTTGGAGAGATAATAAAGTTTATCCACAGAAAGGAGTCAATAATGACGAATTATTAAGTCTATTAATTCAATCTTATTGCAGGGCACGAGAGAAACTCTATCACTCACATTTTTGTAAAAATTACTGCACAACAGTAATTTTTACAAATACACTTTTGTCCACTTTGAAATTTCGTATTCCTAGGCAAAATTCTCGTACCACAGAATCATTCCACTTGGAGACTCCAAGGTCCAACTCGCTAATGCAAATTATTGAGTCTGCATTCAATACAGTCGCTAATAAATCTGACATTCATTTTGACTCCATAGCATTTATTATCAGGAGTTATGTGAACAAGAGAAATTCACTAAAATTAATTGAATAGGATAAACTTATTGGTAATATTTCATTTAATTCTATTATTTAGTTATTAGTTACCTTATCAGTTTTTTCGATTAGATATAGCTCTTTGCTATATTTATTTTCATTTTATTTATTCAGTTATTTGTGTACTATTTAGCTTTATATTATTATTTTCTGTAACTGGGTATTATACCTATTCAGAATAAAGTACTTATTATTATTATTTTTAGTTTTATTCCATTTTTATTATTATATTATCACGGATTTGACGCTTTCAATAATTTGCCAGTTATCTTGAAAACTAGTAATGTATTAAGATATTTAAGCTTGAAGTAAGAAACTATATTGTAAAAAATAAGATAGACATAAAATTAAAAATTGATATTTCCAAATATATCAGTTTTAAGTATAGATTCGCTAAATAAATATTATTTTAATGACAAAAATGAAATTAATCTAAATGCTCAATTATTCGTCGTATTGTTGCATAGGCAGTTGTAAATGTGTCCATTTATTTCAATCAGATAAAAATGAAAAACACCACCGCCATCGACGCTTCGCTTTATTGAGTTATCCATTCTGCTCCAAACTATCGGCACATAATGGCTCGGAAAAAAAGATATTTGAAAGGCGGCTTTGGCTAACAAGGCAGGATGAAATCTAGCGGCTCCCTGCAGAAGAGTTACCGGCTGAGACTTCGTAGAAACGGCGCTTAAGGGAAGCCGGCAACCAGAGAAATGGTCGCTGATATATACTGACCATCCCAAAATTGGCCTTTTCAATTAGAGAATTTTTACGATACTGAAGTTAAAATATTATGAGAGGTAATGATTGAAATCGGCATGTAAGTATTTCAATAACCTACAAAGTGAAAGCGAACTCTGAAGCACGTTTTATTGACGTTTTCCTAAGAAGTAACTGCAATATTAGAGGTTTATAACATCCATTCCAAAAATTTTAATTAATATAGAAATTGTTATAGTGGAGCTTTGTGAACATGTACGAAGAGATGCCTCCATTATCCTTCAAGAGATAAATGTTGAAGATATATTTAAATCGATGCCACACCTGATAGAAATACTAGACAGCTGTTTTATTCTACAAAGAACTCATCAGTTGTGCTACGTAAGTCACGCAACGATTTCAAACTCCAATTTGATATTCGAAATTGTGGCTGTCAAACACGAGACTGGGGAACAGTCAGCTAAAAAACTTGGAAGGAAAGCTGTATAATATATTGATAATGTGAATTATTCAGAAATAAGATACTGAGAACAATTATAAGTTTATTGTCGATAAATAATCGTAATTCTGCAAATCATGAAGCACAATTCTGAAATAATCTATGATAACAAAACTGTGAGATGCTTAATAATACTTGAATGAAAAAATACAATATGATACAAAAACAATACAATATATAACAATACGTAACATATCAATTCAACCTTGAATTGATTTTTACAAAATCGACAGAACTGCAATATGAAAGCATTTAAACGACAAAATCCGTGACTGTCTGAGGCGTTCTCGTGAGTTAACTGAACACTATCACAGGTACAAACCCAGTCAATCAATGAAACATAATGATTTCAAATTGGTTTCATAGGAAACAACTCAAACTTTGCATCGAATCACTTCATAAAATTTGATCAGAAATTTTCTAGCATCTCTAGCAAAAATTTTTACATTCTTGAGGTTCCACGATCTCAACTGATATCAAATCCAAATCTCAACGATTTTAAGGAGAATACGATTTGTAAACTTGCGCTACTTGTGCCATAATGGCGATTGACTATCGATAAGGAATGTTTCGATTTATGAACTGTTTTTATTAGTACCAGTGAAAAAATCTCTCTCAGACTGAACTCTCCAGTTCCTTCATAAAGCCTTTCTGAATGGTGGATATTTCGCATTTCATAAATAACTTCCATGAATATCTTTTGCAGCACCTCTTCTCTGTGTATATATTCGTCACCAGCCGATTCCCAAGCCAGGATTCCCTAAGATTTCCTGAAGATGTAAATGGTACCATAACTGCTATACATTCTTTAGCTGTCAAAAACGATATATTATCGAAGACTAACTCAGATATATTTTATCGTATTTGATATTTGAATGGTTCTAATTGAATCCACATTCAAAAAATCGAAAGGAGGCAAATTCCGAGAGTAGCTAGCAAATGCAAGAAATTTCGATTTGTTATACTTTATAGTCGGTTGCTTTTTAGGTTATCCATCAATCCATGATTTTCATGTCAATTTCAGCTTTTTTTCTTCACACCTTCCCAACTGTCATCATTCACAATTACGCTTAACATTTTCAATATTAAATGAAAATTTGTAAAATGTTTGGGGAGAAGATCTCAACATTTTTTGTGAAGGAGTGTATCCGTGAAGCCGGCAAACGAAGAAACGGCGGTCGACATAGTTAGGAACCTAAAGTGACGCAAGTACGAATTTGAAAACGTTCGAGCCCGGTGATTGATTTGTGGGGGCCCCATTAGACGGTGGCCGCCCACGGAGAGCGTCCATGGGCCACCCCGGAGACCGATAAGGCAGAGAGGTCGGTGGAATGCGCACCTCGCCCCCCTCGCTTTATCATCTTGGAACAAAGAGCCGGCCAGCACACACTCATCACGCGGTCATTAACAAACGCACGGAAAAACAAACTCCAGTCATCGTCAGTGCACACCTGGGTGGCTGTTGATGGGCCGGACCGGTCCCTCGCGCGAGCCCCCCGCACGCCCCTGGCAGCGCAGGAATGCGGCCGATCAGACCCGGCGTCTCCGAGTATCGCTAGAAGTTGCGACGCCACGAGTTGCGACGGCGTCGTAGCTAGATCGAGGACTGCTGCAGGAATGACAAAAGTCGTTTCGCATGGCTCTATATACCATGCGTTACAGAATAGCGGTACATCCACCATCCTGCTGGGTGTCTCGTTTTTATCTACTAGAGCACTAGTTTTCAACCTTTTTCCTGACACGACCCTCCTGGTATGAAAAATTATTTCGCGACTCCCGGCCCTTCAATTCTTGATTCTGTATGCCGTAGTAATACAAATTTTTTCCAATGGGAACAAGTCAGTAATCAAGTATTTAAGTGTTTTTATCGACGAAAATTTGAGTTTTAAATATCATTTTAGGTATGTTATGAGTGAAATTTCGAAAAAAGTTAATTTTTTAGCTAGAATAAGTAATTGCGTTAGTGTCTTTCCAATGTCGATAATATTACCACATTATAAATTTTTGTTCTACTGTATTATACACCTTGCATCGAAATGATATTCAAAAGTTGCAAAAGCTCCAGAATAAAGCATTTAGGATTATATTGAGATGCAATAGGTACACTCCTATATCACTTATGTTAGAAACACTAAGTTGTTTCAATATTAGGTATTACATAGTTTATAAAACTTTAGACTTCATTTATAAAATAAAATATGGCAAGGTCCCTAACTGTATCGTTGACGTGTAAAATACGTCATGGTTACCATACAAGTTCTAAAGAACAAAATGATTTCTATATTGATATGTGATGTACATCTAAATGCTTAAATAATTTATGTGCTAAAGGAATGATTTTATTTAATAGCCTAGATCCGCAACTAAAATTATGTGAGAATTATAAAGATTTTAAACAATTATTGTATCTCTTTGTAAAAAAATATTATTTAAGGCTGAAATATGTTGATTGATGTTTATTTATATAATTTCACTTTTGTGAAGTTTATTAATTGTGCTAAATAAAATTACTTTTCTTTGCTGCCGACGTATTTATACGTCTCCATAATTAGGATTTCACAATAATATTTCGATGGCACAAATTGAAAGTAAGCAAAGAAATCACTGAAATTTGGAAATCGATTTGATTCTGAATGAACAGATCCACGATGAGAGAAATTTATTAATTAAAAACAAGCTCTTGATTCGCATAAATATAACTCTTATTTTTCGTTCAATATGTTTTTATTAACATAAACATTTCTACAAGTATATTCTTTTTTTTAAATCTATCAATAGATTTTTTTTAAAACTTTATTTTTTTTTGCTGAAGTAGTGTTCTGGACTTCTTGCGAACCCCCTAAAGAACTCGATCGACCTCCTAGGGGATCACAACCCAAACTTTGAAAAACACTGTACTAGAGCATGACTTTTATTGAATTGTATATAATATAAGAGAACGTTGACCTTTTTACTCAAATTTTTTTGAAATAATAATATTTATTCAGCTAAAGCTATACAAAAAATTACATATAAATATATACTTATCTCATTATCTTAAATATACTTATCTTAAATTATACTTATTTACTTTCTAAGAAGGTTGGTTAATTATTCAAAGCATGAAATCCGTTAAGGTATATACTATTTTTAGATTTAGGAAGCCTACAACTTTTGATGTAAAAACTATCAGTATTTCTAGTACTACATGGAAGCAACTCATTTTTTATTTTCAGATAGTTAGTACAATTTCAACTGAGTTTACCTATTACACAGTTTTTTGCTTAGTCAAACTGAATAACAACTAAAGCAGTATACAAAATGTGGCATTATTACTGATTTTGAAAATAATAACTTCGATTTCTACAGATTTTTCCTATTCTTTTCAAAAAATTGTTTTTTTTACAGATTTTGGATGATTAAAACTGCAGTTTTCATCTAACATAATGCCTAAATATTTTACTGTTTTTACTTTTCCAATTTTCTGTTCATTGATCGTATAATGATATCCTCATTTCTTTTAATCTTCAGATATTTACTTCTACCCAAAACTATGAAGTTAGATTTTTGCACATTCATTAATTGCAGAAAGGTCTCTATTGATCCACTCTGTCATATTCTTGATATCTTCGCCACAAAGATGAAGCATAGAATAGACGTATAGAGCATTTCTTCACATGAGAAAAAACATCGTTCATATATAAGCAGAACAGCAACTGACCTAAGACAGTTCCTTGAGGTACACCTACATCGACTTTCGTGCTATCCATTGCATGCATGCATGCCATTAAACCTAACTTCTAGTATTCGAGGATCCAAATAAGATCTGATCCAATCACTTCCTTCCCCCTCAAAGCGAAGGAATACTGAAATTCTACTGAAGTTTTTACTTCTAACTGCCGTCGCCATGACTCCCAATTTTTTTAACCTTTTTTTGAATAAGTTTATAGATTTGAGGTTAATTTTGCGGTATATCGCTATTTTTGTTTATTAGATACTGAAGTAAATTAAATTAGACTTGTATCAATTATATGTGCGATATCGACCTTTTTTTACCAGATGTACCTAACAAGTTAAAAAACTCACAACTATGTGTCGATAATGATTCAGGTCCCATTGAGAAAAATTCGAGCTGAGATATTCGGTCCCATGACATCTCAACTAACAACATAATAATGATTGATGGCGGCACTTAAGAGACATTTCTCGTCAGTACAGAATATAATTTGCCGTAGTTTAAGGAAAAATAAATAAGCACTTGCGAGGGCAGTCTGTAATTTTGTGGACCATTTTTTACGCTCTGGGTCAAGGCAGATTAAAAGTCTCGGGTAATGATAACTTTGAAATTGATCGAGTTTTATGGCATTGTTATTTTTGATGGTAGCTATACTTTGAAGTGATATAAAATATAGGGTGATACGATTTTTGATGACTATGATCTTAAATTCGTCCGGTTATATTTTTTTATGGTTCCAATTAGTTTTCCGTTGAAAAGGTATTTGTAAGTTATTATTTCCATTGGGTTTAGATAAAATAATATTAGATTTCGGATTGAATGTTTTGGCAATTTTCAGTACAACAAGGCGGAACATAACAATATGCAATTAGGAAAGTATTCTTAGTTGGACGCATACAAAAAATATTTTTATAACTATATAATGTCACTGAAAATTCAAATCAATAGGCTCAAATCAATTCAAAAATAAATTCAAAAAAAATCAATGTTTCACAAATATACCTATTGAATAATAAAATAAAATTATAACGTTGACTCCACATGTGTTTAGTGGTCAGCTCGTTATCAAGACTAACTGCAAAATCAGAACCTAGCAAATTTTCATCGATAAAATAGGGATGAGAAGGGAGACAGTTGAAATTTCATTCGCTCATTGACAAATTGAGTCTAAGCTATCTCAAAATCATACGATATCCTTCACAAAACCGTTTAAATCAAGCCCATCTTACCACAGATGTGCTTATTATTATCATAATAATTGGATGAGCTACTGTTAAACGCTTTATATAATTGATCTGTTCTAGAAGGCGACTAACTATTTTGTAAATCTGAACTACTGAGACTTACTCATTACTCGTCATGCAAAATGGTGAAGGAGCTCATATAATCACCAAAATATACTCCGGTTTTTTTTTATTTTGGTACATGAAAGCAATTAAAGTGAATAAAGATCTCCAATGACTTATCTGATTCTTTATAAAATTACAAATGTCTCAAAATGTATGCTTGGATCCTTAAGGTGGTTTACTGTTGGAAAAAAATTTGGCAATGGTATTCGTCTTTTTTGATTTGCACACCCTTATTTTACAGAATTCGTTAGGTATAAAAATAATGTACTCAAATACTTAAATACGAGTTGCATGAATATCTACGTTATTGAAGTTAAAACTCATCAGTTGATTAACTCTCAGATTTTAATTATTACCCGCGAACTTTATAAAGCTCAACAATAAACAGTTTTAAATATTATCACCAACACGCTTTGTTTTGAATATTTATATATAATTCGAAGAAGAAAAGATTACTGCTCTCACCCTATCAAGAGTATCAGTAATGAGACATGACTACACTTTCATCTCCAGTCAAAAAGTGTCTTTTATCAACGACTCTGGTCGACTTTTTAAGCAAATCGTGTTTTTTGTTAGTTTACTCTATATAAGAGCTTCGTCTTGTAATTAGGCTCAGTAGTCTATAGGTGAATATAATAAAATATATGGTCTGGTAGTATATATGTCTAAATAACTTTATAGAAACCATTATTATGAAGTTTATCAAAGTTTCAGTCAGTGCCACTGAACAGAGAAAGAATATATATACTACCCTATAGAACTATAGATAGTTTGACAAATGTTCGACTTAATTCTTTAAATTGGCATAAGTCTTTTATTCATGAAATGATTTACATGAAACGAACCCTAAATTTTGAGAGAAGGTTACAACAATATATTAGTGAAAATCACATCGAGATTGAATAAGCCTTTGCTGAAATTAGCAAGCACATATTCACTGACATAAAGATAGAGGGACAAACAGCAAAAATTCCAACAATCATTATTTTGAATAATAATGCTTTGATAAAGGTCTAAATAATATTTTTCTCCATGTACAGGCATCGATCCGTTACATTTTTCTTATGTGTATAGCTGAGAAAATTATATTCATAATATTTTTAGCAATAACAGACTATTTTTTATACTACGTTTGGTTGTGTATCACAACTTTGTCAAAACTAATTAAAGCTAAGAAAAATTATATAATATACAATGAAATTTACGATATTGGAGATAAATAAAATTATGAAATTTTACTGTATTCAAGATTGCTAAATTTTGTTTTTCACAGTATCCCAATGACAGGAACCATTTGCATAGTTATCACAATTTTTGTCACCTACATGCTACCTTCCTATGGAGATAAATTGAAGGCACGTCAGCCCTTATATGTCGAACAAGTATGGGAACACATTCTAAATAGTTTACAGGAGTGTAGCGGTAATATTCGTTACAATATTGAGAATTGTTATCATCGACATTGTTGGATCTGTATTTGTGAGCAGGTTAAGTTTACTTGTTCTTTCCGCTTTAAATAGTCTTTTGAATTGGGATAAAGCGTTCACAAACACGCAGTATGTATAAATGATGCTCTTAAAGCTTCTTATCTGAAGTGATTTGAACGATAAATTGATTGAGTATTTTGTATTGGAGAAATGGCACGCGTGGTCATCTTTCATGGTTATTTTCTGTATAGTTCTGGACTACGTATATGTAAATATTGTTTTTGAACTAAATAAACGTTATTATTATTTACCATTCTGTTCGATATAACGCCGAGCTACCACGGTTGGGATTTAAAGCCTCAGCCGTAACTAGTTTCAGATTAAAAATAAAATTACGACCAGAGTGATATAAATTCCCATCCATTGGACAGCCATAACATTTCAAATTTCACACATCACCTTCACGTTAGAGTGAAATAAGTTACGAGATACATTTTCTATCCCATTAAACTTTAATAGCCGTACAAAAAGGTGTTTATTTTGGGGAATTTATACGGGCCGACCAGGGTTTAATGCAGTGATAAAAGCCCCTCAAGAGATTCTCGACATATTTCATTGTGTAGATACAATAATATTATCATCGTAGCCATACTGAGTAGGTGTCTTTTTATCTCGTTTCGATGTGAGGAATTGAATGGGCGACTTTTTATCGAAACTTGTATTTTATCTTCGATGCGTGTAATCTTGGGACTGGAAAACATCTGGCTGGTCGCGGTTTTGTCCGAAATTAATAACCTTGTTTTCTAGCGGGAAAGCCCGAAATTACTTTGTCTAAAGCATTGGCAGACTCGTTTAATTTTATTCTTCTACAAATTGAAAATATGGTGGTATCGATTTTCATCTATATAAAAATAGCAGCTTCATATTTCAATATCTTGAAAAGTGTTCAGCTCATTAAAGTCATATTTTCTGGTGATAATTTGGTTTGTCCCATATAAAAGGCTGAACAAATAAAATATATAAACAAGAATGTATTGTCGAGAATTGATTTGTTTATCATATATCTAAAATCCCTCTTGTAGGAAGGACCAGTTGTACTTTTTCTATCAAATCTTTGTCTGAAAATGAGATTTCAAGGCAAGCACACCTCATTGATAATTATTATACAAATATTTTGGTAAGATAATAACAAATTCCTGGTTAATTTAAAAATATACATCATTGGTTTCAGAATTGAATCACTTTCAAGTTGAACAATTTAAAAATTATCGGAATGAGTTCTTAAAACTTCAAATCATTCTGAAGTATCATATTTGGTGAAATTAGTGAGCTTATTGGAGCAATACAACTTGAAGAACTATTTTTAAACAAGTCTAAAGAAAAAATACAATAACTGAAAATATATGCCACTATATATGTCTGGATATACGCTGCTAAACTTCACGAAAAAAACATAAACAGTTGTTACTTTACTGAACATAGCGTGAATACCAGATATAGCAAGAAATGAATTGCCATTTGAATTAAGTAAGAACTACGGTTAACATTAACAAATTCGAATCTGCCATGAAGAACTGGATGAAAACAAAAGGCAAATATATCAGTCAACAACTGGTAAACATTTAAAAGCTAAAATGGTTGTGAAACAAAATATAATAGTGTTACCATTTTTATAATATTATTATTCGCTTCTCCACAATTTTGTTATCATTTTTTCAATATTGATAAGCTTGTCTCTAACTATTGAAATGGATGTTTTGATATTTATGTATTTGAATTTTGCAGAATATGAATAAACATTCTTCGTACTCACCACAGTCTACGGTCTTTGTGAGAAAATGTATTATCTTTTTTTAGGCAATAAACTCGACAAGGCAGATTTTAAAATCGGAATAATATTGTTTTTACCATATAATTGTATCACGAGAACCTTAAATAAAAATTATTATTATTATTATTAGATATTTATATATGCACCATAATGTATTATCGGAAATTGGTTTGTTTATTATGTACTTAAGTATCTTATGAAGGAATGACAAGTTGTGCTTTTTCTATCAGATCCTATCTGAAAATGAGAATTCAAATCAAGCATACCTTATTGAGAATTATTAACATTTTGGTAAGATACTAACACTGGCAAATGTAAAAATATACATCATTCTTATACATCAGTTAGAATTATTTGATGGTCAATCAAATACGTTCTCAAATCTTCAGATCATCCTGAAGTATCATTTTTAGTGAGATTAGTGAGTTTATTGGAGCAATGCAACTTGAAGAACTATTTTTACACAGGTCTTAAGAACAAATACATTCACTTAAAATATACATGAATATCTAAAAAAAATATGAATATATTTGTGCTCAAATCAACAGAACAAAAACAAGTAAGATCGTATACTGGGGTTAATCCATCAGAAAAAATGTTGTAAAACGATAAATCACATTTTCTATCACAATATTATTAAATAGGGATCTGAATTTCTTGGTAGATAAGGTGCTGTTTTTTTGAAGCAAAGTATTAAAAAATTTCCAATACCAGTAATTCGGACCATTGTGGATAAAATCCAACTTCAGATTTACATCTGGTATCATCGTGGTGAGCACTACCACTCATAGATCTAGAGTCTCTGGTTTCGTAAGCGTAGAAGAAACAAATAGGAACATATAAACTATGTCTGTAAATATTTTTACAACATGATCTAGAATCCGGGCGAGAAATAATTCTAATTCCTTTCTCTGGAGTCTAAATATGGTCTCCCTCAATGACCCCACACCACATACTCAAACAAGGAGAAATATGATAACTTGAGCTATTGAAAGTTTATATCTACAAAATCAATTCAACTCTCCAGTTTCAAAATTTTAATTGGAAGGTATCTACAGTCTAAAAAACTTGTGATTATATTGAAATGCAACGAGTTATGTACCAATTATATGATTAGGAAATTCGTATAAATTTCTGAATACCATCAATCCGTGGTAATTCTAGTGAAGCGTGATTCCGAGTCTTCAAAACCTGGAAAGATTCTTCCGATAGTGTTTCTGATAGCACCGAATCAGGAATTTTTAGTGTCCACAATTAGTACACAACTTGAGTAGATCTTTCTGCCCGACTACCTAATAGTAACAGATAATCACCGGGTTGATTTTATTGATGTCCCAATAGTAGATTCGGGTCGTCCCATTTTCTCACGGCATTCCTCAGATAAGAGGTAGAGGATTCTTGTTTCGAGCCGTGTCCGGCAGAAGAAGTTAGCAGCGCTTCTAGCGCAGGTTAATTGGGCGATTGTGTCAATGATTTTTGGCTACATCATTGTGCGTCAGAAACAAACGCTATTGGAACTGTCAGAAAGCGGCTTTAGTACACCAATTAGGGAGTTGAGTGCTCTTTTTAACGAGTCCGAAGTAATGACATAGCTTGAGCCGCACCGGATGCACCTCCCAAGTCGAGTTTCCCTGTCGGCCAGGGGTGGTCCGCGCTGACGGCTTCAGGGTATCGAAGAAGTGACGCATCAATCAACATCTATATCACATAGAATGTCATACCAAAGAATTATTTATTAATAATAATAAAAGTTCTTTATTCTATGAAAAATTTATACAAAAGGCTGTTGACCTTAGAACCTTCAGCCTATTCAATACATAGTGTTATTTTAATTTCAATTTATTAGTTTATAACATTATCAGTCCCCTTCAAGTATCGTCTCAGGTGGGAATTTTCTTCGTACATAGTTCCTGTTGTATGTTGTACTCAAAGAGTTGGCTCAAACAGATTTCATTGAGGTTGAGCACTGGTTAGATCAACATCTTCTCACTGTTAATTACGAAAAAACAAAATATATGCCATTTGCAATAGACAGTAGAACTTTCCCTGCTGCGGATATCCTAAGAATTACAGACACCGATGGCAAACATTTTGAAATTAATTATTCTTACGAGTCCAAATATTTGTGTGTCATTCTTGATTCCCGATTGAAATGGGATGCACATATTAATAAGTTGATACTGAGGATTGATTCCTAGATTCAAATATCTGGCCTGTATAATTGGGAGTACTCACTTGAAAATGATATATCAGGCCTTTGCTGAGTCACAAATGCGATATGGAATTATTGCTTGGGGATGCGCATATTCAACTACTTTGAACAAACTAAAAATACAACAGAAGTGGCTACTTAAAGTAATGTACAAAAAGAACATGCTTTACCCAACGAATCAATTGTTTGAGTTAGCTGAATTGTGGGACCTAAATCAGTTGTATTGCTACACGTTAATGAAACATACGTTCAACAACATAAGTGATTCGAAACGAATTGAGCATGGTTTGAATACCAGATACAGTCACCTTTCTCTGGAGGTTCCCAAGTTCAAAAAATCAATTGGTCAACGTCCGTCGATCTATTTAGCGCCTAGAATTTTCAACAAATTACCTATGTACTTGAAAGAGATGATCAATAACACGAAAATTAAGAAAGCTTTAAAGAAATGGATATCTCAGGTGGGGATGGTCTACTGTAATACTTTGATAAATGGAAGATTAGATATATAGTTCAATGTATAAGATAATTGTAGAGATTAAGATTGAAATGTACAAAATAATATTTACTCTATAAATAATAATATACAAAACAATATTTACTGTATTAAAAAAAAATCTTTCACCATAGGTATTATTCCTTTGTGAGGGTTGACAAAAATTTTTATTGTCTTTGTTCATATATAGTTGATACAACTGTTAACTAATTCTTTTTAATTATATACAATTTCTGTTACATTTCTGTTAAAATTTAGAATTTTTACTATAAAGTGTATATGAATATGAATAAAGATTATTATTAATATTATTATTATTATTACTATGTATTATAGAACATTGGTAAAATATCCCCCAGTTTGTTCAGTCTTGTATGGAACTCTCGGTTGAGTTTCCAAAGCCGATATTTTATTGGTTTTATGTTTGTTCTCGAATACAGCAGCTCATTGAGGGGTTGTGTGGTCTGTTCAGTGGTTGTCTTCCTCTTGTTATGGTTCGCAGAGCTAACCTCTCTGCTACCTCTATATTCTTAAGCGAGGATATTTTGCATTTTGCATAGATTGTATGTGCATATTCTAGTATAGGTCTATCTACATATGATTTTGTATATTTTAAATGCACTCTCAATAATTATTCATTAATAATAGTTCATTCTTTTCATTAATTTTCAGTTCAAATCTACAAAACTCTAAATTTATATTATTCATTTCTAATCGCAATATCCAGTATCTACTCATCGTAGCGAGAGATGTCATCAAAATCACCGTTTTATTCTTTAAATGATAAATAACATTTCACCTCCATTGCAGCAATTAATTTATTTTAAAATTTACCACATTCAATAATACTCTATCATAGCTTGTTTAAGGTTTAATAATAAGTCAATCTGATTTTTCATATCAATAATAATTCAAATTATTCATTTCATCGAGTTATTTGATTAGGTTAAGTTGCTATATATTAAACAAATAAATTGGAGTATATCTATAGACAAGAATTTTCGTTTGCATTTCAACACCTCAAACGTCTAACTGTCATCGAAACCTCACTGTTTGTGGGGAACTATTTGCGGGAAAATTTGTCATGATATTATTGAACTGAACAATATTGTTCAAATAATCTATCTCCGCTCCTGACCTGAAAGGCTCTTTACCACCCGCAGGATTGTATAAAATTATCATGTTGAAGAGTGTAATAATTCAAATTTAATAAAGGCGACTTTTAAAAAATACTTGAAATGTGATTCATATTCTTGATATTTTAAAATTTAAGTAAGTTCGCTTTCGTTGTCAAGATTTAGGAAACGATAATTTTCGATGTCTGTTGATGTTTCTCAACCCTAGATCTACGAGTTTCTAGAGATTATAAAGCATAAAAACGGTTTCTTTGGTTGAACGATTTAAAATTTAAGTCCCGTTGAAAAATTAATGGTATATATATTTGTTTCTCAATCTCACCATTTTTCCTAAATTTGGCATGAATTAAATACTCGTTTAATCATTTAATAAAAATTAAAATTATTATATTACAAAAATACATCAGATCAGAATATCACAATATTATTGCATAAATAGTTTACACTCAAGAAAAACATGAGCAGGAATTTGATAATTACCTCGCACTCTTCGTATATAGTTAGATGTTCATAATTGCAGTGTGAAAAAATTGCATACATATTAAATATTTCACACATCCCCACACAATGTATTTTAATAAATTCAATTTTAATAGAAAATCCATAATTCATATTCAATATTGATTCATAATTTTTGAAAAAGTTTTTTCCACATAATTTTTTCTTGGTTTTATTAAATACTTCTCATCAATCTATGGTAAAATTCTTCTTAAATAAATGCAAGACTTGAATTAAATGAAAGTAAATAAGGTATAAATATAATTATACAAGAAAATACATATAAAACAAGATATTGCATTATCTCTCTTCAATTTTATTTCTGTGGTTGGTCTGTCTACTAAGTCTTTCCCTATAATTGGAACTCCACGTTATGTATAAGTATTTATTTATATATTATACAAATAATATTTCAAAAAAAAAGAAATTGGAGAAACGTTTTTTTGTTTTACTATATCAGAAAAATTTCTTGTAATGTAGGGATAGCTTTGGACTCTTGATATACCCCTTCGATTTCAAATTATTACATCAAAAAGTAATTTATGTATGTTGGATACCGTCCAACCGGGACGGTCCATAACAAAGAAAAGTGTACCAAAAGACATCAGCAATTCTGATTAAATTGATGTTTCTAAGATTCGAATATACCAGTTTTTCTTTTCTGTCTTAAGCTGTCTACCAAATCTGCACTGCATCTTTTAGTTATTGGGGTTGTTTAAGTTTATTGATTCTCTGTCACAGCCCTTATGTTTTATAACCTATATATCAAGCGAAAATTTTGTACCCCTCTTCCAACAAAAGATGCGAAATTTAACACACTTGAAGATTATATGGAGAAGTGCCCGAGAGCTATTTTTTGTAATTTATTAATTATATATTAATTAATTGTTCATAGGACTTGATGATTATATCTACCCTACTTAGTCTTATTCAACCAAACGTCTTATGAAATTAAATGTAGAGAATTCAATACTAAATTATACAGCAACATTACTTTTATAATTTCATTAAAATTGTGCATTTTTTGAAGAAAAGTGTGAATAGTGCTATATATATATATATATATATATATATATATATATATATATATATATATATATATATATATATATATATATATATATATATATATAATATATATATTTATTATATGGTTATTATATATATATATATATATATTAAGAAAATAGTTTTATTACCTGGTTATTTACACTATTGAGCTCGATAATGGTTGGATATTTCAGGTTGAAGAGTTATAATAATTCAATTTGAAAATTGTTTATACGTTTCGAAGGCGGTACCTTCTTCTTCAGTAATCTACAAAAGAAACAAAACATATCTACATATTACATTCAATACAATATTACATATTTAACAAACGTTACCTTGGTTGTATAAATATATGAATGAGACATCTAAACTAAAACATATTACTGTTACAAACAATTAAAATAAACGTATGAAATGATCTCTCTTATGTATCTGCGATCTTATATGTCAAATTTCTGAATGACCTTGTTCTCCTCCTTTTCTTCTTCTTCCCATTAGTTCCTCTGGTTTTTTAGTAAAGGCAAATAGAAATGACTGATTTGTTTCACATCCTTGCCTATCATTCAATGTGTTCTCCAAATTTGCCTGTATGTGGAACATTTTGTGGATTTCTTCAGTTTTTCTATTTTTTTGAGTTGTTAGTATTTTTGTTCATTCATAATTGAAAACATGATATTCTGTCAATTTGTGCTTGTTTAAAGCTGTTGATGCTGAATTTGTATATTTGTGGGCATTAATGCCCTCCAAGAATAAAAGGAGAAGAACAAGTTCAATCAGAAATTTGACATATAAGATCGCAGATACATAAGAGAGATCATTTCATACAATTGTTTTAATTGTTTGTGACAGTAATATGTTTTATTTTAGATGTCTCATTCATATATTTATACAACCAAGGTACGGTTTGTTAAAAATGTAATATTGTATTCAATGTAGTATGTAGAGATGTTTTGTTTCTTTTGTAGACTACTGAAGAAGAAGGTACCGCCTTAGAAACGTATAAACGATTTTCAAATTGAATCAGTATAACTCATCAACCTATATATATATATATATATATATATATATATATATATATATATATATATATATATATAACTGGTTCAACTCCCACTTGTCCATTTTTTTTCAAGGTTGGCATCAATTCACTGCACAAATGGCGCCGGCTAATTCAAATTTATCTTCAGTTTAAAACTCTTTTATGAGAGTTATAATGGAAGGCTATCATTTATTTAAGAATTCAATTTGTAAATATATATACTAATTAGACAATTGTCTTAAATTATAACTGTAATAACGAATTTCCATCAAGTAGATGCTATAAGCTTATAAATTCTTGTATTTATAAGCTTTTTATGTATGGGGTTGTTCAAGTATTACGTGAGAACCATAGGGGGCGGGTGGGTTATTGCTATGCTTACTTTTCATAACATTTGGACATGATTCCTCAGACAATTTCATTTCCAGAATTAAAACTGTTTCTTCTGAATCAGAATACATTCAAATAAAAATGCACATACCAATGTTTAATACCTTTGGTTACTTTTGTTGGCAACGCTGAGGGGGGCTGAATGATAGTAATGAATCTGCTCACGTAATAATTGAACCTATATATCAAAATTTTCGAATGAAAAACAGGAAAAAAAACGAATACTTTAAACATGTGAACAAAATATTTTAATATATACAATCTGTACAAAATCTTACATTAAAATCTTACAATAAAATTATTCAATACAATTTACATCTATTTTTGTACAATATGCACAAGTCGTTAATAAATATCCTTATCCAGGTACTAATATATTACATCTGACTGAATCGCATAGACTCGTTCCTGTTGACAACTTTAAGAACGGAAATCTCGTTACAAAACTCTCAGTTTTAAAAGTCAATGATATCAAGGTTCCTCTAGAATGCTGAGAAACAGAATTGTTGCTTTGATATTAACTTCCCAGAAATCTGTTTTTTTCATAACTAATGTATTATTCACACGGTATATCTTCAACAGTTTTACATACATTCAATATTTAAGCAACAGTGTTACATAGCAGATATATTACTTAACACATCTTATAATATATATTATAAGATTTATTATAACAGAATGTTTTCTAAAAAATAATATAAAAACATTATCAGTAAATATCTAAGGGCATTAATCTTTAAAATAAAATACAAAAATATTATTTTCGTATAAAATAAGAATTTTTAAAGAACTTTATTTACGGAGTTTGAGTTGACATTCAGATTTAACATTCATTTTCATTAGAATTGTCTATGAAACAATCAATGTTCATTAAATTCTGCTATTCATCCTGCTATTATTTTTTTTTTCATTTTTACCATCTTCAATATGACAAGAAATAGCATATTCAATTAGAAAACACCCTGTACAATGAGTTTAGTAAACTGCTGAGTAAGAAACGAAACAAACACTCAGTAATACGCTAATTGAAGGAAAAAACAAGAGAATACTTAACCTTAACTCAAACTAACATATTCATAATATGTAATATATCTAATACGTAAATATTTGAACATCACAAATTGGGATACTGCAATAGAAAGCCATGGTCAGTTTCGATAAAGTTGAGAATATTTTGCATTATATTTTCTAGTTTTACCTTTCGGTTCATTGACTGTTATAATTGAGGTTTTCGGACACTTTAAACCTCAGGTAGTTCTTCGTTTCAACCTCCTGTCTTATTTACACTTCATGGTGAACAATGCGTGATTTACCTGACTGCCTAACAGAAATTGGACAAGGAATACACACTTTTCTTTTCTTAATATATAATTGAAATGAGTATATAATTTTTTTCTTTAGTGCCAGAAGTTTATTAAATACAGATATTCTATTAATTTTTTTATATTCTATAAATCCATTTTTCAACGAATTTGTGAAGGACTCGCCATCAGCAATACGTAGTTATAAATTAAAATATTGTAGTTATATTGAAAATATGATTAAAAATTTCATGGTATCATTAACAAAACTATAAAATAGCTTTGTGAATATGTATGAAATTCACATATTTTTCTTCATTTTAAATTTCAAAACCGTAGTTTTTTTTTAATTTGCAAATTTCTCAGAATAGTGAAAGTGTTGTTATATCATCAACACGATATTTTCTCAGAAAGATTTGCATCAAAATCGTCAACATTTCTTGGAAATTGTCCTTGTTTACTCATTGGATAAGCAAACTTTTCAAAAATTTAATCTTTGTATGTATTCCTTATGTCATCATTTTAAACTTCGAAAAACATAAAAGTAAGTAAAAACATAAAAGTAACGAAATCATTCTGAGGCTAGGTATATATTTTCATGCACTCCTTATCCAATTTCTACTTGGTTCATGTTGTACACGTCTATACACTTTCAACCTAACTTTATATATTTACAATCACAGATGAAGAGGGAATGTCCACAGTGCAACCCGTTTTCCAATTTCCATTTACTGGACACTACACGGTTACAGTACTTTTTATGATCACAGATTCGGTTTCAAGTTTCTTGGTGTTAGATAGCGTTCTTATCGACTATTTCGAGATACACGTGGAAGTTTGATAAGTCATTCAAGCATCAGACGTGGGATTAATTCCTATTATTATTCGGCCCCGAGTAGATTCTAATAAATGGTATTCTCAGAGCATAAATATCATAGAGTATGTCAGACTACACGTGGTAGTCTGATAAGTCATCCATTCATCAGACGTGGGATCAATTCGTATCATTATTCTGCCCTGAATTGATTCGAATTAATGGTCGTGAGTATATCATAGCGTATAAAGCTGCGAGCCTTTCTTCATTATCCATTTTTCTACGCTTTTCAGTTTGAAAACCAAACATGTTGCCGCCAAACTCCGATTTCTTTTTACCGCCACTATCTCATAGTAAACGTTGCACTCATCTCGAAATGCCGCCAAGATCAAACGCTTCTAACACCAAACATTCAGAGGCGACTACCGGCAGCCGCAACCTATCACAACCATATCCCTATAGTTTTTTAACGTAACCTTATGTTGATCGTCCACGTACAACATCGATATGGAGCTGAGCTGCGTCGGTATGCAGCACGGCTTCGGCACCTTGCTCGGATTCACCGAATTGATCAAAGACTGCACGATCGCGTGATTCGTTGTGTTCAGATGATCAGGAAAAGGATAGTTGCACTCCCCCTTGCAATAGAAGGCGTCGTAATATGCGGGCGCTACGATCCAGTCGTTCCAACCAACGTGTCCAAAATCCACACGCATTGCGTGTCTCCTACAAGGTTCCCTCTTATCGTCTCTTCTTCTCCCGCTACGTGCCGCCCTTTTTCTGCGATTGTTCAGTATTTCTTGGCCTTTTCTATAAATACCTCGACCGTCATCGGTATACACGAAAAGTATGGGTTGTTTTTGTAGCCAGTCCTCCCTCAGGTCCCTCTTCAATCTCAAATGTTTTTCCGGCAATTGTTTCTTGTCAAGACCGGCCTCCTTGACTTTTATCAGAATGCCGTGGTTATTTTTGGGATCCTCCAGCCACCTTTCTGCCGCTGAAGTCACGTCAATACTAATCGTTTCGTTCCTTGTCATGTTTATGACTTTGGAGTCTATGGTTATGGTGAAAGCTTCTCTCTCTTTGGTTCCTGGTCTGATAATGTCGAGAACCTCTAATGTTTGCTGAAACGACTTCTTTCCTTCGCTCAACTTCTTCACCACGTCCCTGTTGATGACGACTTCAGCAGCCTTCAATTTTTCCTTAGGGGGAACATTTTTCAATTGGAATTTCAATCTGAATTTATAGTAACTGAACTTTTCGTCTTTCGGACTTTCTGAAAAAAAATAAACAATTTTATTATTTGAAGTTCTTCATTTTCATGTGCATAAGAGTTTTTGTTGTCTTTTCAGATATTAGGTTGGAATTTTTGATTATTTCGAAATAGCAAAGTGAATCAGTTGAATTAGAGTTTGTGTAATAAAAAGCGTCTCAAAACAAACGTGATTCTTCATTGAATATGATGGATTTTTCAATTTTACTGCTGATTAATTTACTGCTGAAAGTGTTGATAAATCAATAAAATTATTCATCACAATTTATACATCGCATTAGCATAGCTATTGTCGATCATATTCTCTTCCTGATCAAACTCGCATGAGAAGATGGAGAATAAACAATGTATCGTGCAGATCTAAACTTTTACGCGACCTCCAGATAAAGATAATATAATATCATAGTAATTATTTTATTTATAGATTGCGGTATGTTGAAAAACACGTGTATCAGGTGTTTGTCAGGTCAAACCTTCCTCTGGTCCCGCCCTACTTACTGCAACAAAGTATAACGTGCTTATCATAACAGATCTGGATTTACTGCAAGTGATCATCTAGACGAATTCTAAAGATACTAATGCTACCATAAAAGTGCAAAGTGAATCTCAATTATAAAAGAGATCGATAATTGTTTCTGTGAATCCATTGGACGTGTTAGTCCTAAATGAATTTCGGAATACTCATTTTGAAGAACAAACGATGAGAGTGACTACCACCATCGAAGTTGGTTGCACAAACCCTCTCAATTTTTGCGAAAAATGCAGTCAATAAAATTTAGATAAAGACCTCCAACGTATGTGTACGTGTTCGTAGAACTGACATAAATTAATAATTTTTTTCAATTATAAATATTCTCAATTATCTTCGTTCGTAGATTTGAAGTAATTTAATGACAGATATTTAGTTCTTTTGGTTGAATTACACCAAAATATGTAACATTTCTTTGTACGTTCAAATATTCGGTTTTTAGCTGTCTAATTCATTCAATATATAGGTAAAACATTGATTTTGGTTTACAGGTAATTCTTTGTGTGTTTACATGAGCACCTTGTTTTTTTGCCTCCTTATGTAATCAACGAGAATGTTAGTAAGGATATACTTGATATACATATTTATAAGAAACGATATGTTGAAGCCAATAATTGTTAGAGTTAACTTAAGATATATTAACTGGAGCAACTTAAATATACAAGAAAAAGCAAAAGTACACAGTTTCAAATAATCCTGGAAAAACAAATATGAAAAAATCGAAGGATTGATATTTATTTGTTTTCAATTACAAATAATCAGATTCACACTG
Source organism: Henosepilachna vigintioctopunctata (assembly GCA_030704895.1). Classification (NCBI taxonomy): domain Eukaryota; kingdom Metazoa; phylum Arthropoda; class Insecta; order Coleoptera; family Coccinellidae; genus Henosepilachna; species Henosepilachna vigintioctopunctata. Next base: position 230,683 of record JARQZJ010000034.1, read on the forward strand.
AATATCAACAACCTTTTCTCAAAGATTTTTATATATATAAAAAACTGTCTTTATTATACTTCAAAATAACAAGTTGGGGCATTCGACATTAAAATTTCGTAGGTAGATTAATCGAAGATTTTGAATAGAAAGAACACCAGTTGCCGTATTTTTTCGTTTTAGTGCTCCACAGTAGCGAAAGTGGGACGGTCGTACCATTATACAATACGCTGTGTTAATAATTGGATAACGTGATTTTGTTATTCTATCGCATCTCTTCGAAAAAGTGAAATGCTTGTTCTGGTACCTTCGCATTTTTCACTAGCATCGTTTCACGTCAAGTAGCGACCATAGAATCGGAGAAAGTAGGGATGTCACAGAAGGAATATTTATTTTTCGAAGTTATACTTCTGTAGTAGCGTCACAGAAAAATTATACGAATAAATGTTTACTATCTACTCGCAAAATGACTTCGAAATCGACACTTGGTAAAATATCCTACAATTTTTGAAGAAAAGCTCCAAGTAAAAATGAGGATATCTACCACGTATATTTACATGTAGATTTATAACTTTTAAATACATTCTTATATTCATGCATTTGAAGTTAATAATTTTAATAATTGTAAATTAAGTTCATAATTAGACAGAAAGTTCAACCTACCGGCATGAGTGTAACTTCTAACAGTGTTGGCAGTCTTCGTTAAAACCCCAGGCCTGTGGAGGGATGTAACGTTGAATCTACCACCATTTTGCTCATGGTACATGTCTAAAAGGGCCTTCGGAATGACCAGGCTAGATCGGTTGACCTTCGGCCTGCCCTTGAAGCCGAATAACGTCATGAGGTTCGTTTCAACCTCGGCTAGCACTTTCTCAGGCATGACTGAGGTCTCTGAGGACTCTGACGATGTGCAGGTTTCGATGTACACGGCCAAAAAAACCAGCAGGCACCATATATGATCCTTGCTCATTTTAGAAACACCTAGAAAAATGCGTATGGTCAGTTTTCAATGATCACCAATCAAATACACAGAAAAGTTAATTGTTCATAATGCACATAAGTATTTTTTTTTAGCATACTTTTGATACGAATTTCAAAATTTTACATAATATGCAGAAAAGTAGTCAATTAGATTTTTGGGAAATAGTGGAAATAAATCGGCATAAAAATTCTGGAAATTTGCTCAATGAACAGATAGAATTAAACAATTCACCCTTGTTAAACCTTTCAGGTAATAAAAATTAGATTTCAGAATGGAATATCTTAGGTAAAAACTAAATTCATAGAATCTCAAATTCCCTGATATTTATACCTGTTTTTTCAAATTTGTTGTTATTATTCTGTTAGCATCTGAAGAAGTCGTTTGTAACGAAGAAACGCGTCATGCTAGGTAGTCAATAAAGTGAAAATCATAAGTTCAAATGTTTGAATTTAAGTTTATATTCAAATTTTTTTTGTTTAGTATCAACATAAAATGAACATCATGAAATGATTATATCATTTCATGATGTTCTATCCTTCGAAGAGAGATGTTAAAAGACTGCGTTCAACATAATAAAAATCAGATTAATAACTCAATTTTTCTACCTTGGGTCGCTCTAGAGGAGGAAGGAAACACGTTCGAATATTTATTCTAAGACAAGAAACTTTGAAAGCTACCACTATTTCTTAATGCGGGATAAAATCAAAAACTCGAAGTAATACTGCGTCACATCTCGATCCATTAAACGAATAGCTATTCAGATGTTATCTGTTGAATGTCATCATCAAAAAGACACACAAACTTGATTTCGAGTTTGTTACGTGATCAGGGATGCCATCGATATGTCGATATGAAATACGTGTGAATTTGTCGAATATGTTTTCGATAAATTCACAAAAATTAAACTGTATTCAAGCTAAAGAGTTTTATACTTTCTATTCACTTTTTCATCAATAATTTACCACTTTCAGTTAAGTTCAGATAATTTCAACATATAAGTATATGTTGCACGACGTAATTTCGAGTATTTGTATCGATATATCGATAGTTAAAATCCCTGAAGATCGCCATTATCAATCCAAGAATCTGATAATTAATGAAAATACAAGAGGTATTTTCTAATAAACGAATCCAAGTAGGCATTCGTCAATATAGAACGTATCCTCGAGTCGTTTTAGAGTTATGGGTGGCCAGAACGTGGTACATCTATATGCTATATGTGTAATCATCGAATAAAGTTCAAGGTTGGTCTCCGATACAGCCACTCGGAATGCATTTCATATTAATTATTCATTATTTCAGAGAAGAACGCGTAGGTATAGTTTTATTGATAACATTTATAAGGATTCCTTTGCACACCTGGAATACTGACTGCATAATTAGATGAATAAATAAATAACTATTTTCTGTGCTAAAAAGACGACTTCTTCTGATACCATGTCATAAAAATCGCCCAAGGCACTGCAGCAACTTCTAATCACATTGATAACTAACATGTAATGTGAAATGTGCCTTTGTCAATTTTCTTAAAACGTCAATTTTTCTCAATAGATTGAATTGTCGTAATTGATTCCAATTATTTGAGTTTGAATGTGTCGAAGTGTAATTTTCATCTTTTTTTGAATCCTGTGTATACTTGCCATCAATGCCACCAATTGAAATTGTTAGCTTGGGGGGAAGATAAAATTTATCCACAGAGAGGATAATAATTCGTCAATCATGACGAATTATTGAGGTTAAATCTCATCGCAGGGCAGGAGAGAAACTGTATCACTCAAATTTGTGTACAAATTAGTGCAAAACAGTATTGATTGTCCTCCTTTCTTGTCCGCTGTGAAATGTGTTCCTAGGCAAAATTCTTGTACCAGAGAGTCATTCCACCTGAAAACTCCAAGTACCAAACTCGCTAATACAATCTCCCATTTGGTGCATGGAGTCTACATTCAATACAGTTGCTGATAAATGTGACATTCACTTTGACTCCATAGCAGTTATTATAAGGAGTTGAACAAGGGAACTTGACAAAAATGAATTGAGTTAGATTGATTTATTTATATTTCATTCAGTTTTATTATAATACTTATTAGTTACTGTTTTGTTTTTCAGGTTAGATTGAGTTCTTTGTTAATTTCTTTTCATTTTGTTCATTTAGTTATTATTCAACATTATGTTATTGTAATTGGGTATTATACCTGTTGAGAATAATGATCTTACTCTTATTATTATATGGAAATAATATTTAATTGTTTTTTTTTATTTTAATTGTTTTCTAGAAGTTTAAGCCAACAACAATATGAAAAACTTTAATTTGAATTGACTAAATCGAAAAAATTAAAGTAACGATTACCAATGACCGGCACATAACTCAATGCCTTCGACTAGATAAATTCAACCAATTTACCACGACAGGACAGATGAGACGAACGTCGTTCGCTCAAGTTCTTCTTGCGGAAGAGTAAATAAATTGTGCTTTGGAAGTCTAGTTTGTAGGCCTCTTGGGTAATAAGGTGCTCGTAATATAAAAAGTATAAAATTTATTGTTATCGCAAGATAGTCGATTAGGTTTAACGATTGTCAAGGTTGAAATACAACGAATGTTGATCCAATAAATAAGCATAATTGATACAATTTTCCACAGTAAAGAATATGATCTTGTAATCTGATGTCGGACGGTAGATTGTTTCTTGATAAGAACAAGGTTTACATGAGAAATTTGTTCACGGATACACTAAAACATTTATTTTTCACTAATAAATGACAAACACGGCAAGAAGTTGAACCTTTGCGTTAAACCAAGCAGTTCGTCAAAAAATTGAAAACACTACACGCATAAATTGTTTACAAACATTGAAAATGCTATATCAATAGAAGAAACAACAAATAATGTGTGGCATAATGTGTGAAGTGTATTCCAGTAATATCTTTTTCATTATCAAAGTACCTGTCAAAAGACCTAAGGTCAATAGCCTTTTGTATGAATTTTTTGTATAATACAGAACTATTATTATTATTATTATAATTTTGTGAAACTAAGACAAGTGTTTTTTAATCAATCAAAAAAGTATTCGTTGTCTTCAATGATTGCTTCTCTTGGTACAATAAAATAAAAACAAATCTCAACTGATCCTGAGGTATACAACACAATTAATATTGATTGTGTTTTTTCAAGACAGATATCGAAAAATATTAGGCCCATAATTGTACCAACTGTTCCAAAATAATATTTGCACTTATAGACATAAATATTTCAAATTTATGTTTATAAGAGAACTAAATACACAAAGTATTCAGTCCTTGTCTTTGTGTTTTTCTTTGAGTTCAATTGAAATAGCTTACTCTTATACTAAACGTTTTTATCAACTTCAAATCTTCACTTAGAATCTAGTCATTGTTGGAAATCATTACATGATAACTTGATTCGATACACTCTGTATGTTTCATTCTCTCGTTCAATCGTTTTCGATAGGCAAAGCCCGCACAAAAAACAGAATTGGTGAATTCTTCCATCTCGACTTTGGGCAATATCGTGATGGAATGCTGCCTGATAAAAATTTTATGTTTCAATGTCATTGACACAGTTTGTGAGACTTCTCTCGTATTAGAAGGTCGTATTTTATTACTCGCAGATGAACACGACGGTGTGTGTACGGACCAGGTGTGGAGATACGAATAAAAAATGGCGAACTTGTATACAACGAAACGAGCTTCTGTTATTAAAGTACGATTGTGATATCCAAGACCACCATCTAGTTCAATAATCTGTTTTAAATAAGCAAGTTTATTGGTGCAATCAACACGATAACTGTTTTTCACAAGTCTCGATATAAAATACAATTATTGAAAAAATTTAAATATTTAGAAAAATATATATATAAATATCCATATCCTCAAATGAACAGAAAGAAACAAGTTAGATCGTATACTGGGAAAAATCTATAAGAAAAAGTCAGTAAAATTTAAATCACGTTTTCTACCAGAATATTCTTCAATAGTGGTCTGAACTTATTGATAGATAGAGTGGAGAATTGTTTTGTGGAAAAGCATTGAAAATTTGTAACACCAGTAATTCGGACCATTGCGGAACCTGCTCAATCTGGTGAAATTCAGTCTTATTTCAGATTTATACATCTGGTATCATCGTGGTGAGCACTACCACTCGTAGATCTTGAGTCTCTGGTTTCGTAAGCGTATAAGAAACGAAATAAAAACATATAATAAACCTGAGTTGGATATTATGAGCAATTGTCTGTAATTATTTTTGCAATATGCTGTATAGGTTTTGCGCCAAATAATTCTAATGGCTTTCCTCAGTAGTCTAAATATGACCTTCCTAGCTCCACAACAGTGACATAGCAAGCCATATACTTAAATATACTTATATCGTATATACTGATATCGAAGCACACACTGAAACAAGGAGAAATGTGCTAACTTAAGCACTCCACCCAACACAGATCAAAACTACGAAGCACCAATCTGCTTCCACATAACCTAGCAGCAAAGGGCAGTACGAATATTATTCAAATCAGATCCCTCAAGACAAATACTGCTATCATCTGCAAAGAAAACCACTTTGAGGAAAGTCCGTAAGGAGGGTCATTCATGAATACCAAAAAAACTTGGATCAAAAAAAGATCCTTGCAGGATTCCCAAGAACAAAATTCTCCAATCAGACCAATATCCTCAAGAGAACACTGACTGGCATCTAACAGACTAAAACAAAGGATATCCACAAACCATAGTTTCGAAAGTTCGTCAATAGAAGTAGGTCAAAGTACCTACGACATGCTCAAATATTCTGAATTATTTCTGGAATATCCCTTCGAATATTCTTGAAAACTTTTCCTGGTAGACGTACACGGTTATATCATCAAAACACTAATTCAGTAATGAAATCGACCAACTCATAGTAGTTAATTTCATTGCATGTTTTACTGAGCAACTCAATAAAAAAAATATTTACTACCTGGATTATTATGATCCAACAAAATAAACATTTCAGTAAAAATTCAAAGATATTCGATGTTGTTATACTTATATATCCTGGTTCAGTTTGACAGGAAACTCTTCTTACCATCAATGAACGGAAATGTTCTTACGTTTATAGTTGGATAATCATAGTATCAAACCAACATTTTGCCTCAATAATATTGCGAGATTATGAAATGTAAAACTAAACGACACGATGATGCCGTCTTTTTATTATCGCTGTTCTAATATCAGTAATTGTTCATGTTACTAACATTCCACAAACTAATTTGAACTTTATATAATTACCCTAATGATATTATAACGACCAAAAGTAATATCTATTGTTCTCTTTTTAGCTCTATTATCGAAATAATGGATAAATCGAAATATATTTAGAAATAAAATCTTTTTTCGTATAAGTCAATTGTGAGTTTAATGAATGAAGTGAAATTATCTAAATCAATTGTAATTGTTGCTAGATTAACAACTAATTCTTTGTTGAATTGAATTAATGAGAAAATGGGGTCGGATAGCAAAGAAGTTGATATTGGAGTAGTTACCTCAAGGAACTGCCTTAGGTCCATTATTGATCAATATACTTAAAATTAAAAGATATAACGAAGGTTTCGCTATTCTCTTGGTGAAACATTACCTATGTTAAAAATAATGAACTAAAATTAACAAACGTAGCTTAAGTTTCACTAAATATATACAAAACCCTACATTTGTTTCGGGTGGTTAATATTAACATTGTATGCTCTTGATAATGGGTTAACCACCCGAAACATATGTAGAGTTTTTAATATATTCAGTGAAACTTAAGCCAAGTGTGTTAATTTTGATTTATTGTTTTTAAAATTAAAAATTAGTCGCTTCCATGCAATGAATAAAAAGCTAACATGTCAGTGATGTGCATGGATTTAATAATAGAAATACTGACAGTTTTTATATCCAAAGTTGTAGAATTTCTAAATCTAAACATAGTAATACTATGAAGGCTTTCAATTATTTACCAGGTCTCTTGGAAACTAGTACTACTGTTAAGATATTCAAGCGTAATTTAAAAAAGTATATTTCGAATAGAGAGATAGATAAAAAAGAAGAGGCAATTTGTTTGAAATCTTGTTAGTTCTCTCTTTTGAAGCGCATCATCTCAATCTCTCAAATTTCAATTCGGCGACAAATGACGGGAAAGGTGGCACTGAGTGGCAACAGTTGCAACAGGTCATAGTAGCAGTTGTTGTTCACCTTTGCGAGAGAAAGCTGACGACGCGGCTCTTCCTCTTGTATAAATAAATAAATCTCTAGTACTACAAAAGTTCACCATCTACTACGTCATGGGTGGATGATCAATTTTCGTTTCAAATTGAAGATTGTTTGTTATAAATTCCTAGTATTGAAGGAAAAAAGGGGGGGATAGCTTCCGTTCAACAAAACTATGATTGTTGCAAATAAATACCGTATGTTGGAAACGAAAAAAATGTACAACTTATTTTGCATTTTACATATTTCTCTTCAATTAATTCATTTTCCCTCCAAAATATGTATTATTGTTTCAAATATCATAATAGCATATCAACGGTTTAGTTCAAAAATAGTATGAATAGTTCTTTCGAAGAAATAAGTTTTTTCTCTGTAACTTCAGTGGTACGAGTATCTGTTTGTGCTGTTTCTTCACACCACAACAGATTCTGCTGTGGAAATTGCTATTATACGTACTGAAATTGATATTGAAATAGTTTCTCAACATTTATAAGACTATTTACTACCCTTGTTGGTCCCTTGTGAGGCCATTCAGAGAAGGTTCTTGAAATTCTTTGTTTGGAGGGAGGATAAAGTTTATCCACAGAGAGAAGTCAAGGAGACGAATTATTGAGTCGGTTTAGTTTTATGCAGGACAGGAGAAACTTTATCAGTAAAATTTTTGTACAATTGTAATTACTGCACAACAGTATTGATTGTCCGCCTCTCTTGTCCACTCTGAAATTTCGTGTTCCTAGGCAAAATTCCCGTACCACGCAATTATTCCACCTAGAGACTTCAAGCACCAACTCGCTAAAACAATCCCCATTCGGTGTATGGAGTCTACATTCAATAGTTGCTAATAAATTTGGCATTCACTTTGAGTCCATAGCAGTTATTATTCCGAGTTATGTAACCAAGGGAATTGACTAAAATGAATCGAATTAGATCGAGTTCTTTGTAATATTTCATCTATTTTTATTATTCAGTTATTAGTAACTTTTTCAGTTGTTTTATATTAGATTGAGCTTTTTGTTATATTTCATTTCATTTCATTTATTCAGTTATTATTCAAAATTATGTTAATATATTCTGTAATTGGGTATTTATCTGTTGAGAATAAAGAACTAATTATTATTATTATTGTGAAAGCTGCATCCACTGTAAACCTCTTTGATTTCCATCATTACATTCCTTAAGGCGATAACATCATGTGAAACATCGTTAATGTAGAAGCGAACTCGATATTTTCAATCAATTTGATTAATTAACCAAACAAAGACAACTTGAATAGTATATAATAAAAATTAGATTATGTATACACTAACAAGAGAAAAATATTACTATTAGAATATATAAACACTCAAAAAAGATTATCACCAAGGCAACTCTCAAATTCGAAAAGAGGCAAAAAGAAGCGCAAGATTGTACCTTTTGTAGTTCTTCTTGTTTATCTCACAAAGAATTTGAACACTATATGAATGAAAAAGCAAATTGCTCAGATTATAAACCAAAATTAATATACGCCTCATTCACACTAAATATGTATAACTATGTACAAAAAGAAATCAGATGCCATCAAAACAAAACTTGGGAAAAATCCAAGTCTCGGAACTCTTCTGTTGCAAAAACTTTCAACTTTCAGAGATCCTTGAAATACCAAGTCACTTAATTTATTCAGTACCTACTTAAGGGACCTTCTGTCTTAAGTTATCACGTAATTAGAATACCTAACAAAATCTTATAGTGACCATATCAATATAAAAAATCTTTTATGGTTCAAATAAAATAAATTCACTTGGTCATCGAGTGAAATAACAATATATCTCACAATATTATATCAAAAAAGATTATTTTTTGCGACTGTCAGTTTAATCAATTTCATTCAAAACATAGAAAGATTTTTAATATTCATATGGTCGCTATAAGATATTGTTAGGTTACCTAATTACGTAATATTTTAACACAAAAAGTCCCATAAGCAATAAATTAACCGACTTGGTATCACATGGATCTCACTTTTTACTTTTACTATAAAAGATCCGAGTTGCGAGACTTTTGTTTTTGATGGGTTCAATTCTTCTTATGTGATGCAGGAAAAGCATAGTTACAGGTCTGCCTCCAGGTCGGAAATTTCAGTTCAGTCCGGCTCTGTTGCGAGTTTTTGAGTCGCGCGTAACTTCGAAGAAAGTCAATTTTTTCGAATGCCAAAGCGACGACGTAACGTCTGGAAATACCCGCATCGACGAACCGTTTAATAGCGCATTTGATCGAACTGAAAATGTGTTAGTTCTCGATTCAAACATCAGTTACACACACACACACACAAACATCACGACAAGAATTTATGCCGTCAACTTGCAGTATGAATAAATAATGAATACCTGGAATGGGAATCTTCCGAGTGTTGATTTAAGTTTAACTGTTGTTACCTAAGAAGAAGCTGAAAAAAATTCCGCTAATATTGAGAAATAAACATGTTTACATTCCGACGTGTGTAATTGGTTGAATTTATTCAGATTGTTGTTTGTTTTTCACGAGTGTTTGCTCGTGCGGAATGAGAGTGTGAAGAGGACACGTCGCCCCGAGCAGACTGTTAAATTCGCCCGATTCGAACAAATTTATAGCCGATCGATTTTTCGATCGGTCTCTGTGAAAACACAAATTTCCACTCAGATTTCAGAAAAAACGATACTCTCTACAGTTGTGGATACCAAGAAAAGTTGCCAGGTGTCCCGTTTTGACCGTGGCCGTCCCGTTTTTCGCCTGTCTGTATTCAGAAGACGTTTCGCTCACTTTTTTCGATTTTCACTTTTTTCATTTTTATATATATTATATCAAACAATTTCTTTTAAATTTATTTTTCAGCCTTCAGGACATCAAATGTTAATCTCTTCTCATTCTTTCCGTTTAATCCACTTCATTTCAGCATTTAATGTTCATTCAATCACAGATTTATTTCAGAATTTTAAATAAAATTCATGTGATTTGTGTTATGTTCATTTTAATCAATTTGATGTATTTCTAATGCATTTCATATTTGCTTTATGCAGTTCTCCTGTATATAAACTTCAAGTCTGTTGAAGTGCATCAAACTAATGTGAAGTATATAACTAAGACCACATACTCTCTATTTCAATATTGTCAATATTCAATGGATATTCAGCAAAAACAGTAGTTTGTTTGTGTTAATTCTCATTCGAAGTTTGTATTACACAATTTGATCCCCCGAAGGTCTTGTTAAGATGCTGCCAAGTTTGAAACATTAAAGGCTCAATTTATAATCCTGTCCCGAATCATCTTGTTTCAATAACAAAACGTCTATGCCACGTTCCAACTGCCCTGTAGTGTTTAACAAAGCAGCCTCTCAAAAAGGACAACAGATAATCGAGAATGACAGGTCGGAAGAACTTCGTCATTATTATTAGATTTGAGAAAAGAAAAGAACGAACCCTTGTCATGTAGGTATATACAAATATTGCTTGTCCTCTGATTTTATTACCTTATTACCTGACCGGGCATACATCGTAAAGCCCGTCAATGAATGGAGTGATACCTTTCAGTTGAACTCAATTGATGATTTCATTTACCGCAATGAAATGAAAACACCCTTATAATCCTAAACCATTGTTTTACATATTTACATATAATTCGAAGAAGAAGAGATTATAGTTCCCACTCTGTCACGACTGTCAGTGACGAGTCATCAGTCCACTTCCATCTCCACTAGAAACATTCAATAGAGTTGCTAATAAATGTGACAATCACTTTGACTCCATAGCAGCTATAGGGTGTTTTTTTTAGAGGTATAGAACTTTAAATTGCAATAAAACAACGATGGATCATTCGATTGACAAGAATTTTTTTTTATTCGAAAGATTATTTTGTGGCATTACATTTTAAATATGATTTCTGGCGTATGACTGCCACAACTGACTCGGATGTAGTTCAATCTGGACGTCCAATTTTCGATGACTTTCTCCAACATTTGTGGCCGTATGTCGGCAATAACACGGCGAATATTGTCTTCCAAATGGTTAAGCGTGTGTGGCTTATCCGCATAAATAAATGACTTTACATAACCCCTCAGAAAGTAGTCTAGCGGTGTTGAATCACAAGATCTTGGAGGCCAATTCACAGATCCAAAACGTGAAATTAGGCGATCACCAAACGTGTCTTTCAGTAAATAGATTGTGGCACGAGCTGTGTGACTGTGCGCCGTCTTGTTGAAACCACAGCTCCTGGACATCATGGTTGTTCAATTCAGGAATGAAAAAGTTGGTAATCATGGCTCTATACCGATCACCATTGACTGTACGTTCTGGCCATCATCGTATTTGAAGAAGTACGGACCAATGATTCCACCAGCTCATAAAGCGCACCAAACAGTCAGTTTTTCTGGATGTAACGGTGTTTTGACATACACTTGAGGATTATCTTCACTCCAAATGCGGCAGTTTTGTTTGTTGACGAAGCCATTCAACTAAAAGTGCGCATCATCGCTAAAATGGACGTAGTGCGCGATACGTATTCCGCACAGAACCATTATTTTCGAAATGAAATTGCACTATTTGCAAGCGTTGTTCAGGCGTGAATCTATTCATAATGAATTGCCAAACCAAACTGAGAATAAATCACTTCTCAGCTGTTAAATCGGTCGCCATCTTCAACAGTAATGCCAACTTAAAGTTCTATACCTCTAAAAAACACCCGTTATTTAGGAGTTAAGTGAACAATGGAAATTGACTAACATAAATTGAATTAGGTTGAGTTCTTTGTTATATTTCATTAATTAGTTATTAATTACCTTCTTAGTTTTTTCAAATTAGATTGAGGTCTATCTTATATTTCATTTATTTAGTTATTCGATTATTACTCAACATCATATTATTATTTTCTGTATCTGGGTATTGTACCTGTCAAGATGAAATGACTTATTATTATCATCATGATCATTAATATAAATTCAAAAATGAGAAAAGCACGATTGTTAAATAAATACCCATTGTTGTTATAATTTGCAATGTGTGAACAGAAAATGCGGCTAATTTGTCAAGACGGCGGCGCTGACTAGCAATTACGTCGAAATTGAACCTTCAAGTTAAGGAAACAATTCTCCTTCTGCTTATGGAAACTTGATCCGCCATTATGAGTACAGCCAGCGCCGTGCAGTCTGTTTACGGCGGCTACAACGTCGATTCCGCAGCGTGCAGTTCTGATGACGAGGTTGGACCTGGTGCTCTTAACGGAAATTCACTGTGGAAGAACGAAATGAATGTTTGGCTTGCAGATCGTATCACTGAATGTTGATACTCGGTTACGAGCCTTACTGATACATTTTCAAACTGAACGGTCAGAAACTTTAGGAAAACAAGAATGAATACAAACTAGAAATAATAAGTAATTTAATTAGCAAAAAGCTTTTCGAACGAGAGGTTACTGCAGTTTATCCTCTCAAAGTCAAAATTTAGAGTATTAACATATAATGGGCACACCTAGTTTAAAATTAAAATCATTTTTGACAGGTTACAATGTTAATATGTATTTCTTTTCGGACCACTATGAAAATTGGTAATATAATCAAAAATTAACAAAATGTTTATACAAAATTGACTGTAGTAGTTGTGAAAAATTTTATAAAGGCAGAACCTCCAAATTAGATTATCTGAATATAAACGAAGTTTCGAAAAACGAAATCCCATTATGCCAACCATTTATCAGAAGAGAGTCACATATTTAGTTCAGAGTTTGAAATATTGAATAGAGAGAATAAAGGTTCCAAACTAAATCCTCTAGAATCTTTACATATCAATAAATTAAAAAATTTGGGACTTTTACTCAATCTCCAATTATAGGTTAATGCTAGCCCTCTACTTAATATGTTCAATGACAATATTCCAGGTAGCAGATCAGATTGATTACCTAGTTCTTAGTTGATTCACTTAATATTTTATGTTTTTCGTTGTTCAAGTTTAATTTTACTTTATCTGTTCTTATAAATCTTATTTTCTATTATTATTCTGTATCTTTTCCTACATTTTTAGTTGTTATACCTGACTTAAGAAACTGATGTTCTGTGAGAGTAGTTATTTGTAAAATTACATCTATTGTTAATTCAGCATTTGATAAAGAAGTAGTACTTCGAAACGCGTCATGCATATTTGTTAATATATGAGAAAATTCTAAATATTGTTTCATTATGAAAACAAGAATGTTTAACATAAAGATGTGAACACTGTTATTTCGATCAATTTTTGGTAAATACGTTTAAATTACACTTGTACATAGTACAAAAACTTTCTCAATTGTTAAAGTAAAGAAATTACATCAAATATGCTTTAGTTCTTGAAATAAAAAAACCAAGTTTTATGAAAAACATAAAAATAATATTAAAACGATTTCAAAATGATTTGAAATGAGAGACATGAAAAAACTTAATATTTCGGAGCGATAATTTCTCAATCATCCATTTCTCTAGAAAAATTTTAATAACGCTTAAACCTAACTGAAAAATATACACTTTACGGGTAATTTTCTTTCAGAATTTAGGAACGTCATTTTAGGAACTGGTAGAACCTATTTTCGATGTTCTTCTTATGTCAAACTTGTGTGCCAGATGTCAAATGTGAAATGAAGATTCAAACTTGAAGTTTTTAAAGAAAAACAGTAAAATCATTATTTCAGGTATCTCTAAGTTATATCTCGATCAACTTGCGAACACTACTTTCCAGTATGTTATGTAAATAACTATTTGAAAGTAGTATTTATTCTCATACCAAATTAGAAAACATAATTGTAAATTCGATAAAATTTCAACCGAGAAACACGAATAAAAAAGATATAAACAAGGTTTGACACTTAGAAGATTGAAAGATCTACAGATTGACATATTCTAGACGTATTTGAAATATAACAAAGAATATAACAACAAAATGCGGTTTTGTCAAATACCACCCGAAGGCGTGTTCCACTCGAAACTCAGAGAAAGCCGTTGTATTCTATTTGTATTGCAGGTACTTTTATGCTCATCTCAAAACTGTTCGCAGTTCCAGTTTTCAACAATACTCATTAACTTCTAAGTAGTTAGAAGTGCAGAAAAGTTTAATGCAGTAGTCAACAAGACAGCACTCAAGAAAAAATTACGGTAGCAATAATGATTATAAGTGTAAATCTTCAAAACAATTTTTTTATATTACCTTTGAAAGTATAATGCTAAGTTTTTAATTCTTTTAATGACATACAAATGGCCTATTTACTGGCATTAAAAGTCAATATAGAACTAGGAGCATTCAATTTTAAAGAGCTTTATGACTTTATATGTCAGAATAGAAGTATGAAACGCGTTTAAGTCTTTAGTTTTTTGTAGGATATTACGTGAAGATTTGAAATGAATAAAATTATCATCAATGATAATAAATATTTTTCGAAATGTTCACTGTGGAACTTCGAAAACTTTTTAGCATTATATTGTTTTATATCAATAATTTATCAAATTGGCGTTGTTCGTGACTTCATCGAAATAAAATCTATTGTGAGAATACTTAATTTTAAATAGGTAATTGAAATCATTGACCACATTTCCGAAGATAAATTCAACCTCCAGAAGTCTTAGAAATTGTGAAATATCATTTAGGTTCATCGAATGTCCGTATATTTAAATACATTATTTATTATTCGATCAAATCTTGGATTAATTGCTCTGTTTTTCGCAGAAATGAACAGAAAGAGATAGTCAGTCACTTCAGTATTTGTCGGAGACCATTTTCGATGAAATAGAGTCCAACCTGACCAACTGACCTAATGAAGACGAATGAAAAAATCAACCAAGACAAATCGAAATAACAAGAGATGAAGAACGGTTGTAACAGAACGGCCTCTGCTACATATCGGCCCGATGGATACGTACGTATTACATCTTCGATATGACCACATAAATATTCCGAAATATTCCATTTCAAGGTTAGTAAATGCACTGCACACGCGAATGCAAAAACCGGATTGGCAATTAACGCCGCATTCCCAGCATAGCACTACTCACCCAGAAAAACCATCGTGAAAAGTGACGTTAATCCACAGAATCGAACAACACAAGAGTCACAAAATCGGCTAAGCCACAGACACACACAATATCGGGACACCCGAAAATCAAGACGCACACGTTCGAGACTACACAGCTGCACCGGTTGCGCGTCTCGCTTAAATGATGTCCAACGAAGAACTGTGTCTTCACAGCGGCAACCACCCTCTTACCTGGCCACCAAGGTGTGGGATACCCGATGACCAATAAGAAGTGGCCATATATCGAGACACGTGCGCCAGCCAATAACTAACAATGCCCCTAAGTGTATATTGTTGGCCCATTGTGTTTATTTAGTGGCTTTTTACCACAGTCACTACCGCGAGCCTAGTTAATTCCTCCTCTTTTTGTGTCCTAGTATGACGCGTATCAATGCAACTTACCCCTCTGAGCAAGTCACGACTCGCGCCATTAACAGGTAGATTTTTCTTATCTGCCTTTCAGCTTGTCAATCCCCGATATACATCGAAGGAATTTGGGACTTAGCGCACTGTGTCAGATGTTTACCTGACTGGCAAATTTTTATATATTTGCAAATTTCTATTGGAATAAAACAACTTGTATTATTCGATCTTAATGTACGTAATTGCATTTTGACAATATCATTACATTTTCGAAACTATTTATTTCAATTTGAAAAATTCTAGAACTTGGAGACTTCAATGGTACGTTAGAGAAAGAACTGCAGAAATCGTGTTAATTTTTGAAATAAGTATATACCTAATCATTAAAATCTTAACGCTTTATATTTAAAATTAATAGCTTTTGTAAAAGACATTACAACTTTTTTTTTTGTTTTACATTGAAGCAAAAGTTGTTCATTAGAAAAATCACTCATCAAAATGGACATATACAAATACATATCAATATAAAATCGATATAATTGACAAGAAATTGAATATTTTTCCACAAAATATAAGTATATACCGAAAATAACAAGTAAACCAAAAATAATGAACTACTACAAAAACTACTACAAAAAGTTCAATCCAAAGATACATAAAAAAGATATTTAAAAATTTTCCATAATAAAATATAATGAAGATAAAATAGACTGTAAATAAAATGAAAACATAACGATATATTAAATAAAACCCAAAATTTTTTCCTATTCAATATCAGGAATACACAAAATTATCTGTTCCATTCTTATCTTTCTTTTTATTCTTTTTATTAGACACATTTATTATTAAATTTCTATATTTTTAAAATAGTAACAGAAAAGTTGTTGAAATTAACTCATCCATCTTTAACATTTTTATATGTTACAACAATTGGTAAATTGAGGTTTTTGCAAGGGTACGGTGCAATAAAATTTTATTTGTGTTTTCAAATACTACCTAAAAGTTCAAAACCGGGATTTCTCGCAAAAGACATCTGTTCGAAGGACCAGGTGCTGGGTCCAAAACTAAGAGATTAATTTTGATTTATGTGGACAATAATTCCAGAAAATGTAAATAACAGCTTTAATATCTTTTTAATGAGATTGCAACATTAGAAAAATTGGAATGTTAGGTCAATTGCTTGATCATAAAAGCGTAAAACTTTGAATATTTTCATTCAACGAATCCATTTTCAAATCAGAAGAACAGGAATATTTTTATCAATTGCTCTAAAATCTGAAAAAAAATTATCCATAATGAAACAATATTTAGAATTTTCTAATATATTAACAAAAATACGCAAGACGCGCGTTTCGAAATACTACTTCTTTATGAAATGCTGAATTAACATCTGATTTAATTTTAGAAATATAATACTTATAGCTACTCTCATAGAACATACCTTGAATGTTCTATGACTAACCTGGAGTGAGCAACATAGAATACAACTGAAGTTTAACAAGAAAGAAAGAATCGTATACCTGAAATTGAACACAGAAAATCAGTTTCTTAAGTAAGGTATACCAACTAAAAATTTAGGAAATGATAATGAGTAATTATACAAAATAGGATTTATAAGAACAGATAAACAGAAAAATTAAACTTGAACATCGAAAAGTATAAAATTGTTAGTAAATTAACTAAAAAATAGGTAATCAATCTGATCTGCTTCCAGGAATATTGTCATTGAACATATTAAGTAGAGGGCTAGCATTAACCTCTAATTGGCTATTGAGTAAAAATACCGAATTTTTTAATTTATTGATATGATGAAACTCTGAACTGAATATGTGACTCTTTTCTAATAAGTGCTTGGCATAATGGGAAACTGTTTTCTGTTCAAATAAATTTGGAAAGTTCTGCCTATATAAAATGTTTCAAATACTTGTGAAAAATTTTATATAGGCAGAACTTTCAGAAATTTACAAATTAGATTACCTGAACATAAACGTAGTTTCGAAAAACAGAAAACAGATTCCCATTATGCCAACCACTTATTAGAAAACACTCACATATTTAGTTCAGAGTTTGAAATATTAAATAGAGAGAACAAAGGTTCCAAACTAAATCTTCTAGAATCGTTACATATCAATAAATTCAAAAATTCGGGACTTTTACTCAATAGCCAGTTAGAGGTTAACACTAGCTCTCTACTTAATATGTTCAATAACAATATTCCAGGTAGCAGATCAGATTGATTACCTATTTTTTAAATAATTTACTTTCAATTTTATTTTTTCCATGTTCGAAAATTTAGTTTTCCTTTATCTGTCCTTAGAAATCTTAGTTGTATAATCAATTTGTTTTTTTTTGCTACATTTTTAATTGGTATACCTGACTCAAGAAAGTGATTTTCTATGTTCAATTTCGGGTATACGATTCTTTCTTTCTTGTTAAATATCTTGTTCTAGGGTTCTCACTCCAGGTTCATCATAGAACATACCTGGTATGTTCTGTGAGAGTAGCTATAAGTAAGAATTGAAGTTTGTAAGAGTACATATATTGTTAATTCAGCATTTGATAAAGAAGTAGTACTTCGAAACGCGTCATATGTATTTTCGTTCAAATATGAGAAAATTCTAAATATTTTTTCACACTTTATTTTTATCAATTATTCAAATTTATTATTTTGCGACGAATAATGAATATTGTAAGTGACAAGGAGTTTTTTACGATTCTATGTTAAATAGTAAATTGAAAGTCACTTGGCTTGAGTTTCACTAAGTGTTTTAATTTTAATTTATTAATAAATATAGTGATGAAGAAAAGAGAATAGTTTTCAAAAATTGTTACCTTGTAAATACATAGATGGAGTATAACAAACAAATAAAAAGCAGAATTTTCAATTTACGTACACTAAACTAACACCAATCCTTGAGAGAAATGTGAGAAATGTAGATTTAAAATACCTCCATAATTGTGTCAGTTACCAAATTTACAGTCAGCCACTTTCATGTCACGTTTTGAATTTTTTCACTCATTTGCTAGAGCAGGTGTTGAAATTACGTAATGACAATTCATTAAAGTAGATAAATTAGAAAGTAGAGGCAACGTTAGCCGCATTTGAATACGAAAAGTTTCCATTCTTCAGAATCAATCATTCTAACTAACGCCTTGAAGGTGTGAGATTTTAGTTATCGGGGAATTGATTAAAAATAAACGAGAAATATTGCCAGGTTGGAAATTCGTAAAAATCAGATTCGGAGATATATTCTGAATAAATTTGTGGAGAATAAACCAATTAGACGTAAAATGAAATTATTAAGCGGTTTGTTTCCAAATAGAAAAATAAAGTAGGAACTCTTACTTAAGGACTTTTCGTTAAAAATGCAAAAACTGCATATTTAGGGTAATGAGAGTAATTGAATAATTACCTACGCTTAGAATAATGCTGCAAACAAAATTTTGGTAGCAAACACTTCGTTATGTAAAACTGTGAAATCTAATCAAAATATTAGAAGCAAATAACGAAAAGACACAAAGGGAAAGCGAGCAAATAAAATTAAATAAGTTATTAACAGTAGATATATAGAAACAATTCACAGAAAATTAATAAACTGAATAAAATACAAATTATTGTATATATGAATCTAAGTAAAAGAGATAAAAGGAAAAGGAAACAAATAAAAAGAAATTAGTTATGGCGAGTACGTATATAGAAACAATTCACAGAAAATTAATAAACTGAATACAAGTTATTGTATATATGAATCTATTATTTCATTTTCAAAAGCAATAAAATATGGACATTATTTATTACTGTCAATCCAAGTGTTGCCCAACCTCTGTTTACCATACCTTGATTTTTTTCAAATAAAGAAATAAATTTTCCTCATATTCGTATGTAACGATGAAGAAAACACGTCGATTTGTTTCGGACAGCTAGCAAGTCCGAGCACTATATACGAGTCGATTTGGACGGTAATTATACTGCTCTACAGTTACGAGTGTTGAAATTTTGTAATTTATGAATTTAATTATAGATCAGCGTTCGATCTTAATCGATAAAAGAGATGAATTGTGGTCTCGGGCACGGATAAATAAACAATGTAAATTTATACGCGTTTAGAGATGGACGGACGGACGCACTCCACGTGAAGGCAGGTTCCGAATTATCCGTACAGGGGATGTCCGCGAAGTCTTGGAACCACCCTAATTTACCAAAATTTAATGTTCCTTTCATTTCAACATACTCATATTTTTGTATTACTTTTCATCGCGTTATATATAAATTGAATAAAATGAACAGATTATTATAACAATACCTCACTTTCTACTTGTTATTGAGAAGTTATATAACGAGTTTTATTATTCTAAATCATATAGTGTTACCTCTTTGTAAACTATAAATAGACCAATCTAGTTATCCTTGACAATCCACAAATCGAAAGTAAAAGAAATTCATAAGCTATACAGTCGCCATTGAATAGAATAATCTGATTTTCTTGAAGATTTTCCAACGTTACTGAATGACAAGTAGAATAGTAACTTTGTTATATTCTGTGAATTAAATAAATATTTATATTTCAAGCTATTTGCAGCTCTCTGCATAACTTTGCGACGACTTCTGATCATAATATTACTGAAAATGCATTGCAATTCTCAATTACTCTATGCAATAAATTCTTTAAAATAGTATTATTTTAATGAAATTCTCCAAGATGTGAGTAGAAGAGAAAGAATTCTTGCTGTATGTACCGGAATAATTCTTAATTTTGGGGCATATTATTGAAATTTCATTTCGGACAAGTTAAGAAATTGAGAGATGCTTCTCGTACAGTGCAGCAAAAGTTAAAAATTCTCTTGCGAAGGTTATTAGCAGTAAATCTATGCAGAATTTGAACAATTATTCAAAAATGCTCAGTACGTTAGAAGGCTTCTTTTGTTATTCATTCCCACTATTTTGTAATTTTTTTGTTTCAACTGTTATCCAAATTTCCTGTTGTAATTTTAATTTTCTGTTTGTATTTCGCTATTTTTAAAACTGATGTACAATTTGCAATAATAATGTTATAGTATTTGAATTTCAATTTGTAACTTCGATTTTATGGGTCGAAAGACTGCTTTACGGTGATCTACGGGTTCGAGTTACCTGGGTCATCGAAAGTAACTGGTGACACCCCCAGAAAAATGGAAACTAAAAGTGGAAAACCTCGATAAAGGTCGCTGCTTAAGGGGTTGCCAGGGCATGTCGGTGGCAAAAGGTTTATGAGTAGTGTTGCACAAAAATCTTCAAACCAAAACCAACACAAATGACAAAATCAACACGGAAGTCCTTCAAGATCTCAAACCCGACATGCTGAAGGTGCTGAGCAGATACTATTACAGCCAGCTCTTATTGAGATGGGGCTACCTGAAAGGCGTATGAAATTGACAAAGTATGTGAATGAAACGAATGAAACAGACTTAGGACACGAAAATACTGTCTACAGGCAAACAGTTCATGGAGGTTTCTGCAGGACAACACGGAAATTATCATTCATTATCATGAAATTATTTTTACACGGAAATTAACATGACAGATTAGAGAGTGGCTCATGTACCCAGTTATTTTCAGACAGAATCGTGTCAGAAACAAGGCTCACCACCAAGAACAATGATGTACAACGCGAAATGAATGAACCACAAAACTGCCAAGAAGCTGCTGCCCCAAGAAACGAATAACTCGAACTACCGCTTGAATTGAGACAGCCAGTGACATAAGCAACGCCTTCTGAAAAGCCTGAAGAAGACCACAGAACGGAGAGACTTCAACATAAATGCTTCTTTGTGAAATGAGAAAATCAATACTATAGTTTGGAGATTGTCTTGGCAGGCCGGTTTTGCCTAGGCTCAGTTTTTTGAAAAACTAGGTCAGATTGGTTACGTACCTACATACTAAACACAAGCTTTATGTCCGAGTTCGTTGATGGTGCTATGTGTTTGAAGTCTGTACATACACTCATATACTAAAAACAGCTGTCTCAACAGCAAGGTTTATGGAAGTCAAAATACGAACGAGAGAAGAAGACAAGCGCAAACAAGAAGCGAATGCTACCATTCTGGCATAGATTACAGAACAAAATTGACGAAATGAGCCAGCTAACACAATACCAAATAGGTACAAGAACTCGGAAACTCGAGAAAAACGTTGTATCCATAATAGCAAAAAATCCCATCTATGCAAGCCATGATAATGAAAACATCACCGCCTACAACCCTACGGAAAAAACTACCTCTTATTATGATTATTAATAATTATGCAAGAGTTTCTCGTTCCGGAATTTCGAGTGCGTCCCTGCCCAGCTCCGGGTTATTCTACAACGTATCTCCTATCTTACCGGACTGCATCATAAATCAGAACTGTTATTTCGTTATTAATTGAAATATCGGGTTACCTGCCTCTTATCGAAATTAACCCATTGTTTGTTTCTCCGTGTGCCCCTTTCTCGGCCAGGAAATTGAAACTATCCGGACCCATAATGATGTTTTCATTCCTGCACCGACTGATATTAATACTTCACTACGCATTGTTTTCATTTTTGGGATACCGTGGTGGGAGTTCGATACTGGATTGTTTTGCACATTTCTCGATCGGTGTGTTATAAAACATGTTTTATTTACGTTATAAAATGCGGTATATTGTGCATTTACGTCCCCTTTCTCTCGATAAAAATTAAATAAAACCGATGATTTATGTTGCGAGATCAAATATGACTTCTTAAGCGACATAGTGCAAGATTCTCAACAAAGGCTATATAAAGGAAGACGTTAACCAAAGGCAACGTACCAACAGTTATAGATTTGATTCCTTTTTTCGAAATATTTCGAAATATATTCTCTTAATGAGTAAGGTAATTAATTAAGTAATTTAAGTTACCGAACAGTAACTTACACCCTTTAGTAAGAAGTGATGTGTCTTGAAGAGTACTTCTAGTGTTGAGATAGTTAGGCGTAATTTAAAAAAGTATATTTGAGAAAATGAGATAGGCATATAATCTAAAATATCTGCACTTTTCAAAATATGTGAGTTTTTGTACGTATAGCTTTTGCTAAAAAAATATCGTTATTATTTCATTATCTTTGGTTGTCAAGCAAGTTGTTTTTAACAAATAATAAATAACTATACATATGATAACATTATGATTTTATTTTTTTTTCCATTAACATTCGATAAAAACAAAGAAGATATAAATCATCAAAGCCTTAATTAAGCTATACCTTCATTCGATCATAGATTAAGAATGGCAAATATGTGTGTGTATGTTTTTTGTCATTCAAGTATATACTACTGCGGGTAATGTTTATTTCAATTTAGTTTATCTCAAAAATAAGAGCTTTTTGCCGTTTTTCCCGGAAAAACTTCACCTATGTCAAATTTCATGCACATCCATTAACGCAATATTTTCGAAAAGGTATAAAAATTTCTGCTTCACGTATTTATGTTTAGATTAAATGTATTTCTACAAAAATCATGGTGAGTAATATCAATTCTCAAAATTTTAAAATATTTACTTCATATACCTGTAGGTACAACAAAACATCAGTTTAGGAAAAATTAACAAATTTCCATTAGAACATTTGGATCGACCCAACTAAAAGCTTTCTTTCTTTTCCGTTGTCACTGAAATGCACCTTTATATATTTATTTAATGTAAATCAATGCCAGCTGTTATTGTCGGCTAAATTTCAAGAAAATTGCCGTGTAAATTGCTAGAGTTTGGCCCTTAATTGTTTCATTTCACATTTTGTTATCCACTTAATTTCTATCCTTTGTACAAGAATAAAGTGCTTCTGAAAACTCGACTATAGTTGAAGATTTATTGAGGTCCCATTGGGTTTATCTTCAATTGAATAAGTTATATTTGTCAAGTCATAATAATTAGTAAAATGATTCATGAGATCCTGAATACGTTTATTGAAATGTCATCATTCGAAACTTATCAAAATATCATTAAGAACGGTACGATTGTATCTAAATGAACAAATCGTATTTTTTTCAGTTTTGAAGCAACACCCTTGAAGAAAAGTATTTGGAATCTGAGAGGTTTTCAGAAGAGTTAAGATTTGTTGAAATTTAGCATTGTTTTGAATTCGACATAGAATTAATAAGAACTTTAGTTTTCTCCATCGAGAAGATTTGTCCTCAAGAATTGCTGCTGAAGGCGTCAGAGAAATTCTTTGTTTGGATGAAAACGATGGTGGCTGATAAATGTTGACACAACGAGTTTTCCAGACACTGAAAACGCAAAATGAGAACGAAGTGGTTGCTATGCCAGTTATAAATAATTCAAAGTAGTGGGTTCAAAGTACACTCAAGTTAATTAAGTTTTCTTTAATTGGTACCAGTAGTCGACTTTTGTTCTTTTCATTTATTGAAATGTTTGACTTGATGTTAATTTTATTCGTTCTGATAAGGCGAGAGATATTGGTGTACTCTTCAACAAGAAGCTTTCCTTTGTCCCACACATCACCCAGAACTTATTTCATCTGCAGCGAAAATATATGGATTCGTTATATGTAATGGCAAATATTTCAATAACTACTCAACATTTGTAAGACTATTTAATGCCCTAATCCGTTGCAAGTTGGAGTATGGCAGCACGATCTGGCATCCCATTTACACTTGCCATCAACGCCATCTTGAGGCTATTCAGAGAAGGTTCTTGAAATTCTTAGTTTGGAGGCAGGATAAAGTTTATCCACAGAAATGAGTCAATCATAACGAATTATTGAGTCTATTTAGTTCTATCTCAGTGCAGAGCAGTAGAGAAACTTTATCACTAAAATTTTTGAACAAATTACTGCACAATAGTATTAATTGTACTCCTCTCTTGTCCGCTTTGAAATTTCGTGTTCCTAGGCAAAATTCTCGTAATACAGAATTATTCCACCTAGAGACTCCGAGGACCAACTCCTTAATGCAATCCCCCATTTGGTTTATGGAGTCTACATTCAATAGAGTTGCCAATAATTGTGACATTCACTTTGACTCCATAGAATTTATTATCAGGAGTTATGTGAACAAAGAAAATTGAATAAAATGAATTGATTCAGATTGAGTTCTTTGTAATATTTCATTGAATGCTATAATGTAGTTATAAGTTACTATTTTAGGTTTTTTTAGATTAGATTGAGCTCTTTGTTAAATCTTAATTTTAATTATTTAGTTATGTATTCAACATTGTTTTTATTTTCTGTAATTGGGTGTTATACCTGTTGAGAATAAAAAACTTATTATTATTATTGAAAACTGATGGAAATAGAACCAATTATCTTGGGCTACTATTTCAATGCAATAATTTCCAAACGTAAAAGCAAAATATGTTTATATTGGGAAATTACAAATGCGACCATCTGTACAATGACCGGAAATGGGTACAAAAATTATGAAATTCGTGTGACAATATTCATGAATGGACTCTTATTTGCAATTTATTTTGAAATGGCAAATCCTTTTTGTAACAATAATAATAAGTTCATTATTTTCAACAGCTATAATACCCAATTACAGAAATTAATCGTAATATTGAAAAATAACTAAATAAATATAATGAAAAGATTTAACAAAGAGCTAAATCTAATCTTAACAAACTAAGGAGATAACTAACAACTAAACATTAAAATTGAATGAAATATTACGAAGAATTCAATCTAATTCAATTCATTTTAGTCGATTTCCCTTGTTCACATTCTCTAGTACGAGAATTTTGCCTTGGAACACGAAATCTCAAAGCAGACAAGAGAGGAGTTTACAAAAATTTGAGTGATAAAGTTTCTATCCTGTCCTGCAATGAGATAAATGACTCAATAATTCGTTATGATTGACTCCTCTCTGTGGATAAAATTTATCCTTCCTCCAAACTAAGAATTTCAAGAACCTTCTCTGAATAGCCTCAAGATGGCGTTGATGGCAAGTGTAAATGGGATGCCAGATCGTGCTGCCATACTCCAACTTGCTACGGATTAGGGCATTAAATAGTCTTACAAATGTTGAGGAGTTATTGAAATATTTGCCATTACGTATAACGAATCCATATATTTTCGCTGCAGATGAAATAAGTTCTGGGTGATGTGTGGGACAAAGGAAAGCTTCTGGTTGAAGAGTACACCAAGATCTCTCGCCTTATATGAACGAGAGAGAACCTGACCACCGACGGTATAATCACACTCAATTCTATCTTTTTTCCTAATGAAAGAGACAACATTACACTTCGAGACACTTAAACTCAAATAATTATCCTTACACCAACTGGCAGCATGGTCCAGCGCGAACTGAACAAAGTTGTCTGGTGATCTAATTTTATGATTTTTCTCTTGTAACAGATGACTGTTTTGAATTTTAGTATTACAGAAATGAAATTGACATTCGCTAGAGATTTTAGAGTTCAGTGCAAGTAAGAGGCGTTAGCCATGCCAGTAAGTAAGTAATGAAGACATTCCTTCTTCAAATAATCGCATACGAATTCTCCAAATACCACCAACTTTTCATTCAATTGAAATTATAACGCGGCTACTAATCGAAATCACCTCCAGACCGC
Source organism: Henosepilachna vigintioctopunctata (assembly GCA_030704895.1). Classification (NCBI taxonomy): domain Eukaryota; kingdom Metazoa; phylum Arthropoda; class Insecta; order Coleoptera; family Coccinellidae; genus Henosepilachna; species Henosepilachna vigintioctopunctata. The sequence continues at coordinate 256,837 of JARQZJ010000034.1, forward strand.
ATTTTCAATGGCATTCCGACGTAGACGAAAACAATTACATCCGTTTTATATACTCGTGCGTAAGTACCTATATGGAATATCGTAACGAGCAATAACTTATAGAACGGACGTAAAAATATAAGTTATTACTGAAAACGACAGAACCGAACGCACAGGTGTTTCTATAGACTATTATTCAAGCCGTATTATTTTCGCTGAGAAACGTCGTAAATCTTCGCCACTTCAATTGGCTGTCGCTCATTAAACGTACGCCGTTAAGTTTGGCATTGGATCTATAAATGAGCTGGATAAGATATCCAAACAAAACGTGAATTTATTAAGCGTATTTGCATGTTTCAACGCGGCCACATTTATCATAATTGCACTTTGGATTCAATCGTCGAATCGTTAATATTTTACTACTACGGAGATTGTGACAAAATATGATGAAATATTATATACATAAATATATATAAGAGAAATCAACTACAACGAAAAAATTCTGTAGTTCTCGTGTTCATATCATCGCACTTGAAAATATTCGATATTAAAAGTATACTATAACTTTCTTTTGTCAATTTTTTGACAAATTATTCAAAAGAACATTATAGCAGAGCTGGGTATGCGAAACATAAACAATGCGATGTGTCATTATCCTTCTAGGGATAAATATTAGATAATATTGAAATCGATGCCTCCATTTATTGGAAGCCTAGGGCAGTTAACTGTTTCTTACTACAAGATATTCATCAGTTACGACGTTGAACAAATGAAAGAGAACGACGTCAATCCTCACATACCCTCTTATAGATCGTAAGACAGAAATATACAGTAAGTCGTATGCATATATAATAATAATAATAAATTGTCTTTATTTCCAAATAGAGATAGAAAAAAGGCGAAGTCTAGCTAAAAGCTACTCAACTTAACCTCAATATATCAAAATAATACATGAAATTCCCAATAAGTTAAAGCAAAAGGAAGCGAGAATTAATAACAGAAACAGGATATTCAAAAGGAAGAAAACATAACATTATAAAAAGAATAATTGAGTAAATGAAAAGAAAAGAAGATGATAGAATACGAAAAACGATATAAATGATAAGGAATAGATTTTCCAACTTCAACCAAGCAAGTTTCCTGATATAAGACGAGACTCTTGTATATTTACGCAGTCCATATATGAACCTACAACAAGGATTAATAATCTTTTCCAACCTACTCCTAGTAAGTGAGTAGAGGCAAGGGTAATAGAGGATCAAACCATCATTCAAAATTGACAAAACAGGGCTTTCACAGAGTTTTTTTTCAGAGCCAAGCTTAAGTAGTGTCAGGATCTGTAAAGTTGTCTTAGAACCAAATATGATTTTCTTATCAACAAACCCACATGCACCTCGAAACGAAGACGGCAATCGAAGATTATTCCCAAATTTTTAGCACTTCTTGCACCACTGAGAGGTTCATTCCCAATAGATAAGATCAAGTCCAGGTGAATGTGGATACCCGAACTGAAGACAAGGTTATTACACTTAGATGGTGTAATAACCTTGTTTATGTCTTAAATTATGGCTATCTTAGATTATGGCTATCACAGAAACTCTTTAAGAGACTCTTTAAAAAACTCTTTCATATATAATGTAAAGATTAATGTATATCTTCAAATCTTAGGAATCAATGAAAAGCACATGAATACATCTAACATTGAAAGTTTCACACGTCCTTATCAATTCAGATACTACATTTTACAACTCTAGTTTTTGAGCAATTTCATCTAATTTGTCATAATTGTCAATTTGAATAATTTGTCCAAAAATTATAGAGAAAAAGTTATAGTATGCTATAACAATTTGTAATATATATATATATATATATATATATATATATATATATATATATATATATATATATATATATATATATATATATATATATATATATATATATATATATATATATATATATATATATATATATATATATATATATATATATATATATATATATATATATACAAAAGCAGAATTGTCGGAATAGTCCGCAATTGGAAGCAGCCGTTAGTACGTGTTTCGAGCTTATTGTACTAGAGTATTCGAAAAATTATACTCTAGAAATGCTGTAGGCAGTGATAAATTAAAAGTGTTTAAAACTAACTTGCCACCTGAAAGTCTCGAAATGTAAGACATTGTTTGATATCTCATTTATATTTCTCCCGAGGCGTTGAAGGCATTGCAACATGTTTTGAATTATTGGAATGCTCGGCTATTTATGGAAAAAAATTTATCTGATAAGTTCCAAAAATAATCCAGCGTGTTATATAAACTGGTATCTTAATGAGGTCTACGCCTGAGGGAATGTAAATTTTCTGCAAGCTGATGTATAGCTGGAATGTCTTGTGTATATTTTGAATGCGGACTTTTTATCGTATTTAATTCTGCAGTTCTGAAAATTGGAAACGAATTCAATATAACCAGATAGACAGTTCTCCATTTCAGAAAATCTACTTAATATGAAAATAACTAAATGAAAAGAATATTAAGAAAATATTTTTCAAGATCAAAATTATAATCTTATATTCATCAATAATAACAAACTAACTGAATGTTTTAAGTAAGGAAATTCATTATTGAAAGTTTTAAAAGAGTTGACTCTCTGTACATCTTTTTGAAGTTGGCTTGTTTACATGTTGTTTTTGTGGGTTAGAACATTACAAGTAGAATGTACGAGTATCGGAGTATATCACGGGCACATCTACCACGATTTAAATCGCTTAAATATGGTTTAATTTCACCTAGTTAATATATAAATATTATAACAGAATTCAATTACAATTCACATGCGTGTACTTACTCAGTACAGTTATGTGAAGAAGTTTCTTCCGTGTATCTTCTCTGCCATTCTCACCGAAATCAGTTGATACGAGTATTATTCTCGGCTTTACTTGATAATAAACCAATAATATAGCTGATACCAAACCGTTTTGTCTATGGAGGTACATCACTCTACATATATTAAACACTTCTTTCACATTCAATTTTCTTCAATGATTCCAAATCTTCCGAGACAAAAGTTATCCCAGGACACGTCATAATTCAAGAAAGAACGCATTACATATTTCTACTTTACAGTCCGTTGTTAAGAAGTTCATTATATAAAAACAATTAAAAAACTCATAACCTAGTAAATAATAATGTATTTGAAATTATTCTGCATTCTGCAAGAGATTTCACGGTAGAATAAAAGTATAACTGCATACAGTGTTGCCAAGTCAATTACTAGAAATATGATGAAAAATTAAATTATATAGCATACTTGAAAAATATGCATATTGTTAAGTAATTATTGAGGTATTAGGTTAAACTTGGATCTTTAGGTTAGTGGAAATAAATTGGTATTCGGTTTGAATTAAGGGAATCTAGTAATAATGAATGATATCATTTTCATTGCCTTGGTGAAAATGTCTTGAAACTATTCAAGATTATAATTGAATAAACCTCATTCATTTATTTCATAAAATCGATTGTTTCAAGTACTCATTGATAAAAAGGGAAATATGAAAACTTCTCAATTATTTTTCAGTTCAATATCGAACTAAAGCCTTTCGTTGATGAGATATTCAAAATAATTCTTCTATCAGGGCCGTATCATCGAAAAAGATCTGTTATTATTTTCAATGATTTTTGTATGTAGGTAAACTAATGTAGAACAATTAGAGAAATTGTAGATCAAAAAACAGATCAATATGTATAGATGTGTATATTTTTTAAGACAGTGTATATATTTTACCCAAGTGAATGATAGATTTGTTGATAAAAAGAATATATATTATGAAAGGCGACTGACACAAATTAAGTTTCAACTGTTTGAAACTTAAACTATTTTTAGTTTAAGTTTCAAAACTTAAACAAAATACGTAATCAACTAGAAAAAAATGCTTTATACTAAAAGTCGAAGAAAATAGCCGAATTCTGCATATCGAAATCTCAATTGGCAACACCGACTACATGAAACATGGAAACACAGAAGAGTCCAATACCCATCATTACAAAGTACGTACAAGAGAAACGAAGAAGGCGCTGCTCGGTCTACCAAGTTCGGATCCCACGGCTCGGCACACGTGACCGCGAGATGCACACCTGTATCTTTTAATCCGTGATCGCCACCAGTGGCGGAGATCTTATCTTTTCAATTTCGTTTTGCTGTAGCTGCTGCTGCATCTCTATACATATACGATTACTGGATGGTCCTTTTTTCATTCGCTTCGTTTTTGTTTATGGGAGCCAAGACGTATCAGATTACTCGGTGGATACTGTGGTAACTGCAGAAGTTAATTATCCGATTGGGGGTTAAGATATACCTACGATTTTTTTAGCGGTTAAAATTATTGAGCGTTTGTACATGTTGTTTTGGTTTTTGTTGAGTAAATCGGATATCTGAATGTTCAGATTGTTGTTTTCTGGCAGAAGAGTACCTGTCTGGTCCGCTTTTATCGTTATTGACCATCCGAGAAACTGGCTTGTATTTTGTAATCTTGTACCTAATGAGAAATATCCAAATAAAACTAGAATGAACTCTTGGTTGTCTCTTATATTTTCAATTAAATCTATATTTTGTAATTGAGGATTAGAATGAAATACTGAACCTATATTTTCATTTAATCATTACATGTTTTATATATCTATATCTAAATATATAACTTAGTCAGAAGTTTTAAAAATTCTTTCAATTTCTGAAAGACTGTTGAATATATTTATAGTAAGTATTCTATTGGTACGTAAATCTATAAACGTGAGCTAAGTACTCCATAAATTTAGTACTTAGCCTTTGTAAAATTTCTGAGAAGCTAGAGAGTACTAGAAGAGAAGATTTACCTGAAACCAAACTCCCAATCCTCAAAATGTTATATTGGATTAAATCACTCCATATGAACAATTCATTTCATTGAAATCAAAACCTAAACTACCTTATTTCAATTATGGATTCGAGTATATATCCTTTTCTTCCTTGTTTGAGGGAGCTACACACTCGTCGAAATGCTTTTTGGAAGGAGGAACGCATTTTCAATCAGAAAAACAAAGTTATTTACTAATATACAAACTTTTTTACGAAGTTAAAAAAAAGAAAATACAACTGAAAATAATACAGATCTAAAATCTCTACCAAAATGGGTAAAAAGTTCATAATGGCAAAAAACCACAGAAGATGAAATACAGATACAAAAGTATCAATAGTATTATAGTTATAGCGGTTATTCTGCATTAGCAGATCAATTGAACTTAAAATCACAAGTTTTATGGCATTTTCTTGAGCTTGTGCATCTCATAAAAACGCTTCATCCCCTCAAAATGCTCTTTTTTTTTGAAAATGGGCTAACGCTCGAAACATGTTGACTATTTCATATTGTTGAATAAATCGTGAAGCCAAGAGTTTAATTTAATTTAATACTGTTTCTTCCATTCATTTCTCCATTTTAGTTTGGTGTGGTGTTTTTTGCTCAAACTTCACAAGTGCGATTTTGTAACGTACGATCTTAGAGATTTTCTATGTTGTGCTGAATCTCTTTGAACCACTTTCATCTACTATATTTACTTTTTGTTGTATAAATATATAATTTTTCTACTGGCATGAAACAAGTGTAGAGGCACACTGCAGGATACAACCTCCCAATTAAACAGAACAACATCAAAACGTTGCATGCAAAATATTGATGCCACACGCAAAGAAGTTCATCAGTAGATCCTCAAAATAAAGAATCAATGGTTAACAGTATGTTAGGACAAAATCTCACGAAAGCAAAACTAAACAAATTTGAATTCTATCATGAATACAGACAATTCAGAAAAGAGACAGAAACAATACAACATTCAATGATAAAATATAAAGTAATATACTATAAGAAAGAATCAATACAGAAGTCTGCAAAAAAAAATTGAGAGGTGTTTTGATTTTTTTGTGTAATTCTCATGATTTTGTGTGTGTGAATCCTAAAATGACTGTCATTTCGTCATAGAACGTCACGGTTTCTGACAATGTAGGTATCTATGTTAAACAAGTTATCATCTTAAAATCTTGAAATTTTTTTCATTTATAATTGCTTAACAAAACTTATTTTTTATCCAAAACTCATCAGTAGCACTAAACAGATTCCTTTCACCCAGTGAGACTCCTTTCAGTGCATTTTAATCCAACCTTAACCTTGAAATGCTTTCAATAGTCCTTTGACGATTTGTTCGTAGTAATAGTCTTTGTTATTGTCTAAAAATGTCTCTATGGCCTCTTTAAAGCAATCCGCCCTTCTCTTTGAGGATGCGTCATGATTGTGATGAATTGTACTTTTCTTGCGTGAGACTTGAAAAGTTTGATACTAAGTATTTAAAGCAATTTCCATGTCATGGAAGTGACTTTTGAAATTGCTTCATCGATCCCAGCTTTATGTCAAGCAATGGTAAAAGAACTTTATCAGAAGGCGCCAAATTTTCATGCAGGACATTCTTTTCGCCTTCGTTCTCTACAAAAGTAACAATCATCGCTAGGTTCTTTTGTCGCCTTACCATAGGAATCGCATATCAGAAAGGTTCTCCAACATATCGTTTGTAGACTTTATGAGGTGCCCAAACCTTATCCTGATCTCGAACTTTCAAGGCAGAATAGTTCTTTATTTCATGAAAAATTCCTACAAAAGGCTACAACAGTACTTTCAGATATTTCATGGATGATGATGGTGCTATATTCATTCCGTTAATTGTTACTGTTGATGAATTTTGTTTGATCCTATGGTTGTAAATAATGTATTGACACTTACTAAGGTTTGGTGTTTGTCGCCACTTTGAAAACTATTTATTTGTTTCGTCCATCAGTTCCTGTTTTTGCTAGTGTATTTGTCTATTGTTTTTGCATGTGCTATCAACAAACTGCCATCTGTATATGAACATTCTTCGAAAATTGTTTCTGAGTTTTTCTAATATGAAGATCGCAATTCACAGAAATAAAGTCTTCGAATCAAAGTTGGTCCAACATTTGTGTTCACAAAGCTTCAAATGACATAAGGCTGATCGACACGCCACTGTACACACCTACAAAAAACAAATTGATCGATCTTACTCAAAGAGACTTTAACTAGTCCGAAATCTTCTTATCATTGAAAGCATGCCCATCATTTTTCTCCGTTCGACGACTGCCCATCGACATCATTGTCAGCGCGCCCCTGTGTATTATTCTCTTCGAGGACCCTCGCAGCAGGCGATCTCTATTTCTTTTGTTCACGTTTCTGTCATATCTGGTTTTGTTTTTCGGAGGCCATTTCAATAATTCTTTCCATAACTGTGAGCATCATTGTTTCGGATTCCACGCTTCTTAGGAAGCTTTTGTGACAAGACGATTTAAATGAAGATGTAACTTTCATGTTGAATGAACAGGATAATCGAGACAAAATGTGTCGATACTCAAGAATTATTACGAAGATACATAAGAATTATCAAAGAAAATATATGAAACTGTATTACTCGAAAAAGCTCTAATTTACCTATGTTAATAATAGTAAAACTTTTATTTTCAACGGATATACATCCATTTACAGGAAATAAATTAAAATTGTACACAAATAATAATAAATGAGTTGGTATTCGTGGCTTAGTCGGAAGAACGCCCGACTATGGTGCGGTAGAACTCTGGTTCGAGTCCCTGTGAAGGCTCCAACCAGAGGTTGTTTGTGTTTGTCTATGATTTAAGTAGTTTGAATGATGATATATGCTGGGTAATGTAATATAGCATTGGTTACAAGCCCAATGGCCGTTCGGAACTGGCGTTAAACTGTAAGTCCACTGAATTAAAAAAAAATAAGAAAAACTTAAAGAAAAAACAAGAAAGAGAGTATAAGCAATATATACAACGAGAATAGAATTTAAAAAAAAATGAGATAGTAATGAACAATAACTGATTGGAACAAACTAGAAAATGAAATATTATCTATTGCAAAGTCACACGTAGTCAACAGAAGTTAATGGAATGTAGTTGATAAAGTCAACGAGAATAAAATTAAAAACAATTGAAATAGTAATATAAAATAAACAACTGAAACAACTCTAACATTAAAATATTACATATTACAAAGTCATATGCAGACAACATAATTTCATGAAAATATCACGACATCCCATTGTACAAATCTGAGTGTCATCTCAAAATCACTGATAGCTGATCAAAATAGGTATCACATCGACCGCAGCACCATCATAAAGATTACATATACAGTTAGGAGAACGTGGCATAGCATTTGCTCTGCTGTAATTAACATAAAATGTATTATTCCGCCTCAGACCAGGTCTTGGTACGCCAATATTCATTTCGCTGAGAAGCAATGGCGAGTCGATCGAACTATGCAAAATTTTGAAGAGAAACATTACACCAAACCGATCACGCCACAACTTCAATAATTCAATTTCCAGACTATCGGTTAGGATGGAATCGTCGAAGCCTCTCTAAGGATATTGCCTATAACATCTGTAGTCCTACATATACTTTAGACATTTCCTCTGAACTGCCTCCAAGTCGACAATAGAATTATTTTGCAGAGGACACCAAATTACAGACGCGTGTCATAGTTTACTGCGAATGAAGTAGTAGTACAGCATTTTCATTGTGCAAAGATTAACAAAACTGCCCCAGTTTCTGACCAAATAACCCAGCATTCTAGAAGCAGAAGCCGTTATACAAAGTATGTGTTCAAAGGACAGTTTATAGTAGAAAAGAACACCTAGATCCTCAAACTCAACACATCTGTCCATAATTTGACCTGCCAATGTATAGCTGTGGTGGATTGGAGTCAACTTTCGGGTAAATTATAAAACTGATTGATGAAGCCGATACTTGGAGAATATTAATATCCATAATGAAACAATATTTTGAATTTTCTCATATATTAACAAAATTACGTATGACGCGTTTCGAAGTTGTTGACGGGTTGTTCATTCAGCATTTGATAAAGAAGTAGTACTTCGAAACACGTCATGCGTATTTTTGTTAATGTATGAGAAAATTAAAAATATTGTTTCACTATGAAAATGATAAAACTTTACATTTACTGATATTCAGTTTCAGCCCATTGTCGATCATATTTGATAGAAGCTACACTTTTTCAAATTTTTTCTATTTTTTAAATTATTTACATTTTTTCAATCATTGTATTTTATATCAAGAGATGTGTAAAAAGGGTTCAATAATACTTTGTAATAAAGAAATGGAGAATCCCTATAGATGGAATAGAAACCGTAAACCAAATTTACATAAAAATAATAGAGTGATATTTATAAATTAATTTTCGAAACAACTATATAATTTTATACATTACTATATATTATATATTGAATATCTAATAATTGATTAATTTATTGGCAATAAATGCAATGTTTCATTAAATACTCCTAAAACGGCGGCCATTTTGTGACTTCCAATGAATAAATAACAAAACGACGAGTGTAAACGAATGCAGTGGAAAATCGGGTTTCGGCAGCATCAGTTTTACGTAATAGAAATCCTAAAACAGTTCTCCAAATGGCAAAGTTCGACCGGTATGGAAACAACGACGGAATATTATGCCATTAGCGCGAATGTGGATGACCTCTATCTCTGGAATTTTCACTTTGCGCTAGACAGCTCGACGACATGATGTTTCGTCCACAAATATGGCCGGAAAGCGCGAATTATCTTTATTGGTTCAACTGCTGTAAGTTAGGAAATGCCGTCGCGCGTTTTTACGCCGTACACGTAGCTGAGAAACGGAAGGAATTAATAAATTGTTCGTTTTTAGACATCCACGCCCGGATTTTTGCGTTAAGGTTAACCGCTCGGCGTGTCAGTTTCGGTTTCTACCAAAATTGAGAGTTATTCTGCTCGGACTTCTTTTCCGCTTCAACTACCAGGTTTACTAATAGACAAAGAACTGTTTGTAATCTTCTGAAATTTAATATTCTTGTAATACATCTATTTCTAGATATTGATAAACCGCCACGTCGAGCATAAAAACGGACGGCCTTATCATCCTTTTCCCGAAATTCTTCAGGCAATTTTCGACCCCTATAACTTCGTTGAGGATGGAACTAATGACCTGAATTTTATCAGTTCAGTTATCAAACAGGCATTATACAAATACGGTATATTTCAAATTACATTCAATTTGAAACATTAGTTTTAGAATGATTACTAGTCAAAGTTTCTCAAATTTTTTCACTCACTGACTGCCGATCATCAAAAGTCTAAGGCACTTCTAGCAGAGATAGAAGCCTCAACTTTAGAATACAATTAGTTTTAGGTGTATTAATCAAGGAAATTAAGTCAATTGAAATATTCCATAATTTCTGTTCAGTTTTCTGGATACAACTACAGTATAAATAACTCTGGAATCACATTGCAATATATAGGATTACAAAGTTACATTTGAAGTTAATGAATAGGTATATAGATAATACGACTATCTACAAAGAGAAATGAGATGCCATCAAAAACAAAGCTTGTAAAAAAATAAATCTCGCATTTCAGTTCTTCTAACTTGAAAAATTGTAAGATCCATGTAATAACAAGTCGCTCAATTTATTCAGCCCCTTCTTAAAAGATCTTCTGTCTTAAGTTATTACGTAATTAGCTAACCTAACAACATCTTATGATGACCATAATATCAAAATGTATCATGTTTTAATTAAAATAGATTGACTTGGTCATGGAAACACAATGTATCTCACAAGTAATACATATTATATTAAATAAGGTTGATAGGTACGATTGCCAAGTCTATTTATTTTATTTAAAACTTTCTTTCAACAAAAGTATTCAATCACAACGTTATGGAATGAAAAAGTGATGCAAAACGAAGAAACTCGAAAAAATCAGGTACCTAATTATGTCGGTAATATTGTCCCATTCACAAATATCACTGAAATATTGATAGATAATATGAACCACCATTCGTATTCGAAGACCTCCCTCTTTGTTAGAAACAACTGGACGTTCAAATCAACCCCTTTTTTATATTCGAATCAATTTAACAACCAATAAATTTATCCAATTCGAAATTTCATCTGCATGAAATGATTTCAAAATGCAAGGATAACTCTTACCAATACAAACATTTTTTTAAGAGAAATCAAAGATGAAATCTTTGTAGAATTATAACCTCAATTAATAATGTTTTCTTGCTTAGTTATTACTCATTATTTAGAGATTCAGTTAAATAAATGAATATGTAGATATTGATATTATAGATTTAGTTTAGTATACTTGATAATGTTTTTTATGAATATTATAATTTTTTAATATTGTATATCTATGTTATTATTGATATTTTTAGTTACCAAATTCTGTATTTCCTTATTCATTCCATATTTTCCTGTAACTGGATAGTTCCCTGTTGGAAATATAAGCTTATTATTACTATTATAACCTAAAAATGAAGAACCTTATTTAAACACCCACAATTACCATGCAATAAGTATTTTATTGCAATTTAGGAGTTTTTTACTAGTCTGATAATATTTTTCCGTGGATTTCAATACTTTTTACAAACTCATATGTTTTTGAAATAAATTAAGCGTATGAAAATAAATATAATTGTTTCTATTAAACAGGTTAAGGCATTAAAAACAACCTTCTGGCACACTATAAGAATTCAAGAAAACATTCCACTCTCCCATATACTGAAATACTTAATGGAAATATAAAAACTCAATTTTTTTCCCATCATATCATATCGAACAAAAATAGATAACTCAACGTGATATTTCAATGTCGACTTAATTACTGAACACCATGATCGGTTTTCGCGGTTCAGCAGACAAACTGGAATCGAAAATTGAACAGAACATAAGCAAAACAAACTGGTTAGTATTGAATTTGCCTCATTACCTTGATAAGTATTTGAAATGAAAGCAATAACGCTTGAATTATCATAAAATTGCTATTTAAAGACCACGCTTATGGTATGTGTGGAAAATTGTACCAGGAAATATAAAGCGGTCGATGTTAGACGAAATGTCGCCAAACACTTAAGAAAACTGGTTGGTCGAAACGTTTCTTGGAAAGAGGTATTTGTTAGACTGCAAGTCGCCAATCTTTTAGTGAAGTCATTATAATAATATAATCTGAAGTCTAAATGGAAAAATTGTCTCTTCTGTCCATCGCTCATTTATTCTCAGAACTACGCAACAAAGAACTTTTAAGCAACTTTTAATTTTGAAAACTGACTTACAAAATATGCAAATGAAATAATATCTAAAACAAATTCAATTAGAATAGAGTGGATATGGAAGAAAAGTAACTTATCTTGGAAAGAAAGTTAACGCTTCATTTGAATATGAACGATGTATTAACTATTATTTTTGTTTCAGTATTTTTACTGGCCAAATATCAAACATCAAAGAGAAAATAGGAGTGATGGGAGCAACAAATAAGTTTTGATCTGGAGCAAAAGACAGAGAAGGAAGTTCTGCGCAAAACAATAGATAGGTATAATTTTAAGTTGAGGCATATAACTGAAGTTGTTTTTTAATAATTTAATATTATATATGCATCATAATACGTGTAATAAATTCAGAGTTACTGTTAATAATCCTGTACCATCCACGCCGTTTTTCAATTAATAGATAATATAGTTTCATTTTGTCTAGTAAAAGTAGTTAAAAGAGTATTGGCAATTAAGGATTGCCCATTCCTAGCAAACTAGCCCGGTTTAGTCCTGGCAATGGAGCGTGGCCCATCGATATCACTCCAGACTTTTACTCACTCTGGGTGAAGTTTATAAGCAAGTCTTCGCCCAGTCTTCTAAATGGTGTTTTTTCATAGATATAGAACTTCAAATTGCAATAAAACAACGATGGATCATTCGATTCACAAGAGTTTTTTTTTATTCGAAAGATCATCTTGTGGCATTACATTTTAAATATGATTTCTGGCATATGACCGCCACGGATGGCTCGGATGTAGTCCAATCTGGATGTCCAATTTTCCATGACCTCTTAAAACATTTGTGGCCGTATATCGCAAATAACACGGCGAATATTGTCTTCCAAATGGTCGAGCGTTTGTGGCTTATCCGCATAGACCAATAACTTTAGTAAGGCTACGTCAACAAACAAAACTGCCGCATTTAGAGTGAAGATAATCCTCAAGTGTATGTCAAAACACCGTTACATCCAAAAAAACTGACTGTTCGGTGCGCTTTATGGGCTGGTGGAATCATTGGTCCGTACTTCTTCAAAAACGATGATGGCCAGAACGTTACAGTCAATGGTGATCGGTATAGAGCCATGATTACTAACTTTTTCATTCCTGAATTGAACAACCATGACGTCCAGGAGCTGCGGTTTCAACAAGACGGCGCAACATGTCACACAGCTCGTGCCACAATCGATTCATTGAAAGATACGTTTGGTGACCGCCTAATTTCACGTTTTGGACCTGTGAATTGTCCTCCAAGATCTTGTGATTTAACACCGATAGACTACTTTCTGTGGGGCTATGTAAAGTCATTGGTCTATGCGGATAAGCCACAAACGCTTGACCATTTGGAAGACAATATTCGCCGTGTTATTGCCGATATACAGCCACAAATGTTGGAAAAAGTCATCGAAAATTGGACTCTGAGATTGGACTACATCCGAGCCGAGCCGTGGCGGTCATATGCCAGAAATCATATTCATAATGTAATGCCACAAGATTATCTTTCGAATAAAAAAAATTCTTGTCAATCGGATGATCCATCGTTGTTTTATTGCAATTTAAAGTTATATACCTCTAAAAAAAACACCCTTTACTAGTGATGAAAGAAATTTTTTTTATTTTAAACGTCCTCGAGTTTTTACTTCAGATATTTCAGGTGGTTTCAGGTGATTATTGATGTGTTATTTTTATTATTGTTATGTTATTTTGTTTCAACACAATATAACTTCTTACGTAAGATCCTACGCAATTACACACACAATTCCATAGCATTGTCCAAAATAGCAACCCCGTTCTTTCCGAAGAATTCCCGTCAGTGCGAGACATACCGGTGCCACGAGGTGGGTCCCTGACGGCCCCCAGAATACACACCGCATCCGCAACACGGCCCCAGGCCTCGACAACCAGTTTGGTGGGATCTCTCGCGGACACATCTGTCCTCTCTCTCAATAAATGTCATTGCGCGGAACTTTTCCACAGAACGCGTTTATCGGTTCGAATATGTATGAGATGTATTAAAACTAAGCGTTGCTACGAGGAAGTTTCTCTCTTCTGATTCTCTTAAGGCCTGACGTGCCAGCAGGATCGGAATACCGACAGTTCTTGAGGATATTTTTGGATAACAGAAGCCAGCAGACGAACAACCCTACCTGGAGGGTACCATGGACTTATGACATTTCTAGAGATTTTTCTTTCTGAACGAAATTACACCAAACAATAAAAATAACAATGGAAAAATCTATATATAAGCAAAAACCTTTAAACCCCTTTAAAACTTAAAAGCCTTTTCAAAAAAATTACGAGAACGTGAAATACGATCGTTGAAGTTTACATGAAAAAGAAGTTCATACAGCTATTTTTTGCAACACAAAATGCATCAGAAATACAGTAAATTAAACATTCTGTCAAAATGTAGGTTAATCAGGTTCTTTAACCTTCAATAATATCATTAATCGATTGGGCCGATACTTGATGAAAATCTAAATACATAATTTAAATAAAACTAAGCAGTTTTTCGATTTTCACTATAAAAAATTAATCAAAACATGACAATATCGTTTCGCCAACACAGTGGCTTCATCAGATGTTGATGATAACTGATGATAAACAGTTTATCATCAACATTTGATGAAGCCACTGTGTTGGCGAAACGATATTGTCATGTTTTGATTAATTATAGTGAAAATCGAGAAACTACTTAGTTTTATTTAAATTCAATAATATCTTTGGTCTTATCGAAAAACCCCCACAAAAATTGTTTCCGTTTGTAAACTTTTTTATAATTTGTAAAATACAACTTACTCGAAAGCATAAAAGAAATAATGAAGGAAGGATGGTATAATAATACATTTATTCCGAACAAATATACATCCAATTACAGGAAAAAAAAACAAAGTTTACACAAATAATGAAAATAAGAAAAATTTAAAAAAAAACAAAAAAGACTGTATAAACGAATATATACAACGAAAATAAAAATAAAATAGATTGAAAATATAAACAATATAAACAATAACTAAATGGAACAAACTAAAGAAAGAATATCATCTATTACGAAGTCAAGCATAAATAAAATTGAAATCAATTGAAATAGTAACATAAAGTAACCGAATTAACCAAACTAAAATTAAAATATCACAGATTACAAAGTTATATGTAGACAACAGAAGTTCATGAAAATATCACGACATCCCATGGCGCTGTTCTGAGTGGCATATTAAAATCACTGATAGCCAATCAAAATAGATATCACATTGACAGGAACAACCATCATAAAAAGAACATATACAGTTGATAGGAGAACGTGAAATAACATTTGATCTGCTGTAATTGATATAAAATGTAATCGCTGATAGCCGATCAAAAAAAGATTTAGAATTATAGCTAGAGTTATTGGAAATTTAAACTTAAAAATTGAAGGCATTTTGTTCGAATCCTCTGGGCAACCTCTACTTTCAATAAAATCTGAATCATTCATTTTAATTATAGGGTATAACAAATAGGTAAAGTTCCATATACTTACTAGTTCACAAAAATAATTTAATAACCAGCTTAATAAAAAATTATATATAATATAAATCAAGTAAAAATGTATAAATAAATAATCATTCATTGCAAGTTGTAAAAAATAGTTGAGAAATAAACAAGAGACAGAAAAATAAAGTTAAATTATCCAATCATATGATTTACTTACTTAATACTCGTATTCTTATATCGAATGAAAAATTATTTTAGTAAAAGATCAGTATCAGCTACTAAAAATTTAATAATATATTAATTAAAAACGAAATATCAATGGAAATATACAAAATAGGTAAACATAATCTAGTTATTGGAGGAATTTTTAAACGAACATATTATGTGAAAATATTGAATATTGAAATATAGGCGTTGAGCTATTCATAATAACGTGTAAAAAACTTTTCGATACATTATTACTACTTAATAGTCTATATGTCAATTAAATCTATAATTAACTTCTTTCGTGTAGTGTACATTCCAAAACTTCAGCCCAGCATTTTTTCGAATGTACAACTTTCTATTCGGAATGATTTGTTGAAATTATACGATGTAGCAATTAAGAAGAGGTATCCCAGAAATAAAACCATCGAATCCATGTACCGTCTCATTATTACCGGAAACTGGAGAAATATGTGCCTTAATTCAATCAGAGATTCAACGGCAGCTGTAGGGTTAAGAGAGTTCTTAAACGTTTAACTATTTCTTTAAAATTAACTATATACATAAATTCCAGCTTAATAAAAGTGACGGAATTAACAGTACCCTCAGTAACTCTTCTATTCTGCCCATTTTTATCGTTCCGGCACTTTTGATCATGTTCATGGAATATTAGAATGACGTAAGAGAAGTAACTTGACATTTGTGGGAACTACTGAGGTTAACTCAGTATAGAAAATGTAAGAAGCAAATAACATTTGTCAAATTTAACTATTTGAAATTTTCTTCTATTTTTTATTATTATGCCAAAGCTGCCAATGTTTAATTTCATAATATGTATTTCTGTTTTTTTATTTATTATTGCCAATATGTATTTTTCCTTCATTTTCATTTATCATAAGTTTCTTAAATGTTAAATTCAAGAAAATATTTGATGTAATTAATTCATTTTTTGTATTACCAACACAAAATATTATAAAAATAATACAAAGTCTGTATTAAAAATTTCGGAAAAACAATGAAACTCAAATTTGTTAAATTTTTAGTGTATTTTAATAGAGAGACGGATCTTTAGGTATACCGTAACGAAAAAAGTATAACGGGTCTTATGTTGTTTTGCCTCCACTTTTTAACTTTGTACCTATTTATTGTTTCCTTCGATGTTCGAATCTTTATTCCTTCTCTAGCTAGGAATTTTCTCATTCAAATCTATTTGTTTTTCGTCAACACAAACAGGCTTTACAAGAATCATAAAAAAGAAAATTTCTCAAGGAATAATTCATAGAATAAATCCTTATATTCATTTTCAATAAACTCCACAGGTTAGTGGTATAAATTTCTTGCAATATTGAAGAATAAATAAAAATGTTATCGAATGGTAAACAGAAAATGCAGACCAACACAGAAGCCGTCTCTGCGGTTAATACTGAGTCCACCTTGGACATGTCAAATTTATTTTACAACACACCTTTATAACGAAATTACGCATATGAATATATTTGCAAATGAAATGAGAATAAATCTTGGATAAATTATCGACGATAATAAAGTAGCAAAAGATAACTTATTTCTCATTTATTAGTTAGTGCAGCTGCGAATTTGATGATTCCTTGAATAACAATTTCGAAAGTACTCCAAGAGAAAACACAAAATATAACTTTACATTTCGAAATTTTCATTGGAACAATCTCTCTTTAAGTATGTAGTTCAGATATTATTTTCCTGGAGTGGAATTCGGTTTCATTTTGAATAAATCTGAATATGAATAAAAACACCTACTTGGAGCAAAGTACAAGTAAAATTCTGTTAGAGCAAAAATTGTTAAACAACGGGTGTTTTTTTCAGAGGTATAGAATTTTAAGTTGGCATTACTGTTGAAGATAGCGACGGATTTAACAGCTGAGAAGTGATTTATTCTCAGTTTGGTTTGGCAATTCATCATGAATAGCCTGAACAACGCTTGCAAATAGTGCAATTTTATTTCGAAAATAATGGTTCTGTGCGGAATACGTATCGCGCGAATTTTGTTCAGCGATAAAGCGCACTTCTGGTTGAATGGCTACGTCAGCAAACAAAACTGCCGCATTTTGAGTGAAGATAATTCTCAAGTGTATGTCAAAACACCGTTACATCCAGAAAAACTGACGGTTTGGTGCGCTTTATGGGCTGGTGGAATCATTGGTCCGTACTTCTTCAGAAACGATGATGGCCAGAACGTTACAGTCAATGGTGATCGGTATAGAGCCATGATTACTAACTTTTCATTCCTGAATTGAACAACCATGATGTCCAGGAGTTGTGGTTTCAACAAGACGGCGCAACATGTCACACAGCTCGTGCCACAATCGATTTATTGAAAGACACGTTTGGTGACCGCCTAATTTCACGTTTTGGACCTGTGAATTGGCCTCCAAAATCTTGTGATTTAACACCGCTAGACTACTTTCTGTGGGGCTATGTAATGTCATTGGTCTATGCAGATAAGCCACAAACGCTTGACCATTTGGAAGACAATATTCGCCGTGTTATTGCCGATATACGTCCACAAATGTTGGAAAAAGTCATCGAAAATTGGACGTCCAGATTGGACTACATCCGAGCCAGCCGTGGCAGTCATATGCCAGAAATCATATTCATAATGTAATGCCACAAGATTATCTTTCGAATAAGAAAAAATTCTTGTCAATCAAATGATCCATCGTTGTTTTATTGCCATTTAAAATTCTATACCTCTAAAAAAACACTCTTTAGTACCAGTTATCAATATACTTGGTTAATTATTGAGAGCCTTAAATCCGTCATAATATGTGCTATTTTTGATTTATTGCAACTTTATATAAAAACTAACTAATATTATACTCATGTACATCACGGACATATATTACATTTTTTATTACATTACATGGAAGCACCTAATTTTTCATATTAAATATGAATATATATGAAGCAAATAGTATTCATTCTTTAACAGACATTAGTTCCAAAGAGTTCAGTATAATTTTAACAGGTATATACCTATTTCACTTTAAAATTGTTCGCATAGCTCTATTCTGTAACTTTTGTAATTGTTGAATTTTTTCTTTAGTTAAACCAATTATCACTGAATTGAATTATTACTGATTTGAACAACAATAATTTCATATATCTATCGCCAGATTTTTTCCTATTCTTTTCAAAAAACTTATTTTTTCAGAGATTTTAGATAAACTTGAAATAAAAATAAAACCAACAACTTTTTTGGTCCTCATTTTCAAATAGCGTCAATAAATGTTTGATTTTTCCTGAAAAGTCAAATATTTACTCTCCTTCTCTTAATAATTCACATTCTGTTCAAATATTTTCTAAATGAACATTATTCATCCTTCCAATGAAATAATGGACAAAAAAGTATTCAACACTCAAATTTTAATCAACTCGAAGCTTTAAATGTGATGGTGACCACGAGCTACCATATCATAAAATTAATTAGTAAAGAACTTATGCCAGCTCATCGGTATTTATTATTAACGAATCGGCTTCATTAATTTTCATTTGAGAAAAAAATCCGTTAGAAGAGCTGTCTTGGAATCATTTATTAGACTTTTATTTGGAAAATAAACGACGAGGTTTATTGGGAACATTTGTGGTCAGTGATTGGAGAATTTGTGGATATAACGCATTAAATTCGATACAAATGACGATGGTTATCAATTCTCGGCAAAGAAAGACAATCAGGAATGAGACACAGATTTTAAGCAATAAAAAAAATTCCTTGCTAAAGCATTGTTTGATTTGAAGGTGTCAAAGCAATTCCAATTTGCATTCACATTTATTTATGCAGACGTAATTCTTACTAGTAGCCGAAAATGGTATTCAAAATTATATTAAATTAGAATAAATATAGTATAATATTCGAATGAAACTATTCGAGAAAAACCAGAATGATATTAGATCCAATAACTAAAGAGTGTTTTTTTTAGAGGTATAGAACTTTAAATTGCAATAAAACAACGATGGATCATTCGATGGACAAGAATTTTTTTTTATTCGAAATATAATCTTGTGGCATTACATTTTAAATATGATTTCTGGCATATGACCGCCACGGCTGGCTCGGATGTAGTACAATCTGGACGTCCAATTTTCGATGACTTTTTCCAACATTTATGGCCGTTTATCGGCACTAAAACGGCGAATATTGTCTTCCTAATGGTCAAGCGTTTGTGGCTTATCCGCATAGACCATTGACTTTATATGGCTCCACAGAAAGTAGTCTAGCGGTGTTAAATCACAAGATCTTGGAGGCCAATTCACAGGTCCAAAACGTGAAATTAGGCGGTCACCAAACGTTTCTTTCAATAAATCGATTGTGGCACGAGCTGTGTGACATGTTGCGCCTTCTTGTTGAAACCACAGCTCCTGGACATCATGGTTGTTTAATTCAGGAATGAAAAAGTTAATAATCATGGCTCTATACCGATCACCCTTGACTGTAACGTTCTGGACATCATCGTTTTTGAAGAAGTACGGACCAATGATTCAACCAGCCAATAAAGCGCACCCAACAGTCAGTTTTTCTGGATGTAACGGTGTTTTGACATACACTTGAGGATTATCTTCACTCCAAATGCGGCAGTTTTGTTTGTTGACGTAGCAATTCAACCAGAAGTGCGCTTCATCGCTAATTTACGTAGTGCGCTATACGTAATCCGCACAGAATCATTATTTTCGAAATGAAATTGCACTATTTGCAAGCGTTGTTCAGTCGTGAGTCTATTCATGATGAATTGCCAAACCAAACTGAAAATAAATCACTTCTCAGCTGTTAAATCGGTCGCCAACTTCAACAGTAATGCCAACTTAAAGTTCTATACCTTTAAAAAACACCCATTATGAGAAATATCATAATTAGGTAACTCAAAGAAGTACGTACTAGGAAGCACATAGAAAATACTGCAAAAACTGTATCCATCGCATATTTTTTTTTCACTAAAAACATTGTCAAGTGGAAAATCTCGAAAGCTCTTTTTCAGAACCTCAACCCAGCGTTCGTTATCACAGAAGATGTCTCCGGCAAATCAACAAGGCTTCTGGGTTGAAAAGATTTCCAGTTGCCCACATTCCACCATCCAAAAAATAGTTTATAACTCGTTCACCATTACCACTGGCAGTTTAAGCTCACCATTTCAGTACCTTATTCTTCGGAAGTACAAGCTTTTTCGAAGATACTTGTTTGTAAGAGCTCAAAACATTGGTATTTATGTGAGTAGTAAAAATAAATTTTGTGTTAAAAGTCACTCCTAAATAGCCGATATTGGTATATCTATTAATTTTATTAATATTTATGTCATAATCATAATAAACTATAATTCTTTTTACGAGCAAAAGACAATCAATGACAGCCAAAATGTTTTGATAACATGGGTTATCAAAACTCATGGACTTTGTAAATATGTAGATAGAAAAATATATTATTAGAGCCTTTACCAGAAATCGTAACCACATTTATGTAAATAGTATCTTCAAATAATTTCTATTGAATAAATATTGGGGTATTCCGTATTAAACGAAAGAACAAGTTCGTCGCCGAATCTCCACGTCCACGGACTGCTTTAAGTAATTCGGAATACCACGATTAAATACCGATCCAATCGCTTAGTAAAATCAATTCGTCCATCTGTTGTCGAGATAATGAAATGCGATTCAGTGGGAGCTTTTTAAAATGTGGTAGCAGTTCGGTAGCATTTTCCACGCCAAATGTTACGGTATATTTGCTAAACTATAGCGGTAATCTTGTCAAACACTTAACGATTTCCAATTAAGTGAGATGGATGACAGATGTTACTCGTTTTGTGTACAGGGTGAGCATATTCAACGGCAGATCTGTTTTTTTATATAAAACTAGCTGACCCTGCGAATTTTGTACACACATTTCTCTGAATATTTTTCAAAAAGCCGGAACGACATGTTTTACTATTTGTGCTACTTTATCTTGTTTTTAATATTTATCCCGTGTGGAGCCAGGGACTTACTCACTTACGAAGGCACTGCAATACTTCCTATTATTTCAAATCATTCGAATTATCAAATAATTCCTATATTTACACGTTTGATGTAATGAAACTATTAACCTGTCCGTTCTATAGTTGATCGGCATGTTCCTAATTTCGTATCAAGTACTTGTCCCATATATTTCATCATTAATTATATGAGATATTTGTTGGATATAAGTAAAAAAATGTTCAGAATTTAGTCCATTCCCGGAAACCAATGAATATAGTGGCTCTGGTGGCTGTACCAATAGCGTCTATTTTAATTGACTCTTTCGCGCAATATTTTGTCGCAAGATTAGTAGTATTTTCTTATCAATAACAATTAAACTCTGCCTTGCAATATTGGCACACAACGTTCATTGGTTCAATAGCAACGATTTGCAGTGAACTAATCTATTTCAACGTTATAATTGAATGCAGGTTGATAGGATTCAAACGCAACCTCTTAATATTGTTAATTTCGATTCCATCGATTCCGTTCTACTTCATTCCGAGCTTCGCGTTGCTCGTCAGTTTGACTTGCTCGTTTATATGTTTGACTTGCTATATTGCGAGTTATGCGACTTAAGTTGGTACATCTAATAGATATCATTTTTAAAAACGAAATTTCAACTGTAAACTAAAGAAAACCAATAATTCTTCTTTATAATCAAATATACCACGTGCTATGTTAGTAACTTATATGTTAGTCTATTAAAACTTACCAAAATTTTATATTAAATTGAAGTTTTAATATTAGTACTGATAGCTCTGAACTAACCGAAATGTGGAATAAGATATTCAGTTTTTTTACATTCTGTTTTTGAGAATGAATAATTATTTCTTACTTATATTATTAATTAAGTATCCTTAAATTTTCTAATTTTAAACGCAATTTTTCAAATTGTATCGCTGACAATAACAAACACAACAAAAATATAGTGAAATCGATCCAGCCGTTGACTTTACATTTCAGTTAGAAAACGTTGGTAGGAGAAAAATATATTGGTTGTTTTTGGGGCTTTCCCGGCAATTATTCGAATTTTTCTCGGCGTAAAAACCATCCTTGGACTTCAACGAACATTTAAAAAAAAAGAATTGGCAAAATTGGTCCAGGCGTTGTTGAGTAATGCGTTTACCAACATATATTGCGATTTACTTTTATATTATAGATTTTCAACAATTTCTGACCCGTCATTTAAGAAAATGCACTGTTGTTAACTGCATATTCCTCTTTATACATTTAGATATTTTCTTTTTGTTCAGGTCGAATAATCCTTCTGATAAATCAGAATTGTTCAGTTAGAACTTGAATAATAGATAATATAATAATTAATAATCTATTATCTATCTCTATCTATTGAAATGATACAACCAATTTATATTAATTCGAATAAATGCTTAATCATTGCAATATTTATAAATGTATTTATAATTCCTTCCACAAGGACTACGAAGAATTGCATCCATAGAAAATGTAATAATAGTTAACAAGGTTTTGTATATATGGGATGTATGAATCTTCAAGGATTTATGTATATCATGAAATTATGAATGATGTAATTAATATTTCAAATATCATTTATTCAATAATTTTATTAATATCTTGGAGAATATATTATGATCAAGCATCTTTCATTCAAAATGTAAACAATCTATAGAACTAGTTTTCGATTTTAAAATATGTAGATACAACAAAGTAAATTAAATAGATAACTTTATCAGACTTATCTTGTCCGATAAAGTGAAAAACACGCCTTAAAGTTCTTTGAGGAATTTTCATTTTGATTCAAATATCAGTGGCCAAAATTAGACCATAATTAATTCCAATTATAAGTTTCAACTTCATAAAGGTTCTCTATGCATTCCAACAAGTTGTATTTCACAAATTTTTAATATATGTATATATACACGGAATATCAATTTCGAAGTTTCATTTCTTTTTTTTTTGACATTCAATATGAACAAAGAGAATATAGTCATTAAAGCGCATAGAGTATAATTCACCCACAGTTTGTCCATAGAGTAAGTATGTATCTGTGTATGTTGTGTGTCATTTGAGCAGTATTTCAATTAATGTTTATTTTAATTAATTCAATCTATTTCTAATATAAAGATCTCTTTTCTTTTAAAATTTCTTTTTCATGTAAACTCTTTGTAAAATTTTCCTAAAAAGTCGCACAAAGTGTTGCATGGCGTCACATATTAATGAATATAGGTTATGTTAATATTATATAATATAATATAGTAAATAAACTTTTGAGGATATTTTATTCGTCTATCAATGTAAGTTATTATGTCCATATATATATTTATGAGTATAAATATTATGTAGAATCAATTTTGTTATCATATGTTTGTTTATGTTTTCACTATGACTATCCTTCACAATGTAGAATTGTATAGAAGGCTTCATATTTCTAAGGTCATTTTTGTTTTTCAAATGTCGTTTTATACTATTATGAAACCCACGTAAAATTAAAGCTACGTTTTGTTCGAGGACTGAATGAAAGATCAGGATCAGACTCAAAACTGAATTCAGTCGTTTTGGGTGCTTTATTCCTACTTGTAATTACTTCATCAATTAAATAAATATAATAGTATGTTTCATAGAATGTAATAGAATGTTTCACGAATGATTATTATTGTTTTTACTATTATATAGAAAGACTTGCTTGAAATGTTAAAATCGACACTTACTGAAATATTCTTGAACCAAATCGAATAAAGAATATGGCAATGGAATTTGTATAGTTCAAGGATAATACTCGTCCAGAATCGTACTCGCTAAGAATTCAAAACAATTCGCAAACCATCCGTCATTTGGTTCTTTCATATGCCGCTTCCAGACCTCGTAATGACATCGGTAGTATACCAAATTACAGCACGGTGGTCACAAATTATCGTGACTAACCCTTTCTCACGAGCTCTTTTTATTTGTCTTCTAGAGAATAATCGATGATTCACTTACTGAGCTATTAAGCTGCCTACAATTCAAATTAGGCAGCAATTCTAAAGTAATTCGAGAAGTTGAGTAATTTCTCTTTCTAACATAGATAATTTACACTTCGTAAATGACGTGACAATTAACATAATAAATATGATAGAGAAATGTTAGGATGTTGTTTTTGATTTATTGTATAATAATTTAAATCCTGAATACAGTTCTTTTCGAATAAATACTGAAGTCATTCCTAGGTATTCTCGTAACAATGATACCTAATCAACGAATTCCTAGATATAACCTCATAAATCAAGAATATGTAGATAGAAAACAATCTACTGGCTAGAGGTTACCTTGTGGTTTAAAATAATTGTACCTTGTAGATATTCCACATGAACACCTCTGTTTAGATCAGATAGTTTACAAAGAACGTACTACCCAGACAAATAATGTTTAAATTCTATCGATATAAACAACCATTACACCTAACACTTATATCAGCGGTTCTCAAACCATGAGGTGCCTCGTGGGAAACTTGAGCTCGGTTTAAGAAGCTATACTTTAAAAACAAGCACGACTTCTCATTCCTAACTAGTGAAAAATTAAAAACAAATAGTTCATTTTCACAATTTTTTTGGACATTATGTACTCATTGTATTTTTGTTTCTTATGAAAATTATACATGTTATTTGGACTTTGACCAATTCTGCACTAGGCGAGAAGTACACAGGGTAATGTACAGAGCGCTGGGGTCAGATGATATTGCAAAAAAAAAACTTTTAGAAAGTCACAGTAAAATTAAGTTTCGGAAGCCATAACCTAAATAACAGTGGAGAGTCTTCCTTATAACACAACAAGTATTTCATCCTTTATTAATTTCAATTAAAATTTATTGCCGCAATTTATATACAATATATATGACGTATTCAGGATGATTGATATTCACATTCAAATTTCTAACACGCAACCAGAACATTGTATACAAATTTATTGTAAGTAGATGTTTGAAATTCAGTTGTAAAGTAGATGATTATTTTTTGTTTAAATCTCGAAGTTTTCTGGTAGAAAGAACAATTGGAGTATATTCTAAGTAGTATAACAATCTAATAACAATATTCTATAGTAACAATCTCGAAGAAAACATTATATACCAAAACGTAAAATATGCCAATAACAAATTTATAGCCAGGAGTATATCAATACAATAAAAATATCTATACTTTTGAGTATTATTTCCTATTCACCATAAGTTCGAAAGAAGTCATAAAGTGAGCCTTTTTACCTATTATATAACCAGGAAAAGAACAGTCAATAAACATGTAACACGATGCAATAAATAAGTACCTTAAAATTAGGTGAAACTTTCCGCTCAGGCGTTTAACAACTAAGGACTAAAATATATTCTTAAAAATGAAAAGAAAAATATGTCACTACTACTGCTGCAAAACCAAAAAATATATATTTTCCAGTGAAGTAATTCCAGTAAACAAAAAAAGTTTTTACTATGTGTAGAAACATTCATTGATTATAATATTCACAGTTAATTTTTTTGTTTCGTGATGAAGGTGTATGAATTCAATGAAAATAATTAAAAAAATTGAAATAAACATTGGTAAATAGCAGTGTTAAATGTGATTTGTATTGATGTTATTAAGAAATGTATGTAATAAATGTGAAGAATTTCATTCGGTACTCTGCAATATGTATTGTTTATTTTTTTCTCGAATCTGTGGGCAGTTGGTAGCCCTTTGTGAGATGCGTTCCTAAATGCTAGCACATCGCCACGTAGGGCCCAGTAGATCGTCCGCGTCCGTTTAGGGAACGAGTTCAGGTCACACGTCCATATGGTAAAATGGAGAACGAAAAACGGAAGTGTATAAAAGAGAAATAAGTATACCTTTTTGAAGCGACAGTGGTTGAAAATCCGTTCGTCCTTGTTCGAAAATCGAGAGTTTCGATTGTGGCTTGTCGGCACCGCTAAAAAACAACTAGACACTACATGACTGGCCCGGCAGCCGCTGTAAAAAGGCGCTCCACAGATCACTTCTGTCATAGCACAAGAAAACCACTGAATGGCGCGTGTCAGTTTGGCGCAAATTAGGAAATCGCAGCCGCCTACGCGTCCGTCTTATTTCTCTGTGGATCGAGAAACGGAGAAATGGCTCACACGCACGCACACTCTCTGTGGTCAATTAGCTCGTTCTTTGCTCGCGACTGAGACGAGACTCTGCAAGTTATCGCGTTCTCCTCGCGCTATGGCGTTACCCTGTCTAGGCCGCTTTTTGCATCCATCATCTATCGATCGTTCTCGATAAATTTGCATGCATTACAAGCGCAAGGGGGCCTATTGGCGGCTCTACCATCGGGTAACTGCCGATTGGCTAATCTTTATCGAAATGGCGTTAGAAAAGACCAATAGTGGACGTTTGCAAAAAAATGCCTCTGACATAACGTCACCAACGTCGAGAAAAACATAATGCTATCAAAAACAAAACTTGTGCAAAAAACAAGTCTCGCAACGCAGTTCTTCTATAAGTAGAAACTTGTGAGATCCATGCCATACGAAGTCGCTTAATTTATTCAGTCTCTTCTTAGGAGACCTTCTGTCTAAAGTTATTAAATCCAACCTAACATCTTACGGTGACCATATCAACATTAAAAATCTTTTATATTTTAAATAAAATAGGTTCACTTGGCAATCGCACTGAAAACAATCTTATTTGCGAATGATACTTCGTTGGCTGTTTCCGTTGAGAGTCCGGAGAAGCTTTCTCTGGTATGTGTAATTTGGTAAATGCCTTGATTCTAAATATTGAGAAGACTGACTGTATATTTTTTGGCATTAAAAACTTAAATCGGACATTGACTATACAATTTGATAGTAAATTAATCACCTCTAATGATCATGTTGAATTCCTTGGAGTATATACTGATTGTAATTTGATATGGTGTCAACATATTGATGTTTTATGCAAAAAATTAACTAAAATCTACTTCGCAATAAATCAAATAAAGGATTCAGTTCCTAGAGAATCGGAGTTGAATGTTTACTATGCCTGATGCTATAGTCACTTATCCTATAATTTATTGCTGTGGGCCTCTCTAATATAGGTAGAGTATTCGTGCCCCAAAAACGTATTAACATATGATATTTGTTCTGAATGCTCGTTCTTTCTGTAGGTCGGTATTCTGGCATATGGGATAGTGACGGTTCCCTGTATATATACATATGTACATTGTATGTGAAGGAAAACCATAGTAATTTGGTGAAATAGTCTACAAGAAATCCTCAAGTGTTGCTAATTCCTCATTACAGAACTTCTAAATATGAATCATCACCAACGTATAAAGGAGTTAAGCTCTTCAATCATCTGCCTGATTGTATGAAACGTTTACCCAAAATTGAATTTTGAAACGTTGTATAGTTGAAGTTGATCAAGAAATGTTACTGCTCTGAAGAATATTTCAATCATCGTGATTTCTCATTATTTTGTAATTTGTACCCTATAGATTTGTTTCTATATGTCTAAAAGGATAAATAAAGATTATTATTATTATTATTTAATATAATATTTTACGGGTGTTTTTTTTAAAGTTTATTAGAACTTTAAGTTGACATTACTGTTGAAGATGGCGACCGATTTAACAGCTGAGCAGTGATTTATTCTCAGTTTGGTTTGGCAATTCATCATGAATAGACTCACGCCTGAACAACGCTTGCAAATAGTGCAATTTTATTAATGGTTCTGTGCGGAATACGTATCGAGCACTACGTCCATTTTATCGTCGACAATCTCGTTCAGCCATTCTGGTTGAATGGCTACGTCAACAAACAAAACTGCCGCATTTGGAGAGAAGATAATCCTCAATGGTATGTCTAAACACCGTTACATCCAGAAAAACTGACTGTTTGGTGCGCTTTATGGGACGGTGGATTCATTGGTCCGTACTTCTTCAAAAACGATGATGGCCAGAACGTTACAGTCAATGGCGATCGGTATAGAGCCATGATTACTGACTTTTTCATTCCTGAATTGAACAACCATGATGTCCAGGAGCTGTAGTTTCAACAAGACGGCGCAACATGTCACACAGATCGTGCCACAATCGATTTATTGAAAGACACGTTTGGTGACCGCCTAATTTCACGTTTTAGTCCTGTGAATTGGCCTCCAAGACCTTGTGATTTACCTCCGCTAGACCACTTTCTGTGGGGCTATGTAAAGTCATCGGTCTATGCGAATAAGCCACAAACGCTTGACCATTCGGAAGACAATATTCGCCGTGTTATTGCCGATATACGGCCACAAATGTTGGAAAAAGTCATCGAAAATTGGACGTCCAGATTGGACTACATCCGAGCCAGCCGTGGCGGTCATATGCCAGAAATCATATTTAAAATGTAATGTCACAAGATTATCTTTCGAATAAAAAAAATTCTTGTCAATCGAATGATCTATCGTTGTTTTATTGCAATTTAAAGTTATATACCTCTAAAAAAAAACACTCTTTATTACTTGGGAGATACATTGTGTTTTCATGCGAAGACCAAGTTAATCTAGTTTATTTAAAACAAAAAATTTTCAGTATTGATATGGTTATTATAATACGTTGTTAGTTTAGCTAATTACTTAATGACGAAAAGCCTCTTAAGTGGCGACTGACTTTCAAATTAGAAGAACTGAAATGCGAGACTTGGTTTTTCACAAGTTTCGTTTTTGATTGCATCTCATTTTTTTTTGTAGATATTTTTACATACACTATGCAGTTGTTATATCTAGAAAATTGGTCCATATTCACAACATATTGACGTTTCCTTTGATTTATATACACGAACTTATAGGGGGTCGAAAATTGCCTGAACTGCTACGAAAAAAGGATTATGATACGGCTCTTTTATATGAATATATATGAATACATGATGGACAAATTAGATCATGTAACTATTTTGATGTCAAATAGGGGGGAGAAAATATTGACAGTTCAGGCCGTCTTAGAAAGGAGCTTTTGACAGGAATTTGGAACTTACCAGCTATTATCAGAGTAAAGAAACCAAGTTTAAGGTACTTTGGAAATAAAAAATGCAAACCGATGCAATTAAAATCTATTTATCTTCTTAGGTATATTTAATAGACGATTTGAACAGAACTACGCCGTTCTAATAGTATAGAAATCTCGGAATACGTTTCAACATATTATATATTAACTATCAGGAAACCTTTGATTTCGTTTCTTCTCCATAGTCATCTTCAAAAAGCCTTGTAGGCAGTCATTTTAGCAAAAAATAACCGATGTAATGATTATTTCTGACTTGAGTGATGGAATTCTACATTGATAAATGCTACATTTATTATTGTGGAATTCCACAAATTGTGTAGGTATATCATTTTGCATTAGAAAAACTATCGAAAGTGATAATTTCAACCTTTACATTAATAATATAACTTTATGTTGTTTATTTGTTGGTTAAATAACTCTTTTCTATCTTTCATTGAGTTTCTTTATCATATTATAATTTCAAAAATCGTTTTTGTGAAAATTTTGCAATCTTGAAATGTACTCCATGTAGTTGAAAAGTTGTTCTCTCCTTTTTTATTTTATACGCCTAATTTATCAAAATATTGTACGTGTTAGCATTTTCTACAAGTCAAATCAATTTTTTCCATAGGTAAACAATTCTAAACTATTTTTACTTATGACTATAATATAAAACAATATGAATTCTTAGGTTTTACATTACTCCATGTCTATGCTATGGGTGTAATTCAAGACAAAATATTAAACAAAATCGAAAACATACACAACTATAAAATGTTCCAGATAATAAAAGTTATAATATGGAATGCTAACAGAAGAATTCTATAACATTAGATCCAAAATTGAAAACTTGAACGAAGTTTCGTGACAAATCTAAGTTTCTTCAAAATCGAAGTTTTTTTATCAAATTGAAAAAATTTAATGCACACTACAAATAAAATAAATTATAGTGAACTTATATGCAATGGACCACATTATGTATTTAATTCTTATTATTAATGTTCCTCTACCATGTCACATACATTTATATCTGTTAGTTAAACATCTCTTTTTAATTTTGGAAATCTCAATGAAGTAGTGTTATAGTAAAATATTTGTAAGAACAAGCCGTCAAACGAACAGTCTCTTTGGAATTGACTTTATGTTACGTTCTTTGTATGTCGAGTACCACTCGAAACTCCCAAAAGGGATTTTATGGGGTGGAAAATTGAACACGCTTACCTGTGAATAGCCATTGAGGTGCAACTGACTTTACGTATAAATAGCACGCAATAAAAAGTTAAAAGTTGATTACAATAGGGAGAGGAAGTTCGCCACTTGAGGTGTTTGTGTTGTAACAGGAAGAATGTTATAAACTCAGCTGTAAACTATATACCTGATTACAGCGTACTACGAACAGTACGAACGGATCATTTTTAGTAAAATTTGTCAACTTTCAAAAGGCATCATTCAAGAAAAAGATGACACTAATTCAATTGTAACGATGCTCAGGTGTTTCCTTAAATCACTTCATATATTGGTTAAATTTTCGTTTATATCTTTTCATTATTTCCTTTAAAAAACATTATTGATGCACGGTAGGATTTTTACGGAATTGTCCTGAAATATATATAGGTCTAAACCTAAAACTAAAATATTAATTCCAGTGAAAAATGATATATATATATATATATATATATATATATATATATATATATATATATATATATATATATATATATATATATATATATATATATATATATATATATATATATATATAATTACTGTGAATTTAGTTCTCATAAAAAATTGACATATGTTTCTATTATTACAATCCAGAAATTCAATTTCATATTAGGTACATAAGTTCCCTAAATAAACAGATATGAGACATTTTGTATGAATTCTTTTGCGAAAAAAACAATCTCAAGAATACGACAGACATAATGTCAATTAACTTCTTACACAAAACTTTGTGGTATATTGTTTAAAAGTATGAAACAATAATTCAAGTACATGACTGAATTCCAATAAAAAGTTATTCATTCAAACAATATATGTTTCGAGTTGCTACATTGTCAAAATTTAAGCAGCTGGAAACATATCTCAAGCATATAAATAATTTTTTAGTGCAATATTATCAATTGTTTCAATTACAATATTATAAGATGAAATTATATTTAGTTTGGCAACTTCCTCACATCATGGCCTGTCAAAAATCGTTAAGAGATCAGAAAGATACATCACGGCCAGTCTATAGCAATGAATAGATTCTGGAAAGTTTGGTTTATGTAGGACGTAAATGGTCAAATATAAGCCAAATTATTTTCCAAACATTTTCTGATAGATTCAGAAAATTTCTGAATATACAGAAAGTAAAGGGTGTGAGTTCTTCCAAATACCAGTTACGGTATTTCTCTAATTCGTTAATTTAATTTTTTAAATTCATTCTTGATGTTTAATGTAAATACGTATGTGTTTTAATTCATGTCTATCAAAAGCAAATATTTTTCTCT
This sequence comes from Henosepilachna vigintioctopunctata, assembly GCA_030704895.1. Classification (NCBI taxonomy): domain Eukaryota; kingdom Metazoa; phylum Arthropoda; class Insecta; order Coleoptera; family Coccinellidae; genus Henosepilachna; species Henosepilachna vigintioctopunctata. The sequence continues at coordinate 289,185 of JARQZJ010000034.1, forward strand.
GCTTAGTCATGAAGAACTCAAATGATTTCAGTTACTACATTTTTTATTCAAAGTAACCCTTTTTCCCTCAAATAAATCAGTATATTTCTTCAACTTATTTCTATTTCAACATTGCACACTATTTTATACTTTCTGTAGTATATTAAAACATTTCATGATAATGAGAAAAGATAACAGTCTTTAATTACTACTAAGGACAAAATGATTTTGTTGTACATAGAAGAAAGAAGATTTTTGTTTATGCCCTATCAAGATAAAATTAACCTCAATCAACAAACAGAATCGTAGATCGGAAAATAATGATATTTTCTGAGCCGTCTTTATTCGTATTAGCTTTAGTAGATACAGGGTCAATTTTATTCCTATTGATATATTTTGTATCCTTTTTATAAAACATTTTTCTATCATAGAAATAATATTTCCGTTTTTCCTTAATAACTATTCCAGGTTATCACCCTTTCAGATTTAGAATGCGATTATTTGAACGCGCAGCAGTGCTGCTCAAAATTAAACCAATGGATGTTACCAAAACTCATAGCACACACATTCCTATCATGTTTGTTACTTTTACACGGGCATTGGATACTTGTGTTACTGAATCTCCCGATGGCACTTTGGTGTGCTTATGAGATAATAAGAGTACCAAGTGGAAATCTTGGTGTATTTGATCCAACAGAAATTCATAACAGGGGCCAACTAAAAACTCACATGAGAGACTGCATGGTTCATTTAGGTTATTACTTAACATTTTTCTTCCTGTACCTTTACTGGTGAGTATAAGAAATTTAACCTGTTTACATGTGTTCCTTGTATAGTGAACTCTGATCTGTTTTAAGCCTCAAAATTAATTGAAAAATCTTTTACAGCTTGATAATTGCATTTTTGAAAGGAGACCCTCTCAACAGAGATGAAGAGGACGAAGTGATATTTTGATCTCTCTAATATGTATATATTTATATGTAATGTCTACTTATTTATTGAAAGCAACACAATGTTCATTTGTAATTTTAAGTTTATAGCATACTTTCAAAGTTTTGTTTGACATTTGTATAAATGTACTAAAATTTGCACAAATTCATTAAACTTTTCTACAAAGTTTTGTGTTATATCTTTGAGCCCTTATTCCAATCGGCAAAAATGATTTAAACACATCACCATCATCAAATGCATAAAAAACAAAAATCTCATGATGTTCATTCAGACTCTAGCCACTTGAAAAATCAACAGAAAATAGTATTTCTTCAGCAATTTCAAAATTATTTGATAATTTTATTGAATATTTACAAAATACATATCATTTGAAGAAGTGAAACTTTTAAAAAATAATTTTTTTCATAAGATCTGCATTCAAAAAATAATTTCTGTGAGAAATTCATTTCAGTTGAATTGAATTATTTAGAACACCAAACTTAAATCATAATTATAAATAAAAACTCAGGATATATTCAATATTTTACTTTTATAACTTATTTTTTATAAAAATTAAACAAACGTACTTCATCATATTTAATTTATTACACTTAGTTTATATTTTATTCTGAAAATAAATAAACATATAAGACATTTGGACAGAACCAATGATGGACAAAAGGAAATCAAACTTTATTCCACAAACATTACAAAACACGCCAGAATTTACTTTTTCTTCTTCTTTTTCTCTGAAACACCTCCTGTAGAATCATTCTTCCTCTTCTGTCCCGTCTTGGTCATTGCCTGAGTGGGTGTACCAGAGGTCGATGCCACTTTAGAACTCTTCTTCTTCTTCTCATTCTTTTCTCGTTCTTCTAACTCTGCATTCTCTCTCTCTATTAAAGTTATCAAAGTGTTGCATCTTCTTTGCAATTCCATTGCCGTCCGGGACTTCAAGAACCAATCAAATCGAAATTGAGGAGAAGCTCGGACTGCCGCTCTTAATTCTTCATAGACATTCTCGCGGTCAAATCCCAACTTGTGCAACATGCACACCAAAAACCTGTCCTCATCTTCCATATAATTCTTTCCTTTGTTCGTACCATATGAGATGCGAAGCTGATGGAAAGGAGCCCTATACCTAGCCATTTTAGCATCCAACGCTCTCTTAATACTAGCCCTTCGTTGTATCTTAGCTTCGCCCCTTTCAATCTGTGCCATAATTTTATCAATATCCTGCAACTCATGACATCGCTCCCAGAACACCGCTGAATATTCCATAACTTCTTCTGGGCTCTTTCCTTCCACATCTTTACCAATATTCTCAATATCGTCACGTCCATACTTTTCGTTAGCTTTTATGAATTGATTGAAATCACGCTTACTCCAATTTGTGAAACCTTGAGTCAGCAATTGTTCTTTCTCCTGCTGTTCCTCTTCAGTTAACGGCTCCGAATCGTCGATTTTTCGCTGTTCCTCCCTCTGTTGTTTAGTGGCATCCGGTCCGAGTTCCACATTTTTAGGTACTTTGTAGCCGAGAGATTTCCTATAATAATAAATCTCCTGGTCCAGAAGTTCAAACAGTCGTGGCGGAAAGAATTGGAAATCTTGAACTATCGGTTGCTTAGGTGGTCTGGGTGCCTATAAAAAAATTGGTTGAACTCATGATTATAATACAGTGAAACCTTGCTCTAAACACTTTTGAATTATACGGAAATTGTTTGTTATATACAGCATAGGTTCATTTAATATTCAAATTAAAACAGTAAGCAAACTTTGTGAAAAAAAAGTAATCCATTGTAATGAAACCTGTTCTTATATCTGTTATCTGAGAACTTGAAGAACTTTTCCTTTCATTCCACTTTACTATTTTATATAAAGTTCTTTGGCAAAATAATGCACTCACGTTGAAACTTACACTTGTTGAAACTTGCAAGCTACATGTTAATTTATCATGAGTTAGAACTCTAGGTCGTTTCACAACAATTTGAACTAATTTGAACCTGTAAGATATAAATTATCAATAGATAGACTAGTAGACTATGTTATGCCAAGATTAAAGGTGACAAGAATTGTTAATTGTATATTTCAAATATGTATTGCAATTATTGAAAGTATGTTATCGATTCTTTTAAAAAATTGTCGCGAGGATATATTTTCATGAACATTTCATCGGAAAACCGTTATACTGAGGTGGTTTCACATTATATAAAACGAATTAACCTATATATATTATATAAGATAAATTATATCAAATAACACACCTTTGGAGCCTTCGGCTCAGACACCCTAAGCGCCTCCCTGAAGTAGGCGTCGACCGCGTAGTTGGCCTTTCTCTCTCGTTTGGGCGGCTCAATCCACGTGCTCAAACCGAGCGTCTTTTGCTTTTCCCTGTAATCCTCTCCCTCAAACTGATATACAGATTCCGTAGGGGTGTCCACTGTAAAGTTGCGGAGAGATGACTCGCCCATCGTTTCCAACTTCTGCTTCAACTCTTGAGTCTAATAAATGAAAAGAAAAGTTAGATTTGGACAAGAAAAAACATAATACAGCATCTTTTAAAATGTTGAAAAATTCAGAAAATGATGACTCAGGAAAAGAGAACAACAGATGTTAATAACAATGTTATATACATTGTTAATAACATAGTTGAAGCTTTTATTTTGAGTAGCAAAATAGCATATTTACTTCTACATTCAATTCCATATAGAGTAATGTTTTTTCATTGAAATTTTCCATTTCATGCCATCAATTACAAGATGGTTTTTTTATTTTTATTAATTTTACTTAGAATAAAAAATCACAGTAATTAACAACAGTATTTGTAGATTGTTAAGCATATATTGGGATAATTTATTTTTAAAATAAATTATTTTAAATATAATGCTTAAGCAAACTTTAATACTGAAAGATGTTAAATATACCTTTTCCTCCCCTCTTTGAAGAATAGTATCTATGTCGTCATCGGTGATTTCGGAATCCTTCGATGCAAACACGTGATTCGCACCGTGCCTGATCATGTTCAGCATCTCATCTTTGTTCAAGCTTTGCGCCTTCGAATCTGTCAATCTGCCTTGCTGGATGACCAGTTTGTCCAGCCTCAATTTTATTTCAGCCCTTTCAACTATCTTTTCCTCTACTGTGTTGTCCGTGATAAATCTGTGATATGAATGAAGATATTTTTGTTAAATAATATTACCATATTAAAATATTACTACATTCATTCATTTACTAGAAGTCGCAATAGCAAGTATACCAAGATCAAACTATTAAAGAAACAATTAGAGTTCCAACCTAAATTACATAAAATTTGTCTAAACATTGATTGCGAATGACACAGTTTATTACAGCTACCCTACAGCAAATGACGATTTATCTTCAAGATCTTTTACAGCAAATAGGTCGAGTTTGATATGCAAAAAGTTACGACCTAATCATTCACAATTCTTACAGAGATTTATTTTAATTAAACTTACAAAATCATGAGAATAGGTAACTTCAGCTTTTAAACCTGTCCAACTGTTCTGTTATAACAAAAAGCCATACTAACTTAGAATTAAATTAATTTAGTAATTTATTTACGAGGTCCTTCAAACATTTATATATTTAAATATACCTAAATAATTATTTCAACAGCACATGAGTGTATACATTTTTTCGTATTCATACAAAATAATTCTATCTGGATATTATTATTATTCAAACCAAAACAAACCTGAACACTCTGACTTGCTTCTGCTGACCGATTCGATGAGCTCGATCCATGGCTTGGAGATCCATCTGGGGATTCCAATCGGAATCGTAAATTATGACTACGTCGGCGGTAGCCAAATTGATACCAAGACCTCCGGCGCGCGTCGACAACATAAAAACAAACTTCTTGCTGTTTGGCTCGTTGTATTCGTTGATTTGTCGTTGTCGGTCTTCGTGGGGCGTCTGACCATCCAAACGACAATACTGAAATTCAAAACAAAATTATTCCATGAACCATAAAAGTCAAATAATCAAAAACTGATACAAAACATTCAAAGGGCAGAATATGACTAAATTACCGAACTTTAACCATCCAATGGAAATAAGTAAAAAGATTCCCAATCATTCACTGCTCAGTACTTGTAATATTTGTGATTTTAATAAATGATCTTTGAGACGCCATATGTGAGAAAGGTCATTTGGTAAGCTACGCAGATGATACAAATATTATTATTGAGGGGAATGATCTCAAAAATGCTGTGGATGTGGAAAGTAAAACTATGCAGAAACTGAATGAATATTTTTTATGAAATTGTCTAGTTATAAATGATTCCAAGACTCACTATATGTTGTTCCATATGAGATATGAAATTTCCAGGGAATTGTGTATAAATGGTGAAAATGTATCATTGTCAAGTTTCACAAAATTATTGGGTGTCCATGTGGATGATACCTTAAATTGGACGGAACATATTGACAATTTAAGTGGTAGACTGAGTAGAGTTAGCTATTCCTTATGTGTAATGAGAAGATATTTATCATTCCAACAACTAAAAATCATTTACTTTTCCTGCTTTCAGTCACTTTTCAGCTATGGCATCATTTTCTGGGGTGCTCTTGGTCACTGTCATAGAATTTTCGTTTTGCAAAAAAGAGTTCTTGGATTTATAACTGGTATGTCTTTTAGGGAATCATGCAGGGGAGTTTTTAGGTGATGCAATATTCTCTCTCTACCAAACACGATTTGTTTGTTAACTCTGCATTTGACAACGGGTACTGAACTAGACGTATAAAACACGTTTATCCAAAACATACACACACGTTTTATGAAAACAGTCCATTGTATACAAGTGTTAAATTTTATAACAAGCTTCCTGTAAATATAAGGCGTATTGTAGATTTGAAAAAATGTAAGCAAAATGTATTTCAATATCTAATGTTGCTTGAACCTTATACAGTGAAAGACTATTTGTTATAATTTATTACCATCTGAGAATATCTGTCTTTTTATGTTTGGTGATTTCTGGTATACTTGATTTGACACAATTTCCATTCATGTCATGAATTAAATGTATTCTTGTTGTTCATGAATTGTATTTGGTAATAAAGGGTATTATTATTATTATTACTGCATTTGATGGTGTTAAGCCTTTATAAATTCTTTGAAAACTTACCAAACTCCAGTTTAAAAGATCAATTGATTGAACATTTTACAAAAGTATAATTTTTGCTTCACTTAATATTAGCAATGCCAATTGAAATACTCACTGGATACTGCCTCCAGTGACAGTAATCCTCCAATATGTCCAACATCCTAGTCATTTGTGAGAAAATTAATACTCTCGATTCTTGTTCTAGCAATTTGGGGAGCAGCTTGTCCAAAATCACCATCTTACCACAATTGTAGACCAAATGCTCGTCAGTAGTGTAGGGAGGTCCAGGTTCGGCTCCGTCAAAGAGATAAGGGTGGTTGGTGCATTTTCGCAGCTGCATCAGAATGTTCTGCAGTCTCATTTTCTCTACTTTGCCTGCGCCATTTACTACGTCGATATCTTTCATCAACACCTTTGTGTACCAGTCTCTCTGCATCTTACTGAGACCCACATAAACCTAAATTAGGGAAAAAAAACCAGTATTACTAATAGACCTATTCACTATAAGGAAACTGTGTATTCAGACGTCTTAGGATAAAATTGTTTTCTACCTATGACTGGGAAAATATAAATTACCCTATCGAATTTGAACTGCTTCTCAGAAAAAATCTCTTGCAATAATTATCAAAATATTGGGAAATACTTAAACCTATTTTGTCTGATCTGTGATTAACAAATGACAAAATATTTTCATTGCAGGTATAACATAAAATATTAACTAAAAGAAAATTAGTATTCTATTTAGGTCAGTATTATCACCTATGATTTTTCAAATTCCCACAATAATAGGCCGCTTTATTTCAAGTTTGCTATTAAATTTACAAATATTTCAGTTTATATTTTTTTTAAAAACAAAAACATTATATTTAATAACCATAATTGCTTGTCTTGACTACAGAATTGCAAACAAGTTAACATACATAATTCAGAACAAAATAAAAGCATAATCAATCAAAACCAGCACCTAACCTTAACTTCCTTCTTCGGTTTAAGCTTCTTCTCCACCTCAGCCTTGAGTCTTCTCAGCAAGAAAGGCTTGAGAACAGCGTGCAATCTTTCAATAAGCTCGTTGTCTCCCAAGCATTGATTAGTATTAAACCATGCGTCGAAATCGTCCGCCGAATTGAACACATCCGGCAACAAAAAATTGAGCAATGACCACAGTTCATGTAGGTTATTTTGCAACGGAGTACCAGTAAGTAAAAGCCGATTGGTGGTCTTGAATTCACGCAAAATCTCGGACAATTTGGACTTTTCATTCTTTATTCTGTGGGCCTCATCAATGACCATGTAACGCCAATTAAATTTCTTAAATACTGACTTCTCTTTGATTACCATCTCATAAGAAGTGACACAAACGTCCCATTCTCCAGGCATCAGCACATCCCTGATCAAAGCATTCTAGAAATTCAAATTATTTACAATAGCAATTAAATCATGAATATAAGGTTTTTCAATCAATATAAGCTATTGAAATAGTAAGATAACAGAAATACATCAAATGTATATATATATATATATATATATATATATATATATATATATATATATATATATATATATATATATATATATATATATATATATATATATATATACAAGATAAAATAAAATTCTTCAAAAGTCTTACTCTTGTTTCTTGGTCTCCAATTAGGCATACAGTGCGTATACTGGGGCACCACTTAGCAAATTCATTAGTCCAATTGGCCAATGTAGACTTTGGAACTATAACAATATGTGGTCCTGGAATATTCTTATAATGTTTCATGAAACCCAAAAGGGAAATTGTTTGCAAGGTTTTCCCTAAACCCATCTCGTCTGCTAAAATTCCATTGATGCCATTTTCATACAAAGAAACCATCCAATTTAAACCTCTAACTTGGTAATCTCTCATCTCTCCATTTTTTATATAAAAAGGTGAAGCATCAAAACGAACTGTAGGTTTTTGTTTTGTATTAGTTTCAGCTAAGAGTTCTTCATCTTCTTCTTGTTCAGTTTTACGATGACGGTGACTGAAATAATTATAATAATGAATTGTTACAATTTCCAAAGACAAAGAAAATGATAGATATTTTTAAATTTCGAAATTTATTATCCAGAATATTCAATTTAAAATAAATCATAAATAAAACATCCTCAATTTTTAAAAAATGAGCATTAAATTTGAAAATATAGTATAACCGAATAAAAATTTAAATATGCATGTCTCAATACAATATGTAAATGGATATCAAACCTACTCGTTAACTTCAGAATCCTTTATTTTCTTAGGTCGTCCTGATTTCACCTTTGACGGAGTCTTATTTTGATTCATGAAATGGGAGAAAATTTCTGTTTGTTTTAAAAGATACTCAAACCTGCGACCACGATCGGTTTCAATTTTAGCATCAAAATCTTCCCCCTTGGAGAGAGTATCTGAAGAGGACGCATTCTGAAATATTAAAGTTAGCTCAAAGTTTGAAACTGAGAAGTCGAATATTAGCAAGTTTGTGAAAACTTACAGAATTCTCCCCTGTTTCTGAAGGTTCAGCATTGTCTTCAGGCTTCGACATTTCTAATACAATATTCTAATAGTTAGACAAACATGAAAATACTTATTGATGTTTATTTGAATGAAATATCATAAGTACACTTTGTTACAATAACAACTACTATTTCAAATTTTAATGAAACCACAATTTATGATGGAACATCAACGGTAAAACAACCGGAACATAATTTAGCTGCGCTAAGTCGAAATGCTCTTTGTCTAATTTCCCAAATTCTATGTTCCTCCTATGAGTTTGGCGGTTTTTCACAGAACACATGCGCATAATGACACAATTTTTATGGCAGGTTTTCTAACTATCTATGGCCTCGGTCGTAGTTCTCGCTTTAAAACTCTAATTTCTTACAGATATACCGTTACTCGGAGGGTTTACTAGCTCCTGATCTATTTGATAAATGAAAATGGAGAATATCAAATAAACAATTTAGAAATTGAAAGTAAATTCAAAAAAATTAACGCGAGTGTCAAGTTTACGTTGATGTCTTTCTTTCTTGTACAGGGTAATATCTTATTTCATTCTTCTTGATATGAAAAGTGATGCATCTAAATGAGCTATGTGTTTCTGTTCTATACTGACATCGTCCATTATCAATGACATTGTATTCAAGTCGTTCGAATTAAATTTTCCGATCGAAATAATATTTCAGGTTTATCGCTGAAATGGATTTAATGATGATAACGACATAAAACAAGGATTTAGATTTTACTTAGTTCTGCTCAATCAAAACTGTCGATGTCGGAACGAATTTCATTATTGAAAATTTATTTCGTTCGAAGAATTTCGTTAAGATATCGCGTTACTCTTAGTATAGTATATTTTCACATTTAATGAATTTCGAAGTACTCATTTCACATGTACTTGGAAATTGAAAATATGTGCTACTGTACAGGGCAAAAAAATTTGAAGTCCATTATTTTTCTTTTTTACTGATTAAAGATGTCAGTAAATTCTTATATGAGAAATTATCGAATCTGTGGTTCAGAACGATTGATCAAACAATTTAAAAATTAAATTTACCATAGCAATTACCAGAAATAAAATTTCAATCAATTGTTAGCTTTACGAATAAATCAAAAAAATCTGAGAAATCAATATTAATTATTCGTAATCTGATTCATAATAATTGATAATTGCAGTACCATATAGGAAATGGTGAGTGAGAGTGAAATTTTGGAAATATTCAATGAAATAAATTTTTTTGATTTATTTTCAGTCCTCTGCATCTGCCAATTATAAAAAAAAATCAGGAAGTGGTAGTGCTTACAAAAAATCAGGCGGTTTGAAATTCGAACTAACAGAAGACCAAAAAACTGATATCAAAGAAGCCTTTGATCTGTTTGACAATGATAATTGCGGTAAAATCGATAGCAAGGACTTGAAAGTAGCTCTTAGAGCATTAGGCTTTGAGCCAAAGAAAGAAGAAATAAAAAAAATGATATCCGAGATTGATAAAGACAGTACTGGTAAGATAAATTTTGATGACTTCCTAGAATTAATGTCTGTTAAAATGTCTGAAAAAGATTCGAAGGAAGAGATATTGAAAGCTTTCCGGTTATTTGATGATGATGATACTGGTAAAATTACCTTCAAAAATCTGAAACGTGTTGCTAAAGAGCTAGGAGAGAATTTAACTGATGAAGAATTACAAGAAATGTTGGATGAAGCTGATTTAAATGGAGATGGTGAAATTAATCAAGAAGAATTTTTGAGAGTGATGAAAAAAACTAGTTTATATTAAGTATTGTAGAATTGAAATAATTTTCAACTAATCCCTTGTTAATTTGTTTTGGAAGTATGAAAGTCATCATACTTCTAATTGTATGATTTAATTATGAACTGAATTTGATCATTCCTTTGAATTAATTTTGGGAAACATCTTTACAGATTAATTTTAGATTATATATTTTTTAATTGTCGATCAAAGGTAAATAAAAAAACCAATTAACCAAAATATCAATTTTAATCAATATTCTCAAAACAATTTTATTTCCATATTTTTATAAAGGATGTATAAAAATATTTTAAATTTTATAGGTCTTTAAATTCTTGACTATTGTAAATCATTCCTTTTTATTTCATCAGCATTGTTCAGTTGTACTTTCACTGAACCATCTGGCATGCCAAAGTAAGCTTTATATGCCATATTGATGAACAAACCAGTCTCAATTAATCCAGGAATCTGTAGAAGCTCTACATTAATTTTTTCCCAATTTGCTTCAATGTCTGAATGTATCCAATCAAGAATAAAATTTCCATTATCTGTAATAACAGGTCCAGCCTTGCATTGAGCCATCCGAAGAGATATTGTTCCCCCAAATTTGTTTCTGATTTTGTTCATAATAGGAAGATAGCATAGAGGTACAACTTCAATAGGGATTCCCTTTTTATATTTTTCGCCCAAATATGTAGAATTTTTAGTGTTATCTGCTACTATTACTAAAGTTTTTGCACAACTAGCAACAATTTTTTCCTGTAACAAACAACCTCCACCACCTTTAATCAAATTAAGTTTTCCATCAACCTCGTCAGCTCCATCAATGCACAGATCTAATTCAGGATTTGATTCGAGATCAGTCAAAGGTAAATTATACTTGTGTATCAACTGCTTGGCTTGGAAAGAAGTAGGTACAAATTTCAAGTTCCATTGATTGTTTTTCACGTGCTCAGCAATTCTTTCCACGGCATACACTATAGTTGAACCACTACCTATTCCAACAACAGTATTATTCTTGAGAAAATCGTCGACGGCTTTAGTACTAGCTATTTTTTTTGCACTTTCTAGACTCATGGTGGTGAGTTTTCTGAAAACGTTCATGTAATACTGAAGATATTACGTTATACTATCATCGTCTCAGTATCGAATTTACGATAACAAGATCCTTAAGAAACAAATATATGGAGATAAAACTTGAAAGAAAATAGCGCAATTCTATGTTTACTTTCTGTAAGGTTGTGAAATTCAACACCAAGGTTTGTTTTAATTCATTAATTTTCAATAATATTTATCGAAACTTGTAGATGATAAATAAAAAGGTTAAATCAAGACAGCACAGAACACTGTTCCGTTCAGAGAGCAGGGTAATACTCTGTAGTTGGTATGTTGGTAGCCTCAGCCTCTGTCCACATTGTGAAAGGCTGAACTAAAATTATTTTCAGGTAGGTATGATTGAGTGTCGCATTCATTGAGATTTCAACGAATACGATATATTATAGTCTATATCATCCATTAGTTCAAATTTATAATCGATAAAACATAGCTCAGAAAAAATCTTCCAGTAAAAAAGTGTTTGTGTTAGGTAGCCTCATTTTGGTAACCGTATAGATTTTGTGGATAACTACAAATTCTCTATTATAAAAGAAAGCGAAAGTCATTAATTTAGTAAATACTTAATCTTAATCGATTGATCCTCATACTTGCTTTGATTCATTTTGGAATATATAGTTATTATTATATAGTATACAAAAAAATCACTGCTGGTATATTTGTACAACCTCTACATTCTTGCAACTCTCACAATATTCTACAATTTTTTTTAAGTCTACTGTTTATCAAATTTAAATTTCAAACTATTGTAAAGGCAATATTGACTTGAATGAAATAATATCTAACAGTGCACGTACTGAGAACAGCACGTAGGTACAGTGCACGTACAAGAAATGGAAATACGCGAAAAAAAATCCTAAGGAAATTAATAGTTTGTCTTGTGATTATTGAAATAATATAGCTACCTACTCTAACAAACAAAATTAAAATTATCATGTATCGTTTCATACACCGTACCTACTATTAAGAAATTTTCAAACATTGTTCCTAATTTTTCAAAAACATTAGGAAAATCTGAACAATCGCCTCAATCATCGGTTTCGTATGTAGATGTCCAATCGAACATTGTTGCCGGCGATGAAAAATTTTACTAAAGGATCATTAAAGATGAATATTTATTATATCTCAAATAATTACATTTTCTCTATATTCAAGGCATCAAGCTGACACTCTGCCAACGTCACCAAAAAACAAAAGAGAGGCATCTGAGAGGCAACGAATGTTACTAATGAACCAAAGATATTTCAAATAGAACTGAAATGATTCAAAGTTCGTTTAAACCGAGCAGCAGAAAGTGATCGGGTTATCTTCGTCAATATTCGTTTTTAGTTTGAAAATGAATTATTTTGATAATAGTCATCAAAATCAGAGAGAAAAGCAATATTTTTTTGGTAGTTCATAATCGGGATATAAGAATATTGCATTATTGGCAATCCGAAATAACGAAAGCTATTCTTAGGTAATTGAAAATTATCATTCAGATACTTTTCTGAATATAGATTCGATGCAAAAGCATTAACACTTGAAAATTCAAGAACAGGACGTGAAATAATCTATTACAAATATTAATCAACTTAAAGTTGAGAGATTTCATGAATAAAATATATTCAGATATTTCATTCATAAAAAATTGGTTGAAAAATTAAACATCTCTAATTTATTTCAAAATTTTGGATGAAGAAAAGGTTCAAAAGTTGCTGTAACAGAAAGAAAAACTTTTTACTTGACAGATTCTTTTTACACAGTGAAAATTTAAATCGAATTTCCCACCCTTATCTTGACTTGAATCATCTTTCATAATAATGTGAACAGAAATTACTATTTCTTAATGAAATTATATTCATTGTTTACTATGTTCTTTTCAATTTATTGTTGAAATTTAATAAGATGTCTTACGGTAAATTTATATTAATTGACGTCTTTTTATTACAGAAAACGTAAAATTTATGTCCATAATTTCTACACGAAGCATTGTGATAGTTGCTTTGACAGCTTATGCATATATTTTGAAAATTGATTTTTTGAAATAAATGCGGAAATGCCCTCTTCAGTCTTGACTTAAATCTTTCATAATAATATGAACAGAAGTACCCAGATTAATAGTGAAATTATAGTCAACATGTAAACCTATTTCAATTTTCTGATGAAAAATATATAACCTTTTCAGTATCTTCATTAATCTTTTTATCTCTAGTCTTTTATTGCAGAAAAATTAAAAATTTATCTCCATATTGTCTAGATGAAGCAATGAAGTTTCTTTGACACCGTATGTCAGAATTATTTTGGAAGAAAAATTTCAACTCGTTTCTATTATGAGAATTCAACTCTAACATCAATTATTTCGCTGTTGCATTTTTCGCACTAAACATCATTGTACTGATAGATTCTACTGAGATAAACGACAACACCGTCCTCTTCCACACACTGCGACTGTTCGGTTGATAGCAAATCTGAATTCTAAAAAACTGCATCTATCCGTATTATCCTTTATTTGTCAAATGTCTCTGTTTCGGAGATCTGAACCGAACTGTATCGAGCAGTTCCGAGTATATCCGATTGTATTTGTGTTTGCATTTTTGACATAAAGTTTTAACTTTGGTACAATCGCCCTACAGATAATTTTTCTATTCAAACATATAAATCAGGGTACGAAACCAAAATGATTTCCAATATTTTGTATAGTTTTGCAAATGCAACATTATTTTATATATAGTTGATGTGAATTTTTTCTTGTTTCTTACTCTTCGCAAATGCATTCCTGTTAGAAACGATTTGAATAATCCTTTACATAATCTTACATTTAAGTTGATTATAGAAACAGATGAAGCGGGAGGAAATTTAAAAATGTTATACATACATCCTGAAAGTTGATAGAATAAAAAAGGTAAAAAATTAATTTAACAAAATAACTTCTAATTAGTTTAAAAATCAATGCACATTTTGGAAAATATTGATGAATTCATAGCTAATATAAATAATAATGATAGAATAAAATATATGAAATATACAATGATTTTATTTAATTTAAGCTTCATTTCATCATGAAATGATACTAGCCTGAAAATTTTTTCTTATGATTTCAAAATAAATAGATGTTTTTATAGTTTCATCCACAACGCAAATCAGTCATCCTTGATTTAACTTCGTACAAGTAGCGAGATGGAATTGTGATTTAATTTCAAGTTAAGATCAGTTACACTGTTGTATTTATACAGCAACTCTGATTCATCTCTTCCATTCCTTAAATGGCAACGCTGTTTCATATCCGCCGTTTTTTATTTCAGAGGAAAGAACATAAATTTCTTATATTTCAATTCATCACAAGCTGTATTTGACAAATCCCATCTATTTGAATTATCACATTAGTGGCAAACTCTGAATTAGCTGTCTGCATTTATGTAATAAATTCCTTAAAATACATACATCTTTAATTACCGTTGAGTTCGAATTGTGATTCGATTCATATTAGGTATTGATGTCTAATGAAAAATTGAAGTGTTATTGCTTTTGTAGCGGTTTAACGATATTGAAATGACCTCACATATGTGTGTTTGTCTGAATTTCTTTGAAAAATTAGAAAATGATTGAATGCGCCGAACAGACACTTTGTGAAGATGGCATGTTAAT
This sequence comes from Henosepilachna vigintioctopunctata, assembly GCA_030704895.1. Classification (NCBI taxonomy): domain Eukaryota; kingdom Metazoa; phylum Arthropoda; class Insecta; order Coleoptera; family Coccinellidae; genus Henosepilachna; species Henosepilachna vigintioctopunctata. The sequence continues at coordinate 304,220 of JARQZJ010000034.1, forward strand.
TTTATCAGAATAACTAAATGATATTGAAGTAACAAAAGCTGAACTTGAACCCTTGCACTAAAAAATCAAATTATTGACTATTGATCACTTCAAATGGAAATTGAACATTTTCAGTTTAAAAATAAAAGAGTCAATGGCAAAGTAAAATGAGAAGAAATGGACAAAAAACTGGTATACCTACCCTCAAACCAACATCTGTAGTTAATTTGGATGAACTGAAAATTAGGGTAAAAATATCTGTGAACAAGTTTTTAGGTGCTCATTTGAACAAATTATTTCATGAATTCACTATTGCAGTATATACTTTTCAATTATATATTGTATTTATTATTTTTAATGTTAATAAAAACGCAAATTTGTTTTCATACTTTCACTTACAATAAACCATACCTAAAGAATATTGAAGCAAATTTTAAGGTAAATCATTATATTCTCTTCTATCTTAGAAATTTCCCCTCAATAACAGTTATTTTAAAACAATTAAATCTTTATTGCAGAATTAGACATTAGAAACTTGGATAACTTTTAAAAAAAGTTTCACTTTAGTATCTTACACTGTATATTCACCACACTACGCTTATTAATTTGAAAGAAAAACTGAATTCTTAAAACTGCAGTCATCCAATTTCATCATCCACGATTCGACAAATGCGTCGCTCTGCTTTCGAGATGGAACCGAATTTCATCGACCGGTACCGACTATATCCGATGCTACATCTCGGTTGGCTTGTAAGACGTAAGACCTTTGAAAATAATCTCCACACACGGAAAGTTTCCCTTCAAACATAAAAATAGGTTACAAAACCAAAATAATTTCTAACAGTTAAGCCGATAAGACTGTGAATTTAATAATCTTGATTTATGTATAGTTGATGTGAATTTATTTTTGTTTCATATTTTACGCGAAGCCATACATTATTAATAAAACCATTTAAATGAGTTGATTCAATGTACTATTCATAATTTATTTATATCTACCTTCGCTGGCAAGTTATTAAAGGTATAATTGTAAAATTTCTTACTGTCATAATTCATTAAGATTGTTAGAATCAATTGAAATTGAACACAACGAAAAGTAGCCCATGTTTTTTGATTCATAAGGATGTGAGAGAAGTAGAGTTTTCCCTTATAATATCTGCTTAGGAAATCATTCATCCAACGAATTTGTAAGCATTTAATACATCAGTATTAAATTTCACTAGGTCATGAAAACGGAAAATCTTTTATTTTTTGGAAGTATAAATTTTCATTAGACTCATTCCAATTGATCTTCTTTCTTGGACATTGTAGTTTAATTCATTTTATGACCGAAATGAAAATTTTGGATGAATAAAAAGCTTCAAGAGCTTCTTTAACAGAAAAAAACTTTTTCACTTGTCGGATTAATTTTCATAATAAAAAAATTTTAGAAGAAGTTCCCACTAATTAATTCATCATTCATAATAATATGAACAGAAGTATCTACTCAGATTATTAGTGAAATTATAATCAACATGTAATGCCTATTTAAATTTTTTGATGAAAAATATATAATCTTTTCAGTCTCTTTATTAATCTTTTTATCTCTACTCTTTTATTGCAGAAAATTAAAATTTATCTCCATATTGTCTAGATGGAGCAATGTGATAATTTCTTTGACAGCATAAATGTTAGAATTGGCTTCAAAGAAAGATTTGGACGCGTCTCGAAATGAAAATTCCACTCTAAAATCAATTATTTCGTTGTTGCATTTTTCGCACTAAACATCATTGTACTAATAGATTTTACAGAGATAAACGACAACACTGTTCTCTTTTTCACACTGCGATTGTTCGGTTGCTAGAAAATCTGAATTCTAAAAAGCTTCAGATATCCGTATTATCCATTATTTGTCAAATGTCTCTGTTTCGGAGATCTGAACCGAATTTTATCGAGCAGTTCCGAGTATGTCCGATTGTATCTGTGTTTGTATTTTTGACATAGCTAAGGTTATAACTTTGATACATTCGCCCTACAGATAATGTTTCTCTTCAAACATACAAATCAGGGTGCGAAACCAAAATGATTTCCAATATTTTGTATTTGCTTTTGCAAATAGAACATTATATTTTATAAATAGTTGATGTGAATTTTTTCTTGTTTCTTACTCTTTGCAAATGCATTCCTGTTAGAAACGATTTGAATAATATTTTATATAATCTTACATTTAAGTTGATTATAGGAACAGATGAAGCAGGAGGAAATTTAAAAATGTTATACATACATCCTGAAAGTTGATAGAATAAAAAAAATTATTTTTAGATAATAACTTCTAATTAGTTTGAAAATTAATGGAATTTTTTTCGAAAATATTGATGGATTCATAGCCAATATGAATAATAATAATAATAGAATAAAATATATGAAATATACAATGTATTTTAATTAATTTAAGCTTCTTATATCATTTATTCTTATGATTTCAAAATAAATCGATGTTTTTATAGTTTCATTCACAACGCAAATCAGTCATCCTTGATTTAACTTCGTACAAGTAGCGAGATGGAATTGTGATTTAATTTCAAGTTGAAGATCAGTTACACTGTTGTATTTATACAGCAACTCTGAATCATCTCTTCCATCTCCTAAATGGCAACGCTGTTTCATATTCGCGCTTTTTTCTTTCAGACGAAAGAATATAAATTTCCTATATTTCAAATCATCGCAACTTTATTTGACAAATACTCATCTATTTGAATTATCACTTTAGTGCGCAAACTCTGAATTAGCTGTCAGCATTTATGTAAGGAATTTGTTATATACATATTTAATTACTGTAGAGTTCGAATTGTGATTCGATTCATATTAGGTATTGAAGTTTAATGAAAAATTAAAATGTTATTGCTTTTTTAACGGTTTAACGATATTGAAATGACCTCACATATGTGTGTTTGTCTGAATTTCTTTGAAAAATTGGAAAATGATTGAATGCGTCCAACTGACACTTTGTAAAGATGGCATGTTCATTTTATCAGAATAACAATATTGAAAAAGCTGAACTTGATCCATGTACTAAAAAATCAAATTATCGACTATTGATCATTCCAGATTGAAATTGAACATTTTCAGTTTAGAAATAAAAGAGTCAATGACAAAGTAAAATGAGAAGAAATGGACAAAAAACGGGTATACCTACCCTCAAACCAACATATGTAGGTAATTTGGATAAACTGAAAATTTGGGTAAAAATATCTGTGAACAAGTTTTTAGATGCTCATTTGAACAAATTATGGATTCACTATTGCAGTATATACTTTTCAGTCATATATTGTCTTTATTATTTTTAAATGTTAATAAAAACGATGATTTGTTTTCATACTTTCACTTACAATAAACCATACCTAAGGAATATTGAAGCAAATTTTAAGGTGAATCATTATATTCTCTTCATCTTAGAAATCTCCCCTCAATGACAGTTATTTTAAAAAAATTAAATCATTATTGCAGAATGTAAATGACATCAGAAACCCAGATAACTTTCAACAAAAGTTTCACTTTTGTATTTTACACATCTTCACCACACTACGATCATTAATTTGAAAGAAAAACTGAATTCTTAAAACTGCAGTCATCCAATTTCATCATCCATGATTTGACAAATGCGTCGCTCTGCTTTCGAGATTGAACCGAATTTCATCGACCGGTAACGACTATATCCGATGCTACATCTCGGTTGGCTTGTTGACGTAAGACCTTTGAAAATAATCTCCACACACGGAAAATTTCCCTTCAAACATAAAAATTATGTTACAAAATAAATTCTAACCGTTTAGCCGATATGACTGTGAATTTTATAATCTTAGTTTATGTGAATTTATTTTTGTTCCATATATCACGCAAAGCAATACATTATTAATAAAACCATTTAAATGAGTTTATTGAATATACTATTCATAATTTATTTATATTTACCTTCGCTGGCAAGTATTTAAAGGTATAATTGTGAAATTTTTCACTGCCATAATTCATTAATATTGTTAGAATCAATTGAAATTGAACACAACGAAAAGTAGCTCATGTTTTTGATTCATAAGGATGTGAGAGAAGTAGAGTTTTCTTTTATAATATCTACTTAGGAAATCATTCATCCAACGAATTTGTAAGCATTTAATACATCAGTATTAAATTTCACTAGGTCATGAAAATTTTTTATTTTTTGGAAGTATAAATTTTCATTAGGCTTATTCCAATTGATCTTCTTTCTTGGACATTGTAGTTTCATTCGGTTTATGATCGAAATGAAAATTTCGAATGAATAAAAAGCTTCAAGAGCTGCTTTTCAAGAAAAACTTCTTCAATAGTCGAATTCATTTTCACAATAAAAAAATTTCAAAAGAAGTTCCCATTTCGGTCTTGACTTAAATCATCATTCATAAGAATATGAACAGAAGTATCTACTCAGATTATCAGTGAAATTATGGTCAACATGTAGGTAGGTAATGCTATTTAAATTTTTTGATGAAAAATATATAATATTTTCAGTATATTTATTAATCTTTTTATCTCTAGTCTTTTATTGCAGGAAAAGTAAAAATTTATCTCCATAATGTCAAAATGAAGCAATGTTATAATTTCTTTGACAGCTTAAATGTTAGAATTGGCTTCAAAGAAAGGTTTGGACTCGTCTCGATATGCAAATTCAACTCGTAACATCAATTATTTCGCTGTTGGAGTTTTCGCACAAAATATCATTGTATTAATAGATTCTAAAGAGATAAACGACAACACTGTCCTCTTTTTCACACTGCGATTGTTCGGTTGATAGAAAATCTGAATTCTAAAAAGCTTCAGATATCCGTATTATCCATTATTTGTCAAATGTCACTGTTTCGGAGTTCTGAACCGAATTTTATCGAGCAGTTCCGAGTATGTCCGATTGTAAGTCTCAGTTGGCTTGTAAGAACTTTGAAAATAATCTACATACAAGGACATTTTATCTTCAAACATAAAAATTAAGTTATAAAACCAAAATAATTTTTAACAGTTTAGCCGATATGACTGTGAATGTAATAATCTTAATTTATGTATACATAATTTATGTTACCGAACTTATTCTTGTTTTATATTCTACGAAAAGCCGTTTACTATTAAAAACATTTAAATGAGAGTTGATTCAATGTACTATTCATGATTGATTTATATCTTCATCAGTAATTATATTACAGCAGAGCTGATACAAGTGAATTTATTTATTTAATTTCACTAGGTTATAAAAAAGGAAAATATATTTTTTAAGTAAAAATTTTTATTAGGCTCATTTCAATTGATCTTTCTTGGACATCTGTAGTTTCATTCAGTTTATGATCCAAACGAATATTTTGAATGAATAAAAAGTTTCAAGAGCTGCTTTAAAAGAAAAAACTTTTTCACTGTCGGATTCATTTTCACTATCTGAAAATTTTAAAAGAAATGCCCTCTTCAGTCTTGACTTAAATCTTTCATGATAATATGAACAGAAGTACCCAGATTATTAGTGAAATTATAGTCAACATGTAAACAAACCTATTTCAATTTTCTGATGAAAAATATATAACCTTTTCAGTATATTTATTAATCTTTTTATCTTTAATCTTTTATTGCAGAAAAATTAAAAATTTATCTCCATATTGTGTAGATGAAGCAATGTGATAGTTTCTTTGACAGCGTATGTCAGAATTATTTTCGAAGAAAAATTTCAACTCTTTTCTATTATGAGAATTCAACTCTAACATCAATTATTTCGCTGTTGCATTTTTCGCACTAAACATCATTGTACTAGAAGATTCTACAGAGATAAACGACAACACCGTTCTCTTCCACACACTGCGATTGTTCGGCAAATCTGAATTCTAAAACACTGCATCTATCCGTATTATCCAGTATTTGTCAAATGTCTCTGCTTCGGAGATCTGAACCGAATTTTATCGAGTAGTTCCGAGTATATCCGATTGTATCGTTTTGTTCGTATTTTTGACATACCTAACAGAGAATTTTTCTCTTCAAACATAATAATCAAGGTACGAAAACAAAATGATTTCATACATTTGTTATATACTTTTGCAAATACAACATTATATATGAATTTTTTCTTGTTTTTTACTCATTGCAAATTCATTTCTGTTGGAAATGATTTGAATAATACTTGATATAATCTTACATTTAAGTTGATTATAGGAAGAGATGAAACAGGAGAAAATTTTAAAAATGTTATACATTAAGTTTTACACTTCCTGAAAGTTGTTAGAATAAAGAAGGTAAAAAATTATTTTTACATAATAACTTCTAATTAGTATAAAAATTAATGCACATTTTGAAAAATATTGATTGATTATAGATAGATATGTATAAATTTTCAAAATTGTTGTATAATATAATCTTACAAAAAATCAAATTACAACACTACAAAATGAAAATTGATTAAAAATTCTCAACACCATGTTTCTATTCACGTGACAAATTGGTAACTCTCCTTTATTGTATATAGCTCACAATTTACAATGAACAAATAAAGCTTGTTCTTGAAAACTTTTACTGACGATACAGCGTGAAAATATTTTGGTATTGAATTGTATAATTTTAAGCACATATGAGGCATACTGTTAGATGTAAGTGTTAGACTATGTTTTGGATATAAATATGGATGGACTTTCCTTGTTCCATTTTCATTTTCAAGGTCTTGAAAATAAATTGGGTGTTTGCGTAGGAAAATTATGGACTTATATAAACAATCTTATAGCAGTTAGAATGTTATTCTTCTTAAAGATCCTCGGCAAGATTCCCGGAAACGAAGACCAAAAATCGTCCTGAGTGCTCGTTTCTGAGTTATAAAAATTTAATAACAAGAATTACTGGCTCCCCATATGAGATTCCATATGCCATTAGAGTTAAAAAAATTGCATAGTATAATACCTTTAGCACATTTATATCTACTTGATATTTCAGTACATGTAAAGTGTGGCACACGGACGATAAACGTTTATTTAAAATATTAATGTGTTCATTCCATTTCAGATTTTGATCAATATATATTCCCAGGAATTTTGTCAACTGATTTATCGTAACACTTTTTTGTTCTAGATCGATAGAAATTGGATCATTGACTTTGAACCGCTCTGTGCTGAATATAACTATTTCAGATGTATTTATGTTCATTGACAGTTTATTTCTGGGGCACCAGTTTTTGAATGAATCTGTTGTTACTTTCGCTTCATCAATTACTTCTTCTGCACTTTTACCTGTTACAAGTAAACTTGTTTCATCCGCAAACATAAAATTTTTTTTGATTTCGAATATATCAGGCAAATCATTTATATATACCACAAACAATAAAGGTCCAAGGATACTTCCTTGTGGAACGCCTGTTGTGGGACATTCATCTCTTGAAATAAATTTACGACCATCAGCTTCTATATTAACTCTTTGAACTCTATTTTTCCGATAAATGTCGATAAGCTTCAATGGTATGCCTCTAATACCAGAACATTCAAGCTTGTTCAAGAGCCTTTTGTGATTTACACAATCAATTGCCTTCGAAAGATCAAGAAACAGGCCCAACGTAATCTCCCCTCTCTCAAATGGCTCAACAATACTCTGTATTAACTCGAATACAGCAGTATCTGTATTTTTACATTTTGAAAACTCATGTTATGAATTATTCAGTATTTTGAATTTTCTAAAGAAGTTCAGTAGTCTCTCTGATATTATTTTCTCCCAAATTTTGGAATATGCTGTAAGAAGACTAATTGGTCTATAATTTTCCATATCTTTGATGTCTCCCTTTTTATGCAATGGTTTTACAATTACAATCTTAAGAGCATCCGGGAAGATACCCTCAATAAAAGCCCTGTTCATTATGAAGCATAATAGTTTAATAATTTCACCAATGGATATCTCAATTACATATAATGGTAGGTACTTCATCATGGCCAGTAGCATGTTTATTTTTTAGCTTTTTATAGTGGAGAGATCTCCTGTTCAGGTGTTTCGAATAGATACAATGATTTCTCACTTGACTCGATTTATTGCCAATACACTTAAATAATAATGCTAGAGAAAAATATATGAAATATACAATATATTTTATTTAATTTAAGCTTCATTTCATCATGACAATGATACTAGCATGAAAATTTATTCTTATGATTTCAAAATAAATCGATGTTCTCATAGTTTCATTCACAACGCAAATCAGTCATCCTTGATTTAACTTCGTACAAGTAGCGAGATGGAATTGTGATTTAATTTCAAGTTGAAGATCAGTTACACTGTTGTATTCATACAGCAACTCTAAATCATCTCTTCCATCCCCTAAATGGCAACGCTGTTTCATGTCCGCGGTTTTTTATTTCATAAGAAAGGACATAATTTCTTAACTTCAATTCATCACAAGCTGTATTTGACAAATCCCATATATTTGAATTATCACATTAGTGCGCAAACTCTGAATTAGCTGCCTGCATTTATGTAATAAATTCGTTAGATACATACATCTTTAATTACTGTTGAGTTCGAATTGTGATTTGAATATATTAGGTTATCATATTAGGTATTGATGTCTAATGAAAAATTAAAATGTTATTGCTTTTTTAACGGTTTAACGATATTGCAATGATCTCACATATGTGTGTTTGTCTGAATTTCTTTCAAAAATTAGAAAATGATTGAATGCGTCCAACTGACACTTTGCAAAGATGGCATGTTCATTTTATCAGAATAACAATATTGAAGTAACAAAAGCTGAACTTGAACCCTTGTACTAAAAAATCAAATTATTGACTATTGATCATTCCAGATTGAAATTGAACATTTTCAGTTTAGAAATAAAAGAGTCAATGACAAAGTAAAATGAGAAGAAATGGACAAAAAACGGGTATACCTACCCTCAAATCAACATCTGTAGGTATTTTGGATAAACAGAAAATTTGGGTAAAAATATCTGTGGACAAGTTTTTAGATGCTCATTTGAACAAATCATGGATTCACTATTGCAGTATATACTTATCAATCACATATTGTCTTTATTATTTTTAAATGTTAATGAACACGATAATTTGTTTTCATACTTTCACTTACAATAAACCATACCTAAGGAATATTGAAACAAATTTTAAGGTAAATCATTATATTCTCTTCTATCTTAGAAATTTCCCCTCAATGACAGTTATTTAAAAGAAATTAAATCCTTATTGCAGAATGTAAATGACATCAAAAACTTGGATAACTTTCAACAAAAGTTTCACTTTTGTATTTTACACTGTATCTTCACCACACTACGCTCATTAATTTGAAAGAAAAACTGAATTCTTAAAACTGCAGTCATCCAATTTCATCATCCATGATTTGACAAATGCGTCGCTCTGCTTTCGAGATTGAACCGAATTTCATCGACCGGTACCGACTATATCCGATGCTACATCTCGGTTGGCTTGTTGACGTAAGACCTTTGAAAATAATCTCCACACACGGAAAATTTCCCTTCAAACATAAAAATTATGTTACAAAATAAATTCTAACCGTTTAGCCGATATGACTGTGAATTTTATAATCTAAATTTATGTATAGTTGATGTGAATTTATTTTTGTTTCATATTTTACGCAAAGCCACACATTATTATTAATAAAACCATTTAAATGAGTTGAATCAATGTACTGTTCATAATTTATTTATATCTACCTTCGCTGGCAAGTAATTAAAGGTATAATTGTGAAATTTTTACTGTCATAATTCATTAAGATTGTTAGAATCAATTGAAATTGAACACAACGAAAAGTAGTCCATGTTTTTGATTCAGTATTAATATGTGAGAGAATTAGAGTTTTCTTTTATAATATCTACTTAGGAAATCATTTATCCAACGAATTTGTAAGCATGTAATATCAGTATTAAATTTCACTAGGTTATAAAAAGGAAAATTTTTCATCTTTTGGAAGTATAAATTTTAATAGGCTCATTCCAATTGATCTTCTTTCTTGGACATCTGTAGTTTGATTCAGTTTTTGATCGAAATGAAAATTTTTAATGAATAAAAAGCTTCAAGAGCTGCTGTTCAAGAAAAACTTCTTCGATAGTCGAATTCATTTTCACAATAAAAAAATTTTAAAAGAAGTTCCCAATTCGGTCTTGATAATTATCATTCATAATAATATGAACTCAGATTATTAGTGAAATTATAGTCAACATGTACCTAATGCCTGTTTAAATATTTTGATGAAAAATATATAATCTATTCAGTCTCTTTATTAATCTTTATATTTATAATATTTATAATATTAGTCTTTTATCGCAGAAAAAGTAAAAATTTATCTCCATAACGTCTAGATGAAGCAATGTGATAATTTCTTTGACAGCATAAATGTTAGAATTGGCTTCAAAGAAAGGTTTGGACTCGTCTCGATATGAAAATTCAACTCTAACATCGCTTATTTCGCTGTTGGAGTTTTCGCACTAAACATCATTGTACTAATAGATTTTACAGAGATAAACGACAACACTGTTCTCTTTTTCACACTGCGATTGTTCGGTTGCTAGAAAATCTGAATTCTAAAAAGCTTCAGATATCCGTATTATCCATTATTTGTCAAATGTCTCTGTTTCGGAGATCTGAACCGAATTTTATCGAGCAGTTCCGAGTATATCCGATTGTATCTGTGTTCGTATTTTTGACATAGCTAAGGTTATAACTTTGATACATTCGCCCTATAGAGAATTTTTCTCTTCAAACATATAAATCAGGGTACGAAACCAAAATGATTTCCAATATTTTGTATATAGTTTTGCAAATACAACATTATTTAATATATAGTTGATGTGAGTTTTTTCTTGTTTCTTACTCTTTGCATATGCATTCCTGTTAGAAACGATTTGAATAATATTTTATATAATTTTACATTTAAGTTGATAGGAACATATGAAGCAGGAGGAAATTTAAAAATGTTATACATACGTCCTGAAAGTTGATGGAATAAAAAAGGTAAAAAATTATTTTTACATAATAACTTCTAATCAGTTTAAAAATTAATGCACATTTTGAAAAATATTGATGGATTCATAGTCAATATAAATAATAATGACAGAATAAAATATATGAAATATACAATGTATTTTATTTAATTTAAGTTTCATTTCATCATGACAATGACACTAGCCTGAAAATTTATTCTTATGATTTCAAAGTAATTTGATGTTTTTATAGTTTCATTCACAACGCAAATCAGTCATCCTTGATTTAACTTCGTACAAGTAGCGAGATGGAATTGTGAATTAATTTCAAGTTGAAGATCAGTTACACTGTTGTATTTATGCAGCAACTCTGAATCATCTCTTCCATACCCTAAATGGCAACGCTGTTTCATATCCGCGGTTTTTTTCTTTCAGATGGAAGAATATAAATTTCCTATATTTCAAATCATGGCAAGCATTATTTGACAAATCTCATATATTTGAATTATCACATTAGTGCGCAAACTCTGAATTAGCTGTCTGCATTTATGTAAGAAATTTGTTATATACATATTAAATTACTGTAGACTTCGAATTGTGATTCGATTCATATTAGGTATTGATGTCTAATGAAAAATTGAAGTGTTATTGCTTTTGTAGCGGTTTAACGATATTGAAATGACCTCACATATGTGTGTTTGTCTGAATTTCTTTGAAAAATTGGAAAATGATTGAATGCGTCCAACTGACACTTTGTAAAGATGGCATGTTCATTTTATCAGAATAACAATATTGAAAAAGCTGAACTTGATCCATGTACTAAAAAATCAAATTATCGACTATTGATCATTCCAGATTGAAATTGAACATTTTCAGTTTAGAAATAAAAGAGTCAATGACAAAGTAAAATGAGAAGAAATGGACAAAAAACGGGTATACCTACCCTCAAACCAACATATGTAGGTAATTTGGATAAACTGAAAATTTGGGTAAAAATATCTGTGAACATGTTTTTAGATGCTCATTTGAACAAATTATGGATTCACTATTGCAGTATATACTTTTCAGTCATATATTGTCTTTATTATTTTTAAATGTTAATAAAAACGATTATTTGTTTTCATACTTTCACTTACAATAAACCATACCTAAGGAATATTGAAGCAAATTTTAAGGTGAATCATTATATTCTCTTCATCTTAGAAATCTCCCCTCAATGACAGTTATTTTAAAAAAATTAAATCATTATTGCAGAATGTAAATGACATCAGAAACCCAGATAACTTTCAACAAAAGTTTCACTTTTGTATTTTACACATCTTCACCACACTACGCTCATTAATTTGAAAGAAAAACTGAATTCTTAAAACTGCAGTCATCCAATTTCATCATCCATGATTTGACAAATGCGTCGCTCTGCTTTCGAGATTGAACCGAATTTCATCGACCGGTACCGACTATATCCGATGCTACATCTCGGTTGGCTTGTTGACGTAAGACCTTTGAAAATAATCTCCACACACGGAAAATTTCCCTTCAAACATAAAAATTATGTTACAAAATAAATTCTAACCGTTTAGCCGATATGACTGTGAATTTTATAATCTTAGTTTATGTGAATTTATTTTTGTTCCATATATCACGCAAAGCAATACATTATTAATAAAACCATTTAAATGAGTTTATTGAATATACTATTCATAATTTATTTATATTTACCTTCGCTGGCAAGTATTTAAAGGTATAATTGTGAAATTTTTCACTGCCATAATTCATTAATATTGTTAGAATCAATTGAAATTGAACACAACGAAAAGTAGCTCATGTTTTTGATTCATAAGGATGTGAGAGAATTAGAGTTTTCTTTTTTAATATCTACTTAGGAAATCATTCATCCAACGAATTTGTAAGCATTTAATACATCAGTATTAAATTTCACTAGGTCATGAAAATTTTTTATTTTTTGGAAGTATAAATTTTCATTAGGCTTATTCCAATTGATCTTCTTTCTTGGACATTGTAGTTTCATTCGGTTTATGATCGAAATGAAAATTTCGAATGAATAAAAAGCTTCAAGAGCTGCTTTTCAAGAAAAACTTCTTCAATAGTCGAATTCATTTTCACAATAAAAAAATTTCAAAAGAAGTTCCCATTTCGGTCTTGACTTAAATCATCATTCATAAGAATATGAACAGAAGTATCTACTCAGATTATCAGTGAAATTATGGTCAACATGTAGGTAGGTAATGCTATTTAAATTTTTTGATGAAAAATATATAATATTTTCAGTATATTTATTAATCTTTTTATCTCTAGTCTTTTATTGCAGGAAAAGTAAAAATTTATCTCCATAATGTCAAAATGAAGCAATGTTATAATTTCTTTGACAGCTTAAATGTTAGAATTGGCTTCAAAGAAAGGTTTGGACTCGTCTCGATATGCAAATTCAACTCGTAACATCAATTATTTCGCTGTTGGAGTTTTCGCACAAAATATCATTGTATTAATAGATTCTAAAGAGATAAACGACAACACTGTCCTCTTTTTCACACTGCGATTGTTCGGTTGATAGAAAATCTGAATTCTAAAAAGCTTCAGATATCCGTATTATCCATTATTTGTCAAATGTCACTGTTTCGGAGTTCTGAACCGAATTTTATCGAGCAGTTCCGAGTATGTCCGATTGTAAGTCTCAGTTGGCTTGTAAGAACTTTGAAAATAATCTACATACAAGGACATTTTATCTTCAAACATAAAAATTAAGTTATAAAACCAAAATAATTTTTAACAGTTTAGCCGATATGACTGTGAATGTAATAATCTTAATTTATGTATACATAATTTATGTTACCGAACTTATTCTTGTTTTATATTCTACGAAAAGCCGTTTACTATTAAAAACATTTAAATGAGAGTTGATTCAATGTACTATTCATGATTGATTTATATCTTCATCAGTAATTATATTACAGCAGAGCTGATACAAGTGAATTTATTTATTTAATTTCACTAGGTTATAAAAAAGGAAAATATATTTTTTAAGTAAAAATTTTTATTAGGCTCATTTCAATTGATCTTTCTTGGACATCTGTAGTTTCATTCAGTTTATGATCCAAACGAATATTTTGAATGAATAAAAAGTTTCAAGAGCTGCTTTAAAAGAAAAAACTTTTTCACTGTCGGATTCATTTTCACTATCTGAAAATTTTAAAAGAAATGCCCTCTTCAGTCTTGACTTAAATCTTTCATGATAATATGAACAGAAGTACCCAGATTATTAGTGAAATTATAGTCAACATGTAAACAAACCTATTTCAATTTTCTGATGAAAAATATATAACCTTTTCAGTATATTTATTAATCTTTTTATCTCTAATCTTTTATTGCAGAAAAATTAAAAATTTATCTCCATATTGTGTAGATGAAGCAATGTGATAGTTTCTTTGACAGCGTATGTCAGAATTATTTTCGAAGAAAAATTTCAACTCTTTTCTATTATGAGAATTCAACTCTAACATCAATTATTTCGCTGTTGCATTTTTCGCACTAAACATCATTGTACTAGAAGATTCTACAGAGATAAACGACAACACCGTTCTCTTCCACACACTGCGATTGTTCGGCAAATCTGAATTCTAAAACACTGCATCTATCCGTATTATCCAGTATTTGTCAAATGTCTTTGCTTCGGAGATCTGAACCGAATTTTATCGAGCAGTTCCGAGTATATCCGATTGTATCGTTTTGTTCGTATTTTTGACATACCTAACAGAGAATTTTTCTCTTCAAACATAATAATCAAGGTACGAAAACAAAATGATTTCATACATTTGTTATATACTTTTGCAAAAACAACATTATTTTATATATAGTTGATATGAATTTTTTCTTGTTTTTTACTCATTGCAAATTAATTTCTGTTGGAAATGATTTGAATAATACTTGATATAATCTTACATTTAAGTTGATTATAGGAAGAGATGAAACAGGAGAAAATTTTAAAAATGTTATACATTAAGTTTTACACTTCCTGAAAGTTGTTAGAATGAAGAAGGTAAAAAATTATTTTTACATAATAACTTCTAATTAGTATAAAAATTAATGCACATTTTGAAAAATATTGATTGATTATAGATAGATAGATATGTATTTATTTTCAAAATTGTTGTATAATATAATCTTACAAAAAATCAAATTACAACACTACAAAATGAAAATTGGTTAAAAATTCTCAACACCATGTTTCTATTCACGTGACAAATTGGTAACTCTCCTTTATTGTATATAGCTCACAATTTACAATGAACAAATAAAGCTTGTTCTTGAAAACTTTTTCTGACGATACAGCGTGAAAATATTTTGGTATTGAATTGTATAATTTTAAGCACATATAAGGCATACTGTTAGATGTAAGTGTTAGACTATGTTTTGGATATAAGTATGGATGGACTTTCCTTGTTCCATTTTTATTTTCAAGGTCTTGAAAATAAATTGGGTGTTTGCGTAGGAAAATTACGGACTTATATAAACAATCTTATAACAGTTAGAATGTTATTCTTCTTAAAAATCCTCGGCAAGATTCCCGGAAACGAAGACCAAAAATCGTCCTGAGTGCTCTTTTCTGAGTTATAAAAATCTTATAACAAGAATTACTGGCTCCCCATAATGAGATTCCATATGCCATTAGAGTTAAAAAAATTGCATAGTATAATACCTTTAGCACATTTATATCTACTTGATATTTCAGTACATGTAAAGTGTGGCACACGGACGATAAACGTTTATTTAAAATATTAATGTGTTCATTCCATTTCAGATTTTGATCAATATATATTCCCAGGAATTTTGTCAACTGATTTATCGTAACACTTTTTTGTTCTAGATCGATAGAAATTGGATCATTGACTTTTAACCGCTCTGTGCTGAATATAACTATTTCAGATGTATTTATGTTCATTGCCGGTTTATTTCTGGGGCACCAGTTTTTGAATGAATCTGTTGTTACTTTCGCTTCATCAATTACTTCTTCTGCACTTTTACCCGTTACAAGTAAACTTGTTTCATCCGCAAACATAATATTTTTTTTTGATATCGAATATATCAGGCAAATCATTTATATATACCACAAACAATAAAGGTCCAAGGATACTTCCTTGTGGAACGCCTGTTGTGGGATATTCATCTCTTGAAATAAATTTACGACCATCAGCTTCTATATTAACTCTTTGAACTCTATTTTTCAGATAACTGTCGATAAGCTTCAATGGTATGCCTCTAATACCAGAACATTCAAGCTTGTTCAAGAGCCTTTTGTGATTTACACAATCAATTGCCTTCGAAAGATCAAGAAACAGACCCAACGTAATCTCCCCTCTCTCAAATGGCTCAACAATACTCTGTATTAACTCGAATACAGCAGTATCTGTATTTTTACATTTTGAAAACTCATGTTATGAATTATTCAGTATTTTGAATTTTCTAAAGAAGTTCAGTAGTCTCTCTGATATTATTTTCTCCCAAATTTTGGAATATGCTGTAAGAAGACTAATTGGTCTATAATTTTCCATATCTTCGATGTCTCCCTTTTTATGCAATGGTTTTACAATTACAATCTTAAGAGCATCCGGGAAGATACCCTCAATAAAAGCCCTGTTCATTATGAAGCATAATAATTTAATAATTTCACCAATGGATATCTCAATTACATATAATGGTAGGTACTTCATCATGGCCAGTAGCATGTTTATTTTTTAGCTTTTTTATAGTGGAGAGATCTCCTGTTCAGATGTTTCGAATAGATACAATGATTTCTCACTTGACTCGATTTATTGCCAATACACTTAAATAATAATGCTAGAGAAAAAATATGAAATATACAATATATTTTATTTAATTTAAGCTTCATTTCATCATGACAATGATACTAGCCTGAAAATTTATTCTTATGATTTCAAAATAAATCGATGTTTTCATAGTTTCATTCACAACGCAAATCAGTCATACTTGATTTAACTTCGTACAAGTAGCGAGATGGAATTGTGATTTAATTTCAAGTTGAAGATCAGTTACACTGTTGTATTCATACAGCAACTCTAAATCATCTCTTCCATCCCCTAAATGGCAACGCTGTTTCATGTCCGCGGTTTTTTATTTCATAAGAAAGGACATAAATTTCTTAACTTCAATTCATCACAAGCTGTATTTGACAAATCCCATCTATTTGAATTATCACATTAGTGCGCAAACTCTGAATTAGCTGCCTGCATTTATGTAATAAATTCGTTAGATACATACATCTTTAATTACTGTTGAGTTCGAATTGTGATTTGAATATATTAGGTTATCATATTAGGTATTGATGTCTAATGAAAAATTAAAATGTTATTGCTTTTTTAACGGTTTAACGATATTGCAATGATCTCACATATGTGTGTTTGTCTGAATTTCTTTCAAAAATTAGAAAATGATTGAATGCGTCCAACTGACACTTTGTAAAGATGGCATGTTCATTTTATCAGAATAACAATATTGAAGTAACAAAAGCTGAACTTGAACCCTTGTACTAAAAAATCAAATTATTGACTATTGATCATTCCAAATGGAAATTGAACATTTTCAGTTTAGCAATAAAAGAGTCAATGACAAAGTAAAATGAGAAGAAATGGACAAAAAACGGGTATACCTACCCTCAAATCAACATCTGTAGGTAATTTGGATAAACTGAAAATTTGGGTAAAAATATGTGTGGACAAGTTTTTAGATGCTCATTTGAACAAATCATGGAGTCACTATTGCAGTATATACATATCAATCACATATTGTCTTTATTATTTTTAAATGTTAATGAACACGATAATTTGTTTTCATACTTTCACTTACAATAAACCATACCTAAGGATTATTGAAGCAAATTTTAAGGTAAATCTTTATATTCTCTTCTATCTTAGAAATTTCCCCTCAATGACAGTTATTTAAAAAAAATTAAATCCTTATTGCAGAATGTAAATGACATCAAAAACTTGGATAACTTTCAACAAAAGTTTCACTTTTGTATTTTACACTGTATCTTCACCACACTACGCTCATTAATTTGAAAGAAAAACTGAATTCTTAAAACTGCAGTCATCCAATTTCATCATCCACGATTCGACAAATGCGTCGCTTTCGAGATTGAACCGAATTTCATCGACCGGTACCGACTATATCCGATGCTACATCTCGGTTGGCTTGTAAGACGTAAGACCTTTGAAAATAATCTCCACACACGGAAAATTTCCCTTCAAACATAAAAATTAGGTTACAAAACCAAAATAATTTCTATAACAGTTTAGCCGATATGACTGTGAATTTTATAATCTAAATTTATGTATAGTTGATGTGAATTTATTTTTGTTTCATATTTTACGAAAAGCCACACATTATTATTAATAAAACCATTTAAATGAGTTGAATCAATGTACTGTTCATAATTTATTTATATCTACCTTCGCTGGCAAGTAATTAAAGGTATAATTGTGAAATTTTTACTGTCATAATTCATTAAGATTGTTAGAATCAATTGAAATTGAACACAACGAAAAGTAGTCCATGTTTTTGATTCAGTATTAATATGTGAGAGAATTAGAGTTTTCTTTTATAATATCTACTTAGGAAATCATTCATCCAACGACTTTGTAAGCATGTAATATCAGTATTAAATTTCACTAGGTTATAAAAAAGGAAAATTTGTCATCTTTTGGAAGTATAAATTTTAATAGGCTCATTCCAATTGATCTTCTTTCTTGGATATCTGTAGTTTGATTCAGTTTTTGATCGAAATGAAAATTTTTAATGAATAAAAAGCTTCAAGAGCTGCTGTTCAAGAAAAACTTCTTCGATAGTCGAATTCATTTTCACAATAAAAAAATTTTAAAAGAAGTTCCCAATTCGGTCTTGATAATCATCATTCATAATAATATGAACTCAGATTATTAGTGAAATTATAGTCAACATGTAATGCCTGTTTAAATATTTTGATGAAAAATATATAATCTTTTCAGTCTCTTTATTAATCTTTTTATCTATAGTCTTTTATCGCAGAAAAAGTAGAAATTTATCTCCATAACGTCTAGATGAAGCAATGTGATAATTTCTTTGACAGCATAAATGTTAGAATTGGCTTCAAAGAAAGGTTTGGACTCGTCTCGATATGAAAATTCAACTCTAACATCGCTTATTTCGCTGTTGGAGTTTTCGCACAAAATATCATTGTATTCATAGATTCTACAGAGATAAACGACAACACTGTTCTCTTCCCCACACTGCGATTGTTCGGTTGATAGAAAATCTGAATTCTAAAAAGCTTCAGATATCCGTATTATCCATTATTTGTCAAATGTCTCTGTTTCGGAGATCTGAACCGAATTTTATCGAGCAGTTCCGAGTATATCCGATTGTATCTGTGTTCGTATTTTTGACATATCTAAGGTTATAACTTTGATACATTCGCCCTACAGAGAATTTTTCTATTCAAACATATAAATCATGGTACGAAACCAAAATGATTTCCAATATTTTGTATATAGTTTTGCAAATACAACATTATTTAATATATAGTTGATGTGAGTTTTTTCTTGTTTCTTACTCTTTGCATATGCATTCCTGTTAGAAACGATTTGAATAATATTTTATATAATTTTACATTTAAGTTGATTATAGGAACATATGAAGCGGAGGAAATTTAAAAATGTTATACATACGTCCTGAAAGTTGATGGAATAAAAAAGGTAAAAAATTATTTTTACATAGTAACTTCTAATCAGTTTAAAAATTAATGCACATTTTGAAAAATATCGATGGATTCATAGTCAATATAAATAATAATGACAGAATAAAATATATGAAATATACAATGTATTTTATTTAATTTAAGTTTCATTTCATCATGACAATGATACTATCCTGAAAATTCATTCTTATGATTTCAAAATACCTAATTTGATGTTTTTATAGTTTCATTCACAACGCAAATCAGTCATCCTTGATTCAACTTCGTACAAGTAGCGAGATGGAATTGTGAATTAATTTCAAGTTGAAGATCAGTTACACTGTTGTATTTATACAGCAACTCTGAATCATCTCTTCCATCCCCTAAATGGCAACGCTGTTTCATATCCGCGGTTTTTTTCTTTCAGATGAGTGAATATAAATTTCCTATATTTCAAATCATGGCAAGCATTATTTGACAAATATCATATATTTGAATTATCACATTAGTGCGCAAACTCTGAATTAGCTGCCTGCATTTATGTAATAAATTCGTTAGATACATACATCTTTAATTACTGTAGAGTTCGAATTGTGATTCGATTCATATATTAGGTATTGATGTCTAATGAAAAATTGAAGTGTTATTGCTTTTGTAGCGGTTTAACGATATTGAAATGACCTCACATGTGTGTTTGTCTGAATTTCATTGAAAAATTGAATGAAATAAGATTGAATGCGTCGAACAGACTCTTTGGAAAGATGGCATGTTCATTTTATAAGAATAACAATATTGAATAAGCTGAACTTGAACCCTCGTACTGAAAAAACAAATTATTGACTATTGATCATTCCAAATTGAAATTGAACATTTTCAGTTTAGAAATAAAAGAGTCAATGGCAAAGTAAAATGAGAAGAAATTGACAAAAAACGGATATACCTACCCTCAAATCAACATCTGTAGGTAATTTGGATGAACTGAAAATTCGGGTAAAAATATCTGTGGACAAGTTTGTATGTGCTCATTTGAACAAATTATTTCATTAATTCACTATTGCAGTATATACTTTTCAATTATATACTGTCTTTATTATTTTTAAATGTTAATGAAAACGCAAATTTGTTTTCATACTTTCACTTACAATAAACCATACCTAAAGAATATTGAAGCAAATTTTAAGGTAAATCATTATATTCTCTTCTATTTTGGAAATTTTCTCTCAATAACAGTTATTTAAAAAAAATTAAATTTTAATTGCAGAATGTAAATGACATTAGAAACTTGGATAACTTTTCACAAAATATTCACTTTTGTGTCTTAACTGAATCTTAACCACACTACTCTTTTTAATTTGAAAGAAAAACTGAATTCTCAAAACTGCAGTCATCCAATTTCATCATCCACGATTCGACAAATGCGTCGCTTTCGAGATTGAACCGAATTTCATCGACCGGTACCGACTATATCCGATGCTACCTCTCGGTTGGCTTGTTGACGTAGACATTTGAAAATAATCTCCACACACGGAAATTTTCCCTTCAAACATAAAAATAGGTTACAAAACCAAAATAATTTCTAACAGTTAAGCCGATAAGACTGTGAATTTAATAATCTTGATTTATGTATAGTTGATGTGAATTTATTTTTGTTTCATATTTTACGAAAAGCCATACATTATTAATATATAAAACCATTTAAATGAGTTGATTCAATGTACTATTCATAATTTATTTATATCTACCTTCGCTGGCAAGTTATTAAAGGTTATAATTGTAAAATTTTTTACTGTCATAATTCATTAAAATTGTTAGAATCAATTGAAATTGAACAAAACGAAAAGTAGCCCATGTTTTTGAGTTTTCTCTCATAATATCTACTTAGGAAATCATTCATCGAACGAATTTGTAAGTATTTAATACATCAGTAAATATTTTAATAATAACAGAGCTGATACAAGTGAATTTATTTATTTAATTTCACAAGGTTATAAAAGATGAAAATTATTTATTTTTTGGAAGTATAAATTTTTATTAGGCTCATTCTAATTGATCTTCTTTCTTGGACATCTGTAGTTTCATTCAGTTTATGATCGGAATAAAAATTTTGAATGAATAAAAAGCTTCAAGAGCTGCTGTTCAAGAAAAACTTCTTTACTAGTCGAATTCATTTTCACAATAAAAAAATTTTAAAAGAAGTTCCCACTTCCGTCTTGACATAAATTATCATTCATAATAATATGAACAGAAGTATCTACTCAGATTATTAGTGAAATTATAGCCAACATGTAATTCCCATTTAATTTTTTTGATGAAAAATATATAATCTTTTCAGTATCTTTATTAATCTTTTTATCTCTAGTCTTTTATTGCAGATAAAGTAAAAATTTATCTCCATAATGTCTAAATGAAGCAATGTGATAATTTCTTTGACACGATAAATGTTAGAATTGGCTTCATACAAAGATTTGGACTCGTCTCGATATGAAAATTCAACTCTAACATCAATAATTTCGCTGTTGCAGTTTTCGCACTGAACATCATTGTACTAATAGATTTTACAGAGATAAACGACAACGCCGTTCTCTTCCACACACTGCGATTGTTCGGTTGATAGCAAATCTGAATTCTAAAAAGCTTCAGATATCCGTATTATCCATTATTTGTCAAATGTCTCTGTTTCGGAGATCTGAACCGAATTTTATCGAGCAGTTCCGAGTATATCCGATTGTATCTGTGTTTGCATTTTTGACATAAAGTTTTAACTTTGGTACAATCGCCCTACAGATAATTTTTCTCTTCAAACATACAATTCAGGGAACGAAACCAAAATGATTTCCAATATTTTGTATATATTTTAGCAAACACAACATTATTTTATATACCTATAGTTGATGTGAATTTTTTCTTGTTACTTACTCTTTGCAAATGCATTCCTGTTAGAAACTAGATTTGAATAATATTTTATTTAATCTCACATTTAAGTTGATTATAGAAACAGATGAAGCAGAAGGAAATTTAAAAATGTTATACATACATCTTGAAAGTTGATAGAATAAAAAAATAAAAAATTATTTTTACATAATAACATCTAATTAGTATAAAAATTAATGCACATTTTGAAAAATATTGATTGATTCATTGCCAATACACTTACATCATAATGCTAGAATAAAATATATGAAATATACAATATATTTTATTTAATTTAAGCTTCATTGCATCATGATAATGATACTAGCCTGAAAACGTATTCTTATGATTTAAAATAATTTGATGTTTTTATAGTTTCATTCCAAACGCAAATCAGTCATACTTGATTTAACTTCGTACAAGTAGCGAGATGGAATTGTGATTTAATTTCAAGTTGAAGATCAGTTACACTGTTGTATTCATACAGCATCTCTGAATCATCTCTTCCATCTCCTAAATGGCAACGCTGTTTCATATCCGCGGTTTTTTATTTCAGAGGAAAGAACATAAATTTCTTATATTTCAATTCATCACAAGCTGTATTTGACAAATCCCATCTATTTGAATTATCACTTTAGTGCGCAAACTCTGAATTAGCTGTCTGCGTTTATGTAATAAATTCGTTACATACATCTTTAATTATTATTGAGTTCGAATTGTGATTTTATTCATATTAGATATTGATGTCTAATGAAGAATTAAAATGTTATTGCTTTTTTAACGGTTTAACGATATTGCAATGACCTCACATATGTGTGTTTATCTGAATTTCTTTGAAAAATTGGAAAATGATTGAATGCGCCGAACAGACACTTTGTGAAGATGGCATGTTCATTATATAAGAATAAGAATATTGAAGTAACAAAAGCTGAACTTGAACCCTTGTACTAAAAAGATTGTTAGAATCAATTGAAATTGAACACAACGAAAAGTAGCCCATGTTTTTGATTCAGTGTAAGGATTCATCCAACGAATTTGTAAGCATTTGATACATCAGTATTAAATTTCACTAGGTTATAAAAAGGAAAATTTTTCATTTTTTGGAAGTATAAATTTTTATTAGGCTCATTCCAATTGATCTTCTTTCTTGGACATCTGTAGTTTGATTCAGTTTATGATCCAAATGAAAATTTTGAATTAATAAAAAGCTTCAAGAGCTGATATTCGAGAAAAACTTTTTCACTAGTCGAATTCATTTTCACAATAAAAAAATTTCAAAAGAAGTTCCCACTAATTGATTCATCATTCATAATAATATGAACAGAAGTATCTACTCAGATTATTAGTGAAATTATTATCAACATGTAATGCCTATTTAAATTTTTTGATGAATATTATCTTTTCAGTATCTTTATTAATCTTTTTATCTCTAGTCTTTTATTGCAGATAAAGTGAAAATTTATCTCCATAATGTCCAGATGAAGCAATGTGATAATTTCTTTGATAGCATAAATGTTAGAATTGGCTTCAAAGAAAGATTTGGACTGGTCTCGATATGAAAATTCAAATCTAACATCGATTATTTCGCTGTTGTAATTTTCGCACTTAACATCATTATACTAATAGATTCCACAGAGATAAACGACAACACCGTCCTCTTCCACACACTGCGATTGTTCGTTTGATAGCAAATCTGAATTCTAAAACACTGCATCTATCCGTATTATCCAGTATTTGTCAAATGTCTCTGTTTCGGAGATCTGAACCGAATTTTATCGAGCAGTTCCGAGTATATCCGATTGTATTTGTGTTCGTATTTTTGACTTAGCTAAGGTTATAACTTTGATACATTCGCCCTACAGATAATTTTTCTCTTCAAACATACAAATCAGGGTACGAAACCAAAATGATTTCCAATATTTTGTATATACTTTTGCAAATACAACATTATTTTATATAAAGTTGATGTGAATTTTTTCTTGTTTCTTACTCTTTGCAAATACATTCCTGTTAGAAACGATTTGAATAATATTTTATATAATCTTACATTTAAGTTGATTATAGTAACAGATGAAGCAGGAGTAAATTTAAAAATGTTATACATACATCCTGAAAGTTGATAGAATAAAAAAGATAAAAATAATTTTTACATAATAACTTCTAATTAGTTTAAAAATTAATGCACATTTTGAAAAATATTGATGGATTCATAGCCAATATGAATAATAATGATAGAATAAAATATATGAAATATACAATGTATTTTATTTAATTTAGCTTCAGTTTCATCATGACAATGATACTAGCCTGAAAATTTATTCCAAATATGATTTCAAAATAAATCAATGTTTTTTAGTTCACAACGAAAATCAGTCATGCTTGATTCAACTTCGTACAAGTAGCGAGATGGAATTGTGATTTAATTTCAAGTTGAAGATCAGTTACACTGTTGTATTCATACAGCATCTCTGAATCATCTCTTCCATCTCCTAAATGGCAACGCTGTTTCATATCCGCGCTTTTTTCTTTCAGACGAAAGAATATAAATTTCCTTTATTTCAAATCATCCCAACTTTATTTTACAAATACATACTCATCTATTTGAATTATCACTTTAGTGCGCAAACTCTGAATTAGCTGTCAGCATTTATGTAAGAAATTTGTTATATAGGTACATATTCAATTACTGTAGAGTTCGAATTGTGATTTGATTCATATTAGGTATTGATGTCTAATGAAAATTTGAAATGTTATTGCTTTTGAAGCCGTTTAACGATATTGCAATGACCTCACATATGTGTGTTTGTCTGAATTTCTTTGAAAAATTGAAATAAGCTTTAATGCGTCGAACAGACTCTTTGGAAAGATGGCATGTTCATTTTATCAGAATAACAATATTGAAAAAGCTGAACTTGATCCATGTACTAAAAAATGAAATTATTGACTATTGCTCATCCCAAATTGAAATTGGACATTGTCAGTTTAGGAATAAAAGAGAGAATGGCGAAGTGAAGTGAGAATAAATGGCAAAAGAGAATAAAATCTCGTACCTATACCTACCCTCAAACCAAGATCTGTAGGTAATTTGGATAAACTGAAAATTTGTGTAACAAAATATATGTGAACAAGTATTTAGATGCTCATTTGAACAAATTAAGGATTCACTATTACAATATATACCTACCTACCTTTCACTCATATATTGTCTTAATTATTTTTATGTTAATAAAAACTCAAATTTGTTTTCATATCTTCACTTACAATAAACCATACCTAAGGAGTACCTATTGAAGCAAATTTTAAGGTAAGTGTTCTTTTCTTTGTTATTCCATCAATAACAGTTATTTTAAAAAAGAATGAAATCTTTATTCCATAATGTAAATGATATTAGAAACTTGGATAACTTTTAACAAAAGTTTCACTTAGGAATTTATATTAGAAATATAATGAAACATTATAGAGGTATTAATAGAAATATTAATGAAAATTATTTTAAGATAGCTATTTGTGAACAATCAAAAACAATGAGAATCCAGAAAATAATTTGTATGTCATAATCGTAACATATAGTCTACATCTTCTAAAGGTTTTTTCAATCTGGCACGCCGGTTTTCGTGGCTTATGCGAGAAAACACTCGATTATAAAGCGGTGGGATTCGGGTTCGAGCCCCGGTGCATGGATGTCTGTGTTGTCAATCATTTAAGTAGTTAAATGATTATAATTGTTGAGTAATGTACAGCGATTACAAGATCATTGGCCATTCGGAACCGGTTTTGAACAGATCCATTGAATTGAAATAAAAACATTCCTGCATGTCTAACCAAGTTATATAAAACATAAAAAAAATTAGTTATTCAATTGTATTATCGTGAAATTAAATTGAAGTGTTAATTAACAAATTAGTACACTTTGTTACATTTCATTATTGCATATAATGAATGCTTCAAATGAATACCTATCAACATTTGTCATTGACGTCAATGTATTTATTGATTTTGAAAATAATTCGCTGTTGTGTTGAACTTAAACATCACAAGCTCAATGAAATAATTTGTAACGACGATATATCTACAACTACAACGTATAAACTGCAAATTTACAAGTGTTAATAATATGAAGAATTGGATAAAAATTAAATCATTTCAAGAATTGAAAATCAGGAATCTTTATTTTGTGAATAATGAGAATTGATTATTCATAAAATAGATACAAAAATTCTACTATTTGTATTCAAACAGAAGCGTTCATCAGACATGCTATAATATTAGAAGTTGTCAATTCCACTGCATGAAATTCTAAGAATTAGGAATTCTAGGAATTACGATCCACTGAAACAAAAAGTGCAGTAAAAGTGCAACGTTGTCATTTCATTCATATAGAATGCTGAATTATTATTGTTGTTAGAGATAAATGCAACACCGTATCAGATGTTCAACTTTTCAATTCCGTGCCATTTTTATCTCATGTCTGCAAATTCATTTTTACAGGGGATGTAACATTTGTCTATTCTTTATATTAATGAAAAATCATTAATTTAGAATAACCCCGAGAAATAATTTCTATGAATGAATTGGATGAGTGTTCCTTCAAGATGTTGGTTATTAAATATAACATCAAATTCGGAAGTGAAATAAATAATTTGAATAACCCTTGCCACCATTGATTGTGAATATGTTTCCCTTGGAGAATTGGTATGAATAACAGCAATTTTTATATTAACATAACTCTCAATTAATCAATGATTTCAGTAGGAACTGAACTACATAATTCCTTTCTCAATGAATTAAAACTATTCTGAAATATTTGTAATTGTTAAGTTTTTTCCTTAGTCAAAACGAATAACAGAGTGGACCAGTACACGAAGTACAAAACATTGTTATTGATTTTAACACATCAGTCGACAGATTTTTTTCAATTCTTCTCAGACAATTAAGTTTGATAGATATTTTAGACGATTTGAAATCAACATGATCATTAAAACTCAAATTTTCATCTAACATAATGCCCAAATCTTCAATTGTTAGGTACTCTTTTGATTTTTTCTTCATTATACTTCATGAAAATATCCTCATTTTTTAATCTACACAGTCTTATTCAAAACTATGAAGTTGGATTTTGGCATGTTCAGATATTGTCACATTCAAATGTAAAAAGATCTCATATCTATTGATCCACTCTGCCATATTCTTTATATATTTGGAAAATATATAAAGCAGAGTATCATCAGCGAATAAAAGCATTATAGCATTTTTTCTCATGATAAACAATATCGTTTATATAAGAATAATAATGGACCTAAGACCTATGGACTATGGACTATGCACTTGAGGTATCTAACTACATCCACTTTCGTGCTATCCGACAGCAATCCATCAAACTTAACTTTTTGGGTTCGCAAATGCAATTAATATCTGAACCAAACATTTATTACTCCCGCAATGCCAAGTTTATTCAGTTTTTTAAATTGCAATGGCCTACATAACGTTTCAAAAGCTCTTTCAGAATTCTATAATAGTAACGGGTATTTTTTTTAGAGGTATAGAACTTTAAGTTGGCATTACTGTTGAAGATGGCGACCGATTTAAAAGCTGAGAAGTGATTTATTCTCAGTTTGGTTTGACATTTCATCATGAATAGACTCACGCCTGAACAACGCTTGCAAATAGTGTCGAATGGGCCCAAAACGAGATTGCCGTTGTTCCCGATTTTCATAAGCGAATTTTGTTTAGCGATGAAGCGCACTTCAGGTTGAATGGCTACGTCAACAAATAAAACTGCCGCATTTGGAGTGAAGATAATCCTCAAGTGTATGTCAAAGCACATTTACATCCAGAAAAACTGAGTGTATGGTGCGCTTTATGGGCTGGTGGAATCATTGGTCCGTACTTCTTCAGAAACTATGATGGCCAGAACGTTACAGTCAATGGTGATCAGTATAGAGCCATGATTACCAACTTTTTCATTCCTGAATGGAAAAACCATGATGTCCAGGAGCTGTGGTTTCAACAAGACGGCGCAACATGTCACACAGCTCGTGCCACAATCGATTTATTGAAAGACACGTTTGGTGACCGCCTAATTTCACGTTTTGGACCTGTGAATTGACCTCCAAGATCTTGTGATTTAACACCGCTAGACTACTTTCTGTGGGGCTATGTAAAGTCATTGGTCTATGCGGATGAGCCACAAATGCTTGACCACTTGGAAGACAATATTCCCCGTGTTATTGCCGATATACGGCCACAAATGTTGGAAAAAGACATCGTAAATTGGACGTCCAGATTGGACTACATTCGAGCCAGCCGTGGCGGTCATATGCCAGAAATCATATTTAAAATGTAATTCCACAAGATTATCTTTCGAATAGAAAAATTCTTGTCGATCGAATGATCCATCGTTGTTTTATTGCAATTTAAAGTTCTATTCCTCTAAAAAAAACACCCTTTACTATAACTATTTCGCCTTCATCTATAGCTCCATATCATTCCTGTAAATTAAATATGCTGGATATATTTATTTATTGCTGTTTAATTATTCGTTCCGAAAGAATACACTAGAGAAGTTTCGTTCCCACCAATCGGTCATAAGTTATTGAAATTATTGGAAATAAAACGATATGATAGTACACTATCTTTTGCGGTTTTCAAGCGCTATGGAAATTGGATAAGACGATCCAGTCCTAATAGACTTCAAAAGCGAACTTGCCAGTACTTTTGAGGGTAATTCTCACCAAGTGACATATCTAATAATCTTTGCAGTCAGTATTTACTTGCCAGTAAGTCTCGATAAGCGAATATAGTGCTGGAGGAGGTCGATTCCCAAGAAGATCCCAACTTGTGTGACTCCAGAGAGACACCTATCGCCGTGATGTCACTGATAAGAGTTATCGCTGATTTTTGAAAAGAAAGAACGCGTAATAATTGTTTGTGTTCGCCGTTGCAGAGAGTGCCTGACCTGAGAAAGAAACGGACGTAAAGAAAGAAGTGTGACGACTATTATTATTGTCAAAAAATGTATTCCCTTATGACGGGAAACAATTATTACGAAGCTGATACGAATGTAGTATTTTCTTCATTTATTTTAAGTTTTTTCTCATTTTGTCTATTTTTTTAGAGCTTCGAAAATTATTTCTATTACAATGAAGATTTTCAGTCGAATATGAATAATGACTGGTCTTATTTGGGTGAAATGGGTGAGTGTCTAATCATTTTTTGTCACTCGTTTAGAGTAAGAACCACTGTATGACAACTTAGAAGAAAAAAAATTTCATTTGTACATTAATTTTTATATATTTTTCAGTTTAAATAGTAAAAATATATTTGACATTAGTATATAAACAGCTAACATTATAGACTCTCAAAAAGAAAACACAGTTTTTCGTATTGAAACAGCAACTTTTAAGATGAAAAACATTCAATTCTCCTCTTGGCTTCAAAAAGAAACTTTATTCTTGTGTAATTATGTGTAGTTTGTAATTTTGAAGAATGATTCAGTCCATTTATTTTTTTATAGTTATCTATTAACTTCATATTTCAATTACGCTTTGAATGAAATTATATGAATTAACTCTTTAATTTTCTTGGTATTTATTTTTCGATTTGTGTAACATGATTCTTTGAAACACTAAACAATTCTTCAAAAATATCAGAATCTTCTTTATTTCACTAGAGTTCATTATTTTTATACTTTCACATACTTATCAAAGAACTACCCAATTAAGCATTCTTATTTTTATTTTATTTTATATTTTCCAAGAACCATATATTTTGCCATTTATTTTGAAGAAGAAGCATATATGTAAATATTCATGTACATGTTCTTTAAAATTGTAAAATTTAAATTATATGTTTATAATTATCACAATCGATTTCATTGATTGTTATTAACTTCAAACATTCAGTTTATTGAAATTATTTCGTATTTATTTTAATTCGAATAGTAAAATTTCATTTCCAAAATTGTTCTAGGTGGACCATACATGCCCAAATCTTTGAAGCCAGATAATATTCCAGAATGGATTACCCACGTAGAACATATGAGTAAGATTTTTCTCTTATATTTCAATATATAAAACTTTCCATATATAAATTCAATTAAAACTTTGTTCAGTATTTGTTGAACTTAAACATATAATTTTTCCAAAAAAGCAGAAATACTTCTTTGCATTAGAACAGTGTTTTCCAACGGGCAGGTCGCGGCCCACTGGGGGGGTCTGTTCTTCAGGGGGATCGCAAGAGGTCGAGAAAACGACTCCAGTAAAAATATGATTAAGTCTAAAAAAATGATTTTTTATAACATAAACATTTAGAATGTATGTTGATCAAAAAGTAAGGGGTTGAGGGGGCGCGAAATATTTTTTCATAACACACCCCACCCACCCCATCATGTTGAAAAACACTGCATTAGAAGATAGCGCCTATTCTACCCCCAAGAGAGCACTGATGAAATAAATAAATAATAATTAACGTATAAGGTAATTTTTAGTTTAAGACGGCAAGTTACGTTGGGTAAAGTGTTATTTTTAATACTCTATTTAAGTAGATATATTAGAAAGAAGTTATGTTTGAAGATATTTTTTTATTTTTCTAATGACAGTGGTTTGATTTCATTTCGTTAAAAATTTAGATTAACTTATTCTATAAATGTACTATCCATCTTGTATAAGGTTTGAGAATGATTTCTTATTCTTTTCTGATCAGATTGACAGAAAGTTACGACGTTATGTTATTTCTGAGTCATTTCAATCTATTTAAATTCAGTAAAAATTTCAATTTATAATTCAGAGTGTGAGCGATCTTTTCAAATGATGAAAAAAATAAAGAACATCAATTTTAAATAAGAGTTTAACTGAGAACCGTATTTCGTAATTTTTAAAGACGAAAAATTTGGCACTACTCAAATCAAAAATTTCTGAAAGTCTTGTTTTGTTTCTACATATTTTTTCCATCAGAAAATTCGATATTTTCGTGTATAATTCCCTTTATAAGTAATATTTCGAATAAACTCAACGACGTATGTGTGGTTTAAACAATAATAAACTAATATCGAACAGTACTGATAACTTGAACTAGCCATTTTTCCTTGTTGCCTGCTTGGAAAATTTTCGATTTTCTATTTGTAAAGTGGTTTAGCGTATTGAACGGTTATTTTATCTATCTTGAAGACAATTTATTGCCTCGAATGAGACAGGTTTGCGGTTTTGGTTTTTATACGTTAATCTAATTTCGGTATCTAAACTTCCGGCGAAGCTCACTCAAGATGGCCTCGCTATCTATTTCAGCTGTTGCATAATTACCATCATTTTGCACGAGGTATTTTCTTGATAACGAAAAGACAAAACTTGTAAGTACATATATATAATGTAAAATTCTGTGGACACATGTACGAAGTTAAGTTGTAAGAACTTCTATGTTTCTTGACACATGTCACATATTTTAGACATGAATTAAAATTCTTGAAGCGACAGAAAAGTACCTTAATCAAATGATAATATACCTGGTTGAAATACAGTTGTATAACAAGGTCCTTAAACAGTTAAGAAAAGTAGTCTGGTGATTTTACCTAACTTAGAAAGTTAGGTCCTGGTAAATTTTGTATAAACTGAAGTAACCTACAGAAATTTAATTTAATTTCTTAGAATATATGTGGCTTAGTTTCATGTGGCCTAGTTTTTGGAAATTTTTGAAAAATTTATCTGTCATCTATGGGAATTATAAATTTTCAATGAATTGGAAACTTCGACAAAAGTAACGAAAACGAACGGTTGGAAGTTTTATCATCTAAGAAATTTAGAACTTCAAATTGTAAGTTGAAACTTTGATATGCTTGAAAATATTTCCAAAAAATACCACAAACCATTATCTGATGACATGAAAATATGGAATACACAGAAAATCTGGTAACCCCATTAATAGACCAGTAAGGTAGAGAATATAACAAAATAATAATAATAAATCCAATAATTAATGAATAAATAAAAGAAAGAAATAAATAATAAAACTAATAGTCCAAAAGGTGGGGAATATAACAAATATCAAATGGAAAAACTGGGATTGAATTCTAGCTTAACTCTTGGTGAAACATAAATGAATATTGAATTAAATTAAACAATAGGCTTAATGTTTCACAATTATATTTGACAATAAAATTACATAGTCAACATGTTTCGAGCTTGAGCTCATTTTCAAGATTTTTTTGAGTCTTGAAAATGAGCTAGCGTCTCATTTATTTTGATTCTTTTTCACAAAATTTGGTGAAATTTTACCTTTTTATGCGTCAAACACAGTCTAACTTTTTTGATTCAAAATATTTTTTCATCTTATTTTGACTCCATATCGAAAAGGCACCCCTAATTTTCAATAAAAAATTACAAAGTCAAAATATCTGCTTTTTAAAAGGAGGTAAGTTTATTGTTCGTTAAAATCTCTACTTTCAGATGGTGTTAAAAAGATGACCACCAACTTTCAAGTTGGTGGGTTTTAAAGTGACTGTTAATTCCACTTGAGAATTGAAAATTAGGCTGCTTTTACGATATCAAGTCAAAAAAGGGTGAAAAATTTTCGATGGTTTTTAAACGAATAAATATAACGTGTGTTTAGGACATAAAAGGTGATTTTTCATGAAATTTTCTAAAAAAGAAATTTCTTTGTGAAAGATGGAAATAAAAAAGAGAAAACTTTGTTATTTGAATTTTTCATACAAATTTTGAGGTTATCTGAAGTAAATGTGAATACAAAAGATGTAGATCTTTTTATTGCCTACAACTTTGCCATTTAACTTTTTTCCATATCATTTGTAGTTTTGCCGAAAATCGAGATAAACCGTTTTTTACTTTTCTCAAACCGTTTTCATTCATTTTTGTTATATTCTCTTCCTTTTCCAATGCGTTTCATCCTCCTAAAATTTTTGTTTTGGTTTCAAAAATTTACGACGAAATATCTTCGATTCTGTGTCCTAAAGGTCATAATCAAGCCATAAATGTGGTACTTCGCCGGTTTCGGCCGACTGTATATGATATATACCGGGTGATGCCGAATGTACAACCCAAATTATGCTTGAGAATCGTCATTATTGCAGATTTGCTTAACGAAAACATCACAAATGACAAACCAACTTACGTAGATAACATCGACACTTCGATTCAAAAAACGTGGCAAGGAAAACCGATGACTGAATGGACAAACGACGAGGTTTTGGATTTTATAAATTCCGAACTTTTGCTGGAATGTTACGAAACGTCACCGGAAAGATTACAAAGATTCAGATGCATATCAGGCTATATTTTTCAACAGCTCACGGAAGAACACTGCAAAGAATTGTCGGCATCCAAAGATGTTGGAGAACTCATTTACAGAGCGAAAAATTTATATCTAGCTCAGCAGATATGTAAGTATTTTTAACCTTTGAAGTTATTATACCAAAATATTGCCTTTTTCACAAAACCCTGAAGGTATATCTTTAAGAGAGAAATATTAAAGCCTATTCCAAATATTTTAATCGACAAATCTCTTTCTTCATCTCTTATAATTTGAAAACTTCTTGTCAAGTTTTAGTTCTTTTTTTCTCAGTAAACACTTCAGATGAATTGAAGGTGATGTTGAAAACACAAATGTAGAAATGGTCCATTATGTAAATTTTTTAATTTTTTTCATCATCAGCAGGTAATAGACTGGAAAATTGTTCAAATCATTGGAACACAGAGAATAACTGTATAATATCATATCCAGTAAAAATAGGTAAGATATTAATTTTTCATTCATTAAAAAAACTATTCGTTTTACATGAATTTGAGGAATAATTTTATCAGTCCTTTTGAAATCACTCTTTTCTCTATACATAACACAAAATAATATTATTCTATGTCAAATTCTTCTTATAACTTTAGGCTTCGCTAATTTTCAGTTAACAATCAAGATTATTATTTATCAATTCCATAAAAACAAATTTTGTGAAAATATTTATATTTTCATCATAGTTAGCTCCTTTCAATTGGAAGTAGAGTTATATAAAGTTGAACGACAAGTTAATAAAACATCAATATCTACAAAACAGCTGAAGCTAAACTATTTTTAAAGTAGTAGTCTTGAACAGACAATATATCCATATAAGTATTTAACATTCCATTTAATTTTTTCAGAAGATGACACTATGCCAAGAAGAAGACCAGGAAGACCTAGATCTGTGACAACTATGAGAAGAAAAACACGTGAGTATATTTTTAATCGAAAAGTGATAGTGCTGAAATTTTTGATTGATTCCTGTTTTCATTATTTTTAGTTTATCATTTTCAATATTACAAATATCAAAATAATATCCTACCCTTGGCTTGAACCCTGATATTTCTAGTAACAGGTTTGCGATCTAGCTATGACTCACTAGGACTTTGTCTATGGTTAAATGCACCAAATGACACGGCCACATTATCGCATTTTGTGGACAGAGAATAGTTAAATTCGTACAATGCACGTATTATTACGAAACTGGAGGTTTTTGCACATTGACGTGAACGAATATATGTGATAACGTGAAACATTCTCATTCATTTTATGCCATTATGAAAGAAAACTTTTACTCATATTATAGAAGTTGGAACGTATATCTATACAATTTATTATTATTATCGGTCACTTCATTCTGTTGAATTCTGCATCTTATTCTAGTATAGATACACTAAAAATCTCAATAGTTTTTCCATAATACTTCCATAGAAAATCAACAGAATATGACGTTTATATATACTTCATCAATAATTGACATACGAGGTTTCTTCAAAAGAGATGTGGTGGATGTTGAATTGAGGTGAATCTCCATCCACCTTGAATGGAGATTCAAGGTGGATGTTGAATTTTTTCGAAAACTATTTATCTATTCATCAATATTCATTTTGTTCCCTCCAAATATATAATGCACTTATGCAAGCTTTTATTCAAATACTCGAAGCATTTCTCAAATGTGCTTTTCGGTATGGCCATCAGCTCGTTCTTCGAATCCGACTTTTATCATCAATTGTGGAAAAATGCTTTCTTTTCATTGGTCCTTTCAGTTTTGGGTATAGGAAAGAGTCGCAGGGAGCCGAATCTAGTGAATACGGAGGTTGAGGCATGATTACTGTGTTCTCTTTGGCCAAAAAATCAACAAGCCTTGATGTATGAGCTGGTGCATTTCCGTGATGCAGAATCCACGATTTGTTTTTCCACAATTTTGATCATTTGAGCCGTATTGCTTCATGTGAATGTTTCATGACGTCCTGGTAGTATTCCTCAATAACCGTACGACCTGTTGGCAAGAACTCATGGTGCACCACGCCGATGTATCGAAGAAAACAATGCTTTTTCGGTCTTGGCTCTTCTGGCCACTTCTATTGGAATGAATGGGCCTTAGTTTCGAAGTCATAACCATATACACACGTTTCGTCAACAGTTATGACCTTTTTGAGCAAATCTGGATCGTCTTTGAGGTCATTCAACAACTCCTAATACTAATAACGACGTTGTTCTGCTTAGAATTTAGCAATTTCGGAACAAACTTCGCTGCCACACGTTTCATGCCCAAAACATCCGAGAAAATTGCATGGCATGAGCCCAGTGATATGCCAACATCCTCTGCAACTTCCTCAATAGTGATTCGACGATTTTACAAAACCATTTCCGTCACTGTTTCGATGTTTTTTCTTCGTTTGTTGACCTGGTTGAAAATCCAGGACTCTCATCGTCATCAACATCTTCTCGGCTTTCTGTAAAGCGCTTGTACTATTTATAAACACTTTTTTCAGACAAAGTAGACAAGAGTAGTATGCCACAGTCAACTTTTTGCGTCCGTTGGAGCACTTTATTCCATTTTTAACGCAAAATTCAGTACAGATTCTTTGATTCATTTTTTTCGAAAGTAAAAAACCGTGCTAACCTTTTCAGTTCAAACAAACTACTAATTCAAAATGGATAATAATGTCAACATATAAGAAACGTATGTGTTCAACATAACAAAAAATATTTCGATAATCGAATGTGCACCAGCCCATGAAAATTCAAAATTCACCTCTTCTTTTGAACGGACCGCGTACATGATATGTCGCTTTTTCAGATTGATAAAACTTATAGGCTTTTCATTTTTCATTTTTTTACGGATGAAATGAGTATTCCAAACTATTAATTCAATTTATGAAAAGAAAAAACGGTTAATAAGTTTATGTTACAAAATTTTTACTTTGAAAAATTTTACTATACTGGATATTATATTTCTCCAAAGGAATGGATTCAAATTTTATTAGCAACTTTTAGAATTAATATAAATGTAGAAACAATAATAGCAGATGTAATATTTGAGTGTAATAGTCCAGAATATCAGATTTCAAATTTTTTATCGCGAACTGAAACATTTTAAATTGAATTTTTTTGGTTTGTATTCTAAATTAATGCATTGAATGAGATTACTTCAATTAATTACTAAAAGTATATTACGTCAATTAGTGAATTCAATAAAACGCATCCGATGTGACTACTACGATAGTGAAGATCTCAATTTCTTCAATATCTGGGTTTTCGATTACAGAATTTATCTTCGCGGCCTATATTAATATGCATCTTAAATATTTACTCATAGAATTCCTAGTTCCATGAACTTCACCTTGAAAATTCTATGTACTCATTTCTATTTAAACACGATATATAACTAAATATTTTATTTGCGAACTTTTTTTAATTCGACATCAATGAAATGGTGATGTTCGATTCCAGGATGTCTACATTCGTCTCAAAATCACGTGTAACTTTACTTAGAAGTTTGGTGCAATTTATTATTGAAATTATTCATAAATATTTTTCATTTAATTCTACCACACTTTTTTCTGATTTATTTCATGAATCTAACGAAGATAGCTCAAAAACTGATCAGAAAAGATAGAAATTATTGAATACCTACTGATTGACACAAATCGCTCTGAAGGAAATGACGAAATATATTTCTATGAGATTTATGGTGAAAATTCAGGGGGTTCAAAAAGTCTCGAAAATTCGCGGGGGTAGATACTTCTTGAGATGTTTCAAAATACTTTCAGGTTTAGCATGATAATAGAAGATTTGAATTTGATAATGAGTATCAACCTGAATAATCAGTGCAGTACATATTTGCGTAGATATCTAATAGATTCGTAGACATAATTTCCGGTATTTTTTCAGACGAAAGTGGACTATATAGTTCCAGAATATTAGTTTTTGCCCTTCTAGAAAATTTATTTCAACTTTATATCAGTTCCAAGTTAAAACTGGTGTTGAGAAAACAATTTATCGATTATTTCAAATTAATTATCAGGTTTCTAGTTTCTTAAACTAGTGTAATATTAACATATCGGCATTTATAACTGTTATCAATTTTTCTTAGCCACAAGAAAGATTATCCAAATCGCTTTCTAACTCTTCATTTCAGGATTTCGATTCGGTTTCATTTCCTGTATTAAAATAGACATAGATAACATAGATATTGTCATTAGCGAAGACGATTTCGATTTACTTGGCGGTGATATCAACTCGAGAATGAATTTTAATGACACATGCATACGAAATACATATCATGGGCGTGCTCTTATATTTTTATATAAATGATTCATAAAATATTCTTACTAATAATTGAAGAAGTATAGGAATACGAAATATCTACAACTATATGAGTACTTTTACTCATAATTTCTATCCTGAAATTGCTCTGAATGAAATATCAAAAGGAAACGTCACATTCATTCGATTAATCGAAATTATTCCAAAAAAGTATATTTGATGCAAACACAAGACAGACTGTTACGTTCTATAAGGACCTCATCAGCTCTGTCACGTCCATTGACAAGTGAAGTGACGACTTCAATCTTTAAAAACTTTTTTTTTCAATCATTTTCACTGAGTTTATTCCTCTAATTTTTCTCTGAATAGGCGTTGCAATTCAAAGTATATACACCCAAATTAAATATTTAGGTGTTATTTCCGATGAAAATTTGAGTATTAAAAATTATTTTAGATATGTTATGAGTAAAATTCGAAGAAAAATAAATTTTTTAGCAAGGATAACTAATTATGTTACTAATTGTCTTTACAAAGTATTTAGTGTATAATTCGATAATATTACCACATATAAACTTTTGTTGAACTGTATTTTACACCTTGCCCCAAAATGATATTCAAAAGTTGCAAAGGCTCCAAAATAGAGCATTTATAATTATATTAAAATATTAAAATAAATTAAACTCTTGGCTTAATGTTTCACGATTTATTTAACAATATGTATAGTCAACATGTTTCGAGCGTTAGCTCATTTTCAAGACTGATTATTTCTTTTATACTTTTAGATATACTTTAGATATACTTTTAGACTTTTATTTTAATATTCAATTATGTTTCACCAAGAGTTAAGCGAGAATTCAATCTCATTAATTTATAATTATATTGAAGTGCAATAGGTACACACCTGTATCACTTATGTTAGAAACACTAAGTTGTTTAAATATTACGCATCATATAGTATATAAAACTCTAGAATTTGTTTATAGAATAAAATATGACAAGTTTCCTAGCTATATCATTGACCGTGTAAAGTACGTTGAAGATGGTTACATGGTTACCAAACAAGGTCTAGAGAACAAAATGATTTCTGTGTTGATAAGTGCAGTACATCTAAACGCCTAAATTATTTATGTGCGAAAGGAATGATTTTATTTAATAGTCTAGATCCGAACCTAAAATTATGTGAGAATCATAATGATTTAAGAAAATTATTGCATCAATTTGTAAAAAATAATATCTAGGATGAAATATGTTGTTTGATGTTGTATATATAACTTGTCTTTTTTTTGTAAAGTGCATTAGATGTGCTAAATAATCGTTTACTACTACTACTACTTCTAAGTATATACGGACATAGACGTATCAGTACTCAAT
The DNA here is from genome assembly GCA_030704895.1 of Henosepilachna vigintioctopunctata. NCBI lineage: Eukaryota > Metazoa > Arthropoda > Insecta > Coleoptera > Coccinellidae > Henosepilachna > Henosepilachna vigintioctopunctata. Next base: position 343,732 of record JARQZJ010000034.1, read on the forward strand.
GCTAGGTGCTTCCATGATCTAAAAGTTGTTTCCAATTGATTCCTATAGATGGAATTGTAGAGTATTCATTACTTGGAAGTTTTCATCATGGTGTCATAAGAAGATGCTTGGAGATTGAAGTATTTGCTTCAGTTGGTGATGTAGGTACATTGCACAACTGATGAGTTCCTGATAGAACGTAACAGTCTGTCCTGTGTTTCCATCAAGTCTGACAACGATTTCAATATTGTCTAACATTTTAACTTGAATGATCGATGTGGTCACGTTTCTCCTATTTTTTTGTAATCATAATTCGAACATTTTAACTACACAATATATGTCTATATATCACGACATGAATGTCAAAAATTGAAACAGTTCATTGACAATTTAACCAATTCTATTGCTTTATCAATAATTTTCTCATTTAGGATTGATTTTTGAATTTTGATTCCATCTGAATTACAGAAAAGAGATCTGAAAAACTTTGGGAATTCATAATAAATCTTTTGAAAAATTCCAAAACATGTCCGGATCTGATAAAATGGGAAGATTTCGAAGAGGGCACTTTCAAATTCGTACAAAGTGAAAAAGTGGCTCAATTATGGGGTGCCAGGAAAATGAACGGAAATATGAACTATGAAAAATTCAGTCGGGCACTTCGGTAAGTTATTTTTTGATATTACGAAAATGAAGTAAATATTAAAATGAGTCTGAATGAAAATAGTTTGTGAACATTTCTATTTCCACGTATCTATATCAAAAATCTTAAATTATGATTTAATTCGATATAAACTATCTACAAGAAAATGAGATGCCATCATAAACAAAACTTGTAAGAAAAACTAGGTGTAAAAGATTTTAAATTAGGTAATTACGTAATAACATAAGACAGAACATAAGACTCCCTCAAGTAGGAATGAATAAGTTAACAGAGTGAATTAAAGTTTTACGGTAGAAGAACTTAGCTGCCAAACTTGTTTGTTTACTAGTTCTGTTTTTGATGTCATTTCTATTGAAATAATTTTTCTTTTATGAATCTGCAAATATACACTGATACATAATTAATTATATATTGAAAATTTTGAATTACGATCTGATGATTCTGTTTTAAAACATTATTTGTTGCTTCTAAGTAAAATATTGAAGATAAAATTCAAAATAAACATTTATTTACATATTTATCTATTAAATCATCACTCACTGACAATATTTTTTTATTCAGGTATTATTATAAGAGTAAAATTCTACAAGCGGTTCCTGGTAAGCGGCTGGTTTACAAATTCGGACCACAGGCCAAAGGTTGGAGAATAGCAACACCCTTATATTAGCCTGCGGATTGGATAAATATTACTTTCTAATATGAGAAGTAGATGAAGCTGTTGTATCCAGTTAATCGAAATTTACCTGCTGTTCCTTTTTAAAGTTACTATTAAAAAAATGGAAAATAACAGTAGAATCCAACTATTTTTGAGCTGCTCAAACATCTACTTCAGATCTTCTAGTTTTCAAGTTCCTTCTCTTAAATATATGAAATTACCTGAGGGGTTACTTTAAGACCAGGTAACCCCAACTCTATTTATACGCCTGTGCCTTTCTAAGACAGATTCCAATAATAATGTATTTGTTTAACTGATGTGTGAACATTTTAGATAAATAATTTAGCTTTAATAGAAGTATTTCGGATGCATATACTCGTATCTCAGATTCAACTGATTAAATTAAATCTAATATTTATATTAGCATAGTGTTATCATTGAGTAGTCATAGTTATTTACTTTACTTTGTTTTTAAATGTTGTCATATTGGTACATGCAATATACTCATATTTAAGTATTCTCCCTTACTCTTTTATTGAAATAACTATAAGTTATTTCAATAAAAGAATAATTATTTTCAATAAATAATTATTCTTTAAAACATTTTATCATCTGGATCCTTTCTTAATTTTAATTTACAGCTTTCAATTTGAACTACGTCAGTGAAAAGGTTCATAATTTTGGTGGAGAAAATCCACGAATTCAATCTAAATTTTCAATCAGAATTTCCTCTGAATTTATTAATTTCTTTTTTTAATCATATCGATTATTGTATGATATCTATTATTCATATTCTATATTTTCACTACGCTCGAAATTCAAATGGTAATGACGTTATTTACCAATTTGTGTCTCATTTGAAAATATATTGAAGAATATACACATGTAGGTATTTCTGAAACTCCTAAAATCCAAAATCCCTTTGAAATGAGTGATTTAGAGTATTTTAAATTATACGTATAAATTTGTTTTAAAATGGAAAACGGTTGAATTAGTGACTCGAGTAAAATTTCTATTGATAGATTTTATTACGTTATTTTTTTATTTTATTAAGAATTTTTTCCTGAAATTTAATGGTATAGGGAAAATTGCTCTAAATTGTGGTGAGTTTATTTTCAAATTTTTGAATATTAATAAATATTAAAATTATATAAAATTCTTCACTCGCTTTTATTAATTTCGAGAAAAATTTGACAAATTTTTGATACATTTTCGAACTTATTTGTTTAATACAATATCTTCTAATGAATTCAAATATCTTTTCATTTATTGACATTTTTAAGTAATTGAAATTTTCGATTATATCGATGAAAATATTGGTTTTGCTTCCAACCATCTAAATCTACTTTGTACAAAATATTCTAAGACGAAAAATCGTTTCCGAATTGTGGAAATGAAGAATTATTGATATAAAATAAAATAATCAAGTTAAATAATAATCGGAAAACTATGTTAAATTTTCGAGATCATCCTTACTCCTTTTTAAAACAAATATACATGAACTTAAAGAGAATGATGAAGATAATAATATTTGGTATCACAAACTTTTATACAAGTACAAAATAAAAACAATTTTCAACATGGCTACGTATTACAATAAAATCAACACTCTTGAATTTTGAACTGATATTGTATTTCAATTTTGAATCCTTTTTTTACACATCGAAATGTTAATTTTAAATTTTGGTTCTGAACAGTTTTGATATTCACTCTAAATGTATCCAAGTAATTTTTAAGAAATTCACATAACATAATACAACAATATAAAAAAAAAGTTCACATAATTTCACAATAATATGAATCATTGAATGGAAAAAATTTCTGAAAAACCAAACAGGTATGTATAACTAAAAAATAAACCTACATACAGAAAAACTTATAAAAATGTTCAAAAAATTTACTGACCCAAAACTTCTTCAAATTATTATAAATACATAATTTTTTTCATTTAATTAATCATTTTATCATTTATAATTAATATTCAACTCAAAAGCAACAAAAGTACGAGAAATTTTAGAAAAAGTAAAAGGAAACCTTTCAAATCTTTTCCACAAAAAACTGCATCATATTAAAATGAAAATACTTTTAAAATTATTGCTATTGATAACTATCATTGAACATTATGAAAAATTGAATAAATTTGACAGATATACTGTAATATCATTTGAAATATGATGAAAAATACATAAACAATACAAAAGTGTTCAAACAAATATTTAAAAAATTATTATACACGAGTAATTATCATTTATATGCTTATTAATTATCATCAACCATTTTCCATTACTGCTCAAAATAACAGAAATAATAACAATCGCTGCAGCTTCCTACGAAGATTTCGCAAAGATCACCAGTAGTTAGTCAACACCATCAGAAGACATAAATTCAAAATATCACACAAGCGTTGCTTTGAAATCTGTGTCTATTTCCAGCCCCGAAGCCAGAACAGCATTGTTGATGGTGAGGATTATTGTGATGGATGTGAGAATTAGGTTGATGATGGTCTCCACCAACTTTTCTGTGATGATGACCTGGACGACACGCACTACAATATTGAGAGGTCGCTTCCTTCACTTGAGCTTTCCTGTCGCTTTTCGATTTCCCCAATTTCTTCGCGTATTCGTGCATACTCTTTCCAAATTCGTATTTTGGCTCTTTCTGATTCGAGTGACTAATTTTCGATGCATTTAACGTTTCTTCCCGACAATTTTCATGGTTTTCCCTTGATGTATACGAAAGTTGCTTTTTTGACGCCGATTCACTGCTTGAAAGCGTTCCCAGATCTTCAGATTCTTCTTCGCAATATCCGGTTGACACATTAACACACTCCAATACATCAGTAGACTGCTCTTCATTTGATTCCGAACTTCTACATTTTTGGCTTTCCATACATGAGCGACTTTTTGCAAATAGTTGCGTATCCTCACACGGTAATTGAACTGAGCACATCATCATTGCTTTAGATAGCTCCCTATCTGTACATGGCTGATGTGTTTCTATACATTGCTTCTCTACAGCAAACGTTTGCTTTTGTGTACATAGCTGCTTCTCCGAACATAGCTTCTCATGTGTACATAGCTGCTTATCTGTACAAGGCATCATCTCTGTACATATTTTCATTACGATAGGGTTTTCAACGTCCATTTCTTTCTTAGGTATAACAATTGTGCTAGTTTTCTCTTGTGACGTTTGGCACTCGATGTGACCAGGGGGAAGATCCGACGGTTGTCCTTGTGGCGTAAGACTGACTTCGTTTCTGTGTCCAGTTCTGGGTGGAGCCGTTGTACATCTAGCCCTGAATGGACAAGGCGAATGTAACGTGATGCTTGAGGGTGACAAGTCTGAACTATTCTCGACAGTTATATCGAAAACTCCAGATCCAAAAAATTCTGACGGGTTCATGCTCGAAGCGTAAAATGCACCAATTGAATTCGACCGAGACTCTGAAATAAATCGAGATTTCTCGTCAAAATTAAACAATATTCGGAATATAAGAAAATAATACAATCGTGAATTCAGATGATGTTAGTTTCTAATTGATCTGAATACACGAAAGATATTTGAGGCATTGGTTTGGTAGTCGAAATATTTTGTTCATTTTTAAAGCCGAGAGAAAATTGTTAACTATGATGATATTTTGTGTTCGTAGAATTCCTCTCAAATATTCGAATGTTGTTAAGAGGTTATAAGACAAAAATCAAGCGTTATATTGAAATGAAATAGGAATATAATGTTGGAATATCACTATTCGACATTTTGTAATGGATAACTGCACATTTTCGGTTTTCCGTTCATTCTATTTTCTGAAGCGACGAAACAATTTAATGAAAGAGACAATCGAATTGCAATTGAAACGAATTTATCCAAGTTGGCGAAATTCAATATTCTTGTGAGATACTAACAAGCGAAGAGGCGTATTAAATTACCCACGAAACAACAAAGTTTACCTTTCACAGATGAATATTTTATGGGAGAATTGGCGATGCTCCTCCTAGCCACGTCTTTGAAAGTTATAGGTGTATAGCTTCCAGCTCGTCTATCGTCTCTCCTTCTCGACGGTGATACAATTTTGTCAGTTTTTCTCGCTATGGACAGATTAGGGGGGTTCATGTTACGATCCAGGGGCAATCGGCTTTCTTTTCCCTGCAGCCAAAAGGTTCTCATGCTGCCTGTAAATTGGAAGCTTATTCAACCTCTTCAATCATATAAACTGGGTTTCACTCAGTTTTACATAACCTTCCTACGTGTCCTATTACAAATTCAATTATTTTTACCTATGCTTTTTCAATTATTTTTATGCTATTTGAATTATTTCATACGAGAATTGTTTTAATTATGCCTAAATAAACTTTTCATCTTTGCAAATTTTTCATATCAACATCGTTCGTTGTCGATGTTTCCGCTTTGTTTTGATGTTAGCTCTCTCAAAGTTTAATATTAACTCAACTGATAGTCATAATAATGATAAGCATATATTTCCAAAAGGTAGCTACCCAATTACAGGAAAATACATAATGAATAATGGAATACAAAATTTGGTGACTAAAAATATCAATAATAACATAGATATACAATACTAAAAAATAATAACAAAAAACATTATCAAATCAAATAATCTAAATCTATAATATCGATATCAAAATATTCAATCATTTAACTGAATCTCTAAATAAGCAATAACTAAACAAGAAAACAAATCTCTTAGAACTCAAGCCGGAAGAAATCAAGATACCTCAATGGTTAAGATTTAAATACACATTAATGATGGAAACAAGTGAGTCCCAGTGCAAATCATAGCAGCTTGATACCTGGTTTGCAATAGAACTTGCAAAGATTTTTAAGAAAAATGTTTGGCTTATTCTAGTACACCTCTGAGGAATAAAGAAATGAACTGATATATTTTTATAAATATTTAAAATACAATGGTTTATCCTAATTTGAAACACCTAGTCAAAAACGCAAACCCTTTTTACGTAGGCACAATTTCAATATAAATTTCAGGAAAAAAATTAACCTTTCAAAACATATTAAAAACAATAAAACCTAAAATCAAAAATCAGTTGAATTGTGAAATCCGTAGGTACATATATAATCCGTCATAGTATATGCTATTTTTAGATTTAGAAAGCTTACAACATTGGATATAAAAACTATCAGTATTTCTAGTACTTTTACTGTATTATACCTAGGCACATCACTGACATATGTTACATTTTTTATTACATTACATGGAAGCAACTGATGCTTTATTTTAAATATGAATATATATGAAGCAAAGAATATTCTTTGTTCAACTGACATTAGTTCCAAAGATTTCAGCATAATTTTAACAATGGTACAACTATTGTACTTTAAAATTGTTCGCATGGCTTTATTCTGTAGCTTTTGTAATTGTTGAATTTTTTCTGTAGTCAAACCAAATAACAATGTGGCGCAATATTCAAAATGTGGCATTATTATTGATTAGAACAACAATAATTTCACATATGACGTCAGATTTTTTCCTATTCTTTTCAAAAAATTAATTTTTTTAGAGATTTTAGATGATATGAAATCGACATGACCATTGAAGCTCAATTTTTCGTCTAGCATAATGCACATTCAAATGTAATAACACATTTTACTGTTTCTACTCTTCTTCATTTAATCTTAAGTATTTTATTGTACCCAAAACTATGAAGTTAGATTTTCGCACATTTAGGGATAATCTTTTGCCACATAACCATTCATTGGTTGCAGAAAGGTCTCTATTGATCCCCTCTGTCATATTCTTACTATATTTGCCTCATTTATAAAGCATAGTATCATCAGCAAATAAACATATAGAACATTTCTTAAATAAGAGACAATATCGTTTATATACAAAGAGAACAACAACAGACCTAAGACAGTTCCTTGAGGTACCGACAGCATGCCATTGAATTTAACCTTTTGTGTTCGCGAGTCCAAGTAAGATCCGAACCAATCATTTACTTCTCCCTCAAAGCCAAGCTTATTCAGTTTTTCAATAATAATGATACATACATAACGTTTCAAAAGCTCTTTTAAAATCCAATAATACAACTTTAACCGCTTCTCCTTTATCTATATATAGCACTATACCATTCCTCAGATATGCGTATTTGAAAAAGTTTATCTTCATTGTAAATAAAAATTAACTTAAAAATAAAAAATTTTCGTACCTTTTCCTTTGACCTGAATGTCTCCCCTCTCGGCTACCTCATATCCTGGAGGTAAAAGAGCTCTGGTGTACTCCGAGATATGCACCCGCATCTCCTCAGACGTGGACTCCATTCTAGAGGCGGTGTTGACGCTATCTCCGAAAAGACAATAGCGCGGCATTTTCAGACCGACTATCCCCGCTACCACAGCTCCGGAATGAACGCCCACACGAATTTTCAAGTGTATTCCTGAAAAGTTTTCCCCATTCAAGCGATTTATTGAATCACTCTCCCGAATAGCGTAACTAATTCAAGAAATGTAAACTCGTCAAACAACTTTTCGAGGCAGTTGGATTGTGGAAGTTTGGACGTGGGCAAAGCTAAGCAAAACTGACAGAACAACTAAAGATACTTTGAACATATTCCAACATGAAATCTAGTTTTGAATTACCATTAGCTGCGTACTAATTGGGAGTTGAAATACAAAGAGAAGTCTCGCACCACACTTGGTGAAACGTCATAATAATAGTAAGAAGTTCTTTATTCTCCACAGGTATAATACCCAATTACAGAAAATAATAACATAATGTTGAATATAAACTAAATACCTGAATGGATAAAACGAAAAATATGACAAGTAACTTATAACTAAACCATAAAATAAAATGAAATATGAGAATATCAACTAAATAACTGAATAAACAAAATGAAAAGAAATATACCAAAGAAATCAATCTGATCTAAAAAAAACTCAAAAACTAATCAATAACTAAATATCAAAATTATATGAAATATTACAAATTAAAAAAATATTAAATTAAATTGAACTCTTGGCTTAATGTTTCACGATTATATTTAAAAACATGAATTTTTCAACATGTTTCGAGAGTGAGCTCATTTTCAGGACTGAAACGCTCGAAACATGTTGACAAATTAATGTTGTTAAATGTAATCGTGAAACATTGAGCCAAGAGTTTAATTTAATTTAATATTCAACTATGTTCCATCAAGAGTTAAGCGAGAATTCAATCTCAGTATTGAAATATTAAAAAGAACTCAATCTAATTCAATTCATTCGAGTCAATTTCCCTTGTTCACATAACTCCTAATAATAATTGCTATGGAGTCATAGTGAATGTCACATTTATTAACAACTGTATTGAATGTAGACTCCATAAACCAAATGGGGGATGGTATTAGTGAGTTGGTCCTTGGAGTCTCTTGGTGAAATAATTATGTGTTACGAGAATTTTGTCTAGGAATACGTAGCCTCAAAGCGGACAAGAGAGGAGGACAATCAATACAGTTGTGCAGTGATTTGTATAAAAAATTGAGTGATAGAGTTTCCCTCTACCCTGCAATGAGATTAAACTGAATCGACTCAATAATTCGTTAGTATTGACCCCTCTCTGTGGATAAACTTTATCCCCCCTCCAAACTAGGAATTGCAAGAACCTTGCCAGAGTGGTCTCAAGCCGGTATTGAATGCAAGTATAAATAAGAGCCAGATCATGCTGCAATGCTCCAACTTGCTACAGATTAGGGCATTGAATAGTCTTATAAATGTTGAGGAATTATTGAAATTTTTGGCATTGCGTATAACGAATCCATATAGTTTCTAGCCAGATGAAATAGCATGGGTGATGTGTGGAATGAAAGGCAGTTTCTGATAGAAGTTATTAACTCATTATCAAGATTCGTTACAGTAGAGATTCGTTGATTTCGATTCTGTACTGATAGTACTGATTAGTACTGATTTCGATTCTTTGTTTTCTTGATTAATCATATATATGCTGAAGAACCCTCTGTACTCGTACTTAGAGTGATATGATTCTATGAAAATTAATCTTTTCAGAAATGTAGTCGTCTATTTAAGAGTAGGGAAGACAAGTAAAAAGTGAATAACATCAGTGAAAACTAAAAACGAAATCATGAGAGAAGAATATTATGAATAGTTGAAGAAAGTATTAGAGTAATAAACAAAAACCTTTGCGACAACCTTTGATTAAAGACATTCTGCCAACTGCCAGATTGACAGTACAGTTTATAGTAAAGTGTGGTTATTGTTAATATATATGATATCTCTAATTATTGTTATAGAAATAATTTTGAATGAAGAGTCATTCGGTTCAAGACTTTCAAGTAATAAAAGCTGCTTTTATATAACCGATAACAAAGAGTGGGAGTGTAATTATTTTTGTTGATAGCGCTTATCTGAATAAGTTTATCACTTTTTTGCTAAAACGTATAATTACCAAGCAATTTTTTTTCGAAAAAGAAGAAAATTTTCATTACCTACAATCACCAAAAATCTATAATTAGCAGAATTGTTTCTATAGGATACCAGAGTTTTGAAATTATTCATGATAGAGGAAAAATACAATGCTTTCCTCTCACTTTCTCCGGCATATCCAAATGAAGAAACAAAAAAATTGGTACAGAAATGAAACTATACGTATTTCTTTTCAGAGAAAATTTAGAAATATTGGACGATTTACCTGATGTTCAGAAAGTGTTCGTATCTAAAGATGCGTCATTTGTAGACTTGCACGACGCAATAAAAATTAAAATTACCTGTAGAAGGGTCTTTCAAGTCCGTGATCGCATCCACCATGTCGAGAGCCATGTCGCATACGCGTTCGGCGTGGTTTCCGTTCTTTTCCGGCGCACCGGATACAACCATGTAAGCGTCGCCAATTGTTTCTACCTGGGACCAACGGAACTTATTTTAGGAAACATAACAAAGCGTCAATTAGCTGTACGTAATGGAGTGTTAAATCATGCTCAAACACGTAAGCACAAATTCCAACTAAATCACCGAATTTCACATCAAAAAGTATTCATGCAAGTTTTATTCTGTTGCCAATTATCTATTCTGTGATTGCATCACTACTACACAGAATGCATCTATTCTATGACAGCATCTATGACAAACTCAAAATCAGTGAAGTCGAATGAAATGAATGGCATAATATCCTTCTAATAAGCGAGGCAATATCTGAAATTGAAAAGATCTGAGGCCCTATAGGGGTGGGGAGTGGATACAATAAAATATGCTCAATGTCTCACCTTGTATACGTGATTTCTCTCTGTCAATCTGTCAAAAATGGAGTACATGCCATTTAGCATTGAAACGACCTCCATCGGGGCAATTCTACTGCATATTTCCGTGAAGGTTACCACATCGGAAAATAGGATAGATACAGAGTCGAACATCTAAAACACCCAATTCGTAATAATTATTCGACATTGCTTTTAAACATTAAAATTCAAAAACTTGTGAGACTTGGGTTTTAATTTAAAATATCTCTTGTGGCAATGACTTATCAACTCAGAGAAGTTGCACTGAAATGACAATTCCACCAGTGGCGTAGAATTTGGGACGAGTCAACCAATCACTTTCCCTGTCCTACGCCTCTGGAAACGTTCATTTCGAAATTTTAGGAGAGCATTTAGTACTTACAGTTCTCGTTAAATATGGCAATAATTTGTCAAATAATTTTGAGATTGAAGTTTTATTCGAAATTTGTATATTTAAAAAAATTTCAGAAAAGTCAATTTTGCACTTGTATCTCTTTATTGAAATATTGATTTTCCTGTATTGTAAATTTCTTGTCTTTTCCAATAATCAGTGAAACGCTCTGAATAAACATAATTTAATGAGTATATGATGTGATAAGTAAAATATTTTTTTACAGAAGGATGGAACTCTTTAGATTTTAACTACTGAATTATTGAGTAAGAGGAAGTCTAAATATCGAAAATTGATGAGTTATACTCTTAGAAATTCAGTGCTACCATGCATAAAATAATTCAAATACGAGGGTGGGGTGAAAAGTTTCCGGCCTGACCAAGAAAAACGATGTTTTAAAATTTACTTCGCTTTATTTTTCAACATAAACTCCATCATAACTGATAAATTTCTCATAACGGTGTTCTGAGTTAGTTATACCAGTTTTAAACGTGGATTCGTTAAGTTCCTCAAACAGGTGATAGCTGCTGGAGACTAAGTCTGGAGGTAGGGAGGGTGCGGGATCAATCCAAACTTCAATTCGTGGATTTTGGACACGGCAACAATCGACGAATGCGCTGATGCTTATCGTGATGAAACAAAATTTTTTCTTCTCCAAATGAGGTCTTTTAGTTTGCACCCCGTCCTTCAAACGTTGCAATACCCTTTTCAAGATAAACAATGTATATAATTCCTCCCGCATCCCAACAAACAATAGCCTTAACCTTGTTTGCCGATAAAATTGTTTTGCCTTCTTTGGAGTTGGTTTCCCCATTCCAACCCACTGTTTTGACTGTTCTTTATTTTCAGGAGTGTAGTGGTGAACTCAAGTTTTTTAACAGTTATGAATCGACGCAAAAATTCGTTTGGATTACGCCTATACAGCGCCAAATTTTCGGTTGAAATGTTTTTTCAAATCATTTTTTGGTCGAGCGTTATCAAACGCGGCACCCATCTTCCACACAGCTTTTCATGCTCAAAAATGCAAAATATTTCACACACGTTCAGCTGATATCCTACAGGTCCCAGCTATCTCATGCACTTTCAATCTGCGGTCTTCCAATACTATTTGATGGATTTTCTCAATCATTTCTACACAACCATTTTGAATTCAGAAACCCATTGCTTAATAGTTGAATATGATGAGGAGGAGTCTCCTAGTGTTAAATCCATCTCTCATTTTATTTGTTTTCATGTAAAACCTGTCAATTAGAAGTATTTTATTACAGCACATTCTCCAATTTTTCCATCTTCACGAAAACAACGGAAGCGTCTCGCCCAATGTGATCTCAAACGCAAACTAACGTAACGATATGGATGAAACTTAACATACAACAAGCTGAGTAGAAATGGTACTGTAATACGCCGCTCTAAAAATAGACCTACTGAAGCCATGTCATGGTCAGGCCGGAAACTTTTCACCCAATCCTCGTACATAATAATTTACAATTTAATTTGAAAAAAATGCCTAGTGGTTGATAGTAGTTGATACCCAACGATAATTTCACCACTTTGACTATTCAAAAGAAATGTTAATATTGAAGAGATTTTACTATTGCTAACGAAATCAAGAGCAGGAATAAACTCAAACTACAACGAAATATTTTTACGAAATATTAGAGGAAATTGATGGTTAAGATAATTAACATGAACTCATTCGGTAGATACCTTCATCAAAAGGGAAAGTTTCACCTGTTGAAGATCGCCTCGAGCGTGTTCTGTGGCTTACCTCGCATGTATCAATCGGATTCTCCCCCTTTCGCAGTCTGTCGGCCACTTGTTTCGGTATCATCTGGTACAGCAGTTCGTCCGTCCTTCTCATCTCCTCGTCCAATTTCCTCATGCTCTCCTCCAGTTTCTTGCTTTTTTGTTGTTCTTGATCCAGTGCCAACTTCAGTTCCACCGACTGTTGCGTTCCCGCCAACATCAGATCCCTGGGGGATGAGAAAGGGTTCAATGTTCGTCGGAATAGCGCTAATTTGGGGTCGAATGATTTGATTTATGACGCCTTCGAGGAAACCAGGGTGCTGTTAGTTACGACAAATTGCGTCTTGAGAAGTTTTTTTTACAAGATGAAACGTGTACGGGTTTCCAGATTACCCTCTTGTACAAAAAATGACAAGTTGTACAAACACCAAATATTATCGAAAATTTTCTCGAAAAAAACTTGAGACGCTCCACAGCGTTTTAATTTAAGTAATGAAAAACCATGATCAACATTTCACGAAACTCGACACCTCATTATACGATTACGTGTCATTATTTTCTATGGAGATGTAAATTTAATATTTTATGGTCCCTGATTTACTGCTGATATAAACGTAATATACAATAAAAAGTATTTAGATAATGCAAGGTGCATTTTTGACAGCTCTGCATCAGTTTCAATGCCTAAAGATCACAGTATATGAATATATTTTGAAAATAATATATTCAACATATAGTGAAAAAGTGGATTCACACCCTTATTTTTCTCCGAACTTTTTCATACGAAGCTGTCTTCGAAGCCGACTTCAAACAGGCCGTGAAATATAGGTATGGCACTTTGGCGCTGGTGGTCTATGGAATTTTATCACTATTATGGAATATTATAACAGCACCCTGAAGGCAGGTTGACAAATAGTATGGAAAAAAGTTGTCGTACACTGATTCATTCAACCTATTGACTTCAAATTGGATAGATTGTGACAAATAGAAAATTTGTTGATAAAACACAAAGATATTCCAGACAGTGTGAATCAATATTTCACATATTAAATCGAGAAGAGTTTATGTTATTTGAATGAGGCATCTATTAAAATGGTATGCTTGAAAATTTTCGGAAAACAGGGATGCTTGTTTAAATAACCTACGAAATATTTAATTGATGAAGAAAAATTATTACTTCCAAAGAAGAAACGATACTCGTCTGATATAATGATTATGTCTTTCATGTTGTACACTCCTTCTCCCTGTGCTTATGATTAATGCGGAATTACTTCAATTTTCCGACAAAAAGATATCTTCAACATTTGTCTGCAAATCTTTTATGTAACTTTTAATGTGAATAAGTCCCACTAAATTAATAGAAGTATTTATTAAGCAGTGGAGCTTTATCGATAACATCGTTGTTTTCTTGCTACTGTTTTACATTTTTCTGTTACAGAAATATGTGCTCAGGAAGAATATTTAGTATGTTATAAATACCAGTAATATTTTTTATCCGTTCGGAATAAACAAAAAGAGTTGAAATAATGCTAGAAACATTGGGAACAATCGACTAGGAGAAGCAGACCACCGGTTCGATTTTGGCAACACCGCCGAAGTACGCTCTTCATGACCTGTTTAAATTCGGCTATGACACTGTTTTGTACTGATAACAGTTACTTATTATGAGTTTTTTCTTTGTTGCATTGTTGGTTTTTCCAACATTTGATACAAATAAGGCAAACTTATCGATTTGACCAGAGTACAAATTTCGTCGCGACTTATGTCATCAAAGTTGTACAAAACATTCAATAAATTTGTATATGTGATGTAATAAGACTTAGGAACACTTATTATTTATCTTTATATTTGTTGAAGTAGATTCATATTTTGTGTTCTTATTTTCGTTTTTTATTGTGATATTGAATCAATTTCATTCTTTCACTCAATCTTTGATTTTTTTTACAAGTTACGGTCTTTCATTCTTCGAATTTCCATTATATTAATATGATTCAATTCAAACGATCCTGAAATAAAGAAGACAATTTGTGAAAAGATGAATTTATTAGTGTAATATTACTGAAAAAGTGAAAATTCCGATTAAACATCTATTCAAAATATTTTCTCCACTGAAAAAGAAATCCAATATAATATGGTAGATTAAACTCCACTAAACTGAATGAATTAAAGACTTTTTTCCCACAGAAGCGTTTTTCTTATTACCTACTTTCTCTCGAAAAATGGTGTCGATCCTTTAGGCATAAATCACCAGAAATCCGGTAGCGTATCAGCTACGATGCGATCTTTTATTTAGGCGGTATTCAACCGAATTCCCTTTTCGAGTTCGTTCGGGAGCATTTAATTCAAAAGAAAACTGATCCTAGACGCGAAATGAATGAAAAATGAGCGAGAAAAAGCTACAAAACTGACCTGCTGAAGTCGTGCATGGATAAATCGTTTATATACAAGCCGGAATTGATGAGGGAGTTTAGATTTGGCATCACTGGAGTTCCAAGGTACATCATCATCTTCCAGTTGTCCATGTAAATCATCTGACCTAAGGAACGAGAACAATTAGACTAAATACACTTAATATGTCTCTACTTAGCAACGAAATTTAAATCTGCAAAAAAGTATAATAAAACGAAGACATAAAAAATAAATCTACTATCAAATCAAATTTGGAATAGTTCATAGTAAATAATATAAGGTAGACATGCATATATGTACTAAAAAGCAGTAAAATTTACGAAGTATTTGTAATCTTGGCAACTGTGGTTTAAGTTTGACGTTTTATACAAGCAGTAACTCTTGTCACTCTTGGTTCATAACCCCACCACTATCAGCCACTTGTACTACTCAACTGACGTCTTGAAAATACCATAGAAAAATCGATTCAATTGACAATTATCTTCAGGGATTTTGTGAGAATTTTTAACACAAGGCATGAATAGATAACACGTTAAATGTTTAAAACACTAACCTTTTAACCTAAGACTTTTATCCTCAGTTGCTTCCATGTCGTTACTGTATAGTATATCTGAAGAATTTTCGTTCGGATTTTCATTTATAATAGGCTCTACGGAAACTAATTCGAAGATGTTATTTGTTCTGTTCAAAATCTGTAAAGGAATTGATGAGATTATTGCTAATCTTTGACAACAGCTTCTTCAGAATCGTTCAATGCAAAATTACAGATAATAAGTGATTAAACATTACCTAATTTGCATATTGCGGAAGCTTCAATTTTTAGCAAATATGAGGCTGAACTATTCAAAAACCACGAATTGTATCTTGTACTATAGCATCTTATAATTTTCACTACATAACTCATTCAAATTCTGACATTTACTTCATTTCGTCATATTAAAAAGTATTCAAGTCTCTGAACAATATTTGCACCCTTCTGTGGGTTAAAACTCCGATCGTCAAGGGTTAAATAATCGTCTTACTCACCGTCTGAAACTTGAAAGCCGTCAAAGGTCTAACCAGGTCAAACCAGTTCGTTATCTTCTTTCCAATTAAATCCGGCATGATTACCATCAGAGAATTGCCTATGCTTCTCACCACCATGTCTGAACTGAAAGAAAATTTCAATCTCGAAAAAGCCCTTTCTATTCAATGGCGCCGAAAGCCTTTTATTACTAAATAGGACCGATGTATTAAAAGGAATCGTTAATTATTCGTTCACAATAGGTTGTGGTGAATCGTTTCATTTCACCATTTTTCATTGTAGGTTTATTTAACTTCCTAAGTAATCGTTGGTTGACTATATTTCCATAGTCGATCTATATTCGTCATTTGGTATAATTTGATTTGAATTACTGAATTGACTGTATTTGGAAAATTCTACAATTTGCATTTTAATCTTCGTTTCCATCTGGTAGAGAACAGAAATTGACAGAAGTCTATGGGCAGTATCAAAGACAAGTTTCAATGAAGGCTCTTATCAGAAGTGGTTATCACAGATCTCGCATTTAGATCTCTAGTCTTCAGTTCGTGTTTGAAGATTTCCACAGATGTCAGAATAGCGAATATTTTTGGTTATCTGGGGACACGGTAAAGCCCCCGCAAATTCGAGCAAAAAAACGATACCGCCGTACCATCCCTTTCTCCTAGCAATTCAGGCCTATTTCAAACCCCTATAACTTCTAAATAACCCATTTAATCCCTAAAACTAGAAGTCTGCATTGAACTCTCTATAAATTTCTTATAGTTCATATAATTGTATCACTAATTGCGAATCCTTTCTTATTCAATTGGTGTTGATAAAGTTCCAAGAAAAAAATTGAAAAATTTAATGAATCAACATTTTAAAGTAAGTGAGTAAATTAGTAACCACCATCATTAGACAATCAAGCAATATTCTTTGCATAGTAGGCAGGTTTATATTTATCCATGGAGTGATAAATCAAAGTTTTCAAGAGTTGTTCTAAGGAAATAAAAATATTTTCACTCAACTCAATCATTAAATACTTCATTTAATCAAAATCAGTTCTTCATTTGACGGTCTTTTATTGCAGAAAGCTTTAAATTTATCTCCAAAATTTCCAAATGAATCATTGTGATGATTTATTTAACAGCGCATGTCAGAAATACCTTGAAAGTAAATTTGGACTCGAATTGACATGAATCGGCTTCAATCTAACATCAATTATTACGCTGTTGCATTTCTCGCATAATACATCGTAGTACTACTAATAGACTCCACAATGATAAATGGCAACACTGTTCGTTTTCACCGTCTGTTATTTATTCAGTTACAAGAAAATCTGAATTCGCTCATCCGATTTATTATCCACGATTTGACAGATGTATCACTATGCTTCCGAGACTGAACCGAGTTTCATCGACCGGTTCCGAGTATATACGATTGAACCTACTAGCTTGTAATTGACAGACGTGTAAGACTTTGAAAACAGGTAATAGCCCTATAAAAAATTTCGCTTCAATATTAAAAATCAAGGTACGAAATGGAATAATTATTAAAATCCTAGAAGTTAAGGATGGGAATGCAATGAACTTATTTCATATATTGTTTATGTGAATTTATTTTGTTTTTTTACTCTGTAAATTTATTCTTTTTTCCAACCATTTGAATAAGATTTCATAGAATTTATATTTGAATAGATCATAGGAAAATATTAAGGTGGAAAACTCAAAATGTCAAACATTTATTTAATCTTACTGAAAGTTATTAAACATAATAAATGAAATATTTCAACATAATAACTTCCATTTAGTTTGAAATTTATAAATTGGGGACTATAGCGAAGAATATTGATAATTCATTGTAAGTAAATTCATTGTATATTTCTTATAACAATGCATATGAAATATACCATATAATTTTACTCAATTCATACTTTCATTTCACAATAATACCCACCGTTTATAAGCGAAAATGCATTTTTATCATTTCAAAATAAATCGTTGTTACAGTTTCATTCACAGCGCAAGTCAGTAATTTCAAATAAGATTGTTTAGTGGAGTTGCCAAATTATTAAGAGAAATAATCACTCACCCAAACACAATACAAAAGGGAAATATCTCGAACAAAACCGACGCGCTGATCGGCAAATGTTTCTCTTCCCTCGTCATGGCCAACGACGCAAATGTAAAAGCTCTGTTGTCGAACGTCAATTGAAACGTCACGTGTACCATGTCGAACAGTATTTCTTCCCGCACCAGTTCAATTTTCATATCCTTGTGATAAAAATGCCTGGCAACCTGAAAAAGAAGTAGAATTGGGGATGAGAACTTTTCCTTAGTTATATGAGATATTGGGATAACCGGTAAAAGTTGAAAGAGATGCGTGAAGTTGTTCAAAGGAAATAGGCGATGTAAATATCAAGGAAAATGAAAAATTTGTTGGCATTATATGATGAAATTTCATATTGAAATGCAATATTTCAGAATGAAAAGAATTTTGATTGGTATAAGTGAGCGGAAAATTGAAAAAAAATTGCGACAAAGATTATTGAAAAATTAAATGAAACTTCATATATTCAATATTAAAACATAGACCAGGGCTGAAACCTTTAAAAATGGTAAAAAGTAAAGAAAAATATGGTAGTATGATACTCATTGGAAAAAGGGGAAAACAAATTAAGTGAAACGAAAAATAATTTACTATCTGAGGTCGGGAAGTGGAAGGGGGTGAGTTTTCAAAGGTAAACAATATATCGATAAAAGGTAAAACTACAAGTCTTATATAAACTAGTTGAGAGACAAAGTTGTACAAAGATCTACAACTTTTGTATATACATTTTTTTCACAAAATCCCAAAATTTATATGACAAATTCACATAACCAAGTTTTTGGTTTTATATTATCTTACACAAAAAAAATTTTCCTCACAGAACTTGCTGAAACTCATTTTTTTAATGTGCCAAAAACACATTGTAATTTTTTGATTAAAACATTTTTTTACATTATTTTGACTCTTCTAAAAAGATCCCTAATTTTCTATCGAAAATTCTCAAGTCATAATATCTGGTGGGCTTCTAATTCGTTGAAATCTTTACTTTCTGATGCTGTGAAAAAATTTACATTACCGTGGTAAATTTCCTCAGAAAATACAGAAAAATTTGTCTTCATTATCCTCTTAGATAAACTTAGAAAGTAGAAATTTCAACGAATAAAAACTCCACTGACTTTCAAAAAAAGCTGATATTTTGACGTGAGAATTTTCGATCAAAAATTAGGCTGCTTTTTCGATATTAGGTCAAAATAGAGTGAAAAAATTAATACTTTGAATCTAAAAATTTACAGCGTGTTTAGCACATAGAAATGTTAGTTTTCACCAAATTTCGGGTTTTTTTGTGAAAGATAAAAATAAAAAACCAAGAATTGAGTTATTTGAATTTTTCATTTGAATTTTGAGGTTATGTGAAAAAATGTAAATACAAACGTTGTAGAATCCTTCATTACCTACAACTTTGTCATTTGACTGTTTTTCATAGGACTAGTAGATTTACCGGAAATTGAGATAAACCGTTTTTACCCTTAAAAAACCCACCCTTTTCATTTCCCGACCTCAAGTAGCCTGTAAATGATTTTTTCTTTCATTTTTGTCATATTCTCTTCACCAATGGGTTTTATCCTTTTATACATTTTTTATATCCTATATTCTTTCAAAAATTATTAACACTTGTCTAACATAGATTTCCTAGTTTTATCTTCGTCAGATATAAAAAGCACATATAATCAATCGTCAGACGCATTTTTTCGAAGGTAACATTGCAGACAACCAGTCGGGTCGAAGTGATAAAAACTGCTCTGAATGAAACTGTTAAGGGAAAAAAGAAAAGCCGGAAAGGAAATATTCCACATAGGGTTATAAGCAACTGGTCTCCTTAGCTGACTGGGGAAAACTTTTCAGCTCGTTATAGTGGCCGAATTATATTGCTGTTTGTTAAGCTGTAGCTGAAACTTCTTCAGCGACTCGGATTATTAGATTGGCTCTTGAATAAAAACTCTCTGGGAAAGACGAAAGAAAAAAGGTTTCCAATTATGAACTGCGACGCTTTTGCGTACATCAGTAAATAGAATTGCTTCCTCTATATATATATATATATATATATATATATATATATATATATATATATATATATATATATATATATATATATATATATATATATATATATATATATATATATATATAAGATTCATATGTTCTAAAGGGATATTCATTAGATTTGTGTTTTTAAATAGGGATTTCTTTTCTTTTTTATAACTAACAGGATAATAATTTTTCGATATTTTTATTTTCATTTCTATATTCATCTATATAAAAGTTTCGCTCATATTTAGATGAAAATTATTTCGCTCATAATATACACCGAACATTGAAAAAATCGACAATTATAAATTTAAAACAGAAATATCAGCTCGAACGTTGCAGATGTCCAGAAAGTGGGAAATAAACCTTGAGGAGAGTCATGGAACACTTTTCTAACATTTTACTTATCAATGTCATTGGACTTCCGTGAACAAATATTCAAATTTACTCGTTTTTTAAATGAACACACAAAACGCACATCTCGAAATACAAATCCTTATAAAAATAAAAGGTAATAAGATATACTTGTCTAAAAATCACTAACTGAACAGTTCTTTATTCGACTAGTTTCGCCTTTTACGGTATTATCAAGAAAGTTCGGCATTTCATTCGGCATTATGCCGGCATTCGGCGGAATGTTCGGCATTATCAGAATGTCACGACATTATCAAGAATTATCAATCATTATCATTCTTGATGCCGTAAAAGGCGAAACTAGTCGAATAAAGAATTGTTCAGTTAGTGATTTTTAGACAAGTATATCTTATTATCATATGAACTATCTCAGAGTTGATTCATCGTCCATTGAATTTACAAATCCTTGTCTTGGTAGTAATTTAACACTGGCTATAAATTAGTAGAAGAAGATATACTTCGAAACGCACGCCATGGGTATTTACCCAATGAAGGGAACATTTAAAAATTGTTTCACTATGGATTTTAATAAGTATTGGCGTCAGCAATCAATAATTCAATAAATAAATATTCAAGGTCTGGGTTAAATCACATTTTACTTCGAATTTTTTGCGAAATCTTACGTTCGCAGTACGGAAACACTCGGAGTTTCTCCAATTTCTTCAGAAATGCGAGCAACCCAACCAAAAACTCGGATAGTTGGTCTCAATCTGCCTACTCCTCCAATCAAACTTATCTTTGTCAACTGTCATGCCTCAACCTGCCTACTCTTAAGATGAGCTGCTGAGTTTGAAGAGACGACAATTTTAGTATTCAGCATCCATAGTTGACAATATAAGAGTGTACAGATCTTGACTGCACAAACATAATGGTTCTGATTTATTCTGATTTCTCAGCGGAGTGAGTAAAAAATATCACAAGAACCAATCACCCTTTAGAAACACTCCGACTCCAGAAAATGCATCAATAAATACGCGAACTCAATCAAATCTTGGAGGTATCAGATATTCTGAACAAATCCCCATAGGCCTTGATTAGAACATAATTAGACGAATCTCAAATGAGCTGTGAAACACGAGCAGCAATATCTCATTGATTAATTAAAGCAGATATTTGACAAATTCCACGCTTCAGAAACAAATTTTCCTATGGAATGACGAAAATTCCTTAATATCGGTCTCGGTAAAGAGCAACACCATCCATCGCTCTTCTTTTACTCGCCTCGCTTACTTGTTCGATTATTAAGTCGGTGACAAATCCTATAGAAGTTCGCGAAGACTAAGAGATTCACATCGAAAAACTCTATAAAGTTGATGCTAAAATGCTTTTAACGAATTAATTCTATCAGGAAATAAATTGTGTTATTTTTTCTCATTTTGAGCAGTGAAGTTCAGAATATTTTCATTTATCGGGGAAGCAAGTTGTCCGACAGTTGAAACAAAACTTCTGTTCATTCAATTCATTATAAATTAACTCGCCTGCTAGACAAGAAAACTGTTAGTCAGAGTAAAATGAAATGAGAATGATAAATATAAAAAATTCGTTAATTTTTGTTGAAGACTGCGAAAGGTTCTGTTCTTATACAGGACGAATTACTTTCTTCAAATTTATGGGCTTAGGATCTTCCCAAATATGTCTATCAAACCTATGCCTTTGATAAACTTGCTCATGAGTTCCTTATACAGAAATTACGCAACAAATTCGGATTCTTTGGTAGCCTCACCAATCTTTATCATTCTTATCTGGTTGACAGAAGGAAGTTCGTACACCTGGAGAGTATAGATACGGTCGTCCGAGTTCATACCTACCTTTGAAATACCTCAGGGATCTAACCTTGGGCTATTGTTATTTATTCTGTTCGTGAGTGATCTGATGGATAATATTGACTCGCACCATTTTATCTTCGCGGACGATTTGAAACTATATCATGAAATTAGGTCACAGCACAACTGTGTTCACCTTCAGCTCGCTCTGGATCGAATTGAGTGTGATTATAGCGTCGGTTGTAAGGTTCTTTCTCGTTCTGATAGGATGAGAGATCTTGGCATAGTCTTTGATCAGAAATTCTTCTCATTCCACATATCATCAAACTTATTTCACCTGCCTCGAAATTATATGGATTTATTATACGCAATGGCATATATTTCAAGAATTCCTCAACATTTACAAGTCTATTTAATGTCCTAATCCGTAGCAAGTTGGAGAAAGGTAGCATGATCTGTCATCATATTTATACTTGCCATCAATACCATCTGAGAGGTCATTCAGAGAAGGTCCTTGAAATATTTAGTTCGCAGAGGGTTTAAAGTTTATCCACAGAGAGGAGTCAATCTTGACCAATTATTGAGTCCATTTAGTTTAATCTCATTGCAGGACAGGAGAGAAACTTTATCATTCGAATTTTTGTTCAAATTACTGCACAACAGTATTCCTTCTTTGTCCGTTTCGAAGTTTCGTTTTCCTAGGCAAAATTCTCGTACTACAGAATTATTTCACCAAGAGACTCCAAGGACCAACTCGCTAAGATATGTGAACAAGAGAAATTGACTAAAATGAATTGAATTAGATGAGTTCTTTGTAATATTTCATTAAATTTCAATCTATTACATATTGCATATCTTTTATTGCGGGCTTTGAGCTCAGCGACCGAATCAAGAAATTCCGTAACGAAAATAAAACGTAACACTCCCCACTCCGCCTACCATGTAGTTCAGCCGAGCGTTCGCTTAACGTGTATGGTTAGTATAGTACGGCTGTACAGGCGCTCATTTGTTGGAGATATTTCTCGTGCATATGCAAACTTAGAAATGGTCTACACATAGTCATGGTAGCAATTTACATTTCTCCGAATCCAAAATTAGACGAGGTAGAGCATTTTATTCATCGCACTTTACTGGAGTACACTGAAGAAGGGTCGAAAATACTTGGTGCAAATGGTAATGAATTTCCACTTATCTTGGCTGACGATTTCAACATCAACTTCGCTGATAAAAAATCGAGCGGTTGACAACATTTCTTTCGGAAAAATTGAATTTGAAAATTATTAACGATCTACAAGTACCCAAAACAAAATATAGGGCCACCATTGACGCGGTATTTTCTAGATATTTAGAGGATATCAAGTCTCAAACTTATGTTTCTTATTTCAGTTACCAAAAACCTATAGTTTCAATGATAAAAATTCCTGAATAACCTACTTGTATTGTAAGATAATGAAAGTATTTTACGCGATATTAACTCCTCATTTTTTCATTAAAAGAAATATTGATGAATAAAACTAGAATTAATATCAAAGAAAAAAATATGGCATAAATAAAAAATAAATAGATAATTATTATAAGTTGATAAAAAATGCTATGCGATAGCTTTACCGCGGGTAATGTTCCCGAGTGACATACATTTCATTTTTTATCATTTAGTTATTAGTTACTTCTTCAGTTTCTGTAGATGCGATTGAACTCTTTGTTATATCTCTTTTCATTTCATTTATTTAATTATTAAACATTATGTTATTATTTTCTGTTATTGGGTATTATATCTGTTCAGAATAAAGAACTCATTATCATCAATATTATTATTATCAAAAAGAGATCAAAATTGTCTCAACTCAGAGCGTTAGATAAACAAACACTCATTTGGTCTACGAAATTTCATCATTAGAGCATGCTGTTCAGTCAACCACCCTCGTTAGTTTGGTATAAGCAGTTGATAATAAACGAGAATAACAAATCCGCCCCTAAAAAGCAACCCCTCACGATATATCACGAGAATTATCAAGTGGATCTTTAATAAATAGCTTATGAACGAACGAGGATGAACGGGGGCTAATTAACCGAAATCTAACCCATCAAGGACGCGAATAACGAAAATTCGTGAATGATATTTATACAGCGGTCTCACCTCTCTAATGAGTCCCATCGTATAATACACAAACCCTCTTCTCTTGCTCCTGTAATGAAGCGTTAGTCCCTGTTTGGTTTCGTTCTCGCATATGAAACTGGGAGCTCGCATTCTGGGATATGAAAATTTCAAATACTCGTGCAGATTATCGAGACCGTTAAGGAAATCCCTCATGTGTCTTCCTAAAACAGATAGCACGCGGTCGTAACCATACTGGCTTACGAAACTGATGAAGAACACCCCCATCTGGTCGAAGAAATCCCTTTCGCTGATGTTCAGAATCTATAATTAAAAATAAATATAAGAAATGGGAAAGCATACTCGTATTTCAATATTTGATCTTTCAAGAAACTCAGTTTGATATAATGTGTTTAATATACAAGTGGCGCAAAAGTAACATCTAGTTTAAATGGACAACCATTTTTGCAGATGGCGTCATATGTCAGTGTGCTTTGGCATTCATGATTCAGTTTATAGTGAATGTTCAATAAACCATGGAGCGATAAATACCTCGAGATCGTAGATATATTGTTACTGCTTATTTAAAGAATTTTAATTAAATATAAACTCAAATACAATATAAACTAATATTATTTAAACTAATAATTAATTAATAAACTAATTAATATAAACTTAAATATTTAAAGAATTTTAAGTGAATATGTTCAATGAGTTCAAATAATTTAGCGTTTAACTGAGTGTCACAACTACAGATGTCGCAAGTAGTGGTAGGCCTAACTAGACCATCACTGCTGCTGCAAATGACGTCAAAGAGACGACTACAAGCATCAAAATTCGGATTCAGGACGGAACACTCGACAATACATCAACTGGCAAGAATGACAGAAGACATCAAAGACAAACTCAATATATCAATTCCAATTGGTGCCATATTTTTGGACGTACAAAAAGCTTTTGACAAAGTATGGCATCACGGTTTGATATATAAACTTAAGAGAGAACAATTCCTTAGAAAGTTGGTGAACATAATCCAAACATATCTACATGGAAGAACATTTAGAGTAAGAATTGGAGACAAACTGTCTGAAGAGAAGAAAGTCAGTGCAGGAGTGCCCCAAGGATCAGTAGTAGGCCCACTTCTATACAACATAAACACGGCAGACTTCCCAACCCCCCGACAAGTGCAAGTTAGCCCGGTTCGTCGATGACACAGCGCTCTACATATCAAGGAGGATGAAAAGCGCCGTGCAAAAGGGATTACAAGAAGACCTGCAGAGAAGTCGAAAGTACTTTGAAACATGGAAAATAAAAGTGAACCCTAACAAAACAGTAGGGAAAGTACTTTGATCACAGAAATAGAGAACGAAAACCACCTGAAGTGATCTACAATGGCTATCCCATTGCGTGGGAGAAGAAAAGTACTTAAGAGTAATCATGGACGGCAACTTGAAATTCAGAACTCAATTCTCCGAAAACATCAAGAAAGCCAAATGTAGGCCTACTTGTACCCCCTTCTGAACGAAGAGAGCAGGATGTCAATCGAGAACAAAATGAAAATAATAAAAACAATTATCATTCCAGGGCTAACTTATGGAGGTGAAATCTGGGAAATAGACAACTTCGCACGAGTCGAGAAGCTTCAAGGTACTCACAACAGAATAGTGAGAATGGCAGTAGGGGCACCAAGATACATGCCCAACACGCAGCTCTACGAGGAACTTAACTAGACAAAATCTCTGACAGCATACGAAAAAGAAGGACAAAAATGATGAAAAAAATGACAGCACACAAGAATATACTCATACGAAAAACAACAGAAATAGAGCCCAGAACAACAGGAGGCAGAACATCGCTAGTGGAAAAGATCGGGGCGGACGAACAAACATCTCTAACGAACAAGAAGAGGAAGTGCTAAAAAAGCACTAAGCAACGAGATGTGAGAAATCACAAACCATCATAGTAGAAGAAAGGCGAAACAATGAAAAGACGAAGAGGTAAAGGATCGAAATCCAGTCCTCATCAAAACCAGTGCAGACCCCCACAAGCATCAACGAGACGCCGATGCAATCAATAAAATATTAGCAGATGTTCGTTCCGACGGATTTGGGTGGAAAATTTGAAAATGTTCTTCTGCAAAGTGAAAACTGTTTACGAATTGTCTCCTGCTGACTGTCGGACCAGGAAACAAACTCTGTTGGATTTAACGCAAGAAGATCTTGACTTCGTTCCAAAAATCATAATGATCGTTGATGCCCATTTTCACTTAAGTCGTTTTGTTATAAAACAGACCTTGAGCTTCTGGGGCACAGAGAATCCACATGAAATGTAAAAACATCCATTTCATTGCTTTTAATTGCGCACCAAACAGTCCAAGTGACTGGTGCGGAATTAGCAGTGAAAGATTGGTCTTCTTTTGTTCAAATACCGATGTCGCTGAAATAACGAGCGATACAGACAGATACTGAAAGAGTTTTGTTTGCCCCAAGTTGGTGTGTTTTGTCTCGGTAATTGTTGGTTTCAACAAGACGAAGCACCCGCTCACATAACTCTCTATGGCATTACTTTTGGGCCTCCTTGTATATTGAATTTCCAAAATGTTCAATTTTTTTGAAATAGCTAAAAAGATTTCATGGATTTTGAAAGTTTACACAATATTTTTAGTACCTATAAAAGTATAACTTGAAGCACTTGACTACTTTCGATAAAAATCATTCGATTCACTCAAAATTTGTTCATGTTAAGTAATTGTCAAAAATATATAACTGATTAAGATCATGAAACATTCGATCTCTTGACAGAAAAAACCGGAAATACTGTATTCCTTTAAAAAAGGTGGTGTTACTGAAGGAGGTCGACATTTAAAGAAGCAATTCATCGAGTATGTAATTAACTGACATTTTCTATATAAGTATATTCAGTACTAGATGTATTGTTTACTTCGTTTACAATAGATGTATTGTTTACTTTTTGAAACCTGTAGATCAACTATGGACTGGCAACAATAAACATAAGTCTAATTTAACATTTTTTCTGAACAATATTTCGGACTTTCAAGCCATTATCAGAGATTCTGAGACTTTCGATAAAAGTCTTAAGTTATAATTCAACATAAAAAAATTCACGGTAATTTTCTTGTAGAAAATGAATTCATATTTCCTACTATAAAATTCGATATTCATCTTCTCAAAAAATATCATGGTTCTCACCTGTACCGCTTTTTTAGAAAGGCGAGGAATGAACGCTTCAGGATAAACCTGATGAGTACTGAAACTTGGAGTTTCCACCGCTGCCGACCGTCGAATTTCCTCCCATTTTTCTTCTCCGTAAGTCTGTTTTATGTATTCGGCCATATTTTCCAGTATGAGGCCATACATGGTAATTTATTCTGAAACAAGAAAAGAAAATTGCGGAATAATGGAGAGCAACCGTGTGGAAAATACGTGTTTTCTTCAAATCCCTAACGTAGTTCTCGAACAAATTTTAATGCATTGAAAATGTACATAACCACAAACTGAATTAATTTATATGAGTTTAGGGACTTTTTTAGGATAAGGGACGACAAATATGACATTGGATGAAAGCAGATATAATTTTTTACTATATCATCATATACAACTGAAAATGTTATCTTTTATTTTCACTCATCTTTTTTTTTCATTTATAACATTTCTATTCTTCAATCAGCAGTGAAAAATACACGAAACGTAAAGCACAAAAATACACAAACAGACGTATTAACAAGAAAATCACAATAAAATGAACCTGATAAATACGAGGAAAATTGTAACGAGTTTTGCAGATGTTGTTATTTGTTTTTTATATGGTATATTTGTTGTACATAACTTGTTCATCAATTTCATTTCATTTCTCATCATAATAATGTATACAGTCTTTCGTATTCTGCCAAAGGAGACAATATACCTGAAATTTTAGTCCTTTTTTTCGATTCATTCGAAATCTCAATGATTACATAACCTATTTAATTTGTAATGAACCAATAAGAACTAGAGAAGTCGCCTCGATTTTAATTTCAATCCTATAGCATTTGTATCTTTATCGTGAATTTCCAGAAAACAGTCGACCAATACAGAATATGAGAAACCTCATTTATTTTTATTGGAAAGTTGCCTTCAGATTACTCCGAATGAATTCTATTGATTGTTGTCAGGAATGCCAGATTTCTCCGAACTGGAAAATGATCCCAGTGGAAATGAAACCATACGAGAAAATAATCGAGTTTTACAACAAACTTTCCATGACTTTGAACCTCCATGCATAATCAACTGAACTTTTTGAAACTATTTTGAACTTAGATAACTTCATTTAGGTGGGGACTGTGATGAAACTGAATTTAGTTCTTTTAGAAGGGGCTCGACAAACATTTTTTCTACCCCAGAATTGACATGGTCAGTCTCTTTGAGCAACAATGCCTTTTCTCCCTGTAAATTCACATATTACAAGAAATTAGCAAAAATTGAGTGAGTATAATTCTAAATACAAGGAAATTTACTCAGATATTATTTAAGAAATTTGAATCAAACTCCTCGCTTAATATTTATTATAAAATAGTATAATAACGTTGATAATGTTTATATATGTTTATTATAAAATAGTATAATAATGTCTTGATAATGAGCTGTCAGATCATTATCAAGACTGATAATTACTTTATATATTTGTGAAACATGAAGCCAAGAGTTTGATTTAATTTTTATTGAATCATGTTTCACCAAGAGGTAAAAGAAAATTCAATTTCAGATATTATTTTGATTAATATTTAATCAGTTGCAACATTCTGTAGGTTATATGGATGGACAGTTTCGTCTATTTGTCCACTGGTTGATCATATATAATTGAGGCCATATTGAAGTATTGTAACAGTCTAAAAGTGCATTCACCACAAAACCTTAGAAGTTTTTGTAATTTTCAACAACAAATTTTTGGTCTTTCAAGTTCTGAAACTTTTGTTCCTTCTTAAAATCCAGGGTTGTTATGGGCTTTAGAAAAAAACTTACCTATCCTATAATTTTCCGATTGATTATGTTCTAAGGTACAACTTCTGGCATGCAGTAAATGACAAATAAAATAGTCTTGATAACGGATAATTATTAAAACGAATTAGTGCCAAAAACCACGAAAAAATGGAAAATACTGAGAAAGCGCAAATGACAAGAAACCACCCTCCACAAAAATGAGAAAGAATACTACCCTCAACATAGGTAAATTGAGTGTAAATCATACCCTTATATAGAGGGTACTTCAACACAAATCAAAAAATAAGCCTCAGGGCCAACAATTCTACCAATAATGATGTTGTATGATTGAAATTTTCAATATTTTTGATCTCTCTTTGCTTTCTTATTTCTATAACAAAGAACCCTTGGTGAAGTTAATAGAGTTAAATAATGCGATTGTACCAATTATTTCTGTATCAAGACGCCGCGCCGGCTCCTTCATCATTTTGCATTAAAAGTTCATTTTACAGCATTTTTCATTAGTTGTAAATTTTCAACAGAATATATCCTAGATTTAAATAGAAAATTCGTAATTAAATTACAAAAACTTCAAAAAATGAAGAATTATTATTTAAGAGTGAATAAAATGCTTATTTTCAATATTATGGTTGTTATTGAATCGAAATTTTGGAGTTTGATAAAACACACTAGCAAATATTAACATTTATGACACCCAGTGATGTTAAAAATAATTATTTCAATTGTCCGATTTAAACCCAATAAAATCTCCCCATAAATCGTAAAATCCAATTTTTCTGGGAAACATAAAGGCCAATATTTCCTTAAATTATTTCTATGTATATTAACGTTTTGAGAAATCTAAATGATCTGGACCATTATTTCAGAAAATGTCGACTAATTTGAACTCCAAGGAAAATTGGACAAAAGTTTTATGGAACTCTCAAGTTCTACGAGTGCAGATGAAATGAAAAGATCCCCTAGTGTAGAATAAAACGAGGAATTTTAATAGGTTTAATATTTTAGTTGCCTGTGTTCAACAAAAGTTTTGTCTACAATTTAATAAACAAGAACACATAAATGTGGCGTAATTCTGACATTATGTTTGTACAGGTCGTTTTAGACGATATAAAAACATCTTCTCATAGTAATATATGGTACCAGATGAGAAATTCCACCATTTTATTCGAATTATTACGAATATATAAACGATATTATCTCTCATGTGAAAAACTATTCTATACGTTTATTCGCTGAGATACTATGCTCTATATAATATGACAAAGATATTAAAAATATGACGGAGGTAATCAGTAGAGACCTTTCTGCAATTAATAAATGGTTATATGACAATAGCTTATCCCTAAATGTGCAAACATCTAAATTCATAATTCTGGGTACAAGTAAAACCCTTAAAATTAATAAAAATGAGGATATAACTACAAAAATTAATGAACAAACAATTATAAAAGTAGAAACAGTAAAATATTCAGGCATTATGTTAGACAACAAATTCGAGTTTCAATGATCATGTTGATTTCATATCATCTAAAATCTCTAAAAAATCAATTTTTTGAGAACGAAAGGAAAAACTCTGTCGACGTATGTGAAATTATTGTTGTTCAAATCAATTAAAACACATTAGAGTCACATTTTGAATACTGCTCCACTTTGTTATTTGGTTCAACTAAAGAAAAAATTACAAAAGTTTCAGAATAGAGCCTTGCGAAAAAAACACCCCTGTTTGACGGATTTAAGGCTTTCAATAATTTACCAAGTATATGGAAAACTAGCACTAGTATTAAGATATTTAAACGTGATCTAAGAAAGTATATTTTAAATAATGAGATTAGTATGTAATTTAAAATTGACAGTTCAAAATATGTAGATTTTGTTTATAGCTTAAGCTAAATAAATATTATTATTATTATTTTAAGTTGTAAGGGTTTGTGTCCCTTCCGTAAGATATCCTCATATGTTATGTGTAAGTTAAATTGACATGTTAATATAACTTTGAAACATAGATAATCGAGAATTGAGTTTTAAGAGAAGTATCAATAAAAAACAGTACATAAACCGATCAAATACAAAAATAATTTTAAGAATAACAATTTTTCATTTGGGTTTACTCAGTAAGAACTAGAGTGAAGTCATATCTACCTTTGAAATGGAAGATCTACTTTGAAACTCGATTTTCTTTGAAAAGTAAATATTTTTTCAGAGCCATTTTGTTATTATCAAAGACAGGATGAAATTTCACAAAAAATCTCCAAATTTAATTATGTCACATGTTGACGGAAAATAATAATCAGTTTTTTTAAGGACGACTAATCAGAATTGGTCGAGTAGGTACGATAAATATCATTAATATTGACGAAGGATGTATTCCGATGAGACTAAGTGCCAATTTCATGTAAGTAATTACAATTACCAGCTCCTTTTAAGGAATCCTGCTAATTTTGGCGTTACTAAAGTGACAAAACTGCTATTACGTGCTACGTATGACGTACTTGATGATGTCTTGGGCATTCTGAGAAGGTTGCCTTATACATTATCATTGATAAGTCATCTTTTTCTATGGTTACGGTACAATCAAGGTACTCGGTGATCATCTATCAACAGTCACTAGAACTCATCCAATATTTGATCATTTTCGACCTATATGTTGATGTTCTTATGAATGATCCACTCTGTACTTCTTACTTATGTTTGAATTCAGTTTAAGATCGCCCTATTGGCTTTTTGAGAAGAGAAATCTATATACTTTTCTCTCTTATCTCCCCAATTTTGATTTTATATTCATAATGAGTGTTTTTTTATGCGTATCGATGTATGTTGGCAAAACTGATATCTGTGAAAACCAGTATTTACGAATACGGGTCAATGTTACTAGAGGTCATCCATAAATTACGTCACACGCTAAGGCTTTGGGAGGGTGTCGACGAAGTGTAACATTATGTGACAAGGGGGTGGGAAGGGTCCTAAATTTCGTGATTTTACATTTCGAAATCTTGTGTTGAACCACCTAACGGGTGTTTTTTTTAGAGGTATAAAACTTTAAGTTGGCATTAATGTTGAAGATGGCGACCGATTTGACAGCTGAGAAGTGATTTATTCTCAGTTTGGTTTGGCAATTCATCATGAATAGACTCAAGCCTGAACAACTCTTGCAAATAGTGCAATTTCATTTCGAAAATAATGGTTCTGTGCGGAATACGTATCGCGCACTACGTCCATTTTATCGTCGACGAAATCGTCCATCAGAGCAGTTAATTCGATTAACCATGAAACGTTTTCGCACCACGTTTACTCTTATTGATAACTCGCATCTCCAGAGACGCCGTACGGTGCGTACAGAAGAAGCTATTGCTACTGTAAAGCGTAGCATTGAGGAAGAACCGAATGAGTCTATCCGCCATCGAGCACAGGAATTGGATCTGTGTTCATCCACTTTATACAAAATCCAACTCGTGCAAGAATTGAGTACACATATATTTTTTCCGTTAACGTCAGAGCATGTCTCCGAAAGTGAAAACAATAGTACAAAGCAGGGCTGTCCAAAGCACAGAACGAGGGGTATATTTATTCAGTATTAGATAATTTTGTGATCTATTCTAAACGGAAAAATGTTTAGTTATACAAAATCTATTCGACAGATATTTCGTTTGACTCTCAAATGAATAATTCATATTATTGGTGTATAAATATAAGTGTATTGTTACTATTATTCATTTTTGATCATTACTGTTACAAACAAAATAAAATCATATATTAGTTTATTTTCTTAATTAATGTTTCGATATTTTATGTGAGGGAAGTTGTATAAACCCGGACATTTTAATCCCTTTGTCAAGCAGGTTTGTAAAAACAGGATACGACATCCGACAATTCTCAAGTTGGCACTTGTGAAATTAAATAACTTCATTAACTCTATATTCGAGTTAATGACTTGTTGTTTCTTTAATTATTCAATCAAAGTATACGTGCTGTAGATATTTAGTGGGTAAAACTCTGTTATCTGGCCGCGAGCACTATGGGGCGTGCCAAATAAATCGCATTATCACTTTCATCATCGCATATTTCAAGTTCATAACAACTTTAAAATCAATGTCAATTGACAATAATATCAATAGATCACTGGCACAGAATTTGGTGGAACATTATTAAACTAACGGATAATCAAAAATATTAGTAATCTATAATATAAAAATGAATCGCAAAATGTGATGGTAAGCTCATCTCAACAACGCGGGACCAATTTTGCCAATTCTTTTTTAAAATGTTCGTTGAAGTCCAAGGATGGTTTTTACGGTGAGCACAATTCGAATAATTGCCGGGAAAACCTTAAAATCACCTCATTTCTTCTTCTCATGCAAACGTTATCTAACTAAAATGTAGAGTCAACGGCTAGATCGATTTCACTATGTTTTTTGTTGTGTTTGTTATCGTCAGTGAAAAAATTTAAAGAATTGCGTGTAAAATTAGAAAATTTTAAAATACTTAATTATTAATAAAAGTAAGAAAGAGTTATTAATTCTCAAAAAGCGGATGTAAAAAAACTGAATATCTTTTCACACATCTCGGTTAGTTCAGAGCTATCACGACTAATATTAAAACTTCAATTTTATATAAAATTTTGGTAAGTTTGAATAGACAAACATACAATTTACTAGCATAGCCCGAGGTATATTTGATTATAAAGAAGAATACATGGTTTTCCTTAATTTACAGTTGAAATTTGATTTTCAAAAATGATAGCTATTAGATGTACAAACTTAAGTCGCAGAACTCGCAATGCAGCAAGTCAAAGATATAAAAGAGCAAATCAAACCGACGAGAAACGCGAAGCTCGGAATGAAGTTGAACGGAATCGATGGAATCTAAATTAACAAAATGAAAAGCTTAAGTTTAACTCCTATCGACCTGCATTCAATTATAACGTTGAAATAGATTACAGTTCACAGAAAATCTTTGCTATTGGACCAATGAACGTTGTATGTCGATATTGAAAGACAAAGTTTAATTGTTATTGATAAGAACATACTACCAATGATGCGACAAAATATTGCGCAAAGATTCAATTCAAATAGACGCTATTGATACAACCACCATATTCATTTGTTTCCGGAAATGGACTAAATTCTGAACATTTTTTGACTTATATCCAGCAAATATCTCATAAAATTAATGATGAGATATATGGTACAAGTACTTGCTACGAAATTAGGAACATGCCGTTCAACTATAGAACGGACAGGTTAATAACTTTCAATACAACAAACGTCTTAATATAGGAATTTTTTGATAATTCGACTGATTTGAAATAACAAAAGTATTGCAGTCCTTTCGTAAGTGAACCAGTACCTGGCTCCACACGGGATAAATATTGAAAACAAGATAGTGTAGCACAAATAGTAGAACATGACTTTCCGGCTATTTGAAAAATATTCATAGAAAAATAAATGGGCGTACAAAGTCCGCTGGGTCAGCTAGTAATTCCAAAAAATTGTTCATATACATA
Source organism: Henosepilachna vigintioctopunctata (assembly GCA_030704895.1). Classification (NCBI taxonomy): domain Eukaryota; kingdom Metazoa; phylum Arthropoda; class Insecta; order Coleoptera; family Coccinellidae; genus Henosepilachna; species Henosepilachna vigintioctopunctata. The sequence continues at coordinate 378,724 of JARQZJ010000034.1, forward strand.
TCTAAAATATGAACTACTTAATTTAAACTGTTTGAAAGATATTCAAAGATGAAGTCTTCGACTTCCTTTCAATGTTTTTCCTTCAAAGAAATCGCTACACGTAAAAAATACCATTTATTTATATGTAACATATAGAAATTAATATAGATATATAATTCTAGACCACTTGTATACGATGTCTGTTTGACATGAGAAAAGATGAATTTTAAATTTCCGTGGGCTGTACACATACACGTTTCTCATGTGTTGAAATTATTAGCAATGTAGGATTAGTAGTTAGTTTTTGACAACTGAAAAGGTTAGCACATTTTTGTGTGTTCTTCGATTTTTTACTTTAAAAAAAATGAAACCAAGATTCTGTATTAAATTTTGCGTTAAAAATGGAATGAAATGTTATATAAAAGTTATATAAATCATAAAGGAAATTCAATATACGGCAGAAATTTATTACAAAAAAAAATTATTTTAATCCAGATTTCTAAATTTCACATCCTGTTACAAATCGTTTCAATTTAAATTTTCATAGACATTATAAATCGATAAATTATTATCACTTTTCATATTAGCATAAATATACACAGGTATTTTCAGTGAAAAACACTATCCAGTATTCTATAATCCTAAATTTTCACTATGTTTTATTTGACCATATTCACCGCGATCAACATATAGGACACACCTGCTATTCTTTCAAAATAATTTCGATAATTCGTAAGGTGCCTTGTAAAACAAAAGTCTTCACCTATCAAACGAAGGCGGCTGTGCTGGAAACAAAGTGTCACGTGTATGTAATTGAAACCTTTGTCAGGGAACTTTCCTCCAAGAATTGCAGCTTTTTTTCGATACTTTGATACTTGTTTGTTTGGAAAGACGAACAGTGAATAAATATGTGAAAAGGTAGACTTTTAAGTTAGAGAAGTTAAATTTCGAAGTCATTTTTACTTCGTGGTTATTACGAAGAAAAAAGTAGTCTTTAATAATTTAGACGTTAAGAAAACATTTTCAGTATTTATTCACTTTAAAGGGTAGTCTATTGTCAAAAAAACACGTAAAATATATTCAAATTATTATAAAAAGAATCGTTGGAATGAATTACAACCGAATTAACTTCGTTGAAATTTTCTTCTCTTCAAATTAAACTATTTTTCCTAATTTCGATTATTCTTGAAAAATTGAAATAAGAATTATTTAAAAGTTGCAATAAGAATACTTATTGCATCAATCATTTTTGTGGCCTTCGTACCCAAAACCGACTGATTATTTTTAAGTTTGAAGACGAACCGTCTAATATATTATGTATAAGCATACTTTCTCAACTCGCAGTAAAAGTATGGTGATGAATATCAATTTTTAAGGAAGTCTCTACGGTTGATTAAACATTTAAGTAAGTAGTACAAGGAATTATTACCTGTTCAACTGATACAATACCTCCAAATTATTTTTGACCGAAAAATGAAGAGACGAAAAAATTTAAAAAAAATATCAATGACAATGAAAAAAAAATTAATGACAAAACATTCCTTCCAGATTAATATTAAAAATATTTCATCTTTTAAACAAAAACTTTTTTAGATTGACTTGGCCATCGCAGAAAAACACAATATATCTCACAAGTAATTTATATTTAAAAAGGTTGTTTAGTACGATTGAAAACTCGATCTATTTAATTCAAAACATGAAAGATATTTAATAACGATATGGTCACTATAAGATATTGTAAGGTTAGCTCATTACGTAGTAGCTTAAGACAGAAGGTCCTCAAGTAAGGACTGAATAAATTAACAGATTTGGTAGCCTATTCTATGGATCTCTCAACTTTTTACAGTAGAAGAAATGAGTTTCGAGACTTGGATCTTTCACAAGTTGTCTCTTTATAATAATGAAAATAATATTTATTTAACTGAAAAAAAATTTGTATTATTAAAATATTATTAGCTATACAAAAAATCTACATATTTAGAACTGTCAATTTTTAATTACATATACCTTTCTCATTATTTGAAATATACTTTCTTAGATCACGCTTAAATATCTTAATACTAGTACTAGTTTTCAATACAATTGGTAAATTATTGAAAGCCTTAAATCTGTCGTAGTATATGCTATTTTTAGATTCAAAAAGCTTACAACTTTGGCTATAATACCTATAAGTATTTATAGTATTATACCCATGCACATCACTGACATATGTTACATTTTTTATTACATTACAGGAAACAACTGATTTTTTATTTTAAATATGAATATATATGAAGCGAACAGTATTCTTTGTTCAACAGACATTAGTTCAAAAGATTTCAGCATAATTCTAACAAGGGTATACCTATTGCACTTTAAAATTGTTCGCATGGCTCTATTCTGTAGCTTTTTAATTACTGAATTTTTTTCTTCAGTCAAACCAAACAATAAAGTGGAGCAATATTCAAAATGTGGCATTATTATTGATTTAAACAAAAATAATTTCAAATATGATGTCAGATTTTTTCCTATTCTATTAAAAAAACTGATTTTTTTCAGAGATTTCAGATGATTTAAAACAACATGATCGTTGAAACTCAGTTTTTCGTCTAACATAATGCCTAAATATTAAACTATTTCTCCTGTTCTAATTCTTTGTTCATCAATCTTTATAGTTATATCCTCATTTTATTGGTTTTAAGAGTACCCAAAACTATGAAGTTTAATTTTTGCACATTTAGAGATAAGCTATTGTCACATAACCATTCGTTCATTACAGAAGGGTCTCTATTGATCCCCTCTGTCATATTCTTAATATATTTGCTACATATATAGAGCATAGTATCATCAGCGAATAAATGTATGGAGTATTTTTTTACATGAGAGACAATATCGTTTATATATAAGGAGAACAACAACAGACCTAAGACAGTTCCTTGAGGTACACCTACATCCACTTTCGTGCTAACCGACAGTATGCCATTAATTCAATAGTTCGCGAATCCAAGTAAGATGCCAACCAATCATTTACTACTCCCTCAAAGCCAAGTTTATTCAGGTTTTTCTATAATAATGATCTACATAACGTTTCGAAATCTCTTTTAAATCCAATAATACTACTATAACCTTTATTTACAGCACTATACCATTCCTCACAAATGCTCAATATTGCTGTCTCACAAGAGCAATTTCTTTTGAATCCTCATTGAAACTCAGAAATGACTGAAAATTTTTCACATAATTCTAATACCTGGTTTTTTACTACTAATTCTAAAATTTTCTCATAAGGTGGTAGTAAACTTATAGGTCGAAATTGCTCTATTTTAACAGTTTTTGATGGCATAAGTAGATCACAGAATGTTACAGGTACGACAAAAATCTACAAATATCTTCACCAATTAAAAGATTCGAAGTTGCGATAGAAGCAGTGAAGAATAAGTCACCAATACCCAATCTGTAATGTTGAATCAACAATATGATAATTGCATTTTATCATCATCACGTCAACGTTCCGAATAAAAGCTTCAATGTTATTACAATAACGAGATAAAATGAAATTATCGAGCATATGTTAGGATCGATTGTGAGTAAATATTATTGTGTGTCAATATTTCGATATTTTTGGTAATAGGTACGGGATAGGCGAAATCGTAAGAACATTTATGCAGGGTGTAATTAGACTTGTTAGAAAAACTCATATTATTATTTGAACGTTTTGGCAAATATGCGATTGGTGTGTTGGCTCAGAAAAACGAAGACCTTATATATGAACTGTGGCCCAAATAGCCTCAACAACTCAACCATTAAGCTTAACAGCATGGACCTTAGACGAATGAAAACCTTGAAATACCTGGGCTCAGTTATCTCTGAAAATTAGACAATTGATACTAAGTTCATACACAGGAGAAAGATCAGTAGTCGAAAGGTATCGTCATATTATATCTTTCGGGTTACTGGGACTGGTGAGTCCGATTCCCACAAAGTTCTTTGGCCGTTCGGAATCGCAGTTTAACTGTAGGTGCAGTAGTAGTGATAAAGGTCTCTGACATCCGCTCATAGAACAATGTTGATACTAATAATGAGACATCTTGGTGGAACAAATGGCGTAGGCCAACCTGAGTCCACTGGTATGCTAAAATGCCTATTTAGACTGAAAAAATGTATAAAACCTCCGTAACATCAGCTTTACTTTATTGCTTTAATTCCTCGAAGACCCGAACAACCATAGATGCTTATGTTGCTCTTGGGTTACCCATAAAGTCAAGATGCGAAATGAACATAACAAAGGAAGTTTCAAAGGGAAAAAAGACCAAAGAAGACCTGACGAAATGAAAAGTACCTTCACCACAAAAACAAAGAAAGAGGAAAACCTCAAACCACCTGGATGACGAACATTCAAAACGACATAGAGACAGTGTTTGTTATGTGAAACACTTCTCTAGAGGATCTGACTGAATAAGTGGTAACTTAGGCTACATTTTTCTCAGATAATCAATCTTGAGAGTGGTTAGGAAGGGGTTACCGCATTGCGATGAACAGATAAACTTATATGCATGAAATTTGATTTGTAGATAAAATGAGAATCAGCGAAAAACATGCAGGAGTTTTTCTCACAAAATCGATGTTTACAGTGGTGAAAGGGCATGAAGATGAACTGCTAGACGTATTTGAATAAAATTTTGGACATGTCCATACCCGAATTGAAACTCTTTAGACTTACATTACTCCAAGATAATACAAAGATTGGCTATATATTGAAAAATTACTCGGTGTTATTCAAATAGAAACATCCCCGTTATTTTCACCAGATATATATTGACCAGAAGGAAGTTTATTGTTTAGATACATAAATATTTCATGTTGTTTCTAGTAATAACATGTTGATACTCTTTTGTTTGATGTGTTCATTGAAATGAAGCAATTTTTAGGAAATAATCAAAAATAATATTTTGAAAAGACTCCAGAGAATATCCTCATGCATTTTTAATATTTTCAACTAAGTTGAACATTTTGAACTATACGTAACAGTTCAGTAGCTACATTATTGTAATATTGTGAACCACAAATAGCCCAATAACTTCGATGTTAATACAAATCAGTTCAGTTCTGATCCATTGTGATTAAATTAATATACTTCTCTAACACATATCTGCAAAAAATACTTCTTGTATTTTCTTCTTTCGTTTTGACTGCTTCCTTCTTAATATAAATTGTTTTTAAGAATAATAATAATTTACTTTAAGTAAGAAGATTTTTAGGAATTGGAGAAATATGCATTCCACCTAAATATGTTTCATGAAAATGCAAAAACTTCCTAATTTTTTCCCTTTTAGAAACTGAAATCAGAACGAAATCATATAACGCTTTCAAGATCATCAAAAAAAAATTTTTATTTTGAATTATTCGAATTTTTATGATAATAAGAGTGATTTCTTGAATGGTTAATTATATATAATTCCTAATGAAAAATTTGCACAATGGTTTCATTCTAGTTTGCACTACAAAAAAAGAAATCAAATAAGTCGAGGGATATAAAATTAACTATAAGACTAAATCCAAATAAAATGAAATATACGCGAATTAAGAAAATAAATAAATGTCTAACTAAAGAATAGGAAATCTCTAGAAATAAGAAAATAAAGGAAGAAATAAGAAAAACTCTAAAAAAATTGTCACAAAAAATACGTTCATATTTCCCGGTAAATATGTCATTATTTCCTTAATAATTTCATTCTATATTCTGTTGAAAATACATACTATTTTTTTCTTTCCTGAATCCAAAATTATTACTCTCAATTGAATTATTTCAAAGTGTCGCTTATCAGAAAAATCACGCTACATTTTACGCACACAAACATCACTTTTTGGTAATTTTACGAAAAACTTTTTCACCGTCGCGATTTTTTCTGACATCATGTACGGACAAAGAGTGGAAGCGGCGGCCACCAGTTGATTGTGCGCCAATTTTCGTAACTGAACACCGCTTGAAGAAGATGAGACGCGCCGAATGGAAACCACCGAGAAAAACCACGCAGGCGTGGTGCTTTTCCGAGCGGAATGAAGAGCTGCTTTAATTAGACTCGTTATTTGCGAAAAAATTTCATGAGCCTCTAGACTCGTTTACTATTGAGAAGGCTCTTTATGTTCCTAATTTCAGACAAAAATATAAACTACGCCATCATTTTTCAGTCTTGATCAACTTTTGTTGTTCTATTCATTAGCTTGAAAGCCACGACGAAGTCATCCAGCAGAAAAGTACCCATACAAAGTACTTATCTGGACCAAGGCAAATTAGACTATTTGTACGTCAAATATTAGACAATAGAAATGGATATTTATATATATATGAATATATCTTATTAGTTTATTATTATAACGATCATTCCCCATGAGGACAGCAATTGAACTTGAATTCGCAATTTTTAGGACTTTTGCTTCATGTTTCTTTCTTCCCAAAAACGCTTTATCCTCTCGGAATACTCTTTCTTCTGTTCATCGTCCATTTTTTTCCAGGTTGGCACGTTGATTTTTGCGCAAACTCCACATGTGCAATTTTATGGCAACACCCAGTGCGATCTTCGAGATTTTTTATGTTCTTCTGTTGTAGATCTTTTTGGACCTCTCTTAGCACTTGTTCTGCATTTACTCTTTAAATTATATCGAGTAGTTTTTTCGGTATTCTGGACCGTTTCATTTTGTAGACACGTGCATAGAACTTTACACGTCGTTTTCTGATTTCTTCCGTTACTGTATTTGTCTTTTGATACAGTTGATTTTGAGGTCTTTTCATCCGAATTCCGTTTTCATTGATTGGCCCGTAAATCTTTCTGAGAATTTTCCGTACTTGTTTTTCTTTTTCTCTAATTCTCTCTAATCGATCGATCGGAAGGCCCGAAAAATTATAGAATAGACACTTACAGGTACCACTTCCAACGTAAAATTCATGGTCGAAGTATCAGATCCCTTTGAAATCAAAGCTGGTGTGCGGTAGGGGGACGAACTTTCGCCAATCCTTTTCAAATATTGTTTTAGAAAAGATCATTAGGGAATAGGAACTTCATGTGAAGGGCATACAAGTGGGTATCAAAAAAGAAAATCGAATAAATGTCAAATACTCGCCTTTGCAAACGATATTACTAGCATCACAAACCACATAACTGAAGCCATTCTCGCCGTAGAAAAACGAAATGAAATTGCCCAGAAAAGTGGGTTACAAATTTCTTATGACAAAACCAAAAACATGGAAAGAAAATCAAAAAATAAATCTCTTATCACAAAACAAAACATGGTGAAATTCTGCATGTCGGCCACTTTAAATACCTCGGAGAAGTTATACAGTCCTCAGGTTTAAACCGAATCGCCAATGAACAAAGAAGTACCAAGCTCCAAAGGACCTACAAGCTAACATTAATAAAAAGTGCATCTCGAGAGGCGCCAAATTGAGGCATTATAACACAACGATTCTTCCTAAAGCAATCTACGCAGCTGAAAAACGGTTATTGACGGAAATTCTCAGAAAGATTTACAGGCCAATCATAGAAACGGCATTTAGATAAAAAGAGCTCAGAATGAACTTCATCTAAAGACAAATACAATAACGGAAGAAATAAGAAAACGACAAGCAAAGTTATATGCTTATATCTACAGAATGAAACAGTCCAGTATGCTGAAGAAACTACTCGATATAATTATCAAGAGTAAATGCGGAAGAGAGGCTAAAAGAAGTCCAAAAAGATCTACAACAGATCAATATAAAAAATCTCGAAGATCGCACCGAGTGTCGCTATAAAATCGCACATGTGAAGTTTGAGCAAAAATCAAATCGCCAGCCTGGAATAAAATGAACAGATGAACGGAAAAAAGAGCATTCCGAGAGGATGCAGCGTTTTTGAGAGGCAAAAAATATCAAGCAAAAGTCCTAAGAATTGCGAATTCAAATTCAATCGCTCTCCTCATGGGGAACAATCGTTATAATAATATGTAGGATAAACATATATATATATATAAAAGAAATCTACTACAAGAAAAATAATTTTGTAGTTCTCGTACTCATATCATCGCACTTGTAAATATTCAATAATTTTTTGACAAATTATTCAAAGGAACATGATAGCACAGCTGGCTATGTGAAACATGAACAATGCGATGTCTCCTTTATACTTCTAGAGATAAATGTTACAGAATATTGAAATCGATGCCTACATTTATTGGAAGTATAAGACAGTTAACTGTTTCGTACTACAAGGTACTCATCATTTACGTCAATTCCAACTAATGAAAGGCAACGACTTCAATTCTAACATACCCTCTTATCGATCGTAAGACAGAAATATACAGTAAGTCGTATGCATATATATTGCATAGATTATTGTACATCTCAAATTTCAGGAATCAATACAAAGCACATGAATACATCTAACATTGAAAGTTTCACACGTTCTTATCAATTAAGGTACTACATTTTACAACTCTAGTTTTAGAAACACTCGCTGATCATTTATCAAAGAATTCTATTGATTTGAATTCATCAGAAGTGTACATTTCCTCAGCCAAGTGAGTATACCTCCCGTATGGAACAAAAAGGGAATAAATAAGACAACACTTCCACGATTTCCTAGTCTTCCAGCAAAAATATTCTGGAAAAAAAAGGTATAAACTTCGTCAGTGTATATGTATATTTGAAATAAAGAAACTTTATTATTAATATTAATAATAATAAGTCTTTATTCAGCATCACCGCTACTACAAAAACAATAACAAACAAACAAATCCAGGTAGACACATATATCAACTTATATGTACATAATTCAATATTCTCAGTTATAATGTCATTAAATACTTTTTTAAGTTCGTCTTGAATTGTTTGATATCCACACTGTTTTTTAAATCTTTTGGCAAACTATTAAACTTAACCAAACCTCCATAAAATGTTTTTTATGGAGGTTTTATCTCTCAAAGTTATCCTACATCTTGGTAACCTGAAATTTTCTAAATTTCTAACGTTATACATAGTTGTGGTAGTAATTTACATACTTCAAGTCCTAATGCATATATGCCGCAAGTAAATGATTCCTAATTTTGTATATGAAAACCAAGACATCAAAACATATTTTATCACATATTATTATATTATATATCATGTTATTCGCAGGTTATTTAAAACATGTAAATTCGATAATTTCAAATGATTCCTCACACAAGACTTAGGTAATGAATTTTCTCAAAAAAAAATTTTTGTTATCCTATAAACAGATAACAATGACGAAAAATTAAGAAATCACCAGAAAATTTATTTTTTAAGTAAGTGAAGAATGAGTGTTCCAATTATTGTTTGAAACATGTCTAAGTCTAATCTGATCATTGTATTGGGTTAAAATGGTAAGGTAGTAATATAATTTCATGGAAAGTTGCCTTTTATTTTCGTTTTAGTGTTAATTGAGTTATATTTACCTAAATTTAGCTCAAATATGTTGTAAATGTCGTATTAGCTGAGCAATTTTTTTTAACGAAAAATATAGTTTTACAAGATAGTGTCATTGTTTATTTTGATCAATCTATTAAGTGCCGTATGAATCACTTTGTTACAGAAAGATTTTCTACCTAAATGCTGCATATTCAGTATTAGAAATGATGGTTGGTCGAGACGAATATAATTGATACTCTCGTGCATAACTAGAATTTATACGTGACTAATCTCCGTTAGGTTTCTCAATATTTACCAACCCTAATGAAGCTATTCATCTCTAACCTCCATTAGAATTGATATAACACGAAAGGGGTAGAAGACGAACACGCAATATTGGAACAATAAGCAATTAAGAACTGAACGTTATTTCATTTCATTTCTATTCTTGTAATGAAAGACAACAATTATTTTCAATTAAATTAAGTCTTTCATGTCGAAACGTCACTACTTCAGATGAACAATGACATTCTTAAGCTCTTTTATGGCAATAAAACAAATACAAACATAACTTTTCTAGAGCAGCAGCAGAGTTCAAAAGCATGACATAATATAAATATACTGAGTTTAGTTGCCGCGATATGAAGTATATAATATGAAATAAATTCTTAACAAGTTGGAGTATGGCAGCATGATCTGGCATCAAATTTATACTGGCTATCAACGCCATCTTGTGGTGATTCAGAAAAGAATCTTGACATTCTTAGTTTGGAGGGAGGATAAAGTTTATCCACAGAGAGGAGTCAATCACAACGAATTATTGAGTCGATTTAGTTTGATCTCATTGCAGAGCAGGAGAGAAACTTTATCACTCAAATTTTTGTACAAATTACTGCACAACAGTATTGATTGTCCTACTCTCTTTTCCGCTTTGAAATTTCGTGTTCCTAGGCAAAATTCTCGCACCACAAAATTATTCCACCCAGAGACTCTAAGGACCAACTCGCTAATACAATTCTCCATTTTGTTTATGGAGTCTACATTCAATACAGTTGCTAATAAATGTGACATTCTCTTTGAGCCCATTGCATTTATTATTAGGAGTTATGAGAACAACGGAAATGAACTAAAATGAATTTAATTAGACTAAGTTCTTTGTAATATTTCATTTAATTTTATTATTTCTTTTTTAGTTTTTTCAGATTAGATTGAGCTCTTTGTTATATTTTTTTCATTTTATACATTTAGTTATTCAGTTAGATATTATTCAACAATATGTAATTATTTTCTGTAAATCACGAATTCTTTATTCTCAACAGGTATCACACCTGTTGGCAGGGGGCCCAGGTCCCAAACTTTATAACCCAAATTATGTAATAAGGGGGCCCAGGGGGCCGAGCCCCCCCTCCAAATTAGAAAGTGTAATACAGGCACTAACTATATTAAATAAATAAAAAACGGGCTAACACCCCGAAACAATTGTCAAGTATTTATTTATTATAAATTTTGTGAAACCTTGCCAAGTGTTTTTTATTTCATATATTAAACAATGTTTCATTAAGATATCATTAACTTATGTGAAAACGATGAGCCCAGGATAATGTGGAATTTTGATGAACAAACAAAGTTGAATTAGTGAAAAGGAATTTTATTTTTTCATTTATAAGTTATGTGAGTTGTAGAAATGCGTAATTTGAAAGATCTAATACATGATCGGGTCACCAGTGAGTTAAGTGGTTCGATTGGTAAAATTCAACGTCGTCTACGGCTTCTTCTGGCGGCAAAAAGGAAGAGGCCTTGGTGCTATTGGATCTCCCGAAAATTGTTATTGGACTTCCTTTTCTAACTTTTATATGCTCTTGAAACTTGTGCCAGTTCTTCCTGTTTCTGTTGCCAGTGTGGAGAAATCTTTATCCAGCCTGAAAAGACTGAGTTTCTACTAAAGAACCAGCACATCCGAAAATAGTATTAACGGAGTAGTTTTACTTTCCATCCACAGGGATACAGGATTATTGTAAATTACCAGGAAGTTAGTGATCAATTCTGAAGTACACTAAACTTGCACTAATTTTGAACTTCTGTAAAATAAGTAAATATTTTCAACAGCAATAAGTCTTTATAATATATATCTTTTATGATTTTAATTTTTTCCATCACTTGTTTTTACTTTGTTTCACCGTTTTGAAACAATATTGAAATAACCTAGTTTTGATTTGCCCCTCTGAAATCGGCCTTAAAAACTAACGTACAACATTGAGTACTTTTTTACCCAAATTATATAAAGTTACCTTGGTCTTGACCCCTCTCGAAAATATTTTGTATATCCGCCACTGCTTCAAACTAACTAAGTAACACAAAAAGATATTTAATGAAGCCGATACTTGGAGAAAATTGATATCCATAATGAAACAATATTTAGAATTTTCTCATAATTTAATACAAATACGCATGACGACGTTTCAAAGTACTACTTCTTTATCAAATGCTGGATTAATACATGTATTAATCCAGAATTTGATAAAGAAGTAGTACTTCGAAACGTCGTCATGCGTATTTGTATTAAATTATGAGAAAATTCTAAATATTGTTTCATTTTAACACAAAAAATTTCGTAATCGTTCAGTGAGCAGCATGAACAAATAAATTCAGATATTCCCTAACGAAATAATTCAGAGGATTTATAAGTCCAGCGATCGAACAATCCATAACTTTAGCCATAATAAATTTCGTATTTTCATTGAAAGATACGTCATCTTCGAAACAAACCGAGTTATCGAGAATCATAAAACAACAAAATAGTTTCAAAGTAGCCCAGTGAATATCAGTTGAATTTGTGCCGACTGGATAAACACTCCGTTTACAAATATTTCAAAAACCTCACCAATGCAAAATCAATCAACTTAAACTCTCTAAAAGCACCATCTCGCTTCTGTTTCACGATAAGGTTACCATCTGTTAATTTAGAAAAGAGACAGCAATGGCCTTTGCAGAAAATGCACAGTGCCCCGATTTATCCACTTTTTACCCCTAAAGAGTTGAGATTGCTACCCGCATCTCAAGTTGATTAAACCACCCAATATTATCCCATTGTTGTAGGTTGATTTTCAATTTCTTAAGTGAGAGTGCTGAGGTAAATAAACTGTAGTTGGGAGATTGAATAGCGGTGTTAACTGAAGATGCTTCAATATCAGAAAAGAGTGTACGTGTAAATTTGCACGTCAGCAATCTTGGTAAGTAAATTTTTGGATCGATGTAAATTTCTTTGTACTTATTAATCCGTCACAGAAATTAGAAAAATCATTCAAAATAATAAAGCCCAATAAAAAATAAATATAGCGTCTTTAATAATTTATTTTCAGGAATTAGGTAGTATCTCAAAAACCTGATACAATATCAACTTAACAAAATGGTAATTAATAAAACGAATTAGTATAGTCACAAAAATAAAGGTTACTTTTTCAATCTGAATTCTCACATGAACATCTAAGGAAAGTTTGGTAGTCCACATCCAATAATTAAACAATAGTGAAGAATTTTCTATTTATAAAATCTCCATTTGTCTGAAAAAACCGTTAGAACATTTGAAACTCTCCTAACAATACAATGAGTATGAAAGTTAAAATTAGGTTAACCGCCACATTCGAAAATCATCCAACTCTGAAATCCCCAAATGTATTACAAGAGAATGCATAATTCAATTCCAAGAAATCAAATATGGCCGGTAGACGCAGGGTTGTCAGAGTTCACACTATTGTTTTTCATTTCATGAAGGCATTTTATTATGTACCTACTTTATTTTCGAATGAGACAATGATAACTACCTTTGAAATTTATTATAAAACTTGTAATTCGATGTTTATTGTCTTGGTTTTAATAAGATACCATATCCTTTCAGAATTAATATGGGAAGTTTCATTATTTAAAAAAAGGTTTGTCAATATGCAAACCAAAGTATCGTTAAAGCTAGCAACAGCGCTCTTCTAATTGAATCTTGTTACCAATCTGTGCTTGGTATGAATTTCATTGTTTTGATTTTTGTGATATATTTTGTTTGAATTTTCTTATAGAACAGTGACAGGTATACATTGTACCAAACTAGTTTTTCATACTACTAGCAGGCATATTGTTTACAACTAAATTACAGCTAAAAGTTGAAGAAGTGATAATTTTTAATAGAAATATTTAATCGACCTTTTAAAGAAAAGAAATTCAAAATGTAATGCAGATTTTCAGGCTTTTTCTTGGTCCAAACAAAAACATATTTATCACGAAATGAGTGTAAAATGACACAAGAGTAATGAGTTTATATTTTGTGGTGTGAAAATTCATCAAATGTATGGAGTTTTTCAATAAAGTACATTCTGAAAACACTTTTGCAGTAAAATTGATATATAACGATCATTTCTAGACATGATATTCATATATAGATATAGGTAAGTACTTATTATTGTACAACTTTGAAAAAATGACATTTCTGCTAATGTTGCTGAGAAAATACGTTCAATATTCTGGTATTCTAATCGACGCCTGTTCTAATTTAAATCTTCAAAGAAGCCGACGAAACTTTTTCGGTTTATTTCGAGACGAATTCAATCAAAATATTGTCTCTATGTAAGGTTCAAAAGAAAATATTCAGAAATATCTTTGATGTCAAGAAACTGTGTCACAGAAATAACAAAGTCTCCTATTTCGAAGGTGTTCCTATCATTCATAGATATCGAATGAATGCAGGCTTATTACAGGGCGTTCGTAACAAAATTTGCAGTTTCACTTTTTTTCCTTGCATTTTTGTACAGCAAAAAACAAGCGTTCGTAACAAAATTTGCAGTTTCACTTTTTTTCCTTGCATTTTTGCTGTAATCTTAAGAACATATGTGGAATTCTCTAATAATTCGCATTATGTCACTTCCAAAATATTTTAATGACAAATGAGAGTCTAGTAACAAATAATATCGCTTGTTTTTTCCATCATCTACAGAAACGTACATTTATTTCATTTAAAGACATATGGATTATGAGTTTGATCGTAAAATGATATTACAAAAAAAATTCTATACAAGTTCAATCTGGTGATATTTCTGAGTTCAATAAGCCTCAGTAAAAAATCAATTATTTGAAAAAAGATCTAAGAATATGATTTTCCTCACAGTCATTTTATTACGAATATAAAGTAGAAAGGACCCTATATATCGTTACGAGATGGAGGTGGTGAAATTATCTATCCATTTTTTAAATTCATTTATGTTGTCAAGAAGAAATAATTGTTTTCGATGTATAGATTAAGTGCATCTTTTAGTTTTGCGATTATTTTTAGTATTTTACAAAAATAATGTAACAAATAAATTTCCATAGCTAGCACATTTTAATATAATTGTTTTCTGTTTTTATAATTTCAACAACATATTGATTATAAATTTTTATTTTGAATAGATTCCTTTTCTGATACGAATTGGCCATATTTACTATAAAATGGACAAAATAAAAAAGTATATGTGGTTTTGGAGATCAAAGGTATTCATTAAAATATAAAAATGGGAGGTAAAAAAATGGGCTGTAAAAGGCGAAACTAGTCGAATAAAGAATTGTTCAGTCAGTGATTTTTAGACAAGTTTTTATTATTACCTCTCATTTAAATATGAACTATCACAGAGTAGATTCATCGTCCATTGAATTTATATATAAAAATGACCCTTTCAGTCATTTTAATATAATTCCAAATTAAACAAAAAGTTGCTCGCGTACTTATGATACCCCAATTAGGCTACTTATTATTGGAGCAGCAAAGCAGATAAACCAAAGTTAAATAATTTTTAGAATTTTAGAATATGCCAAAGTAACGAAGGACCTTGGAATAGGAAAAGAAGAAGATGAAAATTTAAAATACAGCAATCTTCCAAAGTGTCCAATAATCAGTCAGCTGTCAAAATTATAACCTTGAAGAAATTTAAATTAATAACAAAAAGAGCTGTGAGAATGAGATAAAATATGCCAGAGGAAGCTAGATATGCTCTACTTTATAGCGATTACGAAATTAAACCCTGCTTGCGAATACCATTCGAAAAATTTGCATTGTTTATATTAACATTACCATTGTGCGCTTTTCTTTTCTGTATCATCTATTCCGTCCTATTCCATTTCGAAAGTGCTACAGGAACACATTGCCATGTTTATAATATCTTACCCTCAATATCTGCAGCAATTGGAAATTTTTCACCTCAAAGGGAGGTGTGGCAAGCAGCAATTTTATTACAATCTATTCCTCGATTTTACATAGCTGTTATTTATTTACAATTTCATCATGGCATGTTGTATCCTAAAGATGCTTGGATGGGCAACTTTGCTTTACTCTTAAATTTAGTTGAAAATATTTCTCTGATTATTCTTTCTTTTTGGACTTCTTCCATGCATTACTGTAAGTATGATTTGTGAACAGTGACTTTGAATAATGTAAATTGACTTCCAGCATGAAACTTGATTGAAAAAAGTGAAATATATTTTAAATTACTTGGCTAAATGACAGAAAATTCATTTAGTGTAATTGATATTGCAATTTGTTGGATTACCCTCTAAAAATAGTTTGCTATGCTGAAATTTTCTCGAGCAAATTGAACAATTTTGGTTAAAGTTAGCCAATAATTTTGTAAAATTCTTATAATATTATGATATTATACTTAATGACTTAATTTAGTCAATGTGTGTACCTAAATGTGTTCTTGTATATATATTTTAGATGTCCATGAGAAGGCATTTATCACTTTTATACTGATGTCAGAATTTTACATGATCTTGATTTGCATAATGCAAAGCAGGTTTAAAAGGCACAACAGAAGAAGTTTCAAATGGAAAAAAAGACTATTTTCAACAAACATATCTTGTATTATCTTAGGAGCTTACTGCTACATGAGACATAATTACCTTTGTGAACCATATGGTAAGATTATTTTTCATTCTGAATAGATATGTAAAACTATAACTCGTAATACCACGAATTGAAAAACAGTGATAGTTTTTAACGCTCTCAATTTTTTTTAGATATTAAAATTTTATAAAATTAATTTCTCAATTTAATTAAGGTAATTGATATTGCTATAATAATTTTTAGCTTTTTGTATGAACTTATCATATAATAGAGAACTATTATTATTATTATTTCTTATGATATTGTCATAATTAATTTTTGTTTTTTCCAGTGTATTCCTTTTTTGCATTTGCAGAGTACATAGTTGTCTTAACCAATATGGCATTTCATACAACAGCATATTTTGACTTCAAAAATAGAGACTTTGTGTTATATAGGTATGGAGCTGCAATAACAGAAAGATAATATTTAGTTATATAGCTAGTGTTTGAGTAAAAATCAGACACTAAAGCTGTTTTCCCCAATACTTACATTCATTAGATCTTCAATATGCTCCCAATTTTGTCAACATATAAATAGGATAAAATTGAGAGGATAGTGAAAAATTTTGTCAGTTGACTTTCATAAATATTCCTCCTGATGCTAAGAACATATTGAAAATCGCTTTCTAAGAACTGCCAAATGATTATTGCCTATCCTCTGATGATTATACAGATTAGATATCTATCTTTTCCAAATTTATTACGGAAAAACCTCTTCAGCTCTATAGAAAATTTAATTATACTTCAACAATTTCAATGAACAATTCATTCATTATAAAAATTGTTACTGATAAATAACAGTATTGATTGAACTATCATTTTTTATTATATAAGTGTAACTCGTGACCAATATTTGTAGCTTAAGAAACAACTGGAAGAAATAATCACACAGAATATAATAGGGATTTTAGATTGGTAACCAATCTTGTATCAAATTCTTGTTTAATAGACTGGTAATTAGAATTAATAACAACAATCTGGTATTTTTTACAAGGAGTTCATAAACAAGTTTCATATAAAAGTTATTTTTGTGTAAAATGTGGTATACAACGCCCATAGCGATTGCAGTTGATTTTACTAAAATGTATTTTTTGATATTTAATCCATATTGACAATTGTTTGCTTTCTCTGGAAGTAAAAATAATATTTGTGTGATCATATCACGAATTGTGTAGTGTCTTTTGAAAAATAATAAATGATATTTAACGCCAAGTATATGTTGAAAATAACAGTATTTATATCGATTTTGTGATAAAAATGTTTGATGTTTGAATAAGGAATTTAAATCTTGAATTTATTTTAAATTGTAAATACAGTGATTGTATGGAATTTTTGTATTTTGTAGTAATCTCAGATTTTATATATCGCCAGAAAATAATTAGTTATATTTTCAGGGAAGTTTGTTAAAATTTCAATTGTAAATACAGTGATTGTATGGATTTTTTGTATTTGGTAGTTATTTAATCTCAGATTTTATATGTCGCCAGAAAATAATTAGTTATATTTTCAGGGAAATTTGTTAAAATTTCAATTTACCTTTTAGAAATCGAAAAGAGTATTTTTGTTTTAAGATTTAATAATAAAAGTTGAATGTATTATATTTATATAAATTAAATTATTCAATAAATTATATTAAAATGTTGATTTATCATTTCAGTTATTAAAAATCAATAATAGTGAATCCTAATATATACTGATGAATTTTCATTCTCCAACTTCATAAATGAATATAAAATTAAAGCATACTGGAAATTAAAGCAAAATTGGATGTCAATCACTCGTACTCAATATTGTACACAAAGTGTTGACTAAACTACTGAATTCAAGTTTTCTCAGATTTAAAGAAATTATATTATGTTAATTTTATCAGTTTTTCTGAATTATATAAGAAATCCAAATTATTTAGTATCCAAATATTGACTTTCATTGCAATCCTTCTTTCATTTGTATATATATATATATATATATATATATATATATATATATATATATATATATATATATATATATATATATATATATATATATATATATATATATAAAAGAAATTTACTACAAGAAAAAGAATTCTGTAGTTCTTGTGATGAATTATTGCACTTGTACATATTTGATATCAAAGTATAATATAACAACTTTCTTTCGATAATTTTTTTGACAAATTATTCAAAAGAACATAATAGCAGAGCTGGCTATATATACCGCATTGTTCATGTTTTACGTAGCCAGTTCTGCTATAATGTTTTTTTAATGCTTTTGAATAATTACATTTATTTGAAAGTTCTAGTACATATTGGAAAAATAGATTTGTATAATATATATATATATATATAATTCTTTTTCTTTTCTTTTTTTTTATATATACATATATAACTTTTTCCTATGCAATACTCAATTCCTATATGGAGTTAAAGAATAAAAGGAAAATATTTATACTAATTGGGAAAATTTTAAATAACTTTAATAACAACAATTTAAGTTATAACAAAAATATGATATATTCTTTATATTATATTTTGCGAAGTTCATTAAGTCCAAATTCTGTGGTCATCTTTTCAACAAGCATTTTGGCAATAGCCATCGAACTTGTGGCTCCAGGGCTAGGACAATTTCGGCAGTGTAAAACTCGATCTTTTAAAGCTCCTAATTGACTTTTATCAAAATAGAAATCTTCTAATAATTCTCCATTAATACCTAACGCTTGTGCTCTTACACCAGCTGGACCACATTCACAATCTTCTTTTCGAATGTTTGGAAGATATTTCTGTAATTTTTTCACTTGTAAAGGCCATATTATGGACCGTACAAGTTCACCAATTCCATATTTTAGATGTTTCATGCTTAGAGTGATGAACCCAGGGTAAGTTAGAGCATCTATAAGTTCTATAGGATTTATATCAAAGTAACTAGAAAAAAAAAAATGATATGCTGAACACAAATTCATTTAATCAGCAATTGATATACTCGGGTAATGTTTTATTAAACATACATGTTAAATAATCTACATAATACATAAATTTACCTGTAACCTTCGCGTTTAAAGGCCAATACAGCATTCGGACCTAACCACACATTTCCATCCATTCTAGGCGTAAAATGTACTCCTAAAAAAGGCAGTTTGGGATTTGGGACAGGGTAAATGTTACATTTCACCATCTTTCTTTTTTCTGGTTTCAATAGCAAATATTCTCCACGAAATGGTATTATCCTTGGATTTCTTGGACATCCAGTTAACATAGAAATTTTATCTGAATATAATCCAGCACAAGTAAAAACAAATTTGGTCACAATAACATGCTTCTTTTTGTCAACAATTTTTACTGGATAGTCTGTTCTTCCAGATTCAACTATTTCTGTTACCTACAAAAAACTAAGCTTTCATTTGCCTAATCAAGTTTAAGTTTTAAGCTAAAAGTTTAATAATGAAAACAATTATTTTTGTGTTTTATTATTTTAAATTGAAAATTATTTCCTTTTTATAAACTACATATGTTCCAATTTTTGATATATTCCAAATTCTCTTAATTATACTAACAACTGCAGACAAATATGAATGCGAAAAAGTCTTTATGAGGTTGGTTTCAAGTTATTGATGATCATAAAAAATTTTTAATTTAAATTCCTAAAATATTATTCGTACTTTAGCTTTTAATCTAATTTCACCTCCTTTTGCACGAAAATCATCTGCATGACTGTTTCCAAGGTTGCAAAAATCAATAATAGCAGTGTTAGGAGACCAAATAGCTTTTAAGCCTTTGCATTCAGGTTCAATTTTCCGAATTCCTTCTGGAGATTCTACAAGTTCCAAACCTGGTACCTTATTCTCCAGTCCTCTTTCATACAATTCTTTTAAATATTTCACTTCATCTTCATTTGTAGCTACAATTAATTTTCCAACTTTTTTATATGGAATTTTCCTTTTATCACAGTGATCCATAACTAATTTGCTTCCTTGCACACATAATTTTGCCTTAAGAGATCCTGGTTTATAATATATTCCTGCATGAATTACTCCACTATTATGACCAGTTTGATGCATACCAAGCTTATTCTCTTTCTCAAATAATACCACCTTCAAATTGGGATAGATATTCAGTAATTCTCGAGCAGTAGATGTTCCTATTATGCCCCCACCAACAATTGCTACATCATATTCGCCACTTAAAGTAAAATATGGTAAAAATTATATTGCAAAAATTATTAGAATATTTTCAATATTTGCTGAAAAAGACATTCAATTTTATTACGTACATTTTGTTACTTGCTTTCATTGAAGAATAAAATCTTTGGAATCCTCTAATAGGTTTTATCATGTTCATATTTTAATAGATATGGTAAAAAAATATGAAAATTATCAAAAAAACATTAAACATCGTTCAGGTAAGTATTCAGCACCATAAATTGCCTAAATTGTAAACTAAGTTGTTCCAACACAAGGTATTAGGTTCAAAGTTTATATTTACATTTTTAATTCTCATTCCTTCCAAGGGCCGACCATAACATCAAGATGTCAAAATGACATTCACTTTGTGCATAGAAATTTACAATACCGACGATTGTTCAAGTTAATTCTACCGCCAGTAGAGAGCGAAGAGAGATGTTTTTTTTATTAATTTAACTCGTGCGCAGCGCAGCCATTTTGTCTGTATTTATGAAAAATCATTTTACGAGTGGTGAGTGGCGAGTTCGTATGAATTAGGACACAAATTTGATTGTAATTTAATGGTTTTTCCGCGTTGCACAAGAAAAAAATTATGCTAAGTTCTGATATCAAGTCTATGAAGACGACTAATATATTGTAAGTATAAATTTCAATTCGAATATCCAGAAGATGAACGCATATCGTTTTTACGATTTGACATCTCAATAGTAGCCATTTTATTTTTATGATAGTAAAAATCTGAACTAATTTTCTACATCGTGTGTTATTGATGTTAAATTTAATTTCATATCATTTTTACTTTATTATTCTTAATCTCTGTTTGATATAGTTTTCATTTTCTTGTAAAGGAATTTTTGAAGTTCCGTCATTATTTGTATTGATACGTTTCATTTTAGTTACTATTCTTGTCTCTTTTTATCTGGAGTTGTGTATATTATGTTCTTTGTTTGGAATTTTATATTATTTGAAATCATTACAGATAAGGACTACATGAACTGATATTTTCTGAGTCTTACTGGCCTACATATTGTAGAAGTGAGAATAATTGGGTTTTATAAATCCTGTTAAATATTGTCATATTTTGTGAAAATGATGACTGACACTTTGACTCCGAACAATCATGTTGTTGCTTTAGCAGGCAAACTGTAAGTATTTTATTTTAAAGAATTTTCTTCAGCAAATATACTTATTTACTTCTTTTCTCGATAATCACAATTGTAGAATATTCTCAATAAAAACTTATCAATTCAACATATGTTCAACAATCTCAAGAAATACTGGTCCTTATTATTGTTCTGTATCAGCGTAAAGTAGATCTTGCTTTCTTTTTTTATATTCAATATTCTTTGATAAACCTGAATTCAACATGTGGCGTCGGTAAGTAAGAAGTTTGAAAATTTTCAAGTAATTTCTAGTAGTGTTATTTTTTTTATTATATTCAAATATATAAAATGAAATTTCTAGATTAAATTTTCGAATTTATTTTATATAAAAATATTGTTTATAATTTTCATGTGGAGTTTTCAATGAAAAATTATTTTAAAATCTTGGCCAAAAGGGAAATCTTAAGAATCTGAAAATTTAATAATAAAAGTTTTCAATAAAAAAACGAGTTTTTATTTTATAGTGACCTGGAAAGCCAAGCAAATGATGATTTAGGCTGGAAATCTAAGCTAAAAATACCTCCAAAAGACAGAAGGATACAAACTAGTGTGAGTATGCCTCTATGATTATTTTTACCCTCAATTTCTATTGTCTGTAAATTAATATCTTTAATGGTATTTTCATTATTAATTTCAAAATTTAGTACTAATTTTATATTATATTGGTTATGGTATTAGTATTTCACCTTTGTTATTAGTTTGGTGGCAGTGTAATGATGATTTTTGGATTCCCCTTCATTTTATAATAAATGAGAACTTAGTAGCTGATTTCTTCAGATTCTTCATAAATACTTTATTTTCCCTATATTTCTTTCCATAACTTTGTTCTTTTGTAGGATGTGACAGACAGGCGAGGAAACGAGTTTGAGGAGTTTTGCCTCAAACGAGAACTCTTGATGGGAATATTTGAAAAAGGGTGGGAAAAACCATCTCCTATTCAGGAAGCTTCAATTCCAATTGCTTTGTCTGGCAAAGATGTACTTGCTAGAGCTAAAAATGGGACAGGTTTGTAGTTTAATACTACTTGTTATATATTCATTACAATACTTTTGCAATTTTATGTTTGGAGTTTTCATGTGATATTATTTTGTTCTTATAATATTTTGAATTCTATAAGGTTTTCTTTCAAAATCAAAAGTTCCCTCCATCTGTCTTGTAGGAAATAATTCAGCAATTTTATCATTTTTTATTCGCAAAATTTTGTGTTGGTTTTGCATGTTATTTGGAAAATAAAAACACACCAAGTAGTTATGTAAAAAATATAAGTTAACAAGTTACATGAATATTCTTAAAATATGAGTGCTAACTCATTATTTTTGATATATCCAAAAAAAGTAAATAAAGACATAATTTAATTGTTTTTGAATATCTTTCATAATTAATAACAGTTTAAAAACATGAACTTTAATAATTAACTTAATCATCATAAACTTAGTCATCCATAAAACTTAGTCATCCATAAAAACCATATCTTTTCAAGATCTTTAATTCAATTCAGGTACAGTTTATCAGTTTCATAATCAGTAAATTGCAAATCTGATTGCAATTTGCTGATTATGTTATCTTCATAATTTGGAAGTTATTTTCATAATTTGGAACTCCTCAAAATATATAATTAAATTTTAATTTCTTATGAAATATTAATAATTCCTATTGTGGGAACAAAATAAATTGTTTAATTAACAATTTTGATCTGAAAAGAATCTTGAATTGTTGAGAAATTATATTGCAAAATTTCATTATTTTCAAACCCTGAAATGATTTTTTCAATGGAAAAATATCTGATAAGTGAAGGTCATTTTTTGAATTTGATGTTGGTTTCTTGAATATTAAATGAGAAAATCGCATTTATACATATATCGTTGGCTTGGAAGAAGACTCATAACATAAAAAGGTTAAATTTGTATAAACGTACAAAAGGCTGACAATGCATCCTAAGTTGTCTGCAAGCCACCTGTAAAGAATATGGTTTCTAATTATTTAATGAGATCGCGATCTGAGTACATTTTATCCAGTAAAATGTTAACATGCTTTCCCTGAAAATTTGTGTATTTTGAGTTATGACAGTCTTCTTCCAAGCCGACGATATTTGAAAAATATACTTCAAATTTAGACTTTATTAATAAATTACTCTGATGAGTTCTGTTAAGATAGAAACTCTTACAAGTTTTAAATTGATAGTCGTTGATTTAATTTGTCAATTCCAGTATCAATAGCATCATATTAATTTGAAAAAAAGATCAAACTTTCATTGTCTACTGTTCACCAGGTAAAACTGGCGCTTACAGTATCCCAGTGCTGGAGCAAATCGACCCAAAAAAAGACTGCATTCAGGCACTGATCATCGTGCCCACTCGTGAGTTGGCTCTTCAAACGTCCCAAATATGCATTGAACTAGCAAAGCACATGAACGTCAGAGTTATGGTGACGACGGGCGGCACCAACCTCAGGGACGACATTATGCGCATTTATCAGAAGGTAAAACACGTTCTTAAACGTCTAGTTAGGAGACAAATTTATCATGTTATGAATAGAAGTAACCTCCAATGAATGGCATTTTTTTTGTAAAATGAAACCCATTTATCATATTTTATTAAGTCTTAAATTTTTTCACTTTTAGCACTCAAAGCGACTTTTTATTGTCCAGTATTAGAGAAAACAGTAGCTTTTTGCTACTGTTTTTATTAGTTCAAGTTTTGAAGTAACATTGGTCTTTTTGAACGTTGTATTATAATCATTTCCAGATTTTGAAAAAGGCTATAATCTTTAACTATTAATCTGTTTCTGGAAATTGAAATGTCCCAATGTTTGCTATAACTGACTGTTTTTTCTTTGATCATTTATGCCCATCAGTTTTATAAAATTTACCTAGTCCTGGTGAGGAGGTATTAGGAGGGTGTATTGTAAAATACTGTTTTATATTGAGCTGAGTTTATTCAATTTTTCAAGTTGTCATTATTTTTCACTAGGTGTTTGAGTTTTCTATTCTATGTATTACAATTTAATATTTTAAATCAATGTATAATTTTAGAATATAATTAAAAACATAACAAGATTTCATATCAGTCTGCAAATGAATATATTTTGATAAATGTTCTTCATAAGCAGTAATAAAATTATATTCTCATAGGTGCAAGTTATAATCGCAACGCCCGGTCGTATACTCGACCTGATGGAAAAGAAAGTAGCTGTGATGGACCAATGCAAGATACTCGTGCTGGACGAGGCGGACAAGCTCCTGTCCCAAGATTTTAAAGGCATGCTGGACGTGGTGATCAGAAAGCTACCGCAGGAGCGTCAGATACTCCTATTCTCCGCGACATTTCCCCTAACAGTCGAGCAGTTCATGAAGAAGCACTTGAGGGATCCATACGAGATCAATCTGATGGAGGAGCTAACACTTAAAGGGGTCACCCAGTATTACGCGTTCGTGCAGGAGCGACAGAAAGTGCACTGCCTTAATACTCTGTTTTCAAAGGTGAGTCCTTTGGAAATACAGATTTTTTGGTTGCCAAATCTACTTTTGTTCAAATTTTTTCTCACTTTCTCTAGTTTTTATTTCAGGGTGAACTTTGATTTTGAACACTCTCAAGTTGTTTTTATTATTGGAAATTTAATATACAGTACAGTAAAGCCACACAATTTATAAGCACACTTTTCATTATTCCATTTTTTTGTATTGGAATATTAGAGTTTAAATATTCAATGCAAGAAGTTTAAGAAAAAAATTTGTTATATATTAAAGGATTGTCAATTGGTTATGCTTAAATCAAGTTATTTCAAAAAGAAATAAAGCGCAGTATTTAGAACAGTACAAAGAACAGTATTTATCGAAATTTGTTCACTTAAAAATGGACTGAGGGTTTTAAAAATTCATTATTTTCCCTAATGGCATATTCATTTATTCCTCGATTAAACTAACTGTTTCTTGAGGGAGTCACATATGCCAGAACATTGGTCTTACTTACCCTTCTGTCATTAATTGTATTGACTAGAAGCATTAAAGACCTACAATGAAATATTCTGTAATATATATTTCATTCCTAACCTGACGTCAAAAACGTTTAATCCTTACGATTTTTCCGTACAGTTACGAATCAACCAAAGTATTATATTTTGCAACTCGACGCAACGAGTGGAGCTGTTGGCGAAAAAAATCACAGAGCTGGGATACTGCTGCTATTACATCCACGCAAAAATGGCACAGGCGCACAGAAATAGGGTGTTCCACGACTTTAGGTCGGGTCTGTGCCGCAACTTGGTCTGTTCAGATCTTTTCACGAGAGGTGAGTTACAACATTCAAGTGTGAATTGGGATTAATTCCGAGTTGTAAGTATTTAACGGTTTGAACCTGTACATTTACATCAGGAATATTGAGGATGCCGATTCCATTTGAGAGGATTTTCATCCACATTTTGGTGCGATAAAAAAGTTATTTAAAATAAAAAGGTGGAGGCCTTCATTCTCATTCTTTTAGCCCAGCCATTCTCAGTATTTATTATCATCAGAATGTCTTTAATCTTTTTCTTAGTCACTACTGTGAATATTTTGATTATTGCAGATGTCCAAATCCATGCGGATGCGAATATTTGCAACATCTCTGATTTAAATCCACTCAAAAAGTAGTGCTGATTTTATCTTGTGATGAGAAATAAATTACATTAACTTCGATATTTGTTTAAACAAATAATTGATTGAGTAAATTATTGGATTACAACTGGTTTATTTTTCTGTTGAATGTGTTACATGTATTAGCTGTCAACAAAGGATTAATTGCACAAAACATATGTCAAGTGAAGTGAAGAATTTTCGGGGAATTAATCCATGTGTTTTTAATTATATTTTATTTTTTATACGCAGATGTAAATGTATTTATACACTAGCTGACTTGGCGAACTTTGTACGCCCATTTATTTTTATCTGAATATTTTTCAAAAAGCCGGAAAGACATGTTCTACTATTTGTGCTACACTTTCGTGTTTTTAATATTTATACCTTGTGGAGCTAGGGACTTACTCACCTACGAAGAGACTGCAATACTTCCTGTTATTTCAAATCCGTCGAATTATCGAAAAATTCCTATATTAACACGTTTGATGTATTGAAAGTGATTAACCTGTCCGTTCTATAGTGAACGGCATGTTCCTAATTTCGTAGCAAGTACTTGTCCCATATATTTCATTATTAATTATATATATATATATGGCTGTATCAATAGACTATGAATTGACTCTTATATATAGTATATATATATATATATATATATATATAGGAGTTAAACGCAAACTTTTCATATATGATTCCCGGATATCAGTCTTTAGCAAAAATTTTCAGATTTTAGTCAATTCCGTGTATGAAACCAAAATTTTATATTAAATTGAAAGTATGAATATAGTTGCTCTGGTGGCTGTACCAATATCGTCTATTTGAACTGACTTTTCGCGCAATATTGACACACAACGTTCATTGGTCCAATAGCAACGATTTGCTGTGAACTGTAATCTATTTCAAAGTTATAATTGAATGGAGGTCGATAAGAGTTAAACGCAAACTTTTCATATTGTAATTTCGATTCCATGGATTCCGTTCAACTTCATTCCGAACTTCGCATTGCGAGTTCTGCGACTTGAGTTCGTACATCTAATAGCTATCATTTTTAAAAACGAAATGTCAACTGTAAATTAGAGAAAACTATGTATTCTTCTTTTTAAGTAAATATACTACGTGCTATGTTATTAACGTGTATGTAAGTCCATTGAAACGTACCAAAATTTTATATTAAATTGAAGTTTTAATATTAGTCGTATGGAAAATGGTATTATAGAATGTAGTTTTAGCGTTCTGGCTAATCACTTGATTAAAGACATATTTTTCTTCTATTTCAGGTATTGACGTACAAGCCGTAAACGTCGTCATTAATTTCGACTTCCCAAAAATGGCCGAGACATATCTTCACCGTATCGGACGATCTGGTCGTTTCGGCCACCTTGGTATAGCGATCAATCTAATCACATACGACGATCGTTTCGCGTTGCATCGCATCGAGCAGGAACTCGGCACCGAGATCAAGCCGATACCGAAGGTCATCGACCCGAAACTGTACGTCGCCAGCAAATTGGAAGACGACGATCAGGATGTGTGCGAGGAGAAATAAGACCCGGTGGGCACGCATTTGAATACTCGGAGTGGCGACGAAACGCGACTTGGTCATCGTCGTCGTCGTCAGTCGGATTTGTATATTTAAATATTTATTAGAGGACAGAGTTTCAGTTCGGTTGTTTTCAATTTTTTTTACGTGCGATTCTTCGAAGATTTTGGATAAGTCAATCGGACAGTGTTGTCCGACGCTCAATCGATTATTGTTCGAGAAAAATATAATAAGAAAATGGTACAAATATTAAATATTTTGCAATTGAAAGATGTGCTAGAAGACCGGAAATATGTCGAGTGATTGTCGATAGTCTGCTGCCGCTAGTATTTGGTATAAGTTGAACCCTTGGCAAGATAATTTCATTTCGCTTACTTTACACGTTTTCCAGAGTATTTTTTTATTAATAAACTACGTTAAAAACTCGAATTTACGGTTTAAACAGTTTTCTATAAAAAAAAAGTACAAATTAATAAGTTCTAAACTATGTTATCGTGTTGAGATTTTTGAAATTGTATCAGTTACCCGTACTATTTCAAAACAACGTTATATCAAATTCAGCTGTCTGCAGACTATCGGAAATTACCCGGCGTGTTTGAAAAACGTGGGTATTTCGTTAGATTTCTTCAAAAAACCATCTAAATCTCCGGAAATTTAACGCAAGTATCCAAGTTTGGTAAGATGTGCGATAAAAGATCTCGTGTTTTCATAAACGTTACTCAGTGTTATGAGACCAAGGAAAATGTGCTTAAATAAAAAGTGGAGAAAGAGACTCCGACAATCTGATGAAAAATAAACTGTGTATAAAAGATGGATCGATTTATTTTGCCGATATTGTTTCGGAATTGCCCCAGTTAAGGAGATTTTCTCTCGACATCAGTTAGGACCTTCTGATTTCGAGACTACTCGATGATTATGTCAAATGAAAAAGGTCAAAACCTGGAAACGATCTGTGATAGCTTAATAATTATCCAATAATTAAAGGGCTCTCCTTGGTCGTTGTTGAAAATTTTGTGAATTTTCATCTCGTTTTTCATTTGGTGGATTTTCAAAATTCTAATTTTTGTCTAATTTCAATATTTCATAAATTTTATTGGTAAAGCGAGATGAGAAGTATTGTACCTTTTGTACATCCTGAAGCCATCCAAACTATTTCCTTGAATATAGTTTTGAAGTGATCTTATCAAAAGACTTATGTTTTTTTATAAAAGGGGGGAGAACTTTGTACTATTTATGACATATGATGTTTTATGTATGCCAAAATTATTTATAATATTTTCGCAATTTATACATTATTTTTTTCTGTAAGGGTAACATATTTTTGCATACATTTAACACAAATTATTTTGTTATAAAAAATAATTGAAAAAATGTGAAGGTATCATTTTGTACAAGTTTAGGAAAGAAGTATTTTTAAAAGCAGTATTCTATTTCCTTGCAGGTGTTCAGATCTTTTCTAATATTGTTGATTTTTTTGAATTCTTATATTCTGTAATTTTTTCATCAAAAATAAAATACCTTTCACGCCAATTTCTTATTTTATTTGATTAGTTATTAAAAACACCTGTTACTCCTACATTCATTCCTTTCTGTCATTGTGTAGCATACTTTTTTCTTGCAAAGGAAATAACCATTATTTTAATGATTGAATATTTTTAGTGTTCAATTCAAGATTCAATTTCCTAATATAGTATTAAAAGTATACTATAACTATTTTGAATAATTCGTAAAAAATTATAGATATTTAATAGTGTTGGCGTTTACTTGATGTAAATCCATTATAATTTAATATAAACTTAAATTCAAACACTTGAACTTATGATTTACACTTTATTGACCACAGCATGACGCGTTTCGTCGTACAAACGACTTCTTCAGATGCTTACAGAATAATATTATTCTGTAAGCATCTGAAGAAGTCGTTTGTAACGACGAAACGAGTCATACTATGTAGTCAATAAAGTGTAAATCATAAGTTCAAGTGTTTGAATTTAAGTTTATATTCAAGAAAATTATAGTATACTTTCAACATTGAATGTTAACAAAGTGCGATGATATGAGCACTATACTATAGATTTCATTTTATTGTAGTCTATTTCTTTATATAAATGACGGTATTCTTGACCACAAACTTAAATATTAACTTTTGTGTTTGTACAAAATCCAATTAGGTATATAATTGTTTTGTTTTATATATCGAATATTTATTTAAAAATAATTTAATTTCAATTGATATTTATTATAGTTACGAATGTTATTTTAAATGATATCACATTGTATTATTACACAGAATTAATAATTGATGAGGCCGATACTTGATGTAAATCGATAAACATAATAAAACAATTGTTAAACTGATTTACACATATATTAAAAATAATACTGCATGACGTACGTTTCGATGAGATTCACCTTTTTCAAATGCTACGTGCAGACTAATGACAGTTTCTCGAATACATACAATATATAAACTTAAATACAAAGAAAACAGGTTAGATAACAGGTAGAAGGGATGAATTCATACTGAACTACTATATAGTAGACTAAGTAATTTTGAAAATATTGAGAAGGGGGCTTGAGGTATGATCGATTTGGCTGTTCAAAAGGTTGCCAGAATATTTGTATTTATTAATTTGAAGTGATTCTAACAAATTTAGCTTCATTCCCTTGTTTGCGGTTTTCAAAATCGGAATTGAATATATGATTTTCATTAATCAAATGATTTGCATAATGAGAATCTGTCTTCTGATTATCAAAGCTACGTTTATGTTCCGAAATTCTTATTTGAAAACTTCTAAACGTTCTACCAATATAAAATTTATCACAACTACCACAGTTAATTTTATATACACCGGATTTTTTATTTTTGTTGACTTTAGATTTGTTATTTTTGATATGTTTTCCTAAGTTATTTTCAGTAAGGTAAGCAATGTGGATGTTATACTTAAAAAGAAGGAATTTGAGTTTTTCACTGGACTTACCGATGTATGTAAGACAGACACACAGAATTTCTTAATTATCCAAGTTTATTTTAAATGGTGCAAACCAAAAAGTTTGCACGTAAATTTTTTGTTATAGAAGTGTTAACGTACACATTTATTTAAATATTATCAAACCTTTTTTACTCTAATTTTGAGACATTTATATCAACAGAAAAGGAATAAGTCAAGCCTTCTTTTCAGAAAATTTATTGCATGAAAATATTACTGTTACTCGATGGACTCAAACTAGTATATGATGAAAGACTTAGTTTTTTCCAATAGAA
This sequence comes from Henosepilachna vigintioctopunctata, assembly GCA_030704895.1. Taxonomy (NCBI): domain Eukaryota; kingdom Metazoa; phylum Arthropoda; class Insecta; order Coleoptera; family Coccinellidae; genus Henosepilachna; species Henosepilachna vigintioctopunctata. The sequence goes on from JARQZJ010000034.1 coordinate 409,721, forward strand.
AATATAACTCATCAAATTTTCTGCCAATCTACCATCTTGTGGATAGATATTCAAGGCATAGAATATTCGGATTTGTTCAATGATTTTCAAGAGACCAAAATTGTAAGGTACTAAAAATTAAGTATTTTCTGAAAATCTTAATTCCAATAAAAGAGTGGATATTTGAAACAAACTCCTTATTTCCCATTATCATTTGATTATTTTATTTTATATACAGGTGAAATACATAAATTTCAATTAAAAATTAACATCAATAAATTTCCATAACTAACATTTCTAGAAATAACTTAAGACTAGTGTGAAAAATTATGGCAAAGAAAAGATTTTGTCAAAATAAAAACAAGTGAAGACTTTCAAATGGAAAAGTCTAGGAATACTTTGAAAAAGAGATTGTGGTAGGCCTAAATAATTATATTGTCGAGTATATAGGCATGAATATTTAAGTACAATTGTTATTTTGAAATTCAGTCCTAAGAAACAAATGAGAAAATCCAATATGCACCTAAAAACATTCATATAGGATATGTTTAATACTTATTGAATAATAAAACGATGTTACGAGTTATCAGTCTTTATATACTTGCTTTTTTAGTTAAAAATTCGAGAAAAATACAATATCAAAATTTTATTAATATAGGCAAGATAGCATTTTTTAATCTGTTAAATTCAAATTGAATTACATCCACGTATTATCTTAATAAATAACATCAGTTGAAAAGAAAATACAAGGTTTTTTTTTTTAAAGCTCTACGAGAGTTTCCTAGAAATTCCAAATAGGTACCTTGCATTTTCTACCATTTCTAATGTAATTCTGGGTTACACAATCGTATTTAGTAAAGCATACAATTCGAAAAAACACCTACGTCAAATAAATCCACTTATAAGAGAACAATTCTCAAAAAAAGTTGACGATAAATAAACTTCCATTAATATATTCAATATCTAATCTCAGTGCATCTAGAAAAACAAGGTGTCTGAATAAATATATATCATTTCAAATAAATAAATCACACCATAAAACTTATATACAAAACAAAAATATGGAATGGAAAAAATAAAGCTTGAGGATTTAAACATAAGGAGCAATTTCAATTTAAGGTTCAATCTTGTGTTAATGAGCTGCCTTTACAATAGTGGAGCATGTATAAAGTCTATAATTCTACATGGTATGTGAAACAATAATTAGTGGGAAGACATTTTCTAACTAAATACTGATTGCAAAATTATACAAGCAAAAGGAATTCAAATTGTTCATAATAAAACACTGCTTAACTACACAAAGTATAAAAATTACCATTTTTGAGATAATAAGCTACTGTAATTATCTTGCACATTAAATATTGGTTAACAAATATGTTGAATACTTATAATAACTATTTGAAAACACAAATTTACTGTTATATATGGATTTTATAACTAACCTCCCAGCAAGTGATTACAAATTCCGTGATGGACTATGAAATAATTTTATCTTTATGGGTTAACATGTGAGTATTCTAAAAAGAATTAATATCTAAAATGTGCATAATAAGAATAAAATTCAGAAGATTACTTTTCAGGTTTTTCTGAAACCTAAACTAGATTCAACACATTTAAATATCAATCTACTAGAAAGAAATATTGAAATATTATTTGATGAAGAAAAATTTTGTTTACTCTGAAATATTTGATGCTGCCAATGAGTTGGAAAATAAAATCACATTTTTGGAATACTTAACCTGCATAAATTTTAACCGCAATCTGAAATATTCAATGTATATGGTTTAATAAATAAAATTATCATATATAGCATAATCTGTATAAAAATGGAAAATTGTAATATACAACAATCTAAGTACCGTGTTACATTCGTACATTATTGTGCACCATCATACCAACTGAAAAATTATATATTTATCATCCATGGCCCCAAAAAGCATTCTATATACGATGTATATTGTATAAAAAAAATAAATAATATTATAAAATGTGAACTTCTTTGTTTTGTTGGTTAAATTTAAATAAGATTCAGTCCAATGTAAAAATGAACACAAAATGGTTAATAGAGGGGTTATTGAGATAATTTTCTGTTAGACATGACGAGAAAAAAAATTCAAAAACTTTTTTGAAATTGTGATAATATCTCGCTGCCTTAATAACAAATATATGAACCTTTGTTCAATTTATAATGACTAAATTATAATGGAACATGAAATAACAGATTAAATAAAAAACACTTGACTAGGTTTCACAAAATTTATAAAAACTAACTACTTGACATTTGTTCTGGGGCGTTATCCCATTTTCAAAAGTTAGACTGAGACAGTCTAACGTTTTTAGTCTTTGAAAATGGGATAACCGAAACAATTGCCAAGTAGTTAGTTATCATAAATTTTGTGAAACCTAGCCAAGTGTTTTTTATATAATATACAGTAAAAGATCTTTATTCGCGGAGTATACTTGAAAATATGCGGCGAATATGGAATGGTAATTTATATGAGATTATAGAGGATTCGTTCCTGGGTGACAAAATGAATATAATAATAAATATAAGTATATAAAAAAATTAATTTAAATGAAGTTTTTGATCATATTGCTTAATTATTATGTTCAGACTTAAGCAATGGTTTAAAGAATTTTCTAATTTTTTTCTTGCTTGGCAACTTTTAAAGGTTCCTTCAATTCAGACTGATATTAAGCAATGACTAGCAATTTGCTTTAAAATAAGGCTTCGTACCATAGATGGTTCAATTTTCATAAATAAAATCACAATACTCATTAGCCATTCTTAAACCTTCACTAAGAATTTTCAAATTAAATGTCACGTTTCCCGTGCTCGTTGAAGCCTCTTCCTAAATACGCTGTGAATTTAACATTTCCTCCAAGTTGCTTTCAGTCAAATCTTCATCTTGCGATTGGAGCAACATCTGAATGTCACTTGATATTATCCGTTCAAACCCATTTCGTCCTATTGCATTCCTAATAGTTTATTTACTATGCTTTTCCATTCTACATTACACATCATCCTATTTGATTTTGAAGGTTCGTCTAATGTAATAGAGTTTCAAGACCTGGATTATCTCTTGCTCCATAGGTTGAAGCAAGCCGTCATGTTGGGAGGAAAAAATGTCACTTAATATTTGGAAGCTTAATTTCAAGTTCGTGAAGTTTACCTGGTGCATTATCCGAAATTAGATCTGCTCAAAGTCTATATTCTTTTTTTAAAATAAGTTTCAACTTCCGAAACAAAAAAAATCCGGAACCACTTACAAAAAATAGCTATTAGATCCACGAATAAAGAAATCTATTGCCGCGAATATAGAAATTGGGTTACATTTTTTCAATCCGCAAATAGTGAAAACGCGAATAAGGAGCTTTTACTGGATTAAGCAATGTTTCCCCAAGAGATCAGCGAACATTCAATCAACTTTACATGAAATAACGATTATTTTCTTTGGCATTCTTAGCAAAAATAGGAAATTAGTGTTAAATAATTTATCTCAATAACCTCATAAAACGTGAAATCTACCAAACAATTCGTTAAAATTAAGTCACTCGCCTCAGACAAAGAAGATCACAGCGCGGACAATATAACCTTAAATCTAAGAAAACTCCACAAAATTTCGAATGAATCAAGTTTCTTCGACGTCAGATGGCGCATCCAACGCGCTATGCAACGTCACGCTCACGCCTCTGTTGAGGCTGATGGCGGGATAAAATACTCCGTAGAGATCACGAAACGCCACGCTACCTTGTGGTTCGTCGTTAACGTAGAAGCAGAGGGCGTGACGATCGAGGTCCAAGAGCACACCTACCGTTGACCCCGGGGATATACCGCCCTCGACGCGCTGTTCATGAGCGCCAGCGTGTTGGAACCAGGAACGTTGACGGTCGATATACATTGCCCAACCTTTGTCGTCTTTGCCTATAGAACAACAGTGCATTCGTCAAAATCGATCAATACGTATTGAAATTGTAACAATCTCACTTACCTAGCATTTTATCCCTGGATACGTCGATCCTGGCGATGCCGAAAGCCGGATCCGTATCCGCATTAAATTTCTCGATCGTAAACTCCCAATAGTGGACGCCGCGGCTGAAACCGACGCTGCCAAGCGCGACCATGTGTTCCCAACCTTCACCCGTCACGTTTAAGGAGTCCTGCGAGTACTGCAACCCCGAGCCAGAGAGGATGGGATCGAATGTGAACCAGGCCACTGCGGAGGAGTGTACTTTTTATTTAAAATCTAAATAAACGCAGTTACAGAGCGCACATAAATAAAAATTTTATATGTGCTGTGGAGCTGTAAGCTAATAAATAAGATGATAAACTGAAAGTATAAATACTTTTTTAATTGTCTTAATTAAAAAGGGCGTTTTATTGAAAAATGTTAAGATGATCTAAGGCTCTTTCTACAGTTCTTACTCATAAATATTACTCCTTTTCTTCATATAGAATAGAGTGAAAACAGAAGGTATTCATTAATAATCAGATGAAATGTGCAAATTTAAACTACATAAATGATTTGTATTTTCCCTCACGTTCTTAGTCCATAGACCAAATTTTCTTACCCTTATTAGTGAAAAGAGATAATTCCTGTTTTCTAAGTTAAAAACGCATTAAAGAAAAATGGATGATGAATTTTTTGTAAAAGTTAGAATAAATCAAACTGTAAAAAACTTTGCACTACGAATCATATAAAATTGGCGAAATAAACTCGACTTTTAAGTATATATATCGCTGAAATATTGCCACTCACCTTCGGCGGTCTGTAGACCGATAAGTTCGCTATATTCTCCTTCGCCCGAGTTGTTAAAAGCTTTCACTCTTGCATTGTACATCGAATTGAAATGTAACCCATCCACTGTACAAATCGTTTCTATTCCGCAATACACCTCCTTAAAATGTATTCCAATTAAATGTTGCGAAAAATTTTGAAATAATTTAAGATATAATTTTTTATTTATTTCATTAACCATTTTAATTCTGCCAGTATTGTTTTATATAATTCAATTAAATCTTTACAATTTTCAAATTGCATCACAAAAATTTTCATTATATCAGAATTTACCTAAAAATACAGAAGTTTTCCAATTTACAAATGAACATTTTTATTTATATCATCAAAGAACAATTTGTATATTATTTAGATAACATAAATGAATTAACACCAATATACAATAATTATACAATATATGAACCATATTTTGGCCCATTGCATTCAATTAAATATACTGGTCGATTTTAAAATATTCAAATTTTTAAAAATATTCATATTGATTTCTTTTTCCAAATTGATATATCATAATATTTCCCAAAGTCTACACAGACCACTAGGAGTCTAATTCCTAAATGATGGTCCACATAATCTGTTGGATCAGTTGTGAACAATGTTAGATGAATTGCTGCTTTATATCAGTTTTGAATTGCTTTTCCATTCTACCACTTATTTATGGTAGGCTTTTGCTTGACTTTGTTCACTCAAAAAAACAGAATTTTTTGTCAACAAAAAAAGTTTGACAAAACAGGTATGCACTTAAAAAACAAACAGTAATAGCATTGGTATTATTGAATCATTTCTTGTGAAGTACATAAAAGATTATGATTTGTTTCATTGCCAAATAAGTATATTTTAAATTTCATATAACGTAGTTAAACATAAGTTATTTGCAAATTTTCGATTTTAAATAAATTTTGCTCTACTTAAAAAATATCACTGTATAGGCATTTATGTGGTTGCCGTTCTTTGTTCGAGTCGTTCATAGAAATCTGATATATTATAGGAATTTCATACTCACTCTAAAATCACCTCCATTACCATCGTCCATTTCTAAGACATAACCCTCGATGTGACTATGAGGAGGAGGTATCCAAGCTACAGTGACGGAGTTATTTTCTGCACTACATTCTTCCGGAATGATTGTAGGAGCTGCAGGTGCTTTATTGGACAAAACATGTAAATAGTACAACTAAAAGGCTTAAATCGACTAAAAAACTAAAAATATTCATCATCATGAACTAGGTCTTTGTATCAAAAAGAAAAATTATACAATTTTCTGTTAAAAAGATACTGTAGGGTGCATGATCACTTTCAAAAACTATTTGTTTTATTTAATCAGTGTACAAAATCATGCTAGAAAATTAACTAAATACAAATGGAGTTGATTTGAGAGTTCTTTGAACAACTAAATAATAATATTAATAAAATCTTTCTCTCAAGAGTGACCAAAATTGAACAATTAAAAATAAAAGAATGAGATGCAATAACTCTAATGTGAGATAAAAACTTAAAAGTTCTATTTTTAATGAAATTAAAAATTTTGGTTTTTCAGTGAGCCTCCATGCATATTATTACCTGCAGGTACCCTTTCCTCTCCTTCAATATAAGCTGCATTTCAATTAAAAAGAAACTGGTTGAAGTTTTTTATTTCAGAAGTGAATATTATACACTTGCAATTAAAATATCTCACTATAACCATTATTTGACATAATATAACCAATATTTTGACACAAAGATGAAAATTAGACTTACGTTTCATCTGTATAAAATTGAGCTGTTCAATAGCTCTAAGGACGGATTTGTCATCTAGAGTGAGATCAAAATGAGGAGAAACTCTGGGAGCAGTCCACTCTTTGTGCCAAGATTGATCAGTATTTGTCACTCTACTGATTAACATAGTTCCAACCTAAAAATAATATTATAATAAAAATGACCTTTGCAGTTATTCAATAACACATCAAGATGAATATTACATAAGTAAAACTTCATTTGGTATTCACTACTGATAAACTAATTAACTAAAAAAATAATCACCTGTAAAAAAGCTGAACTGTCTGTTTCCTTCAGTGCCTCAATGCAAAACTGGAGAAAAGCAGTTGTTTGTTGAAGTCTACTTGTACAAGTTGCCACCTGATCTTTAAGAGTTCTGATTCTAATTTCCTTATCCTGTCTTATGCATTCCAAAAGTTGAGTTCTTCGTGTATGAATTGCAGCAATAAGGGCATCACATTGGGCAGTAACTATAGCCTCAAAATCTTCACAATTCTCCTGAAAAAATCATAAATGTATTCAATGAACTTTTATTATTTCTTCTCATCTAATTTCTGATGTTTACTTACATTAACTTTATCACTCATTCCTTTCAATCGCTGAATAAATTCTGTAGTGGACCTAGCACGTTCAGAAAGTTGTTGAAGGTTATGCGACAATTCAGTCTGAAAAGTATCATGAAATACAGAAATTAAAATTTTTTTTTGCATGAAAATGATTTACTATAAAAAAAGGATGAAAACAATAAACAGTACTAAATTACTTGTATATACCATAATTTGGTATACCCATGAGTTTATTCACCTTTTGAGCTTTGCACATCATAGCTAAACTTTGAACATCATGAGCAGCATGTCTTGAATCCATAAGACATACTGCACAAACACTGATTTTGCAAACCAAACAAAACATTGTTAACATTTCATCCACATGTTCCGCACACTTCCCATCTCTTAATTTATATCCCATATAGCACCTCTGAGGTACAGTAAGTACATGTTTAGCTAATGGCCCTCTCAAAGGATGGCATGATTCTCTGCAAGATTCACAATAGAGAATCTCACATTGTTCACACATGATTGTAGCATCATTGTGAGGTTCAGACTCACACATCTGACACTTTAGGTTGAAATTACGAAGTTCGCCATATCTGTCTACAATATTTTTCATCACCCTATACCTTGGTAAATTATAAGCACCATTCTCATCAAAGTAGACTAATTTTGAGCATACTGGACAGGTCAAACTCAATGCACTGTATATAACACCATTGGGGGAACCCACATAACTATTTGGACGGGATGTACAAACGACTCCACTATCTGTTTCGCTAAGTATCGATAATTTATCACTTTCTTGGTAGTCTCCTGAACTGCCAGAGGCTATGCTTTCTGCATTTTCTGAATTGACCTGCGAGACTTGTTGTGTTGGTGGTGTTTGGAGATGGATCGCGCAGTTTAGGCACAACGCGTGATAACATGGTAACAGAACAGGATTATTGTAAAATTGTTTACAAAATGCACAACGTAACTCGTCCTCCATTGTTATTTATCAATCTCAAAACTGCAACCTGCAACACTGAGGATTCAGAATATTACGTAGTGTTCTATGATGCTGAGAATAGCAAACACAAATAAAATAGATTCATAGAATACGAAATAGTTTATTTCAACTGAACAACCTTGACCAGCATTTTAAGTGTAACAAAACTAATACAAAATACAATGACACTGTTTTGTTTATAATATAAACCTAATTATTCGCTTTTACGAGCGGTAAACATACTATTAATGTCATTTTACTTCCAAACAACACTTGGGGAATAAAGCGGAACCATAATATACATAAATTGATCAGTTTTTGTTGAATTTATCTATACAGTATAAGTAATTTGAATTATAAGAGTACACTTTACAAAATATACTATCCTTAAATGTTCGTTTGTTATACATGCAATATGAAAAATAATAATAAAGCGAAAACATAATATATATAAATTGAACAGTTTTTGTGGAATTTATCTATATAGTATAAGTAATTTGAATTATAAGACTACACTTTACAAAATATACTATCCTTAAATGTTCGTATGTTATACATGCAATATGAAAAAATGTATAAAAATTTTTTCAATAACTGTGTTTATCAAGTTTTTGAAGTTTTAATGACTGAGATTGAATTATCGCTTAACTCTTGGTGAAACATAATTGAATATTGAAATGAATTAAACTCTTGGTTTAATGTTTCACGATTTATTTAGCAATATGAATAGTCAACATGTTTCGAGCGTTAGCTCATTTTCAAGACTGAGTCTTGAAAATGAGCTAACGCTCGAAACATGTTGACTATTCATATTGTTAAATAAATCGTGAAACATTAAGCCAAGAGTTCAATTCATTTTAATATTTTGAAGTTTTATTCAATATTGCCGTTCTTTACAATGGAAACTATAATAAACTTTCCATTTGCAATGCCCTCATGTATTTTGAAATTACGAGAGAGCATTTTGATTCTACTCTTGCCTTTCTTAATATTTGGGAAATTCTCATCTAATTTCCTCTTTTTCTGCTCTTGATTACGGTTGGTTGTTTTCCTTAAACACCATGGAGTAAATTCAGCGGGACTTTTAGATGCCTTGTGACATATGTTTTATTCTGAAAAAAAAACTATTATTTCAAATTCGAGTTGCTATTCATTTTAATAGTTGAGTAGTTGATTTACTATTGAATAATTCACATATATAAGCAGTTGAAGTATCTGTTTGAAAGAAAAATAATATGAGCCAACTGATCTAATTTCAAAGATCGTTTCAGTATAAACTAACATATTGAAATATGCGCTTGACTGTGGTAAATAGCTACTAATATTCATGAATCATAATTTTTATATCTAATAATACAGTTAAGCTCAATACAGGCATACTTAACTTCCAGGTACAGATCAAGGTTTTTTTGATCTTCATGTATTTACTTTGAATGATGATGGTACCTTATCACTTATATTGAAATATAATAAAAATAATCGGGAATTTCATACTAAAAATTAATGAAAGACCTTAAGTTATTAATACTATCACTAAAAAGTATAATTCAATTCAAATATATACATAATATTCAGAGGGCTATTTTTTGGACCATTGTTTAGATCTGGAAATAAAAGGAATAAAATATCTTTTAATACAAGCGTTTTTGTTCTCGTTTTTAAGTGATACTGTCGAATCCTCCTCGGTACTTTACAATATTTGAGTACTAGTAATATAATATTTTGAATATCATATTAGCTATAAATAGCTAATTATTAAATTTTGCCAAGGACTCTACTTTTTAATTCGAATATGTGGAATATGTTATATGTAGAACCACTGAACACAACTTTCAAAACATAGAAAGTTAACCTCACTCTTTGTAGACCGCTCCTGCTGATCCTGAACAAAAATAAAGTATATATGATCTAGATATTCTGTTTGTTCATTTCTGATTGGATTAGTCAATAGTTATATCACTTTTTATACATTATTTTCAACATGCTGCGGAATTTATTTACAACTGCTATAGTTAGGAATGTTTTCAACCTACAACGCTGTCGCATTTCCAGTGGAACTGAAGATAACCGAACGAATTCATCTTCCAATATATCAGAAAAACAAAGTGGTTTTGCAAAATCATATGAAAAATTTCAAGACATCTCTAAGGAAGAGCCTCAAGGGGCTACTGATTTTGAAAGTTTACTAAGAAATTCAAAATTTATTGACGTAAGAAAATAATTTCTAGTTGTTTTGTTCATTATTTAGTCTATATTTGTTTTTAGCTGGGAGATTCAAGAAAAAAAATAGTTATTGGAAAAATTTTCCATGTTGTTGAAGACGATTTATACATAGATTTTGGTTGGAAATTTCATTGTGTGTGTCCAAGACCAAACAAAAATTCTAGGTAGGGTAATTGTAGTATCCTGTTTTTGATGCATCATTAGATTTTTCTTTAGCGAAAAAGTCAACAATTTGAATATATTGGTGTTATAATATAGCATTCAAGTAGGTTTACCATATTTTATATTCCAGTGAATATAGAAGAGGTGCTAAAGTGAGACTATCTATAAGAGACTTAGAATTATCATCACGATTCTTAGGGTACGATAAAGATCTCACATTATTGGAGGCTGATTGTGTTCTTCTGGGATTAGTGCAAGATCGAGCAAGGAAAACAAAATAGTTAGTGAATATATCAGTGCTTCAGGTAATGCTAGAGATACAGACTCAATTGTAAATCATAATAAGTGATCAATATATATTGGTGAGTTATTTAATTTTATTTATATACCTTCCATATACAATGTTTTATTCAAACATATTAATATAGTGGTAAATCAGTCGTGCTATGATACAAATTTCATAAACAGAATTTTGAAGTGGTTTATTGTTATTATTATTGAATAAAAATTTCTCCCAGTTGGCATTCTTATATTTTTTCTAATATGTTATGCCAGTTCCTTATATTTTCATAATTTATAATGAGATACTGAAAATCTATAATTTTTTCCTCATTCATTAAACGTGCATTGTCTAATTATTTTGATCATTGTCAATAGTATGTGTATCAGTATGCATTGTCACTAATTTAATATTGAACAGATAAATTTATGTGAAGAATGAATTTAAACTTGGTTTCTTTGCTGTGTACTTTACATCAAATGCTCTCAAAGATATGTTATTTGACCCAATTGCTATGAAATATCGGTGTTGTAAGATAATGAGTTCTAATTACTAGAAATATTAATTAAAATACATTATATGAATCTCAATAAGAGAAAAGTCTCTAAACTCAGATTTAGTGTGTCTTATTTCAACAAGTCATTTCTGCTTCAATTTTAGTTGAACTAATAACTAAGTACAACCAAAAACTCAAGTTATTTTATTATTAATTGGTCATTAGAATAATTATTAATAGTTTGTTAACTAGAATATATTTTATTCGCAAAATTGATAGTAGAAAAATTTTAAAATAAATGTTTCTAACCCTTTGTAAAATTGCATATTTTCAGACACTTCCAGAAAATATTAAACTACTCACATTTAAAACAAATATTTGAAATCTGAAAAATATATATTTTCGATCATTTACCTTTACTATACAAATTAATAAGATTGCGCAGATAAATATTTTAAAAAATATATTGTAAATTATTTCAATTGAAACTTTCTCTTGGTAGAATATTGAATATTTTTTGCTGCTACTTACAATTTTCAGTTTTACTATCGTTTTATGTATTCTGAAATCTTCGTAAAATGTTTGCGTCGGCAACGTTGTAGTAAAGTTCATATGTTATTCGTCCAATAAGATTTCTCATTCTATCCCCGAACGTCTTTCGCTGTTGCCCATTTTGCGCTGGATCGTTCAGCTTGGTCCAGCCACCGATTTTTGAACTTGATCGGTAACGTCAGTGTCTATTAGGTTATTATTACGTTAATTCCAAATTCCGGTTTTCCCATTTTCGGATTTCGTTTTCATACATCGAAAACAGTGTAATTTCAGTACTCCATGGTGGCGTGAGGTTAAGTTGATTCTTTTTCGAATTGACATCGCAATTATTAAAAAAACAACCCCTCCAAACGTAAGTTACATTTTGAAATTGTCAATAAGTATAACATTACGAATTACCATTTCAATTGTAAATATGATGTGATTTGACGCAGTTGAATTATGCAACTAAATTATATTTTTCTGTGCCGTAAATTAAGTTGTGTTCAAATTTTCTATGCACTAAAAAAGCTTTCAACTGAAATTATGGTGTTATATTCAATATTACAATTGGAGCAATTTTTTACTATTTCGTGGTGTAAATATTCAATGTGTTAAATTTTCGACCTAGTTAATCAGTCCGTGACAGAATTGCCCATTTACTTTCACTAATTTGTAATTATCTCTGTTAAAAATTTTGTATTTCAATCTAATTTGGATAATTCTGGTATACATAGTTATTTGAATTTTTCGTTTTTAATAACATATCCAATTGTTTATAGAACCTTCTTTCATATTTTTGATATTGAAATAATATTTGATATTCAAAACGGGAAAAAAATACACGACAAATATCACCTTATGTTTATAATTCTCAGAATTCATTCAAAAAGTTTATACAGGATTTTATTCATTCTGAAATTGAGTAAATATCAAAGTTCAAAGTGATTTAAGAATTGGATTTTCTATTGTAAGATTATATGATTGCATGATCGATTTTAATGAATTTAATATTATAAGCATTGGTATTTCATTTTTTCACTTTATATGAAAAATAACAAAAAAAGTCGAAAAGTATTCCGTTGGAAATAAGTTGCAGTTTATAAATATCTATTTGAAGAAAATTGTCTGGCTAAAGTTTGTGACCCGAATGAACTAAATAGATTAATCATTTGTACCGCGTATATTCGTCCGAAGTGCCCTTCACCTTTTCACAAAAACAATTGATAGATAAAATGCCAACTAAGTTTACGAAGAAACGATCAACAATTTCATATATGTATTATTATATTATGTGTTCGAGTGGAGATCGTGAACCCGGTTTAATTTTAATCCTACCAAAATGTTATTGCTGCCATGCGAAGTGTTTATGCGTTTTCAAGTGAAAATAAAGATTTGTTTTCTGCTTGAAAAAAATGCTACAATCTCTTCAACGCAGTACGATTTCATCATCGCGCTCGCAGAAAAATGTATTAAGTTGACGTAAATAATTTAATCTTGAAAATTTATGGCAAGTTAAAATGAATTTGATGATAAAACTAATTGTTTATACTTGCGTTTTTCCTCGATGTAAAAAATTGAAGTAATTTGATAATTTCAATTGGTTTTATCTACAAAATTGTCAAAAAGTATTGAAATTCAAAATACTTGACTAAGTTTAAAAAAATACTGAAATACACTCCACAAAAGTTCCAGGTTATCAAACCATTAGCAAGAACTTACTGATTTATTTCGAAAAAGTAACAATCTAGGGTACATGTTTATGCCGTCAAAAACAAAACTTGTAAAATAACCAAGTCTTGCATCTCATATCTTCTACCAAAATTTGTGAGATCGTCAATAACAAGTCGGTTAATTTCTTCAGTCCCAGCTTGAGGGACTCTTAATTTAATCGGCATAACCTTGTTTCCGATAAAATTGTTTTTGACTTCTTTGGAGTTGGTTCCCGCTTTCCAATTCTCGGTTTTGACTGTTCTTTATTTTCAGGAGTGTAGTGGTGAACCCAAATCTCATCAACAGTTACAAATCGACGCAAAAAGTTGTTTGGATTGCGCCTATAGAGCGCCAAATTTTCGGTAGAAATGTTTTTTCGAATCAGTTTTTGGTCGAGCATTAGCAAACGTGGCACCCATTTTGCACACAGCTTTTCCATGCTCAAATGGTTGTGCAAAATAATTCGCATACGTTCAGCTGATATCCTACAGGTCTCGGCTATCTCAGTCTGCACTTTCAATCTGCAGTCTTCCAATACTACGAGTATTTGATTGATTTTCTCAATCATTTCTGAAGATGTGACCTCAAGGGTCCAATGCTGTCCTTTACGACAGCATTGGACTTGATTTTGGTGTAACTCAGGGTACGTTCTTAGGTCCACATTTCTTTTTACGATTTTCTAAGATGGTACAATGATTTATGTTTGTGGTAAAAACGTCCAGACTATGACAGCATGGATCAATAGAGAGACTTGAAAGCAATAAATGAATGGCTAAGCGATAACAGTTTATCGCTGAATGTAAAATAGTCTAAATATATAGTTTGGGGTACGAGTAAAATTCTGAAGGTGAATAGTAACGAAAATATGACTATAAAAATTGAAAATCAGAACATTGAAAGGGCAAAACTTGTTAAATATTTAGGCGTTATGTAAGATGAAATATGTATTGAGTTTCAATGATCATGTCGACTTCATATCGTCTACAATCTCCAAGAAAATCAACTTTTGAAAAGGATTGGAAAAATCTGACGTCATATGTGAAGCTATTGCTCTTTAAGTCGATAATAATGTCACACTTGAATATTGTTCCACTCTGTAATTCGGATTGAGCAAAGAAAAAACTCAGCAGCTACAAAAATTGCAGAATAGAGACATGCAAACAATTTTGAATTGTAAAAGATATACTACAATCGAAAGCATTTTATATTGCTTAGAACTGATGTTAAACAGACAATACTTTTTGCTACATATATTTTTATATGTAAAATCAAAAACAAATTGTTCTCATATAGAGTAATGAAAACTTTAACATGTGTCAGTGATGTACACGCTTATTATACAAGAAATACCAACAGTTTCTACATGCAAATTTGTAAGCTTTCGTAAATTAGCTAAGTTCATTTAAACAAATAATAATTGTTAATAATAAATTTTGAACGTAAATGTTCAATGAATTGAACATTTGTAATAGCTATTGCTGAATGAATATTATTATTATTATATTGTAACTTCGTAATCCTATTTGTGTATATGGGATCAAAACGTTTATCTAGAAAACTGGACCGAAATTGCAAAATATTTTAATTATTCCTTGGTTTATACACTAAACATTCATTTTATTCTAAATTTGAAGTTTATATGTCTTCTAGAAGTCCTTAGAGTTTCGATGATCGGTTAACCAGTGTCAAAAAGAAAAAAATTTGACTAGTTATAATTATTAAACTACTGTTTAAAATTTTATGAAACGTAAAATAAATCGTGTTTATACAATGCATGTTTCGTAACTGAATGGATATTTCACCGTATTCGTTTATAGCGGAGCGAAATGAATAAAATAATCCAATAACTCTCCAAATCGGTGAGTTTTCAAGGGAGACTGCGTAATAACGGTAACGAGGTTTTTTTACATTGTGTAATCTAATCCAAGAGTTAAAAAGCCTTCCTTGACCTAGATCGCCCGAAAGCATTGTAGAATGCGATATTGAAGAGATTGCGCGTCGTTCTATCGTAGAAATTGACGATACACAAATGACGTCATCACAGACACAACATTCGATGCAGTTTCTTTCCCTATATAATGATCCGGCAGGCCTTGGACGAAAAAATGAGCTAAAATCTTACGTTGGATAATCTAAATCGATCAAAAAGGCGTGAAAGTATCAATTTTCCTTCGAAAAACTGTTCGATATAAAACAAATATGTACCTATTGATTGTGTTATATCAAATATTACACTCTTTCAAATTTTCTACAGTTGTTGCACAATAAAAAAATAGATTATCCTAGTTTACCGTCAGCTATACGCCCTATGTCGCATTCAGTTGAAATTCCAGTGGCAATTTTTCAAGAATTAACCTCTTTCGAAATACAAGAAGATGATCATTTAAATAAAACTAAGTAGTTTTTCGATTTTCACTATAATTAATTCAAAAACATGACAATATCGTTTCGACAACACAGTGGCTTCATCAGATGTTGATAAACTGAGCTATTGCATTGTGGACTGCTTGTAAAGGGTGTTGTTTTTTAGAGGAATAGAACTTTAAATTGCAATAAAACAACGATGGATCATTCGATTGACAAGAATTTTTTTTATTCGAAAGATAATCTTGTGACATTACATTTTAAATATGATTTCTGGCATATGACCGCCACGGCTGGCTCGGATGTAGTCCAATCTGGACGTCCAATTTTCGATGTTTTTTTCCAATATTTGTGGCCGTATATCGGCAATAACACGGCGAATATTGTCTTCCAAATGATCAAGCGTTTGTGGCTTATCCGCATAGACCAATGACTTTACATAGCCCCACAGAAAGTAGTCTAGCGGTGTTAAATCACAAAATCTTGGAGGCCAATTCACAGGTCCAAAACGTGAAAAAAGGCGGTAACCAAACGTGTCTTTCAATAAATCGATTGTGGCACGAGCTGTGTGACATGTTGCGCCGTCTTGTTGAAACCACAGCTCCTGGACATCATGGTTGTTCAATTCAGGTGAAAAAGTTAGTAATCATAGCTCTATACCGATCACCATTGACTGTAACGTTCTGACCATCATCGTTTTTGAAGAAGTACCGACCAATGATTCCACCAGCCCATAAAGCGCACCAAACGGTCAGTTTTTCTGGATGTAACGGTGTTTTGACATACACTTGAGGATTATCTTCACTCCAAATGCGGCAGTTTTGTTTGTTGACGTAGCCATTCAAACAGAAGTGCGCTTCATCGCTAAACAAAATTCGCTTATGAAAATCGGGAACAACGGGAATCTCGTTTTGGGCCCATTCGACGAATCTACGCTTTGCTTGATGATGCCTTGTCTATTCATGATGAATTGCCAAACCAAACTGAGAATAAATCACTTCTCAGCTGTTAAATCGGTCGCCATCTTCAACAGTAATGCCAACTTAAAGTTCTATACCTCTAAAAAAAACACCCGTTATTTATACTGAAGTGCGTGGGAATTACCATAGAACATTGTTCTTCTTTTGTAGGGGAATTACTATAGAACATATTGACATCTTCTGAATTGTGGGGAATACATAGTGACCATAGAATACTTTTCTTCGATTGCATTTTTACTAGAATAAATTTAATAAAGGAGAATTATTGATTAAAACTTGATCATTTAATAAACTGATATAATTTAATTGAATTTAATTTAATTTTATTTTAATAAAAATTATAAGCGAAAATTTTTACCCTAATATTTTTTTATTTTTTGTATAAACACAATTTAACTTTTAATATTATAATAACCTTTGTATGAATAAAATATTCTAATAAGATTGGTTTGTACCCACTTTATTTTCCTCTGTATGCCCATTTTGTATGACTTCTAGGGTAAAGAAAGAGTATCCTGTTTTAAAACTTGACGCGGTAGAGAAAAATTGATAACATTTTTGAATTCAGAGACCAAAACTTAGTCAGAAACAAGTCACAGATTGCTATTTCCCAGTGTATCTAATTTTTAAGTTAACGGCTTTTTAACTTCAACATCAATTATGATTAAAAAATCTACAGAATCTATAATAAATTGTGAGAAATATTATTCGTAATTTCGGTCGCATTGTGAGATTTCTAATATTATGTTTTACATCGATAATAATATTATATTTATCTGGGAGTTCAGATAAATCTAATATTTTATTTAGGTGCAAATACCTTACATACTAATTGCTGTGAAATATTTAATCAAGCATGTGTTACTTATCTTTTATCAATAAATAAATATTATCAATCATTTCTTGCATCCGTCGCAATCTGTCGGATCTTCAATTACTGTCGCAATTTATTAAAGTTACCTGGGCATTCTCAAAAGTTTTGTACTTAACGTAAGATATGGCAATACTGTAAATTAACGTAGGAAATTTTCTCATATGATGTTGTTGACATACTACAAGAATATTTTCAGTTCTTCTGCGTTAAAAAGTTGTGAGATCCATGTGATTCCAAGTCGGTTAATTTATTGTCGAGGGACTTTTTATTTTGCGAGGGTTTTTTTGCAAGTTTTGTTTTTGAGGGTATTTAATTTACTCTTCAGTATTGATTGGTATAAATGATCGCAAAATTAGTGTTTGGTACATCTTCTATCGTTATAATTTTCGTAATATTATTTATCTGAAAAAAGCAATCAGTAATTGAACATTTAAAAACATTTCCCGTTTTTTTTCTTAATCTTTCCAATTTTAATTTAACTCGTTCGTCCTTGTCTTATCGCTCGAAGAATCAGTTCTCTCAATTGACAATTCGATGGTATTTTCGGTAACAACGACGAGTCTGAAACGACCGAAAATAACCGTCTAAAATTGATGCGACGCTACTTTACTTTCATCCTGTGCCGATCTAGTCTTCCGGAACTACGCGACAGGTGGGCGTCGTGACGCTCCATATCTTCATTTTGGCGAGACGCTTTCTTGCGCCTTCTTTTGCCTACTATATGAACCCTGCGAACTTCGTAACGTCGAAATATTAACAGCAAAACAATGGAGCAATACCTGTTAGCTGAATTTAATTGATGATTTCAATTGCCGCAATGAAATGAATACAATCTTGTGATCTTAACATTGGTATGAAGAACACCTTAACGTTTTAAATAATTAGATATAATTCGAAGAAGAAAGGATTACCGCTCTCACCTTGTCACGAGTGACACTGATGAGTCATCATTTCACTTCCATCTCCAGTGAAAAGTCTTTCATCTACGACGACCGTTCACTTCTTTAGTAAATACATGTTTATTTTTATTTCACCGGTCTATGTCGGAGCTTCGTCTAGAATATAGGTCTATATAATTTTATAAAGACCATCATTATGGTTGATAAATGTCGCAATAATATTTTTCCTCGTATGCCTTCCATATACAGACAACGATCCGTTACATTTTCATATGTATAGCTAGATTTATTCCAAAATTAACATTTCTTTTCGAATAGAAATATGTTTTTATTTTCGATGTTTCGTATTGTGATTCAGGACATTATCGGTTTCGAATTTTGTTTAACCAGGGCAGAGGTACCACTTAAGGTTTTTTCAATCTTTCTTCTAATATAAAAAATACAGGATTTGGAGGAGACATTTGTGCTCAATGTCATTTACGTTTCAGGATCTGCACTTTCAGAAAATCCAGTGTTCATACAGATTTCATGTCAAACAAAATTATTACTGAACTTTATTGTCCCCAACAACAAAATTCCTCAACTTTGGCCATTTTATTCTACTTTTAGCCATGAATATTCCTTAGCTTTGCTTAATCAAATAATGATTGTATAATGAAATTTTGATAATTATTATTAATAGTTAACGAAATAAAGATACTCATTATTTCATTAAATTAGATTGGAGTGGCAATGGCCGAAAGCGGTACCTCTGCCCCACTTAAAACGAAGACATAAACAAACGAAAGTGAGCCTTCTGGCCATGGATTAGAGCTTGGTTTTCCCATTTGTTGGAGACTAATCTGTAGACTAATGGAGACGACTAGATATTCATTCACAGACTAACCATTGGCTACACTATCAAAGGAAGTGTAATGATGACAAAATCAACGAAATTTGCGGTGTACAATTTTACAATGTGGTCGAGATAACTAGAGATGGCCGTCAGAAAAAGGAAATCGTTTTCGATTGGTTAATTTGGAACGTGTAAAAAAAGACGTCGATTATTATCTTCGGCCGCCTCAGATCTCAGCGCGGGTATCTGAAAACCTGTAGACTTTCGCTTTTTAATCACTATTTTTCAAGGATTATTACAATTTTTCCAGTTGTCTCGAACTTTTCGTAGTTGTAATTCCTGTATTGAAAACTAGTGAGAGTGAAAACTCGCCCATCATTCAAATTTTTGTAATGCAACTTTATAGCGATGTTGTGTCAAAGATTATATAAGTATATCAATAAGAATTATATTTGTCGACTTGTTAGATTTAATCATTTCCATCTATTTCGGAAATATGTAAAGAAAGAGTAATATGTGACTCACAGTAATCTACTTTCATACTAGCTAATATAAAAGCAAATCTACACACATTTCTTAATTAATGTGATATTACCACGCTTATCTTTATTTGATTAGCTTTTCCGATTATCAAACAGGTACATCAAGTTAATTAATTTGTTTATACCGAAGTGGAATTGGCAATTCGTCGAAACAGTATAAAGACTTGGTATACGACGACATGGTGAAAAGTTTTACAATAATAATAATAAGTTCTTTATTCTGAACAGGTATAACACCCAATTACAGAAAATAATAACAATGTTGAATACATAACTAAATAATCAGGAAAAATATTTAACTAAATAATTTTAAAAAAGATTAAGAAAGAGCTCAATCTAATCTAAAAAAAATAGTAACTTATAACTACAGTATAGCATTCTTATAGCATTCAATGAAATATTACAAATAACTCAATCTAAATCAATCCATTTTAGTCAATTTTCGTTGTTCACATAAGTCCTGATAATATATTCTATGGAGTCAAAGTGAATGTCACAATCATTGGAACTCTATTGAATGCAGACTCCATAAACCAAATGGGGGATTGTATTAGAGAGTTGGTCCTCGGAGTCTCTAGGTGTAATAATTCTGTATTACGAGAATTTTGCCTAGGAACACGAAATTTCAAAGCGGACAAGAGAGGAGGACAATCAATACTATTGTGCAGTCATTTATACAAAAAATTGAGTGATAAAGTTTCTCTTCTGCTCTGCAATGAGATTAAACTAAATTGACTCAATAATTCGTTATGATTGACTCCTCTCTGTGGATAAACTTTATCCTCCCTCCAAACTAAGAATTTCGACAACCTTCTCTGAACAGCCTCAAGATGGCATGATGGGATGCCAGATCATGCTGCCATACTCCAACTTGCTACGGATTAAGGTATTAAATAGTCCTATGAATGTTGAAGAATTATTAAAATATTTGCCATTACGTATAACGAATCCATATATTTTCGCAGCAGAGGAAATAAGTTGGGTGATTTGTGGGACAAAGGAAAGCTTCTGGTCGAAGACTACACTAAGATCTCTCGCCTTATCTGAACGAGAGAGAATCTGACCACCGACGCTATAATCACAATCAATTCGGTCTCTTTTTCTTGTGAAACAAACATTACACTTTGACACACTCAAACTCAAATAATTGTCCTCACACCAACTAGCAACATGGTCCAGCGCGAGCTGAAGTTGAACACAGCACACAGTTTTATGTGGTTGTGGAATTACGATATAAAATATATTATTTAATCTAATGTTACGGTAATTGTTTTCTTTTCGGATCACCGGAGTTGTGGAAATATTCTTTTTTCTTGTCCGGTGGCATTCGAATAGCCAATTTCCAAAAATCACCACCACGCACTGCTTCGTCGTTTGGCAAAATTGAGTCGAACTTGGCACCGTCAAACTTTAGGTTGTGGCAGGTTATTTGGTGTTAATCGAAGGTGTTCTGTCTTGGTTAACGTTGTGTTGTAACAGTTCTAAGTCGGTTAAGACTCTTCCATGTAGCAAAAGGTAGATGATAACTGGCAGATACCTTCTCTTTCAGTTCCATCGTTATATCTACAACTTTTTCTTTACATACCACAGTACCAAGCTCTTGGTGAAATTGTTAGCTGGTCAGTTGCTCGAATGAAACTTTTGCTAGACTTTAGTCTGGATGGTTGTTCTTGGAGCTCGTGGTTGGGTGCCTTGCTTGGCTCTTTCAATTTCAGCAGCCATATCCTTTCAGATTGCAGGTGATGGAGTTCCAATGATCGCGTAGAGTTTCTCTGTTGGTGGTGTTGGCTTTAAGCACCCAGATGCAATGCGTGGTGTTTCTATTATTGCGACTTTTACCTGATTCATCTATGCAGAGTTCCTCTACTCAGGTGCTGTATATTCTTGCCTTGAAAACATAAAAGCTAGCCCTGATGTGCGTAGTATATGCGGTTCGGCTCATCAGGATATGCCTGTGAGTTTTATGCATTCTAGTGTTTCTTCTTCTTGTCTGAAAGAAAATGTTTTTTCTAGTTTTATTCCCAAATATTTCGGATTATTATAGTGCTCAAGTTCTTGGCCCTGCGAGCTGACTCTTAAGTCTCTACTATATTGTTTGTTTTAGAGTTGGAAGGCACACACTTGTGATTTTTGGGGATTAAACTGGATATCGTTCTTCTTCTATTATATCGCTAGCTCATACATGGCTCTCCCAAGTTTACTTTCCAATATTCTTCAGTCGCGAGACCCTTGAATTATGAAATAGAAAGTATTTGGAAATTGGTACTAGTTTTCAACAAACACTTTGCGTTTGCTGTTTAATAGGAACATCTTTTTGTATTATGTCAACTATTTCTGTCTATTGAGTCTGGATCCAATTGCTAGCGATTCTTTTAGTGTCATTCATCTCACTAGTTGGAAGTCTCATTCCAACAGTTTTTTCATGGAAGTTTCATTTGTAAAGAAATTGTTAATGAGATTAGCTAACAGTAATAACAAATTTAAGTCATCGAATTAAGATGAAGAACTATTTTCCAAACTATGAAGATGTGAAAAAACTTGAAACGGTTTATCGTTTTTTTATTCGAATGAGGAGGAATCTTTTATTATTTATTCATTAGTGCATTTCTTTTCATTTGATCCAATTTTTATTGATTGAGGAAGAACTCTCGTAAATCGGATTATTTCCTTTCTTCTAATAGTACCGTTATTTCTCCTTTTGAGCCAATTGTTATTTGTTGCGATAAACAAAACCGTTCATTAGTCTTTGTTGTATTTTTTATATTCGTATTCTCAAAATGAACGAATTAAAAAAGAAACGTAGGTAGATTAGCTTCGCATATAATTATTAACATTATTACTTTTCATTAAATAAATACAATTTTATTCGATCATAACTCAATTTATCCATTTCCACTTCGATCTTTCGTTTGAATTATTTCTGTGATTTCAATTCGCGTCTGTATATTTTTGAGAGATAGTATCCCACTTAAACATTTATAGATATATAATAAAATGAGACATTTTTAACTATTAGCGCCCCAATTAGTTATAAATAAAACCTTCACCTATTTTGCATTATCAAAAAAAACTTGTCTATCTGATATATTTATATATCGGCGAAGTTGAAGAAGTCGAAGAAATGTAAAGATCTTTATTATTCGTCGTGGATCTCCCATAACGATTGGAACGTGGCCTGATTGACCTCCTCGTATGAATAAGCAATTAAATTTGAAATAAGTAGTCGCCTTTCAATTGTTTATCGGATATCTCGATTTCAAAGTACGAATTCCCAAAAGAGGACGGATTTTATACGGACATTTATTACGATTTATTGTTAAGCGGTCTTTACGAAATTTCGAAAATTTGATAAGTCGACTTTAGATAACGTTCTTTGGACTTGTTATTCTTGTGTCTTCTTCGAAGGGATTTAATGGTTTCTGGTGTGGAGGTGAGCACCTCAACTGTGCGAAAACGACTGCTGGAAGAAACGTTTGGCATGGGCCAAAAAGGACCGTGCGTGGACTGTGGACGACAGGAAGAAGGTGGTTTTTACTGATGAGACACATTTGTTTGTTCAAAGGTACAAATGAAGTGTTGTTAGACGAAGTGATGGGGAAACTTTGCGGCCTGATCACATCCAGCAAACAGTAAAACATCCTTCGAAACAAATGTTTTGGGGTTTTTTCCCCAAAACATTTGGCACTGGACGATTAGCTCATAACAGGGATGATAAATTCAGTGAAATATATGGAAATATTGCACACCAGGATTGTCACATTCATGGCAACGTTTGATGGAACATTTCAGCACGACCTGGCCCCCCTGCCAAAATTAAATTATGTGAGAATATGTATATTAGAATGACACTTCTTTAAATTATTTATAACTGGCATAGTAGCCACTTCGTTCTCGTTTTTAGTTCTTGATGTCAGGAACCACGGAACATACCCTCAATTATGTTCTGTGTCAGGAACACTCGTTGTGCCAACTTCTATTGCAGCCAACCATAGAGCGTCAGCTTCATTATCGAAACGAAGAATTTCTCCGGCACATCTAGCAGCAATTATTTGAGGACGAATCTTCGCGATTAGCCAAATTTCTTGTTGACTCGTTTGTGATTTGTTGTGTTGATTTGTGGCCTTGTATGATGCAAAATGTGTCACTTACAATGTTGCACAAATGTCACATGTTCCTTTAAACAAATATGCCCCAATAGCTTCAAATGTGATGAAGCTTAGGAAACTAAAGCTAGCCGAAGAAACTTGCTAATGTTTTTGAGTTTGTCTTTAATAATGCAAAGTACGTGTTTCAACACCAAGATTTCGAAATGTGACATCACAAAATTTAGGACCCCACCCACCCCCATTTCACCTCGCAACTCCTAAACGAGTGATGTAATTTATGGATGACCTCTAAGTAACATTGACTCATATTCAGACAGTTTTGCCAACATACACCGATTCGCTTAAAAAGCACTCATTATGAAAAATAGGGAAAAAAGAGAGAAAAGTGTATGGATGTTTCTTTTCAAAAACTTAATGGAGTGATCTTAAACTAAATTCAAACATAAGTAAGAAGCTAAGAAGTACACAGTCGATCATTCATAAGAACATCTTTATATAGGTCAGAAGTGAACAAATATTGCATGAGTTCCAGTGACTGTTGATAGATAAAAACCGAGTACCTTGATTGTACCGTAACCATAGAAAAAGAAGGCTTATCAATCATAATGCATCAGGCTTCTCAGAATGCTCAAGACATGGTCAAGTACGTCGTCATACGTAGCTCGTAGTAGCAATTTTTAGCAAAATTAAAACTCGTAACAAGTCACGAAATATAGGATACCCTCTCGTCCCCTTGTCACATAATGGGGTATCCCACATGTCACTTCGTCGACCCTCTACGTGTGACGTAATTTATGTATGGCACCCAAAGCAGCGGTGCTTTGAGTTGGAAATGTTTTGTTCAAGGGTTTTCAATGACGTAAAGTGGTTGAAGAACAATAGCTATTATATTATATATAAAACAGCTACAAGATAGTAAAATAACCTTACTTCGTATATTTGCCTGAAAAGTATAAGTTAAAGAAGCGTTTCCCCCTATCTTTTTTTTTTTAGGGGAAACACTTTTTGCAGGTTATTCTCGATCCACCGATAAAATTAAATGTCATTAATGCCAACCCATTGAAAGCTAAATACTAACGAATATTTTGAAATGGTAAACGAAACAAGCTGCTGGATCTCTTTTAATTGGTTCTATTGTTTTAGACTTTGTATTTTAAGTATTTGCTCACGGTAAAATCGATATAACCTTGTAATATCGAGTGAAAGATCGGTTAAAGTGTGAGATTGCGAAATCGTGAACGTAATGAAGTGTATGCCAAATAATGTAAAATGGTGGATGCTTATCTGTACGAAATAAATTTTTTTTAATAACTTTATAATTATTTACGATCTTATTGTTTTCAAGAATGACCTCAACATTTCGTTGAATTTTTGAGAAAAACATTCAAAGTCTTTCTTCGATTAGGATCTTGAGTGTTTGCGATTAGGAATTTTACGAGTAATGGCCTTGTTGATTTCTTTGCTTTAGATTATTTTATCTAGATGATTTTGATCGTTTATTACGAGTTTCGGTGTGTGTAAATAATAAATTGATAGTGGATTTCATTGATGAATATTTTCATTTCAAGTGCACTCTCTCTTTTGCAAATATGGTGGATTCGCCGCGAGAAAATGACGTATTTTCCACAGTCGAACATGAATTGACTTGTTTTTATAAATATTATTGGAAATTTTCAAATATGCCAGCACTAAGTGTAAAACTTGTAGGAAATCCTACAACTTTGTAAAAGTTGTAGGATTTCCTACAACTTTGTAAGAGTTGTAGGTTTACATAAAAGTTGCTCTCTAATGAGGAACAACAAGCTCGAAAACATTTACAATTGAATGGTTTCAAATCTGGGCTGTATCAAAAACTGTTTACATCACAGCCTTCATTAGGTGGCTTTATGGAGATAGAAATTTGTTGATGCACATCAATTTTTCAAATAGTTGATATTGTTGTGAAGGTATTTCATAAATTTTTGAGTTCCTTAAAACATTTTACATTATAGAGAAAACTACACTTTGTTTTAATGCAAAATTTTTATATTGCGATTACAGTTTCGTACTATTACTAGATTTTCAAGCACATAAGTACTGAGTTGACTACCAATAGAGCTCTCCTTCAATAGAGTGCATTCTTCTTCTTCTAAGTATGGCCTACGCCACGGTGTAGTCTTCTTCTTCATAGACTGGTGAAATTCTTAAATCTATTTGATCGTTCAATAAATTGACGGTGATATCCTTATTGTGTTTATAAATTTCTATAGATTCTAAAATATCTTGTTTTTTGCCTTATCAATCTGTATGTAATATTTTAAAATTATCTGCATCGGGAAAAGTATGACCTTAATCTAGAAAATGTTGGGCAAAATTAGAATTCTCTTTGGCTACCGTGAAGGACTGTTGGTGTTCTTCGAATCTTGGAACAAAGGTGCTGTTTGCCCTAAGTACCATTTGACATATAATCAAGGTTGATGCGTTGAAATATTTTTCTCAGGTGTTACCAGCATAAATACTTTCTTATAGGTTTTTCATTTCATCCGTTATTATTATGCAATAAAGAAACACCTCAGCGTTGAAGAAAAGAAAGGATTTCCTTCTGCGCTGAAGAAAAGGAAGGTATTCCTTCATGAATGTTCATTGAGAATAATATGCGTGCAACTGTGCACCACCAGTGGTAATTATAATTTATTGACCACTAGATTCTGAACTTACATATTTGCGAAATCTCATTGTAATCTTTATTCCTTATTTATCTTCAATATTTATAGTAGAATTATTTTTTTAGGAAACCGCGACCTAGGCAGCCATCGGTTTTGTCACCGTAAAATGTTGTTTCGACTGACTGGTTCCAGTCCGTTCTCGAGATTGAAAGTATCCCGGTACGCAGATTGGTCGAAATGTTTCTACTCTACGAAGATCGAGTACAAGCCCATACGAAGCGTCCTAGTAGCGAACAGGGGCGAAATAGCCGTACGAGTTTTCAGGGCATGCAACGAACTCGGCATCAAATCGGTGGCCATCTACTCCAAGGAGGACAGGTCGCAAATCTTCAGGTTAGTAGCAATTCTCTCTTTCGATGATGCAATTTTACCACCGCGGATCATTTCAGGTTGAAAGCGGACGAGAGTTACATGGTGGGTGAAGGTTTGGCGCCCGTAGACGCTTATTTGAACATATCGGAAATTATAAAGATATGTAAAGATCACGGAATCGACGCTGTACATCCCGGATATGGTTTCTTGTCGGAACGGTCGGATTTCGCTCAGGCAGTCCTCGACGCCGGACTTAGATTCATTGGACCGTCGCCGAAGGTGGTGCAACAGATGGGGGATAAGGTGGCGGCCAGAGAAGCCGCCATTGCAGCCGGTAAATATCATTAAATAACATTTTATTCCTGTACATATTTACGAAAATAATTTCATAAATTCAAAGCTACTCCGAGTCGTCATAGACTAACCAATTAATCTAGAAGATTCGTTTTAAGGTATCTGTAGTGGTGGCTGTACAATTTTTTCCACCATACTTCTTGTCTACGTCAAGGCACTTGTCGCAGCAACCACCTGAAGATGCATTCGCAAGTAGAGTCCAAATGGCTGGAAGCTGGGGAGTCTTAGATAATTACGACCCAATCTAATCCTTTATTTTTTTATAACAGCAATATACGGAAATCGATGAATTAGTCGGAGAAGAGCTCCATTGAAGCCTACTCGATCACCGAGCATTAACCCGATGGTTTAGTTCGTATGCAACTATTGTTGCATACGAACAAAGTATACGGACGAAGTCAAGTTTTGTTAACTATGTAACTAAAAACAAAGCGTTTTTCAAATTAACATTCTTTATAATAGTCCAGATTATAAATAATCCCTTGAATATATTGCCAGTTATTTTGTAAATAACTTGTCCAATTAATGAAATTGATGGGAGATATATGTCGTACTAATAGTTGAATTACTCAATTTAGAGCGTTTAATTAAATAAGTAACAAATATATCGTTACATGAAGATCACACATACATATTAGAACGAAAAAACTGAAATATAACAACCAGAATATTTTTTATCTGAAGTCTATTTCTATTAGTTCAATTTACTCAAATAACAAACAATGTAACGCATACTCGCTTCTCTCGAATTTTAAATTTTTATTAACTATTTCAGGCATAACTATAAACTTAAAAATATCAAGCCTAGATATAATTTTAGATGTTGGAATCAAAAAGTGCAACCTAGTGCTTATCAATATAAAGTCCAATTAAAATATTTTTGTTTTCTTGTGTTTCTTATACTTATACTTATATTCTTATACTTATATCATACCTTGTTCTTCGTAGGTGTTCCTATAGTCCCCGGTACAGATGGACCTATCACAACAAAAGAAGAAGCGAAAGAGTTCTGTTCCAAACACGGCCTTCCTGTTATATTCAAAGCCGCTTATGGTGGAGGCGGCAGAGGGATGCGAGTAGTGAGAAAAATGGAGGAGGTGGAGGAAAACTTCACCAGGGCCACGTCGGAGGCTGAGAAAGCTTTCGGAAATGGAGCAATGTTCATCGAAAAGTTTATTGAGAGACCCAGGCACATTGAAGTGCAACTACTCGGTATGTGTTGTTCATCAGCAAGTTAACAAATACCTTATTGAATGCTTTAAAGAATTATATCAATGCCTCTCAGATAATGTATCGGTCCCATACATGTTTCATAAATATTTGTGGTTTAATTCTGCGGTTCATAAATATCCCAAATTTTGCACAAACAAACTACCAATTAAGTAATAGTGTAATTACTTTGGTTTACGTATGTTACATGTTGAAGAAATAATAAATATATTCATAATATTTATTCAAATATTTTAGAATCTATAACATATGTTTCACCATGTAGCATTAAATTTTAAGGTATTTGTTTTTAATTAACAATTTTTTGTGAATATTGGTTATAGGAGAAATTTTTAATGTATATTGTATATTTTTTCAACTATTTTTATAGATTTGAAGTTAATTGTTAGTATTATTTTCATTTTTGTTGCCACAAGGAATTATATCTTAATAGGTGCTTACAAAAGTATAAACTCATGAAAGATACTCTGTATTATATAATATGAATTTATTAAAAAATATGTTATAAGTGAAGTGTTCAGTGAATATTCAAACACATACTACAAAATCAGTATGGTATAAAAAAGAGAAAAGGCGTGATTTTAAGCAGGAATGTACTAAAGATTGAGACATAACTATTAGAATTTTACACTAGTCAATAATCTAATACAAATGTCAATTTCTCAACATGGAGATTTAACATTAATATAAATAATATTTAAGATATTATATCAATTTGATCAAACATTCAATGTATTCTTCTGATAGGGGGCTCCGATATTTGTTAAAATATATTAGAAAGGTTTCGTCAATCGAACGTATCATCATCAGTGATATTTGTATTGAACAGGCGACAAGGCTGGTAACATCGTGCATCTGTACGAACGCGATTGCTCCGTGCAAAGAAGACATCAAAAGGTGGTGGAGATGGCGCCAGCGCCTCACTTGGACAAAAAGATCAGGGACAGGATGACTGAGTACGCTGTCAAATTGGCCAGACACGTGGGCTACGAAAACGCTGGAACCGTGGAGTTTTTGTGCGATAGCACCGGTAACTTCTATTTCATCGAGGTGAATGCCAGGTATGTATTTATTTCGTACGTAATTCTTATCAGTTGGTCATATCACTTTGCGCACCCCAGTTCGATTTATTTTCTAACTCTATTCAAAGTGAACTGCTATTTCTTTTGAATTAATATTTGCTCTGAAAATATTTATTTTTATTTATTGGTGAACATTTATTACAATATATGATGGATGTAAATGATTCGGGGAAACCCCTTTTATATTTGAATATACCAATACAAAATTATTTTAATTAAAAAATAGCATGCAAATGAATTAAGAAAGTACGCGATGGACTTAAGTAAGCTATGTAATTTAACACATGCATTACATGCAGACATTTGGAATTTCGCATTGAGTGCTCTCTTAATATCGTTCACAAATGTGTTAAATTGGATTGGACTCAAGTGCGAGCCCTGAGGCACCCCTGACGGTGCCTTCAAACTCTCTGGAAGCGTACTATTCGTATCTAACCTTCTACAGAGAACCCATACAGAAAGCTCCTTAACCAGTTATTGAATAACGATCACTTGACTGGTTTCACAAAAATTTTATTGTTTGACAATTGATTTACTTTTCCGATAGATGTAGAATATCTTAAAGGATTCAATAAGTTATTATTAATATTATTATAACTAAAAAATAATTTTATTGAACCTCTTCAATGACGCGATTTGCAATTTGACTAAAATCATCCTGTTATTTTGTAGATTGCAAGTGGAGCACACAGTAACTGAAGAAATAACCGGAATCGACTTGGTTCAATCTCAGATAAGGGTAGCGGAGGGTGTAACACTACCGGAAATGGGGATAACCCAGGAAAGCATTCGTCCAGATGTGAGTCTATTTATACATATAGTATATAGTATGAGTATATATTTTGAATGATAATTCAATGAATATCTTTAATAGTTTTCAGATATTAAATGTGAATATTTGTGATAGACTGAAACTAACAATTGTGTAGTTTGTTTAGCAGACATCAATTGATAATAATTCTCTTTATAAGTTTAATATCTTTCTGTTTTATGGTGGCTTTTTGGTTTTATGGTAATTTTTTCAATATTATGCAACGTTTCAAGTTCTCACAATGTTTCGTTTCTTATTTTCAGGGTTTTGCCATACAGTGCCGAGTGACCACCGAAGACCCGGCAAAGAACTTCCAACCTGATACTGGTCGTATCGAAGTGTACCGTTCTGGAGAAGGCATGGGAATTCGTCTAGATGGAGCCAGCGCCTTTGCAGGGGCCATCATCTCACCTTATTACGACTCACTTCTAGTTAAAGTTATTGGTAATTGTTTACTCCTCTCTATTTCTCTAAGCTTATAGTACCTTATATATCTAATTATCAGAACATAATTTCAATACCTTTTCGTTGAAATATAGGGTGTTTTTTTAGAGGTATAGAACTTTAAGTTGGTATTACTGTTGAAGATGGCGACCGATTTAACTGCTGAGAAGTGATTTATTCTCAGCTTGGTTTAGCAATTCATCATGAATAGACTCACGCCTGAACAACGCTTGCAAATAGTGCAATTTCATTTCGAAAATAATGGTTCTGGGCAGAATACGTATCGCGCACTACGTCCATTTTATCGAAGCGCACTTCTGGTTGAATGGCTACGTCAACAAACAAAACTGCCGCATTTGGAGTGAAGATAATCCTCAAGTTTATGCCAGAATACTGTGACATCCAGAAAAACTGACTGTTTGGTGCGCTTTATGGGCTGGTGGAATCATTGGTCCGTACTTCTTCAGAAACGATGATGGCCAGAACGTTACAGTCAATGGTGATCGGTATAGAGCCATGCTTATTAACTTTTTCATTCCTGAATTGAACAACCGTGATGTCCAGGAACTGTGGTTTCAACAAGACGGCGCAACATGTTACACAGCTCGTGCCACAATCTATTTATTGAAAGACACGTTTGGTGACCGCCTAATTTCATGTTTTGGACCTGTAAATTGGCCTCCAAGATCTTGCGATTTAACACCGCTAGACTACTTTCTGTGGGGCTATGTAAAGTCATTGGTCTATGCCGATAAGCCACAAACGTTTGATCATTTGGAAGACCATATTCGCCGTGTTATTGCCGATATACGGCCACAAATGTTGGAAGAGGTCATCGAAAATCCGACGTCCAGATTGAATTACATCCGAGCCAGCCGTGGCGGTCATATGCCAGAATACATATTTAAAATGTAATGCAACAAGATTATCTTTCGAATAAAAAAAAATTATTGTCAGTCGAATGATCCATCGTTGTTTTATTGAAATTTAAAGTTCTATACCTCTAAAAAAAAACACAATATTTCTTGAAAATATAATGGAATAATAAGTGTCATCCTATTGACAACTTGAGAGTACATGGAGATTACAGATCGTACTACTAGCGCAACCTAGCGACAAAACATAGAGTCATAAGAGGGTATTTGAGAATTGAAGTCGATATCTCACTTGGCGATGGACATGGCACAACTGATGAGTTTCTTGTAGAACCAAAAAGTAAGAGAAAGTAGGGGCTACCCAAGTTGGGGTATTTGGGCCCCTTCTAGTAGTCTACATTATTCTTTTATCAGAAGTATGCTGATAATTATTATAAGTTGGAATAGCTTTCTATGGCATCTAACTCAACTAACATTGGTGTTAATACAATGTTGCAAAAGGACACTCGTGAAAAAATCATTGGACACCTAACAGATAAACTGCTATTTTCAAACAGATGCTTTTACAAATATCCAATGTTCCAAATAGTGTATGATCAATATCAAGTTTTATATAGTGTTTTAGGAATATATTTTTTTATTGAAATATTACTCAAAACACTAGGAGGATTCAAGAATATACTTTGCATATTTACTAATTTATTGTACTTAATAAGAGATGATATCTTCTTGATCTTTACATAATCTGTCGATGAACTTATCGTTTCTCTTGCTTATAATTTTCTTTTTCTTCGATTATCAGCTCATTCGAAGGACCTCCAGTCCTCCTGCGCCAAGATGAACAGAGCGCTTCGTGAGTTCAGAGTACGAGGCGTCAAGACTAACATCCATTTCTGCTGAATGTGCTGGAGAACCAGAAGTTCCTCAATGGCTCCGTAGACACTTACTTTATCGATGAGAATCCTCAGTTGTTCAAGTTCACACCTACGCAGAATCGTGCCCAGAAACTCTTAAACTACATGGCTGAGGTATTGGTAAATGGTCCACAGACTCCTCTTGCTACTTCCCTAAAGCCAGCGGAGACCAAGCCTCACATACCTCCAGTATCTCAAGGTGAGAGGTTTCATTCCGATAGAGTTCAGTAAAATTGTATACTTTTGATGATATAAACGAAGAATAAATTATCGAATTAGATTAAACTTTTTATAGTTTAAACTATGAAATAAAATATTGAAATTTTTGTTTTTGTCAGGGTCAAATTTTTTACTTCTTGATTAATGTAAAATTAAATGATGGTCTCCCTTTGAAATTATCTGAATTCTTGTAAATAATAATTTCATTTATTTTCATCGATAGTATTTAAATTTTGTAAACCGGAAATAAAAACCATCAGAAATTAAAGTTTTAAAATAGTGATATCTAATATTTCACTCAGAAACTTCCAAACTTTCGACACATTTATTAATCTTTAACAATATTCTATATTCATAGTTATTATTTTGTATTTAACATATAATTTGTGTTGCCTTGTTCGTTTAGATTGAATTTTGAGCAATATGAGTTTTGCAGTATCATTTTAACTTAATTTCTTGTTTTGTTTCAATACTGCACAAGCGTAATTGATTAAAATTAATGTTTTTACTAATATAAAGCGCCCTGAAACCCATTTCATACACTTTTTTTATATATTTCATATGCATCTCCAATTATACTTTTTTCAATGTCTTCAATGTTCCAATTTCTTCCAATAAATTTACACTAATGCAGCCCTATATTCAATATATATGTCTTCAAATTCATTTTATTTAATTAATGAAAGAATTTGGTACATTTTTATTTCGTTGATAATATGCACAAAATATTTATCCATAATGAATAATATTTCATCTATTATTGTTTTTAGGTATGTTTTTTGTTTTAATATTAATGTGTTAATATTGATTAATTGTATCAATATTTTCTGCTTAATTTTACTACTGATCATCGGCTTTTTTATCCCATTTTGTAAAAAGTCTCATCATTCTGTGTCATTAATTTTGTGTTTGTTTTGTTGTTTGCAGAGTACCTATCGCCTAAGTGCCCGGAACGTTAGTAACGTATTTTATTAATTTTATTTTTATAGACATCTCCGTCATGCATGCAACGGAGTGAGAAACATGAATTTCCTGATGCAATAAACTAATATATTTACAGATTCACTATCTAGAATCACGCCAGTCGAAATTGGGAACTAGGATTTGAGATAATTACTTCTTATCATATTCAATATGTATTTGAATATAAAAAAGGTTATTGCAGCTTCGAACTTCTTCATATCTTAATTATGAACATTTTTTGTAGACGTATTTTGATTTTTTCCAATTATCATGTAATTCTTTCTAATTGGCTCTTTTATAAAATATAGACATCAATTAGACCTTCAAAATTTCAAATTTACCTTCTCTTTATTATTCAATTTGTGTAGTACTCGTTTTTCTCCACCTTTTGTACCTCTCTACCTGTAATCAATTGAATTTTATGTTGGAAGGCCTTGATAATGAGAACATAACCATCCTGAAAATGGACGGATATAAGTTCAAAACTGCAACCAACATATACCTTTTTCTAATGCGTTTTATAAAGCGTTTGCGACTTGAAACATAATTTTAATCTGGAAACTTAATTCCTGCCCTTTCTTGTAACGGCAGCGGCACCTCTTGGGGGTTGTTTACGTCAATGTAGTTAGTCGCTGACATTTTTTTAATCTCAATTTCGATCGGCACCGATCAACTAGAAATGGACATCTAACACTTTCTAAAACACCATTGATCTTAGTCAATATTTCCAGTACGTAACTTGTCCGACAGATCTGAAGCCGCCCAAGGGCCTACGTCAGATCTACAAAGAACATGGACCAGAGGAGTTCGCTAAAGCGGTTCGCGGCAAGAAGAACCTTCTGCTGATGGACACGACGTTCAGGGACGCCCATCAGTCGCTACTGGCAACTAGGGTGAGGACGCACGATCTTCTCAAGGTGTCGCCGTTCGTGTCTCACCATTTCGCTCCTCTATACGCGTTGGAGAACTGGGGCGGTGCCACCTTCGACGTAGCCCTTCGCTTCTTGCACGAGTGCCCGTGGGAGCGGCTCGAGGAGATGCGCAAGATGATACCGAACGTGCCATTCCAGATGCTACTCAGAGGCGCCAACGCCGTCGGTTACACCAACTATCCAGACAACGTGGTGTACAAGTTTTGCGAATTGGCTGTGAGTGTTTTCTGATATTAATCGAAGACTAATATCTAAAATTGAGGGATTTGTTGATTAAATGTATAAATATAATAGTTTTTTAATGCAGGGAAATTCGTATTTTGCATTAATTTGAAAACAATTTGATGAGGTCATATGCTTCTGCTATAGCATCACATTTATTCCAATATTCTTGTTGATAAAAGTTATATATGTACTTATATATGGTCAATGTTAGTTTATATTTTATTTAACTGTATAGTTCAGATCAATCAGATCATGTCGCTAATTGTTTTATCTTACTTAGGTACAAACCGGTATGGATATATTCCGAGTATTCGACTCTCTGAACTACCTTCCTAACATTCTGGTGGGCATGGAAGCGGCAGGAAAAGCTGGAGGAATAGTTGAAGCTGCCATCTCTTATTCGGGCGACGTTAGCGACCCCAACAAGAAGAAATACGACCTCAATTACTATCTGAAATTGGCTGAGGAGCTGGTTAAAGGTGGCACCCACGTCCTGGCCATTAAGGATATGGCCGGACTGTTGAAACCTAAAGCCGGAAAGTGAGTGGAAAGGCGTACAATTTATTTTTCCTCATGGAATGTTGTCAGATTGAGTAAATTTCAATGTGTGTTTCCAGACTTTTGGTAACGGCCTTGCGGGACAAGTATCCGGACCTTCCGATTCACATCCACACCCACGACACCAGTGGTGGCGGTGTGGCCGCGATGTTAGCCTGTGCGGAGGCTGGAGCGGATGTTGTCGATGTTGCAGTCGATTCAATGTCCGGCATGACTAGTCAGCCATCGATGGGGGCCATAGTTGCCAGTTTGCAGGTATGTTTACTACACTGTTTGGTAGTTATATCGCCTTTTTGAGGATTTCACAAGAAATTATTGATTAAAAAATGTTTGCTATAACGAATTTTTCCAAAAAGAAATATAAGATAATCATAATTCTATCACCTATTAAATTTCGTTGTTTCCACTACCACTGACAGAAAGAGAAAAGAAAATCCTGACAACGTACGATTACATAGTAATAAAAGTATCAGTTTTCATATTATTGAAAGTTCATATTCATCTTCCTTTCGTTTATCATCATTTTATTTTCATCAAACTTTCATTTTAATTGGAGAGTAAACACTGATTATGTAAAACAGAAATTAAACAAAATTAATTTTGCGATAAGAACAGTCAGTAAATATATGAATGAAAAAAATTTAAAAGTCTTGTATCACGCAAATTTTGAATCAATTCTAAGATATGTGATTATATTTTGCGCAATGCAGTATAATTTGGAGGATATTTTTGTAGTTCAAAAATGAGTAATGAGAATTATTTATAAATTACCTTCAGAAAATCCTGTCCAGGTTTTTTAAAAGAAAAAATTTTTCAAAGGTGTTCGGTTTATACATGGAAGATTATTTAATTTCAATTAACAACAGAGAAAGGTTCACAAAAAGCAAGATGGAGTCATGGTATAATACAAAATCAATAAATTAAAATTAACACACTTGGCTTAAGTTTCACTAAATATTTTAATAACTCTACATATGTTTCGGGTGGTTAACCCATTATCAAGAGTATACAATGTTACTGAATACTTGATGAAGCCACTCTGTTGGCGAAACTTGTTACCTTTTAACTTAATTATGGTGAAAATCAGAAAACTACTTAGTTTTATTTAAATTACTGAATAATCTTGATAATGAGTTAACCACCCTAAATATAAATTCATACAAATTTATATGTAGAGGTTTTAAAATATTTAGTGAAACTTAAGCCAAGTGTGTTAATTTTAATTTATTGTTTTCAATATAATGTTTCACCAAGAGATAAGCGAAACCTCCAAGTCATTTAATACAAAAATCGTTAAATTTTAATTTTCCAATACACCGTTTGATGCTGACTAAGAAAAATCCTTCATATATGTGCATAAAAGTCTTTAATAAACTACCAAATGAAATGAACGAGACAAAAAATAGTAAACAGGTTGTAAAGAGGGCAAAACACTCTTAAATATTTAATAGTATTGGCATTTACTTGATGTAAATCCATTATAATTGATTATAAACTTGAATTCAAACACTTGAACTTATGATTTACACTTTATTGACTTCTTACAAACAACTTCTTCAGATGCAAACAGAATAAACAGAAATATTATTCTGTTTGCATCTGAAGAAGTCGTTTGTAACGACGAAACGCGTCATGATATGTAGTCAATAAAGTGTAAATCATAAGTTCAAGTGTTTGAATTTAAGTTTATATTCAAAAACACTCTTGATAAAAAGGGTGCCCTATAACTTAAACGAATTCTTTGATATGTAAAAAATGCGAGTTGTTTATTCGTAGGAAACTTGATTCCATTTTTTGACCTCGTTTGTTTAATTCTTTAGTGTAGAACATTACTCTGATGTTATTTGTAAACATTTAAAAAATAAAGCTAATTTTGTTTGTTATTCTATGATTTTTATTACACAAAACAAGCCTTTATATGTGATATTTTACAGGGAACCGACTTGGACACCGGATTGAAATTAGATAAGATATCCGAATACTCTGCCTATTGGGAACAAGCGAGAACTTTGTACGGGCCATTTGAGTGCACCACTACGATGAGAAGCGGTAATGCCGACGTCTATAATAACGAGATACCTGGAGGACAGTACACCAATCTTCAATTCCAGGCTTACTCTTTGGGTAAATCAGCGCTTTCTCTTTGAATAATTTTCTTAATTATTTTGATTCAAAACATAATATCTACATTTTTTCTACCAAACATATTAATTGTCGCTGGAATTTTAATAGTAATAAATTTTTCAAAAGTCTCAGGGAAATTTTTCAACTACTCATATATCATACCAATCATAAGCATTTCTATTTACAAATTTAGAAGAATTACTTTATAATTAATTGCATCGATTTTGTAAATTCAAACCATTTAAATACGATACTTTCCCGTAGGTCTTGGAGATTTCTTCGAAGACGTCAAGAAAGCTTACGCCGAGGCTAACCAACTTTTGGGTGACATTATAAAAGTGACTCCCAGCTCCAAGGTTGTCGGAGATCTAGCCCAATTTATGGTACAGAACAAGTTGAAGAGCCAAGACGTGTTAGATAAAGCGGAAGAATTGTCGTTCCCGAAGTCGGTAGTGGAATACCTGCAGGGTCACATAGGTCAACCTTACGGTGGTTTTCCCGAGCCTCTACGCTCTAAAGTGTTGAGGGACATGCCCAGGATTGAGGGAAGACCTGGTGCGTCTCTTCCGCCTTTGGACTTCCAGAAACTGGCCACCGAATTGAAGGAAACGTTCCCTATTGCGAGCGATAGGGACGTAGTTTCTGCATCTCTGTACCCCCAGGTAACCAACGAATACCTGGCTTTCAAGGAAAAATTCGGACCAGTAGATAAGCTCGACACTCGAATATTCTTAGTTGGTCCAAAAGTTGGAGAGGAATTTGAAGTGACGATAGAGAAAGGAAAAACTTTGGGAATTAAAACTTTAGCCATGGCTGAAGACTTGACCGAAAGTGGTGACAGGGAAGTTTTCTTCGAACTAAATGGAACATTACGATCGGTGTACATACAAGACAAAGATGCTAGTAAAGAAATCGAACATCATCCAAAAGCTAACAAGGCGAATAAAAACGAAGTAGGAGCCCCAATGCCTGGAACAGTGATAGATATTAGAATAAAAGTAGGAGATAGAGTAGAAAAAGGAACTCCCCTTGTGATTCTTTCAGCAATGAAAATGGAAACTGTAGTGCAATGTCCGGTAGCAGGAATTGTTAAGACGATAAATATTGACATGGGAATGAAACTGGAAGCGGAAGACTTGTTGATTACTGTAGAATAATATTGAAGTACTTAGTTTTTGTAATTGGTTCACTTTGTGTTACCACTGTTAGTGTTTTTAATTGTAAATTAATGTTCACTTGTTGATCTTTTATTGTTAAGTTTTTAGATAGTTTTGTTTAATTATACAAAATTTTATTCCATCAATACTCCTAGTGTTTTTGATGTTTTTTATACGTTTGTGAATTTTTTGAACGCTTTATTGGGTAATATTGCTCTTTTTCCATAAATATATTTTTTTAAGAAAAAAGGGTGTTTTTGTTAATTAATTAATAAAAAAATCAGTAGATTAATCAGTTATTAAATATAATTATACTGAATGGGTTTTTAAATTATTTTGGATAATTATGTGCTCAAAGAATTTTTAATAATATATTATAACTTTTAATACAAATATGGACACAATAATAACAATATTCAACAATTCATCCAAATATATTTCGAATTGTGTCATTAGAATAGATTTTTCTTCATTTTTATTGTTAAATGCTGTTTTATGACCAATTTGTCGAATTCTGAGTTGACACGCGATTTGTCTCAAAATAAATGAATTGTTAAAAAATAATAACATTAACAGATTAATTAATATGTTTAACATATTAAATTGATATGTTGACTGTGTGGTAATTCATTTTTAATAAAATTTACAAGTCATAAAACCACTGAATTTATTGTAAATACTAGTTTCCAGTTATAGTTGTAAATACAATGAGTTTCTAATTTTGGAATAGTCGAAATTAGTTGTATTTACAATAAATTCAGTGGTTTTATTATGACTTGTACCTTACTGAAGTTTAATTCAAATGAATTTTTGTCGTTTCCAATGAAAAAATTGCAAATACAATTGAAAAATGGTATTTACAATTGTAAAAATCTTTTTTGAAAATAACATTACAATGTCATTTTGAAAAAAATGGAGGTAAATAAAAGGAAATATAGAAAAGATTATTAATTTTTAATAAAACGGACAAGTATTAAAACCAAGGAATTTATCTAATAACTAGTTGTAAATACAACTAGTTATAGTGTAAATACACTGGATTCTGAATGCCGCAATAGGCAAAACTAGTTGTATTTACAATAAATTCAGTAGTTTTGTTAAGACTTGTAGAAAATTGTAAATATGTACAATTAAAAAATGGTATTTTCAATTGTAAATACCTTTTTTAAAATTTCATTTTGAAAAACTGGAGGTAAATAAAAGGAAATATAGAAAGGACATTCATTTTAAATATACGTCTTGAAACCAATGAATTTATTATAAATACAACTAGTTTCCCTGTTATGGTGGTAAATTCAAGCAATTGCTAAATGCTGCAATTGGCGAAACTAGTATTTACAATAAATTCCCTGTTATAGTGGCAAATACAAGTAGTTTCTAAATGCTGCAATAGGCGAAACCAGTTGTATTTACAATAAATTCAGTGGTTTTATGAGTTCTACTTTACTGAAGTTTTATTTAAAAACATAATGGTTCCCAATAAAAAAATTGTAAATACAATTGAAAAAATGGTCTTTACAATTGTTCAGGCCCTTTTAAAATGACATTACTATGGTCATTTAGAAAACTGCAGGTAAATAAAAGGAAATATGTCATTCTGCTTATAAAAATGCAGTAGATATTTGGCGATACGTAATTTGATTTCACTGAAACCATACCAATTTATAGTATCTTTTGATTGAGCTAAAATACTCTACAAAACACTTAAATGAGCATGTTATGGAGTGGAAGGTTCACTCCTGACAACTATATTAATTCATTTAATTAATATATTTATTTATTTATTTAAAATTAACGTGTCTCGACTACTTGGTCATTGACACATGGTACAATTTATACAATTTCATGTAATACTGTTAATGTTACAGATACTCAATTATAATTGACAATTTAATTGTAGTTAAATTAGATAGAGCCGTTATTTTTTCTACATGTGTAAGCTACACAAGGTTGTATAAACCACATTTCTCGATGAACTTTAGTGTAACTTCGATTTGGGCCGTTGTGCTCAGAATGTCCTTGATGTTGTTCTTCAGTCCCAGTTGGTTACGAACTGTCTCATTTTTTGGACACCAGATGAGTATACGTTCAACTGTAAGGGTGATATTATCACAGTAATCGCACTTGGGTTGTTCGCCTGATGTCATCAAATAACTATGGGTCAGTTTCGTATGACCTATTCTTAGTCTCCTAGCTACTAATTAATTAATATATGTGAAATGGCAAATATCATTTTTAAAGTTCAGAAGTTTTATTATGATATTCAACCATATGTTTTTACGTTTGCTCAACATTAATAACTGAACATTCAAGAATTTTGTTCCAGAATCATTTTCTTAATGGAAATTTGGAAGATTTCTGTGGTCTATTTATACGACTAAAAAAATAATATTAAAATTAGTTTTCTCAATGAACTTTTCCTAATAAACTGTCTAGTGAGTGAGTGGGGTATTTTGTCTTTAAAGAGAAAGAGAGATTTTTATTTATGAAAAATCCTAGAAAATTTCAGTTATATAGAGAACACTGAAGGAATGGGTCATTCCCAAATAATTAATAAAATTCAGCAACAAAAACTGAACACTTATTTAGACTAACGAAAGGAATAAATAAAAAACGTATTAAAAACAATATTTAACTTTATTTTTAAAAGCACACATTCTTTATGTAAAATATATTACTAAACTTTTGAAATTATTACAAATAATATAAATATATATATAAAGACTCCATCCTTATCTTTGATAAGCAAAGCTTCCCTCAAATAGAATTATTGCAACAAAACAAATGTTAAAACGAACACAGCGGCTGAACAATTTTCGCAAACATACTGAAGTAGTTATATGTATTAAAAATACACGAATTGAAGAACCTCTACATTAACATCAAGATCTCAATTCTTTCTCGACTTTATTCTCCTGTCCAATTGCTGCTGCAGATTCGAACAAAATACTAATCACATTTCTTAAAAGTCATCACTGGGTCCAAGTCCTCCGAATTATCCATATACATCACACCGTCCCAAAATCTCAAATTTTCGTCACCATATAAGATTTTTATTAGAATTCAATTTTTGTGCTCCTGTTTATGTTCACTTCTGGACCAAGTTATTAATTTAATTTATTATGTAAATTTAATTTTTTTAATCGAAAACTACTGTTATGTGCATACTACGAGAAGGAAAATGGCTAAAATTCAAAATTAAAAATAAACAGGGACTGATTCCGTTCAGTCTGATCAGGTAAAGCTTACAGGTAAGAATATCAATGGAATAGAACGGGATTTACCTGAAACAAAAAGGAATGAATTAAAAAAATATATTTGAATCCATAAACAAAACATTGTAGTTCAATACAACTAATTCAATATGGGATAGTAAAGTTCAAACTCACGTTTTTTTGAGAGTGAAAAAGCTGCGCCGTTTTGAATCTTCTTTCTGGGCTGAAGCTGGCAATGTTTGAGAGCGCGACGGTCCTGCTGAGTCGACGTCAGCTCTGTTGTTAATTTTGGTAATCCACATGTTCATTTCTGCTTCGTTCTGGGCATGTAACAAGAACTCGGCCCCACTCTCCAACCTACAAGCACAAATATTTGCTGAATTTAATAACTAAGAACAAATAAATAAAAATGCGAAGATATTATTTGAATGAGCTTGATTAATTATTTCATTACATTCATGCTTTACCATTATTGTTGCTTAATATGTGTTGAATTTTTGCCTATAAATCAGCTTTTTAGATGGTTATTTGAAAATCCTAAAATTTTCTTTATATTAATTTTAAATGTTGCATTTATTTTTCACCTAGCGACTCAAATTTGCCCCAAAAAATTTCCTAATTGTTTTGGTAGTTCTGTGTTAAAATATGATTTTCAAATAGGATATTGATTCTTCAACTACATAGAGTTGAGAGGAATGAAACCCC
This sequence comes from Henosepilachna vigintioctopunctata, assembly GCA_030704895.1. Taxonomy (NCBI): domain Eukaryota; kingdom Metazoa; phylum Arthropoda; class Insecta; order Coleoptera; family Coccinellidae; genus Henosepilachna; species Henosepilachna vigintioctopunctata. Next base: position 452,623 of record JARQZJ010000034.1, read on the forward strand.
AAAAAGGATCAATTAAGATATTTATTCTTAACATAACATTCTTTACCAATAAGTTTTCAAATTTTACTTTATCAATAAATGCCCCTATTCATTACTTATACCAATATTAGATAAGAACTGGAAAAGATTCTACAGTTTTTTCACTTTCAATTAAACATTTAATCTAAACGAGATGTAGGTTCAGTTTTGAATGCTCCATTAAACTTGAATCAAATTGCCACTTAACTCGAAAGTTATCATATAACATTGAAATCTATATACTGCAATATATTCAAGTTTGTCTAGATCAACACTAGACGAATAAAAAGTAATTTTCAGTGTTGTTTCAACTGAACAACAACTAAAATTAGTTATGTTTTACTTACTTCAATCGGAATACGTTCTTCTTCTTCTTGTAATCATCAGCCCGACTAGCCTTAGCTCTGTGAAGCGAGAGCGGCGCCTCTCCTTTGAACGTCTGATCGGCAGATGAGTGCGCCGTCTTGGCGTCCTTGTAGAAGGAAAGTTGTGACCCGCTCAGCAAGACGTACACCTTGTCCCACGACCTGTTTGACGCTTTCGACGTCGTATTCTCCCACTCGTGCTTGCGGACAAGGCTACCTTCCACATTATCGTCGTCCGTTGGACTGCCACGTTCTAAGATAGGCATCGTTTTATTAGTGAAGGTTTAATGCACACAAATAAGTAAAACAGAAAATGTTGTAAAATAAGAACAATGACGGCATAAGAAGGGGGTCATGCCTTTTCCCATCACGGCTTAAATAGGTCCTAACGCCCAAATTAATTACATTCAATTTGGCATTACCTACTACCCAATTAAAATTACCTCATCTATATTAAATGGCCAATTGAATTGACGAAGGAGAATTTAATATTATGTTGATAAAGATGAATTACGATAAATTTCAAATGAGCTACTAATATACGAACAGAAATATTTTCCCATTATTGATATACATCATATTTTTAACTTGCTAACAAAAAGAAATAATATTAACTTCCAGTTTCAAATATATCAGACAAGTAGTCATAATTAACATTAAGTTGATTTCTGTTTATTTAGAGGATGTGTTAAAGGCGATAGTAACATTAATTTTTCATCATCGACTTCTGTCTACCGTCCAGCAGGAATGCTTTCGAGAGAAGATACAACTCGTCTTCACGAAGCATTGCTGGTGATGTGTTAAAGGCGATAGTACCATTAATTTTTCATCATCGACTACTGTCTACCATCCAGCAGGAATGCTTTCGAAAAAGGAAACAACTCGTTTTCAAGAAGCATTGCTGGTGAACTTACCAGGAGTGGTTGCAGCAGCTTCGTCGTCGCTAACCGCCCCCGAGCTCTTCGAAGAACCCTTCTTCCATCTGAAACTACGGAAGGGGGACTTGCTTCTCGAGCGGTCCTTACGCTTAGCCGGTTTCTCCTCCGATTTGGGTGCTTAAGAACGAAGCGAAATGAAGCAATAAACAACACTTAAGGCATGCAAATTACAAGTAAATCGGGAAATCACATATAAAGTTGGTAGTTCGATATAAGGGCAAGAAAAAATAAACCGTCTGAAACAATAGGAAACAGCATCTATTGTTTCAAAATTATTGACGAAACAAGAGGATATATGATAAATATAGTTTGAATATGAATCAGAAATAACGAATTGGATGCGATACAGAATACATAATATAATTCTATTCTTTGCACTTCTATGTGTACTCCAGGACAATGTTTTATGATTGCGAAGTTTTACTGTAACCATAAACTATGTACTTGAAATAACTGGAGGTGCTTACCTCCAGTTATACGTAGAACACTTTCGAGATTATCTGCAAAAAGGATGGAGATTTAGAAATCTAAAATAATCCACAATCGTTGGACCAATTACCATTATCCATACCATTACACAAAAAAGGTTTCAAGTACTTCAATCAACAATAAATGCCAAATTCTTATGGTAATAGGTAATCTTCAGATGCATAGAATTATTTACATTTACAGAGATAACTTGAAGAGAAGAACCATAGAAAATGGTTAATTTTGTGGGGTTATTTTCTCTTAAGTAAATACTGCAGAGAAATTTCAGGAGAACGAAAAGGAATTTTTGGAAAATATTTCAAATATTTTATGAAAGATAAAAATTCACTCAATAAAATTCTTTTTTCGGGTCATTTTTAGACATAATATAATTAGCAAATATCCGAAGTACCAACTTTCCAGCTTTATAAGGGGAAAAATAACGCAAGTACTTACCGGGGCCAGGTTTTTGAACGCTACTACCATTAGTACTACGCTCGGGGGGCATTGTTTGTGATTTGGGGGTCCTCGGGCTACTACGTGATGCCTCAAGGTGCTGGGCTCCATGCACTAAACGTACAGACACATGCTCATGCATTAGGACACATGCCCGATAAAAATTTCTACTACCTAATATTTCTATAAGAAAGCTTTGATATTTGAAAAAAAGAAACTTGGCAAAATATATTTGACTACAAAGCCTTCTTTTAGAAAATTATAATATTTGAACTTTCCTGAAGATAGAAATTATACTCAAAATGCCAGAGAAACAATTAAATCAGATTTTGAAAATAATAGTTTCAATATATCTACTCCACAAAGTTAAACAACTTTTAGATTAGAATTACAGCATATTAGTAGAAATTCCAATATCATTCAAATATTTCAAAATTACCTTAATTAGATTGATTTAACAAAAAAATTGATCAAAAAATTATATACTGCAATAAAATATCTCATAAAAAATAAAATTTGCTTCAGAAAATATATACAGATAAGGCACATTAGCCTGAAAAAAAAATTTATATTTTTAAATTTTGGGTTTTCAAATCTACGTTTCGTATTTTTATTTATATTTGCTGTTTTTGTCAAGTTCAAATGTTACTATGATCTATTCTATGATTGAAATATAGAAAAGTATTTACTCAAAGAAAAAAACCATAACAAGTCTGATATTCATAACCAAAAACAAAATAGTTAGTAATAAAGCAACAAGAACAAAGGAAGCAGACTTCACAAGAAAGAAAAGCAAGCGATTTGAAATAAGATAAAATACTTACCTGTTAAATTAAAAAGAGATTTCATTCATGTATTAAACGCAAGAAATAGAAAATTATTTGTCATTAAAGTCGGCGAAAAATCGACGTGTACAATCAGGTCAGTGATGAAAAATTAATGAAATTGTGCAAAATATTAACGATTGTGTGAATGTTAATAAGATAGTGGCATATTATAAAGAATTCTGTTTGCAAGCAACAGAAACCATCACCTATAAGTACATTTGTTAAAAAGATTGAAAGAAAGAAATATCACTAAAATAATCAATATTCAAAATATTAAGAAATATTGAACAAAAGGAAAAACAAATTGATTTACATCCAGTGATATTTCTTTCGAAAGTATATGTTAAATTTACCTTCACCAGGTGAAGTAGCTTTCAAAGAAGTCCTCTGACTTCCCGCTGCATATGACGAATTTCAAAAGAGAAGTTAAAATATTCAACAGTTGTTAAGAGTATTATACTACTAATTATAAAAGTTTGCAAGTGAAAAAAATTATTTGTAGAGTGGTTAATTTTTTACAAGGACTACACAGCTTCTCTTTTGCATCAATGAAAATTAAAATAATATCGTTATATTGATATCAAACTCGTCTTAATAATAAAAATAACATGAATTTAAAATGTCAAAACTATGTAGTCGAGAAAATTTAATACCATCGAAAATTTTGTTTAAATTCAATGTTGGCTTACCTGTCTTTTCCTCAGTGGCTGACGCGCCTGCATCGGGTCTGTCTGCTGCAGCGGCCTCTGCCGCCGCTTCGGCCAACTTCTGTGCCCTTCTTTCAGCTTCTTCGGCCTCTCTACGTGCTCTCTCCTCTGCCTCTGCTTTCTCTTTGGCTTCTTGTCTTCTCTTCATTTCTCTCAATTCGAACTATACAGAGAAGATTGTAAGAAATGCTGTCTAGATTTATTTAAACATTTTATAGCTCATTTTAGCTGGAAAGGAACATTGGAATGTTTTTTTTTTGCGTGAAACCATCACGAAGTTCTTGTAGACTCAAGAAAATAGTTGAAATTGAAACATTTAGAAGTTTTTTTTTCTTCAAACATCAGAAGTTTGTATTACTTTCATTGAAAGTAATACAATACAGGCGGTAGAAAATTAACAAGATGTCGTTTATTTGCTTCTATATTTGACCAAGGAATCGAAAGTGGAATTGAGGGTATTATAAAGTGATTATAAATACTTCGAACTTTGTCCAACTCAACTGAGAATCATTTGGTTATAAGTTGTTAAGAGCCTGAAACGTGCTAAATAAAATTGTTTTTAGTAGTATCCAGGAAGTCTTTAATTCAATCGATAATATTTTTGAAGCATATCATCTTGTTTTGGTAAGAAATGATATCTTTTTTTTTTGGTCATTTCAGGATAGAAATGATTAACAATATTAGAATATCAAATATTGTAGCAGGACTTTGTGGTAGCAAAATAGGCCTTATTCGAATGAACAAATCTAAGGAAAGCGGTAGTTAAATAGTTCAAGCATAGCAGGTTAGTACGCAGTTGAATCAGCCTCCAAGCATCCAACTTACCGATTCGAACATAGAAGTTAGTGGAAAAGATTTTCGTTTCAACCTAAAACCCACACCGACCTTTTTCTGCCTCAAGAACACATTACTTTTACCACCGTCCACGTTCGTCTGATCTTTTTTACCGGCCATGAACTTAGTTTTTCCGCTTTCCATGAAATAAGCGAATCGCTCGGCCATTATGAAATCCTGAGTCAAAAACCTGTCGTTCTTATAACCGTTCAAATTCGGCAATCCAGAGGGCGGAGGTACCAAAGCGGGATTAAAAGTCTCCCTATCCCAATTCGGCTCGTAAAGCGAAACAGACCGATCGTACCTTCTTGGTACAGTAAGGATGTTCTTTCGAACGTTTCGCATCTCGCGGCTATCTCCAGAGTTACCGAGGGTTTTAGCTTTCCGCTTTCTCTCGTGGTGTAGAAAACTGACTTGCTTGTCAACTTTCTTGTCCTCATCGGGATAATATTTGATTAGGCCTCTCGTCGGACTGAACTTTCTCCTGCACCGTATTCGCGGTTTGTAAAAATTGTCCAGGTTTCTGACGAGCACCTTGATCAGCTCGGCGAGATAAGCCGGACTTAGGTCGCGATATCGGATGGGTTTAAGGTCTTCTACGGAAGGAGGATATATTGGTGAAAAATCGCAACAGTGGTACGTGTCCAATTGTTGTTCATGCAAGGTGACCAATCCATGGTTAAGTCGAACATCGCAACTTTCTAACTACAAAAACAAGCCATAAGAAAAGACAGAAAAGCAGATAAGTATACTGCTCGTTTTGTTGACTTTCTTTAGATAAGCTAAATTCCCAATGAAAATGTTATTTTTTCATAAATTCCATCAAATTCAAAATAAATTAGTTAAAAAGGTAGATCGTAACATTAACTTTCCCTCTGTTAAATATTTCACTGTTTGAGTTTAGAAACAATGACAATATTAAAAAAAGTGGCAATATGAGATAATAATTTTAAAAAATGGATAACTGAAGAAACGAATGAATGTCTATTAAATCCAGAGAAAAAAAAATTTTCTTACACAATTTGAAAACTTTTCATCTATATAAGTGTACAATTACTGTTCATCAAACTGAAAAGTTCTAATATTCAGTATGAAACTAAAAACCGTAACAAATCGTTGTAACTAATTGTATTAAATGTCAAATTTGTAAAGTGCTTTACTTGCATTAGAATTTCTGAATAACAGATGGCGTTTTAGCAAAAACACACCCTTATATGCCATAAAGTTAGCTTTCAAAACATAATGCTAAATTAAAAACAATTACCACAGTTAAAGACACACTAAATACTAATAATATAAGTGACAAAAAACTAAACATCAGGTTAACATAAAGAGACAGCAAAAGTAAACACTTTTAAACCCTTCACCGAGACTTCAAGCCATATAGAAATAAATACTTACTGTCGTTAATCGTTCGAGGGCGCTGAATCTCTCTTCTTGGGCGGCGGCTGATTTCTCGAACGCCTCGTGCTTCTTGATCAGGTTCTCCACGTCGTCGATGGTATGACCCAACTCTGAGCTCATTAGGTAAGGCTCCTGGGCGATCAACCAAGCTTCGGCGACGGCGGCATCTCGGGCAAATTGGTAAACTTCCAGAATCAGCTGGAGGTTCTCCCACCTTGAGAAAATATCGATTCATCATTACAAATGTACCTCAACCCATATAAATTCACTTTATGTTAATTGTTCAGCGACAAAGGAAAATCTAACAATAATAGAAGTTATTAGAATGAGAAAGACAATAGTATTACCTTTCCTCCCACCTCTGTAATACCGAATTTCTGTGATTACTCAAAGCCACCAATTTGTCCTTGATCTCCGCGCTCGCGTAGTGATTTCTGCTCAGCAATTCCTTTCCTAAAGATATGCACGAGGTGAAGTTGTCGTCCCTGGCATCGATTTCCGCCTTCAGACTCTGGTGATTGTTCATCAGAAGTTCTACGCCGCTCACGTCTCTCGGCTTTTCGCTGGTGTTCATCTGCCTGATTACGTCGTCCATCCATTGCATCAGCGTCCTCACCAGGTTGAAGAATTTGAACAGGTCGCCTGAGAAGCAGATTTATATCAGAGAAGGAAAATTACGAAAGTCATAATAGCACTGATACATTTTATACATATTTTATAAAATTATTAAAACTACAAATATTTCCAGGATATTTTCAGAATTTTGAAATATTTCAGAGTATTTACACTCCTCAAAATGAAACAAAACAATACCATCCAACAACAGTTTTTAGTTCTGGAGGAAATATCAATGACGTATCACATCATGAATGTGAAAGTCATGAAGAAAAAATGATACAGAAACTCAAGCATTTTAAAAACATTCCGAGATATTGAAAATGCAGTTTTCTTTAGGTAATTGTATATAGAGGAAAGAAAAATAAAATGAAAATAACCTTGTCAACACCTAGCATACCCAATGAAAAGGGTAATAGAAGACGACTAAATATTATATCTTATTTAAACATATTATTTGATATATATTTCAAATTATCAGGAAATTTATTGAATGCAATACACTGTAAAGAGTTTAAGCTACAACGTGGACTGGAGTACTAAAATGATTTTTCTCCAAGCCCTATAAGCATGTTAATCATCATTTTAAATAAACAAAATCTTCAAGCTTTTTTCAATTAGAGGCAAAGTTCAGTTTGAAATGTTTCCGAGCAAGTTATGGATTGATTACAGAAAATTATTTATTTATCAGAGAGGATGGGTTGAAACGTCCGCTTTATTACCGGTGTCTGCCAATTTTCCTCGTCTCTGATCACAAGCGGCCTGCAAGGCGGCCCAAGCGGCTACAACTTCTTGTTCTCTATTTGTAATCTCCTTCGCCCTATCTCCAGCGTAACTGGCCTGCAGTTTAGAAGATTCCTCTTGGATCTGTTGCACTTGAGATTGAAGCGTTAGCAGATCCTGCAAAAAACAAAGTTAAAATGAGACGTGACTTCTATATTTCACTATACTCTACTACAAGTACAACTTCAAAAAGGGCAACTGATGGACAAAACAATTTCTGAACTGAATACAGGACTGGGTACAGAACTGAAAATAAATGTTCTTTAGAGTAGTATATTGGAGTTTTCACTGTACTAAATGTAGTGGAATAATAAATGTTTGTTTTGAATTCAGCCCTTTAGTTGGTTATTTATTTATGTATTAGCTTTACTTTCCTCTGGTTTAATGTGTATGACACAACAATGTTGTGTATTGCACTTGTATTTTGTGTAGTTTTTATTATATTTTGTATCCAATAAATTTTGCTTTCGATTGTATTTGTATTAGACTTTGGTTTCGATAAAGAATCCCACTAAGAGTACTTAAATCAAGATAGTTATCATTATCTGTGCCAAAAATTCCAATTTAAATTTATACACAAACTGCTAAAGAAACCACAACATTTTGTGGAAAATTGTGGAAAATTTCAAAGAAAAATAGGTCACATTTTCTTGACCAAAATTCCTTTAAACTTTCAAACTTCTTCTCAAGTTACCTGCAGGAAGTTCTGATGTTTCCTTTGGAGCGCGTTCACTGAACCAGCGTCCCGGCCCAGTTCGTCGCTCATGGCCACCTGTTTCTCCAGTATCCGTCCCAGCACGTCCTTACAATCATGGAAGAACTTGTGCAGCTCCCTGGAGGCTGCCAGCATCTGCGTACGCGTCTCGATCAACTCCAAAAGATCCTGCCACGCCTCGTTCAGGCCGTCCTTCCATTCGGCAATCGTGGCCGAGTCGGAATGACCGGCGGCTATCAACTGATCGGCCACATCGTTAACCGCGGCCACTCGCTCCGTCCCGATGGCTTCAGTGTCCCTAGCGAATTCCTTGAACCGCTCCCACAGCAACGTGACGTGATCGTAGTCTTGACCGAGCTCGTGCGAAGAAGCGACCACTTCGCGGTCTGCTATCCACTGCTCCAGGTCTCCGACGTCCCTGTAAGACCGATCAGCAATTAGTTCAATTCGACAACGTTAAACTAGAACATAAACTAAAATACATTCCGAAATTGTGCGTCGCGACGCCACATTATCCAAGGGGCGTCGACTGTTGATGCGACAGAACCGAGTGACCCCTGTGCAAATTCTGATTAATCAAACACTTTGAAAAAAAATATATTATTCCGATAATCTGGAGCAACATGGAGCAATAGTTCAGAAACTCTTTCCAGTTGTCCACATCATTGACACTTTCAACTGAGGAAGAACAACTAATACCATTGTCCTGCGATTCAAGCCTTCAGCTTCAATACGATAAGGACAAACTGAATTTTGGAGCTCAGTCTATTATGAATATTCGGCCATGAACACTGCTACATCAATGGTTCTCTTACAACTTGCAACTTTGTTCTTGTGTGGAACTTGTCTTTTCTGCAGTTCCAGAAAAAATAATGAAGAAGTACATGTCGAAAAAAAGACGTAGAATATGCAATGATACTGGCAGTTTCCAAACTGGAGCCTTGACTCCTAAAACTATGCTCAGCCTTTACATTATCAAGTCAGTTACATAAATATTCCTTTTATGCTTATGTTTAGATTTCATTCCTATGTTCTAATAAAAAGTATAAATGTCCAAATGATGTTTTTTTGATAACTTACTAGTCTAGTACGAAAATTGTTGAATATTTCTGGTTGCGAGGTTGCGGAGAAAAATGGAAAGAGTACCAAAGTACAAATAAGTTTGGTAAACCTATTATAAACGATGAAAAAATAAAAAACGATGTGTTTATAACAGACAACTTTTACATGTTGCAAGAAAAAAAAAATAAAGAAAAAAAAACAGGAAATAGGAGTTTTTATAGACCTATAAAATTTTTTACACACTTGTAAAGTTTTTATACATGTAGTATTAGTCTCATTTGTCTGCTCAAACAATTTAACGAAATTTTTTATACATACATTTTTGAAATATCGTTCCTATGAAGTAAATGTAGATGTGGGATTTACAATGACTCCCAATACATGTATACAAGGTTTTACTGAACCCTCATTTAAAAAAATAATTAATGCCAAAAAACAAAAAACAACCCTAAATAAACACATAAATATAAATTTAGTAGTTAGATTTCATTTAAAAACATGAGAATTAAACTGTAAGCTACCTGTTCAAGAGGAAAAGTTGTAGGGCCTCGTCCAGCTTAGCCCGTCTCTCTCCGGCCAAATCTTTGAGCCCGGCATACAATTTGTCCAATTGCGACTGCTTCACAGCCACCTGCTCGGCAAGCGGATGACCTTCGGCAGCCAGAGAGCGCACGGTCTCGCCCAGACTTCGTATGGTGTCGGCGTATGCCTCGACGGCCGCCTCCAAACTCTCGTGCTTCTTCATGAAGTTGCGAGCAGACGTCTCGTCCTTTCCTACAATTAATAATTAAGAATTTTATTAAATTTCAGTTTAATAATACGAAGGGAGAGTAGGGCTCACCTCTATCTTCTACCATCATGTACAATTCTTGTTCGCTCATCCAACTTTCAGCTTCGTTGGCGTCAAACAGATACTGCTGAGCTCTCTCGTTCCTCAATAGGTTTTCTTTTCTATTTTCTACGGCATCTTTCAACTCCTGCCATGCAGTGTGGAGCTCCGCAATCAATCTTGCGAATTCTGATGAATCTTGGTGATCTAATGGAAAAAAGAAAGTTGTCTATTAATATTATTCAAAAAGCAGTTCTATTTCTCACCTTCGTCAATCAATTTCTGTCCGTTATTAGAAACAGTGTTGATCCTCGGCTCATGGTTATCGATTTCTGTCCTCAGCGACTGGTTCTTCTTTTCCAGCATGTTCACGTGGAACAAAGTGTTTCCGTATTCGGTCGACGTGGCTTGCGGCATCTTTTCCGCGATCCACAGAAGCTCGTCTTCGACGTCTCTTCTGAATTGGAGAGCCTCCTTCTTTTTTTCCAAAATTCTCTGTCTCTCCAACAGCGGCTGTTTCAATTGTTGGAAGCGCTGTTCGACCTGCGTCTTTTTCACCTTGATCTCTTCCATGTTCTTCTCTGGCGCTTTTGTCTCCAGGTGCTGCGCCTGCTTCTCCAGTTCGGACACCTGGCGAGCCTTTACCGCCATCTGGGTTTCTATCATCTGAAAATGTTTGGAGAGAAATAAGTCGATGAAATATTAGGCCAATACTCTATGATATTCGAACTGTAGTTAAGTTACGATTTCATGGATTATTGGTCATTTTTCCAATGAAGGAGATTTTTTTCATGTTTGGTCATTGAAAACTTGTAACAACAAGGCAAGGAACAAAAGACGAATTATGATAATGGAAGAAACCTGCCAAACGAAATGTCTTGCATCTCACCTGGTGCTTCTGCATCATGATGTTGACCGAAGCGAGATCGGATCCCGTGTCGTCGCTCTCGATCTGCTTCTCCAGCTCGTTCATCCAGGAATCTATGTCGTCGCAGGTCTGATGGATCAGAACCTCTCGGTTCGCGTCGAAAAGCCGTTCGCCCTTTTCCTTCGTCGTCGACTCGAGCACGTCGAACTGGTCGGCGAGCTCGTCGATCTTGGGCCGGATCAAGCTCGCGTACTCGGGTTTCTCCTTGGCCAGCTCTTCGCCAGCCTTCTCCAGGTTGTGCAGTCGCTCCTTGTTGGCAGCGATCTCGGCCTCGCAAGCCTGATGTCGCGTCCATTTCGAGTGGACCGTCTTGGCTGACCTATAGGTCTCGTCCTGTGCCGTGATGTGCTTCTCCTGGATCCATTCACCCAGTTCGTCGCAGTCTCGAAGATATTGTTGCAACTCCAGTTGGTCGCGCAGTTTTTCCGTCAATGACATGGCGCGGTCTCTATAATTGGATGTTTCAATAAACGACATAATTTATTAACTATGATATAAGATTTTTTGGCTTTTTCGATTTTAAAAAGGGTATATCAAAAATAAGATATTATTATTAATATTAATATGAGACAAATATAAATACTCAAATGGAATTAGGAAGTAAACATAGCAAATAAGTAGGAAATTAAAGAAAAAATTTGAAAATGAAGTTAGTATTTTCTCTTGTAGAGAAATTGAAATCAATTATAATGAATAATTGATGGAAAAATAATGAAAGGAATAAGCGAATAATCGTAACAAATAGTTTCAAAAATTAAATTATCACTTTGAGCAATTTCTATTAACAATTTGTAATTTTGAGTTTTTTGTTTGTAGACTGATCACAACATTACTTTTGCTAGCTACTCTGATGTCATCTTCAGATATTCATGGTCAATGATTGAAATAGTTTAGGAAACTGCTAATTTCGAGTTTTGTTTAAAGAATTTTGCGTTAAATCACATACAATTTCGTTTTTAATGATTCACATGAAGTGTTGGACTTCATTATTCACAAAATGATTCCAGAGAAAATTCAAAAAGATATTCAGAGAAAAGAGCCACTTAAGATATTCAATAAATAATCATCAAGTTCATGTTGATTAAGATCATCATGTAGATCAAAACACGTTGTGCAAGGACGAAAAGGCTACAGAATCAGATGAAGACAAAAATGCCTTTCATTAGCTATAAGCTTATAACTTTAAAGCTATAAGCTTTTTTTTTAGAGGTATAGAACTTTAAGTTTGCATTACTGTTGAAGATGGCGACAGATTTAACAGCTGAGAAGTGATTTATTCTAAGTTTGGTTTGGCAATTCATCATGAATAGACTCACGCCTGAACAACGCTCGCAAATAGTGCAATTTTTTTCCAAACGAGATTGCCGTTGTTCCCGATTTTCATAAGCGAATTTTGTTTAGCGATGAAGGGCACTTCTGGTTGAATGGCTACGTCAACAAACAAAACTGCCGCATTTGGAGTGAAGATAATCCTCAAGTGTATGTCAAAACACCGTTACATCCAGAAAAACTGACCGTTTGGTGCGCTTCATGGGCTGGTGGAATCATTGGTCCGTGCTTCTTCAAAAACGATGATGGCCAGAACGTTACAGTCAATGGCGATCGGTATAGAGCCATGATTACTAACTTTTTCATTCCTGAATTGAACAACCCTGATGTCCAGAAGCTGTGGTTTCAACAAGACGGCGCAACATGTCACACAGCTCGTGCCACAATCGATTTACTGAAAGACACGTTTGGTGACCGCCTAATTCCACGTTTAGGACCTTAAATTGGCCTCCAAGATCTTGTGATTTAACACCGCTAGACTACTTTCTGTGGGACTATGTAAAGTCATTGGTCTTTGCGGATAAGCCACAAACGCTTGACCATTTGGAAGACAATATTCGCCGTGTTATTGCCGATATACGGCCACAAATGTTGAAAAAAGTCATCGAAAATTGGACGTCCAGATTGGACTACATCCGGGACAGCCGTGGCGGTCATATGCCAGGAATCATATTTAAAATGTAATGCCACAAGATTATCTTTCGAATAAAAAAAAAATTATTGCCAATCGAATGATCCATCGTTATTTTATTGCAATTTGAAGTTCTATACCTCTAAAAAAAACACCCTTTACTTGAACCGTACTCAAAGAATTGTTTCGATTAGTTTTCCTATAGCGACATAATTTCTATAATGTGATGAAAAAGTTTCTCACCTGTTGGTCGTGCGCCTCTCGTCGATGACGTCCGCCCTCTTCGCAATCTTGTCCCCTGCGAAATGTCCCTCGTCCTGGAGACGGCGAGCGAACTGCACTACAGTATTCACCTTCTCGTCGTTGGCCTCCATCGTCGTCAAGAAGGCCTCGTGCTTCTTTAGCTGATTCTCGGCCTGTTCCAGCGTCGTCGCCGGTTCGTCTTTGCTCAGAGCGTTCTCTTGCTGGTTCAATATCACCTCGACCTAGAACAAAAGAAAATATCCACTTAAATTTCAAAGTTGAATGCTACACATATTTTTTCACTATACGGTAACGTTATTTCAATAAACAGAGCTTTCAATCAATCGATGATAATTATTGATCAAATACAAACTGAATATCTTGTAATTAAGAAATGATTTACCTGTTTGGCATCGCGGTTCAGTAGCTGCAAGCTGAGGGACTGCGAGAGCAGCTGCTGTCGGTTCTCCCACATTTGATGTATCTCAGCCCAGCCGTCTTTGAGCGCCTTCAGTCTCTCCCTCAGGAACATATATTGTGGGTCCTGCTGGGTGCTCGGGTCGGCCGTCAGCTTCTCGCCGTACTCCATCATCTTGTCGTAGTCGTCAGTGTAATTGTCGATCTCCTCCCTGATGCTTTGGTGCTGCGAGAGCAGCTTCTCGGCCTCAGCGAGCGAGCTGGGCGTATCCTCGGAAGCGATATCGGTCTGGGTCTTGGTGAGCCAAGTTTGGAAGTGGTCGAGGTCGCGTAAGAAGCGATGCAAGTCGCCAGCTTCTTCTAGTTTGGCGTCTCTGTCTTTCAGCATGAGCGTCAATCGCTCCCAAATGATCTGGATCTGTAACATCGACCATTTCAAGTTAATTTATTCATCAAAATTAACACAAGAACACAACGTCAAAAATTCTAGTGCGAGCATAGTTAAAATTGAGCTCAATAAAATGTTTGTCATTAATGAAGAGTTATATTTTATTTAGACACATTTAGAGTTAAAGGGATGAAAGGGAAGGTTTACAAATGATTTTTTGCTTTGTTTTTAACAGTGATAGCAGGAAATTTACCTGTGCAACACGTTCTCTAATTACAGCAGCTTCTTCTGGGTGTTCTTTTTCAATACTGTCTGCTTCCTTTTCTAACGAATTCAATTTCGTCTGTATAGCAGCCAAATCTCTCTCCATGCCGCTGAGGCGTCTCTGCAACGTCATTATACCTGTCAAGTCCATCTCTAAACTATCGGTAGTCGTTATGATTCTGATCTTGTCTTCTATCCACGACACCGTCTCCCTGCATTCGATATGGAAAGTCTGTAAACCGTGCGCTGAGTTAAGTTCGTCCCTCTTAGCCTCCGCCTTTTCGCGAAGTTCCGCCCACTTCTGGTTGAGTTGGTTTTGACGAGCAGTGATCTGCTCAGAGTGGGGATGTTCCACGTGAAGCAGCTGACGCGCCAATTGATTGACTACGGCTACGCGCGAGGCGTTGGCGTTCATCTCTTTCTCGAAACCGTCGTAGCGATGTTTCATTATTTCGACGTCTTCGATATCTGGAAATAATACGATATATTAGTTGTTATTAGGACGTAATAATTTTTCTGGAATATATCCAACTTAAAATATATGGCCATTAAAAATCTTCAATTCAATACTTTTGAAAACAAAATTGTTAAAGAGTTCCTTTACGAAAGAATGAATAATAAGTTTATTTAAAACATGACAACTTGTAACATATAATTTCAAAGATATGCTAACGGTATCATTTTTGTGAATTCAATTGTGTGTTTCTTTTGGGTAATTTTGAATTAGAAACAGTGTTAATGTTGAGTAACATAAGTACCTACCATCCTAGAGAACAACAGAATAAAATTATTGAGATATATAAAATGTATATCCAATATTTAAATCAATTTTTAATTTGAAGTAATGGAAATTTTTTTCAAAAAAGGAAAAGTTACAGAGTGATAACAAATACTGTATAAAAGACTATTGTACAGCTCTAAATATTATTACGGTTATATTATTGTATGTCTTCTGACAGATACTACAAAAGTATCTATTTTAAAAGTATTTCTACCTGAGTGTTAGATAGAAATGAATTTAGAATTGAATCATTTGATATTCTAACAATTAATGAAACTTGAATACTTAATTAACCTTGCTACTACATTTTATTAGTAATCTAATTCAATGATTCAAAAGAAACACATTTTACACATACTTTCACAAAAAAAAAATATGGGGTAGTCTATGTATGTAATCAAAATCAACTCAAATAAAATTGCAAATAACAGATTTTTGAATATTAATATAACAGCCAATTAGTTCTCTAAATAAATGACTTAATTCATACCTCTAGCTGGTACCATGGTCTGCAACATTCTATCTTTCTCGTTAATCCATTGTTCAACTCCATCGCTTTCTGACAGAAGCTTATACAAAGACAACGCGTCGAGAAGCCTCTGTTTACGTAATTTGGCAAGCTCAAGAAGTTCCTTGTACCTGTTGTCGATTGATTCCAATCTTTGCCTTACTTCGTCCGAATTAGCAACGTCAGGACCAAGTTGTTCAGCTTGTTGGTGCAAAGCTGCAAAAACAAATCGCAATTGTAACTTTAATTTTAGATTCACTTATAACTTAAGCACTTCCTACATTGTTTTTCAAAAAATTGTTTTTTGAGAAAATTTATTCTAATTATTTTTCACCATTTAAAATCAAAATGAGTAAAATATTCATAGATCTGTAGAATATTTCTTCAAGTTACCAGTTAATTTACTCTTTAATACTACAAATTGAATCTTGTTTCCTCAATCTTAACAAAATATCTTGATAAAATCGTACAATATCAAGACCAGTTTTGAGAATTCATTTAATTAAGAGAAGAAAGCAATTAAATGAAACAGGTTTGCTCACTAAAATTCCAAACAAGCAAATAACTAATTATTATATCCTTTATCAAATCATTTCTTATATCAAAACACATACTATTTCCGCAATAAAAAAACTTGTTGACGAACTTGGTAACAAAGATCCAAAATTCAAGAATAAATTTGAAAACATACTTGGTTTCTTAATGAATATAGACCATATCAGATTCAAAGAAATTAACATGTTCAATTAATATTTTTTAAGATTCCTTGCATGAAAAATTTTACGGGAAGAATATAAACAAAATTTCCATGAAGGAAAATCAATGAAATTTTCATGCATTAGCAAATAGAATTTGCGTATGGGTTGGCTACTAACCTTCAATTGTGCTAGCGTAGTTCTTCAGTTCTTCGGTAACATCTTTGTGCTTCTTGAGCAGCGATTGAGCGTTGCCTTCGTCTCTGCCGACGTCTTCACTAGACACGAGTCTCAAAGTGTCCAGCATCCATATATCGATGTCATCCGCATCGGCGAACAGCTGGTGGTAGTCGACCGCCTCTTCGAGGCGTTTGCGCCTGAAGGCGGCCAAGTCGAGCAGGTGTTTCCACGCCGCCCTGATCTCGGCCAGTCGTTCCTGCACCTTCTCCGCCCCAAAGTGACCCGAACTAACGAGCTCGTCGCCAATACTGAGCACGGCATCCAACTGCGGCTCGTGAGCCGATATCTCGTTTTCTAGAGCCTGAAAACATCGATTAAAACTATCATTTTATCACTTTTATCGATGTTTGCCAATTGAATTCATGAACTTGGCAACAGTGGACATTCTAAGCGCCATCTGACGTTCCATTAAACATTGCCATACTTATTCTTATTTTGGCATTAGTTATTAAAATACCAACGAATCCATGAAATTATTGTCAATAGCAATGAACTAAACTATCTTTATACGGAAAAGGCTCTGCTCTGAATGATTCTTTTAATTCAAATACATCAAACACATACACATGATCATTGATCTTCAATAATTTAACTTAATAACCAGAGGTTCTTCAACATGTAAGACATAGTTTGAAGTTACCAGTGAAGGGAAGAACACAAGTTGTTTAAAAGTGGAGACCAATGCAAAAATATACAAAACTGTATTAGCCTTCATTAAAATGAAACAGAGCAGTGCTAAAAAACACTGTACGGATCTTAGTCATCAACTTTTTCTAACCAAATTATTGGTCAGGAATATAAACAATCCTAGTATAAGACAGTTATTCACCTTGTGCTTGCTCAACAGTAAATTAACGGTGGTAAGGTCGTGTCCCACGTCGGCGGTAGACACGATTTGCTCCTTCTCCTTGATCCAGTTGTCTTCGTCGGCCATGTCCCAGTAGAACTGCCACAGTTTTCTGCTCTCCTCTAGTCGAGAACGTCTCTCCACGGCCAAGCGCACCAATTCGGCGTACGCGTCCTGGAGCTGCTGCACACGTTCCACCACCAGCGATGGATCGCAAGGTCTGTAACCCTCTTCAACTTCCACGTCGACGAAGCGTTGCGACTGACCGGCCACGGATTTCACACGCTCGCCCAGTATGTTTATATCGGCCTCCAGTAAGTTGTGCTTTTGCAGTAAGTCTTGGACGCCCATGAGATGTTTACCGTAGTCGTCGGTAAGCAGGCGGGCTTTCAATTCCTCCATGGCATCTGAAAATCCAAGATAATTTATATAAAATTTTCATATATACCCATATTTTCAAGGACAATACATTTACATCTAATGAACATCAAATTTATGAAGTACTGTTAATTGAAATAAATAGTTATGTAGTATATCGATGTTCTGGGATCAAGATTCATTTTATTACTGAGTCTTTTCAATTATGCTGCAAAGTGGTCCGTTTGATTCAAAACCAATAGAAACTGGGTGACTGAAAGTACAAGCACTTTAATATCGAGTGGACGGCCATCTCTACAGCAGGTTTGCAACATTTCCTCAGAGACATTTTTAAACATACATTTTATCAAAACTGTACAAATATTAAGCATTCAAACATAAATACAATTTCAAAACAGAATTTTTAGAAACATTGTTACTACAAATAATTTTATCAATTTAAATAAATAGTAAACTACAATAAATGACATATATTTAATACTAATAATACTAAAATTCATTATTTTAGTGTCTCAACTGAATCAAGATGAACGATCAATTGGTCAAAAATAAATCTATCAGTCAAATTTGAATATTCTTTCTTACTAACGTTCTAATTTCTCACTAAAATTTGGTGAAAAAAGTTCATTAATTATTATTGAGTTTAATGTCTCAATGTACAAACAAATAGCTAGTTAACATATTAAGTGTTTAAATATCATAAACAGTAGATCAGAAACTCACCTAAAATATGTATCATTTCCTGGAAGGTCTGCTGCAAGTGCAGCGACAATTCTAATCTATGTCTACGGGCCCTAAGCAATTCCAATAGATAATTCCATAGGCGTAACACGTTCTCTTTCCTGGAGTCGATTCTCTCCATGTCGTGGTAATTCTCGGCTTTGAGTTCACCGGCGACGGCTACCACGGCCTGTACTCGTTCCTCGTAGGCCAGGATGTCCGTCTCGATGGCCTCGTGCTTCTTCGCCGCTGCCTCGACTGCAGCAAGATCGTGTCCGAAGTTGTCTTGAGAGACGAGACGCTGATTTTCAGACAGCCACGTCTCTCTCATACTGGCTTTCCGGTTGAAACGGGCAGCGAGCTGCTCCAATTTCTCCTGTCTTATCAATTCCTCGCGCAGGGCAAGTTCGCGCTCGTGCTCAGCCTACAAGAACGAAGAAAATGGTACATTAGAACGAAAGTTTGTGTTACGAAACACTGACATTCAATTTTCACAATTCAAAATTGAACTTTATCATTTGTATCTAAGAGTAAAAGTAGCAGCGAGACTTAAAAACTTGTTACCAGTTTTGTTTTTATATTGAAAGAGCATTTTAACAATTTAATATTTCTATAAATCTCTCTTTTTGAATATAACTTAAATTCAAACACTTGAATTTATGATTTACACTTTATTGACTACATAGCATTACACATGTATACTACATAGCATTACATGCTATGTAGTCAATAAAGTGTAAATCATAAGTTCAAGTGTTTGAATTTAAGTTATATTCAATTATAATGGATTTACATCAAGTAAACGCCAATACTATTAAATATCTCTCTTTTTGTTTGTTAACAGTAATGAACATGAAATGTCTCTAATCTTCATACAATATTTGAATTTGTATATTCTGAGAACTCCTAACTAACCTTTTCTAATCTCTCCCATGCTTTGTTGATATCTGATATCATTTTTCCCTCCTTTGGCGTGTATGGCCTCTGATTATTCGCCCTCATTTTCGATTGCAGCGTGAAAAGAAGTATTTCAAGATTTCCTTTTTCAACAAACTTTGGAGGTTTTTCTACGGTTCTGTAATTATTGAATTGTCCCAATTGCTGTTGAACACCTAAAAAATAAAGATAAAACTTACTAAATTATACAATACTAACCTAAAACAGTAGAGAATCAAAATTTTCATCAAAACTATAAGAAAAGCTGATTATATTACTAAATAAATTGAGTTAAGTTCCTTGAGAAATGTAAAAACATATCTGGCATAATATGGAAAATTGCAACCTAAGCACAAGTCTTTGGAGTTGTTGAAAGATTTCAAAGTGTTCATCCGAGGATGGGTCTCTTAAATTAAGGTAAGTGGTCACAGTTGATCTGCCCAATTCACAAACTTTCTTGCAGCAATGAGAGTTAAGCTTTTATCGTTCATAAAACGAAGATAATGGCAAGAAATATAGTAATAACTTTTGATTGTTGGCATTCAATGAGTCTTATGGTCATCGATGGCAATCTTAAGAAAAACGAAAGCAAGATTGCTTTGGATATTCAGGAAGAAATCATGAGAACACTTCAGACCAGACTTGAGTCCCAAGAATTGTAATAAATAGTGATTGGTCTGTACAAAATAAAAAAAGGTAGACTGAATTAGAAGTTTGAAAAAAAACGATGATTTTTTTAGGATAGGAAAAATGAAACAAGTCGAGCGAACTTTTCAGATTATTCCATTATATGTCTGAACATGAGAAAAAACATTTTTCAGAGAAAAATATTCGCAGGAGCCCGATTTTTATGTACATTCGTGCAACTGCTGTTTTCAATCGGCAGTACAGATTGAGCTCGTTATTTTCGTCTTGAACTAAAAAACCAAATATCTTATGATTTTCATATATTTTTCTTCTATATCAGGGGTTCCCAAACTTTTTTACTACGCCCCCTCCTGTTAAAATGGAAACCATCCACGCCCCCCTTCACAGTAAATTTTATGGGCATGTGAGAAAAACCAAGAATTACATTGAAAACAAAACATGTATTTTTAATAACACAAAGAACATCTGAAGAATCAATTTAAAGACATACTGTTAAAGAAAAACATAGACAAAAAGAACATAATAAACTAGTAAACTAGTGAGATGAGTGGGCTTGCATTTTCTGCATTAGTAAACCTATTCTTGGTTGTGTTGTTATAAGGGCACAACGTAAGTCACTGGTAACATCAAGTTTGTTTCTGAACTTAGTTTTAATTGCAACGAGGGTTGAAAATGCATTTTCACACAAGTAGTTACTCGAAAAAGCCAGATATAATTGAATAGCTGCCTGTGATACACGAGGGTACACTGAAATATTTGTTCCAAAATGATGACTTGTGCGTTTTGTCAAAGTCGTACTTGTCAGAGGAAGCATGTTTTATCTTCAAACCTTCTTCTTGCAGTGCTTCTGGCAGACAGTTGATATTGATATTGAATGGGTCTGTTGACAGTCTGCAAATACCCTCGTCGAAAAACAGTTAAAGACATGTATTGATTTTATTTATTTAGAAATTTTTATTTTTAACTGGTCTTGTGCTCACGCCACCCATGACATATCTTCACGCCCCCTTAGGGGGGCGCGCCCACCAGAATTGGGAATCCCTGTTCTATATGAACCAAGAAAAACTGAAAAAATAATGAAATCCGAATGTTTTCTCAGATTTTAAAAAAAATGTGTTTTCTGTGAAAAAATAATAATTTCAACTTGCTATAAAAATCGTTAAGAATTTTCGAAATTGTTAAGAAAAAATCTAGTTTTTTGAACCTTCTAAATCAGGATTCTCCCTTAATTTAGGCTTGATGTACTCACCGACAAGACTGTTCTCAAATTTCCTATCACCAAGGGAAGTAATAGTATCTTCAATCCACTTCAACAATTCACTAGTTAACGTTTCGTAGTCCTTGATCATTCGATCGTTTTCCATCGCTATACCGACCACTTTTCCGATTCTCTTTCCCTGGACGGTCTCCTGCTTCATCTTGCTGAAGTAATGATAGTATGTAACTACATATGTGATGATAGATTTCTCGTCCGGCTGATCGACGTAGCAATCTTCAGCGTCCAAGAGTTTGGTAAGGCCCAATTTGTCCTCGGCAACGTTGAAAGCGTTGTTCAAATTTTGTATTGGCGTCGCTTTCGACAACTTATCGAATTGTATGAGATCCGGTCGGTGTTTGTGTATTATTGCGTTGAAGGCGAGACCGTCGCGCCATGATGTTGTGAAGTTTCTTACGTTAACGTTATGATATCCAGCAGTCTTCATTTGACACCTACGAAAACATCGAAATTAAAACATTTGAACCGCCAAGAAAAGAAACATAAAGACAAACCTTAAAGTTTCTACCTAATTAACAAATTGCTAGGCAAAATTAAGGAATTTTTCATTTCTAAATATATTCACATTTTCAAAACTACGATAGTTTAGTTTGAACAATAGACTTGATTTAAATAGTATAAATTTAATTTATACAACAATGTTTTGAGCGCTTATGTAATTTCACTTATCTAGAAGGTAATTTTAGTGTTTCCTGAGGTACAAAAGAGTTGTACCTTCAAAAGAGAAAAACAATTCGGCTCGAAGAACCAATTGAAGCCTTGTCAGCAACGAACCCTTTCACGCCGATTTCTAGGAATCAGGAAAATTGGGCTTTAAATCTGTTGTCCATCAGTCGGCAACTATTCAACCCCCTGACAAGGAGTAGGCAGATTGAGGCCTTGTCGGGGGAAATTTGCTTGTGAGGAAATAGCCATCCATAATTCTATACATGGTCCTTCAAACAGTTGAACCACTACAAGACCAGCAACCAAGAGGACCATCAACGTCTATCTAGGGGCAGTTAAACACGGAAGGATCGACAGTCCAGGTCCTTCAACTTGAAAATACAAGACTAGCAACCAAGTGGTCCATCAGTCGTCAACTCATTCACCTGACAAGGAGTAGGCAGATTGAGGCCTTTTCAGCAACGAATCCTTTCATAACGATTTAACGACAACTAATCAATCCCCTGACAAGGAGAAAGCATAGCGAGTCCTTGTCAGGGGGTTTCTTTGTGAGGAATTACCACTCCAAATTTCTATACAATGAGTATCAAGTATCTTGTATATGTTTTTGACCAGCAAAAAGCAAAATGTACAAAATTGTCAAGAAAAACCCCTGTTTATGCACATGCTCTTAAGCAATTGGCGATTTGTCGAAAAACACGATGAAATATCCAACAATAATTAACAAACTTGGCTATAATTATCATCCATTCACGAATCTAGGCAAATATGCAACTAAAAACATTTTTCGTGTCTTGAGTAAATGATTAAACATTTCTCTTTTTTTTAAAACAATGTTATAATAAAGGTAGATGAATATTTTTTCATTAGAGAATCGTTTGATATCGTTTGATTTGGTTTAGAGTATGTTGAACTACAGGTAGATAACACAAAATATAATCCCATTTTTTAAACAATAAACATATTTTTCAATACAAAGTCAAGAAATTTCATTTTATCTTCTAATATCCAATTGTTTTCACTGATTAATCCGCAAATTAACTTACCACAAAAGAAGTGCATCCTTCGCCGACTTCGTTTCTTGGTTATCTGTCTCTTCTATTGTAATATCTTGAATCTGGAACCTCAATATAATAGTCCAGATCAATCCGAGGGATAATCTTGGATTACCGTCCACTATGTCGTGTGATCCCATATTTTCTAAGTGAACGCGCTGTTCTTTGAGGAACTGCAACGCTTTGTCTACATTTTCCAAACAGTGGATACGCATCTTTCCTTTGGTCGGACGGGGTAGTCGTTCGCCAGAAAGTACTTCCAACAGTTTTATCAAGTTCTTTCCGTCTCTCATGTCTGTATATAAGTCTGTGATGCGTGAATTTACTCGAACTAAGTGAGAATTTACCCATTTTTGGAAAGTTTTCTTTTGGACGCTCTCTCTCTCGTCTGAAAAAATAACATAAATCTGGTAAAAATCAAGTCTAAAAAATTTGAGAAGCAGATTAACAGTGGGAAGGTTGAATTTTGTGAAAATAATAGGTACAAACAAAACCAAATTGTTTGGAAGTATATTTTATATTCAAATATCAATTTTTTTTTCAATGAAAATCATATAAAAGAAATTATTTAAATATTTTTTATATAAATTATATTTTATATTGATTGATATATTATCTATCGATCAATACATTTCTAATCAATGGCAATTGATTAAAATATTATCTCAATCGATGAGTCATTAATGACACAAAGTATACATGTAGACTGCATTTAATGTTCAGAACTCTTATGTTCTTCATACAGTGCAACTTTTATAGGTGGAAGAACGCTGACAAGCACTATACATAGTAGTAATATCAACAGAAACAGAGGAAGGTTGTTTACACAAAATCACTGACTCAGCCTCTTTAGAAGCTCACATTAACTATAACAATGAATTGTTTTTGCATATAAACTAATATACTTTCTCAAAAATATATGAATTTGAGTTTGTTCCCTTCTTTAGTGCTCTCTGCTTTCTTCTTGCTAGGAGCGAACAGTCTATGATATAATATTTGACGTTTGGTCTGGGAAAAACCCCTTAAAAACCTAACCAGATCATGAATACTTAATACCAGTTTTTTAAAAACCCTTTTACACAAGATATGTCTGCTATCAGCAAAATGAAAGAGAAGTTTCTTTATGTACAAATGTGAAAAAAGCTTCTACTAATATCAACATTCTCCTGTCTTTAAATTGCTCATTACAAATGATAATTTTTGGTATTAAAAAATGATATGTAACATGTACATATAAGTCAGGTTGAGAAATGAGGGAGACGCCAAATGAAATAATTTTTTCAAGATACAATAACGCAAAAGATAAACAAAATTTTAATCAACACCAAAACTGATTTATACACTGACTGAACAACTAAATCGTCTACTCAAAAAATAATAATCAATGTGAATTATTCACTGTAAATAAGTGTAAAAAGATACTAATTAACACAGTATACCTATATAAACAATTATACATATGAACATAAAAAAGATGCTGTACTTTTGGCTGGCAATAAACAGTGAATTAGATTTCATTACCAATTAATATTTATAACCATTTAAATGATTACATCTTATGAATACAGCTGAAGACATTAGTAACTAAGTAAACAATTAATATCAATAGATATCAGTGAGTAATGAGTTATAACTGTGTTAATTTTCACTGTATATAAATGTAATTCTCATAAAGAATTACTGTAAAACTGGTGGCCATAAATAAATGTTTTATATGCAATACTTAATAAATGGTAAAAGAAGTTAATGTATATCCAACATTATTTAAAAATAATCTTTTTGTCAAGACTTAAATTAAGAGCATTTATTATTTACAAATAACTTGATTGTTGTTTAGTTTTATGGGTTGTAGAAGCATCAAATTTAAAATATTACTCTCAAATAATACTCTCAAGATCTGGAAAATTTGTTGCTTAGTGAAATTTATTGATATCCTAATACACCCAAAAATATTATATTGCTTCAAGTCTATTGCAGGTTAAATTCTATTAACTTTAAAATATCTCAAGATTGTCTAGCTGCACAATTTATCGATAATGAATCACCCTCTGAAGAAAAAGAAATGTTTCGAAACGTACGTCTATAAATCCAATTATTTTTTAAAATAAGTGGATTTATTATTCAATTTTATAATAAGAAGGAAAGATCTGAAAATAATACGATCACGTATCATTGTTCTGTTAAATTAAATAACATATTAATAGTTTTCACGATTAAAAAAGTCGACTCAAATGTGTAAATATATTGATGCCAATTAAAATTAATCTTGCAAAACGGAAAATTGAATGAAAATGCATACCTCTTAATTCTAAAACGTAATTATCGTAATATTTCTGTTCAATATCCACAAATTCGCAATTAGGCATTGCGCATAACATCCTTTTCTTTCACTATAACGAACTGTTCGAAAGGCGTGACTGAAGAATTTTTCAGGAAATGGTTGAGGTTTATAGATAAAAATTTCGATAAGTAAATTATATTAAACCGGCCAATGGTGAATCGAAAATGATAAGGAATGTTATTTGCACGAAATAATAGCAGTTATTTCTCATTAGAATAGATTTCTTTCGAACTAACCGAATACTTGAAATACTCTACAGATGGCGCTCTATGGTCTAATAGGATCTACAGGTGAGCCTAAGACAATAGGAAACTATTTGGATAAAAGTTGAGGAAATGAACACAAATTATGTAAAATATAATAATTAAAATTGAAGATTGAATATAAGAGCAAAGATTTGGGCAGATATCCTATATCAAAAAAGATTTCTTTCGATGAGGCATTAAAAATAATACAGATGACGCTTGGTCGTCATTCCTTCATGAAATTTCAAGGATTATTGTTGACGACATAATAAGGACAAAAATTGGTCGTATTGATTTTGTAGATTGCAATTTATGAGCAAAACTTTAATTATTCTACCAGGAAGTAATTACTTTTCTGCAGATAAGGTAATTATTTTTGGATAGTCGAACGAATAATAATGATAATTGAACATAGTGATAGCTTCCCGATATATTTCACTTGTACTTGGATGTTGCTGCGACCATGGTTTCTAATTAAATGAAGGTCAATGAACCGTCTCTTTAATTAATATTAAAATGTTACTATAATGACTCGGTAAACGAATAATTACTGCTCTTATTATCAAGAATCCAAAGGTAATAGATTTAAATTTAGTCATAAGAAGAAATTTTCAGTGCTATAAAAAGTCATTATACAATTTGACAAGGCAAATGCGAATAGTGATCATGAAACACCAACCTCATCTTCCATTAACTTAAAGTTAAAAGTAACGAGTTAATATCGTCCCATGAGCTTATTGAAGCGCCCACTAACTATTCAAGACATGTAATATGTGCCGGCAAATAATTGCTTCCGTCTCATTGACACACATCAGCACGTAATAAAAACCACTTGCGCTTGCATATGACGTAAATAATGAGTCTTCTTAGACGCCAACGCGAGTCAAAATCGAATCCGTATCACAACTTAAGATCAAACACAATTTTTGTTGAAATTGAATCTTAATTAATACACTGCGGTACACACCATTAAAAAAAAATAAGTACATAGTTACTAACCCTTCCACTACTGAGTGTGTACTAAAGTATTAGAGGACAAAAATTTACAGAACGTCTGTTGACGATATATTTTGATAATATGGAAGAATTGGCTTTTCGAAGAACCACTAAAACTTCTACAAACAATAGTAAGAACCAGCATAATATATTGAAATTTCTAAAACCAAAAATTATTGTATGTGATAAAATAAAAAGCTCCAAAATTGCAAACTGGTTAGATTGTTTTTAATAAAATTTATATAAGTAAATTTATTTAAGTTGTATCAACAAATCCAGCTCTACATCAAGTGGAAATTGAAAAAGATAACAAATTTCCATTATCATATCATATTAGTTTGAATTTTTATGGAATGAACATTTATCAGTGTAATTTACTAAGATAATCAGCAGATTATTCCATACAATTTACAATAACTATAACAAGTTACAATACCTTGTTGGGTGAAAATAAAAATAAAAGAAAAAACATTGTTCTATCTTGTGAAGAGTGCCTTTGAAGCACAAACAACATGATAGAAGAATAACAAAATTTTTAGTCAAGAAACACCTAAAGACAAGTATAATTTCGATAATAATGGTCTAATTATCAGGTTTGTATATTTTGAGGAAAGTTATGTAAATAATTATTAAAAATGAAACCAAACCATTATTTACAAAGGAA
The DNA here is from genome assembly GCA_030704895.1 of Henosepilachna vigintioctopunctata. Lineage (NCBI taxonomy): Eukaryota > Metazoa > Arthropoda > Insecta > Coleoptera > Coccinellidae > Henosepilachna > Henosepilachna vigintioctopunctata. The sequence goes on from JARQZJ010000034.1 coordinate 479,840, forward strand.
CACAAAACAGTTTCTCATATCATGTTTATATGCTAAGTTAATACTTTCTAAGACTGCAATATACCAAGACAAAAAGGTTTCACAGAAATTATTCCAGAAAAGACCAGTTTCCAGTTAATTAAAGACCGAATCCAGACACCCAACAAAACCTTAAGATTGAACTGTTTGAATTTATTACAAAAAAACCAACAATTTGAACAATCCAGATGATATTTGTACCCTGATATTCACCAAATAAAACAAATAGTAGATACACACATATTTGCTCATATATTTTAAGCTTGAATGAGTATTATTTTGTATTATTGTTTACACGGTAACTTGTTCATTTTACTTACCAGCCAAAGCCTTTATTCTTGATCTTTCGAAGAGCCTGGAAGAGGAATTCCCACCATCATATTCGTAATCTTCTACTATCTCTTGTTGAAGCGTCGGATCCCACCGAACTATACTAATGTCAGTAGTCATGTCTAATGTGCCAAGGCTTTAAAAGCTGAAAGAAATTATAATGTTAAAGTTTTGGTACAATTTAATAAGAAACATTATTAAAATGTAATGGAAATTATCTTGCATACGTATGTGTACATCTCTACACAATCTACAAATTTTTCAGGTAAAATTACAGTTAATCAATAGGAAACACAACTGCATTGAATTCTTTTATTAAATCGTATTCAATAAATAAATAAATAATAATATTAAATCTAATGTTGAAAAGCACAAAAAGCCACACTACTGAACAAAAACCTGTGGTTTTCAAAATAATAGTATTAAATTTTGATTCAGGCAAATTACTAGCTGTGAAAGTAAATACACCACTCTAAACAACCTGTTTGATTTTCAATTGTGACCATTACCAATAAAACCAATAAAAACCAATACTGGTCTTTTTTTCAGAGTGTATTCTTACCTCCTTATCAAATAAAAAAATTGACTTTATTGTAGGGAACTGAGTATTTTGTTTCTATTGACCAATTCAGTTGATATTAATTACATGATTATACCAAATATAGAATGCATTAACTTTGATAAAATTTATCACAAAAATCATGATTATTTTTGTTTAGTAGGTTTGTACCTTATCCTTTTTTGTGAATAAAAAGCTTTTTCTTTGTTACGCTTCCACAGTTTCTTCACCAAATTCTTCAAAGCCAAGATATAAACAATTATTTTCGTAATTCAATTCTTATAACTCTATAATTAAATTTTAATGAAAAACAAGTTCGGAAACGCGTTAAGTGGCAATTTACTGTTCAAAAGATAATAATATAATGAGAAAAACAAGAAAAGCGTTTTCACTTTTATGATAGTTGGTACTAAGAACGACAGAATGAGACTTTTATTTCTTGAATTAGTTGTATTAAACTTATGATAATGGGCCAATAATGATTGTGGTAAATTCTTCATAATGTTCTTCAGTACATGTCAAGCATATTAAATAATTTTTGTGGAGTCAATGTACATTCTTTCAAAGATACAATGTACATTCTTTCAAAGATACGACACAATCAATAAAGGACTTGTGAAATGATGGAATTGAAAATTAACATCACTAAAAATTAACATATATTTAAACATAATTAGGAATAAAATTTTCGAGTGAATTACTTTTTAAATCAAACTTTTAGGCAGTTATATTGTATCAAATAATTTGTTTAATATATTCACTGACCTAGTCACGGAATTTAAAATTGTCCAGTTTCTTAAAATTATACATCGTTGCATTTGCATTGTTAGCAAAAAATATTAATTTTTCGCTAAATTAAGGGGACTTACTGCGAAAAACAATAATCCGAATTACGTCATTTCTAAACAGGTACACGATAAAATCGACGACGCGAAAGCCATCACAGATGTTCCAGAATATAGAACGTTTGGACCAACGGGAATTTCGAGACGATCGAGAAAGGATCTGTAAGGGTGCAATAAGGGAAAATCTGGGTTGTACGATCGATGAGACGCATGGCGCCGCGACGACTGACCTGGACACAGCTGTGGAGTTGCGCCGCCAATTTTCTCGCGAATATACAACCGCATTATCCACTGATTCATCGAATTCATACATTTACGGCAACAGATTGGGCGAAATAGATCCATCAATTATAGATTTTGATTGAGTAACTGACATCCAGGATATTCACATATTTCTTTATTAACGATCATTGAACAAACATAAAATATCATGTTTTTTTAGATTACTATCGTATAATATGAATGTGGTAGAACAAAACGCCGCAAAACACTGCAATAAAATGCAGTCACAGAGTATGCTTCATAGGAAAATATTGATACCGTGCAATAATAATTAATGACCAGTGGTTAAAAAAATATATAAACGTTGTCTATGGTTGCCGGCTTGACTGTAAACGTCAATTACAGAAGTGAGTTCCGATTTAAACACCATAATATGTAAAACGTTTGGATTTTATCAATGATACTTCCCATTCGCGGATCATCACATTCAAAATGTTAGAGAAATACGGATTGAACGAACTAGCAATAACACGTATAAATGGAAAGAGCATCTATCAAAGCCATCTATCGAACTTCCAAGTAATGTCATCACCAACGAATACAGAAAACATCCGACACACAACAATATGCATAGACTGGTTCGTCTATGTTTTCTGTATTTTATGGTTAACAAGATACAGAAAACTTAAACTAAATACAGGTTGTGTCCTTGACAGACCAATAGATGACGTTTGCGATTATTCTCTACATTTATAGTGTCTCCGAATGATTTAGGGAAGAATTCTGAAGATTAACATGCTTAGTCCAAAGACGAACACACGTGGGAGTTCATGGAAGAGCCAAGCAAATCGTGCGAAGTTTATATCAAACGAGTGATGTTTGTTATGACTCTACCAAAATCACTATCTGTGGTGTATGAGGAATATATTGCAGAAGATAAAGTTGAGTCCTCCTTGGGAAGTTGTTTGATTAATTTCGATTATTCAGATATATTTACCAGCAAAGATTTAATCATATTTTTAAAATAATTCGTTCCAAAAGAATGGAATGCAACTAACTTTTCAATACTTTCATCAGCGAGCACGTTTCTTAAAATATCAAGTGAGAAGACCGATATAAATATAAAATTATGATTGAAATTCGAGGAATTGAAATCGACGAGGACGAATCACTTTCAAATTACTCACAAATTATAAATTGGCAACGATCTCATCAGTTGGCAATAAATACTGTATATCTATTTGAACTAATTATCAATGTTTACATGCGGACTATCAAGATAAACATTACTTACATGCTTTTCAAAGAATACAAACTATTTCAATACTCAGTTTTGAAGTTAGTAAGAGCATCACTTTGAAAATTTCTACTTGAAATTTAGAAAATTAGAAATTTTCTAGCTACACTCAACGCAAATCTATATTTGTGTATATTCTATAATAGGCAATATTTAAATTAATATTTTTATGTATCGCCTATATCTTCTTCTCTGGAAGATTTAATTGAAATATTATTGACGGCTTCAAAATACAAAAACTAATAGTTTCTTTTTCGAGTCAAGTTTTAAGAGCGAATCTAGCTAAAAGAAATGAGGTCTACTTCTAAATAAAATAATTAAAACTGTTTTCGTTTGCTATTAAATTATTATTGGTATAAATATATCTAAAAAACACAAAACATGTTTTTATAATCAATGGTTCTTCCATCGAGTATAACTCAATAGTACCTAACGGGATTTGAACTCGGATCTCCCATTTAATAAGCTTAGCTCTCTGGGATCTACCCTTTGAAAACATGTATCAATTTTTTTTTTGATAGAAGAACTTTGTTAAGAGATAAGATTGTACGTTATCCTCTGAGATTAAGGTTGGAGTATTTCCCAATAAAACATAAGATTAGTGTTCACATTCAATTTCTGATTGTTTTCAAGCATATTATGAATATTATCTCCTACATTAAAATAACCTGAAGACATCTATTAATGTCGAGAAATTCCCATGATATGTATATAATAATTGTAAAAGACTTTCAAGACTTTTGGGAATACCAACTCTAATCCAAATCCACAATAACCGTCCCCTACATCCAAACCGCGCCCAAACACCAGCAAATAAGTCGTGAATCCACTCAATTTTCGCTCATTTCTAAACTAGATATGAACTCACAGTCATAACTTGGTCGAATGACGTCACGCACAACGAACTGTATCTGTCACTCGTCGGGCAATTATTACCGAACGTTTTAGATTGTTTATTTCTACGCTCCAGCAACTAACGTACAATTTGAATGGTTCTTTTTATAATTCAGGAGGAAAATTACCGTTACTCGACGCAACGTCGCGACTATTGTTTGACTAACGAATATTATTCAATGCAATCCATCATTTAGAATGAATTGATATGCTATTTCATTGTTAACTTTGCAAGAGATCGAACTTTACGCTCAAGATAAATCATAGAATATTTCCGAATCTTTATTCACCAAACAACATAATAATTCCCGCTAAATTCATGCTAAAAAAGAAGTTTGACGTTTCTTTCTCACCATAGAATAGTAGTAACATCGAGTGATCGTAAGAACATAGATACATAGAAACATTAAACTGAAATGGAAAAACATTCTACAAATTATATTTATAAATACGTAAGATCTGCAGTGAGTTTTTAAATGTTATGTTTACTAATAGAGAAAACGAAATGTTCTGAAAAATCGTAAACATTCTTGAGTTTATACTAATCTTATATCTGTAGTGTAAATATGATTCATTTCTATTCACAATACATAAACAGAATAGAATCTATGCGAAATGTATAAGAATGCCTTCTCCCAAAATACATTCAAATTACATTGAAGACTTTTAATTATAGAAAACAGAAGAAAATTATCCCAAATCATATTTTGCAGCCCAAATTTAATGACCAGGATGGATTTTTACCTGAAATCTTCAACAAAATTTCGTTAAATGCTGTTTTTCGTTTACAAATAGTTTTAATTCTTTTCAGTTTATCTTTCAGACACACTTTGCAGAAACTTCAAACTGTTATATCAGCAAAACTAGTTTTAATGTGAATTCCTTTGATATATCTACAGCAACAGTGAAAAAACTGAAGGAATAATTCTCAATAAAATAATTAACATTCTACATTTGTCTTATATTTTCAATGTCATCTAATTTATAGAGTATTTCCTCAACTTATTTTTCTTTCTATATATTCTGCTAATTTATAATTTTTTTCTTACTATTTCAAATGAAACCATAACTTCTATTTATTGTGTTTTTGTTTATTACATTTATTTGTCAAAAGATAGAAAGAGAACTTTCATAACCCTAAAATTAATCAAAATTAACACTGAAAATGCTTGACTAACTGTAAGGCGAAAACATACTAAATATGAAAAATTTCAAGAACAAATATACTCATATAACTTTGAAGATAATAGGCAAAAAATTCAGAATATACGAACTTGAAAAAATCACAATTTACTACATACAACATGATCTCAATATTTTAATCAAACTCCTGACCACAAATTTTTTATTAAGTTTCATTTATTGCGACACATTTGAAAGAACTATTGCCCCTACGCGTTTTGATCCATTTGCTATTCATCAGATACAATCAATCTAACTTCTACTTTATCTGTCAATTATACAAATTTAAAATTGTTCTAAACGAATTAAAAGGAGTTAATTAATCGTACAAACTTTTCTATTCCACGAAAACATTTTCAAATTATAGAAATAATTACTGCAGAGAAGATAATATTGACAAATAACCTAATGACACAAAAATGGGATATAAAATTCGTTCTCATTCTAAGAAGATCCGAGGTCAGTGTCGTAATATATCTTTTTTGGACAGAGTCCAAATTCGAAGTAGAAAAAAAGTCTCTCGCTCAGGCTATAACATTAACTACTGGAACAAAATTATAAATGTAAACGCTAATAAAAGTACGTAGACCGTATACTTCAACGTCCTTCACCCAGAAATACTGGAAGCTTTCAATTTCAACGCAATCTAACCAATTTCAGCTAATAATAACACATATAAGGTTAACAAGAAATTAACTAGGATGCATATGTCATTATAGTTTTATAGAATTATAAAATATATTAGTTTGGATAATGAATTCTTCAATTTTCCCTTTTTTAACAAATTTCTAAAAAGTTACGATTCGTGAGATATCTCATTTAAAATAATTTTTTCATGAGAATGCTCATCACTTAGGAAATATAAAACGTTTTGAAATCGTGTTACTTCATAAAATTGTTCATGATATATTTGAAAAAACAAACAAAAATTGTATCTAAAGGCAACACAAACCTAACTGTAAATAATATTAAGGCCTCAAAGTCAAAATAGTCAATAAATGGTTATCGCCATTTTAGATTCAAAATTTTTAAAACTGAAGTTTACCGAGTATTAAAAATTTCAAGAATTTTTTTTTGAAAATATGTCTAATTATTGAACTATTGTTGCCAACAGTTCTCACCATTAAAACATGAATAGAAGAATATAACATTGAAACAATTTCAATGTCAATGTTATTCGCAAAATTAAAAATTTAATCAACTTAACATTATGATAACTTTCTATTAGGAATTCTTCAGTTTGTTTTTCAATCCAGCAGTTCAAATTTTTGTCTATATTACCAAAGAACACATAAATTATAATGTTAAGTAATTTGAAAGGGAAACATTAAGTAACAATGTTGATTCTTTAAACTATGATTTTGAAAATCCAAAGATAAAGGGAAACATTAAGTAATAATGTTGATTCTTCAAATTATGATTTTGAAAATCCAAAGATAATCAGTAGAAATGTTTATAATTCAATCAAATTTGTAAATATAAATGATTTCCAATTTGACAATAGAAGTACTGTATTCATTAAACAAAAATTAAATTTAATTACCCTAATAAGGTTTGATTAAATAGGCACTTTCAATAAAAACTCAACCGGCGTGTGAATGTCATCATTAAGTATTCTTTATATCACATTATGTAATAGGATAAAATTTAATGGAATAAATATTGCTTCAAGGTTGCTTGTTCCAAAATAAGAAATGACTCAGTGCACTTTCTGTATCTATCTCTTATAGTAATAGAATATAGATTTAGATAATAAGTTAATAAGAAATAGCAAAAAACCTATCCACGGAAGTCAACGACCTTTTGGCATAGAGGTACCTGACTTTTCGGTAATAAGAACTTTGACATAAAAAATAGGGCAAAGAACTCAATAAAGTAATTAATGATATTGATCACTACTTAGCGGAAGATGGTTAGATAATCTTCAAATATAACCAAAAAAATATGCAAAGTTAAAGGTACTTGTGACATCGAGAACAATATAAAGTAGGCTGATTGTTATTCAGATATCTAATTGAATTTCCCTTATCTTACATAACTGTTTACTTTATACTTCAATATCCAGACGAGTGTATTTATATGTCACGTTAACAATGGATCAAATCATAATCAAATGATTTATTGCAGAATTTCATAAAAATCCTAAGTATTCGTAACTATACTGTCGGCCATTTTCGAGAGAAAACCCTGCCCAGCCTACTGTACGGCAGAATTATGATAAATGCAATCGTTTGAAAACAGGAAATAACATACCCTTCACATAAACCACAATGTTCTTATCACTATATTATTGTTATCGCCCTTTCTACACAAATTTATTATTTTTCACTCTACAACCACAAAACAAACGCCCTCATCACGTACAGAGAAATGAACTGTTTTCTTCTCTATCATTTTGAGCATGCGCATTGTTCAAATTGTCACACCCATCGATCTACTGGTATAGAGCTGGTTATAATCTCATAAAACAAGCAATACCTGGAAAGATAATTGAGTACAGTTGGTCTCAAAGTTTAAATGCATTTTATCTTTGTGATCTGAAGTGTTTGTTGAAAACAATAAATTAAAATTCACACACTTGGCTTAAGTTTCCCTAAATATATTGAAAACTCTACATATGTTTCGGGTGTTGAACCCATTATCAAGAGTATACAATGTTACTCAACATTGTTACATTAACATTGTATACTCTTGATAATGGGTTAACCACCCGAAACATATGTAGAGTTCTTATTATAGTGAAATTTTTTTTGAATAATTATTTTTATTATATTGAAACTTTGAAAGTGAAATATTTCACTCATAGTGAAACTTAAGAAAAGTGTGTTAATTTTAATTTATTGTTTTCAACATGATGTTTCACCAAGAGATAAACGAAACCTCCGTGTCATTTATTAAAAATTGAGTGTTTGTATTTCAATCAATTTCAATTTTATCATTGATATAGCTGAGTATAATCAGAGCAGCGAAAGCAAAATTGAGCTTGTTATTTTCGCTTCTTTGTATTTTGATGAAAAAATAAATTTTAAATCAATGATTTTAATGATGTAATGTGACTAGAATCAGAAAAACAATTTAACCCGTTTAACATAAAAATTTATTCATCCAAAATCTCAATTTGAAGAAAAATTAAGAAAGTTCAAATATTGATATTATTTCGGAGCAATGACACAAAAATTTGCTTATACTGTAACTTATTTTGAAATTTGAAACAAATGCTATCTTTTTCTATTTATTTATTTTATTGTAATTTTTCATTAACAAATTGTAAATTGCTTTCACTTATTTCGTTTTTCAATTATCCACCTCTAATGGCAATATACCTCTGAATGTGTAAGCCTCAATACAATTTCTGTATAATATACAGTGGTAGAATAAAATAGGTTGCTCAGCCCTTCCCAAAATAAAAAAATCACAGTTTTTATTCTGTAAATAAGAGAAAAAGTTTACTTTGAATTAATAGTAATAAGTTATAATTAATGTACGTTCTTAGTTTATCTATATAGCTACATGGATGATTATTACCATACTTAATGTGTGATATCTTATTCGGTTATAAATATGTTTTGTACTAATAATTTAAATGAAATTATATATAGATATTCATAGTTAAATTCTATGTTATATTGTTTTCATAAGATAAAGATTTTTCATGGACTCAAATAAGAATCATGAATTTCAAAATGAACTCCAATGAGAAAAATCCATTTATTCTCATGTTTGTTCATTAATAAATCTTCAAGAACAATTGATTAGGCCATTTCAGTTTGTCAGGAGAATTTAACTAACAAACTGGCTAAATAATTAATTCTTCATGACCGATATATTGAAAACTCTTAGTTAAAAAATCTTTAGTTTATGATCTGTATTCTACCATAACATTTACCAGAAACAGAAAGAAAAAGATTAGTTTTCACTTTTAGACCAAAAATCAAAAACATATACAAATTATTTTTATACTGCTTATCAAGTTGTCTAAATTGTGTTATAGATAATTCAAATTTATTGTTTTCTTTCTGTGGCATTGAATAATTCTAAAAAATGTGTAAGTATTTATTCACCCATAGAAGATTTCCAGAAAGCGATAAGTAAATTTAATGAAAAAAATTACTTAAGGTTAGGTTGTTGAAGACGTACAAGCTAAGAAATTGTATATTGTTTGGAGTTTCTTTTGTTTCTATTGATGTTTTCAGTTCCTGCGTCTAATAATGACATCTGATAATTCTTTTAGCCGTAACTCTGCTTCAATGAGATACTTTCATAACGAAAACACTAATTCAAAATTTAAACCTGTAGAGGAAAATCGCTGGAAGCCTTCAGGTACCACCTTTTTATCTCAAAACTGGGAGGAACCCCAGACAAACGTTATTTGGGTTCAAAATCCCCTTCAACAATTGATAAACACGGAAAAAGGGTCCGAGATGCCAACGGCTACGCTCGGTAGCGGTCTCCATCCAAATAACGAGGAATGTGGTATAAGAGATGTGTGGGCTCATAATCTTGAGGATGAATTTAAGGCTATAAGACAGGCAAGTGCTTTCAACTGTGATATGTTTGTCGTCAGATATAATAATATTTCAAGATCACAATAAGCATTGTCCTATGAATGTTGCATAAAATTCACTGTAATTCTATCAGTTAGTTACTGAAAAGAAAACATTTTTGTTATACATTCAGTGGATTTCAGAAGGATATTGAACCTATTCATTCAGATTCATGTTTGAGAAGAAGCTATGTTTTCCTTAATATTCATATAGAGTATTTTTTTTCAATAAGTTGTACAGCAAATTGAATTTTTTTTAAAGACATGAAAAAACAAACATTTTCTAAAAGTAATACATTGGAAAGTTGAAAAAAGTATTCATCATAATTAGTAAACTGAAATAAATTAAATGTAATAAATAGGAGTTTTGTGATGATTAAGGTGGTAACATTCTATTCATGATATAAGAACAAATAAGCAACAAGTGTCTAATCTATAACACATTAGTATATCATTTATATACTAACATATATAAATTATGTACTGTATCATTTATAAGTATACTCTTATTTGTTTTATAATATTTTAAACAATTTTTCATCAATTGCTATGTAAATGTAATTACTATGTCTATCATTTTTTCCAACAGGTAGTTCAAAAATATACATATGTTGCAATGGATACCGAATTTCCTGGAGTGGTTGCTCGTCCTATAGGCGAGTTTAGAAGCTCTGCAGATTACCAATATCAGATGCTGAGGTGTAATGTTGATTTATTAAGGATAATACAATTAGGTCTCACCTTTTTGGACGACAATGGCAAAACACCTGGAGGATCATACACAACGTGGCAGTTCAATTTCAAATTTAATCTGCAGTAAGAACATTTTTGATTTAAGTTGTTAATATTCAATGTATGTTTGTATGTATTGGGACTACCTAATGGTAGGTCCTAGAAGTTCCTTGAGGTCTTTATATGGTCTGGATGAATTCCTTAGCTGAATTTTCACTATAAATCTTAACAATAATTTAGACTCTTGTGATTTAGATCTCAATCTCTTTGTTTTTAAAAGTGTTTCTCCAGGATATATTTTTTTCACAGGTCCTTTGATATCCCCTTTGTTGTTATCAGTATCTGGCTGAATGGGTAGTGGTTGATTGACTTGCAAATACTTAGATCAGTTATTGAAAAATTCACTTCACTATACTGAAGTCTTTCTTATTGTGTTACTGAGGTTAGAAGAGATTTTCATTATACTGAATCCACATATTTATATCTGTATTTTTTTATTAGTTATTGCTCCATATTTGGTGCAAATAATTTCATAATATTAGAGAGTGGATATTTAAATAGCCTACAGCATGTTGGCTACAGTACAATCTCAAATGTTCCTTCTTATTTATGTACAAATTAATTTTCTGCTTAATATGTTGTATGTAATAATGAAAATTAATGCTAAATTCAGAAATCAATTAATAACTTATGTTCATTTATGATATACATACTAACATCAACAAATGAGTATTGATTTCCCACCAGAGTGTACAACTTGTGAATCTTCCATCTTCTCTTTGTAATGATGTTAGATATTATATGGCATTGTCTAGGTATTAGAAATAAATTTGTATTGCTGATGATAACACTGATATGTTGTATATTGCAATATATTTTTAATGAGAGAAAAGTTGTAGAATTTTTCAAATATCCAACAGAATAATTGGATGTAAACTAAAATTCAAACACTTAACTTTTGATTTACACTTTATTGACAACATAGCAGTCAACAGAAGTATTCTGTTAGCATCTGAAGATGTCGTTTGTAACGACTAGTTACAAGTATAGTTTTCAGTGTACACAGAAAAAAACTTGGTACTTCATAAGTGAGGAACACAAGCTTGTTTAAAGAGTCTTCGATACTGCATTGAACAAAACTGAAATAATCAGCATATCTTTGAAATAAAAAGTAATTACAAAAAAACTGATTCACTATAAGAATTGACAGAAAAATACATAGAAAACTTACATTATGCATGTAAAAAAAAAAAACAAAAAAAAAAAAAAACATAGCAGAATACGACAGGAGTATTCTGTTAGCATCTGAAGAAGTCGTTTGTAACGACGAAACGCGTCATGCTATGTTGTCAATGAAGTGTGAGCCAAAAGTTCAAGTGTTTGAATTTTAGTTTATATTCAATTATAATGGATTTACATTACGCCAACGCTATTAAATATTACATTACAAACGCCAACACTATTAAATATCCACAGAATAATGCTATTTTCAATGAATGAGGTAATTAAACAATATTTTTATAAATTAATACTAATTATTATTATAATAATATTTAATTTAATTATTCAATTTTTTTGCTAAGAAGTGATTGTTAAAATATATATACTGATCAAATCTTGAATATTCAAGAAACAAATTTTATTTGGTTTATCATTTTATAATAATAGTTTATTTCTATTTCTCTTATTAGGGAGGATATGTATGCCCAAGATAGTATAGATTTGCTTACCAATTCTGGCATTCAGTTCAAAAAGCATGAAGATGAAGGCATAGAACCCCTGGAGTTTGCAGAATTGCTCATGTCGTCTGGCGTCGTTCTTATGGATAATATCAAGTGGCTGTCATTCCATTCTGGATATGATTTTGGTTATTTAATCAAGCTACTAACAGATAACAATTTACCACAGGACGAGACAGACTTCTTTGAGTTATTGAAATTGTATTTTCCCACCATTTATGATGTAAAGGTGAGTTAAATTTTTTCTTTCTTGGCGTAAAAATTAACTGGGTTTTACGGTGAATGAACATACGTTATTGCATATTACTATTTACTTCTGTTTATTTAACTTTGAAACTTCTTTATTTTTGGAATTGATTTCTAAACATTAATGTTAAGAATTAGTTTTTTCATAAATCAAGTATAATGAATACAATTTCAGTATCTAATGAAGTTGTGTAAGAACTTAAAGGGAGGTCTTGATTTCTAAACATTAATGTTAAGAATTAGTTTTTTCATAAATCAAGTATAATGAATACGATTTCAGTATCTAATGAAGTCGTGCAAGAACTTAAAGGGAGGTCTTCAAGAAGTCGCTGAACAACTAGACTTGGAAAGAATAGGTCCTCAACATCAGGCTGGATCTGATTCCTTGCTCACTGGAATGGCATTCTTCAAAATGAAAGAGGTGGGTATTTAGTATAAAATTAAATGAATACCAATTGAAAGTGGAATGATTTTAGATGTTCTTTGAAGACACAATTGACGACTCAAAATTCTCTGGCCATCTTTATGGTTTGGGCACCTCTTTTGCAGTAAATGGAACGTCAAACTTTTCAGTGGACAATGGTGATAGTAATGCTATATCGACTTGAAAATATATTGCAGGAATTGTGAATCAGACACTTCCTTTGAAAAACAAATTTTGTCTGATTTTATACGCATAAAATTGTTAATAAACAAACACTTATGTTTGTAAAAAATATAGTTATTTATTTTTAAACTTTATTTCAAATAAATTTAAGTTTTGTTTTTTTTTTACATGCATAATTGTAAGTTTTCTATGTATTTTTCTGTCAATTCTTATAGTGAATCAGTTTTTTTTGTAATTATTTTTTATTTCAAAGAGATGCTGATTATTTCAGTTCTGTTTAATGCAGTATTGAACACTCTTAAACTAGCTCCTGCTCCTCATTCATGAAGTACCAGGTTTTCTAAAAAGTTTTTTTTGTGTATACTGTTTTATAACCAATGACTTGTATTTGCAAATTGTAGTGAGATGGAAATTAAAACATCATTGGCTCTTTATTTTATTTCTGCTAGATATTTATCCAAATAAAAATATACACTGAACAAAAAAATATTTGTTTTTTTTTTGGAAATTCCTTGCTTCATATTCTCTCATCTTGCAACAAAATGATCATAGCAAACTGAAAATAAAATATGAACATTGAAAATATATAAAAGTCAATCACAGTAAAGTATCTAATCAAGCATGGGTACATAAAGCTGTATTAAATTAATTGCTAACGATTATTTTATTTACCTTCAAATAAATGAAGTAAAATGATATTTGAAATTTGATAAATATTAAATGAAAACTGATAAACTTCAGAATTCTGTAACAAGTAAAACTTGTGGGACTTCCATTTTTAATACTCACTCTAACTTTTTGATATCCAAAAGAGGATCAGCAATATCAAATATGTTGTAAAATTTTGAAGATCTTTGAGCAACATCTTTGGGAGCATCTCCAGTATTACTTATCTTATTGTGATCAATGTAGGGATGCATGAGAAGTAGCTGGGCTAAGTCGTAATTAACACCATGTGCTGCAGATATGTGAAGTGGTGTTTGCCCTGAAAGTTGATGGAGATAAATGTATATTTTTGGTGAAACTATAGAAATTATATACATTTTGATACAATATTCATAAGTTCAACAGAAAGATATATTGAAATGATAATATTCATTATATCATACCTTTTTAAAGACTGGAATGAAAACTACAACCAGAGGGTAAATATTTATAATATCTGCGTCATTTCAAGAATTCAAACTAAACCAAACTAGCTGTTATTTGATTATTTTGTAATTTTATTATTGGCGTTGACATTGATTTTGAGAACTTTCTCTCAATATTACTGTACCTATGAAGCAATAAACAAAATTTTTTATTAATTCCATTTCAACCTACTAAAATATATATGTAAGGTGCAAAATTGGTATTAATGATGTATATGCTTTAACCATAATATTTTTAACAAGTATTATCAAAATCCATATGTATTGATTTCAATTATATGTGTATTCCATTTTACAAACATAAGTAATACTGGCAGAAGATTTAGTTTGAATTCATGAAATGAAGCGGATAATATAAATATTTACCAATTTCATACATGCAACGAAATACATTTTGGAATCACCTCCTTCAGATTCTGCATTTACATCAGCCCCCCACTGAATTAAAACTGCTCCACATTCTTTATTATTCCAATGACAACAGGAATGTAAAGGCCCCCAATGTACGTCAGTTTTGGCATTAATATCTGCTCCTCTTTCAAGTAAATATTGAACAACATTGACATGATTTCCATAACATGCCCTGTGAAGTGGGGTATATCCATCTTTGTCCTTTGCTTGTATTAATGCCGGATTTTTATTAAGTAATGTTTTGATATACTCCAGTTGTCCCTGTTCCGCAGCTTGCAGAATACTTTTTTCGTTTTTCTCTACAAATTAATATCAGGAAATCACAATCCATAGGGGAAAGAAATATATTTTAACCTTCAGGATTTCTGGTTGGATCAATGTCTTCGAGATCATCTTGCCAACCACTCACAGCAAATCGCGCGTCATTTGCCATCTTTTTTATTTCGGGATTCAATTAAAATGTTAACAAAATTTGTTTCAAAGAAAAAGTGATTTATCGGTTTATTTTGTAATTTTCATAAGTTTAGGTTATGGAAGTAAAAGTAGTCAAGATTTATATACCATAGTAGATAAATTGTTTTTTCTTCATCTTCTACTGAAATATCGACACTGAGAGGCAGCTTCATATCCAAAATCCGTTGTTAATATTGCTACCGTTTAGAAGAGATCTGATAAACCGTTTTATAGATTTATCTATTATGGTATTATCATCTCAGTAATTAAACAGTCTTCAATATGTTAATACATCTCAAATTAAAGAACAATAATAGTTAATTTTATTATAATAACTTCAAGTAATGAAATGATATAGGATTGAGATTAATTTTAACAAGATTTATAATAAAAATAACAGAACATGCCACAGAAAAGTAGTACACATATGGAATTATTAACAAAATATATATTTAATGTCAAAAAGCCATATACTTCGAGGGAGAGTTTGAATTCCTAGAAAAAAATTGAGATAAAAATGCATTTTGTAAAAAAGTATGAAACTGCTAAATTAAAATATCATTGTTTAGATCGGTTACTTTTCGATATTGTTTTGAGTTTAAATGAGAATCAAAAAACTGTTTTTTATTCTATATTTACTGGCTACAGCAATTGTGTAGTACTTCTACATTTTAGAGCAGATTTCATACAATGAAAGTTTTAGAGAAATAAAAAATATGAGAGTTTCACTGTCTTTTATTTAAAATATCTCAGTTCAAAATGTAATTTTACACAAAGGATTTCATCTGGCATTTAAAACCTAAAGGACTACGGCAATGCCAGTGAATGAGATTAATAAATATCCAAAAGGACTTTATAAAAACATAATTACTTCAATTTCTAGGCACACTTGTACTTCATAAGTTTTAAAATTTCAAAATAATAGGTATTGCAAAATATATTTTAATTGAAATAAAAATGATCAGAAAATTAGGGTGAATTTCATTCTAAATAATCAGTCTAAAAACATAAATGGGAAAAATGTGTTCAATTAATCGGAAAAATTGAAAGACAAACATCACTGAAAAATTTATAATTTGGAACTTCTTTCTCAGAATAGAAAAAACAAAATATAATAAATAAAGCCAAATGTCGACCATCAAAATAGTTGAACTCACAAATATGATTTTATACAAAAATATACCATAATATTCACAAGATAAATTGATTTCTGAAAAACAATTCTTAGTCTTTCAATACTTTATACAAAGAAACAACCGAGATAAAATGTACAAATATTATTTCTGCATCTTACATTTCAACCGAAATTCCATAGGAACTCGACAAATATAGCAAGAAAATATGGAAAATTATACACGGGACAATATAAAAAATTCTATACACTGCACATTAACTGCACTTATAGTTCAACTGTTTCTGAAACTCGTCTTGAAAACTAGAAGTCATTAAGTCTACATCACTTCTCGGAGCATTAGAAGCCTTCTGAGAAAAAGCGGTGCTCGAGGAAGAGGATCCTTCCGTCTTCAAAGGCGACGTAATTTTTTGCAAGTGTTTTAACCTCTCCATTACATTCTGGATGTCCTCAGTATCGGTCATGTTTCGAGCGCTATCCTCACTACTGTTCATATTGAGCTGCTTCTCTACTGTATTTGTTAAAGTTTTTTCACTACTCCTACCACTGTTCTTGTTCATCAAAATGCTGATACTTGGCAACTCCGATTCGTTCTTCAGTTTCGTCTTACTTTTTGGCAGTAGATTACTAAAATTATTGGCAGAATCGAGCTCTATAATATTTACATTAGAAAATTTAGAAGATTCTTTGATTTCCTGGATAAAATCCTTCGAATGAAAGCTTGTTGGAAACTTGGCATCCTTAACTTCTTTAGATTTCATCCCTGATGACGATTTCACAGCCTCCTTTAATTCCCTCGAGAATTCCTTAGGTTGCGGAAATTTTGTAAAGTCCCGTATCTCCTGTGCACAATCCTTTGGCTTTAGGATAGAAGTGAACTTGGAAACTTCTTTAATGTCCTGACTAATATCTTTGGACCTTGAACCACTAGGACCTTGCGCGAACCTGAAAATGTCCTTAGTCTCTTGTGCGAATTCTTTAGATTTTGAACTGGTTGTAAATTTAGCTGGCTGGTTAATAACTTCTTGATTAACATCTTTTGATTTAGCTAAAGCCACTGGAGCCTTTTCATAGTCTACCTTGACAAAAACGTTACCGTTGGGACTTTTATCGTTACTAGGATCGGTTTCCGTAACCTTAGGCGATTCTTTGTGGGCATTATCCTTTAACTTGGTTTCCTTGCCGGTAACCTCCAACAATTTATCGGCCTGACTCGTTTTCGAGTAGGTCTTGGTAATCTGAGCACTAGAACTTGTGAAAACATTCGGATATGGTAGTGTGGCGTTGCCGGTGGCAGTGTTCTTGTTCTCCTTTTTCGCAGCAGCGGAAGCGGATAGATTTGCAGTCTTTGGATCGTTGAAGAGTTTGTTGCACACTTTCGTCAGCGCGGTCATCGTCATCCAACCTTCGGGCCACAGGTGGATGACGTTGTTCTTCAGGAATGTTGCTAGTTCCTCCTCCCACTTTTCCTTGGAATAACCCTGTTGCAAATAACTCCTCTTTCTTATTGTGGCAGTGTCTTTTAGGAATTTTCTGAAAAATAAGGAAATTAGATTGCGAAACAAAAATTGAGCCTTAAGTAACAGAGCCGAATTTTCACAACTTCCACAGAGGTGAGAGCTCAATTTGCCGAACCGAAGGAAAACCCACTTCCTGCATGTTAAAACAGAAGAAATACATAGTATAGGATCCCGACATAAAACGACCTTCACCGGGATGCTTATTTGATAAAACGTATTTTTTATTTAACTTCATTCGTCAAAAAACATATTACATATGGGTTGTCAAACAAATTTTGGTCCAGGATGTTTAATTAGTAACTAAAAAAGCTTTTTTTTTGTAAATATTCCACCGGCTTGCTTATTAGATAAATTCTATACCAATCGAAAGTATGAAGACCGTAGAGTATGCAAACGTTAGGTTGCCTATTTTTTTCCCGTCACTACTATCGGGTAGCCAGGTATAAACAGGTGAATCGATACTAGCATTCTGCAACAGTCTGATTATTCAATGAAAATTACACACAATAAAGGTTATTTTACTATAAACACGGTGGTATAGGGTTGCTTTGCGAAAAATCAGTCCCGAATTCCGGTTGTTGAATTTTAAAAAGAAAAATATTGCTGCGAGTGAATGTGTGCGACTGAGAGGTCCCAACCAACCATCCTATGCGATAGACGAGGACACAGCATAGCAGCTGTTTGAAGTTCGTCCATTTAAAGAGAGTGCGCATGCTATTTGTTGTTGGAAATGAAAAGGTTAGCGATAGACTCCTATATGCTGTACATTATTTTGGAGTAGTTTATTATTAAAATAGGGAAATGGTTATTTAATTTTTTTTAATACATATATAATAATAATCTTGTAAATTTTATCTTTATTATTAGAAGATAAAATAAAAAACAACAATTAAAAAATACTTCTGTTCATTGTAAAAAATTATAAATACAAAAATTTTTTAAAATTATTCAGGTTCCGAGTCATTGGACATATACTATGATCTCCAACTTCTGAATCTTCTTCATCACTCTCCGTTTCACTTCTTTCGACAATGTCTTCCATCTTTAAAGGTGTATGAAAGGTCTTTCTTGGAATGGACGGATTTCCAAAAACCGCTACTATGCTGTGTCCTCGTCTATCGCATAGGATGGTTGGTTGGGACCTCTCAGTCGCACACATTCACTCGCAGCAATATTTTTCTTTTTAAAATTCAACAACCGGAATTCGGGACTGATTTTTCGAAAGCAACCCTACACCACCGTGTTTATAGTAAAATAATCTTTATTGTGTGTAATTTTCATTGAATAATCAGACAGTTGCAGAATGCTAGTATCGATTTACCTGTTTATGCCTTGCTACCCGATAGCAGTGACGGAAAAAAAAATAGGCAACCTAACGTTTGCATACTCTACAGTATTCATACTTTCGATTGGTATAGAATTCATCTAATAAGCAAGCCGGTGGAATATTTACAAAAAATGTTTTTTTAGTTACTAAATAAACATATCCTGGACCAAAATTTGTTAGGCATCCCATATGTAATATGTTTATTGACGAATGGAGTTAAATAAAAAATACGTTTCATCAAATAAGCATCCCGGTGAAGATCGTTTTATATCGGGATCTTAGACTAACATATTTGTCTTGAGAATAAAGAAATTATTTCCTCTTACCAGAAGAGATGTTCGTAACAATCTACTGGGTATATTTTTCATGTGCTTACCTTGTTTGATCGTTCCACTGAAATTTGCGTTTAGGTCGTCCTATAGATCTTCTCTTTTCCTCGCCTCCGTCTTGATTTTGTAGCTGTAATAACGTTCTAAAAATGAAATATTGCTTTAGTTCATGAAAAACATTCTTTTTCTGTTAATTGATAATAAAGTTTTGTTCGTCTGAATTGTAGTTGAACATTATCTACAAGGTATTTTTATATAATGGAAGAAGCAGATGTTAAATATAATATGGGTGAATTATTTTAAGAATAACTTGTACTATATTATTCGAAACTCTATACTGACTCTGCATCACTTATAAAATTACTATATTATTTTCATTATTAGTGTTATTTGTCTGTTAACACAATTGTGCAGTATATAAAAAAGCAACCTAGATACCGTATCGAAATGAGCAACTATAGTTATATTTTAATGATAATTCTTTTTATTTATGACCATAGTTGTACCTACAAAATTAATTTTACTGTTACATTTTTATTTCTCACCTTTTTTCGAAGACAACTTCACACTCTTTCTCATAATTACTGATTATGCTTGGCATTACTTTGTCAATTTCAGCTTTCAACCTAAAAATGCAAACGTGATTACTTGAAAAATATATGTTTGTTTCTAACAACTCACTTTTGCAATAAAGATTTAATTTTCTTGTCCTCATCTTTAAGGGTTAATTGTTTACAGTGTTGAATTAAAATTTGCTTATCTATTTTCATAAAGTAAGATAAATGCTCATATACTTTTGTTTTTGATGGCTTGCCCAAACATTTGCATTTTTTCTCCAAACTGAAAAACAAAAAATTCAATAACAAAATAAAAAACGACTTCTTCTACTGAAAATACTTTTCAGATAATAATGCCTTAACATAAATTGCTGTGAGAAGTTACAGATTATATAATAAAATAAATAACAGAATAACAGATGAATTGTAGGTAAATTTCAAATATTACGAAATTGGAAAAAGGAGAATTATATAATTTACTGGAGTAGCACATCACAAAGTTAATACCACAAAACAACACAACTGAGAGTTATAACTGATTTTTCTTTGTGATTTTCTTTTTACTTTAGTAAAGTGTGAATTAAAAATCTTAATTTGTTTATATATATATATATATATATATATATATATATATATATATATATATATATATATATATATATATATATATATACGGTTAAATGTAGTTTAAAATTACCTCAATAAAAGATTATTCATTTCATCTGTAAATTTCTTATCGAAGCTAGATATAGCACTGGACTGTTTTATCTTGGTAATAAACTCTGCTATGTTATTCGGTAAGTTTTCAGGTAAAGAAACTTGCCTTACTTCATCAGTAACTTGACTAGATATCCTATCTGCTGAAAAAAAACAAAAGATAAATATTACAGTTGAATAAACTGAATGTTGGGGGAACAAAAAAATTCAAATTGAGACTCTATGTATCTTTAATTTTTGACAAACCTCCGAAAATGGGTTTATCAGATGCTTTTATTACTGATTCTATAGCGTCGGTTATACTATTTGACAGGTTTTTACCATTTTCCACGCAATTCTTTCCTGAAACAAAAATGAAAATGTTTGAATTCCTTTTGTTATTTTTGATGAATATCAATGGATTAAATTGATTAGAAACAATCGAATGGAAATTCATTTATAAATGAAAAAAATAAATTTGAAGAAATGTTTTTCTCACCTTCGCTAAATACTGAAATATCGAGATCATTTTCAGAAGATGGAACAGTCATGTTCAAATCTACTCTCTTTTCTTTCAGTAGATCCTTCACAGTCTTTTTAGACACGACATTTGAAGGTCGCTTCTTCTTCAATATCTTGTTGGGACTGAACAGTTTCTTTTTCAGGGCCTTTTGCATTCCATTACAACCTGGGTCAACTTTAATTTTCTTCTTCTGGTGTTCACTCGGGCCTTCTTCGTCCTCACCATCAGTCTCGTCCAAGCCTAAGGTCCTCTGAAAACATAGTGTGATTTGAAAACTTATAGCTACATTCAATTATAACGTTGAAATAGATTACAGTTCACAGCAAATCGTTGCTATTGGACCAATGAACGTTGTGTGTCAATATTGCAAGGCAAAGTTAAATTGTTATTGATAAGAAAATACTACCAATGATGCGACAAAATATTGTGCGAAGAGTCAATTCAAATAGACGCTATTGGTACAGCCATCAGAGCCACTACATTCATTGATTTACGGAAATGGACGAAATTCTGAACAATTTTTGTATTATATCCAGCATATATCTCATATAATTAATGAGATATATGGGACAAGTACTTGACACGAAATTAGGAAAGCCTTTCAACTATAGAACAGGTTCATAACTTTCAATACATCAAACGTAATATAGGAATAAACGTTAATATAGGAATTTTTTGATAATTCGACTGATTTGAAGCAACAGGACGTATTGCAGAGTCCCTTGCTTCACACGGGATAAATATTAAAAACAAGATAGTGCAGTACAAATAGTAGAAAAAGTCTTTCCGACTTTTTGAAAAATATTGAGATCAAAATAAATGGGCGTATAAAGTTCATTAGGTCAGTTAGTAATAAAAATAAAAATAAGTGTTTATTTTCCTACAGGTAAAAGACAGAGTTACAGGAAATATTCAAAAAAATATATACCGTATTAACACCTAATGATTTAATGCAAACGTTTAAAAAATTATCATCAATAAAAGAGGTAATTATAATGAATAATAGAAAATAATATAGCTTTACTTCAAAATTCGCTATACATGAAAAGATTGCAAGTAAACCTGGCTAATGAAAGCAAATGAGCCATGTTGATATCGCATTTGTCAGACACATCCTCGAATAGCGAACCCAAATATCTAATGGGTATTTCCAGGGAATTAGTTTTCAGAGTGCCCAATGAAAAAAATTGACTTGAACGTGAACATTGTCTAGAAACATGAAAATCAATAGGGCCAATATGGGTAGGACAGTCTATAAAACCATGCAAGAGGTTATACAGAAACTTCGGAGACAACCAGTCTCTGCCAACTTTGAGTGATTTAGCTCCAAACCTGTTCAACAGATCAGTTTGGCTATATTTTCTGGCCGGATAAACGTGATTTTCCTTCCTAATTAGATATTTGAGAAATTTTCGTGTTATCAACTCTAAATGATTTTTATGAGAATTGTAAATGGGACTCTAAATCATACATCCAAAGTCTAATTTGCTATTTACAAGCGCAATAAAGAATTGTATTGAATATGAAACCATAGAAACAATCTACAATATTTCTAATAAAGGTTTCGCTTATCTCTTAGTGAAACATTATGTTAAAAACAATGAATTAACACACTGGCTTAAGTTTCACTAAATATATTAAAAACTCTGATGTGCTCTTAACTCAATGTTCAGTAAGATTGTATACTCTTGATAATGGGTTAACCACCTGAAACATATGTACAGATTTTAATATATTTAGTGAAACTTAAGCCAAGTGTGTTAATTTTAATTTATTGTTTTTAATATTTCTAATGTTTACAATGTAATATTTACAATGTTTTTGATGTAATGAAGCTCAAACAATGTCTTCAATACATAAAAATTGTACTTGTTCACCTCTCTCAAGGCCGATCCTTCGCTTACCTTGCCGTCTTTGGGCAACGGGTTCGAATCCGAGGACGAGTCCGACGAGACGTCGCTATCTTCTTCGTTTGCCTTGAACTCCAGGGCCCCGCAGTTGATGTAGAAGCCTCCGTGGACCGTGGTGACGTTCTGCGGAATGATTTCGTCGTAACCGTCGGTGTTATCGATGAAAGAGTCGGATTCATCGTACCCCATGCCGATGTCGGCATAATCGTCCTTGCGCCCTTTGCGTCGCTTCTTTGATACCACGGCTTTGCCCTGTAACAGAAGTGTCAGTAGCGTCATTCCATCTACCAGCAACCATTACTCGAAACAACATTTAACTCTGTCTTAATAATAATAATAATTATTGTATTAATTGAAAAATTTTTTTGATTCTTTTGAGGAAATTAAGGATATTTTATCTTACATATTTCTGTTCCATTTGCATAGCTATCCTCCTTACATCGCGGTCGTCGTCTTCTAACATGTCCATCATGTTCCCATTCTCAATATTTTTAGAGGAGCCTCTTTTCTGGAAAATGAAAGAAAAAATTAACATTCAATCAATACTATATTCTTTATTGTAGAAAAAAGAAATGATACACTTAATCCTAGGTAAAATTAATGATTGAAGTCTAATAAGTATAAACTTAGTAAAATTAAGTAATTAATTCACCATAAAACTGAAAAAAGAATACATATAATGCACAAAAAATTACACATAAAAAGAAATGGTGAGCATATTAAAGACTTTGCCTTGAAATGCTACGAATACTCGCTGACAGAATAGAAACAAAATCTCAGAAGATATTTCTTGATATTTATTTTGAATTTATTGAAAGAAAGCTCTTTGTAAATGGGAAGGTAAGATATTGTATAAATTATGATCAATTGAGTTTTTTTTGACTTACTTAGATGATATTTAGTTGTTCGGATATTATTTGCGCCTCTTGTAATGTAAATATGTAGAACAGACTGTTTGATCAACGTATCTACACCTCATGTATTTCTAAAAGAAGTTGCCTTTTTGCAACCTGAAATACCAAGGCATAGGCACAATTTCCCCACAGAAAGTATGTAATTCTTAATGTGGTAATGCTCGTTATAGTTCTCATTCGTCTAAGCAAATATAGAGTATCACAATGATTGAGTTAACAATGATTGTTAACAACTATTTAGTAACAATTTAAAAACTTTCGAGGATAAAAATATTAATAAAGTTTTTTATGCTAACAATTCTCATTTTTATTTTTCAACAATGCTATCTTCTGTGGCATAATGATGTGTATGTGAATATGTCAACAGTGTTTTATGTTTTTCTGGAATTATTGTTCTTCATTTAAAGATTTTTTATTCAAATTTTATAATAAGAATATTTTATGATGTTTCAATCACCGAACTGTTAGATTTCGCATTAAAAAATATCCCCAACAAAAGACTCCTCCGTATAAATAGTTCGTATAAACGATTAGAAAGGGTATTATTCTAACGAGCGTTTGCAAGTAGCGACATAGAAATATCGCGCGCTTTGCGACGACCTGCATTTCTTTACGATGAACCTCCCACGGTCGGTTTGCTTGCGGCGTTGCCGTAGCGTGTGCAAGTTCTGATATTTCGGAACGGGGTGATAATCTATTAAAGTTTTAAATTGGTTTCATTCGCATATTTTTCTTCGGGCGTATTTCTCATGAAAGTAAAGGATTCATTCTAATATATGCGCAGTATTTACTAAATATGCGAATTACGAATCGTTATCGAATGTCATCGAAGAAAACTTGAGAGGTAATGCAAAGTAATGTATTTCCAATAGATGACACGGAGGTTTCGCTTATCTCTTGGTGAAACATTATGTTGAAAACAATAAAATAAAATTAACACACTTGGCTCAAGTTTCACTAAATATATCAAAAACTCTACATATGTTTCGGGTGGTTAACCCATTATCAAGAGTATATAAGTATATAATAGAATAGAATATATTTATTAGTTTCACGAATTATTTACACAAATTTGCACAAATAAAAATGAAGTAAGTCAAATACAAATAGAAAAATTTTTTTTAGTTGAGATAAACTCTAAACTCCTCAACAGTGTACGGTTCATATTGCATTAGTAGTTCATGAACCTTTCTTTTGAAGCCTTTATGACTGAAAATAGCTTGTAGACGATTGGGCAAAGCACTGAAAAGCCTGATAGCCACGAATTCCCTGCCCTTCTCACGAAGTAAGGATGAATGTACTGGAACAAAATATGGGAACAGTTGTCTGGTACTATTATTCTTATATTTTGCAAAGTAATGCTTGTTCTTGTGGAAAAATATCAGCAATTTGCAAATATAAAGTCGATAGACAAAGAGTATACCATGATTTCTGAAATGACACGGCAAGACTGTCTGTAATCGAGTTTCAATAAAGTTCTTAAAGTCCATTTTTGGCATATGAATATACTACCAAATATTTAATATTTATTTACACTGATTGATTCATTTAATATATTACATTGAGTAATATTGGATACTCTGATAATGGGTTAACCACCCGAAACATATGTAGCTTTATTTATTAAAACTTAAGGCAAGTGTGTTGATTTAAATTTATCGTCTTATATATAAATAACAACAAATTTTGACCACAATCGTTTTGTTTTGAAGTGGATTTGTACGACAGTATGTTCGCTGTGAATTAGAAGTGCACGTTAGAAAGAAGCTCTTGTCAAACTGTATAACTGATGGTAGTCAGGGGTATTAGCAACGAAAATGATCGGATTCGGCGAACGACGCAAAGCCCTAGGGCAAGCAACCCTAAACATAAGCCAGTTTATAGGGTTTTCAGTAACCACATCTATTCTATTGGGAATAAAAAACAATTGGACGACTTTATAGAGAAAAATTAAACAAATTCAAATATCTAACATTCGTGTACTTATTTTGCCGCTTGAAATTTGAAGGCGCAAAGGCAAGAACTGGTTTCAGGAGAACTAAATGATGAACAAAAATACGAGGAAAAGCCTACACATTATCAAAATATCCTTATTGTTGCATTTGATGTGCTTATTTCAACAAATACGGCCAAAAAATGTCAATAAATTTACGGAAGGAACTTTTTACTTTCCTAGAGATTTTTGTTCCTACAAATTTTTGATGAAAGCTGGCTGATTCTCCTTTTAAAGAATTAAATTTCATCTACGCACTCTTGTTTTGAAAATCGACTATTGAAGAACCGCATTAATATGCTGACAAATTAAGTACGTTAATTTTTTAACAAATATTTCGTTTTTGAATTTGATGAAACATTGGTTCCTTTCGAAAAAATGATGATGTGTGAGAGTATACTGAACGTTTTTACTGAAAAGCATAGAATGATTATGAATAAAAAATTTTATTCAGAAGATCGCATACAACAAAATAAAATGAACTATAAAACACGACTCTGTAATTATTATTTACTAATACATTTCTCGAAATTCATCAACGACTGTATCTATCTACTGGCAGGACTTGAGCAGAGAAAAAGTAAAAAAAAAGTTATTTTGGTTGATTGTTTTCAAAATTCACTTAAATAAAAGTTTACAAAAAATAATCTCTAATTTGTCTGAAATTAAAATAAATGTATGTTAAAAAAAGAGTAGAACGTCAATGACGGAAGCCATTTGTAATTTCAAATCAACGTAATGAAATCAGAAATAACGTGTGAAATGGATAACATAACTAATTGATAATGTTAATCTGTTAAATATTTATTTATGCGTTTTGATTACATTTAATCACTATTTTGATAATTGAAAACAACATTTCAAATGTAAACAGTTGATTAAGCTGGAAGTTATCCACACACCGTGTAAAAAATACTAAACAAATTAAAAAAGAAAGCTAGTTTTTTCTACTATAAAAGTTCTAATATTGACATTCGCAAAATATGTTGCCAAATACAAATAATATGGATCAAATATGTATTGAAATTTATATTGAAGCAATATAAAAAAAAACATTTGAACTTTATTTCAATCCATGCTATAAACTTTTTGAATTTAAAAATATTCTGGGAACAAATTTCAAAAAAAGAATTACGTAATATTGAATCTTATAACATACATATTTAAAAATTATATATCTTTGACATTCAGTTAATGAATGAAATTTTCAACTATTTGCTTTTGAATGCGTTCGTTATATTTTATTATTGAAGACGACTTTGAGAATTTAAGTTTGTATTGTTACTCAGTATTTGAATAAGTCGAGTGACCTGTTTCCAAGTATGGATAAACAACAAAGTAAAGTTCACTTCTGGTCATAAAATGGCAACGCCGCTATCGTAGTATTTTGTGGCCGCTGACGCAACGTAAACGAAACCTCCTCAAACTCCTGTGCTCCTGACATATAACCGCCGTTTGCAGAACATTGTATTCCCATGTAAAACATAAATAAAAATAATTCGCAAGGAATTTCGGAAAGCCTTCTTTAGCAGAAATTTATCTTGGGCCAGATTTTCGATATTCGCCTAAATGAATGTATAATTCCTAGATTTTGAAACTATAAACCGCCCGATGAAAGATATACCGCCGCAGGAAAATCCACAAGACGGCTAATACACACCAAACAAGTTGCGGTGACGAAACCAATATTAATCACGATTTTAATCAATTTTGCGCCCATCTAGGAAAAAATTAAAACAGCAAGTACACATAATCAAACCATGGTTTAGAAGAATTGTTTTATTCGACACGAAATAATGTTAAGTACGAATATAAATGCACTTGAAAGTAACACAATTGCAGAGCATTGATGCCGCTTATCTTCAAGTCGATATAATCCACGATTATAAATTATTCTCTTAAAGCAAATACAAAATGAATAATCAACGAATGCTGAACGAATTCAAAGGAAACTAAGTTTATTTCTGTGGTTTTTTGCCATCTACATTAAAGAACAATTTCCCGTACGTTCTATCAGACAGTTCAAAGAAAAATGATAGGTGTCCGTTTGGTATCGGCTTTATATACTGTCCTCTTTACCGAGTCACTTTCCATCTTCGGAATTTTTTCACATTATTCATTGAACAAATCAAAAACGTTTCATACAATATACGTGTCTAATTCGGTTTACAAAAAAAAAACCGGACATGTGACATGCCTGTTTGTGATGAACGTTCAATTTGCAACATCGCAAATAAACAATTTCTGCTGGAATTTTGAACTTAATGTTGTACGAATCTATCGATTTCGCCTTCACTTTGAACAAAGGGTGGTGTCTGTCTTGAAAAATTAGAATTTTGTACAAATATCGACGAGATGTCTTGACACTTCGCTGGGGGGAAAACATGTAAACAAGGGTTATGTTGACGTTATATTTACCGAGTATTTGAGTGGGAAAAACGAGTACAAATTATTTATTTATAATTATTTAAATATGGCGACAGTGTCTGCTTCCACAAAACTTAAATACCGAATACATTGAGTAGTTTCTGAAAAAAATGACCACCTTTCTACAACTCAAACTTGAAGTGTCACAAACATCTCCGAAAAATACCTTTCCTTGCACTGAAATTTTTCCCTAAATTTTAGGGCGTATTCCACGTCTTTCCTAGCTTTTAGATTTTGAAATTAGCTCACCTTAACTGCATCAAGCTCATCTTTATAGTTATATTCCGGACATGTGTCTTCGTTCGACTGGGGCAACTTAACCGCTATTCTAATTGTTTTATTGATCACATTTTTCGTTTTGTTAGACACTTGCTGCGAACCGTATGGTATTGGGACACGATTTATATCCGACATATTTCATTACTGCTCACTTTACACTTTTTAGTACTCGCGAAACAAAATTTGGATCCAACATGTTTGAAACACTGCACAAATCAAACTACGCGAGCGGGTTTCGGTCACCACGCGTCGGCTTCTGCGCATGGCATGACATCCATCATATGGTGTCGGTAAGAGCGCAAACGTCTTTTTAAGCGGACTCATTTTGGGATATAATCAATAGATGTCGCGCCTATACAGTTTTTGACGGAGAATGATAAACGAATTATGTTTATTTTGAATACAAAATGATCAAATGCAAATTGATGTTGAAAGCATCTGAAATATGACTGACGAGTTATAACAGAAATAAAACGTATGTACTTGTACACATTACGTGCTCTTAAAACTATTTCGGAGAATAATTCTTATGTTTTGTTCGTTTCAATATTCAATCATACTATTTTTATTATTTATTCATCTGTTATCGAATAGATATCTCCACATTAAAGATCCAACTGCGAACTAGGTTAGGTGTGTTTGAATTGAAGTCTGTTATCTGTGTTAATTTTCAGTTATAATCGTAGTACCGCTAATGCAATGTCGAATATAAGTGATTTTTTCATGAAATATATTCATTCAACTTTTCTTAGGTTAGTCAAATCCATAAGCATTATAGTACATATTGGAAAATTGCTTACAAAAGAGTCACTGAAGAGCTTCGCCTGACTAATCTGATGCAAGTTTCACCCATTTGTATCAGAGTTGGGACTTGAATTCATGATAATTGTGTTTGGGACTCCAATCTTATTACCCCAATTTAGCTTAAACATGATTCGTCATTAGTGAACACAATGGCCCACTAGACGTTACGAAGCCAATTGACTTTTGCGAATCCACTTGATGCCAAACTTGTAAATTATTGGTTTAGGTACTTAACTATTTACTAATTTGGGCAATTATACTCATTATAAAGTAGAGGAACGTACTTGGGATTGCATTCTGGGTAGATAAGTTATGATTGGAGTTTCCACCAAATTTACTGTAGAATCTTCGATGTAGGTGTTCTCGTGGAATTTTTGTTACCTTGAGTTCTTAGAGAGGAACTAATTGAATATTGTTAACAACTCGTAACCTGGATCTTGGTTTTTGTGATCATAGAGTTTGTAAGTTTGATGGTTAGGTTGTTATTTTTTTTTAATTTAATAATATCTGAAGTAGTTAGGTAATCTGTCGATGAATTATAATCGTATAATTTTTAAAGATGCTATCAGGATTTTTGAAGAATAAATTTTAAATAATCGAGTGGCTACGATTTCAATTTTTTTTTTATACAAGACAAAATGCTTAAACGTTTGGTTAACACGTTCTTGTTACAATGCTTGAATATATCGGAATGTGAATTAAATGAAGACTTCATTCAAAGAGACAATTTCATTAGCTAAATCAATACACTCAGAAAAGGAAACGCTTTTATTTTACAGCGCGACCCCTCTAGGCAACTTATTCGCGCAGATTGTTGAATATGATATATGAAAGTCGAACAAGACTATTCAGTTACCTTTTAAGACGGAAAGGGCCGACTTATTTTCATTTTATCGCACCCTAGGGCTTTATACGCTATTTCACGAAGAAAGGACAACTGCGTGTATGTCTTCTAAAATCGAATTCCTGAATTATAACCTGTTTCTATGCGCTAAAAAATCCCTATATTTCGAAAACTCTTCAACAAATCCTTCTGAGATTCCATTTTTATGACGTATGTTTGTCAAATAAAAATAACCAGGTCATTCACACTGAATTATTAATTCAATTTGCTGGTACACACTGAAATATGATTTCAGAAATTCACATCTTGTTGCGTATGTCACATCTCAAGACGTATTTTGCGTTGCCTGAAGAAAGTTAGTGCTTTTACAATTATTCCGCTGAAAACAAACACACAGAATTGCGTAACTCTAAGATGTCATAATTGTTTCATAGAATTCACTCTGAATTATTTCTTTCATCAATATGTACCTTCTATTCATTTTGCATTTGACATCTTTTGTTTCTGAAATCTTTGAATTTATCAGTAATAGAAGAGTAAGTTGCAATTTAAGATCTAACAGACTTTTGTGTTAATAAGTGACGGTGATTTGTGCCAAAATTGGTTTGTATCTACAAATTTATCGCAGAGAGTGCAACTAGTAATAGTAAGTAGAGCATGCATTTTTTTTAATGAGTGGATAAGTCGTAATCCGCCATATTAGCGATTCGTTTATATTGCGCAATAACAAACTTTTATTGAAATTGAAATGTTATTATTTTATTACATATTATTAGGACTTTGGATTTCCACATATTAATTCCAATAACAGTCCATCAATAACTGAGTATTCGACAACGAATAAATTATTCTTTATTTATATTAGAACAATAATATAATATGGAATGCCATGGTAGTTTCGTTACTTGATTTCATTTCCATGTAAAGAATTCGTATTCAATATATCAAGTAAAATCACATTGAAATATAATTCTTGGATCTGAGTAACTATTGGTGATTTATGTTTTATTTAGATTTTTAAGTACATTGGTACTTACTTGTTTGTATTAATCTTGATGCATTTATTAAATTTGAACTATGACAGTTCTGGAGTTGTACAAGTAGATTTCAATGAATTTATCTGCGCTGTATACCTGTTCATCGGAAATAAAATGTTCGAAATGTTTGAAATGAATGAAAGAGCTACACCATTGTGACGTGTTATTTAATTTTCGTTGAATGTGAAATGAAGTTGTTTGTTTATTGATGTAATAACATAGCATTATCGTATAGTTGATCATTGAAGTTTTATCCTAGATGGCAAGGAATAAATGTTTTACATTGTTGGAATAGGTCCCAATTGAATTATAGAAGCTGTAAGTAAATCCAAATGTTTAACATCCAATTTAATCAATTGTTCCTTGTTTTCTCCAAAGTTAAACGCAATTAAATATTTGTTATCCCATTTCTATGTTTAAATGGTCACTACGCAAATATGCTGGTCTCTGTAGGAAATGAGTAGAGGGAGTTGCATTAGAGCAAGAAAAAGATAGAAAGTGCAGTGGCGTATATTCTTGATGATCTTAGAGACGTGTACTTTTTTTTGAATCCGTAAATGTTTCTCATTCTTTATTTATAGAAAACTGCCTAAAGGGCAAGTGAATTCTTCATAACTTGAAAAGTGCGATTGAATGCATTTATTGAAATTTATTCGCAAATATTTTTAATTTTTTGTTGAAAGCTACGGATTTCTCCAGTTGTACATTAAATCATGGTAATATTCTGTAATATGAACCTTATAAATAATAATAAATAAAATAAAAGTTCTTCATTCTCAACAGGTATAACACCAATTACAGAAAATAATAACAATGAATAATAATGATAACTAACTAAATAATTAAAATGAAAAAGATATAACAAAGAGCTCAATCTAATCTAAAAATATAGTAATTAAAAACTACATTAATAACTATGAATGTTGAGGAATTATTAAAATATTTGCCATTACGTTTGGATGAAAATATTCGCGGTGTTATTTCCGATAAACGGCCACAAATATTGGAAAAAGTCATCGAAAATTGGACGTCCAGATTGGACTACATCCGAGCCAGCCGTGGCGGTCATATGCCAGAAATCATATTTAAAATGTAATGCCACAAGATTATCTTTCGAATGAAAAAAAATTCTTGTCAATCGAATGATCCATCGTTGTTTTATTGCAATTTAAAGATCTATACCTCTAAAAAAACAACCTATAATACCAAGTCGATTTATTTGTTCAACCCTACTTAAGGGACCTTATGTCTTAAGTTATTCTGTAATTAGCTAACCTAACAACTCAATTATATGTATATCGGTATCGCCATCTATTGACGCAACGCAATTTGGAGTTTACTAAACCGCAGCCTTAAAAGACCATTTCAATATTGAAAATCTTTTATGTTTCAAATAAAATAGATTGACTTCAATAATTTTTGCTTGGATTTTGTTGCATTAGCGGACTAATTTGTTCAAAATATTATTGAAAAAGTTGTCTTTGAAAATAATGAAACTTCAAAATAATGGAATTAGCAACTTCCTTCTAGTCGAGTCGCCTCTGATCGCGGTGGCGGGAACCATTCAGCTTCCCGGATAGGTCAGTTCCCTCGGGATGTCGACGGAGTCGTTACTTCGTAGGATTCCCATTACATCTACAATTCGGTGGTCAGTACGTATCTGGAAGTTCGACTAACTTTGATTGAATGCGAATCAACTATAAACCAATCTCGCAGCGTGGCCTACCTGATAGACTCCTCGCATATACCTATGTATGTCTTTTCCATTGTGTATTCTTGTTGGCCCTTGACTACTTCACCACTGCAGGTCTAAATTGCTTTCTTCTTCGTGTTCTTGCTAAGCGTGACAGTTCATTCTGAGTGAGATATGTCATTTTAGATTAAAGTTATCATTATTATTTAGATTTGTACTTACGTCTCACTAATTTATAGAGTAGGGCGTCCTATTTATATTTACCGTCAACGCCATCTTGAGGCCATTCAGAAAAGGTTATTGAAATTCTTAGTTTGGTGGGAGGATAAAGTTTATCCTCGGAGAGGAGTGCATCATAACGCATTATTGAGTCGATTTAGTTTAATCTCATTGCAGAACAAGAGAAAAATTTTATCACTAAAAATCTTGTACAAATTACAGCACAATTGTATTGATTGTCCTCCTCTCTTGTCCGCTTTGAAATTTCGTGTTCCTAGGCACAATTCTCTTATTACAGAATTATTCCATCTAGAGACTCCAAGGACCAACTTCGCTAATAAAATCCCGCATTTGGTTTATGTAGTTTACATTCAATACAGTTGCTAATAAATGTGACATTTATTTTCACTCCTTAGAAGTTATTATTAGGAGTTATGTGAAAAAGAAAAAAGTTCTTTGTATAATTTCAATTTTTTACATAAAACTTCAATGTGAATTGTCCATCTCAAATTTCTGTCTACATAAATTCCAAGATATAGTGTTGTCTCCATATATAACATTCAAGGTACTGATTCCATTGCAATAGTCCATTTCCAATAAATTATCATTATTATTATTATGTGTTTATTAAAACAAATGTTTATTAAAAATGGGCATTACTTAAAACTGAAGAGCATGCTTTTGCATAACAAACAATGGGTCAATCCCCCCAAAAAAATTGAGGAGACTTAGCGAGAGATGCTTTATACCTGGCAGATCTGGGTGCGAAACGTTTTGATTCACGATATCCCGTGCATTATACCTGGCAGAATCTAAAGGGGTAAAACTGAAACGTTTTGATTCACGATATCTCACGGTGCATTAATTATTTTTTTCCGACACTTGAATTGATGAACTGACGTAAAGGGACACTACTTAAAACTGAAAGGCATGATTTCGCACGACAAACAATGAATCAATGCCTACCTGGCAGGTCTGGTTGTGGAACGTTTTCATTCCCCCCAAAATAATGGGAATTAACGAGACTTGGGGAAGTTCCCCGTGCTTTATACCTGGCAGGTCTGGTTGTGGAACGTTTTCATTCACGATATCTCACGCTGTATTAATTATTTTTTTCGACACTTGAATTGATGAACTGACGTAAAGGGACACTACTTAAAACTGAAAGGCATGATTTCGCACGACAAACAATGAATCAATGCCTCCCCCCCCAAAATAATGGGAATTAACGAGACTTGGGGAAGTTCCCCGTGCTTTATACCTGGCAGGTCTTTTTGTGGAACGTTTTCATTCACGATATCTCACGCTGTATTAATTATTTTTTTTCGACACTTGAATTGATGAACTGACGTAAAGGGACACTACTTAAAACTGAAAGGCATGATTTTGCACTACAAAGAATGAATTAATCCTCCAAAAAAAAAAAAAATAAGGGGAATTAACGAGACTTGAAGAATTCCCCCGTGCTTTATACCTGGCAGGTCTGGTTGTGGAACGTTTTGATTCACGATATCTCACGCTGTATTAATTATTTTTTTTCGACTTTCGGCCAACGAAGCGCATAATTTCAATTTTGTCGTCCACGCAAAAACCCGGAATTATTAGCGCGCGACCGATCGAAAAGTGCAAATGAAGCACGAAATTGCACCAAGACATTGGCAGGTACACTCGAATTTTGCGAATTTCATTGAAATTCAAATTTTGCGAGAGGCGAAGGTGTTCTTTACACGCAATTATCCGAAAGTGCCCCTCGTCGAATATTCAGACTAATTTGCATATATTTGATCAAAGGCAAGAATTGCAAACACTCCTTTCAGACATTTTTCAAGTTTAAACCGGCTTGTTTCCGGAGATTTGCATCTCGACCCCGCTCTTTCGACATTCATTATTCATTTTCGATAGGAAATTTTAAAATCCCGTCTTTTTAAAAACTCGCGAAACGTAGCAAAGAAGTTGAAAGTTGTCCTTCTAATGAGCTTACCGAGTTATTCGATTTTGTGTCGGGGTTCGGGGAACTTAGCGGTCCTTATTTTCTTGTAAGACACCGAAAGAAGAAAAGAGATACGGAAAATTGATACGACGGTCGGTATAAATACTTTTTTCGGAATTTAATGTGATGGAAGTCTCGTGGAATCTGATATGGATTGGGAATCGTTGACGTTTTCCAACTTTTACAGCATTTCAATGGGTCGAAATTTGATGTATAAGTACATTAATTAAAAAATAATAATAATAATAATAATCATATATTTCCAACAGGAAATATATTACCAACAGGTAACTCTACAAAATTACAGGAAAATACATAATGAATAATGGAATACGAAATATGGTGACTGTAAATATCAATAATAACGTAGATATACAATACTAAAAAATAATAATAATAATAGAAAACATTATCAAATATAAAAATGAAATGTGTGGCACTCGGGGACTGCCGCGGTAAAGCTATTGCATTTTTTATCAACTTATGCAATTATAATTATTTATTTATTTTTTATTTACGCAGTTTGTTTTTCTTTGATATTGATTCAAGTTTTTTCTTTGGTGTTAATTCAAGTTACACTTTTTGAGCGTGGTGACCGATGAGAAAACAATTTTTTTTCTTTTATTGAATAAATGAGAAGTCAATATCGTTTAAAATATTTTTATTATCTGACAATACATTATTCAGGAATTTTTATCATTGAAACTATAGGTTTAGGTAATTGAAATAAGAAACATAAGTTTGAGACTTGATATCTTCTAGATATCTCGAAAATACTTCGCCAATAGTGTTCCCATATTTTATTGTTTAAAGGAAAGTTATCTGATTTGTTATCAGCGAAGCTGATGTTGATATCGTCAGCCAAGACAAGTGGAAATTTATTACCATTTGTACCAAGTATTTTCGACCCTTCTTCAGTGTACTCCAGTAAAGTGCGATGAATAAAATGCTTTACCTCTTCCAATTTTGGATTCGGAGAAATGTAAATTGCTACCATGACTATGTGTAGGCCATTTCTAAGTTTGCATGAGCACGCACAAATATCTTCGGCAAATGAGCGCCTGTACAGTCGTACCATATACATGAACGTTAAGCGAACGCTGGGCCGAGCTACGTGGTAGGCGGAGGGGGGGGTGTTAGGTTTTATTTTCGTTACGGAATTTCTTGATTGGGTCGCCGCGCTCAAAGCCCGCGATAAAAATTATGCAACGTGCAATAGGTTGATGAAAATTTCAATGCAATGAAACTTCTCCTGGCGTGGAGGGGAAAAATTATGAAGTAACAATTCATATTTACTAATAAAGTAAGTAAGTGAGTGAGTGAGCTTCATTTAGAATTTGTTAGTAATACAAGTACAAATATACACTTAATATTAAGATTTGTATACTTAATATTAAGATTTAATTGCTGTGTGAGTAATTGAAAATTTTCTCATAAATAACATTCATATTTTTAAAAAAATCTAATCTTTTCACCAATTTTTTTGCACGGGTAATATGAGAAGAAAAACTTAGCTGATGATCCGGAATAAGACATTTGAAAAATAGTTTATTCAGAATGTGATTAATTGATATTAATACTGCTCAAAATTAGTTTATATAAAGTTATCCTTTCATGTTGTATATCTTCAATTTTTTCAGTGAAAGTTATTATTTTGTGTTGTAGGTCAACAATAAATAGTAAATGTTACGAAAACTTTATTTCTGAATGATGTTTCTATAAGGTGTTAAAAAATTTCTCTAAGATGTACATATCGAAAACTTCAAATAAAACGTAATTAATATTTGTAATATCTGTTCCTCTTTCATAGGACAGTTTCAAACTGGGTGTTGAGTGAGACTTTGAATGTAAAAAAAAATTGCAAAAATTTAAAAAAATTTCTGTTAATGACTTTAAATTGGAACACAATTCATTCAATTTTTGATGTATAATTTCAAAGGGTTCTTTAGTTGAATACTATATATTTAATTCATCCTTTCTTCATCATTTTCTTTATACTTCCGATCGAAATGTATTCCACACATTATAATAAACTCTAGATGCCCCATCGTTAGTTTCATCATCATTTATCCTGAAAAGAGAAAATCAGATTCATCATTTCGATATAAATGAAGCAAAAATAGTCGTATTTCTATTTGTAAATAATGTTTTCCGAAAGTCGTTTTAATTTTGTGGAAAACTTTCGTACAAAGGGACGGTGTAATACAGGAAATATAAAAATGCACCGCCTTAACGAGTTTCTAAAGATTGAAGATTAGATATTATAGAATACGATGCAGAAAATCGACTTCAACGTGGTGCCCTTTTTGCTTTCGTTTTGTGTGTGTGCTTGTGCCCGAATGTGTTATCTCAATGAATGTGCCGCAAGATGGTCCAACGACAGGATCGGACAAGCCCGATTTTGGTGCTTATGGACGATGTTGGCTGGAACGTTTTTGAATTTAGTAAACAGTATAGATATTTGTGATGATCGAAATATATTTATTTTTTACAGGGTTTTTTCTACAGTTGTTGCGCATACTATTCGCTTTGCGGAACTGAACGCAAATTACAGAAAGCCCTACTGCACTCCTGTCGGCGAAAGTTTAATTTAAATAGTTCAGTCCCAATAAGTCATTCAGTTTCTTTGTATGAAGAATACGAAGACATAAAGAAGATCATTGACTTGTTGCAATATAACTTACACCAATGGATCATATCTGTTGACCTTAAAATGGTTTGTTTCCTTCTTGGCCAGCAACGCGGATATACCAAGTATCCCTGTTTTCTATGTATGTGGGACAACAAAGCTCGTGAGAAGCATTGGTGTCCAAGAAATGTCCTGAAACCTGGTGATTCAAGCCTTCTAAATCAGCTACTTGTCGACACAAAAAACGTTATATTTCCGCCTTTGCATATAAAACTAGGTCTCATGTAGAAATTTGTTAAAGCTTTTTCAACTGAAGGGGACTGTTTTGAGTATATCATTTCGGCATTTCCTAGCTTGCCAAATGAGGAGATGAAGGCTGGTGTCTATGATGGGCTACAGATTTGGCAACTTATAAAGGTTGGACGTTTCATTGAAACAATGACCAAACTCAAAAAGAATGCTTGGTTGGCATACAAAAGTATTGTCAAGGATTTTCTTGGGAACACACTAGCCCAGAATTACGTCGAAATTGTTCAACAACTCTT
The DNA here is from genome assembly GCA_030704895.1 of Henosepilachna vigintioctopunctata. Lineage (NCBI taxonomy): Eukaryota > Metazoa > Arthropoda > Insecta > Coleoptera > Coccinellidae > Henosepilachna > Henosepilachna vigintioctopunctata. Next base: position 518,437 of record JARQZJ010000034.1, read on the forward strand.
AGGAAGCTTTAGAAAGCTTGGCTGTAACATGAGTATCAAACTGCATTTCTTACATAGCCATCATGCTAACTTTCCAGAAAATCTTGCCGCTGTTAGTGATGAACAGGGTGAGCGATTCCACCAAGATTTGAAAGTCATGGAGGCTAGGTATCAAGGTAGATGGGATGTCAGTATGATGGCTGACTACTGTTGGAGCATCAAGCGAGATTGTCCCCAGATTGAACATTCTAGGAAGAGTTATAAGCGAATATATTATAATAACTTTTGATTTTATAATAACCTTTGTATGAATAAAATATTCTAATATGATTGGTTAGTACCCACTACATTTTCTTCTGTATGCCTATTTTGTATGACTTCTAAGGCGGAGAGATGGTATCCTGTAGTTCAAAGACTTAACGCGATAAAGAAAAATTGTCCGGTAAAAAAGAGTCTTGTCCGGACCAGGCCTCCGTTTTACCCATACACGGTTAATGTAGGCGCCCTGCTCTGTGCCTGCGGACCCCACACTCTTATCGTATTCTGTGATTTATATTCATTCGGTCATGTTATCTTCGTCTATGTACTTTGGCCGCGAGTCGGGTTCGCCTTAAACGGTCCAAACTACCCGTAGTTCAATTTATTTCACTTGTAGATAGCTCACTTCAAGAATATGAAATACATTTGGTACCGCTGGGAAATTGAGTTCGGAAATTCGGGTCGAAACTTTTGTAAACATTGTTGGGATTTTGTTTTTAACGCTACTGATGCCTGCCAGAGCTCTACGATCCTATATTCCGAAAAATATCGATTATGTTAGACGAAAAATTGAGTTTCAATTATCATGTTGTTTTTAAATCATCTAAAATTTTTTTGAAGAATAGGAAAAAACCTGTCGACATATGTGAAATTATTGTTGTCCGAATCAATAATAATGCCATATTTTGAATATTGCTCCACATTGTTATTTGGTTTGACTAAAGAAAAAATTCAAAAATTACAAAAGTTGCAGAATAGAGCCATGCGAACCATTTTGAAGTGCAATTGGTATACTCTTGTTAAAATTATGCTGAACTCTTTGGAACTAATGTCTGTTAAACAAAGAATACTCTTTGCTTCATATACATATATTCATATTTAAAATAAAAAATCAGTTGCTTCCATGTAATGTAATAAAAAATGTGCATGGGTATAATACTAGAAATACTAATGGTTTTTATATCCAAAGTAGTAAGCTTTCTGGATTTAAGGCTTTCAATAATCAGTACATTGTATAAAGCAAAGTCGCTTTTTCTGTCCCTTTGTCCCTTTGTATGCTTTAATCTTTGAAACTACGCAACGGATTTTGATGCGGTTTTTTTTAATAGATAGAGTGATTCAAGAGGAAGGTTTATATGTATAATAACATCCACTAAATAGTGGAGAAGTACTGTTATTTTTGAGGTTTCTAATGTGATGTCGTAAATAATTACATTTTTTCGCTTACATTGCAAACGCAGGCTGAACCCTACGAGTTTTATCAAAATAATGTACTAAGTATTGTACACATTGAAAAGAACTACAGAAAAGTCCGTGATGGTATATGTCTATCTCTTATGGATAACCCACAATAACTTTTTTTTGTCATTTACTTTTTGCGACAAATAATGGCTAATTTTCGAAGCGATTTTAACCCATACAGCATTAATCCTTAACCAATTAAATACCTTGAATACATTGTTCATTTAATATAGATATATATTGCCCTTTACACCGTATGATTTAAGTGAATATTTTCGAAGATATTACAGATTTAAAAATTGCGGGGCGTAGCGTTTGCGGCGTGCGAAGCCGGGGCGGGTCGCTAGTTTACCAAATATATTGAAAACTTGTACTAGTATTGAGATATTTAATCGTGATCTTGGAAATCATATTTTAAATAATGAGATCGGTACATAATTGAAAATTGACAGTTCAAAATATGTAGATCTCCAGCTAAATAAATATTATTATTATATTTCATTGTCGCATATGTAAATAAAATAGCTAGTCGCAATTTTATTTATACACGGTGATTCGTCAGGAGATACCACGTGGTGGCGTATTAATGTCATAATAATAATATTAATGACAAGTTCTTTATTATCAACAGGTGAAAATCAGTGAAAATCTAAAAAAAACTAAAAAAATACCTAACTAATAACTGAAAGATAAAATTAAATGAAATATTATAAAGCACTTAATCGAATTTATTTCATTTTAGTCAATTTCATTTGTTCACATAACTCCTAATAATAACTGAATAACTGCTATGGAGTCAAAATGAATATCACGTTTATTAGAAACTGTATTGAATGTTGACTCTATAAACCAAATGGGGGATTGTATTAGCGAGTTGGTCCTTGGATTCTCTAGGTGGATTAATTTTGTGGTTGGAGAACTGTGCCTAGGAACACGATATTTCAAAGCGGACAAGAGAGGAGGACAATACTGCTGTGCACTAATTTACACATAAATTTGAGTGATAAAGTTTCTCTCCTCTCCTGCAATGAGATTTAACTGAATCGACTCAATAATTTGTCAGAGAGACTCATCTCTGTGGATAAACTTTATCCTCCCTTTAGACTCAGAATTTCAAGAACCTTCGCTGAATGAACTTAAGATGGTAAGATGGTTTTGATGGCAAGTGATTATAAATAAGATGCCAGATCATGCTGCCATACTCCAACATGCTGCGGATCAGAGTATTAAATAGTCTTATAAATGTTCCTGACCATTGAAGCTATATTCATTATCAATTTGATCTTTTTTCCTTGTGAAAGAGACAACATTACACTTTCAAAATCAAATAATTATCCTCACACAGACTGGCAACATGGTCAAGCGCGAACTGAAGTTGAACACAGTTGTCCTGTGATCTAATTTTGTGAACATCAAATGTGTCGAGTCAATATTATCCAACAGATAATTCACGAACAAAATAAATAACAGTGTCCCAAGATTGGACCCCTGAAGTGTTCTCCGATGACCGTATAACTGCGGGCTTTACGAACTGACATCTGTCAATCATAGAGCTGTTAAAATTTAAGGTTATAAATTTCGTTAACAATACGAACATGTGACTAGATTATTAAATTCTTATAGAAACATGCTTCTCGTTCGGAAACCTTGCTCTTCAAATATAGAAACATGATATATCCTCTTGAAGAGAATAAATTCAACTTAATGAAGTGATGAACAGAGTATTCTTCACGTACTCAAACACGACAATAATAAACATTCCATTGTAACTCATGTTTTTGACTGAAAAAAAGAGAATTTCATTATTTACTCGAAAATGGGTGGATATAGCGATAGTCCCGTGTGATGATCTGAAAGTAATACTAAACGCAATATTGCATCAATATAGAGAGTGAAGTTACGTTTGATTAGTTTAGATTTGAAGTCCCTTCAAATTTTGAGTCACATATATAACTCATATTATGTAAGCATAACACAATTTACCATACTCGAGAGAGTTTATCTTGTTTCTTCGATAGAGGGAGCTCATATGAATAGTTCACTAGATATTTACCGTATTTAGAAAAGAAACAGCCTTGATGCGTTTTGAAAGAAAATCGGAAAATGATTGTTTGGATGCATGCCACTGATGATTCCCATATTAGGACGAAAAGCATCAAATATTTACTCTCGAAAGTGATATGTTGTGTTATTCTTCACAACATTCGTGTAGATAACTCCCATGAAAATTCTTGAAGAAAACCAGATTAACTGGTAAAAATTTGTAATCAAATCGGGTTAAGGCATTCATTGGGTTCAGTTCTTTATAATCACCATGGCGATTATGACAAACGAGTCATTCACCAGCTTACTTGAAAAGAGCGAAAGGGTTTCGAAAGGTTTTCAAGTTCAAAATCTTCGTTGAATATAAGCCTTTCTTTCAATGTGGAGAAAAATTGTCCGCTTCCCACTTCTCGACCGACAACGGTCGCATGATTTTCGCATCGTTTCCCGCCACCCGGCGGTCGCCACGCCGTCCCCGCGGCCGCCCGCCACATCCCCAATCTGCCTGCCGCACATAATTCAAAGTCGGGGCCGGCAGATAATATTTCTTGCGGCGGCAAGCTTTCATATCTGCAATGTGACAAACCGCCTGCTCAGCTCTTCCCGCACTGGATTAGGCGTCCTCTTCTCTGTGTAATACGCCGTATGATGGGAATAATAACAATAATTCAAGGAATCGTTTTCTTCAATGGCGACCGAATATAAGATGGCTCCGAGCCTGCAGGGATGTATCAGCCCTTAAAAGGTACAGTTGGACGTTATTTGACCAAACGTAACAAATTACTTCTTGTAAGAAGAAGTACAATTTTTTTTAACGCTTATAACATGCGATTTGAAGATTTGTGGTCTATTTGTCGTTCTTCCAATATTCCCTGGGGCTACATACCTGCTCAATTCCATTTGGGGGTTTGTATTTTAGGTAATCTTTATCTCAGTTACTTCTGTCTTGACCTCTTCATAGTTCTGTGTGCTATTTGAAGGTTTGTAGCCTTTTAGTCGATCTTCCAATCTTGCCTGGGACTACATACCTCCTCTAATGCATTTGAGGGTTCGTATCTCAAGTAATCTTCATTTTAGTTACATCTGTTTTTCTCAGTTTCCTATTTTGTTCCTTGTTTTGACCTTGTCTGGACTCCCTCATAGTCCTGTGTACAATTGGAAATGTTTTAGGAGTGATCTGTGCAAGTCTCTTTGTCCATCTCATATTACCTCAGAGTATATTTCCGAGTTCTTGATTTGGTACAATGTATAACCCATAAGGGTAAGTACCTAATTGGGTAAGATTCGTCTGCATGAGCGTTACATACATGAGTTACCTTTCATCACTACTGTCGTTTTTTTATATATTTTCTTAGAACACCAGAAGAAACTGTCTTTTATGGTATTCAATACAAATTTGAAACTAGTAGAGGTATATCATGCGAACCATCTTTTCTCTTCCTGGGACAAAGTCTCCCTTTCATAAGAATTATGTCTCTTGATTGTTAATTTAAGAAATCTCATCTGCAGAATTTCTTATGGTTATGAGTTCTGGCAAAAATTCCCCTACAATGTATGTTAAAGATTCAAGAATTTTTTCGTAGAGATTCTTTAGTGTGCTTCGTGGTTTTATTTCAACTACAGTATTTCCTGGAGAAAAATCTGAAACATTGTTGCCATAATGAGAGTATTTTGATCGTTTTTCTTTGCATTAGTTGTCGAATGGTGATTTTTCAAATAACCCCATTCGTCGACAAAATCCCCAAGTGAATTTGCTCTCGTTGAATTCGAAACACCAAAGCTAAAACTTTAAAACTCGAAAATAACGAAATCATTCTGCCGGATTAGCCAAATACTCCACTGGATGTCGTTCGGGGGAAGTAGATCCGATACGAGGAATCGCTTATGTCTTCAACTTTTCAAAGAGCTCCTCCGGATCCGTTTTATTAACTCGACGACGTCGTCTTCGATGGGTTCGTTGAGCAATTTTATTGATGTGCCGATTTTCCGAAAGATGGCCGGTTTTCGCTCCGGCACCGACCGATTTCGACTTATCTGGAAATGATGGATTGGCGATTACGTCTTTTGAGATAACGGCTAATATGTCGACGAAGTAGCTACGTCTTCAAAATCTGGAAAAGTTAGAACATTTTTGAGCATTTCGAAAGATAAGAATGTGCTTCTCAGTTTATTGAATGCGCTTCAAAAATTCAAAAAATTATAGAAACAATTCATACCTTTATGATTGAAAATGAATCGCTGTAATCTATCTACGCATATAACTTCTGATCTTTTGAACCAAATTGGATAATTCTTCTCTTTTTGTGTTGGTTCTTATCAGGACGAGGTTCTTAGGAGAGAAAATATTTGGAAAATTTGAGTGAGTGAATGACAAAGACTACTAACGAAAGATGACTTTTCTACGCATCTTTCAGTACATCACTCAAAATGTTATTTTTTTCCACAGACTGTTCAAGCAGTGACTCTTACCAGTGCTTGATATCGCGATATAAAAATAATAATATAATAATAATGTCTTCATTTTCCTACAGGTAACACCCAGTTACAGAAAATATTCAGTATTAACACCTAATGATATAATGAAAATGTTTAAAAAATGATTATCAATAAATGAAGTGATTATAATGAATAATAAAGACAATGAGAATATAGCTTTACTTCAAAATTCGCTATAGGCACATGAAAAGATTCCAAGTAAACCCGACTAATGGAAGCAAATGAGTCGCTGTTGATATCACTTTTGTCAGACACATCCTCGAATAGCGAACACATACATCTAATTGATGATTGTAAGAGTGAATTAGTTTTCGGAGTATCCAATGAAAAAAAATGACTTGAACGTGAACATTGTCTAGGAACATGAAAATCAATAGAGCCAATAAGGTAAGACGGACTACATAACCATGAGAGAGGTTATGCAGAAACTTCAGAGACAACAAGTCCCTGACAACTTCGAGTGATTTAGCTCCAAACCTGTTTAACAGATCAGTTTGGCTGTATCCTTTGGCCGGCGATATAATAATATTCCTTTCGGATGAAAGTGAATGGTGTCGATATGGTCAATGTTTAGTTATGTCAAACATACTACACACCATACAACCTGAGAAAAATTCCTATTATCAAAAGAGACACTTCCTGTTTTCGTATTCTGTCTAGTTTTGGCGATAAGAGTTGTCCTCCCAGATCGTTTGATTCAACATCATTAGATTTGTTTCTATATGGGTATTTCAAGTCAAATATTTATGTCAATAGAATGCTCACAAATCCCTGTGCACTACAGGAAGTTTTGAAATGCTGCATTATTGATATTCAGCTACATCTATGAAGAATTGGCTCGAAAACATCGACATAAGATAGCGTATGTGCTAGAGAAGCTGTTGACGTCATTTTTCAGACGTTGTGTCAAATGAATAACTTAATTTTCTATAATTTAAATAACAATCTGAGCAATAAGTGCAACGTTTTTGAAATTAAAATGTTCGGTTAGTTTTGAAATCCTTCGCTTGCGAATTCACTTCATGTCTACAAAAAATCTATTTCACAGTGATGTCTTAATTATCAAAAGTTCACCTAGAGCTGGCGGTCGAAATATTCGGTCGTTCTAGCCGGTGGTGGTGCGATTCATTGCAAGAAGGTATCATGTTGGAATCGGAAACATATCAATTAGATAACCTTCGTCAGACCGGAGTGAGGAAAGTAAAAAGCCTGGGATCATTGAGTCAACAAATCCGGATATATTGAGGGTTTCTGCGAACAGCATTTCATTCGGCGCAATCCGTTCTTTGCGGGTTGGGTGGTTGCAATTGCCAAACACCCCCAGGCAACAGTGGCGCGACGTCGGTCTGCCGAGGATCTGATCCTGGTACTTGTATTAAACTGAAGGCGAGTGGAAAGGTTGCTTTTTTTTTGGAACAATGAGTATATCGGTAATTAAAAAAATTCAATTATCCAAAAATTTAGACTGTATGCTGCTGAAATGCATTTTGACTGCTAGAAATTATGACCTTGCCTTTGTCATAAAAAATTGTCGATTAAAGAAAGCCAGCTCATTTGAGTGGGTCCTTTTACCTGCCAGACAACCTAGAAAATTGTATGAGAGGTTTGTCAGAAGTAGAGGTATTTCGCGAGATATTTATTCATTTATCAATATCCATTTTATCCCCTCATGGTAATCCTCCTCAGATATAATGCACTTATGCCAGCGCTTCTTCCAATCCTCGAAGCATTCCTGAAATGCGCTTTTTGCTCTGGCCGCTTCCATTGGGATGATTGGGCCTTGGTTTGATGTCATAACCATACACCCACGGTTCGTCACTAGTTAAAACCTTTTTGAGCAAAAATGAGAGATACTAATGCGATGTTGCTTTTGCACAAAATTTAGCAATTTCGGAACAAACCTCGCTGCCACATGTTTCATGCCCAAAAAATCCGAGAAAATTGCATGACATGAGCTAATTGATATACAAACATTTTCTGCACCTTCCCTTATAATGATTCGACGATTTTCCAAAACAATGTTCTCCACTGTTTCGATGTTTCCTTCGTTTGTTGATGTGGTTGCAACCCCAAGACGCTCATCGTCATCAACATCTTCATAGCTTTCTGTAAACTATTATTCTACAGTCAACATTGTAAGTACGCTAGAGCACTTTATTTCACTTTTAACGCAAAATTTAATACACTCTGATCCTTTTTTTTTCAAAAGTAAAAAATCGAAGAAAATACAAAAAGGTACTAACTTTTTCAGTTATCAGAAACAAACTACTAATCCAAAATGGCTAATAATGTCAACATATGAGGAAAGTATGTGTACCAACATAACAAAAGAAAGATTTCGATAATCGAATGTGGATAGCCCGCGAAAATTCGAAATTCACCTTTTCTTTTGAACAGACCTCGTATAAGTGCTAAAGCGTTAGTATAAGTGCGAAAAATTGATTAGGATCGATATTTTTCAGTTTCGAATTTCTAGTTAACATTTATTTGAAAATGAAAACAAGAGTTGATCTAAGTTGTCATCGAAAATGAAGAAGAAAATTATGACAATGTATAAACAAATTAAACCAATTAATCAATGATACACGTTCACTCTGATACTTGTACTTAGGGTATAGCATGTGTCACTCGTACTTCTGTACGCATTTATAGGTTGTCTGGCAGGTAGAACAATCTACTTAAATGAGCTGGCTTCTCTTCATCATCAATTCACGATGACAAAGATTATTATGTATATATCTTGAAGTGCCTCAAAAACTAACTTTGAGGATGCCTGGCTGGATGTTAAACCAATTAAAATGGTCTGGCTTCCATATTTTCCATTTTATTATGTATTGAATTCGAACATTCCAAAATTTCAAAGTCCCCAAGAGTTTTTTTTCTTCTCAAATTGCAATTTCAAACGTACATGGCTCGGTCAATATCCTAACTTTGTAGCCAGACATCGGAAAAGTAATTGGCTCGGTCGATATCGTCAACTTTGTCGCCACAAGCCAGAATTATGTTTGGATAATACTGAAAATGTTTTTAGCAAATTCTCAAGGTCCTCAAAATCCAGGTAGATTACCGTCAAACTTTGAAAATCGTTTCGCTAAATCTTCATTCCGGAAGTTGAGGCTCCCAAAAAATGAACAATTAATTCAATGAAATATTTCTCGAAGAATTCTTCCAAATTGCAGACAATTTGGTCTACGCCTACAGATACTTACGATATCGTTTCTTTGGGCAGACGCCACTGGAACCGCTTCGAATAAAAAGTGGCAACGTAAAGAACAAGGAAACTGAATTGGTTTCGGACATCAATTCGGCTAGACAAACGCGTAACGTACTCGCCTCCAATCTCGCTTTTTGCGCCAATCTTTTTTAACGATGTTGGCCGGAAGCTGGCGCTGATTAATTTGAGAATTATGGCCCCGATTGCGCCCCCGCGACGCTAGAACAAGATGAAATCTGCTGCGGATCTATCGGAAATTGGTAAATAATTCAGAACATCCTTGCACATGTGAAACTTAAGGTTGGATATTTAGAAAACACGTAAGTAGAAAATCATTCGTATAACGCACACACAGAAGCAGCGGTTTTCACGTTTTGGGTTTATTGGCCCACTTCAGAGACGGAAATTTGAAGCAGCATATAAAATTAATCTTTAAATTGAATATTTGAATCAATTACAGTTGAAACCTGCGCTGACAATGGTCACTTCTCCTTATAAGTGACTCGGAGAACTTTGTACTATTTTACTGAATATATAAGACGTGTTTTACAAATTTTGTTAAATTTGTATCATTCCTCCTTTGTCGAGGCGAAAGGGATTACCCATGGACTAAGTAAATGTAACACTTCAAGCAAATTCAAATTAGTCAAATTATCAATAATTTGATATATTAACATGTTTAATGTTTCGAAAATGATTAACCTGTCAATTCTATGACTCAACTGGATGTTTGTAATTTCGTAGTAGGCTTTTTATTCCTTATATATCCTCATTAGCAATGATAAGTTCTTGGATGTTGATCAAGAAGTGTTTAGACTAACTTCCACTCCAGAAATCGATGATAGTAATACATCTGATGGTGAGACCAATTATGGCAGTTTTACTTTTCCACCAGCAAAAATTAATTCAGAAATGAAAAAAAAAACAGAATTTACAGAGTTTTTTTATAGTCTTCGCAGTATACGATCTAACATGTTTCTCTTGGTTTGATTGAGGACCTACATATTTATATATTTTTTTCAGTATTTTTTATTTTTAATCAAGACTTGTATAAAAACAGTTATTCATAAACTTGTACTCACATATGTAGTCAATAAATCATCATATACAAGTAAAGAAGGGTCATTCAAACTGAAAATTGACGACTTTTCATGGTGATGTTCAATGCTGTTTTTTGTATGGAAAAATTAACTAAAATTCTTGCTGTTCCTCAAATTCGTTAACTAGGGAAGTTCTTCGAAAAACATTTTATTTCATCACGATAACGCACCAGCGGATTTGTCGATTGTTGCAATGTCCAAAATCTACGAATTGAAGTTTGAGTTGATGTCGCATCCTCCCTACTCTCCAGACTTAGACCCCATCGATTATTACCTGTTTCTTAACCTCAAGATTGGCTTGGCGGTAAAATATTTGAGAGCAACGAAGAAGTTATCGAAAATATAAGTCAGTATTTTGAGGAGCTTGACTAAACTACGTTTAAAACTGGAATAGCCAAATTGGAACGCCGTTTTAAGAAATGTATGAGTATTGATGGAGATTATGTTGAAAAATAAAGTGAAAAAAATTTTAAAATACCGTTCTTCTTGATCAGGCCGGAAGCTTTTCATCCCACCCGCGTATTTTAGTGGTCTTAAATTTTAAAAGTTTTATTACTTTCTTATTCCGTTGAATTCGTGATCAGTTACGCAACAATCCAATTGCTAATAGACTATTCATTCGTATCTCCTCAATTTCGAATACAAGTGTGTACTCGTTAGTTTTAGACATCACCATCAGATATGCAAGTTACAACACGACATCGTGCTCCGTAAAGTTCATCCGAAATTATTGTTCGCTACAAAATGAGACGTCCTCCTGGCTTTCATATACACACATACACATACTCCCCGAACTCCCGAGCTGTAACGTAGCAAAATTTACGGTTTATTAAGGCAAACGGCAATAAAATTGCTTCTATCACGTTTCCACTCCATTAAGCTCAAGTTGGCTGAGGACGCTCGAGCAAAAATATCACAAATTGCAATCTATCGAAGGAGAAATTAATTACGGAATTTCCAAACTTGCATTTCAAACATTTCTAACCGCTATAAATGGGGTAATTTGGGACAATGGATGCTACCCGATTCTCCGACTAACAGTGTTTTATTAGCGACCTTAATGGTCGTGTTTCCATTAATTGATTCGAATTTTGAGAGTTTTTTAATGTCGAAATTAAAACGGAACGAGTCAGTTTGTGGCACGCTGCGTTAATTTGTTTAATTTGTTTACTGCGTCGATGGGTTTTTCTTCACGACGATTTTCCTGTTTCGACGCCTCAAAAGATTCATTAAAGAGCTCGACGATTTGTGATACATACTAACGATATTTTAACACCAAAAGACGAACTAATATGTTTACTTTCAAATTGAACACTCCATTATCATACACTCATTGAAGTTCTAATTGAAAACCACAAATTTGGAGAAATCTAGCGGTGATAACTAAAGGGTGTTTTTTTCAAGAGGTATAGAACTTTAAATTGCATTAAAACAACGACGGACCATTCGATTGACAAGAATTTTTTTTATTCGGAAGATAATCTTGTGGCATTACATTTTGAATATGATTTCTGGCATATGACCGGCATGGCTGGCTCGGATGTAGTCCAATCTGGACGTCCAAATTTCGATTACTTTTTCCAACATTTGTGGTCGTATATCGGCAATAACATGGCGAATATTGTCTTCCAAATGATCAAGCGTTTGTGGCTTATCCGCATAGACCAATGACTTTACATAGCCCCACAAAAAGTAGTCTAGCGGTATTAAATCACAAGATCTTGGAGGCCAATTCACAGGTCCAAAACGTGAAATTAGGCGGCCACCAAACGTGTCTTTCAATAAATCGATTGTGGCACGAGCTGTGTGACATGTTGCGCCATCTTGTTGAAACCACAGCTCCTGGACATCATGGTTATTCAATTCTGGAATGAAACAGTTAGTAATCATGGCTCTATACCGATCACCATTGACTGTAACGTTCTGGCCATAATCGTTTTTGAAGGAGTACGGACCAATGATTCCACCAGCCCACCAAACAGTCAGTTTTTCTGGATGTAACGGTGTTTTGACATACACTTGAGGATTATCTTCACTCCAAATGCGGCAGTTTTGTTTGTTGACGTAGCCATTCAACCAGAAGTGCGCTTCATCGCTAAACAAAATTCGCTTCTGAAAATCGGGAACAACAGCAATCTCGTTTTCGGTTAATTCGGCGAATCTACGCTTTGATTGATGATCGTTTGGCCTTTTTTGTACAATTTCCGAACAAAACTGAGAATGAATCAGTTTTGAATGAATCACTGTCGCCACCTGCCCAATCAGTCGCCACCTTCAACAGTAATGCCAACTTGAAGTTCTATACCTCTAAAAAAAACATTGCAAGTAAGAATTTATACACTCTTCAACTCTTTCAAAAAACATGTGGAAAATATTTATACTTCACATGGTTGGCTAGTTGCTAATGCGGAGGACGTATTTGTTCTTCTCACCTTTTTTGATATTCACAAAACGGGTCTTGAAGACCTTTACCTCCCAGTCAAAAAACGTGGAGAATATTTATATTTCACATTGTAGCCTGGTTGCTAATGCGGGTCGGTATTTGTTCTTCTCAGCTTTTCTCAGCTTTTTGATCTTCACAAAATGGTGCTCACGTTTTTCTCGACAGTCCTATCATAGGGTTCGGCTGCTGTATGGCTAGTTGCTTCTTGTGCTAAGTATTTTTACAGGGAGATAGAAGTTACTCTAGAAGATAAAAGGGATTCAGATTTCAACGACTATATTTATGTTGAATCCTATTGTTGCTCTTTAACGTTAACACAAGAACTAAGAATAACACATTGATAAGCCATTTGGGAGTGTGCCCAATGGCACTTTTCTTGAAGACCTTTACCTCCCAGTCAAAAAACGTGGAGAATATTTATATTTTACATTGTTGCCTGGTTGCTAATGTGGGTCGGTATTTGTTTTTCTCAGCTTTTCTCAGCTTTTGTGTTCTTCACAAAACGGTTCTCAAGTTTATCTCGACAGTCCTAACCTAGGGTTCTGCTGCTGTATGGCTAGTTGCTTCTTCTGTTGAGTATTATGACATATAAGTTACTGCAAAAAGGGATTCAGATTTCAACATTCTTGTTGTATCCTATAATATTGCTCTTAATATTAACACAACAACTAAAAATAACTCATCGAAAAGCCATTTGGGAGTGTGCCATTTCTTGACGATCTTCACCTGCCTGTAAAAAAACATGTAGAGACTATTTATACTTTACATTGTTGCCTAATTGCTAATGCAAACGATGTATTTGTTTTTCTGAGCTTTTTTTATCTTCACAAAACGGTTCTCAAGTTTTTTTCGACAGTGCTAAGCTGGGACTCTGCTGCTGTATGTCAAGTTGCTTCTTCTGCTAAGTATTATGACAGGAGATATAAGTTACTCCAAAAAGGGATACAGTATTCAACGACTACATTTCTGTTGTATCCTATAATATTGCTCATTAACATTAACCAACAACTAAGAATAAATCAGATTACAAATTATCCTTACTATCTACACTTATAGTTTATATATTTTGTTGTAATATTGTGATATATTTTAAACAAAACTATCAAATCTTCGCGATTTAATTAACTATATTGTGAAATCTCTAGGCAAGAGCACAACATATTTAACAACACAGAGTTATAGTCGACATTTTACAAAGGCATTTCTTATAGTATGAAAAAACGATATGACTGTATACCACTCAAGTGATGGGAATCCTGATCAATTTATCAATTCCATTACTCCCGGACCCTTACGAGATGACTCTTCGTCTAAATGAAACTTTGATGAATGTAGAACAATCTGAATATGATTACAAATATAAGTAAAAGGCGTTTGAAGTTTGCATAGCACTCCGGTTGGTAAATCGAATTAAGTTACGTGTGGTATTATGAACTCCTTTAGTAATTAATTGGTTACGTAACACTTTCAGGCACTTTAATGTGTACGAATTCAATTTACATTGATTCCCTATATACCTACGCTGAGTGCAGCTGACGTAAGTATGTTTAATTTTATCCGTGGGCAATGGTAACACGGAGTTTCTTTGTTGTGAGTATGGATGGAGGTTTGTTAAAGGACGTGGTGTTGTGGGTTCTTCAGCAGTTTGTTGGGCTTTAATTGCTTGTAGATTTACAGGTGATAGTGGAATAATAAAATCTGAACCGACTAAGCTTACCAATTGTGAATAACAAATTTCAATGATGAATTGAAACCTTCGGCATTTTCTGGGTGGATTTTTCCTTTCAGAAGATACCAAAGTCCATCTCCAGGACAACTCCATAGTTATCCTCGGAGGATAACTTCGAAGCAAAGATGAGTTTATGCATAATATCAATCGACCTCTTAAAATTGAATGAAAAGTGGAATAGTAAAAGAGTGTAATAGTATAAAGTATAATTCGAAACTCGGTATATGTTGCAGGTTACCCACCCATTATCAACAGTTTAATGCAACTATTATTACATAAAATATTGATAATATGACGCCAGTCACTTATATCATTAATAATAAACGACATCAACAGTCTTCTCTAAGATACATCTTTTGTGTTCTGGTGTTCCCAGGGCACCGTCCATGGCTTCTGGGTCTATTAATTTGTCTTCTTTTTTGAATGACTTATCTCAGCATTTTGATGCTGAATTATTGACTCTGCTGACGATATTAATTCAGTTTTTCTTTACATATATGACATGGAACATACGATTCTCATATACTAACCCTCACTAAATTAACTTAATTATTTGTTGTGCGTAGTATAATAATTATGGATCGACAAGAAATATTTCCCCATCTGCGTCATGGAAATACGCGCAACTGAAAATAGATTGTTGGATGGTATTCCATCTCAAAATAAAAAGAATTCGATATTCTTTCGATAACGTTGCAAATTGAGCTAATGAACCTCGCTACGAAGAATGGAGATTTGGTTCAAGTGGTCTCTAAATTTCATCCACGAATATATTCCTTTATATTTCGGAATATTTCGGAAATAATTGCTACCGTTCGAGAATATTTTCGTCAAACATTCGAATCTTAATGATTGCCAGAAAATACCGAGGAGTTTGGGGGTGGAGGGGGACTATACACCTGGGGAGGGGACGAGAGACAATATGGGGGCGTATTACGGGTTGCAGCCTCGCGTATTGTCTCACGCCATTAACAGAATTGCATTTTCCGTAATTGGAAGGGAGACGGTAGGTTTATGTCTGTCTCTTTGTTTTATATTGCTTGTATCGGTAATTCTTTCCGACGGACCCGACCGCTAGATTGATTCCGGGTTGTATCTGTCTTCCGTTTCTTTTGCGAGTATTTCGCATACTTTCTTATATCCCACATTATTATTCGAGAAAAATATTCGTATATGTATTCGCTGATAATTCTATTATCTCGCTAATATTTGTGAAATACCTTTTTCGTTTTATTCAACGCATTACGTAATAGATCAAAGTCTCCTCTGTGGCGGAGTAAGGATCAAATCTTCCTCTACGAAGAGATCAAGCAAAATATGAAGCTAGTGGCTTGTTGTCCTTCACTTGTGTGTTTTTTCCACAAAAGTGTTTCTTCATTCCCTAAGCTTTCGTGTGTTTGATTTCCACGAATTGACTGCTACCTGCATCGTTTTAATGAGAGCTAACAATTTTCTCTAGATTCTGTAAAAATTCAGCTTTTGAAGAAGTGCGATCAGATATATGTCTTAGAATTATTAGAGGAAATTTTTCATGAATAATTATCATGGAGTATTTTTCTTCTGCAACTTTTCGTCTTTGTTCGTAGTCAAACTGTGGAAAATATTTATAAGTTCTGCGTTTTTATCTTTCATATTTAAAATATTATCGAATCTTTAATCGAAACATAAATGAATCGATTTTAGACTTCCGTCCATCAACATCAATAATGTGGTACAATGTTTTGTGTATCATTAAATAAAGAGAGGTGTCTTTGCAAGCTTCAGTAGCATACCTATTGGAGAGTCTAGAAAGATATCAAATCAGTCAGCCGGAAGCCTTTCGTTGACTTTATCATATTTTAAACGAACGTGTTCATGTGGGAAACGAAGGTTTTGTTTTTTTCAGTTGAAAAATCGTGATGAGGTGAGATCAGACGCTGTCGCATCAACGAACACCTCGATCCCTTTCCCTGCAGGTCACCCCTAAGTTGCACCCTTGGCCGCTAGCTGTCCCATTTGAATAATTTTATTAGTTTTACGAAACCCCGACGAGATCACAGAGGAAGGAAATTACCTTAGTTTTTGGGGGTAAAATTAAGAAATTGCATAAAAGGCCACATTGTCTGTCGAACTTGGTATTCAAGGCGAGCCTTCGACTTCGAAAGACTCTATCAATATTCAAGAGGAAGTGCCTTGGAAGTCACTTAATGGAATGTGACCGCGTTTGAGGGGTGAGGACGCAGAGGGTGCCTGCGTTCGCTTTTTCCGATGATGACCTAATGACGTCTTCTTCTCGGTCTTTCGCTTCGGTTTTGCGACGACGTTGTTCCTTTTTGCAGGCGATTTAACAGATGCTGATGGCTTTTCAGTCACCGCAATTGGTTTCGACAGATTTATTTTGAGAGAACCGTGAATGAGTCAAGTGTTGACTTAGGACGAAAATAAATTCGAATGGTTGGCTAGTTGAGATACACATGCTTGTTAGAGTCATTTTCCTTACATCACTTGAGTACATAATCACTGAGTGATCTTGAGTTACCACTCAAACAAATATCAACATTATATAAAACTGAATAAATCGGCATATTCCGTGAAGAAAGCAAAGAAGATGAACTTACTAGAAGCAACTGAAATTATGACAATATAAAAAAGGTATTGAATTGTTCAAAGAAGTTAAAGTATTTAGGATTTCTGAAATAATTGAATCATTCAAACATATACAAAACTTACGTCTGGTCCTGATGAAATAGCAGTTTCACTGTGAAATATTGTATCTATGCATTTTCGAATTTATCAACACTTACATTTCATCTAATAATGAGCAAAGCCACTCTTCCAGGAATATGGAAATCGGTCAAGGTAGTACCTGTCTTGAAAAAAGATAATCTATCTGTTGTAAACAACTACAGGCCAATATCATTATTATCACACTTTTCCAAACTTTTCGAAATTATAATCTATAATGCTATATATCATGTCGTCAAAAAAGTACCAAGGTTGAGTTACATGGATTCATGTCAATAAGGTCTTGGTTAAACAATCTAGTACTGTTTTCTCAGTACGTTTCTGAAGTACTCGACTCCACCGGTAAAGTTGATGATGAAAAATTTTTTACATAATTAGATTGGTTCCATTAACGCTTGAAAATGGGCTGAAAGTCAAATAAATATGTTGAGCTAATGAAATGATTGCTGTAGCATTTGGTCAATTGCTTGTTATTTTTTAACAATGTTCCACCAAGGGTAATGTGAGATGTCAATCGACATGAATTATATTCTTTCAAGGTGATATAAATTGACTACGAATTATAGTTCTATCTCGCACGGTTGCAACTCCCACCTAACGCTGTCAACAACTGCGTGTTTCGACCATCCGATCCCACTTCTGATCATCCCGAGACCCGAAAACTTCCGGCCGAAATACGAACCCCGTATTTCACCGCCGAACATTCCTATTAACGTCATCTCCAGAAGGCAATAAAACCGGAAAAATTGAATTCTAACTCGTCGCGCTAAGATCATAATAACTTGCGACTTGGTTTTCGAATTGTTGTCGCTAAAAAGGACCGTTGTCTTTCGAGTTTACGATCCAAAAGCCGAATGGAAAATGTTTATCTGCGTTTCCTTTGTCGGTTCCTCTCGTTTTCGGTGGAAAATCGCAATCGTTGTAGCTCGTTAAGATGTATGAGTTTCGGCTTTATCTAGTCGTTTTTCAGAGGCATAATACCTTATAATTTGACGAATGTTGCATTAGTTCAAAGAGAGGTTTATGTACAATGAGAATTGAGAGGATCATTATGTCGGCTCCTTTTGATATTCGAACTACGTTTTGAAAGCTACGTTTTCTATAGCTAAAAATCGACATGAGAGCTCGTAAGAATGAAATATATTTTTCATATATTCGTGGTTATTTATTTTACATCTAGCCGATGTCCGTTTCTTTTACATATACAAGATGCTATAATAATAATATTTATTACATCCATTTAGACAATTATATAATTTTGTTGGACTCATCAGTCATATGTAATACTGTTATCAGTCAGGTACTCCTTCACTTCCTTGAATCGTTTTTAACTATGTCTAGGAAAAGATAGAATTTAAACATTTATTGTATTATAACGATGAAAACTACCCAATTTTACAAATTCACTTTAATTTTGATTTACATAGACACTTCCATAACAGACGCACTAGACCGACAATTTTTTATTCTATTAATGGCAAAGAATGCTGAATTTAGTTACAGATTTAACATGTAAGGACCATCTCAGATTTTGATCTAACAAAATGCCCAAAACTCTTACGCGATCACATACAAATTTTTTATCGTTTTCGAACTGGATATAAAATTCATTAATGACAATATTTGATGAATAAAAAATAAACATTTTGTTTTAGTGGTGTTCAATATCAAAGCATTAGATTGACAACATTTTTTAAATTCTCTCGATACGAGTGTACATTTATCCAAGAGTTCCTCAGGATTCCGTGATGTAATTGCTATCGAGGTATCATGGGCAAAAATAGTCATTTTATCTGTCTTGACATAATCGGGCAAATCATTCATACTATTCTTAATAATATTATGAATATATTGATATATTAATAATATTATTAATATATTAATATATTCATAATATTATTATTCATACTTCTATTCAATAATAGAAACAAAAGTGGACCGATCACGGAGCCCTGTGGAACTCCCAGATCAGTAATTGTTCCATCAGAACAACAATTCTTAATTTTTACGTTCATTCGCCTCTCAGAACAATAGCTCTCTATCCAGTTCATGTGACAGGTCGATATATATACAATAATATATACAAATGATATATACAATAATATTTTCAGAAAATTTGTTTCCTAGGAAGAATATGTAGATTTCTTAGTATGTGATAAAGAAAAATGATGTAAGGACCAATTATATATCCACGTTTTGAGTACTGTTCTAACCTTTTGCTCACGTCACGACTTAGTTGAATAAAATTCAGGTATTGCAATATAAAGTATTGAACACCCCATATGTTGGGGTGAAATTGATATACACCTGTCGAAACTATGTTGTAAGTTTTAGGTATGATGAAGATTGAGCAAATATATTTTTATTATTATTGTAACGATTGTTTCCCATGAGGAGAGCGATGGAACTTGAATTCGCTATTCTTAGGACTTTTGCTCCATCTTTTTTGCCTCACAAACATGATTCGTCCTCTCTGAATGCTCTTTCTTCCGTTCATCTGTCCATTTTATTCCAGGTTGGCGATTTCAATTTTGCTGTAACTTCACTTGTGCGATTTTATAACGTTACTCACTGCGATCTTCGAGATTTTTTATATTGATCTGTTGTAGACAAAAATCTGTTTTTGTCTACGACATTTTAATCAATAAATTATATAATATAATAATACATCAATAGATTTTGCTGCATGTACGAGCCTTATAAACTTCAATTCTTCTCCACATGTAGTGAGAAATCGTACAACACTGGTTGTTGGGCAGAGCAAAACACGTTATATGTTGAATTCACCCATCCATAGATCTTTTAATAGGCTAAACTCGATCAGTATAGAGACCAACTTGGATATATTATCTCCGTATTTCATAACTTTTAAGAGACATTTGAAAAAGATTATTAGAAGGTCGATAATAGAATAATTGAATCGTTTATTTCAGTAACCACCTAAGTGACAAAAATATATTATTGAGTTATAAATTCTCGAAAATTTATAACTCAAAAACTTGAAGGAAATTTTTTTTTTAACAAATTAGATTATTCCAATGGCATGTTCTTGATTTGGTAAAAAAATATTTGAAGCAGACTAGACCTATACTTAAGCACCAAAACAGTTTTTTTTTAATTGCAAAAAAAGTGCAATTATCAGTTTTTATATCCTTTCATGATGTACTTATTCAAACTTTTTTAATAGAATTAGGTATTTTGTTTGTAGATGGAAAGATTTAAGTCAATGAATCGGAAAATTATAGATAATTGACATTTGTATATATGCTCGTCTATTATGGACAGTTTTAAGCTGTCCCTTGAGTGAGCTCTTGTATATATAAAAAAAATTAATAAAAAAAAATTAAAAGAATGCAATATTCACCCTACAAAGATGAAATTTTGTATTTTGATGGATAAGATTTGTGTAGATATCGCTTTGAGAGTTTTATCTCATATAAATTTTAAATTCATATATGTTTCTACATATACGTTGTCATTGGATATAAGCAGTCTATTTTTTTCATGAAAACAGTCGTATCTAACATCGAAATTCGCATTAACTTCAAAACACCACGTAGCAAAGTTAACAAACTCCTAATTATCGTATGCAAAAAGCCCCAGATGGGCGAATATAGAGCGTTATCTGTTAATTTGTGTCGACAGCAGATCCATCATTTACGTCTAATTGACTCGAAGAGTTCCTTGACGTCTGCACGCCGAGAGATCGTGGAGATTTCCAATAATGGGATCGCCATTTTCTCACGTGGGAAAATTGGGCGCCGACGTTTCGGCAAGATGAGGTTGTGATTTCAACCGGGAGACAATGTCTATCTGAACTTTGCTTCCCGTTGAATAAATTTCGATGAGAATATTTCGACTTGGATTTGGAGTTTTGTTTAGGAAGTTCAAATTTAGTTTTATTTGTGGGAAGAATTTGCGAATTTTGAATAACTAAGATTGATTTTTCGGCCAGTTCTTGGTGAAACATGATTAGATAGTAATTTGAATTAAACCCTTGGCTGGATGTTTTACGAATGTATTGAAAGATAAACATTAAACCTTGAGTTTACTTGTTTCGAGCGGTCAGCTAATTTTTTTTTATTTTACATACAAGGCTCACTCAACAGACAGTTTAAAACTCTCCTATAATGGAGGATCACATATTACAAATATTAATTACATATAAACTGAAGTGTATCTAACATGTACATCTTATAGAAATTATCATCGAATTAAAGTTTTTGATGCATCGACTTGAATCTTTTGTACAACAATTAATTCTACCAGAAAAGATCATACAAATACATCATGAAAGAATAACTCTATAAAAACTGATGATTATTTCATTATCGTCCTTTAAATAATCTCCTTTCAAATGTCTCTTACAAGTTATAGAATACGGAGAGCAAATATCCAAGTTGGTCTCTATACTGATCAAGTTTAGCCTATGAATAGATCTATGGATGGGTGAATTCAACATATAATTTGTTTTGCTCTGCCCAACAACCAGTATTGTACGATTTCTAACTACATGTGGAGAACAATTAAAGTTCATAATGCTCGTACATACAGCAGAATTTATTAAGCCATTGAGTAATTTATATGAGGAACATATCAAAGTACTCACGTCACAAACTCAAACATTCCAACATATAAAATTTCACATCACTCTCATATGAGAATCCATGACGGAAATTAAGAGCATTCATGAACTTCCATTGAACATTTTCTATTCTATTCGTGTATTTATCATAATTTGGATTCCAGACGATCCACGCGTACTCTAAATAATTCACAATCGAATTATACAAAGCAATAACAGAGTCACGTCGACCAAAAGGCCTAGTCGTTGGTAATATGAAACCCTGATTTGTGCGAGCATGTTGGACCAATCCTTCAATATGCAATTCAAAAGTTAGTTTCTTATCAAGCTTAACACCCAGATCATTCACTGAACTATCGAGACTGATCATGAGCTCACCGAGGCCGGAGATACTTAATGAGATTCCATTTCAAATTCTCTTGAAACATTGGATTAAACTCATTGAAATTGCTGGCACACACAGATGAAAGATAAAACTGTGGACCTTCTAAAACAAGTGGAAATTTCTGATTCACACCGAACGAAAAAAACAATATTGAATGATCAACTTACCTTCAGTTTATCACGATTGTTACTTTCCTCAATTTCTTAATTTAAGACCTTCTTTGTTATTCGATAATTCTTAGATTTAATTTAATACTTCTACGTGTATATTGACCTGTCCCTCTACTTCGGAGACATCGATATCAGCCTTAAGTCTTTGCAGGTAACGATGTATAGGTATATAAGAATGTTAGTCGAAAAATGTATTCAGTTTAACTTTTAAAAATGGGGTAACACCCCGAAACAATAGGCATGATGACAGTTTTTGAAAAACGGACCTATAATGTCCACCAAATATATACTATTTACAATAAATAAGATAATTCTGCAGAAATTAAGAGTTGAGTACGAAAAAAATGCAATTTTAAAATATAAATTCACTTGTTTACATATAACTCTTGTCAGTGTCATGGCGTCGCTTGTGACGTCACGTTTGAGTAAACTAAACACAAGGCGCTGAGCTTGTGCAATAATTTAATTATTTTGTGTTATTAAATATGAATTTGGAAACTTATAAGTGGTGTGGGGTGCCCCAGTGTGAGAAAACGTCCATAAAAACTTCTAATAAGTTGTTTGTGTTCGTTTCTCCAAATAAATCAAAGAAACAAGTGGTTTAAGCTTGCACGGCGAGATTCATATGCAATATTGTCCTGTGCTCACCATTATTTTTGTGAAGATCACTTTGATGTAAGTTTTTACATTGTTGATTCTAGTATAGTATATAATATTTCGTAATAATATTCTGTAAAAGGTCTAAATGTAAAAATGTAAACAATCTATTTCTAGGTATAACCTCGAAATTTCATCTCATTGCTTAATAGCGTCATCACCATAAGATGGTCTGGAGGACCTAAAAGAAAAATCAATTTATGAATGAAGAGTAGAAGCGTTATAAAAATAGATTTAATTAACATAACCCTAATAATAACCTGATACATTACATTACATACTAAACACATAGTCAAAAATATATTTTAGAGAATTATTTTATAACTGAAATTATATTGTTTTTGATTTTTATTTGTATACTTACATGGAAGTTTTGACATTTCTGAATCCTGCTGAACAAAAGTCTCAACATTATTATGTCGATTCTCTGCAAATTAGCGCTGTTTGCCTTCGTAAATCGTTGAGCCGTGACTCGTGTTATTTTATATTCGATTTTAATAACATTCACCTTGAAATAATGGAATGTAATAACACAATTAATAAATAAAAACACAGTCGTAGTGGAAGTTAACAATACGAGATGTGACGTTGGTGTGTGTTTACTCAAAGGTGACTATACTTAGATGGAAGTTTTGACATTTCTAAATTCTGCTGAACAAAAGTCTTTATTTGATGCCAAAAACTCTCCCAACATTATAATGTCGATTCTCTGCAAATTAGCGCTGTTTGCCTTAGTAAATCCTTGATCCATGACTCGTGTTATTTTATATTCGATTTTAGTAACATTCACCCTGAAATAATGGAATTTAATAACACAATTAATAAATAAAAACACAGTCGTAGTGGAAGTTAACAATACGAGATGTGACGTTGGTGTTTGTTTACTCAAAGGTGACGTCATGCGCTCTGATTGGTGTCCAAGATATCATGGCGGATTGCCTTATTTTGTAGTTTTATTTTATAAAAATAAATATTAATCACACTCTAATAAAAAAACAATGCGTGTTTTATATCCTAAGCTTCAAGTTTTATTTAATAAATATAGTATTTTTGTGATTTTTAATTACTGTCATCATGCCTATTGTCAAGTATTCATTATAAATTTTGTGAAACCAAGCTAAGTGTTTTTATTTAATATATCGAATTTTACTATCAAGTGCCATTGATTTGTTATAATGCGAACTCGTAGTTCGGTTATTCCAAAACTTACAACAACGGGACACGCCGAGAGTTGGTTATTCGTTGTCTGGCGTACTGAACGCTATTCGGAATAGTCGGAAAGTGATTCTATCACGATATCGCTAGATATGGCCCTAGGAAAACACACCTACGAACAAGCGAGCTCTACTTAATCAAAACTCGAACAGGGGAAGGGCCAGTTAATTTCCGTCAATAGTAAAGGTATACGAGGAAATCGTATCGTACAGATCTGGCCGTTTGTTCGATGGATGGAATCCCGCCGGACTCACGGATATATTCACGGAGAATGGACCGACAACTGAATCTTTCACAGCATTCTCGATCAGAAGTAACGAATACCGAATAGAAACTTTTTCAATGCATTGTGTGTGAGAAAATCGTTATTTTATATACATAATAATACACGTGGGAACATTTTCCAAAGTTTTTGAAAACTTTGAGAATTCACTTTTAATGACAAAACGTTCGTGCTGTATTGCAAAAATTTGATAATAAAATGATATTAATAAATATAATATAATAATAGGTTCTTCATTCTCAACAGGAATAATAACTTATTACAGGTAATAATAACATAATGTTGAATAATAACTAAATAAATCAAATGAAAGAAATATGACAAGACCTCAATCTAATCTAAAAAAAAGATACTAATAACTCAATAATGAAATTAAATGAGATATTACAATGAACTCAATATTATTCAATTAATTTTAGTCAATTTCCTCTGTTCACATAACTCCCAATAAAAACTGCTATCGAGTCAAATTGAATGTCACATTTATTAGCAACTGTATAAAGTGTTGACTCCAAATGGATGATTTTGTAAGCGTAGGTTTTTTTAAATAGAATAAAACACTCAGTTTGCATCATATATTCAAAATTTTTATTGAAATTGATAACTTGGTCTTTGCCATTTACATTTTGAAGATAACTTCATGTAAATGTTGTCCGCGGCTCCGTATCAAATGGTCCATTCGGAAGGTCCAATTTTGAGTCACTTTTGCGAACATTTCGGCCTGTATCCCACGAATTACGCTCGTTATGTTATCCTGTCAGGCTTCAATCGTGTTCGGCTTGTCCACATACACTAACGACTTTACATAACCCCACAAGAAATAATCCAGAGGCGTCAAATCGCATGATCTTGGCGGCCAATTCACAGGGCCATTTTGATAGATAAGTTGCTCAACAAATTCATCCTTCAACATGTCCATTGTTTCACGAGCTATGTGGCACCGTCCTGATGAAACCGCATGTCAACCAAAATCAACTTGGACAACTGGGACAAAAAAAAGTTGTGTATCATGGCTCGATATCGTTCGCCGTTGACGGTAACGTTTCTTCCAAGGTCGTCTTTGAAGAAGAATAGATCGATGATGCCACCAGGCCATAAACCACACCAAACGACAGTTTGGTGTAATTAACATTAGCATTATCATTTATCATTAACATGGCATTATCAAGAAGAATGTCTTCTTGATAATGCCGTAAAAGGCGAAACTAGTCGAATAAAGAATTTTTCAGTCAGTGATTTTTAGACAAGTTTTTATTATTACCTCTCATTTAGATGTAATTGAATTCAAATAGAATAGATTGTGATGCTCTTCATACAAGACAAACAACAACAAGCATAAGTAAAGGAATATAATGGCGCACAAATCTATCCTATAAACAGAAAATGTTATTGAAATTTCAGATTTTTGCTTCGAAAATGTAAATTTGATGAATATGAATGAATTCAAAGTTTTACACACGATAAACCCAGCACGAAAATTGAACTAAATGAAATCAAGTCTGCAATAAAGACAGGTATTTAGATTTTCATCGAAATTTTTAATTTCAGTTTCTTCATTTTAAGTGTGAAGATATGAAGAAAGACTATCTGCTACGGAATCAGAGATAAGAAGATGAAATAATCAAAGAATACAATTTGCAGTAATTGTTGGTAATAGTTGCATGATTCTTTTCTTCAATTAAGTTAGTCGAGTGATTTGTTGATTGATTCAACAATTCTACAAGCAGGGTTATGTATAAATGGTAAAAATCCAGTTTCGCTTTTTTGCTCCGTGAAGTCGACCCAATCTTCAGTTGTGTCCGTTATTGTTTTGGCAAATTGATATTGATGATTCACGTTTTCAACCACAACACTCATTGGTTTCTATTTCATTTTCCATCGTAAATTTTTCGATTAAAAGACGTCAATACGAGACGGATTTTCACATTGAACTGAGGAGATATATCTGGATGCCATTTTTTTTTGTAAAATGGATTTTAGCTGTTTTTATTGGACATAATGGACACAATATTGTGAACGTCCATCTGGCAGGATATAGAGATTAATGATAAAAATGCCCCGAACAAAATATGTGTTATAAAATATTTGTTCTTCAATATCAATTGAAAACATTGAATGAAAATTGTGAGAGATTACTGATAACTAAATTCAATGAACGATGAGTCAACTCTGTGATAGTTCATATTTAAATGAGAGGTAATAAGATAATCTTGTCTAAAAATCACTAAATGAACAATTATTTATTCGACTAGGTATGAAAATGAACTACCTGGAAGCCATGGAAATGAATAAACGCCAAAAATCTGATAATTACAATATTCTCAATGATCCGTTAGACATAAACCACTCCCCACTGTTAAATCTCTGAAAGTTTGGAAATCCCCACCTTTACCACTTCCATTCTATGTTCTATGGATACAGAACATAGAACGGAGTTGATATAGATGTTCTATATTCTAACACGTCCATGGGATGAACCACAGAACATACCAAATTTTGGGTATCTTCTGTACACCGAACTAATCTGCAAATATTTAAAGGTTGTCTTTGTAATATGTATTCATTCTTGATAATGCGTAAGAGGCGAAACTAGTCGAATAAAAAATTGAGACAAGTATCTTATTATCTCTCATTACTGATAACTTTCATATATAGTAAACTCTTATATCCTGTATTGAGTATTTGTTTATAGTCCTACTGAATGAATAAAGAAAATAAATAAAAATATAAGTTCAATTTTTAATTCAAATAATATGAAATGAACAACATAGTACACCTAATTATGAAGACAAGCAATAATGAATAAAGAATTAATTATTTCAAAAGTATCTCATTTTTATGTCATAGTTCCTTTATTGATTAATAATAACATAATCATAAAATTTATTGTGAAACATTCCTTATATTGCAAAATTACATTCATTCAATTGATAAAGTAATTTTGATAAAACTCTTGATGAAACATAATTAAATATTAAATTCAAATTAAATTCTTGGCTTAATGATTCACGATTATATTTAACAATATGAATTTGTCAACATGTTTCGAGCGTGAGCTCATTTTCAAGACTGAAAATTTTCGAGTCTCGAAAATGAGCTGACGCTTGAAAAATTGACAAATTCATATTGTTAAATATTATCGTGAAACATTAAGCCAAGAGTTTAATTTAAATTTAATATTTAGGATACAATAATTACAACTGAGAAGAATGCTCACAAGAAGACAATTCAATTTTGAGTCTGATCTTCCATTCAGACCTCGAACAAAAATATTGGTTCAAACAGAAATGTTGGTTCAATTTATATTAACAGAAATATACGAATATATTAAAAAAAAAAGAAGAAAAAATATTAAACATTTAAATATTTATAATTTATATTATATATTCATAATTTAAACAAAAATATTGAACATTTGAGACCATTTCACATGGTGAGGGACATTCGTGGTAAAAAAATAAACAAACATATGATACAAAAAATTGATTCATACACTTTTACTCTATAAGTACTCTGCTACGTTATAGTATGCCTTTTTTTAACATCAATGACTTAACCCTCTTCTTAAACAAATGAGCTTTCGGTAATAACAAATTTGACGGTAAATGGTTGAAGATTTTAATACACTGACAATAGAGTGAGTGCTAGAATTTATCTGTTTTATGCTTAGGAATAAACAGCACATCACGGTTCCTTGTCGAATACTCATTATTACTATTTAATTCAATAAAATTATCTTCATTTTCTTTAACATATATAATTTAGTTATTTTTCTATTTTATTTAATAATCAATGACTTTCGATGAATGTTCAAAACTGAAACAAGATTTTATATTCAAGGTATTCAATAAATACATTATTAACTTAATTCTAAAATATTACAAAACTGAAACAAGAATCGAGAATAAAATGTCGATTGAATATTAATCTTGAGCTCTGCGTCCACAAAATATACAAACAGAATAAGAGGTTAAAATAATATGTCGCGCCTTAAGTACTGTCAGACATTTCACAGAATAATATGATAATCACAGAATGAAACGAGTACAAGGTACAAGGATTACAGAATTTGTGATATGGTCTCTAACGTAACATATTACTCTAAAATACAATAACTATATGAATAAAAAATACAAATTAAAAAATAAAATACATACAAATAAATACAAATAAAATACAATAAAATATGGGTAATGCCATCTAGTGCACTAGATGGCATTACACATATAATAAACATCTATAAATATATAAAAAAGGTAGGGTAAGTATGTAATTATTATTGATGATAGGTTTACAAGATTTCATAAATATTGAATATTAATTGAATTACGCTTCTGTGTAATAAACACGCTTTTTATTTTTGTAGAGCAGTCCCACAGCAGAATATTATAATTTAGATGACTATATACAAGACTGTTATACACTGTACACTATTAATACTCTGTAGTGGACTGTAATATAATTGGAGTTATTGTTTATGTTATTGTCACCTAGCTATCAGAAAAATGAAGGTTGCTTCCTCTTAACTTATATATAGATAAATTATTCGGAGATTTGAGTAAAAATCGGACAAATATTTGAAGAAAAATTAATTTTGGTGTTTGAAGTTGGGTAACTTCAAAATTCTGAAATCATCAGAGCAAGGTTCTTTTGCTTCCACCAGAGATCGTTGAACCAGTTTCCCGTACAAGCTCGGCAGAAATGAACCAATTACACCGGATAAAAAATCAATTAATATGCAAACCTTCCTCTCATCCACTTCGCCCTTATTTCATGCATTTTAATTACGCATATCCCGACGACCTCGTGGAAATGTGTGCCACCTTGGCCAACTTGGAATTCCGTCGCTGTAACTGGGAAATAGGCACCTACACCGTCGTCTCTTTGTCAGTTGTGAAAATACGTTTTGACTTCAAAGCGTTTCGAGGCTTCGTTGATTTGTAGATCAAGTCGTCCTCGCAGAGCAATTTGTGCATGCAGATTTTACCCTCTTGGACCTCCCCCGAGTGGAAAATCAGCGTTGACGCGCAGATGTGCCCGGTCCTCCGAACTCGAAACTCTAGGATCAGAAAGTTCGTGTCAGGAATGTATTAGGTCGAAGTTAATTACTATCGCAGTTTTATGCGGATAATGGTGCTCAAGGAGACGACGAGGAGTTTCGTGTTGTGAGATTGAAAAGTATACCATCAATTTCCAATTACACTGCCGACATGAACGCGAACTTTGAAGGCTACTTCTCCCATAGACTACGAACTTAGACATCACTTACTTAGATATCTTCTTCAGCTCCCTCCCGAGCAAATATAGCAGTTAAGTTTAAATATCTCTCTTCTATTGCTTCTTCTGGAATTTATTCTTGGTAGTGCTCTTCGAGAATATGAGACTTCCATAAAACTAACTTAGGAAAATCCCTCCCAAATCTTGTTTCTTTGGTGAATAAAACTGTGGCTATTTTTCGTTCTTCTTAACATTTCTTTTTCTTTGGACTCGCCTTGTCCCGTTATACGGGGTCGGCTTTCTTGATCTTGAGGCGGCATTCCTAACGCTGATTAGCATCGTCATTAGCTAGCCCCAACCTCTTCATGTTCCTCTGGACATTCGTCAACCAAGAAGTTGATGGTCCACCCTTCCCTGTCTTTTGTGTAACCATAGAAAGGCCCTTTTTTATTATATGGTCTTCGGGACGTCGATTAACATGACCATACCATCTTAGCCTGGACTCGGTGAGTTTGTCCGAGATCGGTGCAACTTTAAAACAACCCAATTTCATTGCGCCAAATAATATTACTCAATTTCACTCAGATTCTATGAAATACTCAGGTCCTAAAGTCATCCCCTGTGGAACTCCTATACTAGCTGGTATTTTACTTCCAAGTTAAGTAAAGTTTTGAGAATAGAATTTGATAACTTCTTAATCGTCGAGAAGCAATAAGTATTATTTTGTATGGAACACTACTTCTTCAACTTTAATCTAAGGAACATACGAAATACGGTTAAATGTTTGGGATAAATCAAAAGTTGTGAAGAGACCACCCTTCGACTTCGAAATAATCTTGAATAAGTTAACTGAACATCGTGGATTTTTTTGGAACTTTTCCTGAAATGAGCTTTTTCTTGAAGAATAATATAAATGTATTTTTTTCATGTTGTTTATATTTTCAAATTGAATACAATAGATAATCATTGCAGGACTATGTCATCACATTCTCACATCTTTTTTCCGTAGCTACAATGCTTCGTCTCTCGATACACCGCCCCAGTTCAGTAGGGCGAAACTCACCCTTCCGGACTTTTATTAATTCGGTTTGGGAGTATCTACGAGCCATAGAGAACGTTGGGGCCGTATACCGAGAAAAATAAAAATGCAAGACAGTCCGCTTTGACTTGTTTAACGAACCGAACTGTGACAGACAAACACGGAGACATGTGTATGATCAAGAACGAAGCCGTCTTGGATCCGTAAACAGAACCGGGATGAGAGTTGATATGGCGCGGGTGGAATCGGGGGACGGGGTATCAATTGCGATCCGGACCGACTGCGCCAGTTTGAGTGTCGGACGGAGTTATATAGTCGGAAGGCAACGGACGCGATTTTTATCTATTCTACTTGTTCGTAGTCGAGTTTAATGTTTAAAGGTTACAGTTTGGACCGTATCTTGTTACAAAGATTTATCGGACCAAAATATATTAACGTAATAACACATACTCATTTCGAATTGTTGAATTTACACATTTGAGAATGTGGAACGTAATTGTTCCAATTCTAATCATAGTCTTTCTAGTTCTACTATACATCGACACGATGAGTAGTAGTTGCTTATTTTTGATGAATTGAGAGAGAGAGAGTAATCACAAAATATCGGAAAAGATAAGGGGAAAACAAAATAAATAAAATATTCGAATGTTGAAGTTCCTTAGCCTATATAAATTAGCGGAAGATCATCCGTAATCGGTTTGTTGATATACGTTTTATATTTTTATCTGCCATACAAGCCAGTACTTATTTACTTACCAAAAAGCCCATTCACAAAAAATAAGAAAAAACACATAATACCTAAATTTAGTTAAGTTCTTAATTACACAGCGAAACTGGTACAAAAACATAAATCAGCATTTAAATAGCGATTACCATAGTATAACTTTCTATTAACGGGTGCATTGGTCAAATAATTAGTACGACAGCTGGAGTACGAATACATTGTCAGTTCTAGTTCTTCTGGAAGGAACGGGAAAGCCAATTAGACCAAACAATACAATAGAATCTATAAAATTATTCGAATATTTGAACAGAAAGACCAAATCAAATATAATTCTTCTTCAAGCCAAGGTTTGTATACCTAATTGAGTGTAAATAAAAGTTGGCGAAAAATTTATACAAGGTATTGACCTCATGAAAGATATATATATATATAAAAGGAATTTATTCTGCACTCGTTCAATATACTTCGAGCCCACCTCATAATCAGGTGACCAAATAATTGACCCATATTCAACAATAGGTCTACAAAAAGCAAAATAGAGTTCTGACGAATGAAACAAATCATTTTCAATGCACGGTTGATAATTAATCCAATATGTTCCTTGAACTCGAGTTCATTGTCCAAGTTTATTCCAAGATCATTAATGAGATTAGTACGCTCAAGCCTTGCACCATCAATTGAATATGGATACAATATTGGATCATTGGTTCTAGGGAAGGTAATACATTTACATTTAACAAAATTGACATTGAGCTGACGACTCGAAATCCATCCCTCTACAGCTAGCAAGTAGGATTGAAGATCAGCAGCATCACCAACTGAAGAGATGGACTTATAGATTTTCAAGTCATCGGCAAACAACAAAACTTTGGAATGCTTAACAACTAGAGTGATAATGAATAAAGGGAGAAAATAAAAAAAGACCGAGATGACTACCTTGTGGAACACCTGACGTAACCAGAATTATGTTCTGATTGTTTACGACAGTTACTTAAAATATATCCATTATGAAAACTATTGGTAACGAAAACACAGTCTGTTAGATTCACACACTCTCCTTCGAACTGTTAAAATAAAAGAATAACAAAGTCACCCATGAAAAAAAATTACATGACATCAGATTGAATTTCAACTGCCGCTGTATGTAATATCAGGAGGATAACTCTCGGAACCCCCACTTAGGATCATCAGGGAATGAGTTGAATGATAGTGACGTATTTACTTATAGTTGGTTATCTTGTTGCGTTCGTTGTTATATATGAATCAATTGAGTGATAATGTCGGAAGTCTTATATTGTGCCAATTACTATGGCAAATCTTCCTCATATATCATTGATAACACGAGCCCAATAGCCAATCCCTGGGGAACTCCTATGGTGACTATGAAACCTTCACAGACCATCAGAGAATTTGTTGGGTGGTAAAGACGTATTAATTTCCAGTTGGTTATCTTGTTGTTTTCTCGGATTGTTTAATTTCGCTGATGAATCAGTTGTGTTCTTTCGTTCGATATTGCCATTCATATATTTCATCAGGCTGAAGAAGTCATCGTAATGTTGAAACTAGCAAGTGCGCAAATCTCGAAAACAATTTTTCTTTAGCCTTTTAATTTTGAAATGGATTCAAATTCTGTAACGGAAATAAAACTCAAACTATTCGAAGATAATTTTCTCTACAATTTCGTTAAGTAATTTACGACTTAAGTTATATGTTCATTTACTGCGGAAATGATGACCTAACAATAGACCTTCATAAGACAGTTCTGTTGAATTCAGAATAAAAAATCACAAAATGTTTTGGTTTCCATCTTTTTCGTCGGAAAAAAAGTCAAAAATTTTTTTGTTCCTATGAAAAAAATGATGAAATGTGGTTTCTGGCTAATTTGAGGTCGAAAAACACAGATTTCTAATCAGATTTCCGATACAACAATTAATTTGGAATATAGCTTTCATTTCAACATATTTTGAAATTTTAGTGATATATTCCATCGAATTTTCAAGGAACCTATGCGGATTATGTAGAAACTGAGTATAAATTCGTGATCATTCGTGATTCGCTTATGCGTAGGGAAATTCTCTATCCGTTTCAATTTCCGCGCTATATTAGGCATCGAAGATAATTCGCAGGTAGAATAACAAGTGGCAGTAATAATGATCTTCTCAAAGTGAAGGAAACCGGCAGAAAGAAGTTTTCCATCGAAACGCAGACAATCGATGTGTGTTCGGAATATATTTCCGGACTTATATGGCCTTGTTATCTATTTTAAAGGTCCGGGGGATTCTAGCATTCAAGTTTTCTATTCTCGAAAGACATTACTCTTTATACGGAAAATAATTAAAACATTTTTGATGTGTTCAAATCATTACTGTACTTAAATATTTTGTCAGTTCGAATAATGCATCGTAATGGTGAAACGTACGTCGAAACTGTTGAATCAAAGACTGTAAATTTTCTTCTGGTACCTATCGGTTTCAAATGCTGACAATTATAACTTTAATGAGATTGAATTCTCGCTTAACTCTTGGTGAAACATAATTGAATATTAAAATAAATTAAACTCTTGGCTTAATGTTTCACGATTTATTTAACAATATGTATAGTCAACCTGTTTCGAGCGTTAGCTCATTTTCAAGAATGAAAGGAGTCTTGAAAATGAGCTAACGCTCGAAACATGTTGACTATACATATTGTTAAATAAATCGTGAAACATTAAGCCAAGAGTTTAATTTATTTTAATATTTTTAAATTATAACTTTGCTGTACATGCCCGAAACAGTCCAAGCTGGTGGTGTCATCTTCAATATATATTACTATGAGTGTTTTTTTGACATTGCACTGAGCTAACCTGCGATTTCTTGTAATTAGGAAGAACCATCACTCTCACTTTTGAAATAGGACATTAGATCTAGCTCTTCAGTAGAAGAGCTAGTCTAGAAGAGACTAGAAGAGGCTAGAAGAGATTATTATGCCACCGCTAAGCCGCGGTTGATATTGCCCATAACATCTGAAGTACATATACTTCAAACATTTAATATTTATTTGTAAGCACATTAGATTAAGTGTCAAAGGTTGTAAGAGTTTTATACTTATAAGTAATTGTTCTTTCAATTTCTTTCAATTGTTCTTTGATTTTTCTGAGCCATTAAGATTTGTAGCCATTCTGCAATTGATCTGTCAATTCCATTCGAGTTTCATTTTGATTTTCGAGTTAATTAGTAATGAAATTATAAGTCCAACACATCATAGTCTTTTGCTTCTCGCATAATTTTCAGCAAGTTAATAGTTTTAAGTGGCAATGGTGATATTTTTCCGAAGCACATATTCCCCTTTATTGTCTAATAGTTGTATCACTTAGTAAAATATTTAGAATATTTTTGACGAGTCAATTTTCCTTTTTGATAAAACCCTCACACGCTGAGTAACTGTATCGTCGAACATCAGATAAAGAAGGTTGAGCCAAAAATAAATTACATGTTAGCCGGTGATTTGGTTTGTGTAGTGATAATAGTCCAAGAGCTGGTACCAATTTTTGGGAATTGGTATTTGAGGCAAACTGAAAACTTGTTATATACCTCTACTGATATACCCCAATACGGAATTGCAAACCTGGCTGGTGAGCAGCGTGGCTAAATCAACCCTTAAATTTTCAAAAATATAATTTTTTTTCCCAGAAATATATTTGAGGCAAAACTCAATTTTCATATGTTGCAGTGTATACGAAAATTAAAGAATACGAAAAAAAATAAGCCGGACGATGTAATCAGAGTTTTAAAATTGCCAGACGCGTACAAAAATATTTTGCAAAAAATTGTAAGAAATGTATTTGAGGCAGCTTGAAATTTTAATGGAGTATTATTTATAACTAAAAAATAAAATTCCCAAAAACACCTTTGGGAATTTGGTGGGACTTTCAAGCTGCCAACTCCTAAAAATTTTGGGGTTGATTTAGTCCCGCTACTCGACAGCCAGGTTGCAATCCCTTAGTGGGGTATATCAGGAGAGGTATGTGACAAGTTTTCAGCTTACCCCAATACCTACCCAAAAAATTGTTGCCAGCTCTCCTACTGAAACTGTTGTATACCACTTAAAACAAAATGTTATAAAATGAACTAAAACCACCAATGTCCTGTTATTTCAACTGGGAATATTCAGATTTGCAATGGAGAAAATTGAAATTAAAATGTACTTTTCTATCTCCATAGTACACCTCAAACCCTTATAAATCTCACGACTCCAATCGCACCTTTCTCGAATAAATAAAGAGCCCTCGATTATTTATGAATTTAAGGGGATTAAAACACCTCATGAAAATTAATTGCCTCCAGGTGACCTCTTTCCTTATAAATTAGAATTATCCAGACCAGAATTCGACAGTCCGGAGGGGGGCGCGCGACGGGAAGAATCGACCGTCACCGCGGCAATTTTCAAATTGCCAATTATGGCATCTGGCCTTTTTCTCACGCGATTAGGCTGACTTATGTATATTACTGTTGAATTTCTTAATAATTTCCACGGTAATCCGATTGCCGCGCTGCGTACTCCGCGACGACGTTAAAGAAAAGCGAGGCGGGTAAGAATGAATTTCGACAAGCTTTTAAGCCCTCGCGGCGTGTCGGCCCTCCCAGCCGGTAAATTAGTTTACTACTTAATTGTCTTAACGGCATCGAGTTTATTCAAATTGGGCGTTTTGTCAGACGCTTGACGTTTCTTTATTTAGCGGGTGTATTTCGGTTTGACTACCCGGAGGCGGCGGAGGAGCGGGACAGGTTGATCGAGTCGCTGATTAAAGGTGTAGTTGGCTGGGAAATCGTCTCGAATTCGCGGCGTTGAAATTCCGATTGAGTTGTCGCCGAATCGTCAACGTGATAGGTAGATGTCGCTTTCAGGTTGATTTCGGGGACTTTTCACAATTTCTAACTTATTTTGCTTCGATAAATTATCGAATTGTTCCCCCAGCTATAATTTTCGATTTGAATTTGACTTAAACGATAATTTGCTCCTCCATACATTCCTTATAGGAAAATTGAGGTACCTATGTCGATCGTCGTTCAAAATCAGTTAATGTATCACACATTGAAGAGATACGTGTTCAAAACACTTGGCGAAACATTGTTAAAACTCAAGATAGTATAATTTGAAGCATTGCACTGTGTCCAATGTCCACTACCGGACATAGGTCACCTATAGTTTGGTTCATTTTTCTTCTTCTTGAGCTTCCAGTTTTTTGTAATTTTTGTTACACCCATCGTTCATCCAGCAGGTTGGTGGTCTTACTTCGGTTCTTTTCAAGGACCTGGGTTCATTCAGCAGTGATTTTGTTCATCTGCATCCTGCATGAGAGTTACATGTCATCTGCCAACTTCATTTGGGGTTGGGCGCGTTCTTCTGCGTAGTCAACCATATCTGCTGTGGTCACCAGTGTCCCGATTTTGCTTTATCTTCATTTTTGCACCAGAAGTCTTGGTAAGGGTTATCGCAGGTTATAACCGGTGAAACAAATTGGTGACAACTTTCTCTCTAAAGCATATTGGGGGATCTCTCTCGAAGACTTCTCTAAGTGAACATATATTTCCCACAAGAGATTAATTCTCTGTTTAACTCGCATGTTTGATTGCTTTCGAGTATCTTAAAGCTCTTCTTGTAGCCTAAATATGTGAATTTATATACATGTTTCACCCAGAGTTTTGTTTGAACGATGTTTGTTCAAAAGTGTATTTTGAATTTTTTCGAGAAGTTTTCAGTCGTTCATCGATACACATTTTGTCCCCTTCGAAGTAATCCTCTCAGATATAATGCACTTATGCCAGCGCTTCTTCAAATCTTCGAAGCTCTTTTGAAATGCGCTTTTTGGTATTGCTATCAGCCCGTTCTTCGATTCCTACTTTATCTCTTCAATTGTGTCAAAACGCTTCCCTCTGATTGGTCTCTTCAGTTGTAGGAGTAGGAAAAAGTCGGAGGGGGCCAAATCTGGTGAATACGGTGGTTAAGACAGGATTATGGTGTTGTTTTTAGCCAAAAAATTACGAACAAGCATTGAGGTTTGCAGGTGCATTAACCTGATGCAGAATCTATGATTTGTTTCTCTACAGTCCCGATCGTTTGCGCCGTATTGCTTCAGGCAAAAATTGCATAACTTCCTCGTAGTATTCTTCATTAACCGTACGACCTGTTGGCAACTCTTTGTGCTCCAAGCCGTTTGGCAGTGGTGCAAAAACTGCAGATTTGATAGAACTTGGCATGCTTTTTTCGGTCTTGGCTCTCCTGGCCGCTCACATTGGCATCATTGAGCCTTGGTTTCGACGTCATAACAATATACCCAACTTTCGTCGTCAGTTATGACTTTTTTGGATCGTCGTTGACATCATTCAACTCCTGATACTCGTGCGAAGTTCATTATGCTCAACATTGAGCAATTTCGGAACAAACTTCGCTTCCACACGTTCTATGCCCAAATCATCCGAGAAAATTCCAAGGCATGAGCCGATTGATATGCCAAAATCCTCTGCAATTTCTCTAATAGTGATTCAACAATTTTCCAAGACCATGTTTTTCACTGTTTCGATGTTTCCTTCGTTTGATGTGGTTGCAACTCTAGGACGCTCATCCTCATCAACATCTTCTCGGCCTTCTGTAAAGCGCTGGAAACTCTGGAGACTCCCAGAAATGCCACAGTCAACATGTTAAGTGCGTTGGAGCACTTAATTCAAATTTTAACTCAAAATTTGAAACAGATTCTTTGATCCATTTCTTCAAAAGTGAAAAATCGAAGAACACACAGAAATGTGCTAACCTTTTCAGTTGTCAAAAACGATCTACTAATCCAAAATGGCTTATAATGTCAACACATGAGAAATGTATGTGTACAAACATAACAAAAAAATTTCGATAATATAATGCACAGCTCAGGAAAATTCAAAATTCTTTTCTTTTGAACAGACTTCGTATACATAGAAATGTTTTTTGAATGCTTTTTAATTCATTTATCGTGTGAGATTGAATCCCAACACGTATCCCACTTCTTTCAAGTATGGTCAATAGTTGCTGCGAAAAATTTAATACCAAGCTCTTGTTAATCGTCAGCTATTCGCTTGAAAAGAAACACCCCAAAAGCTATCAGATAATCTAGGTTCCATTACCATACAAAAAACAGTACACCGTCATGCGAGAAGAGCACACCGCCTAAACGTTCGTTATTGAAATCAAAGCTCGACTTTCCACTATTTTCCATTAGTGCGTGCAACTTTTGCTACACACGGACCGTAAATCGGGCTACATATATCCATCGATCAGATCTATTGGGAACGTATAGGAGCGAACACGACAAGCACATTAGAACACACTCTAAATAATTAAACGCGACGAGCCACGTCGAAAAGGCCAGCGAAAAACCATTGTCACACGGTATGATTTATCGATTTTATCTAATTACGTACTTGGTTTGTTTAATTTCCGGCGCTAGTGATGGGTCGGCGAAAAAGCCGTCCGTTTGAAGTTTTCGGTTGTCTGAGAGAAAAACCGTACAGATCAAATGAAAAATCAATTGTCCGATAGCTTTTAATCTACACCATTGACTGAAATGTGCCCGAGGGAACCATTGAAACACGAACTCAAACAAAAGTTTATTTATTACAACGTGTTGCGACCGTGTGACATTTTCGCCACTCCTGCAGTGTATTACAAGAAATAAGTGGTATCAGTATCATCCTTGCACAACACTTGGTGGAATATTTTGAGATGCTTGGTAATTTGAAGAACACGTGGTGAAATTGGTGAGTTTTGAAGAATTTTGTGGAACTTGGCCAAGTGTTTTGAAGCTATTGCATAGCTTTTATCGCATGCTTTGAGCACGGTGACCGAATCAAGAAATTCCGTAACGAAAATAAGACCTAACACCCCCACTCCGTCTACCATGTAGCTCGGCCTAGCGTTCTCTTAACGTGTATATATACCGAAACTTGCATTGCGCATGGTAATCCGACTGAAATACCTAATTTCAATTGTACCGTTCAATTCAAACGAGATACTGTTCCGAAATGTGGGGTAGCTATTTACTAAAATAATAGTGATGTTATTAATATTATGACTCCGAATATTGAAATAAATATTGCACATGTTAGCGATGTTAATGTTAGGTGCTCATTTGTTGGAGATATTTGTGCGTGCTTATGCAAACTTAGAAATGGCCTACATATAGTAATGGTAGCAATTTACATTTCTCCGAATCCAAAATTGGACGATGTAGAGCATTTTATTCATCGCAGTTTACTGGAGTAAACTGAAGAAGGGTCGAAAATACTTGGTACAAATGGTGATAAATTTGCACTTATCTTGGCTGGCGATTTCAACATCAACTTCGCTGACGAAAAAGAAGAGCGGTTGATAACTTTTCTTTCGGAAAAAATGAATTCGAAAATGAATAAAGATCCACAAGAATCCACAACAAAATATGGGACCACCATTGACGCGGTATTTATAAGTCTCAAACTTATGTTTCTTATTTCAGTTACCATAAACCTATAGTTTCAGTGATGAAATTTCCTGAATAACCTACATGTATTGTAAGATAATAAAGATATTTTAAACGATATTAACTCCTCATTCATTCAATAAAAGAAAAAAATTTGTTTTCCTATCGGTCACCACGCTCAAAAAGTGTAACTTGAATTAATATCAAAGGAAAAAATACTTCATAAATAAAAAATAAATAAATAATTATGATTGCATAAGTTGATGCTATGCATTAGATTAGTTCCACACATTTTTTCAAATTTTACTGTACCCCTACGTTTTGCTGCAATTTTCAGCAACTATTTCGAGTGAATTTATGAGACACCGTTATATTTTTCTACAGTAATATATTTATACAGGAATATTATTCCGTAATTTGAAAAACGCGTCAATTTTTAATCGTCATCTCGCCATTCGACGCCAAGACGAAATCCGTAAAGTATCAGACGTGGGATACTTGCAGCAATTCGAGAAGTTCGATATTAATATTCAAATGCCGTCTTGTAAAACTGAAAACTAATTAAGAAAAGTATCCGTTTAATTGCCTTCTGCTACTTCAATAATATCTTGTCAGTGGGAGTTTCATAGCCGCCTGGATGCGTAAAATTAATGAAACGTCAACGCCTACTCTGGCAAATCTCTCTCGTCGGGTCTTATCGGGCCAGCGTTGGGACCGCCGGATGAGCCGATAATATTGCAGAGCTCTCCACGCTCATTATATCTCCCTTTATTCGCTTTCTTATCGGAAATGCTTCGATAAATAATAACCGCTAGGATAAATTGCATCCCGTTGGGGTATTTTCGCCGCTTCGTCCAGACAGGCCTCGCTATTAGAGAAAAGTATTCAGCACCGGTGAAAATTCGTTCGACGATAACGTTTCAACTTTTCGCATTGACCTTCTTCAGATCTATTGAAAGCGAATGAACTGGTATTCTGATGAGTGGATTCCTTTAACCCAGAGTTCAGAGGTTAAGTAATCAAATTGAAATAAATTTCCTTTCAGATATTGCCATTGAAAGATATATAACTTTAGCGAGTATTAATTTGCAGAAAAATATATAGTGATAACATTATATTAAATAAAAAAATGAAATGTGTGGTACTCGGGAACTGCTGCGGTGGCTTCATAGCATTTTTTCTGCAATTATAATTATTTATT
This sequence comes from Henosepilachna vigintioctopunctata, assembly GCA_030704895.1. NCBI lineage: Eukaryota > Metazoa > Arthropoda > Insecta > Coleoptera > Coccinellidae > Henosepilachna > Henosepilachna vigintioctopunctata. Next base: position 559,608 of record JARQZJ010000034.1, read on the forward strand.
TATTTTTTATTTATGCAGTATTTTTTTCTTTGGTATTAATTCAAGTTTTTTCTTCGATATTAATTCAAATTACACTTTTTGAGCCTGGTGACCGATTCGAAAACAATTTTTTCCCCTTTATTGAATAAGTGAGAAGTTAAAATCGTTTGACATATTTTTATTATTTTACAATACATGTAGGTTATTCAGGGATTTTTATCATTAAAATAGGTTTATGGTAACTGAAAGTAGTATTTTTGACCCTTTTTCAGTGTACTCCAGTAAATTGCGATGAATAAAATGCTCTACCTCGTCCAATTTTGGATTCGGAGAAATGTAAATTGCTACCACGACTATGTGTAGGCCATCTCTAAGTTTGCATAAGCACCCACAAATATCTCCAACAAATGAGTGCCTAACATTAACATCGCTAACGTATGCAATATTTATTTAAATATTCGAGTCATAATATTAATAATATGATTATTATTTTGGTAAATAACTACCCCACCTTTTGGAACAGTAGCTCGTTTGAATTGAACAATGCAATTGAAATTAGGTATTTCAGTCGGATTATCATGCGCCATGGAAGTTTCGGTAATTCACTGTTGTACATAGTACACCTATGTATACATATATACCTAGCTGTATACTTACGGGGTGCACATGCGGTGAGTGTGGAATTATTAACATATGATAGGTAATTTCTCAGATCCGTGCGAGCTTCGTACAATCGTACCATATACATACACGTTAAGCGGACGCTCGGCCGAGCTACATGGTAGGAGGAGTGGGGGGTGTTAGGTTTTGTTTTCGTTACGGAATTTCTTGATTCGGTCACCGCGCTCAAAGCCCGCGATAAAAGCTATACAATTTGCAATAGCTTAATAATAATAATAATAAAATTTATTGAGAAACATTCCTTACATTGTAAAATAACATTCACTAGAATGACTACAAATTTGGTATCTGAGCTGACGATATTCCCAGAACGTTTAAGCTATAGTTACTTCTTATATTTATTCGAACACTTTGAAATTATAATTTCAGGTTATTTAAAATATTCAGCTAGAGCTTTTCGGGTTCCAATGCTACGAAACTTGGGAACTTTTCAATGAAGTAATAACAATAATGTATTTATTCAGCAGAATTGATACATCATATTACAAAATATAGTAATAACAAGTTAATTAAAAATTGGAAATAATGAAAAGTAAAATACTGTGAATTAAGTAAAGTACCAATATATGTAAATAACATAATATAGTAGAAAAACAAAAACGTTATACTTAGCACCTAACTAATATTACATGATAAACATCAATTAGAGTTCTAGCAGAAACAAAGCCCAATTGAATTAGAGTGACTTTAAACTAAAGTGACTAAAAGTGTATTGCGTTTGGTTGAGATGAACGTTCTCAAAAGTCTTTCAAATACTTTTAAACTTTCACAGTTTTTTATATGTGCAGGAAGTCCATTAAATTCAATTTAATCTTCATACAAAATAGTTTTGAGCTTTTGTGTGGAGTTACATTTTCCAAGAATAAAGTCTGTTTTGAATCTCGTATTATAAGTATGTACATCTTTAAATAATCGAACTCTATCACTAATGTAGGTTGGTAACATATTTCTTTTCAGTTTTACATTAAACACAACTGTTTGGCTAACAGATAACATATTTAACACATTAAGCATGTATTTGACAGGTGTATATCTATTACATTTTAATATAAATCTCATAGCCCTATTTTTTATTTTTTCTATTGTACTTATTTCATATTGAGGACAATTAAACAATAAGGAACAACAGAATTGTAAATGAGGAAGTACAATGGCTTTATAGAGTGACAACTTTGTACTAATAGACAACAATTTGCCGATTCGTGACAAGAATCCTAGTTTTTCCGAAAATTTTCTCGTTATATAATTTACGTGTGCCTGAAAGTTTAAATTCAAATCCAAAATTGTACCCAAGTATTTGATATGGTCATCGTGAACAATGGCTTCTCCGTTTAAAGAAATACATATATTATCAATCTGCACATTTATCATTCGTCATTCCTTGGCGAATATACTAAATTTTGATTTTCCTACATTCAAACTTAATCTATTATCACACAGCCACGCGAATAAATAGTTCATTCACCTTTGAATTTTACACTTTTGAAGTCACCTTTGAATTTTACAGATTGAAAAGATTTAATTTATTTCTTGTGAAAAACTCTCAAAAAAGTAGATTCACCACTTACTGTTTGCTATTTTGTCATAATATTCCATCACGAAAATGGAAACAAATATCGCGAAGTTTTCCTGCAGATTTTCGGGCAAACGATATCTCGTGTAATATCTCAAACTCCTGCTGGATTCAAGAAACATCAATTAATTTAGAAGAGATAAAATATACCAAAAAACACCCACCAAACAAAATGATTAAGTAAAGCCCGCTCTAAGAAGGATTAAACAACGCAGAACGCCTTTCCAGACCCCTTATATTTCTCGTATTAAGCGAGGAAGACCTGGCGCGTCTAAGTAACATGAAATATCAGCCTCCATTTCCTCCTTTTCATTGATAGCTTCGCCTAATCGCTCGTTGAGAGTACAATGAATTGTGTTTTCGATGCTTCTAAAAGGACGGCAATCATAACAGCATGGGCACTCAGGTGTATTAACTTTCGATAAATTGATTCTGTCAATTTGTCTGTTATACGTATCATCAGATAAAAGGATAATCAATAGCATTGGAGAAATAGGAATTAGAGCTATCAGTCGAAGATTGATACGAATTCGATTCTGTTCATTGAAATTATTGTTGCTTTATGATCTACAATTGGAATTTCATCTCATGTATTGAAACTACGAACTACATGGATAATGTAATGGAATAATAGTAATTAATCGATTATGCCGATACTTGATGAAAATCTAAATACATAATTTAAATAAAACTAAGTAGTTTTCTGATTTTCACTATAATTAATTTAAAACATGACAATATTGTTTCGCCAACACAGTGGCTTCATCAGATGTTGATGATAAACTGACCTATTACATACTATGCTGTTCGAATCAATTGAGACAAACATTTTTTTCTTCGTTTGAGTTACTGTAGTAAGTATGTGAGTACCAGAGTGGCCCAAACACCCTCACACCTGCTTGTTTACTACCTGAGGTGACGTGAGGGTTCGGCCTTGACCATCATCTACATTCTGACCGGTTTAACCTTGCCAGCAATTCAGTTGTGAGCCTACCGGTGCGACAGTTGGTGATTTCAATTTTTATACGTGCTGTATTGTCTTGTACAAAGATGGATATCACTCCGAGGAAGCGTAACAAAATTATCGCGCTTAATGAACACACATCGATGACTGTAAGACATATAGCTGAAGCTGTTGGTGTGGGAAAAACCAGCGTTTCAATAATTTTGAAAACATTTGAAGAAAGTGGCTCATCGTCTCCAGAAAGAAAAGGAAACAGTGGCCGCAAACGCAAAACTACTCCAAGAACAGACAAATTGTTGATAAGAAATAGCAAAATCAACTCATAGATACCCGATTTATCATCAGGAGAAACTTTATCTTTCGCATTTCTTATATGCCTACCACTGTAATGTACCTATTTTTAAAACACCGAATAAGTTGGGTAGTCACATCAGAAATGCGAAAGGTAGAATTTCGCCTGACGATGAATCGGTATCTATGACTTGAGATGGTACTTGTCCCAAAGTATATGTTGGTCAAACTGGCAGGAATTTCAAACTTAGAATATCTGAACACCAAAGATGCTCTGAAAAAAATTAAACCGATTCTACGTATGCAACTCATCTTATAGAAGAGAACCATGTCCTCAACAATAACTTCAAAATATTGGATAAGGAACGAAAAGGTTATAAGATAACCCTGTTAAAAGCCATGGAAATTAATAAGAGGAAGAAATCACATAATTTATTAAATGATTAAGTTTCAAACAATAATTATCCTTTATTAAATTCATTCCAGTAAAAGTGAATCGAAGAAAAGTATTCTATGGTCATCCCCCACACTTCAGAAGAAATATGTTCTATAGTCATTCCCCTACTTCAAAAGAACATTATTCTATATTCATTTCCATACACTTCAGGACAAATGCAAGCAGTCCACAACGTAATCTCATGAAGTCACTGAGTTGGCGAAACAATATTGTCATTTTTCAATTTAATTATAGTGAAAATCAGAAAACTACTTAGTTTTATTTGAATTATGGTTTCTAGTAATACCTATGCCAACAATATATTTATTGAAATTCATGAAAGCTACGTTATGCGTCGATTTTATTTGACTAACACACAAATTTCAGTCAAATAATGTTGAATTTCTGATCAATTTGTATAAATTCACATATTTTGCTGTTCATTCACAATTCTACAGTAATGTTTTTTGCTCTTCGTCTTTGTCCAAACCATGATCCTAGTATATCGGGGTTTGGGTATTTCTGTGCTTATGCGTCAGAGATTTCTGTTTTAGGTTGTCTGAATAGTAAGCTTGTCCTGGTCCATTTCTTTCGTAATGTTCAGGTCTTTCTTAATGTGCCACAATCTTCAGGTCTTTGGTTATGACCATATCAGAGTAAAAGACCACCTCTCTAAAAATGATTTATATTTCATTTATAACGTGAACTGGTAAAAAAACTAGCTTAGAAGAAATGTTTGTGAACACAAAAAGTATTTTGTAATTTGTTAATTGTAATTACTGATATATCATTATTATTCTATTAAATTAATAGAATCTGCTTCGTCTCTATATGATTCTATATCTTTAAAGGAAGTTTTTTTTCCAGCACTTCATATCTCCCATTTGTTTCATCATCTCTTCGAAGTCACCACTGCCACCCATTTCACCCAACCCTTCGTCACCAGATTCAGCCTCATCATTCCATCTATTGAAATCACATATTAACCAGTGGTAATTCTTTTTATCTTTGGTCAAAGAAGACCACTAGGGTCCTTCTGTATTGGCTTCTGGACGCCTTGTATCTCGTATATTGAGTCTACTGCTTTATAAAGGGGAATTGTGACTTCATATATTTTGTTTTCTGCACCGCCAGTACCATAATCCACCGAAGTGACCATAATCCTTTTCAAACTTTACTTAAGTGTAAAAGCGAAGCCAATATCAACCACCTTTTGAAATGCTTACCGTTGGTTGTTGTTTCTATTTGTGTTAATATTCAAAGAAACACTGTAATTAGTTGCCTTTTAATAAAGTTGCATCAAACATTAAAACATATGAAAACGAACTCTTCGTGAAGTTAATATTTAGACAGAAATTACATTCTTGCATTGCGTGAAAAATGAAGGGGAATAATAAATTCAATATTTTTGTCAAGCTTGATCAATAAGAAAAACTGTCGATATATTACTTAATGAAAAACTTAATAGTATGTCAAATTAGTTATATCCGATAGGTAAGTGACTAGTGTCCAAATGTGAGCCTCTGAAAAAGTCAATTATGTCCTCCAGCGAAACAAGGAAGTTTCGCGCGTTGCCCAAGTTTATTATCGAAGACTTCGTATCTCCACTAGATTAAACCAGCAGGCTAGGGGACGCGACAATAACTAAGCACGGTCTCGTCTGGCCGTAATGCTAGAAAGAAAATTCATACGGGTGCAAAATTAAATTTTAGAAAAAGAAAACGCGAGAGATTTACTACTCGGCGAGATTAAAAGAAAAACTCATCAGGCTAAGGGATATTATAATACCTGGTTCATGCATTTGCGGATTATGTCCCGGTTGTTAGAATGATGTAAGAGATCGTAAATGTTTTCCTTAATTGTGTTCTTGTGCTGTTTACGCGAACACTACTGGCGTGGGGGAAACGGAATGGAATATGTATCATCGACGACGGTTTGCGGCCTGGGGTTCTTATTAGAAAATTGATTCTGGGGTATAAATTGCTGGGGTGTACAATGAAGAATGCTTTCGAGATATTGTAGAGGGAGTCGCAAAATTCCAAGATAAATTTGTCTCATTTGCTCAGAATTTTCAAATGCTTACGTTTTGAAAAATGGCTAATTCAATTTATAAATTACTTCACTCGTTCAGAGTGAACGATGGGGTATGTTAAATGGACATTAAGTGACAAGGAGATGGGAGTGTTCCTAAATTTCGTGATGTCAAATCTCGAAATTTACGTGTTGAAACATTTTCTTTGCATTACTAACAAAAAACTCGACTCAACATTTGTAACTCTGTCTGAACCTCGAAGGTCAATTCGCTCCACTGTTACTTCAGCTAACTTTGGACCTTTGGACCACATTCAAAGCAAGCTCCATACGAGGATGGGGTGAAAAGTTTCTGGCCTGACTAAGAGATGTCCCTACTAGGTCTACTTTTGGAGCGGTCTTATAGTACCGTTCCTACTGAGCTTGTTTGTAAAGTTATAGCCTAATCGCTACGTTAGTTTGCGTTTGAGAGCATATTGCGCGGAACGCTTCCATTGTTTTCGTGAAAATGAAAAAATTCGAGAAACGTGCTGTCAGCAAATACTTCTATGTGAAACGTTTTACACCTGAACAAATGGAAGAAGAGATGGATTCAACACAAGGATATTCCTCCCCATGTTATTCAACTATTAAGCAGTGGGTTTCTGAATTCAAAATGGGTCGTGTGAGCACCTCAGACAAGTCTCGCTCAGGACGGCCCTCTGAGGTCATAACTTCAGAAATGATTGAGAAATTCCATCAAATATTATTGGAAGACCGCAGATTGAAAGTGCATGAGATAGCTGAGGCCTGTAGGATGTCTGCTGAACGTGTGCGAAATATTTTGCACAGCCATTTGAGCATGGAAAAGCTGTGTGCAAGATGGGTGCCGTGTTTGCTAACGGTCGACGAAAACCAGATTCGAAAAAACATTTCTACTGAAAATTTGGCGATGTATTGGAAAATCCAAACGAATGTTTTGAAAAGGAATTTTTATTTAGGAATAAAGTTCACGAGATGTTATAAAATTGCGAATTTAGCAGTTAATTCAATTAACTTGATGCTTTCGGAATTGGTGAAATTCTACTTGCATTCTCATTCAGTATATAAGTAAAATTTTCTTCAAAGAACTATATTAACGTGGCCGTTTATGTAGCTAAAAACATTGAAAAATTCAAACTTTATTTTGATTGTAATATGTACTACTGAAAAAATGAATTATGTTAACTCTCATCGTTCTTCTTTTTCTGATTGCTTATCTCTTATTTTTTCAGGATTTCACGCAACTATATAACCCTTACAGATGGAATTGAATGCTGTGCAATTGTAAGTAAATTCAACTTTCCCTTAATTAATAATCTATCATGAAAAAATTACGTTATGAAATATTATTAAAAAATGTCGAAATATAATTCAAAACACTTCATTGTCAATTGGGCATAAAATGTTAAATTCATTGGTAAATTTTTTCGGTCTTCTGATCCATTAAGAGTTTATAAACCTGTATCTTTTTTCATTTTGTTTTTTTTTTTTTTTAAATAATTTTTGTTGTCGTAGGCGTGTTCCTACCAAAAATAATCAATTAAATATTATGATGAAATTTCAATTTTACGTTCAAAAGAACTAAATGAAGTTGTGTGAGGAAATTGATAATATATGGAAGAAAAAATTATACTTCATTTAATTATACATAACTATAGATTTTGTTTGATGAATTTCAATGATATTTATCGCAGAAGTAAAGTAAATTTCCTGTAGAAACGCTGCACGAGACTGGTAATGCCTTTTTCCGCTCTCCAACCACCCTCTCGAAGCGAGTGAAAGAAGGCTGGATTACTTAAGATAAGGTGATAGCTCAGCTCGATTATAGATTTTCCCCAAATCCGCCAGTCCAAACACTCGGAGAGATTTCCTCTCGTATCTGGAAAAAGATTAAGCGACCCTAAATTAGTCAAGCAACGAAAAAACTGCATTTGCCAAATTGAATGAAAAGGGCAATTTTGCGGTTTTTGAGAGGAATCGTAAGCTTCCGAGAAAACATGGAGATTATATCGGCGTTAGCTCGAACCGAAAAGGAGGCGATTGGACGCTAAGAATATTTGGTTCGGATGATACTCTTCCATTATGGAAATGATGAAGACGTATCGAACTCGAAACGGGCTTTCAAGGAAATTGTCGTATTCTTTATTGTACGAATGGAAATACTGTTGGTCGAGGGATGTTGGAATTTTGGATTGTGATAGAAATTGCACTGGTATGCGTGGAATTCCATAGAAAATTCCCTCAGCAGCCAAGAAGATAAATCTGAAAATTCCTTCGGGAATCCTTAAGATTATGGACACCAACTCTTTAAATTGTAGGTTTATTTCGGTTTAAAATGTATTTATTTGAACTACGAAATCAACAGTCTCATTGGATACAACAACTTTTGGATCAATTCAGGAATACTTGTTCACAAATTCTAGACATATTAGAACACTTCTAAAACACCTTTTTCAATTGTAAAGAATAAAGTGGCTCTGGTGGCTGTAGAGCCTATGGGTCTTCGCTCAATATTTGTCGCTTCATTGGTAGTATTTTCTTATCGATAACAATTAAACTTTGCTTGCAATATTGACACACAACGTTCATTGGTCCAATAGGAACGATCTGCTGTGAACTGTAATCTTTAGTTAAACACAATCTTTTCATATTGTTAATTTCAATACCATCGATAACGTTCAACTTCATTCCGAGCTTCGCGTTGCTCGTCAGTTTGACTTGCTCTTTTATATCTTTGACTTGCTGCATTGCAAGTTCTGCGACTTAAGTTTTTACATCTAATGGTTAGCATTTTTAAAAACGAAATTTCAACTGTAAATTGAAAAAAAACTGAGTATTTCTCTTCATAATCAAATATACCACGTGTTATGTTAGTAACGTGTATGTTAGTCTATTCAAACTCACCAAAATTGTATATGAAATTGAAGTTTTAATATGAGTCGTGATAGCTCTGAACTGACGAGGTGATAAGGTATTCAGTTCTTTTACATCCTCTCATTTCTTACTGATATTTTCAATTAAGTATTATTAAATTTTGTAATTTTACACCCAATTGTTTTCATTTTTTCCATGATAATAACAAACACAACAAAAAAAATTGCGAAATCGGTCCAGCCGTTGATTCTACATTTTAGTTAGAAACATTTGGGAACATGGGAAAGAGAAATTGGCTATTTCTAGGGTTCTCCCTGCAATTATTCGAATTTTTCTCGCCGTAAAAACCATCCTTGTACTTCAACGAACATTTAAAAAAAAGAATTGACAAAATTCGTCTAGGCGTTGTTGAGTTATGAACTTAAAAACACATTGTGCGATTCATTTTTATATTATAAGATATGTTACCTCTTTATACTAATATTATAAAGAGGTAAGTTTTTGAGTTTGAGACGTCATAGGGGTTATCTATGGATCTATGGAACCGATTTTGAAAATTATTGCCGCAAAAGAAAGCCACGTCATTTTTCAGTGACATAGGCTGTATAGTTTACTAGAGAAAAATACGGATCTCTACTAAAGCTTCGATAATATGTATAAGCCAAGGTATGAAAAACTTGCCATAAAATGTCTTTCATCGCATGCGCTGTGGAAACTATGAATGTGAAACAAAAAAAAATAATATATAATATTGAAGAAACTATCAATATCTATGAAACCCTTCGGGGTGCCATATGCCCAACTATTGTAGTTTTTTCATTATAACTACTTTTTTTTAAAGAAATGTAACGAAAACAACACCATGCCTAAGAGACCACGTTATTCATGTCTTTGTACCAATCCTTTCCAAATAAATTATTTATTATTTAAGACTGTTTCAGTACGAGAAGATTATTTTTTGAATTATTAAAATCGGCCATTGCATTCAAGAGATACAACGAATTTCAAAATGTCAATCTAAACAAAATCCTACAAATATTATAAATGCGGAAGTTTTTGTATAGATGTGTGGTTGTTTGAGTGTTCGAAAGAAAAATATGTAATTTCTGAAGAAGTCGCCCGGCGTAGTAAATGAAAGATTGTTTTCATTGGAGATGGAATTGGAGGGATGATTCATCATGGACATTCGTGACAAAGTGAGAACGATAATCCTTTCTTCTTCGAATTATATCTAAATATTGGAGAAAGACGCGTGTCATTTATAGCAATGTTATGATTATTAGACTGTATAAATTTCAATGTGAGAATTGAAATCGTCAATTAAGTTGAGCCAAAATTTATTACTCCATTCATCGACTGTGAATTGTTGGGCGTTACGAAGTCGCCGTGTCAGCTGGTGTAATATTATTTACTATAAATTTTTCGGTAATTTTTTTTATCATTATTTTAATGATTATTTTCTATTAGGAGGAGCGGTTGAACTTGAATTCGCAATTTTCACGGCTTTTGATGCAGGTTCTTTGTCCCCAATAAGGTTTTATTCTCTCGGGATGCCCTCACTTTCTTTCAACTGTCCATTTCATTTCAGAATGGCGAGATGTTTTCTGCTCAAACTGCATATGTGCGCGATTTTATAGCGACATTCCCTGCGATCTTCAAGATTTTTTTTACTGATCTGTTATGAATCCTTTTGGACTCCATTCAGACACTCTGTCTCGCATTTACTCCTTTTTATTATATCGAGTGGTGTCTTCGGTATTCTGGAGTATTTCATCCTGTTGACATATGCATAAAACTTTGCTCGTCGTTTTCTGATTTCTTTTGTTGTTGTAGTTATCCCTTAAGTTCCTTTGTGAGGTCTTTTCTTCCGAACGCTGTTACTATTGATTGACGCGTAAATTTTCCTGGTATTTTTAGGTTCTTATTTTTCTATTTCTCTAATTCTTGAATGACCGTCAATAACCATTCAGCTTCTAGATTGCTTCTGGAAGAATCGTTGTGTTATAATACCTTCATTTGGCGCCTCTCGAAATGCACTTTTCGTTATAGTTTTTTCCATGAATATATCTAATTCACTTCTGCGTTTAATTTATTTGCATTGTGAAGAACGATTCCAAATTCTGCGCGACGTTTACTTCAATTCATTCAATATTGATGAGTAAAGTGATAAAGTTGTAACGAGATCTTGCGGTACGTCTGCTATCTAAACAGAAACCTGCAGAAGTTGTTCCATCGGAACGAATGTTTCGAATAAATAATATTAATCTTCTCCAACGAAACTTCCTCTTGTACAAGCAGCATACCATCCTCCATCCTCCAACCCCCGATATCGGCGTATAAGACTGATTGATTGCAGTAAACAGCAAAATATGTAAATGCGGAAAAGTCGTTCGGTCTCTTCAGAAATATACCGAGGTGGCATTGATGAAGTACGGATCCGCAAACTCTCTCCAGCTAGTGGGAAACTCTAATGAAAAATCGAAAGTTTAATAAGTGCCAGTATCGGGTGCATCGCGCCAACCTCGATGGCTTCTTAATTAGATTGGATCGATAAATCATAACATGTGACAGATAATGCAAACACTTCCAGGAAAATCGAAGGTGACTTCGGCTACGTGGAAATTCGCTCTTGAAAAACTCACGGCTCACGTTGATGACTTTGTAGGAAATATAGGAGAGGGGACTTATGTAAAATATATAACTTGGTGGGATGAACTCCCACCAAGTTCAATATTTCAATTGAATGAATTTTAATGAAGTATCGAAACGAATGCTGTTTGATAACAAGGATCACAAACTGAGTTCAAATTGTTTTAACTAACTGTCTTTCAAGTCGTAGTTTTCATTTGAAATAATGGGTGATTTTTTGCGTAGTTTTTTTTTAAATCGAATAAAACACTCAATTTGCATCATATATTCAAAATTTTCATTGAAATTGTTAAGTTGGCCTTTGCCATTTACATTTGAAGATAACTTTATGTGAATTTTGTCCGAGGCTCCGTATCAAATGGTCCATTCGGAAAGTCCAATTTTGCGTCACTTTTTCGAGCATTTCGGCCTATATGATGAGGCGCATTTTTATATTTATTCACCTTTTTCAAACTTCTAAACTCTGAATTTTCAAAAATAATTTAAGACCAAAATTAGCCAAATCGCTCCAGTCGTTCTCGAGTTTTAGCGAGACTAACGAACAGCCATTCATTTTTATATAGATAGATACATGTTTATTGCTGCAATTTAAATTGTTACATTTTAGAATATATACAAAAAGAGTTGAAATTAGAAAAAAAATGATAATCGAAATGAAATAGGTAATTAAATATCCAGTACAGAATCTTTTTAAATTTCATCACATGAGAAAAGTAGCTCTAAGTAGTCAATAAAAACGCTTTAATATTTCTCTTATTTTGCAAGAAAACGTTACGTTGCAAGAAAAAATTAACCTGTTTGCAACAACCTGGTGGATTTTTCCTTGAAACCGTTGTTGAACTCTGTTGTCTGTGATATACAAGTGGAAGTTAGGCATTTTGAAATCTAGTGATATTGTTGAATACTCTTGCTAATGGGCTAAACACCCGAAACATATGTAGAATTGTTGATATACTCAGTGAAACTTAGTCTAAGTGTTTCAATTTCAATTTACCATCATTAAAACTATTTTAATGGTTTCAAATGATCATAAGAAGTTTCCGAAATATTTTTGGGTATAATTATGAATGTTTCTTCCCAACATACATCGAAATCTACTTGGTATTTATAACTGAGGCCATTCTTTCGAATGAATCGTCAGCAAGCCCGAACTATTTAGGGTTTTAATTAAAATTAACGGCTAGTTTAGTAAATGTACTAAGTTATTACTGTAAAACGACTCTCGATCATTAATAGAAAAGCCGAGTGCCAAGAAAAATGGGATGATGTGCGCATTGTTTGTAATTCTATTGGGCGAGAAAGATTTTCCGAGCCAATCAGGAAGCGTGTCAAATGAATTATACGGCGAACTGCAACTGAGGATCATATTGAATATCGAAATGAATTATCAAGTTGAAAATTCTCATTCTTTCTCAGGGCAAATGATTTGACAAACATTTGTCAAACGAAATTAAAATTTTGTGTTTAACCAAGAGTTTACCGAATATAAAATTAATATTAAATATTGAGAAATTTTTGGGTATTTATTTTATTTGTTCAATAGAGTAAAATTGGAATAAATTCCTGAAAAATTAATTTGTATTGTGTATATCTAATAATCTCTTTAAATTTACGACTTTATCAATGACTCGTCGTCAACTAGAGAATTTTTAATTTTGTTTTTTTTTGGCACCTGAAGAAGTCTTATCTGAAGAAGAAATTATTCTGTTAGCATATGAAGAAGTCGTTTGTAACGACGAAACGCGTCATGTTATGTAGTCAATAAAGTGTAAATTATAAGTCAAGTGTTTGAATTTAAGTTTATATTCAACCAGAAAATTTTCGAATATTGATTCTGGACAAAAATATTGATCGTCAAAAATCATCTCTGTTAGATTTTAAAAATGAATTACTAACGGGTGTTTTTTTTTTTAGAGGTATAGAACTTCAAGTTGGCATTACTGTTGAAGATGGCGACCGATTTGACAGCTGAGAAGTGATTTATTCTCAGTTTGGTTTGGCAATTCATCATGAATAGACTCACGACTGAACAACGCTTGCAAATAGTGCAATTTAATTTCGAAAATAATGGTTCTGTGCGGAATACGTATCGCGCACTACGTCCATTTTATCGTCGACAAAATCGTCCACCACAGCAGTTAATTCGATTAACCGTGGAACGTTTTCGCACCACGTTTACTCTTATTGATAACTCGCATCCCCAGAGACGCCGTACGGTGCAGAAGAAGCTATTGCTACTGTAGAGCGTAGCATTGAGGAAGACCCGAATGAGTCCATCGAGCACAGGAATTGGATCTGTGTCCATCCACTTTATGGAAGATTTTGCGGAAGGATCTTGGTTTGCGTGCTTACAAAATCCAACTCAAGCAAGAATTGAAGCCAAACGATCATCAAGCAAGGCGCAGATTCGTCGAATGGGCGCAAAACGAGATTGCCATTGTTCCCGATTTTCATAAGCGAATTTTGAAGTGAAGCGCACTTCTGGTTGAATGGCTACGTCAACAAACACAACTGCCGCATCTGGAGTGAAGATAATCCTCGAGTGTATGTCAAAACACCGTTACATCCAGAAAAACTAACTGTTTGGTGCGCTTTATGGGCTGGTGGAATCATTGGTCCGTACTACTTCAAAAACGATGATGGCCAGAACGTTACAGTCAATGGTGATCGGTATAGAGCCATGATTACTCACTTTTTCATTCCTGAATTGAACAACCATGATGTTCAGGAGCTGTGGTTTCAACAAGACGGCGCAACATGTCACACAACTCGTGCCACAATCGATTTATTGAAAGACACGTTTGGTGACCGCCTAATTTCACGTTTTGGACCTGTGAATTGGCCTCCAAGATCTTGTGATTTAACACCGCTAGACTACTTTCTGTGGGGCTATGTAAAGTCATTGGTCTATGCGGATAAGCCACAAACGCTTGATCATTTGGAAGGCAATATTCGCCGTGTTATTGCCGATATACGGCCACAAATGTTGGAAAAACATTTTGGTTGTCATCGAAAATTGGACGTCCAGATTGGACTACATCCGAGCCAGCCGTGGCGGTTATATGCCAAAAATCATATTTAAAATGTAATGCCAGAAGATTATCTTTCGAATAAAAAAAATTCTTGTCAATCGAATGATCCATCGTTGTTTCATTGCATTCAAAGTTCTATACCTCTAAACAACACACCCTTTATACATCTAATTATATCTTTGAATTCACGACCTTATCAATGACTCGTCGTCAACTGGAGAATTTTCGAAATTTGATTCTGGACAAATATTGATCGTCAAATCTATATTGAATTTTAAAAATGAATAACTACACTTTTGAAGTACTTGTGCTCTTTCTCTGTTAGAGACGGAATCGTTCATTATAAGCATCTGTTTATTATCGTAGATTATTGATATTAAGAACTTAATATTATTCATGAATAAATAAAGTTACGAAATCTAGGGTATCGAAGTAATGAAGGCCGGGAAATCTAGACAACGATGTTTCAATTCGATTTCGCGGGATTTCGGATTACAGTCTCCCGAACCGTTATCAATAGAAGCACGCTCAAAATTCTCGAGGATAGTTCTGTATGCCACAGTCAGCGGTTGAACTCGCGGGGGTGGTTTACACTACCCCGACAGAAGAGTTTTCCGACTAACTTCGCGTCATTCTGTTTCGCTGAAGACGGTTATGAACTAGTGTTGACTAGATTTTTGCTATGTACTTCATCACGTTCGAGCTTGTTTTCCTCGCTTTATTTTACAATGGTAAGTGAAATTTTTAGAGAAAAATACGAGAATCGAAATTTCGCGGCAATTTTGAGAGTGTGCTCAATATATAAATGGTAACTCAGGCAGTGTTTCTCTGAATATTAGCAAACAAGTAGAAGCACAAAAGCAACGGAAAACCATTTCAAAATATGCTTTATAGTGGCTTTAGCCAGTTTTACTATTAACCCCATAGGACCAGTATATTATTCCTAAGAATGTTTCGCTTTCTCTTTTTTCTGTTTATCTAACAAGAACTTTTTCATTTCTGTTTTGAACTTCAATAATTTCATCATTTTCTATTCGTTATTCAGTTGGTTTGATTATTTTGAGACCAAGTACGAAAATGATACCTGAAATTTTACACTATTATGTTTTGATATGTTTATCAGCATTTTTTCCCGAAAGTTTCGAGAACGTAATTTATTTCTGAAAACAATTTTTTCGGTCAGATACTTGGGGCAAAATATTAATAGAAACATATATATATATATAGAGACATGAAATCTTGTTTGAAACCTGATGTCCATTTTTAGAGTTCCATTGGAATTTTTAGTCTCAATATATATTATTTAATTTTTTTCGAAGCGTTTGAAACTTTCATTTTTAAGATTGCTGTTTTTTCATAAACATTGAAAATGGTTCATTGAAAATGATTATGAGTTGGTTTTTTACATTATTACAATTATAGTGAGTTAATTAATCTTCTCTATTTGAAGGGAGTTTTTCAATTTTCTGGGGTATTATAAACAGTGATAGTTTTTTTAGGAGAAATTGTTATGCTCTTTTATTTTGTATATATTTGTTTCAATCGATTTTGTGAAGTGTGCGCTATTATACATTGCACTATTACATTCATTCAATTAATACAATAAATCGACTGAGAAAAATGCCCACAAAAACAATTCTATTCAGTTTTGTGTCTGATCTTCCGTTCAGTCTACGAGCAAACATATTGCTTCAAATCATAAGGAACATTAATTAATCATAGGATATATCGACATTCAAGAAAAAGAAGAATGACCTCAAAAATATTAATCCTTCAGGACAATTTCGCATTGTAAAGGAACAGCTACAGTGGAAAAAGTAAAGCTACAGATGATACAAATAATTGATATATAAATTACTGTCTACATTCGAATCATCGAAGTACTCTGCCACACTATAGTATGCCTTTGTTAACAGCAAAGACGTAACTCTCTTCTTAAACAAATAATCATTTAACACTCTCAAATTCGACGGTGAATTAAGATTTTAATATTCTGATAATAGAGTGAGTACTAAAATTTAGTACTGAAGCTGTTTTATGCTTGGGAATAAGTAGCACATCACTGTTCCTTGTTGAATACTCATGGTTAGTATGCAATTTGATAAACCTACCTTCATTTTCTTAAACATTTAATGAACATCTATGAATATGTAAACAAGATAGAATTTAAGTAAAAGAAACTTACGTTGAAAACCTACACATTTTTCTATATAACAGCCGTTTACATATGTTTCAAGGTTATTGCCTATCGTCAGAACGGCGTAGTTCAAGTTAAAGATGAAAGTACTTGAAGAGATATATAAAAAATTAATATATAAAACACGAAACACAGTTTCGTACACGTAGAAGCTATAAAAGTCTCACAATAGCCGGACGGTATTTCATTGTCGTCTGCAACGTTGTGTTGACTCTTCCCAAATGTTTTGGGTGTATAAAACGTGTACGAAACTGTGTTTCGTGTTTTATATATTAATTTTTTATATATCTCTTCAAGTACTTTCATCTTTAACTTGAACTACGCCGTTCTGACGATAGGCAATAACCTTGAAACATATGTAAACGGCTGTTATATAGAAAAATGTGTAGGTTTTCAACGTAAGTTTCTTTTACTTAATTTTAGTTTGCCTGCATTAAATATAATTCTTAGAATAATTATTTTATTGTTAAGATTATCTGGGTAGTTCCAGAAGCTATAAAAGTCTCATAATAGCCGGACGGTATTTCATTGTCGTCTGCAACGTTGTGTTGACTCTTCCCAAATGTTTTGGGTGTATAAAACGTGTACGAAACTGTGTTTCGTGTTTTATATATTAATTTTTTTATATATCTTCAAGTACTTTCATCTTTAACTTGAACTACGCCGTTCTGACGATAGGCAATAACCTTGAAACATATGTAAACGGCTGTTATATAGAAAAATGTGTAGGTTTTCAACGTAAGTTTCTTTTACTTAATTTTAGTTTGCCTGCATTAAATATAATTCTTAGAATAATTCTTTTATCGTTAAGATAGAATTTAGCAATATATCAACTGTGAAAATATTGCATTGTGCTTTCGTAAGATCTAAACTAGAATACGGATCAATAGTCTAGTATCCTGGTTATCAGTTACATATTGATCAAGTAGAGTCTGTACAACGAAAGTTCCTGAAACTTTTGAGCTTCAAAATTGATGAAATATATTCACCTATAGGCATACAACAGAAACACTTACAAGTCGACATAATGTGGACACACTTAGCGCACGAAGGAAACGACATGCAATAATCTTCTTGCATAAAATAATCAACAATAAAATGAAATGTCAAGAATTATTGCAAAGCTTAACTTTATTGTCTCAAAAGTTTCTTCCAGAAACGAATTCACGTTCTACCTTCCAGCAGCTAAGAACGAATGTTCTAAAATTTTCTCCATTGCACACGATGCGTGAACAATGTAATATTCTGAGAGGCAAGGGGGATATTTTCAACTGTTCTGTTACTGATATTAAGGCAAGATTCCTTAATGAAACAATATTTGAAATTTTCTCATAATTTTAATACAAATACGCATGACGACGTTTCGAAGTACTACTTCTTTATCAAATGCTAGATGAATACTAGGTGAAATTTTACAAACTCAATGCTTCTAGCTATCACAGAACACACCCGGGTGTGTTCTATGACCAACTTGGAATGAGGACCATTGAACACAACTGATATATAACAAAAAGGATCGTATACCTGGAAATGAATTTCTTAAGTCAGGTATACCAACTAAATGTAGGAAAAGATACAAATAATACAGGACTAAGATTTCTAAGAACAAATAAAGGAAAGTTAAATTCCTTTATTTGTTTATATTCCTTGACTAAAAAGAAGGAAATATTAAAATAGTTGTATATTATTTGCATCTTTTCCTACATTTAGTTGGTATACCTGACTTTAGAAATTCATTTCCAGGTGCACGATCCTTTTTGTTATATATCAGTTGTGTTCTATGATCCTCATTCCAAGTTGGTCATAGAATATACCCGGGTGTGTTCTGTGAAAATAACTATAAGTATTTAGTTTGTAAAATTACACGTAGTATAAATCCAACATTTCATAAAGAAGTAGTACTTCGAAACGTCGTCATGCGTATTTGTATTAAAATTATGAGAATATTTTAAATATTGTTTCATTATGCCTCATCAATCATCAAACTTCCTTGATATGCATAATCTCTGCTGGAACAATCATTTATGTGTATTCACGTACATGATTCATATTCACTCATATACTTGTATGTGTGTGTAAGTGTTAATATGTGAATGTATGTGTGTGTTTATCTTTATTTGTATGTATAAGTTTGGTCAGCATTCAAGTTTTTTTATTCCTATAATTATATTTCATTTTATCAGTTGTGATTTATATCACAAACTCTTTCTTTTAAAATTGAACTTTAAAATTGAAAGTACAAAATTTAAACTTTTAAACTTTTGTACTACCAATTTTGTTTTAAGTATCTGTTGTGTTTTCTGTTTTGTAATTAGGACCTGTCTTGTAAAACAGTGTATGTTAAATAAATAAATAAATAACTGCAATATAGTTATTAATATAAGCAACTGTATTGAATATAGACTCCACAAACGAAATGCAGAATTGTATTAACAAGTTGTAAAGATTTCGCTTTCTTGATTGGCTACTGGTTAAAGAATATACGTACTCTTTTCACCAAAGCCTTTCAAAACATAACTCGAGTGTTTCCTTTCCTGGAATGACATCGCAAAGCTCTAGTACGTTGCGACAGATAGTTTGAGAACCGCTGATCTGTGACATACACTCCAGTATATCCCACAATTTCCTATTCAAGAATTTCTATGAACTTGTTAACATAATTGAAGTAGATCGATCTTGCGATATTTTCATTGTAACGATACGTTTTGTCAGAATATACAGTCGTGGGGGAAAATAGATGCCATTAGTGATAATTCCCATTATTTAGCTCTGAAATAGTCCAAATCTGTACAGTTGGAACTGAATAATGATTCCAGTCGGTTCGATTGATAATTTTTTTTTGTGAAAACATAAATTTCATATTATTTCACGTCCAATCTCGCAAACGATTTCAATTTCGATAAAAATAATGATGTATTATCGAATGTCAACATTTTCAGAGAAATATTCGAATTCGATTAATTTTTTATTGGTTGTTATTATCCGGAAAAATGGAAAATTCATTCGGTGTTGAAGTTTGCCAGTTTTGATCGAATGTGTTCAGGGGTTTCCAAACAACTACCCGTAGAATTATATACGTCTTTCTATTCAACAGAATTCTCCGATTTAGATTGTGGGATTTCGAAATTACAGAGTTTTTTCTTGAGTTTTCTTTACTAAAGCTCATTTTGGTAGAAATTTTCATGTGGTGAAAACTTGGGGTTGAAACGGAGAGTTCATTCCACATACTGAAAAATTTTTAGTAATATTCTGAAAATTTCTTTGATGTTTCTCATTTTTTGAATCCACACGAGACTTAAAAGAAATCATGGACCTTGAAGAAAGTCAGAAACTTGGACTTTGTGCAAGTTTGGTCGATATAAACTGAAATTTTTCGAAAATACGAAGAAATCTTCAATTTCACATCGAAAATAGCTATTTTCTGGTGTTTCTGCTAGCTCGAACTTATTTCTGTTGAAAGCACCGCTTACTGAGTCTATTTAGGCTAGTTTGAGGACCACTGGAATCCATTGATATTACTTTTCTACTTCTGTTAGTTAACTTCAGCAGTTCTCTTTCTCTTACATAGGAACAAAACTACCAAGAAGTTTAGATGTAGTTAGATCGACGCGACGGAATCAATCATGAACAAAAATATTCTGTTTCGTTTCTATATGGAAAAATTCGTTATTTTATCAGAATTTCCAAAAGAATATTTTTAACTATTCGGACATGAAAATGCTGAAAGACTGAATAAGGGCCGAAATTGAATAGAATATACATTCAAGTACGTATTTTGATGTGGTTAAGTTTAAGAACAAGGGATCACGATTTCCTGGTTTTGAGAATATTTTGAAAGATATTTGGTATAACAGATTATACAAAGGGAATTTCGAAATTATGACGGGGCAATTTTCAAATATACATTATACTTTTTTCTCGATAATTATTTCGTCTGTTAAGTATTTGAAGAAATATATTTGAGATAGATAGAAAAATAGATAGATATTTAATGATGCAATTCAATTTTGTTACATTTTTAACATATATACAAACGGAGTTAAAATTAGAAGAAACAAAGGATTAAGGTCGAAATGAAATAGGTATTTATATATTCAGTATAGAATCTGTTAAAAATTCATCACATGAGTAGTCATTCCTCGACATTCCTAAGATTACTTAATGCTCTAATCCCTAGCAAGTTAGAGTATGGCAGCATAATCTGGCATCATATTTATACTTGCCATCACTACCATCTTGAGGCCATTAAGAGAAGGTTCTTGAAATTTTTAGTTTGGAGGGAAGATAAAGTTTATCCACAAAGAGGAGTCAATCATGACGAATAATTGAGTTTATTCAGTTTAATCTCATTGCAGGGCAATAGAGATACTTCATCACTCAAATTTTTGTACAAATTACTGCACAACAGTATTGACGGTGCTCTTCTCTTGTCCGCTTTGAAATTTCGTGTTCCTAGGCAAGATTCTCGGATCACATAATTATTCCACCTACAGACTGCAAGGACCAACTCGCTAATACAATCCCCCAATTGGTTTACGCAGTCTACATTCAATACAGTGGATAATGAATGTGACATTGACTTTAACTCCATAGCAGTTATTTTTAGGAGTTATGTGAACTGACTAAAATGAATTGAATTAGATATTCTTCGTTCTATTTCTTTTCATTTTATTTATTAAGTTATTCGGTTATTATTCAACATTATGTTAAATTTTATGTTTATTTTTTGTAATTGGGTGTTATACCTGTTGAGGATGAAGAAGGTATTATTATTATTATAAAATATAGACAAGGTAAAGTCAGGATTTCTAGTTTTGAAATTGAGTTCAATTCTTGAAAATCCAAAATTGGATTTCTAGAGAATATTTATGTGCGGTGAATTTTTTAAAACTTCAAGAAAACAAGAAAAGTAATTTTTGATGTTTGTCAATCATTTCAACTGAAAGGAAAATAATAGAAGAATGAGAAATTGGTTCTGTAGATTTTTGATACATTCAGAGCAGTGTTTCCAACTTGGGGCCAACGCCTCACTGGCGAGCAATTTGATTGATGAGGGGTGGCTCATTCAGGGGGGAATGGTCTCGACTCGAGTTCAACCAATTCGCAGTTATTAATTTCAACTTTTTCAGACACTTCAGGAGACATGAGAATTTTAGAAAGGCTAAGATGGGACATGGCACAAAATGATTGGAAAACATTGATTTAGAGGGTAATACTAGCGGGGATTAATTTGGGAACTATTATCTACGCTTCGGTCTTTCGTCTATCATCAGCAACGATCAGATGTTTCAATATAAAACATTCTCGAAATCACTAATTCGAAGGAAGCGTGCGAATAAAATAAATCTCGTTCAATTCGAATTTGCCGAAATATTTCGCAGAAATCGTTCGTTTCAACAGAAACAAGACCATCGAGAACGGCGTTCCCGAAGATGAATGAATCCCATTATCTTTCGAAGAAAATTCAAATCGGATCGAAAATAGGTCGGCCTCAGTCACGGGCGATGTTTTACCGCTTCTTGTCGTCCATCAGCGTCACGACGCCACGAAATAGAAACGCGGGTGGCGCTCTAGAAATAGCAATTAAGCATGCACAAAGATATCCGTCTTCCGCTACATTTGCCTTTCGAGACTATCGTGTTTAAGGACGTATTACAACTGATAAAGCCGGCCGCACAATAACTCTCTTCCGACACGAATACACGCCGTTTTCCTTCCTAATTTATTTCGGGCCTTCGTTAAGCTCTCTGCCACCCCATTGGCCCGTTTGAATTTGCCGAGTTTTACGACGACTGCATCTATTTGTGCCCCGCCGCCGTTGATGGGTATCTGGCTAAATTTACACCTGAGTCATGCTCAAACTTGTAACGAGACGCGCCGAAGACAGCCGGTTTATGTGCAGAGTTTCAGCTCTTGAAACTTCGTTTGGTGCTTTCTTAGCACGTTAGTTTACTGCAACCGTAAGCGATGAAGTTATGAGATTGCTTCAAAATGAAAATGCGGGTGACAGTTTTTGGATGATAGCTATCGAAGATTTTGCATCGATAATTTGGGATATCCCCTTAATTGAGTAAAATTTCCTGCTTTTCTTGAATTAAACCATTGTTGCATTTTTCGACTTTGATAGGCGCCAATTTTAAATTTGCATGCAAGACATGTTTGAACTTGTGACTAGATGCCCCCGGTGCAGTCGACAGCCTCGCTGCGAATGCTACAAAGTCATGAAACTTCTCCACTTATTCTAGTCCACTTATATAGTAGTCTAGCGGTGTTAAATCACAAAATCTTGGAGGCCAATTCACAGGTCCAAAACGTGAAATTAGGCGTTCATCAAACGTGTCTTTCAATAAATCGATTGTGGCACGAGCTATGTGACATGTTGCGCCGTCTTGTTGAAACCACAGCTCCTGGACATCATGGTTGTTCAATTCAGGAATGAAAAAGTTAGTAATCATGGCTCTATACCGATCACCATTGACTGTAACGTTCTGGCCATCATCGTTTTCGAAGAAGTACGGACCAATGATTCCACCAGCCCATAAAGCGCACCAAACAGTCAGTTTTCTGGATGTAACGGTGTTTTGACATACACTTGAGGATTATCTTCACTCCAAATGCGGCAGTTTTGTTTGTTGACGTAGCCATTCAACCAGAAGTGCGCTTCATCGTTAAACAAAATTCGCTTATGAAAATCGGGAAGAACGGCAATCTCGTTTTGGGCCCATTCGACGAATCTACGCCTTGCTTGATGATCGTTTGGCTTCAATTCTTGCACGAGTTGGATTTTTCAAGCACGCAAACCAAGATCCTTCCACAAAATCTTCCATAAAGTGGATGGAGACGATCCAATTCTTGTGCTCGATGGCGGATGGACTCATTCGGGCCTTCCTCAATGCTACGCTCTACAGTAGCAATAGCTTCTTCTGTACGCACCGTACGGCGTCTCTGGGGATGCGAGTTATCAATAAGAGTAAGCGTGGTGCGAAAACGTTCCATGGTTAATCGAATTAACTGCTCTGATGGACGATTTTGTCGACCATAAAATGGACGTAGTGCGCGATACGTATTCCGCACAGAACCATTATTTTTGAAATAAAATTGCACTATTTGAAAGCGTTGTTCAGGCGTGAGTCTATTGATGATGAATTGCCAAACCAAACTGAGAATAAATCACTTATCAGCTGTTAAATCGGTCGCCATCTTCAACAGTAATGCCAACTTAAAGTTCTATACCTCTAAAAAAAACACCCGTTATAAACTGGAGTGAAGATTGCAAAAAATGGAATATAAAGGTGACAATATTGGAAGAATACTTCATTCTGTTTATAATTCGTTGAGAAAATACTCACAGCAGTTTCATGCTTTCTGTAATCGTCCAAAATAAGCAAGGACATAATGTACAAGATATGAATAAGTTCAGAGAAAGTGACGTCCTTTCAGAGCTACGTACGTTGTTTCTGATGATGAATCAAAGTCTCAAACCAGTTCAAGTCCTTCCAATTGAAAAGTCTGTGACTAATCATGGTGTATATGTGTTACAGACGAATTAACCATTCAATATTCGTGAAATATACGAACGAAAATGCCGCAATTCAAAGCGAAGATAGAATGTAGTAAATAGGGCAAAGCACTGTCCGCTGATTCAAGATAATTATGATTTCACACAGTCCCCGGTGGAACGTGCATCCGAAAATTATAATGGGTCGTACATAGAGGGCAAATCGTGTGAAATAATTGCTCAATATGGATGAAAATATATAATAATGCATGTTTTGCCAACAATATTGCGGTTTTTCGTACACCTAGGATTATAATCATTTCCATGCGGGAATGAAATTATCCGTAATATCGGCCCCCGTTCTATACTTAAAATGAAGTCTCGTTTTCTGTTTATCAATTTTATTTTCAGGGTTTTATCGGAATTATTATTTCATGGGATATCAAGTTTTTAGACATTTTGAAATACAGTGTGGCCGTCGATTAGTATCTTTGTAGATTGTTTCGGTTAAATAATGCCCGGATAACTTAGCTCCGGATATTCGGATGGCTGAATAAGAGGATATCAATGAAAAATGTGATTTTTGAAAAAGCGGGATATTATCGTATATAATATTTCTAATACTGTGGTTGGTCTCTGTGATGAATGAAATTGTTTTGTTTTTTTAAGGAACTGAAGTTGATGTTTTCTAAATTGTTTTTAGTCCCTTTTCACATTCATAACATCATATGTACAAAAAATTTGGTTCTGTATCCTGTTTCTTTGAATTTAAATAAAAAGTATTATTATTATTATCAATATACTCGTAGTGAAAAGTACAACTTACTTTTTTTACAGTTCCTTTGTATTTCTGAAATATTATACCTAAATCTGTATATTTGAATATAAACTTAAATTCAAACATAATTTAAATAAAACTAAGAAGTTTTTCGATTTTCTCTATAATAATAACTAATTCAAAACATGACAATATCGTTTCGCCAACACAGTGGCTTCATCAGATGTTGATGATAAACTGAGAGTTAATCTGATGTTAATCTGATGAAGCCACTGTGTTGGCAAAACGATATTGTCATGTTTTGAATTAATTATAGCGAAAATCGAAAAACTGCTTAGTTTTTTCAAATCACACCCAATTCGACATTTTTTTCTTGTGAAAGAGACAAAATTTACAGTAGTAGTAGTAATCTTTAGTATAGAGGAATTTCCTTCTCACATATGCTAAGAGTAAGACCAGTCTTGATAATGCCGTGAAAAGCGAAACTAGTCAAATAAAGAGTTGTTCAGTTTGTGATTTTTAGACAAGTATTTCTCATTACTTCTCATCATTTTTTTCTGTGGGAGTAAAGAGTGACCTCGAAAGTTAACTAACAGGGTTTTATTGCCTGAATATTTTATTTGCTCCGTAATTATGGAAGCCTATTATCAATCTTTTATTCGAATTATGCGTAGATTTTTCATGGACAAACTTGCTCTATGTTATCAATTGAAATTTGAAGATAAAATATAGAAATATTTGTTATGGGAGAATGAGAGACAGATTCACAGAGCAATTTTCGGTGATAATTCCAGATAAGTTGAAATCACAGTTAATAAGATGCAAAATACTATCGTTACATTATATTTATTGGGAGCTCATTCTGAATTGTAATTCAAAGAGCATCTGTCCAATTCACAGAATTTACAACACGTTTTGTCGAATATCGAATATATTGTAACGAGAAATCAGTATTATGTTTCTCTACATTCTCAGACAAGTTGAAAACGGACGGCACTACGGATGGGCAAGCCGCAGTCTCTGCCTGGGGTGACACCTTATGGGGCGGCAAATGGGCAGTAAAATTAACCATTTTTGTGACCTAGCGTTTTTGGCTGGTATGCTTGGTTTATGACAAAACTTCAACACTGTCAGCAGCAACATTTTCGGCTCACTACTACTGGGCGTGGCGAAGGTTTAGATGTGAAGAAGCGGTTTAGGTTCTTCATCCATGGAATTTCGGTATGAAGAAGCGGCATTTTGTTTTTTTGTCCACGGTGTCGAAACTGCTAACTCCGACCCTGGAAGAAATATCATATAAGATTTTTCGTGGATAAACGTAATTTGAGTGTAAATATGATTAACTGAAGGGCTTCACTTTGAAATACTCACTTTGGTGGAGTAAATTGTATTCGGAAAAATGTATCGCAAGTTCATAGTTTCAGAAAAATACGGAAAATTTTGTAGCAAAATCATAGTTGAAGAGAAATATCACTCTAAAAGCTTCGCGATACCTCTACCAGAGTGTGACGTGTCATCGACACCCGCGTCTCACATCGAACCGATAAAAACGTATTTTTTATTGGACGATAAATTTTTTGAAAATTATACGGTCGTTCCGAACGTACCTTCTTTTATTTCGACGGGCGGACTTTCATTTGGGACGCGTGTGCTACTTGCTCGGAGATTTGTAGCAGATTGATGAAATAAAGGGGAAATAAAATCCCGGCAAGTTTTCGAATTGATCACCGAGAAGTGTGTTTTATGTTCTGTCGGAGATTTTTCACTCCATACCAGTGATAGAATCAAGGAAATGCTTGTAAAAAAACTTACTCTATATAACCCAGGCTGTCACTTCGTACTGCGATAGAGTTAAGAATGATGTGAATCACGGTAACAATATGAATCGAATTATCTGGGTTGATAGTTTAGTAGATACCTACAGGTATATACTATATCTAGACATATTTTCTATTGATTCCTATAGATGGAATTGTGAAGTATTCATTACTTGACGGAATTCCACTTGGAGTCATAAGAAGAGGCTTGGGGATTGAAATCGTTGCCTCACTTCAATGGACGTGGTGCGTCTGACGTTCCTTGCAGAAAGAAACAGCTGTTTCGCACTTCCATCAGGTGTGGCATCGATTTCAACATTCTTTTGGTTAATTTGAATTTTTCGAATGATTGTGCTAGTGTTCTTTTTCTTGAATATTTATAAAATTATATATCACAATTTAGTTAAATTGCTTAATGAATTATTGCAATTTTGTTGATTAACAAATAAATTCGTCAATAAATGAGTTTTTTCTTTGTAATTATATCATTTATGTGAGAAATGTCAATCCGTACCTATACATCAGCGTTTCGAATTATACTAATAGAAATGTATCGGGTTTTCGTTGTTTCCTTTCCTGCAAATCGCTTCTACAAATGCAAATTTACCGCCGACGTTTCGGCATTGTGTCGTTCTAATTCCCGTATCACAATTAATACGTAATAAGTAACTAACACCGCCGTAACCAACTTGGACGTTGTAATGGCGATAATACATCCTCGATTTTCGACTGTTAGCTAACGAGAGGATTTTAGAATAATTACCGACATTGTTGGCTGGCGGCGGCGGTGGCGACGGCAATGAGCGAAACTGGGGTGCCTGTAATCTGCACCCTTGTTTCCTTCGTCATTTGTGGCTAACCTAGCTGGCAACTTGTTCAGGACCTACTGTGAGTTTTGACTAGGTGAAATTTGTTGAAGAACGCTTTTCCTAATTTTATCTGTTCAATTAAATTAAATGAAGAATAATTTTCTCAAAATCAAGTCAGAAAAATGATCGCAAGCAGAAACCAGCCTAGATGGAATCTTTTTACTCTTTGTGGGAAACTATACGTGATTTTCCGTTTTCTATAAACGATGCATTCTTTCTGATACAATATGAGGCTACGTATTGGGAAACAATTCGAGGAAATAAAAATGAAGGGTTATTCTTCCAAAAGATTTGTCTTGTTGATTGTGTAAAGAAAAGATGTACTAAAAAAAAAATACCTACCATACCGAATCACACTTGTGTTGATTTTTTGAAACCTTAGGAGTCTTCTGTTAATGAGTGGCTTACATTTTTCAAAGCAAATAAAATCTGGAAATTATCGCTTAGAATATTGTTTCATTAAAAAATGTTCTAGGGAACAAAATTGTCTCTATATTGATAAGTGCAGTACATCTAAATTACTAAAGAATTTATGTGCGAAACGAATGATTTTAGTTAGTAGCCTAGATCCGCAACTGAGATTATGTTAGAGTCATAATTCATTTGAAAAAAATATTGTATCTTTTTGTGAAAAATGATATTTAAGGTTGAAATATGTTGTTTGATGTTTGTATATATGATTTCTGTTTTGTAAAGTTTATTAGCTGTGCTAAATAAAAATACTCATCCTAGAAATCACGAACATCTTAATTCAATTCGATGCCTTGAGGCACATATGCCAGAAGACGTCATATTTAACCCTTGACAAAGACAAACAATCGCATTGTCTTCGTGTGCTTGTTCCGCAATACTCGGCATTGCGCCTCCTGCATGTAGAATCACAGTAATCAACGTTTCACCCCAGTCGAGAACCTCCCGTACCAAAACATGCCAAATTATCATCCCCCGCAAACTTTCACGTCCACTCGAACCCTCATCCTCCGGGTGTGTATAAACAACAGGATCATCGTGGCATGGCCTACTCGGTAACTAAGAGTGTCTTCGACAAGCTTTCCGGCTGCTCGATATGGAGGGCGGTCAGGGGTTAGAAGCTATACATGCAGATTTTCCATTCAACGCCGCCACCGAAAGGGGCGAGCGAGATCTCGTCATCGAAGAGAGTCGGTGTGATGGATGGGAATGCCCGATTGACAGGGTCGGATTGTGCGAAATCTGACGGCTTGATTAATCATAGAGGTTGAATCATCTGTCGATTTTTCGGCCTTCGTTTGATGTGCGGATGAGTTGAACAGATGCGATGTGACGGTGTTTGCTACGTTCTCGCTTGCTTCTGTTCGAACGGAGCACGGTTAATGTTTTTTGAGGGATAGATTTTTTGATGTTGGATGGCGTTCGCGATTCGTTATTGGTCATTGCCTGGAAAGAACGTGTCTTTTTTGACGGAGATTTGGTGATATCTGTGTGGAGCAATCATTTCGAGAATTCAGGTCACTAATCCTTTTTTAGATCTTTCTGTAGAATTATTGGGAATGCGATATTCGGAATATTAATTGAAGGACGTTTTTTATCGAATATAGATTTGATTGGTTTAAATCGCCAATGAACATACGACAAAGTTCACAAAAGCTGGACCGGAAGCGCTTGAAAATACGTGTACTTCCTAATCATCCAAGCTTTTTTCCAGTAGTCCTGAATAATATATGTTTAGGACTAACAAATACTACTAGTCGCTTTGTGCCCAAAATTAAAATGTTATTGAGTAGCTTAAAAGTTGTAAGAGTAGTAAAAGGTACATTGAAATTTAGCTTTATCGAAGAGGCAGAGGGAATCATCCAAGCTTCTTTCCAGTAGTCCTAAATAATATATGTTTAGGACTAATACATCTAGTGCTCGCTTTGTGGTCACAATTAAAATGTAATCGAGTAGCTTGGTACCTAAAAAGTTGAAAATGAAAGTAAATTGAAAGGCACATTGAAATTTAGCTTTAAGAGGTAGAGGGAATCATCTAAGTTTTTTTCCAGTAGTCCTAAATAATATATGTTTAGGACTAACAAATCCAGTGGTCGCTTTGTGGTCAAAATTAAAATGTAATTTAGTAGCTTGGTACATAAAAAATGACAATAAAAGTAAATAAAAGGTACATTGAAATTTCGCCTTCTCAAAGAGGTAATGGGAATCATCCAATCTTTTTTTCCAGTAGTCCTAAATAATATATGTTTAGGACCTAAAAATACTAGTAGTCGTTTTGGGGTCGAAATTAAAATGTAATTGAGTAGCTTGGTACATAATAATATGACAAAAGTAAATAAAATTACACTGAAATTTCGCTTTCTCAAAGAGGTACGGGAAGTAATCCAGATTTTTTTCGTAGTCCTAAACAATATATGTTTATGACTAACAAATCTAGTGGTCGCATTATCGTCAAAATTGAAATGTAATTCAGTAGCTCGGTACATAAAAAATTACAGTAAAAGTATATAAAAGGTACATTGAAATTTCGCTTTCTCGAAGAGGTTTGGGGAATCATCCAAGCTTATTTATAGTAGTCCTGAATAATATATGTTTAGTTTTGGGATAAGTTTATTACCTTAGCAGAATCGTGCCAGCCTATATATGTTCAGGACTAACAACTGTAGTGGTCGATTTGTGGCCAAATTAAAATGTAATTGAGTAGCTCTGAAAAAATTAAAATGAAAGTAAATATAAGGTACTTTGAAAATTCGCTTTCTCAAAGATGTAGGAGGAATGGAAAAGAACAGCCAACTATAGAAACGAAGTTATTCATCATAATTCACGATTTTCCATCGTAACTATAAATTGTGACCTTCTCACCCAGATTGAACATTCATATTAAATAGAAAAAAAAGTCGTGATATAGTAACTAACCAACCCAATTACCTTGTCAGGCACGTCTGCGTGTTCTTTAGTGAAAGAAAATCACATTTTCCACGCAGATTAGATGCGAGCTGCTACGAGGATTATTCTTATTTATGAATACCCGTTTCGCTCGAAATTACATTTTTTATCTGTATCTTTCGAGATGAAGAGCGAAAGCCCGAATATGAGATAGGATGTGAATTCGTTCTTTTAGCTTATTGGCGATATTTGAACATAAGGTACTCAAATCAATTAATATTATAACTGTATACAATGAAAGGGTAAACATCCTATGACTTAAGTAGGAATTCTTTCCAAGTTATTTACACACATTGAAAATGTGAAATCGAACAATATCAAATCTGAAATACAACCATACAAGTTATGTCGGAACTTGTCAAAATCCCTTGGTATTTATATTGATGAGCTTATTAGTCCAGGATCCACGGACTATTTTGGAACTTGGTTACTATCAAGTTAATTTTCCATGAGTAGCTTCATTTTGATGAGACATCCAAGAATTTTCTGTACGAAACTCCGGTTGTGGTAGCTAAATAGGTCGATTTGATGATTTCGGAGAGTTCTAGTATGTTCGGAAATGCTCGACTCTTTTCGGGAATACTTAGCTACGACAACCTAATTTCTGTTAGCTACCACAAACGGAATTTCGTACAGAAAATTCTTGGGCGTCTCATCGAAATGAAGCTACTCAAGGAAAATTAACTTGATAGTAAAAAGTTCCAAAATGGTCCAGCGATCCTGGACTATATGAAATGGGATTTACACATAGCACAGCTCTGTAATAGTCTGAGCTCTGTTTTCTTCTCTCTGAAGCTAATGAAAAATATCTTATTTGCCGGTGTTGAGGGTAGTTTATCAGAATCGAGACTTAGATATCGTGCTTTGTTTTTCGGTTATAGTAGTTTATGAGAAATATAAACGTTCTGCAAAAAAGAAACATGCGTAACATTTTGGGAATGAAATATGATGCTTCCTGCAGAGGCAAGTTTCGAGAAAATTGTCTACTCACAGCAACAGCGAAATACACATCCTGGAAAATCTGCTTTTTATGTTCAAAAATCTACAACTGTTTGAACAAAAAGCGGATAATGGGTATAGCACAAGGACAACATTTTTGAAGTATCCAAAGCATCGACTTACACATACAGAGAATGGATCTGAATATACCTGCATAAGAAAGTACAATTCCTTGCCTCCAAAAATCAAGTTAGGAAGGAACATAAGCAGGTACAAGTCTACAGATGTCTACAAGACAAATATATTTAGGCTACTCGTTACCAACAAACCTTATAGTGTTAATGTGTTCTTGGAATGTATAAAAACCTGCCTATCGTTTGTTGTATTGATAATTATTGATGAATATCACGGAGGTTTCGCTTATCGCTTGGTGAAAAATTTCATTTTAGGTGTTCATAGGTTATTTGTGTATTCTCTTATAGTTGAAATGAAGAAACTTTATTATTATTATTATGTCTTAAAGAGCAACTCAAAAGGTTTTAGAGAGGACACGAAAATTGAGTAGAAGTACGTTCAGTAGAACGCTATGTGACACTAAAAGGATCTGCAAAGATGCTTTTTGGAAGGAGTTTATTGGTACAGCACAAAAAACCTAGGAGTCCAGATAGTTTAACATTCCAAAAATTCGATACGATAAGCAAGACTGTAGTCGTAGTTTTCAAGCATTCATTGGCGATTTTCTACACTTGAAACAAATGTATCACTCAAATCAATTGAAGGGAATTCAAGTGAAGGCTCAGAAGTGTAGGTTTTTCTCGCTTCATTGTGGTCATTTCGGTGATGAGATCAAAAATTAGTGAAAAGGTTCGTGGTTACTACTTTTTTCGTAGGGACAAAACTGTCTAGAGTTTCAATTCGAAGTGGTTCCTAAGATCATTAGAAAAGGAGGTTTGTTCTTGATGAAATCGGTCGCTAAACTGTTCCAGAAAGGAATGATGAATTTTTCGTTAGTTTTTTCGAGAGACGACAAAAAAGTTAGAGTAAATATTTAATTTATCCGATAGAATCGAAAACCAAATATTGAACAAGAAGTCGAGTGATATTTTCACACTGTTTCTCTGTAACTCAAACAGCCACATCCACATAATATCCTAAAGGTATAAAGTGCAACCACTAGAAGTCAATCAAATTCTCATCCCCTAAACGATACGTGAGTCAATTTATTATACCGAGTGAGACAATAAATGAAAGGCGGTAATTCGACTCTCGTTCAATTTCGGACAGATCGAAAATGAGGTGAGCAGATATTCGTTGAAAGTAATTGAATTTTCGGAGCGAGAAAAAGTTCAAACACATGCTCGGAAAGGTGTTAATCTCATTTCCGAGAAAAAAATCATAAATCGACTACGTCGCGTGGGGGGTTGATTGAAATGCAAATTAAAACTCGCCGGTCGGAGTATTAGCATTTATTGGTATTCGATATTTTCGGAGGAGCATCGCGAATCCGACGTGGCGAGAAGAAGCCCTGCTTTATTTGAAACATTGATTTGCAGCGGCGTGGTCAGTAACGGCAAAGTGACAGAAATTGAAAAGAAGGTGCAACTTTAAATTAAGTACCTGGTTTTTTTAGTTCATTATGAATCATTAATCATCAATAGTTGAGTTGAGATGTTCACTTGAACACTTTAATTCACACTGAATCAGTTTGTTTGTCAGGGCTTCTAATTGAGGAAAACTGCGTATAATCATTGGTCGAATGAATGAACGACCAAGTGGACAGAATTTGTCAAAGCGTCCAATTCGAGTTACCTCTAATCAATTATTGAATCTTCAAGTTGTACAACACGAATGGAGAATTCGATGGCTGGAAAATTGAAACTTGTAATAGCTTCTCTAATTGCTCGGAATGTATGTATAAATGGTTTGGTTATTAACAAATCCATAATTGTAATAGCTTCCACTCTCGAGTTGTATATATAAACCGTTTGGATTGTATCATATCGATTATAGTTGCCATTCATTCCAATAATTGCTATAGCTAATCGTCAAGTTTACATATACATAATTTGATATTTAACGAATGTATCTTTGTCATAGCTTCCAACTCGATTAACCTCCAATAAATTATTGAATCTTGAAGTTGTACTAATAAAGAATTTTATTTTTGGGAAATAGATACTTGTAATAGCTTCCAATTCTGAAAATGTATACATAAATAGTTCGGCTGCTAACAGATCTATAATTGTATTAGCTTCCAACCCTCGAGTTGTATATATAAACCGTTTGGATTGTATCATATCGATTATAATTGCCATAGCTTCTAATCGTCGAGTTGTAGATATAAACAGTTTGGTTTCTTAAGGAAGCTATATTTGTCATAGCTTCCATTTCGAGTAACTTCCAATCAATTATTGAATCTTGAAGTTGTACAATACAAATAGAGATTTTGAT
Source organism: Henosepilachna vigintioctopunctata (assembly GCA_030704895.1). NCBI lineage: Eukaryota > Metazoa > Arthropoda > Insecta > Coleoptera > Coccinellidae > Henosepilachna > Henosepilachna vigintioctopunctata. The sequence goes on from JARQZJ010000034.1 coordinate 593,604, forward strand.
TTTGTATTAACTTCCAATTCTCGAAATGTATATAAAAAAGTTTGATTGTTAATAAATCTATAATTGTAATAGCTTCTGATCCTCGAGTTGTATATATGAACAGTTTGGATTGAAACAAATCAATAATAATTGCCATAGCTCCTAATCGTCGAGTTGTACATATAAACAGTTTAGTTTTTTGGGATCCCTGAGGTACTCCTGACGTAGCTGAGGTTTGCTCCGATGAACGTTCCTTACTGGCTATCGTTTCACTTTGTTATGAAGGTAAGAAGCACAAACATCTTCAAGAAGAGTTCTTGCTTTCCGACTTTGACAACTTCGACTTAGACTTCGTCTTACAATCATCACTTGGGGGTGATTTAAGTAACGTCGATATGAAATTTAATGTTCAGATTCTGTCAGAATTTATCAAAATTTGTGTTCATCAATTAAGTTGATATAGAATATTCGACTTGACGATTTATTTGTCTTTGTAGCATCCCCGCTACAGACTCTATCGATCACCTACGCCGCTGTTCCAAAACTTTCCGATATCTCTCCAAAAGCGTCGTAGGTATCGACTTCGGAAGAAACAGTGATATATAATGGGGCTTCGATGGCCGCCAATAAATTATTCCTAGGGCTCGATTCAATTAAACCGGCTTGTTTGGCGTCGCGACGCCCCGCCATTAACAAGATGAGATGTACCGTTGTACGAACGCGCCTTTCTACATGCACGACTAGCGCCATTATGCCTCGATCGGCCTGAATGCGATTTGTCGTTGTAGTTATGACCGATGGTTATGACCCGGAAGCTGAGTACCAAGAAACATGGCCCCAAGTAGTTTGAATGTTCGAAGTTCAAAGCTTCGCTGCTACGATGAGGATATAGACGGAGTAAAGTTTTGATGATCACATTCAACGGCATAGAGAGCTTGTTCCAAAGTACTAATTTTTCACATGTTAATTTATAGTTTAACACTATAGCAAAAACGTGTAACAAGATTCTTCCATTTATATTTCGTGGTAGAAGGTTATGCAACATCAAAATTGATATCACATTCGATAGAAGCTCAACAGTTCACTAACGAAGTCCTCGAGTTCACCTCTTCTGTCTATTATGGTAACTATTTCAATCCTCTGATAGTTTCATCGAGAAATGAAGTTGCTATGTACTTACAAGTCACAGTTGCATTCAGAGTACTCTTTAAAGCTTGACTTCAACATTCCATTGATGGATTTCAATAGTTCTTCGATTTCGCACATCCCAGATGAAAATAATCTGAAGGTGATAAATCCCTCAAACGCAATGGCTAGTTTACATACTTATGTCACTAAATTAATCGTTGTTTGAATTTTCTTTTAGTGATTTTAATTACAGTGAAATTACATGGCTACACACCTGATATTTTTCAGTCATCATTTGAGTTAGCGCCACTTTTCGATCTGGACTGTCCACTCAAACTGTAATAACATTGTCTGTGTAGAAGCTACGTTACTTCTCGCCAGTTGTCTATAATCCAGTTCTTATTTTTTTATCGGTTGGAAATTTGAATAATGATACGAAGACATTGTTCATTGCTGGATATATTTCTCAACATTAGTTTAAATATTTCACCATCCATCCAACGATTAGTTGTCCAACAAGAATATTTCTCCGAGGCTTATAAGCGAAATATCCAATTTTACCGGAGCAGCATCCCGAGATTTCTCCGAGAATCGAACCACGTATCGCTAATATCAAATCATTTTTTAATTGGAAAACGTGCTTCATATTAAATCACGTCTTTCGTAATCCGGACCGTCCCCCGATCGCCGCGTACCGCCAATTTTAATTGGCCCATTTCGGTCGATAAAAACCGCATAATCGAAACGACAGAGTCCGGAACTTTTTTGCATAGACCGTTAATCAAACGAGCATTAATTACTTCCATAAATAAGGGTGTCAATGTGTATATATACGCGACGGTCGCCCGTACAATCGCCACGCCGAATGAAGACCGACACTTTATTGATATTACAACTCAGTTAACCGGAATTTTATGTTTGCGATTGCGAGTTTATAAATCAATTCTGGCAAACGGTAATGACTGGTAATGGGTGCGTTTCGCTTTCGTTTTGCCCTTTTCGGGATACTGTTCATCGAAAATTCATATCTGACGATGATAACGCCTGACAAAATGATTCGGTGTGAGGTATATTTGTATTAGATGGTAAATATGTTTGGTTGATAGGTTGTCCGAAGCTAGATGGCGCCATGGCATTATGAATACTCGTCATATCAGTTGATTGTTTGGAAATACTGCGTGTGCCCCTTTTCGTGTTAGAAAACTGAGCTTGCTAGACGAGGGCTTTCGGAAGGTTTGGGGTTCAAATCTTAAGACCTTCTCGTTTGTCTTGTGGTTATCAGGGAACTCTCATGGCGTTGGTAAGTAACTGCTTGCAAACCTCTAAAGCGGCGAATTCTTAGTTAGAATTTTGTCTGAATCCTTCCCTCTATCTGTGTTCCGGAATAATAATAATAATGATTATATTTATTGAGCAATAGCTATTATAAAATTCATATATACATTTACGTTCAAAATATATTATCAACAATTATTTGTTCAAATCGAACTTAGGTAATTTACACATGACATACTTTAAGGTCACTAACTGTTTTTATGGAGCTAGGCAATTCGTTGAATTCATTGAATCCTTCATAAAATATACTTTTTTATATTTAAAACGCTTACAAACTTGCATATATAAGTTGACGGTATTTCTTGTAACGGGTGATTTTTTAAAGGTTGAGTTTTTCATGTTGGTGACACTGGTTGGTAATGACATCCAAACGTCATCTGTCAAAGTGAAAAGTTTTAAGTATACTCTGCCATTTCATCATGGAAAGACTTAAAAACGAGCAACGATTACAAATTGTTGAAATTAACTATCTAAATTTGTGCTCTGTGAAAAATGTGTATCGTTTGTTACGACCATATTATGGTTGTCACAATCGACCTGGTGAATCACCAAATTTCGCACCAAATTTACTTTGTTGGACATTAAACCATTGTCTAGCATGCGTACAGTGCGCACTGAAGAGAATATTGCAGCCGTAGCGTACATTGTTAATGAGAATCGTGAAATGTCAATTCGTCACCGTTCTCAGCAATTGGGCATGTGTTACTCAACCACATGGAAAATTCTACGTGTTGATTCGGGTTTGAAAACCTATAAAAGTCAATTTCTGCAAGAATTGAAGCCGAATGACCTACCACAACATCGAATGTTTGGTGAATGGGTCTTAGAACAGCTTAATGAAAATCCGCTGTTTTATCGAAAAATTGTGTTGAGCGATGAAGCCCATTTCTAGCTTAACGGATATGTAAATAAACAAAACTGTACCATCTGGATTGATGAACAGTCACATGCCATACAAGAATTACCGATGCATCCCGAAAAAACGACAGAGAATGTCCCCAGATGGAACATTCTACGAAAAGTTATAAGCGAAAATTTTTACTCTAATATCTTTTTTTTTGTATAAATAACTTTCAATATTATAATATCTTTTGTATGAATAAAAGATTTTAATATGTTTAGTTAGTACCCACTTTATTATTCATCTGTATGCCGATTTTGTATGACGTTTAGGGTAATGAGAGGATAATAATAATAATAATATTTATTTTAGCATTAGCTATTACAAAGTCATACATACATTCAGGTTCAAACTATATTATTTACAATTTTATGTTTAAAACGAACTTAGCTAATTTACGCTTGAATACCTTAAGGTCTCTAATTGTTTTTATGGAGCTAGGCAATTTATTGAATGCGTTAAATCCTTCATAAAATATAGACTCGATAGAGAACCATTGATAACATTTTTAATTCAGAGATCAAAATTTAGTCAAAACAAGTCAGAGATCTAAGACAACAAAATTGTTGTTGCCCAGTGGTTTCGAGAATATAACTTGGAATAATTCAGTCGAAATATTTTTTGAATGAAGCCTCCTATCAGCAATTACGCCGAAAATAATTCAAACAGCGATATGTGCCGTTAAAAATAATTAATTTTTTATCTTCTTCATCAATCATTGATTAGAATGATGATAATTCAAAACATTGATTTTTTTCTACGTTGAGTTTATGTTCCTGTCGAGTACTCGAAAGATTCTTTGTAATTTTGATAAGTCAGTCTTGGTCATCCTAAAACGAATTGACCACTTGAGTTTTCTGCATGAGTTCGTACCAAATCTTCTCTGGAGAAATATAAGTTTTCTACCCGCATTTAGGATTTCTTGAAAAACGCTTTCCTTGTTTATTCTGCCAGTTGTTACAGACCCTAATGTATTTATTCAACTCAACAAAATTAATTTTTTTTCATCATTGAACATCTACTGTTGACTCGTCGACAGTTTCAATAATTCAAAACTTCTTTTTCACTTTTTACCCCCTTTCGCATTCGGACTTTGTGTTCTAATTCTCCTGATAAAACAAACTACTAAACTTCGAGATTCCACGGTATAAAAGAACATTTTATTGCGTACAGACCACAATAGCTCTTTGATTAAATGGAAATCTAGGAATGAAGTGTCACGCAAACGGAGGCTAGCCCTTTCTAGAATTAATTATACACGTAATTACCCGCAAATGAACTTTTTCGGAATGAAATTATTGATGAGGAGGATCGATATAAAATGTCATTAATTTTACGCATTTACCCTTATTCTATCTTGAATAGCTTTTATAGATGATGTCGATGCCATTTTTTGACATAAAGTGAACAAAATGAATGACAGTATATAATTTTCAATTAGGATAAAATAATCTTCAGTAACGGTAATGTGAAACCTCAAATTTTTGGCAGATCTTAAAACAGAATAGCCTCAATATTGGTTAAAGTTCAGACATAAATCAATTGATTTTCCAGTTTGAACTTTATAGGGGTTATTTTCAAGACTCCTTCATAAGGGATTAGTTATACCTCTATATCTTCCTTCATGATTTCCTTTATTCTTTCGGCAAGTTGTATTTCAGAAACTTCAGTTGACCCAAAGTATAGAATAGAATAGAATAGACTAAAAATTTATTCCACAAATATTGCAAATATATAAAAACAATAAATATAACAATGATGAGAAAATTGTCCAAACTTATAAATTATCAGTAAAGAAACTTTACAAATAATTAAACATGCTTATAATATATATTTTGTTATTGTATATTTTGATTGAAGCCTGTAGATAGAAATTAACCAACAGTTAGTTTCACTATAGAGTAAGTAAGTAACTGTGGTATATATTTCTTCTCTCTTGAAACTTCAACTGTGACAAATTTACTTTCATCTGTTTTCGCAATTTCCTCTATAAACGATACAAGAGTTTTCGTTCACGTATTTATAGAGGTAGATATCAGAACGAAAAGAACCAATGAAAAATACAAGAATTAACCTTGATATCATGGAATCAGCTTTACGTATATTGAATAACGTAGGGTTGAAAAACACAATATTCAAAATATTATCAAAATTAAACACACCTGGCAGAATTTTCTATTCTCAGAGCGCATTTTGTGTCGCTTCTATTCCATCCTCTGCACACAGTGGTTGAATTGAAAGCATGAAAATAATTCCTTACTGACGTTGAATCCAGGTAATTTTATCATTAATGAACTCTCTACATGTTCCTCTGAATTTATAATACTCTGGAATCAGGAAAAATATTCAACGCGAAATAAATATAAAAAGAAAACTCTAATTCTGGGTAATATTGGAGGTTTGTTACTTTTCACCGAAAACAAGAAGCTAGCTGTTTGGCTGTACTAATCCTTGGTTTGAAGATTCAGAAGAGACGACATCAAATCCGCACGAAATTGCACAAAAAACTTAGAGTAGATCTCAAGAGTATGGACGTGTCATGATTCTGTGCTAGGTGTTTCTATGATCTTATAGACGTTTTCTATTGATATCAATAGAAGGAATTGTGGAGTATTCGTTACTTGATACTTTTCTACTTCGGAGTCATAAGCAGGTGATTAGAGGTAGAAGTAGATGCCTCTATTGGCACAACTGGTGAGGTACTTGTAGTACAAAACAGCCAGTCTCATTCTTCCATGAATTATGGCATTGATTTCAATACTCTCTAACATTTATTCCATGAAGGATATTGAAGGCACCACTCATACATTTATATATAGCAGCCACCTCAAATATGACTTCTTAAATTAATCTGAATTCTACGAGATGAAGTTATTGTATTATCCTTTATAAATATGAATAGTAAAATACTTGTCTGAACACTATCATGAATATCCAATTTCAACAAATTGCTGTTGAATATTCGTTCTGTCCTTCCCTTTTTCGTTTTTATAGATTTTAATGTGCCTATGAATCATCTGGTAAATGCAGTTAATTTTTAACAATGACTTATTTGCTTCAAAATGAATTATTGGAATATGCAGATCCTGAAAATATATTGTCGATCATATATTTCAATCATTATTATTTGTGTTATAACTCATCCTTTTTTTTTTTTTGTTACAGTTTTATGTAATTATCAAACGTTTGTATTATTATGTATTTTGCTAATGTATATTTTGAAATGTTTCCTGGGGGTTAAGCCTGTAGGAAAGAAAGGACTTTTCTTAACACCTTCAGTTTTTACATACCAATATACTCATTAAGTTAACAATATATATAATGGAATATTGAAATCTAATTATCTACCAAATTGTTGATTTGTCATTTTTATTTAAGACTTCAATAAGTCAAATTTTTATTCAATTTGAATTATAGTTTTTCTAATTGATGTTCATTCAATCATGTTCTAAGTTCCCCCTCCTCAAGAACCTACCACCGTTGTTTTTACTTACTAACCTAGTTGTAAGTCGTAAACTTGATTGGAAAATCGCAGAGCTATAAGAATTCCCTTTTGTAGGGGTTCCATCCTCCCTGCAAGTGCACAGGTGAGTCACGTGCTCCCACACGATGGGGTAGGTACCCCTCCGACCTGTTTTGCAATTACCTCGTCCCGGAGGTGCAGTTACGGTCGCCTTCTTAATCGTCCTTGTTTTCGCCATGTAATTATGGTTCGGATGTTATGTGATAATTTGAGCGGGACTTTAATGGATTTAGCGTCCGTGATTACCTTTCACATATACGCGATTTATAAGACCTCTGGTTATTGTTGCGCAGCAGGTGTTCTTAATTTTTGCTGTACATTTCACGGAGAAATATATGGATTTTTTGGCAGAAGAAATTTCGTTAAAAATTAACCTCGTTTGGAAAATATAATTCGATTGCTTTCAGACGTAGACATCTCTTGGAGTTGACCAAACCAAATCGTTAAGTATGAGATCTACTTCACCAATTTTTTCATTTCGATTACTATTTCGATACTTGTAGGCGTATCAGAAAATTATAGTATCATTGAATATAGTAACATTGAAGCTGCATGTTTTATTTGAACTTCAACAGATCTGAAGATCAGAATCATTTCGTTGCCAGATTCAACTGATATCTATAGGAGTTTTCAAAAATGTGGATCTTCAATTTCCTCAGGTTTCAATGTAATATTTCATAATGTCGTCGTATTTCTTAGCTTTCTCACTCAAACTTAAACGCCCTTGTCAAAAATTGAGGATCTAGTAAAGTATAAAGGATATAGCCAACCGTAGAATTTTCCAGATATAGACATCCAACATCCGAATCTCCTCATTCAGATGTATACATCGACAATCGGAGATTGATCAACCTCTGAAGAAGATCACCACTTCTCTATCGAAACGTCAAGAAGAATTTTGCTCAAAATTCTTAAGACCCACACCTAGACAACACTAGGTACTTGGAACTTTTTTTACTCATTGAATTTTGATACAAAACGATTACGATTTTGTTAATCCCAGTCGATTTGAGGTTAAAATACAAGATGCAGTTTAAATTTAGTTCAGAATTGAGTTGATCTTGTGTACATCTTTGAGTCGAACAAGGACTTTCTGCACAGCAGGTGCTAGTTGTTATATAGCTTAGATATTGAGTCGGTTTAGTTTAATCTCATTGAAGGTCAGTAGAGAAACTTCATCACTCGAATTTTTCTTTACAAATTACTGCACAACAATATTGATTGTCCTCCTCTTCTCTACGCTCTGAGATTTCGTGTCCTGTGCAAACTTCTCGTACCACGAAATTATTCCACCTGAAGACTCCAAGGACCAACTCGCTAATACAATCCTCCATTTGGTTTATGAAGTCTACATTCAATACAGTTGCTGATATTCACTTTGACTCCATAGAATTCATTATCAGGAGTTATGTGAACATTGAAATTGATTAAAATGAATTCAGTTAGATTGAGTTGTTTGAAATGATTCATTTAATTTTATAATTTAGTTAGTTACTTTTTTAGTTTGTTTAGATTAGATTGAGTTGTTTGTTACATTACTATTCATTTTATTTAGTCAGTTATTTAGTTATTATTCAACATCATGTTATTATTTTCTGTGATTGGGTATTATACCTGTTGATAATGAAGAACTTATTATTATAGCATGACAAATAACATTCTGATCGAGAATTATAAATAACAAAAACACTAGAAGAATCACTCAAAAAATTGAAATGAACTAATTGAGATATGAAGCGCGAATGGGTGTATATAATGTTGTTTTTGTCAAGTTGTCAGAGCTGGTTGCTTCACAATAAAATCTGTTTTGGTCACAAATATATTAAGATTTTTCGGTATTGAATCTTTAAAAACACATTTGTGGTCAAAAACATATTACTATTTTTGTTTCTGTCATCGAAGATGGAATGATTTTTGCAAGTGGTTTTCTTTCGAACGTGACATGCCCTTTTATATAATTATTTCGACACATTTTCCGAAAGCACTTCGAACTTAATATCACCCTTTCTACGTTAAGAACAACTTAGAAAACACCAAGAGAAAAACAACCGTAAAAATTCTCACTTTCCACCCTTTTAAAAATCAATTAGGTTCAGCATCATCTTCTAAACAACGAGAAAGCTCTCTCCACTACAGAAAGAGACCTTGTCGAATTCGTAAAACGAATCTCGCTATTCAGACCCCATTAGCAAAACTTTCCCGCTGCTCCCCGTAATGAACCATTATCAGGGGATGATTCATCCCCGTTTCATACTATAGAGTTTTTTCTCCCGTGGTCCCGACGATAGGGGAACCGCCGGCGCCTAGATGTTTTCCTCGGTGAAAAACTAACAAGTAACAGAAAATTTATTTGATAGTGACGTCGCGGCGCCAGCCGGTCGGTCTGTCGCTCCTTCGCGATTGCCAGAATCGTTAAAACTTCGCAATATCTGGAGCTGAATGCGTTTACGAACACCATGTGAGACGTTTATTCACGAGTGTCTTCTGCTTTAATGTAAAATCGATTGAAATGAAATAAACATCTTGATAACACTTCACGTTTCGGTCTTCTTGAGAATCTTAAGGAGACTTGAAGTGGCTTTTTTGGGTTTCAATTTTCACTCGTATGTATGTGTTTTAACCCTTTTAAACTAGTTTTTTGGATATCTATATATTCATTTGTATACTAAATTCCTACAGGAATAGTTTTCCATCGTCACGTTTCACACTTCCTTTGATTTTAGCACAATTAGTTCCAAGAAATATCAACTTATCTCAAAACATTTCTAGCTCAATCTAGAAGCCATAAATTGTTTATTTATGTTATTAATTATAGTTGCATTCAAATCTTCTATTTATAATGTTGAGGTGAAAGTGGAAAAGAGTCTCCAGATTCTTAGATACTCATTTCATAATCACTGGAGTTCAGATCCTGGGATGACACCAATGTTTTATCGAAGTTATGTCAGATCGATTCTTTTCTATGGTAGTTTTTTTATGGCGATGCAGCGAATACCAGCCTGAAAAGTTTAGATGTTATTCAAAGAAATCGATCAAAATCTGTTTAGGACTTCTCAACAGTACACCGAATGATGTCCTTTCAGAATCTTGTGAAATACCTCTTTACTTACGACGAATACAGTTCGGATATAGGTTCAACGTCACACAGCAACAATGCACATATTGGAATTTGTTTCTCAGTTTCATGAATAGAATAAGGAAAACTCGAATCTCTGATTATCAACAAAATATAAAAGGGAATACTACAAGAGTTTAAAAGAAAAACCTCCTATGAAGTATTGGTATCGTTATGTGAAAGAAAGTAAAGAATTTATTAGAATATTTTCTAGTCTTAGGAGCGGTCATGTAACTTATCCTCATTATCTGTACAAGATTGGAAAGACCGATAATCCACTATGTGTTTGTGGAGAAGTGGGTACCCCAGATCACATAATTTTGACGTGATAATCACAGACAATCCTGTCAAGACTTTCTCTTGACATTCCAATATTCTGAAGTATGAAAAACCTTTCAATTTAGCATTTTTACTATCTCTCAAGAATAGAGAAATATTCAAAATGCTATCTCAGCATATTGAATTCATTAAAGTGAAATTATTAAGTTTAACTCAATACATAATTCCGTTTGTCTTTCCTCAAGTTACACTCAACCTCCTCTTTGGTTTATGTCTTGTTCGTGTATGAAGACTATAAATCGCCTCGAAGAATCACTAGGCGTATAGTGTCCTTGTGTCTAAAGATTAATTTTCTCTTGTTTTATACATCGCTGATTTGATAATATATGCAAAAAGAGAAACAAGTGCTGGCTATTGACATAATGTCGATGGTATTTATCCATATATTGGATACCCCTCTCCGATTAAAAAAAGCCTCCTGAAGTTGCATTAGTAGCACAATCCAAAAACCCTCATTCACTTTGTATTTGAGTGAGTTCAAATCGACCTCGTTTCAAGCTACTGGTATTTTATCACCAGAATGATCGTTTAAATTAATGATCATATTCATTCATTCAAGCCTGTGTTATATATATATATATATATATATATATATATATATATATATATATATATATATATATATATAAGGTTGAATTGATGTTCATCTATAAGCCGTTCCTACGATGTCAATGTTTGTCGAAACGCGCACAAACGCTTTGAACTATGTATAAATCTAGGGTCATCGCATTCTTAGGAACTGGGAAATCTCTTCCAGGGCAATAAACCGACAACACTATCAAACAACCATTTTATTATTAGCTGAAGGCTCTCTTTCCATTTCCCAACGGTTTTCGTCGTCGTAAAGAATAGGAATGGAAATTGTTTTCTGTATTTCGTTTTTCGAAAAATAAAACCATGATTTCGTCTTAAACAATGATTCAGATTCTCATAGAAAAATAAATGAACCTCCATTTGACTTCTCTTCTATGAAGACCGAATGTAAGATGTCAACAGATTCAATTTTTGAAAACCTACTGTTTCTGTTGATTCGTATCTTCTGTATTCGTATGACACGTCGATTTTTCTATGAAAGATCATTAGAGGAGTTGTTAGCCATAAGATCTGTCATTCTGTTGGAGACCTTCTGATTTCTACTTATATTATCCCATCTCTGTCACTATCTATATTTTAAAAATGATTTGTTTACAATTATTTAATATTCTCCTTATTCATATTTTTTTTAATGATTCATCGAAAAATATGAATCGGAATGGTGTCTGAATTAACTGTACATGAATCAATTGAGTAACATTTGTATCGATATTTTCAATTGACTTAATGAGCAATATTTCATCAAGAAGACGAATGATTGATGCGAAAACTACAATTATGAAAATTTCAAATATCAATCCAATTTTCAATGTCACTTCGTTTTATGCCAGATAAAATGAAGAATAATTCAACATCATTTTCTTCTGAAGGAGAAAGAAGTTTCAAAGTTTCATTTAATTACGAGTATCAATAACTCGTCTTGCTATATGTTCTATCTAACCGGAAAACTCTGGTCTCTGAAAACTTCATTAAGTTCCATAATAGTTCGAGTAGTTGCAAATCGCTCAATCTCTAGAATAATGGTGAGATCTGTCCATATAATAGAACGTTATCTATATCAAATCTGACCGATGTGTTCAGTGATGTTTAATTAGACGCGCCATCTATCGCGCCCCGCACAAAGTACCCATTATCTCTGATATTCCCTATAGTCGATCGCGTACCGGATTCAATTTCCCAAGCTACTGTGATCGCGCCGCCACCTCGAAAACTTTGATTAGTTTCTTATCAAAAGAAAGGTGAATGATCTAAATGAAGATTGAACAGCAATTCACCTAATTGAATTTATCTCGCATGAAATTGACTCGACCTCTTATCCGACCTGGAGAGAATCCGTGCAAAAAAATCGCAGCCGATTTGAAATGTTGCCCACTTCGTCTTTGTCTTTTCAATCTCGTGTAAAAGGCGGCTAGCGGGATCGGGGAAGGGGTGCGGTGTAGCGGCTGCCCCCCACCCCTGCACCACCGATGGAGGAAACTTTTAATTGGATTAGAATCTAATTTGACCTGAGTGACCGACGCCGGCCAGCGGCGAAGAACTGTCTGAAAGCAAATCAATTTATTCATTAATATTGCAGGGGCTTTCGGTTCGGGTTTCCATTACGTGTGCGATGCGGCCACTTTGATGTATCAATCTTTATTTTTGTTTTTTTCCCCGCAGCGCCGGCTCGTTTTTCTTTTGAGCACGTGGGCGTTTTTCCGACGATTGTTATGGCACTCAAGGAAAATTGAACTTTTTACGTGCTCCTATCGAGAATAGGAAATTCGACAGCGGGAATATTTCATCCAATTATCACGAAATGTTGCAATAATATGCTTGTGTTTGTTTGTTGTGATTTGCGTGCCTGAAATGATCGAATTGCTGCTGGGAAAAATCGTCGATATCTTGATTCCTTTGAAAAGGAAGGTGTGTATCTGAAGTTCTTTCATTTAGAGAAACACCTTCATGTTGAAATAACAACTTGTTCAATTCTTCTATTTAATATAGTTTGTAATGAAACAATATTTAAATTTTTTCCATATATCAAATAATAATACGCATGATGCCCGTTTCAAAGTACAACTTCTTCTTCTGATGCTAAATTAACACTGAATTAATGTGTTAATTCAGCATCAGAAGAAGAAATTGTTCTTCGAAACGAGCGTCATGCGTATTATTATTCAATATATGAGAAAAATTGAAATAATGTTTCATTATGGATATAAATTTTATCCAAGTATCGGCTCATCAAGTCAATATATAAGATAGCGCCTCTAGGTCTACTTTTGGAACGGCGCCCTACAGTACCATTCCTTTGAGCTTGATGTAAAGTTTCAGCTCAATCGCTACGCTAGTTTGCGTTTGGGAGCACATTGCTCGAGACGCTTCCGTTGTTTTCGTGAAAATGGAAAAATTGGAGAAACGTACTGTCATAAAATATTTCTATTCGAAAGAGTTTACACCGAAACAAATGAAAGCAGAGATGGATTCAACACTAGGAGACTTCTCCCCATCATATTCAACTATTAACCAGTGGGTTTCTGAATTCAAAATGGGTCTTGTGAGCACCTCCGACGAGCCTCGCTCAGGATGGCCTGTTGAGGTCACAACTTCAGAAATTATTGAGAAAATCTATCCAATAGTATTGGAAGGCCGCAGATTGAAAGTGCATGAAATGGCTGAGACCTGTAGGATGTCAGCTGAACGTGTGCGAAATATTTTGCACAACCTTTTGAGCATGGAAAAGCTGTGTGCAAGATGGGTTACGAATTTGCTGACGCTTGGCCGAAAATTGATGCGAAAAAACATATCAACCGAAAATTTGGCGGTTTATAGGCGTAATCCAAACGAATTTTTGCGTCGATTTATAACTGTTGATGGGACTTGGGTTCACCACTACACTCCTGAAAATGAAGAATAGTCAAATCAGTGGGTTGGAAAGGGGCAACCAACTTCAAAGAATTCGAAAACAATTTTATCGGCAAACCAGGTTATGGCTACTGTTCTTTTGGAGGCGAGAGGAATTATATACATTGAATATCTACTATCATTGGTCATTACTACACAGTCTTATTGCAGCGTTTGAAGGAAGCGGTGCACATTAAACGACCTACTTTGTGGGAGAAAAAATTTTATTTCATCACGATAACGCACCAGCGCATTCGTCGATTGTTCCCATATCCAAAATCCACGAATTGAAGTTTGAATTGATGCCGGATCCTCCTACTCTTCAGACTTAGCCACCAGCGACTATTACCTGTTTTCTAACCTCAAAAAATGGATTAGCGATGAAAGATTTAAGAGCAACGAAGAAGTTATCAAAGCTATAAACAGTATTTTGAGGAGCTTGAAGAATACTTTTAAAAGTGGTATTACTAAATTAAAACATCGTTATGAGAAATTATCAGTGTTGATGGAGATTATATTGAAAAATAAAGCGAAAAAAAAATTTTAAAAAAATTTTTTCTTGGTCAGTCGGAAAGTTTTCACACCACCATCCTAGTTTGTATTTATAACATGAATTTTGTAATTTCTGTGATAGTTCAATAGTACATTGTAAAGACATTAACCTAGAAAAATGTGAGTTAGGCAAGCAGAAATAGTTAAATTTTTGGGTGCTTATCATGTCTTAACGCTTGTTTCTAATAGCTGGTAGCGAATTCGCGTTCGAATTATATAATGAACCTATGGAAGGAAAACACCTTAATCACAGCGCTTCGGCGAACAACCTCCGATAACCATCTAGCCCTTGTTCTACATGGTTTCGTATCGTAACGACCCACGAAAGATATCACGATGATGTTTTCTACCAAGACACAGGGTTGTTTCCAATCGTTTTCGAATTAAGAATATTTCAGTTCATGCAAGACTACAGGCTATATGTTCTAGTGAAAATTCTGTCAAAAATGAAACATTTGAAGGTGAAGAATGTGGTTAACTGTTTGAATTAGATTCCTCATTCCTCAAAAGATTGAAGAAAATATAAAGTTATACACAGAGTTGCTGAAAGAATTTTTAACATATATACAACTTTTATAGAAGTCCGAAGTTGAAAGAAAATATTGAGATAAAAAAAAATGTGAAATTCCCACTTACCATTTGGTGAAACATGATTAAAATAAAAATTTGAATCGAACCCTTCGCTGAATGTTTCACAAATATTATCAGTGCATGTAAATGCGTGTTGAAGCTACTTAATCGCACTTTTGTGATATAAAATATTGAATTTCGTATTCTGGTGAATGAAATTCAATTAATTCTTCTCCATATACTTCACTGTTCATTTCAGCGAGACAGTGTGATAATTGATTTTGCGAATAAAATCAAACTTCGTCCAAGTATTTGAGTATCTACAAACAACATTATTCGTAATGTCAGAATTTATTGATTCAAGGATGACTAAACATTGCTTTAACCTATCAAATTCCGTAGTTGTAATATAAAATATTCAGCTTCATATCCTGTATAATTATCTTTTTTTGAATAATAGACAAAAATTCAAAAATTTCTACAGTTAGAAAAGTTTCCCCCATATACTTCACTGTTCGTTTCAGCGAGAGAGTGTGAAAATCGATTAAGCCAATCCAATAAAATTTCGTCCAGAAATTTGGACATCTACAAACAACATTATTCGTAATGTTAGATGTTATTGATTCAAGGATGACCAAACAGTGCTTTGGCCATCCCTGCTGCAATACATGTTGATATATGTTCTGGGTTTGCTTCCTCGAAAATCATGTAGGACCTATTTCAGGGACCTTGGTATTATGACCGTGCCATCCAGTTATTTCCTTACGCTGGTCTTGTTCGTTAGGAGACATCCAAAATTGTTCTATACAAATAAACGAAATTATACCGCAGCAATGTGGATGACTAGCCGTGGCAGGACTGATCTCAGTGTGGCTCATTTCAGGTCGTCATTTTTCGAGAGATCACCATTGTACATGGCAGTCAAAGCGTATAATTTACTTTTTATATCTTTGAGGTGGGAACAAAGTCTACTGCGTTTTAGAAAATATACCATCGGGTACTTGTTGCGGAAATCATTCTGTAGTTTTTAATTTGAATAATAACTAGGAGAATAAAGATTTATGTTTTCTATTATATTTAATATTCCATTTATTTTGTAATCACTTTTCATGAATATTCCTCTCCGTTCTTTCCTTTCTTCCAATACTCCTTTATTCGTTTTCCGTGCTTTCTTTTTCTTTCTTCTGTCCATTGTGCCCCAGTCTTCTTTTTCTTCTTTTCTTGAAAACACCCGAATCCCTTGATCTTCTTCCTGAATTCTTCTCTCCTCTTGACATTCTCTCCATCGATTTCCATTTCTTCCATGTCTTTTCTGACCTTGATCCATGTTATCTGAGTCTTGGGGTTTCGGTCGAAGTAATTGAATAGTCTCTTGGTCAGTCTTCATTCATTCTCTTAATGTGTCCGTAGAAAGTCATCTTCTTCTCCTCATTGTGTCAGTTATGTTCTCTGTCTTTGTGTAGATCTCTCTATTGCTTCTCAGTTTCCATTTTCTATCTTCATACTTTGATCGCAGGATTTTCCGTATAATTTTTCTTTTTTTTTCCACCTCTTCTAACTGTCTGGCCGTATTCAGTGCAAGGCATTCTGAGGCATGAATACCATAAAGATCTCGTTTAATAACTGTATTGTAGCGTCTTTGCTTTCCATTAATAGATATGGACTTTTTATTGTATATATCTTTTGTCAACTGGAATGGTATTTGAACTTGTTAACCCCCTCAGTTTTCCCACGTTTTGTTGAAATCTGTCTTGGTGTATGTTTTTTATTGGTCATATATTTTGTCTTTTCATATGATATTTGATGATGTTATTATTATTATTATTATTATATACGTGTTCAAGCTATTTGATTTCATTTTTGTAATATAAAGTATTAAGCTTCGTATGCTGCATAATTATCTTTCAGTAAATAATAGCCAAAAGTTAAAAATTTCTACTGTTAGTAAACTTTCCCTCATATACTTCACTGTTCATTTCAGCGAGGAAGAGAGTGTGAAAATTGATTTTGCGAATCCAATAAAACTCCGTCCCTGTCCGTATACTTCCATTACAAATTCGCAGCGCGCAGCTAATCAGATATAAAACACGGCGGTAGTTAAATTAACCATACGAAAGTTAAAAACTAGATAATAGCGGTAACTCAGACCGGGTAATCAACGTAGCACGCGCCATTTCGACTCGGAAATTTAATTCTTGGCTTCGTATAATAAGACGGTGTACTGCTGCGCCATGTTTCGACCGAGTTGTTCTTCAGTCAGCCCGATTGCGATGTACGAATTTTCCGACTCATCGCCGTGTAATTCGTGTACGAAGGAAGATATTCCTTGTGAAATAATATTCAAGAGATACGAATTTATTCAGCTTTAATTAAAATATAATGAGAAAATCAAATGTATTGTATAATTAGTACCACTTGATTGAATTTCGAAAAATTCCTCATTTTCCACCATGCAATCATGTATTTCCAAGAAATACATGCTTTCTTTTTTTTTCTGAAAAATAAGTTCTCGGTATGTAAAACATGGAAGATTCATGTAATCTCGACGTTTCGGCTTCGGTAGTGAAGACATCTTCAGGATCTGTGTGTAAATGATTGACATGCGAGTCCCCAATCAGCATACTTCACACACAAAAAATCATCAGATTAGGAAATTTATTGGTGGAGATTTAGGCTACGCACAATGATCAATTTGACCCAGCTTCTGAAGGTGGTATCGAAACAGAAGCCGAAACGTCGAGAACACATGAATCTCTCTTGTCGGCATCCTGAGATTCCAGTTTTTCGAATATTTTTTATAGTTTGATGAAAACTGAAGAATTTCATTTGTATTTGACGTTCCAATCTTGTTCAAATTTAAAATAAATTATTTCTACTGATTGTATTGAAGTTACAGAAAAGAAATAATAAACTCATTATTTACATGGCCATTCTTTCCGATATTTAAAAGAAATTCTGGCTGAGAATTCAATTCTTGCTATATTTCTGAATATATATTTGGAAACGTTGTGAAATACTACAGAAAATGAAATGAATATGAAATCTTATCAATCCGAGAAAATTAAACGTTCAGTACTCATTAGGGAAGATTTGCAAATTTTCCTCGAGAAAATCACTCGTCGATACTCATAAATAATTTCTAACCACTCTAAAGACGTTTCCACAAACTGAACGTGAAAACGTCTTTCTAAAATCTTTTCCATACGTTCAATATTTAAGGTCCTTCCTTGCGAGACATAGGCTGATGAAATATTTCCGAGACAGTTTTTTAGAGCGACAATAAAATGGTGGGAAGTTTTCACGCCTCTCAGAATGGACGTAAAAACAAATCCACGCCAGAGATGCATTAAATAAAGAAGAGGTGGAAAATTCGGTGGGTAGCTAGAATTAACTAGATTTTGAGGGATTTCCTCAAATCTCAAATTAGTCAAATTATCAATAATTTGGTATATTAACACGTTTAATGTTTCGAAAAGGATTAACCTGTCAATTCTATGGCTGAACTGGAGGTTTGTAATTTCGTAGTAGGCACTTATTCCTTATATCTCCTCATTAGCAATGATGCAATGATATTCTTGGATGTTGATCAAGAAGTGTTAAGACTAATTTCCCACTCCCGAAATCGATGAGAGTAATCAATCGGATGATGACACCAATTATGGCAGGTTTATTTTTCCACCAGCAAAAAATAATCCTGTAGATTCGCCTTTGTATTTTAACGCTTCACAATATTGAAAAAATATTGTCTTCTCCTTACTTGTCCCGGATTTATCGACCTTGAATCTACTTCCGTATCGTAGTGGAATGCTACTCGTTCAGGTTCACATCAGCACTCATTCTGCGGAATCCTTCGATTTCATTACTCGCTGTTGTTGTGTTTGATGTGCCCGAACTCTTCCATTCTTAGCCTGACTTCTTCGTTTTCATTCACTGTAGAACTCAATTATGCCATACCAATACGATTTGTTTCATTATCTGTCTCTCCCTGGTCCCCAGTGCGGTTTGAATGTGGGGAAGCTCGTCGCACTATGTCAAATCGACGACCTATCAACTCGTCTTTTCTTGGCATTTCAAAACAATGATAAAGTTCTCCAAACAATGACAACAGTCAAAATATTGAAATTATAAGTGATAGATACCTGATTAATCAATCAATGAAATCGTTGTTTTTACTACCTTTCTCGCTATCATCATGGTTATTCATTTTGAACTATTCTTTCAATTTGACTTCTGGATGACGGGGGACACATCAAAGGAAAAACAAAATTGTTGGTCTTATTTAATTCAGAGCATTTTCATATTTATTCACCCTTTAAACTTTCTCTGGACTTTCACAAATAATTCAAGACCAAAATTAGCCAAATCGGTCCAGCCGTTCTCGAGTTTCAGCGAAACTAACGAACAGCAATTCATTTTATATATATATATATATATATATATATATATATATATATATATATATATATATATATATATATATATATATTCCTTGAAATTGATTTATTGGCTGTTTAAGATATTTTATTTTGAAAGTTTTTAGCAATAACAGGCATTTTTTGATATGAAAAATGAAAAAGTTTATTTTTGTTGAGGTTTCGTTGTTATATTACAACTTTGTCAAAACTAATGAATATTTATTATTAGTTTTGACAAAGTTGTAATATAACAACGAAACGTCAACAAAAATAAACTTTTTGTTTAATTATTTTATAATTATTTTTTTACAACTTTGTCAGAACTAATTAATAATTATTCATTAGTTTTGACAAAGTTGTAATATAACAACGAAACATCAACAAAAATAAACTTTCTCATATCAAAAAAAGCCTGTTATTGCTAAAAACTTTCAAAATAATATATATATATATATATATATATATATATATATATATATATATATATATATATATATATATATATATATATATATATATATATATATATATATATATATATATATATATATATATATATATATATATATATATATATATATATATATATATAGTTGTATAATTTGTGGACATATAAATTAAAATATAGGTAAATTATTCAATAAACAATTTGAAACGTTCAATAATTCTGCATTGCCACCGTTTTCAACATCGAAAGTTTGGGATACGATAAAATATAAAAATATTTTACAGTGAAATTCTTCAAAAGAAAGAAAAATTGAAAGAAGCTACAATAACGAAAATAAAGGAAAACGATTAATCCCGAAGAAAAAGTCTTGATTCTCGATAAGATAAAGTGTCTTGGAGAAGAACTTCTCGAAGAATTCTCTAACAGCATAATATTCCAGACACTTAACAGGAAAAATCTCCGAACCTAGTCACAAATCCGAAAACGCCTTCCGCGATATGAAATTATTTTTTATTGAAAATCCCGACTCCCGAGCCAATTTTCCTCTACTTTTCCCGATTCATACGCAATTCTAGAAGTCTCGTCTGTTTAAGGTAAGATGAGAAAACTTTGGCACTAAAATTCTAAGGAAAACTGTGACTCAGTCGGGACAACTTTTCTATTCTATTGCCTATTGAAACATATCTGGGAAATTAGGTTCAAACTTCCTACTTGGAACGTCTTCAGAAGTTTCGATTCAACCTAATTAACCTCCCGGAATTCCCGGCTCATATATTGAATATTATCTGCCGAGTCTTTAATTAGAAGCGTGATTGAAGCTGGAGAAAATTGAAAAAGTCTGTGAATTTCGAATGGGAGGAGATAAAAAACTTAACAGTAAGGTAGTAGGAACTAGAAAATACTTGAATTCTTGATTCCTGTAATTGGTTCTTTGTACTGAATGACTGAAATGTTTCCATTTGATCTTATACAGCGTTTCTCAAATTTTTTCATCCTTGTACACCTAGAAAATCAAACACAATTGCCACAGCAAGTACGTTACGTTAATAATCATAATTTTTCTCATAAATCTGGCGTCAGACATCGTCCACATATAGATAAAGGGGGTAGTATTCGGCGTGTGCGATGTTGGACACTGGGGATCCACAGAGCTCAGTACTGGTCCTTCTCTTTCACTGGTATTCATCAACGATCTCTCGATTACTTGTCTGGTACCTAGGTACAACGGTTGGTTGATGCACGGCCAATCTTAATCAACGCCATGAAATGATTGAAGAATTGAAGCCGAATGACCTACCACAACGTCTAATTTTTGGTAAATGGGCCTTAGAACAGCTTAATGAGAATCCGCTGTTTTATCGAAAAATTGTGTTCAGCTATGAGGCTCATTTCTGGCTTAACGGATATGTTAATAAACAAAACTGTCGCATCTGAAGTGATGAACAGCCATATGCCATACAAGAATTACCGATGCATCCCTAAAAAACGACAGTTTGGTGTGGTTTATGGGCTGGTGGCATCATCGGTCCATTTTTCTTCAAAGACGACCGTGGAAGAAACATTACCGCCAACGGCGAACGATATCGAGCCATGATACGCAACTTTTTTTGCCCCAGTTGGCCGAGTTGAACTTGGTTGACATGTGGTTTCATCAAGACTGTGCCACATGCCACACAGCTCGTAAAGCAATGGACATGTTGAAGGATGAATTTGGTGAGCAGCTTATCTCTCGAAATGGCCCTGTGAATTGGCCGACAAGATCATGCGATTGGACGCCTCTGGATTATTTCTTGTGGGGTTATGTAAAGTCGTTAGTGTATGTGGACAAGCCGATTACGATTGAAGACTTACAGGATAACATAACACGCTCAATTCGTGGGATACAGGCCGAAATGCTCGAACAAGTGACGCAAATTTGAACCCTCCGAATGGACCATTTGATACGGAGCCGCGGACAAAATATACATGAAGTTATCTTCAAACTGTAAATGGCAAAGGCCAAGCTATCAATTTCAATGAAAATTTTGAATATATGATGCAAATTGAGTGTTTTATTCGATTTTAAGAAAACTACGCTTAAAAAATCACCAATATATAGATCGATGTAGATTGCATATTCACAATATTGAAAACGCATTTTGATTTGAAAATCGATGAAATTGCGAAATTCACATTAAACTTTGCATGTGACTTTATATTATGAAGTGTTTCTGCTGTCACCAACTCCATTCGGTCCGAACATGCAATCAACTAAACGGAGGTAACCTCATACCGTTTCTAATTGGCCGTGGTTTCTCATTTCGACGTAATAAGACTACCATCGCCTATCTGGCTCGAATTCTTCTCGGAATTCCTCATGTTAATTCATAGCTTTATTGCACAAGCCAATATTAATTTGTGCAACAAGAAATTTAAGCGTTCCGCGCATAATTAAACGCCAGGTTCGTGAACGATGTCAGCGGTCGAAACGACCTCTAGATGTTAGTTGTGGGGGCATCCTACCCACTCGCCAACCTGGCAAACTCTGGCTGAATAGTATCTTGGGCTGAATACCAATTCCCAATTGCGTATTAATTCCGTCAATATATTACGTCAATTGAATGAAATATTGTTGAAATTTAGAATAGTAAAATGAAAAATATTCGGCTGATTTTTGACGGAAATTATTTTCTTTTTCAAGAAAATTGCATGGATGGATGAAGATTAAATTGGATAGAGTTTACATGAAGACCAAGTGGGTTAATCGATAATAACACCTAAATAATATCTCTAGTGCACCTAAATTGTATATTTCTACTGAAACTTCAAGATAAATCAGAGATTGTCATAAGTTGTTTGTTACCCCTTGCATTACTTAATTGTTCTTTAGATCTAACAAGTGCATTTTCCATCACCCATCCTTCCAGCTTCCTCACTCACCCTCATCTACCTCTTCCGTCCAAATCGCAGAAAAAATCCCCCCAACGAAAAATTCTCTGAAGCCATTAATCCCACAACTCAACATCCAGATAAACCCTCGAAACAATAAGAGCGACACACGTTTATCCCACGGGAATATCTGTCACGACTGCAAAAACATAAGGACGTCGAATTTTATTATTACATTTGGGTCAATCGGCTTCAAAAACTGCGAAATGTTTCAACGACAACGTCACCGAGACCTGTACGCTACTCCTCTACTAAATCCGATTTGAAATTCAAATCCGTCGACAAAATGTATACACTACACACATTCGATGGCCCGTTCGGAGCTCGGGAAAATTGAAAAGTTATACAGTTAAATAAAAGTGGTATCGAACTAGCGAATTTTCGACTCCTGGGACTTTTCCAGCCGTGTTGTGCGCGGGATAACGTGACGAAACCTGTCTTTTCGCGAAAATTATATTCGGAAGTTGGTTGAAAAGCGACATGTGGCTTTTATTTGGAGATGGTCTACGAAAGGAGTGCATTTGGGCGTATATTACGGTACTTGGTTTGTTGAAGTGGTTGGGTAATGTAGTCTAGGACAGTGTTTTTCAACGGGATATACTCCAAGAAACGGTGACACATTTCGGTATGTTCCATCGGACCAGTAAAACGCTTTGTTGAAAAATTCATTTTTATTGAACACTGTTTCGCAGGAAACGCAACATTTACTAAAAACAAAATTGGTAGTAAAAAAGCTCGAAAGTTTAAATTTTGTTCTTTCAAATTTCAAAGTTCAATTTCAAAAATAAGAGTTTGTCATATGAAATCACAACTGATAAAATGAAATATAGTTAAAGCAATAAAAAAAAACTTAAAAGCTAACCAAACTTATACCTACATATAAAGATAAACATACACATACATATACATTCACATATTAACACTTATACACATATAATTATGTGAGTGAATATGAATCATGTACGTGAATACACATACATGATTGTTCTAGCAGAGATTATGCATATCAAGGAAACTTGCCTTAATATCAGTAACAGAACAGTTGAAAATATTCACCTTAGCTCCCAAAATATGACATTTTTCACACATCGTGTGCAATGCAGAAAATTTTTGAACATTCGTTCTAGCTGCTGGAAGGTAGAACGTGAATTTTCTTCTTGAAGAAACTCTTGGAACAATGAAGTAAAGCTTTTGCACTTATTCCTGACATTCACTTTATTGTTAATTGCTTTATGCTAGAAGATTATTGCATGGCATTTCTTTCGAGCACTGAGTGTGTCCACATTATGTAGACTTGTAAGTGTTTCTGTTGTATGCCGATTGGTGGATATATTTCATCAATTCTGAAGCTCAAAAGTTTCAGGAACTTTCGTTGTATAGACTCCAGTTGATCAATGTGTAACTGATAACCAAAATTCCAGACTGTTGATCCGTATTCAAGTTTAGATCTTACGAAAGCACAATACAATGTTTTCAGAGGGGATATATTGCTAAATTCTTTACGAATGCGAGTAATGAAACCATATACTATACAGGCAGCGGTTACTGTATCATTGATATGTGGCGCAAAAAATAGTTGAGAATAGAAGGTTACGCCAAGGTCGTTAAATGTTTCAGGTCTTCCCAAAATATTATTACCAATTTCATAGTAGAAATTTATCGAATTATATTTTGTGGAGAACGACATAACATGACATTTGGGGATGTTGAGGGTTAATTTGTTGAGATCACACCCTTTACAATATAACCCAAGTTTCTGGCAATGCGTTTCTGGATGTTTTTTTTGAAAATGGACTTATATAAACCCCATTTTTTAACGCTTCTTGCTGAATATTGTTACTGGTAACAAATCAGAATATATTTCACCAATGTTCCGAATTGCAACTACAAGCAGTCCCCAACCGAAATTGTTATTTTTAAAGAGTTATTTCTAGTTGGAAACAATGCTCACTTCTTTGCCAGTCTCACCAGAGGGCTTGAAACCAATTATTATTAGGGCACTTGATTTTATTGAAGGGGTTGTTATGTTTTGTAGTCAAGGACAAGACTCGATGATCTTAAGAATTTTCTTGCAGAAAAACATACATCCCGAAGAAATATCCAAATATCGACTTCATTAAAACTTTCGATAACATTTTTCTTCATCAAAAATTGATATAATTACAGAATATTCTCTTTTTTTTTACGAAATAGTTCTCAAGATATGTGGAGAAGATATAATGAAGAAACTGTGACGGTGATGATTTTAACAGTTTAATAGACTTTTTTTGAAGATTTTTGGATAAAAAACCTGATAATAGTCTGAATTTCACACTAGAAGCCTGAATAATGAGTGAAACAAGTTGAAACTTATGTTTTTGTTTCCTCACAAAATCGATTTATTAATGATTTCGATGATAGTATTTATCATCGAAAAATGAAGAAAAATTCGGCTGTACGTATACGTATTTGCAATAATGGTCCGAAAAATATAATGTTTTTCCAAACAAATATTTTTGGATATATTTTTTCAGTTTCACTTGTCTCAAATGTCTAATTTCAATTCAAAATGATCTCATAAAAATTTCGATATCATAATCGATTCTGGTGATTGCGATGGCCAGTTTGAAGTTCGTATTGACCAACATAAACTTAAATTGAATTATTTTGTCGACTATTATCCTATTGAATTATTCTATGCGAACCTTCAAAGTTTTTCACAATCATCCGAAGATATAATAAAAAAAACTGATATACTGAATGAATAAAAAAAATTATATTACACAAGTATTTTCTCTTTACATGAAAATTCGTCGAATACTCAAGAACTGAAACAATGAAGTGATATATTATCCATGAAATGCTTTCCATCTCACCTCACACATCACGACTATGTTATGATGAATGAAAACTACCACATTTCATTGGCATTTTCATTTGCAACCTGCGCAAACATTGTCATCTCTGACATATTTTCAGAGCGACATATTTTATACGAACATGTGCCATTTGTACATTTTGCGAGGTCCTTTTGTTGAAACGGACCATTATTTTCAACGCAAAAATAGCACAGATATCTGATTGTGTACCAAGGTGGGATGAAAAGTAAGGAAACTCGAAATTCGACCAAGAAAAAAATTGGAGTATACACCTATTTAAAATATTGTGAATATCGAGATGTTCTAAATGTAATATATGGCATAATGTGATGTGGTTTCCATTATTACTGTGTCCACATTGTCTTTCTCGGATCTATTGTGAAAGTGGCCGAGTGTTTTTGTCGTAGAGGTTCATTATCAAAACTTTGCGATTTTTTGTCAGTAATAAATACATGACTGGCAATAAAAATCACACCATCCCGAAAATAGTAGAGATTCATATAAAACTTCATATATCGCTTCCACTTTCTTGATTTTCACGCTTTTCTCAAGTTCTTAGTTCAATTAATTTTAAATGTATTGTCAAAACTCTTCGTACATATGAAATTTCATGGAATCGAGAATAAAATTTGTGAGTGTTCGAAAAGCGATACTCAAATCGTAGTTTATGGTAATAATACTCAAATTTCAGAAGTCTAATGCAAGTTTAGTTTTGATCAAATGAATAAATGAGAGCTTTTGTGTAACATGAAACGGTTTGCTCGACCGTTAAAAAATCATGTTTAACGAACGGTAGCAAAACAGAAGTACACGGACAACAACTGGACACGAAAGGGATGAAGATGTTGAGATGGACTGGTGGAGTGACGCTTTGATAAAGTGCGCATCAGAGGTTCTTTCAAAGTAACTCCGATCGTAAAAAAATGAGGAAAAGTCGTTCACACTGGTATGGTCATATCCAAAGACACAAAGGAAAACTGTTAATAAAGTACTCAATATATCAAACCCGATCAGTAGAAGAGGCAGGCCACCCCCTAACTGGTGGAGCAACATCAAGAATGATATATACCAAGACAACCTGACTGTTCAGACCAACCAGAACAGATTGATTTGGTGCAAATGTTTAGGGAGACTCAATCACAGATGAAATAGAAACATGCGTTGAACAAAGGAGAAGACACAACTGTACCGCAAATACATTTTTGAATAGCGTGCCAAATGTAACTGGCACTGCGGGAGATCAATCAGAATATTAAAGTTGTAAACCAGACCATACAAACTCACACTCAAGTGTTTCTTCATCAGTTTCATTTTCTGAGGGTTTTCTGGCTGAAAAAATTAAATGAGATGTTCTACTATAACGTCTTCTATCTATGCTGTTGGCACAATAAGAACAAAGTCTACAAGAAGTTGTTGAATGAATTAACTAACATATTGTATGATTGAACGTTTTATGTGATGGCATCTTTTCAATTCTCATGCACGTATACTAAAAATAATGATGATTTCTTTATTCTCGAAAGGTGAAAAAGAGGCTAAAAAGGTAACTTAAAACTAAATAATGATATTAAATTAAATATTATAAAGAACTCGATCTGATTCAATTCATTTTAGTCAATTTCCATTGTTGCCATAACTTTTAGTAAAAACTGCTATGGAGTCAAAGTGAATGTAACATTTATTAGCAACTGTATTAAATGTAGGCTCTGAAAACCAAATGGAGGATTGTATTAGTGAGTTGGTCTTCGAGTCTCCAGGTGGAATAATTCTGGTAATAAGGTGGTACGTGAATTGTGCGTAGGAACATGAAATCTCAAAGCGGACAAGAGAGGAGGACAATCAATAATGTTGTGCAGTAACTTGAACAAAAATTTGAGTGATAAAGTTTCTCTCGTGCCCTGATATGAGATTAAACTCAATCGACTCAATAATCCGTCATGACTGACTCCTCTCTGTGGATGAACTTTATCATCCCTCCAAACTAAGATGTATTGATGGCAAGAATAAATAGGACTAATCCATATTAAGGATTGAGGCATCAAATAGTCTTTTCAATGTTGAGGAGCTAATGAAATATTTGACATTCGTATAAAGAATCCATATAGTCTCGAGGTAGATGAAATAATTTGGGTGATAAGTGGAATGAAGGAAAGTTTCTGAAGGAAGGCTTTACCAAGATATTGGACCCTATCAAAAAGAGCAAGTAGCTGACTATCGACGCTATAATCACACTCAATTCGATCTTCTCTCGCGTTTTGTGTACTTTAATTATATTCTGGATTTATTCTCTCGTTTTAACCTCTTTCCTCAGTTTGTCAGTTCGTCATCATTCCAACCACCCCTCGTACTCACCCTGGTCGATGTAAAGAGTTCTGAATATAGGGCGAAATAAATTCATCCATCAAGAGTGCAGAGGCAGTGATTAATTGAACGTAGCGTGGCGGGGACAGGTGGGACAATGCCGCCGGTGGACGGCGGCGTTATGAATAACCCGCCCCACCGCCTCTTCGCCCATCGAGAGAGCACTTTTCTCATTACTCGAAATTTCCGAGTCTGAATTATGGTAATTGATTCCGATATCGTAGTGGTCCTCTCTCTTCGAGGGATGTTCGGTAAAGCGTCCGATTTTGCACACAGAGTTGTTCGCATTGTTGTTCGATGATCGGCCCGGCCCGGTTGAATGTGAAGTTTGAGTGGATGTAATCGCGTCAGGGTAAGTGGCATTATCTGTGATTATGGGGGGTTTATTCGATCGATTTTGAATAGAGGGCGGCTTTCGGTCCATTTGAATAGTCGATTATGAACGGCTGATTTTTTTATTTGCGAACAATGAGCACTTTCGAAGAAGTTGTATAGGGAAATTACCTGTAAAATGCGAGCGGATGAAAGGAATTTTTCGAGGTAACTTATTCACTATTAGAACACGAAATTCCTGGACTATTGCAGCGATATTGATTGAGAAATCATATTTGGTTCTTAGACAGCTTTCCAGATCCCGACACTACTTAGCCTGGCTCTGAGGAAAAATCTTTGTGAACGCCTTGTTTAGTCAATGTTGAATTATATTTTGATCATTTACTACCCTTGCCTCTACTCACTCAATAAGCGTAGCTGGTTGCAGAGGATTATTAATTCTTGTTTTAGGTTCATATATGGACTACGTAAATATACAGATTGTGGTCTTATAACAATGAATTTGCTTGGATGAAGTTATCAAATCTATTGCGGTAGTCTATTCTGTCATCTTCCCCTCCTTACTTCAGAAATAAATTGTATTATAGAACTGCAATGCACAGCCGCGATTTAAGAAATCCTAACACTCTTGTTTTGACGCGTTGTTATCGGTCAGACTTCCGTCAATGTTTCTCTTTCAATACTGTTCATGTCTACTACTGCATTCCGTTGGACGTAAAAGCAGGTGGCTTGGCTAGGTTTAAACGTACATATATAAAAGGCATTTACCCTCAGCAATTAGAATTGTTTCTTGCACCCTTACAATATCTATTATTATCGTTATTTCATGCTTCGAATACACTTATAATCTTATTTTATATTTGATCGATCAATTATTTTTTTTTCTAATGTTATGTTTTCTTTCTTTTTGAATCCCTCTTCTTTTCCAACTTTCAAGGATGTAGTTACATGAAAGTTCCTTGTGTCACGTTGGAGTGTCAAAATCAGTCGTAGGACTAGATTTCAATGGTGAAAACTTCTTCTCTTGACTTATTTTTGGGTCACTAACAACTATCAAACAATTTTATGTCTCCCATCCTGTCTCAACCCAAAGTTTATCTTATGCACCGATGATGCTCCAAAGATGCAATCTGTCGAGGAATCGGTGTGCAATCCACAGAGCAATCCACACCGTTGTAGTTTGCTGCTTTAGTAGTGCAAGGTCAACCCTCAAAAAAGTAACTGGCGAGAAGAAAACGGTCATCGAATGCATCAATTCAATCCATAAAAAAATCCCATTTTGAAAACCCATTGGTGCAGTTCTCTGAACAATTCTCTGAAAAAGACTCTCATATAATGTGATCATTTGGGTTGCATCTCATGTTGGTATTAGTGGAAATGACTACCGCTGTAAAGTGAATGTTTATGCTTAGAGTTCCTCGTTTCTCTTCGTTTTTGATGCATAACCTATTTTGCTTCACCAGAATAAATTATAACTAACCAAATAACTCAGAAACTGTCGAGTATGTCGGACCATATTGTTGAATTCTGCACATCCACTAGAATTTTATTTAAAACGAATTCAACCGTCCGTATACAACTTCTGATCGATAAAATGAGTAACATCCTTCCTCGGAGCGGCTCGAAAATCGTTCCGAGGAAATTTCCTCTCGGATATTTGTTTATCAAGTGAATCTCACGCTTCCAGAGAGTCCCATTTGATTTTTTCTCATCTCACCCTCCTCATCCACCCTTCCTTTTCATGTTCGACGAAATCGGATAGTAATAAAGCGAATGTTTAATCTGGAATATGCCGTAGAATGCATGTTTTCGGCTTCCGTTACAGTTTAAATATTGCGAAATGAATGCGAAAAAGACGGAGATATATGCATGAGGATGGTACGCCTTGGGCGGCCTCGTATATACGGTTGGGTCTTGGGGATTGAGTCTTTGCACCGGGTTGATTTCGACGATACTATCGCCGGGAACTTTTAATATGGGAACATGTATTAAATTTCGAGTATTTCTGTAGTAAGCGGACCCTTCTCTAACACTAGACGTCTGTGTAGAAGTAACATATATTCTTTTCACATATATACAGATTTCCAGAAGGCTTTTGATAAGGTAAATCAATTTAACTTATAGTTAAAACTATGAAGCTTTTTGGATTTGCGAATAATTTATCACTTCTCATAGCGTCCTACTTGAGTAATCGCAGTCAATTCGTACAAATTGAGAATTGCAGATCGAGAGAATTTCTAGTAACTTCGGGAGCGACGCAGGGATCCAATCTTGGGCCCCTACTATTTGTCCTGTTTGTTAACGATCTCTTGGTGATGGTGGACTGCATGAAGGTGGCTCATGTGAACGATTTAAAATTTATAAGTGCGTGTCATTTATGCATGATTGTTTGAGGCTACAAAGTGACCTGAATGATATCAGCCGGTGGTGTAATAATAATTATTTACACTTGGATGTCATGAAATGTGATGTGGTTAGTTTCACTAGAAAGAGAAATCTGATAACTTTTTATTACAACATTGAAGGTGTTAATCTGACTCGACTTCAGGAGGTTAAGGATCTCGGCCTAGTATTTGATCAAAAATTCTCATTCATACCTCATAACATCCAATTAATTTTTATCATGTAGCGAAGTTTATGATTTCATCGTCCGCAATGCTAGATTGTTTTCGAATTCCTCAACCCTGGTCCACTTATTCAATGCCCTAGTAAGAAGCAAACTTGAGTATATCTGTGTTGTATGGCGTCCAATATATAATTGTCATCCGCCTGAAGGCACTGCAGAGGAAGTTCGTGAAGTTTCCAGAGGATGGTTTGTATCCACCTAGGGGTTGTGATCACGCTTGTTTGCTGTCAAGGTTTGACACTAGAGGCCTCCACACCAAGAGAATTTTGAATGCATTGAAAGTTTTATTCAAATCTTCATTGTTAGATCCACTTCATCAAGATTTATCCTGAATTACTCGGCGCAGTCGTATTTTGTGGTGGTCCTCTAAAACTTTTTTGTCCATTTGTCTAATGTGTCTGGCACCACATGGTACAAGGCTCCATTCAAGAAGTTGTCGCTCTTTTGCTTTCCAGATTCCTTACTGTGGGGTGTTTTGCAAAAAACACCCCACAGCTGGTGATTCAACTGGTGATTGATTCGTAGCACCAAACAAATATGAAGCATATTGAAGAATTCTTGTGAAATCCATCCAAGCGTTCAGTATTGTATTATAGCCTCTGACAATGTCCAGTTATTTATTTTGCGACAAATCAATTGATGTTATGACAATTTCGTTTGGTTCATCTTGGTAATTTGAAAGCCTCTTTGGAATTTCAATTTATGAAGGGAGAGGAAATAGCATATATTGACAATAATTTTGCCAGAGATATCTTTCATAACCTGCAATCTGAGAGAATATCGTTACTGCCACATTTGTACAGTGTGACAAGAGTGATGAATGACGTGAATCCGGTGCACGATATATCAAAAAATTCTGAAATATGACAGATAAACAAAATGATTGTGAACCAAAAGCAAACATATACTTTTTTCTTAGTCTTCCACAAGTCCGAGACAAAAAAAACTGTTTTCGCGTCCGATTCCTTCCACTCCACCCCATAACATGAATGCCTTTTTTCCATGTAAAAAATGCCCTTAATATGGCCCATAAATTCAAAGTCGGTCATATACCTCGCACGCTAGGCGAGAGACGACGCTCAAGCGACAACTGGAAAGGCAATATCATCGACAATAAATTCTTTTCAGTTTCCATACGGATGTCTAGCCACTTCTCCGCCGAAATATTGGCTTTCATCGTTAAGACAACGTTATTCTCTCTACTGGAGTGTCGCCTGCGAAAAACCCTCGTCGATATTTTGAGTGGAAGTTTTAAATTTCGAAACAGAGAGATCTCATCTATATTTTCTTTTTTCGCGGCACGTCAATCGGCTCGGTTTTTCGACGTCTTTATTTTACTACGAACAAATGGATTCGAGTTTTATTGAATATCTACTGACAAATGGCCCGGTTGACGTTTCTTGTTTTAAAATACGGAGACTGTTGGTTATTTGTGACAGTTGAAAGGAAGAATGCGCCTTTTTCAAAGGCTAAATTTCAACGACTTTCTATGCATAAAAGAGAAAGAACTGGAGGTAACCTTCAGAGGCGTGAAAATTATTAATGATGAAACAACCAGCAGATATACTTAAATGGCTTGATGAGTTTTCTCTCAAATCGTGGTGATTTTCAACCAAATATCAAGAGTTCAACAATTCATTCGAGAATTTAGCAGTTTTTAAGCTATTGCATAGCTTTTACTGCGTGCTTTGAGCGCGGCGACCGAATCAAGAAATTCCGTAACGAAAATAAAACCTAACACCGCCCATTCCGCCTACCATGTAGCTCGGCCGAGCGTTCTCTTAACGTGTATTTATACCGAAACTTGCGTTCCGCATGATTATCCGATTGAAATACCTAATTTCAATTGTATTGTTCAATTCCAACGAGATACTGTTCCAATAATAATGTTATTAATATTATGACTCCCAATATTGAAATAAACATTGCACACGTTAGCGATGTTAATGATAGGCGCTCATTTGTTGGAGATATTTGTGCGTGCTTATGCAAAATTAGAAATGGCTTACATAAAACCATGGTAGCAATTTAGATTTCTCCGAATCCAAAATTGGACGCGTTAGAGCATTTTATTCATCGTACTTTACTGGAGTACACTGAAGATGGGTCGAAAATACTTGGTACAAATGGTAATAAATTCACACTTATCTTGGCTGGCAATTTCAACATCAACTTCGCTGATAAAAAATCAGAGCGGTTGATAACTTTACGTTCAAAAAAATTGAATTCAAAAATGAATAATGATCCATAAGAATCCACAACAAAATATCGGACCACCATTGACGCGGTATTTTCCAGATATTCAGAGGATATCAAGTCTTACTCTTATGTTTCTTATTTCAGTTACCATAAACCTATAGTTTCAATGATAAAAATTCCTGAATAACATGTACATGTATTGTAAGACAATAAAAATATTTTGAACGATATTAACTTCTCATTTCATCAAGGCTAACAGTTTTAACTCTTATTTTGTGAAAGTTTGGCTGCCAGATGCGGACCAATGTTAATTTGATGTTTCTAACGCCGGTTACACCGTCTGAGGTTTTGGATGTTTTGTTATCGGTGTCGAAAAAAGTATCATATGGCATAGACGGAATTTCCTGTAGAATTGTTGGACATGTGGCGGAGGACGTTGCCTTGCCTCTGACGTACCTGGTTAATGAATCATTTCAGCATAGTCGCTTACCATCTGAGCTGAAGGTGGCGGTGATTTCCCCAATATATAAAAAAGGACCATACTCAATTAAAGAATTATAAACCAGTCGCTCTTCTATCGGTTTTTTCTGAAAAATGCTGGAAAAATTATTCCTCATTCGTCTCACTTCATTTGTTGATCATTTTCTTTCATTATCTGAAAGCCAGTACGGTTTTAGGAAAAACAAAAGTACACAGGATGCAATTTCGTCGGTCTACAACAGCGTTCTCTTGAATTTTGAGAGGGGGAGGTTCTGTATGACTGTATTCTTTGATCTCAGCCGCGCTTTTGACACGGTGGACGTAGATACCCTGCTTTTCAAGTTGGAGAGGATGGGTATTCGAGGAGTACCCCTAAATTGGATAAGGTCTTATCTGACTGGTAGGTCGCAAATAGTAAGAATTTTGGAGAGGGGTTCGCTATTTTTATCTGACAGGGAGTGGTTGCATTCTAGAGTGCTGAAAAAAGAGATTAAAATATTGATTCAATTCACAAAACAACATAAAAAATAATGCTTAAAGTTATTTGAAAACCGGCTTCGTTTAATCATGGTAGTATGCAATGAAAAAACAGAAAAAGGGGTCCCTCTTGTATTTTACACATTGATTTTACTCATCTCTAATATGGAGTGTCGATAATATGAAAAGAATTGTCAGAAACCAGACCTTTCAAAAAATCCAAGCACATAGGGATCACTGAATATTTCTTATTTCCACTCGAGCATTCGTAAGATCTACCAATTTTACCAAGCAGAAGCTTACAGAACAAGAAAGTGAACAATCCAAGCTATCTTTCTGAATATTCAAACCGTAAGAAATGTTAGTGACTATACCGAAATTTCACAATTCTCTCAGCCAGCATATAAAATACGGTTTGTATATTCTCGTAAAGTTAACCAACTATCAACTAAATTAAAATTTCAAGATATTCCTACATACGAGTAAATGCGCCAACACACTGAATCTCCGATATGCGACTTTTCAGGTGCCCTGTTTATCCGTACATCTTGAGATGAAGGGCCTCCATTAGCAACCCGGAACATTTCAGGCTTGAGTGCCACAAGCCGCAGTCAAATTTGAGCTGTAAGTGTTCATTCGCGAAATTCCTTTCAGAATTGGAATGCTTGCTTTCGGCGTAGAGAAAGTGACGATTGTTCGTCGGATTCTAACCAATCTGTGGTTTACTTTGTGAACGCTTCCCTCTATGATCTAACCTAATAGCTGTGATAGATCAATTGACATTCCATTTTAATTTTTTGGTAGACAATATCTAGTACGAGGACAGAATGACACTTTTGTTTGAGAGTAGAGCTATTTGAGGCACCGTGAGAATTTGTTAAATATTTTTTCTGTGCTATCTATACACAATCCTGACGCCTGGCTACGAAAATGTGGATAAAATTCAAGCCATATATTTTTGAAATGGCAATTCGAGAGAAAAACAAATTCTGGAAGCAGTTAAAAATTTTGCTATGTTATACTTGACTTGAATACATAAGAAAATATAAAACATAGAAGCCAGACCATTTTAAGGGGTTTGATATCCAACCAGACGTCCTCAAATAAATTTTTCTGAAAACTTCAATAATTATATTTGAGGCAATTCAAGATACATAATATTCTTAGTCATCAAAAATTGATACTTAAAAGGATCCAGATTTTAAGCGAGATTAAAGCCAGATAATTTTAGTGTATTTTTTTACCTGCCAGACAATCTAAAAAGTTATATATGTAATAAGTGCGAGTGACCAGAGCTATAGCTTAGGCATAAATATGAGACAAAGAGTCTCATTAATATCGATTAATTGATTTTATTTGTTAATTTTTATTTTATTAAAATAAATTAAACTCTTGGCTTAATGTTTCACGATTTATTTAACAATATGTATAGTCAACATGTTTCGAGCGTTAGCTCATTTTCAAGACATCTTGACATCAAGTCAGTCTTGAAAATGAGCTAACGCTCGAAACATGTTGACTATACATATTGTTAAATAAATCGTGAAACATTAAGCCAAGAGTTTAATTTATTTTAATATTCAATTATGTTTCACCAAGAGTTAAGCGAGAATTCAATCTCATTAATTTTTATTTATTTATCATCATAATTTCCTTCATCTCCGATGAATTCTTTATCTGTTCTGATACACTCGTAATCTATTTCATTGGAAAACTCTTCGTATACATCAAAATAAAATCCACTCAAATGAGCTGACGTTTTACGATCATCAGTTTTTATATGACAAGGAATATTGTACATTAATTTTGAAGTGCGTCAAATATATTTTTTGAATACTCTAGGACGTCTAGGTGTAGTAGATATTGAACCAAGATGTCTTAAACACCTGTTCAAAAATGTCATTAGTCTCTTAGGGTAATCGGTTTGAGATTGATTTCAAAGAAATGAATTAGTAAAATATGAAAAGGAAATAACTTCAGCTTTTAAGGACAAGTCTAAAGTATTACGTAGGTAGATTACCAAATCAGATGGAGTAGAGAGAAGTGGAGAGTTATGAGAGAGTAGACTAGTCGGTCCCAATCATTGTTGCCAGATGCTAAATCATGAAATACGATGTTGTATCATTTGAACTTCGGAATGTGACAAAAATTCGACGCTTTTTATTGTACACTTGGACATTTTTGTAATGATCTCATTTCTATTCATCTTTATGAATTATAACAATGATTTTATATTTCAATTTCCTTGATATACTCTTGTGTACATTTAGATATTTTTGTTTCAGTTAGATGCGACAATTGGCAGGAATGGTGGACTTACGACGGAATATCAGGTATGTTATCATTCTAATTATTATTTTATTTGTATAAGTATTTATTTTCGCCGAAGCGATTTCAATATAACTGCGTGTTCATTAAAATAGAGCCACTATAAACATTTTGTGGAGGTTCAAGCTTTTGTTGTATACTGTAAATGTTACCGAATATCTTTTCACAATTTTATCACATTTCACTCCTAAATATCGGTCATTTCGTATTGAATGCTTTGACACCTATAGAATGTCACTTGATTCTATCTGTTAGAACCAATCTCGTCCGATTCCATTCGAAATTTCAGCTATGTTTGCAGTCAAATGTGCACAGATACTTCGTTATTTTCCACAGTTAGAATAGGAAACAGTTTTTTCCAGCATGATTTCAATGTGTATTGCTTCAGTTCTTTCAATGATTCTTTTATGTTTACTATGCATTGGATCTCATTCCATATTATCTAATACGATTTTGAAGTTTCGTCTAATGTAAGATAGCTTGAAGTCTGGATTATCCCTGGTCCATAGGTTGAAGCAAAGCCGTCGTGCTGGGAGGTAAAAATGTCACTTTTATATTTAGATGCCTAATTTCAAGTTCGCGAGGATGACCTGGTGCATTATCCAAAACTAGATCTGCTTTAACGAAATATGGGAGCACCATTGACGCGGTATTTTCCAGATATTTAGAGGATATCAAGTCTCAAACTTATGTTTCATATTTCAGTTACCATAAACCTATAGTTTCAATGATAAAAATTCCTGAATAATCTACATGTATTGTAAGATAATAAAAATATTTTAAACGATATTAACTTCTCATTTATTCAATAAAAGAAAAAAAATTGTTTTCTTATCGGTCACCACGCTCAAAAAGTGTAACTTGAATTAATATCAAAGAAAAAACTTGAAATAATATGAGAAAAAAAATAATGCATAAATAAAAAATAAATAAATAATTTCAATTGCATTAGTTGATCAAAAATGCTATGCAATAGCCTCACAATTCAATTTTTTTTAAATAAGTTTCAACTTCCGAAAGAAAACAATTCCGGAATATTCCACAAAAAATGCGATTAGATCCGCGAATAAAGAAATCTTTTGTCGCGAATTTAGGAATTGGGTCGCATTTTTCAATAAAGGAAGCACGAATATAGAGCTTTCACTATTCCTTCAAAATTGACAAATATCTTGTGGTATCTTATGATAAATGGGTTTTATTTCACGAACGTTTACAATAAATTCTAGAAAATAACTCAATTTCCACCACTGAACCTAAACAGGTCTCCGACTAATTATTATTCAATCGATCGTTCAAACACAATTCAAAAAGTAAAAGTGGAACGTATTTCACACGAAGTTATTTCTGAAAACGTTAATTACTGCCTTTAACTACTTATTTCCGTCAACGAATCTAATTAACTTATCTCGCTACTGTTTTATCAGATAACAACCGAACAAAATACTGCAGCCGTGTGTATCTTCTAACAAGAGGGCGATATGCAAATTTACGAACGTAAAATATGAAGTGGAAAGTTATTAGCGGTGCGACACGTATATAAATTTTATTTTTCCAGGTTGTAAAAAAGGCAATACGTGTACAGGAAAAGCGAGTTATTCGTCCCGCAGAAATAGCCTTGAGAAGCTAATAAAATTTCGGAATATTCTCGTAAATATGCAGGGTCGCTTTTAGTACCCGTATTAAAATGGGGTCGTTCTTAAACATCTAACATGTCGTTTCTAATTGGGAATTATTAGAATATAATTTCGAAGAGAAAATATCCAATTTCGAATTTTTTGGACTATATTTCGGGTTATGAGGTCATTAGTGATATAACAACAATATTAGTTATTGTGAAATATCCTTTAGATTGTACTATGACCTTTATTAAATTAATTACAACTGACAGTAATGCTCACAGAAGGACTGAATTAAGTCTTCAAATCTTCCATTCAACCCTCGAACAAAAATATTATATTTATTTATATTATTTAGTTTATATCCACAATAATATACAACCATATTCGAAAAAAAATTACCTTAGAAATGTTGAACATTTGAGACAATTTCACATCGTGAGGAACATTCGTGGTAAAAAAATAAACAAACATATGATACAAAAAACTGATTCATACATTTTTGCCTACATTCGAAAAGTCAAAGTACTCTGCCACACTATAGCAACCCTTTGTTAACAACAATGACTTAACTCTTAAACAAATGAGCTTTCTGTAATTTCAGATTTGACGGTAAATGGTGGAAGATTTCAATACCCTGATAATAAATTGAGTGCTCAAATTTAGCTGTTTTATGCTTAAGAATAAGTAGCACAATACTGTTCCAGGATGAATACTCGTGATTACTATTCAATTTAATGAACATATCTTCATTTTCTTCAACATATAATAAACATCTATAAATTTATAAAGAAGTTAGAGTCAGTCGGTAATTTTTAATGAGGATAGGCTTTTCGTCGATAGAGATAGAGATTTTCGTCGATGAATATGGAATATTAAACGAGCTATTCGCTTCTGTGTAATGAAAAACCTATTTACTTCTGTAGAGCAACCCCACAACAGAATATTACAGCTCGGATAATATATACAAGACACTAATACATATTCATAACACAGTTTCTATGTACAATGTTCTTAATTATAGAGGTTGCAAAGAAGAAGATACTCAATTTTTCACATGAAATATCAATGTGAGTTATCCATCTTAAATTTCTCTCGACATTCATTTCAAGAAACTCGTATAGTTTAATCAACGTTCATCATCAAACTTTTCAATCGACACCATAAACAAATTCCCTCGCAGTGCACATGCCGCTAGCATTTCCCCATGAATCTTACCACCAAACCACCAATGAATCATCGGCAAATATTGTTAGAAAAAATCGGGACAACTTCGTAGGCAGATCGTTCATAAATAATATAGATGAAGGAGGTTCAAGTTTAGAACCTTGAGGAACCCCAACAATATTATCAAGACCATTATTCAGAGTTTCTTCAAGGATTGTTCTCAATTCTGGTAGATTTGATTTGGATCGATTTTTCAATGATAGTTTTTTTGAGTTAATTTTGTATTGGATACCTAGAGAAGTGAATAGACATTGGGTGATTCTCTGGGAGCATTTAAAGTTTATTACTCCTGAAAAATGAAGGTTGCATCAGACCTTCAAGATTTATTTAGTATACGATAAAATGCAGTGAGAATAAAGCATGTTTTGAATATTTGATTACAGTTTTTTTATTCATCTCATTTCAATTAATTTTTTTTTCATTTCAATCAATTTTTGTGGAGAGTTTTGTATAGATTGTGGTACATAGTAGAGATGAGTTATTTATTACGATGTTGATTGAGAATATACTCTTCAAATTCGTCCCCTATTATTGCACGCACGTTCGACACGCCACTGTACATTAACGGAGTCTAGTTTCAACTAGAGGATCAGGTAGATTAAGCGGAACATTCGAAACGAAGTTTACTTTCTGTAAG
The DNA here is from genome assembly GCA_030704895.1 of Henosepilachna vigintioctopunctata. Taxonomy (NCBI): domain Eukaryota; kingdom Metazoa; phylum Arthropoda; class Insecta; order Coleoptera; family Coccinellidae; genus Henosepilachna; species Henosepilachna vigintioctopunctata. The sequence goes on from JARQZJ010000034.1 coordinate 633,459, forward strand.
AGTCTGCGGCGGCGACGTTTCGCAAGTTATAATCATTCACTCGGACGTGTTACCCCCTCGGAGCGATCTCCGCGTTCTCCGTTCTTGTTAGCGCCCGCTTGGTCGTTGTCGGCGATATCTTTTATGGCCCCCTTCATCGAATTATTGAATTGGGAGTTCTTCCTTTATTTGATTTTCGCACCTCGCCTCGCGTTCCCGAACGCGTCGGGATTATATGGGACGGGGCGGTCCCTCGAGGATTTTTCCTCAGCTCGACACTATCGTTATACGATATTTTTGCTTGCTTCGGAATTCCCCACGAGGAAGGCGAAGTATCCGAGAGACAATATCCAGCTTGTATTTCCAAGAGTCTTTCTGACGGGTATTTTGGGTACGAACGCTCGATTTTGGTGGATTTCACTTCACGGTTGGTATTTATCTGGTTGCCCAAACTGTCATCCGATATGTCAATCGGTGCGATTCCCACGGAGCCTTTTTATTTGTCTAGGGATGCTTTTTGTCCTGCATAATTTTGATATCGAGTATATGTAGGTTTTGAATTTATTCATAAATTCAATGGACGATGAATCAACTCTGTGATAGTTCATATTTAAATAAGAAGTGATAAGAAATATTTGACTAAAAATCAGTGACTGAACAATTCTTCATTCGACTAGTTTTGCCTTCTACGTCATTATCAAGAATGAATACATATTACAAAGACACCCTTCAAATATTTGCAGATTAGTTCGGTCCACAGAATATACCCTAAATTTAGTATGTTTTGTGGTTCGGTCCCTGGACGTGGAAGAATATAGAACATCTATATCAACTCCGTTCAGATATAGATGTTCTATTGAGATTCTATTCTATTCTATATGATTGTTCTATTGTTCTATAGATATCACATTCTATATTGAGTGTGAGATTGTTATTCATCTGCTTCGTTAACCTGTCATCCAATCTGTCGTTGTGTGCAATTTCTTCCTTGATTTATTGCAATATATTTCCATTTTGCTTTATCTCTTATATCACATTCTGAAAGACCAATAGAACATAGTAGAAGCTTCTAGATAATAATTCTGTGATTTTGGTATTCATCAAATTGACCAAAATTCACACATAATTTTTTCGTCGCAGAAAATTTTTCTGTGACTGTTAGATAGTCAAAAGAGTGTGAAGATGAATGATAACTGAACATGTGATTGTCCATCAGAATTTTAACTAAATTACAAAGAAGACGAACGGAATAATGCAAAATAAATCAATGAGTTGAAATTACACATTAATAATTGATGGGGTCGATACTTGATGTAAATCGATAAACATAATAAAACAATTGTTAAACAAAGATTTACACATATATTAAAAATAATACTGCATGACGCACGTTTCGATGAGATTGGAGATTTCGATGGAGTCTGCACGTAACATTTGAAAAAGGTGAATCTCATCGAAACGTGCGTCATGCAGTATTCTTTTTAATATATGTGTAAATTGTGGCTTAACAATTATTTCATTATAAAATTACACATTCGGCTTAAGTTTTACTAAATATAAAGAAAATATATTTAGTGAAATTTAAGCAAAGTGTGTCAATTTCAATTTATTGTTTTCAACAAAATGTTTCACCAAGAGATGAGCGAAACATCCCTGTCATTTAGCAAAATAAGTCGTTTGCGTGAAATGGAATTTCAACTGAAATTGATTGAAAAGGTTTTCAGTATTGATTCCGAATGGGAAAAATTCCCACTCCTGAAGTTGGAAAAAAATATTGAGGTACTGCTTCAAGTTAGTTGATGAACGATTCCTTACTTTGAACATTTGTGAACAATTCAACTGGATTGATATCTGCTTTCCCTATGAGTATTGATGCATTCGTGGCTGAAGTTTTCAAGTGGTCTTGAAAATCAAGTCTAAAAATGTTCATTTACTGTTATATAAAATATTTCTTAGTGAAGAAAATTATTATTCCCCATCAGCTTTTAATCTATCTTTGAAACACACAAATGGCTTCAAATGATACTTCTTCATATCTCTTACCAGCGGTTTTCAAACGTGTTTGGCGACAGAACTCTTTCGGAGAGATTGTTTCATTTGATCTTAACGTGAGAGACCTCAAATAACCTAAGATAAGTTTATGTGCATTGTTTATTGATATTTCTTAGGAAAGTAGAGGTTCTGATAGAGAGGACTGCTCTTTTGATTATTATCAGTATTCTCGAGAATGCCCCAAAGAGGCTTTATGGATCTCCGCGAAGCACACTTTGAGTAGAGTGCTCCAAATTTTTGGTCGTTTCCCAGCCTTTGTACTGAACTAAATGTATGAATCCATTATTACAATTTTCAATTGAGAGTGTTAATCTATCCATTACGACGACTTAAATAGAACCAATTACGCAGGTTTTTGAATATAGATCACTAGATCCGATCGAACAAGAGCTACTCTACTTATTCGAGCAATGCTGCTTGGAATGCCGACCGGAAGCCACACACAGGACCCCTAAGTCACGAAACAATGTCGAATCGGGTGACGAGCACGAGGCCACGGACGGCCAAGTTAAGACGTCCCTAGTGCGTCGCGACGCCGCCGACATTCTTGGCGTGCCTGGACCACGTTATAACCGCATCTCGGCAAGATACACATACTCCTACATCTCCAGGAAGGCCGTACTTATATAATATGAAACTTCAATGTTATGGAGTAGCTTTCATTTCACCCAAGGCGTTTCGCAGGCCTTGCGTCGTTTTCGCGAATTTTTCTCTAGACTCTCGGAATTTTCTTCATAAATATTGCCAGGCATATCCTAGAGATACCTCTGGGATTTATTAGATTTATCTGACATGAGGGAAGCAAAACGATTTCTATAGTCATCGTATGAATTATGAAACGATTTCATATAAATTATCATGACACGCCATGTAGAGTCGTTGATACATACCCCAAGAGATGGAGAAGCTTTTGAAAATGTTATCGCGAACATCCAATGGTGATTATGCATCAGAAGAAGAGCAAAAACTCCACTCTATCACCAGGGGTTGAGCCAGAAGACAATAGGTGTTGATATAACAAGCCTGCTATCAATATTTTCGTACCAGATTCCAATTTTTCCAAGTAATTTGAGCTTGATGCTTTTTGGCAGGCATGCTGAGTGTTTAATGTCCGGTGTGAATGAAAATTATTGATATTTTTCAGCGTGTACAATGGACTGTTATTGTGAAAATTTTTTTGACTTCAGTATAGTATCTAAGTGTTGTTTATTCTTGTTTCTATTCGAGATTGGGTATGCCAAGTTCGTCCAGGGTAAATCTGCTCAATCAGTTATTAAAAAAAGAACTTTTATCGTTTATAATACATTTTTGAATTATATGCCGATTGAATAAGTCTCTTTTACTCTCCTCCAACACCATGAGGACAGTTTTGAAAACTCTGCAATGCGACCCGCATCGTTTCCGCCCCCCAAGCCACCCCCTCGACACTGCCACCTCGTAATGCAGTAAACGGGTTGAATTAATTGTAAATTCGCTGGTACGTGTGTATCTATTTCCCCCTAAACGGCTGTTCGATCGGGGATACTGCAAATAAAGGGCGACATTAACGTCCGCCGTATTCGGCCATTTAATCGCGTCGATTGATTGATAATCCCTCAGGCGCGTCGCGACGCCGGCAGCGTTTTGCACGTCGAAACGTGGAAATCAGACGCAAGGTCGCCGTTTGACTCAGGTGAATCAGAGGTAGAATATCAACTTTCAGGAGAAAATCTTCTGGTTTCTGATAATGGATAATCAATCATCTTCAGGCCCTTTCTCTATTTGTGGTGAGCTCCTCTGAATAAAGTGTTTTCACCTCATTTCTGTAGGTATTTCTGTTGTGAAGCATAGATAACACGTCTTTTTGGCTTCTTCTTAGCTAAGGGTTCTTTGCCTTCTTCAGTGCACTAGACGTGACTGTTATTTAATCTCAACTTTGACTCCCAAGGTGACCAAACCAACGTAAGTAGTTTTGTATCATTGCCTTTCTCGTGCAAGCTATTTCATCGGATCTGCGAATGCGGTTATTTCCTTTTTTTCCAGTTCGCTTTATCTTGCTTTCATAAGAACATCCTCATGTTTGAGACATGGAATTTTGCTGATTAAGGAGGCACTTTCTTTGAAATTTTAATCGGGTTTCTTAGCACATGATGCTTCATGTGCTTTGCATGTAAAGTCTAACGTCGAACAAACATGAATACTATTGTTGGCTGTTATGAAAAACGCCGTTTCCAAGTGGAAGACAGTTTATGTTTAGCCACAATATATTCATATTCATATAATGCCTACTTTCCATGTTCGCAAGATCCAACTCTACCGAACTTTCCGAGCAGACACGTTGTATGTAAACACCTCGCCCGTACAAGCTGCTTTACATATGTAACGCACATGTTACATTGAAGGATGTCGGCTTCACGGAAGCGTGGATCCCATTCAAATTCAATCTCCCAATTTTCCAACTACGATAAGGGTGTATCGCAAACTGACCACCCGCGTCACAAAATCATTCAGACCCCACGATTTACATACCGGGAAGTTTTACAGATGGCGTTGCGTCCGTTTCTTGCCCTCCGTCGTGGAAATTATGCATCGAGGTCCGACATCCGTCGCGCCGGTTTGTGCATGTTGGACGAGACAAGTGCGCGCTTGCGATTGTCATGTCTGCAACTGCTGTTTCACTTTATTGCCGCGAATTATCGCCACTGGGCGAGCGAAGTCGTGTCCGATACTGGAATTTATAACTGAATTATTCAACGTGAATGTTTTAGGAGTATTATTAGGAGAAAGGGTAACGCAATTAACTGAAAATTGTATATTCTGAAGGATCTACCTGCTTTTATATGGATCATTAGAATCGATAGAAATCTGTGATGTATTTAGCGGATAAAGATTTCAATCGACACAAGATCAAATCTTTAGGTATCGTCGTATTCAATTATATTGTAAGATATCACTAAAAATGTGGTTTTACCATGCAGATGTAAATAGAATTTTGGAAATTCAAGAAATAGTTCATTCCAGATATTCTAGTAGGTTTAATATAGATTCGACTGAAACTGGAATATAACTTCTGCTATTATTCTCGAAGTGTTCAGCTAATCTGAAAACTGTACACTTACTAAAGGTTCATTTTCATGTCGTGCAGGTACTTTTTTGAACCTGCAGATCTTGCAAACGAACAACAGCAGTTCCCGTACCAACCCTGCAGTTTTCTTATGAGTCCTGCAGGTGTTCAACTCGTAAACCAAGAAGTAGCGCATCTCTTTAAATCATAAAAACGACGAACACTAATTGGCACAACTAAAAGACATTACCTATCTGCAGAATCGTATTTGGCAATTATCTGTGAGATAAACCTTCGTTTTCATTGTTTTCTAGTATGTGAATTCCTCAAAAATAACCCAAACTGTTATTATCATCTCATTATTTAGCAGTTTCTCCAAAACTTCAACAGTAATGTCTAAAGTGAAATTTCTTACAATTCAAACTCTGTCATAGACTTGTGATGTCAGTTGCTACAAATTCGGTGTGTTTTCTATCGAATATACTTCTTATTCAAGCAATTGTCCAGGTAGATAGCAATCGAGACTTTGATTTCATCTCCTAACTGATGAAACGACAAAGGCCCAAAGCACCAAACAGATTTCCACGCAATGAGTCTTATTAAAATACATTTTATCTATCGATATAATGTATTTTTCTGAAGACCATAGTATGGATATTTAAAGGCAAAGAGTTATTGATTTATTTCGTTAAATGAATATTGTGTATTTTCAGAAAAAAACAACTTATATTCCTCTGTTTAATTACAATGGAACAACAAAGAATTTTCCTCTATTTAATTACAATGGAATAGTTGGAATAAAATATAAAAAGATCCCAATATTTTATTGAACGAGTTGATTATAACAAATCAGAAGGCAGTCTATAGAACTTCGAAGTCGCTTGCTGTATGGAATGAATAATTAATGAAATAAGCTATTGTTTTTGAAATTACACCGATTGTACTGTCATTGATTAATCATAACTTTCTAGATAATAAGTTTAATCTTCTCTTAATGAAGGATGTAATGGACAAAGTTGTCTAATTCTTTTTAATTTATGTTTAAACGAGGTGAAAAAAGACATTGAGTGGGCTTTCTTGTTATCAATGTGATACATATTTCATTGCACGAAGGAATAAAAAGCCTTAGGTGTGGATGTCCTCTCCAGAGGAATGTCAATTGATAGACAGATATTTATTGATGCAATTCGAATGGTTACATTTTTAGCCTATTTAACAGAAGAGTTGAACTTAGAATAAACAGAAAGATTTAAGTCGAAATAGAATATTTACTTAAATATCTATTACAGATTTTGTTAAAATTCATCACACGAGTTGTAGCTTTTTCGCAACGAAATTCGTCTAAACGTTATTTTTAACGCCTAGAATTTTCATCGAATGGACTATATATTTGAAAGAAATGGTCAATACCGTAAAAATTAAGAAAGTCCTAAAGAAATGGAAATCTCAGGTGGGGACGGTCTACTGTAATACATTGATTGATGGAAGGTTAAGTGTATAGTTGAATGTATCAGATAATTGCAGTATAGGATAAGTACCTAGTAATGTATTGTGCAGTGAAGGTACAGGATAGTAAAATTGGGTGAATATGGAAATACAATTTGAATTACTAGGAAGAATATTATTAACTGTATCATCAGAAATTAGTTTTGATTAAAATTTTTCAGCCCAGCTAATTTACCTGGGTGAAAAACTCAACTCTCACAGCTATTTTAGTGTTGTGAGTGTTTTACAAAATCTTCTGCAAATTTTAGAGATGCTCTAAATCTATAATATAAAAATGAATCGCAAAATATGTTGGTAGGCGCATAACTTAACAACGCCTGGACCAATTTTGCCAATTCAAATGTTCTTTGAAGTCCAAGGATGGTTTTCACGACGAGAAAAATTCGAATAATTGCCGGTAAAACCCTAAAAACAGCCCATTTCTTTTTCCCACACAAACGTTTTCTAACTAAAATGTATATATAGTTAACAGCTGGACCTGTGTCACTATTTTTTTTTGTTGTGCTATTATTGTCAGGGAAACAATTCAAGAAATTGCGTATAAAATTGCTATAGAAAGTGCACCGTCTGAACCAGCCTTAAGAGGTCATAAAATTCGAAACAAGAGAAATTCTGACGATTATGTGATTTGCCCAGTCGGCATCAGCCTGCACGTAGTTCTTGTTCATTTCTCGTGTCATATGTGAAAATCTTGCAAACGTTCTCATTTGTTTTCGGTTAAAGACAAGGTAAAGTCAGGATTTCTAGTGTGAAAGCATTTCTGATACAGAACCTATAGTCTAGATTTCCTAATAATCTAATACATCCTCTTTGAAGTCCAAATAATACTCATTGCTCCAAAAGCAGCCACATAGAAGTATACCATATCTTATGTGTGACTTAATTAACGCGAAGTTCGAGATTCTCAAAGCGAAAGTGAAACCGAGGCAGATAAATTGCGGATGACAAATATACTCTTCACGACCTTGCCCGAATTACGTGTTTCTTTCAACCACCACCAATGGAAACTGTAAGAAATTTTAAACAATCATAAGGATCGATATTCACAATATTAAGTCTCAAACAGAACAAAACTGTGGCCAGTTGTACAGCGTACGCGGCAAGTAATGGAGGAGATCGTTAATGAAGACCAGGAAAACAGGGGATCCAGTACTGAGCGCTGGGGAACCCCGATCTCCACCATCACACACTCTCTCCCCACTACCAATGGGTATAATTATAAGTGTCAAAACACCTAAGAATTTGTTATGAGCTCTGACCACACTATCAGCTCTACGAGTAACCACACTACAACATATTTCACAACTGATTTATATATTCGGTTTTCTCATTGGTTGAATATTTTTTCAAGTTTATCATCTTCTAGGTGTCGAAGCATTGTCGAGATACTGTTCTATCCATCAATGTACTCACTGATTTTTCAGTTCGTCACATGAATACATGATTTTTGCTGAACTTGTTTGTCCTTTATTGTTCATTGGTTCTCTTGATTAATTTTGTCTTTCCTATATCTCTCATTTATAAATAGCAAAGTCATGAAATTCTATTCATGCAGATATGAGCAGATATATTTTCTGTCCTTAGAAGTAGTAATGAACTGAATAATGAATACATCGTGATCAACCCCAGCTCTCACAGAGATTACGCTTATAAATTTCGAAAATAAAGACGTACGTCCCCAATAACGCGGGTAGCATGGTGCCGAGGAGGGCGAAGCGCCACATCTCGACGTAAAGTAGGTGAGACGACGTCTTAACGAGCTATTTAAACACCCCCTCGCTGTCTGGGGTGTCAGTAAATTCGCCAGTTAACTTGCCGGTCCCGTTCGCAGCGCCCTCTCCAGGCCTCCGGCGGAGATTTAAAATACGTCGCGTTACCTAAGCCCTTTCTGACGTTGTATTCAATTTAAAATTTTTAATTCCGCTTAAGATCGCGGATCTGTCCGAATTTTTCTTCGTCGCAGGAAGAATTACGGCGGGGATTCTAGACTCGAAATCGTTTATATGTTGTTTGATTTACGGCAGACGACGTTTCGTAGTAAATTGAGTCGTGTAAATTATGACGAAGGGGGGCCCGGATGAAGCTCGAGAGGAGTTTGTGGTTTATTTATATTAATTGTTAAATGAGTCTTTTTCTTTGAATTTTATGGAATCTCTAAAATTCAGTGATGGGAAAGTTTCATTTATCTTCCACCAGAATTAACTGTACACCTGTATTTTTATTTTTTCTCATGTTGAAGAAAAATGGTTGGAATTTAGGAATATGAAATTATAAGGGATGTTCAGCTACATATACATCAACACCAGTAGGTTGATTGGTGAATTTTTCTAGAGTTTAGCAGAAAAGGCAATCAACAAAGTGAAATCAAAATATCAACTACATACGAGGGTGGGGTGAAAAGTTTCCGAGCTGGCCAAGAGTGACGCCTCTAGGTCTACTTTTGGAGCGGCGTCGTACACTACCATTCCTGCTGAGATTGCATGTAAAGTTTCAGTCCAATCGCTACGTTAGTTTGCGTTTGAGAGCACATTGCGCGAGACGCTTCCGTCGTTTTCGTGAAAATGGAAAAATTGGAGAAATGTGCTGTCATCAAATACTTTTATTTGAAAAGTTTCATACCGAAACAAATGAAAGAAGAGATGGATACACCACTTGGAGACCACTCCACATCATATTCAACTATCAAGCAGTAGGTTTCTGAATTCAAAATGGGTCTTGTGAGCACCTCTAACGAGCCTCGCTCCTCAGGACGTGTTGTTGAGGTCACAACTTCAGAAATTCTTGAGAAAAACCATCAAGTATATTGAAAGACCGCAGATTGAAAATGCATGAGATAGCTGAGACCCATTGGATGTAGCTGAACGTGTTCAAAATATTTTGCACAACCTTTTGAGCATGGTAAAGCTGTGTGCAGGATGGGTTTGCTGAAGCTCGACGAAAAACTCATTCGAAAAACATTTCTACCGAAAATTTTGCGCTGTACAGGCTTAATCCACCCCAAATTTTGCGTCCGTTCATAACTGTTGATGAGACTTGGATTCACCACTACACTCCTGAAAATAAAAAACAGTCAAAACAGTGGGTTGGTAAGGGAGAACCAACTCCAAAGAAGGCAAAACCAATTTTATCGGCAAACAAGATTATTGCTACTGTTTTTTGGGGATGGGAGAAGAATTATATACATTGATTATCTGGAAAAGGGTAAGACTGTCACTGGTCAATACTACGCAGACTTATTGCAAGGTTTGAAGGACGAGGTGCAAATTAAACGACCTCATTTGTCGAAGAAAAAAATTTTGTTTCATCACGATGACGCACCAGCGCATTCGTCGATTGTTGCCATGTCCAATATCCACGAATTGAAGTTTGAATTGATGCCGCATCCCCCCTACTCTGCAGACTTAGCCCAAAGCGACTATCACCTGTTCCTAACTTCAAAAAATGGCTTGGCGGTAAAAGATTTGCGAAACTTTAAATCGGTATTTTGAGGAGCTTGACGAATCTACGTTTAAACCTGATATAACCTAATTAGAACACCGTGAAAAAGGTATAATAGTTGATAGAGATTATGTTGAGAAATAAAGCGAAAAACAATTTTCAAACAACGTGTTTCTTGGCCTAGCCGTAAACTTTTCACCCCTCTTACGTACTTCTACGTGTTAATGAAAACTTATGCCTATTTTCAAGATAAGTATTGAAATATTTTTCAGGTTTGAATGTTGACAACCGTTTCTTGCATCCATTTTAAAGTAAAGTTATGAAAACACTGTTCTCTAGATTAACAATTCCTCATTCAACATTGTTGACGAACATTTCTCTATTGCCTCGGCTTCTTTAGACTGACCAAGCCAAACTGAAGAAGAAATGTTGTTATCTGAGCATTAGCTCAAACGGTTTCTTGGGGAAGAATATCAAAACTCTTTCTCTGGATGCGATCAGCGTATATTTTTTCAATTACCTAATAGCCCATTCCGTTTCAATTCAGTACCTATTTTCATTTTCAATGATAAATATCCGGAAAATTTTCGACCTGACTTGAATGCACAAGAAGGGCGATTTCGGCAGCCGTTAATTTATGGCGTTTTTTTCCGGGGGCGAAATAAGGGGATGAACGCCGGGTCGAGGACTCAATTTAAATTAGGCTATTTGTATATTGGGATAAGGAGTTGGAAAACGATGGAAATCCTTCAGTTTGCGTACAGTTCCGCTTGATTTAAGCCGCTTTCAAGCAGATTACTTTCAGGAGCGGACCGCCAGAAAAGATGATCTGTCCATAATTCAGGAAAGGAGAACGGGGATGTTTATATCGGGAGCGGCGTTTCACTTTGTGGCTTTGTGGTCCTAATTTCTAGCCGAGCTACTAGACGACAGCGGCGCGAGCTTCTTCCGCTTAAAATGTGCAGATCACCCCCATACAAACTTGTGCAGAAAATGGAACAAATTAGAAACGAAAAATCTTTGCAGTAAAATTTTCACTATATAGTTGAATATAAACTGAAATTCAAACACTTGAACTTTTGATTCACACTTCACTAATAACATAGCATGACGCGTTTCCTCGTTACCAACTACTTCTTCAGATGCTAACAGAATACTGTCTATCAACAATTTAAAAAAAAACAGGTATAAATATCAAAGGCATTTCACAATTATATGACTCTGGGTTTTGCCCAAGATATTCCATTCTAAAATATAATTTTTATTACCTGAAAAGGTTTAACAAGGGTGAATTGTTTAATTTTATCTGTTCATTGAGTAATTTATTGTTTGTTCTGAATGAAATATTGAAATTATGTTTCCATAAAAAGGTTTTAACTTTTTGTCTTGGTCTTCCAAAGTATGATAAACTATTTTCCGATTTCTATCAGACTGATAAAGAAATACTAATCGTAAAGCTTTCTGATAAAGTTTTTTGTGAATAATTTTTGACACTTGTTCGCAATGTGTTTGATGATATTCAGTTCTTCATTGAAGTTTTCTTCTGATAAAGGAATACTACTTAGTCTATGTATCATACTGTATGATGCGTATCATAGTGATACACATACCCTTGAAGTCTTGGAAATTTCGATAGGCAAAAAAAAAAATTTTCCTATTTGCAATGACCAGGTGGATTTTTCCGTGAAACCTGAGTTATATTATGTAGTTCAAGATATATAAGTGGAAGCAGTACATTCTGAAATTCAGTAACATTGTATACTCTTGATAATGGGTTAACGACCCGAAGCATATGTAGAGTTTTTAATATATTCTGTGAAACTTAAGTCAAGTTTGTTAATTTTAATTTATTCTTTATAGATATAAATTTGCTATGTTCTGTTTTTGAACTGAGTCTTGATGATGAGCTGTCAGCTCGAAACATGTCGACTCAACTACTAGTGATAGTACTAGATGTACTAGTGATAGTATTTTATTACTCAGTATATTTGTGAAATATTTAGTTTAAGATTTAAATTTGTATATTTTTTATGCTCCTCGCAATATTTTGTTCGACTATAACAATTGTTTAACATATTTGCTCCATGAATTATTGACATGTTGAAATTGAAAATTGGAAAATCATGGAAAATTGCAAACAGAGACTAAAATATTTATCAAAAGTCTGAAAAATTGAAGTAACAGTTTCGCAAATATCGGAAGCGTTGCCGAATTCTGGACACGCCACTGGCATCGAGTTCTTAAGGGAACCGATTCGCATCCTCCCTCTATCCCGGTATAAATCGGTGTTTGAGAAGGAATCTCCGCAATGTACGATGTTATTTACCCAACAAGATAGCTTCACTTCAGTTAGACATTCTCGCAAATTGTCATTTCTTGAAGATGATCGCGCCCGTAACTACTCAACGTCGGTAATTCGGTCGTTACAACGTTTATCCTTTGAAAAAGTAGAGAATGTAGAGGCGAAGCAATAACCTTCATAAAAAAAAGATTACTAGCTACAGCGGTGAACTGCTTCAGCTTCAACAGTTATGCCTATTTTGACCAGGAAGGTGAAATTAAAGCTTTCGAATCTTCTTTCTTGAACTATTGAAAATGAACATTTTCAAAAAATTTCACCAATAAGTAAGTCGACGTTTGATAGTCGGTATTAATCCAGCATTTGATAAAGAAGTAGTACTTCGAAACGTCGTCATGCGTATTCGTATTAAAATTATGAGAAAATTCTAAATATTGTTTCATTATTGATATTAATTTTCTACAAGTATCAGCCTCATCAATCATCAATAAGTGAGTAATGGAGATCGAAATTTGGAACGTGATTTAGAAGATCTCTTTGTCAAAACTTTGTTCCTATTATATCTCATTTCTGAACATCATTCATATAATGAAAATATTTTAAAAGATGCATACCAACTGATTATTTATAATGGTTCGACTTGTATTCAAAATAATATCCATGTTTTTAAATCGGAATGTAATAATATAAATAATAATAGCAGATATATTTCGTCAAAAATGTTGAATGAGGAGTTCGCTAGAATAGTAAAGACGTAAAGTAAAAAAAAATAAAGAAATATCAACTGATAATAACAAACGATAATCAACATTATTAATATACAGGGCAATTATTAAAATGTAACCATTATGTCTTTGATATTCAAAACATAGAAATAATCATTATATTCATCATCCAAAGTTGGCTTCAAGATATTCGTCAATTGAATTTCAGCTAGGTACTTAATTATAATGAAATGAATAAAAACACTCAGTTTATACAAGAAATGATTGTGTTAAACTTGCTGGTTTATTGTCACTTCGGAACGAGTTTTCACTTCTGGTCTCAGCAAGTGCTGACAATCAATAGTTTGTAACTATTCTGAGTTGGTTTGAGTACCATCAGTTATTTCGACTTCATTTTAGATAGGCATTATTTGGTTGATGTTAATTTCATTCGCTATGAATTTGTTTTAGGACCTCTGAATAGAGTTGAGTGTATTTGGTCTTCCTGAAACTTCTATATAGTATCTAAGAACAATCTTATGCGACTATGAGTTCCAGATCATCTAGATATTATTTTATGCTACTTTTCAAGGAGTGAATATAATCAGGGATCTTTCGTGGAATTGCCAGGAAGTCTTGGAAGAATTTTCTGTTAGTAAAATGCCCCTAGCACATTTGATTTTATTGGGAAGATATATTTTACAGCAGAAAATTTGCATTTGTGCAAACCTCTTCATGCTAGTTTTTGTTATTCGTGCAGAACGCGTTTTTCAGAAGTCTTTTTCGTTGATAAGTGTTTTGGTGGTTGTCTTCATCTTGAAATCAGTTGATATGCACATCTCTTGTTTAGCCTTCATCAAGTTTTATTCTGTTCATTAATAATACGTATTTTCAATCGTAAAAATTTCGAATATTCTCTTCAAGAAAAAAATACAATCTGGGACCATTTGTGGAATTGTTAGGAAGTCTTGGAAGGAGTTTCTGGGAGTCAAGCGCCCTAGGACATTACATTTTACTTGGAAGTTCATAGCAGAAAATTTGCATCTGTGAAAACTTCTTCATTTTAGTTTTTGTTATTAGCACAGAATAAGTTTTCCAGAAGTGTTTTTCGTTGAAAAATATTGTGGTGGTTGTTTTCATCTCGAAATCAGTTGATAGTACGTATTTTCAATCTTATAATTTTCGAATTTTACTCTTCAAGAAAATTAAACAATCTGCCACCTTTCGTAGAATTATCAGGAAGTCTTGGAAGGCTTTTCAGAGAAAAAGTGCCCCTATAACATTTGATTTTAATAGGAGTATCCAGTTTATAGCAGGAAATTTGCATCTGTGAAAACCTCTTCCTGTTAATTTTTGTTATTCATACAGAAGAAGTTTTCTAGAACCATTTTTCGTTGAAAAGTGTTACGGTAGTTGTCTTCATCTCGAAATCAGATGATATGCACATATCTCATTTACCCTCAATCAAGTTATCATCCAATTCATCAATAATACATTTTTCCAATCGGATAATTTCCAAATCATTGCGTTTAGTCCGCGTCGCAACTTCTATTGAGCACTCTAAAGGCCGGAAAAGAGATACGAGTTTCAATATCTGTAGCCCGAAGGGAACCTTAATATCGATAAGCTAGAAAAACCGCGACTTGGCAAGCGAAGCGTGCATAGAGGAAAATGTGGATGGGTCCTCAATAAAAATTTTATACGGCCGAATTGAAAGGAAACGAAGTGTGCGACCATGTATTTACTATTTGGATAACGTCAATATTTCATCTCGAGTTGTGCTCGGACCTTCGCTGAATTCGGCAAGGAAGTGTTGAAATTTTTTTGTTATATGGAGAATTTAGATACTTGCATTCAGGTTTCGATCTCTCGTCTAGTTTGAGCTATGTGGTATGCTTTACAATAGCACAATTAATCTAATATACTCCACCGTTTTCGTTTATTGATTGTTTTTCTTCATTCTCAACTAGAAATGAACATCAATTTCTTATATTAATGCTAATATTATTAATATGGCCTTTATATCACAAAATAAGAATTCTACTGTACTGACAACACTTAGTTTTCATAATAATTACTTCATAGATTCGAACTCAGTGAAATTGCTGTAGGTACCCCCAGCTGAGAGAAAAAACTATGGATATTCTAGAAAAATTGGGAATTTCTGATTCGCACTAAAAAAAAACTTCAATAGTGAATGCTCACCTTACCTTCTGTTTGTCGCCGTTATAACAATTGTAAATAACTAACTCGATAACTATGATGATCCAGCTGATGTAGATCGACTCAATCGAAAATAATAAATAAATCGATGTAAATTTTGAAAATATCAATAATAATAATAAAATTCATCTAGAAATAGCTATTACAAAATTCATCTATATATTCACGTTCAATATAATAACAATAAATGCCTTCATTGAACCATAACAATAATTTGTACAATAATTTCCGAGGGCGAAGTGTAGTTTACGCCAATCCTACTTAACCCTTCGAATATATCTGTAATGAGGTAATGAAAACACAATTTAACAAAATGCAAGATATACAATATATGAATAATATGGGAATTACACCATAAAAAGAGGAAATAAGAAAGAAAAAAAAAGATATATAACTATACATCAAGAACAATCAAGTCTATCTTACGCTACTCCTACTTTACCCTATGAATATATTTGTAACGAGGTGAAGAACAACACAATTTAACAAGCTGCAATATATACAATATATGAAAAATATTAGAATTACACCATAGAAACAGAAAAAGAAGAAGATATACAACTATACATCCAAAAAACAACCAACCGGATTGATAGTCATTTCCTGGCTCTGAAGCAAGGCGATCCCTTCATTCCTCTTGAATTTGATGATTTGAAAACCTTTCCATTCTGATTTAATTTCATTAGAATATCTTACCGCATTGTAAGTAAACGAACGCTTAAATAATTCCAAGCGAAACGTTGGACAATTCAGAAGTTTTACATGCCTTATAGCCACATCATGCAAGTTCCCTCTGTATATCAACTTTCCGAGGAGATAAGCAGGACGTCTAACCATCAAGATAATATGTACCAACGAACAGATACTTAGTTTGTAGAGATTCTCAATATTTAGCGATCGAAGCTGTTGAATTATATTCGAGACTCTATCATACTTCCTCAAGCGGAATACAAACCTGCAACACGCGTTCTGAATCCTCTGAAGCTGCATTCGAGCACACTGGTTCAGGCAATGATTGATTATTGGTAAACCATAGTTCAAAATTGATAACACTAACGTTTAAACCTGTTTTTTTTTAATTTCTAAGTTCAATATGGTTATGTTGACATATAGGACTTTCAAGGTTGCAAAAGTTTTTTTGACCAACTGCATCACATAGTTACGAAAGCGCATATCCTTATGAAAAGTCAGTCCCAAGTTTCTTGCGTTGTCATCTATAGGTATTCTGTCACCACTCAACACAATATCGAGGTGACCCGTGATTTCTGCCCTTCTTGACTCTGATGCATGTAACAGAAGTTTACACTTTGATGGATTTATCTACTCCGTAATTTTTGTAGCTGCTGAGTTTTTCTTTGCTCAAACCGAATACCAGAATGAAACAATATTCAAAGTGTGGTATTATTATTGACTTAAAGAGCATTAACTCCACATATGTCGACAGATTTTTTTCAATCCTTTTCAGAAAGTTGATGTTCTTAGAAATTTTGGACGATAGACGTCGACGTAATCATTGAAAATCAATTTCTCATCTTACACAATGCCTAAATATATAACAACTGTTGCCCTTTCAATGCTCTGGTTTTCAGTTTCAATGGTTATATTGTCGTTATCTACTCTTTAACTTCAGAGTTCTGAAATACACCTATTTCGAATTAGTCATCCGGCGAATGGTAAGCGAACACTCTGCGTTCGTGTGTTCTATACGCCACTGTTGAAATGTTATCCAGCCATCTACCATCCGTACAATATCCTGTCTTGTTATCTTAACGAGCACGTGCGTTGAAAAAACCGTTCCGGGTTTGTGGCCGCCTTTTGGGTTAGGCAAAGTGAGCTTATCTACGAACATTTGCGAATAAACACCCCCCAAGATACGTCGACATTTTCCTGAACTTATCGAATGTGACATAAAATAAGATTCCCGGCGAAGGGGACATTGGGGGAGGCATTTTCCGTTCTGGAAATTCCGGAATCTCGTGTACGAGTAGCAGTATATAACAGATCATTCTTATGATCTCATACATCAAATCTGGATGAGTCGACGATGGAGAGTAAATTAGAGTGGGTTAAATCAGTGGAATGGGGGAAATTTATACTGAAAGTAAGCGAAATATTGGATTTAATTGGATACATATCGAATAGATAAAAGGAAAGAAGAAGAGTTTCGTCCATTGAACCTTCCTGGAGGAGGATATAGAGGAATATCAAAATTCATCAGCAACTGCAGTATTCTCAATTTTCAAGAACGATCTGGTCGATCTGGTATGAACTGTTGAAGTATTGAAGATAAACAAGAATATAAACTATTAATAAATTTAAATATATTTTAGAATATCAAATTGTTAATATCTTAATTTTGTTAAACAATGTAGCATTGCGGACGATGAAAACATAATCTTTGCTACATGATTTAAATTAATTGGTTGATATGAGGTACTAATGAGAATTTATGATCAAAACTAGGCCGAGAAACATAACCTCACGAAGTCGAGGAGTCAGATTAACACCTTAAATGTTGTTATCAAAAGATATCACATTGCTATTTCTAGTAAAAT
This sequence comes from Henosepilachna vigintioctopunctata, assembly GCA_030704895.1. Taxonomy (NCBI): domain Eukaryota; kingdom Metazoa; phylum Arthropoda; class Insecta; order Coleoptera; family Coccinellidae; genus Henosepilachna; species Henosepilachna vigintioctopunctata. The sequence continues at coordinate 651,258 of JARQZJ010000034.1, forward strand.
TCACCACATTATATTTCATGATATCCAAGTGTGAAAAATTATTATTACACCACAGGGTGATATCATTCAGGACACTTTGTATCTCAAACAATCATGCATAGATCTCACGCTCTTATAAATTTTCATATCGTTCCGCATAAGCCACCTTCATGCAGTCCACCATCTCTAAGAGATCGTTAACAAACAGGACAAATAGTGGGGTTCCAAGATTGGATCCCCGCGGCACTCCCGAAGTTACCAGAAATTCTCTCGATTTGCAATTCTCTATTTGTACGAATTGACTGCGATTACTGAAGTAGGACTCCACGAGAAGTGATAAAATTAACTTCTGATGACTCAGTTAACGCCAATTAACGGACTGATGATTCATAACAATGATGGAACAATTATATCCTATAATCATTCAACAAGTTCGATGATTTTTCGAAGCGCACTTAATATTCACTCTCGAAAGTGATTCGTTCGTTCTGGTTGACAACATTTGTGTAGACAGCTCACTGAGAGTTTTATTTGAAATATTTCTATATTTCGATTGAGAGTCTCAGTATTTACTATATATATCCAGATAATGTTTGGACGTAACTTTATGAAAAGTCTAGTAGCGAAAACTTCGGATCGACGATAGCAATCCGAGTTAGCTAGTCAGCATTTCTTCGAAAACGGCACCATCGACTTCATTTCGTCCCATTTGGCATTCATTACGTCATCTCGCCGTTAGACGGAGATAAGGAAGAAGACGAAAAAAGATATGAGATCGGTATTTCATTAGAGGGCTAGCTAGTCGAGTTAAATTTCACCGGTCCGATCGGATTTCGTATTCGCCGCACATTAGGACCCCCGACTGTTCGTCAACCCCCGCAACCTCCCCGACCGAGAACTTCTTTAGTTGGGTTATCGTTCAAAATTCTCCGCTCGAACGTAACTAATTCAAGTTTGAGACTATTGTTTTCTGGCCTCGCTATCTCTCCGTCGCATCGTCTCGACGTCTCGCTTCGTTCGCATGCTGAATCGTAACTCCGACTGCGCCAGCAACGCGGAGGAAGAGCCAATTTGGCGCGAAACTTTGACACTTTGACAATATGTTTACACAAACAATTTATTTAATAATTCGATTTCCATAAGTTATCGGTCCTGAGGTAAATTCGACGTGTGAAGGAAAAGTTCATCGGGAAGTTTGAGGGGCGCGTGTGTTTGGTAGTAAATAAGGACGAAACTTTCGAGGTTTTTCCGGAAAATTTTCAATGGGACTTGTGCGATCGAATATAGTTTAAAATTCGTCTCGAGAAAGAGCGACAACTAGAAGTAAATATCGGGAGAATATCATCCCATACGTCTTTGTGAAATAAAAAAAAGAGGCTGTGTCACTGTAACGAGAAGTTCCTTTCCGAAGAGAAACGACATATTTGTCTATATGGAAATTTGCTGAGTGTATTCTGAATGATGTAAATTGAGATAATATTTCATTATACTTGACCCTTTCTTGTTAATTATACAGATTATAATTGTTATATATACAGATTTCCAGAAGGTTTTCAATAAGATAAATAATGGACTACTTCATTGGAAATCAATTCCTTTGATTTTTCATTGTTGAAAAATTAGAATTGTCTTTTAACTCTTTCAATTTTCTATGAGACATAAAAAAACATAATCTATATGATGGAGTAATATTTATTTATAATTCAACAATATCCGTTTTACGTATTTCAAATTCTGGAGTACATGAAACGATAGAAGCAAATATCGATGAAGACAAAATTCTTCAGAATAAGAATAATCATAATTTATTCCCCATAGGAATTCCAGGTCTATTTCTTTAATCAACAATTCAGACAATTCCGAACTGGAACGAATACTCCCGAACCTGAGCCGATCGCTTTTTGTATGCTCAATTGAATCTTCAAATTAAAATCTTTTCGTTTCTGTCGTTTAACTGCGAGATGTGTAAATATTGCCGAGTTGAAGAGAATTGCGCTGTTGCTTTAATCTAAGAAACTGAGACTGCTCTTCATGTTGTTACATCATGGTAAATGGCAACACTTAAATTCATTGTTGCTTAGCAACCAGACAGTGGAACCAAAAATCTCAAAGAAGTCCAAGCGTCAATTCGTAGACTTCAATTCTTCATTTGATGAATGTTTTACTCATGCAAATTTCAATTATTTTATTGATAGGCGCTTTCAGCTGTTTGATTTTATCAAGGAAATCAATTCGCTTGATTTTTTATTGTTGCAATAATTGAATTGTGATTTAATGATCTAGCTTATTCATGTTTTGAAAATGGGTGAAAAAGATAGTGAATTTGAAGAAGTGTTATATCGATAGTGTGTGTTTTTGGGTTTCTCAATTTTCCTGGATTTTGAATGACTTGAAAAGCTGCATAATTATTTGGTTCTGTATTCATTTCCATAATTCTTCAAATAATGTAATAATTCATACATTTCCAGAGTGTTATACAATTTTCAATTCAGTTTCACATTGATTCACAATTTCTAAGGTTTCTATGCGTTTTAAAAAGAAGAGCATTTTGGAAACAGCAACTATTGACGTTTTCTTCTCATAGTAAACTTTAGTAGAAACAAAATTAAATTAATTGAATACAAAAATTTACTTGTATTTGCTGTGCTATAAATAATAATATGTAAGTGAAATATTAAAATATTTTGATATATTTCGTTATCAATTTAGTGGGTGATAGATAATCTATGTAATTATTAGTAAACTTGTCACTTCACATTCAATCATTATGATTCACGATTTTGAAATCTTAAGCAACTTTGAAACTCTTTATTGCTGTTGGAATATTTGTTTTCGAACCTCTTCGAATAATCAAAATCTGTGTGCAAAGTAAAAAATACACTCATTTCCCATAGGAACTCCAGGTTTCCATGAATATTTCTTTTATCCAACGTTTCAGAGAATTCCGAACTGAAACGAATACTCCCGAACCTGAGCCGATCGCTTTTTGCATGCTCAATTCAGTGTTCAAAGTCAAATATTTTAGGTTCTGTCATCCCATTGTGAGATGTGAATATTTCCGAGTTGAAGATCATTGCGCTGTTTCATTATTCTAAGAAACTTCTCTTCATGTTATACCATGGGAAATGGCAACATTACATCGCTGTTGCTTAGCAACCAGACAGAGGAACAAAAAATCTCACAAAGTCCACCAGTCAGTATTACTCGTATTACTCTACATTTCAATTATCCACTTATAGGTTAGGCTCTTTCCGATGCCCGATTTCATGCAGGATATACATTTCTTTGATTTTGTATTGTTGAAATAGTGGAATTGTGATTCAATTCTCTTGATTTTCATGTTTTAAGGAGTTATCATGAAAACGGTGGTGAATTTGTAGCGGTTTTTTGAAAGTATGTATTTGTGTTTTTGAATTTGTTTTTATTTTACTGAAGTTTGGAAAACTGAATGCTCTATTTCGTTCTGTACTCAGTTCCATGATTTTTCGAATCAGAATTATGAATTTCGAGACTCACATACCATTTTCAATTGAATTTTAAGTCAGTTTAAAGTGTTTCATTGCGTGGTAAACTTGAATGGAAAATAAATTGAATTAATGAATGAAAAAATTCACTTACTATTATTTGCTGTTCTGGTATATATTGGAATATTTTTATATATTTTGGCCTCTACGAACTTAGTGAATGATAACCTGTAATTATTAGAATTTCGCTTCAGGTTTCAAGAAAAATCAATTTCAGAAATTCAGTCTGACATACAATATATATTGTACCGGGTTTTTTTAGAGGTATAGAACTTGAAGTTGGCATTACTGTTGAAGATGGCGACCGATTTAACAGCTGAGAATTGATTTATTCTCAGTTTGGTTTGGCAATTAATCATGAATAGCCTAACAACGCTTGCAAATAGTGCAATTTTATTTCGAAAATAATGGTTCTTTGCGGAATACATATCGCACACTACGTCCATTTTGTCGTCGACGAAATCGTTCATGAATGACTACGTCAACAAACAAAACTGCCGCATTTGCCGAGTGAAAATAATCCTCAAGTGTTTGTCAAAACACCGTTACATCCAGAAAAACTGACTGTTTGGTGCGCTTTATGGGCTGGTGGAGTTATTGGTCCGTACTTCTTCAAAAACGATGATGGCCAGAACTTTACAGGCAATGGTGATCGGTATAGAGCCATGATTACTAACTTTTTCATTCCTGAATTGAAAAACCATGATGCCCAGGAGCTGTGGTTTCAACAAAACGGCGCAACATGTCACACAGCTCGTGCCACAATCGATTTATCGAAAGAAACGTTTGGTGACCGCCTAATTTCACGTTTTGGACCTGTGAATTGGCCTCCAAGATCTTGTGATTCAACACCGCTAGACTACTTTCTGTGGGGCTCTGTAAAGTCATTGGTTTATGCGGATAAGCCACAAACTCTTGACCATTTGGAAGACAATACTCGCCGTGTTATTGCCGATATACGGCCACAAATGTTGAAAAAAGTCATCGACAATTGGACGTCCAGATTGGACAACATCCGAGTCAGCCGTGGCGGTCATATGCCAGAAATCATATTTAAAATGTAATGCCACAAGATTATCTTTCGAATCAAAAAAATTCTTGTCAATCGAATGATCCATCGTTATTTTATTGCCATTTAAAGTTCTATACCTCTGAAAAAAACACCCGTTATATATTGATGGTTACATGTAAAATTGAAAATTTCTGCAATAGACAAAAAATTTGAAATTCCTGATTAACAACTTATTATGCAACTGCCGGAAAATCCCGGAAAGTAATTCCACCCCGTATGCTACACGAGCTAGCGGTTTGATTCCCGAAATAACACACGGAGCACCCAACAACAGTCCTGGAAAACAGGCGAACAACGCGCCTAATTTCGCGAAATTACCTCCTAAGATATTCATGAAATTCGAAGAATTGAATAAATGAAAACCTCCCGACTGCAGTACTTGAAAATATTTCATTCCTGCCGGGAAAACACACGAATATGATTCTCTCCTTACGTTCGTCTCCTAATAAAACCGAAGAGGTTTAGTACGCCCAGTTCGCAGTAAAAGATCTGTGTTTGGCAATCTTTCGACTTTTTCTTGGAAAACTCGCACAGGATCTCGTAAATATGTAATTGGCAATTCGCACGATTCCCGTTCTTTGTGTCGGACTTTTCCGGTGGCAGTTTTTCCGATTGTTGATGCATTTTTCACTATTTGAACGCGATTAAAATGGTAACAGTGAACGAAAAGTTTCCAAACATCAGATGGTGCAGCTTTTCAATTTATCAAGCAGATAGCTTTCCATTAAATAAACATGAAGATTTTCATTCAGAAGTTCTCTTATTTGCTTTCGTAAACATCATTAATCACTGTCATTTTTCACTAATCAGTTACTTATAATTCAAATCACATTTAAGTAAATTTAATATTGAATACTTGAGTACACAAAGGCAGATCCAAAATTATTTGAGGGGTGATATTTTGGATTCTTCTTACTTGAAAATAGTAAAAGTTTCGCTGAAAATTTGTTTTTCTTAATTGAATCAGGAAATTGCATTTTAGAATACGTAATAATCTCATAAAATGGGCAATTTTGTTAATAATAATATATATAATATAATAATAATAATAAAATTTATTGAGAAACATTTCTGACATCGTAAAATTACATTCAATAATTACAACTAAGAAGAATGCTCACGAAAGGACTTCAGTTTTGATTCTGATCTTCCATTCAGCCCTCTAGCAAAAATTATGGTTCAAACAAAAATATTGGTTCAATTTATATTCACAATAGTATACAACTATATTCGAACAAAATAAAAAAAGAAACAATATTACCACAAAAATATTAAACATTTGAGACAATTTCTCATGGTGAGGGACAATCGTGGTAAAAAAATAAACAAACATATGATACAAAAAATTCATTTATACATTATTGCCTACATTCGAATCATCGAAGTATTACTTAAGGCTTAATATAAAGCCATATTACAAAATATCGCATTTTCACCGCTAATTTTGACGACTGGATACAAATATAAAAATGAGAAAGTTAAATGTTTTTGTGCTCTAACGGTTCAGTTTACATTATTTACCGAATGAACAATGGAATACTGCAGGGGTCTATCATGTATCCAACATTCTTTGTTACTCATTTTCTCTTGTGAGCTACGTTGACGACAATTCTTTCTATACCGACTAATAGTCTATCCATTCACCTTAATCTGAATGCCATTATTTTGAGACTGTTTCGGTAGAATTGGATTTTCACAATATCAAATATCAAATAAGATGTCTTATTGTACTGATAATCACAAAATATCCAAACAGATTATGTACCTCTCGACCAAAGATTCTCTGAATGACATGGACAAAAGGTCCCAATTGAGCGATTTCTCACCTCCTATAAATTTTGCGACAAAATTCCACTCCTTTCATAGTGTTAAAATCTTGGTCTTTTCCTCGTCCGGTATCGGAAACGGCCCGTAACATGAAAGAGGCCCCGTTATCGGCGAGTGGTCTCGGTTCGCTCAGACCGTCCACCATGAAATGATGTTCGCCGACTTACAAACTAGCATCTCAGTACATTACTTCCCGACAAAGCATCAAAAGCAGATTCTCGGCGCGACCTGACACGTCGCCTCGCTCAGCTTTGACGTGCACAGTGTCGTACTGGCCCAAACACTGGGCCACTTTCAATTCTTCCATTTCGTATGGTCTGTTTTTGTCAGACGTTTGCAATAATACCACATGTACCACGTTTGCTTGAAGCTTTACACAGTTGGCCGGTGATAAAATGGTTCAGCTCGACCACTACCATTTAGTTCGTCCTGCGATTTTCCTTTTTATGATTAACTTTGAGAAACTATATTTTCCATTCTTTGGGATACTCAATAGGTGCTTCAACTTGAGTTTCTTACAATGTGAACCAAATAATCTGGATAGAACCCCCATCAGTTTCTTGATACGAAGCATTACTATTATTTTATAGAGTCTCCGACTGAGGAGATTTTTTTTATAATTTTTCAAGCTGTCGTTGGATTGCTTCAGTATTGTTAGCACTTGGAACTCTTGGAGATAAAATGATGATGAGCCAAGTGACCTTCGCTACATGGCTCGAATTTTCGTTGATATTTTTTCTCGTATCTTTTCAGTCTAACTTACTACTAAAAATTACAGTCATTTCAGGGGTACCACAGGGCTCTAATTTAGGCCCACTGTTGTTTCTTCTTTTTGTAAATGACTGAATAGATTACCTAGCAGTTCATAGTCTCATGTATGCTGATGATTTAAAAATATATCGCAAAGTTGAAACATATAAGTACTGCGTAAGCTTACAGGTTGGTCTCACCGCTGTTTCTGATTGGTGTTGCCGGAATTAACTCAATATTAATGTAACTAAATGTAACGTTGTCACATTCACTAAAAAGAAACAGCCTATATAATTTGACTACACAATTAACGAAACCATTCTGACCAGCGTGTCCGAAATTCGAGACCTCGGTATAATATTTGATCAGAAATTCTTTTTTGTGCCTCATATAAATAAAATATATATTCGACCACGACCAATCTGTCAAGAGTGAACGACTGAGAAGAAGAATAAATAAAACAATTTCAACAGCATTCAAATCTTATCAGTTTTTTGTGCGTAATTGTGGATACTTTTCGAATACAAAAACACTTATATGATTGTTTAACGCGCTTGTATAGAGCAAATTAGATTTCGGATGTATGATTTGGCGTCCCATTTACAATTCTCATAAAAATCATTTAGAGTCGATACAACAAAAATTTCTCAAATATCTAATTTGAAGAGAAGATCACGTTTATCCGGCCAGAGGGTACAGCGAAACTGATCTGTTGAACAGGTTTAAAGCGAAATCACTCGAAGTTGGCAGGGACTTGTTGCCTCTGAAGTTTCTGTATAACCTCTTACATGTATATATAGACTGTCCTACCCTTATTGGTCCTATTGATTTTCATGCTCGTAGACAATGTTCACGTTCAAGTCAATTTTTTTCATTGGGTACTCCGAAAACTAATTCCCTCGTACAATGACCCATTAGATTATGTAATCGCTATTCGAGGATTTGTCTGACAAATGCGATTTGAACAGTGCCTAGTTTGCTTTCATAAATCGGGTTTACTTGTAATCTTTTCATGTATAGTGAATTTTTGAGTAAAGCTATATTCTTATTGTCTATTAATATTCATTATGATTTCTTCTTTTATCGATAATCATTTTTTTAAACGTTTGCATTGTATCATTAGGTGTTAATACTGTATATATTTTCTTGAATATTTCCTCTCTAACTGGGTGTTTTCACCTGTAGGGAAATAAAGGCTTATTATTGTTTTTATTATATCTTCAAGTCGTGGAAACTGAATGCAGATGATGATCCTATTTTATCTCATTTAGGGTAGACCGTGTCAACACGTTTTCGGTCTCCGGAAAATCCGAAATATATCCCTGCGACCATATCGTCCGGATTCACTCCCTTTCGACCCCTCTGGCTCGACCTAGGCCGGATTTGGCTTCCGGTCCTCCATTCGCTGACACCTATCACCGTATATTACGAATATCTAGACCCGCCGCTCTCTGTTCCGTTTCAATTGAATGACACTCGAAACTGATTTGATATTATTCATGTCGGTCCGTTTCTCCCGGCGAAATGAACGGACGTACGGACAGATTCGGTACTAGGAGTTTATTTTGGTGTGGATGTGTACGAGAGCGCTCGTCATCGATATCGCGTTGACGTTTCTCCTATGTTTCGATCACTTTTGACAGATGACAGTCGGATTTTCCCTCCGTTTTGTAGGTGGCTGTGAGTTTCATCTTAAATTCAGCCAAATTGAGACGTTTATTTATTTTATATAAAATAAACGAAGTCGAAGAGTATTTTGTTCTTTATTGATAACTAAATTGGCGTATAAACTATCATTATAATAGAGTCTTGATAATAAGCATACCGATCGAAACATATTGACTTATTTTATGATGTTGTGTATTAATCACAACTTTATTATTTGTTCGTTATTGTTCGTGGTGTATTTTCCTGTAATTGGATAGTTACATTTTGGAAAAATATGCTTATTGTTATTATTATTATTATTGAATTTATTATTGTATCATTTTTCAATATAATCGTGAAATATAAGGCCAAGTGTTTAATTCAAATTATAATTACCATTCTCATTCTCATCATATGAAGTTACCAGTAAAAATAGAAGAATTTCTGAATTTTCTTCTTCCACATGTTCCAAGATATCTGCTTTTCTTCACTAGCATGTCACGTCATCCATTACACTTGCCCATACACAATTATGTATTTGTTTCGGGATTCTTACCCATCATCAAGAATTTTAATGAAAAAAGAATGGAAATGTTTCACAAGACGTTATTTTCACATCAGGAGGATTATATATGAGATATTTTGCGAAGCTTGTCTTTCCCAGTAGATCATCGTGATACGAATTGATTTACTAATTTGACAATAATTCCCATTATTTTTAATTAACTCAATCTTGAACTTGAACGATACAAGCAATAAATCAAAATTAACACACTTGGCTTCAGTTTCGCTAAATATATTAAAATTTCTACATATGTTTCGGGTGGTTAACCCATTATCAAGAGTATACGACAGTATATTCAGTAAAAAAGTATTCAAAGTATATTTATTAACAATGTATACTCTTGATAATGGGTTAACCACCAGAAACATATATAGAGTTTTTGATATATTTATTGAAACTTAGGCCAAGTGCGTTGTTTTCAATTTATTGTTTTTAAAAACTATAAGAAACATATTAAGATAATTGTTTTACATTTTAAATTTATAACAACAACTTGTTCAATAGCAATCAGTGTTTAGGTAACCTTCAGGTTACGTTCCAAAAACGTTTTCTAGTTACTTTTTAATCTTTTTAATGAATTGACTTTGACGCTCATTATTTCACAAACGTTTTCGAAATAGAATTTTCGAGAGTTGAGAAAGTGGAATAAAATAATCCTAAATATTACTGAAGTTGATGATTTGAATGTTTGGACTCGTACGTTTCGGTTTTGCCACTGTAGATGGCTAAGACGAAGTGATTGCGTAAGTATATTCTTGGGCCGAATAACTTTTCATTGTACCAAAATTCCACACGCATTTTTTAATTTTCCATAAGGTTGAAAATCTGAATCTGAATATGAAACTAGTCGATTGGAAAATTTTCCTAAAGCCCTCGTATCCGATAAACGAAAGCAGGCAACATATTTTCACCAGTTCCATTCATCTACAACACAGGGCAGAAACAATGCACCATTCAGTGAAATTTTTCGACCATCCCAGTTTGTCTTGACAGCGTAAAAAATATGAACTGCTTATTTGTTCCAACAGCGCGTTTCCTGAAAAGGATACGGAATTAATTTGAATTTCAAATGGAGTGCGGGAATGGACCGGGAATGTGTACTCGCCGTTGTTTTCCAGACCGCGACAATGCTAAGAGTGTCAAATTGTCATGTGCTTCGCGATGCGTTACGTGCTAAATTTCCCTAATGTCTAATTCGAACGGGAAAACTCGCCAGGAGTATTGATACCGTAAATTATGGCGACAAAAATAAATTTGGATTAATGAAAAAATAAAGACGTATGCATATATGTATAAATTCTATCAATCGAATGATCCATCGTTGTTTTATTGCAATTTAAAGTTCTATACCTCTAAAAAAACACCCTTTACAACTCGATTATCATTCTTCCAGTGGGATTCTCTAATAGCTTTTCTGTTTCAATACAGTTTACACTGGATGTCTCAAATAATAATATTTAAGCCTCTTCTATATGGGGTTGGATATTGTTAAATTGAATAGTGAAATTGTTATATCCAGTTCTATCTTATTTGTGTTGAAGGGCATTTACTGTTATTATTATCTGATCATTTGGTGAATAAACGTAGAGAAATCAAGCATGTGTACATGTCGAAAACATCTACGTCACATTGTGATGTACGGCTTGAGGCGTCGGTGTGACCACTAGCACGTGGACTCTGCGTGGAATTACTGAGCAGCAGCTCGTCGTCTAGCATATAGAATCATGTCGAGTGAATTGTCGTGAATGAAAAGTGGCCGCCGCCCGAACTGAAACACTAAACTAACAACTCCCGGCGTCAATTACGTCCCTCCATTTTCCTCCGTCGCGGTTTGCGTCCTCCTGAAATACGATCACTATGCTTAATTAACAGGAACATACCTAAAATAATCTACCAAAATTGAATGAAATCCTTACCAAAATTAATCAAACTATTCGCTTCTGTGTAAGAAACATCTATTTATTTCTGTAGAGCAGCCCCACAGCAGATTATAGTTAAGGTGGCTATATACAAGACTGTAATACACATTCATAACACAGTTCTTAGGTGTTCTCAATTCTAGATATTGCAAAAAATGAGTTCCTCAATTTTCTACATAAAACATCAATGTGTGTTGTCTTTCACGAAATTCTGTCTACATATATTCGAAGAAACTTATTTAATTGGGATGGTGATATAGATAACTCTGTCAAATTCTGTTTTATATTCCCCATATTCATTCCAGTATTTAGCAATGAATCAGTATGTGAAATAACTAATTCTCGTCCAATATCCATTTTCAGCGTGTTTTCCAAGGAGAAAATTGTTTACGCCAGAAGGATGAGTTATCTCAATAAATTCAAAATAACTCCGCGCAACATGGATTCATAAACGGCCACTCACCCAATCACCTATAGTTCAGTTTTTTGGATCCGTCAACGAGTGTTTGGATAAACACTTGATTGTGGCGGGGTTCAGTACTGTCAAATTTGAAAGTACTGAAAGCTCATTTGTTTAAGAGGAGAGTTAAATCTTTACTCTTAACAAAGGCATACTATAGTGTGGCAGACTACTTCGATGATTCGAATGTAGGCAATAATGTATGATATTTAATAGTGTTCGCATTTACTTGATGCAAATCCATTATAATTGAATATAAACTTAAATTCAAACATTTGAACTTATGATTTACACTTCATTGACTATATAGCATGACGCGTTTCGTCGTTACAAACGACTTCTTCAGATACTTACAGAATAATCTGTAATTATTCTGTAAGCATCTGAAGAAGTCGTTTGTAACGACGAAACGCGTCATGCTATGTAGCCAATAAAGTGTAAATCATAAGTTCAAGTGTTTGAATTTAAGTTTATATTCAATAATGTATGAATCAATTTTTTGTATCATATTTTTTAACACAAATGTTCTTCACCATGTGAAATTAACTCAAATGTTTAATATTTCTGGACTAATTTTTTCTTTTCTTTTCAAATAAAATTATATATTATTTAAATTTAACCAATACTTTTGTTTGAACCAATATTTTTGTTCGAGGTCTGAATGGAAGATCAGACTCAAAATTGAATTCAGTCCTTTTTTGAGCATTCTTCTTAGTTGTAATTATTGTAAAAATCGAATGGATGTTATTTTACAATGTAAGGAATGTTTCTCAATAAATTTTATTTCATTCTTCATTTCAGTATGAATTGAATTATACAATTCAACAGGTAATGATGAATCTCTAGATTTATTTCATAAGAATAATCGAAGAAACAATGAACAAATAACCGAAGAAAAATCATTCAGTGGCTTTGAAACCGACGGCAAATAGAGTTAGGTACGTATCGAAGCCGATTCTTCCAGAGAGTTGTCAACGTACCCACTTCATTTTTCACGACTCGAGTCGTTTGTCAGTAAGTTGGGAAACAGCGTAATGACTTCGAAAACAACGAACGGGCGTAGCAAGTTGAACTTGTGGCAAGGAACGCAGCCACCTCATATTTTTTCTTTCTTCGCATTTTTTCAGACGCGCAGGACCGAACGATATTTCTAAAATTATCAGCTGTTATTAAATCAATTGTTCTCTAGAAGTGTTCCATCAGCAAATACGAAATGATCTGTAATTTCCATTATTTTCATTCGCAAATTTATCTACATTAATATTTACGGCGGACATGTTTCAATTCCTTAATTATTTTTAATATTTTCAACACTCAAATTACGAGTAGAGTTAGTAGTCAGAATATTTCAATTTTCCATGTTCCAAAATTAACGATTAGTTGTAATAACGGGTGTTTTTCAAGAGGTATAGAACTTCAAGTTGGCATTACTGTTGAAGATGGCGACCGGTTTAACAGATTAGAAGTGATTTATTCTCAGTTTGGTTTGGCAATTCATCATGAATAGACTCACGCCCAAACAACGCTTGCAAATAGTGCAATTTTATTTCGAAAATAATGGTTCTGTGCGGAATTCGTATCGCGCACAATTTTGTTTAGCGATGAAGCGCACTTCTGGTTGAATGGCTACGTCAACAAACAAAACTGCCGCATTTGGAGTGAAGATAATCCTCAAGTGTATGTCAAAACACCGTTACATCCAGAAAAACTGACTGTTTGGTGCGCTTTATGTGCTGGTGGAATCATTGGTCCGTACTTCTTCAAAAACGATGATGGCCAGAGCGTTACAGTCAATGGTGATCAGTATAGAGCCATGATTACTAACTTTGAACGCTCGTCCATTTGGAAGACAATATTTGCCGTTGATGCCGATATACGGCCACAAATGTTGGAAAAAGTCATCGAAAATTGGTTGGATAGATTGGACTACATCCGGGACAGCCGTGGCGGTCATATGCCAGAAATCATATTTTAAATGTAATGCCACAAGATTGTCTTTCGAATAAAAAAAAATTCTTGTCAATCGAATGCTCCATCGTTGTTTTATTGCATTTAAAGTTCTATACCTCTAAAAAAAACATACTATATAATCGAACAATATCGATGGGCGTTACAGGCATTTTCATCAACAAAATTAATTTGAAATTTCATTTCGATTTTTTATTCACGAAGAAAAAAAACCCATTTTCAATTTCTTATTTCGTTTTGATTTTCCATAAACTGTTTCATAAAAAAAAAATTAATTTATAATTCCTACGTTAACATCAAATCAGGATGATAGCAGGTATTCAATCATATATATGTTCAAAAAATATGAATACCAAATATATATAAGAAATAATTAAACAAATGAAATATATTGTGAGCACTGCCATTGCCTTATAATGATAATAATAACAATAACATCTATTGAGAAACATTCCTTACATTGTAAAATTACATTCATTCAATTGAAGTTGTTCATAAAAACTAAAAGGAATGCTCACAAAAGGACTTCATTCAATTTTGAGTCTGATCTTCCATTCAGCCCTCGAACAAAAATATTCGTTCAAGTTTAAGTTTATATTCACAATAATTACAACTATATTTGAAAATAAATAAAAAAAAAATTTGAGAAAAAGTTGAAAATTTTAATACTCTGATAATAGAGTGAGTGCTCAAAATACCTATCTTCATTTTCTTTAACATATACCTAGTCAACATCTATAAATATATAAACAAGATATGGTGAGTATGTAAATTTTAATGAAGATAGGTTTACAAGATTTGATGAATATTGAATATTAATCGCAGTATTCGCTTCTGTGTAATAAACACCCCATTTATTTCTGTAGAGCAGTCCCACAGTAGAATATTATAATTGAGATGACTAAATACAAGACTGTAATACACATTCATAACACAGTTTCTAGGTACGAAGTTCTTAATTCTAGAGATTGCAAAAAATGAGTTACTCAGTTTTTTACATAAAATAGCATTGTGTGTTGTCCATCTTAAATTTCTGTCTACATATATTCCAAGAAACTTAGTTGACTTGGATGATGATATAGTGTTGTCTCCATATTTAACATTCAAGGTTTTGATTCCATTGCCCTTCAGACAAAAATGAACGCATACAGTTTTTTCAACGATGACTATCAGATTGTTCACTCGACACCAATTTACAAACTCCCTCACAATGAAGTTGACTCCAGAAGTTCTTCAGGAGGCCTGCCAGAAACAACCATCGATGAATCATCGACAAATAGTGTCACCAAAAATCGGAACAACTTCGCCTAGAGGGTGAATCTCTTTTGTTGAAAATATTGATGAATAAAATTTGTCTTTGAAAAATCTGTCAAATATTATATAATTACTTTCGATATATTTCAAATTAAGAAATTGTGATCGTAGTGTAATGTTGAATGAACTTGAATGAACTAAAATTTGCAAATAATAGATAAAAGTGGTATTTAACAGAGTACAGCTTGTAAAACATTTAGGATGTAATTTACTAAAAGAATGCATCAACATTTGGTAACTCAAAAGCCAAAATTTAGATCTGTAAGGTCCGGTCCTGCATCTCACTGTCCCCTTCTGCGGACTGAACCTCACTGACTAACTTCTATTGACTTTTTTCATCCCATCAATCTGGAGATAACATGATTCCGCTGTTTCTTTTCCGGGAGACGAAAGAACTTAATGATTTCGTAGAGCTACAGTCTCCGGTAATGGTCTTTCGTTATTTTATCGTGTCTTCTCTACTTCGTGAAGTGAAAACGACCTGAATATTCCCAATTTTCGGTTTATCAATATCTCGCAACTAAGTTTAGTGCTTTTCCTTGGCGCTTTTAGGAGCAGTAGGTTGTTTTTAGTCCTATTTTCCCGGAAATCAAGAGTCGTCGAATTCTGTCGAAAGTGGATGAAACACTCGATTCGATTATGATTTTCATGTAATCATCATCTGAGGAAGCTAGTATTTTTCTAGCTTTACTATACTCTAAAAAGTACTCTATTTTACTTAATAGAGTACAACATGTTAAATACGGAAACTATCCGCCAAAACCATCAATTTGTGATTATAGAATTCCGCAAAGAACTGTTTTGGGACTGTTACTGTTTAATTATAAGTATGTAAAGAATTGTGAAATTTCGATATTTGCTGACGACGTGATGTATGTTGTATACTACGGGCATTAATTTAAAAGAATTAGCTGATAAAATTAATAATGACCTTGATAGTTTGCATACATGGTTGTGTGATAATAGTCTTTGATTAATACTGATAAATCGAAATGTATTTTTGTGGGAAACAAAGCAAAATTAAAAGGGTAAAATTTCGAGAAAAGTTAATTTCTTAGCTAGAATGAGTAATTATGTTTGAGTCGATAATATTACCACATATAAACTTTAGTTCAACTGTATTATTCACCTTGCCTCAAAATGATATTCAAAAGTTGCAAAAGCTCCAAAATAAAACATTTGGGTTATATTGAAGTGCAATTGGTACACACCTGTATCACTTATGTTAGAAACACTAGGTTATTTGAATATTAGGCAGCACATCTATAATATAAAAATGAATCGCAAAATGTGTTAGCCTAGACCAATTTTGGCAATTATTCTTTTAAAATGTTCGATGAAGTCCAAGGTTAGTTTTTACGGCGAGAAAAATTCGAGTAATTGCAGGGAAAACCCTAAAAACAGCCCATTTTTTAAATATTGTGAATCGAAATTAACGATATGAAAAGATTGGTTTAACTCCTATCGACCTGCATTCAATTATAACGTTGAAATAGATTACAGTTCACAGCAAATCGTTGCTATTGGACCAATGAACGTTGTGTGTCAATATTGCACGGAAAGTTTAATTGTTAGTGTTAAGAAAATACTACCAATGATGCGACAAAATATTGCGCCAAGAGTCAAATCAAATAGACGCTATTGGTACAGCCACCAGAGCCACCTTATTTATTCGTTTCCGGGAATGGACTTCATTCTGAACATTTTTTGACTTATATCCAGCAAATATCTCATATAATCCGTTCAATTATAGAACGGACAGGTTAATAACTTTCACTACATCAAACGTGTTGATATAGAAATTTTTTGATAATTCGAATGATTTGAAATAACGGGAAGTATTGCAGTCCCTTCGTAAGTGAGTAAGTCCCTGGATCCACACGGGATAAATATTAAAAACAGGTTAGTGTAGCACCAATAGCAACATGTCTTTCCAGCTTTTTGAAAAATATTCAGAGAAAAACGAATGGGCGTATGAAGTTCGCCGAGTCAGCTAGTATTATATAAAACTTTGGAGTTTGTTTATAAAATAAAATTTGGCAAGGTCCCTAACTAATCATTGACCGTGTAAAATACGTCGAAGATGATGGCTACCGAACAAGATCTAGGGAGCACAATGATTTTTATTATGTTGATAAGTGTAGTACATCTAAATGCCTAAATAACTTATCTGCGATGATTTTATTCAATAGCCCAGATTCGCAACTAAAATTATTTGAGAATCCTGATTTTGAAAAATTATTGTACCTTTTTGTTAAAAACAATATTTAATTCAGAAATATGTTTTTTGTATACATAATTTCTCTTTTGTTAAGTTCATTAGCTATGCTAAATAAAGTTACTTACTCGCTTACTTACTCTACAACTTCAAATATCAATCAAACGTAACATCATTAGTTGAGAAATCGAATCGATTCTAGATAGCCGTGGCTCGAAAGAAAATACGAGCTGGTACCTTATCCGACATCCGCATATGTAATAAAGTCGTCCCCGTACAATTCTACTTCGCTAACGATAATAACGCTGCGTCGAAAGCAACAATCACAGTCGATATAAACGGAACTCGTTCAGGGCTAGCTAATCTTTTCGAATCGCTGTAAATCCCCGCCGAAGCCTACTTTGGGAAACGATAGGGAACGTTTCAATCGCGCGTAATTATTAGTAGGTTGTGGAAAGCGCGAGAACCGAATACCGGGAATCGTAGCACGGATTTGAAACACGCGACGCTAGTTTGAACGGCGGCTTGTTAAAGAGAAGAAACGGTAACGACACTTACTGAAAACTGCGTTTTGCGCGTCGTCTTAAAATCAAACTCGGATTGAAATATTGATGTCGAATTAATGTGTGTAGTCAATTATTGAAGCCACCAAACTAAGTGATTTTATAAGGGATTTATTACTAAAATAACTGGATAATTTTCCCTCAGGTCAATACTTCTTCGAATCTAATTAAATTAACTCTAATCATTTGAAAACCTTCAAATCTTTTTTTTAGGTTCAAATATTTTCGTAAAACAACTGTGACGATATACTCGGAACTCTTTTATTTATATTATTTATAAACGACATGCCTGCGAAGTTGTCTCGAACAAGGTTAGTGAAAATAGGCAAGAGTTATTGTCAGAGACCTGACATTGGTCTTGGGGTGCCGCAAGGCTCTTTAGTCGGGAATCTTCTATGTTTATAAACGATCTGCCTGCGAAGTTGTCCCGATTTTTGGTGACAATATTTTCCGAAGATTCATCGGTGGTTGTTTCTGGCAGAACTACTGAAGAACTTCTGGAGGTGTGTGAATGCATTGTGAGGGAGTTTGTAAATTGGTGTCGAATGAACAATCTGATGGTGAACGTTGACAAAACTGTATGTGTTCATTTTTGTCTGAAAGACATTGGAATCAGTATCTTAAATGTTAAATATGGCGACAACACTATATCATCATCCCAATCAACTAAGTTTCTTGGAATATATGTAGACAGAAATTTGAGATGGACAACACACATTGATGTTTTATATGAAAAATTGAGTAACTCATTTTTTGCAATTTCTAGAATTAAAACATCGTAACTAGAAACTCTTGTATGAATGTGTATTACAGTCTTGTATATAGTCATCTAAATTATAATATTCTTCTGTGAAACTACTCTACAGAAATAAATACGGTGTTTGTTACGCAGAAGCAAATACTCGATTAATATTCAATATTCATCAAATCTTGTAAACCTTTCTTCATTAATAATTACATACTCACCATACCTTGTTCAATTATTTATAGACGTTTGCTACATAAGTATTAAAGAAAATGAGGATAGTTTTCTCTAAATTGAATAGTAACCATCAGTATTTTACAAGGAACAGAAATATGTTACTCATTCCTAAGCATAACACAGTTAAATTTGAGCACTCTCTCTATTATCAGATTATTAAAATTTTCAACCATTTACCATCGAATTTGAAAGTACTGAAAGCTCATTTGTTTAAGAGGAGAGTTGAATCTCTGATTTTAACAGAGGCATACTATATTTTGGCAGAGTACTTCGATGATTCGAATGTAGGCAATAATGTATGAATCAGTTTCTTCTAATATATGTTTGTTTATTTTTTAACCACGAATGTCCCTCACCATGTGAAATTGCCTCAAATATTTCTGAGGTAGCTTTTTTCAAATATAGTTATTGTGAATATAAACGTAAACTTGAACCAATATTTTTGTTCGAGAGCTGAAAGGAAGATCAGACTCAAAACTGAATTCAGTCCTTTTGAGAGCATTCGTCTTAGTTGTAATTATTGTATCAATTGAATGAATTTAATTTAACCATGTAAGGAATGTTTCTCAATACATGTTATTCTTCGTCTTCCTTCGATTTTGGGCGACTATGGACCACGTGAAATAACTTTTCATGAATATTTTTCTCCATTCTTTCCTTTCCTCCAATACTCCTTCATTCGTTCTCCATGCTTTTTCTTCTTTATTTTGTCCATTTTGCTCCAGTCTTCTTTTTTCCTTTTCTTGAAAACTCCCGAATCCCTTGATCTTCTTGCAGAATTCTTTACTCCTCTTCACATCCTCTCCATCGATTTCCATCTCTTCCATGTCTTTTCTGACCTACTTGCTCCATGTTATCTGAGTCTGAGTCTTGGGGTTTCTGCCGAAGTAATTGAACAGTCTCTTGGTCAGTCTTCCTTCATTCATTCTTCTAATGTGTCCGTAGAAAGTCACTCTTCTTCTCCTCATTGTGTCAGTTATCTTCTATGTCTTTGTGTAGATCTTTCTATTACTTTTCACTTTCCATTTTCCATCTTCCTACTTTGGTCCCAGGATAACAGTCAATACATGTTATTATTATTATTTCACGAATCTTTGCGAAGGTTTCTTTGCACTGTCCTAGAACACATTGCGAAAAAGCTTCTGTAATAGTGATATTTCCGTCACAATTCTTTAATCATTGTTTGTGAATCTAAAATAAAGTGTTTTAGTTGCGATTTCAATTTTCAAATGGCTTCAAATCAAGTAACTATACAAAAATATAGCCGTAAATATACAAAATTAATTGTTTTCGAGAAATTAATCTTTATCGAATTGATATTCTCCGCAAAAATTGAATGAGACAATAAACTTCAATAACGCAAAATGTTCAAGGTTTTTTTGGCCCCACAATTTATCAAAAAATTCAACAGTTTGAATAAGAACACTGCGTTTCGTTTTCGATTGAGAATTATTTTGTGAAATTGCAGTTGTATGAAATAAAATCGATTGTTTTTCTTCAATTTATTTCAAATCATGTTTCATCAAGAGATCAGACAATATTGGATGACCTTTTTCAAAAAATGCCAATAGATTTCACGAATTAAAGGGAATCTCACGAAATTTCGGATTTACATTTTTTAATAAGTAAAAATTAAGATGAGCTAATAGGTTTTGAAAAATCGGGGGTATATAAATCAAATCTTGATAGATTTTTTCAAATGTAGGACAATTTGGTAAGAAGTCCGGTTCAAAAATAAAACAGACTTATGTAAAAGAAATCTCCTCACAAACAATCTGGTAGTAAAATACGCATTGTTTAGAGAAGGATGGAATTCCTTTTTCATTTTTTGAGTCAATCAAGCCATCATAAATTTAATAATTGATGTAGAAAATAATAGATAGTAATAAAAAATAATTTCCATCACTCAAGACAATGGAATAAAATGTTTAGATAAAGATATAGGAGATTGGACGTTTTTTCAGTATATAACTGCTTTTATTATGGAAGGTTTTTCGCGTGTAGTATATGGAGGGTGTGTTCCTAACTCTTTTTATTTTGTCGACAGGGTGTATTTGCGTTTTTCCTTGAATAATTTGTGGGCGGAAGGGTTCTTTACGAATTAGCTACGTAGTGTGCGTAACGAACTTGGACGTTATGTGACTGTTAACGAGGTTCGGTGGAAAGAATGTTTCATGCTACAATTTGTGAGAAATTCGGAACTTGATTCAAAAAAGCATTGATAAAACTCTCATTTCAACAACTAATGAAGTTTTATGCTAAGCAATTCTCACTGAATGAAAATACTGCTGACAGAATCAAATTAAAGACTGTAAAAATAGAAAAATGTTAAATGCATATGAATGTTCCATTTTCAAGACTGTCATTCTTATAAAATATTACACTAATACTATCAATTCGGAATAGTACACTTCGACGTAAAATCAATAGTAACTCCAGTTTTGACTGAAGAGGATTAATACGTATGAAGATGAATGGTACGAATCAAAAATACACTGAGTGATGAGGAATATGTACATATGGGTGTACCACAGGGGACGGTGCGAGGTCCTCCACTATTTGTCACGAATATTAGCTTCCTCTTTGATCTTCCAATTGGGGATAGAGAAGCGTCTCATCTTGATGATACCGTGTTTGTGTTTGGGGCAAACGATTGGCAAGGTGTTAAGAGAGAATCGAAAATGGGGATTTCAATCGTAAATAATTGGTTAGATCACTAACATATTCTCATTAATGTTTCTAGAACATATTGTTTAGTGTTCTCTTATCAATCTGAAGCTTATCCCGGAATCAATCTGAAGTTGTCCCGGTTTTTGGTGACACTATTTGCCGATGATTCATCGGTGGTTGTTTCTGGCAGGACTCCTGAAGAACTTCTGGAGGCATGTGAATGCATTGTGAGGGAGTTTGTAAGTTGGTGTCAAATGAACAATCTGATGGTGAACGTTGACAAAACTGTATGTGTTCAGTTTTGTCTGAAGGGCAATGGAATTAGTACCTTGGATGTTAGATATGGGGACAACACTATATCATCATCCCAATCAACGAAGTTTCTTGGAATATATGTAGACAGAAATTTGAGATGGACAACACACATTGAGGTCTTATGTAAAAAATTGAGTAACTCATTTTTTGCAATCTCTAGAATCAAGAACATCGTTCCTAGAAACTGTGTCATGAATGTGTATTACAGTCTTGTATATAGTCATCTAAATTATAATATTCTGCTGTGGGGTTGCTCTACAGAAATAAATAGGGTGTTTATTACACAGAAGCGAATACTTCGATTAATATTCAATATTCATCAGCGAACATCTTGTAAACCTATCTTCATTAATAATTACATACTCACCTTACCGTGTTTATATATTTATAGATGTTTGTTATATGTTAAAGAAAATGAAGATAGGTTTATTAAATTGAATAGTAATCATGAGTATTCAACAAGAAACAGGGATGTGCTACTTATTCCTATGCATAGAACAGCCAAATTTGAGAACTCTCTCTATTGTCAGAGCATTAAAATTTTCAACCATTTACCATCGAATTTGAAAGTACTGAAAGCCCATTTGTTTAAGAGGAGAGTTAAATCTCTGCTCTTAACAAAGGCGTACTATAGTGTGTCAGAGTACTTCGATGATTCGGATGTAGGCAATAATGTTTGAATCAATTTTTTGTATCATATATTTGTATAATTTTTTAACACTAATGTTCTTCACCATGTGAAATTGTCCCAAATGTTTAATATCTCTGAGGAAATTTTTATTTTCTTTTCTTTTCAATCAAAATTGTATATTACTGTAAATATGAGTTTAACCAAGTTTTTTGTATGAACCAATATTTTTGCTCGAGGGCTGAATGGAAGATCAGACTCCAAACTGAATTCGGTCCTTTTGAGAGCATTTCTCTTAGTTGTAATTATTCATCAATTGAAATGAATGTAATTTTACTATGTAAGGAATGTTTCTCAATAAAATTATATTATTATTATTATTATTATTATTATCAAGCTTATCACGTTGATCAAAGCTTCTTATTATGCTTAGACAATAAGACACATAAGTGGCAGACTTCTCGACAATATTCTTGTTAATGTTAATTATGTGCAATGTTATCTCTCTAAGAATAAATATTTATTTTCGCTTAACCTCGTTTCATTTTAAATTTATCCGCTTCCATATTAAAATCCCAATTCTAATTGTCCTCGAAAGCTCGTAAATATCAGACCGATAGTGCAAATAAAAGTCTGCGCGAAAAAGAACTAAAGGAAGCTACAACTTTGGCGGCGAAGAGTCTTTATGCAAAAAACGCCAACCTCCAACTTCTTACCTGTCTCGTTTAATAAGGAGTAGAACTCAAAAGTTCCGCAAGGCGAAATGAGGCGGTCATTAAACAATACTAATGAAGAGAAGCAAGCAACCACTTTAGTGATCTGCTTTGTTCTCAATGGGCATAAAAAGGCGAATCATCCCCTCGCAAGACAAAGGCCTGTTGTCGTTTCGTGTACTCGTCGACAGAGCTCGGGGTGTTTTCCATCGTTCTAGCTTGGTCAGGGTCGGCATTATCATTAACACTGCATTTTTTAATTTTTGTATTGTTGAATATTTGTCTTCTAATGTTGATTACCCCACCTGGCTAAGTGGAGATAACAGTATAAATTCAATTATTTGTATTGTTTAGAACATTGAACATCTGAATGAATTTTTTTGAACATGTAGACGAATAAATCGGTACATAAATTCATACACCAAGAAATTTTTTGTAAATTACCAGTTGAACATTTTCAATAAACTTCAAAACTTATTTCAATATCGAATTTTGTCTCTTGTAGTACTAAATCGATTGATATAAAATCTATAGGAAAATCTTGCCTACTCATCATGAAATTTTGTGTTCTGAAAGTAGGAAGCTAACAATTTGGATTACTATTTTCCAAAGAATATTTTATGGAATTGAAATGGAACTTGTTGAAACCTTGGGGAACACCTCTACCATGCGAAATAATAATAATAATAATAAAATTTATTGAGAAACATTACTCACATTGCAAAAATACATTTATTCAATTGATAAAATGATTACAACTAAGACGAATGCTCACAAAATGACTGAATTCAGTTTTGAGTCTGTTCTTTCATTCAGCCCTCGAACAAAAATATTGGTTCAAGTTTACGTTTATATTCACAATGATATACTACTATATTGGAGAAAAAAAATTACTTTAGAAATATTAAACATGTGAGACAATTTGACATGGTGAGGGACATTCTGATGAAAAAATGAACGAAAATATGATACAAAAAATTGATTCATACGTTATTCATACGCCTACATTCGAATCATCAAAGAATTCTGTCACACTATAGCATGCCTTTGTTGACATCCATGA
Organism: Henosepilachna vigintioctopunctata; assembly: GCA_030704895.1. NCBI lineage: Eukaryota > Metazoa > Arthropoda > Insecta > Coleoptera > Coccinellidae > Henosepilachna > Henosepilachna vigintioctopunctata. Next base: position 675,435 of record JARQZJ010000034.1, read on the forward strand.
CTTAACTCTCTTCTTGAACAAATGAATATTCAGTGATTTCAAATTTGACGGTAAATGAGTTCTTCAGGAGACCTGCCAGAAACAACCACCGATGAATCATCGGCAAATAGTGTCACCAAAAATCGGGACAACTTCGCAGGCATTTCGTTCATAAATAATATGAATAAAGGAGATCCGAGTACAGAGCCTTGTGGCACCCCAAGTGCAATGTCATGTCTCTGGGCATATCTCTTGCCTATTTTCACTACCATCGTTCTCTCTTCTAGGTAACTATAGAATATAAAACCTAAATCGTAGCATTTATCAATGTTATTCAAATTAACTATAGTGTTCTCTCCTCTGATTGTTCACATGTTTATTCGGCAATAGGTAAAAGCATGAGGAAATGGTCGTTAGACCCTGCAAAATATCGAAAAATATAGATAGTAAGCCTACTTCCTGATATTTGAGGACCTACGGGCTACAAAAGTTTTCGAAGGCTTATAGTAGACGTAGAAGTTCCAATTTTTGAGTGTTCTCGGCGCATATTTCATATAATTCTATTTCAAAGTTTGAATGGTGAGGAAACAGGTTATTCAAATATTTCGTCAGACCGTAAAACCCATCGTTATGGTGAAAATTGGTCACAATTTTTCGATGAAACCACGTTAATCTCGTGAACAGTTTTCCTTGCAATTTCAATTTCCAAGCTTGCAATAGTTTCAATTGAATTTCAATATGAATCATATTTCTCCTAGATACAATACTGTATAACCATAGAAATATTTTTCAAAATCTATTTTATGATTTTTTTTTTGATTAATTCTTGAAACGTTCTACTGATCAGCGCTTCAATGAAAATTATACCCATTCACATAGAAAATCGATAACCATCGAAGCAAAAAATAGCGAAAAGCTCGAATTATTCTGGCACCCCAAATACGATAACTAGCTTTTCCTATCGTAATTTCCACGGTGAAAAATGGAGCATAAACGCGAGATATTTCGAAAAATGCATTGTTCCTGATTGAATGGAAGTGGCTAATAAGATGGGCAAACTGAAACGAACTCAATTTAAAGACGCGCGAATCTAAACCTTCGTTTTCTTATCGACTGGCCAGCCGTGATTTTCGATTCCGTAGGCCGTGTAATTGATTATGTGTTAAGTTAACAATGAATAAATTCTAGAAACCAATTTTCGCAAGTAGTCATTCAGAAGAAAGCCAATCTTAAGCTATGGGGGATATTGAACAATCGATTGGTGGTGACTAAAAAATTAATTTAAATGTGAGAGTGCCCAATATTTGTATTGTAAGACTCTCATGCGATCAGAAATTCATAATTCCAAAAATGGACAGGACTACCATAAAGCTATATTATACGTCTAAATATAAGGGTAGTTTTTTTTATCTTGCTGTATATCTGGTGAACCAGATATTGCTCCTTGTCCCACTTGGTGAAAGTCTCTTCGAACGAAGAATGTGAAGCTGGAGTTACTGAATATTTCGTCTTAGTTTTTTCATATATTGTAGCACTTTTTTGAGCGCTTGGTTGCGAAGTGACCCTGTATCTTTCTTCGTATTCTAATACCTACCTACTTGATGACTATGCTCAAGACGACGCTATAAGAACAACTCGTTATGATGTGCACCTGATACGAGGATTGATAACAATTGGGTTTTTAGCCCCACTACCTACTATCGGATTTTTGCATCACAACCTTCTACCGGTTTTTTTTCGTCAACTACTACCGGATTTTTTTTCACTAACTACTACCGGATTTTTGCATCATAACCTTCTACCGGATTTTTCTTCGTCAACTACTACCGGATTCTCCTTCACTACCTACTGCCGGATTTTTCTTCACTAACTACTACCGGATTTTTCTTCACTGCCTACTACCGAATTTTTCTTCATAAAATACTACCGGATTTTTCTTCACTAACTACTACCGGATTTTTGCATCATAACCTTCTACCGGATTTTTCTTTACGTGCTACCACATTTTTTGCATCAATGAGTGGTACTTGGATTTTCGTTACATTACTACTACCGGATTTTTCCGGACTGCTACAAAGAACATTGAGCTCATTCACTAGGTCAAAAAATTCAACGACAACGCTAAACCGTTACAGTGGAATCCACCTCACGTCTACTAATATCAGAGACATAAGCTAAGATATAAGTTTATAGTGTCAATAGAATTTTCCATATTTATTTTGTTTCTATCAGATTATTATCTACACAGTATTCTTGTCTCATAACGCACAAATAACAACTCATATTTTACATTATTAAACAAACCCCAATTCTAAAATATTTCTAAGAACCATTTTGAGAGCTAGCCGATATATTAGTAAACTTCCATTAACTCTTCAGAGTAATAGTAGGTATCTCTGAAAAAGGAAACGTTACAATATCTTTTCGTATTAATTCTGATTCGATATAAATCGAACGATTGTTGAACTTGTACAGGTAAAAATTATTACGTTAAATTCATTGAAATTAATCGCTTTTAATTTGACATCATCATTGAAACCCTTTTTTGAGCTGATTTCTCTCAAACTGAATTCGCCTCTAGTTGACAAAGCTTTGAAAATAATCTACCCGTTCTCGAAGTGAAGAAACGGGAGACATAGATGGTCTTGGCAGGTTCTTAAGACAGTTGACATCTCAGAATCAGGTTATAATTTTACATGAGAAGATAAGACTGGACTTCCTTTTTCTACTTCTGTTTAGCATTTCGTCTTTTTTTATACATACATTTTCCTTGTATATCTTCTTGAATTGACTCTGATTTTATGTGATGTATTCTGACTCACAGAAGAGTTGAAGAATGCTGAAGAAAACGCTTTTGTATACTTGAGTATTCAAATGTACACACTAAATTCATTCATTTTTTATCATCAATATTTTTCCTCAAAAGTGTGTTTGACAAAACTTCTGACTATAAAAATCTTCACAATAATAAATCATTTTCCAGTTCATTCACTCCAGTATTTCATTATTATCCTCCTGAATAACTACTTCGTTTGATTTTTTGGATCCAACATTGTATTTTTTTGCAATAAATCTAGGTCCTTACAGCTTTGGAGTGTAAATTTGTCAGATTAGAGACAGATCTTCCTCAAAAAGCCCACGAAAACGGACTTTATGATAGAACAATGTGTAAACCGACTGCATTATAACCAAAAAAAGTTTCGACGGATATTTTATCGAACATCTGCAGGGTTCTGTTCGAAAATTGTGGTAGGGAGTCTAAAAAGTGCCCATTTATACGTATTTTGTGTTTCGAATTCTTTCGTCAAGTGGTAAACAGACAAAGCATTTTCACGATCAGACGCATCAGCCGTAAAGTCAGCAGATTTTCCGCCGCGTAAACGTTTACCACTAAAAACTCGACATGTGTTTGTATGATTCGTATTCTCCGTCGAGTGTGGGTAAAATTTATGATAATACTTGTTATTCGGTCGCTACACGGATGGTTTCGCATTTAGCAGAAATACAGTTGATATATCAACGGTCGCGATGCAAAAATGTCAGGAAAATTGCGTTTCCACTTCTGATGAGAACTGCCGGAATATTTGGTCGCATTGTCTAATTGCGGAAATAATTAAAGTTTTCCGGGATTAATCTGAATGCGGGTAAAGAGTTTTAACGTTGTATTATCATCCAAACATTTATAAGTTTCCATTCTCAAAATGTATTTCTTTGCGTTTTCATAATTTCCCTCTTTCAATTGAAATTTCTTTTACATCGAAGGATTGTCCACAGAACAATCAAAATATGTGAGATAGGTTTTCATAGGAATCAGTGCTGATAACTGAAAATTCAGACATTCATAGAAACACATAATTTAACCGTATATTTTCGCTGTATATTATTTATTGGAACAAATGAAGAAAGATTTACTTCGAACCGATATTGTCACATCAAAGAAAATAAACCTAACAGACAAAGTGGAACAAAGTTTTTCCTTAGTTTTCTATATATCAGTATGAAGTTTACTAAGAAATTTCTAAGTTTTTCTAACGATTGTTGCTCTAAATGACACGAAGGTTTCGCTTATTTCTTGGTGAAACATTATTTTAAAAACTATAAAATCAAAAATCAACACACTTTACTCAAGTTTCACTGAATATATTAAAAACTCTACATAAGTTTGGTACATAAGGGTGGTTAACCCATGGGTAATATTGTATACTCTTGATAATGGGTTAAGCACCCGAAACATATTTAGATTTTTGCTATGTTTCCACGACACTGTCGAATAGGCTGGCATAAAATCAGTGTTGCTAATTGGGAAAGTCCAAATTCATGAAAACAAATAATTCAATTGTATATTCTTACTGTCCATTCATAATTTGGGAAAATAAAGATACAGTTACAGATACGTCACGTTCGAACACATTTTTTCACATCGAAGAAACAAATCAAATGAACAAAGAGGAAAAAAATTCGAAAGAGTGTTCTACATCAGTGTACGGTTTATAGGCGAATAAAATGAATTTTTGTTAATAATTGATGAGGCCGATACTTGATGTAAATCGATAAACATAATAAAACAATTGTTAAACAAAGATTTACACATATATTAAAAAGAATACTGCATGACGTACGTTTCGATGAGATTCACCTTCTTCAAATGCTACGTGCGGACTGCACGTAGTTGATTTAAAAGATAAAAATCAAAAACTTGATTATTTGAATTTTTCACAAAAATTTCGAGATTATGATTAATCACATTGAAAAATGTGATTAAAAAACTTCAGGCCTCTTTATTACCTACAACTTTGTCATTCAATTTTTTTCCATAGGACTTGTAGTTTTGCCGGAAATCGAGATGCACCGTTTTTCACCCTTTAAAGCTCACCCCCTTCCACTTCCCGACCTCAGATCGCCTGTAAATTATTTTTCCTTTCATTTTTGTTATATTCTCGTCCTTTTTTAACAAGATTCATTCTACTATTAATTTTTTTTTTCACTCTTCACCATTTTCAAAATTATCGACCCTGGTCTATTATTCTGTATTGAGAATGATAAATTTAGATTTACCCCCAGCCTTTATTGTAATTGGCGGGCTACCGTAAGTGTACGGAAATAGATACTCGTTTAATACACACATCCATCACTTAACAACGAGATTTACGTTTTCGTTATTGTTTCAGGTCCTGGCTATTGGGGCCTGATGAATCCGCAATGGAACATGTGCTCTAAAGGACGCAGGCAGTCTCCAATTAACGTTGAGCCGGACAAATTATTGTTCGATCCCTACTTGAACAGCATAAACATCGACAAACACAAAGTAAGTTCGAACCTCTCTCCAGAAATTTGTTGTTCGTCTATCGATTCGAAGCAGTAGTAGGTACGGGGCCAAGTTGAAAAGTTCTCGACCTTGTTCTAAAAATTTTCAAACTTTTATAGATATAGTGTTCCTATAAATGTATTTAAAACGAGTTCTGGCCTTTTCCTCGATTGGATAGATATTTATTTCAAGAGAAGTCTTTAAATTCGACTTGTAATGTTGTAACGATAATAAGTCAATTTTAATTTGTTGTGATTATTGAAATTCTTGATGGAACTGCTCATCTTCAATCTTAATTTATCTAAGGTTGACAACGATTCAAAAAGAATCTACCCTTTTTTACGGTTAAGAAACGTAATACGAAATTATCTGGGAAAAGCTCAAGAGGTCCTTAAGAGACATTTGACATCCTAGAATGTGGTGGTAATTTAGTGATTATTGAAAAGTTATTGATAGTTGTAAAAACATTTTCAACTATTTCTTTAACCTCCAATGGAAGTTGAAAAAAATAGAGAAAAAAAGGAAGCAACGTTTCGAAAATAATGCGAATGATTTTGGGCGTCGATTTTTTTTCCATGCGTGAAACGAAGGTCCATCATTTTCATCGAAATTAAAAATTGTCCTGTAGAAGTGAGGTAAACTTACGATTATTCGAAAAGAGCTTGAAATTTGCTCAAGTGCTGAATACCAATCAATATTTTTCAGATGTGGTGTTTTTAGGCGAAAAGTCCTCTAACTAAATTTTCTTCAAAAAGTTCATTCATCATCCATTAGGTATAAAACGTTTTTTTTTTCGATTGAAAGTAAAATTTGAATAACTTCATGGAGGGAAATGTTTTTAATAATAATAATAATAATAATACATTTGTTTCCATCAGATATACATCCAATTACAGGGAAAAAATAACAAATTGTACAAAAATAATAATAAATAAGAAAAAATTTCAGAAAAAAAAACAAAAAAGAGAGTATAAGCGAATATATACAACGAAAATAAAATTTAAATATTGATGAACAATAACCAAATGAACCAAAGGGAGTATAAGCGAATAAAATTTGAATAGTAATGAACAATAACTAAATGGAACGAACTAAAAATAAAATGTTATCTATTACAAAGTCACAGGTAGTCAACCGAACTTAATGAGATGTAGTTGATGAAGTAATCGAAAATAAAATTGAAATTAATTGCAATATTAATATAAAGTAGCCAATAGAAACTAAAATTAAAATATTACATATTACAAAGTCATATGTAGACAACGGAAATTCATGAAAATATCACGACATCCCATTGCGCTGTTCCATTGCATTGTTGTGTTAAAATCACTGATAGCCGATCAAAACAGATATCATATGACCGCAACACTCTTCATAAATAATTTAAATAAATCATCACACATCAATTACATCATACATCAATACATCAAGGATCGGCCCATTCGAGTGACTCATTATAAAGATTAGATACATATACAGTTGATAGGAGAACGTGACATAACATTTGATCTGCTATAATTCACATAAAATGTATTTTTTCACCTCAGACCAGGCCTTGGTACGCAGATATTTATTTTGCTGAGAAGAAATGGCCAGTCAATCGAATTATCAAAATTTTGAAGAGTAATGTTGGACCAAACCATTGATTTCTCAAGTTCAATATTCAATTCCCAGACCATTTGTTAGGATGGAATGGTCGAAGCCTCTCCCAGGATTTGTGATACATATACTTCAGACATTTCCTCTGAACTGCCTCCAAGTCAACAATAGAATTATTTTACAAAGGAGACCTTGTTATAGACGCATATTACAGTTTACTGCAAATAAATGAGTAGTACAGAGTTTTAATTGTGCAAAGATTACCAAAGCTGCCCCAATTTATGTCCAAATAACCCAGCATTCTAGAAGTAGAAGCCGTGGTACAAATTATGTGTTAAAAAAGGATAGCTCATACAAGTTTTACGTCAAATGAAGGAAAAAATGAAAAGTTTCAAACACTTTAAATAAAAGATCTTCATTAGAAATTTATTGAACAATCAACCCACATCGCATTTAACGATTCTATTTTCATATTAACGTAAAAAATAGTTCCCTATTGTTTAACCAATAATAATTTTCTATTTCACCCTCGTATAGTCAGTGGCCTAACGTGGCACAATCGAAAGTTACGCATTGCTATCGTCCGGGTAATTTTCCCGGAATCCTGATTGTTAAACTACTACATGCGAGTTCGGTTGACAATAGCAGCTCGTCAAATTAAACTTTTTAATGGAAATCACGGAATGGAAGCTCTTCAATCAGGACTGTGTAAACGAGGGGCTATTTATTATTTATTAACCGAAGAATCAGAGATAGAAAGAAAATGAAGCAGTAAAGTTTTATACCTTTCGACTTATATAAAGTAGAATAATTCAGAATAATATTTTCACCTGAGAATGGTTACAGATAAATTACTAGTCAAAACGTCTTGCAATTTCTATTTCTTTTTCAACCCTCCGAGCCTTACTCTGTTCATCAGCGGTAATTTATCCATTTAATCTTATCTGTTTTAGTGGCTATTCATTTCACTTCATTTTATTTTCATTCTGTTTTCATATTTTTGTTTCAGCTCTCGTGATAATAATTATCAATTTTTTCTTAGTTCACTTCGATTAATTTTATCATTCAATCATAGCTTTGATTTAAAATTTGTGTCTTTGTTAATAGGTAATCGAAATCCAACATAAAAATGAAAATGTAGTATTAAACTGAAATAATATTCCAAGAAATGATTTTCTTCCAAAGAGATTTGTTTATAATTTATCAGATCGGTTCATATTTGATGGTTTTGAACGGAACTCCAGAACTTGTTCGGAAAAAATACTATGATGTGATGTATTTAAACGAAATGAATTGTACAATATGAGTTTCAGTATTTTTCGAAAATATTTCATACTATTTGAGATTGATTTGGAATAAACTACCACAAGATCGACAACTCATCTAATTATTCTATAAATCAGAATACATTTGAATGAATTCAGTTGAGTTTTATTTCAATACAGTCGAGGCGATATACTTTCAATGCCGATTTTCGAAGAATATCAATTTTCTGAATACGTTCGCGAGAAATAACGAGGTTTGATCATCTCGTGAAAATCGAAATTCTTCGTAGTCATTAAAATCGGAACAGAAGCGCCGAATGGTGGCTCAAGAACGTAGACTACTCGTGAAAACAACATGTGACTCGTATAATGGTCCCCCGATCGTTAGTCGGTCCTCCCGGAGACCGTGATTGAATATTAATATCGGAAAATCAAAGCAGGCTTCTCCGGTAGCGAGTCGATTTTTTCTACCAATCTGAATCGGAAAACCCGATCATTAAAGTTCGAGAGGAATAACAAATCAGATCGGAGTGGCCATAAATGTACGTACGGTTAACTGAAAGGAACTGATTAGAATTTTGTGTCCCAGTTGAAAGGATTAGCGAAATACGACGTAAAAGATATGAAAAACTATGACAACTTTTTTGTAGAATGTTAATTGGAGGTATAAGGATGGTGTACTACTGAAAATCTTTTTCCATTGAAGTGAAAATGCTTCTCCTAAATTCGGCATAATTCACCAAGACCTGTTTGTGATGGACTTTTATCCTCGACTCAGACCGGGTAGATAAAACACGAGGATAATCCAAAAACTATAATGCAACCAAAATTATATTCTAATGGGTGATTTTTTAAGCGTAATTTTTTTTTTAATTGAATAAAACACTCAATTTGCATCATATATTCAAAATTTCTATTGCAATTGATAACGTGGTCTTTGCCATTTACATTTAGAAGATAACTTCATGTTAATGTTGTCCGCGGCTCCGTAACAAAGAGTCCATTCGGAAGGTCCAATTTTGAGTCACTTTTTCGAGCATTTCGGCATGTATCTCACGAATTACGCGTGTTATGTTATCCTGTAAGGCTTCAATCATCTTCGGCTTGTCCACATACACTAAAGACTTTACATAACCCCACAAGAAATAATCCAGAGGCGTCAAAACACAATATCTTGGCAGCCAATTCACAGGGCCATTTCGAGAGATAATCTGCTCACCAAATTCATCCTTCAACAGGTCGATTGTTTCTCGGGATGTGTGGCATGTGGCATCGTCTTGATGAAACACATGTCAACCAAGTTCAACTCGTCCAACTGGGGCGAAAAAAGTTGCGTATCATTGCTCGATATCGTGCGTCGTTGACGGTACCTAACGTTTCTTCCACGGTCGTCTTTGAAGAAAAATTGACCGATGATGCCACCAGCCCATAAACCACACCAAACTGTCGTTTTTTCGGGATGCATCGGTAATTCTTGTATGCCATATTGCTGTTCAACATTCCAGATGCGACAGTTTTGTTTATTTTCATATATGTTAAGACAAACAAACGATACACATTTTTCACAGAGCACGAATTTTCATAGTAAATTTCAAGAATTTGCAATCGTTGCTCGTTTATAGGTCTTTCTATGATGAAATGGCAGAGTATACTGAAAACTTTTCACTTTGACAAATGATGTTTGGATGCCATTACTAATTAGAGATGCCAACCTGTAAAACTAGCGTAGTTTTCCGTAGATAACCAGCAACGGTGCCTATACGGAATGATACGCATATGCTCCCTAGTACGCATGCGTCCCTAGCTGCTTCGCCGACCGCCTACGTAGGTCAAACCACGACCTGCAAAGAAAACTACTCCCTAGCCTCGTTACTCATTCTCTTCCTACGGTGGTACGGTAGGGATCTCCCCGACGTTCACTATTTAGATTGGAAAAGTACAGGTTCAATTTTTCTTATGCCGATTTCAATGAAATCAAACTCTATTTCTAAGACCAAATAACCAATAAACCTTCTCGTTCCATTTTGAGTAGATTGATGGGATTTTTGTATATCAAGAAGTTGAAAACTCTTGTTCATAGAGACACACGGTTGCATCTTATCGTACACAGCTCGTTGTCTACGTAAGAGGTTTGAAGATTTCTGAGTTCTGGTAAAATATGTCGAGAATATTCAAAACTGCTACACGAAGCATATAAAGATTATTAGTAGTGACAAGCAACCTTCTGGTAACTAACGTGAAGTAGCCGATCTAATATTCAATGAAATATTTGCTGGGGTAACCTTAAATCAAGTCGAGAGAGAATTGATTGAGTAAATGCGTAATGCCAAATAAAACAGAGAAATCCCGATGAGAGACGAATGATGATGTTCAATTTCAAATAAAGTACATTTAGATATAGACTGTTTATACCAAAGGAGCTATGTAGAAGATCTTTTTCGTTGTTTTCAGTCCAATGTTATCTCGAAGCATTCTTCTATTGTATCAAATGGTGATTTTGTCCACCTGTTGAATTTCGAAGGTACGCTGTCTGGTATAGATGGACAAAAATTGAAGAAATCGAAGCCTTTGGATTTCTTTGGATACTTCATGTTTCTACAGTTTGTCAAGTCTGATTATTCTTGAGACTAACCGTATAGACAGAACCTTGACTATAATCTACAGATGAATGCTATGACGATTTGGACAACAACAAGATGTATAAAATCTAACATGATTTTTTCGAACTCTATTACGACTTCCAAAATCAATTTGATTGATCTTCAAAAGTTTGCTAAAGAGAAGGATTGTACTTTCATATTGTTGAGTTTCCAAAGCAATTTTACCTGAAAACAAAAGAGAACTGTCAAATCATCTGTCACACAAAACAGTGGTTACCATTTGCAGTCCTCCAAATTGGCAATGCGTTGCAAACATTCCGAAATGGGTAATCGGTTGTAGAAGAAAAACCAGGCCTAAGAGAATCCACCTTATAAGACAGGCCAAATCAAAACGAAAGAAAGAATGATTGAGCATTAACTCGAGCGAAAGCAAACCTCATTATATCGTGTAGATACTTTACTACGTTTAGTTTGTTCGCTACGTGAAAAACTCTTTTTCCTCTTTCATCAGAGCAATTGTCCCGAAGGAAAATAACATTTCCTTGGAAATGCAGATGATTCGGATAATTCATCATTTTTAAATCGAACAACGAAAGTAAGGGTTGAAAGACACGTTGTAAAAACAACATATGATTTAAATTGAGGATAATGGTCCGGATCATTAGTGGGGACCCGCCCGACAGTGCCACGAGTTTGTGATTGAATGATAGATGACCCGTTTGTCCTTGCGGTTCCCGGATTCTTGAGTCTTGGTCGCGATATCGACGTCGTTTGTCATACGTCTTTATTTGAGGTTTGTTAGCCTCATAGTTTAAAAGAACTCCGGTACCTAACAGAACTCATTTTGGATTTCAATTTCTGAACAAGGAAACTTTATTAAAACTCAGATCGTTGTTGCTATCAATTTTGCTTTCGTTGAATCTCGAACAGAGCAAGCTGGTTGATTGATGGATGGATAGCTCAGTGTCTTTAATATTTGACATTTTGGACACTGAATAAATGATGTCTTTTAGTCGAATCATAGTGATTGTTAATCAAGTTAGACACACCATTAGGTGTTTATTATGAATTTCACAAACAACTACTCTGTACAAATACGATTACTCAAGATGTTCAAAGTGGACGTGATCACAAGTTCCGAGTGATGGATGCTGAACCAAGCCACGATCCTTTTATAAATATTCTTATTAATAATTTTCTATTATTCTCCATTCTTTTGTGAAGGATATTCTCCATTTTATTACGTTCGTAAAACTTTTCAGAAGAAAGAAAGTTGTTGGAAGTTTACTCTGAACAGACTGTATAAACGAAGAAATGCTACAGAGAACATCCAAAAAAACAGAACTATTTCAAGCTGAGTCGTTTTAGTTTAATATCAGTGCAGAGCGGGCAGGAGAAAAACTTTATCACTCAAATTTTTATAAAAAGTAATGTACAACAGTATTGATTGACCTCCTGTTTTGTCCGCTTCGAAATTTCGTGTTCCTAGGCAAAATTCTCGTAGCACAGAATTATTCAACCCAGAGTCTCCAAGGAAAATATTTGTTTCCTTCTTGGTCAGCAACGCGGATATACCAAGTATACATGTTTTCTATGTATGTGGGTCAGCAGAGCTCGTGAGAAGCATTGGGTGCAGTCAAAATGGCCGCCAAGATCTGACCTGAAATCTGGTGATCCAAACGTTCTAATTCGGCCACTTGTCGGCATAAAAAACATATTTCCGCCTTTACATACAGAACTAGGCCTCATAAAGCAATTTGTTAACGCTTTGTCAACAAGGGGACTGTTTTAAGTATGTCATTTCGGCATTTCCTAGCTTGTCATATGAGAAGATAAAGGCTGTCTTTGATGGGCCACAGATTCGGCAACTTATTAAAGATGAACCTTTCATTGAAACAATGACCGAACTTGAAAAGAATGCTTGGTTGACATTCAAAAGTATTGTCAAGGATTTCTTTGGAAACACACGAGTCCAGAATTACGTCGAAATTGTTCAGCAACTCTTAGAAAGCTTTCAAACTGTATTTCTTACATAGCCATCTCCGAAGGGATTTAATGGTTTCTGGTGTGGATGTGAACACCTCAGCTGTGCGAAAACGACTTCTGGAGGTTGTCCGTAAGGCAAGAATACAAGAAAAAAGCAACTGCTTACCCAGAAAATGATGAAGAAACGTTTGGCATGGGCCAAAAAGTACCTTGCGTGAACTCTAAACGACTGGAAGAAGTTGGTTTTTTAGAGATCAGACACATCTGTTTGTTCAAGGGTACAAATCAAGTGTTGTTAGACGAAGTGATGGGGAAGGAAACTTTGCGGCCTGATCACATCCAGCAAACAGTAAAATATTTTTCGAAACAAATGTTTTGGGGTTTTTTCACAACCAATGGCGCTGGACGATTAGCTCCTGTAACAGGGATAATGAATTCAGTGAAATATATGGCAATACTGCGCAGCAGGATTGTCCCATTCATGGAAACTTTTGATGGAACATTTCAGGACAACCTGGCTCCCTGCCACAATTCCAAACAAGTGCAGGCCTTCATGCGTGAGAATGAAATAAAAGAACTCGATTGGCCGGTGAATTCACCTAATCTCAATCCCATTGAGAATTTATGGAATATTTTAAGGAAACGACTGGCCAAAATGGGTTGCACTACAAAAGAAAATATGATTATAAGTGCAATTCAGGTGTGGTTTCAGTGCAATTCAGGTAGACGTGTTCAAGAAGCTATTTCGGCGAGAGGAGGACATACCTCATATTAATATGAAAAATTTACGCTATTCTGTATGTATTTACTTCATTAAAAGGTAAGATTTTACGAAAACATTGTTTTTTATCCTTTGTCCCAATTAATTCGAACAGCATAGTAGATGGGATGTCAGTATGATGGCTGACTGCGAGAATGTCCCCAAATTGAACACTCCAGGAAATGTTATAAGCGAACATTTTTACCCTAATGTCTTTTTTATTTCTTGTATGAACACAATTTAAATTTTAATATCATAATAACCTTTGTATGAATAAAATATTCTAATATGTTTGGTTAGTACCCACTTTATTTTCCTTTGTATGTCCATTTTTTTAGGGTAAAGAGAGGGTAGTCCTGTAGTTTAAAAACTTGACGTGATAACAATAACATTACTGTTCCTCGGTACAATATGTTGCCTTCTCTAAAATCCCGTAAAAGAAGAATAACTTATAATTGAACAAAATCCCCAACGAATTGACTTTAAAAAAACGTGATATTGTTGTTGATAGTGAGGCAACATTGCACACATCTCTGAAGTGTAAATCACCTTCTCATCACAGTAATCGATAAAACCCTGTGAATTTATTCACTACCGACTGAATTATTTTCGTTGGAATACCTAAATCGACATGTGTCACGTAGTTTCTACGTTATTATTACCAATTCTCTTCAAGTGGCGCGACAGTTCCCGATATTGTTCGGCGGCAAAACGTCCGACAAAATACATATTTCATGATTCCAACGAACGCTCCCCGGAGACCTGAAAATACTTTCCAAGTACGAAATCTCATCAATAAAAGCGTCGAAATGGACGTCCGAACGAAATCGACGATGTTTATCAAATAAATACCTGGCCGGTTAGAAACAATACAGTTGAATCCAAGCCATCGATAATTCCAAGATGTATAACGAACCGTTTATATAGGATAATACTCCGGTCGTTTCCGTAATACCTTATATCATTTTTTCTCGGGTCCGAAATTCTGCCGATCGAATGAAACCGAATGATTGGATCAAACGGAATCAGCAAGATGCGTACGATTTCTGTAATGCATGGTTATTTGCCAATGGGATTCGTATTTTCCGGGTTCTGTACGGTACTAATCCGGGATTATTGTCAGGGGACGTATAAGATGAAACTTTATATTGGTATCAATCCGAAAATATTAGATTATTAGAGGGATATATTCAAAGCGATTCATTACTAATTGAAAATAATTCTACGGTGAATTTCGACTCCAAATTATGAAGATGAAATCGAAGATATTTATCGATAGATAAATTGATATAATAGTATATCATCCATGCTTTGGAGATCTATCTACATAAGAGTGTCGATGTCAATTCGTGTTTTGAAGTAACGGGTGTTATTTTTAGAGGTATAGAACTTAAAGTTGGCATTACTGTTGAAGATGGCGACCGATTAAACAGCTGAGAAGAAATTTATTCTCAGTTTGGTTGGGCAATTCATCACGAATAAACTCAAGATCATCAAGCAAGGCGAAGATTCATCGAATGGGCCCAAAACGAGATTTCCGTTGTTCCCGATTTTTATAAGCGAATTTTGTTTAGTGATGAAGCGAACTTCTTGTTGAATGGCTACGTCAACAAACAAAACTGCCTCATTTGGAGTGAAGACAATCCTCAAGTGTATGTCAAAACACCGTTACATCCAGAAAAACTGACTGTTTGGTGCGCTTTATATGGACTGGTGGAATCATTGGTCCGTACTTCTTCAAATACGATGACGGCCAGAATGTTACAGTCAATGGAGATCGGTATAGAGCCATGATTACTAACTATTTCATTCCTGAATTGAACAACCATGATGTCCAGGAGCTGTGGTTTCAACAAGACGGCGCAACATGTCACACAGCTCGTGCCACAATCGATTTATTGAAAGACACGTTTGGTGACCGCCTAATTTCACGTTTTCGACCTGTGAATTGGCCTCCAAGATCTTGTGATTTAACACCGCTAGATTACTTTCTGTGGGGCTATGTGAAGTCATTGGTCTATGCGGATAAGCCACAAACGCTTGACCATTTGGAAGACAATATTCGCCGTGTTATTGCCGATATACGGCCACAAATGTTGGAAAAAGTCATCGAAAATTGGACGTCTAGATTGGACTACATCCGAGCCAGCCGTGGCGGTCATATGCCAGAAATCATATTTCAAATGTAATGCCATAATGAAACTATTACTTTATTCTTTCGAATAAAATAAACTTTTTGTCCATTGAATGATCCATCGTTGTTTTATTGTAATTTGAAGTTCTATACCTCTAAAAAAAACACCCTATACATATCCAAGGATTTTTGAGGTTACGATTAAGTTCTCTCTTCAGTTTGAGAGTTGTTCATTTTTCAACTTTTCATTAATCTCATTAGATTATATATTTGTGTGTTGCTGCATGTGTTGTTTCATATTTCGTCCAGAAATGTTGCTAGTTGCATTTGAATTGACAGATATGGATATACGAATCAGAGAATGTCTTTTTCGCAGATGTGATTGTTTTAGGTAGGTTGAGCATTTATATATTGCTAGCACATTCGAAAATTTTATGTTTGAAGTAATGAATTATATTTTTCATACACCTAGAAAAAAGAGAATATTAGATACAAGCAGTTGATTAATCGTTGAAATATCTATAATATAAAAATGAATCGCAAAATGTTTGGTAAGCGCATAACTCAACAACGCCTGTACTAATTTTGCCAATTCTTTTTTTTTAATGTTCGTTGAAGTCTGAGGATGGTTTTTACGGCGGAAAAATTCGAATGATTGCCGGGAAAACCCTGAAAAGAGCTCATTTCTTTTTCCCGTACAAACGTTTTCTAACTCAAATGTAGAGTCAACGGATGGACCGATTTCACTTTTTTTTTTGTTGTGTTTGTTATAACCAGGGAAAAAATTTGAAAAATTGCGTGTAAAATTATATAATTTAAGAATAATTAATTAATTCAATACTCTTGGCTTAATGTTTCACGATTAAACATTATCGTGAAACATTAAGCCAAGTTTTACCTATATTTGTAATTTAGGTAGAACCTATCCATTATAGGTTCACATAATAAGGAAACATTAAGCTAAGAGTTTAATTTAACTTTATATTTAATTTTTTACAGAAAAGTACTCATCAAATTTAAATCTTGCAATAACGACATTTGGTTCAACAAGGAGTGCATAAGAAAAAACTAACACCAAGATATATGTAGATTTCCTGCAAGCACAACTCTATGTTAATTAATTAATAATATAAGTAAAAAATTAAATTATTTCTTTTTTTTTTCTGCTTTTTTATTATTCAATTTTCATTGAACCTACTGTATTTTGTAGAATGTATCTTATTCAATCTGTAAATACTATTTTATCTTATCCATTTTGCATTTTTCCTCCTGCTGTGCTACAGGGTGTTTTGTTTGAAATTAAAACGCATTGTGCTCATTACTGTGAACTATTTGACATAATTGATATTTTTATTTTAGGAAATTAAGACTTTTTACCAAAAAAAAGTTTATATATTGTTTCTTCGGAAAAATGAACATCGAATCGCAATTTTATACGTTTTCTCTGAAACCCTCCCTTTATATTCATATCGATTGTTCATATTTGAAGTACATATCGTTAATAGAAATCAAATAAACAAGGAACATTGGTCCAAATAATCCCAGGATATGTCGGGGTATTTTTAATTTAACACGTTCGTGTTAGCGGTCGGAAGGGTGGAACGAATGAAAAATTGAAATGAATTGCGCGTAGGAATGACCGCCTATATTTTTCATCAATTTGAAGGTCGTCAGCGCCAGACGTAGACCAGACCATCTTCGTTCATAAAATAATCAACGTCCGACAAATTCATAAGCGCAATCTAGTCGCAGGGTGCCCCGTTCAATTATGTATAATTTCATTTCGTTCCCTACTTCAACTAGGTGCGATATAAAATAATAACTTCGTTAGTTATCATTTTCCGCCGTATGTAATTTAAATTCGTAGCAACGTACGATTCGATACTGTAAACGATGGTGCACCACCTGGATCTACTTTGGGACCAGAGAATTTCGATTGCTTGAACTGGAGACGAAATTTGGATCTGAGACGATCTTTCGAAATCAAGTCAGCAAAACACAATACTTGACTAGGCTACTAAATAACTTCGGGATTGCTATAGATCTTCATATTAGAATTGATTTATAATTAGATGTATTGTTAACTGTCAGATAGATAGTTATCAAGTAACGACCAAAAAGAACATCTTTGAAATACTTGTAATGTGTTACCTTCGTGTTTTTTGAATTCAGTTGATTAATTTCAATGACGTATCAATTGATACCTTATTGTCCATTCGGTTAATGAATTTTTTTCGACTATTTAACTGTTTTTGACTGTCTAATTCTAACAACAATATTATTTTACGACAGCTATAAATAAATATTATACAAATTCATTGTTTGAGTCCCTTAAATTTCATCACAATGAATGTTTAATGCCAGAACTCGTCTGAACTCTGAAGCCAAGCAGCGTCGGGCGCGGTTAGTACTTGGATGGGTGACCGCTTGGGAACACCGCGTGCTGTAAACTCTTTTTTGAATTTGCTTCATTTTCCTGTAAACAAGACATTTATATACAAGGGTGTATCCTATTCAATTAATACAGGTTATGTTATATAATTCAGGGATTGTTACCTTATAAATTACGAAAGTTTTGAAATTATTTATTGTTATCCATGAGAGTTATATATTAACTGAATTCATTCATTTGTTCATATATGGAACTCTTCATTTGTAGATTTTAATATTCTACTATTGACAATGTTCTGTATATGATTAATATTAATATTTGCCGAGATATTTCGTACATTTAATGCCACAATGTCATTATTACAATGAAATTTCAGATATACGTATGTTTACGACCATACCACGCTGAAAATGCCAGAACTCGTCTGAACTCTGAAGCCAAGCAGCGTCGGGCGCGGTTAGTACTTGGATGGGTGACCGCTTGGGAACACCGCGTGCCGTAAACTTTTTTCTTAATTAAACTTTTTTTTCCTTGACTTTGTTAAATAGTGGCTCTATCGAGCCACTAAGTAAATATAAGTAAAGTGCGAGTTTTTGTTTGAAGCAGAAACTCTAAATGAAATAGATCAATTTATAAAAACGTGTGTAATAGGTAGTATAAATTTTTATGTATTATATTATCTATCTTTGTAAATCCTTTGTATATAATTTGTAAATAAAAATTTGTTGAGTTGATCTCTGAATCCAAGCAGCGTCAACTTTATTTTTGTTCCCAAGTTGTTTCGAATATATTTTATATATTTATTTTTTTCAAGTATATCCACCAGCAGTTAATGAATTTTTTAATTTTTGTGGGAATACTACCTACAAAATTATGAACGTTTTGTTATGATTAATTGTTACCTATTAGCGAAGATAAACTGAATTTATCTATTTCTTCATACATGAAAATCTAAATTTGTTCACTTTTAAATTCTGCTATGGATAATACACGATATCTCGTTCTACATATAATTTATTTCTCGGTGGGCACTCTGTAGATTGATTACGATAATATCACCATAACTTTTGAATATTTCACTGTGTCGAATAAAAATTTCTAACGCTTATCTCTCTGCCAAAATACGCATCCAATAATAGTTTAATGTTCGTTACAGGTGAGCGGGACGTTGCACAACACCGGCCAGTCTTTAGTATTTAGGGTGGATAAAGATGCCAAGCATCTCGTAAACATTTCCGGCGGACCTTTGGCTTACCGGTATCAATTCGAAGAGATCTACATCCACTACGGCATCGAGAATCGACTCGGATCGGAACATCAAATATATGGATATACTTTTCCGGCGGAGGTGAGTATACGAAGCGTTCTTTTTTTATTGCGAGTGTTGCTTAATGGGATGGTATCTAAGCGGAATTAAATTTTGGTGGTTTCATTTCACTGCTCAAAACGAGAAGGTATGTAACTGTTTGTATCGCTGCGGATGCCACAAGGTTGTATCTGATGCAAAAAATAATGGGTTTGTATTGAAATACAGAGTGCTATTTCCTCACAAGAAAATTTCCCTCTGACAACGCCTCAAACTGCCTACTTCTTGTTCAGGGGGTTGATTGGGACAACCAATTTAAGGCCCAATTCTCCCGATTCCTGGAAATCGGTATGAAAGGGTTTGTTTCTGAAAAGGCCTCAATCTGCCTACTTCTTGTCAGGTGAATGAGTTGACGACTGATGGACAACTTGGTTGATAGTCTTGTAGTTTCTATATTGAAGGATCTGGACTGTGGATCCTTTCGTGTTTGACTGCCCCTCGATAGTATCTGACTGTCCTCATGGTTGCTAGTCTTGTATTTTCAAGTTTAAGGACCTGGACTGTGGATCCTTCCGTGTAAAGATACCCCTCGATAGACACTGATGGTCCCCTTGATTGCTAGCCTTGTAGTTTGTATAAAGAAAGACCTGGACTATGGATCCTTCCGTTTTATACTGCTCCCCGATAGATTCTGATGGTCCTCTTGGTTGCTAGCCTTGTATTTTCAAGTTGAAGGACCTGGAGTGTGGATCCTTTCGTGTGTGACTGCCCCTAGATAAACGCTGATGGCCCTTTTGGTTGCTTTTCTTGTATATTTACGTTGAAAGGGCTGGAGTGTGGATCCTTTCGTGTTAGACTGCCCCTCGATAGACGTTGATGGTCCTATTGGTTGCTAGCCTTGTAGTTTCTATATTGAAGGACCTGGACTATGGATCCTTCCGTTTTAGACTGCTCCTCGATAGATTCTGATGTTCCTCTTGGTTGCTAGTCTTGGATTTTCAAGACTAGCAACCTTTCCTGTTTGAACGACCCTCGATAGATGCTGATGGTCATCTTGGTTGCTAGTCTTATAGTGGTTCAACTGTAGTTCGAAAGACCATGTATATAAATATGAAGTGCTATTTTCTCACAAGGAAATTTCCCCATGACAAGGCCTCAATTAGTCTACTCCTTGTTCAGGGGGTTGATTGATGGACAACCAATTCAAGGCCCAATTCTCCCGATTCCTGGAAATCGGTATGAAAGGGTTTGTTGCTGACTAGGCCCCAATCTCCCTGCTCCTTGTCAAGTGAATGAGTGGACGACTGATGGACCACTGGTTTTATTAAGAAAATATTACCGAATTTATACATAAATTAAAACTGCTTAATCGCTCAAATGAAGCTCATCCAACGTATGCGAGTGTAGTGAACCGATGATATTCGCAATAGTTAACCTACTCATTGCCTAATACATTATTCAATCTTGCCTAATACATCTTCAAGATTCTGAACATGCATGGATGCTCCGAGGATCTAACAACAAGGGCTTCATTTCGACGGCTGTACTAAGTTCTCCCATCTGACTCGGTATACAATCTGGCTCTCTTGGTCGGTGAACTTCAGCTGGTGAGACCAGCGATATGTTGCCTGAGGCGATGGAGAGCATTGAGGCTGTTTGTCTTCTTGTTGTTAACATCTTATACAAACAGTATAGGAATATGGCCGCGGTAACACATGATATAGATGTTAAAGTGCTGTAGTATGGCCATGAACCTATCTCCAAATCTTTCTCATCAAAAGAATCATAACAATAAATCCTGAAGATTTTTTCCTTGAAAATCGTTGCAAAATAGTTCATTTTTTAGATACGTACGTACTCTTAAATGAGTCCAGAAGCTTTTGGAATTCTTTTGAACGTATTTCAAATAATTCTGCAGGTGGTTTCAGTTTGAAAAGATACATTTGCCAAACGTGGTTTTGTCTTCTATAGAAATTTCGTCAATTATTTTTGTAACCATTATTGAGTGAAGTAATTTTCATCTGCTTTACAATATCTGGATCTTTATGGTATTTGTCAGTGAAACAGTCATCATTTTCAATTGATATAATATAGTTTCTTTGAAACTATACGTAGAAATAACTAATACCTTGCAAAGTACCCTTGAACTTTCCAAGTTCAATTAGGATGAATAAGGTGAAGAAGTTCTGAACTTTGCCGATCAAACCATTTCGCGGATATTAATTCATTTTTATTTTCTCTACCGTTCCAAAGAAAATTGTAACGTTCTTTGTGCTATATTTTGTTGTAATTAATGATAAAATTCCATGTTGGCAGTGTTTACATTCAGGCATTCAAAATTTCCTACGAACTTGTAATTCGTAATAAATAACGAGAAACGTTATTTATTTGATGAATACACATCCAAAAGTTGTGTTAATACTTTTCCCCAGTGTTCATCAGAACATTTCAATCAATCGTGTTCTCGTGAAAATACTCCAAAGTTTCTAAAGTTTCAGTCTTCCAACACTCATTCACTATTTCGAATTATTTCAGATCAAAATTTCATCGAATCTCAGTTGTCACTAATTCACTTACAGGTTCGAACGCGTCTAGACTTTCAGGAACCTTATCTATTCTCAAATTTTCATTCGAAAAGATGAATCGGATAACTACTGTGACCGATGAAGATTGCTCCATATTCAAGATGTTATTATTTCATCTCGGTATCGAAACTATTCGCTATATGTTGTAAATTTCAATTTCGTCCGTAGTGGCATAGGGTATGATTATGTAACGTGCCAAGTACCCTCCGCGTTAAGGGGTGGAAATTATAAGACGATACTTGGGTAGAGACGACATCGTTGACGAAAACGAAAAGTCTGATTATATTGAAATTGATATCAGACGCAAAAATTAATTTTCACTCCAAACTAGACACTCAACTGTAATATATTGATTAATAATATTAATGATGATAAGCATATAGAGGGTGTTTTTTTAGAGGTATAGAACTTTAAATTGCAATAAAACAACGATGGATCATTCGATTGACAAGAATTTTCTCTTATTCGAGAGATAATCTTGTGGCATTACATTTCGAATATAATTTCTGGCATATGACCGCCACGGCTGGCTGGGATGTAGTCCAATCTGGACGTCCAATTTTCGATGACTTTTTCCAACATTTGTGGCCGTATATCGGCAATAACACGGCGAATATTGTCTTCCAAATAGTCAAGCGTTTGTGGCTTATCCGCATAGACCAATCACTTTACATAGCCCCACAGAAAGTAGTCTAGCGGTGTTAAATCACAAGATCTTGGACGCCAATTCACAGGTCCAAAACGTGAAATTAGGCGGTCACCAAAAGTGTCTTTCAATAAATCAATTGTGGCACGATCTGTGTGACATGTTACGCCGTCATGTTGAAACCACAGCTCCTGGACATCATGGTTGTTCAATTCAGAAATGAAAAAGTTAGTAATCATGGCTCTATACCGATCACCATTGACTGTAACCTTCTGGCCATCATCGTTTTCGAAGAAATACGGGCCAATGATTCCACCATCCCATAAAGCGCACCAAACAGTCAGTTTTTCTGAATTTAACGGTGTTTTGACATACACTTGAGGATTAGCTTCACTCCAAATGAGGCAATTTTTTTTGTTGACGTAGCCATTCAAGCAGAAGTGCGCTTCATCGCTAAACAAAATTCGCTTACGAAAATCGGGAACAACGGCAATCTCGTTTTGGGCCCATTTGACGAATCTACGCCTTGCTTGAAGAACTCAAACCGGAAGAAATCAAGACATATCAATGGTTAAGATTTAAATACACATTAATCATAAAAAAAAGTGAAACCCAGTACAAATCACAGCAGCTTGATACCTGGTTCGCAATAGAACATGCAAAGATTAGCGGCGATTGCAAGAGAAGATTGGTTCTGTGAGTTTTTGAGTAAAATGTTCAGCTCATTCTTGTACACCTCTGAGGAACGAAGAAATTAACTTTACCCAGAAGCTCAGGACAGTCGAGATTATGATTGAGCAAATATAAAAATTTCAAGGCTTTCAAACTTTTCCTGATGTGGAGGCTCCTAATGTCAAACTTCGACAGCAAACAAGCGTGATTACACAAAAATTTTCTGTAAAATTGAAAACTTGTCATTGTACCAATTTGTCAACAAAGTGCTTGATATCATTGACTTTAATATAATCTCTATTAATGAGTACCAAATACAATTATACCTCATTGTCTCTATGATGCTATAATTCAAATTTCAATGTTTAGTGAAACTGATGGTGTCCTAAGTCATGGTCAACAATCAGGGTTTAAGATAGACTTCTACAATATTATCGGAATATTTCGTCTTGGTCAGCTAATCCTGGTTTTCTGAAAACAACAATCTGGGTCCCTTGTGTAGCCTTCAGTCTTGCCTTGTCTTGCCATTTGCCTTCTTCGTAATATTCAAGGATTGCACCAGGAAGTTAGAATTGACTGGAAGGGCTGCGAACTTTCTCGCTGCTGTTAGTCTCCATGAAATCCGTCATTTCAAGGTCTTTATGGATCTGCGAGTTCTTCACGTACCAGCAAGACATCATGATCATCAAGTCGATGACCATCCACAGCGATTTCTTCTGCACGAACACTCAATATTATTTTTAGGTCATTTAAAACCAGAAAACATTTTTCAGCCATCTAGCAGAAAGCTGTTGGTGTTTTGATTGTATGCCCAATTCCGTTCAGTGTGAAGATCTCCTTTAAATATCTGATTTAAATATCTATTCACAATTTTATACATTTGAAGTGCACTATTGATATCCGAAGAATAGGACGTTTTTGTTGCTTGGAGACTAGCACCGTAATGGGCCGAGATCCTGTTTGCTTCCACTGAGGTTGCGTCTCAAGCATGCGTAGATTTTTTTCTGCTCCTCTTCTTTCTCGCTGTGACTAGTGTAGACCCGCTGTCGAGTTATGAAAGTTTTGACCTTATCAATGAAAATAGAGATTTGAAAAGTTTTTCTTCGATCATCAATTCAAAGGACCGACAAATCTTTTCTGCTCTGAATATTCTGAAAACAAACCTCTCAAAAAGCAAATGTACATAGATAGAACCCTGAAGGACACCAATCTGTGCAAACTTTCAACTGAATCTAATCATATTATTCTCGTTAGGTTAAATTAATAAAATTCATTAATAAAAAAAAGATTTGAAGAGTTTTCGTCAATTCAATGGACCGACAAATCGTTTCTGCTCTGAATATTCTGAAAACCAACCTCTCAAAAAGCAGCTGGACATGGATAGAACCCTGAAGGACACCAATCTGTGCAAATTTTCAACTGAATCTAACCACAGTATGCTCGTTAGGTAAACGAGTACATGGAATATCGACGAACGTTGCAGTCGATAGGACTAATATATATCGCCGCCATATCCCTACACCGGAATGATAAAATTCAGACACGGATCCGGAAAGATATTCCGATCTGAGGCAGACTCGAGCAGGTATTTCTAATATGGCGCAGTACGGATCCGGAATGCCAAGTGGGCCGTCTGCGGCACTCGGACAGTTTGATGGAGCGACCTACAGTTTTCAGAAAAATAACCGAAATACGTTTGCGCCATTTGTATTTTCGTCCGGTTCATCCGAATGACGTTGAAGGAAGTTCAACGTCTTTCTTTCCAGAAGGAATGCGTATGTCGATACGGAGATGGGTTAGCTTAGATGTTACGGATAGATTTAGATGTAGTGAATTTTTTACATGCATCCATTTAGAGGACTGAGTTTTCAAGAATTTTAACATAAGTGTTATTAACGGTTACTAAAATTCCCGATACTATAAAGTATTTTCATTACGGCTAATGACAGCATATTGTTTTGTTTGTTCTTACGCAGTCATAGCCAACTCATATTAACTGAACCTTTAGCCACATAGCTCAAGAGTAGTAGAAAAATGTTGAATTGCCAATTATCTAGGTACGAATTTTCTGAATAGATGAGCTCATACAAAGTTATACATACTTATTTTTAATGTTTGATAAGATGAAATTATAAAAATAGGGGGTTTCTATCTGAAAAAAATAGCTTTTGCTGTTTTTTCTATTCAATTTTTATTCGTTTTTTTTTGATCACATTGTACTCATATATTTGGAAATATTATAACGGGTGTTTTTTTAGAGGTATCGAACTTTAAGTTGGCATTACTGTTGAAGATGGCTACCGATTTAACATCTGAGAAGTGATTTATTCTCAGTTTGGTTTGGCAATTCATCATGAATAGACTCACGCCTGAACAACGCTTGCAAATAGTGCATTTTCATTTCGAAAATAATAGTTCTGTGAAGAATACGTATCGCGCACTACGTCCATTAGTGATGAAGCGCACTTCTGATTGAATGGCTACGTCAACAAACAAAACTGCCGCATTTGGAGTGAAGATAATCCTCAAGTGTATGTCAAAACACCGTTACATCCAAAAAAACTGACTGTTTGGTGCGCTTTATGGGCTGGTGGAATCATAGGTCCGTACTTCTTCAAAAACGATGATGGCCAGAACGTTACAGTCAATGGTGATCGGTATAGAGCCATGATTACTAACTTTTTCATTCCTGAATGGAACAACCATGATGTCCAGGAGCTGTGGTTTCAACAAGACGGCGCAACATGTCACACACCTCGTGCCACAATCGATTTATTGAAAGACACATTTGGTGACCGCCTAATTTCACGTTTTGGACCTGTGAATTGTTCTCCAAGATCTTGTGATTTGACACAGCTAGACTACTTTCTGTGGGGCAATGTGAAGTCATAGGTCTATGCAGATAAGCCACAAACGCTTGACCATTTGGTAGAGAATATTCGCCGTGTTATTGCCGATATACGGCCACAAATGTTGGAAAAAGTCATCGAAAATTGGACGTCCAGATTGGACTACATCCGAGCCAGCCGTGGTGATCATATGCCAGAAATCATATTTGAAATGTAAAATGTAAACCACAAGATTATCTTCCGAATAAAAAAAATTCCTGTCAATCGAATGATCCATCGTTGTTTTATTGCAATTTAAATTTCTATACATCTAAAAGGAACACCCTATACAAAGACTTGTAAGGTCGATCTTCTTCTAAAGGAAACCTAACCCTTGTCAAATAATAAAGGCTTCGGTGTGGGAAAAATTGATGATTATGTTTTAGTCTGAAAACGTCATTTTGGACATAATATTTGAAATACGTCATAAACTTAAGTATAGCACATTATACACAAACTATATCGAGAATTTTCCGGGGAATCCAAAAATATAATAATATATAGGGTGTTCTATTCAAAATACCGTAGTTGACATCTATTTCCGGTATAACCAGAAGTGTCGTTATCTTGAAAATATTTCAGCCCAATGTCCCCTATCCACATTAGTTTTTATGAAATTTCAGATCTCTCCCAAGTATACTTTTCCATATATAGATCAATGGAGTTCCCGGGGGACCACCAGGTATATGACATATGATCAAAACCTCTTTACTTATATTATAAAAACTCTTACTTATATTATAGCAAAAACTTCTGAATATGTTTTGTCTAATCTGTAATTCGCTTTTGAGTTATACAGTTAAACAAGGAAAATATGCGGCATTAACAAAGTCACACCGTGACGGAATTGAGCACTTCATCTGAATGAGTATCTTCAATTTCCGTTGCTAAATGTAAAACAGTCCAAAACTTGGAGGATTCAACTACTGAAACCACAAACGCTAACGTAATCTATCGGCCATTTCCCGATCTTCCTTTCATCCATTGAAATTCGAAACAACGTCGCGTCGATCGGCCGGAAAAGTCCCCGATATCCATATCCCGATATCTGCATAAAGAAAAGTTTTGCTTTTCACAATAACGATGATTACCGCCCGGATCGACTAATGGGAAATTCAGGTCTCGTTTCTGTCCCTTTTGTACTCGACCCGAAAGGAGCATCCGATTGGGTTGCTGTTTGCCGGATGATGACCCGAAAAAAAACGTCGCGTTGTGCGTGGAAATATCTCCGTTGAACTTCACGAATTTCCCGAATTGATCTCGCTTAACGGATTTTTCCGATTCGAGGAAATACGATTAGGGAGACGATTTTTTTCATTATCCATTTTCTCGTTCATCATTTCATTTGGAAGTTGACAGGTATTGATTGGAATATCGGGTGGAAAAGCTGCATTTTCCTATGAGGAAAATGCAAACTTCGATTTGAAAATTTTTCCATTCAGTTGAAGATTGATTATCATAGAAAACAATGAATTATCTTCGAATTAACAGAAGAATATTAACATGAAAACCTCAGTGATTGATATTATCTACGACAATAAAAATTTTCGTTCTTTCGTTGAAAATTGAACTGATTTTTGCATGTAGTCTCCTTTTCCTCCTATGCAGCTTGCTCAAGCTTTCTCTAATACTAAGACTTCGTCTATAAAATCCATCATGTGAAGTTTATAAAATGAATACCTACTCATACTTCTCCGTTTGATCTAGACAATTTTCCAGATGAAGTCGTTTTAATTCCATAATTTGAGTGAAATGAGAGGCAGCAAGATATGGAAAAAGGACGGTTCTAAATACTTTTCATACCCCAAATATTTCAATGTTTGCGTTTCCGAACTTGGTGTCGAAGTAAATTGTAAAAATGGAACAGGATATTCCTTTTCACTCTCCAAAAATAGCTTGGAAATTTTTTTGTGTATATGTAACCAAGAGGAGCGATAAAACTTGGTACTACAACTCGTTATTCGCTCGTTTTCTTCAAGATTAAAATTCGACGAATCAGTTTTTCCGTTGATGAAAACTCCAGTAATAGCATTTTCAGCAATTCCAGTTGGGTGTGTCATTTCATATTTGAGTTTTGTAATTTTTAGGAGCTTATCAACTCAGATCTGTAGATTAGTCAATTGAAATGTCAAAATTCCAAAGGTTATAAATCCTTTTAGAAGGATGGCCGACTGATGTCATCGATGCACATCAGTGTTAACCACGTGACCTCTATCGGTCCTTCCCCTTTATTATTACCATCTTTTTCGCTCTGCGATTTGCTCATTGTTTTATTATATGAGATACTTGTATATCTGCCTTGCTGGCCAAAAAGAAAACAAACCATTTTGAGATTAACACATATGATTCATTGGTGTAAGTTATATGGCAACAAGTCAATGACCTTCTTTTCAATTTCTTATTCTTCATACAAAGAAACTTCTCCAGTCGTTACTGGAAAAAGTTCCGCCGACGGGAGTGCAGTAGGGCTTTCTGTAATTCGAGTTCAGCTCCGCGAAGTGTAATAGTATGCGTAACAAATGCAGAAAAAAAACTTGACGTTATAAAAAAACTGAAATTTTGGAATCAGCATGTCAATTCACCTCTTAAACAGCCTAAAAACCAAAGTCAACAAAAATCATGTCACAAATTGTTCAGCGTTATTCCTGTCTTTAAATTTTTTAATCTTTATAATTTTTTTTTTGAAACTTGAAAGTTTTCTATTCCTTATAATGGTTTATATGAAGTCCATGACTAAAACTCAAGACACTAAGTGTAGAAGGAGCTCATCTGCAACACTAAATCATCACCTAACATAATATACCACCAGAGGTAACTGTGTAGGCCAGGGTTACCAACTTAATCGTCTAACAAACCCCAATTTAATTATTAGAACGTCTTAGAGGATGATTTCTGATTACCTGTTCTTGTTGCAGATACAACTCTACGGATTCAATAAGGAACTCTATCACAATATGTCAGAGGCACAACACAAGCCGCAGGGGATCGTCGGGATATCCTTAATGGTCCAGGTATGTAGTCGATAAACTTCCTTGCTAATCGAAACGAACACCAATTGATTGAACGTTCGGGATTTCACAGTGAGCATAAAGTTTATTAGAACGATAAAAGATCTATTTTTTATTGGAAGACACGTTGTTTGTTCAAGCTTGGTATCATTTTAGAACCAAAAAATTGATATTAGTATGTTCAGTAAGCTGAGATATTAAAAAATTTGTATGCATTCGATAATTGTTCCAGTGACTCATATCTACCTATACTTAACGTAGTCTATATGTAAATATTCATATCAATACATCAAGCAAAAGCGTTGAACCCTGTTTAATGAAATTTGGGCGAAGGGATAAAAAAGAAATAAGACACAGTTGAAGTTCATATGATAAATATAAAGTTCATATTGTATTTCATTATGGTGTTTCAAAATTTATTGTAGCTATTCAAGAAGCTGTTCATTGTCTTGAAATTCATCAAATATCAGGGTTTTTAAAACTTGTTTGCAGTTCTTTGTGACTTTGCGTTTGTTTTCCTATGTTGTCACTGGTCAAATTAATTATTGAATACTGGTAAAGTATTTCAAAGTTCTATACGACAATGTAGTGATTATGTCGTGAAGAAATTCGGAGAAGTTCATTTCTCATGTGAGGGTACAGGAAATGGGGTGTTCCACAAGGAAACGTACTGGGTCTGCTTCTGTTTATTGTATATATCTTGCCTATATGAGTTCTTACAAACTTGTTACAACATCGCACAGGAGAACCTTTAAAGAGTAAATGGTCTGAAAATATTTCAAAAATATCATGTTCTGAGAGAATTGATCACTATCTACCATGTTTTGAGTTCACATAATCGCATATATTATATGCGATTATGTGAACCTCTTCTCACCAACATAAATGTTCACTTACTAAGGCCTGGTCTGAGACGGAATTATACATTCTATATCAATTACAGCAGATCAAATGTTATGTCACGTTCTCCTATGAGTTGTATATGTAATCTTTATGATGTTTAATAGTGTTGGCGTTTACTTGATGTAAATCCATTATAAGTGAATATAAACTTAAATTCAAACACTTGAACTTATGATTTACACTTTATTGACTACATAGCATCTATAGATGCTATGTAGATAGATATAGATATAGATGCTATGTAGTCAATAAAGTGCAAATCATAAGTTCAATCTTTATGATGGGTGTTGCGGTCGATGTGATATCTATTTTGATTGGCTATCAGTGATTTTGATATACCACTCAGAACAGTGCAATGGGATGTCGTGGTATTTTCATTAACTTCTATTGTCTACATATGACTTTGTAATACATGATGTTTTAATTTCAGTTTAATTTCAATTGTTTACTTTATAATTAATTGTTTGCTATTGATTATAATTTTATTTTCTTTGAGTTCATCAATTATATTTCATTAACTTCTGTTGACTACGTGTGACTTTTTATAAGATAATATTTTATTTTTAGTTTCTTCCATTCAGTTATTTTTTATTACTATTTCAATTTTTTAATATTTTTTTCGTTGTATGTATTCGCTTATACTTTCTTTTTTCTTTAACTACTCGTTTTTCTTCTTCAATTTTTCTTATTTATCGTTATTTGTGTAAAATTTGTTATTTTATCTTGTAAAATGTAAATATCTTGTAATTGGATGTATATCTGATGCAATTAATAGAATTATTTGTATATCATGTGGAACAAAAAACTGCAAAACGCCTAAGACTATCTTGGTTAATTTAAAAATTTTTGGGATCGATCAAACCATCGATGAATTGCCTCGTTTGGGAGAAAATCCAGTCTTTCTCAGTTTTTGTAGACGTAAATAGAGATAAATTAAATTCAATATTAGCAGTCCACTCGAATTTCATTTCAACTCTAGAAGCGTTTCGATCTTTATAGCACAAACGGTACACTTAAAATACCAACCAGTCATTTGGCGAACGAGAAAACCAAAAACTCGACCAAATTAAAATAGCTCGGCCACGTCGTCCAGTCGACTGGTGAAAAACGTACTCGTATCTACACCGAACAGTCGGATATAATAAGTACGGAACGAGCGTGTATATCAGCTTGAAGATTCAATTCAGCCGGGAAGTAGTAGGTGGAGGTGGATTACAAAAATTTGCATCTGCAGTGGGACAAATTCTTTGAGGTCTCATGTATATTTAATCCAGTACGGCGCATCGTCGGACATTAAAGGAGAATTAACAATTTTAACGGCACGGTCACGACGAGAGGAACGATGTTGAAAGGTATTAGCATATTGTGAACGTACAGGGTTACTTCACGGTATCTTCCGCAATTTGTTCGCATTTCTGTTGGTGTAAGGAAGCAACCTGCGAAATTATCAACTGCAAAAGATGAAAAAAAATGCAGTACTACTCTCGAAGACAAGTTTTCAATGCTGGCTGAACTTTCCACCCCAATATGACTCGGACTATTCGATAAAATGTTGAATTTTCCCAGAAAAGAGTATTCGAGATGATCCTACATTCTATCACTTCAAATATGCTCACAGTCTATTCGAATAAATAACTGCAATTATTTGAACTGAATTAAACTCAATTTAGATCTTTTTCAAATCAAACCATGAAGTTAGTAGAATTATATCGAATATATAACAGAACCTTGGGGTACCCCTAAACTCGTTCTTAGTTGAATTAGTTGAATTATTTTTGTTGTGTCGAAAGCAATATTTCTACGCAATCGACTGTGGCTATATTGATTGCTGTTTCAGTTAAACATTCAGTAAAACATTCAGTTTTAGTAATAATACAACTTTATTGAATGACAACTCGTTACAGTGTTTCATTGGATATTAAGAAACAAGTAGAAGCACATAAGCAACAGAAAATCAGATCAGTCGTGTTTCAATCATCCTCGAGTACATATCGATTTGAAGCGTTGGTATCATGGATACATCTAAATTAAAGTCCGAGTTGATGAAACTCAACAAGGATGTCTTGATTGACATTATTATAACGAAGTGTGTTCCACTGAAAGTTAGTGTTAGTGAGAACTTACGAAATTTTGTAAAGAACCGATGTGAGGAATGTGCCGACGAATTGCCCGATACCTGCGATGATATCCTGCATATCGAGAATGAAGTTGATCAATTAAAGTGTTCACTGCGAATAGCCAACACAGAGAAAAAATCACTGAAACGATTAGTACAAGAATTAGAAAAAACAACAACCTATCAAGAAACCATTATATCTCTTTTGAAGGGCGGTGCTCAAAAATTTGAGGAATCATTGCAGGCCAAGACCGATGTTGCCACGACTACAGAGTATTCACGTGCTCCTACTATGTTTGTGCAGACGCCTTCAACGGTTCGAAAATCTAACGTTAAAATGAACAGCAGAGGAAGGCAACCTACTGAAGGTGCAAGACCAGGTCGAGGAAGGCGCGAAGTCATCCAAGGAAATTCACAACCTAATTCGTCACTCTCATTTGCTGGGGCAGTAAAACGTGCATGGTTGCATATTGGGAGAGCTAAAATTGGTACTCAACCGCATCACATCGCGGATTATCTGAAATCTAGGTTTCCTGATAATACGTTCACAGTAGAAATGCTACCCAAGAGAGACGACGCACTGAGCGTATCTTTCAAGGTAAGCACTGAAATTGAGTTGCTGACAGAAATGAATAATCCGGAAATATGGCCAATTGGTATAACAGTTAAGCGTTACAAGTTTTTCGGAGGTTACCGTCAATTGAATAATGATACACCTATAAAGCATTCGTCTATTCGTCTATTGAATCTCAATTTGAGAAGTATGCGTAACAAAATTGAGGATCTGGATGTGTTTTTGCGTAGTGTAAACTATCCAGAGATTATTTGTGTAACAGAGTCATGGCTGTGTAGTGAAGATGTTCCCGGCCTCTTCGTTAGAAATTATAGAGTGGCGAGTTACTACTGTCGCGAGAAATTAGTGGGGGGTGGTGTCCTCATTCTTCTCCGAGAGGATGTTACTTATTCTAAGTTGACAATTGATCCGCGTCTTCTGGCGAGTCAATATTTTGAAACAGCTGGTATACAGTTGATCACTTCGAGCTCAAGAATAAATGTGTTCTGCATATATCGAACACCAGGCACGGATACTCGTGTTTTCTTCGAATCCCTCGAGGGTGTATTGATAAAATACCTTGGGAAATGCTTTGTGGTGGGTGACTTCAACTTGAATTTCCTCAAAAAATCCAATGATGTGAGTGAGTTGTCGAACTTGATGGCGGCATACGGGTATTCACAGTGTTTTCATGAATTTTCCCGTTTCAATGCTGGTGGTGGTACTCTTATAGATAATGTTTTTATGAATTGGCAATCACCTCTCCAAACCGCAACTATAGATCACAATTTGTCTGATCATCGGGCTCAAATCTTAACTGTTAACATTGATGCGTTTTCAAATACTGTGCCTGTCTCCATTGGGGGGATACGAAGGAGGAGGTTTTCACCGGAAAATATAAACCATTTTCGACATCTGATGTCTCGAGAAAACTGGGAGGACATATATAATGAAGAGACTGTGAAAGGCAAATTTTGTGTTTTCTTCGAAACATTTAGGAGTATTTTCGATATTGCATTTCCATATGAGTTATGTAAACCACGAAAAAATAATATTGCTAATCCATGGATAACAATGGAGATTTTGGAAAGAGGAAAATTTCTCAGAGAATTGAATAAATCAAGTAAATCGGACAACAATGTTAAAATAATTTATGACAAATTGAAAAAAGAACATTCGTTAAATATCAGGGCAACAAAAAAACGATATTACAGTAATCTGATTACTAATGCTGACAACAAATCAAAGGCCATTTGGAGTACAATTAATTCGAATACAACGAAAAACCGCAGAGAATCACTCCCAGATGTTATTTACAGTGCAGATAAGAATTCAACATATCACACTTCATTGGAAAAAAGTTACGGTTTCAATAATTATTTCAAGGAATCTATAAAGACGTTAGTAGGTGATTTGTGTACCGTATCAGACTTATCAGGGATTATTCGACAAAGAAGTTCCATGTTCTTATCTCCAGTTACACCAGCTGAAATTCACGAGATAATTCATACTGTGTCGAAGAAAAGTTCTGCCGGTTATGATGACATTCCGTGTAAGATCTTGCAACATGTGGTCGAGTTTGTTGTCGACCCGCTGACTCACTTAGTTAACGAATCTTTCTCACATGGTTTTTTTCCTAGTGAACTTAAAACTGCACTCATAATCCCGATACATAAAAAAGATTCAATCAACTGTGTTGAGAATTATAGACCAGTGGCATTGCTTTCGGTTTTTTCAAAGGTTTTGGAGAGAGCTTTTATGTCTCGACTTACTTCTTTCATTGACAAGTTTCTTTTACTTTCTCATAAGCAGTACGGCTTTCGCAGACATAAATCCACGCAGGATGCCATCTTGTCACAATATCAGACTATATTAGATGACTTTGATGGTGGGAGACGCTGCGTTGGAATATATTTTGATCTGAGTCGTGCTTTTGATACTCTTGATATAAATATATTACTCAAAAAACTCGAATTTTATGGAATCAGGGGCACTCCTCTGAATTGGTTGAGATCGTATCTCACTGGAAGGTCTCAGATTGTACGTATCTTGGAGAGGGGTGGCAAGGTTTTGTCAGACCAAGTTTTTCTGGAGACCGGTGTGCCACAGGGTAGTACATTGGGGCCTATCCTGTTCATTCTGTTTGTTAATGATCTCATCTGCCGACTTGATCGGGACGGAGTGTCAGCGAGCCTCTTTGCTGACGACACATCTGTTTTGATTAGTGCAGGCAATGCTGTTGAGTTAGCGGAGAAGGCAAACCAAAGCGTGGTACGTATGACGAGGTACTGTAGCGAAAATGGGCTAGTACTGAATTCTAAAAAGACGTTTAGTTTATTCTATTCTCCCTCAGGAAATATTCCAGATTTTAGTCCTCTCATTTGGTCACATAACCGACGTAGTGTAAGTCAGTCGAACCATGGCAGGTTTCTGGGTGTGTCGTTCGATAGCCATCTAACATGGAGGGAACACATTTCAGGCGTTTGTTGCTCATTAGCCTCAAGGAATTTTGCCATGCGACAGCTTCGCACATTTGTTGACTACAAGGTTCTGAAAATGTATTACTTTTCTTGCATAAATAGTATTTTGGAATATGGTATACTTTGTTGGGGAAACAGCACTGATATGGGAAAGGCTTTTATAATGCAAAAGAGAATTATACGTACGATGCACAATAGACCAATGAATTCATCTTGTCGCCTTTTATTCAAAAATAGTTTTTTAACTTTACCATCATTGTACATCTATCACTGTGCATGGCACGTCAAAAAAAATATAAATTCGTTTCCTCGATGTAAAGATATAAATCTGTACGCATCGCGATCTGGTCATGACATATATGTGCCGTATACAAAAATGACTCAGGTGCAGAGGGGGCCCCATATTAATTCTATAAAAATCTACAATCACTTACCCACAAAAATAAAAAATATAGAATGCGCCAGACCTTTCAAAGCTGCAGTGAAACGAATGCTTCTCAAATCCATTTTATTCAGTTCGGGAATATCTTGCTGCATCACTACAGGATATTTAAATGTGTGTGCTTGTTTAAATCTTGTTCATTTATAGTATTCAAATGTGAAATTTTGTTGTATGATTTTGTTTTATCTTAGTATTGATAGTATTGTACAAACAATTCATTGACATATTTTCCCATACAATTGTACTACATTGTCAGTGGAAATAAAACTTTTATTTATTTATTTATTTATTTAGTAGCAAAAACGGATGAAAGTATTTTGTAAAAATCGTAATTTGCTTTTGAGTTGTACAGTCAAACATGAAAAATATGCGGCTTTAGGATAATCCAACCGTGACAGAATTAAGCGAGTTCATCAGAGTTACTTTTGATTTGTTATCTAAGATATATTTAAGAGCTGAAAGAATTCTTCTAAGTTTAAGATATACTATTTTCAATTGGAGTTTTATATGTTTTTCGTAGGTTTAAAAAATATTCACCTGAGCTGATTCCAATTTGAAAAATTTCTCCTTAAGGAACGTAAATGAATTCGACAACGTTGAATATAAAATGCAGAACATTATTTCTGTTTTGCATGAGGTATACTTAAACTTTTCCTCATTTTATTATTTCTCAGAACGTTGAATTTCCTTTTATATTTTGGAATTTGGAAATTTAAGAATCAATAATATGTTTGTTTTCATTCTTTCAAATTATTTCATGGAAAAATTGGTTTTCGGAATCGTTTAATGTTGTCAAAAGAAATCGTATGAACTGTTTATTTCATCACGGTGATTTTGAGTTCACTCTCAGCAAAAGTTTAGCCGCAAAAAGTCCGGCGGGCATCGGAAGTTCTCTCCCGGACTCCCGGAGTTCATTTTCGACTTTTTCCACCCGTTCTTCTCCGTCCGCCCTTACTTGTCGCGGGCGCTTTATTATCCTCGCATTATATGAATACAACCATTAGGTATGCTGATACACAATTTCAGGGACCACATTCGCCCCCCATTTCCCGCTCCCTTTATGGGGTCACAACAATCTTGATATTGCGGTGATAATACGACGTAATGGGTCGTTATCTTGCTAATGTGCGACACGGTTTTTTGATTTCGCGTATGACATTTGGCGAATATTTTATTATTTTCGTTCCGGGGTTTTGTCCTGCCGTCCTTCGTTCCCACTCGAAATCGGTTTAAAGCCCGTTGGGATATATCATTTAAATAACACCTCTGGAATTATTTTATACATCTGCTACCGCTCGTTGTATCCTGACTGGAATTTCTTCAGAGAAGTCGACCAAGACTGTTTTAGAGAGTATTTTATTGTATTACTATTGTATCGTGTAGTTTCAGAAATTAAGAGGGAACAGAAAAAGCATGGAAAATAGTGGATTCATTTCGAAAATATATGATTGTTATAATCCAAAAATATTATACTACGGATTTCTTAGAAATTTGTGAAACCTGACAACATCGCTAACGCCTGTGATCTAGTGTCAATGTGAGTTCTTGATAGAGGGCGTTCCTACTCAACCCAAACCTTTCAAAGCACGTGTCAAATATTATTCTGTGAGTAATGTTTCTATAGGCTGATTTTTTAAGAGTTAAGTTTTCAGGTTGGCGACACTAGTTCGTAATGGCATCCAAACGTCATCTGTCAAAGTGAAAAGTTTTCACTATACTCTGCCATTTCATCATGGAAAGAGTTACAAATAAGCAACGATTGCGAATTGTTGAAATTTATTATCAAAATTGGTGCTCTGTAAAAAATGTGTATCGTTTGTTACGACCATATTATGGTCGTCATAATCGACCTGGTGAATCAACAATTCGTGCTGTTATCACCAAATTTCGGACCAAGTTTACTTTGTTGGACATTGAACCATTGTCTCGCATGCATACAGTGCTTAGTGAAGAGAATATTGCAGCCGTAGCGTACAGTGCTAATAAGGATCGTGAAATGTCAATTCGTCGCCGTTCTCGGCAATTGGGCTTGTGTTACTCAACCACAAGGAAAATTTTACGTGTTGATTTGGGTTTGAAAGCCTATAAAATTCAACTTCTGCAAGAATTTCCTACCACAACGTCTAATTTTTGGTGAATGGGCCTTAGTACAGCTTAATGAAAATCCGCTGTTTCATCGAAAAATTGTGTTCAGCGATGAGGCTCATTTCTGGCTCAACGGATATGTAAATAAACGAAGCTGTTGCATCTGGAGTGATGAACAGCCACATGCCATACAATAATTGCCACATGCCATACAAAAACGACCGTGGAAGAAACGTAATCGTAAACGGCGAACGATATCGAGCCTTGATACGCAACTTTTTTTGCCCCAGTTGGCCGAGTTGAACCTTGGTTGATATGTGGTTTTATCAAGACGGTGCCAGATGCCACACAGCTCGTAGAACGGTGGACATGTTGAAGGATGAATTTGGTGAGCAGCTTATCTATAGAAATGGCCCTGTGAATTGGCCGCCAAGATCATGCGATTTGTTGCCTCTGGATTATTTCTTGTGGGTTTAGGTAAAGTCGTTAGTGTATGTGGACAAGCCGAACACGATTGAAACCTTACAGGATAACATAACAAGTGTAATTCGTGGGATACAGGCCGAAATGCTCGAAACAGTGATGCAAAATTGGACCTTCCGAATGGACCATTTGATACGGAGTCGCGGACAACATTTACATAAAGTAATCCTCAAACTGTAAATGGCAAAGTTCAAATTATCGATTTCAATGAAAATTTGAATATATGATGCAAATCGAATGTGTTATTCGATTTAAAATTGCTCAAAAAATCACCTATTTGAAAAGATGTTAATTGGGTGCCAAAACGTAATGAACAAGAAATATTCAATAAGTAGCATTTTCATCAAATTTTCTTGATAAGATGAACATTTGAACCATGAGAATATTCTTCGGGAATGAACTAATCAGATTACAATTTCTTGTAAACGGACTAGAGGAAAAACGCTTTTATGTGTTCAATAAAATGAACAAGTTTGTTCCCCTCTAGTCAATTTTCAAAAAGTACACGCTGCCAGATGTGCTCTTTCTCTGTAAGTGACAGATTTTTGTTTTCATTTGATTTTTTACTTGCTGGGTCGTGAATTTAATTCAGAATTTGCATCTTGAGTGACCGACGTAAACATATCATATTTCAATCATCACTGAATGAGTGTATCATTTGAAAAATTTAGGAATATCGTCTGGTGATGGATCATAAACTGTATAAATAAATTATTCAATGTTTAATCGATAATTTTGACCTTACTAACCGAAAATTTGGACTTTTCGCATCATCTACAATGAAGCTAGAGTATTTCTGTTTGATTGCTTTGGTAGTTTTGGTAGTCATAGATATTGATTATTCCGTTTTAGATTTCCGTTGGTGTTAAATTTCTCTTCGACGAACCTCATTTCTCGTCTAATGTTTTTCGACTTTCCGTCCAGTCAGCTGCAAAATATCCGTCACCCGCAACAAAGAATCGAGATATATCGTATTTCATCCCGGAGTATTTTCTCCATCCCTCAACTTCCGCCGTCGGCGTTTACCGACTTTTCAGGGATATCGAAAAAATACCGAGTTACTTCCGCCTGTCGCGTTCCCCTCAGTTTTATTATGTCCGAATTCCTGGCACTAAACGAGGGTGTCCGCTTTTTCCGACGTTTCGGCAAACAAACGACACGGGAAGGTATGCCGACCGTTCACGGGGGATTTAATATTGGCGAACGGCCGTCGGAGGTGTTTGCCACCAGCATAAAGTAGGACAATCGGCGGCAGAGAGCGCGGCTGTGTCTAATGTCGCTCGTAAAAATGGTAACCCTACGTTTAATACCATCGGAAACGTGAAGGAAGTCATTATTTTTGCGATCGTTCTATATTTTCTTTATAAATTAGGCTCAACCGACGTTTGAAATGATAACTTATTGCTTGATGATGTTAGATACAATTTTCCGAAACGCATGTTTTGATGAGTGAATTGAACATGTTCGCATAATTCAAGTGCTCGTTGTTCTATGTTTTCAGCTGGTATCACGCCAAGAGTAAAACCTCCTGTTAAAATTCTCAGATGTTAAAATAACATTTCGAAATATATCATATAAATATACCCGAAACATATATACTAAGCTTATGCTTAGTGTATATGTTTTGTACTACTAGCTCACTATTCAAAATAGTTCCCTGTAGGAGTCTATTTGAAAAATCTGGAATATTTATATATTATATAGAAATATGTACCCGTAAATGGGGTTCTTTCTTTTAGTAAAAGAGAAACATAAGGTCAATACACGCAAGCAAATTAATTTGTATATTCTTGCAGTAAATATAATAATAATAATAACATAACATTATATATTAATAATAATAACATTTTTTTCAATTCCGAAAATATCCAATTACAGGGAAAAAATAAAAAATTGTACAAAAATAGAAATAAATGAGAAAAAATTAAAAAAAAACAAAGGTAAAGATAGTAAAGCCAATATATTCAACGAGAATAAAATTGAAATAAATTGAGAGAGTGATAAGCAATAACTAAATGGAACAAACTAAAAATAAAATATAATCTATTACAAAAGTCACACGTAGTCAACAGAAAATAATGAAATGTTGTTGATGAAGTCAACGAAAATTAAATTACAATCAAAAGCAATAGTAACATAAAGTAATCAAAAAACTAAAATTTAAATATTACATATCACAAAGTCATATGTAGACAACGGAAGTTCATGAAAATATCACGACATCCCATTGCGCTGTTTTGAGTGGCATGTCAAAATCTTTGAAAGCCGATTAAAATAGATATCACATCGGCCGCAACATCCATCATAAAGATTACATATACAGTTGATAGCAGAACGTGACATAACGTTTGATCTGCTGTAATTGACATAAAATGTATTATTTCATCTCAGACCAGGCCTTGTACGCGAATATTTATTTTGTTGAGAATAACTAAGGTAGAAGGTAGTCCATATTTCAGAACATGACTCCTCTTCTACTTTAATTTATCTTACATACAAGAGCTCACTCAACAGACAGTTTATAGTTGTCCCAAAAAAGAGGAACACATATTAACAATGTTAATTATAAACTAAAGTTTTCGATACTTTAATTATTTAGATCATTTGATCTACAACACAAAATGCTTACCTCTACTGCAAAAAATTGAAGAAATTCTATATAAACTGATAATTATATTATTATCGCTCTTTAAATACACTATTTTTCAACATTATCTTAAAATCAACGAAATACGGAGGAAAAATATCCAAAATGCTCTATGTACCTTTAGTCTATGCTAAGATCAAAAAAATATATC
Source organism: Henosepilachna vigintioctopunctata (assembly GCA_030704895.1). Classification (NCBI taxonomy): domain Eukaryota; kingdom Metazoa; phylum Arthropoda; class Insecta; order Coleoptera; family Coccinellidae; genus Henosepilachna; species Henosepilachna vigintioctopunctata. The sequence continues at coordinate 716,420 of JARQZJ010000034.1, forward strand.
CGTTAGTGAATGTTTATATTCTGGTAGACGACTTTTTCATGCAAGTGTTATGTTTCTTGTTCATTTAGCAATTGCCATACAAAATATATTATATCAGAAAGAGAAATTAATTATTACTACCATTATTTTCAAGAGTTCAAGGGTCTTGATAATGATATAAAGCCTAAGACATATGTGGAGTATACTGGACAATTTATTCGAATTTAGAATTTTTTAATTTCATATAATATTAACTCAGTACAATATCAACTAAGCTTTTAGTTACGCATTTCCCTCATTAAATTGAAAACCCCTCAGCAGACTTGAACTCGTTCTCAATGTTTAAACAGTCTCAGATTGTCCCGGAAAATAGTCTCAATTAGAACACCGTTCTGTTTGTGAAAAGAATAAGCAACGCGAGATGAAAATTCCTGCCGTAACAAGTTCACAATCGGAGTGAAAAGCTGTTCGGTACGTGTGAATGAAACGTCCTTCGGCCCGGCACGAGTTTTCCCAATCCCCCAATTTTCCATTTTCACGTAGCAATTGTTTACACTTGTCGCGATTGTTTCAGATTGGAGACACTCCCAATCCTGAGCTGAGGATCGTCACCAGCGTTTTCCACAAAGTAAAGTTCAAAGGTGAGTACTAGCTATGTGTGCGTTTTTCCATTTTCCGTGTTTCCTCAGTCACAATTAGTCCTTCTCATAATGTTTCTCGCGCTTCATATAAATGGAAGGTTTTGATTTCGATTCGGAGTTAAACGTTTGAATTACATTTTAACTTTTAAGTTTTAAATTTATATTCAATTTCTTCTGATTTCAAAGATCTTGGAATTTTTCGTTATCTTGTTCCACTATGATTATCAAATACAACTATAAAGATAAACACAAAAGAATCGTAGATTATATCGCAATATTATTTCACAAACTCAAAAACATTGAATGATTGAAGTCAATAAATGTTATCTAGTCTTAGTTGTATTTTTTGACGTCCAAAAGCTCTCGAAACTGTGAACAGGTTGCTCCTTTCAGAAAAATTAGATAACAAATGACTGTTGGCAGTGTTCTTATCTGAATAACGGAACTCAATAAGTTAGAATCAACAGTTTTGTCTCATCCACATGTCATCATGTGCACGGAATTCCGCAAGAGGCAGTTCTGGGTCCTCTTCTATTCGTTTTGTATATAAATGATATTGCTGAGTATATCAGGAATTGAGAGTTGTCTCTAGTTGCCGATAACTGATGGTGTTTATATCAGGTGATGACATTGAATGGTGTCAACTTTGGTTGAAAAGGATTCAAATGAATTATCTGAATATCTGATGAAAATTTGAGATTTAATGTTGAGAAATGTGAATATATTGTGCTGGGCAGTAAATATAAATTCCGAAATGTGAATTTGAATGACAGTATAATGAAAATTGATGAAGACATTATGCTCAGAGTGGATATCATGAAATATCTGGGTATTATGATCGATACAAATCTTAATTTCAAAGCACATTCAGTTCATATTGGGAACAAAATGTCGAAGGAAGTTCATTACTTCACTGTAAAAAGACGTAGATTATTACAAACTTCCCCACGTTCAATATTGTCCCTGACTCTTGTGCAAACTGCAAAAAATTCTATTGATAGGTTCCAAAAAATCCAAAATCAAGGTGTGAGAGTGATTCAAACGAAAACCAATCAAAATCATGTTTTGAGTTCCTCAGCTAATGAGTGTTAATCAGAGAATTATGTTCAGGAAATTAAGCTATATATTTAAGATGAGAGAAAATATGTTACATAATTATTTGAGATAAAATATACATTTTGTTAACGACTTTTATTGAAGTTTGATTGAATTCAATAATTTGCCGATGTCTATAAATTACTCGGCGAATTAAAGAGTTTTGGAAAAGTCTTTGATAAATACATTATATTTTCAAAAATGTTTCTTAAGGGAATATGATTATTTTGTCTTGTATTATATTTTATAGCCCATTTCTAATTGAAATTATTACTATTATTATCTAATAATAACAATTAAGAATCAGAGTGATCAGTTATTGCGCCAAATGATATCTAAAAAGTTCATAACGTTAATGCGTAACTTGCATAGTTTTCTGAAAAAATTAAAATAACAGCGAAGCTCTTCCTTGTGAAAACTTCGAAATCCCCATAAATTATCGATAAAATTCTCGATTTTCCCTGCTTCGAGGAGACGAGACGTTTTCTCTAGACCTCCGGTCCTCGATAAAAAGACACGATTCAAATCGGATGATTAGTTTACAAGGTAGATAGTAACTTTCCGTCTTGAAGTCCGCTGAAAAACCTCAATCATATTCCGCCCCCATTCTATTTCCAGCGACCCTTACCTTACCGACCGGTTTTCTCGTTGGCGATTTCCACGTTCCGATAGTCAGTAACCTAATGGCCGAGCTGAGGAAATCGTATTCTATCTGAACTAAAGTGATTTTAACCGCATGATTAGTCTCACATACACCGTGCAAGTTATTTGTACTTTATTATAGGAAAATTCTATTAGTTTAGTCACGCTATTCATACACTTGGCCACGGTCGTGGCGTCAACCGGGAATTTTTCCGGAAAATAAAATATTATTTATGAAGTGAAGGAAAAATGGGGTAATTTAGGGCTGGATTTAGGACCGAATAACTCGAAAATCTCAATTTCGAAGTAGGGATTGTATTTCAAGCACAATGTTAAAGGACATTCATTTTGAGGCTATGCAGAGAAATAGATCAGATGTGAATACATTTATCATATGTATATACAGCCGTTGCTGGTGTACCACAAGGCTCTAATTTAGGCCCACTGTTGTTTCTTTCTTTGTAAACGATCTAATAGACTGTCAAGCTTCATGGTTTCATGTATGCTAATGATTTTAAAGTATATCGCAAAATCGAAACATATGAGGACTGCATAAGCGTACAAGATGGCTCACACTGCCGTTTCTGATTGGTGTTACCACAATGAACTCAATATCAATGTAACTAAATGTAACGTTGTCACATGCACTTAAAAGAAGCAGCTTATACAATTTGATTACAAAATTAACGAAACCATTCGGGCCAGGGTCTCCGAAATTCGAGACCTCGGTATAATATTTAATTCGAAATTCACTTTTGTACCTCACATAATAAATGAAAGAATTTCAACAACATTCAAATTTTATGGATTTTTTGTGCGTAATGTTGGGCACTATTCGAATACAAAAACGCTTATGCAATTATTTAATACGCTTGTAAACAGCAAATAAGAATTCGGTTTTATGATTAGTTTCTGTATAACCTCTTACATGGTTATGTAGATTGTCCTACCCTTATTGCCTCTATTGATTTTCATGTTCCTAGACAATGTTCACGTTCAAGTCAATTTCATTGGGTACTCCGAAAACTGATTCCATCGTACAATCACCCATTAGATATATGTGTTTGCTATTCGAGGATGTGTCTGACAAATGCGATATCAACAGATACTCATTTGCTTTCATTAGTCAGGGTTACTTGGACTCTTTTCATGTATAGTGAATTCTGAAGTGAGCCATATTCTTATTGTCTATTATTTATTATAATTACTGTTTCATTGATAATCACTTTTAAACATTTGTCATTATATCATTACGTGTTAGGATTATTATTATTATCATCATTATTAATATTATTTCTCATAAAATAGATTGATTGGTGGATTGGTTGGTTTCTTGGTGGACATTGTTGAATATTCTTATTCTTTTTGTGCCTCAGCCTGAGTGGACATTGGCGATTACTATAGCTGATCTGATTTTATTAGCTGCAGCAGGAAATTGATCTATGGATGTCATTCCTGTTCTCTGTCTTAGATTTAGCAGCTACGATATTCGTCTTCCTCCAGGACCTCTTTTGACGTTAATCTTGCCATCCATAATAAACTGAAGTGAGCTGTATTTCTGGTTTTCTTTATTTCAGGTTTTGAGTTCGTTCAAACCCTCTTTCTGTTTCCTCATGCGCTGTAATACGACTTGGTTGGTTATATGGTATATCCATGACATTCTAAGGATGCGTCTGTAGTCATCTCAAATGCTTCCAGACGTTTACATGCAGCTTCGGTCAGAGTCCAATCTTCTACCTCATGTTTTTTTTAGTATTGAGAAAACGTAGCATTCAAGAACTCTAACTCCGAGGTGCAAGCCTTTATTTGTATTGCACACCATGCCATTAAAAGTATTAATTTATTTGTTCCCATTGTATTATATTGTTAAATATATTGAATAAATAATAGTAGCCTTGGTTTCACAAACATTTCATCAAATTATTGCTTAATAATTGTTTCGGGGTGTTCTGCCTCGATCTCAACTGGTGGAGAGGAAAAAAGGTGGTTCAAATTAAGAAATTGAGGATAAAGGGAGTAATTATGACGACAAATTACAGGAAGTCGTAAGTAACAATCATGAAATTTCCAATTGTTCTAGAAGACCCAGAATTTTTCTTTTCATCTGTTGATGCACCAGTTTCACTGAGTTCGAATCTATAAAGTCCTTATCATGAACAAAATGTGTTGAATGTCAAGAACAATTGTTATTACGTAATAATGACGAATTCGTGGTTGTTTTATTGTTGTTCCAATGTTCCCTCCAGTTTGACCTATGTTGTATGCGTCACAATCGGAACAATTAATCTGATATACTCTTCTTTTTGGATAAACTCCTCGTTCAATTGATTGTTTCTCTTCATTCTTAATTTGAAAATGAACACAAATGTTTTCTGTTGGTGTGAATAGTTTCAATATTGTGCCTTATGAATCTATTATCGATTTTATCAGTGAGTTTAGGTATGTTATTGATATTATGGAGTTTTTTATCGTCTTCTACATTTTTAATTGGAAAAATTACATTTTAATAATAACAACCACTTCTAGTTTCGAAGTCGGTGACGTTGCTGTTCTCATAGATGAAAGAAAAACCTCTTCTAGATGGCTCTTTTAGAACATCTGGAAATTTCTATCCGCCCCAAAGCACAAAGCCAGTAATGAATAATCAAGTCACCTTCCCATTATTATTTCCTTTGTCCTCAATTTCATAATATAAGCCCCTCTTTTTTACCACAGGTGTCCATAGCAGGTATTGATGTAGAAATATATAAATGTCATTCGAAATATAAGTGCTCACTCTAGCTTTTGAAGATGATGTAACACCCCTAAACAATTTTGAAGCAGTGATTTAATATATGTAACTCTTGTGAAAAAGGTCAAGTGTTATTTATCCCATATATTCAACAATGTTTCACCAAGAGACCAGCAAGAAATCAACCTACTTTACTTCATAAATGTCTTCAGAAGCTTTTAATAAACATTGATGCTCGAATTTTACACCAATTGTTACTCGGTACTTCGTAAACCTTTTGTGAGCGCATTTGATATTGTATTATTGATCCTCTTTGACGTCATCTTCCATCTTCAAAGATCAGTACCTTCAATAGCGAGACCTTGTAGTACTACGTACGAATTTTCCCAGTCCTACTCTGTCTGCTGCGCCTGATCGCGTGCGTGTTTTCTTGTCGTGGCAACAACGTCCGTAGTGTGACATATCATCATAATGAGAAACATATCTAAGGAGGTCCCTTCAGCCTGCGTGCGTGTTGCTGAAATCCGACGAATGTCACTCTTATTAAAAGTGAATTACTTATTCGGCTTCCGCCGACGAGTCAACACGTGGTTCCGGTTTTGAAAGAGGGGGAAGCGTTAACGAGCCTCCTAGGCATGTACGGTATGAAAATGATGAACTTCGTTGAAAACGAAAACTTCGTGGCGCTGTTATCCATTGGATTTAATTTTTTTTTGCGAAGATACTGCGGAAATGTTGGTTGTTGTTTAGATTACTGGGAGTTCTGTGGAATTTCTTCACAGGAGATTGTAGTAATTAAAGTCTCCGATGATATGACAATTTGTATCTTAGTCAGGTGTATCCGACGCCTCTTCCAGAAGAAACAGTGTTTAGTGTGACTCAATTTTGAGGGGAAACTTCTTCAGGAGAGACTAAGGGGTAACTGAATGGTTTGGACTAGGACAATGCAACGGAAATGCGTTACGATGATGACTCAACAGCTTTAGGTGAAGCTGTGTATCATTTAACTACAGATGCATTACATTTTATTTTTTTTTCATTTTGTTATTATTCTTCAGCAATCTAACAATTTATATCAGGTGTTGGTAGTAGCAATTGTAGTTGATGAATATTTCACATTACCGTATATTTTTCATTATCCTTCTTCAGAATGACAATGTAATGAGTTACTCGTCTAGAAATCAAATTTAAATATTCTAGAAAGATCCAAAAACAAAAAAAGGAGGATATAATATTTTTGCATCATAGTTGCACAAAAATGTACCTACAGGTTCTATGATAGCGCAAGAGGTTGCTTTTGTGGCCTAATTACAGCAATTTCTATGAATTATCACGTAGCTCAAGGGCACTAGTGATTGAATTTCATCTTTTTCAAGTGCCTACCAGTTGAAATCTACTCGGTTATTACAGATATCTATATATACGATCGAATTAACGTTGGTCCAATTTCTATGAATAGCAATTTCCCATAGTATATGCATACCGAATGCATACAAATCATGGGAGGAATTGGAAACGGCATATTGGATTCCTACCGGTCGTCCAATCGTCACGACGCCTCCATCGTGAATAATGCATTCTCAGTTTTGATAAGCGTGCCTTAAAGTTTCCAGATGCATACGTCTAGGAATAATGACGATGGAGAAGGCCGAGTTCGACTAGCGCAAATTCGGTCGGCCGTTCTTCCTCAAAACAATTCCAGAATCTCATCAGGGCATATTTGAATAGTTAGAGTTCGAAGTGAAAAGATAAATCAGCAATATCGCGACGTGGTGGATCAATTAAATTCCTCAATGGTAATGTGTTATGTTCTGGAACCTTGAATTTTGAAAATTGATAACTAGTTCTACTGAGGTCGTACTTGTTTTTTCTCCTTTTATTACCTCCATCTGGGATTCTTTGGTGTTTTACGTGGTCTGGAGTTTCCTGCATAGGTTTCTTTATCTTCAACTTTCTTTCTCAGTGTTGTTGTGTTTCCCCAGAAACATTGATGATCTTCTTCGGGATGATAACGTACACATGGCCTCTGAGGATCCTGCTTCCGTTTCAGGTTTTTAAGGTGTCGTTGCTTCTTGATTATTCATTTCCTATTTTCATTGCCTTTCTTCCTTGTTGAAGTTTTCTCGTCCTCCTTCGGGATCACCAAGGATCCCGAAGAGATCTTTCTGTCCTGATCCTTCGTGAATTACCATTTTCACGTTCTCTTCTGTTGTCTATTCCTCGTTTATAGTCCCCTATGGTGTCCTTCGATGAACTGTCTTCTTCAGTGTTCTCCTTCGAAATGAGAAGACCTCGATTCAAAGTATAGTATCCTGCTTTAACCCTATCTATCCCCACTACGTTTTCATAACAAGTCAAACTGTAAAATACATAAATTTCAGTCTTGCGAATAGTTGTTCAGTCTAACTTTTGAAAATGGAATAACATCCCGAATCAATTACCAAGAAATTGATTCAATTTCGTAAGAGTGAACCGAGCGTTTCTTCTAATATCAATAGAAACACCAAGAAATTTTATAAAATCATTAGAATAAAAATTCAAAAATCGATATTTTGAAAAAATAAACGTGCGACCGTTTGGTTCGCATTCAACGTCAATTTTTTCGCAGAGAACCATTCAGCCATATGAGAATTCATCATATGCATATTATCACCCAACTTTGCTAAGCAAGACAGGTCAGACGAAGTTGAGTCAACCATCGCCGAGACACGGCAAGTAATCGAGGAGATCGTTGATAGAGACCAGGAAAAGCCGGAGGTCAGTACTGAGCCCTGGGCAACCCCAGCATCCATCATCGCACACCTCGAACACTCTTCCTCCGCCACTACTTATAAAAATCTGTCTGCTTGTTAGTCTCAAGTTGAAATCTTTATCTTGAGAATAGTTGTTCACTCGTAACTTTTATAAAAGGGGTAACATCCCGAATCAATTATCAAGAAATTGATATAATTCTGTGAAAGTGAACCGGGGTATTTTTTTGTTTTATTTATATGGAAAGTTCTCGTAACGCGAATGTTTTTTCATTCCACAATACCAACATCGTGTCGAATTCGCGAATTAATTAATTTAATGGATCAGCCGGTTTCGTGGGTAGGTGGAAAATCTCCCACAGAGATGAAACTTCCTTCGCGAAACTTTCGGTTCGCCGAAACGCCATTAACGTTAACAACGCGGATATGGGAAAAGTAATCAACCCCGCCCGATTTATGAAACAATAATCGGCTCAAAAACGGAAACGGCGAAAAGAACTCCGGTGCCCGGATTATCACAACTAATGTAAATTCAACGCTGCTCCGTCGCCGCGCCGCCCCCTTCCGTCTCGCCCGCCGCTGAATTACGATGTTTTATTTAATTTGAATGGTCGCGATAATTAAAATGGGCCATCGTAACGGAACCATAAATCGAGACGCCGCGGGTGTTATCCGACCGTCGGAGGCGTCGTCGGCGTTATATCTGGCGGTAAATCATGTTATTGCCAAATGTGGATTGATAAGGTGCCCTCTTGGATTTCCTCCGTAAACAATTCGACTTCATTGGCGTGCGACCCTAATATTTCTATATACGCAGCATGTTGAACTGGAATACATTATTACAATGAGGGTCGGGTGAGAAGTTTCGGACTGACCAAGAAAAACGATGTTTTAAAATTTTTTTGATTTATTTTTCAACATAATCTCCATCAACACTGATACATTTCTCATAACGGTGTTCTAGTTTAGTTATACCAGTTTTGAACGTAGCTCCTTAAAATACTGATTTGAAGTTTCGATAACCTCTCTGTTGCTCCCAAATCTTCTACGCCAAGACATTTTTCGAGGTTAGGAAACAGGTAATAGGCGCTGGGGGCTATGTCTGGAGAGTAGGGAGAATGAGGCATCAATTCAAACTTCAAATCGTGGATTTTGAATGAAACAAAATGTTTTTCTTCACCAAATAAGGTTGTTTAATATGCACCCCGTATTTCAAACGTTGCAATCAGTCTGCGTAGTATTGACCAGTGATAGTCTTGCCCTTTTCAAGATAATCAATGTATATAATTCCTCTCGCATCTCAAAAAACAGTAGACGTAACCGTGTCTGTCAATAAAAATGTTTTTGCCTTCTTTGGAGTTGGTTCCCTCCCCCTTTCCAACCTCATGAACAGTTATGACTTGACGCAAAAATTCGTTTGGATTACGCCTATACAGTTGAATATGATAGGGAGGAGACTCCTAGTGTTGAATCCATCACTTCTTTCATTTGTTCTGGTATGAAAATTCTTAAATAAAAGTATTTGAGGACAGCACGTTTCTCCAATTTTTCCATTTTAACGAAAACAACAGAAGCGTCTCGCGCAAGAAGTTTCAACCTTAGCCTACTACTGACTTGGAAGGACCTTACATACAAGCTTAGTAGGAATGGTAGGACGCCTCTCTAACCTAAGTAAGTTATACCTAGTGACGCCATCTCTTGGTCAGGCCGGAAACTTTTCACCCCACCCTCGCAAATTCATAATTATTATTCGATTTTAAGACTTACGGCTTTCACACTTCCTTACAGGGAACTTTTACTTAACAAACATATCATATATCAGAGGAATTGAGCTCTGTGAAGCTCTTTTCGAAATTATCAGGCGCTTGGCGGCGGTTCCCATGGCAGTGGTCATCGTGGCGTTGTTTTTCGTTATGTTTCAGAAAATCACTAACAGTTTTTGCTTTGTAGCACCGATTTCTGTGTTGAGTTGATTGAAATAGTTCGTGACGTTCATGTCAGGCCTCTGCACACAATTTCTCGATATTTAGAGATTTTATCGACATTCTTCTCAACTGTGCTCTTTCGCATTTCAAATGACCACCTCAATAAAAGTAGTTTCCCTGAGTCTGTTTCTCCCCAGTCACTCTGAGTTCTCTGAGAGTCTGAACATTTCTCTGTTCTGTAAAATGAATTTCCTGATAAATACAGAAGAAATCTTTATGAAGTTTTCTACTATAGTCAATAATTTCTTGTCCGAAATTCGTCACTCGAAAATAAATGATTATAATTAGTATTATTCTTATTTGGTGATTGATGAGGCCGATACTTGGAGAAAATTAATATCCATAATAAAACAAGATTTAGAATTTTCTCATTATTTCATACAAATACGCATGACGACGTTTCGAAGTTCTACTTCTTTATCAAATGCTTAATTAACAATAGATGCAATTTTACAAACTCAATACTTATAGCTATTTTCACAGAACATACCTACGTACGTACGTTCTATGACTAACTTGGAATGAGGGCCATAGAATACAACTGATTTTTAACAAATCTTTAAGATTTGTTAAATATCAGTTGTATTCTATGGTCCTCATTCCAAGTTAGTCATAGAACATACCTGGTACGTTCTGTGAGAGTAGCTATAAGTATTGAGTTTGTAAAATTACATCTATTGTTAATTCAGCATTTGATATAGAAGTAGTACTTCGAAACGTCGTCATGCGTATTTGTATTAAATTATGAGCAAATTCTAAATATTGTTGCATTAGGATTATTCTTATTTTTTGAGTGAAGGCAGAAAACACATTCCTTATATTCACTCCATAATGAAATTATGAAAAATATGAAGAAATGCATAAGTGAATCATGAAGAAAAGAAGGCTTGGCTAAACAAAAGACCATCCGTTTCCAGATTCCCTGCTACTTCTTCATTTTCAGCTTCCCTTTCTCCATTTTCAGCTACCCAAATTTTGTGGAATCGGTGAATTACCTATTTTGTTCATTTTTACATATATTTCTAATATTTGATGATTTCAAAACTATTCTGCGTAGCACATTCTCAGTTTCAGCCAATTTCTCAACACTCAACGACTTCGAAATTCAGAGAGCTACTGGATGTTATTGAAAATATGTTTTTCGTTCAATTGTGACGATTTTTGAGTTCAAATCTTCATTTATTCTCAGATAATTAGTAGAAAAATTTTTAGAACATTCAACTGAACGGTAAAAAAATCTCCTCCACCACTGGTATCCTCGAAAATTGGGCATTACTGCCATTTATCAGTTTTTGCGACGATTCGTCAAAGGATTCGCAAAGAAACGGCCTCGAAGTGTTTGTCATCGGATATCCGTAAGCTTCGGCCAACTGCTCCACCGATACACGTCGAAAAACATATATATTCATACGGCCTTATCGGCGCGAGGCCTAAAAGTGTCGCCATTCAACGTCTGTGATTCATTGCGGTTCCAGCAACATCCTGACTCCTATCAGAAGCTGCTGCTGCGTTCAGACCGGATGTCGAAAGGGTAATATAATCGCCATCGTCGCGGAACTTAGCCTGAAGCTACTTTCCGAAAGTTTCGAAACTTTATTATTTTTTTTCGTAAAAGAGTATCGAATGGGATTTATCAGATTATATTCGATTGAATAGTCGTTGGTATTTTGTCGAAACATCGTTCAGTATATTGAATAACAAACATTAATTATTAAACGTTAAGCAATTAATATTATGTTTCAAAACTTATCTAAGTTTTTTCTTTCAATAGAAGTGATAAGAAGTGGTTCATAGAAATGATGTGAAGTTATTCGTTCTTGATTCTGAATATTCAAATATGCGATGTTAATATCTTCATTTTATGTTTCAATTTCGTGTTGATTTTTTGAGATAATTATGTTTAGTTATTTATGTGAGACGATAAGGTTATGATTGGTCTTTTGAATTAAAACTTGTTGGTTTCAAAGTTGGTTTTAAAGTAGGGTTAGGAGGTCGTTTCGTGATTTTCTTCATGAAAGTTGTTTAAAATAAGATGTTGTGGTTACTATATTATACTCATATATTATTATTTCTGTATTACTATAATTATTCAACTCACTTTTTGTCATATATTTCTGTTCGACATTTCGTATAGATCTCAAGATCTTTGAATTGTTAGTCCACACTTTTGTAGTAGTCCACACCACAATTTGTAGTCCATATTTTCCAAGTAGTTAGAAAATATGACCTCAATAAAAAATTAATTATATATCGATTTCTAAATAATTAGGTCTATAATCAATCAAAATAATGATAAATCAATGTGTTCTCATTGTGAATTCTAAACAGTCAGAAAATCACAGTTTCAAAAATGTATTCGTATATTGTATAGGAATAAACTCAGATTGCATTCTTCGGAAGTCTTGAAATCTATTACACAAAACTTTCAAATTAATCATCAAATGACCAACTCAATATGAATAATACACTATCATTTAAATTTATTCCAGTAATAAAGTTGTGTCTCAATGTTATGAATGTTTTGTATAGGTACTGTGTATTATAAATTCTTTATTTTTTAACACAAAATACTTAATTCTACTGAAAAAGATTACAGAAAGACATCGCGAAAGGATAACTCTTAAATAAACTCTTTTTCAAATGTCTCTTAAAAGTTATAAAATCCGGAGAGAAAATATCCAAGTTAGTCTCTATACTGATAAAGTTTAGCATATGAAAAGATCTATGGGTGGGTGAATTCAACATATAATTTGTTTTGCTGTGCCCGAGAACCAGTATTAAACGATTTCTTACCACATGTGGAGAACAATTAAAGTTCATGAGCCTCATACATGCAGCAGAATCTATTAAGCCATTAAGTAATTTGTAGGAGAAACATATATCAAAGTACTCACGTCTCAAACTCAAACATTTTAACCTATAAAATTTCACATTACTCTCATATGAGAATCCATGACGGTGCCTGTTAAAACGGAAATTAAAAGAAATAATGACCTTCGTTGAAGATTTTCTAATCTATTCGCATGTCTATCATAATTCAAATTCCAGACGACCGACGCATACTCTAACTTGGATCTTACAATAGAATTACACAAAGCAACAACCGACTCACGTCGACCAAAATACCTAATCATTCGTAATATAAAACCCAGATTTCTGCGAGCATGTTGGACGATTCCTTCAATATGCAACTCAAAGGTCAGTTTCTTATCAAGCTTAACAACCAAATCGTTCACTGAACTGACTGAAGACATACGTTGACCTGACAATGTAAAGTTGGAAAATATACATTTTTACTTCTGGAGAAAAGAATATGATGGGATTTGTTCAAGTTCAACTGAAACTCATTGAGTCAGCAGTAGTCAGAGAATGCATTGAGATCGGACTATAAAAGAGAATAATCGTTGAAGGACTTTATCTGCTTTGATATTTTGTGATCATCTGCATATAGATCTATACCAGTATATCTAAAACATTCGCTAATATCATTCAAAAACATAAGGAAAAGAAGCGGACCAAGGTGTGAACCCTGGGGTACACCTGATGTCACCGCTAAGGAATTTGATCTGGAACCATTCACAACCACATACTGTCTTCGGTCGTTCAAATATGGAGCGAGAAGACCCAGTTGATCTCCATGCATCCCGAAAATTTACAGTTTTGTCAAGAGTGTTGGGTGGTGAACCCTATCAAAAGCCTTGGAGAAGTCAGTTTATACTACGAAATATACTTCTCGCTTCAAATATGAAGCGAGAAGACCCAGGAGATTTCCATGTACCCCGAAATTTTCCAGTTTATTTCAGTAATTTTAGTATGAGTGTTGGGTGATGGGCCCTATTAAAAGTCTTTTTGGAAATTTTAATGTCTTTTAAAAGTATTGATTCGAAACCGAGGTAAATGTAGAATATCATTGTGTATGGTTTTGACCGAATGTGTGGGTCCTCTAAAATTCTGTCTGGGATCGGGATAAATGGACAGATAACGTTTACACCCCTTCCTGAATTACCGCGAAATACGGCCCTGCCTGTCAATTCTCGTCGAAGGTTATTCGAGTGTCGAATAATTCGAGAACGATACCCCTCAGCCGCCGAAACCGCACGGAATTGATTGTTAGATAAAAAGCGGGCGATAATTTCGTCGAAATTCGATCCTGCTCTGGCTGGGCGTATAGACAATGCGGAAAGTTGAGCCGAGCCGATATCAATGCCATCTTTGTACTATTGTTTGTTATTAATTACGGTATCGGTTTATGGAACAAGCCTCGCGTCAGGCTAAATGGCCGTTGCGTTTAACTGTTCCAGGAAGTAACCCCGTGACAGGCAATATCGTTTGATAAATACGGCGGCGTAGAGGGCGCGCAGACAATCGCTAGGTGTCAAACTTGTGAGTAAATAATGCCGGTCATGTAATAAAGGTTAATCGGGAGATATTGGAGGATGCCGACTGCTTCGTTGAAAGTTTGGGGTGGTGGGTTGTTTTGACGCAAATAGTCAAGTTAGGCAAATACACGGCCGACTTGAAACCATGAAGAACGTAGTCCGACGGTGTTGCCAAAATCGAGACGGTGGTCTACTCTCCTAGTCGGTGGTTCCCAAAGTTTCAAGCATTATTTCAACTCTTTTTGTGTATTCCGAACTGATAAAAAATATTATTGGGATTTATAACATACTAAATATCATTCCTTCGTACATATTCCTTTTATCTTCTTTATATCATTTGAATAACATGAATTTCCGATTAAATATATGAAAGATTGCCCCACACTGTCTGGAATATCTTTGTATTAGACCACCTATTGACTATCTAAGACATTAAGAAAAACCCAACTTAAATCAGTGTACAACTTTTTTCCTGACATGTCTTCATTCACTGTTATTTGGTTACTTGTAAAAATAAAATCTTCACTTAAATTGAAAAGTTGAAAATTAATTTTGTTGTTAACTTAACGCATTTTCCCAGTTCAACAATCAGGAATATTTATTTTACTGGAGTGATGATGAATTAAACCTTCAAAATTGACAATTAAATCTGACTGATCAAAAATGTTATTCAAATAATCATTGCGAGCTAAATAATTTCTCCGCCTCTCCTCTGAGTTTTTCGCTATTTCTCGTTGGATAGTTATGAAACACACTATGAGTTTTATAATAAGTTATAAATAAGTTGTTTTTTTCCTTCATATATAGAATACAGTTGGAAATATATATAAATGTTACATGGAAAAGTCAAAATTTTATGTCTAATAAAATATTTGCTACAAGATTCCCTTAAAGGTAAATGCAACATAGTACGAATAATAATTTTTTGACATAATAAAATTCTAAAACTATTAGTGGAGTTCCCCCAGAGAATAATATTATAAGACATATGACAATATAGAACATAGCTATGGTAGACAATTAACAATTGGCTGGCACGATTCTACTGAGGTAATAAACTTATCCCAAACAAGGATAAGAGTGGAATTCCTTATGCTCGACAAGGCATATCTCACATAATCAACATGGTCAGACCAGCGCAGGATCTGATCAACACAAATTCCTAATACCTCAACACCATCGGCAGACTTATAGTTCGTTCCACTATAACTGAACCGCATATTGGCCATTATATTCCGAAAGGAGAAGTGAACATACTTCGTTTTGGAAGCATTACTTACAAGGAGGTTCCTTCTTCACAAGTTTTGAAGCTTTTTATTATTTCTCCTGTCTTGGTGATCAGCTCGTAATGAGTGAGCGCTGTGACAATTATAGAGGTGGCGTCAGCAAACGGAGTCAATAATTCAGCATTAATATGCTGAGGTAAGTCGTTCACAAAAAGCATTTAATGGCCCCAGAACGGAGCCTTGAGAAACACCAGAAGACAAGTGATGTATCTCAGAGAAGACTCCATCAACACTGACTGTTAATAGTCAGTGTTTATGGAATATAAACCGAAGTTAATAGTATCAAAAGCGCAGGACAAAAATGAAAAGTCAAAGAAAATAATATATATTATATCAAATATAGTATCTGACTACTACTAATAGTAGTCTAATTGAAATAAATGACTGATCTTCCCCAAATTTCAAGCTACTGATATTGGTTATCGAAGTTTTACCACGATTTTACGATTCTCTAATACTTTTCACATAAGTTATTCGAATACTGTGGCTTTGTGAAATCGTTTAACGTTACCGTCTTCATTGTACCTTCTTAGGAAGTCGAATTCGTTGCGGGTTCGGTCCTGGTCCCGATGAATCGATAATTGCTCGTCGACACGTCAACCGCTAATTTCTTGGCGAAATTGAAACTAAATTACGGTTTCTGTAATGTATCCAGAGTGCAACACCGAATATCTCGTGGAGCGCCTCGCCGCGTTTCGAGTGTAGAGACCACGATTTGTTTTGCCACAAGTTGTCACCGTTAATAGCTTATGCTTGTAGTGTTCATTTCGCCCGAACGAACAAGAAGGCTCGTTTGAATCGGTCGGGGTGGCATTCGATAACCAGGTCGAATATTCGCCGGATATTTCGAAAGCGTATCGCTAACGGGATATATCTGTTTTTGATCGATGTTTAGGAATATGAGTTCTGGTTTTTCTCCCGAACTGACCCGAACAAAAGCCGTACGCAGGTTTGACGCAACAGAAATAGGAATTATTCATTTCGTTGCCGAATTTATCGAGTTTTGACTTGTCTAGAATTGATGAAAATAATCGACTTCGCAATAGAAATCGAATTCACTCGCATTCACTATGAATGAACCACTGAGTGGAAAGTTGGTTCTTTCTATCCTTATCTATAAACTCACATTATTTCAGCCATGTTTCTACTAGGTTACTAGGACATGAAAGAGGAGGATACGGAATGCTTGCTGCAGACTGTACTCAGTTTGTATAACTACAACAGAAGTTGACGAATTTTGAAGTTTATTGTGATGGGTAAAGTGAATTTCTTAGATCCTTTGGACGAAACATTTCGAGGATTGGGACGAAGGCAGATTTCTTGGTTGAAGAATGCTCCTGATTAGAATATTCCTCAACCAAGAAACCTACCTTCTTTCTCGAAATCCTTCGTCCAAAGGATCTGAAAATTTTCCTCAACCAAGGAATGTTTTACCTTAGTAGAATATTCCTTGATGTGCGGAGCACTACGGAGATTGTCACATTTTGTGGAAGGACGAAGAAGACCCGCCAATGTAATTATCAACAAATCAAATTATAACAGCACCCTGAAAGCATGTGGGCAACTAGTATCGACCTTCAGTTTCCCTAAAAGTGAATTTTCAAAGAGTAAAGAGATGAAATATATACCACCAGATAATTGGGCTACAACAAAATATTCAGTTGTTTGTGTCTTGCATTTTCCTGAAACTGATGGTATTGTAAGAATACTCAAAAGAACAAGGTTAGTCCCTCACACGGTTCCTTCTATTTTTCCATATTTACCGCATTATTTGTCAAAAAATGTGCCCTTACTTAGGTAAAACCCAGAGGAAAGGCGGAGAAATCATTTATCTCGCAATGACTATTTGAATAACATTTTTAAAAGTCAGATTTAATTGAATATACTCCAGTAAAATAAATATTCGTGATTTTTGGAGTGTTAAAATGGGTTCAGTAATAACAAAATTCATTTTTACCTTCTTAATTCAAGTGAATTATTACCATAAGAAACCAAATTACAGTGAATGACGACATGTTAGTACCAGTATTTTTCAATTTCTCAAATAGAAAGTTTGTTGATAAGATACAAAGATATTCCAGACAGTGTGTTTCAATATTTCACATATTCAATCGAGAAAAGCTCATATTATTTAAATGATATAAAGAGGATAAAAGGTATATGTGCTCAGGAATCATATTTATTATGTTATAAATACTAATAATATTTTTTATCTGCTCGGAATACAAAAAGAGATGAAATAATGCTTAAAACTTTGGGAACAACCGACTAGGAGAGTAGACCACAGGCTCGATTTTGGCAACACCGCCGGTCTACGCTCTTCATAGCCTGTAGTTAATTAAAGTCGGCCATGTTCCAGCTACTGGCAACTGATGGTGGTGGTAAAATAACCACCAACTATTTCACCGCTGTGACAAAAATGCCGCCAAGGTTTGAAGACCCGTAGTAATGAAAGGTGGGAAGCACATTCTCGTAAGAATTTGTTGTCTGAGCAGTAATTCAACACCGAACGGCTACAGTCGGAATCTTCTCCGTGAGAAAATACATAATAAGATGCAAATTTCGTACCGTATCATTCCACGACGTTTCGACATCAACGTACGTTAACCGAAGGTCGATTTTCTAAATGAAATTACGTGGGACGTTAGCGTGGGGAACGATGCAAAACAACCGCGGCTTGTACAAACATAATTTCCAAACGCACGGCGAATATTATTTCATCCTCTCGCGCGCAAATTCCACTCTCAGAAGACGTTGGCGATAGTTCCGATTTCGAATGCAAATATTTAAGTGAAAATGTTGTTCGCGTATCGAGATTGTGTACATTTATTTACATAATAACGAGAAAATGTAACGTTTCTATTATTGCGCTCAAGGGGCCCGTTAAAAGATTTTCGGAAAATGGCTTCGAACTATGTACAAATATCGTGCAGCATTTATGCGAAATTTTCGATTTGATCGAATACGTCGTCGATGCTGCGTTAACGCCTTTTGTGTTCGTCGATGCTATTGGGTAATACGAGTAGCTCTTTAACGCCATTTCAACAAAGCAGCTGAGGCACGGCCGACTTCAATCAGGCCATAAAGAGCGTGGTCCGGCGGTGTTGCCACAATTGAGTTAGTGGTCTACTCTTCTAGTCGTATGTTCCAAGCTTTAAATCATCATTTCAACTCTTTTTGTATATTGCGAACAAACAAGAAATATTATTAGTATTTATAACATATAGAATATTATATTGGCTATAGTGAGCATATATTTCTGTAATAGAAAAATGTTAAACATTTATTATTGAAAGAGAACATCGATGTTTTCGATTTCAATATTGTTCGAACCAAATTTGTTGAATTATTTGAAAAAAGAAACCTTCAAAGAAACGCTGTAGGAATTACTCAAATTGAATTCCTTACCTAAGTATAAATAAATATTATATTTCTGGTTAGCGCAACCAACAAACTAACTTATGAAAATATTTAGCTTTCAATATTTTCATAAGTTAGTTTATTTCATAAAGAGTTTATTTTTCAATTCAGTTTTTTCGTGTTTAGCATCATTATCATTATATTATAAAATTCATCGCGAACTTGAAATAATGCATCCAAATATAAAGTGACATTTTTTCCTCCCAACATGACGTCTTGCTTCAACCTATAGAGCAAGAGAAAATCCAGGCCCTGAACCTTCTAAATCATATTGGATGATGTGGACTGTGATCTTGATATGAATGTTATGGAATGCTGGAAGGATTTTTACATAGCAAAAGGCATAGTAAACATAACGGAATAATTGGAAGAACTAAAGCCATACACATAGAATTCATGCTGGAAAACTGTGGCCTGCTATGTCTGCAGAAAATGACGAAGAATCTGTGCACATTCAAACTTTGACTACAAACATAGCTGAAATTACGAATGCAAGAAGACGAGATGGGTTTGAACGGATAGAATCAGGTGACATTGCATCAGGCTTCAATCGCAAGAAGAAGATTTGACTGAAAGCAACTTGGAGTAAATGTTAAATTCACAGCCTATTTAGGAAGAAGCTTCAACGAGCACGGGAAACGTGATATTTAATTTGAAAATTCTCAGTGAAGGTTTGAGAATAGCTAATGAGCATTGTGATTTTATTTATCCATCATTGATCCATCTATGAAACGGAGTCTTATTTTAAAGGGAAATTGCTAGACTCATTGCTTAATATCATTCAGAATTGAAGGAACCTTCAAAAACTGCCAAGCAAGAAAAAATTACAATATTCTTTAAACCATTGCCTAAGCCTGAACATAATAATTAGGCAATATGATCGAAAACTTCACTCAAATCAATTTTTTATATACTTTTTTTCATTTTGTCAGCCAGGAACTTATCTCCTATAATCTCATATAAATTACAATTCCATATTCACGATTTCTGTATTCGCGGCATATTTTCGGAACATTTACCTTCGTATAAAGACCTTTTAGTGTATTACACACTTGTGAAATAAGACATTTGTAACTGAATCTGCAGTTATATTCAGTCCTCCCCGTTGCAAATAAATAAAATATTCTTTCTCAGTCAAATTTCCTATACTTTCAATAACAAGCGAGATGCAGATGTTACATTGTACTTTTTTGGAGATTTTGTGTTAGAAATAACCCGATATATATATTTGAAGAAACTTACGTTGAAAACCTACACATTTTTCTATATAACAGCCGTTTACATATGTTTCAAGGTTATTGCCTATCGTCAGAACGGCGTAGTTCAAGTTAAAGATGACAGTACTTGAAGAGATATATAAAAAATTAATATATAAAACACGAAACACTGTTTCGTACACGTTTTATACACCCAAAACATATTGGGAAGAGTCAACACAACGTTGCAGACGACAATGAAATACCGTCCGGCTTTTGTGAGACTTTTATAGCTTCTGGATGTTGTGTTGACTCTTCCCAATATGTTTTGGGTGTATAAAACGTGTACGAAACAGTGTTTCGTGTTTTATATATTAATTTTTCATATATCTCTTCAAGTACTGTCATCTTTAACTTGAACTACGCCGTTCTGACGATAGGCAATAACCTTGAAACATATGTAAACGGCTGTTATATAGAAAAATGTGTGGGTTTTCAACGTAAGTTTCTTTTACTTAATTTTAGTTTACCTGCATTAAATATAATTCTTAGAATAATTCTTTTATCGTTAAGATTGTCTGGGATTCCAGAAGCTATAAAAGTCTCACAAAAGCCGGACGGTATTTCATTGTCGTCTGCAACGTTGTGTTGACTCTTCCCAATATGTTTTGGGTGTATAAAACGTGTACGAAACAGTGTTTCGTGTTTTATATATTAATTTTTTATATATCTCTTCAAGTACTGTCATCTTTAACTTGAACTACGCCGTTCTGACGATAGGCAATAACCTTGAAACATATGTAAACGGCTGTTATATAGAAAAATGTGTAGGTTTTCAACGTAAGTTTCTTTTACTTAATTTTAGTTTACCTGCATTAAATATAATTCTTAGAATAATTCTTTTATCGTTAAGATTGTCTGGGATTCCAGAAGCTATAAAAGTCTCACAAAAGCCGGACGGTATTTCATTGTCGTCTGCAACGTTGTGTTGACTCTTCCCAATATGTTTTGGGTGTATAAAACGTGTACGAAACAGTGTTTCGTGTTTTATATATTAATTTTTTATATATCTCTTCAAGTACTGTCATCTTTAACTTGAACTACGCCGTTCTGACGATAGGCAATAACCTTGAAACATATGTAAACGGCTGTTATATAGAAAAATGTGTAGGTTTTCAACGTAAGTTTCTTTTACTTAATTTTAGTTTACCTGCATTAAATATAATTCTTAGAATAATTCTTTTATATATATTTGAGCCTATTCATCCATTTCAAATTATCTCAAATAATTCGTAGTTAAAATGAAAGTAAACTCGTAAGTCTCATCACAACAATTTGCTGTTCTTTTTTATATATTTGAAAATGAAAATTTATTCCTCGATGCTTTAGAACGCCGTTATGAGAAATGTATCAGTATTGATGGAGATAATATTGAAAAATAAAGCAAAAAAAGTTTTAAAACATCGTTTTTCTTGGTCATGTCATAAACTATTCACCCAACCCTCGTATATGAAGTTTTCCGATATTATACACATTTCTTCAGGTTCTATCATACGTCCAAGATGTCAATTCCCGTAGCTGTCCCTCCTCGAGCTACCGAAACTCGAGTGAAACATGTAAACTCCGGTTAATTGTATTCGAGTCGCCGCAGACCGCGAGTGTCCGTAATTAAAATTCCATTAGGTCCCAAAGTTTATATTTTCTGATTTACGAGCATTAACTGACCGCTGTTGATATTTGCCTGGTCATTCGACCGTGCAGCAGGAAGAGAACACAATGGACGATTCATATCGTCGCTGTAGCATTGTCGGTAATTAATTACCGCCGCATTGGTTTACGGGGAATCGGACGCCAGAAGATAACTCATGGATTGTTGGAGTCCATCGAATAATTGGCCCCTGAGTGATGGAAATTCAAACATCCGCTTTGAATTTGTTGGTTACAACGTTTCGCGTTTATAATTATAACATATATACGTATTATACGCGGTAGAAGCGGGAGAACTGTGAAATGGGAAAACTACTGTGCGACTTATCCACCTGGGTGTTAAAGTATATTTTTTTTGTATTAAATTTTCAATCGATAATGTAAGTGGGTACTTGAAGCACATTCTGGAAGTGTTTCTTTTCCTGGCAGTCTCAACTTTTCCTATCTAAACCTGGTTTCTCAAATAGGCGCCTAGGAACGAGTATCGATACTCGGTACCGTGGATTACACTTTTGTCACTTAAAAAATTCAATTTAGGTAACGCCGTTTCCACAGCGGAGAGCCAATTCAAAAAACGAATAACAGAAACTGGATTGAGTTAAGTGTGGCAGCTACATATCTATCATTCTCATACAAAACTCACTCATACCAGTGGAAAGCTGAAATATCAGAGAAAGTATTATAGTAAGTGGAGACTGAGACGTATTACTCGCGATGGTGGGGGAAGCGCGATCATTTGGAGGTTATTTTGTCATTGAGGACGTTCTGGTATCTATCATTCTCATCGAAAATTAAATCACACTACATAAAAGCTGAAATATCAGAGAAAATGTTACCCTCAGTGAAGACTGAGACGTAAAACGCGCGTTGGGAGGGGAAGCGCGATAATTTTGAGGTCGTTTTATCATTGAGTGCGTTCTGGTGTCCATTATTCTCATCCAAAATCAAATCACACTACCGAAAAGCTGAAATCTCAAAGAAAATATTACACTAAGTGCAGACTGAGACGAATTTCGCGCGATTCTGGGCGAAGGGCGATCATTTTGAGATGATTTTGTCATTGAGGACGTTCTGCCATACTTGCCCAAGCCAAAAACAAAACGACAGAAAGCATCAGGTCTCCTTTGCTTTCTTCTCCTTGTATGCTGTTATAGAAGGAAAAATGCAGAGGATACAAAATTCTAGCTGTCGTTTTGTTTTTGGCTTACGCAAGTATGACAGTACGTTTATATGAATGTATTAGCTGAATCGATATTGGATGAATTGATAATACTTTTAAAGGATTATACTGGTGCTGCAGTATATTCTGTCATCTTGCATTCTTCTTTCTCCTACATGAGAGATGAGCTTGTCACCCGTACTGTTCGGGGGCGCATTTTGAGGTTTAGGAACATGTAAGAAATTCCTAAATAACATTTGAGTGGTTTTAGAAAATACATTACTTGATGCAGTTTCCGTTTTAATAGCTTTTAAGTTATGACATTTGGTACTCTGTTTTCTTTCTAGCGTTTCACCGTGGTTCTTTGCTGGTGTCTTGGCATGGGTAGCAGAGTATTCACATTATTCAATTTTATCAAGTTAAAAACGAGTTATTGTTTAATGACTGAGTTTAAATTCTCGCTCAACTCTTGGTGAAACATAATCAAATAATAAATTAAATTAAACACTTGGCTTAATGTTTCACGATTATATTTAACAATCAATTCGTCAACATGTTTCGAGCGCGTTTAATTTAATAAGAGTTATTGTTTATGTTTTTTCGATACACTTTTCATTTCCTAGGGGTTAAGTTGTATTGTTATAGTACAGTACTTGACAAAGACAATAATTCATTATCAATATTTTATTACTATTTTGCTTCGTATCGAGATTTATTAATATAACACGCTACGACGTTTGTTCAAGTTTTAATCCGAAGATCTCGTCAAAATATAACTGTCATATATGGAAAATTCGTGTGAAATTGTAGATGTGAATATAACTACGTGTCAGAATCGAAAAAATTATATCGAAGAATATGTATTGTCGTCCGAATTAATTATTCGACGATAATAAATTAAAATTCGAAGATGAAGATCGTATATGGGCGAAAAGGGAAAGAATGGTACCGATAGAAAAACACAATATGATCGAGTCAACCTGTTCTGCCAACGTAAAGGAAAAATATACGACCAAGCAGATCCAGAGGACTTTTAAATGTTTAATCAAGAGCATAAATAAATATTAGCATAAATAATAATATTTTTATGAAAAAAAATTTATATTTTCATATAGAAAACATCTCAGCTATAGAAATGATTGAGATGTTCAAAGAGAGAGGCTAGAAATCTCAAAATCGGTATATTAAAATTGCCGAAACCTTTACGATAACTCAATGAAACGTCTTATAAGACTCACCCAAGTTGAGAACCTAATACAAACGAAGAAATTCCATCCCAGAAATCGTTAATGCGAATTGCATTTTGCGTCGGCGGAAAAGGCACCCCAGTTTAATTGCTGCCTGTCGCAGATATCCAGCCGGAGTTTTTATTGAAAAACTTCTCTCGCCAGAAAAACGTCAAACATCCGATACTCGGGTAGATATGAATATGAATTCAATCTTACGCGCCGGAGTTTTCGTGTCGCAGAAAAACTTTGGACGTGAAGTGAGATAGATTGGCGAAATGATTTCGTATAAATCGATGGTTGAAGTCAAGCGGACAACCGAATAATTTTGAATTTTAGCGCACAATTGATCGTTTTCAAGCTTATAATGGATTAGTTTAGTTCAGATGAAAACATGGAGAATTGAAATATATCAAAAACTACTGTTCTCAATTTCCTAAAAAAAATTCGTTGTCACTCCAGTTCTTCTTAGTTCCCCTCAGATGGCGCTGTATCTGTATTTACGTAATAAAGAGTATTCACCACAAATACAAGAGGTGGCAAGGTATAAATCTTCTATAACCCAGAGGTACCGATATTTTGAAATTCATTGTGGGTAACTGGGTGGCACACATTTAATTAACAAAAAATCTAAAACGAAAAAGCTGTTAACGTGAATACTAATAGGTCAAATCCAAAATTATTTATGAATCTGAGAGAAGTTATGATGAAAATTAAACAAAGGAGAGCTTCTTCATTATATTGCTCTTGGGTGGCGATATTTCGTCATCCTGGAAGAAATCGGTTGTAATAAATTCGTCACGTGAGATTTTGAATCTTGTAGACGTTCTCTCGTACTTGTGCAAGCGGAAAACAAAACGACAAAAAACATTCTGTATCCTCTACGTTCTTTCCCTTGTAAAAGCTTACAAGCAAGTTTCTATTACTAGGGGAATTCAATATCAAATCAGATTTGGTCTTCTATAAAGTTCTGCAGGTTTACAAATAACTCCTCACATATTTCTCACTTCATTATAAAATAGAAATAGAAATGTATCATTTGATTCTAACTGAAAATGCAGACATTTATAATTATACACCAAACACATAGTAGTAGAAGAACATTTGAAGTGCAGATTGGGCATTTCGTCGTGGTACATTGAGGTCAGGACACCAGTGGGGACTATCGACGAGATATAGACAACAGAAGAGTATAACGTGTTGAACGAAGATTCACCTAGAATTAGATCACCGATTGCGAAGAAAAAGAGCCCAAAGACAAAGAATCGAAGAAAAAACCACATTAGAAGGAAGAAGAAACCTGGTGAACATATGTGGGATTCTCAGACTCCTTGTGATAGGAATTATCAATTTTCAAAGAAGAAAAATGACAAGTGGCAAAAACTAAGTCTGAGAGAGGCCTAAGCATGAAACTCCATACCTTTTAAAATCCTAAGGCATCACAGAGGTGCAGATAATCATTGCTGTGCGAAGAAAAAGAGTCCAAAGACGAAGAAACAATAAAGAAACGAAATGAGGAAGCAAGAAGAAAGCTGATGGGCAAAGGTAGGATTCTCAGACGCCTTGGGAGAGTAATCATCAATTTCCAAATAGGAAAATAATTTCGTTGAGATCATCCACTCAACTTTAAAGAAGAAGTGGCAAAAACGAAGGCTGGAGGGCCTTAGGCGCTAATTTCAGACCTTGTAGAATCCTGAAAGTTCACAGAGTTGCAGATAATTATTCCTGTGTGAAAAAAAAAATCCAAAGACGAAGAACAGAAAACATTTCATGAGGAAGAGAGAGGAAACCTGTTGAACACAGGTGAGATTTTGAGACGCCTTGTAGATAAATCATCAAATTTTAAAGGAGGAGGTTATTTCATTGAGATCCTCCTCACAACTTTGCAGAAGAGTTGGCAGAAACGATAACTGAGAGGCCTATGAAAGAAACTCTATACCTTGTAAAATCCTAAAGGTTTAAAGAAGTGCAGCTGATTATTGCTGTGCGAAGAAAATTAGTCGAAAGACGAAGAAACAAAAAATAAACCAAACATGGGAAGGAAGAAGAAACCTGGTGAACACAGGTGGGATTTTCCTAGTCCTAGAGGAAGAAAGTCCTAGAGGTTCACAGATGTGCAGATAATTATTGCTAACATACTCTATATCTAGAGCCGTCATAGTCGTGTTCATTCTCACATTCTGAACCTCAAAATTGTAATGAAAGATTCTTCGAAAAATTGGTCCAAAAATAAAAAGAAGACCAGTCTATACGAAGCTACTGAAACACTGTTTGGATTATTGCAACCGCAAATCAACAAAACGAGGGTCTACCTTTGTAAGTTTCATCGACGAAATCCAATTTTCCGTGGTGACAGACTCGAATTTGTAAATTCGAATATTATCTCTTTGGCACGGAACTGAACTTTATTACGCAGAAAAAATCAAAAGCCGAACCGTTCGCGCAGATCAAAGGAAAATGTCAATTAATACAGCGTCACATTACGAGCGCGGGGCCGTCGTAATACCCCAAGAAACACGAGTTCATTTTCTTTACGAAAGCGACTTGAATAAATTCGCGGGAATTTCGACTTTTTGGGGACCGATAATTCGAAGGGAGCGATGATGAACGTTGTCTTCAAAAGGATTTCGGTTTGATAACTTGTTGGCTTATCTGCTGATGACTAGATCTCGTATTTTAGCAGATTCCATCCATAGGACGAATTTGTTTTTTCTTGTGTAACTTCTTTCATGGTGAATATTCTAATCGCAAAGTTTCCTCGAGTTTTTTTAGCTCTAGTTCATTTATAAACATCTGACTCATTTTTTGTATCAGTTTTATCCTTCAAAATTTTAATATTGCTCGGATTTTTCGAATTTTCGATACTATTTCTAAGTTTCACTATCGAAAAGAAATCAATAGTTTTTTTTTGTGTTTTTCCATTTATATACTTTAATAAATATACGAAAATTATCATTTCCTGATGAAACTGGAGAAAACCAGGCAGTGAAATTCGCGAAAACATAACTCGTTACTCAGACTGAAAACGTGACAGAATCCGTCGTTAAAATTCGGAAATAATTGCGTACCTAGCGGAGAAATAATGTTCGTTTTTACTGTATCGTTTGCAACGGACCTAAACAAATAACGTATTCACGGTGAAAAACATATAGCATTGACGAAAAACCCACGATATTTATTAAATCTATACAAAACGGTCCGATATTTACTTGGGGTGGCGGACGTTCTATTTGGCGTAAACACGGAAATTTTCACGGGGGAATAACGGTATCCATTTTCCGCAAAAAAAACACCGACGCTTAGAGTTTCATTAAAACGAACCACCGTTTTATTGTGTTGACTAATTTTAATTAAACCGTGCTGGTTCAGATTGCTACATGGAAAGAATTCTATTCGCATCACAATGTTTAGCATTGTATTGTAAGTATGCATTGTATTTCACTTGTTCGTATATAATATATATATATATATATATATATATATATATATATATATATATATATATATATATGAATAAATGAAAATGATCGGCATATTTCGCACATTGGTAGCAGCCGTTGACACGTGTTTCGAGCTTATTGGCTCTCCTCAGAACGGCGTAGCCAAGTTCTAGTTGTACGAACCTGGAGGTGAAAACACAAAATACAAGAAATACAAACAACCTCTAAAAGGAAGTCGCAACATTTCAGTTCTCTCCGGATTGGGAGATTTGAAAACTGCTTTGCCCGTGAGGTGACTATTTATCAAGGATGCTCTAAGCCAAGACGTTGAGAAATATGTAAATACTATTTGATGCGGAAGAAAATTTAAATGAAAATGAAAATTATCGGCATATCCCGCAGATCATGACTAGGAGATCTTGCTCTACAAATTTGCTTCAGTTTTCTCAGTTTATAAGTGAGGAGTTGGACGGAGCAGGGCAGATCGACGTTATATATCCAGATTTCCAGAAAGCTTTTCATAAGATAAATCAAAGACCACTCATAGTTAAAACTAGGAAGCTTTTTGGATTTGCGAATAATTTATCACTTCTCGTGGAGTACTACTTGAGTAATTGCAGTCAATTCGTAAAATAGAGAATTACAAATCGAGAGAATTTCTAGTAACTTAGGGAGTGCCTCAGGGATCCAATCTTGGACCCCTATTATTTGTCCTGTTTGTTAACGATCTCTTAGACTGCATTTAGGTGGCTTATGCGGACGATATTGATATTTATAAAAGTGTATCATCTATGCATGATTGTTTGAGGCTACAAAGTGACCTGAATGATATCAGCCAGTGGTGTAATAATAATTTTTTTCACTTGAATATCAGGAAATATAATGTGGTGAATTTAGTAGAAAGAAAAATGTGAAGGTGTTAAAACATTGAAAGTGTTAATCTGACTCGACTTCAGGAGGTTAAGGATCTCGGCCTAGCTCAAAAATTCTCATTTTTACCTCATATCAACCAATTAATTCAATCATGTAGCAAATTTTATGGTTTCATCGGAACAATGGAACAATGATAGATTGTTCTATAGTTCCTCTACACTTGTCCATTTATTTAATGCCCTAGTGAGAAGCAAACTTGAGTATGGCTGCCTTGTTTGGCGACCAATGTTTAATTGTCACATAAACCGCCTGGAGGCACTGCAGAGGAAATTCTTGAAATGGCTCTCATTTCAAGAGGATGAGAGCCCCACTATCACAAGCGTGATCACAACCCATAGATATCCATCTAGGGGTTGTGATCACGCTTGTTTGCTATAGAAGTTCGACACTAGGAGCTTCCACACCAGGAG
Organism: Henosepilachna vigintioctopunctata; assembly: GCA_030704895.1. Taxonomy (NCBI): domain Eukaryota; kingdom Metazoa; phylum Arthropoda; class Insecta; order Coleoptera; family Coccinellidae; genus Henosepilachna; species Henosepilachna vigintioctopunctata. Next base: position 745,399 of record JARQZJ010000034.1, read on the forward strand.
AAGTTTGAATGCATTGAAATGTTTTTTCAATTTGCTCAATGATAATCTCGACTGTCCTGAGCTTCTGAGACTTCATTTCTTCGTTCCTCCGAGGTGTACTAGAATAAGCGAGACATTTCAGTCAAAAACCAGGTATCAAGGGCTGTGATAAATGTATATTTGTGATTTTTTTTTCATTATTATTATAATTGAACATTCAGATACTGACATTGAAGATTTATATTAATATATTCAATAATGTTTTTTACTATTATAATTATTTCTCAATATTGTATATCTATGTTGTTATTGATATTTTTAGTAACCATAATTTTTCATTATGTATTTTCCTGTAATTGGGTAGTTAACTGTTGGGAATATATGCTCATTATTATATATACGCAATTGAGGACAAAAACACTAACGAAGACTCCCATAAAGGAATCGACCATTTCTGGCTTCAGAATTTGTGGTAGGTGATATTTTAATACCCGCTGCTTTCAACCAGCGTCTTAACGGTCGCAGGTAGCTACCAGTAACTGGTCTCTGTTTGGAAAATCGTCGGTGTTGAGGGAATCGCCATATAGCTCTTTAATCGATTGTAATATTTGATGAAATATATTTGTTTTTGTTAGTTGATACGGTTGATCAGTAGGTATCGATCGAAAAATTGCAATGTGTAAGGCAACCTAAGATGCTGGTACAATAACCGGTGACTTGTAAGTCGCAATCGCCGGAATTTTCCATTGGGATGAACATCTCCGTATTGGTAGACTCGATCATATTGTTTTGCCAAGGAGGCGGCTTTTCATCCTTTACTGCATTTTGAGCAGAATATTTGAAATTATCAAAAGGTTTTATGCGGAGAAATTGTTAATACAAAAGTGACAAGCTATACCGTTATCTAACTTATTTCGTAATAGTTGCTAGTCACTTTAAGTTCTATGTCAAAGTGTTCGCATTCCTGCTCGATTACAGTCTCGAACAATATCCCAATCACTTTCCAAGCTAAACCTACAACCGTTCCAATACCATCTCCATCCAAATCTCGACACTCTGGAAAACACGTAATCGTAATCGAAACCTAAATTCGGTGAAACATACGGCCGCCCCTTTTCCGAGCCCCCTCTTCGCAAAACGGCACGAATTACTCCAAAGCAAATTGTTCGGTTTCCTTTCTGGCAGATTTGCGAAGGTGAAGGTGTCGGGGAGCCTAAGCGGATTGTCGTCGAAAAGAGGCTTTAGACGGTTTTGACGGCGACACGTCCGATTCTCGCCCGTAACCGCATCTAGCGCTCTTGTCTCTGTTCCGGCTTTTATACGGGTTGAATTGGAAACGATACATAGAATCATAATGCTCGGAAATTGGAATCTGTGGTCGGCAATCTCCGTGTAAACCAAATGTACGTCTTCTGAACTGGGATGAAAATTACGAGCCTATAAACGTGATATTTCTTGACAGAAGCACACAAAACCGTACAGATTGTAGAAATTTATTGATTAAAGCTAATATTCCCAAAGAAAATCCCACTCGGATAGTTACCCCTTACTCCTAGTTTTTCTTGATATAGAATCTCTCAATTTCGTTTTTATACTTACCGTCCCATTGTGTTTCGTCATGTTCTCAACAATGTAAACAAAACACTAGTATATAACCTAAGATAGCGCCTGCAAATCAATAATAGTTTGACATTTCAGTACGCCAATGTAGGTATCTATTTCAATGTAACAATTTGAAATATTCAAATGTCTGTAACTGTTGAATAATAGTTGAAAAATCTTTCAAATTTAAAAATTTGTGGGGTCCATCTCTAGAGCGTCTACTACAAGTGTGAGAAAATTTGAGAAGTTGTACTAGTATAGGTAGTAGAAACAAGTTAAGGTGTTTAAATAACCTTGGACAAATGAATATGAAAGTCAGTTTCAATTACAAAGAGGTATTTTTATGCATAGTCCTATATACGAGGTACGTTTATAAAAAAATAGAATTTTGAATTTTTTCGAAAAGTATTAATTTAATCATCAGTATCCATTTTGTCCCTTTCACAGTAATCATACCTAGTTTCAAGATTACTCATATTTTGCTTATGAAAACATTCGACAGTTCTTTAAGTTTATATGAACAGTCTACATGACAAATATAGATGAAAAACGCTTCAAATTATAGAGAATAGGGAAACATGGACATCGAAGCATTGGCGGAAAAAACACTATTCCTCCAGCTTCTAATTAATGAAGGAGGATCAATTAACATTGATTTCATTCAATTTTAAACTTCATATTTTTGGAATAATTGTGGAATTTATATATTGTGTTGAGGGATATTGCGATTTTTATCTATGGCACAGTATGTTTTATCTTTGTGACTCAACAAAAACCGCGAAGAATAATAATAATAATGATAATGAGTTACTTTTTCTCAACAGGTTCTCTTATAACCCAATCACAGAAAAAATGACATAATCCTGAATAATAACTAAGTAAGTAAAAAACTAAATAAATAAAATGAGAAGCATATAATATAAATAAAACTAAGTAGTTTTCTGATTTTCACTATATTAATTGAAAACATGTCAATATTGTTTCGCCAACACAGTGCCTTCATCAGAAGTTGATGATAAACTGTTGTCTGCTTGCATTTGTCCTGAAGTGTGTTGAAATGACCATAGAACACTGTTCTTTTGAAGTAGAGGAATGACTATAGAACATATTTCTTCTGAAGTGGGGGGGATGACCATAGAATACTTTTCTTCGATTGCCTTTTACGGGAATAAATTTAATACTGAAGAATTATTGATTGAGACTTGATCAGGTAATAAACTATTTGATTTATTCTCTTATTAATTTCCATGGCTTCTAACAGGGTTGGTTTATAACCTTTTCGTTCCGTATGCAATATTTTGAAGTTGTTGTTGAAGACATGGTTCTCTTCAAAAAGATGTGTTGCACACGAAGAATCGGTTTTATTTTTTGCAAAAATCTTTGGTGTTCAGATATTCTAAGTCTGAAATTTTTGCCAGTTTGACCAACATATACTTTGGGACAAGTACCGCAACTCAACTCATAGATACGCGATTTATCGTCAGGCGAAATTTTGAAAGCTATCGTTAAATTTCTATCAGATGAAAACTTCGAGATTTTAGATACAGGGTTGCCTAAATACGTTAATGTTCTGTGTTTCGTTGTTTTGTGTGATCTGTTTAATGATATTCAAATCTTTAGTGTGATTATCTGCAGATTAATGACTCGAAAAGCATATAACAAAGAGCTCATTCTTATTTAAAAAACTATAGATGTAACTAATAACTAAATAATAGAATTAGATTGAATATTTTAAGGACCTCAATCTAAATTAATTAATTTCAGTCATTTTCGCTTGTTCGCATAACTCCTGATGATAAATTATATGGAGTCAAAGTGAATGTCACATTTATTAGCGATTGTATTGAATGTAGTCTACATGAAATAAATGAGGGATTGTATTAGCGAGTTGGTCCTTGAAGTCTTTAGGTGCAATAATTCATTGCACAAGATTTTTGCCTAGAAACACGAAATTTCAAAGCGGAATTTGCAGTAATTTGTACAAAAATTTGAGTGATAAAGTTTCTCTCCTGCTCTGCAAAGAGATCAAACTAAATCGACTCAATAATTCGTTATGATTGACTCCTCTCTGTGAATAAACTTTTATCCTTGCTACAAACAAAGAATTTCAAGAACCTTCTCTGGGTGGCCTCAAGATTAGATTTATGAGAAGTATATATAGGATGCCAGTTCATGCTGCCATACTCCAACTGGCTACGGATTAGGTCATTAAATTAATATAGGTCTAATTTTAATAGGTAATTTTTAGGTCTTATGAATGTTGAGGAATTATTTCAAATCTCTGCTCTCAATAATGGCATACCAAAGTGTGGCAGAGTATTTCTATGATTCGAATGTAGGCAATAATGTATGAATCCATTTTTTGTATCAAATTTTTTTATATTTTTTCGACACAAATGTTCTTCACCATGTGAAATTGTCTCAAATGTTTAATATTTCTGAGGTATTTTTTCTTTTCTTTGCAAATGAGTTGTTTATTATTGTAAATATAAATTTAACCAATATTTTTGTTTGAAGCAATATTTTTGCTCGAGGGCTGGAATGGATCAGACTCAAAACTGAATTCAGTCCTTTTGAGAACATTCTTCCTAGTTGTAATTATTCTATCAATTGAAATGAATGTAATTCTACAATGTAAAGAATGTTTATCAATAAATTCATTTATTATTATATTATTGAAATATTTACCATGGATATAACGATCGAGGTAGATGAAATAAGTTGGGTAATAATGACGAAAGATCCTCAAATTTCGGCATCAGTTTGAGAACCGTCGAATCAGTAGTCGGTAAATCTGATATTCATATCCGTGTATGACCCACTCGCACCGTCCACTCGTACAATCCATCATACCGGCATTCGAACTCCGGGAGTCCGGCGACGCTTTACCTACTCCGCGAACCGTGACGATAACGTCGCTAATCCGATACACCACCCGTGCATGTGTGTGTGTGTGTGTGTGTGTCATAAGAGCTACTCGGCCGCTTTTCACGCTCCGTCCTGATCCGATTCGATTTAAAACGATCCCGAACGCGGAAATGGACCCGTCGACCATTCATATCGCATCACGATTGACCGGATCACGGTTTGTTTGACCGCTCGCCGTTCGGATATCGCGGATTTGGCGTACGTGTACCGCGGCGGCGTTCGACGCTTCACGCCGCGCTGAATTGCAAGTTCGTCCGCGCGTGATAACCGACAGATTGCGAGCCGGTGTCGCCGAGTTCGCAGCTCGACGTAATCCGCAAATATTGGTTTGTGTTAGCTTCACGGATTAAGAGCAGTGAAAATAAGCATTGCACTGTAATGCGGATATTTGCACAGAAAATGTTTCGATAGAAAACATTCATTTTTCACATCAAATTTTCGAACAATTAATTTCAAAGATACAGGTATTGTAATAATAATATTTATTGTGAAACATCCCCTAAACTCTACAGTTTAACTTTTGAAAATGGGGTAACACTTTAGTATTTATTATAAATTTTGTGAAACCAAGTCAAGTGTTTTTATTTAATATCACTATTATTTATTCTGTTCGTAAATGATCTGATGGATAATATTCACTCTCCACATTTGATGTTCTAAACGACAGTTAGAACATCAAATGTTTGGACATCAAATGCGAGATGATGTTGCGCGAGCAACATCAGCTCGCGCTCGGCCATGTTGCTCGTTGGTGTGAGGACAATTATTTGAGTTTGAATTTGTCGAAGTGTAATTTTGTTTCTTTCACCAAGAAAAGAGATCGAATTGACTGTGATTACAGCGTCGGTGGTCAGGTTCCTACTCGTTGTGAAAAGATGAGAGATCTTGGTGTAGTCTTCGACCAGAAGCTTTACTTTGTCCCACACATCACCCAACTTATTTCATCTGCTGTGAAAATATATGTATTCGTTATACGTAATGGTAAATATTTTAATAATTCCCCAACATTCATAAAGGACTATTTAATATCGTAACCCGTAGCAAGTTGGAGTATGGCAGCATGATCTGGCATCCTATTTACACTTGCCATCAACGCCATATTTAGGCTATTCAGAGAAGGTTCTTGAAATTCTTAATTTGGAGGGAGGATAAAGTTTATCACAGAGAAGAGTCAATCATAACAAATTATTGAGTCGATTTAGTTTAATCTCATTGCAGAGCAGGAGAGAAACTTTATCACTCAAATTTTTGTACAAATTACTGCACAATAGTATTGATTATCCTCCTCTCTTCTCCGCTCTGAAATTTCGTGTTCCTAGGCAAAATTCTCGTAATACAGAATTATTACACCTAGAGACTCTGAGGACCAACTCCCTAATACAATCCCCCATTTAGTTTATGCAGTCTACATTCAATAGAGTTGTCAATAATTGTGACATTCACTTTGACTACATGGAATTTATTATCAGGAGTTATGTGAACAAAAAAAATTGACTAAAATGAATTGATTCAGATTGAGTTCTTCGTAATATTTCATTGAATGCTATAATGTAGTTATAAGTGACTATTTTTTTAGATAAAATTGAGCTCTTTTTTATATCTTTTTCATTGAAATTATTTAGTTATGTATTCAACATTGTTATTATTTTCTGTAAATGGGTGTTATACCTGTTGAGAATAAAGAACCTATTATTATTATTCAATATATCTCTATTCATACTAAGAGTACGACAAATTAATTCGAACAATACCTCTAAGAACTCCGACTATACTACTCTTCAACTAATTATGAATTACTTTCCTGATGACGCGAAAAACCAGAAAAAAATTTCCATGAAACAAAGTCACCGATCCGTACTGTTCTTCAAGTTTCAAAACGTACGTCTCGCAAAGTGCAATTTTTTACTTGGACTTTCGACATGCACACCAAGGTGACATCCAAAAGACGTCAAAAACCACATGTGGGTTAAGAGTTATTAATACGGTATGTTCTAGCATCTAGAGTGTTCTGACACGGTCACGACGAATGGCATGTAGGAAACCGTCATCAACTATAAATTCCAGAGAACGTGACGTGGCGCGATAGATAACTCCGGTGAATTATGCTCTCAAAGAATCGTCGACACGGTGTAATTACACACAGATTACGGTTCCGGGATCGCCGTAAACAACCCCGTCGAAACTTGCGTTTCGTCCGTTTTTCGCGCAACATTTATCCCGCCTGCGAGACCGTAGATAAAAATTTTTCCGCTCACTTTCAATTCCATAACGCGGTCGACCGCATCAATCTCTCGGCGAAGCGTGGACGGAATTTTCGCCGCGGCGATTTAATTGTCGCGCGTAAACGCGATAATTCGACCGGCACGTGCTCCCTAATTTTTTCTTTTTGAAGTTCGCCGACATGAAGTTTCGATTTGCGTCGTGTGTACCGGGGTCGGTCGATATTTGCAACGCTTTTTGCAAGTTTAGCGAAGTGCAATTCCCAAATTTGACGTATTGCATCATAAACACTGACATGAGAGTCTGAACTCGGAAATTTTTGAGTCAAACTTTCTGGAGAAGCAGAATATATTGGTTTAAACATTCAGCATTTCTCATTCAGATTACCCTATCTTCATAAATATTAACAATACATAGGACCAATCAACGACAAATATAAAAACGTAGTTAGTAATGTTTCACTCAGAATCTGACAGGAATTACGTATTAAAAACTTCATTACACGAAGTTGAATTTTTGAAGAATATTTACTAGTATTGATGAGCTCACCGGTGAGTTTTAGGTCACCAGTATTTCGGCGACAGCGACTTATAAAACACTGGTGACTTAGGTTGCCGTTCAGATGGATATTTTACTTTCATTCTGACAACTATTCACTGATAAACTAGCGACGGTGACTTATAAGTCACTGGTGACTCAGGTTCAGATAGATATTTTACTTCTACTCTGACTTCTGATCACTGATATACTAGTGACGGCGACTCATAAGTCACTGGTGACTTAGGTCACCGTTCAACTGGATATTTTACCTTCGATCTAAATACTGATCACTGATATACTAGCGACGGCGCCTTATAAGTCACTGGTGACTAAAGGTCGCCGTTCAGTTGGATATTTTACCTCCACTCTGAATACTGATCACTGATTTACTATCTACGGTGACTTATAAGTCACTGGGGACTTAGGTCGCCGTTCAGTTGGATATAACGTCACTCTGAATACTGATCACTGATATACTAGCTACGGCCACTTATAGCTCACTGGTGACTTAGGTTCAGATAGATATTTTACTTTTACTCTGTCTACTGATCACTGATATACCAGCGACGGCGACTTATAAATCACTGGTGACTTAGGTTCAGATGGATACTCTACTCTTACTCTGACTAGTGATCACTGATATAACAGCGACGGCGACTTATAAGTCACTGGTGACTTAGGTCGCCGTTTAGATGGATATTTTACTCTCACTGTGACTAGTGATCTAGGCATACCGGCGACGGAAACTTATAAGTCAACGTTCGTTTCAGCGGCAGCTTCAGTCGCCATTTAGATCACTTTTCCGGTCCTACTCTAATAACTTCTGCACCAACCATTTATAAACTTTCAATTATTCCTATTATGTCTATCTTCATTAATAATAACATACTCACCTTACCGTGTTTATATATTTATACATGTTTGTTATATGTTAAAGAAAATGAAGATAGGTTCATTAAATTGAATAGTAATCATAAGTATTCAACAAGGAACAGGGATGTGCTACTTATTCCTATGCATAAAACAGCTAAGTTTGAGCACTCTCTCTATTGTCAGAGTATTAAAATTTTCAACCATCTACCATCGTATTTGAAAGTACTGAAAGCTCATTTGTTTAAGAGGAGAGTTAAATCTCTGCTCTTAACAAAGGCATAGTATAGTGTGTCAGAGTACTTCGATGATTAGAATGTAGGCAATAATGTATGAATCAATTTTTTGTATCATATGTTTGTATATTTTTTTAACACAAATGTTCTTCAACATGTGAAATTATCTCGAATGTTTAATATCTCTGAGGAAATTTTTTTTCTTTTCTTTTCAATCAAAGTTGTATATCATTGTTAATATGAATTTAACCAAGATTTTTGTTCGAACCAATATTTTTGCTCGAGGGCTGAATGGAAGATCAGACTCAAAACTGAATTCGGTCCTTTGGAGAGCTTTTTTCTCAGTTGTAATTATTGCATCAATTGAAATGAATGTAATTTTACAATGTAAGGAATATTTCTCAATAAATTCGTATTATTATTATATTATTATTATGAAGAGTTATGAATCGAGGGACACAGACAAAGATCATAACAATAACGAATACATAAATCGAACAGTTGGATAAATGATTTACAACTGGAAACGAACACGGTTGATTTTACTTATCCATTCCCGAAATGAAGAATCGTTTCAAGTATACAAACATTTCTTCAATTATCAATATAATCGAGCATCAACAATTCAACTACTAACAAAGCGTTCCATTCCTGCCTTTTTAACTTTAAGAACCCATAGGAAGTCTTAAGCTAGGACCGGCTAGTCAAATAATGAATTCAACTTTTGTGTTGAGAAAATAACCACAGTGATACACCTTAGTTGCTTTGTTGAAAGAATGTGGATCCCTCAATGACAATAACACTAAAGACTTGACTCGTAGTTAAAGAAATATGTATCTCTCAATCTCATCGTGAGTTCCTTCAGTCATTGTTGAATTCTTCAGTCTGATATATCCCGAAATCTTTCAATATTCAGTCAAATATGGTAAGCTTAAATTCAAACACTTGAACTTATAATTTACACTTTATTGACTACATAGCATGACGCGTTTCGTCGTTACAAACGACTTCTTCAGATGCTTAGAGAATAATAATTCTGTAATTGTTCTGTAATTCTGGATTATTCTGTAAGCATCTGAAGAAGTCGTTTATAACGACGAAACGCGTCACGCTATGTAGTCAATAAAGTGTAAATCATAAGTTCAAGTGTTTGAATTTAAGTTTATATTCAATTATAATGGATTTACATCAAGTAAACGCCAACACTATTAAATATGGTAAGGATATGTAATCGAAAGATTAAAATATACATTCCTCGAGTGTTTCACGCTCATACAAAACCACGATTCGGTGGACTCTTAAGATTCCTACGTATATAAATCTGTCAGTGCAAAAACTCGTAAAGTAACTGTTGAAATTCTAAATTACTCCAAATCCGTCAAATTTGAGACTGATATCTTCTGAGCACGCACATTGCATTTTTTGTAATTCCCTCCATTTCCTAAAGTTCCAAGTTGTAATTCTGTTATTACAACCCCAAAATGTGCAGAATGCGCTCGGTATTACCACATCAATCAACTAGAAGAATGCACGAATCCTGGAAAATCGAAACGCGTGGCAGCTAGAAAAATGGAATTTTTTCGTCTAATAAATCACGACCTTATGAAGGGGAATAAATTCACGCAAGCAACTCGCGAGTAAGAGACGGGCAACCCTTTAGCGATCCTACGTAATGGACGTCATTTTTAAAGGGGCTGAATCCGAAAACTGAGACCATTTGTATACGGCTGACACGTTACTCTGTGTTCTTTATGCAGTCGGCGGCAAGACATTCGTAGCCCAGCTGCCTGCGATCTGCTGCGATGAATTGTAAATGATCGTAGTGTGCGAGGACTAGACGATTGCTACGATTGCAAGTAATATCGGCGAGATTCGAAGCTCGCTTACTGGCTTCGATCATATTTCAATGATATTCGAAACATACATGAAATATTGCCCGTAGATATGAGCTGATTGATTGATATTATTTTTCGAATCACTGAAGTCGGAGATTTTGTCATCCACTCCAATTTTAAATGAAAAATTACATAGAATCATGCTTTTTCCTGATTTTTTCTTGCCTTGCACTTTCAATACGACAAAATTCACTTGCTTATATAATAAGCATATATTTCCGACAGGTAACTACCCAGTTACAGGAAAATACACAATGAAAAATGAAATACTAAATTTGGTGACTAAGAATATCAACAATAGTATAATATACAATATTAAAAAATATTAATAATAATATGAAACATTGTCAAATATAATAATCTAAATCTATAATATCAATATCTAAATATTCAATTATTAAACTGAATCTCTAAATAATGAGTCATAACTGAACAAGATAACAAATTTCTCAGAACTCAAACCGAAAGAAATCAAAATACCTCAATAGACACACTAATGATGGAAACAAGTGAATCCCAGCGCAAATCACAGCAGCTTGATAACTGTTTTGCAACAGAACATGCAAAGTTAAGCGGCGATTGAGAGGGAAGATTGGTTGTGTAGGTTTTTGAGTAAAATGTCTGGCTTTATCTAGTACACCTCTGGGGAAAAAAGAAATCTTTGAGCAAATTGAATAAAAATTTTTATGCATTCAAACTTCTCCTGGTGTCGAGGCTCCTAGTGTCAAACCTCTAAAGCAACAAAGCGTGAGCACAACCCCTAGGTGGATATACACCATCCTCTGGAAATGAGAGCCATTTCAAGAACATCCTCTGCATTGTCCCTGGTCGGTTAATGTGATAATTATATATTGGTCGCCAAACAAGACAACGATACGCATGTTTGCTTCTCACTGAGCTTCAAATAAATGGAACAGTGTTTAGGAATTTGAGAACAGTCCCGCATTGCGGATGATGAAACCATAAACTTTGCTGCATGATAAATTTAATTGGTTGATATGAGGTATGAAAGTGAATTTTTGATCTAATACTAGGCCAAGATCCTTAACCTCCAGAAGTCGAGTGAGATTAACACCTTCAATGTTGTAATCAAAAGTTATCACACGTTAAGTGTAAACAATTATTATTACACCTCTGGCTGATATCATTTAGGTCACTTTGTAGCCTCAAACAATCATGTATAGATGGCACACTTTTATAAATTTTAGTATAGTCCGCATAAGTCACCTTCATGCAGTCCACCATCTCTAAGATATCGTTAACAAACAGGACAAATACTGAGGGTCCAAGTTTGGATCCCTGCGGTACTCCCAAAGCTACGAGAAATTCTCTCGATTTGCAATTCTCAATTTGTACGAAGTGACTGCGAGTAAGACTCCATGGTTATTCAGTCAAGTAAGACTCCTAATGGTTGTTCTGTCCTGTTTTTGCACAGGACATTATTACACCCCTACTGATAGAAGTACTGAAATGTTATAATTAGACGCACTCATCGATTTATCGGTGGATCCAAAACGGCCGAGCCAGTCGAAATAGTTTCGGTAGTAGAATCGAAATAAATGAAATTGAAACATAACAATATTGTTTTCTTCTGCCCTTTCGATGTTCCAGTTTTCAATTTTAATAGCTATATTTCCGTTACTATTTACCTTTAAAATTTTACTTGCACCCAAAACTATAAATTAAGAACTTGGAAAACCTCCTCTGAATGGCTCCAAGAGGTACTGAGTATAAATACAATTACATACCGTGCTACTATACTCCAACTGGTTCAACTAACTATTACAGTGTTTTCACTGAAATTTACAAGCAAATACGTTCTCTTATTTATTTTCCAAAACAATTCGTTATATCAATTTCTCAATCTCGAATATTTGAATCGAGGTGCACAAATATTTAGTTCGTTAATCATCGAAATGAATTTTTTCTGTTCCCATCTCCTTCCCGACTCCAAGTTCTGCATCTTTCATGAACCACTCAAATAACTCTGACACTTGCAGCTTGCACACCCACACACACACACAAACATACTCGCACACGTAGCTCTGAATTATCTGTTTTTCCGTTTCTGATTGCAGGGGCCTCTACGCCTATAAAACATCTATCCCTAAGAACCATACTGCCAGACACAGAACACTTCATGACGTACGAGGGCTCCACCACCCACCCGGGCTGCTGGGAGACTACAGTTTGGATCCTGCTTAATAAGCCCATTTATATTACGAAGCACGAGGTAAGAACGACGACTTGATTTACGTCTTTGCCGCCGCTTCACCCGAATTAGGCGTAAATAACTGGCGGCGGGTGCAGCGAGAGGGCCGCCGAGATTTCGACGATTTTCGAAACGCAAAAAACTGTCCCCGCCGACTACCGCTCGAGCTGTTTGTCTTGTGTAGTTGCACGACTGGAATACGACCTTGTTTTCTTAATCTTTCGTAATTTACATTCGTTTAAACTTACTACGGTAATTATTTCTGAAAATTTTAATGAAAAAATGTTTGCAAAGTTCTCCTTCATCAAATTGAAGTCTCACATAAATTTGTTAAGGCTATCTAATATTCTAAAAGGCTTTTCTCTTCTCCTGTAGTAAACTCAATAGTTGATAGTATTTAATTCGAATATTTCATAGTCCTGTTCAATGAAATACGTTTAAAAATTAATTCCTGTTTTTTAAACACTTTTTTGGTCTTTCCATATTCAAGACGAACTTGAACGTGCCTAATTTTCAACTCTACCCTACTTTTCCGCTTAAGAATTTAATTGATGAATTCCTAATTGTAACGAATATTCCGGCTCGCGCGATTCTACCGTGATATATCGTTTTTCACGGTGTATAAAACGGACCTCTGTCCGTGTGTGCACACAAAGCAACCATCGGAAATAAATGGATCTCCTCTATGGCCATTTATCTCTATTAATTTGTATCCGCCGTTAGCATTACCGTTAAAAATATAATAAAATCACGAGGCAGCTAATGGAAATTCCAATTAACGTCGACGCCCCTGGGCAATAAAACCGCGATTCTTTTGTTTGTTGCTATGTTTATTGAAATAAATGAAGGCTGGAAGTGAGGGCGGGGGTTCCTGAAGCGTTGGAAATTAGAAAGAAGGCTGCCAACTTGATCTTTTGATCTAGTTCTAGTGCACACGTGTTGAGTTCTTAGCAGTCTTCAATATATATTTCACTGATAATTCTTCGATTTAAAATAATTCGTAAAAATTTATGATTGCAATATATAATTGTCACAATATATTAACGAGTGACACGCATTTAGATGTCTGCTAATGATTCTTGGAAAGTAATACAGTTATTTTATTTGAAATTGAAAAATACTTTGTGATATTAATGGTTTTATTGGGCATAAAAAATTAATGAGTACTTCCGGTTCTTGTGCGATTCAACATTCTCGAGAGGTTCTAGTTTTAGGAACAAGCAACATCCCTCTCGACTCGAGATGCAGTCTTAAATGTGTTCCGCCAGGACTGAAGTATATTAAATGCTCGCAATTCACTTTTCCACGGCAATTTTTCAACTCGAAACTTTAAATTACGAATATGTACCACATGTTCGTCTTCACTTTCTTCGCTGCGGTTCAGTTCTAGCGGAAAATCATGAATATTCAATAGCAAACATTATGACGTCTGTAGAACGTTCAAGCTGGAACAAAATAAAAATCCCAGAGACTGAATATGTTCCATTTCAGATTCTATTATCAGAGGTGGGATCTAATCTGTCTCGAAAGCTTCCGAATGAGATTCCAGGTGTTTTCTATGTAATCCGAAAAAATAAAGTTGGTGCCACTGTCAATTATTTTCATGGCTACACTTGAAGATTTCAGGTTGAACAAATTTGTGGGTATTTCCAAAATGCGAAAAAGTTAACTTGCATAAGCCGATCTGTAGGAATAATATTGATTGCCATATATTGATTCGTCAAATGTTATTCCTCATATGTTGAAAATACGTATTTTATTGTGTTTCATACAAATATCCGATATATTCACCTGTGAAACCAGGTAACCAGGTTAGATTTATACATACGAACCAGGTAACACCCAGTTCGTATATATAAATCTAAATACCTGCAAGTTGATGAAATCGTGTAGGCTTTCACGGCCGGTGTCCATTGTGAAACATGGTGATATAATCTTCCGGGCTGAGTGGCCGTGGTCAACTGGAACTTCTCCTCTTCTAGACGTTTCGTCTCTAGCTGCGACAGACATCTTCAATGGCGGTGTGTGCTACGACGTAGTTGTGTACTGGGCGACGATTCTGTAGCACTACGTCGAAGCACTCGCCGCCACTGAAGATGTCTCTCGCAGTTGGAGACGAAACGTCTAGAAGAGGAGGAATTCCAGTTGACCAAGGCCAATCAGCCCGGAAGATTATATAACCATGTTTCTCACCTGCAAGTTGTTACTTACGCTGAATGTGCAAAAAAATAGTGGTGACCATACATTTAGTCCTATATTTTCAATTGAAATGATCTTTCAGAAGAATTGTTAACGTGTATGTCTTAACGGAAATATAGAAATACCTATGGTAAGTTACAAATGTATTTTCAGCTCTACCAGCTCAGAAAACTGATGCAGGGCTCTGAGGATGCTCCTAAGGCCCCTCTAGGAAACAATGCTCGTCCAATTCAACCTTTACATCAGCGTACCATCCGCACTAACATCAATTTCGGCAGTGCAAAAGTAAGTACAAATTTGAAACATATTTTTTGGACGTTTTTGAAGTAGTGAAACTAATTTATGTTTGAATTTCGATCAATTTATCTTCGAGGCTTCATTTTGCTGCTTCTCTAGTATATGTAGCTGTAAAGTAAACGTCCGCAATGTAGACCTTTTTTAATACAATGTACGAAAACTACATTATATATTTACATTTCTTATTTCTTTTTTTTGTATTCTCAAATTTTTTTTTATTTGTTTTAAATTGTCTAACTAAACTAGATACTTTCTACTGGTATACCTTCTTCCTTTGCCAATTTTTCTTTCGTTAGGTACGTTATTTGTATGAAATCTGGTGAATTTTTTCAATCTACAGAATGTTTTTCGTCATTCGACCGTACTTTTTTGAGAATGAATCTGATGGAAAATTGCTGATAGTAGTGTTCGATATGATATAACAAGGAGGTCAAACATATCAAACAACTCGTGAAATTATTCAGAGATCCCATTGGACACTGATTATTCCATTATTTTATTCGGAATGATCTGAATTAGCCATTTAGGTCTTGTAATTTAACTCCAATATATTTATTGTTGCCTTCGTGATGTTACACAAAGAAATCAAGCGGCAACTAAATAAATTCACACACATTTAAACAGAATGATCATAAGGAAGAGTCGACAATGGACTGCCTATGGGATGAGAAAAACGTTTAGGGCTTTTTTCAAAGGTTTCGTTCCAATAGTAGTCATTTTTGTGGTTATTTTTGATTCGATGTCAATATGACAATCTTAAGATCCAAAGTCGTATTTTTCACGATTCCAGTGAATTTTCTTAACAGGAGTTGGCTACCATGAATTCACTAAATTGAATTAATTTTGTTCAAAGGCAAGGCTTCAATATATATATATATATATATATATATATATATATATATATATATATATATATATATATATATATATATATATATATATATATATATATATATATATATATATAGAATCTCTTGTATCAAATACGATTAACTCCACATTTTTCGAAATCCGTTAACACAGATTTTATTCGTAAAACCCATATCACAGAGCAACCTATCGAGCTGCAAATCTGCCACTAAAATATTCCTTTTTGTGAATACTTGTGATTCGATGTAACACTAAGAATCTTGAGGTTGAGAGCTGTATTCACCATTTATTTCAATTGTAACTATAATTAGATCACGCTTCATTTTGTGGCATTTGACGAATCTAGTGGATTTACTTAAAAGGAGTTGTCTACCCTGAATTCACCAAATTGAATTCATTTTGTGCCAGTTCAAAGACAACGTTTCTGAATTGACATGAAAAAATCTCTTGTATCCAATACGATTAACTCAATCTCTTTCGTAACCCGTTAGCACAGATTATGTTCGTAAAACCCATATCATAAATCAACCCATCGCACTGCAAATCTGCCACTAAACTATTCCGTTTTCCCGTAAAGTGAGAGGGAACACCTACGAACACACAACTACCATGCAGATTCAATATTTAACGGTTAGTACGCCAAACTACTAATTCAATTGTTCTGAAGGATTACGAATTTCCTTATGGCTAGAGTGTAAACAACTTATAATTCATTAGCTCTCACCCCACGAACGGCTTAGGAGGGAAGATTAACGGACAAAGTTTGGGGCGCGCGTCTTTGCCCGAGAGTGGAGGGAGAATTATACCGATTAGATCAAAGGAGCCGCTTGAAATATGATTAGGCAAAAAATATCGCGGGATTGTAATCCTAACCCTACTATCGTCTCGAGATTCGATTCGGTTATAATTGTTTTATGGAACAATATGAACCTTCTCGGAAATCCTAACCTCAATTTTCGTGGATACGAGGTTGCGAGAATAGGTAACTCTAACTTACTTCAACGAACAAAGGTTTAAGAAGTGATTTATGGTATTTAATTGATGAAGTTTCTTTTTTACATTTATTATTATCTTTATATGGGTCTGTATTTTGCTAATTGAAGGTATTGTCTTCAAAACTATTAAAATTCATAATAACAATTTCCTAAAACATTTAAGCAACAGTTTAATATAAATCTATGAAACTATCATCACAAACAACATAATGAAGCAATTCTCATCGTAGAAAAACTACATGAATTTTCGCAGAAAACCGGTTTACAAATTTCTTCGACAAAATCGACGAGCAATAAATAAATCTCCTCTAATCACACAACATGACGGAATTCTACAAGCCATTCTAAATACCTGGGAAAAGTTATACAGTCTTCAGGTTTTAACCGAATCGCTGTAGAGCAAAGAGTTACCAAGCTCCAAAGCTAACATTGGCGTCTATAATAAAAAGTGCATCTCAAGAGGCGCAAAATTAGGGACTCATAACACAACGATTCTTCCAGAAGAAATTTACTCAGCTGAACCAATGGTGTTTAACGATCATTCAAGAATTGGAGAAATAGAAAAAGAAGAACGGAAAATTCCGGAAAATTCTCAGAAAGTTTCATTAGCCAATAAATAGAAACGGCATTTGGATGGAAATAACTCAGAACGAACTCTATCAAAAGACAAATACAATAACGAAAGAAATCAGGAAATGAGAAAAAGAGCCGCCTGGCGTCGAAGATGAAAGTGGAGTGATGAGTCATCACTGACACTCATAACTGGCTGAGAGCGGTAATCGTTTCTTCTACGAATTATAATATCACAATATTTAAAACAAAGGCGTGTTATTTTCACCAATTTAGTGATTCGCATGGTCATCTAGTAACTCGTAATACTGTTAATTCATTTCTCGGATTATACTACGTGAAATTTATTGAATGTACGTTATAATTTGAAATACTTTGCCAGATTTTACAAAATTGTCCAAATCACTCAACCTACTTCGAGCCCTATGTTGAGTCAAACTGTATGGTTACTTCTTTGTGATATAAAATCATATCTTCACACTATAGGTAAAGTAAAAAGACTGAGAAGAAGATGAAGCAGTTAGATGAAATTTTCCCTATACGTTTATACATGCTTTGAACCCCTCAAACAATTTCCACTTAGTATTCATTAAAGATATATTCTCAATTAATTTCTAAGGTTCGTTTACTCGGTTACGAATGAACGGTAATGTAAAAGTTAAGCAATTATTGTCGCGTCATTTTACCGGGAAAGTCGTTTTCCGAATCACGGCTTTTCCGGAAAGTGGATTTTCTGAATATTTCACAAAGACCCAAAGGGCCCTATTTCAGATTCCGACCACGTTCCACATTATTCTTGTTAGCACATATTCATATTAAAAGCACTACGTAATGCTTACATAATTACTCTGCGAAAAACTTCTCAGAGTTTCTCTTATTTAACAGCTTCTTGGCCGCGCGATTTGTCTTCTTTATAAGGGTAATGAACATGTTTTTTCATCTTAATTACGGAAATAAAAGTACTTCCGAATTTAACGGCTCTCGAGTCGTTCGCAGAAACTAAAAATGGTGTCGTAAGACGCATTCAAACTGAGAACCAGTTTTACGGAAGTGTATACGAGGTATGTTCAAAAGAAAGGGTGTGTTTTGAATTATTCGAATTATTCTACGGCTTGGTGCACTATGAGTTCTTTCCAGCAGGTCGTACGGTTAGTGAGGAACAGTACAAGGAAGCTATGCAACCTTTGCTTGAAGCAAAGACCGCTGTTGCATCACGATAATGCACCAGCTCACATAACTATGCTTGTGAAGGGTGTTTTCTTTTAGAGGTATAAAATTTTAAATTGCAATAAAACAACGACGGATCATTCGATTGACAAGAATTTTTTTTTATTCGAAAGATTATTGAAATTACATTTAAGATATGATTTCTGGCATATGACCGCCACGGCTGGCTTGGATGTAGTCCAATCTGGACGTCCGAATTTCGATGAGTTTTTCCAACATTTGTGGCCGTAAATCGGCAATAACACATCCAAATTTCATCCAAATGGTCAAGCGTTTGTGGCTTATTCGCATAGACCAATGACTTTACATAGCCCCACAGAAAGTAGTCTAGCGGTGTTAAATCACAAGATCTTGGAGGCCAATTGCACAGGTCCAAAACGTGAAATTAGGCGGTCACCAAATGTGTCTTTCAATAAATCGATTGTGGCACGAGCTGTGTGACATGTTGCGCCGTCTTGCTGAAACCACAGCTCCTAGACATCATGGTTGTTCAATTCAGGAATGAAAAAGTTAGTAATCATGGCTCTATACCGATCATCATTGGCTGTAACGTTCTGGCCATCATCGTTTTTGAAAAAGTACGGACCAATGATTCCACCAGCCCATAAAGCGCACTCAACAGTCAGTTTCTCTGGATGTAACGGTGTTTTGACATACACTTGTGGATTATCTTCACTCCAAATGCGGCAGTTTTGTTTGTTGGCGTAGCCATTCAACCGGAAGTGCGCTTCATCGCTAAACAAAATTCACTTATGAAAATGGGGAACAATAGCAATCTCGTTTCGGGCTCATTCGACGAATCTACGCCTTGCTTGATGATCTTTTGGCTTTAATTCTTGCACGAGCTGGATTTTGTAAGCACGCGAACCAAGATCCTTCCGCAAAATCTTCCATAAAGTGGATGGACACAAATCTAATTCCTGTGCTCGATGGCGGAATGGACTCATTCGGGTCTTCCTCAATGCTACGCTCTACAGTAGCAATAGCTTCTTCTGCACCGTACGGCGTCTCTGGTGATGCGAGTTATCAATAAGAGTAAACGTGATGCGAAAACTTTCCACGGTTAATCGAATTAACTGCTCTGATGGACGATTTTGTCGACGATAAAATGGACGTAGTGCGCGATACGTATTCCGCACAGAACCATTATTTTCGAAATAAAATTGCACTATTTGCAAGCATTGCTCAGACGTGAGTCTATTCATGATGAATTGTCAAACCAAACTGAGAATAAATCACTTCTCAGCTGTTAAATCGGTCGCCATCTTCAACAGAAATGCCAACTTAAAGTTCTATACCTCTAAAAAAACACCCATTATATTCAGTGAAACTCAAGTCAAGTGTGTTAATTTTAATTTATTGTTTTTGAAATTAACACAGTTAAGTTTCATTAAATACATTAAAATTTCTACATGTGTTTTGGATAGTCAATTCATTATCAAGAGTTACTGAAAGAGTTACATTATATACCTACTCTTGATAATGGGTTAACCACCCGAAATATATGTAGAGTTTTTAATATACTTAGTGAAACTTAAGCCAAGTGTGTTAATTTCAATTCATTGTTTTTAACATAATGTTTCGGCGAAATATAAGCGAAACCTCCGTGTTATTTATATCATACTAAATAAGATTGTTTAGTACAATTTCCAAGTCAATCAATCTCATTTGAAGCATAAAGATTTTTAATATCGATATGGTCACTATAAAATGTTAGGTTGGCTAATTAGGTAATAACCTAAGACAGAAGTTATCTTGAGTAGGAACTCAATAGATTAACCGACTTAGTTTACGTGTATCTCAAAACTTTTTATGGTAGAAAAACTGAGTTGCGAGACTTCAGTTTCTTCACAGTTTTAACTTTTGTTGGTATTGAAATTTCCATTTTGTTCATGTGCAGGAAATAATTTCCATCTACTTTGTTATCTTTAGTAGTTATTTTGATTGTATTATTTGTATGTTGTTTTTATTGAACAAACGCCTTGCATCCGCTCGGTGTGAGACAAATTTCGTTCGGCTTACGAAGCAACCAGTACCGAAACTTTCAAGTAGGAGTGTCCCAAGCATCTCCGATTTTCCTTCGGGTGTATCCTCGTCCTTTTGATGTCGCCGCGAATTATTAAAATATTCCGACGGCATGTGAAGGAAATCCTTAAACTTGTTCGCTGCGGATCGTTATAAATTTTAACAAACCCAATTACCTCGAAAAATTCCGCACGAAACACAATAAAATTAACAACGTCGTGGAAAACTCGCAAGTTGCGCGGTAATTACGCGACGAGTCGCGATCGTTTAACGCGGCCCTCGGCGCGCTTTTCCCCGAGGGGGAAGTTTCCGCGACTCCGAGGACTTTTCCGAGGCGGCCCGCGGGCGGAATAACAGTCTGTTAATGTCGCGGAGTCGTTTCTTGTCGGCAAAAAATCGGACGACCTTTATGTTGGCGGATTTTTCTACGACAACCCTTAGACGAAATTTAAATATTGTCATAATGATCGTAGTTACTTATTCATTTAGCGATGCAGTTTCTATGTTCATTAAACGAAATTACATAAAGTAACTGTTCAGAAACTTGAAGATTTTGAACAGATTTATACAGTTAGAATAGGAAAATATTTCAATAATGCATTAGGCAAGTAAGTAGGTTAACGCAACTATTGCGAATATCATGGGTTCACCATACTCGCATGAGTGTGATGAACCTCATTTTAGCGAGTAAGCAGTTTTAATTTATGTATAAATACGTTAATATTTTCTCAATAAAATCAGTTCTACATCAGTAGTAAACTCATTCACCTGACAAGGAGTAGGCAGATTGAGGCCTTGTCAGCACCAAAAGCCTTTCATACCGATTTCCAGGAATCGGGAGAATTGGGCCTTAAATTGGTTGTCCATCATTAGGCAACTAATCAACAAGGCCTCAATCTGCCTACTCCTTGTCAGGGGGAAATTTTCTCGTGAGGAAATAGCACTCACATCTCTAAACATGCATGTATAGAAATGTGGAGTTGGAACAGCTGGCTTAAGAAATAGATTTTATGTGTTCATCTCCAGGTATACGATCCTTTTGTTGAATATCAGTGTATTCTATGGTCCTCATTCCAAGTTAGTCATAGAACATACCTGTTTTGTTCAGTGGAAATAGCTATAAGTACTGACTTTGTAAAATTACACATAGTATTTAATTCAGCATTCGATAAAGAAGTAGTACTTCGAAACGTCGTCATGCGTATTTTATAATAAATTATGAGAAAATTTTAAATATTATTTTATTGTGGATATTAATTTTCTCCAAGTATCGGCCTCATCAATTATCAAGTAGTTATCTCCCTTTATCTATCGATAAGAAATATTCGTAAGTAGAGCAGTTCAAAGCGACGGATAAATCGTTTTAATCTTTCGACTCACGTACTCTTAAATGTTAATGTTACTTTTATAAACGGAATTAACTTTGGACGCAATGATGGAAACCCGCTCATTTATTCATTTTATAGTTGGCCGTTTCCACGCCAAGCCAACTTAGAAACATGGAGAATATTCCAGGGAAAAACGGAAATGCAGCTACGAGACTGTTGTATTTACCGACTTCCAGGCTGCCTCGGGTCATTTTCTGAATTTTTAATCGTTCTAATTGAAGAACAACACGATATAGAGTCTGCATCTATCCATCCTTGCATATTGCAGGAAATTACACGTATTATTATTGTCAACAAAGCTAATTGGGTTCAATTAAGGGAATTTTCCGAATATTTCTGGCTGCTACTTCGTGTAAATCGATTTTGAAATTGAAGTGGTCAAGAAGACACTGTTTTCTAGATTCACACCCATCTATTTAACAATTTCGAAGTACGTTTCACCCTTCCGATGGCTGAAGCTTCTTCAATCTGAAGAAATTATCGTAATAGTGTAAATTTAAGTTCATGTTTTAAAAATTATTGTTGAAAAC
This sequence comes from Henosepilachna vigintioctopunctata, assembly GCA_030704895.1. Classification (NCBI taxonomy): domain Eukaryota; kingdom Metazoa; phylum Arthropoda; class Insecta; order Coleoptera; family Coccinellidae; genus Henosepilachna; species Henosepilachna vigintioctopunctata. Next base: position 767,982 of record JARQZJ010000034.1, read on the forward strand.
TATAAAACTTCAATTTTTATAATTTTTCTTAGTTTGAAAGATATTGACAATTGAATATTCAACTTTATAAAAATTCAATTTAAGTCTTTACTCATTTTAAGCCTATACACATTCACTATATGTCAGTAACATTGTATACTCTTGATAATGGTTTAACTACCCGAATCATATGTAGAGTTTTAATATATTCAGTGAAACTTAAGTCAAGTGTGTTAATTTTAATTTATTGTCATTATTATACTTATTGTATTTTATTATTTTTCCTCAATTTTTGTTATTTTATTGCAAGTTTATATAATGATTTAGTCAAGTATATATATTTCAATTTACTCAAGTATTAGTTTTGAACCTCAGTGAGATAATTAGTTTATTTGAGGTTATTTTTTGTAAAAATTGACGTAATCCATGTTCTCGGAAATTTGTTTTTGTGTATTGAATAGTATTGGCGTTTACTTGATGTAAATCCATTGTAATTAAATTAGCTGACCCGGCCAACGTTGTTTTGCCATATAAATTATTTCTAGGGAATTTCTAGTATAAAAAAATTACTATCTCATTGTAAGTGTGTAGGTAAGGATGTGGTGAAAACGTCATGGAGCGCTGTGGACGATGAGGGAATACAAAGTTAAGTAAACACTCAAAATTAATTTTTTAATTTATTATAATTCATTCTTTGAAATATATATATATATATATATATATATATATATATATATATATATATATATATATATATATATATATGTATTCTTAATGCTGTATTTGTTAAAATAGCTCCGAAAATTAGTCATTATTTGTCGTAAAAAGTAAATGACAAAAAAATGTTATCGTGACACATCCATTAAGAGATAGACATATTCCATAGCGGAGTTTTCTGTAGTCGTTTTCAATATGTATAATACTTAGTACATTATTTTGATAAATCTCTTAGGGTTCCGCTTGCGTTTGCAATTTGAGGAGAAAAAATGTAACTATTCACGACATCACATTAGAAACCTCAAAAATAACAATATTGCTCCACTATTTAATGGATGTTATTATACATATAAACCTTCCTCTTCAATCCGTTGAGTACTTTTAGAGATTTAAGTATACATAAGGATATAGCGACAGAGAAAGAGACTTCATTTTATAATGTATAGTGATATTAGTTGAAATTCAAACACTTGAACTTTTGATTCACACTGTTATTGAAAACATAGCATGACTCGTTTCGTCGTTATAAACGACGTGGTTATAAACGACTTTTTCTGATTTTATTAGAGTCCGTATTGAATTATCATCTTAAGAAGTCGTTTATAACGACGAAACGAGCCATGCTATGTTTTCAATAACAGTGTGAATCAAAAGTTTAAGTAAATGACACCGAGGTTACGATTATCTCTTGGTGAAAGATTATGTTAAAAACAATAAATCAGAAATTAATACACTTGATATAAGTTTCACTGAATATATGGAAAACTCTACATATGTTTCGGATGGTTAGCCCATTATCAAGATTATACAATATTACAATAATATTGTATCTCTTGATAATGGGTTTACCACCCGAAACATGTAGAATTTTTAATATATTCAGTGAAACTTAAGTAAAGTGTGTTAATTTTTAATTTATTGTTTTTGAAAGTTTAAGTGTTTGAATTTTGTCTTATTCATAATTTTTTTTGGTGTTCGTTTTTGTCAGAACAAGGTTCGATAAAAAAAAATTTCAAGAATTAAACTGAGAATATTTGAAAATTTCAAAGTTTGAAAAGTGAGTTCTTAATGAGGCTTAATGTTCCACAAACATTTAAATCAAACCAAGAGTTTGATTTAAATGTTTATTTCGTCAAGTTTCACCAAAAGGTAAGCAAGAATCAATCTCAGTTATTAAAAGTCTGTTAATTGACATATTAACTACCGTCTTTGTTTCTAGTGAGCAACACCGAACAGAAAGCCCACAAAAGACTGCACAAAGTCCTTTCAGAAGTTTTGTCCTCAATTCCAAATAATAATTAGCGTCTACTCGTTTACTCAAAATGTAATGCATACACACACACACATACATATACACATAGAAACAGAATGAAGCTGGCTCAACGTTAGTAACTGCTCCATAATAGAAGTTCCCCATCTCCCGGATTCAATTAATGATTGTTGGCCGGGCGGCGAGCAGCGGCTCCGGGGGTTTTCCATTACCTCGGCTTTTCTCCGGGGGCAACCGGAGTCATCTATCAAATAAACTCGACGCGGAGCATGCAAAGTGCACATTAGGCCGGTCGACAAGACTCGCGATCTTCTTCCCCCATTTCTATGGGGCCATTATGCGAGCTTCTTATTTTGTCATCGCTCTTGTAGCGCACTTGTCAACCATTTTTCACGTCGGCTGTTCTTAGAATTCGCGGAGAATGCGGTAAAACTGACAACGTTCAGTCTACTGCGATTTTTCATCGTTGTGGATGTTGTATTTACGATGTGTTTTGAGCTAATTGTAAGTGAAATATCTTACGGTAGATTAGTCGAGTGATTAATTTAGGTTTTCTTCAACTAAGCAAAAAATGTAGAAACAGCAACGTTTGAGTTTAGTTCAATTTTTTTTTGGTTCATTCGGACTCATAAATTGTGTACATTACTAATAATAATGATACAACTTTATTGAGTATCAACTCATTACAGTGTTTCCTTAAATATTAACAAACAATTGGAAGCACATAAGTAACGGAAAACCATTTCAAAAGGTGTTTAATACTGGCTTTCGACATAAAATTAACATCAACATTAGTTTTTGATTAAAATGTTAGCAACTTTTTTTTTATCACATCAAATTTTTAAACTGCAGGATACCCACTCTTTACCCTAAAAGTCATACAAAATGGGCATACTGAGGAAAATAAAGTGGGCACTAACCAAACATATTAGAATATTTTATTCATACAAAGGTGATTATAATATTAAAAGTAAACTTGTGTTTATACAAAAAATAAAAAAAAGATATTAGGGTAAAAATTTTCGATTCAAACTTTTCCTAGAACGTTCAATCTGGGGACATTCTCGCTTGATGCTCTAACAGTAGACATCCATCATACTGACATCCCATTTACCTTGATACTTTGCCTCCATGACCTCAAAATCTGAATGCAATCGTTCACCCTGTTCATCACTAACAGCGCCAAGATTTTCTGGAAAGTTAGCAAGATGGCTATGTAAGAAATTCAGTTTGATACGCATGTTATAGCAAAGTTTTCAAAGCTTTCTAAGAGTTGTTTAACAATTTCAATGTAATTCTGGGCTAGTGTGTTCAAAAACTACATCTTGACAATACTTTCGAATGCCAACCAAGCATTCTCTTCAAGTTCGGTCATTGATCCAATGAAACGTTTTGGAAAAATTTTTGGAGATGAATCATATCATAATATTCTTTCTTGAAAAATAGTTAGCTGTTGATTATTTTGAACTTTATATGTCTGTACTATGAGTTCTTTTGTTGATGATATTTTTAATTAGTTTTTTGTTGAGTTGAGTTATGTAAAATGTGTTCGATATTTTGTTGAGTGGCTCTAATTTTATATCACCATGTAATGTTTTTTGAATATTTGTCCAAGTTCGTTAGTAGTCATCGAGTTATATTTTGAAACTTGTAATTCTCTTAGACTATAGTAACTTACTTCGGACCATATAATAGCTACATACGTAATATTAGTTGTTTAACTAAATTTTTTGAAGTTCTTTCTCTAGTATTAAGTATGTGTAATTTATTCACTACACAGTTCGCTTTATGTACAGATGTGTAGTTTCCTCAATTTTAAAGTCAGTACATTGAACTTATCTTAAATTGTCGAATATTTGTTGAATAAGCCGCACTCGTTCAGTTTCATTACCTTACTGATACGAAAAAATTAAAAGTTTCTGAAGTTACGAAAGAAAGGTTATTGTTTCTGTCCTTCGAGACTCGTTTCGAACTTGTTAACTCTCATTAAAACGAGTTTACTATGTTTGGAATGTTGAAACTTGGTGATGGAGTATATACACTTGATATAACTTTTTTGTGGGGGTCAAATCGATAAAGTTTCGCTTTTAGAAATTGTCGCGTAACGGAAAATGGTTATAATAGCTTTATTTTATATCTTTATTTTCAACTTTTCCTCTTTGAAACTTACGGATTTTAATTGCTCAAGTCACTAATCAACAGATACATAATAGGAGTGACTATAATAGGAATGAATTCCATTGAGAACTTGTGAAAAAGTTCGTAAAAAGTATGTGACACCTCCGGATTGTACTGAATCCTTACATCTCTGGAGTGAAGAGAATATTAGCCAAACTTCAGTAGTTTGAATGCTTTTTTGCTCGTTTTTCATTAAAAATTCTTTCGTTTCGCACATTTTTCATCTCAAGTATTCACAATGAATATGTTGTGAAGCAATCTTTGAGGTATTTTGATGAAATGTCAACAATTCCAGCCATCTCTGAATGGAAATACGAACTCGATCTCGTCACGAATGCACGCTGCTATCCTCGAGAGAGTTTAGCTTATTTCTTCGATAGAGGGAGCTCACGGAAGTACATCACTGGCTTGATTCCGTCTTTTGGTAAGATACGACTCGATACTGGGGAATTTGGGATAACATCGAAACCCGATTGTTTGGATGCATGCCACTGATGATTGCCAAAATAGGATGAAACAGCGCAGTATAGTCTTTCGGACGGGTTTGATGATTCCCGGAATGCACTTAACTCTCGAAAGTAAATAGTTTGTGTTATTGGAGCAACGTTCATGCAGATAGAGAGGTTCGTTTGGAATATTTCTATTTAATATATATGTATATGAATTCTGAATGTGTGTAAGTCGGAATGGAATTGGACGATATAGAATTCGGAAAATTCGCGAAAATCTAGTCGTCCAATCTTAATTGAAGCAGACGTGGTGCGGCTACCGGAACAAAGCGTAGCACAAAATGGAGGCGTTGCCCGCGGCCATTATTGTGCGGTTTTCAATTTCCGGTGCCGGAAGTATAACTATCTCCCGCACCGTAAATATATTGCATCATCGTCATATTTACCTTTGTGGCGTTTCGTAAGCTCTCGGCGAGATTTTCGTTTCTTTTTGTCGACATTTCGGTGTTCTCGGTATGACACCAGTTCCTTCCTTTCGAAAACGAATCTTATCAGAGAAATCATCTCTGGATTTCTGCCAGTAGTGACATTTTTAGAAGTAGTATATATATGACACGTTGTTGCAGAAATTTTCAATTTTCAGTAGATATCATCATCATTGAAAGCTGCATAATGTTTCATATTACGTTTTGAATTGTCCAAGAATGATATCTTTATCGGACAATATTTGGTCACGTAGCATTCTTATATTGTCAGGTTAGCCTCGGACTTTCTAAATGTAACTAATTCATAAAATAATCAGACTCATTGATTATTATTTTACAATACAATGTCTGATTTATCAGTTTTGAAAGAAGCCGAATATCTCTCATATCTTCTGTGCGACCTTTCTTATATTTCAAGCTTGCGATGATGAAAGAGCAAAACCAAAACTTTATTCAAAAAACCTCCTTATTCGGCTCAAATCAAATTTGAGGACAAATGAGTCTTCCCTGGTCATTTTCTTGAATGAAAATGATAAAAAAAACACTGGACGGTCTGTTTCGTTCTACAAATATCTCGTCAATATTGCCGCATTCGTCTGTCAAATATGAAAACTGCTTCAATAACAATAATAATACATTTATTCCCAACAGATATACATCCAGTGACAAGGATAAAATAACAAATTGTATACAAATGATAATAAATTTTTGAAAATTAAAAAAAAACAAAGAAAATAGCGTAAGCGAATATATACAACGATTTTAAGTGATTAAATAACCTTTGCTCTTGTACTCAACGTCCCTATATCTTTGATTATTTTCATATATTCATCCATTACATGGATAATTCTTTTCTTAAACTAATTCTACAACCATAAGATCAATTTCAAAAAATAGTCGACACTTTTATTCGACCCAAAAAAGTTGTCGACTGATTATAATAACTGATAATACAAGTTAAGCGAACCCTCGGCCGAGCTACATGGTAAGCATTGGGGGAGGGGGGTGTTAGGTTTTATTTTCGTTACGGAATTTCTTGATTCGGTCGTCTCGCTCAAAGCCCGCGATAAAAGCTATGGAATAGCTTCAAACTCATGATAAAAAAGACATAAACATTTTGAATTGACTAACTCCCTACTAGATATTCTTTCGTTTTCGTATTGTATGGTATGAACTTATATCTTCATACACCCATGTACACTTCAAAAGATACTGAGGTTTAATTTTTTGGTGTTTGTTTCAGAAAAAAGGATGTCCAAGCATGGAGAAAAACATGCATTATACAGGTAAGTGAAATTCCCGAAGTTTAAACGCCAAGATCTTAAAATATGAACTGCTGATGTTCAGGTAGACAACGTTCTTTAAAGTTCCTCCGTAACGAACCGCAGAAAACTTTACGAAAAAATTTCCATTCCACCTTGATAAATTGAAATTCCGTAGGAAACTTCGCTTATATGCCTCGATAAAAAGAAACAATAAGACATATATTGAGGCAGATTCATCTCCGAATTCTTTTGATAATTTGTTTACGTCTTTCGAGAAATAAGGGAGATTTATATATATTTTTTCAACAAAAGCTTTGCCGAGCATAAAGCCTCGTGCCCAATGGAAAGACGACCATTGTTGTGAGAACAATGAAGCTTGAGAGTTGTTTTGACCTTGCCTGATACATTTTTTCTTTCTGAGGTCAAATGATTGGAAAATCGTGAAAAAATCAGTGCGGCGTTTATAGCTAATAGGTTTTCAAAGAACGGATTAATTCTTTCATCGGAAAGACGTCGAATAATTTTGCTGACGTTAACCTTGGAAATTGTCGTATTTATGCATTGATTTATTTCACGCCCATTTGATCATTTCATTTGTGATTGAAACAGATAATTAATAAATTATGTTGAGAATTCTGGAAATTTTGCGTATATTGTGCAATTCCTGGAACTTGGGGCCCATAAGATATAGAAGAAGGTAGATCTGATCAAATATCTAATGAAATTAAAACAAAGATTTCTAGGAAAGAGAAAACGAATTGAATTGAATTGAAACGAATTCAATTTTAAGGCCTTACTTTCAAATTACATTCGAGAGATCTAAATATTGTATTAGAAAACATGTAAGGATTAAAAACAAACAGTTCTCTTATTCAATCAATTTCTAGTCAGCGTTGTTTTGTGAGTTCAAATAAGGTACGTTCTTCATTAATTCAAGGAACAGAATTGTTGATATGATCTTAAAACGCCACAGTAAATTATAATAATTGAAAATGTAGTTATTCGATCATAAATTTTCCCTAAAAATATGTTCAAGTTTAGAAATTATGAATTGAGTTCTAACTGTAGATGTTCTGTTTTATTTCATTAATTTCTCAACAAATGTTATGTCTCTAAGCTTTTATTCATTGAAATACAAATATTTCAATACTTAAATTATGAATTGAGTATTATCCGTAGATATTCTTTCATGGAAACTTCAAAAGTAAAATCTTCAAATTCCAATATTTTTTTGTAGATTGGATGAATTCTTCTGTTTCTTTTCTACATTGATAGTTCTTGGAAAAGTATGCAATGATTTTTTAAATATTCAACTTCTTGTAGAATTATAGAAATTCATCGTATAATTTTCAATGGAACATTAAAAATAATTAAAATAACCATAAAGTACTATCTTGCTAAGTTGCACTTCAGTAAAATGAAAAATAAAATAAATAAAATCTTTCTACTTATATTAATAGTGGTTAGTCGATATCAAGAGTGAAACCTCATTGATTTAAAACCTAGATTATTTTGATTATGATATTTGTTATCCCAAAAAATAGGTCTAATACGAATATAAGTTTATTTATTTGTGTTTTAGTTTTGGTTGAAGAGATAAGGGGTGATTATCGAAATTTCATATAAGTTATAAGGTACATAAAATTACATAGGGAATTTATCATTGTAGCTCAAAATTACTATTAGGATGTGGAAAAACAAATTGGAATTAGCCGTCGGATTAGTCGAACAAAATGGTGCAGGATCCAGGACATAAGAGCGATCTCTCAGCCAAGAAGTGTTATAAAAATTATATAAATACTTCACAACGTTCTCAAAATTTTTTCAGAATCGAATTTTCGATGAATGTAATTGAAGGTGTAGTCTGGCTCATTATATTTTCTTTGTATTATAGAGAAACTTCAAGATGCAAGTTGTTATTCACTTTTTTTCTGTTATTCTTTGTATGTACCGAATAAACTCAAAATATTCAGTTATTTTACCCAAATTAATCAACCAGTTCTGATTCTGAATTTCTTGACAAGCTAAACGAAAATAACGCATAGTTAACATTTATTCCACACCCCTTTAAATCTTTCCGTATCGACGCACTTATCGGGAATTTAGTCCACGAAATTTCAACCCCTCTTTGTTCGAACGAGATTCATTAGCTAAACTGTTTGGCGCCGCGACGCCAGATAACGTTTTTATTCGACTTCGGGGGCGAATAGACGAAGTTTAAAAAGCCCCGACGTCTTGAAGTAAAGTCCATCGGAGATGGAATGACTTCGGGGCGAGCACGTGAGCACCCTACTAATGGTTTCGTGTTGTTACAGCTAATAAATGGTCCACGAATGCTAAAGATATTCGCAGTTTACAGCGTGCACTACACTGAGCCCATCCATCCCCGAAGTGGACAAGGGAAGGAGAAGTCATGCTCCGGCCCCGAGGCCGTTGAGGTAAGGGAGCACCGGGTGCCTTCGGGTGACGGTAATAGGGGAAAAAAGAACTATTCTGAAAGATAAATTATGTAAACATACGTTCCATTCATTTAATAAGGTCAATTAGCCTTTCTTTCAACAAAAATAATTCTCTTTTCTCCAATAAACATCTAAAATTCAAAGTGGATTTTTTTCGCGAAAATTACTAGGAGATGTTCCTCGCTGAAGATGAAGAAGTCAACGAAACGTGTTACCTCCTGATTCTCTCGACCGATGTACACCGATATAAGCCGACACTTCGATATCTGTAAATAACGAAAAAGAACACAATTTTGTGATAAAATGCAATAATAACAAGTGGAACTATTTAGTGTTACAGAAAGTGACGTTATTTCAAGAATGTTTGATACTGAAATGAAATTGATTCATTATGTACTTATAGTCAATCTATTAATTATATTTTATAAAATGTTTGATTACGTAAGACGTGGTTTTCGAATTGAAAATATTTTTGATTTCATTTCGTGAAAAGTACGAAATTTATATCGGTAAAGGAATCCACACACGTGACGATACACTTGCCCAAATTTGGGAAATGCCTATCTGGGTGTTTACTGTAGTTGTTGCAATTTGAAACGAAATTATTTATTAGAAAGTGATATTGCTTCAAGTCTTCAGGTGAACTTCTTCAATCTCACATCTATGGCTACCTTTAAGATAACGTATTCAATTTATAACGCATATTCGGGAATTAGGGATTGTTTCGAAATGTTAATTGAAGATCGAAATTAATAAAAGCACAATTTTGAAGTTTTCTGGTTACTTTTTATATCGATTTTTCTGCAATATTTACCAAATTCTGCAAATTATTTGCGCAAATTCAGCGAAAGTGCTACTCTGTGCTTTAAAATCCGACGCGTATGGCAGCCTTAGCGATAAAACGTTTGGTTCAGTCAGTTCAAATTCTTATAGCTTTAGTTCAATTTAAACTCTTATAGCATCGAATCTTGTTCTTTCAAATTCATTTATATTGACGATTATGGAAGCACACAATTTGTAAATTGGATCAGAAAAAAATTATTCAATTCAATTTCAATTAGAATTTTTTGCTAAAGGTTGCCACACATGTGACGATATGCTTCATGGAAATTCTTGCCTGCGCCTTTATATCCCAAATTGTGCGACAACCTCACCGGTAGGTAACGCTTTCAATAACATCAAATAAATTTTAATTCGTATATCGTCAGTTCTTATGATTCTAAATTAAGTTTTATTGGAAATATAAGCACTCAATTCGTAAACTCAAACCAAAAAACCCGATTCACTTCAACTTTCAATTTGAAATTTTCTGCTAAAGGTGACCACATACGTGATAAATACTTCATGTAAATTCTTGCTTGCACCTTTATATCCTAACGTGTATGAAAACATTATCGATGAAATATTCAATTTCATCAAATACGTTTGAATTGTTATAATTTCGGTTCCCTTGATTTCAAGTGCTTCATATTAGGCATGTAAACACTCAATTCGTAAACTTATTCAAATAAACTTCTCAATTCAATCTTCACTCCGGAGTTTTCTGCTGAAGGTAGCCACATACGGGACGATATGTCTCATGGAAATGTCTGTATGCGATATCCTTATAAATAATAAAGCGTCCAGTTTCATCATATATGTTCGAATTCGTAATGAATCAGTTCTAGTGCTTCTTAATCCATTCACATTGAAAATATAAGCACTCAATTTGTGAATTCAAACTAAGAAAATGAAATTATTCAGTTCAATTTTCACTTCGGAATTTTCTGCTTAGGGCAGCCACACAAGTGACGATTTGCTTCGTGGAAATCGTTACCTGTGCAGTTATATCCCAACGTGTATGGCCTCCTTTACCGCAACGTTTCGCTTTTATATCGCGTACGTTCGAATGCGGATTAGTTCGACGTGCCGCACACTTCAATTCAATTAAAATAGATATCGTGTTCCGATTTGATTTTTATCAAAACACGTTAAACCTGCGTGTTACGTAATCAATTCGATGTGTGCGATCGGACTAATAACACTGTTTCGCCGATCCAAATGAGGAATATATTGTGCCCCCGGGGAAACATTTGTGACAGGGATACAATAATTATTATTACTAGTATCCGGCAGGGAACCGGCCCCCAAAACGCCCACAACTATATATATATTGTCGAGTTTGGTAGGTTGAACGCAGATGATCGAGGAAGATTCTTCGTTCGATCGACAAAAGTATGGACAATGAGTTGGACGCGATGTGGCTACCACCACTTAAATATGTATCTCTACGTTTTAAAAACGTTCCGAAATATATTGTTTGCTTTCTGCGCTTGTTTGACTCAAATTGTGTATTTCTGTATCAAATTGGACCAAAATGACGTTGGAATTTCAATTGAAAAGTTATAACTCTTTTGCTAAAACTTCTTCAAGTGTTTTTCTCATAATTAACAAATATGCCATCAGCTAAACCATTCAGCGAGTTTGAAAACCGTAATGGTTACTTAGACGATCAAGTACTTCTAAAATGCTTGTAGATGGCGCTGGGTTCACTTCCACACCCACGAATGGATTACGGTTGGAACATTTCATATAATGTTGTCATCAGGTTCACAACGGTTAAAATTTCTCAAAACGCAGTAGAAAAAAGGCAAACATGAGATGAAGCCTTTGGAAGAAATTCCGGACCTCATTCAAATCAAAAGACCACAAAAGGTTCACAATTCTTCCACATTGAGAATCGAAGTAGCCACGTCGTGTTCATTTCTAGGTTTTCCTTTATCGAGCAAGCCTTGGAAATTAGACATTTCGACCAGTTGCAGTTGTTTTTTCATAGAATCTCATTCAGAGTCAAAGAATATAACTGATCTTTATCAGTTTCGTAACCATGAGATTCTGTGTTTATTCTAAAGCCTTATTAATGTTCAAAATTGATTTTTGAGCTTTCGTATTTTCTATCATTTAGTGAAAATTTTCTCTGACTAAATTTTGCTGATCCTTCTTTCTTTTATACATTTTTTTCATAGTATTAAAACTTTAGGAATAGGGTTTTAATACTTCCAAAGTGACAATTATAAAAAACCAACTGCTCACATTCGGAAAAACGGTAATTTCCAAAGCTTAAAATGTTTTAATGTTAATTATGTCTACGTCCAGCTTAGACAAATGAGCAAGAAGTTTGAAAATATCCAGAATATAGTTTTTAGGTGTTTCATTTATAAATTTTATCGAAATAATTATTTCAAACTGTATTATTTTAGAAAATATTATTGTAATTGTTACATAGGAAGGACTCGATTCCTTAGAAATTAAAACTTGTGAAACTAGCAAATGATTACTTCAATTTATCATCAGTTTTTTCCAGAAGAAAATTGATGAGCTGTTAAAATTTTTTCATTTGAAAAAATTACAGTTTAAAATGAAAATTTTAAACTGTAATCATCATGAAAGTTTTATGAAAGTTTATTCTTACTCGTCACATTTTAATTTGAAATTCAAATCTTTTTCCTTTCATAGAAACTTGATAAATCAAAACTTGATAATTACGTGTTCAAATCATTGTTTGTTTATGTTGATATTGACACGACGTTAAATTGACTTCGAGTGGTTATTTCTGGTGGTTGTAAGCCGTCTAAATGAGTGTTAAATTATTGAAAGCTCCATCAACTAACTGTTTGGTGAACGTCGACTCATTATTTGAACTAAACACACGCGAACAATGCAACTGTTGACTTTGTACGACAGAAAAAATAAACGAACGAAACAAACGAATGACTCAATTATTGTTCGACATGTAATTTTTCAATGTCTAATTCGTGCAGCAATTACAAACTTATCAGTGGAATCTTTTTCATCTTTTTACGTCTAGAATTTTGTTATAACGTCAAGCTCAAATTCGTTTTCCTTTCGATTCATTATTTCATTAATTTATTCGTCCAGGTTTTATGAATTGCTGCATATAATTCTAAGCATTCCTCAAACCTCCTCCTTCGTATTTGATGTCATTCTGCATATCTGATTGCTTGAGGAGACTAGGAATGATTTTATTCGCAAATATCTGTTCTTATAGATAGATTTATATGGGTTTGTATTCATATGTTTCATACCATTCGATAACTTCTTCTTCTGCCTTTTGGTATCTTCTCCTGGACGTAAGCCTCTCCAATTTATTTCCATCTGTCTTAGTTTCTTGCCTTCAGGTACCAATTTTGCCTCCTCGATGTCGTCCATTCATCTTTGGGACTTCTCTGAACACGTGTTTTTTGTAATCGAGATCTCCAATCGTAATCTTGTGTGTGATGAAGACTTATACCTAACGTGGCCATTTATTTTCTCCACAAAGCGGGACATCTGCGAATTTATAGAATGAAAATAATTTTTTCAGTGTTTACAAGTTTTTCCGTGTAGAAAATAGAATAATACATAATAATCAAGAACTACAGAGAATATTTTCGTTAAAAACTATCGGCGAAATCTAAAAAAGTTGGTCGACACATTTTGCCCTTCGATTTTCAACATTGCTCCATGAAGTTCACTGCTTGTGTGTGCAGAAAATGTAGCCAAAATTTCACAAAATGTTTTCTAAATATTTGGAAAATTTAGCAATACTCGTAAATTTCTTTAAAGGCTGAAACATTTTTCAAACTGTCTTAAGCGGGGTAACTAACCCAAGTCACCTTCTCTTGTATTGTAGTAGTTTGTGATACTTTCTTTCGACAGAATCATAAAACTCATTCAAGGCTTATACTCGAACTCTGTAGATGTAGAAAAATGAGTCAATTTTTACAATATGCATTCAAAATCAACAGGCAGACAATCAGCTATAAGGACTTACATTTAATTCCAATATGCCGTTTGCCAAGTAATTTGTTCAGTTTTGAACAAAATAGAATTGGAAAGAAATACTTTTCAAATTATCGTTTTATCTATTTGTAAAAGTGGGACACCGGGATAGATTGACTCGAAGATTTCCATCCTTTTCTAAGTTTATATCACAGAAATGTCATTTTATCTGTTGTGAATACCTTATATCCTAAAAGACCTGAGTTGACCAGAGTTCACCGAAAAATTTATAAGAGGATGGTAGTTCTCCTAATTGAAATTCACTGGTACAAATTCGTTTTACCCTCGATTCGTTAATTCAAAAACTAGACAGAAAACCACAAATTTCCAACTTCTTCTTCTTCTTCTCAGTCGTTCACTCTTGACAGAGTGGTCGTGGTCGTGTCTCGGTCTTGTGTCACTGCGACCAAAAAAAATTTCTAACTTACAAAAGTAAATATTTATAAAGAACTTTTACCAATGTTTCGAAACATGCTTTTTTGATTTGCTACCCATAACTAATTTTTTTGATCATCTCTTGACCATTTTCGATTACCATTACTGTTCTTTTCGCAATTCTCACTCCTTCGAAACATTTTGAGTTATATTTCATATCATTTCAATTTTATCAGTTTAGAATGTTATACTCAATTATTAAAAATACGCTTGAATGTTATATTTCATGTTTGTCACTATTCGACGGAATATCTTGTGACATTTCCCAATAAGGGTGAAGATTCAAACATCGCTACTTGCCATCTACTTCTAGCGACGATATTATTCGTATTTTCAACGAAACGTGGTGAATTATGAAAATTAGAACGCACATTACACAACTCCGACCGAAATATTTCTGCTAGCTTTGTTACGAGCTATTTGTCTTCAAGTTTGAACAGGAACCCTCTGTTTGGCTTGGGTTTAGCACCGAATAATGCACCACCTCTAATTCCAGTTCCATAGTTACTCCAGATTTACCCCAGCAGTTTCACGTGTGTCTGTTGCTGTGTGTATGTGTATGTGTGTGTGTTTAAACATAGATTTGCTTTCAATTATTTCGCGAAGTATGCCCGGTTGGTTTAATTAAAAAATAACAAGTAGACATTCCGTAGACCCCTGTTAATTAACTTGTTTCCTAAGTCTGCCAGCCCCATCCGTGCCCCACCGCCCGTTTTTAGTCGACCAGGTTAGAAAACAATTTTCAATTAATTTTTTTATTGTTTTATATTATTCGAGTTGATGAGCTTGTGCAGGTCGGTTTTTGTGCTTTTAAATTATAATTTCTGTGTTTATAAGTGAGTTATCGATAGTTTCTAGGTTAAATATGGTGTTTTTAGTTTCATCGGGGTGTTTTTGTATTTTTAGTTGTGTGTTTGGAAAAACATTATTTCATGAGTTTCGTGCTATCAATACTTAAATTCAATAAAATATTTGAAATTAAATTATGTCAATCGCAAATATTTCGAATATTTCAAAAGTAAATTTCCTGTAATTCAGTAAATTCATTTGAAAAATATTTCATAAGCGTTCTTTCAAATTATGTTAATATTTTTTCTTTCGCATAGAATGAAATTGTTGAAATTTATAAAAATACCTGGAAACAATTCACAAAAATTATTGGGTGTATTCGACTATATTTCGGTCTAGTAATCCATCATCAATAGTGGGTATTGTTTTTCGAGTGTATTCGAATGTATCAAACTATGCTTCAATTGTCTGACTCCATTCACATTCCAAAAACCTTTCAGCTTCATAATTTTTGGAAGGCCGTTTTTTTCAAACATTTCTTGATTCTTATGGAACGTTTACAAATTACGTAAGTCAGTTTTTTCAATATGTGTTTCCCCTCTACCCCCATGTAAGGAAACATAAGGTTAGGAGATATCCACCCCTTCCTGTTACGTAAGAAACGGCTATTAAAAATGAAGAAGACAGAATGCACATCAAAAAGTTCGTAACGGAACGTAATGACGTTGTATGAAAAGTAAATAACTTATTCATTATATTATATATTATACATACTCTGTATGTATGTATTATAGTTTATTATGAATAGTTTATCCAGAAAAATTAAATTTAAAATACAACTTGAAAAATGAAAAATTATTAATCTAGATAATTACTAATCAGCATCTGTTGCATAAGGACCCACTCAGTATGTTTATCGAGTTTTCAATCCTCAAATATACACATGATCTCATTTTTTCCTTTTTTAAGATCGATTTTGACTCAATTATCCTTTTTTTTTGGCTCTTTTACTTTATGACCCAGTAATTTCATGTGTGAACTCACTCCATTTTTTGATGCAAAATACATTCCACAAATAGTGCATACTCTGTTATCTATTTGATCTCAAACTGATGGACAGTAATAATCATACGGTATTTCTTCATATGGTTGGTAATCGATTGACTAGTTCAGCGATAATCTTTGGAACAGCGGTAGATATCTTTGCTTTTCTTCATTATCAATTAGTGGCTGCGCTTGCAAAAAAAACCATTCTTGTATGTCACAGAACATTCAGGAGGAAAAAAACCGTTACCAAGTACATCGCGTGAATTACTTCTCAAAGGTTTTCAACAAGTTTCTTCAGTATATTTGCGTAGCTATATATTCGTAGAAGGCGTATCTGCAGAACCTTCACGTCGCACCGACATTGGGGTTTGTTTTACAACGGTACATGCAAAAATATATAACAGACTTTATGTAATATCTGTAAATATCGGTACGGTTTTGTTTTCAGTGCGGACGAATACTGATAATAGACCTTACGTAATTTGTAAACGTTAGCTTAGACAAAACTGAGTAATCGAAAGCTTAATCTTGAGCGCGTATTAATACAAAAAAAATACAGAATCGAAAGGTCACAGATGAAATAAAAATTTCATTATATTCCGAAAACTGCGTCAAGTTTTCATTTAATTTTCGTGTACCTACGCTTAAAACTTGGTTCGTTTACTGTCGCACCCATTGCAGAAGTAGCTGGATCAACTGGCGAGCGAAATTGCTGTCGAAATCTCCCGGAATCGAACGAAATTCGAAAATTAGACACGTCACTCTAGGTAAAAACTTTTTTCCGCGAAATAAAACGTCTTCTCAGGCTAATTCAAATTAAATTGGCTGCAGCAGGTCGGACGTCTCTTATATTCGTCTCAATCCTCTTCCTTATGTCAGTCCGGAGACGAAATGAGACCCGGAGTTTGAGAATAATCGCGGCATCAGCTGGCACTTAATTAAAGTGATGCCCGTTCGCGATCCGTTCGGACTGTGACAAACTGGCAAACTTGCAGATAAGCCGGTCCCGGTGAGTCGTCTCCAAATTAAAATGCCCTAATTCGTCGGAATGCCGGCTCTCTGGAATGTTAAAAATAACTGTTCGCGTATTTCACTAGATTGACTGCTTTTCCGACTGATTAACACAATGAACTGAAAATATCCTGGTCAATATTTCAGCAGCCAACATTCTTCATTCACAAAGAAATATGTTAGAGAAAAAATGTACCTAGAAACTTACACCTATAATCGTATCATGGCTTCGAGATTTTATGACAGTTGTAATGTCACTTGTCAACTGTCCGCCATTTTGTCTCCTGTCATAAATTCTTTATTATGATGCCTGATTATTTATCGATACATTCATCCTTTTTCTCATCATTTTTATGCACTTCTTCACCTTTGTTTCTTTCACTTTTATTGCTAAATTAGATATTTAACTCAAACTCCGAATCGAAAGCTCACCTATCATCATATACTTTTTGTCGTCTAGTAGGAGGTTTTATTGAATTCAAAGTGTTTCGATTCGTCCTCTATGATCTCTGAAATATAATTGTCAACCCTGTGAAACCAATTTACGTCCCATATTTGTTCAGCTGTATTCTCGTATGGTGCTTTCATTCGCACATGATCTTTCAATATAATCCTTGATCGATTTTAATACCGTAATATTTTTTTGTCGGCTTATTCTTTGTGCGTCATTCCTGCCTTTTATAAAGACCCATTACTGTCTTAATATTGATAATTTGTTCTCAGTCGCCTTTATTTGTTCCTGGATATTAATAATAAGACAATAATAATAAGACATTTATTCCCAACAGATATACATCCAATTACAGAGAAAAAATTACAAAAAACATTACAATTTACAAAAAATTGCAAAATTGTACACAAATAATATTAAATAAGAAAGGAAATTAACAAGAAAAAAATCAAAAATAGGGAGTATAAGCTAAAATATACAACGAAAAATTAATTCAAAATAAATTGAAATAACCAGATAACTAAAAACAAAAATGAAATATTGTCCATTACAAAGTTACGTATGGTCAGCAGAAGTTGACCATTTAGTAACGAAATATGTTTGATAAATAAAAATAAAATTGAAATCGATTACGTTAGTATTATCTAATAAACAAATAAAATAACTAAAATTAAAATAATATTTATAACTAAGACATATGTGGACAACAGAAGTTCAGGAAAATATCACGACATCCCAATGCGCTGTTCTGAGTGGCATGCCAAGATAACTGCTAGCCGATCAAAATAGATATCACATCGACCGCAACAAACATCATAAAGATTACATATAAAATTGATAGGAGAACGTGACATAACATTTGATCTGCTGTTAGTGACATAAAATGTATTATTCCGCCTCAGACCAGGCCTTGGTACGCGAATATTTATTTTGCTGAGAAGAAATGGTGAGTCAATCGAATTCTGCAAAATTTTGAAGAGAAATGTTAGGCCGAACCGTTCACGCCTCAACTTCAATAATTCAATTCCCAAACTATCGGTTAGGATAGAATGGTCGAAGCCTCTAGAAGGATATTGTCCATAACATCTGAAGTACATATACTTCAAACATTTCCTCTGAACTGCCTCCAAGTCGACAATAGAATTAATGTACATAGGAGACCAAATTATAGACGCATATTCCAGTTTACTGCGAATGAAGGAGTAGTAAAGCGTTTTCATAGTGTCAAGATTAACAAAGTTGCCCCAATTTCTAACCAAATAACCCAGCATCCTAGAAGCAGAAGCCGTAATGCAAGTTATATGTTTAGAGAAGGACAGCTTACAGTCGAAAAGTACCCCCAGATCCTTAAACTCAACACATCTATCTAGAATTTGACCTTCCAATGTATAACTATGATGAATTGGAAACAATTTTCGAGAAAATGATACAATTTTACATTTACTGATATTCAGTTTCAGCCCATTGCTGTTACACCACAAATTAACAGCGTCAAGGGAAGACTGTAATCTGACACAATCATGACGATCGTTAATAGCAGCAAATATTTTCAAATCATCTGCAAAAAGCAGATGCATGCAGTTAAGCTGTGAAGAAAGATCGTTTATATATATAATAAACAACAATGGACCCAAGTTGGACCCCTGCGGTACACCAGACGAGGCAGCATAGAGTGCAGATTCATTACCACCATGTTCAACATATTGAAAACGATCCGAAAAATATGACTGCATCAAATTTAACAACTGTGATGAAAAACCTATAGCCTTTAATTTTGACAACAGTATTCTATGATCGATCTGGTCGAAGGCCTTCTGGATATCTGTGTAAATAACATCCATCTGGCCACGGTCATTTAATGTTTCTGACAAGGAATGAGTAATGCATGCCAAATTAGTAACAGTTGATCGATTCTTCATAAACCCATGCTGGTGTGGGGAGACAAGTGTGCGAACTGAACGGTATATAGAGTCATATAGAATATTTCAAATATTTTAGCAAAATTGCACAAAATTGCTATGGGTCTATAATTAGTTATGAGAGCAGCATCACCGGATTTCAAAACTGGACAAATTTTCGTAACTTTCCAAATCTTTGGAATAAGCATATTTCTTAAAATAATATTGAAAATTAGGGATAAAGGTTTAGCGAAAGAATGAATACAGTCCTTAACTAAAAAACTAGGAATATGATCAACGCCAGATGTAAATTTATTTTTGAGCTTCTTTGATGCTCTGATTATATCATCCTCGGATATAACAGGAAGAGAAATTGAATTGTGATTTGGGTAAAGAATATCATACTTCTCAGGGGAGAATTGTACGTTGGAGGTAGTGAAGACGCTTGAAAAGAAAGTGGAAAATCCGTCAACAATGCTCTGAGAATTATTTAGTTCAACATCTTCGTATTTCATAATACCAGGAATGCGGGATTTAGATTTCTTTGCTTGTACAAATGACCAGAAGCTATTGGGATCCTCACAGATTCTGTCCTCTATGCATCGAATATAGTTTGTATAGGAAGCTTCTATATCTCGTTTGATTTTGCCACGCAGGGTTCTGAACTGATCGTAATAAATATCGTATCTGTGTTTCTTATATAAGTCATGAAAACGATTCTTCAATCGTATGTCAGATATTATGTCGTGTGTGAACCAAGGAGGATAACGGTGATATTTAGAAGTATGAAGTGGCACACAAGTGTCAAAGATGTTATTGAGTTTGGTATACATTACTTTACAAGCCAAGTCACAGTCATTCATTTGACGAATGATCGACCAATCAACAGAGTTAATCAACTGATACATGAGGGGAAAATTGGCTTTCTTAAAATTATAAGCTTTTTCATCTTGGTTATGAATAAAATTTGGACTAGTATTTTTCGTTGTTAAAGTGAATGAATATGCTAGAGCAGGGTGATGAGCATCTTCCTTAACTAGAGGATGAGCATCATGAGCTACATTGCAAGAGAAGTTGGCGAATATTATTGATTTGATATCAATACAAGTGGCTTGTAAGCTACTTTTAACGGCAATAAGTGAACCCCCACCAATATTATTTCCGTATATCCAGCAATTATTTAAGCTTTTTTCGATCGTGCAAAGCACAATCAAACATTGTGGTACGTCACTAATTTCATTACATTAACAGTGTCACTTGTCAAATGTCATGTCATACAAAATAACCTCTTTTATTAAAATACTTAAACGTCGTCAATATGAGACGTTAAATATTAGTTCATAAAATATTTATCGTTGTTAGAAAAACTGAATTTATTTAATAGTTGGACATTTCTCAGAGTCTATGATTAAACAGAAAGCCACTTGATTATTTTATTCAGCTCTAATGTCAATTCAACTGTCATTTGTCATCTGTACTATCTGGTTACATTTTATTGAATAAAATACGGAATATTTTTTTATAATATGATTCTTGTGGAATCACTTGTTCAATTTATTATTCTTTGAGTATCTAATGTTATAATAAAATGTAAAAGTATAAAATGTTATATTATAAATGTTTGTTTTTCATATATATTTTCTTAATAATAAAAATCGAATGTATATCCTCGTTCCTACAAGGTTTATTAGATTAGATTTATATGTTATGTAATTATTATATTTTTCAAACTTCTTGCGGTCCCTATATTTACAAATATATAGTCATAAAATTTAATATGCTTCAAGTAGCACAAAAAACTTAAGTATATTGCCAAATTGTAAAATGAAAATTATAACAGAAAATATTAATAAATATGTTTTTTAATATACTATGTTTTATTTCATAATCGTCCTTTTTCCATTTCAGGTCATAAGTTTTAATGGTTCATCAAATAAAATAACTTATTCAATAATTGACGTGTTTTTTTTCTAAAACGAACCTCCGGAAAAGCTTCCTTTTCAAGAAAAATATAACTTCAATGGATATTTAAGTCTATATAATAGCCATCACAAATTATTCTTCAACAAAACGCCAACTTATGTTAAATTCAGATTTTTTCTTTACCTGATGGTTGCTAAACCCTCGCCCTTACTTCTACAACCCCACATATAAATTCCATCCCCTTAAATGCAAGTCATGTGCGCTATAATACGGGACAAAGGATACCGCTTACCCTTGTTTCGCAAATTCCAGACAGATTTTGAATAAATGAATTTGGCCCTGAAACGTAGCGCGGGAATGAATCGAAAACTTGCCTCCATCGCCTACTCCGTTTTTGCCTCGTCAACGTCAGTCGGAAAATCCAGTATATCTAAAGCCGGAGCCTTCGCTGAATCTTTTAAGAAAGTTTACCGGATGAGATGGACACTTTTCCTTTTTCCGAAGTAAGTGGTTTGAATTGATGCATAGAGAAGTGGAAAATGTTATTTTGCGTCTCCTTTTCTGCTAGCGAAGGAGGTCTTTTTGGTATCTCGGCAGGCGTAGTTGAAAAATGACTGTCGATATAACAATACATTATGCTGAATAAAAGTGGATGGAATTTAAACCAATTTGTTATATAACTTGGAAAGTTTTCTTTAGTTAAACAATTAACAATAAACTTTTCCTTGTTGCAATTTCCAGCAATTTCATTACCGTTTTCTCATTCAGTGAATTGTTGAAAAATTTTCAATAAAATTCTCATTTGGAAAATGGTCATTGAATGAAGAATGGATCGATGTAGTTCATGAGATTTGACCGTTCTTTGTTTCAAGCAAGCAAATACACTAATTTTAAAAAACCAATGCAATATTTACTCGTATAAATAAAACATATAATAAAAACGAATTAAACGAAGCGAAATAAATGAAACAAATGTTGAAAGTAAGGCGATTTTTATCAATAAAGAAGTTCTTCGTTTGCGCCTCATTGAGATATCTTCATTTGAGCGGTTTCAAGATTTTCAAAAATAAACGACTACAAATTTATATGAATAAATATATATAAATATAAATGAATATAAACTTAAATTCAAACACTTGAACTTATGATTTACACTTTATTGACTACATAGCATGACGCGTTTCGTTGTTACAAACGACTTCTTCAGATGCTTACACAATAATCAAACAGACTTACAGAATATTATTCTGTAAGCATCTGAAGAAGTCGTTTTAACGACGAAACGCGTCAAGCTATGTAGTCAATAAAGTGTAAATTATAAGTTCAAGTGTTTGAATTTAAGTTTATATTCATTTATAATGGATTTACATAAAGTAAACGCCAACACTATCAAATATAAATATAAATATTCTTCATTTCACACTATTTCTTTGATTCTCTTGTTGAACAATTAACAATAACCATTTCCTAGTTGCAATTTCGAAAAATCTCATCACCCTTTTGCCATTCAGTGGAAAGTTGAAAATTTTTCAATAGAATATTCATTCAAAAATGAAGATTCCAGAAGAATTCAAAAATAAATCAGATACAGCAATAAAAAGGTGAAAATTCTCATTTGAAAAATGGTCATTCCATGAAGAATGGTTCGATGTAGTTCATGAGATATAACCGTTCTTTGTTTCAAAAATAAGAAAGAAATACACTAATTTGAAAAAACTATGGAAGATTTACTAATAAAAACAAATGAGAAAAAGCTGTATAAAACGTAAGAAATTAAACAAATATTGAAAATACAGTGGTTTTCATTAATCAAGAAGTTCCTTATTTCTTCCGTATTAAGATATATGTGTCCTTTAAGCGGTTTTAAGATTTGTTTCATTTTTCCAAGACTTCTCAAAAATGATCGACTACAAATCTGAAAACTCAAATTCCAATTATGAATACTTCAGATTACATATAAAATATAAATTCCACATTAATTTCACCGCCGTTTTAATAAATCTACAATTTTCTGAAAGTTTCAAATTCGATATCGTTTTGATGTGAAATGGCGAATGCGCCTAGAAATATCGATAGTGTTCTCAAAGAAACTATGCTGGTTATTTTGATTATTCTTAAATACTAAAGGTCATATGAAATATAATATCCAGATATTATCGTGTTCTTCGGTCGTTTGGTATCGGGAGATTGTTGCAAACTTCGAAGCTTTTCGAATAAAAACTAATGTGTGAAATGGTGAATGCGCCGGGATAGTTTTCGTGACTGGTTCTCGATTCTTGCTGTCAAAGTTATCGATTTTATGCTGTCCGTGTTTCCCTATTTTTTCAATTTAAACATTTTGTGCACAATCTAGTATGGCTCTTGAATCCAGATGTAAATCTTCTTCCTGATCAGTTAATAAATGATCAAAAAAAGTTACAATTATACTTTGGAACACCCAGCCAAAAAATTCAACCCTTTTTACATAGGCACAATTTCAGTATAACTTTCAGAAGATAACATTTCTAAACATATCAAAAATAAAAAAACTAAATTTTCAGAAAAACAATAAATCTGTTTATCGGTTAAATTATAGAACATGAATTCGGGTACATATATATGCAAAACAAATAGGAATTTCGGTACTAGAATTAAAGAACACAAACACAGTTTTACATATAACAACAATAATTCTAATTATTCCAACCATTTGTTGAAAAAAAATCATATTTTCGATTCAAACTTTAACATTTGACAAAATATTCATAAAAGTAGAAATTTTGATTAATGGGAAATAGTAGAAATCAAGAGCAATTGGAATTAAATAATTCCCATAGTTGACTCTTTTCGAGTAAACGTACCTTAAACTTTTGAGCTCCAGAATTGATGAAATATATCCACCTATCGGCATACAACAGAAACACTTACAAGTGGACATAATGTGGACGCAGTCAGTGCGCAGTCTTCTTGCATAAAATAATTAACAATTAAGTGAAATGTCAGGAATTATTGCAAAAGCTCAACTTTATTGTTCCAAGAGTTTTTTCCAGAAGAGAGTTCACGTTCTACCTTCCAGTATTGTTCTAAAATTTTCTCCATTGCACACGATGTGTTAACAATGTAATATTTTGGGAGCTAAGGTGGATATTTTCAACTGTTCTGTCACTGTTACTAAGGCAAGTTTCCTTGATATGCATAATCTCTACTAGAACAATCATTTATGTGTATTCAAGTGCAGGATTCTTATTCACGTATATTCTTGTATGTGCGTGTTTATTTTCATATTTATGTATAACTTTGATCGGCATTTAAATTGTTTTTTATTCTAATAATTGTATTTGATTTTATCAGTTGTAACACAAACTTCTTCTTTCAAAATTCAACTTTTATATTTGAAAGTATAAAATTGAAACTTTTGATCTTTTGTACTACCAATTTTGTTTCAAGTATCTAGTGACTTTCCTGTTTTGTAATTAGGACCTGTCCTGAGAAACAGTGAATTTTGAATGTATAAATATAATAAATACATTAATAAATCAATAATATGGGTGTGAAATGGCGAATGCGTCGGACTCGGGAAATTTAAATTTTACAGAGACTAAGTGATAATTGGCGATGTTTTTCGACTGATGTAATTTGTAGCGGTCTCAAGTCCGGCCCAGTAACTTTCCACGGGATTCCAGTCGCAATGAGTCGTGATGAAAACTTGGAGTAAAAAGAGAAAATTTCGAAGTAACTTACGATCCCGATCGAATGAGAGAAAAGGCAGCAGCTATTCGTGTCCGTTTATATACGGCCGGATCGTATTACAATGTAAATGTGGTCGGGAAATGAAGACGTGGAAGGCAAGCCGGGGTCGAGTAGTGTATAAATCTGGAAATATTCCGCCTCATCGGTAATTTACCGTTTCCTTGCCGGAGTAAGGAGTAAGAGTTCGTCGTCTCTTTCACACTCCAGCGATAGAGTATTTTATTACTTTCCGTGTCGGCAAACCACCGAGGAAACTGTTAATAACGGTTCTCGAATAGCACAGCTGATCTTTTAAAGATCAGCGCCACGTGATCTGTTAGTTCCAGATGCGAATATTAAAAAGGAGAACAAAGGAAGTAATCGTGCCGTCTCGATTACATTCATTTCAACGATTTGGGAAAAGGATTCGCTGTACTTCTTCGGTAGTTTGTTTCAAGGTTTTACAGAAGTTGAATCGAACGAAAGGCGTTCATTAAACTCAATTTATATTATAATTCCAGGTATCTGAGAAATAATGAATAAGAATACTAAATGTCAATTATCTACTCTCGAAACTTTTTAGAAATATTTTTCAGTATATTGTATTATTAAACACACTCTCAGTTATATTCCGGAACATTCTCCAATATAAATTCGAGAAAAGTTTATCGAAAAAAATTCTTCAATAATAATAATAATAAAGTTTCTTTATTTCAAATAAGATAATACACAAACAATCTATGAACTCACTGAAGTGAAATTTGTGTCAAATATATGTATCTTGTATATATAAAAATGAATTGCTGTTCGTTAGTCTCACTAAAACTCGAGAACGGCTGGACCGATTTGGCTAATTTTGGTCTTGAATTATTTTGAAAGTCCAGAGAAGGTTTAAAAAGTGAATAAATATGAAAATGCTCGGAATTAAATAAAAAAAACAATTTTGTTTTTCCTTTGATGTGTCCCCGTCGTTCAGAAGTCAAATTGAAAGGATAGTTTGAAATGAATAACCATTAAGGTAGTAAAAACAACGATTTCATTCACATTTAAACTGTTCTATCTACTTTCACGTCAACATTTGAGGTTCGTTATTTTGATTGATTAATCAGGTATTTATCACATAATTTCAATATTTGACTATTGTCATTGTTTGGAATGCAAATAAAAATAAGTGTTTATTGTGCTATTTCACACACACACACACACACAGCTGTTTAGTTTGAATGCAAAAAAATAATATTTCTGATTGTCAGGTGGTTGTCGAATATTTCAATTGAAAGTTATAAAGTTATCTGTCATTCTTGCAGCATTATCCCATTACTACAATCGTATCATTAACAGATTGTGGGATCTTTATTTGCTATCATTGTTTCAAAATGCCAAGGAAAAGACGAGTTGACTATGGTCGTCGACATAGTGTCACGAGCTTCCCCACATGCAAAATGCACTGATGACCAGTGAGAGGCAGATAATGAAACAAATCGTATTGGTATAGTATAATTGTGTTCTGTGGATGATAATGAAGTAGTCAGGCTCAGAATGGAACGAGTTCGGGCACATCAAACACAACAACAGCGAGCAATGAAATCGAAGGATTCCGCAGAATGAGTCCTCCTGTGAACCTGGAACGAGTAGTATTCCACTACGATGCGGAAGTAGATTAGAGATCGATAAATCCGTGACAATTAAGGAGAAGACAATATATTCTTAATATTGTAAAGTGTTAAAATACAACGGTGAATCTACTGGATTATTTTTTGCTGGTGAAAAACTGCCATAATTGGTCTCACCATCAGATACTCTCATCGATTTCTGAAGTGGGAAATTAGTCTAAACACTTTTTGATCAACATCCAAGAATATATCATTGCTAATGAGGAGATATAAGGAATATATCCTACGAAATTAAAAACCTCCAGTTCAGCCATAGAATTGACAGGTTAATCATTTTCGAAACATTAAACGTGTTAATATATCAAATTATTTATAATTTGACTAATTTGAATTTGCTGAAAGTGTTACATTTACTTAGTCCATGGGTGTCCTTTTCGATGATCTCATCCACAGATAGACGAGAAAAGTTTGATCGATTCTATTTTCGATGGAAAATTTCCGTAAAAAGGTGAATATATTACATAAAAAAGGTAAATTTCAATAAGAAGAATTCTATGACTTTTCAAGAACTACGTGACCACTGAAAAACATTAAAATCCACAACATAGCTAGACAGATATGTCAATTTTGACATATTCAAACGTCCATAGAAAACGTAAATCATATTCCAGTTTGATTTCCACGGTAGAAAATACTCTACGCCAGCGAATATTTTCGAAACTCATCTGAACGGAGAACAAAGGAAGTAATCGTTTGAGTTGGATCCTATTTATTTCTGGCAGTCGATAAAAGGATCCTTAGTGATTTCGCTCGAACGACTTTAGATTCTTTCGCTGTTTACTCGCAGGCTCATAAATTTATTCATTGTCTTTTAGAATGTCTTCGGAGTTTTCAATCATGTCGATTTGTTAGTCTATCTCGCGTTCTCGATACTCTGGATAGATTGGAAAAGATTGTTTCATCTCCACCCTCTTCTGATATGTGCTGAATAAAAGTTTCACATCCTGAAATATCTAGGATCCACCAAATCATTCTATCCGAAGATATGTCTCAAAATGTATTGTTTCATCAACTACATTGTTTATTCACAAACCGTAGGTTAATTCAGATTGAAAATAAAGAGGTTTAGGGTACCTAATTAGATGAGGAGAAGCATCGAAACTACACTGCACATGCGCAGTTTCTTCTTCTCTTTCTTGTGTTTTTTCCATTATTTGACACACTTCTTGTCTCTCGAAATGGTTTGTTACTAAAAGTCTTGTACCCATTGCATTCAATCAAAACTACATTTTTTTCAAATTATTATTATCATTAAATAATAATCATTAGGTTCTTCCATTTTTTTGTCTTTTTGCTAATTGACAACAATGATATCGGATCGTCACCTTCAAGATACTAATCATAATATTTTAATCTTTAAGAATATGATATAATTTTTGCATTTCAATATAATATTAAAATTTTCAGTGAAAGAATTCTAAATAAGGTTATTTTTAAAAATAGCACACTTACATTGTTTAGTTAAATCGGATATACAGAACTTGAGCATTATTCAAACTCATATTTCAAAATAGAATAAATACTAGTGAGATGCAAAATCTATCTAAAAAGACCGATCGTCGAAAAGACGACAAATTCATGTTTAATGCCGATATAAATAGCACACCCTTGTTTGGCTACCCCTGGCTTAATGTCCGTACATCTGAAAACTCTATGACTATTTCTCAATATATTTCATTAAAATTTGAATTTGTAAGCTGATTTTTGATTGACATAAATTATGTCAATCAAAAGTTTGTCTAATAATTATCTGATTCCTTTTTCCGAATGTTTGATTCATGTTACATACATAGCAATATCACACCTAATTAGACGAACTGAGAAGCAATTATACAGCAATTAAGCTATGGCACTCATTATAGTGGGAGTTGTACTGCGACAATATCGAATCACCGTCGGTAAATGGCAGTTCTTGAAGATAAACAACCTCATTGCAAACCGACGAGATAACATCCCGCGTATATTCGACTCTATTTTCAGTCGGAAATTACCTTATTTATGGGTAGGCGACAATTCGGGCCATAATACACAATCTTCTATGAATCGCTTCAATGTTGCCAGATGTTCTGAAATTTTTATTATTCACTTATGATAGAGAAAGGTCACAAGGCGCAATATTTCATATATTTCTTCGAAAAAATATGAGTATGATGATTATTAACCTGATCAAACTTCTTGTTTAATCAAACTTGGGTCGACTAATTGAGAGGTAAACCATAGAATTAAATATTGTTACGAACTAGTTGTCACAAAATCATCTACCACGATAAGATAGATGTACTCTTACATTCTTGGCCTTTTCTTCCACTAAGTGATGTCGATTTAATCTTCAGATTATGTCACTTATATACTGTTTTCCTAATAAACTGTAAGAAGTATAATTAAGCTGATTGAATGTTCGCTGAAGGAAGTAAATTTAATATATTAAAAAGATCCAAAGAATTAATATCTAAATTTTTGGTTCATGTTCAACAATTGCTGTCAATATTCACAGGGTCGTGTGTTTCAATTCTCATCAAAAAGCTGCCAAGAATAACAGTATGTTTGGCAACACCACGTCCATTGCCTGCTCGATCTACCTCCGATATCAGAAGGGAGGAAATGAAGTGATAAGAGTTACGTCAGATTTTCGTAAATACACGACGCAGCCAAGAACTCGTCAAAGTATGTTACAAGGCAATTTTCGCAAATGACTCGGCGTTACCGTCAATTCGGGCCGTAAAACGAGAAAATCTCACCCCGGAAAGCCGACCCATCTGCATCTAATCTGTAGAAATTTCAATATTTATAGTTATTATATTTCGCGAAGGTTGTGACGAGGAGTTTATTGCGAACTGTCCGGGTTAGTATAAAACGAGGCTAAATCGAGGTTAGGGTGTAATTGCAAATTTCAACGAGGTTGGCAGTGCTGCTTAGAATGTTATGCAAATTGCCGTTCACAAAGGAATAATTATTTAAATGAATGATGGCAATATGTTTTCTGATAGAATCGATGAAGGACTACTGAAGAACATGGTAGGAATAAAAACTATCAGCAATAGTGAACTAAAAACGTTGTAAGAGTCGCCATCCCGTTCGGCTAATAATCGACTAAAAATAAAAAAAGCTTACAGCACGCGGTGTTCCCAAGCGGTCACCCATCCAAGTACTAACCGCGCCCGACGCTGCTTGGCTTCAGAGTTCAGACGAGTTCTGGCATTGTCAGCGTGGTATGGCCGTAAACATACGTAACCATCAAATTCTAGTCACTTACAGAATTTAAGAATTTAGTATATGTATAAAAGAAATATTATGTACATTTACAGGTATTTTGTTATAAAACATCCAGACAAAAAACGGAACGTTTCCTGAGACTGATTTGATCCAACAAAACAGGACATAAGATTACTGAAAGAACGAATTTGTGTAGAATTGTGTTATCATTGGAACCTATAAATCAACCATTATATAAGTTCACTAATATCAAAATTAAATTTTCTTATTGATTTCGGGTTGTTAAATTTGCTTACATTTTTTGGAATCAAATGTGAACTTCTCAAATTTTGTTCAAAAGAGAACAAGAGCCCTTTGGCTGGAGTATATTCCATAATTCAGGTCTGCCATTGATAACCTGTTTACAAATGTAGATCCGGCAACCTTGCAGTTTAGGCAAATTCAAGAAATACATTCATTTCAAAAATGTTAACTTTTCCAAAAATCGTTGACAAATGGTAAATAACACAGATTTAAATTATATGGATGACCATCACATTCTCATTGTCTTATTTAGTTTGTTCATAGAAACGATTAACGATTTTTAAACACATCGATGTGTGTGATCACCATGCACGTTTGTAAGAGTTCCCAGAAAGAAGTCAATAATATTCTGATATTTTAATTTGAATATCTCATGAAAAATAACTTCGAATAATATTATTGAAAACAAAAAAGTTCTTTGTAACAAAAAAATCTTTCTCCAATAACTAAAAGAAGTAAGTATATTCATACAGAAGCAAGATTTATTTCCATTTTTCTATAAAGAACCACGGAGAGCGCTTATATCTATAGGACTCTAGAAACCAATAAAAGTGTTGACTCCAGCATCTCAGCTTTAATATTTGCGGAGGAAACCCTTAGACTGACATGGGCGATATTGCTTTTATTGTGATATTTTTATTTTCCCAAATTCATATTGAAATGGTGACTGGAACGGAATTTTCTAGAGTTTCAATGAATATTTATATTCTCGAATCGTGTTGGCTTTATCGTACAATCTCACATCGTTTTGTTTTTCATTTTTTGATTATAAACGCAATTATATGCTTGACTTCTTCGACATTGAATTTTCAGGTTAATTTTATCAGAGAAAATTCTTGGAAAATCCGTAAAACAAACCTCAATATTCGAATTTAGTAATTATTTAGTTTTATTTTGAAAAAAGTTCAGAAACTCATATAGTATATATAAAATTTTTGAGATTCCGAAAAAATATATATATTTCAGTTCACGTTTCTCCATACTATTAATTCTTCATTTTGATAGGTTTGTTATTTTTTCCAAACTTGGCAGGATATTTGTGTGCCATTTCAGATTTTTAGTTCATTTTTACAAGTTCTTCTTTCCTTCACAATCACAAATTATAGTAACAATTCAATTTTTGTTTTGATATCTAACTTTCAGTAGAAGAAATAAAAGAAAGAATGTAATAAAGATCACGTGGAAATTACTTGGCTATTTTCCATTCAAAACTTACAAATGCATTCAATTATTTTCATTTTCCAATATGTTTCTTTCGACATTTGTTCCTTAATTTGATGGTATTTGATTTTTTCATAGGTATATTTCAATTAACCCGTAGATTATAGTTTTTCTCAGAAAATTTTCTTATAAAGCTAAGTATTTGTCATTTGAAATGAATAACCCAGGTAGAAAACTGACGGTAATATGTCGTCATATATTGGTTTCAATATGTAAGGAGTGACGTCGAAATGTAACAGCCTCAAGACGTCATTTCAAACTGTTAAAAAAGACATCATTAAATTACGTTTTATGGCATTTAGAACTAGAACATTTGTTATTTCTCAAAAAATTAACGGTGATAAATTCACGAAAAGAGTACTTTGCGCTGACGTCATCTGCTGTCATCATATGAACGTCAGTCATCTGACGTTGAAAAGACGTCATTCAACGGTCGAATGACGTCACTGATCAAAATTGACCGAAAATTGACTCTAATAAGACGTCATTTTACGTCAACTTGCTACCTGGGAATCGTTATAAATTTTCATAGACTTAATTCAATATATAGGTACAACTTATTGTTTGAATAATGCGCCAGTTGAATTCATTCGTGCGTAAAAACAAATATTCACAATTCTCGTAAATTGATCAAACAAGAATAATTCACTCAGCAAAATATTAATCCTTGAAATGACAGCTTCATTAAACAAAACGAGCCCGCTTTTACCGTCGCCTACTGGGCTTTCAGGCACGATTTAAGTAAAATAACTAACCTAAAAGTTGGCCGTAAGGAATATTACGTAGATTTATGACTTTACGAAACATATATATCCAAATTGCGGGAGAGCGAAATTTAAAACCATCCATTTTACTGTTCCAGCGCGCGAGATATAGAAAATGTTCTTTCTGCAGTTAAAGATAATTGTCTTCTGCACTATGAGAGCCATTAGCCATTTATCAGAAGAATTCTAAATCACTTCTCGTTGAGATGGGGTTGTTATAAAATAATGGTAAAATAACTCACTCAATTTTTTCTCGACTGTTTCAAAATGAAAAGTTGAAGATTAAAATGAAATTCAATTTTCTTTTTTCAGCGAAGCCATTTTTTAAATATGTCAACCGTTAATGATTATAATTTTCTTCTTTAAATAATAATATATTGCATTGCATTGTGGTCAGTTGTGATTTTGTTGATAATTGGAGAATCATTGTTAAAACGTATAATGGACTGATAAAGTGAAAACAGCTGGATTTCTTTGTGTTCATTGAAAACAAATTTAGATTGGTACTCATTTATTGAAAATCGTCAATTCAATTCTCGCAAATATTAATATGTGTTCCTTACATAATTATATATGTAAGGAATAAAATATCTATGGATTTCATATAAATGATTTCGATCAAAGGTAGAAAGAAATCATGGAAAGAAAATCAAAAATTTTTAAGTAAATTTTTAAAATCCAGGCAACACATGAAAGGGAAGTTTATCGTCAACAACTGAAATAAGTAGAATTATGTAACATTTTTGACAAACTCGTCGCCTAAGAGGTTTGAATATGAGATGAAAGTTTGGCGTTTGCTATGTTTGCATACAAAAGTCAATTAAGGAGGTGTTAATAATGATAACTAGTTTGTGAATTTAACTAATTAAGATAAACACTTTAGGAACTTCTCAAAAAATTTGGAAAAATTTTTAAAATTAAAAAAAACAAATTAAAAATTGTTTCATATACACACTTTGAACATAAAATTGCTTAGGTAAAATATTTAATTCGATTTCATTAAAAAGATAAGAAGTACCTAGCTATTGAAAATAAGCTTTCTGCGTTTTTGTAAATATATTTTAAAAATTAAAGATTTTCAATAGTATTGACGTTATATTTACAAAATAAGAGCAGTAAGACAACGGAATATATTTTCCTATTCATTAGACTTCTTCATTACAAATAATTCAGTTTATTTCCTGGGAACTTTTTTGATACCCAAGATTTTCAATAGTAAATAACTATATTTGAGAAAAGTTTATTGTGTTTATAACTAAAACATATGTAGATGTAGATAAATTTCTTCTATATCATAAAAAATAAGTAATCCAAAATAAGCATTGAATTTGTTTATTTGTGAATTCTTCATTTCATTTGCAAGTTTCTGACATTTTCTGTATTGTTTTTATATTTACTTGTTTTTGTATTATTGAAATAAAGTTTTATTATATTATAAGTGTTTCATTGTCAGCAAATATCAAATAAGTTATATAATTATTGATCTTGTCAATGTACCAGCAAGTGCTCAACAAGAACAATAGATATTTAATAGTGTTGGCGTTTACTTGATGTAAATCCATTATAATTGAATATAAACTTAAATTCAAACACTTTTGATTTACACTTTGACTATTTAGCATGACGCGTTTCATTGTTACAAACGACTTCTTATGTAGTCAATAAATTGTAAATCATAAGTTCAAGTGTTTGAATTTAAGATTATATTCAAAACAATAGACTTTTTAATACGAAGTAACTTTTCACATTGTGAAATTATTTACTGTGAATTCTCCTGTTTAGATCTATTTTCTTAATGAATTTTTTATACTTAAGATATTTCAAAATATTCAAACAAAGATTAATTTAAACTTTTTGTGAAACACATAAAGGCATTTAGGCTATTTGCATATTGCCTTAAATTCATGTAATTTCCAGAGATTTTTAGGTTTCAATAGGCATGATGACACTAATCAAAAATCACAAAAATACTATATTTATCTGATAAAACTTGAAGCTTAGGATAAAAAACAAGCATTGTTTTTCTTATTATGAGTGTGATTGATATATATTTTTATAAAATAAAACTACAAAATAAGGCAATCCGCCATGATATCTTGAACACCAATCAGAGCTCATGACGTCAGTGTCAAGTAAACACGAGACGGCGCCAAAATTACATTTCGTATTGTTAACCTCCACTACGACTGTGTTTTCATTTATTAATTCAATTTCACTATTTGAGTGTGAATGTTATTAAAATAACACGACTTATGGATCAAGGATTTATTAAGGCAAACAGCGAATGTAGAATGTAGAAGCAAATAGATGATGTAGAAGGTTTCAAAGGAGAAGTCATTTGATTAACTAAATTAGTTTTTGTTTGAGTGGCTTTACTTCGAAACTTATTTGTCGTATATACTTGGATTGATTTATCCACCATCTTATTTGCATTTTCTTGTGAAGTATTGCTTATGGGTGCTTGTGAAGCTGAAAAAGACAAAAAAATAGTATTTATAAAATATTACCTTCAAATACACATTTAAAAAGAATTTACAAAGATTTACAAAGAAGTGGAATAAATTTGTATTACAAATAAGTACCTACATGAACTTCCACATGACACCTCTTCAAGTTCCACATGCTTTGTACCTATTTCCTCTAAATCTTTCAGACATTCTCCTATCAATGTCTTTCTTTGTTTTTTGAGAATATATGGTCTTTATGTAGCATCTGATGTTCGTTTCCTTCTATCTGGTTGACATTGAAATTTAGTGGGCATACACCCCGGTTTCATGCGGATCTTTGACACGATCCTACACGATTTGACGATCCCATCAGATGATATTCCATATAATTATCCATATCATTTGGTAACTGAAATTTGAATAAAATACATAATATAACATCAATGAGATGAAATTTCGAGGTTAGACCTCGAAATAGATTGTTTATATTTTTACATTTAGACCACGTACAAAATATTATTACCAAATATTATATAGTATACTAGAATCTACAAAACAATGTGAAAACTTACATCAAAGTGATCTTCACAAAAATAGAGGACAGTGCTGGACAATATTGCATTTGAATCTCGCCTTGCAAGTTGAAGCCACTTGTTTCGTGTTGTTTTATTTTTAGGAACGAATACAAATAACTTATTAGGAGTTTTTATGGATGTGTTTGCACACTGGGGGACCCCACACCACTTATACACTTTCGAATTCATTTTTAATACCATAAAATAATTAAATTGTTGCACGAACCCAGAACCTAGTGTTTGAGTTACCGATTATTGACGTCACAAGCGCCGCCATGACACTGACAAGCGTTTTAGGTAAACAAATAAATTTCTATCTTAAAATTGCATTTTTTTCCTATTAAACTCTTGATTTCTGCAGAAATATCTTATTTTTTGTAAATAGTATACATTTGTGGACATTATAGGCTCGTTTTTAAAAAACTGTCATCATGCCCATTGTCAGAACAATAAAGAAAATTATTGAAAAAGTTTGGAATGAAATATGAAAACAATTGACATAACTTAAAATAACTTTTAATTACAAAAATGGAAAACATCAACAAATTTTATACAATCATTAGGAAAATATAATTATAATAATTATTAGTCTAATTTAAAACTAGTACAAAATACTCAATTTCTTCGCATTACACTCTAAATTATAACAATGAATTCTATAACAGGTACAGAAATTGTCTAGTAGAAAAGTTTCAAACTTCCATACATATATATATATATACACAAAAATAAATTACTAACATCTAAAAACAAACACATTCAATCGAACAATCAATTAGTAACTGTATTGTTCCCCAATGTTTTCATTAACTTATAACAATCTTGTAATCTTTTCTTATCACCTATTCTCTCCAATGTCTTCGCTGCTTCAACCAGCATACCAGCCCTTTCTCCTGGTGAAGACAGAAGACCAGGGAGGTGCTTACAAGCCATATACAGAGCAGCAGCATGTTCTCTCTCACCATTCAACTCTCGTAGAGTTTTATCACCTGGAATAAGATAAGATTCAAAGTAAAATAAACTTTTAAAACAGTATTAATAAACTAAGCTAGAGGCCTCTGAAAACCCAATTCTATTGAACCAACTGAAAGCGATTTACAAAATATTCTACAAAAACTATATTTTTTAATGTATTTTCTTATCTTCTTTAAAAAGAAAAACATACAAACTTCTGCATCCAAATTCGTTATACCTATTGCAACAAATATTGCTCCATTTGTGGACAAAATTAATGAAACTGGCACAATATAAGTTCAATATATAATTATAAATTCAAATATATTTATACATTTGAAGTATTTGAAGGCAACTGCTAGAAACATTAGTATTGGAACATTAGTATATATTATCATAACATAAAAATGAAACACATTTATTTCAATACATTAAAAACCAAACAAAAATGAAGATTCAAAAGAAATTTAATTCTCCATACAAATAAACAAGATTAACTCAAAGTGGCAGATATAGATGGATGCAATATAAAAATGCTACAAAACTGTCAATACTCCATTAGTATCCTTTATTGAATATTTAAAAACAGAAACTGAAATAAAATCAGACAAAAAGGAATATATACTATTTAAATACTAATTCAGTTACCACTTTCAGTTATTTCAGTGAGTTGTGATAAATTAGTTACGTACCTTTACCACAAATAATTTTTGATCTTGACTGTCGGTGTCTCAAACTCCTGTCAAGAAGTTGCTGAGTCCTACCAGGAGCTGCCCCAGCCATTAATCTCGTTGTGGCCTCATACAGATACACTCTAGGTAAGGCAATCTGCAAACAAAATTATCAATTTTAGAATTTGTCCAAGCAAATAAGTTTTGATGAGGGTTAATAAAATGTCCACATTAAAATCTAACTTATAAACTGCAAACACGCAAGAAAAATTGACACTAAAATTTTAAAAAATTAACCTGATAAACAAGGTATGAGGCAACAAGTGAAAATGAAAATTATAAGTAATATAACGAAACAATGTATTATTTTCTCATATACTAACAACGACATACTAACGCATGACGAGCGTTTCAAAGTAATACTTCTTTTTTAAATGCTGAATTAGCAACGTTAAATGCTGAGTAACAATCGTTGTCAATTCAGCATTCAAAAAAGAAGTAGTACTTCAAAACGCGCGTCATGCATATTGTTATTATATGAGAAAATTCTAAATATTGTTTTTTCGTTATGGATATTAATTTTCTCCAAGTATCGGCCTCATCAATCATCAATATAAATAATATATTTGATGAATATTAAATCCGCAGTTCAAATTGAAAAATAGAATCATATAATCAGTTATAATAACTAATTTTTTCTTTGTGAATTCTTGATAGTATTGTATGTTCAAAAATGAGCTTATTTCTGAGGTTTGTTGAAGTTTCTTGTTTTCAGTTTTTCTAGTTAATTTTGTTATTTTAATTTCAAATTTTTTTCCCCCATACACAGCTATGGCTTTATTGGTATACACGTTATGTATGTTATAAAGTTTTGTTTCTGTTTCAAGTTGCGAGAATTATGTATTTTGTTTGCTTTATATAAAAATTTTCTTTTACTTTATACACTTGGAGGAAAAAATAAACTTATCTTTATTTTTATATTCTTATTAACATAATTAGTTTATAGAATTAGATATTCTTCAGTTCATTTCATTGAAAGGTGTTCGAATACTCGTTTAGCTTTTCAATTCTTTTTTCATTTCTATTCTCAATTGAAACTTACTGGCAGATGCTGAGCTAAAGCCCTCAATGACGATAAATCCTTCTGAAAAGCCGTCAACACGGGAGTAGGTACTCTGGAAAGGTTCAAATCGCTATCCAAGCTGTCCTCCCAAAGTGACGTTCTTGTTTCCAGAAGCCAATCGCATACCAACAGTTGGACGTACTAGAAATAAGGAAATAGAATTAGACTCGTTAACTCAATCAATTTCTTCAGGACTTTAAAACGTTATTTGTTAGTTATATGTCATAGTACCACTATAAACTCTTGTGTTTAAACTTCACAATTTTTCCAACTTATCAATAAAAAGTACAACAAAATTCTCAACAGTCTCAATAATGAAACAGCAGAATTAACAGTAGAGATTAAATAAATCGACAATTTCGTTAGATTCTGATATCCGTGTAGAATATTTTGAAAACAAAGATGCACTGAAGAAACACTGCACTTGAAAAAACATGCAATGCAACTACAATGCACCCCTGTATTTCAAAATTAAATCCAGAAACTCACTCCAAAAACTGAACAACATAAATGAATTTAATGAATTATCATTATTATTATGAAATATGAATTATTAGTTAAATGAATTATCTATCAATTAGTTGTTCTGTCATAATGAGTAAATTAAATTACAAACGAAAATTATCGAAAGCTGACCTAAAATCTACATCCATTTAGTAATAATTGGTTCCAAATATAACCTAGAAGTAAATTACAAGAACAATGACCTATTTAAGTTGAAAATAAAAGGTATATTACAATTTTCTGATGTTAAACACAGCGAATTAAGATTTTATAAACTCATTTTAGATTCCCATAAGAACTAAGAACTATTTTAATGTTAAAAACACCACAAAACAGTACAAATTGAGCAATAAAAGATAATCTTACTTTGTCAACAAACAGGAAAAAAGTAGCAATACATCATTATTATACGTACTGAACACAATAACCGAATTTACGATAATAATATTAATTGGCTTCATTTGTGTAATTTTCAAATAACATCAGTCTAATGTTCTTCGTCGTTAAACAGTGGGTTAAAATTTCTCACAAATAAACAACTATCATCGTTTACACATCAAGAATTCGTTTACCTGTAAAGTTCCCTTTTAATCTAGAGAGTTTTTACTTTAATTTTATTTGGTAGTTTAAAAGAGTTAAACAATCCACCATGTATAAACCGAATATGTTTAAAAAAGATTTCTTTAAATAAACCTCAACACTATTTTCCATTAGGTAAAATTTATTAATTATTCTCATTACTCTTTTTTAAATACAAAATTATCCTCTAAATTCCACTACATTCTCAAAAATGTAGTCCCATATCTTATAACTGATTCAAAATTTGGGTATATAAGACCTAAAGATTTTTCGTTCATATATTTAGTGGCTGTTCCTATCCAAATCAATTTTGTTTAATTTCTGTTTTACATAATCGGTGTTTATGTACTCTACATTTTAAAAAGTTGTCAATGAATATTCCTAGGAACCTTGAGTAATCTGAAAACTGATATCTTTTGCTACGAACAGTATGTTAGCTTTTCTTTTCAGTTTGTCAGTACCGAAAACAACAAAATTTGATTTCTTTGCACTTAATACTGACTGATTTTTTGAGAACCACTCCTCTGTTCTTTTTAATAAATCTGTTCCAAATTCTGTTAATTAACTTTTTTCATGTGCACGAAACTCTAAATTCATCTGCAAGATTTACAATCTTCTCTCTGTTATTTTGTACGAATAATTTTATTAATTATTAAAATTATCATTACATAAATACTATTAATTCGAATGAATTACCAGAACCATGGTGTCCTGACTCTTGCAGCTTGAATACCTGATACTGTCTTCGAGGAGCAATGTGGCAAAGTCGCACTGCTTCAACAGCTGATTCTGGCAGACTTCTTTCTTCGACAGGTAACCCTTACGAGCGGTGTACGCGGCCAGCACGGCTTTGGGTAGCGGATCCTCAGACAGGGCCAGCACGTCGGGGATGTACTCGATCTTCTGGTACAGCATCTGAGTGTTCTTCTCTTCGCCTAGCATCCAGCTACAAGCTATGGCCACGAAGGAGGTCCACCAGATGGCGATCTCATCTTGGTAATCTACAAGGAAGAATAAACACTTCATATTTCACAAAATTATTTAAAACATTGCGAAAGAATATATAATAAATTAATACAATTGTTATTTAAAATATTAATTTTATCAATAACTAAATATTATTTATTGTAACTATTGATGAATAAATAGCAAGTTTTTCAATTTTCGGTGAATTTATTAATCCATATTATGTAACCTATATATTTTCATGCATAATTTATTAATAAATTGACAATAATCATGATATTTAAGCAGTCAATTTCTGTTATGTTTCAATTCTTTAATTTTTATAATTTACAAATGAGAATCAATGTTCAAATATTATCAAAATTCAACACGAAAACTTTTGGTGTAGCCAGTAGTACTATTTGATAATCATTTCATCTAAGGCTAATGATATTACATACGTAGTTTGGATTTAATTAAATGAAAAATGTGTTGTTGAAGAAGAAAATATTAGATTTAATTGGGGAAACTCAACATGTTATGCATCACAATCACAAATATCATTAAAACCTGATTATTATTACCACTAAATGTATTTGTAGAACAATGCTGAAGCCATTAAAAAGGGTAAAAAGTGAAAAAAAAATAATAATAGTAGCTAAAAGTGAAAGGGGGCGAGTTTTTAAGGGTTTATCTCGAGTTTCGCCAAAACTACATTCTTATGGAGAAAAGTGCAAGTGCAAGTTAATTCCAAAAGTGGAATTAACTTGTAGATAATGAAAAAATATGAAACTTTTGTATTTACAGTTTTTCCACAAAACCTAAAAAATTATTTAAACTTAAAACCCAAGTTTTTGGTTTTTATTCTTTTATTTCACAAAAAAAAAATTTTCACAAAGTTTGGTGAAAACTTACCTTTTTATGTCCCCAAACACACTGTAATTTATTTGGTTTGCAATATTCCTGTTTTCACCTTATTTCGAATCAATATCGAAAAAACGCAGTAATTTTCAATCGAAAATTGTTGCGTTAAAATATCAGCTTTTTCAAAAAAGTCCGTGGGCTTTTTGTTTGTTGAAATCTCTACTTCCTAACGGTGTAACAAAAAATATATTGAAATATATCAAATATTGATTTTTGTTAGCTGAAACTATCAATAAAGCATTTAATTTACTTTCACATTTCTCCAATATTCAGTACCACTATTAGCTATAGACCAATATGCTCTTACCTTGTATTACTCAATTTATTAATTAAAAATTCTGCTATTAAACACGCTTTTGTTTAAATTTGAAAATACTCACTCTTTAATGAATTAGAACTGAAGAGAGTCTGAGCATCCATTGCAGAATTGTCTAACAACATTTGAACAAAGTGTTCTACATCAGAGACTTCAGAACCTTGATCCTTTGAATATTCGTTTTTGCTGCCAGGAGAAATTAGTATTTCCAAGGATCTCTGCAGCAGGTGTTCTTCGAAACTCTAAAAATACATGTTATGAGTAACACGCAGGTTTACAATTTCATAGTAATTTCATAATTACTTCTGGCGTCATTGTTTGGTATCACACAATTTCTTTAATTCTACAGAGACAAAAAGTTTTGTCAGCTATGTTTTTGAATTTAACAAAAGAAACTGTGTAGCATATTTTCAGAAATTTGTAGAATTCGAATTCAAAAAACCATTTTTTTAATCAATTTTGATATATGACAACTTGACAAAAGATTATATTGGGATAATAATCATAAAAAATATGAACGAGAACCCATAAGAGGAATAATTTAGCAGTTTATAATAAGCAATCTAAAGAAACAATGAAATTTAAATTCAAATTTCTTCAATTTACTTCCATAAAATGCTTTAATGAGAAATAATTGGAAATTAAACCTCAACTATTTGAGGTTTGATTCTCGAAAAATAGTTTCAATGACCATATTCATCATATGAATATTGAATGTCATTGTTCATCTGAATTCTCTTAAAAAATCAATTTTTTGGACAGCATAAGAAAAAATCTGTCTACATATCTGAATATATAGTTGATCGAATCAATAATGCCAGATTTTGAACATTGCTCCACTTTGTTATTCGGTTTGTCAGAGTAAAAAATTCAACAAATACAAAAATTACATAATAGGGTTATGCGAACATATTTAAAGTGCAATAGATATATACTAGTTAATATCATGCTGAACTCTTTGGAACTAATGTGTGTTAAACAGAGAATACTATTTGCTACAAATATTCATATTTAAGTTAAAAATAAGTTGCTTCCATGTAATGTAATCAAAAATGTAACATATCTCAGTGATGTGCATGGGTATAAAGCTAGAAATAGTGAAAATGTCTATACCTAAAAAGTGTAAGCTTTCTAAATCTAAAATATCATATACTATAACGGATTTAATGCTTTCAATAATTTACCAAGTATATTGAAATCTAGTGTTAAGATATTTACGAGTCAACTAAAATAGTATATTTTAAATAATGAGATAGGTATGTAATTCAAAAATTGACATTTCAAAATATGTACGTTTTTTGTAGTTTTAGTTAAATAAATATTATTATTATGTGCAATAACAAATAAATAAAACATGTTCCTCTTCAATTATTTCACTTATTTCTCAAGTGAGAAAAAAAATTATCAAAAAAGAAAAGTTTTTTCTAACCTTCACTACATAGGACAAAGGATCCATGGGGTTAGCAACACTGGCGAAAGGAAGACCACTCTGTTTATTATCGAAGCTAAACTTGTGGGCTACAAAGAACTGATATCCCTCTGGAGTAAGAAGCCATTGTTGCCTTGATGGTATCGGATCACAGGAATTAGAGGCCGCTAGCTTTGCTAGACCCAGATAATATCTGAAAATGTAACCCAATGAAAAGAAATAGTAATTTAGTTTGACGCAAATATATAAACTCATTTTATAAAATTCACAAGAGAAATAGAAAACGAACAGCAAACCTTACAGTTTTTAAATTTGAAAATTATCATGACATTTCACATTTCACAGTTCACATTTTGTCTATATTTTACTCTTTTTGTTGAAAACACCGACTTTTGTCAATCCCTCTATCTCAAGAAAATTTCAATAAGAAGTACATACTTTGAAAATATAAGCAAGATATAACGGTTATGAAAAAATCTTAATCGACAAACTTATAAAAAGCGACAGAATAATCTTTTAAAATCAATATATTCCACATAATCTATCAAATCGGAATATAAATATTATTGCATAAATTTTATACCACACCTTGAGGAAAAAACATTAAAACAAGTTGTTTAACAAATAAGCGAAAATTCAATCTCAGTTATTTCAACTTTAGCGGTTCAAATTGCTTGGTTGTTCACTTCTTACCTCTGAAGTCCATGGAAAATACTTGGGAAAGACATTTTAATCCTGAGAGACAGTCCAATAAACACGTCCACTAACTGGGTAGTTTTCAATTTGTACTTAGCCGCTTCGGCCAAATTGAGGGCATTTAGTGCTATGGTGAATCCCATCATATGTGACGTCTGTTCGGGTCCTTCAATCAGCTGAATCTGATGGAGGTCGTGATATACCATCGACAGTTCCCTGCACGATGTCAATGCTTCGAATCTAGTCACTCTGGGAAAATTAACACTATATTAATAATGAACTTTGGAGACTTTCATAAGGCTATGACCTAAGTCTTCCAGCCAGTTATGAAACTGGCTGGTATAGGGGCCGTAGGGGTAAAAAATTGATGTATTTCTCTAAGTGCTTGATAATAGGTCTCAGGTGGTGGAAGTCGCCGGGGTGAAGTCGGCGGAAAGAGAAGTCCACATTGGAGTCCCACAGGGATCCATATTGGGCCCAATCTTGTTTCTTATTTACATTAATGATTTACCTGTCAATAAAATCGAGTATACTCTTTTCGCCGATGATACAACGGTGTACTCTAAAGATAGCAATTTTACAAACTCGTGGAATAGATCTCTTGAAGCTCAGACCAGAGCAGAGCGCTGGTTTTGCTCGAACAAACTACTCCTGAACAAAGACAAAACAGAAAGAATGGTGTTTTCAATGAGACATCTCTCAGCTGCAGATCAGGAGGGGAAAACAGTGAAGTTTTTGGGTGTGTTTTTAGACCCCAAACTGCAATGGGGTCCTCATATTAATAGCATAGCCATCAAGCTAAGCAAAAATTTATTTCTTTTGCGGAATCTGAATGCTTGTGTTTCAGTCAGTTCCGTTAGAACAGCTTATTTTGC
This sequence comes from Henosepilachna vigintioctopunctata, assembly GCA_030704895.1. NCBI lineage: Eukaryota > Metazoa > Arthropoda > Insecta > Coleoptera > Coccinellidae > Henosepilachna > Henosepilachna vigintioctopunctata. The sequence goes on from JARQZJ010000034.1 coordinate 812,079, forward strand.
ACTGTTTCATTCCCATCTTTCCTATGCAATATTGGTTTGGGGTCACTCAGCTGAGTGTCATAGATTGTTTGGTCTGCAGAGGAAGGCTATCAGGTTAATGAGTGGCATCTCATATAGAGAAGATTGTAGGCTGGCTTTTGTTAGACTTGGTATTTTGACATTGTCTTTTTGTTCATCTTGGAGAATCTTCTATTCATTAAGAGGAATGTGGGACAGTTTCAGATCCATGGAGATATCCATGACTATGACACAAGATCACGTCTAAACTTATTACCTGCCTACTGGAGATTGAAAAGGTGTCAAGATGGACCAAGTTATTGGGGCATAACATTTTTTAATGTGTTACCAGGAGAGATAAGGGACTTATCATATAAAAATTTTAAACATAGAATTAAGAGAATTTTAATTGAGAATGCATTCTACTCTATGTCTCAGTTTTTGAAATTTGAATTTTGAAAGTTTTAATTTTATTGAACTGGTGTTGTGTATATTGAATTTTGATTTTACTATTTTATTATTGACGTTTGTAAGCAAATTATATGTATTTAACATGAAATAAAGTATTGAGTATTGAGTAAGTTAGTTCACAAAAATTTGATGAGTGATTTTGTTCACCCATTTCAGTCCCTTTCGATGGCATATAGTCATTTCAATGTCGCAATCGTCAGTAGCATTGTAGAGGGTTCATAGTGGTAAAAAATGTATATATTTTTCAAAATAAGTTAGCTCACTCTCAAAAATTTGATGAGTGATTTTGTTCACCCATTTCAGTCCCTTTCTATGGTATACAATCATTTCAATGTCTCAACCGCCATTAGCATCCTATAGGGGCGATAGGAGTGAAAAATTACTGCATTTTTTAAACTAAGTTAGTTCCCAAAAATTTGATGAATGATATTTTTTTAGCATTTTAATCCCTTTTGATGGTATATTCATCAAATTTTTGATAATTAATTAGTTTAAAAATTCACCAATTTTTATCCTTATCGCCCCTATACGACGGTTGTGACATTGGATTGACTATATACCATCGAAAGTGATTAATATGTATAAACAAAATCATTCATCAAATTTTTGTAAAGGAAATTATTTCAAGAAATACAGCAATTTTTCACCCAATCCATAAGGGACCACCTTCCAACAAAAGGGAAATTAATAGTTAATCCACGGTATAAATTTTGAAAAAACTCGATTGACTGTTACGCTATCCTAAAACCTCATATTAAAAACTCACCCATCAATAAGAAACCCTCCGGTGTGTCTTGATAACCATCTTCCGATCCAAAGTCGGTGACAAACTTGTCTGAACAATTGCCAACAGAAAGACAGCAATAACTCAATTCTACTAATCGGTAACGCCACTCCATAAACACACAGACATTTCAGTAATTCCTGCTTAGCAGCCAATTTATCCCCCTAAATAATAGTCAATATTAAATGAAAATAACCACATTTTAATTTATACGTTTTTAAGCTTATTGCATAACTTTATCGCGGGCTTTGAGCGCGTCGACCGAATCAAGAAATTCCGTAACGAAAATAATACCTAACACTGCCCCACTCCGCCTACCATGTAGCTCGGCCAAGCGTTCGCTTAACGTTCATATATATGGTACGACTGTATGTTCCTAAGCAAACTTAGAAATGGCCTACACATAGTCATGGTAGCAATTTACATTTCTCCGAATCCAATATTGAACGAGGTAGAACATTTTATTCATCGCATTTTACTGGAGTACACTGAAGAAGGCTCGAAAATACTTGGACAAGTTTTCTTTCGGAAAAATTTAATTTGAAAATGAATAATATACCCAAGAATCCTCAACAAAATATGGGACCACCATTGACACATTGTTTTCCAGATATTTAGAGGATATCTAGTCTCAATCTGATGTTTCTTATTTCAGTTACCATATACCTATAGTTTCAATGATAAAAATTCCTGAATAACCTACATGTATTGTAAGATAATAAACATATTTTGAACGATATTAACTTCTCATTTATTCAATAAAAGAAAAAAATTTGTTTATCGGTCACCACGCTCAAAAAGTGTAACTTGAATTAATATCAGAGAAAAAACTTGAATTGATGTCAAAGAAAAAAAATACTACACAAGTAAAAAAGAAATAAATAATTATAATTGCATAAGTTGATAAAAAATGCTATGCAATAGCTTTACCGTGTCAGTCCCAGAGTGCCACACATTTCATTTTATTTTTTTTTGATAATTTATACCTTGGCTAGATATGTATCTGCTTGTCTTCTGTGTCTCCAAAATATCTGCGATTCCTTAGATTTGGTTGGAATTATTGGGTCACCGTAGACAAACATTTTGACCATACAGAAGCCTAATATGAAAGTATTAAATAGCCACAATAATAAACTGGCCACATCAAAACTGGGAGTATAATTGAAATCTGCAAATAAATCCTTAGTATAAAATTCAGCAATAGGAAATAAATATTAAAAATTTAAATTTTTTCCTAAAAAAATTACACATCACAAAATGCTTCAAAAAACAAATATTGATTAGAATTTTTCATAAACATTACAATTATCTTTTTCAATGTAGATATGATTAAAATGAAGTTAACATATAGCACAAAACTGATGAAAACCAGTGAAAATTGTAAAAAGACTGCAGATATATAACTTATCTAAAGAATTAAGTTTAATTTTTATTCAATATTAAATAGCTACATATATTTATACTTTACAATTGAAAACAATTTACTAAACATAAAAACCTTTTTGAATTTGTTCATACAATTTCAGGTAACAGTTAATTATTAAATAGTTAATAATTTTTAAAATATTATTATTACTTAAATGTCAAGATATAATGCCCTCAAAAATATGACATGATATTATTATAAAAATGTTTTCCTTACCAAAACTCAAGAATCTTCTTGTTTCATACTTAGTTTCACCCTGCATTCCTGATAAATGATTCAAAGCTATACCAAATGGATTGAAAGCCAGCAACACAAGCATGAACATGCTTACTGTAAACTTTGTTTGATCCAGCATTCCTTTAGGATACTCCATTGATTCATCTTCGCTATCATCCTTAATGAAAGTAGAATATTCTGGACTAGAAGGTATAGAGTGTTGAGGAGATAAAGTAGATATGTCTGAATGTGGTGGAGTGTCTTCTGGTTGATAGAACTTGGTGTCTTTCCCAGAAGTAAGCAAATCTTTGAGAGAATGTTCTTTAGCATTCATTTTAAGCATCATGTTTTCTTGTTTCAATTTCAAATTTGAATTCTGCAGGAAACGGATGTAGTCTATTGTTTTTTTCAAGATAGCAGACTTATTAAGCTAGAGCATAATTTATTATGAAACCAAATGAAATTTATAGAAACACATTAACCTTACCTTAGCATCTACTCCAACAATAATATTTTTCAATTCTATTATCTTATCATTGATACTGGTTCTATACTTTCTTTCAATAGCATTATGTGCACTTCTCTTTACTTCTTTCACAAATGGTGGCTTATTTGTAATACGATTAATTGGAACCTTATTATCGTTGGAATCCAGCACCAAAGGTATTCCAGTTGTTAATATCTGTGTTTGACCCGGAACTATGGCATGAAGTGTTTGTGGAGAATTATGTGGAACTGTTGTATAAACAACAGTTTGTGGAGTTACAGCACCCTGCTTTGTAGTTCCCTTAATTAACTTTGTTTGAAGTAAAAGTTGCTGTAGATTATCACTGGGTATTTGTCTAATATTTTGAATAATCACTGGTTGTGTTTGAGTCTTTGCTTTTGTAGAATTCTTTTTCACATTCTTCTGCACTACTATAGGATTATTACTTTGTACTTGTATATTAGAATAAATGAAAGAATTTGATCCAATACTTGAACATTCACTTGTTGGTTCAGTTTTGATTAATACCTTTGGTGAGAAGTGAAAATTACCAGAAGCACTGATATTTGGATCTTCTTGTGTAGTAATAAAACTCGTTTGGTTTGTTATTAATTGTTGATTTGGATAATGTACCACCTGAGGCACAAACTTATTTTCTACTGGTGATGTAGAAGGTACAGTGACAATATTGTCAGTGAATACTTTATCTTCAAACTTAAAATCTTCCAAAGGCAATTCATCTAATTCCGACAACGCAGAGTCAGAGAAAAGTTCATTTCCAGTCAACAATTCGCTTTCACAATGATTTAATATATCTAAAAAAAAAAAAATTGTCAAAGAATGTTCAACATTGATATTTCAAATTTTACCGTCTATAGCAGACAAGTCACTGAAATTGAACTCGCTGGAAGAGAAGGTAATATTGCCGTCGTCCATTTCAATAAATTATTCCCATTCAGCTTTGTTTTATTTAGAAATATACACCACTTATTATGCTCGAATGAAATAACGCAAAAACTAAACAGATCATGATCATCCAATCCTCTGTGACCAATGAAATTAATCCCACATCGGGTGATAAATGACGTAATTTTAATTCGATTTGTAAAGAAGAAATCCATTGCATACGAGCTGGAAGTTCAGTTTTTCCAGCATAGATGCTGCTTTTTAAATAGGTTCTTAATGCAGTTTTCTTTTATTAAAATCAAAAAATTGATAATGGCTCACTTGTGAGTGATATTTCAGCCTTTCTATCTGAAGATATGTGAAATAATTGATTTTAAAAATTCACGAAAAGCAAAGCCGCCATTGATACATTTATTGATTCTAATTATAGCAATAATGAAGCTTTCGTTTACTGAATTTTAATGTCTGATTCTTATTGGAAATTTATCGGTATAGTAGACATCGTTTTGACTTTCTGACGTGTTAGTTTAAATTTATAAAATTACAACACGCTACTTAGCGATATAAAAAATTTGAAATGATTTTGTTTATATTATAATCTGCTAAAACCATATTTCTCAACAGTTTTAAGCTTCTGAAATCTTATGGCAGAGAGTAAAAAATTTCTCAGAGCTACTTTAAAAATCATACTGGTTATTCAATAGCCCTTAAAAAATTTTTTTCAATTCTACATTCTATTTCATATCTATCACATTCTATATCCCATTGTCGGAGTAAAGTGAAGGCAATAAAACAGATAATTCTTAAATATATGGTATATATATATTTCGATTTTTACTTATATAATAAATGCATACATACGTGCAGTGCATATAGATCTATATCTAACAATAACATTAAAATAATGTGTACCTATAATTTGATATTTCAACAATACACAGTTTAAATAACGTAATAAATGAACACACAGTAATCATGATAAAATAGTGGCTCTGTAAAAAATATAAATGATATGAATATTTACATTTAAACGTAACTAAATATTTGAGGTAGTTAATACATTATAAATTATACTGGTTTTTAGGATATTTTCTATGGCGAACATGTTGAAACAATTGACCAATAAAGTGAAAACGAAATGTTATACAATTAATCAACAACAAAGGTAACAAATAAATCAGTCTCAAAAACAATTGCAAGTATTGGTAATGAAGTTTGGAACTTTTATGAGATTTTCCTAGAAAATTTTCAAATTTATTTCAGTTCTCTTTAATAGAAACAATTAAATAGTTCTAAAGGTATGGATGGAATGTAATTAAGGCAAACAATTCTAAAAGGCACTCTGTGATACATTCCAAAAATACGGCCGTGAATGTTGCAGGTGATAATCCTAAAATAATATTCCAAATCAGTCTTGCCTGATGGTGAATTAAAACGGACAATAAGAGCTAACATTATTTAGTAGTGCACTTTGAAACCATCAACAAAGTAGAATTGAAGGTTTTCTTTCAGTTGTACGTGAATATATAAATGGCTATGATAAATATATAATGCTACAAATTATTATTTAACGTTCAGTTCAATTAAGCAAGTTTACAAGGAATTTCATAAGTTTGAGAAAAATGCTAGATGTTGATTGTTTTTAATATGCATATAAAAATATACTCAAAAATGAAAACCTTCATTTCTTCCAAATAAGCTACAATTAATTTGCACTTTATTGTATTTACAGAATGAGCTAGTTTGTGACTAAACGTCAAGTCTAATTCCACATTATTGATATTATAGAACATGGTGTGTTAGTTAGCGTGTCAGTCTAGAAAATCACAGATATGGCATATTAAAATGGCCATTCGAAATTATTTACTACATGGCTTAGATGCAAACTCTCAAAAAGTGGTACAATCGATATATACATCTATAACAAATTTGAAAAACCGTGTGCTCTAAACATCAAAAGTAGTGCAACATCAAACAATACATTGGTATTTTACATTTTGTACATATGTGAAGATCATTTAAACAACATATAGTAGCTAGTTATCTTTATAGATTTTCACTAGGGTTTTCTTTGTGTGGTGACTGAAAAATACTGTCCTTTGAGAAACAAAGTGCAAAACTACATTGAATAAAGAAAGTATTTATTTAATTTGACTAAATCACTGGTATTTTATTTGGAGATGAAATATGAGCGTCACAAAGTAGTGACTTTTCAACACCAAATATATAAATTGGTAGAATGACAAATTTTGCAGCTGCTCTCATAAAATATCTCAAGTCACCAAACAAAGGTTTTGATTTGCACTTTCTGGTCCACTTAGACAATCATTACAACAAACATATGGCATGGTCCAAATTCAGTCTTTCACAAAATTATCACCTAAAATTCCTTATTCAAAAAAGGCAACTTTTTACATTATGTGTACTCACTCTCAGAGCTCCGAATAACATATAAGTTCAAGAAAATATACCTATATATTAAACCCAATACCAAACTTACATCAAATGAAATTCAAATCACATTTAACTGTACAAAATAAAGAGGATTTAACTCAAAAGATTCTTGCAACATTTGAACACTTGATGTAGTATCCAACGTCGCAATAACAGCTACTATGCGACCGATGGAAAAATAATAACATGTAATCAATCAACAATAAGAAATTTACAAATACCTAATGAAAAACAGAAAAATCAATCAGATGCCAAAAATTTCCAACGGTCAACCAGCACTTACTCAAGAGCCAAACAACATAAAGCACCTCTCAGCAAGGCTTATTGCCCCATCGAAAAATTATATTTACATCATTTTCCAAACGATAGTTTAGAGACCAAGACATTTACAACGCCCAATTTTCACGCGAAGTACTAAGACCGTTAAATAAGCTTTTTTTTCTAACTCAGTCAGTCTTGAAGAAGTTTGTTTTAAAATCTATCAGTCTTATTTGTTGCATTCCTTACAGGAACTGTTCAGCTTAATTATTGAGCTGGTCTAATAGTACGGCGTTACGTTTCTACAGGCACTCTGAGACGATAGGACCTAAACTAGGTAAACTTAACTGATATAATTGAGTACGGTGATCAAACATATTGCACTGATAATGGTTTGCGACGAAACGTTGGTCAGGAGTTTTGGATTGTGGAACAACCCTGGATGGAATGGTGCCTGCAATCGGTGGACAACCCTGATCATTAACACAACCATAACAACATAAATTGCTTTATCCACATCTTACATAGTTATTTAAGATGAATTCAGATAAAACCTCTCTAAAATTTCTACAAAATAAACATTTTTAAAGAACTTGAGTGTTTGATGATTTAAAAAATGAGTAAACAAAATTTCATATAATAATTTTCACCATGAAGACATTGTTTAGATATACGTTCTTTACGATTGTTAATATATGAAAAGTGTAAATATTATACAACTTGATCATACATTTGTTCTTAGTTTTTTTTTTTTTTTGAGTAGTTTATAAGTCTGAGTAAATACTAATAAACCAGTAATTTCTTATGATGTTTATTTTATCAGTGTCATTTATATATAATTGGATTCAGCTCATATCAAAAACTTTGGTACACTTCTAAATTTCTAGTCTTCAATGCTATTTTGTAGAGACTTTACGAGACATATAGTATATGAGGTCATGCTCCATAACTATAGTCTGTATAATTTATTGTTGTGAAATCTGTTGCAGTTTTGTTAATGGTTGAAGTACCCATATAATTTAAAATCATTTACTAAATTTTGTAATGAATTTTTTGTAGAGGAAAGTAAATGAATATATTAGAATTTTCTTAAAAAGCTAGGCTCTTTCATTAGATTTTCTGTACCACCGTGGCAACGTTAATCAGTTGGCATTGAATGTCGCAGATTGTTAAAAAAAACTTTCTTTAAAGCGCCTAAAAGTTATATCTTTATAATTATAACTTATACTTAAACTTTTGTTCCACTCTCGTCTCGTAGCAAACACCAGTCATCCTCGGTTGTTTTTCCGCTACGCAGAAAATATAAAATATATAAAACTTAACACTTGTTAAAACTATATCAGCAGTTCTAACATTTTCCTTCACGCTCTTTCCTCGGCTGTCATTTCTCTCCTCGTGTCCTCTTTCATCTCCTTCAACATAACATCGTCGTTCTTCATGATCGTCGAAATCTGATTCATCGGCGGCATGATGACACCTTCCTGCTTCCTGCCGATAGACAAATCTTCCACTTGGTCATCGTCGTAGTCCCTGTCCCTTTCGGAACTACCGTTCGTTTCGCTCATGTGGTTATCGCTGGCGTTTGATGGCGACTGCGGCGACATCCTCTGGTGGTGCATGTATTTGAGCAACGTGGGACTCGGGGACGGACTAGACGCGTGTCCATGATTCGAGGGGCTGGTAGAATGCTGGGAAGCGGCGGCATGGGCAGCTGCAGCAACCGCCATGGCGGTCAACGCATCGTCCCCGCGATTATCCAAAGCATGCTGCAGGAAATTGCTTGCCTCCATCAACGCCGTGTTGTTGTTCATTGGTGGTTCTTCGTTCTCGGACATATGATATGGGGACCCTGCAGAACCTCCTATCATGTAGGAAAAGCAAGAAGAGCTACCATTGGCGCCCCTCTTGAACGGTCGGCTAGTGGTAATGCCCAACTTCTTCACTTTGTCGTACAACGTCCTCGACGGAACACCGTATTTCCTTGCAGCTTGTAAAGCTGACATGCCGTTCCTCACGGCGTCAATGGCGGACATTATGTCGTTGCGTGTGTACTGTTTGTACCTCTTCCATTCGGGCTTCTGGGTGGGTACATAATTCGCAATACCCGAAGACACGTTTCGCATGTCACTGGAGAATGACTGCGGAGACGAGGAAGGTATGGCCATCTTGGGTTTGACGTCTTCTTCATTCACCACTTGGAAATCGGTGTAAGGAGATTGGGCGTCTTCTAGGGGTTCATTTTTCATGTGCTGGAAGAAAAATGATCGATCAAAAAATGAATGGAATAAGTGATATTTTAAATTAACATTTCGGGTTGATTTCATTGAAAGTATTGGAGTTTATAAACATTTCATCTGGACTAGAGAACGATAAGTTACATCCTCCTGAATTGGGAGAAATACTGGGGAATATAATGAAGAAAACCCTGACAAACTTACATTTTTATAAGACTCTGGCTCCGAAACGTCGTCTCTCGGGGGTCTATGGCACACCAGACTGACGGGCTGCGAAGAATCGACCTGACCTTGACCCAGCACGGTTCTAAGAATGGGAGTGTCCTTGTTCAACATCATGCTCGAGAATTTTTTCCTCCTGTGCGGGTACATTTCCGAATTTCCCACTTCGTAGCTGTTCATAACGGAAGGAGGCGAGGGACCAGTTGGGTGACCTGTAGGAGATGCGTCACACGGAGGTGGTGGTGCTATCGGCAAACCGGAAACGGCCCACAGAGGAAGGTTCACATTGGGTCTTTCGTTGGACGTATTTTTTGGGTAAACGTTGCCGTAGGGACTCTTATACGACGAATTGGTGGAGTGTGGGGGGGAATTATTGCTGCTGCTACTGTGCACCACGTTTTGGGCATGGCAAGGGGACGTGGGCATCGGACATGGAGCCTCCTCCATCGGTACCTCTTCTTTGAGATCCTTCGATCTGTTTTCTTCGACCAAACCTTTAACTTTAAGTGCTTCGGCGACTTTTAATAAGGCTGCCAATTGGTTTTGCGCCACGTTAACCTCTCCCCTGTACATGTACTCCAAGATCGCTTTGATCTCCACGTATTTGACGTCCTTGAGGACGACTATGGGGTGTTTGCAGGGAATGCTGGTGAAGAGATCTTGGAAATAGGGCGAGCACGCCGCCAACACCATCTTATGGCACTTGATTTGGTTGCCGCCATCGCAAACGATGGTCACATCGGTGAAGGCCTCGTTCTGGAGCAGTTCGTCGAACACCCGCAGCAGATTCGTCCTGTGGTTGTTCCATCTGAGACAGTATTGTTGAGCGGTATTCATCTTAACTGAAAATAAATCATAACATTATATTTTCTTTTAAATACTTATGATATCTTATTGAAGTATAAGCATGTTATTTCATCGATACATCATCCATCGTGATGTATTCGAGATGATTCAAATAACACGAACAATGCCCGAAAAAGAAAGCAAATCGAAATACGTGCTTTTACGTCCTATTTTATTCAAATAACTTTTCCGTTTTACTTATATAATTTTTGCCAGATAACCACTGTGTTTAATTTATTCGAGATTTGGTAAAGTGTGAGGTTCTCCCGAAATCTCCCAATACGAAGAGTTCACGAGGAAGCCCGAACTTGGCCTTTACAGCGGATTTTTATTTATACTCCAGAAGATCCAAACACGTTTCAATTACTGCTTATTTATTCGAGCACACCGATAACATTTTGAGAGCAGAATGAAGAATCTTTTTATTCTTTTCCATGTCTAAGACGAGGCACAATTTTTATCTCGTGAGTGTCTTTTTGATCCAGATAAATCTTATTTTATTGATTATTTCGTGGAAAAACCCAATCGCAGAAAATAAAAATAAAAAAAAAAAAAATTTTACGGAAGAGAAAATTATAAAAAATCAAACATATAAATAATTTAGTTAATCTGAATCAAACACCTCAATCGATTTTCGCTTTCACACAACGCAAACCCTATCATATTATTTTAATATACGAAATTGTTGATAAATTTAGAAACCAATTGTTTCTTCAACTTTCTACTCATTTTCAACTTTTACTGTCATGTTAATAATGAGTAAAAAACAAAAAAACCGAGAAAATTGCCACAAAAATCGTAAGATTCTGGGAAAAATTGACACTGCAACGTTGCAATATTCGATTATGTAAAAATTTTTGGCGCGAATTTTTCACGAGTCGAAGATTTTCGGTCAAATCTTCTGTAACCTTCAACCGATTTTCATGGTAAAAAAATCTAAACTATCTAGAACTTATACTGAACGTAAGTACAAAAAGAGTCTCAGCTAAAAAAGAATTATAAATAAATTCATTTTTGTCGAGCACATTAATTATTTTAATACTATAAACTACGTGTATTTTATTTCAATTTAAACCTTTAAAATCAAAAATTGGTATAATTATATTTAAATAATTATATCAATTTATATAAACAATAAGCAATTGTTACAAAAGAATTAATTTAGATTTCCCCCCAAAATAAAAAAGCAACTACATCTATTTAGAAACTGAAATGATTAAACAAAGATTGTCCCGAAGACGAAGCAGTTTTCTGAAGATACATTCTCACTCTTAAAATTATTTTTGGAAAACCATGTACTGAATAAAAAATTTATATAAACAACACACAACACAAAACAACGAAATTAGACCTCCCTCAAAATGAAAAAGAAACAATTACATTCATTTAGAAACTTAAGATAATTTTAAAAAGATATTCTAGAAGACGAAGTGGTTTTCCGATCAACAGTAAACATTTGAAACTAAACAACAAAATTAGATTTCTCTCAAAATAAAAAAGAAGCAATTACGTTCATTTAGAAACATAAGTAATTTAACAAAGATTTTCTGGAGGACCAAGTCGTTTTCCTCAGACACTTTTGCGCCCCTAAAAATTATTTTTGGACGACCACGTGTCGGGTGGTTCATTTTATTACGTCGACTACTCGGTGGATGATTTGGCGGGACTACCCCACCCAGACTATCGTGCCCAGGATACATTCCACACAGGAAATGTTACGCGGTTTAATCATACCTAGTATATTTGCTATCATTTACGATAAGACATTTTCGGCAGTATTTCGGTAAGTGCATCCTTATGTTCGCGCGCATTTCCTGGGCTTGCTGATAATATTGCCACTTTTCCCATTGATATCTCGACCATGCATTTGAATATCGTTGCAAGAACAACAAAAATATCGAATATTCGGAAAACGGGCAACTATTTCAACTTCCGCAAGTTACTTATGCTGCCTATTTAAGGTTTGCAATGTAAACTACCCGGAAAAAATTTGAAAAATGATCGTTAAGTTGACGCAATATAAAAGAGAGCACCAAGAATATGACGATGAAGAAAGAACATATTTTCTTTTATCTATAGAATAATATTGCAAATTTTTCAAGGCACAGTAAAGAAAAACATTATTGTAGATTAAACTCAAAATATTCAGGTACTTGATAAGATTTAATAGAAATATAAATCATTTTCAAGATTTTGAGTTGAGATAAAATTCGGAATAAGGACGATATAATGTTAATACAGTTAATTGAATGTTCGCTGATCTCTTAGTGAAACATTGTTTAATATAAAGGGTGTTTTTTTAGAGGTAAAGAACTTTAAATTGCAATAAAACAACGATGGATCATTCGATTGACAAGAATTTTTTTTATTCCAAAGATAATTCTTGCGCATTATATTTTAAATAAGATTTCTGGCATATGACCGCCACGGCTGGCTCGAATGTAGTCCAATCTGGACGTCCAATTTTCGATGACTTTTTCCAACATTTGTGGCCGTATATCGGCAATAACACGGCGAACATTGTCTTCCAAATAGTCAAGCGTTTGTGGCTTAAACGCATAGACCAATGACTTTACATAGTCCCACAGAAAGCAGTCTAGCGGTGTTAAATCACAAGATCTTGGAGGCCAATTCACAGGTCAAAAACGTGAAATTAGGCGGTCGCCAAACGTGTCTTTCAATAAATCGATTGTGGCACGAGCTGTGTGACATGTTGCGCCGTCTTGTTGAAACCACAACTCCTGGACATCATGGTTGTTCAATTCAGGAATGAAAAAGTTAGTAATCATGGTTCTATACCGATCACCATTGACTGTAACGTTCTGGCCATCATCGTTTTTGAAGAAGTACGGACCAATGATTCCACCAGTCCATAAAACGCACCGAACAGTCAGTTTTTCTGGATATAACGGTGTTTTGACAAACACTTGAGGATTATCTTCACTCCAAATGCGGCAGTTTTGTTTGTTGACGTAGCCACTCAACCAAAAGTGCGCTTCATCGCTAAACAAAATTCGCTCGATACGTATTCCGCACAGAACCATTATTTTCGAAATAAAATTGCACTATTTGCAAGCGTTGTTCAGGCGTGAGTCTATTCATGATGAATTGAGAAACCAAACAGAGAATAATGACTGAGATTGAATTCTCGCTTAACTCTTGGTGAAACATAATTGAATATTGAAATAAATTAAACTCTTGGCTTAATGTTTCACGATTTATTTAACACTATGTATAGTCAACATGTTTCGAGCGTTAGTTCATTTTCAAGACTCTAGTCACATGAGTCTGAAAATGTTGAAAGTGAAATGTGGAAATGCGCTCATGTTGAAAATATTTGTGCGTGCTTATGCAAACTTCGAAATGGCTAGCAATTTACATTTTTCCGAATCCAAAATTGGACGAGGTACAGCATTTTATTCATTGCACTTTACTGGAGTGCACTGAAGAAGGGTGGAAAATACTTGTTACAAATGGAAATAAGTTTCCACTTATCGTGGCTGGCGATTTCAACATCAACTTCGCTGATAAAAATCAGAGCGGTTGACAACTTTTCTTTCGGAAACATTTAATTTGAAAATGAATAATGTCCACAAGAATCCACAACAAAATATGGGACCATCATTGACGCGGTATATTCCAGATATTTCGAGGATATTAAGTCTCAAACTTATATTTCTATTTCAGTTACCATAAACCTATAGTTTCAATGATAAAAATTCCTGAATAACCTACATGTATTGTAAGATAATAAAAATATTTCAAACGATATTAACTTCTCATTTATTCAATAAAAGAAAAAAATTTGTTTTCTTATCGGTTACCACGCTCAAAAAGTATAACTTGAATTAATATCAAAGAAAAAATCGAATATAACTTAAATTCAAACACTTGAACTTATGATTTACACTTTATTGACTACATAGCATGACGCGTTTCGTCGTTACAAACGACTTCCATAGCGTCATGCTATGTAGTCAATAACGTGTAAATCATAAGTTCAAGTGTTTGAATTTAAGTTATATTCACTTATAATGGATTTACATCAAGTAAACGCCAACACTATTAAATATTTAAAAGAAAAAATCTTGAATTAATATCAAAGAAAAAAATACTGCATAAATAAAAAATAAATAACTAATTATAATTGCATAAGTTGATAAAAATAAGCGGGGTCTGTCGCTTCCGAATGCCACACATTTAATTTTTTCAATATATTAAATGTTAATACAAGTTTATTAGTACAACTAATCGTACAAGTTAATCGTAAATAATTTTGTGGAATTTGGACAAGCACCTTCCTGAATTTTACAGCATATTTCAAAATATTTTACCAAGTGTTGGAGGAGAAATCGACTAATTTAATCTTGTTTATATCACGAACTTTACATAAAAATGAATCGTTCTCAACAAATTTCCAAATATTTACATATATGGTTAAAAGGAAACAACATTCAATACTGACCACTCAACATTTTACGTCTAAATAGAGATAAAATTTTCCAGAAACTTATGATTTATTATAAATACCATCTTCACAATTCCCTGTGAAAAAAAAGATCATAACACCCCTCAAAATGACTCATTTGAATTTCACATCACCCACAACAAAAACACCTCGGAATAAACCACATCTTGTCGAAAGAATTAAACTGGGCAACTTCAACATCCGGTATACTCAAAAAAGTCGAAAAAACACATGTTACCTTCAACCTGTACCAATTTAAAATTTAAATCATCTCAAGTTGAATAGGGATGTCCGGTTAACGTCCAGTTGTTCACAAAGGGATGCATGTTATGAATGCGAGTGGTCCAGAACCACCTGACATCCCCCTACGAATTTCATTACAAGGGAATGAGAAAAGTGACTTCGAAAAAAACATCAGAAAAAAAATGGCACGAATCTATTTTGTGTTTAACAAAATATTTCGAAAAATATTTTGATAAACACGAGATTGAAAACATACGAATATATTTAATAACTGAAGTATAAACACATCTAGACGTATTTATCAAATGCCTAATTATAGAAGTTAAAAGTTCGATACTTTTATAAATCGTGCAAAGAATATTTTTTCGTAAACTGAGAATGAAAAATTTCCTCGTTTGAAAATCAAAATATAATAAAGATAATGAAGAAAACCTTTTAAAGAAATTAAATGAAAGCAACTTTGGAGTTTGCTTATATTTCAATTCAATCATAATTTCGATTAATTCTTGAAATTATTTTACTTCAAAAATCATATTCAAAAATATAAAAACACAAAATAGAATAGACAAAAAACTAATTGACTTATACTTTAAAAAACTGTGTTTGTGGAACTTTTTCAATAGCAATAAGAATTCAATTTAAAATATTTTTTCAATCAGAAATATTACATTACGTAAAATGATGAAAGACATAGAGAGAAACGAAATAAAAATAAAATAAATTTTGAGGGACTGAAATATTTCGTTTTTTATGTTCTTTGTGAGAACGAAATTGAAACAATATGTGAAAAAATAGAATTATAGTAAATAATTTTTAAGTAAATATATTATAAGCACGCATTTTATATAAAATAAATAACGAATATTCTTCCAACAATGAAAACGAAATATATCAATCAAAAAAAAATTAACAATTTGAAAAAATCTCCAGATCTATTAACATTGCACTAAGAGCAATTAATATTTTAAAAAATAATTTTCCTTATTCGAATATAATACAAATCTATAAAAAGAAACGAGAACAAGGAAATATCGCAATTGAATTGCAATTTATGCGGAAAAATAAATCGATAATTATTCAACAAAACTTGAGATATATCTAATCGTCCGTTAAAATCACGAAAAATCAACTCACAGACCGCCATTTGCACTGTTCAACCTCAATTTCCTCAGAATTTTCACCAAGTACACTGCGCGTAACCGATTTCCATACGTTACAACCACAAAGCTTGATAACAAATAAGCGGAGTAGGCTGGGGTTCCAACCGATTCAACTAGTTTGAATACCAATTTTTTTTCGACCAGTTTCGTACCTACTACTTTTTATCGGACGAAACGGCCACCCTTAAACGACTAACTCGATCCAAAAAGATGGGATTCCGTAGAACAATACCCCCGGACACTTTTGCGAATGATACTATTCGGGTTTTTGCCAACCCCTACCGCGTTCGAGGTATAAATTAAACCGACAACATTCTTGAATCTAACGTCTAACCTGTCTGATATCTCTACGAAATTAAGCAAGGAAAGAAGAATAAGAACGGTTATTTACAAACCTAAAGAAATGTTTCTTCAAAATACTTAACGAAATCAATAGAAACTAATGAAGATTTCACATCAGAACATCTAGGATGAGTGAAATTAAATAAACCCTTATAGAAAAGGATAAATATATCACATCAGGGGCGTAGTTATAGCTTGAATGGTTGAGAGGGATAAATTAAGGCTATTTTTCGTTATGCACTACTAGTTTGAACCTCCACAACACCCCCTCTATACGCCACTGTCTGACATATGTGATGTCATTAATATAACCTAAAAAAATTAGAAATACTCGGACCGATAAATAATGAACATTTCCGTTTTAGCCATTATATTGACAGAAATTCCGATATATAATGAAACCTTGAAATACTAAAAGGAAACTTTGTCTTCCCTCCCTAATGACATACTGGGGAAAAACTGTGACTTTCCAAACAGACAAACTTGCCGGACATGTAAGGCCGGTACAGATTTTCCAGGAAAATATCGACGTTAAATTATTCATCTATAATAATCAGTTGATCGATAGTTGCCAATTTCGCAGATGTACAGTTCCCACAAGCTTACTTTTCGTGCAAAACGATATAAATTATATCCTTATTGGATACAGAGGCACGTGGAAAGTTTGTCCAATCCATTATCGATTTTTTTCAATTACACGTCATATAGAATTTAGTTCAATGGCATTTTTCACAATTTCTAGTGAGGTATTAATCAATTGAGGCCTTCCAGATCCCCGGATTTATATGCCATGGATTATTTCGCAAAGTGCTACCTGAATTCTTCACTCTATCTACCCATTCACATTTTTTTTGACGCATGTTGAATACACACCCTGTATTTTTCATTAATTTTGTAGGAAAAATTTTGGAATTTCGTGAATGATTCGTATCCAAGATATATTCATGCATTCTAGTTTCAGTATTATTTGTTAAATCACCTTTATATGTTCATTGAATTTGTTAATTAAAACTAATTTCAACAAAAATAATCGATATTCCAACATTTATAAAATATCAAAGTCTGAAAATTTTTGACTTTGCCAATTTCCAAAGTAATTTTTTTTAATTTGCGTAATTTTTTGAAATTACGCAAATCTGAAAATATACTAGGTACTATCAAAATGAGTAAAATAACTGATGAATAATATGAAATGATAATATACATAGTATAACAAATTAATATTTTTGACATAATTCAATTCAGCGCATAGATATTCATAATAACGGATATAAATTATGGAAGAAATACATTCGGGTATATATAGAAGCAAAACTCAACGAGAAATAGACTAAATGTTTTCAAAAGACATACCTCCCAACTTATATAACTTTCACGTTACCACTTTTAAAGATATTTCAAGTAAAAGTTCACAAAAACCGAATGCCAATGTCTTCCAGAATATTGTAGCTGAATTTGACGAACACAGCATCTAATAAATTCAAAACTTTTATAACCAGATAATTCTTGAATTGTCAGTAGATAGAGTTCAGAATCATAGAAACAACGGATTGACACATACCCTCGTAAAAGTGATGTATTAATTTCGGTGGTTTAGTCTATAATACAGATTTATATCATTTGACAGGTTAATTATAATACGAAATCTGTGATTGCAATAGTGAATCTAGCAAAATGAAAGAATAGTATGATCTATGTTCACCGTAACCAAACAATAATATCTAATTGAAGAAGATACTTGGATAATACTCACATTGTGACTACTAAACCAATGTATAACTTTCAATATTTTTCGTACATACTCAGAGTGATTTCAAATGTTATTAGCACGAAATGAAATGACAAGCAGTTTCAGAAAGACATCCAAGGTCTTAAAACTACTATCATTTGCTAATTTGAGGCGAGAGGAACGACGATTAATGACATATATCGTATCATCCAATATTTTACCGGAAAAACAGAAAAACGTGCAACATATTATAAATCCAAATTATTAAATGGGATTTTGATCTCAATATAATTTTAGTTTCAAAGAGCCGATATAAAAGTAAGTTCGCATATCCAAAATTATACCGCTATATTTTATATTAAAAGAATATTAGAATCGTATTACAGTTTAAAATAGAGACACAACTTTCAATTATTGGTCTAGATAGCGATGATAATTATAAATCAATATACACTTCCTCATTCCTAAGAATATTATTATTTGCTAAAAAATTACATACAAATTAATGAACGAAGTATCAAAATAAAATTTTGTAACTCAAAGTATTCTTTTCTTAAACTTAATTACAGAAAATTTCGAAGGAACATCTATTTTTTATTACACAATCATAAAGACTTGGTCTTTATTTTTATGGTCAAGACTTTGAGGGAAATCAAAGATATATTTCAATAGTTTATAACATCAAGCTTTCAAACAAAAACATGGCACATATACAGAGTGGAACAGAAAAATTTTTCAATTAAGAATTCTGTTAAAAATCATGCATGAATTTTACACGTGAATTTTAGGTTATGAAATGTCAATCGGCATTGAAATAAATTTAATTTCTAGTCAATCTTGTTGATTTTTTTCTATAATTGGTGGGAATAGTGATATATCAATTGATAGGGTCCTCTATTCTATTTTCAATAGTTTCCATTTTCAAATATTTTTCAAAAACAATAATTAACAGTATTGATTTTCGTAATAATCTGATCAAGCTTTAGGTTTTAGAAGCTTTTATAAGTTCGGTGAGGAACTCAATTTACCAAAAAGTTTAAAGGGCCAAATAAACATTCAACTAGATTTCTAACGGTACCATTTCAAGGTTAATTGGCCCCTTTAAGTTCCGTGGAAAGCAGTTGAGTTTTGAAGAGAGTACCATTTTTAGGTTAACTACGTCTATTTTTATTTGCGTTCTTATACACCAGTTGTTCTTAGTACTCGCGCTACCCACTTCCCTGCCATTCTTTAACGAACGTTGAAAGAATACCTTCGAATGGAGCAGCGGAAGAGATAGGTGACCTACTCGCGCTACCGACTTCCATGCTCACTACCGCGGAAGTTAACTGCATGTAGATATAATGCAACTATTAATTATTATTGATTTACTGTCAATTTCAACTATTTTTTTAAGTTGCAAAAATAATAATTTTCATTTATGAAACTAAAATTACTTTGGTAATTTTAATTAATTTTTTGTCTGATGAAGAAACATTGAGATAGTTTTGAGTAAATTCAAGGTTACAAATGATTTTATTTGCTAGTTTTTGAATAGTTATTTTGTAATTAATTTGAAATCAACGAGGGTTTTTGGTTAGTTGTATTAATTTAAATTTCATTCAAATTATTTAATTTAAAGTCTGAAGAAATTTTACTCTTCGTAAATTATTCAATTAGGTTTTATGAATATAAAGAAAAGTATTTTTCACTGTAATAATCTAAGAAACATTGATTCAAATCTTTACAAAACTCCATTGTTTTCTACAATACACAACAAAAAATATTTAGTTTTTAAAATTCATCGCACCCTGTATACGATTGTTCAAAACACTTATGCAAATTAAATTGCCAAGAACGATAAAATATTTGTGTGAATTCAGGCGAAGTGTCAAAAGGTGGTTAAATGTAATCCACGACTTTCAATATGCAGTTTTTCCCAATTGAGGACAGGAAATGACGACTCTGTTTCACCCCATAGGAAATAGGCCTTTTTAATGAATTGGAATGAGTGTATTGTATGCAGAACGTCCAAATTCGTAGAATTCACAAGTCCGTGATATTTATGGGGCATTATATCGACCATAAATACAGCATAACATGACAGATACTTCACATCATACGTCACATACTTCATTAAATTTTAACGTGACTAAATCTTTAATTCAACATTTTTAGCTTTAAATAAGTTTAAAACTTCAAACAAAATCTATAAATTATGAATTAAAATAGTATAATACATTTATATTATATATATTTCATGCAACAATTCGAATTTCTATCATATTATATGAAAATTATTTAATATGTCACTTAGGAAATCTCAAAATGAGTAAAATATCATTCGTATTGAAACAACCGAATATGTTGGAATTACAATGTTGTCATTTAATTCTTCGCATACACGAACAATCTACTCAGTAATAACAACACTGTCAGATCTAAGTCTCCATCCGAAGAATTACGTCAGCTTAATCGTTTGTTTTCTATAATGACAGATAATTGAAAGGTTTTAACCTAAGAACGACGAAAAGGCAACCTTTGTTTTAGACTATAACAGTTACATTTTACATTCTGCTGGTTTGCTTTATTATCATGACAGAGTGAAGGTATTTTTATAGATGTTTCATTATTTATCTTCTACTGCGTGTTTGAATGTAAAGTTTAAACAAATATGGCTTGATTTTTGTGTGAAATGGAAACTGGAAATAGAATTTCTTGACATTTTTCATTCGAATAGATCGATTAAAATGTTTCAAAGTGAAATTAAAAGCTAAAGAAATTCATATTGCCATTTCTGTTTTCTCGAAATCTTTATTTAAATTTTATTAATTGCTTGGATATATGAAAATTCAGAGGCTTTTGAAATCTATCGGAAATGTGTTATACACCGGGTGTCCCATTTAACATTCAATGTGTTCATATTCGAAATAGTTGCATTTAGTGCACAAAAAAAGAAATAATATTGCGAATATTGAACAAATTCACATCATAACGTAGAAACCTACCAAAAGTCTTTACAACCTCTAAGACGAAATATTGCTTTAAAAATAAGATTAAAGGGTAACTCTCTTTCCGTTTATACCAAGCCAAAAATATCGTGAAATTTATAGGAACTGCAGAGCGGAGAAAGTGGAGGAAATGAAATTTAGATTTATTGGTGAATGAACGGTTGCTTCATTGGCAAACTTCCAGTACAAACTCTACGAATAGTAAACAAGATTCGGGGTTCCAATTTCTATAAAAAGTTCAATAAGAATGCCACCACGTTGAGGTATTGCCAGAAATAGATTTCAGCGTGTTTCGCTCTTTGAAAATTATTTCGAATTTAAGCATATTGAAAACGTGGTTACATAACGAAGACCTTTCATGTAGACGATGAGGAAAAACGACAAAGACCCTCCAGTATGGACTCCCATATTGTGTCATGTGTGGTATTAGATCAAAGTAGGACATAATTTTAACATTTTGAAATACACTCCGAAAATTAAGACAATCCAACCTTGAGAAAATCATGAAGATTTTTAATGCATAACTGAGAGTCACAGAATGTTAAAGATTATTACGTGAAGCTGGGTGGAAAATATTACCCTGAGACCAAAAAAAGATCGTGTGTGTTTGTAAAGGGTGTTTTTTTAGAGGTATATAACTTTCAAATTGCAATAAAACAACGATGGATCATTCGATTGACAAGAATTTTTTTTATTCGAAAGATAATCTTGTGGCATCACATTTTAAATGATTTCTGGCATATGACCGCCACGGCTAGTTCGGATGTAGTCCAATCTGGAAGTCCAATTTTCGATGACTTTTTCCAACATTTGTGGCCGTATATCGGCAATAACACGGCGAATATTGTCTTCCAAATGGTCAAAAGTTTGTGGCTTATCTGCATTGACCAGTGACTTTACATAGCCCCACAGAAAGTAGTCTAGCGGTGTTAAATCACAAGATCTTGGAGGCCAATTCACCGGTCCAAAACGTGAAATTAGGCGGTCACCAAACGTTTCTTTCAATAAATCGATTGTGGCACGAGCTGTGTGACATGTTGCGCCGTCTTGTTGAAACCACACCTCCTGGCATTCATGGTTGTTCAATTCAGGAATGAAAAAGTTAGTAATCATAGCTCTATACCGATCACCATTGACTGTAACGTTCTGGCCATCATCATTTTTGAAGAAGTACGGACCAATGATTCCACCAGCCCATAAAGAGCACCAAACAGTCAGTTCTTCTGGATGTAACGGTGTTTTGACATAGAATTGAGGATTATCTTCACCCCAAATGCGGCAGTTTTGTTTGTTGACGTAGCAATTCAACCAGAAGTGCGCTTCATCGCTAAACAAAATTCGCTTATGAAAATCGGGAACAACGGCAATCTCGTTTTGGGCCCATTCGACGAATCTACGCCTTGCTTGGTGATCGTTTGTCTTCAATTCTTGCACGAGTTGGATTTTGTAAGCACGCAAACCAAGATTCTTCCACAAAATCTTCCATAAAGTGGATGGACGCAGATTCAAATCCTGTGCTCGATGGCGGATGGACTCATTCGGGTCTTCCTCAATGCTACGCTCTACAGTAGCAATAGCTTCTTCTGTACGCACCGTACGGCGTCTCTGGGGATGCGAGTTATCAATAAGAGTAAACGTGGTGCGAAAACGTTCCATGGTTAATCGAATTGACTGCTCTGATGGACGATTTTGTCGACGATAAAATGAAAGTAGTGCGCGATACGTATTCCGCACAGAACCATTATTTTCGAAATAAAATTCCACTATTTGCAAGCGTTGTTCAGGCGTGAGTCTATTCATGATGAATTGCCAAACCAAACTGAGAATGAATCCCTTTTCAGCTGTTAAATCGGTCGTCATCTTCAACAGTAATGCCAACTTCAAGTTCTATACCTCTAAAAAAAAACACCCGTCACTTACGTACTGAGCTTGTCATCTTTTTTCAGAACCCGTAAAGTTCAACTTCAAAAACAAGATTTTAGGGAATTATGCTTTTACTTCAAGACTTTCTGCATTCATCTACAAAGTGGTGCAAAAAAATTACGATTAGAAGTTAAAAAACCTCGTCAATATGAAGGTCTATCAATAAAATATGGAAACAGAGCTAATATTTCCAATTTATAAAACTAAACAACCGTTGGGGCTTATTTTGAATACAAAAAATATAGGAATAATTGATATTTTTCGAAATTTCCAGTAGAAATAAACGCCTCAAGTAAAAAACTGACATAATCTACTATTTACTAAAATAAATAATACGTTAATATCGGAACATTTTGAAATTAATCGAAAAATTGTAAAAAGCTTCGCTAAATTCCAAACAATTCTTTAAAACACTCTTAGTTATGTTTCGGGATACTTGCTCATTATCAAGAGTTTAATAGCACTGAATAATTCGATACAAAAACAATTGTTTTAAACTCTTTATAACTGTAGCCCAAAACATAACCGTATTGAAGAATTTTCTGGAAATCAACGAAGTATTTTTATTATACGATACAAATGGAATATATTTTAAGCACAATGGTGACCATAACACATATTTTACAAATTGAACATATAGAGACCACTTGATTCGTCTTGGTGGACCTCTCTAATGGCCTGCTTGCATCTCGGACTTAAATCCCCTGTATAATTTGCTAAAAGTCGTTTATTTAGGTAGTTCTAGTTGATTATATTGACGATTTGGAAATTTTCATAAATTCTGGATTGCCTAACCACACAAAGAAACTATATATCTTCCCTCAGAAAAAGCAAGATTTCAAAATTCCTCAATGAACAAGTTTTCCTACAAAAATTGAGCAAACAATAGCTTCAATTTTTGCCACACATTTGCTAAACATTGTATAGTTCAAATGTCGAATGAAATTTAGTAAGTACAAGTAATTTTAGACTCAAATAGAACATAATTATTCAAAAAAATTTACATGTTACTGTACACTTAAATCTTTGACATTTCATAAAATGAAATGTCACTTGAGAAATTAAATTGGTTTTGATTCAGACAACTTATCATATTCGTCAGTATTACTGAATTTCACCCAAAACACGATAAAAAGAAATCAACGTGCGCAAATATTTGAAAAATTCGATACAAAGCGTAAAATATTATCAAATCATATTCCTAATTACATTTTAGAATAATAGTCATAATTCTCAACGATCGGTAACCGTAGTAACCGCTGATTTGTTCGTCGTAATTTCCACAAAACAGTTCGAATTTCGACCATATGGAGATAACCTGATGTGTTGTAACTCAAGACATCCCAATATGCGTAAAATATCAACTTGGATTGGAACATCCGAATGTGTTGGAAATTCGATGTTGCCATTTAAGGCTTATGCAGTTCGCTTTCACGACTAATCTATTCGATATCAACAACACTGGCAATCTACTTTGCACCCGAAGAATGACGAGACGATTTTGCATTTGTTTCTAAGATGGAAGATAAAGGAAGGTTTTTAATGCATGAAAGATGAAAAGAAGTTTGTTTGAAACAATGACAGTTGATAGAAATTCCAACGTGAAATTGAAAATGCTTTTTAGAATGAAAAATTATGAATGTGTTGTGATTATGTTCAAGAAATTCGGGTTCCCACTATTATTATAAGGAAAATAAGGTAAATTTAGTTATATTCATTTGATATTCTATTTCAAATTGAATAGTACATAAAATAGGAGATGGATTCCATTTTGATTTGAAAGTAACACAGTAGGTACCTACATACAATTTCTCGGAGATACAGATTTTGAAGGTATTAAATTATATGAATGAGTAAATCTGTTTTGTATAATCAAATTCAGTAATTTCATATTTAACTAGGTACTATATGAAATAGTTTTTTCAAGCCTGAGAGAGCATATCTAGGATTGTTTTCGATATTCTCGGAAATATAAATTGAAAAATCCTAATTTTCATCGCATATGGGTAATTTGTTCTTCTCTTTACCTACATTTCGGCCATAAGAGGAAATTTTGAAGGACTCAAAGCACAGAATATCCAAGGAACGTACAAAATTCGACTTAAGTTCATTTAATTTAGAGTTTTTGATGATTGAAGCTGAAAATATTCGAATCATTGTTGATCAATTGAACTTGATTCCAATTTATGTTGAACTTAAATGATGGTGAAGAGAATTTTGTGTTTGTTAGGACTTGGAAAGGAACGTTTTGATGCTGAAACGTTGGTGGAATGAAAAATTAATAAATGCAGAGAAAAGTTCAAATTTAAATAAGCCATATTCCTTAGAAGAACGAAACAATCTTAGATAGGTTTTCACACTTAAAAATATTATTCTGATATATCAATATTATAATGTTTATGCATTAGAAATAACTTGTTTTTTGTGAATTGGTATGTCATCGAATTTCTATCACTTTTTATTACTTAACACATAAGACCAGTCTCAAAAAACGTATAAATAAAATTGAAATAAAAACAAACGGATTGGAAAGTATAAACAGAAGATGAAATAAACTCTAAATTGTCAGGGTAGTTCTGTTGGACTAGATACATCGTATATATATCCACACCTAAGGGCATATGCCATCTAAAAATAAGCAGGTTATACGTTTCAAGATCCACATCAAGTCTAGTTCGATATAATTTGGGATATTTTATCGTCTATTTTGAAGACTACTTGAATGAATCTAAGGGTACTTTAAAGAGCGCAGATCTAGGCAAGAAATTTGTTTCGAAACATGACGTTTTCGAAAATAACTTGTGATTTTTCAGAATTATGGGAATTATATATGAATGTTACATTTGATAATATTTAGTAATGATATGTTTCTTGTAATTCCTTTAATCCCTGATTTTTAGACTTCGTTGGTGATATTTTTTCAGTGTTTATATCAATTTCAAGTTTTTGTCAAGGTAAACACTCGAATGAGGGGTATTTCCGTTAATATACTCAAATACAATTTTGAACTAATCATATAGTTTTTCGCAAAAAATGCATTACGTCAAGTTTTCGTTTACTTAAAAAAAATTATAATGATAATTTAATTCAAATTGAATGTTAAAAATTTAATAAATGAATACTTTTGTGGAATATAGCAGGTTTTAGCGTACATATACAAATATGATCAGAAAAACTCAAAAATCTTTGGTTCAATTTGACAAATCAAAAATAAAGTATAAGAAAACACACAATATACTATATTCGGGCATTTTAAAAGTGTAAATTTAAGACTTATGTTGAGTTTATAGAAATCACCACAAAGCAAATAAGATTTCAATTGTTTTTTTCACAAATGGTACAATAATATACAAATCAAAAGAGAAAAACTAAAAACATTTTTAGTTCAATTTGATTAATCAGAAATAAAGCAAAAGATAAGGACACAATTTAAGTGTCCTCAGCATATTTTGATATTTTAAATGTGAATCTGTATGATGATATTGATATAGGAATTAAAACATAAAAAATATGATTATATAAAAATTATAAAGAAGAAAATTATAAGAAAAATTTAAATAAACTACTGAAAAGAAATATCTAAGTAGCTCTCTCTGCAATCCAATAAGTTGAAATAAATGGAAAAGTACTGTAATATAAAAAAATACACTTTGAAACGACGAAGTTTTTAACAAAAAATTTTATGCGAATTTAAAAAATTTTAAAGATCGTTAAGTACGTGATACTAATGAGTACATATTATTACGTTTGAAAGTTGATTATGAAAGACTTGAAGTAATAAATCAGCACAATCAGGTTATATTCAACAATAACTATATTAATCCAAATATATAATTATAATTGTAAACATTTTATAAAGATAATCCAGAATTTAAAAAAAAACTCAATAGAATAAAACAAAATAAATGAACGAATAGAATCGTAACATATGACACATGATGACCTAAAAAAACGACAAACGTCAAATACTCACATAATCTTCGAAATCCTATTGCGAAAACGACACAGCCGTGGACATAACAATAATTCGAAAAAAAATCGTAGACAAAAAAAATAAGAAACTTTGACAGGTCCGTCAACTTTCGAGCATGTCGGACAGTTGCATTTAGCCAAACTTTCGGCGAAGTGATGTGGTAAAAGCGAACGCGTCCGCCTGGTCTGTAGAATGCACCACAATCCAAACGCACTACTACGCACTCTATGCGCACTTTTTTACGCAACAACGCGAGTTTTCGTCAAAACGCCTGCACGGTTTCTGAATTTCGTCGTCATCAGGCTCTGCACGGCTACCCCGATAAGCGAGACCGGTGGGGGTTGTGCTGTCTGTTTATGTGTGTGTGTGTGCGGAGTATTTTTCTTCGGGATCGCAGACACACGCAATATCGGGAGGGGGAGGGTGGGTGTCGCGAAGACGTGGTGGGGGTGATACGCGGCGGGGGTGGGGGTGTGCGATCGCGCCGCGATAGACGGATAGAGAACGAGTGGTCTAGGATCCTAGATACAGACAGTTTTAACAATAACTAGTCTCCAAATATCTATAAATGAATATGCAAAACTATTGAAGTTTTCAAGTTTCGATCGTTCTATATTTTGAACAATTCTTTCAAACGTAAACAACAATTAAAATCAATTTTTTTTGAGGGGAAATAGGGGATGAAAATAGTGTTTGTGTCGATGAAATCAAGAGTACATTTTAGAAATTTGAACATCACTGAAAGTTCAGATTTTTTCTCAGTAGATGCGGGATGAAAATAAACTTTGAATCGATGAAATCAAGAATTATGTTATCAATTAACATAAGTATGCAAGTTTTTCAATCTAAACTGAGAAAAAAATATGGAAGGTAGCTCGTTGAAACGTTTTAAACAATTTTTTAATACGTATACGCCAAGTTTTTATCAAATTTGAGTAGGTACGGAGTATTTAAAACTTCGTTTTAGAAATAAAAATTAATTTGCGTTTTTAATTCGACATGAATCTTCATGTTATTTGAAGATCATTCATTATGTCTGTGAAATTTTAAAATATCTAAAAATCTTTCTTATTTGAAATATCACAGAAAATAGACTAAATAGCCACAGAGCAAAAAATATCATAATGCCATAAAGATGCAGTTTTTTCAATTTTTTGTACACTTCAACAAATCACAACAAAAGCAAAACAATATCGAAAATTCTGTGATAATTCAAAAGGAACACTGGAAAAGTTTTTCTTTCAATTTATATCTTACAATATTTCGTATGTAGTCAATATAGTTTAAAAATTATAATTTATATTGTATCCATTTCCACAAGGTTTTTATTTTTATTTATTCTCACAAATTTCATCACTTTCCTCCCATATTAACTGAAAGTAATAATATAATTGGGCGAGAAAAAAGAAGTAATTTCTATGAAGTTCCTATTCGATAAAACTAACGAAATAAAAGAACTTTAAAAGTTCAATGGTATTATATCCAATAAAATATCATGCATTTTATGTCAAAAAATTATCAAGTTATATTCAAATTAATTATTTGCTGTATTGTTCCTTTTCAATGTTGAACACTTTTATTTTTTCCAAGAGAAAAACACGTTCATAGAGTATCGATTATTGATCACAGAATACTCCTTTTTCAACCTAAATTCAATAAGATTCACACGTACTGCTTTTATCGTGGTTAACTTCATTACTACTTAAATAGTTTTCGTTTTTAACATCATTAGTTAAATAGTCAATATCTACAGAATTTTCTGAAAAATCTAGATCAACAAAAGTTTACAACAATAAAATGTCTTAAGAGGTTATTGAAAGAGAGAAACCTTGATAATTTTTCCATAAAATATATACGAATTTATTGAATTCGTATACATTTTACCAATTGAATTTATTCAAAGTGTTCAAGGGGTATTTTACACCCCTATATAAAATTCGGGTAACGTGTAACCCCCATTCTCTAGTTTTTAACATACATAACAGACATAAACATACTTGATATGACGTATGTATTTTCTATTACCTGTATCATTTTATATATTTGTACTAATTAGGAATACTAGCCTGAAGTAAAATTATTTGTCAAAACTTACGTAAAATTGTTCCTCCCTAATAGAAGCTTCTTCTCTTTTCAAACAGTTTCCGACATAATAAGAATTCTAACGTTGCAAGTCGATAGACCAAGGATGACTAGAGCACGCTACTAGCTCGCTAGATCAATTACAATAAAATAGATAAATGTG
This sequence comes from Henosepilachna vigintioctopunctata, assembly GCA_030704895.1. NCBI lineage: Eukaryota > Metazoa > Arthropoda > Insecta > Coleoptera > Coccinellidae > Henosepilachna > Henosepilachna vigintioctopunctata. Next base: position 841,453 of record JARQZJ010000034.1, read on the forward strand.
CCATAGTTCCATCTCGCTTCAACGCGAGCCGTTCTCACAAATTCGGCTGAATTGTCTAGGAAAGTTCGTAGGAAGTTAAGCTGGGCAGGACGGCAAACTAATTCGACTGCCGTTGCGTCATTCCCTTCCGTCGCGCTCCGTCCCGCTGATTTTCAGTCGGCACGCATAGAAATGCACTTGACGCGCCGCGACTAGGAAACAATTCGGTGCGTATGTTCGGAGATTTGAAACAATGCGATTGTCTATTCGGCAAAGATGCCGACTTTTGTTGGGATACGTGACGAGAAAAGATGGAGACCGGACAGTTTTTGAACAATGTTTCAGTAGTTCTTTGTTTTCGTAGAAACAGATGTACTGCAAATAGAGGAACCGAATCGATGACTATATTTCATAGAATATTAATTTCTACTGATTTAAATGAAACAAATAAATGATTTCTTCATTTCTCGAAGTAACTAGGATGTTTTAATACGTCAAAAGTGACGTAGTCGTTGTTGTCATATTTCTTACAAGCTATCTGTCAGTTTTAATAAAAATTAATAGTTGGAATAATATTAAATGAACTTGACATCGTTAATAGCTCGAATTATGTTTAATAGATTTTGTTGAACTCCAATCATTTCGTATGGCTATGGAAAGATAAAAACACCAGAAACTATAATATGTTATGCGTTGATTACTGAAATGAAGACTTCAACTTGTATGCAAAATAAATTATTCGTAATCATTTTTATCTATATAGAAAATTCGATTTTATAATTACATGAAACCAATGTTGTCATTTTTAACATTATACCTGAAGAGGTTGAAAATAATAGACACGTTGTAATTTTATTTATTAATGATATGAATTATAGCAAATAAGGAAAATAACTGAATGTACCGCTTGTGAAGTTGAAATAAATGTTCTCGTACTTTCCTTGAAAGAAAATTTTTGTTAGTGTAAAAATACTTAAAACTTGGTGGAATATTGTTGATAAAATCGTTAAATTGAAAATACTTGTTCTCATTTTTGTGAAAAGTTCCATTTTTTCATAAACTTGTTACCAAAATTTTGTCATTTTTAACATTATACCTGAAGGAGATGACAATAACCGAAACGTCGGAGTTTTATTAATGCATAATATGAATTATTACTGATATGATATGATATATTAGATACATAGGCAAATGATAAAATGTCCCATTTGTAAAATTGAAACCAATTTGATACTTTCTCAGCTGAGAAAAGTTTTTGTTACTTTGAAAATATTTAAAAATGTTGTTGAAAATAGATGAATAAAAAATTACTTTTTTCACGTAAAATGTTTGATTTTAAATAAACTTGAAACCAAAATTACGTCACTTTCAATATAATACCTGAAGAGTCTGAAAATAACAGAAACATCGGAGTTTTTTATGTATGAAAGAATTACTACTGATATAAAATGATATATTAGACAAAAAGGGCGAATAATAGAAAGTCTCATTTGTAAAATTGGAACCAAACTTGTGATTTTTCTCAATTTCCAAAAAATGATGTTACTGTGACTTGGTAGAATATTGTTGATGAAAATCCTTAAACTAATAACCATTGAACATTAAATTGTTCAATTTCATACAAACTTTGAACCAAAACTTCGTCGGTTTCAATTTTTTATCTGAAGATGCTGAAAATAACCGAAACGTTGGAGTTTTCTTAACAAATAATATGAATGATTGGCAAATGACATAAGGCAAATAACAGAAAATCCCATTTGTAAAATTGGAACCAATTGGAACTTCTGATTTTTCTTAATTTCGAGAAAAATTTGTTACTATCAAAATGCTTAGGACCTGGTGGAATATTGTTAAAAAAAATCGTAAAGTTAAAAACCACTTGGCTAAATTTCACAAAATTGTTCATTTCACTCGACATTTATTTCGGGTTTCTAATCATTTTCAAGAGGTTAATACCACGGGTTAGTTTGTGAAGAATGTGCATGATACATGATACTTTTTTCATTGATATTTTTTCAGTTTCTTGTTTGATTTTAATAAAATCCTAGAAAATGTAATGTAATGTCTCTCTAGCGAATTTTGAGGAATGAAAATGGTCTTAAGAAATAATCGTCCATAATGCCAACCCAAATATGTTGGTTTGTACACAACATCATTTTTGATTCTTATAAAAATTTAAAATGCCAGTGAACACCCTGCATCTCATCTACCATAAAATTTTCAACGCATTTATAAGAACTTAAGAAATAATATAGCTATAATTTGTTTTTTTTATTGCATCGATAAACTTCAAAGTATACTGCGATCTTTCAGTTATTTTGAGGTGAAGAAAACACGTAATTTATTAAATTTTCTATTAATTTTGCCAATCTGAGTTGACATCGTCAAACTCAAACTAAAAATGATTAGTCGATTGAAAATTAGATCTGCTCTAAATAATTTACAATATAATAAATTTTGCGTCTAAATCAGTGCAGTTAGGAATATTATTAATAAATTAATTTATACGTTAGATTTCGAATTGAGTTATTATTGCATTTATAATCACAGTTGATGAAGAAGAAAACAATTATCGCCGATTCATTATTATCAATTAAATTTCCTTTGGACCTATATAAAAGAAAAATTGTATTGGTTGCATCTTGACAACTGTCTTGTATACGCCTACTCTGATTTTTCAAGCCTAATAAATCGACATAGCAGTCAGGCAACCACAGAGTTGCATGCACATCCACATACTCCCTGTAAAGTTAAAATGAAGTTCATGGACTCGTCTCTGTTATGTATTTCTCGCTCAAATAACTGATCTATCGTCTATCGCGGATGTAAACACTAGGCCAGCCTGTCCCATTATACTGCGCGGTGAGGGGAGAGACTCATCTTCCAATCTCTGTGGGCGCCGTGAATACGCACAGAGAACGCAGTGCGTTGTACCCGTTGGCCTTGGCCACCAAAATATAGCCAGCTATCGCGTCAACATGCAACACGCACCGAGACTGTTGCCTATATTCATAGGGGTCTTGTTTCGTATGTAAATTAGATGCAGTCCGGCTGGATCAAAATACTTTAAGAGCTTTCGTATCGAAATTTTAAAAAAATATATTATTCCGTATAATATATTTTTAGGAAGTTATTTATTGTTTTGATTTGGACAGAAAAGTACATTGTTAAGTACATAAGGAAACATTATCATCGATAAAGAAACCGTGAATATGGAATGGTAATTTATATGAGATATTAGGGGATACGTTCCTGGGTGACAAAATGAAAAAAAGGAAATAAAAAATTAATTTAAATGAAGTTTTTGATCATATTGCTTAATTTTATGTTCAGACTTACGTAATGGTTTAAAGAATTTTGTAATTTTTTCTTGCTTGGCAGTTTTTAAAGGTCCCTTCAATTCGGACGATATTAAGCAATGACTTTAGCAATTTGCTTTTAAAATAAGACTTTGTTTCATAGAGATCAATTTTCATAAATAAAATCACAATGCTTATTAGTCATTCTTAAACCTTCACTGAGAATTTTCAAATTAAATGTCACGTTTCCCGTGTTCGTTTAAGCATCTTTCTCAATAGGCTGTGAATTTAACATTTCCTCCAAGTTGCTTTCAGTCAAATCTTCATCTTGCGATTGAAGCAACGTCTGAATGTCACTTGATTCTATCCGTTCAAACCCATCTCGTTCTATTGCATTCGCAATTTCAGCTGTGTTTGCAGTCAAAGTTTGAATGTGCAGAGATTCTTCGTCATTTTCTGCAGTCAGAGTAGGTCACAGTTTTTTCACTATGAAGTCTATGTGTATGCTTTCAGTTCTTCCCACGATGCCTTTATGCTTGCTATGCATTTTGCTATGTCAAAATCCATACAGCATTCCAAAATATTTATATCTAGATCATATTCCACATCATCCAATATGATTTTGAAGGTTCGTCTAATGTAATAGAGCTTCAAGGCCTGGATTTTCTCTTGCTCCATAGGTTGAAGCAAGCCGTCATGTTGGGAGGAAAAAATGTCACTTTATATTTGGATGCATAATTTCAAGTTCGCGAGGTTGACCTGGTGCATTATCCGCAACTAGATCTACTCAAAGTCTATATTCTTTTTTTTAAATAAGTTTCAACTTCCGAAACAAAAAAATTCCGGAACCACTTAAAAAAATATTAGATCCGCGAATAAAGAAATCTATTGCCGCGAATATGGAAATTGGAATGTTGTTGCGGTTTTCAATCCGCGAATAGTGAAAACGCGAATAAAGGAAGGAGCTTTTACTGTATTTAAAAACAACTTCAGTTCATTCATTAGAATTGGACGTATATTGTAGTATCGATTGTGGTTTTATCAGTAATCGGAAGAACTGATAGCACTTGAAAAAATCAGTAAATATGTCTTTCATTTAAGTCTACGTTTGAAATTATCCTCATGCTGAAGCTACTTTAAATATATTTGAAGAAAATACCAGTAAAGAACTGATATTAGTAGACGGATATGATCCTGTAACTTCCAAAAATTCTCTTAGATCAAAAATAATGTAAACAGGAAGAAAATTAATGAAAATATTCCAATGAGATCCTAAAAAATTATATCAGAATAAATTGTAACGTTAGAATTTTCGATACATCATATTAATCGAATGCTTAAAGTATTATTCACTTTGTTTTTCTCAGTTTTCATTTCTTTTCAATAAATAATTTTCTTAGATCAAATATAATGTAAACAGTAAGGAAATTAATGAAAATATTCCAATGAGATTCTAAATGTACCATAAAAAATTATATCAGAATAAATTGTAACGTTAGAATTCTCGAAACGTTATATTTATCAAATTATTAAAGTAATATTCACTTTGTTTTTCTCATTTTTCATTTCTTTTTAATGAATAATTCGTCAAAATTAGATATCATTTCGACTGTTTTATATCGTGATGCTTTTTCATTCTACGCCACAGCGATTCGTGTTCTTTGATCTATGAATAGAATAGATTGCATGATTTCAAGTTCACTTTTGTTGATTTCACATCTCAAGAGCTCTGTGCACTGCTGTAGAAACGTCAAAAAATGCTTTGAAATGTTTTTAGGAGGCTGTGCTTGAGTTCATTTATTCAAAAGCGAGTGAAATGAGTCTTATTGTACGAGTATTTGAGCTTGTTACTATGCTGGTTTTTTTTCACAAAGTGCAAGCGAATTTCAATGCAATATACATAATTCAACATTAGATAAGGAGCTTTTGTTTTAAAGTTTGGAGGTTATGTATTAATAACAGACGTCGATTAATGATGTTGATTATTAAAATGGAATTATTCAAGTATGTATATTCCATAATATCGAATGAAATATCGTAATATCTTGAATATAATTCTTTACAAATCGCAATTTAGTAAATATTTACAGTATATCCAGTATAATTTAGAAATTTGCGGATATAATATTAGTTCATAGATAATGTTCAAGCATAATAGAGATATAACGATGTATATTTTGCAAATTTGTGATTAGGGGGGTGCAAAGTGTATAAAATGTATATAATATGATTCTAGTCTTATCTATGAGAAATTCTAATTTTGATAAGTGGAAAATTATTTATGATATCTATTTTTCCTGAAATTTTGTGTATTATTATTGGTTCTACCATTGTAACTTGGTAATTAATGTTCCAAAATTGTAAATCTATTTAGGATTTACTTACATTTAGCAATATTTACATTTTTGTTAATCGAAAAACTAAATGAAAGAAAGTCCATTTAAAAAAATTATTTGCTTGTCGTCATTAATCATATATGTGGGAATATTGCGTGTTATAAATATTAATTGAATTATTGTGTTATTTTTCGAAGTTTTCAATTCAAACATCAAATAACTTTTTGAAAATCGTCTATCAAACTTTGGGATATAATTGTCATAATTTGATATAAGTTCTCTATATTTTTTTTGTTTTTAGTTTTGTATATATTTCACTATCTAAATGTCATTTTGGCTAGTTCTAATTTTTATGAACATTTATCAAAATTATTCAATTTAACTAATCATCAGGGTAGTTTTTTCGTTAAATTCCATTTGCTTAATATTCATTAACCTTGAATATTAAGCAAAGTAAATAGATATTCACGGATTTTAAACCTATTTTTATTCGTGCAACTTGATAGGAATTTAAAATGGTTCATTTCAAATTACTTCTTCCCAGTTTTTCGATTATTATGTAGATGATTTCGGACATCCCTGAAGTTGATTTAGGCGTACCACAAGGAAATGTCTTAGGTCCACTGTTATCTTATTATATGTCATACGATATTGTTTCTGATGTAGAAGACTGCTCTTTATGATTATTCGCAAATAATTCAAGGCTCTACAAAGTGGAGATGTTGAGATTATAGCAGAGTGGATCTAATGGACCTGACAGGAACAAATGAATAATATAATTATAGATATGCGATAGCTATACTATCGATAGTTATGTATAGGGTGTTTTTTTTAGAGGTATACAACTTTAAATTGAAATGAAACAACGATGGATCATTCGATTGACAAGAATTTTTTTTATTGGAAAGATAATCTTGTGGCATTACATTTTAAATATGATTTCTCACCGCCACGGCTGGCTCGGATGTAGCCCAATCTGTACGTCCAATTTTCGATGACTTTTTCCAACATTTGTGGCCGTATATCGGCAATAACACGGCGAATATTGTCTTCAAAATGGTCAAGCGTTTGTGGCTTATCCTCCTAGACTACACCAATGACTTTACATAGCCCCACAGAAAGTAGTCTAGCGGTGTTGAATCACAAGATCTTGGAGGATCACAAGATCACGTCCAAAACGTGAAATAAGGCGGTCACCAAACGTGTCTCTCAATAAATCGATTGTGGCACGAGCTGTGTGACATGTTGCGCCGTCTTGTTGAAACCACAGCTCCTGGACATCATGGTTGTTCAATTCAGGAATGAAAAAGTTAGTAATCATGGCTGTATACCGATCACCATTGACTGTAACGTTCTGGCCATCATCGTTTTTGAAGAAGCACGGATCAATGATTCCACCAGCATATAAAGCGCAACAAACAGTCAGTTTTTCTGGATGTAACGGTGTTTTGACATACACTTGAGGATTATCTTCACTCCAAATGCGGCAGTTTTGTTTGTTGACGTAGCCATTCAACCAGAAGTGCGCTTCATCGCTAAACAAAATTCGCGCGATACGTATTCCGCACAGAACCATTATTTTAGAAATGAAATTGCACTATTTGGAAGCGTTGTTCAGGCGTGAGTTTATAAATTGCCAAACCAAACTGAGAATAAATCACTTCTCAGCTGTTAAATCGGTCGCCATCTTCCACAGTAATGCCAACTTAAAGTTCTATACCTCTAAAAAAATTACCCGTTATATTGTCTTTCGGGATTTTTGAAAATATTCACTGAAAATATTGGGCGTACAAAGTTCGTCGATTCAGCTAGTAATGAATAAAAATTAAAAGTAAATGTTGACTTTCAATATAAATTTTGTAATAGTTGGCACTAAATAAACATTGAGTTCATTTTTATTATTATCATTTAAAATTTCGAACTCGCAAGTTTTTTCCATTGTTCGACAATTGGGGAATGTCGCCCTTTTTTTCGTATTTCGTGAATAATGAACTCTAATTTCACGTCTGCGCCGAAATTCCTTCATCTGAATGGATGGACACCGCCAATGCCGATACAAGGGGGGTTGGACGTGTATTTTGCGAGAGCAATTGCGCAGGTAAAGAAACCACCCTCTTTACCCGAAGGATTTTCATACACAATGAATTGAAACTCGTGGGCAGTCTTACCGGCCACTTTGAGACCGAGTAAGTAGCAGGCAACTGCTAACCAAGATTGATTCTACAGATAATACGGAAATCTAAGAAAAATGGCGGGTTTCGTAATTCATCTAACATTCTCAGGAGTTCCATAAATTATTACTTTTCAAATACCACATACTAAATTTCCTCATAGAAATCAATAACTTGTAGGTATTTGTTTATCGGGAGTTATTAAATATTCACCCTTTCAGGTATAAGAACCTTAAAAACACCCAAGTAACGCGAATTTCCAATTCACAATTTCCGCTTTGGTTCAAGCTACCTGCCAACTGAACTTATATCAAGTTATCTATAAATTATGCTACTCATTCCTATAACTAAAGACAGCTCAAAACTGTAGAAGTTATGAAAAATTCAAATATTTTTTGATCAACTAGAGATAGTTTAATTTTTTCAGTTTGACGTCGCGGTGTATATAAATACAACTTACAGATTTTTGATTCAGTTAAGTTAGTCACATATGTGCAAAGCAAATAATAATAATATTCATTTATTTAGCTGAAGCTATACAAAAAATCTACATATTTTGAACTGTCAATTTTGAATTACATACCTATCTCATTATTTAAAATATACTTTCTTAGATCACGCTCAAATATCTTAATACTAGTTTTCAATATAATTGATAAATTATTGAAAGCCTTAAATCCGTCGTAGTTTGTGCTGTTTTTGTATTTAGAAAGCTTACAACTTTGGATATAAAAACTATCAGTATTTCTAGTATTATACCCATGTACATCACTGACATATGTTACATTTTTTATTACATTACATGGAAGCAACTGATTTTTTATTTTAAATATGAATATATATGAAGCAAAGAGTATTCTTTGTTTAACAGACATTAGTTCCAGCAGAGTTCAGCATAATTTTAACAGGATACCTATTGCACTTTAAAATTGTTCGCATGGCTCTATTCTGTAACTTTTGTAATTGTTGAATTTTTCCTTTAGTGAAAAGAAAAAGAAAAAGATTAGTGCAATGTCTGTCGACATTTCACTAATGTCGACAGATTTCTTCCTATTCTTTTCAAAAAATTGATTTTAAATAAGTCGATCATAATTTAAATAAAACTAAGTAGTTTTTCGATTTTCACTATAATTAATTCAAAACATGACTTAAAAACTTGAATTAATTATAGTAAAAATCAAAAACTACTTAGTTTTATTTAAATTATATATTTAGTCGATCATACTATAATTTCTTGTTTTTTCTATGAAAAATACTTGGTGATTTATCCTACAAAAGTATAGTATAAGGTATAGTTTAAAACACTTGAACACCGGTAGAAATTGCACAATTTTTTACTAATATTTAGTATATATGAAATTTTTCATTAAAACCTTCTAGATATATTAAAATTATTTGGTGTTTCTTGAAATTTGTGCATTTTATTTCATATTCTTTCGCTTCTATTTGTTTGTAAATTCGAATGAATTGAAATTTGAATTTGATTTTCAAATCGATTGAATACGATCAAATGCATTCAAACAATCTCTCTTATTGATGTTCGTAGGATTCAAAAAACGTACGATCACTTAGTTAACTTTAGTGGGTGGATCCATAGACTACTCGATTTTCACGTAAAACAATTATTTTTGAACTGAAAAAGTACATAAAAATATAATTTCAATCGAATGCAACGTTTTGTAAGTATTTCGTATCGATAAAACGACCAATTTACCAGTTTTTTCGATAAAAACAGATCATTATGTAACCTAACCTTAAATACGAGACGTCACGTCATTTTGACAGCTGTTAAGTCAGATTCGCATCGTCTTTAAGTAAACTATTTATCTGCGTATCTATAACTCCCATCTGCTGGGGAGATACGTAAGACGAACTGTACCCATTAGCGGCAAGAGAAAGCTTCAGAATTTTTTCGATAAAGAAATGGCAAAATCTCGTCATAAACAACCAGAAGCTAATCGGAAAAAAGGGGCCCGCGGAATACTAATTAAGAAACGATTCTAAAAAAACTGGAGCTATTAGCGGACGACAGCTTGTGTGACTTTTCACAATTATCAATTTGAAGACTGATTATCTATCTACAAGGTCATTGCGGATGACGGTAGATTAAGCGTAATTTGTTAATGAGTAGACATCATAAAATGAGTGCGTTTTTGTTTGAATTGTTTTCGAAAATTGTTATATTGATAAGTAGGTGGCGATGAGAAAAGAAGCAGGCGAGAGACGATTTGAAATTTGTTTTATTCAGAATTGGAAGAATAGCATTTTGAATTAATGTTGTTCTTCTTTTATAGCGAATTGTGAGATCTATACAAGGTGTGTCTGAAGTTATCCGAATTATTTTGAAAAAATTACATCAAATCGAATAAGTCGAAAATTTCAAAGATCTGTGTAAATCATAAAAGTAATAATTTTTTAAAAATCTCTGCTATATTCTTTATATATATTCCAAATTTGTTGAAACACTATCCTTTGTTTGTGTAAAGGGATTGGAGTAATTTAACCTTAAAAAAACATCGTAAAAATTTGAAATGAATAGCGTTAAATAAATATTTAGCAGCTTTGCCGGAAGTTAATCCACTTATCTCGAATTTTATATTTATTATTATATCATATTATTTTTTAATCTCCACGAATTTCCGTTTTGAAGGGTTTTAGAAAGTGCTACGAGTAAAGGGCCGTATAGAATTCTTGTCAGAGTGAATGAAGCTCAAATTATAATTAGTTTATTCAAATATTCAATCGTTATGATATCTACTATTGATAATAATCATAATTACTATTGAATAATGAAAAATAAAAATGTGAAATAAACTAAACGATGTTAGGTACTTAAATTTTTATCAAAGTATACTGGTGGGCCCTTTTCGAATTTACCTCCACATTCAGCAACTATTTTATCAAATTGAAACAAAGATTTATTTAATAACCATTTTGTAATTTCGTGAAAGTTTTAACAGTTATATATTGTATAAAACTGTTATATATCTGTATAAAAACTGTGTGTCTGAGATATTAAGTGTAAATCACGGAGTACCACAGGGAACAGTTTTGGGTCTGTTACTATTCTTAATATATATGACATAGTACAGGTAGCCACAAAATCTAAAATAACTTTGTTTGCTGATGATACGATGTTGTATATAGTGGGGGAAGATTTACATCAAATGGTATCGGATATGAACATTGAAATGAACAAGTTATTCGCGTGGCTGTGTGATAATAGATTAAGTTTGAATGCAGGACAATCAAAATTTAGTATATTCGCAAAGAAATCACGAATGATAAATGTGCAGGTTGATAATATATATGTATATTGATGTGCACGGAGAAACCATTGTTCACGATGAACATATTAAATACTTGGGTACAATTTTGGATTCGAATTTAAACTTTTACGCACACGCAGATTATATAACGAGAAAATTTTCGAAAAAAGTAGGATCACGAATCGGAAAATCTTTGTCTATGAGTACAAAGTTGTCACTCTATAAAGCCATTGCACTTCCTCATTTACAATTCTGTTGTTCCTTATTGTTTAATTGTCCTCAATATCAAATAAGTCGATTAGAAAAAATAAAAATAGAGCTATGAGATTTATATTAAAATGTAATAGATATACACCTGTCAAATCCATGCTTAATGTGTTAAATATGTTATCTGTTAGCGAAAGAGTTTTGTTTAATGTACAAGTGTTCATTTTTAAACTGAAAAAAATATGTTACCAACCTACATTACGTAGTGATAGAGTTCGATTATTTAAAGATGTACATAATTATAATACGAGATTCAAAACAGACTTTATCCTTGGAAAATGTAACACTACACAAAAGCTGAAATCTATTTTGTATAAAGGTTTCATTGAATTTAATGGACTTCCAGCACATACAAAAAACTGTGAAAGTTTGAAAACATTTAAAACACTTTTGAAAACGTTCATCTTGACCAAATGCAATACAATTTAAAGTCAATCTAATTCAATTGGGCTTTGTTTCTGCTAGTACTCTAATTGATGTTTATCATTTAATATTAGTTAGGTGCTTAGTATAACGTTTATGTTGTTCTACTATATTATGTTATTTATATTGGTACTTTACTTAATTCATAGTATTTTACTTTTCATTATTTAATTTTTTCAATTAACTTGTAATTACTATATTTTGTAATATGATGTAGCAATTCTGCTAAATATTATCATTAACATTATTATTATTATTTCATTTTATTAAAGCTTGTTTTAATTATTTTTCTTTATTTTTCTGATTCATATCAAAAATCGAAACATATAAGTACATAATAGTAAAGAAAGAAAGTTATCTTTGATGAGTTTATTTGTAGAATACATTTGTATGGTATAGTTTACGTATTTTTTGGGCGGATATAGAGAAAGGTCTGACCTTTTTGTCCCATTTCTCATATTCTCGTATCTTCGACATTTTTATCCGAAATGTAAAAAAGGCGCATAGGTATATTTCCCCAAAATCAACGTCTAATAACGCCGACTAGATGATAAACAGGTATATTTCATGGATAGTCGATAAGTCCGTATATATTCGAAATATAAAAACCGAAATAGAGTGGAAAGTGACGATAATGGCATATTTGATGGGGCGATTCTTAGTTACCGTTCTTTGGATGGAATGTCAGACCAGATAACCTATATCGTGATATATCGGAAAAGGGACAACGAACTCCATTGTTTTATGGTAAATAGATGCTTTATAGATCCGGTATTGGTCTTCAGGAATAGACGATAAATATTGAAAACGATTTGTAAAAAATTGGAAATTTGTTTTCTCGCAACTTTATTGAAAGTGGGACGAAATATACAAGAAGTTATCGAAGGAATGTGTTGTTTTTCAAGTAATCTTAAAAACCCACTTTAGGTTAGGTGAAAAATTATAAAAAGAAATAACAGTTTGTAATAAAAAGAAACGTGTTAAGTTTTTCAACGTTCGATAAATTTTCAAAATTAAAATAAACTTACTTCTTTTTTGATGGAAAAGTAAATACAATCTTTCTACCACCGCCCGAAGAACTTTTTCAATCTAATTTAAATTAATTTATTTATGTATCATATACGGATATTCCAAGAGGTTTATATCTGAAAAACCAGCAGGTCATAAGGGAGGTCCAAATTAAACTACTGTCTTCTCATAATTGGCTGAAGAAAATTTAAATCGTTGGTGAGAACTCAGAATGAATGAATTTATATCGCATATACAAAATAATCCAGCGGATTTAGGTCCGGGAATATATCAGGCCACAAATGAACCCCAAATCAATTTACTGTCTTGTCATAATTGGTTAAAGAACTTTAAAATCTATGCGGGGTCTCTAGAATGGATAAATTTATATCGCATATACAAAATAATCCAGCGGGTTTAGGTACGGGAATATAGCAGGCCATATGACCAAAAAAGCAATATACTGTCAACTCACAATTGGCTGAAGAACTTTTGAATCGTTGTGGGAACCTAGAATAAATGAAATTATATCGCATATACAAAATAATCCAGCGGGTTTAGGTCCGGGAATACAGCAGGCCATAATTGAACACCAAAGCAACCTACCGTCTTCTTATAATTGACTAAACAAATTAAAAATTGCTGAAGATTACCTGATATGAATGAATGAATTTAATCGCATATATGAATTAATCCAGCGGGTTCAAGTCAGGGAATATTGCAGGCCATAATTGAACACCAAAGCAACCTATTGTCTTCTCATAATTGGCTAAAGAACTTTAGAATCGACGTAGAATGAATGATTTTATATCACATATAAAAATTAATCCAGCAGGTTCAAGTCCGGAAATATAGCAGGCCATAATTGAACACCAAAGCAACCTATTGCTTTCTCATAATTGGCTAAAGAGCTTTAAAATCGGCGTAGGGTACCTAAAATGAATAAATTTATATGGGATATAGAGAAAAATCCAGGAGATTTATGTCAGGGAATAATGCAAACCATAATTGAAATCCTAAGTAACCTACTGTATAATATTTCGATATATCCAAAGAGAAACTGATTTCAAGAAAACTCAAGGTCAAAATTTATTTAGAATAATTTAAATTATTTTCCGAATAACCCTTTTTTGTATAAATACACTCTGTATAATCTCATATTCGCAAAAAGTTATGTTCAAATACCATATTTTACACTCAAAATAATTTTTATTTTCACTATAAAAATATTTCTGTTGCAATTTTTAGGGTAACTAGGAAGTTGTTTTCATAGGACAATGGCAGCGTGAGTAGCATCACCAGTGGCTGCAAGTGAACGATAGATTCAGTTGATGTCATCGAATTTACCATGAAACTTTCGCGATCTATTTAATTTCTCAACAAGAAAATCGAAAATTCATGTAATTAGCAACTGAAAATTGCGTGTTTTACCCAATTTTCACAAATTTTCCGAATGTCCTGATCACGCACGATATTTCCGAAACTCTTTCGCCATGACAGCCGTCAATTATTCAACGAATCGTCACATCAACTATTCCCGCCTTCATTTCAGAAGTAAGCAATTTTCCTAATTCCATTTTTCCACAACCTAACGCTAAATAATGCAAAAAGAATCAACGAAATTATTCAGTTTTCCTTCTGCGTAATCGCGACTACCAGTGGCGCACTGGAAAGCGACAGTGGCGTAGGCCATACGCCACTGTTATTTGCATTTCTTTCTTTTCAACATTTTCTTTCTCACTTAAATTTTTTCGTAAAGACGTAGAAAGTTGACGCATTCTGTAAAAAAATAACATAGCAGTGTCTTTTAATTTTAGTGGTTACACATTTTTAAAATCAAGAAGTAGAAGTGCAATGGTAAAACAGTAACTGAAAAAAAAATTATTTTAATGAAATATAATCAATTTCTATGGAAATTTATAATATACCAATTTCTTGAAGAATCTGATACTAGTTACCCTTTCTAGTTTTTAAGGAATAACAGAATAAAACAGATTAAAACTGCATCTATTTGGAGGCGACTTATACCTTCTATAGAATGGAGGGAAAAGTTGAAGATCATAGTGAAAAAGCAATGATCTCATGCTTTTTATTTGTTAATAAAGGGTGTTTTTTTTTAGAGGTATAGAATTTTAAGTTGGCATAACTGTTGAAGATGGCGACCGATTTAACTGCTGAGAAGTCATTTATTCTCAGTTTGGTTTGGCAATTCATCATGAACAGACTCACGCCTGAACAACGCTTGCAAATAGTGCAATTTTATTTCGAAAATAATGGTTTTGTGCGGAATACGTATCGCGCACTATGTCCATTTTATCGTCGACAAAATCGTCCATCAGAGCAGTTAATTCGATTAACCATGGAACGTTTTCGCACCACGTTTACTCTACAGCACGTTTATTGATAACTCGCATCTCCAGAGACGCGTAGATTCGTCAAATGGGCCCAAAACGAGATTGCCGTTGTTCCCGATTTTCATAAGCGAATTTTGTTTAGCGATGAAGCGCACTTCTGGTTGAATGGCTACGTCAACAAACAAAACTGACGCATTTGGAGTGAAGATAATCCTCCAGTGTATGTCAAAACACAGTTACATCCAGAAAAACTGACTGTTTGGTGTGCTTTATTTGGGCTGGTGGAATTATTGGTCCGTGGCTTCTTCACAAACGATGATGGCCAGAACGTTACAGTCAATGGTGATCGGCATAGAGCCATGATTACTAACTTTTTCATTCCTGAATTGAACAAGCATGATGTCCAGGAGCTGTGGTTTCAACAAGACGGCGCAACATGTCACACAGCTCGTGCCACAATCGATTTATTGAAAGACACGTTATCTGACCGCCTAATTTCACGTTTTGGACCTGTGAATTGGCCTCCAAGATCTTGTGATTTAACACTGCTAGACTACTTTCTGTGGGTCTATGTAAAGTCATTGATCTATGCGGATAAGCCACAAACGCTTGACCATTTGGAAGACAATATTCGCCGTGTTATTGCCGATATACGGCCACAAATGTTGGAAAAAGTCATCGAAAATTAGACGTCCAGATTGGACTACATCCGAGCCAGCTCTGACGGTCATATGCGAAAAATCATATTTAAAATGTAATACCACAAGATTAACTTTCGAATAAAAAAAAATTTCTTGTCAATCGAATGATCCATCGTTGTTTTATTGCAATTTATAGTTCTATTCCTCTAAAAAAACACCCGTTATAAAATAAATAAAATAAAAATAGGTTTATTTCCACTGACAATGTAGTATAATTGTAAGGGAAATATGTCGATAAATTGTCTACACAATACCACAGGATAAAAAAAAATAATATAACAAACTTTCACATTCAAATACTACGAACATCATTTCAATAAGCACACACTTTTAATTATCTTAAACTGATGTAGCAAGATATTCCTGAACTGAATAAAATGCATTTCAAAGAAGTATTCCGTTCACAGGTCTGGCACATTCTATGTAATTATGTAAAATTCGATTTTAGAGCAACAAACACAAATAATCTATTTCTTCAAATAATTGAAATACATGACTTAGATGATGCTTTAATGAACATATTTGTATATTTTGAGCTACCTACTTTTGAGTTCTTCAAAATAATTTCTCGATTAACTATTGAATTTTTGCTATTGCATTGATTATTTTTCTGTATATGTTGTGATGTGGGAATATTTCGAGAAATTCATTCTTACAAGTTATAGAGCAGCAATTAAATACTTTTTCATTTATCTACTTTGAAATCGTTCATTCGGTATCTGTCCAAAAAATGACGAACAATATCTTTCGTTTTGTCATCGATGTACTTTATGAATGAAGTTTCTGCGGTAAAAATTCCGTTATTTTCTTATCAGGGGGTGCATTCGCCCCCTCTTCCTTCATTATGATCCCTATCGATTGCTTGTACGGGCAAAAATGACGCATACTTGCGTGTTTTTACGGGGGAAATAGATATAAACTGCACAAACATCATGAAAAATGTATATCGGCTCACATTTACCTAATTTGACTCAGCAGAAGAACCGCATTAGATGGTATATTCTGATAAGGTAATGGCCTCAATAAAGATGATAGAAATTCAACCCTACAAAAGTAGATAAACAATACATGGAAATATTATCTTGTCTTTATGATGACTTTCTCCAAATTGTACAGAGTTGACAAATTGTTTACGTACAGAATATACACAGAAATTTAATATGAAATATATTTTGAACAAGAAAAATGTCTGATATTACAAAGGTAAAACCGAAACGAATCAAATGTTAAATAAATAATAAAAAGAAGGAATAAAATCAAGTTCAAAAAATTAAGATATACGTGGCAAAACAATGAAAGATAAAACATGTGAATATATTTTTTGCAATACTTCTTCATTGATTAACGAGATGAACAGTGGAAAAATAGCATTTAAATAACTAACACTCCCTCGATATGTGATTCATCGAAAATTTAATAAAATTTCTTAGATACATAGAAAACCAAATAAAGAGGAAATGAAATAATGAAAAAAAATTGCGGAATGAATAAAATGAAAAGTATTTCTGAATAAAAATATAATAATGATCGATATAAAGAAATGACAATATTTAGGACAAATTACGTTTGAGGATACATAAAATTTGATAAGAATAAGAATGCAGAGACTACTACTTAAAGGAAGATATAATATATCCTATTTAGTAATATAAGTTTTTTTCATAACAAATATCCACTAATAAAAAAATGTATTTCAGATTGTTAAATGTGAGTAATTCTAGTTTCTAATCTCAATTACAAAATTAATCAAAGAATCGATAGTAATGCACAATTTCATTTTCAATCTCGAGCAAGTTAAATCACAAATCGATTCGGCCACTAATTACAACATGAAAATTTAATTCACATTAGCAGTGTTGACGATTCTGCCCGTGAAAAACAAGATTGGCAACGTGGGAACTGGTTACAAAGACATGCAAATCGTAATAGATAAATCGTATCAATGTTTGTTGAAAAATAAATACATGATTTATCGAATCTAGTTAGCGAAATGGAAAATTTTTTGAAATCGTTGACCCGTATGTAGAGCTGGTTCTAATTTATCTATAACGATTTAATAGGCCAGGGGTGAACAAAACAGGTACCACAAGAAGCAATTGGAAAAAAATTATGACACTTGGTGAAAAAGTAAATATACTGGAATGGCCTTTATTTTATTTTATTTCAATTTAATTGTTTTCGATGGTAAATTGAATCAAATTTTCATTATTTCATATTTCTATAAATTTCAACAGTAATATTAATTTTTTGCAGACCCAGTGATTTGTCTGTCACTGAAGACTTTTGTTTAAATATTATGAAATTGATAATTGTGCACAAATATATTTTTATTTCCTTCAAATGTCCCAAATAGCAAAAAAACATTTGATCAAATAGGTGACATTTGTAAGATTCTAGTATGTATTGTTCATTGAAAACACGTACAGGTTGGCACTAATGTAATCTACTGTTGTGCTTTGGACAGCCCTGGTAAATATAAGTCATAGGTTGTGCTTTGGACAGTTCTGGTAAATATAAGCCACAGGTTGTGCTTTTGACAGTCCTGGTAATTATAAGTCAAAGGTTGTGCTTTTAATAGTTCTGGTAAATATAAGCCATAGGTTGTGCTTTTGACAGTCGTGGTAAATATAAGCCACATGTTGTACTTTATAAAAATATGCTAAAATTACGAGCATTATCTTATTACTTTCAAAGAGAATATTCAGTACCAGTTGATGAATGACCCTTGCCTGATTTATGTACTTCGACGTACCACAATAAAAACTTGTCGATAGTGATAATGTCCGGTGTACTAGACGACCAGTTTCTCGAAATGAAATGAAGTTTAATGTTTTCATGCGTTATTTAGTATTATATTCTCCATTCAAACTTCAACTAGGGGTTTATTTATTCATCTAGAGATATTATGTCGTCAATTCCTTATGGAGAAAGGTGTTTTTTAACACATTTACTATTATTTTCGTAATATGTCACAGGTTGATATGGAACAAATTCCATTGCTTGAAGTGGGGTTATAATCTGTATTGTGTTTTTTTCAAATAACTGCGTTTAGAAAATTGTCAAGGGAGTCGCGGCGGATAAGTCAAGAGATATGACAGGAATTTCTTAGGGAATCTCTGTTATTAATTGAAGTAATATAGTCATTGATTTTGTGGAGGTTCCGTGTGGTTCTTTAACTTAATTCTTGAAACATGTCAACAGTGATTAGATCTGGTGATCCCGACGTCCTATTGAGGTCAATATTCCTCGAAATAAATCGAAACTCGCTGTAAATGATTATGAAAAGTCGAAACGTCGAATCAAAGATACAAAGCATTTTCGAGTTGAACTTTTCATATCATAGGTGAACAAGTTGAGGGCACTGTCGATCGCGTTGGAACATTTTAAGTGTGATTCAACGTCGACTAGAAACTTATCTCCGTTGGGTAAACTTGGCCCGATACTGCGTACGAAGTGACAATATTTATTTTTGACTTGACGCTTTCGGATATGCGTCTCTCTTTGGAAATCGGCAAGAGATAAGAAGTGATAAGGGAATGAAGTAAGTTCACGCACATTGCGTATAGACGCGATAATAAATCCGCCGGCTTGGTATTTCTTCGATATTATATTGTGGATACTCGAAAACTGCATTATATTCCATTAAATTTATGAAAAAGTTTGATAAGTAGAGTCTCTAATATTGTGTAGATTCGTATGTTTCTTTGTGATATTACATTTTTACTGAAAATTAAATTAAATGTGTGGCACTTCGCGGTAAAGCTATTGCATAGTATTTTTTATCAACTTTTATCAAAAATGCAATTATAATTATTTATTTTTTATTTATGCAGTATTTTTCTTCTTTGATACTAATTCAATTTTTTCTTTGATATTAATTCAAGTTACACTTTTTGAGCGTGGTGACCGATAAGAACACAAATTTTTTTTTTCTTATTGAATAAATGAGAAGTTAATATCGTTTGAAATATTTTTATTATCTTACAATACATGTAGGTTATTCAGGAATTTTATGTTAAAATAATAGGTAATTATTTTTGGAGTCTTCGTTCAATTTAGAACGAATTTTATCTTCATACAACACGTAGAGATACGAAAGTAGTTAAGTACCACTTTTACTTAAATATCCAGTCTTTTCCAGTACGAACGTCACTATTGAAAAAAAGTTTTTTAGGTAGAAAATACTCCTTAAGAGCAGTGTTTCCACAGAGGGGAAAAAGGGGCAAGACTGTAAAACGGGAAATTGCGGGAAATCATTGCAGAAAATTTCGGAACTAATGAGGGTTTTCGCGTATGAGAATCCTCTAGATGGCAAGACGTAGATATGAGGTCTAACTGCTACGTGATTGGTGAATTTTGACATATCTGTCAATGTCATATCAAAAATAACCAATCATGCAGCAGTCTGACCTCGCGCCTACGTATTGCCATCTAGCGGATTTTTCATACGCGGAGACCCTCATTATTTATTGACTCAACCGTGAACTAGCGTGTTACCATATAAAAGAAACAGTAACAGCACGTTCAGGTGGCGTATTCTCACCCTTAATTCCATTATGTTTAAGGCCAAAAGCATCTTGTCGATGATTTTGTTGACGTATTTAGTGTAAATAATATTATTATACTATGGTATCACCAGAGGCGTGAGTGTGCAGGCTATATAACGATAAAGACTTTTTTTTAGTTACTACACTAGTGGCAAAACTAAAAACTACAGCAAAATAATTTTTGAAAAAAGTCCTGAGAAGGGGAAATCTGAATTGAGGCTTGGGGAAACGAAATCACTATAGTGGAAACACTGCTTAAGAGTAAACGCATACACAAAATTTCATAAAAATATTTGAATGACAATAAAAAATTGATTCGAAACTTAAACTTAAGTCATAGACCCATTTTTCCCTAAAAAGTGACTGAAAAATCACCCCTTGAATATAATAATGGTATTAAGTAACGGAAGTAGATAAAACTTAACTAGAAACAGTGTCAAAAAATTTTCTATATGGTAAAAAATGTACATTTCAAACAGCACAAAAATTGATTGCATCAAGCGTGCATTTCCTTTCATTCCCTTCGTACCTTTTTCGGCAAATTGTGTGGCTTCCACCCTCAATGATAACCCCTAATTATCAACAGGGGTAGATCGCGGTGCGTGCGAAAGACTGCTCTTGCGTTTTTCGTGCGAACACAGGCAAATATACGATATCGACGAATAATCCACCTGCTTGAAATATCGTTCGTGTTCTTTTAGAAGTTTTTCGAAACTTGTTATGAACCGAACGTTGCCACTTTCGGCTATTTCTGAGAGGAAATTATATAAAATCTCTTATTTTCACAGAATTTATTAGAAATTTGTATTATGCATGATTTGGCTCTAACTAGGGCTTTTTTGGAAGTGTCCGAAGAGGGTTAAGTATGACGAAACGTTGAGGAGGTATTTCCTAACGTTTTTATTCAATAATTGACACAGAGGTTTCGCTTATCTCTTTATGAAACATCACGTTAAAAACAATAAATTTAAATTAACATACTTGACCCAAGTTTCATTGAATATATTAAAAACTCTACATATGTTTCGGGTAGTTATCCCATTATCAAGAGTATACAAATGTTACTGAATTTCACAATGTACAGCTGTCACTTATATATCCTAAACCACAGAGTTTAACACTGGTTTCACGGAGAAATCCACCTGGTCATTGCAAATAGGTTATTTATTTTTTTTTTCGTGAGTAATATATAAACTAACAAAAAAAATTTCAATTTGAGAAAATTAATATCCGTAATGAAAAAATATTTAAAATTAATACAAGTATTAATCCAGCATTTGATAAAGAAGTTGTATTTCGAAACGGTCGTCATGCGTATTTGTATTAAATTATGAGAAAATTCTAAATAGTGTTTCATTAAGAATTTGGGTTTATTGTTGGTAAATAACAAGGACACACTTGATTTATTTTCGAGAAGTGGAGTTTACAAAATATCTTGCATTGAATGTGATAGTTTTTACATAGGTCAAACTGGACGTTCTATACAAAAAAGAATCGATGAACATAGAAGATCAATATTATTGAATAAACCTAATACGGGTTTTTCGGAACAATGCATTAGTCTTGGAAATTTCGGTAGCCAAAAAGAAAAATTTACATATTTGCAATGACCAGGTGGATTTCTCCGTGAAACCAGTGTTGAATTCTGTGGTTTAGGATATTTAAGTGAAAGCTGTACATTAAGTAACATTTTATACTCTTGATAATGATTTAACCACCCGAAACATATGTAGAGTTTTCAATATATTCAGTGAACATTAAGTCAAGGGTGTAAATTTTAATTTATTGCCTTTATTGAATTTAATTCAGGTCTTGATTTTGTCTACCATTAGTATCTTTACAAATACGAAGTTCTAATAGCTAAACTATTAACATTCTTTAAGAAATTCAACAATTTTGTTTTTTGGATATGTCCAAATGATAAGTTGACGACAAAAAAGTCTGAGGAAGCGATAAATTTTCCCAAAATGATGACAAATGTGTATTTAATTAATTTTGGACATTTTGAAACGGTAAAAACTTCTAATTTTCCTTTATATATTCCTACAGTTCTCGAAATATAGAGAAGTAGAACCTAAGGGCTTTGATATACTGTTGAAGGGCACGAAATAAGGTACAAGATTTTTACGACGATTTTTTGTACGAAATAATAATTTATATAGTAGAATAAAAAAATTTTTTTCGCTAAAGGATATTTTCGTTATCTACTTTGAAAATTGTCAAAATGTCGTTACGTAGGTAAAAAAAAACTTTGAGAAAACGTTGTTTTTAAATTTTTCAGAATAGTTCCAAAATTATGAAAGCTAATTTTGAGAGATTAAAATTCAATAACGAGAAAACTTACCTATTAACACTATTTTTCAAAAAAAGTGGGTATTACAAGACTTCAATTCCTTTCTGACTTATCCGAATAATAAAGTACAAAAATAATTTCAAAAGTATTAATCAAATTTGAATTGTTCATGCATTGAAGACCAAAACACTTGAGCTGAAGATTTCAAAGATGCCTCTTTCAGTTAATTCCAAATAAATTATCTAGCAAACAATTCTCAGAAAAAAACATATTCCAAATATCTCAAGTATCTATACAAGGTCACCAAATTCTAAGCTATTGTCGTCATCTCACAGAAACGGAAAATTCTCAAGAATTTCAAAGTTAATCTATTGTTTCTCACGTGTATCGAACACACATTTCGAAAGAGCAAATATATACCTGATGTAGACATTATTTTATTGTTAGGTGTTTATCGATAAAAATATACAAATAATCGGTGGAACCGTATAGAAATACACAATAAAGTAAACAAGCTGAATCATCGTCGGACAGACGGGAGCTTGGGGATTTTCAAATTTTGTGTTGAAATGACATTTCTTTTGATAGTAGAGATTCTTTGCGGTAAAGTAGGTACCTATTCTAGCAAAAATTGATGCGAATCAATTTATCAATAGGTAAAGGGTGTTTTTTTAGAGGTATAGAACTTTGAGTTGGCATTACTGTTGAAGATGGCGACCGATTTAACAGCTGAGAAGTGATTTATTCTCACTTAGACTATAATAGATTCACGACTGAACAACGCTTGCAAATAGTGTCGAATGGGCCCAAAATGAGATTGCCGTTGTTCCCGATTTTCATACGCGAATTTTGTTTAGCGATGAAGCGCACTTCTGGTTGAATGGCTACGTCAACAAACAAAACTGCCGCATTTGGAGTGAAGATGATCCTCAAGTGTATGTTAAAACACCGTTACATCCAGAAAAACTGACTGTTTGGTGCACTTTATGGGCTGGTGGAATCATTGGTCCGTACTTCTTCAAATACGATGATGGCCAGAACGTTACAGTCAATGGTGATCGGTATAGAGCCATGATTACTAACTTTTTCATTCCTGAATTGAACAACCATGATGTCCAGGAGCTGTGGTTTCAACAAGACGGCGCAACATGTCACACAGCTCGTGCCACAATCGATTTATTGAAAGACACGTTTGGTGGCTGCCTAATTTCACGTTTTGGAGCTGTGAATTGGCCTCCAAGATCTTGTGATTTAACACTGATAGACCACTTTCTGTGAGGCTATGTAAAATCATTGATCTATGCGGATAAGCCACAAACGCTTGACCATTTGGAAGACAATATTCGCCGTGTCATTGCCGATATACGGTCACAAATGTTGGAAAAGTCATCGAAAATTGGACGTCCAGATTGGAACTACATCCGATACAGCCGTGGCGGTCATATGCCAGAAATCATATTTAAAATGTAATGCCATAAGATGATCTTTCGAATAATAAATATTCTTGTCAATCGAATGATCCATCGTTGTTTTATTGCAATTTAAAGTTCTATACCTCTAAAAAAAACACCCTTTACATTTTTTATTTTCTAAACGATATATTTGAGTAATAAAAATCTACGACATTGGGATGAAAATCAATTACTATGAAAGCACACGTATCATATTTATAGATTTTAACAAGTCTTATGGCACGATAGATAAAAATAAAATATACAATTCCTTGAACTTATTGAGAATCCCGAAGAAAATTATGAAATTTGTCGAGATGACGTTAAACAACTCACAGTAGACTAAAGAACGATCTAACTAAATCAGAAAAATTAAGGGTTCAAAAACAATGTGGGAGTTGAAACAAGAAAATCCAATATCGACAGTGGTCTTTAATCTGTGTTGGAAAAAACAGTACGAGATAACAAGATGCAAAACAACAGAGCTTATTCATTACCAAAGCAGCAAATAATTGCAAATGCAGATGAATTAGCTTTGTTATCCACAACAAAGAGGAAAATGGAATGGGCATTCTGCAATCTAGTAGATGCTGCAAAAAATTATGGACTATGAACTAACCAGCAGAAGACAAAATATATGGGAGGAGACAGGAAATATAAGATAGAAAAAGTTTGTGAATTCGACTATGTATTTGGGAGCAACGTTGACAAATAAAAACCAAGAACGGAGAGAAATATACAAAAGATTATTAAGTGAATTATTAAGATCAAGAGATTTAAAAGAAAATTAAAATATACTTAACAATAATCTGGTCAAGAGTAACTTATAGAAGTGAAACAGAGGTTTAACAAGGGCGCAAGGAACAAAACTGGATATTTGGGAAAGGAAGTACAGAAAAAATCATTGGGGAATAAAGTCAAATGAAGGAATTTGGTGTCGAAGAACTAACCAGGAGTTGGCAAATATGTAAAATACCTACCCATTAATAAGACGCTTCATAAAATCACAAAGACAATTGAGTAAGGGAAAAGGGGTGAACGAAGAAGAGGGTGGCCAAAGAAGAACTGGTTGGATGCAGTGTTAGGAGATACAAGAGAGGTAAATCTGAATTGGAGTACAAAACTCCAAAATTCTCAAACTGTGGAGAGAACTTGTGAAAACCCCTGAAGAACGATAAGAAGGCAAAAAAGTCATTTGCCTTAAAGACCTGCAATACTGCTTACTATTGTCAGAACTAGGTTCTTATAAAAGGAAATTTCCGAAAATTGAACAGAAATAATTGATAATCTCAAAATTTGTAAAGTCAGTGAGTGAAATGTTAATAATAATACCATTTGTTTAGCTGATGCTATACAAAAAAATCTACATTTTGAAATCTATATTTTGAACTGTAAATTTTGAATTAAATACCTATCTCATTGAAATATACTTTCTTAGATCACGCTTAAATATCTTATTAATAGTACTAGTTTTCAATATACTCAGTAAATTATTGAAAGCCTTAAATCCGTCTAGTATATGCTATTTTTAGATTTAGAGAGCTTACAACTTTGGATATGAAAACTATCAGTATTTCTAGTATTATACCCATTTACATCACTGACATAATATGTTACATTTTTGATTACATTACATAGAAGCAACTGATTTTTCATTTTAAATATGAATATACATGAAGCAAAGAGTATTATTCTTTGTTTAACAGACATTAGTTTCAGAGAGTGTAGCATAATTTTAACAGGGGTATACCTATTGCACTTTAAAATTGTTCGCATGGCTCTATTTCGTAACCTTTGTAATTGTAACTTTTCTTTAGTCAAACCAAATAACAAACTGGAGCAATATTCAAAATGTGGCATTATTATTGATTTGAACAACTATAATTTCACATATGTCGAGAGGTGTTTTCCTATTCTTTTCAAAAATTTGACTTTTTTAGAGGTTTTAGATGATAAGAAATCAACATGATCATCGAATTTCAATTTTTTGTCTAACATAATGCCTAAATATTTTACTGTTTCTCTCTTTTAATTTTTTGTTCATTAATCTTTATAGTTATATCCTCATTTTTATTAATTTTAAATTTACTTGTACCCAAAACTATGAAGTTATATTTTTGCACATTTAGGGATAAGCTATTGCCACATAACCATTCATTAATTGTAGAAAGGTCTCTATTGATCCCCTCTGTCATATTCTTAATATATTTGCCTCATTTATAAAGCATAGTATAATCAGCGAATAAACGTAAAGAACATTTTTACACATGAGAGACAATATCGTTTATATATAAGGAGTAACAACAACGGACCTAAGACAGTTCCTTGAGGTACGCCTACATCATAACTTCAGTAATATTTTTTAGCAACACTAAAATGGCATTTCTTATGTGTTGATGTTTATGTAGAGGTTTAGAACGTCGTGGGATCCATGTTGATTAGACAATGCCTCCAATGATTCGTCAAAATATTGTAAGCGTCAATAGTTTGGAATTATAAGACGAGAAGATCTATTCAATTAAAGTTTTCATAGAGCTTAAGCATAAGTGAAAATCTTTATCAAAACCAATAACTTTAAGGTTTGCTGATTTCTTGGTGAAACATCGTTTAATATATTGAATAAAAACACTTGCCTGGGTTTCACAAAATTTATAATGAATACTTGACAATTTTTCGGTGTGTTACCCCACCCCATTGTTAAAAGTTTAATTTTTGAAAATGGGGTAACACCCCGAAACAATTGTCAAGTATATATTACCAATTTTGTCAAATCAAGTCAACTGTTTTTATTTGATACAATAAGTTTTCATTCCTAATATTTTTCCGTACTATGTTTCTTTTTCAACCGATTCAAATCGTAAATATTCACTAGTAATTTCTATGTATATTCACTTGAAACTATTGGATACATAAATATTCATGTTTAGTTTTTGTTCAAACTCGTCTCCGCTGTCAGGTTTACTCACAATATCAGATAAATTCCGAAGTATCTCTCTTCGAAAGACGAAAAGGTCATCAATTTATCTTCTGACCACCATACACTATATAAATAAAAATTACACTATTTATGAAATATTTATAGTTCGTAGTTCACATGCATTTAAAGTCGTTAACTGCACAAATTCACATATAGATCTGTGCCTTCGTAGAAACCAACAAAGGCCCTTCGCTCATTATCGTCAGACGTAAAAAATGATTTTCCTGTTTATTGTTTGTCGCGGTGTTTGCATCGAAGTATCATTGACATTCGTTTGCAAAAATCGTGTTTACTTGGATGTGAAGGAACCTTGAAAGCGTACTGAACAATGAGCTGTCTTCGCAACCGTCAATTGCTTATCTGTGGTTGTTGCGGAATATGGCGAAAAACACACGAAGTGACTTAACCACGTAAACACATCGATAATTTCCTTCATTCTGATTGATGTTATGAGTTACGTTTCGCTACGGCGTGGTTTCGACAGAAGAAATTGTTTTATCTATAAAAATATACCTAAATTTGACGGAAAATGTTGATATTATTCTAACCGTCTTTTTTTTACGAAAAATATTACGAGAGTTTTGGTTTGGGAAACGGTTGATAAAATTCGCAACATACTTACTATGGATAAACTTGAAACGATAATGGCTAATATACAATATATTACAATTGTATGTTTTCTTTGAGTAATAAAGATTGAACCCAGAGTAAAAATCTACAAACTTATCAATATCAAATAATGATGACCAGATTTGTTATTTCTTTGTCTGTGCGAAATGAGGGAAAAATTAGGAACTCCATCTAATATTCAATGTTTGAGATATATAATAGATAATGATTTGCCATGGTTTCGCCTGTCTCTGTTTATTTTCCGAACGAAAAACGTGCAATAATACCAAATTTTATATGAATCATCTGACGCAATATCTCCCCTTTTTCCTCCCCAAAAGATTGTTTTTCTAAGGAAACGACTCTTTGTTTTTTCTAGATTGACATTGTGTTTTCACAGCTATACCTCTTTCTTACCTCTACCTCTCTTACCGCTTTCAAAGAATTGAATATTGATTTTCTGAGGAAAGAAATGTAGCCCTAGTTAAGCCTTCTAGCTAAGCTATCTTCCAGCAAAAGACAAAAATTTAAAAAACTATGATCCAATATAATTGCTAGACTCAAAATTTTTCATTGTATAACAAAGGGATACTTGAATTTTATTTATTTATGTAGATAAAGTTGATTTAAGATTCGCTGAAATCCTGGAAAAACATGGTTTAGAAGAAATCACTTGCTTGAAAATTATTTTGCTGAGCCCCCTCAACCCCCTTCACAAACGCCCTTGTCACATTTACTTTCTAACTTTTAAAAATTGGGTGAAACCCCAAAAAAATTGTTAAGCAATCATTACAATTATATGAAATTAAGCAAATAATTTTTTTTGCATTTTATAATTGTACAACAAAGGGGCACTTGAATTTTATTTATTTGTAGAGATAAAGTTAATTAAAGATTCGCTGAAATCCTGGAAAAACATGGTTTAATAGAAATCACTTGCTTGAAAATTATTTTGCTTAGCCCCCTGAACCCCCTTCTCAACCACCCTTGTCACATTTACTGTCTAACTTTTAAAAATTGGGTGAAACTCCAAAAAAATTATTAAGCAATCATTACAGTTATATCAAATTAAGCCAATAATTTTTTTTGCTTCATTTTCATTATATTATAAAAAGGGGCACTTGAATTTTATTTATTTGTATAGATAAAGTCAATTAAAGATTCGTTGAAATCCTGGAAAATCATGGTTTAATATAAATCACTAGCTTGAAAATTATTTTGCTTAGCCCCCTGAACCCCCCTTCTCAACCGCCCTTGTCACCTATACTGTCTAACTTTTAAAAATTGGGTAAAACTCCGAAAAAATTGTTAATCAATCATTACAATTCTGTGTTTTTAAGCCAAATATTTTTTTTGCAATTTTTTTATTATTGTATAACAAAGGGGCACTTGAATTTTATTTATTTGTATAGATGAAGTTGATTAATGATTCGCCGAAATCCTGGAAAACATGATTCAATAGTAATCACTTGGTTGCGAATTCTTTTGCTGAGTACCCCTTTACCCTCTTCATTACCACCCTTTGCCCCATTTATTGTCTAACATTCTGAAATGGGGTAAACCTCCGAAACAATTCTTGAGCAATGAAACAAATTTTATGAAATTAAGCCAAGGGATTTTTTATAAAATTCATTTGTAATAGGTATATATTAAGCCCTCATTTCATCGGTAAAATATGTCAAATTAAAAAAAAATTTCAAAATTATGAATTCAAAGGTATGTATGTAAACTTACATATTTGACTTATGTACGTACCTCTAACTCATCTTGGAGATCATCATAATATTTCAAATTTCCACTTCCGACTAGTCAAAAGTACATACTTTTGCCCACCCACCACAGTCTAACACCGCGTCGTGGTCACTCCGGCAAAGCATCCCTATACCACAGACTCATCTACGCGAATTTCCGATTCAGAAAGCGTACCCCAGAAATGCAAATTCTCGTCTCGTTCGTCCTTGAAACCGGTTTCGCACGCGACAACAAAACGCAAAATACCGCTAGATCCAGATCCGCGACCTACGCAAAGTGCATCGACGTCTACGTCACATCCTTATCCAGAATCCCGACCAACCGCAACATTGCGAATAGTGCGTAAGGCCACCAACCCGTTCGCGACGTGTGCAAAAACGCGCGGGGAGGCGGATTCGCAGTTGGCCGGGCACGGCCGCCTCGGATCGCGTAGAGTCATTCGTTCATAGGCTACTTGCGAATTTGTATGTGGTTGGGGACGTGTAGATTTCGCGTAATTCTGTCCTCTCGCAGTTCGTTTCTGGACGTCGTGAGATCAGCGTGGTGAGCTTGGATATGTTGCTAGTTCTGGTATTTCGTTTTGGAGGTTATGATGTTTCGTATCTGCCATATGCGAGAAGCGTGAGAAGTCATGTTGACTTCATTTGGATCTACTTTTTGTTCATGGATAACCATTGTAAAGAAAGAAGTTATCGTGCTCTTCAAGATTGTCAGAATTCAGTTAAAGTTGCCATCGATGAGTGTCCTGACATTTTCACAGCAGTAGTTGTGCTTTATTCCTGGATTTATTAAAGTTAACGTATTGCATTTAATTGATTTGGACTTCAGGAGGCATGTTCTTCGTAACATTAATCCTAAAGTTCTACAGAATGAACTGTCTGTATCCTTCAATTGGTTGTGAAATGAAGAAAAATTTCCATCGCATTGCTAAAGTGGAAGGATTCAGTGAGGAAGTACCTTGAACTATCATGTTATATGGTGTTACGCTTGAATAATACATGTTTGATTTCGTGGAATTATTCAAATGGAGTACTGATTTCTACTTAGAGGCAAGTTTCGGCTGTTGAAAAACTGAATGCAGCGTCACCATATTGTTAATATACCAGAGGTTTCAAGAATTAATTTTTAGCTCTTTCATACTTAGTGTTGATGTTGAACATCATGTTGAATAAATCTATTTGGTTCTATTTAGTGTTCAAAAAAGTTTTTTCGGTTAGAATGAAGTGCAGTTTCTATGGTCATCTAGCAGACGTGAATTGATATTACTTGCAAAGAATTATTGCAAATTTCTCGATATCTTGTAATTGAGGAGAGAAATTCCTTAGTGGTGCAATTTTTTCGGCTGTTGATAAAGTGGTGTTCATGTTTAACTGAAATACTGTTCTTTAGCTGTTTAGTAGTGCACAGTCTTCGAAGACTTGAGGTGGGAGGTTTCTTAATACCCAAAAATATTCTTAGACCAGTATCAATATATCCTTGAAATTCTTAGATTAGGTACTCTTAAGTTGTGCTTAGTGGTAAATATATGAAGTGGGTATAAAAGTCATAGTTTTCGAGGTGTTTATTTCAAGTTTCTACTTCATTTCGAACGTTTAGTGTGATTTGGAATGGTTTCAACTTCAAATCTATCAATTTTCTTAAGAAACAAAGATCGAAACGAGGAATTTTTTTGAGTGTTTAAGTGATATTGAAGTTTGAAAAATGTATACAGGACTTGTGTTGTGGTTGGTGTTTCGATTGAATGAGACTGTTGGAATCTTTAGATGTGCTAGAAAAACTGGAAGGGGTGGTTTTAAGGGTAGTAATTGTTCAGTTTTGTGATTATGTTGATCGAATCGCTAAGTAGTGAAAACATTGTAGATGAGTACAGGTTCGTTCAAGCCACCTGAAGTGATTTGTCCATAGCTTTTCTATTAAAACCTCCTCGTAGTTTATTTTGAATTTCGGTGTTTTCTAGACTTTTTTATCAGGTTAACTCATCCTGTACTTGGTCCATTGATCTGCAAACAAAAAAAAATAGTATCATTAAATACAACAATTCAATTTTAAATAATAGAGACTTTATGTGGAATTTATTTTGTAATTAGTTACAGAAGTGTTAATTGGTGGAGTGATTGAATTAATGAATCCAATTTATTGTCGACAAGAGTGCTATTATCAATGAACAAAAATTAAAACTCGTATATTCCCTCTAGTACTGATTGTTTGGCTTCATATCTGCCAAGCGTAGATTGAACTCAAGGTTATCAAGTATATTCTCGTTTCCGTCAGCCGTTGCATTCCATGGTTGTAGACTGTTAATATTTCTTATCTTTATCCAGAAAGTTTGGGTAGAAAATTCATTGTTGACTGTTGTTGTTACTAGAAAACGGAAAGTATACGAGGAAAATTACGATTTATCCTCAATTGTATTGAAACATTTTAAGTAGTGCGTAACTTTAATTATGAAGTGAAGATAATTCATTGTTTTCAACGTAGTATATCAAACATTTTCAAAGCGTATGAGACGAAATTATAATTTTTCAAAGCGTATTATTGTTCAAAGACAAAATTATTGTTTTTGTAATTCGGTTCAGTCTTGAGCAAATGTTTTTTCAATAATACCTTCATAAGAATGAGTTATATAGGTTCATTCATTTTTAAATTCATAAGTTTCAGTTGTTTTATGAAATTTTCAATTGTATTTTTCAAGTTTTTTCTGTATTTTATATGAAAACGTATGATGAAGCTTGGCGTTCTTCAACAGGTTTTCGTGTTTCAGTTAATTCTCTTGTTATATTTTTGAAAAATTTATTTTAAAGTTGTTTCGTTTTTTCTCTCATTCTCCTCGAAAATCTGAAACAAATGACACGGAGGTTTCGCTTATCTCTTGTTGAAACATTATGTTAAAAACAATACATTCATATTAATACACATGGCTCAAGTTTCACTAAATAAAATATTTAGTGAAACTAAATATAATAATAATATTTATTTAGCTGATGCAATAGGAAAAATTTACATATTTTTCAATTTTGAATTACATACTTATCTCATTCAAAATATACTTTCTTAGATCACGCTTAAATATCTTAATACCTACTAGTACTAGTTTTCAATTTACTTGGTGAATTATTACAACTTACTTATGACTTATAACTTAAGATATAAAGACAATCAGTATTTCTAGTATTATACAAAAGCACATCACTGACATATACTACATTACATGGAAGCAATTGATTTTTTATTTTAAATATGATATATTTGAAGCAAAGGGTATTCTTTGTTTAACAGCCATTATTTCCAAATATTTCAGCATGAGTTGAACACAGGGGTATACCTATTGCACCTTAAAACTCTTCGCATGGCTCTATTCTGTAGCTTTTGTATATTTTGAGTATAAAAATTATACGAATGAGATTGAATTCTCGCTTAACTCTTGGTGAAACATAATTGAATATTAAAATAAATTAAACTCTTGGCTTAATGTTTCACGATTCATTTAACAATTTGTATAGTCAACATGTTTCGAGCGTTAGCTCATTTTCAAGACTGAGTCTTGAAGTCTTGAAAATGAGCTAACGCTCGAAACATGTTGACTATACAAATTGTTAAATAAATCGTGAAACATTAAGCCAAGAGTTTAATTTATTTTAATATAAAAGTTATACTTATAAAATTGTTAATTTGAATTTATTGTTTTTCAAAATCTGAACGTTGTTTTCTACATCTTGATAACTCGTGAGTATTTGTGAGCAAATTAAATATAATCATATTTTTTCAATTTTCAGTGTCAAAATATGCACATAATAAGTAGTACATATATACATATTTCGTAACTTATAGTTGCTCGATACTCCCCTCAATTGTTTTATTCAATTTTTTTCTTCAATCCAAAATCTTTTTACTGAGAAACTCAGATTCGAATATTTTACTTTTCAATCATCAAATTCTACGAAAACTAGGTTGAATGACATTCAGACATAACTCAATTTGTATAAATAACTTCTAGAAAAATGAAAATATAATATAGAATAATAATAGAAATATAATAATAATAAATAGAAGCATAAAAAATACAGAGTGTTTTTAAATACCAGTTAAAATTTAGGGTCTATCAATATAGATAAATTCGTTATATTAATAAAAGAATAAAAAAATAGGAATATCACTTTATTGTATATGTAAGAATCGTAAGCAAAATTCGTCTGCAACTTTGACCTTGTTTATCTACAGTCTCTAGTCAAAGATAGCAGTTAGGGTGGGCAATGATAAAATTCGATGAGTTGTTTTTTCAGCAGAAACCAAGAAGTATAAGAATTTATTAAAGTAAGATGAATTTGGTTGAATTGATAAGGTCAACAGATAAAAGAACATAAATTTTTGTCTCGCTCAACGGAAAACATGGTTAGATATACAAATGTTATCACGTAGTTTCAATAGACCGAAAGCTATTAGTGTGAGAGTTTAATTAAATTTTAATGTGATGGTCCAGTGAAGTCTTACGTTTTTCGTGATTTTTTAATCTTATTGTCTGCTGACCTACTGGAGCCACATTTAGCTTAATATCTGACTGTAGAAAGCGTACACATTATCTAATGAGTAATGTTAATAAATAAATTAGTCTCAGACGGAGTAATCGAGAGTTTTAGGTCCGGGTATCGAGATGGCCATTAGTTAGATTAGTTAAATGAATGCGAAACATAATTGTACATAAAGCAGATACCTAATATTTTTGATATTTGGAGCGATATTCTCAAAAAATTACTGTCAATTATCTTCCAAAAGTTGCGATTTTTTGCAACAAGTCGTATCTACAATCTTGGAAATACACTTAATTTTCAAGTTCTGGACACAAAATTTCATGTCTATCTATATGATATAGATCTGTTATATATTATATGGGGTGTTTTTTTAGAGGTATAGAACTTTAAATTGCGATAGAACAACGATGGATCATTCGATTGACAAGAATTTTTTTTATTCGAAAGATAATCGTGTGAAATTACATTTAAAATATGATTTCTGGCATATGCCCGCCACGGCTGGCTCGGATGTAGTCCAATCTGGACGTCCAATTTTCGATGACTTTTTCCAACATTTGTGGCCGTATATCGGCAATAACACGGCGAATATTGTCTTCCAAATGGTCAAGCGTTTATGGCTTATCCGCATAGACCAATGACTTTACATAGCCCCACAGAAAGTAGTCTAGCGGTGTTAAATCACAAGATCTTGGAGGACAATTCACAGATCCAAAACGTGAGATTAGGCGGTCACCAAACGTGTCTTTCAATGAACCGATTGTGGCACGAGCTGTGTGACATGTCGCCGTCTTGTTGCAACGACAGCTCCTGGACATCATGGTTGTTCAATTCAGGAATGAAAAAGTTAGTAATCATGGCTCTATACCGATCACCATTGACTGTAACGTTCTGGCCATCATCGTTTTTGAAGAAGCACGGACCAATGATTCCACCAGCCCAAAAAGCGCACCAAACAGTCAGTTTTTCTGGATGTAACGGTGTTTTAACATACACTTGAGGATTATATTCACTCCAAATGCGGCAGTTTTGTTTGTTGACGTAGCCGTTCAACCAGAAGTGCGCTTCATCGTCAAACAAAATTCGCGCGTTACGTATTCCGCACAGAACCATTATTTCCGAAATAAAATTGCACTATTTGCAAGAGTTTTTCAGGCGTGAGTCTATTCATGATGAATTGCCAAACCAAACTGAGAATAAATCACCTCTCAGCTGTTAAATCGGTCGCCATCTTCAACAGTAATGCCAACTTAAAGTTCAATACCTCTAAAAAAAACACCCGCTAGATCCATTTCATGCCGTGTTTTGTGAACACGCTGTATAGCAAGCATCACAATATTTATATCTACATTTTTTCGTCGCCTGTGCTTTAATATTTCAGAACTTATAGATTTTTTTATCAGGTTCTAAATTTTGTATTCATTCGAATGTGACCCAAAATTATATAGACAATAGCCAAGGATCTAACCAGAATTCAATGACCGAGATTGAATTCTCGCTTAACTCTTGGTGAAACATATTTTAATATTAAATTAAATTAATCACTTGGCATAATGTTTCACGATTATATTTAACAATATCAATTCGTCAACATGTTTCGAGCGTGAGCTCATCTTCTAGACTTCAGTCAGTTTGGGAAAACATACAAAAGTTTTTCTCAGAAAATCAATGTTTTGTGGAAGTGAAAGGAAGATTTTGCGTCGGAATAGACGCTTTCAAATAAAATTTGTTCATGTTTGTGTTCGTCGAACTGAAAATAAACGAGAAGCAGGCGAATCCACGGGCAAATAATATTGATAATAATAGATTCTTTCTATAATATATCGATTACCGCTTTTCGACATAATCAGCCAGCGTAGCGCCTAGATACGTTCATCCAGTTAAAAAATCGATCTGCACAAAGTGTTTACTAATAATATTTCACTGTCGTGCACCACCCATCAAGACCATTTTATCCACATAATGGTAAAAACAAACAATAAATGCGGACACGGGAAATTAGCATCATGCAAACGATCGAATCGATTTGACCCAAATGAAAGTCATGTAAAATTTAGGCTAATCACTAATTCAGCCGGGTAAATGTTATTGAAAATGTGCCCGCAATTAGTGGCCGACGGCACGAATCGATAATGGCATCAATCGGGGTTTGCACTTGCTAACACTCTGGATTGCCGTTTTTTTAGAGCCGATGGAGTATTAGAAGTTTATCGGCATTTTTCCACTCGATTCGGAGTGATGAATGGCGAAAAAACTTCGAAATTTGGGTAAGTTTCATAATAGGACGTTTATCGACCGTTAAAATTTCGAAAGTGCAATGTTGCCGATTCTGCTGTATTTTTTATGGGACATTCGGTATATGCTTTTTGGTATTCGAAAATATCTTTTCTGAAATATTCATTCATCATTTTCATAATTTTAGTCTGAATTTTTAGTGAAACTTAGTAGTGCATAGTTGCCAATTTTAATGAAAATTAAGGGAACCTTGGATAGTTGACACTATGTTTTCATTATGTTGTATGAAGTTTTCTTATTCTCATAATCGGAAGTGTTTCGACTCTTAAATCATTTTCAATACTAGGTACAATGTTGCCGATTTTGATGTGCGGCATAGAATTTTTTATTTTTATGGGACATTCTGTATATGATTTTGGTTTTCATTCTTCTGGTATTCCAAAATATCTTTCCTGGAATATATATTCATCATTTCTATAATTTTGTCTGTATTTTCAAATGAAACTTAGTAATGCATTGTTGCCAATTTTATTGAAAACTAAGGGAAGTTTCCATAGTTAAAAACTGTGTATTATGTTGTATGAAGTTTTTCTTCTTCTCATAATCGGACGTGTTTCTATTCTTGAAATAATTTTCAATGCTAGGTGGAATGTTGTCGATTTTATGGGATATTCTGTATTTGATTTTGGTTTTCGTTCTTCAGGTATTCAAAAATATCTTTCCTGGAATATATATTCCTGATATACCTATATGAAAGTAGTCAACTCGAACTTTTGAAAATTAGTTTATATTAGAATATATTTCACGATCTTTGAAATAATTAGTGCGTTGTTGTCAATTTTACTGAGAAAATCAGAAGAATATCAGATTCCTATCAAATGCGGTTCAATTAAAAAGATAATGAAAGAAGTAGAAAATATCTGGAAAGATGTGCTTGAATTGAGGTGAAGTAAACATATTAACATACCTATTGTCTGCTAAAAAATATTGAAGTAAATAAGACGTTCTGGTAGAACTGACAACACTGCCTGACTTGTGATAACAAGACACGTTGCTTTTTAAATTGATTCTGCTTCAATTTTGGAAATACAAAACAACTGTGCTATATTTTTCAATTTGAAAAAACCTGTGAGGTGTCTTATCTAACTACTGTTAAAATTTCACGACAATGGAGGTTTTAAATGGCGTAATACAAAAAACCTCTCGTCCTCATCATTCTCGTATGTCTATCACAAGTCTTTATAATTGCCGAGATCCTTATTTGGTCTTGTAACTGTTTAACCGTGCTCTTGCAAATGTGTGTTTGCGATTTTATAATTCAAAACGTAATCAAATGTTAAGCAACTCTATGCTGATATGAGTTTATAGAGCTATTTTAACGTGAAAGTTACGTAAACACTAGCATAACAAAGTAGGCTGATTTGAAATTTGAATAAAATTTAAGGTATAATTATGGAGTGACGAATTTTCTATTTAGGTATTCAACCCACGTCCATATGCTCCAGTTTTATATGTAACATTTTGTATAGGTACATGTGAAAAATTGTCTTTATAATCGTATTAGTTTTTGGTTGTTGCAGGTGCTATAATAATAATAATAATAAGATTTATTGTTTCCCTATTGTATCACACATATAATTGTAACAAAAATAGAGAAAACGTCAGCAAAATAGTTACTTAAATAGGTACATTCAGATTATCTGTAAAGAATCATAAATCGAACCGAAAGTTCTTCTCTCTTTTACAATGATTCTCCTCCGTTAAAATGAAGTTATACGGTTCAACTTTTACTAGAAAGGAGTATATTCTGTCTAATAATTGATGAGGCCGATACTCGATGTAAATCATAAAAAAAATAAAAAATCTAAGGTCAACAAGAAATAAAAAATCAGAAGTATATAAAATTAACTAGTTATAATAAGTGTTATATTGGTAGAACGATTAGAAGTTTTCAAATAAGAATTTCTGAACATAAACGTAGCTTTGATAATCAGAAAACAGTTTCACATTATGCAAATCATTTGATTAATGAAAGTCATATATTTCATTTCGATTCTGAAGTTTTGAATACCGCAAACAAGGGAATGAAGCTTAATTTGTTAGAATCACTTCAAATTAATAAATACAAATATTCTGGCAACCTTTTGAACAGCCAAATCGATCATACCTCAAGCCTCCTTCTCAATCTTTTCAAAATTACTTAGTTTACTATATAGTAGTTCAGTATGAATTGATCCCTTCTACCTGTTATCTACCTGTTTTCTTTGTATTCATAATTCAAGTTTATATACATATTGTATGTATTCGAGAAATGTCATTAGTCTGCACGTAGCATTTGAAAAAGGTGAATCTCATCGAAACGTACGTCATGCAGTATTATTTTTAATATATGTGTAAATCTTTGTTTAACAATAATTGTTTTATTAAGTATATTCTCTTCTGAAATTGTCAGTCGTCATCGAGAGCACACTAGTGATTCCAGAGTAAAGCATTGAAAATTTTGATATCCATGTATAGTGGATTATTCTGTGATAATGTTAGTCTATATAAGGGATTAAGGTATTGATTGGCCCTTCTTGTTTTATTAAGATTTGGATGACTTTCAAAGAGTTCTTTGTGATCTTTCATAAACTTCAGGCTATGATATTTATATACAGACCAGTCAGAGTTAAAAAATTGTCATGGATCTAATTATCATTTT
Organism: Henosepilachna vigintioctopunctata; assembly: GCA_030704895.1. NCBI lineage: Eukaryota > Metazoa > Arthropoda > Insecta > Coleoptera > Coccinellidae > Henosepilachna > Henosepilachna vigintioctopunctata. Next base: position 880,351 of record JARQZJ010000034.1, read on the forward strand.
CTGCTCTATAAATATGCATGTAACATGTGAGCTATTACCCCAGAATATTATAGCATATGATATAAGCGATTGATATTGATATAATACGTCCTACGACTTCTCTTTTAAAACCTGATGGATTATTGTTCAAATTGTGATTAGTAGGACCAGTAGAAATTTGATGTAGCCGAGACAATTGCAGATGCAGTAGCGAATACTTGATATGTATCTCTATTAGTTATGTATTGCTGTTGTGTATGCTGATGATTTAAAAATATATCGCAAAATTGAAACATATGAGGACTGCATAAGCTTACAGGATGGCCTCACCGCTGTTTCTGATTGGTGTTACCGCAATAAACTCAATATTAATGTAATAACGTTGTCACATTCACTAAAAAGAAACGGCCTGTACAATTTGACTAAACAATTAACGAAACGATTCTGACCAGGGTCTCCGAAATTCGAAGCTTCTGTACAATATTTGATCAGAAATTCACTTTTGTACCTCATATAACTAAAACAATTTCAACAGCATTCAAATCTTATGGGTTTATTGTGCGTAATGCTGGACACTTCTCGAATACAAAAACGCTTATACAATTGATTGTATGCGCTTGTAAATAGCAAATTAGATTTCAGATGTATAATTTGGCGTCTCATTTACAATTGTCTCAAAAATCATTTAGAGTCGATACAAAGAAAATTTCTCAAATATCTAATTTGGATGGAAGGTTACATTTATTCGGCCAGAGGATATAGTCAAACTGATCTGTTAAACAGGTTTGGAGCTAAATCACTCGATGTTGGCAGGGACTTGTTGTCTCTGAAGTTTTGTATAACCTCTTACATGGATATATAGACTGCCTTCCCCATATTGGCTCTATTAATTTTCATGTTCCTAGACAATGTTCTTAATTATATAAAAATAAACGGAATCCCAATAAACAATATACGCTATGCTGATGACACTGCCATCTTAACAAACGATTTGGAAGATCTACCGCAATTTATAAACAAAATGAATACGATAGGTAAGGAATATGGACTCAAAATCAACACCGAAAAGACAAAATTCATGATCATCAGCAGAGAACAGCATAATCAAGCCCAAATAATGATTGAGGATAAACCTATAGAAAGGGTCAATAAATTTAAATACCTTGGTTGTAACATTAATGACAAATTGGATAGCGATATAGAAATAAAAATACGGACGGCGATGGCAAGAACTACATTTATCAAATTTCAGAGATACCTATGTCGAAGAGAAGTATCATTAGACATAAGACTTCGTATGGTAAAATGCTATATTTGGCCCATAATAACATATGGGGCCGAAACATGGTCACTCAAAATAAAATCCATGAACCGCATAGAGGCTTTTGAGATGTGGACACTCCGCAGGTTATTAAAAATTCCTTGGGTGGACCGAATAACAAATGAGGAAGTACTTAGAAGAGCCGGCGTCGAGCGAGTGTTATTAAAAAATATAAAGCAACGCAAAATCTCTTATTTGGGCCACATACTCCGAGGCAATAAATATGAGATCTTAAGACTAATACTAATGGGTAAAATAGAAGGTAGAAGAGGTCCAGGCCGAAAACGGCATTCATGGTTGTGCGATATCAAGAACTGGTGTGGAGTGAAAAACGTGGGTGATATATTCGCACTAGCTACGGAGGGCCAATTACGTATTGTAGAATGAGTGGATGATCGCCTACACGCTGTAAGCGTTGGCACGAGAAGAAGAAGAAGACAATGTTCACGTTTAAGTCAATTTTTTTCATTGGGTACTCCGAAAACTAATTCTTTTGTACGATCACCAATTAGATATATGTGTTCGCTATTCGAGGAAGTGTCTGACAAATGCGATATCAACAGTGACTCATTTGGTTTCATTAGTCGGTTTTACTTGGACTCTTCATGTATACTGAATTCTGAAGTAAGCCTTATTCTTATTGTCTATTATTTATTATAATTACTTTTTTATTGATAATCATTTTTTAAACGATTGCATTATATCCTTAGGTGTTAATACTGTATATAATTTTTGAGACTATGTTTAAAGACTTATTATTATTAGTAAAACATCCTATTTAGTTAGAAGAAGTATCTGTAGTAATCCGCATTTTCTTGGATTTCTGTTGGAGAAAAATCTGTGTGAAACTTGGTTCTTTCGTTCTTTGACTATGGGCTTAGTTCGCTTTATCCTTGCTACTATGCTGCTACAAAGTAAGAATGCCAACGATATACCGAATGCTTGTCGTTTTGTTTTGAACAGCAAACTGTTCAAATTTGCTGTTCTTTTATTTTAATTCCAATATTATTCTTAATTTGACTTCGAGTCATTATTTTATCGTACTTTCTTTCTACTTTATTTTATCCTTGCTTGGATGCTGTGACAAGAAGAAGAATCCTGAGGATGCAGAATGCTTGTTGTCATTGTGTTTATCTTGCGTCAGTACGACAGAACGTCTACAAGAATTAATGAACTGATTTGGTTAAGTGTAGAACCGTTCGAGTACTCTACTGGTACTCCAGTATATTCTGTGATCTTGCATTCTTCTCCCACCTACTTGACAGATAAGCTTGTCACCAGTGGTAGTGGTCGGGGAGGCCATTTGAGGTTTGGGATCATGCAGGAAATTCCTAAATATCATTTGAGTGGTTTCAGAAGAAGTTTCACTCATAATGCAGTACCCGTTTTCAATATCGTTCCAATTATGACACTTGTTACCTTGTTTTCTTTTAATCGTTTTTACCTACTTCTTTGCTTATGACTCGCCGTGTTTACTAGAGTATTGACATTATGAAATTTGATTAAATTATGGACGAATTATTCTTTATTTTAATTTTTATTAAACTTCTCATTTTATAGGGGTTAAGTTCAGTAGCTTATACTAAACTTTTTCTCTTCTTATATTGTACTGTAATAGTATATAGTACTTTACGAAGGCAATTCTTTATTTTTATTATATAAGTGTAAATTGTTTTTGAAATATACGTTTTTATAGTAATGAAAGTATGATTGGGTACATTTGTGGAATCGGAAAAATGTAATGCGTTGTTGAAATGCGTTGTTATCGTGGTTTCAGTTTCATTTGTTGATCTTTTGAGCTGTATAATAAATATAGATTAGATAAATTTAATATATTATTAAATATATCCATAGCAACTAAATTTAAATATGTAACTTGTATCGAATCAAATTGAACGTAAATATGTAATCTGTGTCAAATTCTAATTATAGTAACAATGTTTCGAATATTTCGACGTGAAATCGTAAAGGAAAAAGTTAATATAATGTGAAAAAAAATAAATTCACCATTCTGGCCGAGAAAAAAATCGAATTAATTTTCCAAGTTCTATTAATATCATTATATCTACTTGAATGTCATGAAATGTAATGTGGCGAGTTTTACTAGAAAGAGAAATGTGATAACTTCCGATGACAACATTTAAGGTGTTAATTTGACTCGACTTCTGGAGGTTGAGGATATTGGCCTAGTATTTGATCAAAAATTCCCATTCATACCTCATTTCATCAATTGATTTTATCATGTAGTAAGGTTTATGGTTTCCTCGTCTGCAATGCAAGACTGTTCTCGAATTCCTCAACACTGGTTCATTTATTTAATGCCCTAGTGAGAAGCAAATTTAAGTATGGCTGTCTTATTAGGCGACCAATATATAATTGTCACATAAACCGCCTGGAGGCACTGCAGAGGAAGTTCTTGAAATGGCTCTCATTTCGAGAGGATGGTGTATATCCACCTAGGGGTTGTGCTCACGCTTGTTTGCTATCGAGGTTTGGCACTAGGAGCCTCCACACCAGGATAAGTTTGAATGCATTGAAATTTTTATTCAATTTGCTCAATGATAATCTCGACTATCCTGAGCTTCTGGGAAAATTTAATGTCTTTGTTCCTCAGGGGTGAAGTAGAATAAGCCAGACATTTTACTCAAAAACCCACAGAACCGATCTCCTCTCGCCATCACCGCTTAGCTTTGCATGTTTTATTGCAAACCAGGTATCAGCTGCTGTGATTTCCACTGGGACTCACTTGTTTCCATCATTTCCATATTTTAATCTTAACCATTGAGGTATATTGATTTCTTTCGGTTTGAGATCACAGATATTTGTTTTCTGTTTACTCATTGTTTAGAGATTCGTTGAATATTCAGATATTAATATTATAGATTTAGATTCTTATATTCGATATTTATTCGATATATTATTTTTAATACTGTATATGTTGTTATTGATATTATTGCCACCATATTTTGTATTATATTATCCATTATGTATTTTCCTGTAATTGGGTAGTTATCTGTTGGAAATGTTAGAAATATACTTCTAGTTTTAATCTTGAATTTAGGACAAGTTTTTAAAAGTAAAATTTCGAATTCAATTTCGACATAGTGTTAGTCCCAAAAAAAAAACTTTTTCATTCAAAATCATTGTGATTATTCACTCGTTGTTACATTTGACCGGATTGAGAATAGAGACCAATCAAAGAATTTTAGCAGCTAAATATCTGAGAAAGTACTCAAATTAATTTATTCATTAATAATTTCACCAGGATAAAATTATTTGAACACATTTCTGAATGTTACGTGTTGTTACGTTTCCCAAGACGATTGAAATTAATATCCCTAATTGAAAATGAAAACCCGGTGAAAAAACTCGTATCGCTTTCTCCAAAACTTCGTTAATTCGGCATTTTCGTTCCCCTGCATTTTAGTGTAACTTTTATGTCTTCCACATGACTCACCGCGGTACTTGTTTCTCACGAGCACGCCCAAAAAATCTACACCCTAAAAATTACACAAAGCGTAGGCGGCGTCACATTTGCATGGCAGACTCGGAGCCGCGAGAAGCGAATGTACGAGGTGAATGCGACACTTAATGCGACTGTCCCTCGTATAGTGCAATATCTTATATTCGTTAAGGTCATAAGAAAGTAATGATTGACTAAGTTTCTTTCCTTCTAAATATGGACTGCCCAAGTCTGACGTCATAGTGACTCCAGACAAATGAGTTTATTACAATAAGAATATATTTCCAACTACTCAGTTACAGGAAAATACATAATGAATAATCGTACTGCTTTCTTGAAGTAATCAGACTGCTTTTTGAGCAAATCATTATCCATTTTCAGCGAATTTGAGTTAATTTAATATAACGATTCTGCTTGAAAACTTTTCATTCAAAACATAGGTTCCAAAACAAAATATATAAAGGAGAAGTCTTATTGTCTCGCCAAAAATAAAAAAACACGGAATATAACATTAATTTCAAATCTTCAAAGTTTCAATAATTAGATTAATTGAACGAAAAAGAGTGAATAATGGTGGGTAATTGATAATTAAGAGGTCTTGAAGTTAATTAATATTTTTGATGGAACAATATTGATAATATGTAAGATATAATAATGTATTTATTTAGCAGAATTGCTACATCATATTACAAAATATAGTAACTAATTACAAGTTAATTGAAAATTAAAAATATTGAAAAGTAAAATACTGTGAATTTAGTAAAGTACCAATATATGTAAATAACATAATATAGTAGAAAAACAAAAACCTAACTAATATTAAATGATAATCATCAATTATAGTACTAGCAAAAACAAAGTCCAATTGAATTAGAGTGACTTTAAACTGTATTATTGCATTTGGTTGAGAAGAACGTTCTCAAAAGTCTTTTAAATACTTTTAAACTTTCACAGTTGTTTATATGTGCAGGAAGTCCATTAAATTCAATTGAACCTTTATACAAAAAAGATTTTAGCTTTTTTGTAGTGTTACATTTTCCAAGTATAAAGTTTGTTTTGAATCTCGTATTATAATTATGTACATCTTTGAATAATCGAACTTTATCACTAATGTAGGTTGGTAACATATTTCTTTTCAGTTTAAAAATGAACACTTATACATTAAACACAACTCTTTGGCGAACAGATAACATATTTAACGCATTAAGCATGGATTTGACAGGTGTATATCTATTACATTTTAATATAAATCTCATAGCTCTATGTTGTATTTTTTCTAATCGACTTATTTGATATTGAGGACAATTAAACAATAAGGAACAACAGAATTGTAAATGAGGAAGTGCAATGGCTTTATGGAGTGACAACTTTGTACTCATAGACAAAGATTTGCCGATTCGTGATGAGAATCCTACTTTTTTCGAAAGTTATATAATCTGCGTGTGCGTGAAAGTTTAAATTCGAATCCAAAATTGTACCCAAGTATTTGATATGTTATATAATATACATTAAAAAAAATCATCAATGCCGATTCATAATGAATTGTGTGTATCATTTTTATTGATAAATTTGACGAGGTACCATATTTTCAAATGACAAATCAACAATTTCAATCATTTAAATCATTTCAATACTTCGCTGTGACAGGCAAGTTGCAATACTTTCAAAACGACCTTCGTATAACTTTACTGTCGAGTGTTTAAGTCGCAATGGAAGAAGAAATCATACACTGTTAGTTGTACGTGTAGAACGCACAGTCCGATGCCAGGTTAACGACCCATCCTAATCTTAGAAGTGTTGAATACTCTTGATGTTTTATTTATACAGCCTATCTATAAACATTTATTAATCTTGTGTAATTTTATTCGCTTGTTCTTTGTACGATTCTAGCGTTTACGAAAAGTATGATTTCCTTAGAAAACGTTTTTATCTATTTGTTCCTGATTTGTTCACGCGTACTTCGTACCGTGGCGTGACGAATGCCGTTCTAAATTTTGGGAATGCGTGCCATAAACATTTCGGCGAATTTGAAGTAAGAAATAAGCAGAAGTCATTTATACTCATATCAAAACAAAGTATTTCTAAGGAAAATACTGGAGAAACGATGAAGTTATAATTTTTTTTGTTTATTTCTTCAGATTTTGTCGAATTTAGAATTAAAACCTCTAGATTGTCCATTCTTTTGTCTGTTTCGATCAATTTCGAGCCTTTTCCCATGAAAAAAGTCACTCAAGTTTGCTGTTCTTTCATTGTAATTCCAATATTTTATTCTTATTTTATTAGAACATTTTAATTTCAATTCGAAGTTCATCATATTATAGTATTTTCTTTCTATTTTTTGAAATGTATTAATTTTCGCAAAAAATATTAATTCCTTCAAAGAATTGGTATTGGGTACTTTCAAAAATATTTTCAAAATTTGTGAATTGAAAGTACCCCCTGAAATATAAGAAAAGGAATAATGCAAATTTAATGTGATTAAGTGAAAAAAGGCAACAAATAAATAATTTTGTCGGGCAAATTGAACAATTAAATTCAACAGGCATTATAATATAAGATTCAAAACTTCGTCTAAAATGAAAAAGTGGAATATTTATTTAACTTAAAGTAATAAATTGAGTTTGTTTGTATGATCTCTATTCTAAATGTAAATTTTATTGAAACTGAAAAAAGTTTCATTAAAACCTAAAGACATAAAAAAATATAACATAAAATTACCTAACAAAACGTAACATAACATAACATCACATAACAAAAGACAATACAACATAATAAAACATAACATAACACAACATAACATAACAGGTAACATTCTTGTTACCTTTCACGATCTTTTACTATTAGAGGATGAATATTTCAGTTTATTTCTCTATAAATAAAATTTTTGAATGAATATTTCAGTTAATTCCTCTATAACCTAAATTTTTGATACAACTGTAATGTAAATTTAACTGAAATTATTCACCAAAGTTTGACATGTTTCTTATTTCACCGCATTTCGATTACGACCCAACGAAAGAGTTGGCGGAGTGCGTTCTTTGTTCTTCGTAGGGACCATGGAGGAAGTTCTAACAACCATCCGAAAGATAGGAACAACGTTTTCCTATTATCCGGTCGACCGCCTTCATTAATCGTTTTTTATTGGGGTTTAAAAGGCGTAGGGGTTGAGAATGCAATATAATGGCAAAAGGACCCAGGCACTTTTGCCCATCACCATAAATAAACAGAATAGTGCTAATACACAGAGTGGCCGTAAAAATCGGTGGTATAACAAACGAATTCCAGCCGTTCGTAAAAAAGACAATATAATTAGTTTTTTGCTAATAAAACTAAGGAGGTTTATCAATTTTCTCAACGAATTGAACGATGTGTAAGTACATTGAAACATCTGGTATTATTGAGATTCATACTCATTTGAAATAATAGTACGAGTAATATGCTATCCGAAGAAGATCAAACTGACCGAAACGTGCGTTATTTTGAAGTTACTTTCTTTATATTTAAGTTAATTTCTAATGCAAACAAAAATATTAATTTTCAAGTTCAAATTGATCATCTAAAGTGGACTTTATACGAATAAATATTTGTACAATATAATTTTAACATTCAGTATTCATAGTAAATTTATTTCCATGTAATATGTATATTACAAGTATTATATACCAGAAAATTAAAGAATTATAGATTCTTTGTATTTTATATGAATTATCGTATTTTTTAAATTGAAATTCTCATTTCTCAGCATTCTTTAGAATCAATCAGTTCTAATGTCTTCGTTATTTATTTTATAGTGTCGAATAATGTCATTTGTCATTATCAAGAGAAATATTGGTAGAAAAAAGGTTTACTAAACATAAAACGAGTTATATTTCAATTAATATTTTAGAGGTTGTATAAATAAATAATAATTGATAATTGCATTGTTTCACAAATTTTTCTATATTTATATGCTCCAATTTTTCGCAAATATCTGAAAGAATTGTTTTCAATAGAAGTCCAATTTCAGAGGGTCAAAAATAAAACATATATTCATATATTGATCTTGTAAAAACTTAATATAAATAATATGCTATATATTTTATGGCTAGGTCAAAGAAGAATACTTTCGGATTGTTCATAATTCACTTTATGTCACTATTTCGTGTACGGCTTGGAGAAAAACTTGATGAGATAATGTAAGTCCATAGATTTAATTCGGTCTAAAATTAGCTACTTCTATTGAGGAATTCCAAAGTAATATTGAGAAATTCCTCTGCCTTATCGTTGTGGACCCAATGACCTGCCCCTTTCACAAACTTAAACTCGCTATTCGGGAAAAAAGTCTTTATTTTCTGTATATCTTGCTTCTTAACAGCACCTGACTCTTCACCAGCAACGAACATTGTAGGCCCACCGTATACTTTGCCCTTTTTGAGCGGGAAGTTTTCTAGATTCTTATAGTCTGCGTAGAGGGTTGGTAGATTCAACCTCCATCCGAAACCCTCGTCCGATTTAGTCACCAGGTTAGTAAGTAAGAATCTCCGCATTTCCCTCTTGGACACTCCGTTCTGTATGAGCTGGAAATCCGCTTTAGCTCTAGCTTCAGCTAACGAGACACCACGTGGTAAATTCACATCCATCATGGCTTCAATCAAGGGTGACAAATTTCCTATTTTTATAGATATCGGAGAAATGTCTTCCACTATAAGTTTTCCAACTAAAGTTGGATGATTCAAGGCCATTAACATGGCAGTAGCGCCTCCCATCGAATGTCCCAGCAAGCACGCTCTATCGATCTCCAAGTTCTCCATGAGTACCTTTAGGTCTAGCACCAGCATCTCGTAGTTATGTCTATTGTGGTGCGGACTATCTCCGTGATTCCTGGCGTCTACTGCTACGATCTTCCTCGGCGGTTTCGTCTTCTCGTAGTATTTCTTGCATAAGGTGTTCCAGTTTGATTTTGCACCGAACAACCCGTGCATTATAATTAGAGGATTGGCGAAAGTTTCCGAAGAAGTTGACTCGTAAGTTACGTAAGCTAAATTCACATAATCAGGAATGGCATTTCCTCTCTGTATGTAGTATCTGCTGAATTTTAAACTGCTCGATCGAAATTTGTTCAATGTCTTCAATAAAGTCATACCTTTCAAAATGACAATTTCATAATTTGAGCTAACATCGAATGCCAAAGTCATAGAAGGCAAAACTAGTTATCTGGTAGAGTAAAGATTCCAAATCTGGGGGCCCCAGGTAACTAACTAAAATATGAGGCGTACAGTAATTTTTATTAAAAATTGACTTGTATATGTAAATGGAAAAATAGGGAAAAATGTAACTTGCCTTTCTTGTAGTCTTCGTTGCGAATTTCATGTATGATTTAAAATCAATGATGAATTCTACCACATAGTTATTGTAGTCGGTAACTTTCAAGCTTGTGGCTTGAACTGGCCAAAAACTGATTTAGTTATTAACTGATTAAACTAATTTCAGTTATATTGTATGTCTTGATTTTCAAACATGATACTGCTGAAGGAATTATAGTTCAATACCTTCTGTTACTAGGCAAACAAACCTCAGGAGCCAAACCTCTTAGGTTATCATCTACCTATCAACTTACCACCATGCAAAAGTGACTTTTTCCCACTATCTGTACTGTTGATCTATACCTGGATGATGTTTGGTATCGCGAAAATTTCTTGAGTTACTTATAAAAAATTCATCCTGGGAATATTTGTAAAATTCTCATTTTTTGGAGCCTAAAAGACTTAGTTCGACTAGTTTGGATCCGACAGTGTTGATTAATTATTTTTTCAATATTCTTCAAAAAGTACATAAAAATCAGCTCTGAAACTTTAAAAAATCTGAGTTGGGGTGGGGTTACATTTGACGACTGATATTTTTGATTTTATCAGCTTCAAAAGCTAAGACTGCAGTACATATTGGAAATATATTTCAATTCAATCTTCAACAACGTAAATTATTACCAAAAAAAATCGTGGTGTAAGGGGTCCTGAGAATCATTCCTTGAGAGGAAATAATATAAGGGTTGGAATAAGTTAAATTAATCGGTATGTCCAATTTCTCGAGATAGACAAGTGAAAATTGGGCATTACATTCAAAATAATAATAATAAATTCTTTATTCTCAACAGGTATATACCCAATTACAGAAAATAAAAACATAATGTTGAATAATAACTAAATAAATGAAAAGAAGAAATATAACAAAGAGCTCAGTCTAATCTAAAAAACCTACAATTGTTACGAATAACTAAATAATAAAATTAAATGAAATATTACAAAGAACTCAATATAAATCAATTCATTTTAGTCGATTTTTTTTTTCACAAAACTCCTGATAATAACCTCTATGGAGTTAAAGTGAATGTCACATTTATTTGTTATTTTTATATTTATGTTTTATTTCTTGTTGTTTATATATTTATTTGTTTTATTTCATCTTTGTCGTAATTTTCTTTTTTTTTAGAATAATATACCTTTGCTTTCAGTTAGTTACTATGACCATAAATTAATGTCATATATAAATAATAATAAATATCATTATTATATTATTAGCAAATGTATTGAATGTAGACTCCATAAACCAAATGGGGGATTGTATTAGCGAGTTTGTCCTTGGGAGTCTTTTGGTGGGATAATTCTGTAGTACGAAAATTTTGACTAGGAACACGAAATTTCAAATCGGACAAGAGTCCACTTTGAAATTAATGTTTATAAGCTAGTGTAAAATAATAAATTAAAATCAATACACTTTTTCTTGAGTTTCACTAAATATATTAAAAACTCTACATAGGTTTCGGATAGATAAACCATTATCAAGACAGTTAATTTTAATTTATTGGAGTGTAAATTATTCTGATTTTGAATTTCATCCCTTATGTTGTTACATAGGTGATTAATATTGAATTAGAAATTGAAATTTTCATTTTATATTGCATTTAAAATTGAAGTATAAATTTGAAGTATAATGCGAATTACATATGAAAGAAATTTAGTGAAATTGTGCTTTGTATATTGCTTTATAACCTGAAATGTACAATAAGGCCGTATTTATTATAGTACTATAATAGAGGGAATATAGTACTATAATAGAATACTATAATATAGAAGGTGACTGTGTCATGCTTCAAGTCGTCAGAAGCGTTGCCTGTTCGTTATTCTAATGAAATGATTGGACAACAAAACTATAATTTTCTGCAAAATCACATTGTACGAGAATTTAACCTTCATCGATAGTCTCTCTCCTTCAGAGTTTTAAAATAAAGCGCCTGTTCCTCTGCAATGTAAACATGAGGTTTCAAAAGGTCCAAAGCGTCGCATAGGTAACTCATCTACAAAATTATCAGAAGATACAACTCATCTTGAATATTTTGCGAAGTTTCACTAGATGTTTGACTGCATTGCATAATGTCTTCATGCTACTGGAGGTATTTCGTTCGAAAGTCGTTTCCTACAGAAGGCACATACGTAAATTTCTCGTGAAAAGCCCTAGTTATGAGCTAAACAATCAGATATTTTCCTTGAATTTTTATATTTTCGATGAAGTACCAAGCGAAATGGGTTAAAACATCGATCAACGTACGGCGCCATTATAATAACAAGGATTATTATAATTAATTATTAAAATTATTTCTATGAAACTTTGCAGTAATATAGCTAAGACATAAGAATAAAACATAGGCTATAATTTATAAAGATTGGACATACCGGGCGTGCGAAAGCTAGCATATTATATTGATAATCTTTATTCCACATCCATATACGCTGAAACGAGATAAAATCTTTATAAAGTTGCGAGTTTTAATACAATATCGCGCAAACTACTCGACTTTGCAAGCGTCAGATAAAACGCCCATTGCGACGAGTTCACAGCTTCATTCCAACAACCAGTGGCCTTCTTGTAAAAAGGACCAGTTCTAGCATATATTCCCATTGTAAAGTTGCAAAAATTACAAAATAAACGAGTTTTGCGTTGTTACAATGTTTTCTTATCATGTTATAATTATTATATCATAGCACTTATACAAGACATGTCGTACAAACCAATCTGAGCTAGCGTCAGATATCATATGTATATTAATCAATCTAACTCCTAAACTAATAAAGAACCCATTATGAATTTTCTAGGGTATTTTAAGTATACTTTAAGGCTATATTTTGAGAAACAAAATTTTATAAAAAATTGGTTGAAGTGACTGAAATTCAAGTTTGAAAAGTTTACTTCCGGTTTTGGACATGAAAAAAAGTTTTTTTTTCAAATTTCATTTTATTGTTAAAAAGAACAGTATTTTCCAATATGTACCGCTATGTTGAATGTTTTATTGTAAATTTGTTAAATTGGAAAAACTACTTTCAAAAAATTGATATAAGAATTACGTCAATTCTTTAGAAACCCATAATTTGTGAAATATACATTATACATAAAAAATATTTTGTGTTCACATTCATACGTACTAGAAGTATAAATGAGCTTTTTTTCCTGTCCGCTTCACGTGAAATGCCCCAGTAGCCATTTCTACTTGACGGTTCACTGAATGGATGACGTGTTGAATGAAGAAGAAGATGGATTTAAAGTTTAGAATTGCTTCAATTCGTTTAGAAATTAATTTCAGCTTCCCATTTGATTCGGTTTCGGTTGGCCTTGAGAATAACTATCAAGGCAGAAACGGTTACGCACCGGCAGATAAGGGCCGGTGAATTTGCATTCACCAAAATAAAATGCAGCCAGGCTAGACATCGCGAGTGATAAAATAGAAAAGACTTGCTCAACTCGCCGGAAGTGAGGTCTGTTATAGGCCTCCACTTCCGTTCATTACATTAAATTTGCCCTCTTCTGTCTCATCGCATTTACTGAGACCGAAACGTTGACGATCGCTATCGTTGTGTCTAGGATCATAGTAGGCGCAAATGGGGGTTTTTGGTGGGGTTTTTTGTCAACTGGGGGCGATTGAAGATTTTTATATTGACACCGACTGAAAAACAAGACTCAAACATAACGAAATAAACGTTTAATGGTGTTTGCGTTTACTTGATGTAAATCCATTATAATTGAATATAGACTTAAATTTAAACACTTGAACTTATGATTTACACTTTATTCAATACATAGCGTGACGCGTTTCGTCGTTACAAACGACTTCTTAATTCTTGATTAACTGTGCTGTTTGATATTTTTAATATTCTGATTGGTATGTTTTGTTCTAAGCGTTATTTCTGCTTCGATACCAATTTGTTCTAGACACTTTTGCGACACGGGGGTTCTAATATTATGTTTGAATCCTTTCGATAATGAACTTTGTTCATTTTCCGTAAATTGTGTATCTGTACAATTAATAAATCTATCAAAAAACTTATGGTTAGAAAATTTCGTTCAGGTCTAACGGAATGTGTTGTAAGTTTACTTTTAATAAGTAGGTACATCTAGTTTGCGCTTTTGTCTGGAGAATTTGCTATGAACGATACTGTTAACTTTAGATGTAGTATTACTATCTTAATTCTCAAATTCTATATAATGTAATCAAAATGATAATTCAGAATGGATTACCTTGAGATATACATTAGAAATATCTCTCTGATTGTACTGTATTTTGCAGTCTTCTTTGATCCACGCTTTCATTCCTTGTATGGCCCCTCTACTTGCCGAACTGCTGGTGTTATTTGTCCTTAGTTTGATGTATTTGGGGAACACTTCTTTCTTCAGGCATGCCATTCTGTAAGCATCTTAAGAAGTCGTTTGTAACGACGAAACACGTCATGCTATGTAGTCAATAAAGTGTAAATCATAAGTACAAGTGTTTGAATTTAAGTTCATTTTCAGAAATAAACGTTTGATGATTTCGAAATGCTTAGAAAATAATTAAGTCAGTAAGTTTATTGGTGCAATACAACTTACATCACTGTTTTTACACAAGCCTTAATATAAAATATAATTATTAAAATAATAAGTAAATATCTAAAAAAATATATTGATATATTTGTCCTCAAATCAACAGAAGATGAATAAGTTTGATCTTATACTTGAAAAGTCTATAGGAAAAAATCAGTAAAACTATAAATTACGATTTCTATCAGAATATTCTTCAATATTATTCTGGACTATTGATAGATAGGGTGCGAATTTTTTAAGGCAAAGCATTGAAAAATTTCCAATGCCAGTAGTTCGGACCATTGTAGGACCTGTTCAACTTTGTGCAATAATAATAATAATAAGTTATTTATTCTCAACACGTATATTTTTCATAACAGGCAAAGCGTTTAATTTTCTCCCATCTCCAACATTTTTTTATTCATTGGATAGATTCGTTCGTTACTTTGTGATAAGCATAATAATAATAAGTTCTTTATTCTCAACAGGTATAATACCCAATTACAGAAAATAAAAGAACTAAATAAATGAAATGAAAGGAAATATAACAAAGAACTCAAGGTAATCTGAAAAAACAAAAAAGTAACTGATAACTAGATAATAAAATTAAATTAAATATTAATTTAATTTTAATTAATATTTAATATTGAGACCCTATAACATCTAAAACAATAGTTTCAATGTTGATCTCTGTCATATCCTAGAATCAAGGATGAACAAAAGACAACAAATATAAAAGTAAATCAAAAATAAAATACTTGGTTTAAGTTTCACTGAGTATATTAACAACTCTACATATGTTTCTCATATTACCGGAGTTGATATTCTAGAATACTCTTGATAATGGGCTAACCACCCGAAGCATATGTAGAGTTTTCAATATACTCAGTGAAACTTAGACAAGTGTTTTAATTCACTATTATTTAATAAATGTGTCTGGTCATAAGCGAAACCTTCGTGTCATTTATTAAATATCATAAGTAACTGTTTATGTAACTGTCTTATTTGTCAACTGTTTGTTTTGTTGTTTTTATTTATTTATATTTTGATTATTTCTCAACATTAAATGGGAAAAATTATTCATTTCTTATTATTTAATCTTTGTAAAATTATAACTTTAATTTTCCACATTATTTTTGGAAATTTCGACATAATTTATCAGTCCAATATTTATGTTTTGATAATCTTTTTTGTGATGTTTGGCAACTTCACCCTTTTTCTAAGCACGCCGTCACTGTTACCAACCAACCAACCGAACGGGTTCCTAAATCATTGTGTATATATTATGCCTGAGCTCTGGCAACACGGCAAATTTGGTTGTTATTTTCGTTTCTCTTACCTCTTAACGCGATTTTCATTATAATTTCCAAAAGAGATGTGGGTAATATTGTGTAACTGGGGATTATGTCGAAAGAGAATTGATGTAAGCATGAATAATTCACAATTTTGGCAGTATTTGGGTAGTGAAATGCATGTATAATGCGGGCGTTTAAGCACAGAACATTAGACGTTTTGAAGATTAACTTTGGAAAAAACGATATATTTTAATTACATGTTCTAACAGTATAATAATACTAACAATAGTTTATTTCGAATTATAAATATAGAATAATAATGATAAGCATATATAAAAATTCTAAATATTGTTTCATTATGGATATTAATTTTCTCCAAGTATCGGCCTCATCAATAAGCATATATTTCCAACAGGTAATTACAGGAAAATACACAATGAATAATAAAATACAAAATATGTTGACTAAAATATCAAAAATAACATAGATATGCAATATTAAAAAATAATAATAATAATAAAAAGCATTATCAAATATAACAATCGAAATATATAATATCGATATCTAAATATTCAATTCTTTAACTGATTCTCTAAACAATGAGTAATAACTCAACAAGAAAACAAATCAATCAGAACTCGGAAGAAATCAAGATACCTCTATTGTTAAGATTTAAATATACATTAATGATAGAAACAAGTGAATACCAGTGCAAATCACACCAGCTTGATACCTGGTTTGCAATAAAACATGCAAAGCTAAGCGGTGATTGCGAAAGAAGATTGGTTGTGTGGGTTTTTGAGTAAAATGTCTGGCTATTCTAGTACACCTCTGAGGAACGAAGAAATTAAGTTTACCCAGAACCTCAGCACAGTCGAGATTATCATTGAGCAAATTGAATAAAAATTTAAGAATTAAAAAAAATCAGAAAGATAAATTAGGAATTGTTTGAATGACATTTGACAGTTGCGACAACCAATAAAAACAAAATTCCCTGAAAAAGCTTATGGTAAAATTGATAACTTTTCAGTTTCGATTGGAGTTAATGCTGATTGAATATTTGGCATGGATACTCTTCAGTTGAGAAGGTGGAAAAACGTAAAATTTATCTATTACAAGTTTCATTTATTTGCAAATAATGTTAGACTGATATATCAGGTGATGAACTAGCTAAAAGAGAGGTTGATCATCGTTATCCATTGATCCTGATCATCACTCGACATCACTAAGACAAATACAAAATATGCTACAATTCCAATACCTTACCGAAAATATCGGAAGATGATTGGCAAACAGTGAAAAAAATAAAAACAAACCTACGAGTCAAAATCCATAACTGAAAAACTGCTAAATCTGTGAAGGGCTTAACTAAGCACTAAAAAAAAGGCACCTGACAATCCAAACCTGAAGAAGCTGAAGTTCAATTTTTCATCATGTTAAAGTAACATTGATTCAAACGAGGGTTTTAATTTTCAAACTAGATTTTTAAATTTTTTATGTTAATTCATTCAAGTACTCTACAAAATATCTTTGGACCTTTTTAATTACCTCTCATCAGTAATACTAATGGTGTACTGTTGGCAGCATTGGTTTGATCATAACCTCAATTTTCAGTGCATTCCTATCGTTGTCACGTTTTGTTTTAGTGCAATTTACTTAAGTAATACATGTTGATGTCTCAGTATCGATTTTTTCGATACAAGATTGCTACAAATTACGAATAAAATCATTTTTTATAATTTTGGTCCTTTATTGAATATCTGATGTTAAACATAGACGAATTAAGTTTTGTTTTTGTCGTGTTTAAGAATGACAGATTCCATCAACTGCTCTCAAGCCCCATTTCCATGTTGAATAACACCCGAGTTTGATGCTGCTGTTCCCTCTGCAACCACTCTCAAATTAGCCCTCATCGAATACTTGCGACATATGCGTAGATTACGCCGGTGCCATTCGATGTTACAAACATGTCGAATGCTTACCTTCTCGTGAAAAAATTACGTAAAAACGCTTTCAGCCATATGGTGGATCTGGAGAACCGTCGATAGGCGTTCTGCAGGTGCCCTCCGTTCCCATAACCCTTTTACGACCCAGATTTCTGTCTAATGAACCCCACCAGGAAGGGATGATGGGAGTGAGGGATGATGCGTTTGGCATAGATTGCCTCCGCTTTCTCGCAGGTAGAAGTGGACCCAGAAAGAATGAGAATGATTAAATCAATTATATTTGGGGTTTTACGTGATTTAGATAGTTGATGACCGGATGACCTAGATTTCGTTGTAAATCTACTGTTAGAGTCGGCACAAAAGGTGCAACCCTTTGCTGGATAATGGGGATTTTATATTTGCGCAGTCATCGATGCGTTTGTATTCCACTTATCGAAGTGTTTATTATATATTTGTAGGTTAGGTAGGATGTAGAATGTTTAGGATTTAGAATTTTATTATTTCCACCTGTTCATTCGATGGTTGTAGTGAAATAACCTAAATTGGGTAATCGTGCTAGGGAATTTTGATTTTAGAAGTTGTCAGGTCTGGGCATTTACTGAAAACAACAATTATAGGTTATAAATTTTATTATTGAAAGTACAATATGTTCTTCTATGATTTTTAACAATACTTTAATGAATAAATTAATATTTTATATTTCGATTTATTCTGGTCCTACTAGAATATTCTCATATATCATGAGAATTTTCTGATACAGGGATAAATAATTTGTTTGCAGTTCTCGTAACGAGATGGTTTAGGTTGGCTATGCGATAAAACATTCAAGATTCTCAATATAGTTGTTTCCATAACTTTTATCGAAAAAAATTCTATTTTTCGTATAGTAAATTTCATTCTTGAGGTTGTCATAACTGGTTAGTGGTTCAAATTTTTAGAGGTTATGAAATTGAAATTGGTAATCTTATTAATTTTGTTTTGATCAACAATGATATTCTGTTAACGAAATATGATATTCAAAATTTTTAGCCAGACATTAAGTAATCAAAATCTACGATTTAATTCATATTTTTTCAAGATGAATTATAGTTGTTCTGAAAATTATTCAAGTTACGTATTCCATGAAATATTTAATTAGAATAATAATGATAATATTTATTCAGCTGAAGCTTCACAAAAAAATCTACATATTTTGAACTGTCAATTTTTAGTTACATACCTATCTCATTATTTAAAATACACTATCGAAGATCACGCTTAAATATCTTAATACTAGTACTAGTTTTCAATATACTTGGTAAATTATTGAAAGTCGTAGTATATGCTTTTTTAGATTTAGAAAGCTTTTAACTTTGGATATAAGAACTATCAGTTTTTCTAGTACTATACCAATGCACATCACGGATATATATTACTTACTTTTTTTATTACATCACTTTGTTTTGATTAAGCAACTGATTTTTCATTTTAAATATAAATATATATGAAGCAAAGAGTATTCTTTGTTTAACTGACATTAGTTCCAAAAAGTTCAGGATAATTTTAACAGAGGTATACCAATTGCACTTCAAAAGTGTTCGCATGGCTCTATTCTGTAACTTTTGTAATTGTTGAATTTTTTCTTCAGTCAAACCAAATAACAATGTGGAGCAATATTCGAATAGTGGTATTATTATTGATTTGAACAACAATAATTTCACATATGTCAAAACTCAATTTTTCGTCTAATAATGCCTTAATATTTTACTGTTTCTACTCTTCTAATTTTTTGTTCATTAATCTTTATAGTTATATCCTCATTTTTATTGGTTTTACTTTTGCCCAAAACTATGAAGTTAGATTTTTGCACATTTAGAGATAAGCTATTGTCACATAACCATTAATTAATTGCAGAAAGGTCTCTATTAATCCCCTCTGTCATATTCTTAATCATACTATTAATATGAGAATAAAGGCATTAAAGAGTTAAACCTTCGTCGACTCAAAAATGAATTACTTTTTGGTATATTATTTTGTTTTCTAGGGCCAAACATTATTTATATTCCTAAATAACTGACGAATATGTATTTATTGATTTTAAAAGCACAATGTACAGCTATAAAACCTTACATTAATTTACAGTAACAGTATTATGAATGATTTTTTCGATCGATATCATATAACCTGGGTTGGAGGTCAGTTCAAATGTAACTCCTACAATCTATGAGTTACTTATGAATGGTATATAATAACCTTGTATTACTGAATCGAAGTGGAAGAGTAAAAATGTTCTTGGAATAGTGATATAAAACAGTTCAATCAATGTAATTCACAAGTGTCAATTTTGTAACTATCGATCATATTTTAAAATGACAGTTGTGACATTTTATAATGAATAACGTATCTTACATCGATTTATTATTATGTATTTATTAATATCTTGAAATTTGAAGGTTTTATACACGAAAGGAAAAATTGTCGATGATAACTTAACCTCCTTCAAGTATTAGTAATTAAAGCGATTAAAATATGGGTTAGAAGAATTGATAACTGAATCCTTGATATGTATTTTTTAAGACTGGTTTTCACTTTTTAGCAAGGCTAAACTAAAAAACTTTTAGAAAATAAACTAAAAAACTTATTTTTTAACACCAAACTAGACATATACTAAATATCTAAAGATATTTATTTATTTACCATACACTGTTTTACAGGACAAGTCCTAATTACAAAATATGAATCACAACTGATGAAATGAAATATAATAATTATAGGACTAAAAAAAAACTTAAATGCTGACTAAACTTATACATACATATAAATTTAAACACACAAATACATATACATTCACATATTAACACTTATACACACATAATTATATGAGTGAATATGAATTCTCTTCGTGGATACATATAAATGATTGTTTTATCAGAGATTATGTATATCAAGGAAATTTGCCTTAATATCACTAACAGAACAGTTGAAAATATCCACCTTAGCTCCCAAAATATTACATTGTTCAAACATCTTGTGCAGTGGCGAAAATTTTAGAACAATAGTTCTAGCTGCTGGAAGGTAGAACGTGAATGCGCTTCTGAAAGAAACTCTTGGTACAATAAAATTAAGCTTTTGCAATAATTCCTGACATTTCCCTTTATTGTTAATTATTTTATGCAAGAATATTATCGCATGGCATTTCCTTCGCGTACTGAGTGTGTCCACATTATGTCGACTTGTAAGCGTTTCATGTTGTATGCCTATACGTGGATATATTCCATCAATTCTGAAGCTCAAAAGTTTCAGGAACTTTCATTGTATAGACTCCAGCTGATCAATGTGTAACTGATAACCAGGATTCCAGACTGTTGTCTGGAAGATATAGACGTTACTGTATATTACAGGAAGATAGTCAAATAATCATCCATCTTGCATAAAGTTGATTGAAAGTGAAATCGCTGATCTGTTAGTGAAAAACATTGTTTAATATACAGTAAAAGCTCTTTATTCGCGGAGTATACGTTGCGAAAATATGCCGCGAATACAGAAACCGTGAATATCGAATGGTAATTTATATGAGATATTAGGGGATACGTGCCTGGGCGACAAAATGAAAAAAGGATATAAAAAAAATTAATTGAAATGAAATTTTTGATCATATTGATGAATTGTTTTGTTCAGGCTTGGGCAATAGTTCAAAGAATTTTGTAATTTTTCTTTCTTGGCAGTTTTTAAAGGTTCCTTCAATTCATACTGATATTAAGCAATGACTTTAGCAATTTGCTTTAAAAATAAGACTTCAATCCATAGACGAATCTGTTTTCATAACTAAAAACACAATGCTCATTAGCCATTCTTACACCTTCACTAAAAATTTTCAAATTTAATGTCACGTTTCCTGTGCTTGTTGAAGCTCTTTCTCAATAACAGAGTTCTAACTCTGGATCTTCGGAGACATCGATATCAGCTTCAAATCTATTGCAACAATGAATAGGTATATACAAATATTGGTCGAAAAATGTTGTTGAGTTTAACATTTTAAAATGGGGTAACACGCCGAAATTGGCAAGTATTTATTATAAATTTTGTGAAAGCAAGAAAAGTGTTTTTATTTAATGTACCCACCTTGCAGTTAGACTAGCAGGTAGGAATAGCAAATTATAATACGAAGAAATGAAGATATTTATAAATACGTAATAGCATAAGAACTTTGATAGTTTTTCTTAATAACATATTTTATACAATTGTCAATTGTGAACTTGAATCTTATTACATTTTTCTTGAATCGTGAGAAACACAGAATTGAATCTATGGTAAGACTTAGAAACTCGTGGGTTCTCTAATCAGGTAATTCAATTGTAAACAGGTATTTCAACTCAATAGTCCTAAAGAAACTGAGCATACGGTATAGGATTGAAGGAATTTTTTATATAGGAATATAATGAAGTAAAAACAAAATAAATGGCGTGAACTAAGAATGTACTTGTTAGGGTTCTTGGATTTCCCACACAGCAAGAAAGACTATATAATGTCGAAAAGTAGACAGTTTTGAGTATCTTGGAACAATACTCAAAAGAAAATCTCATATTTGTGAGGAAATAAAAGCCAGAATATCAGCAGACAATAGGTGTTTAGCATCACTAAACTTAATGTTAAAAAGCCGAGAAGTATCAAGAAGACTAACAATACATTCATCGATAATCAGTCTCATAATAACCTTTGAAAGTTTAGTGTGGACTTGAAAGAAGGAAGTCTAACAAAAACTAGAGAGAACTTTCTCTCCTCGGAGAGAAAGTTTTTGAGAAAGTATTCTAAGGAAAAATAAAGGGAGAATCATGAAGAAGACGAACAAACAAAGAGAAACAGGGTTCTGTTTGCCATGCAGGGTTCTTTGAAGATATGGTAAATATAGTTGAAGCACAACGTGTCAGATAGTTTGGACATGTTATGCGGGTGCAGGATGTGTTCCTAAAATGTTAATGGTGTACAATATTGGAAAAGAGCGAGAATGGAGGACATGACGAAGGTATAGAAAAAAAATAGAAAATGATAAATGATAAAAGAATTAAATGTTCACAATTGGAAAGAAAAAGCGAAAAGATCTACGAGAATGGAAAAAAATTGAAAAAACTTGGATGGTAGAGGTTTTTATTGTTATATATTTAAAGTTGAACAGAAGATTGCCCCTCTATATATTTACTGAAAAAAAAAACTCAATGAAAAGCAGAACGTAGTCTTTTCTTGATGAGGAAGTGCAGGATGTTAGTCACCTGTTTGCCAACATCTGCTAAAGTAAGGTCCATCATCATTACATAAATAAAGAAACGTAACATATTTACATTTCCTCATAAAATAGGTCAGAAGAAATGGTACCTGCGCGTCTAAATCGAAAAAATAAAAAGGGTTGAATTCGTAGCAGATTTCAATTAATAACATGGGGGAAGGAATGATTGATCTACCTGCACCCTCAACCCTTTTGTGTTCGCCAAGTCTACCGATTCGGATAATAAAGCCAAGAAGAGTCTGAATTTTGATTCGGGTTTTTTTGTGAAGATGTTTTTGGTTCCTTTCATTCCGATGATAAAGCAGTTGATGAGAAATGAAAATTGTTGTTTCTTCAGTCTGAATAGGATTTGAAACGGGAGCTAATTGGATAAAATTATGTGTAAAAAGTTTGAACAATAAATTACGAAAATTGTAAGCATTAGTAAAATATCGCGTAGTTTTCAAGTCAAACGATGAAAATTAAGAAACACTCAAATAAAATCGATGAATGTTAAAACTACGATTCAATAAGAATAACTAAAACGAAGTAGATAAGAAAGGAAACAAGTAAAACGGAAGTTGCAATAAATTAACACATAGAACATATCTAAGTAAAACTCCTTATTTTCTTCAGTGAAAAATATGTTATTCATGTTAAATTTTTATTCTTTTCTATCATATCATCATTAAAATGTATTCTAAAAAACTCTTTCAATGAAAATTCTAAGTGAAAGACAGAGTACTGAATCATACTAAATTTCATGTAGCATTTTTAAATATCATCATAAATAGCATCATTCAATTGTAAACACTACTTCTTTTTGTGAACTAATGGGCATAAACACCCAGCTGGACGTATACACTACTCAAATTGTCGAATCTATACTCCCAAGTACACATAGTTATATAATAACAGCATCCTTTACGTGTTTCCAGATTGACTGGAGTGTAATTAACCAAACATAACGCTTCTTCGTTACGTGACAACTTCTAAAAGCTCACAACTCAGGGGCCAAGAACAGGAGCCTCAAATGAGGTCCCTGTGGAACACCCGAACCTTTCAGAAAAGTATTTTAATTTTTTCCATTCATAATGTAGGACTGTATCCACCTGAATAAGATTCCTCAACTTCCCACCCTCATGATGGTGATTGTAGTCAAATGTTCATGCGCTTTTGCCATTAATGGACAAGAGTAATGATAAAAAATTCTATTAATGAACATATGTGGGGTGTTTCTATATTTCCATAGTTTTTAACTAAGATACAGTTGTTATCTTACAAATTAAATATTATCAACATTAAATTTGAAGAAGCCGTTCATCAAATCTGTTTAGCATCTTTCGATTCGAAATTCCTTCATCAGAATAATTCCGTGAATATTCGGAATAGCCAGACGACAGGGCTTCGGTCGAATTTCATAAAATCTACCTAATAACGCGACGGGCTAGTTGGCCGAAGTCCTCAGGCAGATTTCTCCAATACTCTTGTGACATCGCATCGTAGGGGAAATTTAATTACATAATGTGAAACCGGTCCACACGCATTTTATTCGTTTTTTACACACACACACACACACACATAGACACACAGGTGGACCCTTGATCGGACCAAGAAGCAGGTTTAAAATTTACACCGAAAGTAGAAGGGTTCGTAGGACTGGGCACCTGCGTCTTTTTATAATAACTTGGAACCCCTCTCACTTCAAGGTGAATTCGAAAGCACGAATTTTTGGCTCACGCACTTTATACAAAGCGATCGAGACGACTGTCGAAAGGATTTTTCCATCAATTTGAAGAAATTATTATTATTTGATATAATATTTTGAGGAAGTAGTTAATATTTGGATTGGATCATACTTGGATTCGCGAACACAAAAAGTTGAGTTTAAGTGGATGTAGGCGTACCTCAAGGAACTGTCTTAGGTCCGTTGTTGTTCTCCTAATATATAAACGCTATTGTCTCTCATGTGAAAAAATGTTCTATACGTTTATTCGCTGACGATACTATGCTGTATATATGTGAAAAATATAAATATAATAAAAATAAAAATATAAATAAATATATTAAGAATATGACAGAAGGGATCAATAGAGACCTTTCTGCAATTAATGAATGGTTATGTGACAATAGCTCGGTAAATATGAAGTATTTGAAAAATATCGTTAGAAGTTTCAACCAAAAATGAGCAGAGTTGAAACATTATGTTAGACAATAAAGTGAGTTTCAATGATGATGTTGATTTCATATCATTTAAAATCTCTAAAAAACTCAAGTTTTTGAGAAGATTATGAAATATATATGAAATAATAATGAAAAATTCAACAATTACAAAAGTTACAGAATAGAGCCATGCGAACAAGTTAAAAGTGCAATAGGTATACACCTGTTAAAATTATGCTGAACTCTTTGGAACTGATGTCTGTTAAACAAATAATACTCTTTGCTACATATACCTACATTCATATCGGAAATCAAAAATCAGTTGCTTCCATATAATGTAATGAAAAATGAAACATATGTCAGTGATGTGCATGGGTATAATACTAGAAATACTGATAGTTTTTATATCCAAATTTGTAAGCTCTCTAAATCTAAAAATAGCATATACTCTGACAGATTTAAGGCTTTCAATAATTTACCAAATATATTGAAAACACGTACTACTATTAAGATATTTGAGCGTGATCTAAGAAAGTATATTTGAAATAATTTTTTGTATAGCTTCAGCGTAATAAATATTATTATTATTATTATTAAAATAAATTAAACTCTTGGCTTAATGTTTCACGATTTATTTAACAATTTGTATAGTCAACATGTTTCGAGTGTTAGCTCATTTTCAAGACTAAGCTAACGCTCGAAACATGTTGACTATACAAATTGTTAAATAAGTCGTGAAACATTAAGCCAAGAGTTTAATTTATTTTAATATTCAATTATGTTTCACCAAGAGTTCAGCGAGAATTCAATCTCATTCATTATTATTATTAATAATTTCTAGATTCTACGAGTAGTAGGTAGCTTTTTTGCAATAAAAACTTCATTATACCTCCTAAATTTGTATTGATCAGTGTTCCTCACATGGAGGGGTCTATTGTTATAAAATTTCAAACAATAAAAATTTTGACCATTTATTAATCAGTTATAATTCAACATTATGTGGTTATTTTCTGTAATCGGGTTTTATACCTGTTGAAAATGAAAAAATTATTATTTTAATTAGGTTTTAATTGATTGATAGTGTTAGAGTCAGAGTCAGTTTCTCTTTTGAAGAAATACTTATACATGTGAAAAGTATCACACACGAAGTTCTGAAACAGACGAAAATAAACGTAGGTACCTCAAAAACTAAACTGAAGATTTATGCATTCTAAAATAAATTTTTCGTTGATGTCTTCATTCTATCGTTTAATCGTGACGTTCTATCATAGTTCGTCAACTTTCGCATCGTTTCATTTATATTCATACGACATGCTGGCCAACTCTAGCATTCGCTGCACTTTTCGTTCAAATCTAACGTAATAAATGGGAACAGCTGTACCGAGAGCCCGATAGAAATCTAAATCTAAATTCCCGACGTTGTAATTGCTACTCTCCATCAAAATGCAGGTGCACGTTTTTTTTTTTCGTAATTTTTTCATCGATCTTTTCGTTTTTTGAATACACAACGAGCTGGAAATGTGCGTAAGAATCTTCGTAAGAAATACTGACGTTAAATCAACGTAATTAGTGCAGACAATTTCAACTGTTTAGTGAGAAATTTTAACGATAATTGCCGAAAAATTGATTTGCCAGATTTTTTACTTATCGAAATAAAATGTAGATCAATACACGAGGGTGATGTGAAAGGTATCTGGCGTTATAATAAATGAATGTAATTTGTATTTGTTATGTTGGTACACTTGTCAAAAGACATATGCCAATTACTATCTTGATGAAATAAAAAATTTCGTTTATACGTCTTTTTAAGTGAAGTGAGCGACTGGGATTAAAAGCAGTATATCTTCCAGAAATTCGAAGATAACAAAAACACATTTTTGCACTGAATCTTCCAAATCTTTTCATTCTACTCTCGTATGTTTATTTCTTGAATTGAAAGCCTTGATCGGTAGATAGTTTTGAAGCAAGAACTTGAATGTTTATAGAACTAAGACCAAAAAGTTTTCAGATTACTGAATAGATCAATTCTTGTTCTGGAAATTGTATTTTTGAATAGATTTACCTCGAAATCATAGATGAAATTTTGTTGCAGATATATTTGGGTTAAGAATTGGATAACACCTGTTTTCTCTTGGAAACTCTTCCTTCAAATGAGATCAGAAGAAGCCGTCGAGAGCATTTAACTCAGGCGAACGGACAGGCCAAAGTCACTATGGAGAAAAGTAAATGGTAATTATTTAACTTTTTCTTATGTTGCTGTTCTTCAAATACATTCAATCTATTTTTTCTCAAATTGGAAAAACACTCTAAATAAACATATTCACACAGAATTGACATTTGCAGCTTTTCTTCTTTGTTTCTGTACGTTAATTTGCAAAAAAATATTTCAATACATTGTATTGCAAATAAATTAAAAAGTCTCCAATTTTTTTATTATCTATTGTGTTTTGAAAGTATATGTTATTTTTATCTTCTTTTTAAATACATTTCGATGAAAATAGTGCCCTTTTTATATAATTTGGGACTGTTTATTCTTGAAACTGTTTTTCTCATGTGTGCGATCATCTTCAAGGACTGATTAAAGAATATTCTATTGATTTTAGAGTATTACCTTTACATTTTGCTTAAAATACGTATATGGGATATTTTGTGAATTTGCCAATCATTTTTACGTTCTGACGTCGTCTTAAGAATGACATATGTTTTCCGCCATAATGAAACATACAAATTCAACTCCTGCTTAAAATGAACGGATTACAAAAATTTGCAAAATTAAATCAGATTTTGTTCGATACTCTTCCCAAAAATGGAACGTTAAGTTCAAAAATCAGTTCGAATATTTTCCAACAAAATAGACGAAGTCAATATTGAATAAATCATTTCAGTATTAATTCGAATTTTAATTGAATTCAGAAAAGAGAGTTTCTAAGAATAGAGAAAACTTTGAATATTTGTTCACAATCTGTACAGTTATAAATCGCAAGTATATAATAACAGTTTCGTAAATCAAGGCGTGCCAAAATACCTCCCGGCGGCTATTTCTTCTACCGAATTTAATCATAACGTGCCATAATAACGAACTTGAATTATTAATAGGCATAGTATTCAGTTTAGTCGATCTTATCTAAGCAGTCTAGCGGATAAACTAATGCGACGTTGCCAATTGCTCGATATTTATTCGCTAGAGTCATGTTAATTACGTGAGTTTTTCTTTTTCAATTTAGACCACACCCTTGGTGAATTTGAGGGGTTTTCTATTCCAATCACGTCAGATATACGCTATGGGTGTTATAGATCGAAATTTGTGTTCATCAAGATTAAAAGTAGCACATCAAAGTGTAAAAAACTAATTTAATTACATTTAATAATATTAACAGTGAAATAACAAAATAGGATAGACTTTTCAAATTTCACGATCACTTTTTTGTAATGATAATAGTGACTACCATGATTTTTGTTGGGTAAGATTAGAAAATTTTCCCAAAATACTATATATACAGTGAAACCTGCATTCTTTGGATCTTAAAGAACGTATACCTTTTTCTTATAGAAGTTTTTCATTTACTCAGTTTCCCAAATAAGCAGTTTAACATGACAGTTCTCTTATTTATAGAGGTTCTATTATGACAGGTCAAAATTAATATTTGTACTACGTATAATTTATGGCTTAAAAAGTCAATCTGATGAAGACATTATAATGCTGAAACGTACATCACAAATGTTTGTTAAATGTGTGTAAATGTAGAAATTTCTATTTTAATTCTGAAAAAAACAGTGGTATTTGTTTTATTTAGATTGTTAGTTGCTTTAAGGTGTTTTCTGTATAAATTTTTTGTGCACAAACTAAGACAGTACTTAGAGTTTACAGTTAAGTATGAAATAAATTAGATCTACTGTAAACAAAGATATTGTAACTTGTCTAAATTTAATAACTCTCTAAAATCTAATAACAAGTTCTTGAGTTACGAAGTCCAAATTATAGAGGTAAACATAAAAAATCTATAACATCGAGAAACAGTTAACAAAGTCTCAAAATTCTCATTATTAGAGCTGTCAACATGCAAAAGTTTTGGAGCTATTTTGTAATTTATCAAAAACGAAGGTTTCTCACATATCCAAGACCTAGTTAAACATGTTTCACAGTATTTTTATTATACTTGTAAGTATGAAAAGTTTACGTGATATTTTAAATTTAACATATTGTCCATATTCCATTTTTATTTCGTTTTTGATAATAATATTGCAATACTGCGTCTTTTTTACATCCAGTCTCTTTTCAAGATTCTTTCTTGACATCTCTAGTCCACTGTAATTGGTCCAAGAGTCTTTCCTAACCCCTAAGCAATATATAATCGCTTTATTTTAAAACAAACAGTTTATTCGAAGATTAGTCAATTTTCTACGTATTTGTATTGCATTGCAACAATTGTTTTATTAATATTGATTAATATTAAATATTCATCAACGAACATCTTGTAAACCGGTCTTCATTAATAATTACATACTCGCCTTACCGTGTTCATATATTTATAGATGTTTGTTATATGTTAAAGAAAATGAAGGTAGGTTTATTAAATTGAATAGTAATCATGAGTATACAACAAGGAACAGTGATGTGCTACTTATTCCTATGCATAAAACAGCTAAATTTGAGCACTCTCTCTATTATCAGAGTATTAAAATTTTCAACCATTTACCACCGAATTTCAAAGTACTGAAAGCTCATTTGTTTAAGAGGAGAGTTAAAACTCTGCTCTTAAAAAAAAGGCGTACTTTAGTGTGGCAGAGTACTTCGATGATTCGAATGTAGACAATAATGTATGAATCAATTTTTTGTATCATATGTTGGTATTTTTTTTAACACAAATGTTCTTCACCGTGTGAAATTGTTTCAAATTTTTAATATTTCTGAGGTAATTTTTTTTTTCAAATAAATTTGTTTATTATTGTAAATATAAGTTTAACCAATATTTTTGTTTAAAGCAATATTTTTTGCTCAAGGGCTGAATGGAACATTCTCAATAAATTTATTTCATTATAATTATAATTATTAAAATGTAACTGCCTCAACTATTTTTAAATATTTATAAGTATTGTTCAAGTAAAACACATATTATTTAACAAATATAGCTGTTCACAGATAAATGTTAATTTTTCAAAAAATTTTGCTTATTACAAAGAAAGATTTCAGTAAAAAATTTTAAAAAATATTGTTTGTTCTGAAAAAATATACTTAAATTGGAAACACTCATGTATGTATCTCTAGATTTTTTGTACCTCACCAAGTTTCATATACATTATCTAATGCGAGCTATTCGAAATGAATAAAAACATAGAATTTATAGAAAATGAAAAGGAAATTAACTTATGTTGTACAAACTCTTCGTCTTGAAAGTATCAAAACAATTATTTAATTGTAACCAAATATTGATACAATAATATTTCATTTAGTTAACCTTCAGAAATTACCAAAATTAGACAAATGATAGTAATACTACTACTGTACTTGTACCGCCATTATCCGATCAACAATCACATTAATTTTCAAAATTTATTGAGTTTATCTGAATCTAATTAGCCTTTTAGCAACAATTGAAGTGATTTTGTTGAAATATCAGTGCTAATAGCTTTCCTTCAAATGTTCGTAAGGTTTGTGAGATCTGACAACGTCGCCGCGAAACGAGAGTACTTAAAATGCGAACCAATCCAGCGTTCGCGCAAATTTGGGTCATTGCGAGGAAAGGCGAAATTGCCACGTGTTGCAACTGTGTCAAAACATTCCGCGACCAATGCAAACTGTATCGAGGTCAACGACACCGCTTCTAGATGTTATCTTATGAAATGTGGCAACGGGGCGAGGTGGGAGATTTCGTTTTTTCTATGCGCGATGATTTTCGCATCGAAAAACGGAGACTGTTATCTTTCATGAGAGTATGAATTGGATTCATGGAAGTATTTTTAGAGTAAATGATTGGAATGCGTCGTTCGACATGAGCAGCATGAAAATATTGAAATACATTTTCATTTGGCTTATATAATAAACAATCATATTTATGTAGTAAATATTATAATTGATTAATCACGTCTTTTATACAACGCTCCAAACAAGACTCACTTCTTTCTCACTTCTGAAATATCATAAACATATAAATCTTTATATTCCTATTGATCTATTGTCACATCTTCAAGTACTGCACGTGCATGAATAAGGCCCTTTAATCGCTTCATGGGTACCAAAAATAATTCCTTACATTTATTTCTATCTAATTTTGAAAGCTGAAAAATTATAGGTATATTTTTGGTTTATATTATAATTATAGGTTTGTGGAAAGGTTTTACGAAAAATTAATTTCAACTGAATATTACAATTGCTAATATATTTCTTTCTGTTTGTGTCTGAAATGTATTATGTTTTTATAATTCTTTCACAATGAAATTTATTATTATCCCAGATTTCAAGCCTTCCTGACAAGGGAACTTTCGCTTATCCCAGATATTATATGAAAGAGGGCTTAGCTCTGTGAGGGCCCTTTCAAATATATCAGGCCCGTGGCGGCAGTCCCCTTGGCGACGACCTTCGTGATGTTTATTTGCGTTATATCCTATAAACTTCCTGTAAGTCTTTTTATGACAAGTAGCACGGATTTCTGTAATTCCCTATAGAGGTGTTACCCGAGACCTAATTCCCTGGTTGTTTCCTGGAGATTTTTCGGGTTTATACTGGTTTATCCCAAGATAATTGGAACAGTCCTGACCACGTACATATGTCTCTGCAATCGCACTTCAAGTTCTAGATATTTAGAGATTTTTTCTGTAATCTGTCTTCTCAATAATTAGGTTATCCGTATTTGGAATGGCCACCTCGATAAATGAAGTTTCTCTCGCTCTTTTGTCAGCCAGCACCAGGTCAGGCATTTTGTGGGGAACTGTTTGATCAGTAAAGATAGTGCAGTCCCAGTTGGGCCTAAACTGATTCGCTACGGAACGTATTTGTTCTGTAGAAGATGTAATTTTAATTTCAACTGACAAATTTTTTATATCCATTCTGAGCAACGTTATTTCATGAAAAATGATTAAGGTTGAAATTTAAAAATTGAAATGAAATCATTATTGCCTCCAAGAAACTCTCTAATAAACTTACATCTGGTCCTGAAGAAATACCAAGTTTTATTGAGAAAGATTTGTATTTATGCACTTTCAGAACCATTAACCCATATATTTAATCTCATAATAAGCTAAGCCACTCTTCCTGAAATATGGAAATCGGCTAAGATAGTACCTGTCTTGAAAAAAGGTAATCCTTCTGTTGTAAACATCTACCGGCCAATATCCATAGTTACAACCTTTTCTAAACTTTTTGAAATTGTAGTCTATAATGCTATATAATATATCCAGCCGTCGGAAACAGCATCAAGATTGAGAAACATGGATTCATGTCAATGAGATCTTGTTCCAGCAAGCTAATTCTGTTTTCTCAGTACTTTTCTGAAGTACTCGACTCCACCGGTCAAGTTGATGCGATTTACACAGATTTTCAGAAAGAATTTAATAAAGTTGATCATGCTCTCCTTATACAGAAATTACTCAACAAATTTGGATTCTCTGATAGCCTCACCCAC
The DNA here is from genome assembly GCA_030704895.1 of Henosepilachna vigintioctopunctata. Taxonomy (NCBI): domain Eukaryota; kingdom Metazoa; phylum Arthropoda; class Insecta; order Coleoptera; family Coccinellidae; genus Henosepilachna; species Henosepilachna vigintioctopunctata. The sequence goes on from JARQZJ010000034.1 coordinate 913,240, forward strand.
CTTTTCATTCTTACATGGATGACCGACGTCAATTCGTACAGCTGGAGGGAATACAGTCGTCTGAGTTCATACCTACCTCTGGAAGACCTCAAGGGTCTAATATTGGGCCACTGTTATTTATTCGGTTCGTGTATCTGTAATGATCTGATGGATAATATTGAATCTCCACATTTGATGTTCGCGGACGATTTGAAACTATATCGTGAAATTAAATCAGAGGACAACTGTGGTCAACTTCAGCTCACGCGCGTGGATCATACTTCCTGTGAGGATAATTATGTGAGTTTGAATGTGTCAAAGTGTAAAGTAGTCTCTTTCACAAGGAAAAACGATTGAATTGAGTGTGACGATACCGTCGGTGGTCTGGTTGTTTCTCGTTCTAATAAGCAAAGAGATCTTGGTGTAGTCTTCGATCAGAAGCTTTCCTTCATTCCACACATCTTCCAACTTATTTCATCTGGCTCGAAAATATATGGATTCGTTATACTCAATGGCAAATATTTCAATAATTCCTCAACATTCATAGGACTATTTAATGCCCTAATCTGTAGCAAGTTCGAGTATGGCAGCATAATCTGGCATCCTATTGACACTTGCCATCAACGCCATCTTGAGGCCATTCGAGAGAAGGTTCATGAAATTCTTAGTTTGGAAGGAGGATAAAGTTTATCCACAGGGAGGAGTCAATCATAACGAATTATTGAGTCGATTTAGTTGAACCTCATTGCAGGGCAGGAGAGTAACTTCACTCAAATTACTGCACAACAGTATTGATTGTCCTCTCTTATTCTCTTTGAAATTTCGTGTTCCTAGGCAAAATTCTCGTACTACAGAATTATTCTGCCTAGAGACTCCAAGGACTAACTCGTTAATACAATTCCCCATTTGGTTTATGGAGTTTACATTCAATAGAGTTGCCAATAAATGTGACATTCACTTTGACTCCATAGCAGTTATGATTAGGAGTTTGTGAAATTGACCGAAATGAATTGATTTAGATTGAGTTCTTTGTAATACTTCATTAAATGCTATTATTCAGTTCTTAGTTACTATTTTAGTTTTTTTAGATTAGATTGAGCTCTTCGTTATATCTCTTTCGTTTTATTTATTTAGTTATTATTCATCATTATGTTATTATTTTCTGTAATTGGTATTCTACCTGTTGAGAATGAAGAACTTATTATTGTTATTATTCACGTTCCCCTTGATTAATTTAATGAAGGGGAACGAGAAAACTTCGAATTGTCGAGTATTTCGATATAGGGAGGTTCGATTTATTGAGGTGATTTCTGACTTACTAAATGTAAGGGGGGGAGTTACAGGCTTTCTTTGGAAAAAGACGGTTCCAAGAACGATAATCCTTCGAAGAACAAACTTTCTTCAGTCTAAACGCTAACTGTTATATCAAATCGACTTCGATATGTAGAGGTTTATTGAAAAAAACTTCGTTATGTAGAACTTCGTTAGGTGTAGAGGAATCTTTGGAAATTCGTTATATCAAGTTCTTTTTAACTAATCCTTCGATATATAGAGGTAAAAATAATAAAGTAATGGTAGGCAAATTCAAGGGGAATAGAAAAACTTCGAATTATCAAGGAATTCGCTATATTAAGGTTAGATATATCGAGATTCGACTGTATTATTGAAAATAAGTGAACTACACATTAAAAATGTGTTTTCATCGAAAATAATATGCAGATAAATTAGTTTTCAAAGCTATTAGACCTTATATCTCGTTGACACTCATTTGAGTGCTGATATCGCACAATTTAGATAGGAAATAATTATGGTCCTACTTATTAACTGAACCCCAATGCATATTACCCAAAAAGCAATATATTTTCGTAGATATCAAATCAAGAATTCGATAAACATTTTCGATAATATACAAGGAACACAGATTAGCTCGTGAGAAATGACGAAACCGTTGGAACATAGAAATATTTGACAGACGGTTATCCGTGTGCGGTTTTGGACCACAGAGTACTACGTTCCAGCATAGAATAACTTTTCCTCATGGCGAAAAGTGCAGGTTAGTGTCGATCGTCCACAAAGTACTCTGTTTTTCCGACTAACGCACGTCTACTAACAGCTCAATAGGAATCTGGGTGAGGCAGAGCTCGAACGCGAGGGAAGGGGACGAGTCGCCAGAGATTCGTTCGTCCGGTAGATGTTTTCTAGAAGATTAGTAATTTGAATTCGGTGGCCCCGAAGGTACACTGACCTCGCCGTCGCAAGTAGGAACGCGTTGTGGTTCGCGCCTCCGCGACTCTGATCTCGCGACTCTCCGGCTTGGCGAGATTTTTACGCGGAGGGGGATGAGGAGCACCGAACGAACGAGGTTTTAAAACTGCCACACGAATTCGGAGACCCGGTTTTCTATCGAAACGCAGCGTCTGGTCGTCCGTCCCGTTTGTGCGTTGGCTGGTCTCGCTTTTTTTATGGGTTTCGTAGAGAATCAAGGTCTTCGGTTGAATAACGCGGGGAGGGTCTCGACTCGGACTGCATCTAATCGGAAAATTCTCGCGTGGATTGGTTATTCCAAGGCTTGCTATGTTTTATAATCCTTTGTTGATTATATAGGCTGTTCGTTCATTAACTAAACAGACCATTTATAATAATAATTATAAAGAGCATAATATTTATTTAGCAATAGCTATTACAAAATCATACATTCATATTTAAAATTTTCTCATAATTTAATAAAAATACGCATGACGACGTTTCGAAGTACTACTTCTTTATCAAATGCTGAATTAAAACTGTATTCAGTATTATTAATAATTGATGAGGCCGATACTTGATCTAAATCGATAAACATAATAAAACAATTGTTAAACTGATTTACACATATATTAAAAAGAATACTGCAAGACGTACGTTATGATAAGATGTATATAAAATTAACTGTGGTAGTTGTGATAAGTTTTATATTGGTAGAACGTTTAGAAGTTTTCAAATAAGAATTTCTAAACGTAAACGTAGCTTTGATAATCAGAAGACAGATTCACATTATGCAAATCATTTGATTAATGAAAATTATATATTCAATTCCGATTTTGAAATTTTGAATACCGCAAACAAGGGAATGAAGCTTAATTTGTTAGAATCACTTCAAATTAATAAATACAAATATTCTGGCAACCTTTTGAACAGCCAAATCGATCATACCTCAAGCCCCCTTCTCAATCTTTTCAAAATTACTTAGTTTACTATATAGTAGTTCAGTATGAATTCATCCCTTCTACCTGTTATCTAACCTTTTTCTCTGTATTCATAATTTAAGTTTACCTATTGTATGTATTCGAGAAATGTCATTAGTCTGCATTTGAAAAAGGTGAATCTCATCGAAACGTACGTCATGCAGTATTCTTTTTAATATATGTGTAAAGCAGTTTTACAATTGTTGTATTATATTCAGTATTAATTCAGCATTTAAATGAAATTATATTATTTACAATTATATGTTTATAACGAACAGCAATCTCTCAAATACTTTTAAAGTAGGCGCACTTTTAATATCATCATGCAGACCATTGAAAAAGAGAATCCCATCATAAAATAAAGTCTTCTGCAAGTTAGAAGTTTTCACTAAAGAAATATTAAAATTCTTATTTGACCTCAACCATACCAATGAAAATTCGATCTTACCGCCAAATATGATTTCAAATAGCCAGGATGACGATCATGTTCAATGTTATATACCAATATCAAAATCGCTCTTCTGATGAACTGCCTAACATCAAGCCAATTCAGCCTGTCCAGCATATTCTTAATAGGAGTATACTTATCACAATTCAATATAACTCTCATAACCTTATTTTGCTGCAATTGCCACCTACTTAATTTTTCATTAGTACAGGATATCAATAATGAACAAACATATGAAAAGTGAGGAAAAATCATGGTATTATACACTAGTATTTTTGTCCATTGAGATAATAAACGCCATATACGCTTGAAAAAACCTATTTTTTTACCAATCTTCGTGCATATATATTCAACATGACTGTTAAAACTCAATTGTGGGTCCAAGATAACTCCCAAATACTTAGTTTCAAAAATAGTCTCAATTTTTTTCCCCTCTAGATAAAACAAGTCCCGGTTCATGAAATTTTTGACAATTAACCTTAGATCCGATAACCATACATTTAGTTTTTATACAATTCAACTTCAATTTGTTTTGACACAGCCATTCATACACACATTGTAATTCTACATTAAGTACAAGAACTATCTCATCAGCAGTTTTCCCACAGACTGATATGAGCATGTCATCAGCAAACAAGTTAACAAATGAATTCTTCAAGACCTTATACATATCATTAATATAAACTATAAACGAAAGAGGACCCAGCACACTTCCTTGTGGCACACCCCTTGTTTCAGCTGAGTAGATTGCTTCTGGAAGTATCGTTGTGTTATAACGATTTATTTTTAGACATATCGAAATGTACTTCTTGTTTAAATACCACCATGCTTCTTTTAATATAATTGCGGAAAGGATATCAAAATAACCAATAATTATTCTTTCAAAATTTTGGTATCAACACACGATATATTGCCTATTACATAATATAACGATTACCTACTAAAAACTAAATATTATTACATACTTACTTTTCATTAAATTTACAAACACAAATTGACCACCAATTATTTGGGTAATCTAGTTTTTTATAATACAAAAATAATTAAAATAAAAATTATATTTCCTACATTTTAAGGTGTGCTTTTTTAAAAATCTTAACTTTTTGTTAATATAGAAACAGACGAGTAAACTTTTGAGAAAGTTCCCTCCAAAAGTGTTTTTGAAAAAACAAATATACAATTGGTTTTTTCAAAATCGATAATAATGAGCCATGGAGGATAATTATTTTTCTTCTTAAAAATTAATAACGTCATAATTAGTATCGTCAGCAATATTCGGAATAAGAAGTTCATCACAAGTATCTACGATAAAAATTTCTACAAAATTATTCAATGAGAAAACGTCAAAAAGAAAGATCGTCTTCAATACTTGCTCTTTGTGTTTCAATAATAAAGATTTAATTAGAGCATAGAGCGAATTTGGGAATTAAATAAAAAGTATTAAATCCAAACTAAATCAAATGTTATCCAACATGGACTATAACTAAAGTGTCAATAATAGTTTTCGTAACATCCGTTACAGATTAACTTGTTTTATTAGAAAAAGAGTTGACGTCTTATTGTATTCCATTTCTAACAAAGGAATCTCAAGTTGAACGGTTCAGTTGTCTTCATTATTCAACATTAAATGAAAGAAAATAACCTGTTGGAATTTGAACGCAAATCAATTATTTCCAACTAATGAATTCGACCATTGAAGATGATTATTCAATAGGAAAATCTATATAGAAACGACAACTGGACGAATTCGAAATAAAACGTCTAAAAAACTAGACAAGAACAATGAAGTTAATTAAAAACCACTTAGTGATCATGAAGAATGAAATAATTTACGTAGGAACCAAACTTGTATCAAATTCTTTGTTCAACCAAAAGATTAACCGCAATTTCGTTAATTCAAATGTGTACCATCCCCCATAACATTTCGTCGATTAAAGATACGACAGATCTAACCCCACTACCCTCGTCAAAAAATTCTCATGAATATATTTTACGATTCTCATGCCCGTAAGGTTATCTTGTTGCTCGTTTCTGGACCCCAACTCCGTTTTTTTCATACCAGTCTGTCTCGCGATAAACAGACCTTTTTTATGGTCCACGGAGAGAAAGGCGAAAGGGTTGTTGATGCGGCAGGTTAGGGGCGTCTTCGACCTTGAAAGTCTGTGAGAAAGAGCGAATTTCGAAGCAGCCGCCCACCCCACGGCTTGTGCATCCCTCCAGTGAGATGTACGGGGGTCGGTCGACAAGTTTTTGACCATATGTACCGGATATTTGGTTATGTCAACAGAAATTAGATTAATTGTTCATTGATCTATCTATCTTAGAGAAATATTTTGCTTGTAGAAAAAGCTAAATGTTCCTGGAAAGCTCCATTTTGAAAAGATACAGGGGTCAAAAAAACTGAAAATTTTTTTTTAATTATTAAATTAATAAAAATGAAAGATTTTTTACTCTGTCTTGTCTGAGTAGAACAATAATTAAACGCAAAACTTGTGCACGATCTTGTGCTTCACTTTCAACTCGAAATATACTTCGAAATGAGATAAGTATGTTTTATTTTTCATCATTTTTAAAAGTAATTTAAGGTTGCAAATGGAATTTAAAAATTCCTTATTTAATTCTGGGAGAAATAATGATTTGATGATCAACTTAATGAGTCAATCGTTTACTCTTCAAGTTGGTAAACTAATCAAATCCTTTAGAGACAAAGAAATAAAAAATAGTCGAATGGAGAACACATAACGCATTTTCGTTACGTTTTAATTCCACCAACTAATACCCAAAGTAAGCTGTGTTGAAAGTTTCTTACATTTTATACAAAAAGAATAAAGAAAATAATAAAAATTACAACTATATGTTATTTAAATAACAACTATCTATGACCGATGGTATTCAATGGGAGCGAAACAACTGCCCGATATGTTAGAATGAGATAGTGTTCCAAAAAATTTTTTAAAAGAAATTATTGAAATGTTTCTAAACTTCTGTCAGAATATTCATTTTCTCATGTATATTGAATTTCTCGAAAAAAATACAATATTTTTTTAGGGGAGGGGGTCGACAAAGTGTGACATGGTGTGACAAGGGGTGGGAGGGGTCCTAAGTTTCGTGACATCACATTTCAAAGTCTAATATATCTAGAGATATTGAATCCCGTACTTTGAAAATTATAATAGTAAAAAGTAAAAAGTACTTAATTTAATAGGAAATAAAACTAATTTCGGAACTGCTGTTTTAACTTAATAATTTCATGATTTAACGTAATAATTTTGTGAAATTGCAAGACATGTGACGTCACACTAGGTAGGGAGTGGTCTCAGAAATGGACCACCTGTGACAAGGACGGGGGACGGGGGCTCAAAAAATCATGAAATTCGTATTACGTACTTTTTGGATGGCCCCTAACTCAACTTTCATATTATCTTAATTTTTTTTTATTTTTGTTTTAAATCATTCGTTGAAATTTTCCGAAAATTCCAGCATTCCCCCCGTACCAATCCCCTATATTAACGAAAACACCACCGACACAATTCCACCCTTTCAGAGCCAGGCACTTGTCTCCTGGAGTCAGGGTCAGGTCAAGATGTAGCAGACGTATTCCGTTCCCCTCTCGTCATCTCCATCGGTTCACGATAGCATTCCGCATTCTCCGCATGTATCTGAGTGATTTCCTTCCCCTACGTTCCACCCTCCTTCGCCGTCGAGCGTCTGATATTGCGTGGATGCTGTCAGGACCGGATCCTATCGAACAGGTTTGTGAATTCGTCTCGCTACCCCTTCTGTTTTGACGAATAAATATGGGCGGATTGCACCCTGTCTTCCGGTCAGTTGAATTGTCCTTGAATTTTATGAAGATAGTGGTCGAAAGGGGTGGTACGAAGGAATTTATGAAATTCCGATTCACTTTTTATTTTCGTCTTCTTTCTATTTTTTCCGCCATTGAAAAAAAATTGTTGAATGATAATTTAATATTTACTTTGAAAGAATCCCATTTTATTGTAAGAAATATATTGTCATTTAAATCTTAAAAATATTAGAATAATTTTTTTCTAGTTGAATGATTTGAACAAAGTAATGACAGATGTCACATTGGAGTGTTGAATATATGTAGTGCGAACCCTAATGAATTTGCATTAAGACATACTTGTTGGTTACTTTGAAACATAATGTGAAAATAATTGCATTTATTTCTTGTCAATAAAATAGTTTCTCTTTTTATCTCCTTATCGATGTAATAGTTTTGCTTTTGAGCTTTGAACAATTCTCTTTCCTGTGTCGTCCGATTCTAGAGCTTTTTTGGTGTCAAACTGATTGTCTTCCTTCACTTGGCCTGCACACTTTGATTATTTTGGCTAGCTAGTCAAGCATTTTGTCTGCATATTTCCAACAGTTGTTCTTGCAGATGACAGTTTTGACTCTGCTTAATTGTTTGTGATGGAGGTCAAGTTTTTTACAGTGATTTTTTGTCAAGAAAAATCGAGACTGTTGTGTCTGTCGAGTCTCACGAATCCATCTCGAGAACGAAGACAACATCAAGTGTATGACTTTGTCTCAGATGGACTGTTACCTTTCTATGTCTTCCTATGTGTGCTACAAAAGTTATTCGGGGTCACAGGTCAAAATTTGAGGTTTTTTGGATTTTTCTCGAAAACGATAAATTTTATCAGAAAAAACTTCGAATTAAAGTTGTAGATCTTAAAATTCTCTACAAAAATGGTTCCTATGATTTTTTTCCTAAGAATTACCATTCGTGAGATATCGCGATTTTAAGAGTCACATTATACATAATGTGCACACATTTCCACGCCACCTGTGAGGTAGTGTACTCCGCACGTTTTTTTACCGTGGTTTCCCCTGTATGCCTTCTCTACTAATAGTCATGACAATTTTAGGATAATTTAAGGGAACAATACCCGTCAAGTTCTAGATATTATTTTATTATTGATATTGATTATTAGGTTTACTATTGTCTTAATTTTTTTAGATTTTTTAATCAGATTCATACACTTGAAAGTCTACTTCAACCGTCGTGTCTTCTTCGATTTCTTCTTCCTCTTGCTGGATGTTCATAAATTGTCCAAATGTTGCTGAGTTATTGGTCTCTTCATTAAAATCACAGGAATCTTCTGCTATTGTACTCGTACTCAATTGGACATATGAGCAAGACTGACCTTGGCAATTAGTACACGCTGGAGAAGACAGCAATCCGACTTTTTTACAGCCACATTTGGCACTACAACCTCTTTTGCAATTGCAAAAAATAGTGTTGAGGAGTTTTTTTGTAGCAGGTGGTAAAGTAGTAGGCAGGACTGTAAAGTCTTAATCGGTTCCAGAGTATTATCTATCAATTTTCTATCAATATTCTAGTAATTTATGAATGCAAGTAATTTTTTTTGGAGCTCCATAAACCAAACGCAAGAAGAAAGCGAATTCCTTCCGTTATTATTGTCTGAGGTGTGGAATCAATTCTGTAAATACTTTAGGCAGCAGTCAAATCTTTTTTTTTGAATATTCAAAGTTAGTAGCCAGACGTTTAGCAAGATAACCATACAAGCTTACTTCAGCTACAACTTTAAGGTCAAATAAACAAGCAATACACATACAAATTTAAGACGTAAACTCGCAAAGAACTAAAACTGCTATGATTTTATGATCTCGTTTGCTTTCCTGCGAAACTAAACCCCAACTAGTCCAATCCCCAATCTGATAAAATCAAATTGTTATCGATATAAATTGAATGAATTTGTTTGTAAGTAATGATTTTCATTTTCTAACGATGTTGAGTTAAAATATTCGACTTAACTTGATTGTGGCCGAATTTCTTTTGTCATAATTCTGTTGATTAAAACATCTGAGACAAGATCGTGTTACAGAATGTCATCCCTATTTTCACCACGCATCGTACATCCCTGGAAAGTCTAACCGCGTCTCGCATTACCAGATTTCACGTATATATGCCTCGACTCGTAGAAAAAGACGAGAAAAAACTCGAGTCGCATTCTTCGACTTCGAAGGTTACGCAGCTTTGTATCGGATACCCTGAAACTCACTCATATAAATTCTGGTGGAATTTATCTTCCTTATTTTGTAAGATTCATTCCGTTCTCAGTGTCGTAGGATATAACGAGGTAATTATCGCTGTTGAAAAGGCGAACGTACCGCCTCCGCGGGTTACGAAGACAACAGAACGTCCTGGTAACACTTTATTTAAGTTCAAATGAGATGACTCCGTGTTGGGGCTGAAGTAACCCGTATTTAGTCACGCCAATCAACGGATTCGAAAGAATTTCGGTAAATTGGATACTGGATTAAATGAAGAAAAATTCGATGACAGCTGCTTTACCACTTTTTATCTCTTTCGAATGGTGCAGAGGCAAAGCGTTTATTTTCTTTCATTTCCAACGTTTTTTGGTTCATTGGATAGATTCGTTCGTTACTTTGTGATAAGCTTAATATTAATAAGTTCTTTATTCTCAACAGGTATAATACTCAATTACAGAAAATAATAACATAATGTTGAGTAATAACTAAATAAATGAAAAGAAACATAACAACAGTTCAATCTAAACTGAAAAAAACTAAGAAAGTAACTAATAACTAAACAACGAAAATAAATTTGACAAAGAACTCAATCTAATTTAATTCATTTTAGTCAACTTCTTTTGTTCACATAACTCCTAATAATAACTATAGTGGAATAGCTAAAGATAAATAAATTAAAACTCAATGCATTAAAAACAAAAATAATGGTAATCGAAAAAAAGCCTCGTATTGGAAATGAAATGAATTTGACTTTAGATGGAGAAAAAACAGAAGTAGTTAGCTCGATCAAATATTTGGGAGTCATGTTGGACAGCCGATTACAGTTAAAAGAACATATAAATTATGTATGCACAAAAATATCAAAAAAATTGGATTCTTGAACAGATGTTGTAGGTTTTTATAGCAATGGTTTAAACAAACAGTGTATAATACTATAATACTACCGCATTTTAATTATGCTGGTATAATCCTCTATTTGGCCAATAAATCTGATGTGAACCGATTTCAGATATTACAAAACCGAGCTAAGAAGATCATACTCGAATGCGACAGGTATACGAGCATACATACACACCATGTTAGACTAAACTGGGTAGACATCCTACCTAGAAATTAACAGTCTGAAATTTATTCATAAGATCCGTTTGTAAGGAGTCAAAGTGATATGTCACATTTATTAGCAACTGTATTGAATGTAAACTCCATAAACCAAATGGGGGTTGTTTTAGCGAGTTCTTCGAGTCTCCAGGTGGAATAATTCTGTGGTACGAGAATTTTGGCTAAGAACACAAAATTTCAATGCGGACAAGAAAGGAGGATACTGTTTGCAGTAATTTGTACAAAAATTTGAGTGATGAAGTTTCTCTACTACTCTCTTTTCAGTGTCTCGCAGTTCTTTTTGACTACAAGCTATCATTCTCTTAACACATAATTCGTATCAGAAATTGGGGCATCTTTGTTAATCTTGGCACAATGAAAACGCTGTACTACTCCTTTAATCGCAGTAAACTGGAACATGCGTCTACAATTTGGTCTCCTTTGTACAATAATTCTATTGTCGACCTGGATGCAGTTCAAAGAAAATGTCTGAAGTGTATGTACTACAGATGTTTTGGGCTATGTCCTTCGAGAGGCTTCGACCATTCCATCCTATCCGATAGTCTTTTTTCTTTGTAAAAGAGCATTTTATTATGGAGCATTTTATTAGAATAAACTTTGTGTTTTGTCACTACACTTATTGCTTTGCTCTGCAGTTTCGTAGTATTATTTCATTTTCAATCATATGGATACCCAAATTGGTATTGTTCGGATATAAGTTCAGAATTGACCAGCAAGAGACTTTGCATTCTTCTTCTTCTGAGTATGTCCGACGCCACGATGTATTCTTCTTCTAGAAGCTAAATTGGCGAAATCCTTATATCTATTTGATCATTCAACAAATTGACGCCGGTATTTTTGTTGTGTTTATAGATTTCTATGGAATCTAAAATATTTTTTTTTTGCCTTTAAAAGCTGTATGTGATATCTTTAAATTATCTGCATCTGGAAAAGTATGCCTGAGTATGGAAAGTGTTTGGCAAAGTTCGAATTCTCTTTGTTCTACCTGAAGAACTGTTAATGTTCTTTGAATCTTGCAGCGAAGTTTCTGTCTGTTTGACCTATATAACAGCTATGGTACTCATTACAACTTAGCTCAAAAATACTATAATCTACTATATAATAATACTATAATCCAAATTATAGCCTCCAGATTTTTTATTCGGTGTAGTTTCGTGTTTGACATTAAAAAACAATTGAGATATTTTTGGGAAGGTTTGAATGCTACGTTAATATGATTATTGGAAAATAAGTTATCGATTTATTGGTAATTGGTCCAAAATATGTTAAGGCCAAAAATGCTCGTTCTTGTGTTTCTCTATGTAGGTGTATTTGGTTGAGTGTTATTTGTCTTGCTCTTTTCATTTATTAATGATTATAGTTTTGTTGTCATAACCCTTTTTTATATTGAGTATTTATATATCAAAATAACTTACTTCTTATCGATATTTGGAGATGAAACATTTACCAGATTGTAAGATAAACTTTCATCAAGAAATATTCAACAATTACATCCTATTTGATGCTGAGGTTTTTACGTAATATGTGTATAAACACGCAGACAGACAAAGAAATAACAAAAATTTCTTAAGCATTTACATTAGCCAGTTACAATTTTATTTATAAGTATAGATATTGCCTGCAACTTTGTTCAAGTGATCTTTAGTTTATGGACAGCCTTTACGTCTTTGGTTTATTCAGTATTTTCAAACAGAACATATTCCATCCAAACAATCTAGTGAGTTTAATTTTTTTGGTTTCCCTAGAATTTATATCAAAAAGTTCTCGTATATCTTCAATTTATCAGAAAATAGTGAATAGAAAGTGGGAGGAATAAGTTTACTACTACTTAATTTATCATTGAATTCTTTCGTTTGTACTTATAAATATTTGTTTAAATTATGTAGTGTAAAAGACAAAGTGTATCCACTTTAATTACACAAGGTGATAAAATTATTTGTTTTGATAAGAATAAATATGTTACTGTATCAAATTTAATACCATATATGGTTCACAACTTTGGCAATAGTGGCTTACATAGAAAAGACATATATAATATGCCGCGAAAGTTTTTTGAAACTATTTAACAGAAGCATTTTTACAGAAACCGAAAACAGAAACATTTTCCAGAAACCGAACCTTAAATTAACGTATTTTTATAGTTCTCACAATCATAACAAAACAACTCCCTAGTGTTAGATTTTTTTCTCACTAACTTGATATTTATCGTTATATATTCGCTAATTTAAAGAATATATTAATAGCCTCTGTTCGGCAAACTGATATTCTAAAGTTTAATTAACATAAAGAGTTATTTGATAGCATTTTTATCGAATTATTGTGCGAAGTTATACTTTAATTTTATATGTAACTTTTTATTTATACTTAATTGAAATGAAACAAAGACTAAATCAAAGTGAAGAAACCGTTGAACTTCATTTTTGTAGTGCAGTGTAATTATTCGTCAAACAATTTAAGAATGTTAAATTAATAACTACAAATCTGAATTCTAAAATTAATAATGTGTTTGAAACGGTTCTTATTAATGTTGAGTAAAATGCGAATTATGCAGTATTGAGACTGCGTAATCAAAGTGAGAGAAACTGATGATGTCTAACAATATAGAAACGTGGTTTGTCTTGGAAATGAAATAATCGATAAAATAAATTGTGTTCAATTTACAACATTTCCAAGCACTTTAGATGAAGAGGATTCTGTTCAAATATCGTTGTAGAACGAAGATTTAACTTGCTAACTAACAGACCGAGAATCTTGGAACTTCTCGACCTTTTGTGCCGGAAACAGATATAAAAATAAATGGCAAACAAACCTCCGTGAAGTTTCTGATTTTCCCTCGGCAGTTTCTTCAATTCGACAAAGTTCAAGGGCCTCCGTTTCTCCCCCTCGCATTGTCTGCAAAAATAAACATCACGAGAATGATATATTTTCTCAAGTCGTGGTAGATACACGTCGACCCGCGTACGTTTCGTAACTCATACCTGTTGGGAGGTGGTGTATTTAGTATTTTTAACACATCTAGATAGAATTTTTTCGATGCAGGATGGTTATGTTTGAAGATAGGAAGGCACAGACAAATGGAATTATGGACTGTTGACACACACGCTGTCGCATTCCGTCAAAAATATCGAATGATGTTCGAGCTGTGTGAAGAAAAATAACGAATCTGTTTGTAAATTCATCTTCGGATGAGAAATGTATAGCCTTGAAATCGTTTGCAGAAATTCTCAACCTCAATCAATTCAATATAATAAAATGAATTTATTGAGAAACATTCTTTACATTGTAGAATTACATTCATTTCAATTTATACAATAATTACAACTAGGAAGAATGCTATCAAAAGGACTGAATTCAGTTTTGAGTCTGATCTTCCATTCAGCCCTCGAGCAAAAATATTGGTTCAAACAAAAATATTGGTTAAATTTATATTTACAATAATATACAACTTTATTTGAAAAGAAACGAAAGACATTAACGCCTTTGCTGAATATTTTAGTTCGGTATATGATACATCTTTGAACAAGAATTATTGCCGATAAAAAACTCTAATAAACTTACGTCTGGTCCTGATGAATTATCAAGTTTCATTGTGAAACATTGTAATTATGCACTTTCGGATCCATTAACACATACATATATTCATGGCCAATATCCATCTTGTCTAACTTTCCCTAACTTTTTGAAATTGTAGTCTATAATGCTATATATCCAGCTGTCAGAAACAGCATCAAGATTGAGCAACATGGATTCATTTCAATGAGATCTTTGTTCAAGCAATCTAATTCTGTTTTCTCAGTACGTTTCTGAAGTACTCGACTACACCGGTCAAGTTGAGGTGATTTACACAGATTTATTACAGAAAGCCTTTGATAAAGTTGCTCATCCGCTCCTTATACAGATATTACGGAATAAAATTTGGATTATCTGATAGCCTCACCAACCTGTTTCATTCTTACCTGGTTGACCGAAGTCAATTCGTACAGCTGAAGGGTATACAGTCGTTTGAGTACCTAACTCTGGAATACCTCACGGGTCTAATCTTGGACCACTGTTATTTATTCTGTTCGTAAATGATCTGATGTATAATATTCACTCTCCACATTCGATGTTCGGGGACAATTTGAAACTATATCATGAAATTAGATCACAGGACAACTGTGTTCAATTTCAGCTCGCGATGGACCATTTTGCCAGTTGTTGTGAGGACAATTATTTGAGCTTGAATGTGTCAAAGTGTAATGTTGTCTCTTTCACAAGAAAAAGTATCGAATTGAGTGTGATTATAGCGTCGATTGTCAGGTTCATTCTCGTTCTGATCGTTCGTAACTGAAGGTGAGAGATCTTGGTGTAGTATTCGATCAGAAACTTACCTTCATTCCGCATATCACCCAACTTATTTCATATGCCTCGAAAATATATGGAATCGTTATACGCAATGGCAAATATTTCAATAATTCCTCAACATTCATAGGACTATTTAATACCCTAATCCGTAGCAAGTTGGAGTATGGCAGCATGATATGGCATCCCATTTACACTTGCCATCAACGCCATCTTGAGGCTATTCAGACAAGGTTCTTGAAATTCTTAGTTTGGAAGGAGAATAAAGTTTATCTATAGAGGGAGGGGAATCATAACGAATTATTGAAACGATTTAGTTTAATCTCAGTGCAGAGCAGTAGAGAAAATTTATCACTAAAATTCTTGTACAAATTACTGCACAACAGTATTGATTGTCCTCCTCTCTTGTCCGCTTTGAAATTTCGTGTTCCTTTAAAAAATTCTCATACCACAGAATTATTCCACCTAGAGACTCCAATGACCAACTCCTTAATGCAATCCTCCATTTGGTTTATGAAGTCTACATTCAATAAAGTTGCTAATAATTGTGACATTCACTTTGACTCCATAGAAGTTATTATTACAAGTTATGTGAACAAAGGAAATTGACTAAATTGAATTGAATTAAATTGAATTCTTCGTTATATTACATTTAATTCTATTATTCAGTTTTTAGTTACTTTTTTAGTTTTTTTTAAGTAAGATTGAGTTTTTTGTTTTATTTCTCTCATTTTAATTATTTATTTATTATTCAACATCATGTTATTATTTTCTGTAATTGGGTGTTATATCTGTTTAGAATGAAGAACTTATTATTTTTGAATATTGTAAATTGAGTTCATAATTATTATCAAAGCTTCGAAGGGATGGCCACGCTAAATAAAAGAAAATTCTAATTTTAAATGAGAGGTAATAATAAAAACTTGTCTAAAAATCACTGACTGAACAATTCTTTATTCGACTAGTTTCGCCTTTTACAGCATTATCAAGAATGATTCTTGATAATGCTGTAAAAGGCGAAACTAGTCGAATAAAGAATTGTTCAGTCAGTGATTTTTAGACAAGTTTTTATTATTACCTCTCATTTAAATATGAACTATCACAGAGTAGATTCATCGTCCATCGAATTTACTAATTTTAAATCTAATTTATCGGATAGATCATTAAAAAATTATTTCCATCTGAATAGACGTCCAAATGTCAGGACGACATCGTTTAGTTTAGCGCCCGCATTAAAGTGGCTCGAAATTGATAATGACGTGAATTTAGACGAAAAACTAGGACATTTCCAGCACGTGGAAAGCCGCTTCGAACGAAAACATGTTTTTATCATTACGCGGAAATATTCCGCCAGGCTTCGACTGAAATGTTTGTATCTTGCTTGTCATGCATAATTGATTTTAAATGCTCGGTGGCCTTTTGTGGCAAATTACTGTAATTTCGGATCGATAAAACGCTGAAACTCGCGTTCCCCGCATTGCCTCACTTCACGTGTTTGCTATTTATCAAATATTCCGTTGGCAATATTACGTACGATTGATTTTTCAATAAGTAACGTGTCCTTCCTTCCGGCCAGGGACTCTTCGCCAGGCTCGCACTGGACTCTTTTTTTTTGGTGATAGTATGCTATACCTGAAAAAATGATATGTCACAGAAATAAGACACAGATATACATCCAATTACTGGGAAAGAATTAACAAATTGTACACAAATAATATTAAATAAGAAAAATTGAAAAAAACAAAAGAGGGAGTATAAGCGAATAAATATAACGAAAATGAAATTAAAATAAATTGAAATAGTTTCTTTTATATCTGCATTTATTCAATATATTATATTTGAAATTTGAGGAAACCTTTTCCCTGCAATCTCTAGAATTAATGAAAATGATAATAATAATAGATTTAATCCCAACAGATATATGTATATGCAATTACAGGGAAAAAATAAAAAATTGTACACAAATAATAAAAATAAGAAAATATTCAAGAGACGAAAAACAAAGAAAGAGAGTATAAGCGAATAAATAGTAATAAACAATAACTAAATGGAACAAACTAAAAATAAAATATCCTTTAAAAAGTCACACTTAGTAAACAGAAGTTAATTGTTGATGAATGACAATGTCAAATGATGAATTTTCAACGATGATATCGTTGATGAAGTCAACGAAAATTAAATTAAAATCAATTTCAATAGTAATATAAAGTAACCAAGTAAAACAAAACTAAAAATAAACCAATAATTGAAATATTACATATTACAAAGTCATATGTAGAAATATTTGATAGTGTTGGCGTTTACTTGATGTTAATCCATTATAATTGAATATAAACTTAAATTCAAACACTTGAACTTATGATTAACACTTTAATGACTACATTGCATGACGCGTTTCGTCGTTACAAACGACTTCTTCAGATGCTTACAGAATGTAAGCATTCTGATTAGTATATTGCCCATGTACTTCAGGCATTTCCTCTGAACTGCCTCCAAGTCAACGATAGAATTATTGCACAAAGGTGACCAAACTATAGACGCATGTTTCAGTTTACTGTGAATAAAGGAGTAGTACAGCATTTTCATTGTGCAAAGATTAAGAAAGCTGCCATCAATGCTTGTTCGTGAGTTTTTGTTCAAAACAACATCGTAGTCATGGCTCAACCACTGTATTCACCAGATTTGGCTCTAGCCAAGGTCTGACGAGATCTGTTCAAAAGAAAAGGTGAATTTTGAATTCTTCGATTACAACGGCGTACTGCACCTTGAGTTCTTGCCAACAGATCGCACGGTTGATAAGGAGCACTACAAGGAAGTTATGCAACGTTTACGTGAAGCAATTTGGCTGAAATGATCGGAATTGTGGAAAAATAAAGCATTAATTATGTATCATCACGATAAAGCACCATCTTACACATCAATGATTGTTCGTGATTTTCTGGTCAAAAACAACAATGCCTCAACCACCGTATTCACCAGATTTAGTTCCCTGCGACTTTTTCCTATTCCCAAAACTGAATAGACCAATGAAATGGTCTATTCAGTATTCGTTTTACCACAATTGATGAGAGGAAGTCGGAATCAAAGCTCTAGCTGACGGCCATCCCAAAAAGAGCATTTCAGAAGAGCTTGGAGGATTAGAATAGGCGCTGGCATATGTGCATCATATTCGTAGGGGTGTACTTTGAAGAGGACAAAATGGATATTGATAAATGAATAAATACTTTTCGAAAAAATTCCAAATTCACCCTTTCTTTCGAACGAATCTCGTATAAAAACTTAGCAGATGGAAACATTTCGACAGTATCTTTCATACAACATGACGCTACAATCTACAGACATATATTTCCACAATATGCAAAGACAATGAAATCAAGTTTCAAAAAGATCACGTTATACTAGTCGATGCTAGAGAAACAAAAACACTATGACATCAACTGTGATCACCAAGATCAGTAGATTAGTGTTCGAATTTCTCTAGTTCATAAAATCTCCCTGAACCGTCTCTGCGCTGAACTGGACATGCCACACAATAGCGAAATGTTTGTATGGTATTTCGATCGAATTCGCTTCTTTGCACGAGCTTACACACGAAACAATTCGACATATCGTCTGTTTGTCCATTCCGACAATGTGAAATAATGATGAGCTTCAAGCGTGCCAGCGTCGATTATTCACCACTAGGGTTTTGTCAAATTGAAAACCAATTTTGCGGTGTATTTATCCAATTCAATACGCCGAAATATTATTTTGAGTGTTACTTAACATTATTCTTGATATCTATTAGGCAGAAGAGGTTCATTCCATCTGGAGAGATCATAGATGTAGAGAAGCCTGATGGATATTTACGTTAAAGGATGAAACATAATCTGCTAATATCTTCTTCTTCTTCTTTGGTCTCGCCTTGTTCCGTTACACATAGTCAGCTCCTTTATCTTGAGACACCATTTCTTCCGCTGGTTAGCATCGTCATCCGATAGCATCAATCTCTTCATGTCCCTCTGGACATTCGTCAACCAAGAAGTTGGTGATCTCTCTGCTACCTCTACCTCTCAGAGCTGATAACTCTGCTACCTCTATATTCTTAGTCGACGACATTTTGGAGTTTGCATAGATTGTGTGTGCATATTCTGGTATTCTTGTACGTATGGTTTTGTATATTTTAACTGTCAATACTTATTTCTGTTTTCATAAGTTAGGCATCAGAAATGTTTTGCTCTTCTTATTGTTTTCTTTTTCATTGTCTGTTAGTGAGGGTTGAAGTTTAATTATATTATTATATTCTCGAACAGTGCTCCCAGATATTTCATGGATGATGATGGTGCTATATTCATTACGTTCATTGTTAGTTACTGTTGGTGATCTTTTGGTTGTAAATATTGTATTGGCACTTATTAGGGTTTGTTTTCAGTCGCCACTTTGGAAACCATTTATTTGTTTT
Source organism: Henosepilachna vigintioctopunctata (assembly GCA_030704895.1). Lineage (NCBI taxonomy): Eukaryota > Metazoa > Arthropoda > Insecta > Coleoptera > Coccinellidae > Henosepilachna > Henosepilachna vigintioctopunctata. The sequence continues at coordinate 932,834 of JARQZJ010000034.1, forward strand.
GTGCATCGGTTCCTGTGTTTTGCCAGTGCATTTTTCTATTTTTTCATGTGGTACTAACAAAGTGGCATCTGCATATTGTAGGACATACTGACTTTCGCTGACTTCAGGACAAATATCGGAGCAGTATATATTATAAAGCAGCGGAGACAGGATCCTTGAGGTTTTTCTTTCTCTGGGGAGAAATATCTACATGTTGTATCCTATATTCTAACTGTCAGTTGTCTGTTTTTAAAACATTTTTATTATCCTTATAAGGTATTTGATTGTATGTATTTTATTCAATTTATGCAAGAGGTGCCTTTTATGTTACGGGATTTAGCAACCCTAGTGTTGCAACCTGGCAACTGACAGCACTATCGTAAAGGTGGGCCTTTTTGAGGTTATACGTGCTCAAAGCGTTTTGACATTCGAGCGCTATTTGTGTTGTTTACAGTAACTTGAAAGTTTCACCTAAGGCCAAAAATGGAATTAAATTAGTTCACTCCAAGACGACGTCCGTGAAGTTCGTCCAAAATCAGTTGTTGTTCCGAAAACCATTGATACAGTGCGCGAACTGATATTGCAAGTTCGTCATGTGACCTATCGTGAGATTGAGACAACTTTAGGCATTAATGGGTCAGCATACATTCAATATTGCATAAACATTTGACTGTCAAAAAATTTGTTCGCGTTGGATCCCGCAAAAGTTGTCAATCGCTCAAAAAAGGCTCTTGTCAATTAGTCGAAAGAAGTGCTCAAAAAATACGATCACGGTGCTTCGAAACAACGTCTATGGCATCATGACAGATGATGAATCGTGGATTTACGCGTATGAGCCAGACAGTAAACAGCAGTCGACTGTATGGGTGTTTCAAGATGAGCCAAATCCAACAAAAGTTATTCTAACACGAAGCACTTCCAAGCAAATGAGCGCCTGTTTTTTCGGAAAAACTGGACATGTCGCAACCGTACCACTAAACGCAGAACAGTCAATTCTGAGTGGTACACAACCATTTGTGTACTGGTATAGTACTCCCTTGTGTCCAGATATTTCATGGATGGTGATGGTGCTATATTCATTCCGTTTATTGTTACTGATGATGAATTTTTTGTGATATTATGGTTTAAAATGATGTATTGGGACTCATTAGGGTTCGGTCCAATCGACAAGTGTATTTTTAATCGAAAAGTGCCCTTTTCTCTATAATACTAAGCATTATCACAAAGTATCGAACAAATCTATACAATATTTAATTCACATTTTCAATTTCTTCAAACTATCACCTTTTCTGTGAATATTCAACTATAAACGAGGACAGAAAACCTCCTCTATAATTCAGAAAGGGGGCCCAATCGCCTAAATATCTACGGCGAAACAAAAAAAAAACCTGAATTATAAATAAAGCCGGACGAATAATCATCTTAGACATTTTCAATCGGACAGGCCGGACAGGTTTGTAATTTTAACTTCACGAGACGCATCTGAAAAAAAACGAATGTTAACAATCCACAATTTGAATATTTTAAACACGCAGGATCGTATTTTAAACGGTTTTCAATTTAAATTACACCCCGACAAAATTGCGTAATAATATACCACGTTTGAATTTTTGGTAGGCCTCGATATTCTACAATTACGAAGTTCAATTATTAATATCGGTTTTATAATTCAAATTGTGATATATTTGAATTGCAGTCGAGAGGATGAGTTAGCAACAGAAAATGTTGAGAAATTTAAAATTCCCTTTCGTTGGTATTCCGAAATAATAGACTAACAATTCTTTGAAATGGGGATTATAATTCAATTATAATAATAGTAATATAATAAGTTCTTTATTCACAACTAGCTGACTCGGCGAACTCTGTACGCCTATATATTTTTAGTGAATCTTTTCGAAAATCCTGAAAGACGTGTTTTATTATTTGTGCTACAATTTCTATGTTTTTATCATTCATCCTTTGTCGAGTCAAAAGGGGCACCCATAGACTAAGTAAATGTAACACTTCCAGCAAATTCAAATCAGTCAAATTATCAATAATTTGATGTATTAACACGTTTAATATTTCGAAAATGATTAACCTGTCAATTCTACGTCTGAACTGGACGTTTGTCATTTCGTAGTAGGCACTTATTCCTTATATTTCCTCATTAGCAATGATATGTTCTTGGATGTTGATCAAAAAGTGTTTAGACTAATTTCCCACTTCGCAAATCGATGAGAGTAATAAATCTGTTGATGAGACCAATTATGGCAGTTTTACTTTTCCACCAGCAAAAAATAATCCAGTAGATTCGCCGTTGTATTTTAACGCTTCACAATATTGAAAAATATTGTCTTCTCCTTAATTGTCACGGATTTATCGACCTTTAATCTACTTTCGGATCGTAGAGGAATGTTACTCGTTCCAGATTCACAGGAGCACTCATTCGATTTCATTGCTCGCTGTTGTTGAGTTTGATGTGCCCGAACTCGTTCCATTCTAAGCCTAACTACTTCATTATTATCCACTGTAGAACACAATTTTGCCATATCAATACGATTTGTTTCATTATCTGTCTCTCACTGGTCATAAATGCGGTTTGCATGTGCGGTAGCTTGTCGCACTATGTCAACTCGACGACCTATCAACTCGTCTTTTCCTTGGCATTTTGAAACAAGGATAGCAAATAAAGTTCTCACAATCCGATAATAATAAGATTGTAATAATGTCATGGTGAAAGAATGACAGATAACTTTATAACTTTCAATTGAAATATTCGACAACCATCTGACAATCAGAAATATTATTTTTTTTTGCATTCAAACTAATCAGCTGTTTGTGTGTGAAATAGCACAATAAACACTAATTTTTATTTGCATTCCAAGAATGACAACAGTCAAAATATTGAAATTATACTATATAAATAATTCAAGACCAAAATTAGCCAAATCGGTCCAGCCGTTCTCGAGTTTTAGCGAGACTAACGAATATCAATTCATTTTTATTTATATAGACAGGTATAATACCCAATTACAGAAAATAATAACATAATTTTGAATGATAACTAAATAAATAAATCATAGAAATATAACAAAGAGCTCAATCTATTCTGAAAAAACTATAAAGGTAACTAATAACAAAATTATTTAATAGTGTTGGCGTTTAATTGATGTAAACCTATTATAATTGAATATAAACTATTCTAACACTTGAACTTATGATTTAATGCTAACAGAATAATCATTTTTCTGTTAGCATCTGCAGAAGTCGTTTGTAACGATGAAACGCGTCATGCTATGTTGTCAATAAAGTGTAAATATAAGTTCAAGTGTTTGAATTTAAGTTGATATTCAATAATAATAGAAAGTAATTATAGATTTGAATGAAATATTACAAAGAACTCAATCTGAGTCAATTCATTTTAGTCGATTTCCTTTGTTCACATAACTATAAAATATTCTATTATATTTTGTTGTATTTGTAAGAAAGCGGAAAATACAATACAATGAAAAAATGCAAAATTGAAACCATAAATTTTCGTTAGTAGATACTTGGCATGAGGAAGTAAAACAGATGCAAAACGTCGATACACAACTAAAGCTAAGCTATCGTTCAATTATTTATTAGATACGCAAAAGAGTAAAATTTTTTTGCTATCTAATTCTCGACAGAAAATGTGATGGAATTCCTTCAAAAAAATAACTTTTTCGCTTCGCCGATATAACGGATCAACCTGTTCGAAAAACCTCGAATAAAATAAGGGTGATACTCCGGAATGAAGGCGACATATTCATCTCCTATCGGACAAAAGACAGTCGTGCGAAACCCACGTCTCGGCCGCCTTTCCAAATCCTAAGATGAAAAAAAGCCACGGAATCTGACGTAACGGTACATTGTGAATTAGTGGTCGATTGTGTGCCGAACGGGGGTCGATCTATGAAACCCCACAGCGAATAAACTTACACGCATCTTATGCGAAACTATTAATCATCCTTAAAGTGCCCATTTTGGGCAGAAAGGCGCACCTGACATTGTGGATCTGGGATAGAATTTTCAAATCATAAATTCATATTTTGGGTTAGGTAAATAAATATTTGGACGGATGGTCCGTATTTAGATTTGGCAGTTTGAAATCGAACGGGGATGGTTGGAATGAGACCCTTCTTAAAATTCAGTAGATTTTTGTGATTACTTAATGATTGATGAAAAAAAAAACACTAGTATCAAGCTGATTTTAAAATATTAAAGCGAAGGAAATAAGCCAGAATTCTTCCAAATTGTCGTAGTTCCTTCTGATTTTCTTCCTAAAAGCTATTCATATAAATTTAACGCTAGTGCCAATTACATGGAAGAAACACTCTGCAATATTTAATATTTAAAATTTAACATTTGTGAATTCACTATGAGATTTCTTCAAAATGGGAATAACTCATCGATTAATCATAAAATGCATTTTATATACTTATACTTACATATTCAACAAATGAAAAAAATGACGAACAAAATCGATATATTTCAAAATACTTCTAAGAAAATGACACGTATTGCTAAAAAGAAAAATTTGGAGTGTTTCAAAAAACACTCCCAGACTACTTTTTGATTTTGCCCCCCACAAATTTATTATTTAAATAGGTGGTTCAATCAGGGGGTTGTTGAAAACCGTTCAAATCGTCTGTTTATTGGCATGTATTTTCCAAATCACTCATCAAATTTACTATAAAAATTTTAGGATGTTTGATGTGAATTTTTTCGGTAATTAGTTCAATAAATTCGTTTGGGGTCAGCTCATGCTTTATTACTAAAAAACAAGTATGTGGTATCATGTTTGTATTACAGAGCTACTAAAAAATAATAGATAAAGTTTTGGGTTTTTATATATAAAATTTTATCAAAATCTTACCCCAAGTATCTGGCCAACAAAATTTTTTTCGAAATTAATTACATTTTCGAAACATTCCTGAAAAAATGTTGATAAATATACCAAAACATACTGTCGTAAAATTTCAGGTATCATTTACGTACTTGGTTGAATTTCAAAACGTAAATAAAAAAGTGATTGCTAGATAAACAGAACAAAGAGAAGGCAAAACATTCTTAGGAATAATAAAATGCTTCTATGGGGTTAATATAATAGACTGGCGAAAGCCAATATTAACTACCTATTGAAATGGGTTTCCGTTGTTTTTTTACTTCTACTTGTTTGTTAATATTTAAGGAAACAATTTTATGAGTTGCCATTATATAAAGTTTTTTTATTGAAATATTTTAGTTTGTCAAAAAGATATTTTTTGCAAATCTTATGAGTTGTGCAATTCCAAAATAACTGCAACACCTGCACCAGACTCACTATTTCAAATGCACCCATAGTAATAGTTTTGTTTTTTATTACGTGGGCAAAAACCTTTTCCAAATTCGTCATCAGCTTTTGGTCAAAGCAAAACAATATCATCATTTTTTAGTCGTTTCCATAGCCTAGTGCTGGAAGTGATAATCATAACAATTTATTTATTTTGAACAGGAATAATACCCAATTACAGAAAATAATAAAATATTGAATAAATACTAAATAATTAAAATGAAAGAGATATAACAAAGAGATCAATCTTATCTAAAAAAAAACTAAAATAGTAACTAATAACCAAATAATAGCATTTAATGAAATATTACAACGAACTCAATCTAAATCAATTCATTTTTGTCAATTTCCCTTGTTCACATAACTCCTAATAATAACATCTATAGAGTCAAAGTGAGTGTCATAATTATTGGCAACCCTATTGAATGTAAACTCCATATTGGGGGATTGAATTAGCGAGTTGGTCCTTGGAGTCTCTAGGTGGAATAATTCTGTGAAACACGAAATTTCAAAGCAGACAAGAGAGGAGGACAATCAATACTGTTTTGCTGTAATTTGTACAAAAGTTTGAGTGATAAAGTTTCTCTCGTGCTCTTCAATGAGATTATACAAAATCGACTCAATAATTCGAGATGATTGACTCCTCTCTGTGGATAAACTTTCTCCTCCCTCCAAACTAAGAATTTCAAGAACCTTTTCTGAATGGCCTCAAGTTGATGGCAAGTGTGAATAAGATATATTCTGCCATACTCCAACTTGCTGCGCAATAGGGTATTAATTAGTCCTATGAATGTTGAGGAATTATTGAAATATTTGCCATTACGTATAACGAATTCATATATTTTCGATGAAAATTGTTGGCTGATGTGTGGAATGGAGGGAAGCTTCCGATCGAAGACTACACCAAGATATTTTACCTTGTCGGAACGAGGAAGAACCTGACCTCCAACGCTTTAATAACACTCAATTCAAAGAGACAACATTACATTTTGACACATTCAAACTCAAATAATTGTCCTCACACCGACTAGCAACATGGTCCAGCTCGAGCTGAAGTTGAACACAGTTGTCCTGTGATCTAATTTCATGATATTGTCACGCGAACATCAAACGTGGGGAGTGAATATTATCCATCAGGTCATTTACGAACAGAATAAATACCAGTGCTCCAAAATAGGACCCTTGAGGTATTCCAGAAGTAAGTTTGAACTCAGGCGACTATATACCCTCCAGTTGTACGAATTGACGTCGGTCAACCAGGTAAGAATGAAAACGGTGACGTTGATGCTATCTTGAGGCCATTCCACACTTGCCATCGACGCCATCTTGGGGCCATTCAGATAAGGTTCTTATTTCATACAATGGCTAATATATATATACATAGCTTATAAGGCAAAAAAATTAAGGGAAAAATAATATCGTCTCAGAATTTTATGATATCATTCTCAAGTACAAAATTGCTCGAATTGTTTCAATTTCTTTTACTCAATAGGTTGAGTCGTGTCCAAAGGTTTATTTTTCACATAGAAAACCGGGTTACGTGATCGCAAAGTGTACCCAGAAAGACGGAAAGCGGTCGAGTGCTCGGAGCATGTCCTCAATAAGCCTCTTTTAATCGCAACGCAAATTGAAGATCCTTGGCACCGAAGTTGGCCAATTTACCTAATGGTAAACAAGATAACAATTACGCGGGTTCAACGCACGATAATTTCAACATGCATTTGTTGTTACATCATTGCAGAATAATTTCGATTTCGGACGCGTTTATCTACGCCGCGCCGGGTACAAGGATCTTTCGTTGTTTGTACCGTGATTAATAACTGTTCGTCTATTTATTCAGTTCGGCGATTAAATATAACGACAGCGTACAAAACTTATAGTTTAGAGTTCACGAATCCTTCACATTCAGTTAATACTGAGATTTTTTTATTGAAATATTTCATATAACAATCTGAGGGAGCTGTTTACACGAATAAAACCTTCGAAAACATCTACCATATTGGAAATATCATACAGCAATATATGTTTCATGCTATTATGGGAATCATCAGTGGTACGCATCGAAAGAATCAAGTTTCGATATTGTTTCAAAACGCATCAAGGCCCTATATCTTCTAAATGAAGGAGCCATCTATCACTGAAATATTCTCCATCTATCGGAGAACCAAGATAAACCCTTTCAAATATGGCAAGACAGTGTTTGTGACGAAAATATTCGAGAGCTTGTAGTCAGACAGTAGTCTGTTCAATCACAAACACCACAGTGGTTGGGACATAAAGAAAGAATGGACCAAGATATAAATGTAAAAGATGTAAACAACCTGAAGGAGAGAAAAAGGAAAAAAAGCCAAGGAAGAGATGAAGGGAAGCTGTGTTACAAAATCTTAAGGAAAAACAAATGAACGACTGGAAACTGCTAGCAGAAGACAGGAAAGAATGGAGGAGATTGGTCCCAGGGCCTAATGTGTGTCCCAGACCCAAGGACACTGCCCCAGGGTCTAATTTGCAGCATATATCTATCTATGTATATATTGAAAATATAGCTATAATTCTAAGATGTTGAATTTTTTCCCTACTTGTATATTTACTATATGAAAAATTCTTCCTGCTGAAACTGTAATCTCTCTGTCAATATGTCTAAGAATAGAGTGAATGATTTTTTTGTTTTAAAAAATTATCGTATATTGTTTTATTCAATTATATTTATACTCTTATTTTCACTCCGTTTTGTTCTTCAAAAAGTGTTAACGGTCTTATCTATATATAATGATAAAATAGGTATTAGATGAGAAATAAACTCGCAGAAAAAAAAAGCTGAAAAACACATCAACCAACCGATGAACTCATTGACATCTGTCACAATTCATAATATTTTGTGATAATTTTGTGTGAATTTTTCATAACTTTTTTTCTTGTTTTTTTAGGAATTAAAAACGCTTTATTTCGATAACGGCTCAAGTTTCGGATATTCAGCAAGGTTACATATGGCCCAAAAAAAATATTCAATTAAAGGCCACGAAAATGACTTAATCCCGACAAAAGTCGGCCCAAGACTTATACGACCAAAATTCGGACCCAGCAAAATTCTGCGGGTCGATGCTCTTAACAATCCGCCGAATTTTAACGGAGACGAGGGCGCCCAGAACATCCAGGAAATTTATATTAAGGCACGTAAGAAGCTAGATAAAGCCGTCATTGTAACGTCTCGAAGAAGACAGCAGCTTCTGAGCGAAGGGCTGCAGAAGTTAGACGAGCAGTGGGGTAGCTTGGAAAAGAAGGAGAACCAATTTAGAGGAGTGGTAAGGAAGTTCAACAAGTTCGTCAAGGAGAATTTGATAAAAAGGGAGAGGTTCATCCAGAGCACAAAACGCAACCAGGAGCACTTCAGGAGGTACAGCGGCGACACGGCGAAATTGAAGGAAAAGAAGAATCACTTGGTGAGTAACTATAGTTCACAAATTAAGCGACAAACTCTGAGATATATCGGGAGGTTTCGTAGTAGTCATCTTGCTAACTCTTGGACTTTTTGCACGATGTGAATTTTCATTGTAAAGATGTTTAATTATGACAATCTTCAAAATCTTTCCTGGTGATACTGGAGGGTAGAGTTTGTCATCGTAGAAGAGCCAGTATTGCAAAGAATATTTCAGTCTATGGTGTCATACCAAAATGTATACTTCGCAAGGTGACTCTAGTGGAACAAAATGCCATTGAAATTGGAGGGCTAGTTGAATTATTTCCTTAAGTTTAGTTGAGAAAAATATTGTTGAGGGTTGAATGGGCGCCAATACTAAGAAGGTGTCGCTTTGTTTCATTCAGACCTAAATATAAGTAAGGTTCCTTCTTTTTGATACAATAAAGATGTAGATCCTCCATAATCTTCAGTTCTTTCAGTTGGTTCTACGTTTCTTGATTTCAGAAATCAAGAAAGAGAGATTTTTTATTTGCTTCGTTATTTTCTTTCTCTTTGATTGTTCTTGCAACAATTTCTCATCAAATGGTGTGCCAATCAAATACATTATATCATATAAGTAACGTTCTTTATTTTTGATACAATAAAGATGTAGATCCTCCATAATCCTCAGTTCTTTCAGTTGGTTCTACGTTCCTTGATTTCAGAAATCAAGAAAGAGAGATTTTTTATTTGCTTCGCTATTTTCTTCCTCTTTCATTCTTCTTGCAACAATTTCTCATCAAATGGTGTGCCAATCAAATACATTATATCATATAAGTAAGGTTCTTTATTTTTGATACAATAAAGATGTAGATCCTCCATAATCCTCAGTTCTTTCAGTTGGTTCTACGTTCCTTGATTTCAGAAATCAAGAGAGAGATTTTTTATTTGCTTCGCTATTTTCTTCCTCTTTCATTGTTCTTGCAACAATTTCTCATCAAATGGTGTACCAATCAAATACATTATATCATAGGACATTTGTGTATTGGTCCAACAAGTAATTGGTTCTTCAACATCTATATCTTCCAGTGCATTCAGTTACCTCTTTCTTCAATTTCAGGAAACCATTCTGGACCAAATGAAAACCGAAATAAGTAAACATTCCATTTACGAGAACTTCTTGGAGACCGTGATCACCACCTCCATCGAGTTCAAAACGGTGTTTTCTTTCGTCAGCCGATTCAAAGTACTGATGGCCACCCTCGAAGATACCACTGCAAAATTCGTCAAGAACAAATTCCTCCTGCTCCACCTGATGGTTCAGATCAACAAAGACGCTCGTCAAAAATCGATTGCCCTCAACGAAATGATGAACAGGTTGTGCCTATTGGGACCGGTGCTAAACGACGTGGTAACGAGGAACATAGCTAACGAGAGGATCATCTGCGACGTGCACCAGGAGGCGATCAAGACGATGGCCGACGTGCAAGGCACGTTGGATTTTATGAACCTTCTGTATCAGTACGTGTGTTCCAGGGAGAGAAAGGCGGCGATTTATTCGAACGGAGATTATAAGAACCAGATGATGGCGATCAGAAAAGCCCTGGGTCATTTCGAGAAGGTGTTGAAATTGTGCGAAGCTCGGGAATATTGAGAAGAGTGAAATCTTGTTCTGAAGATGGTGCCGTTGTTGCCTGATTGACGAAAAGTTAGGATAGGTGGACACGCAAAACGTAAGTTCTTGGATTTTGGAGTGTATGGTGGTTTGGTAGTGCTTGGTGAAAAGTAAAGAAAGTGCAAGGTTCCAAAATTATTCTAGTAGAAGAAAAGTCGAAATAGGACTTGGAAAAATGGCATATCAGATGCAATTTGAAGCATTTGAATTTTGAATTGTCCAAATCTATATTGAACTTAATGCTTACTTCGTGTTCCTTTATACGTTTTTGAAGGTTCTTCATTGATTGATTGGTAGCTTGTTGCAAAAGGTTCCTCTTTTCAAAGATGCGTCATTCGAGGTCAGTTTGATAAGTCATTGACTCGATACATTTTTAAACTCCATACATTTGGACCGAGGAGTTTCCAATTCCTTCCAAAGATCAGGTTTTCTGGAGGCCCTCAAAATAGTCGTTGGTTTTTGTGATGACCTCTTCATTCGATTCTGCCATTTAACCACCCAGCCATTTCTTCAGGTTTGGAAGCAGAAAATTGTAGCAGGTTGCTAAATACTGGATTTGGTAGCAGTTCTTGGTTAAATTCATTCTTTTTTGCTATGGAAAATGCAACCAAGCAGTGTTTAATGAAAGAATTCATCAATTTCTGCTTCAAATGAATATAAAGTGTGTCCTAAAGCCACAAATAAAAGTTTTAGGTTTTCTATCATTTTCAAGTTGTTAGATCGCACCCCATCTATACCAATCAATTTTGGTGATGACTATGTGGTTGATAAACAATTTGGGTCATCCTCTGGGTGCAGTAAACTGCACCAGAGAATCACTGTTTAATGAAATCACTGTTTTGATATTACATTGCTTTCTGGTGTATGGTACTGCTTTCGGGTGTCTTCAGTGGTTGAAAAAGAGGGCAAAAACTGGCTGAAATGATCACCAAACAATGCTTTGAAGGGGCTACACTAATATTCACGTAAAATGTGATGTAAACGCTCAGTTGAGCTGTTTATAGACTCAATCAAGTCTTTCTAAGTCATATATACTTTCCAAGATCTTTTCATGGATTTTATCTACGATTTTTGACGTTACGAAATCAACCCACCTTTGTTTATCTTTCAGTTTTTTCTTAATTTTCTCCATGATATGAATCAATAGGGCTGAAGAGAAACAAAATTTTTAAATTTTCTTTGGCAATCGTTTCAGAAAAATAATAAATCTCAGTCTTACAATCCAAAATAGATCTTCACCCATAAATAAGTAATTTACTAACACATGGCATCGTCAACTGAATAATGTTGATGTTGATATTTATTTTAACAGATAAATGAATCTTTAAAATAAAACGAAGCAAAAATATCTCAGTATTTCTGTTTTTTCCTCGAAAGATTAAAATCTGTTTAGCTTCACTTCTATATTTATTAGTTTAATTTGTATTAGATAGAATCGATTCTATTTTGGACATCCCTGTTATGATCAAGTGGCAAAGATTCGAGTTTCATGTGACGTGAAGACGATGAATTCGAAGCGAGATTCGAGAAAGTGATTTATTTCTAGAAATTCGTTTGATCGTTTTGTTGTTTTTTGTTATTTTATTTCAATAAATCGTGAAAACTCGTAGTTGTTATTTTTATCGTACGTATTGAACAATCATTTCCAGTTTTTCTTGGAAAGTGTCAAATATCTTTTCTCCTTCTCTTCAATATTAATTTTTATTTGTTATTAATAAAATTAATAATTTTTATTTTGGACATCCCTATTATGAACAAATGGCAACGTTTCGAATTTCAGGTGACTTGAAGACGATGAATTCGAAGCGAGTTTCAAGAAAATAATTTATTTTTCTACAGGTTCCTTTGATCGTTTGTTGTTTTTTGTAATTTTATTCGAATAAACCGTAAAAACTGGTACTTGTTATTTCTATATCTCGTTTTGAATAATCATTTCTATTTTTCCTGGAAATTTCAAATATTTTTTCACCGTCTCTTCAATATCAATCATTAATAATTAATTGTATCGACATGAATCCTCTTTATTTTGGACAGCCCTGTTATAAACAAATAGCACCGTTACGAATTGTTCGATGATTTTTTCTTGATATTTTATTCAAGTGAAACGTAAAAATTCGTAGTTGTTATATCAGTTTATCGTCTCAAACAGTCTGTTCTATTTTTCTTTAGAAAAATTTCGAATATTTTCAAATTATTCTTCAATATCAATTATTTTCAATTATTTGTATCGACGTGAATCGTCTTTAGTTTGGACAGTCCTGTTATAAACAAATGGCTTTTTCGATTTTCATTCCACGTGATGGAGGACGATAAACTCAAAACGAGATTCACCAAAACGATTCATTTCTAGAAATTTATTCCATAGTTGTTTTTTGCTATTTCATTCGAAAAATCCGTAAAACTCGTAGTTATAATTCTTTCTCCTTTCTTTATCGATAATTACTACTTTTTCTCAAAAAGGGTCAAATATTTCTCATCGCTTTTTCAATATTACTGAATATTTGTATCGATTGAATTTTGGACAATCCTGTTATAAACAAATTGCACAATTTCGAACTCCACTTTACGATGAATTCGAAACGCGATTTAATAATTTATTTCTGGAAATGCATGAGATGCGTTTTTTGTTTTTTTCGAATGAACCGTAAAAAATTAGTAATTATTTCTATCTCGCGCACTGATCGATCGTTTCGACCTCAATTCGATAGTTATTTTCGTAGCGTGAATTATGATTATCTTATTAGCGTTCCCTTGAAGTGACGGCTGTAACGAAACGTTTCGCTATTAAGTCAGTGTCATTATCAGTGGCGTATTCAGCGGCAAGCTGAGTGGGCTGGGGACTAGAATGTGAAATTTAAGAGCAGGAATTTGAAAAGTATTAATTTATCAATAAAATAAAGGAATTTTCATCATCATATCGTTTTTTCAATTTTTTCTTTAAATAAGATAAACGAGGTAAATATCAATAACACTTATTTTGAATTTTATTGATACTTACTTGGTCAAAATTGATATGCGTAACTTCAGTAAAATTGTTAAACTGCAAATACCGTTTGAACGCGAAAAAACTTTATATGTAAAAATTCACTTATTCGAAAAAGATTTATTGTTAGTGGGTTTCAAGAAAGTCATGAGTTATTTATTCAAAAAAATTAAAATGACACCCGCAATTGCGAAGGTAAAAAATATTTTCAACAAAATTAATGATTGGTAATGTTCCAACATCAATAAATATACTGATAAATTTGTTGTTGTTCGAATGAATTCAATATTTCGTCAATAAACAGTCTATGAATGGAGTGACAACTTTGAGCTAAACTTAATTCACGAGTTTAAATACCACAATGAAAGGAATACAATCTTATAATCATAACATTCGTATAAATAACACGTCTTTGTTTTAAGTATTTAGATATAATTCGAAGAAGAAACTATTACCGCTCTCACTCTGTCACAAGTACCAGTGATGAGTCATCACTCCACTTCCATATCCAGTCAAAAAAAAGTATTTTATCGACTACGCCGAGAGACTTTTTCAGTACAACATTTTTTGTTTCTTCGCCTCTTTTCATCAGAGCTTCGTCTTGTATGAAGCTCTATATCAGGGTTTCTCAACGTGGAGCCAAGCCGCACAGATGGGCAATTTGATTGTGAAGATTTGATTTGTTTGGCACAATTTTAATTTTAACTTTTCCATCTTTTTGGGGGGTCATAAGGTTGGGAAACACTGGTCAATAAATTAATCGAATAAATAGTCTGGTATTACAGAGGTCTATATAATTTCATATAGATAATTATGAAGTTTAGTAAAGTTTTAATGAATGCTACTAAAACGGAGAAGAAATAAGGAGTTTAACAAATGTTGGACGTGATTATTTAAATTGGCGTAACGTTTTTATTAATTAACCGATTGACATGTGGCAAACACTAAATGTTGAGTGAAGCCTACATCAATATTTGGTGAAAACCTCTTCTAAATCCGATGGGTAGAGAGTATTACATCGATTTTTATAATGTTTGCAATTATTATAAACCCGTCAATCCGCCACTGGTCCAAAATTGTCGTCGTCGTCAATTTGATGAGCGATTTTGTTTCGCTGCTTTTTTAATATTCGAACAGAGTGTTAGGCATTGAACAGTTGCAAAAGCGAGCATTATTAATTCCGTGATAATTGAGGACGCGTACGAAATAAATTGCTAAAATACTTCGACAAGGTTGCCAACGTACCTATGTGTGTGTATCAAGTGACCTAAATTTGAAATTCGTTGAACAATTGATGTCTATCTTTTTTTCGGTGGGGGTAAAGTGAGGTTAACGGGTTTTTGCAGGTTGAAAGGTTGACCATTGAACTTAATAATGAATAAAAAGTTTGAAAGCGTATATTTTTAGGAAAAAACGCATTTATCGACGTATTTTTATTCTCGAATTTTCGTTTTGAAATGTATCATTCATTCGTATGAGAATTTATTATTTTAAATGATCAAGTTGGAATCACTGGAATAGTTTATCATCGTGTAGTATTCAAAATTCTAGAGTAAAAACATCTTATAATACAATTTGTATTAATATATAAGGTGTTTTTTCGCAATTTGAATTTTCAATTAAAATGACGAATTCTAATCTGAATTTTTCAATTGAATGGGACATAATGTTTGAAATTTGATGCATACAAGGTTATTTATTTATTTATTTACAGTGTAAGCCCTACAGGTTACGTAAGCAGATTATAAAGTAGAATTAAATATGAATAAAGTTAATTGAATGTTCGCTGATCTTTTGGTGAAACATTGTTTGATATATTGAATAAAAAAAAATTTTTAAATTAAAAAACATTTGCCTTAGTTTCACAAAATTTATAATAAATACTGGACAATTGTTTCGGGGTGTTACCCAATTTTCGAAAGTTAAACTGAAACAATTGTCGAGTATTTATTATAAATTTTGTGAAACCAAGCCAAGTCTTCTTATTTAATATATTAAATATGAATGGTATATCTAAATATATCGTATGAAATGAAATAGCAAAATTCATTAAAATTCAAACAATTCAGCTGACGAAATAAAAAAGAAAAATGAACAACAGCAAAAAAGAGAACACAACTTTGTTCAGAAGTACTCTTGTATATAAACATTAATATATCAAAAACGTTTTGGAGAATTTAAGAAAGACGTATAAAATAAGCACTTGAATTAAAAACACTCTGTATAGAAGATGAAAAACAGGAAGAGGACACGTTGGAAATGAAGTTTTAAAGTTAATTTAGAGCAAAATATATTTTTTATCGGATTTTTTTTAAACATAAAACTTTGAATTTTGAATCGAACTTCAAAATTTTCGAAAAATTTTGAAAAATAATAAAAGTTGATAAAAATCAGAGTCTTTTTCAGTTACGTGTTTTCGAATGAAATGTATCGTATATTACAGAAAAGGTGACTGCATTTTATAGTTTTTTTCTTCAAGAAGTGTCTATTTTGTATATACAATGTGTATGATTAAAATTTTTACGAAAAAACTTCTAGAATAAATAATATTTGCAGTGTTAAGTACGTATATTTATTTATTAAAGTTTTCCTGCTCAATTTTCATGACGAAAATATCGAAATGTTCAGTAATTTTGAGTATGACGTAATTTAAATATATTAAAATAATATTTTTATATAGAATAGCTTGTATGAAGAATATTTAAATAAACATTAAATTAACCTGAAAATTAATTGAAGAAATCGAAATTATTAATGAAACGTCTGGTCAATTTGATAATAGAATTTTCAATGTGCGTAAATAAATGATATAAATTTTGTAATTCTTTTGAATTTTTCGAAATGTTCTTTCTAAAACTTGGTAATCATTGAATTGATTTAATTTTGTTCGGAGATTTTCAAAGAATGACCGAAAACAAATTTTCGCAAGATTTATTAGTTTGAGAGCTTCGAATTGTACAAAAATAAATCTAAATTGGTGCAATACTCGTAACCATAACATTCAAGGCTGAAAAATTCCTAAATACGAATAAAACCAAAAAAAAAAACTGCCGAAATAGAGAAAGTTGAAAGGGTTCAGTTTACTACCACGTCCCCCATAAAAATTTCGGCGAAACTCACAAAAAAACAGAATCGGTCGGCAAATTTCTAAGAAAAAAACAATTTGCAGCATTATAACCCTTCGCAATAAACTGCGCAATTTTTATTACCCCGTTTTTTTCACGTTTATTGCACCGATTTCGTAAAAGAGCCGAAAGAAGGGTTGAAAGAAGGGTCCTCCCTCGTTGCGGTTAAATGTGCGGCCGAATTGCAGGGATGTAGGAGATAATTAACCATCCGAAATAACGGAATCTGACAGAAACGAGGATAAATTGCGGGTCAGTAAAAAAGGGTTCGCATTTTTGTACCGTTTTATTGGGCCCCTTTTTGGCGAAATAATCGTGGGAATAGGTCTGGGATACTGTTACGTAATCTTTACCTGGTGCAGATTTCGGGTTTTTCGATGGTACAGGTGGCGAACGTCGATGTCTAACTTATCTTGAAGATTGACAACTTTATTGTTTGTGAAGTTTCGATGCAGCAACTGTTTGATCTTTCATTATGACTGTGAAGGTCAGAATTTTTTAAATTGTCGGTAGTATGCTGTGCAAGTTTGCGCTACTGGGGACCTCTATTGTACAATGGCTTAGTAATCATTTGAATAATTACAATTTCATTCGTTAGTTTGACAAGCGGCATCGAAAGTTTGACATAACTTGTTTAAATTGAAAAGTTAGTTAACGAATTCAGAATTCTCAAATAATCTTGATGATATTTGAAGAAGTTAAGTTATTGAATGAATGAAAATAGGTGTAACGAAATTTGCTATTAAAAGTTGCATCGACGATCTAATTGAAGTTGACTAAAGCAACAAAGTTTGTGGATAAACGAGAATTTTGTAAATTCAAACTGAGACATTGAAATGTTAAATAATATAATCAATGAATTATATAAACTATATTTTGTAATATTGGATAGTATTGACATTTATTTGGTGCAAATCCATTATAATAAAATATGAGATAATTGTAACATTTGAATTTGATTTACAGTTTTATCTTTACATTTTACACTATAATGACAGTGCAAATCAAATTAAAGTGTTTAAATTACCCTATAGTTAACTAGATTTTGTTACGTGAAATTTGGATAATAAAATATGTTACTGACCATTACATTTTTTTAAATTCCGAAACTCAATTTTAATCTGAAACGAACCAAATTTAGAACGAAAACTTGTTTATTTGGCTAAAACATAAATTGAATGAAAAAAATATGGAAATAAAGCTCAATGTTCTGAAACCCTGTGATTTTAGAATATACGGATATTTGTTAACAACTGATTTTTTCATATCAAAATTTTTTCCTCGTAAAATTAATTTCGAATCAATTTTCATTCATTTACCTCATATGAATATGAGTTCTCTTCGAAATATGGTAGATCATTTATAAATTAGTAACAAACCTAGCCCAACGTAATCTAACCTAATTTATTCTGACCTAACCTATTCATAGCTAACAATCACGTTAATTTAGGAAAGGTTAGGTTAGACAATGAGTTTTAATTAGTCAATGCAAGTTTATTTTAGATAGTAATGAATATAGCAAAGAAACATTCATATAAATCGCTAATAAGACCCATAATAATCTTCAGAAATGAAGTGTGGACTTTAAAGAAATAAAACGAACAAAAAGTGAGATAAACCTAACCTAACCTAATCTCATTTCTGCTAACCTAACCTATTCGTAGCTAACAGTCACATTAGTTTAGGTAAAGTTAGGTTAGGTTTAGACAATTAGACAACTCTAACTTAACCTAACCTAATTTATTCGAAGCTAACAGTCACGTAAGTTCAGGTAAGATTAGATCAGTTAAGGATCTTCTACCTTTTTTCTACTGGTTGTAGATTCATAAGAAATATTCCTGACATAGTCTAACATTATGTTATTTCGGGTTATTTCAGGTTGGGATAGGTAATATTAAGTAAGGATCTTCAAACCATTTGTACTATTTCTAGATTCGTAACAAACCTAGCCTGACCCAACTTAACCTAACCTAATAATCTAACTGTATCTACATTAGTTCAGGTAATTTAAGGTTAAGTAACGATAATATTAAGTAAGGATATTCAGACATTCTATATTGATAGAACAATTTTTTCGTTCAGTACAATAAAAGTGAATCCCTTCAGCATGAAAAATCGTTGTTGTCCACATTTGATGTATATATTATGTCTTTCAAAACTTGTGAGTAATCTACAAATAGTAAAAGAGGTCAGAAAATCCTTAGCTAATTTTGTCGAACCTAACCTAAGATAAGCTAACTAAAACCTTATCAAACGTAAATTTAGGTTAGGTTAGATAAATAAAGATATAAAATATGTAATAGCATTCGAACTTTGATATATAGTTTCATAACATATTTTATAAAATGGCAATTTTGATAATCGATAAATTCTTATTATTGATTTGAAATAGTGGAAACTTGTAAAATGAGAGATCCTAGTTCGAGTCCCACTTGAGATCTTCGTATACGTTTTTTTAGTGTTTCCATTAAAGATTGTATTGTACCTATAAAATAAATGTAGGTCCCGGTATAAAATGTATGAAAGAAACTAATTAAAATACGCGTCTTATTGAATCGTAACGGACATTTTTCAACTAGTATAAATAAATATTAGAATAGAGCTGGTTGATTATAGAGGCAAATAATGTCGAAATTATAGTAAAATGCATATGCATTGAAGACGTGCAATAGGAAGGAGCAAAGCGTGACTTTTAAAACAGACACTACAAAGTGTATAAACCCGTGAAGGTCTGTCTGTTCGAACTTCTTGCTTGTCGATCAAAATGCGTATGCATAAGTCTAATGTGCAGTTAGTACAGCGTTGCCGGCTTTTTATAATGATATTCGAATTTTAAATCTTGCGATGATTGCGATAGTATTATTGAATAATTTTTAAAGTGTATTGTTATAATGTGATAACACTGTGCAACAAAAAATGTTGGGATACCTCTTTAAACCAATTTTATTTTTACATAGAATATGGTAATTTTACTCTTCAGCTTTTCCCATGAATCAACATTGCGTGTTCAGTTTGAACACGATGAATCTTCTAAAAATGTCAATAATAAGAAAGAGCTGTACGAAAAAATGTTTACAAATTAATATTGTTGAAATATTTGAAGAAAAATATTACAGTGAATTTTTTGTTTTTGCCAATTAGGAATAATAAACAAGGGTACATACGTTATTTTCTCATTGGGAACTTCTGACCCCATTTGTCGCCCCCTTTACTCATGTAGGATGCAAAAATATTTTATATTTTTGAATAAATCTAAGGGGAGGAAACATCCGACATTGTAAAAAACAGGGAAGAATTTTTTGCAAATTATTTTCGGAATGTAATTTCCGAAAAATATGGAAGGAAAGTTTGTGTGCTTAATTTAGTCATAACAAAATTTAAATATTTTAAGAATCTCTCTGGTTTTCCTGGACCTCTTCATGGTTTTTTCATATCACTGAATTAATGGGTGTCCCCCCTCATGAAAATCATAATGTCTACCCCCAAGAGTTTTAGTAAAGTTGCACTCGGAAATCAATAGTTGATTATATGGAGTCATAATTACGTTTATTGATTTTAATGTATCTATTTATAAAATTGAGAGGAAAACATCTAATGGTTTATGTTTTTCTATAATTTTCTTCTATTTCGTATATTTGTGAAAAATAAATTGAAAAACAGACGTTTGAGACTTGCAAAGTTAATCTATCTGGTTAACGTTTTATTAAACATTCTAATATATGTTCAAGACATAAAAAAGATTCACGTAATGATCTAAAAACCCCGGGAATTTTCAAAACTTTAGAAAACAAATTAATATTCAATGTCTTAATTTCTCCTGAGTATCACTACAAGGTATAAAACAAAGTCGCTTTCTCTGTCGCTATATTCCTATGTATGCTTAAATCTTTAAAACTACGCAACGGATTTTGATGAGGTTTTTTTAATAGATAGAGTGATTGAAGAGGAAGGTTTATATGTATAATAACATCCATTAAATAGTGGAGAAATACTGTTATTTTTGAGGTTTCTAATGTGATGACGTGAATAATTACATTTTTAAATTCAATGGACGATGAATCTACTCTGTGATAGTTCATATTTGAATGAGAGGTAATAATAAATACTTGTCTAAAAATCACTGTCTGAACAATTCTTTATTCGACTAGTTTCGCCTTCTACAGCATTAAAGAACTTTAACAGCATTCTTGATAATGCTGTAAAAGGCGAAACTAGTCGCATAAAGAATTATTCAGTCAGTGATTTTTAGACAAGTTTTTATTATTACCTCTCATTCAATTACATTTTTTCCGCTTATTTTGCAAACGCAGGCTGAACCCTAAAAGATTTATCAAAATAATGTACTAAGTATTGTACACATTGAAAAGGTCTACAGAAAACTCCGCTATGGTATCTCTTATGGATATCCCACAATAATATTTTTTTATCATTTACTTTTTACGACAAATAATGGCTAACTTTTCAAGCGATTTTAACCATCGTTATCCAATTATCCAATAACCTTAAGTACATTGTCGATTTAATATAGATTTATATGTCTCTTTACACCATATGATTTAAATGAATATTTTCGAAGATATATAATAATTTATATGGCAAAAGAACGTTGGCCGGGTCAGCTAGTTGTACCTAAAAAAATCTGCTTCTCAATAATTTACGAATTGGAAATTATAATTCATACTAATTTAGGCGGAGGGTTGTACGGTAATTAGAAAGGTAGAAATGACAACGCCGCTCGAGTACCACTTGACTGCTTTCTGCTGTTTTCTTGTCGCAGCGCGACAGAGACAAGCAAAGGGAGTACGCTGCCGCGACTCTTGGCGAACCGCCGCACTTCCCCTCGCAGTTGCACACGCATTGCGTGGATGCGTGCCCTCTAAAGGTCCTAGAGAGCTAGGTCATTGAATTTTTGGACCTTTGTCCTTCGGGCCTCCGCGCGCGGAACGTTGGCCCCGTCTGCCCGCGGCCACGGTCCTTCCACGGGTGTGGCGGTAGTACTGCGAGGGGTCGAGAGGAATTTCGAAGGTGACCCTTCATTGGACGCAGATTGTTGGGTTCTTGCTTACGAGACAGATTTTCGTAAGAAACCCCTGAATTGTCGGCCGGCGTAGTTTTATGTTGATTTTCGTCGGTTATTACGTTATTTTGTTTGTATTACTTATGAACGTGAAGTTCCGAGAATCAGTCTTCTGTTATTAGAAAAATACGAATTTTTTTGGCCATCAAAAGAAGAATTTTTACTCAGTACTTTACACTTGCTATAAATTCTTCTTTTTTTTAAATTTTTCGAGATAGTACCAAACTTCATATAAAATTTTTGTTTTTGTCTCCTAGTTCGTTTTTGTTGCAAATAGGTATTGTTTGTAATTATCAAATTTTGAGTTTATATAATATATAACAACTAACATTGATCAAAATATTCAATCGTTTAAAAAAGAAATAATATAAATTTCATGAAATCATGACAATACATACTTCACTATTTTTCATTAATTAAATAGAATCGCTATAACAATAAATTAAATATTTCAATATAAGTTTTATTAATATCTAATTTATAATGTATAGAATTGTTATTATTTAATTCGTCTGTTTATTTATGCTATTTAATTACATTCAATTAACCGGCTCAGTAACGAACAGTATAGTGACCTTATCGACATACTTGTGCTGATGGGTTCAATTCCCACCGTGTTCTTGAAACGTTCGAATCGGCGCGGCGTTAAACTCCAGGTCCAAGATTCGGACACGAAAAGCTTTTGAAAAAATAACTAGCATTCATAACGCAATATTATTATTTAACCAAATATTTTTATACATTATTTCTTATGTAGTTGCAATAATACTATGCTGTTCGAATTAATTGGGACAAAGGATAAAAAACAATGTTTTCGTAAAATCTTACCTTTTAATGAAGTAAATACATGCAAAATAGCGTAAATTCTTCATATTAATATGAAGTATGTCTTCCTTTCGCAGAAATAACTTCTTGAACTAGTCTAGGCATCAATTCCACTAGCGTAACGCAGATTTTCTTCAATTCGTCATCATGAAACCACATCTGAATTGCACTTATAATCATTTTTTTTTGTAGTGCAATCCATTTTTGCCAGTCGATTCTTTAAAAAATATTTCATAAATTCTCAATGGGATTGAGATCAGGTGAATTCCCCGATCAATCGTTTACTTTTATTTCATTCTCACGCATAAAGGCTTGCACTTGTTTGGTATTGTGGCAGGGAGCCAGGTCGTGCTGAAATGTTCCATCAAACGTTTTCATGAATGGGACAATTCTGGTGTGCAATATTTCCATATATTTCACTCAATTCATCATCCCTGTTATTGGAGCTAATTGTCCAGTGCCATTGGTTGTAAAAAACCCCGAAACATTTGTTTCGAAGGATGTTTTACTGTTTGCTGGATGTGATCAGGCCGCAAAGTTTCTCCATCACTTAGTCACTTGATTTGTACCCTTGAACAAACAAATGTGTCTCATCACTAAAAACCACCTTCTTCCAGTCGTCCACAGTCCACGCACGGTACTTTTTGGCCCATGCCAAACGTTTCTTCATCATTTTCTGAGTAAGGAGTTGCTTTATTCTTGGTCTTCTTGCCTTACGGCCAAGCTCCAGCAGTCTTTTTCGCACAGTTGAGGTGCTCGCCTCCATACCAGAAACCATTAAATCCCTTCGAAGATCAGTGCTTGTCTTTCTCATTTTGCTATTTCTTATCAACAATTTGTCTGTTCTTGCATTAGTTTTGCGTTTGCGGCCACAGTTTCCTTTTCTTTTTGGAGACGATGAGCCACTTTCTTCAAATGTTTTTTAAATTCTCGAAACGCTGGACTTTTCCACACCAACAGCCCCAGCTATATCTCTTACAGTCCCTGATGTGTGTTCATTAAACGCGATAATTTTGGAACGCTTCCTCGGAGTGATATCCATCTTTGGATAAGACAATACAGCACGTATCAAAATTGAAATCACCAAGGTCGCACCGGTAGGCTCACAACTGAATTGCTGGCGAGGTAAAACCGGTCAGAATGTAAATGCTGGTCAAGGCCGAACCCTCACGTCACCTCAGGTAGTAAACAAGCAGGTGTGAGGGTGTTTGGGCCACTCTGGTACTCACATACTACAGTAACTCAAACGAAGAAAAAACATGTTTTTCCCAATTAATTCGAATAGCATAGTGGGTTTATAGTTGTTGAGAATCCATTGCAAAATCAAAATAAAATAGTGAGAATTTAAAAACAAGACATTTCATTTCGTTTACCGACTAAAACTGCATGAATGAAATCTTCTGTTCTTTCTTCTAGCTTTTGAGTTCGGAACAACGTTTTTATCTATTTTCAGAGAATATTTATCAATTTCTAGTTAAAAAATTAGTTTTCGTATTCAATTGGTTTTTTAATCTTCCAATTTACTCATTAAAATCCAATAATTTTCGTATATTCTCAAAAATTATGTTAAGCCAATATATTACGTGTTTATTCACAATTTTTCAATTAAAAATTATGTTATTTTTCAACATACCGAACTGAAAAACCACATTTTTTCCCATTCGAAAATTAACATTTTGTGAAATTCAACAGTTTGAAAGCACTCAGTGAGAGTTTTATTCGAAAACTAATTTAAAATTCAGATATCTTTGGAGAAAATTGTAAAAAATTGTGAAAATTACATTTCGCAGGCGTTTTAAAACATACAGAACATGACGTAGAGTACTTGACATATTTAAAAAGTACTGCTTATGAAGAATAGAAAAATAAATCTTAAATAAGGGAGCGTCAAATATAACAAGAAATTTTTTTGAACATAAAATTTTATATAATATAATTATTTATTATTTAAGGTTTACTATATTATCATTCAATTTTTAATATAGTTTGCCTGTAAATTATTGAGAAATAAGTGAATTATTTTGAAGTTTTTGATATAAATAACCTCAGAAATATATTCGTTAGTTGAGTCAAATTATGAAACTTTTTAAACATAGCTCATAAACAATTAGAAAAGCTTCGGTATATTTTAGCCATTTTTTCAACCCTAAAATTATTCGCTTTATTTCTTTAAATGTGTTTTCCTTTCGAAAATCAAAAAGGCTACGATTAACTAAATAATATACGTTTATATTTGTTGAAATACACAAATGTGATGATTAAACAAGATGTAGATTGTTATTTGTTGTCTCAATTTTACAGCACCCTTATCAACATTTTATCCTTATTATTATTGTAGGAAGTCTTTTCTCGTTTTTTCATTCAGTTCACGTAAAAATTCCCAGGCGAAAGCTAAAAACCACAAATTATTTTTTATTGAAGATACAGGCAGGCACTTTATTGATATTGTCGTTTTATTGATAAAATCGCCATTATGTTCGACCAATCACAAAGATTACCATATGGGTCCGCAGTCCCTCGCCAACAGGCCCGTATGTGCCCTTAATTCGATTTAAATTGGCATCTCCGCCGTCTCGTCAATAATAAATTAATTAAGTGGAAAAGCATATTCGTGAAATAATCGTCTTTCTGAGCAGTCTTTCCGAATGAATGTAATTCTTTACGAGCTAGACGTACTTTTCGAATTGGAAATTCGTATCACGTATTTATATTTAACTATTAATGAATTACTGAAGTTATATATGGAAATTACAAGTTGAACATTACAGAGACGTAGATAAAATTTGCAGATTTCTCCATTTTCTTATATATTTTACGTAGGAAATATGTTTATAAGAACTCTTATAAAAATAAATTAGAATCTAGGACTAAAATCGAGAATTATCTCTCAAAAATTAGAATAAATTTCCAAAAAGACCAAAAATGGATAAAATATGAAGTAAAACAGGCTTACTTAATTTAAAAGTGTTTATTTCGTTAAACAATTTCGTTATAGCAGTCTCTTACTTCTTAAAATCGTTCTGATTGATGTAGTTAAATTGTATTATGTCAAAATCCTACCTACTACGCGTAGATTTGACTTCAAAAATTAATTACAGATACCTTTCCATTTAAAACTCATTTTTTTCTCTGTATTTAAGTTTATATATTCATTAGTCTGCACGTAGCATTTGAAAAAGGTGAATTTCTTCGAAACGTACGTCATGCAGTATTATTTTTAATATATGTGTAAATCAGTTTAACAATTGTTTTATTATGTTTATCGATTTACATCAAGTATCAGCCTCATCAATTATTAATTAAAACTCATTTTATCTAAATATCTGGAATATAACGAACGATATTAACGTGAGAGAGGATCGTCCATCTTGTAGTTATTCCTTCAGTGTAAAAAGTTACTTATTTTCGAGGTCTAAACCACCAAATTCTAAGTTTGAAACTTGCTGCTAAATAATATTTATTAAAAAATCTTCATGTGTAATTTCGCTTCGGTGGTACGTAAACAGTAGTAGATCATTAAGCACTTCCTGTTGAATTATATTTAGATGAGGTATTTAAAAAGTGATGGATAAACGACTTGATCATTTAAAATAGGTAGTTCAACTTTAAATTGATGATTGGGGTGATGAATCGTCTTCAGTGACAGAAGATGGCCAATTAGCGTAAAGTGTTTGTGACACCGCCATATTTTGAAATAATGCATTTTGTGTTTTCACCAATATTTTCAGAGGAACAATTATCAATTCATTTGAGAGTTTATATTCAGCTACAGTGATTTGTCGAATAACTTGATAATAACAAAAGTTTTTCTATTCAGTAGTTATTCAATACCTTTCTTTCAATTTAAAACGAATTTATGGTGACTGATAATGAAATTTATTGATTGTATTATTATGCACTCTAGTGTTTTGAAGTTAAAAGTGCTGATTTTCTTATAGAAAACTGTTCCATGAATAATACTGAATAAAAATATTTACAGGTGTCTTTTCCTGTTAACGATCGAATCAAGTGACATCTAAACAAAAACAAATGAAACAAGATCTACCGTGGTAAAATTTATTCCAAACCTCGACAACTTGACGCACAGAACTTTCCATCAAACTTATGTTCTGTGGCTTGACGCATCAAGAACGTCAGCTTAATAATTCTTCCTAAAGAGATCCTTTTGAGGTTCGGGTGAGTGTTAAAGTTTACTTTGTTTTTTCTGGGTAATCTTTTTTCTAATTTCATATATAAGTAATATGTAAAATATTTCATTATGGAATGTGGATATTGTGAATCTTATTTTTGAGAAAATTGAACACTAAAAAAAAATGATTGGACAAATTTTTTTTAGGTTAAGAAATGGCCAAACAGAAAGGAGAAAAGAAAGGCAAATCTGCCATCAATGAGGTAGTAACTCGTGAATACACTGTTAATTTACACAGGAGGTTACATGGAATAGGTTTCAAAAAGAGGGCCCCCAGAGCAATCAAAGAATTGCGCAAATTTGCAGTTTTGCAAATGGGTACTCCTGATGTCAGGATTGATACCAGACTTAATAAACAAATTTGGTCTAAAGGTATTAGGTAAGTAATTCAAGAACACTCATGATTTTTCCAAATATTTAAAGGGTATTCCATTTCAAGTACACTTTATTATTTTAAAAAGCTGTGTTTATCTTTGTACATCAACTATTCAATTGAAAGAGTTGATGTAAATTATACCTCTAAACAAGCATGATTGTAGCACTAATTTGAGCATATATCCTGAAAATTCAATAAAGTTCAAATATATTCAATACAAATGGGATAAACTATTCATCATCTACATCTGATGAAGCCAATGGTTGGAAAAATAATACTGACATGTTTGACTAAATTATAGTGAAAATTACACAACTACTTAGTTGTATTCAAATTATGTTTTGAATATTTATGTTTTAAATATTCAAGTTATGGTCCATTCAATTAGTAACAAATGGGATATTTATGGAAACCCTAATTGTTTATTGAATATAAACTTGAATTCAAACACTTGAACTTATGATTTACACTTTATTGACTACATAGCATGACGCGTTTCGTTGTTGATTCCTTGTATTAAAATAATCATAAATGTTTTCATTATATTAGGTTATATGAAGTATTAATATAATTAAATATTTACCAAAGTTAATTCATTCAACTTCAAAGCAAAAATCTGGAAATGAGGTTTATTTTCTTGTATATACATACATTTCTAGAAGAGTATTGTTTAATTGTAATTTAACGGTTGGGATTTAATTGCCTTCATGTATAGTATTAGTTTTTAATTCAAAAGAACGAGAAATTTTCAGCATAATGTTCAAAGTGGTAGATTCAATGAGCCTTAACTAATATTGCTAAAATGTATATAAATATAACTAAGAAACTAAAGAAATATAACTATAAAATGAACGATTAAATTCAATAAAAAGCAAGACATTCTGAATAACAATAAGTTTAATACATTTTAAGAATTTCATAAAAATATAAATATTGTCCAATATAATATTGGACAAAATAAAGAACTTTATTACAGTACACCATCTATATTGAGTCTATATTGTTTTTTCAATTTTTACTAGTCCTGTTTATTCAAATATAAACTCCTAACTTTCACTTTAAAGTTTTTTAAGTCTAGATTCCGTATGTAAAAAAAACACAGAATTTTGTGATGCCTTTGTCTTTTTATGATCTAATATAAATCTGTCTCTGTTTCATGTACTATACTCATGGATGTCACTAAAAGTCTTTAATTTATTGCGCTAATAGTTTCGTGCAAGCTGAAGTTTAATTTTATGTATTTATATTAACACACTGACCTCCAGCATATGATTCACTTTCATTTATTTTAATGCCTTTAACATTTGGCTTATACTTGTCTTTCTGTTAGATTTGCAGTCTTTGTATATCTGATGGTTTGCACAAGTATAAGACAGTGGCTGCAAAATTAAAGTGTGGCAATACTACTATTATATATATTATAGTATTATATACAATTTTTCTATTTTCCATAGAAAGGTACCACTCACAGCGATATAGTATTCCTATTTTCTTAGCTATTTTTTTTGCAGACATAATTTATGTGTTCATTAAATTTAAGGTTTCTGTCTATTATTACCCCTAGGTGTTTTATTTTTTTACTAATTCAATACATTCACCATCTATTTTTATAGAAACATTATAAAACTATACCTTCATTAGGTGGATGAAAACAAAATACAAACATAAATTAATTTTATTTATATACCTTAAGCATTTATATAACATTGCTAAACTTAAGGTTTAATAGTGCAGCCTTGTTAACTTTCAGTTGTTCAGTGCAGAACCAGTTTTCTTATATGTATTAATTTAGAGACCTTCAAGGAAGTTAAGTTTCAAGCCTGTGTCTTATATTATGTCTCATAATTGTTGTTGAAATTATGGTTTTTTTTGATGCAATGGTTTCAGAATGTAGAATCAGATTTTTTGTTCTGGTGGCTTCTTACGAGTTGTCTTTTATCAAATGTTTCACGTGACTTCAATGTAACGTAAATGTTTTACACATTCACAGGTTAGGTTAACCCTATATATAGAAACCCTAATTTGATCCTTCCTTTCTTTGTAGATTTTTATGAAATTTTAATTTTATAAATTAACAGCAGGGTACTCCAGTGAACTTGTTAATATCCTAAACAAAAAGCAGAAATTACTTGCAACAGAACCAATATTTAACCAAGGATTAAAAATGAAGACTATTGTCAGTTTGCACCTATTAACTTCATTGGTGAATCCTAGGATAAAATAGAAAAACTTCATAAAATATAGAGTAATGGAACTCTTCTACAAAATAAATAATATATTAAGAAATTTCATAACAAACTTACTAATTTTATTGATGCAAGAAAACCAATTCAGTACTCGACAGATATTTAGAATTCCACACTACTAAACCTTTAGTTCAGTACTAATATATAAATAAAATCCTTTTATTTTTGTACACTTGTTCAACTACAGTATTGTAGTGGAAATTATTGTGTTTGGTATAATTTATTAAGTAATATATGACACGGAGGTTTCACTTATCTCTTGGTGAAACATTATGTTAAAAACAATACATTCAAATTACCCCACTTGTCTTAAGTTTCACTAAATGTGTATATTAAAAACTCTACATATGTTCCAAGTGGTTAACCATTATCAAGAGTATACAATGTTACACTCTATTTCAATTCAATTCTATTTTTCAAGTTCAATTTATATGTTTTATATTTCAAGTTCAATTTATTAATTGTTTGACATGGAATTTCAACGTATGCACCTCCCTCAATCAACATTTTCAATGATAAAAAAATTTAAATTGTTTTTTAAAAATCTTTGCAATCTAAAAATATTTTGCATTTTGTTGAATGTAGAATTTTTTGTGAAAATGTGTACTTAAGTGTACTAAATGAGAAGGTTATTAAATTAAAATTAATTTTTTCAGGAATGTTCCCTTCAGAATCAGAGTTCGGTTATCTAGAAGGAGAAATGATGATGAAGACTCAGCGAACAAGCTATTCACATTAGTCACCTATGTCCCTGTTGCAACATTCAAAAAACTCCAAACAGAAAATGTTGATGCAAGCCAAGAATAAATAGATTAAATTTGGTATAATTGCGTTTTTTTACTTCCTATCTTGATATTTAGCTAAAAAAAAATCACAAAAAATTGTATTGTGATCAATTGTCATGTAAAATATTATCAGGTTAAATAAATAATTATTAAAAATTGAATTTTGAATTTGACAAATTAAGAATATTAAGACATATTTTTTCACCATATAAAGCAATGAAGTATTTATATTCATAATGGAAACGTTGATATTGTTTTCTATATGTCTTTAGGTATATTCATAGTTTCATTCATAAAATGTCTTTAATTATTTGAGTTTGTTTCCTTCCAATGCAGCTTCTGTACACATTGGTGCATTTAAAATATTTACCAACTATTAATGAAAGCAAAGAAATTATTTCGATTCTAGAAGTAAATTGAATGATTTTGAAATTAATTATTCTAAAGAACTCCTTAGATAACTTTAATTATTAGAAGAAATTGAAATATTTGATTAGTAACGTAAACAGTATCTTGAATTATTTTGTTTGAATAACTTATTTTGCTTAGTTAACATCATCACATAAAGCTTTTACAGGTTTTTATATTAATACTTTTGGTACATTTGAACTACCCTGATAACTCATAATAGAAATGCAAATTTTTCATTAGATGATGATGATAAATGGGAGTCTTCAGCTTATTGAGTATTTATATTGCATAAGTTCACTTTGGTCGTAATCACTTATTAGGACTATACCCAAAGTGAAAGAGTTTATATTTAAATGACTGATAAATACTGGACATTGGTACATTTGAACTACTTTGGCCAATTCAAAATCTGTATTTTTATCAGCTTATGAACCAAAGTATTTATATTGGAAGAATTAATTTTTTCCTCTTAAATTAGTTTTCAATTTATATCAAGCTTCATTATAGTTTGGTACATATGAACTACTTTTATCTGTACATGGAAAAATCTATTGATAATTGAAATTTTTGATTAAAAAAAGATTCGTTTTCTCAGCTTATAAAACAAATTATTTTTATTGAAAGAATTCATATACAAGCTCCTGTATAGTTTGGAACATTTGAACTACTTTTATCTCTGGAAAAATCTTTTGAATTAATTGAAATTTCAGATTTGAAACAAGCATTAGTACAGATAAGTATAGTTGTCTGAACGCAGAAATCTGTTGAATAATTATCAGTTTTTCAGCTTGTAAAACGAAGTATTTTAATTGGAATAATCAAACCAGTATAGTTTAGTACATTTGAACTACTTTTATCCCGAAATGGAAAAATCTGCTGAATGTGAATAATTGAAAAATTTTCGATTTGAAAAGTTTCCGTAGTTTGGTACATTTGAACTACTTTCATCAGTTTTTCAGCTTATAAAACAAAGAAATTTTTATTGAAATTATTCAGTTTTTCTTCAATTTCACTCTATTAAGCTCCGTATAGTTTGGTACATTTGAACTACTTTTTTATTTCTGTTCAATTAATAATTTTCTATTTGAAAAGTTTCCGTAGTTTGGAACATTTGAACTACTTTTATCTCGAAAAATCTTTTGAATTAATTGAATTTTCAGATTTAAAACAAGCATTAGTACAGATAAGTATAGTTGTCTGAACGGAGAAATCTGTTGAATAATAGTCAGTTTTTTCAGCTTGTAAAACGAAGTATTTTAATTGGAATAATCAAACCAGTATAGTTTAGTACATTTGAACTACTTTTATCTTGAAATGGAAAAATCTGCTGAATGTGAATAATTGAAATTTTCGATTTGAAAGTTTCCGTAGTTTGGTACATTTGAACTACTTTCATCAGTTTTTCAGCTTATAAAACAAAGAATTATTTTTATTGAAATAATTCAGTTTTTCTTCAATTTCACTCTATCAAACTCCGTATAGTTTGGTACATTTCAACTACTTTTTATCTCTGAATTGACAAATCTGTTCAATTAATAATTTTCGATTTTAAACGAAGATAATATTCATACTGAAAGAATTAATTTTTTCCTCTTCAGTTAGTTTTCAATTTCACTCATAACAAGCTTCCATATAGTTTGGAACATTTGAACTACCTTTATCTTTCTAATGGAAAACTTTTTGTTTTTACCAAAAATAAAAATGAATATGAATAATTTCAAGATATTCGTTAAATATATTTATAATAATTATATTGAATTATCAGAAATTGAAAATAAATTAATTAATTAATTAATATTTATGAATTAATATTAATTAATTCATAAATATTCGATTGTCATTTCGTTTTCATCCGATACTTCCAAGCTGCAGCGCATAATGGTACATTTGAACTACCTTTATCGATTTAATGAAGGGAAGATTTGAAGTTCGCTGGAAAGGTTTCAATAAAACATAAACTTCAAAATTAAATTTATTCACATAGCTTCATCTTATGAAATCTAAATTTGAACATAAAATATAGCACTACAATTGAACTCATGGTTAAAAACCATAAATTGAAGAATCAGGAAAATAATATAATAGAAATAAAATAATTTAAAATACAAATAATACACTTTAATATTTGGATACTTATGGATATAGTTAGTATATACTTTGGGGCAAATAAATCTTTTTTAAATAAATATCGTAAAACTCCAACCTATATCGAAATAATAAAGGCTGCTTGCTATATCCAAAAACGTAAAACAAAAAGCCTTTACATTTTACAATCCTTATGTACACAATCAATGAATATGAGCACATATAAAGTAAATAAAATTCTTCAGAAAGAGAAAGAAAATTGTACATAAAAATACTAAACATACCTCCAACTTTTGAAAAACCACATAAAATAAATCAAAATATTTCGTTTTCCGTATATAAAGTTCGTTCGAGTTGTGGAAGATCTGCTGTGATATTCGATTTGAAAAATTTGCAGAAATATAGAGATATGGGGCAGATAAACAATATGATTACGAATGGCTAGAAAGATACTTTTACAAATCTGACTCGCCATAGAGAGCTGTGGAGAAAGACATGTAGTCCAGGGCTCCGGGAACGGCTCCGGATCCTTTGAATGGAGGCATCCGTTGAATACAGTATTCCGCTTGATCTGGAGGTAGCTCTCTCCTGAGCTCGTCAGGCAGGATGTAGGGCTGCAAATAAACACACCATTTGAAAAAATTGCACTTCACAAGGTCTTTATAATATAGGTATATGTACGTATTTAAAATCAACAACTTGTGTTTTAAAGCATCTATTAGAATAATTCAAATATGGCCTTATTGGTTCTTCGCTTGCGAAATTTCTATAAAGTATAGATTTTTAGAATAAATACCTTCATGTGAACGTTTTACATACTCAGTTTAACAAAAATTACTACATTTTCATATACAATTTCTATTCTAATATAATGGTTATGTTCTTTCAATAAAGCATCTATTGTTCTTTGATAGCATTAATTGAAAGATTTGTATTTCAGGTACATATTTTTAGCATTAGATTCCGCCAACTTTGCCATTATACTCTATACATACTAAAGAGTATGTTTTCAAGTTTTATCTCCTAAGGTATAGATAGAAGTAAAAGCCGTTACTTCTTCAGCTCTTTTACTCAAAACGTGTCCAAAAGTAGCATTAATAAAGAAAGCGCAAGTGTAATCGAGGGTATGACTGAAATGATCATTCGTTTTAGTTCAAAGGAATGATTGAAGAATAAATGAAGCAGAGGTTTCGATTATCTCTTAGTGAAACATTATGTTGAAAACAATAAATTAAAAATTAACACCCTTGGCTTAAGTTTCAATAAATAATTTAGCGAGAGTAATATTTAGTGAAACTTAAGCCAACTGCGTTAATTTTTAATTTATTGATTAAAGAAAAATTAGACCTTCACAACTTAGGTTATTTTTGGAGATTACTTATTTGATAAACACTTCTTGTTAAAGTGGCCTTCCTTTATTATCGCTAACAAAGATATTCAGAACAGAATCGTTTTGCGTAAAGCGAATTGTACCAAATTTAATATTTAATGAAAAATACCAGCCAGACTAGCATAGTGATTGCTGAATTGGCCCCTTAGCTCACCTTATCCGCGGCCAAAATGCGGAAACTGTCGATAACTTGTTCAGCTGTGTCCGTGTCTGTGCTCTCTCTGGTCATAAAGTCTAAGAAGGCGTCGAAGTGCACGTAGCCGGTGTTGTTGGGATCTACAACCGCCAAGATGCGCTGGAAGTCGATGTCGCCCTGTCTGTCCTTGCCGATCGAGTAGCCGAGCGACACGAGACACGACTTGAACTCCTCGGGCGTCAATCTACCCGTCCTATTCTTGTCGAAGTGATTGAACGAAGAACGGAACTCGTTCAGCTGTTCTTGCGTGATGCCCTTCGAGTCTCTCGTCAAGATCTGATTCTCCACCTCGTTGATGTTGCGATTGATCGAGGTGAGCAGTTGTTCCCAGCCAACGCGCAGCGTTTCCATCGTGTACTGTGTGTACCTGAAAATATATCATTTTTGTATTCCAAAGAAATCCTTCTAACCATATAAAAACCTTTCCGAAAACTAAAGGATTCTGTTTCTTAAAACAATATTCAACACAAACTTCGAAAAAGAGAGGATGAAATAGAGTGGGAAACATTTAGGGAAATGTTTTGTAACACCGCTTAATCCAAAACCAAACAAAAAGCTATTGAGCTGGTACATAAAGTGAAGTGAATAGAAGAAGAATCATAAATTGAACTTATACCTAACAGTCAAAGGACAAATTGAAAATCTGAATGGATAACGGGCACCCATGCAGATTTGAACAAGTGTAAATTTTAACTGGAAACAAATTAAAACTTATATAAGTTTAAAACCACATTTTATGATTTAAGTTTTAATCCATATGGTTTCCTGAACCTCGTGGGGTAGGAAGTAAGGACAAAGCTGACAAAATAGTTTCTAAAACTCTTGAAATCTCATTTATTGCACCCAAACCTACTGGAATAATCAAGTGCAAAATAGGTCTGGAAAAGACCAAAAAAACCTTTTGCAGATTTTGAACATGCAACATTCATTTTCAATTGTAAATCATTGAAAAGCAAAGCATGAAGAAGTGTTACTTCCATATAACTGTAACCTGCACCTTCAGTGGACACAGTACTCTAAGAGCACACAAAGACATAGACCAACCAATACTCATAACTGATACGTTTGAGGAATATAGGACTAATGCAGCAAAACGCCCTTTGGGTGCAGCTTAAGGTGCTACAGAATTATGAGGATATTCCTCAGAAAAAACAGACAACAATATTATCTATTCGACACAAGTACCTTCAATTTTTCATTCTACTCCCTCATACCTGTTTTCGAAGATCATGCTCTCCTGCACCGCCTGGTGTATCTTTTCCAGCTCCTCAATATGCGGCTTGTACGCGTATACGCCTTGTTCGTATTCCTTGAGACGGTGCAACTGGTCCTCGAGCGTGCCATGTAATCCCATTCCAATAGCTGTAACGGCATCCAGCTGGCGTTCTATCCACGGTCCAACGGCATTTGCCTTCTCTGCGAACTGTCTGCGTAGCATTTCGTTGTCTTTGGCACAGTTAAGGAAAATATGACTACGAAAGGATTCATGTAAAAATTTATAACAAGTGATTCTTACCCAAAAATTCTATAGGCCTACTCCATAATTGAATATATTAAACCATAACATGTTTGAGTGTTTCGGTTAAGAACTTAAGCATTTTTCAATGCCATATGGCAAATATGTATTTGATTCCTTAAACTTTCGACTAGAAGGAATATCTCTTTCTGAATTCGGTATCAATATTCTGGTCTAATTTTTGACAATATGTCTCTAATTGGAAGACTGCTGGTATACTAACAGACTTACAATGAAATCACTTCTTATAATAACGTATCACTGACCTATTAAGTGTTCAGTGAACTCTATTCTCACAATATAAGTAGAGAATTCTACATGTAAGTGTAACTAAAGATAACAAAAAGGATACTCTGTTGTTTTCTTAATTCCGCTTGTAAAGTGGCATCCCTTTGCGGCACCAGCTGTCTCACCTCGCCCCATTTTCTCGTCAGATCCTGAAAACAGAAAACGAATGATCGAGGATGCCACCAATAATACGTTAAATAACCGACTTTTTTACCTCTAGGTCGCCACCGAATCCTTCCTTAAAGTAAGGCGAGCCACAAAAAAAATTGAACACATTTTGAATTTTGCGTAGATTTTTCTTATCGTCTAATGATTCAATGGATGAAGTGAACAGTGGAGAAATGCCACGAAGTGATTTTCGTGAAAATGAAGTGAAGCGCGATGGTGAAGTGGGTGACCTTTATGATTCGAGCGTCTAGGGAGGGAATGAACTTACGTGTGCAGTAAGGGTGGTGTAGGGGTTTTCCAGGCCTCCCGGAACTTGGTGTTGCTTGACGATGGATTCTACTTCTCTGACGAGGCCGACGATACTTTGGTATTCCTTGTCGGCTTCTCCTAAAGTGGCCTGCAATTGAAAAATTGTATTAGCTTAGTAAAGTGAAATGTTAAAGTCATATAATCAATTGATTAATGTCATACTGATAGGCGTAAAGTATAGAGAATGCCTATCTAGAAGTTTATCGACTTTAAAAATTTATAAATTTAGACGTAGTCAAAATGTTTGGTAACATGGCGAAAGACTGATTATAATATTTATAGATCCAACAAGTAAAAGTTCTTTCAAATATAACGATGAAGAGGAGATGATATAAATCAATTATTTCTCTTATTCTAGATGTGCACGTCAGTTATGAGTAATTGTTCTACACAGATATGGTGGCTGTTTTTACTATATTTTATAATAGAACCAGAGCTGCAGATCTATTCTGCATATTGACCTATCTCGCATCCTCCAATTTGTGACTAATTCCAACAATTTTTTTCAAATCATGCATGAAACTTAAGCAACTGTTTTTAACCTTTTGAATTTTGTGAAAATCTTGAATCTAAACATGTAAAATGTACTTGAAAACAATAACTGAATGTTGAAACTTAAAGACCTACAGGAAGGCAACCTAGAGTATATATCAAGCGCAGATGGCTGTACCTCAATTAATCCTACATTAATAAAGATATCCATAATAACGTTGAATTCTTGGTGAAATATGGTTTATAATAAATTGAATGAAAAACAAATAGCTCAGGTTCAAAGAACTGTATCAAATGTTTCTGTATGTCTGCACATTTTCAACAGTCAAAATGATAACTGAGTTAATTTTCAAGGGTTCTTATTCAAACTATAAATATATCTTTCACTATTTTGTCGGACTTGGCATTGCCTATAAATTCAATTTCAAATTATAAAACAAGCCTTCATTTTAGGTTTGTTTCAGAATCTACATTGCTCCTTCCTTGTCTACAATACCATATCACCACAAGATAGTTTACTTATAGATTAATACGCTCTTGTATTATCTCACATGAATTATAACATAATTTCGTGGGGCGGCGTAGTTCAAAAATACATTATTTTTTTTTCAACCTGCCTAAAAAGGTGTATTGTTTTTATAGCTTAAGTAAAACAAGAATAAGTTAGAATTTTTCTAGTATTATTTTTCAAAAAAAGGTGTATACATTATTTTTTCTTTAAAACCTCAAAACCACAAAAATAATACGAAAATTATTATAATACTCATACGAGAGCAAAGATCGAATTTTCACCAACTTATATGGGAATTAAATTATTTAACCACCTGCCTAACAGGTTACAGGTATTGAATTAACCGACATTCAAAAATGAAGTAAAAAAGTTGTTATTACATTATTGTTTTTATAGCTTAAGTGAATATTTTTCTACTGAGTTTTGTTAATCTTGTAATGATAAATTGACATGTCCTATACAATATGTAATGTTTGATGGGATAAATATATATTATTATTATTATTGTATGTATTTTTTATTGGAAGTTGTTTAAAGAAAAAAGCTTATAAAGAGAGTTAAAAGCATAACGAACTCGTTTGTGGTACTAAAATCCAATCATAAAACTGTAATATTTTTATTTTATGGTAACAAGGACTGTTGCCATAAAAAACCTCCACGCACCTTGAAATGGGAGTGCGCGTCGATTAGCCCCTGTATTTCTTCCACGGTATGCACGATGAAGATATCCACCAGGTCTTCGCGAGTGCCGTCAAGCCAGTTGTTGAACGGAGCGGCCCTCTTCGCGAACTCCAAGTGAAGGATGTCGATCTTCTCTAGAATACGCTCGGCGTCGTCGAGCGCCTGGCGTCTGCGCTGCGTCAACGCGCCGAGCCTGTCCCACTGGTCGCAAATACGCTGGCAGCGAGCGTTCACGCTCACGCTGTCATGGTAATCCAGGGTACTGAAATAAAATTGGTTCATTAGAGTAATTGAAATAATATTGAAAATCTGAAAAAAAGGTTTCTACTGTTATTTGGAAATAATGATCCACAGACGTTTCGTTGCATTGATACATCTTCAGATGCTTATACTTCGGTAAAAATTACTTACATAGTGCAGCAATATCAATATGAAGAATTTTCAGCAACTATAGGCCTCTTCAGTCAATGAATTTACTCAAAATGATTCAATTTTCTCGAATATATTGTTCTTTTGGCTTACTGGTAGAATATCATAGTAATTTGGAAATAAAACAACAATCTGTGAATTCAATAAAGTAGAAACAGAAAACACGAAAGCCCTACAAGAGAATTTGGAGCTTTATTCAAGTTTTCTGCATAAAGTTTACTGGTTCTTTTGCTGCCCAAGCTTCTAAAATATTGATATGTCTCGAAAGATAAATCACAACTTCCTTAAAATGCTTATAGCTGAGTGAAAATTCCTTACATACTCCTTCAATTTCAATGTGAAGATTTTTTATCAACTGTAGGCCTCTTCAGTCAATAATTCATTCAAAATTAATTAGTTTTTTTTAAATATATCGATGTATTGGCTTCCTGTGAAAATATCAAAGCAATTTGCAAATACAACAAAAATCTGAGAATTAAATTATGTAAAAACTGTAAATACCAAAGTTCTAGAGGAGAATTCGATGCTTTATCAAAGTTTTCTCATCAATAAAGATCTGCTGATCTCATCGATCAAATCAATTGAAAATGCAGCTTCTTCATTGAAAAATAAAATTGTGTCAATGAAAACACGGGCATTCTTCTAGTTCTTTTACTATACAGCCCGAACTTCTGAAATACTCGCATGTTCTAAGGACAAATGCACAAGCTGATATTATTATCGAGTCAAGTAACACTGATCAATTGTTGGTGCAAACTAAATTAAACATACTGCGTCACATAAATCATTCTAATGGAAACCTTCAGTAGGCAAAAGTGAAATCTGTTACAGACGGAAAAACATATTGTTGAAGACGAATTAGCAGACACCTTTGACGTTAAAAAGGTCAGTGACGTCCTTCTTCATTTGAGAGTAGTTAGCATGGTCGAAAATGTCTTTGAAAATGTTCTTTGCAGTCACTTTTTACCGGTAACTTCCGAAATATTTATGAATGGTTCTCAGTTAAAGGTAGTGAAGACTTTTCCAACGAAGTTTCATTTGCTAAAGATCTACTGATAGATTACCAAAAGGATCCAAATGAATTCCAAAACTCACTTGAGTTCCTGAGCGATAGCTGCGATCTGTTCGACGCGGTCTTGATGAGCCGCCAAGTCAGACTCGAACGCCTCGTGTTTCTTCTTTAGCGCCTTGAGTTCGTTCAAACGACACTGTCTAAAGTCCTGGCTCTGTAGCATCTCCTCCTTGCCCCTGGTCCAGTCCTCGTGAGCGTCCGCCTTGTGCTTGAATTTCTGCGCCAGATGTTCGAGTCTCTCAGTCGCATCATCTCAGCCAGTAACCATTCCTCGAAGGACTTTTCGGCGTTCTCCAGACCCTTCCACGCGTTTGCGATGTCCTGCAAATATCGAAAATAATTAAGACAACAGTTCCAATTCAATTTGCGTAGCCTATAAGAGGCAAAGACCAGGGTAAGTGAGTAAATGGAGAAGATTGAACATCTAGATTAATTTACATCAACTGTTACTGTAGCAGCTTAGAAGACTGCTATGTACTTATACCGAAAGTATTTTTTTCCAGGACTGGACGGTAAGGCGACGGTAGTAAACTGTTTATTTACATTTCCTTGCTAATGGTACCACTCTTTGCATTTAGACTTCAGGTTTATGTAAGGAAGATAGAAGAAGAAGTAGAAAAAAATTGAGCAACGAATGCAAACCTGCGAAAGAACCTTGAAAGAATGAACATTTGTGATAAACTTAAACTTATGTGGGACTCAGATACATTGTGAAGTGAAAGAAAAAAGTTCATGAAGTAACTAAGTAATAATAAGCATATATTTCCAACAGGTAACTACCCAATCACAGGAAAATACATCATGTTTATTACTAAAAGAGATACAACAGCATTAATTGCTTTTGGATCTGCATTTTCAACAACTAAGATAAATGGAAGAGTATCAGCCAATAATTAGGACAGAAAAGCATCGAAAGCATGGAAAGTCAGGAAAGTGGGAAAAAATAATTCAACAGTTTACCAACAAAATCAACAATTGAAGAAGTGTTCAATCTAAAAAGTCTTTAAGTTCTCATAATAGGTTGCCTCAATTGTATGAAGTCAAACCTGAACGAGATGAGAGAATATGGGAGTCGAATTGTGTGTACCTAATGTAAAAAAGGTTCAAGAGGATTATGTGCAGCTCTATGAAAAAGAGAGTCAGTGATAAGTCACCTCCAAGGACACTTGTGTTGTAGATCATGCTTAAAATATCTTTCTTAATTTGCTCTGGTTATTCTATACCTTTAGTCTTTAGCTATTTATAGCTAAAGTATATACACTTTTGAATATTGCTCCTCTGTTTGGAGATATGAAACTTAAAGACTTCATCCTCTGCAAGATGAAACAGAATCATACTTAATATTATTGGGGGGATTTATATCATACCAAGAGTAATAAATCAGAGAAAAACTCACCGAAACCATCTTCCCTTCAGTGGGCATATAGGCCGGCCTGTTGGACAGACGCAGTTTAGTCTGCAACGTGTTGAAGTTGGTCTCCAATTTCGCCTTCTGTTCTACGCGTGGAGGTTTGTGCTTACGCCTGTACGTCCTGTACTCTTCCAGCTTCTTCTGCACGCCGGCTAACGAGTTGTCGGTCTGTCGGCTGTTCAGCCACGGCATCGTCCTCCTGATCCACTCCAAGAGCTGAAATTGTGAAGTACTATTAACGAAACCGTTTTTGAAAATTACCGATAGTAACCTCAAACTGGAACATCAGAAAGAAACCCGTAATAGGTAATTAACTATTAAATATAGTGGGAGTTGAACAGTTTTTTCCGCAATTACTATACTTGAAATAATGAATTTAAGACAAATAACTTACGTCACTGGCCAAACGTTCGTACTCTTCCATGAGCCGTTCGTTTTCCTGATTGACTTTCAGCACCTTGCAGATTCTGTTGGCGGCGGTCTCGGCCTGAAAGTGAGGTTAAGTTTTCGGTTAATTCCATGTCTCGTGTTGACGACAAAACTGCTGCAGTTAACGTTTTAAATCAAAGTTAACCGGGGAGTTTATCTTCGGTGTTAATTCTATTAATTCGAAGATAAAGGGTGAAGAAAAATGTGAATTACGAAAATTGGACTGCGAACCCTAAAATATTGTGCGAATTTTCTGGAAAATCTCTAAAAATTATATCTTTATTTTGTGAATCGTATCCTTCAAAACATTCACGAATTAATCTCATTTTCAATTAACATCAAAGATGCAACATCATGTGTAAAATCAGTTAAATTCGATGTCCAACATTCGTAAAACATAATTAAAAAATAACAATGAAATCACCTTTTGGGCGCCAGAAAAGCAGTGGTAATACGATGACACGTATGTCATTACGGCCCTTTCGTCTGGCATTGCCGTGTTCTGTAAGTCTGCATGCAGAAAAAATTGTTAAAAATCAAACACACACACAAGTAGAAAACAATAACGATAAGTTGCATCAGCCAAACACATCGTCAAGTAATAGCAACAAACCAAAATACGTAGCACTTGCGGTTAATTATTATATATATATAATTACATTTTATAGGTTAATAACATGTCAAAAAATCAAACGGCCATTTCGTTAAGAAATGTGGCTGGGTGAGAAAAATTTGTATAAGCGGCAACGTCGGATA
This sequence comes from Henosepilachna vigintioctopunctata, assembly GCA_030704895.1. NCBI lineage: Eukaryota > Metazoa > Arthropoda > Insecta > Coleoptera > Coccinellidae > Henosepilachna > Henosepilachna vigintioctopunctata. The sequence goes on from JARQZJ010000034.1 coordinate 974,970, forward strand.
CCTGTTGGGCCCCTTGGAACGCGTGATAATAACACGACACGTAGGTCATGATGGCACGTTCGTCGGGTTTCGGCGTGTTGATAAGATCTGGGTGAGGAAAAAATCGGAATATTAACAAATTAAACGAGAATTTGTCGATTGTCAATAGATCAATTCCAGAATACAGCGTTGCCAAGTGCTCAAAATTACTTCTAACATGGGTACAAATAACTTCAATTATTGCAAATTATTCCTAGATTGGAAATTTTAGAAAAAATGGCAATAAAAACGCGTAACTTTGAATAGCACCACTGATAAATCTTCCATGGAAAATTATTACCATAGCGGCATAATACGCCAAACTTGGTAGTTCAAATGAACATATACAACTCAATAATTTAGTCAAATTAAATAATAGATGCAATTCGTATGGAATTTATCGAAATTAAATAAATAGTTGTGTTAATTGAATTATAAGTACGTAATTTCTATTCAAACATCTTTTAATGCATCGAGTGTTTAATGAAATTAAGTCTCTTTGCTAGTTGATAAAATTTAATTACTATTCCGACCATCAGACTCAACAACTTGCTGCATAGTTGCAAATTTTAATCCTTAACTATGGAAAACTTTCAATAAACCGACCGGTAACCGAATAAACCTAACACGTATCTAATGAAATAACAACATGAAGAACGCCTGAACTCACCGTCGGGGTCCAACATCCTGGGAATGTCCAGATACTTCTCCGCAACGTCGAAGGCCGTATTCAAATTCTCCAGCGGATTGTCTTTGCTCAGCTTGTTGTAGTCGATCAGATCAGGTCGGTGTCGATGGATCAGCGCGCAGAACGCCAGACCGTCCTTGAAGGACAGGTGGAAATTCTGCACGTTGACGTTCTTGTACGGAGCCGTTTTACGTTGACACCACAACAGCAGCCCCTCCTTGGCGGTCATCTCCTCCACAGAGATGTCCTGGATGGCGAAACGCAAGATGATGGTCCAGATCATTCCGAGGGTCATCTTAAGATTGCCGTCGACGATTTCTGGAAGGCATTAGTGAAGACCATTGTTAGTCGTTGACAATCGTAATCTTCTTGGACAAGAAGTCCAAGTGGATTAAGAGAAGTGGCATCAGAAATGCAGTCAAAATTTAAAAAAGTCATAAGGACAATGGCTGAAATCATTCTAATTTTGTTCGTCTATCTCTCATCGCAAATATCACCAAAAGCCAGTTTCAATCGGCGAGGATACTTGACTATTTCTATGTTTCAAACACACGTAAAAATTCTCTGTAGTATGAAGTTTCATAGAGGACGTAGAGGTCGAAAGCAAGTCTTCAATTATATGAGCAGCAAGAGACCGGAACATGGATGATGAAAACCAACAAAGAACTGCTCTTGGACAAGAAAGTTCAAGAGGATTACCAGAAGCTGCATCGGAAATGCAGTAAAAAGCAAAAATAGTCATCATGACAATGACAGAAATTATTCTAATTTGTTCGTCTATCTTTCATCACAAATATTACCAAAAGCCAGTTTTAATCGGTAAGGATACTACTTCTATGTTTCAAACACATGTTAAAATTCTCTGTACTATGAAGTTTCATAGAGGCCATCGTCGAAAGCAAGTCTTCAATTATATGAGCAACAAGAGACAGGAACATGGAGGATGAAAACCAACAAAGAGCTCTTGGACAAGACGTCCAAAAGGATTACGAGAAGCTGCATCGGAAATGCAAAAAAAGCAAAAATAGTCATCATGACAATGGCTGAAATTGTTCTAATTTTGTTCGTCTATCTTTCATCGCAAATATGTATCACCAAAAGCCAGTTTAAATCGGTAAAGATACTTGACTATTTCTCTGTCTCAAACAGATCGGATACTCTGTAGTATGAAGATTGTTAGCAGCCATCGTCGGAAGCAAGTCTTTAATTATATAAGCAGCAAGAGACCGGAACATGGCGGATGAAAAGCAACAAAGAAAAACCTGTTTGAAGTCGCTAATAAAATAAAAGAAATAAAATCCAGAAGACTTCAATGGACCGGCCAAGTTAGAAGACTCCCAGAAAATTTAAATCTATCATGGCTTGTCTGCAGAGAAGCACCAACTGCAAAAAGACCTATGGGACGACTTAGACGTCCTTGCAGAGATACCCTAGCAAAAGATCATAATGTTTTGGACGTTGATAACTGGAAGAAGGTCTGCATGAACATAAAAAAAAGAAGATATGTTGTCAAGTCGGCGAAAACCCACACAGGCATCTAACCTCATAGATGGGAGAGAGATAGAGAAGAGTACTAATGGTATGAAATTGCTAGGACACCATCTTCAAGCAGGTCTTAATAAATTATACTGATTGTATAGCGGCAACAGTACCAATATACGAATGAGATTGAATTCTCGCTTAACTCTTGGTGAAACATAATTGAATATTAAAATAAATTAAACTATTGGCTTAATGTTTCACGATTTATTTAACAATTATAGTCAAAGTTTCAGGTCATTTTCAAGATAAATGAAACAGTTTAGTCTTGAAAATGAGCTAATTGTTAAATAAATCGTGAAACATTAAGACAAGAGTTTAATTTATTTTAATAGTACCATATACAGTTTTTTTATATTCTACACTTTGATAACAACTAAAATTGAGAACCCTAGAACGGAGAAAGAGATAAAAAGCTGCTTATTTAAAAATCTGTTCACAAAATAATAGTCACAATGGTGCTGGTGTATTTGAGAAAGTTCCACAGACAAAGATGGAAAAATTCAACACTTGTATCAAAGTAGTAGCCATCTTGAACGTTCATTGTGGATTATTGAGCTAGTTATAAAATTGTTAAAGCTCAAGTTTTAACCAGAATATTACTACGATCATTATATCCAGAAAATAAATTAGTATGAAATCTTGTATAACTTAGTTTCATGATGATCCGAGAATGTTATGTACGTAAATATTACCATATAGACGAATAAACACGTAATGGTTACCTCATGGATCTGTTAAGGGATCGAAAGAATTCACATATATTTAACCTAGAGGGACGGATAGATCAACGAATAATTTCAATGTATTTTGAAGATCAATATTAGAGATATTCAAAAACCATTGACGTCCAGTTTACTGACCTTCAGCTCCAATGGAAACCAACTTGACACCCTTGCTGGCAATATAGTCCAGCGCCTTGTTGACGTTGGCAATTTTGTGGAAACGCATCTTGCCCCTGTCCGGTTTTGGCAACGTTTCGCCGGAGATAACCTCCAGCAGGAGCATGAGCTTCAGACCATTTCTGAAGTCTTCTTCTATATTTTCTATGGCAGTGCCGGCTTTACGAAGGTGGCTGTTACACCATGCGGTAAATGTCTGGAAGCAAAAAAAATGGCTCTATTATAGCAAAATACGTATTGTGCTGATGATTTATTATAATCTAAAAATATTTGTGGTCTTTAGATTTCTAAAACCAAATAATTTTGACATCAGAGGTGTCAATTGATTTCAATATTTATTTGTTTAACTCCAAAAAAATTAAATAATGATACAAAGAATAATCGATAAAATGAGAATGTTTAATTAGGTAATAAGTAAAATTTGGCATCATTTTCATTAATTTAATTAAATACAATTTGACGTTTTTACTCCCCATTAATTCACTCAACCTTTGCTAACAATAAAATTCACTCCGTAACAGATAATAAATGAATTGTACAGTTTTTGATTATTCATCTTTCCTATTTAAGAGATATCTAACCTTTTTACGCCCATGGTACTGAACAAATGCAGATACTCTACGGAATAACTGTTAATTACACCTCCAAACTAGTCTCGATCTTGCACAAAGGACTCGTTCTTTTGCGCCGATACATATCCAGTATTCGCCATCTGTCACAATTTTAAAAACTAGCACGTTCTATTGTCGCACAACAATCGAACTAGCGAACCATCGACAAGTACCGTACCTTCCGGGATCATAGAAGTGAGAGCGTGCTTTCACGAATTCGACGACGAAACAAGAGACAATTGTCTACCGTGAATAGCAAATAGGGACGGATTTAAATTTCAGCCGAGTAACTAGATAATACGTAAAACGTATTGTCGTCCTTGATTCTGGAAAAGTCGGCGTAATTTGATCGAAAGACCCAGTTCGATTACGAATAATACGGAAATATCGCCGCGGTAAACTTTAACGAGGAGAAAGAGTCGTTAAACGATTAATTTTACTGCTACATTTAGCCCGCAGTAGTAGTTACTGAATCGTTTTATTACACGCGATGTGAAATGAGAAACTATTGAGTAAAAGTATCGAATGAGATGCAATTAAAATACAATGGATACTGTGTTTGAAACTTTTCATTATATTACATCTTTATTGTTCTGTGGATTTGACTAATTGTATTACTTATACCGGGCGTTTTCAGATTGAATGTCAATATTCAAGAAGAATTAATATATGTAGAATTTTTTGATATACGAAGTGTTAAATTTTACATCAAGTGTCGATAACTTATAAAATAAACATTTGAAAAATATTTTTATATTCGGTTGGTGCAAATAAGAAACTCTGTTGTTCTGAGAAAAAATGCCTAAATATCATCACCATCGCAGTAGGACTGAAAATTGAAAATAATCGAAATTCGTCGCCACATTTGAAAAGAGGTAATCGAATTATGTTCCGTCTTCGGGAAATCCGTTCCGGTTGTTGGTAATTTAAAAAAGAAATAGATGTTAGACGTTTCAACCATATCTCATTCGTCTTTTTCAACCAATTGCACTTAAATGAAAAGAAGTTTGTTAAAGAACTTATGCTCTCATTTTTACAATCATTTACTTTCACTCTAAAGTGCGAATATTTTTCTTCCTTTTTATCCGACACTTGACAAAGAAGTCCTTCGAAAACCCTTCGTATATACCAGGGGTTATCAAAAAGTAAGGTGACTTCAAATTTCGCGTGTTTTGTCCGTTCTATCTTCGATATTTTTTGTTATGTTGGTACACTTGTCTTGAACGTTTGTGAAACTCTTTTCGTGCGTATAGCATTTTTGGTTGTTTTTTAGAGGTATTTTACGTGGCTCGAAAATTCAATTCAATTTGGTGTAAAATGGAATCAAGTGCACTGCAACTCTTCAAATGTTGACAGTAGCATACAGTGAGTCTACTTTGAGTAGAAAAATTGTTCAAAAGTGGTTCCAAGAAGGCCGAGAAGACACCACTGACGAACCTCACTGTGGACGCTCACGCAGATCACCAAACGATGAGAACGTTGAAGAACTGAAGAAAATAGTGTTGATGAGTCGTCGAATAACCATAAGAGAAGGTGCTGATGATATCGGCACTTCGTTTGGTCAGTACCAAGCAATTTTAACGAATGTTTTGGGCAAAATACGTGTGTAGCGAAGTTTGTTCTTGAATTGCTGAATTTTCGGCCAAGAACAACACCGTAATCATACCGTATTTACAGCCACCGTATTTACCGGATTTAGTCCCCTGTGACTCCTTAGTGTTCTCGAAACTCAAGGAACTTATGAAAGGGCAGAGTACATCAACGATTGAGGACATAAAGACCGCACCGCTAGATGAGCTTGGGTTATACGAAAAACTGCTTATTAAATAAAATACTAAAGTTTCGATAAAAATTTTACTTTTTGATCACACCTCGTATGTAAAAACTCGTGTGAGGTTTGAAGAAGGAGTCAACTGATTATTGAAAATAAAAAATTAAACAATAGCAAAACGAACAAATACCGAATTATTCCGTATATTACTTACGGTAACTGGTAACAAAAACCTCCCTGTAAAATTCGACTTTCCCATCAACCATCTGTCACTTTCGCACAACCGATTTTCCCTATTCAAACACTTTTCCTCGATGAAAAAATCGATATTTATCAAATTTTCAAAAAACGATTCGGGCGACTTCTCCGACTGTATTTTCGAAAATGCTACCACATCAGAACCATTCAATCTGTCCAAATATTCATCGATTTTCATCGCGGCGCGAAAGAAGTTGAAAAAATTGATAAATCTTCGACACTCTTCTAGCGAATAAACTATTCAATTTTGACGTGGTTACCTCCGTAGAATATTTATCGTATAAAATCGGTGGGGATCGTCTTGTCGTAAATAACCAGCAACAATCATCAATTAATTTATTAAATTTTCGTAAATATTATTCAAATGTCTACGCGAAATTGAAAACGTGCTTGCTTTCACCGAAAGAGGCTGAGTTTTTCTTAGTACTACATGATTTATCGACATAACAGGTGGTCAGTTGAATTTTCATTTGCATAATTTTGGTACGCGACACGAAAATTTGTTTTTTCACCGTTAATTTCTACTTTCGATAAGTTGAAAACAGTACGTCACTCGAAATTAATATTCAACGCACAACGAGTAAAAGTGATTCTATATTTCGACCCGATGCGATTGAAAGTAAAGAAGATTTTTACGATATGATCAATAAAACCTAAACGTACTTGGTAAACAATGCTTTACATCAGTGGTAAAGATTTAAGACTATGTCAGAGTGGGTCCATAGATATCTGACTGCAATAAATGAAAAGCTATGCGAAAATAAAGCTAATATCTGAATGTAACGGGTGTTTTTTTTAGAGGTATAGAACTTTAAGTTGGCATTACTGTTGAAGATGGCGACCGATTTAACAGCGGAGAAGTGATTTATTCTCAGTTTGGTTTGGCAATTCATCATGAACAGACTCACGCCTGAACAACGCTTGCAAATAGTGCAATTTTATTTCGAAAATAATGGTTCTGTGCGGAATACGTATCGCGCACTACGTCCATTTTATCGTCCATCAGAGCAGTTAATTCGATTAACAATAGAACGTTTTCGCTCCACGTTTACTCTTATTGATAACTCGCATCCCCAGAGACGCCGTACGGTGCGTACAGAAGAAGCTACTGCTACTGTAGAGCGTAGCATTGAGGAAGACCCGAATGAGTCCATCCGACATCGAGCACAGGAATTGGTTCTGTGCCCATCCACTTTATGGAAGATTTTGCGGAAGGATCTTGGTTTGCGTGCTCACAAAATCCAACTCGTGCAAGATTTGAAGCCACACGAGATTGCCGTTTTTCCCGATTTTCATATGCGAATTTTGTTTAGCGATGAAGCGCACTTCTGGTTGAATGGCTACGTCAACAAACAAAACCGCCGCATTTGGAGTGAAGATAATCCTCAAGTGTATGTCAAAAGACAGTTACATCCAGAAAAACTGACTGTTGGGTGCGCTTTATGGGCTGGTGGAATCATTGGTGCGTACTTCTTCAAAAAATATGATGGTCAAAACGTTACAGTCAATGGTGATCGGTATAGAGCCATGATTACCAACTTTTTCATTCCTGAATTGAACAACCATGATCTCCAGGAGCTGTGGTTTCAACAAGACGGCGCAACATGTCACACAGCTCGTGCCACAATCGATTTACTGAAAGGCCCGTTTGGTAACAGCATAATGTCACGCTTTGGACCTGTGAATTGTCCTACAAGATCTATTGATTTAACACCGCTAGACTACTTTCTGTGGGGCTATGTAAAGTCTTTAGTTTACGCGGATAAACCACAAACGCTTGACCATTTGGAAGACAATATTCGCCGTGTTATTGCCGATATACGGCCATAAATGTTGGAAAAAGTCATCGAAAATTGGACGTCCAGATTGGACTACATCCGAGCCAGCCGTGGCGGTCATATGCCAGAAATCATATTTAAAATGTAATGCCACAAGATTATCTTTCGAATAAAAAAAAATTCTTGTCAACCGAATGATCCATCGTTATTTTATTGCAATTTAAAGTTCTATACCTATAAAAAAAACACCCTTTTTATGTACTAACATAACAAAAAAATTCTATAATTGAATGTGCACAGCCCGAGAAAATTCAAAATTCACCGTTTCTTTTGAACCGACCTCGGTATTTCATGCATGATTTAAATACATACATGAAATTCCATAGCCCCATAAAGACAGTCCTAAGATATTTAAACGTAAATTAGATGAGTTCATTTTTGACAATAATAAAGTATTACAGAGATAGAATTATATAACTTCCAATCCAAAAAAGGAAAAAGAATAATGTTTTCAAATGAAATAAAAGTTCGAGATCTGAACTTGAAGACTACCGAAAAAACGTTGAAAAAAGAAATATTTCAAAGCTTAGTGTTATGAAGTTTTCATACGCATCTACCAATTCGTAACGCAAATTTCTTCTAGTAAAGACCAAATTATAAAACAGAGTAAGAACGAACCACAGAAATTGAACTGACGAGTGATTATCCGATCACAAACCAGCACTGACAAATCATACCTAATTATTCAATTGTTTTGTCGTCCATTCGTTTTCTCAATTGAAAGTGAAAAGAATGATTCACTTACACATAAACAATCGTAAATAATAAACGAATACGTCGACTATTAACCGATATCTCCATCTATCGATAGAAAGTGTGCCGGGAACAATTTATTTTTGTCTAGAAACTTCCTGAATTGTTTTGATAAATTAACGATAAAACACACAGGTCTGCCAAACTTTACGACAAAACGAGGACATGCAACGCCGCCGCGTAATTCTAACTTAGAAATTTGAAACTGCGATTATCCGATCGCTGCAAATAATGCGAAATAATTCAATCAATTACAATAATAATAATTGCTGTAATCTTTTGGGATTTCACAATGCCCCAGTTAGCCTTTTCATATCTATTATTACCTTTTCCTTGCAATGTTAAGAAAAATCTCATAGAACTTGCCTTCTTTCTTCAAATAGTAAAAAAACAATGTAACTTTTCGTCTGAGTATTTAATTCTAAGATCGTAAAGAACCGTTGTTTCTACCTTCCACATCTCATTTACGTTTTTTTCAAAAAGATTTACCTAAAATAGCAGTGTATTCATAATTGCGACAGGTATAATGTCCAGTGTACATTTAGTGGCGCCATCTAAGGAGGATAGCCAGAAAAAATACCGACTGATAACCTACTTAAAGATATCTTGATGCAATCAACGTTTCTAAGTTTTCTCAATATTAGAGACCGATAACATAATGAAAATTGCGTTTGTTTTCAAATTATTGAATATCGTGCAAAATATCAACCGGAACATTCAATTATACACATTATGCTACATTTTACTCGAACTATAAGTTAACTAAAAGTGTCAAAAATATATACTATGTTTCGTTCTTTTACGATGAGGGTTTTCTATGACGAATCATAGAAAATATTACCGATTAACATGATCGGTAATGCAGGAATTTCGCTAAATCTTAAAGCTATCTGTATACGAACCACCAACCATAATATTTTCTATGACAAATCATAGAAAATATTACCGATTAACATGATCGGTAATGCAGGAATTTCGCTACATCTTAAAGCTAACTGTATATGAACCACCAACAATTTTTAGTATAAATATGCTTGAAATAAAGACCGGACTAAGTTCTTTTGTAGTACATATGAAATTTCATAACGATATAATCAGAGCAAAAATGCGAAAGAGTGATTTCGATTTTGAACAAAGGAACATATTCATTAACAATATTTTAATGATTACAGTCAGTAGAGTATAATGCAATATTAGAACTTTTATTCCAGTTAGCAAACATATTTAGCAAGATGTTAGCATTCATTTTAAGCGACGTACCGAAGACCATATAATTAAAAAGTGCCTTTCCATTGCTACACAAAAGAAATGGAGAGGTAGACCACCAACTACTTGGTTGAAGAATGTCGATAGGGACATGAAGAGTTTGGGGCTACCGGATGAAGATGCTAACCAGCAAATGGAATGGCGACTTAAGATCAAGAAAGCCTTCCCCGTATAACGGGACAAGGCGAGCCCAAAGAAGCAGATTCCATTTAGCAAGACGACCTGCAGTTTTGAATTAAAAACACGAAACCAAAAGACAACTAGGAAACATCTTTTGAACTGGCATTACATATTTAAGGCCAATATCATCAAGTTCTCCAGACTAAGCTGTAGTTCAAAGGGCAAAAGTAATGTTATAAAATATATAAAAGAAAAGAGATAATAGACGAAACAAATCTGTGTACTGAAATTCAAATATTTCCAATTGAAGATCAAGGTATTTGTTTGTAGTAAATATTTTAGGACATCCCGTATAATCTATATTAATTAAATATCTTTAACTCCCTTCTTAACACTCAACCCAAAAAAATACTTCTATCGAAGACACAGTTATATAGTTTTGAAAAACATATACTTTTCTGTTGCACAAGTTAAAACAGAACATCCTGTATATTCTAATAATAATGATATTCATTCAGCTGAAGCCTTACAAAAATCAACAAATTTGGAACTGTCAATTTTAAATTACAAATCTCTTTATTTAAAATATACTTTCTTAGATCACGCTTAAATATCTTAATACTAGTACTAGTTTTTAATATACTTGGTAAATTATTGAGTCTTAAATATGTCGTAGTATATGCTTTTTTTAGATTTAGAAAGTTTACAACTTTGGATATAAAAACTATCAGTATTTCTAGTATTATACCCATGCACATCACTGACATATGTTATATTTTTTATTACATTACATGGAAGCAATTGATTTTTTATTTTAAATATGAATATATATGAAGCGAAGAGTATTCTTTGTTCAACAGACATTAGTTTCAAAGAGTTATAACATAATTTTAACATGGGTATATCTATTGCACATTAAAATTGTTCGCATGGCTCTATTATGTAACTTTTATAGTTGTTGAATTTTTTCTTTAGTCAAACCAAATAATAAAGTGGAGCAATATTCAAAATGTGGCATTATTATTGATTTTAACAACAATAATTTCACATATGTCGACAGATTTTTTCCTATTCTTTTCAAAAAATTGATTTTTTTAGAGATTTTAAATGTTTTGAAATGAACATCATTGAAGCTCAATTTTTCGTTCAACATAATACCTAAATATTTTACTGTTTCTACTCTTCTAAATTTTGTTCATTAATCTTTATACTTATATCGTCATTTTGAATTTTAAGGGTTTTACTTGTACCCAAAACTATGAAGTTAGATTCTTGCACATTTAGAGATAAACTAATGTCACATAACCATTCATTAATTGCAGAAAGGTCTCTATTGATCCCCTCTGTCATATTCTTAATATCTTTGCCACATATATAGAGCATCAGCGAATAGAACATTTTTTCACATGAGAAAAAATATCGTTTATATATAAGGAGAACAACAACGGACCTAAGACAGTTCCTTGAGGTACACCTATATCCACTTTCGTGCTATACGACAGCATGACATTAAATTTAACTTTTTGCGTTCTATGTTAATTAAATGTCTTAGGCATAGCGTAATATTAGGTCGGAATATTATCGTTCGATCGTTAGTTATATATAAATTAAAATTACTCGTTACGGTAACGAAAAATCTAATAATTACTGGTAGAAATAAAGTCTGTTACGTAAATTTTCAAAGGGACATTCGGTAAACATTCGCGACCGAAACGAAGCTTAATAACCTTAGGAAATTGTTTATTATCGTCTAAAATACTTGAAATATCTCGTCGTTAATGGAGTAGCGAAACGAAAATATATCGTTAGCTATATACACTTCTTTGGCATCGTGTCAAACGACATACATTACATCGTCGTAGAAAAAATTATCTAACAACTTTGATATTCGTTCGATAAAATGTTTGACGAACTGGACGTGTAACAGAACACCGCGAATAAAAACGTCACTTCGAAGTGACAGTGACAGTTGAGAATGTCACGGTAAAGTTGAAATATCAAAGAAAGCTTAATCAGATGTTGAATATGAAAAATCTCGACGGTCCCAAAATATCGGCATCGGTAAATGTTGTGTCACTTGAAGAGCATAATTTTTAGGAACAATGGCGTACCAAAGCGAAGGTTTAATTAACCAGGAAAATACTTTTTTTGAGAAACATCTTCAGAAGTTGTATCGCTATCAGTTTGAAAACAAAAGTATTTGATCAATGCGTTCTTCTATTAATGACCTATAGAGCAGCAACTATGACATTACCAAATCGTCAGTATCAAAAATTAAAAAGTGCTCATATAGGCGAATGCAAACATCTTTGCTTGTTGTTATCTTAAGATATAAACGTAGAAAGAATACATTCGCCTAAGAAGACTTGTCATCGATATCGTAACGAGAATCGCCAAATGAAATGAACCAAGACGGGACATGTAGCCAGATTAAAAGACCCAAGATGGAGCCACATGCTGCTAGATTGGCGACCAAGAGCTGATGAACTAAGCAGAATTAGACCACCAACTCAGGGGACACCAAAAGAGTATCCAAAAATTTAAACCAACCGCAAAAGAGACGAGTGAAAGCGACTAAGAGAGGTTCAAAAATCGATTAATGGTGCTGGTTGATGATGATGTAGAATATCTGCATTTCATCCGTAAAAGAGCCAAGCTCTTGCGAATCAATCGCTATTGAACGTTACTCGTGAGCATACTGCAAGCTGTACCTTCAAGAATTCGCAACGGTAACTCGGATACATAAGTTAAAAGATTCTGAAATATTCAACATTTTCCTCACTTGAATGATTTGTGAAGACAGCCTCTCATTCGAAAATAGGTCAAAAAATTATAAACTACTGGTAGACCTTCGGCAAAACCTAAATCGGATCAACTACAGTCATCAACATTTCCAGAAAACGTATGAACCAGTTACTTTATAACTGGTGTTTTCTTTTTAGAGGTATAGAACTTTAAGTTGGCATTACTGTTGAAGATGGCGACCGATTTAACAGCTGAGAAGTGATTTATTCTCAGTTTGGTTTGGCAATTCATCATGAATAGACTCATGCCTCAACAACGCTTGCAAATAGTGCAACTTTATTTCGAAAATAATGGTTTTGTGCGTAATACGTATCGCGCGAATTTTGTTTAGCGATGAAGCGCAGTTCTGGTTGAATGGCTACGTCAACAAACGAAACTGCCGCATTTGGAGTGAAGATAATCCTCAAGTGTATGTCAAAACACCGTTACATCCAGAAAAACTGACTGTTTGGTGCGCTTCATGGGCTGGTGGAATCATTGGTCCGTACTTCTTCAAAAACGATGATGGCCAGAACGTTACAGTCAATAGTGATCGGTATAGAGCCATGATTACTAACTTTTTCATTCCTGAATTGAACAACCATGATGTCGAGGAGCTGTGGTTTCAACAAGACGGCGCAACATGTCACACAGCTTGTGCCACAATTGATTTATTGAAAGACACGTTTGGTGACCGCCTAATTTCACGTTTTGGACCTGTGAATTGGTCTCCAAGATCTTGTGATTTAACACCGCTAGACCACTTTCTGTGAGGCTATGTAAAGTCATTGGTCTATGCGGATAAGCCACACACGCTTAACCATTTGGAAGACAATATTCGCCGTGTTATTGCCGATATACGGCCACAAATGTTTTAAGAGGTCATCGAAAATTGGACATCCAGATTGGTCTACATCCGAGCCAGCCGTGGCGGTCATATGCCAGAAATCATATTTAAAATGTAATGCCACAAGATTATCTCTCGAATAAAAAAAATTCTTGTCAATCGAATAATCCATCGTTGTTTTATTGCAATTTAAAGTTCTATACCTCTAAAAAAAACACTCTTTATTACTATCGCAATTGATTATAATTTTATTTTCGTTATTATTTGTGTAAAACGTGTTATTTTTTTCCAGTAAGTGGATGTACTCGTATATCTATTGGGAATAAATGTATTATCATCATTATTATTAGTGAGTCCTCCCAATCTCTTCTGTTAGAATTTTATACACCGTTTTCATCTCACGTAATTGAAGAAGTTCCTTCAATTCTCAATATATAACGCAGTTTTTACTCTACAATGCGTTGTTTCACTAGTATCAACAACCTCGAAGATTACCACACGTTTCGTCGCCCTAAACGCATCAAATTATAGGCTCGATTTACTGTCCCTTCGAGCTAGACGTCTTCAATTGTCGAGGAAGGACGCGATAGAATAATCTCGCTTAATTGACGGATTTCGTTAACGATTTAATTTAAACAAATCAAGAACCGCCAAAAGAATAGTCAAGCAGGCGACGATTTATTAATGGGCGTCGCAAAATCGATTAATCTCTTCGGCCACTCCAGTTCGAGTGAATCTATCGTAAATCGCACCTAAGAACGATATAAACAAACCGCAAATATCGGAGAGTGGCCCTTCGTGCGATGACGGCTTGATGAATTTGTAGAAATCGATTTGAGTCGCGTAGAAAGTTCGAAGACGTAGTATTTTTACGGAAATAAAGACCAAATTTCATAAATTATTAAAGTTCGTCCATATAATGAGGCAGTTTTATTTCGTTTGCAATTCGTCATCCGGCTCGAGGGACCAAATTTCACTGGATTTAATTTAACTGTCGTCATGAAATTTCCGCCCCATAATGAGTTGGATTTGATATTAAGTTAATTAATTATCCGGTTCCAATTATACCATTGCAGAATAGAACCTACCAATGTTTTGCTAATCAGCAGCTAACAATGATCTCAAATAGAAACAAATGAAACGAGATTCATATAATAATAATAATAATAAACTGTCTTCATTGCCAAATAGAGAAAGAAAAAAGGTGAAGTCTAGCTGAAAGCTCCCCAACTTAACCTCTATATATTAAAATAATACATGAAATTCCCAATAAGTTAAAAGCAAAAGGAAGCGAGAATTAATAACAAAAACAAGATATTCAAAAGGAAGAAAACATAACATTATAAAAAGAATAATTGAGTAAATAAAAATAAAATAACAACGTAAGTTAATTTCAAACAAGAAATAATGACAAGAACAGATAACGCAAGAGTACAACATTCAATTCTGATTACCGAGAAGAAATAACTTATACATCCGCTTAAACCTAGCCAAGCTACCTGCTTAAACGTCCAACGGAATGGAGTTGTAGACTTGTACAGCATTAAACGAGAAACATTTACGGAAGCTTGACCGGTAAAAACGAGTCAAAGCAAGAGTGTAGGGAGGATGTCTTGAATCGCGGATGTGCATTGCGCCTCTATAAACCAACTTATTTCTGAGGTAAGGAGGAGAAGAAGATGACAGAAAAACGGCTGACCCCACAGATGACGGAATAGATTTTCCAACTTCAACCAAGCAATTTCCCTGATATAAGACGACACTCTTGTATATTTACGTAGTCCATATATGAACCTACAACAAGAATTAAAAATATTTTGCAACCTACTCCTAGTAAGTGAGTACATGCAAGGGTAGTAGAGGATCAAACCATAATTCAAAATTGACAAAACAAACAGATAATACCATCCAGAGAAATTTTTTTTATCAAAAACAGTTTACAAGAATCACAAAAATCAGAATAATTATATTAAAACAAAACCAAGTCACGAATAAAAACCACGGCGTTGGAGTAACTCCGCAAATAAAGTATTTCGTCTAAATTGTCCTCTAGATTCGTGTCAAAAAACAGCTCACATAGTTTCAAAATGGAGGTTCAAGTCCGGAAATCCCTAAGGCCATAAGTGAGACCAAGACATTTCGAGCGTTGCTGTTATAAAATTGAAAACTATAAACGTGGTGGAACAGAATTGTGTACAAACCACATCAGTACAATCTTCAGGGCCTCAACTAAGGCTAGATTAGCGGTTGAATGCCAAAATATTTTTGAAATAGCCTCGAATTTTCATCGTATATTTGAGAAACAACCTGTATATGAAGCTAACCAACCGAATCCAACACACCTTCTAATATAGATAGCTACAACTTCGCATTTTTTCCGAAAAAAAACCTTGCCAACATAACACATCGCTTATTATAAATAAACGTGGAATTTTTTCGAAAAAAACACATCACGCCTTTATAAAAGATTTATTCATAACGCGCCAAACGAAGTAATTCACCATAAATAATAAATAACCGGTCTTGAAAAAGAAACGTATCCACGGCGAAACGTCGTCGATATGTGTCAAGGAATATGAAAAAAGCTGCACTATTTTCGTTCGAATTCACCTTGAGAGCGATCGATCCGATTAAATTAATATTAATACCTCGACGAAATTATCCTGTTAGCCTGGTGCTTCTCATCGACTTTTATCTATCGAGGGACGAAAAAATACGAAAACTAGTCGTAGCGATAGTTAGACGAATAAATAACAACGGTTACCGCCATAAATGGATACAATCGTGCGTTGGATCGACGTTGATCCACTTTCGGAAATAATAAACTAACGGATTGGGGTCCGGAGAGCGCGGCGTCCAAAACAGGGTTCTTTACGTTAAATATACTATTCGTTTACGTTTTTTTGATATCGAACATATGTATAAAGGATTAACGACATAAGGTACACGTTTTTTGAAAGCTGTCGACGACCTACTCAGATTCTGGTCCCAATATATCTAGCGGAATTGTTTTTGAATCATCGACGCGTACACAGAATGTCGATATCAAATCTTCACACTTCGAATCGGCCATTACTTTCTAATTTTGAACTTTGAGTTCAATGGCACTAGAAAAAATCGTGTTAATATACGAAATTATCGTTGGTTTGACCGATTTGAAATTAGTGTTAATGTTACATATTCTTAGACCATGGGTCCACGGCTTCGCACCGAATGAATAGTAGCACAAATAGAAGAACACGTCCGATTTTCGAAAATATTCACGAACAAAATATATGGTTCCGCAAAGGTTGTATGATCGGGTAGTTGAGAATAAATAAGGGGTATTGAACAAGATTAGAAGCCTAATCCAAAGTCTAACTCGAATAACTGCTGATTTATTAGTTTTAGAACATACGAGGGTGAGATGAAAAGTTTCCAGCTTTACCAAGAGATGGCGCCACTAGGTCTACTTTTGGAGCGGCGTCCTATAGTACCATACCTACTGAGCTTGTATGTAAAGTTTCAGCCCAATCGCTACGTTAGTTTGTGTTTGAGAACACATTGGGCGAGACGCTTCCGTTGTTTTCGTGAAAATGGAAAAATTGGAGAAAACAGATGGATCCAACACTAGGAAACTCCTCTCCATCATATTCAACTATTAAGCAGTGGGTTTCTGAATTGTGTGTGAGCACATCTGACGAGCCTCGCAACAGAACTGCCCGATGAGGTCACAACTTCAGAAGTGATTGAGAAAATCCATCAAATAATATTGGAAGACCGCAGATTGAAAGTGCATGAGGTAGCAGAGACCTGTAGGATGTCAGCTGAACGTGTGCGAAATATTTTGCACAACCATTTGGACATGGAAAAGCTGTGTGCAAGATGGGCTCAGCGTTTGCTAATGCTCGACCAACAACTGATTCGAAAAAACATTTCTATCGAAAATTTGGCGCTCTTTAGGCGTAATCCAAACCAATTTTCGCGTCGATTCATAACTGTTGATGAGACTTGGATTCACCACTACACTCCTGAAAATAAAGAACAGTCAAAACAGTGGGTTGGAAAGGGGGAACCAACTCCAAATGTGACAAAAAGAATTTTATCGGCAAACAAGTTTATGGCTACTGTTTTTTGGGTTGCGAGAGGAATTATAAACATTGATTATCTTGAAAAGGGTAAGACTATCACTGGTCAATACTACGCAGACTTATTGCAACGTTTGAAGAGCCAGTTTATTGCGATTTGAACGACCTCATTTGGCGAGAAAAATTTTTGTTTCATCACGATTCGTTTCACCAGAGCTTTCGTCGATTGTTGCCATGTCCAAAATCCACGAATTGGAGTTTGCATTGATGTCGCATGCTCCCTTCTCTCCAGACTTAGCCCCCAGCGACTATTAACTGTTTCCTAACCTCAAAAATTAGCTTTGAGGTAAAAGATTTGAGAGCAACGAAGAAGTTATCGAAAGTATAAATCAGTATTTTGAGGAGCTTGACGAATCTACGTTCAAAACTGGTATAACCAAATTAGAACACCGTTATAATTCGTTACACCGAAATTTATCAGTGTTGATGGAGATTATGTTGAAAAATAAGACAAAAAAAAAATTTTAAACATCTTTTTTCTTGGTCAGGCCGGAAACTTTTCACCCATCCTATTGAAAACAAAATAAAACAAATTACATTCATAATACAACCGAACAAGGCTTCATAATAAAATCGAGAAACTACAAACAAGATTACGATATCGTATTCACGAATAAAAACCTAAATATTTCGCAACTGACGAAATTTCAAAACGCAAATTCGCGGAACCATTCACCATCGAGACAATTACAAAAAAATCAACAAGTTATTTTATCAGTAATTGGGCTTTGTTTGAAATAAAGACTACTGACTCATAAACGAGTAGAAACAACGGTAAGAAGGTATGAAAAGTGGAAAAAACAATCGCCCATGTGATACACTTTAATGGAATTTGTTTACACAAGCGCTGACGAGTTCGGTTAGGTATCCGCACAATAAAATAGTGACTGAAGTTTAGGTGGGTCGCGTATACACTACCCGACAAAAAAATTGAAAGCTGACGCATAATTTTCGAATATGATATGTTTCGGGTTAGCTGATTTGGGATTTTCCATAATAATGATGGATTTAACCACATCGGTTGTTATTACGAATCGAATCGAGTAATACATTTGTAGGAATTGACACGAACTACTTGTCGCCTAGTAGTCAAAGTTTGACCATAATTCCACAGATTATTGACAAGCTTATTCACTCCGACATTTGACCAGATTGATCATAGAATATTGTCGTTAAAACTCAATGCTTTTCGTCCCAGTTGTTAATATTGATGAAGTCTTATTTTTCAAATCGTTTTCAATATGTTCAACATGAATCTCCACTCTATTCTGCCTCGTCGGGTGTTCCACAGGAGCCCAATTTGGATACATAATTATTTGTTGTACATTAATAATATTTCCCTACAACTTATTTAAATTCATCAGCTTTTGCTGATAATTTTAGGTGTACCAACCACGGACTGAAACTAAATTTTAGTAAATGTTAAGTTTTGTCATTTTCTCGAAAGTTGACTCCAATCCACCAAGACTATACAATGGAAAGTCAAATTCTAGATAGACGTATCTATTTCAAAGATCTAGGGGTCGTTTTCAATATGTTAAACATGGTGTTTGTGAATCTGCACTCTATTTTGCCTCGCCAGGTGTTCCACAGGGTCCTAATTCGGGTCCATAACCTTTTCTATACATATATTAATGATCATTCAGTGAATTATGTGGTGATTTCGAGAATCTAGGGGTCGATTTCGACTATAGGTTGTCATTTGCAGTACACATAAGTCCTATCAAGACTTCTGCGTCTAGAACGCTAGGTTGTTTGGCCAGAAATTGGGACGGCTTTTTTAATATTTGCACTGTGAAAACGCTTTACTTTAGTCGTAGTAAATTAAAATATGCTCTTATAATTTCGTCTCCTCTGTACAATAAAACTATCATCGACTTGGAGGCAGTTCAGAGGAAGTTTCTGAAGTATATGTACCTCAGATGTTATGGGCAATACTCTTCGAAAGGCTTCGACCACACCATTCTCACCAATAGTCTTGGAATAGAACGATTAAAGTAAAGTGGTGAACGGTTTACATTTTTTTATAACTTCATTTGATAATTTCTTTCAGCTCCCTTAATTTATTCGATACCCTTTCGACAGCTTTAAATGAATAATACTTTTTGAAGACTCATTTTAATTTTTTTTTTCAAGACTTTCGTGTACCAAGTGTTACACTAACATCATCAATTCGAATCTAAAGACGCATCATTCATGAAAACCTGTTTTGCAGTTGACTAATTACAGTAGTAGGGCACAGGGATCAACCCTTCTTCTTCGCATTCGAGAGAAAAAAAGGTTTGCTTCAATTTTCTAAATACTAAGACATCGAAAGAACTTGAATTTAATTCATTTCACCATGTAGAAAGAAGCCTTTCGAATTATGAATATAATCCCTAAGCACAGTTGAAATGATAAAAAAACAATAGATCAAATTCAACTGATATTAACTTTATGAATTTATAACATGTCAACAATCAAAGTGACTTGTCGCAGAAATACACGCAATACAAAATGTACTTATATTAGACTATTCTCTTTTTATTATAAAATTGCGATAATGAATTTCCAAAACGTAATGTCATATCCATATAGAAAATTATTCTTAATATTGTCTCAACATATTTTGCCAATGAAGAATTTCATTAAAATAGTACGTAATAATGTTTTTATTTGAATTAATTTCAGATTTTCTATTTTAGAAGCTCTACGAATTTCCTACAAAGTTAACAAGCTAACTGAGAACGTTCAATCTAAATGATTTAATGTGTCTTGAATTAAAATTCCAGACAAAAAACACGACAAAGAGCTGAACAAGGAAATGATGCAACAACTTACATATCATCCGTCATTGCTTTAAGAAACTTTCCGAATTTATTTACCTTGATATTGATATCATCTCTATCGGGTAAATGTAGAACATTGTTCAAACTATGCCTAAACGAACCCGTATAGTCTGCATCACCGTTTGACAAGCGACACGTCATCTTAGGAACACAAAATCACATCACAGAACGTCAACCATCGAACATGCAACTTGCAGACATAGATTGCACCCAAGCTTTACTTCCGTGGTTTTGACAAAACAACACTGAAATATTTTACGAATCTTCCGATTCCAGAATTCCAGGTGCACTGATACGACTAGAACAAACAACGCCGAGGAATCGAGAAATGATAACGACGATTATTGCTGCAATAATTATCCTCGATTTTTGACGTGTTTTATTCATACAGAGCGTTTCGCCAAATGGAACTTTCGAATTGAATGACGATATATTAGAATGTGGTGGAGAATTTGGCCATCCGTTAAATTTTATACAGGAGCTCGCAAAATATTGTTATTTTAACGACGAGAAAGACCAGAAATTACGGAATATTTCCAGGTTAAAGATGCAACGAATATTATTGCGTAATATTTTCACTTTTTATGTGAATTCTTATAACAATTTCAGTTGTAGTTAAAATACATGAAAGGAAACCATTGATTCCATTGACCTTCAATTTTTCTCAAAATTATCAATGGGATTAAAGTCCGTCAATTGTGCAGGCCACGTAGGACTTGAACCTCTACTTTTCGCATTCTTTTATTAATCTATCTTCACTACTAGATATAAAACTAACACCTTGTATACTTTCGCATACCAAGTCGAAAGTTTTCTTTCAACTCCAAACCAACAATAATCCCAAGAGATTATTAGTGTTATATTGCCTAAATTTGAACACTCCCCAACCAAAATGATTTCTTTGAACGTTGAACTCAAGACCTCTATTTTTCGAAGTGATCCCTATTTTTCAACATGGTCGTTATTATCCTGTCTATCCAGGTCCTCTACTCTACTGGGGACTCCCCGGTTTTTCGCCACTTGTCTCTGTTTCTGGAGGATTTTAACCAGTTTTGCGGTAGATCTTTTTTTTTTCGTCCTTTCAACACAATGGTAGTCTAGAAGTTTACCTCTGCGCTTATCCCTTGTAGGTGTACATTTCAAAAGTTTTAAATCCATCTGTCAAATATTAGTGACGACTTTTGTTGAGAATCTATGATCTAGATATGATTGATCATAGTGTTGCTTAGGAGTTGCCATCTAAGTGTTAACAACTCTCTTAGATCATTAATATAAAAATTTGAACTATTAACAAACATATCTGATATAGTTTAATGAAGCAACATATTGCGGAATATGCAACCCCTAAGTGAGGAAGTTTGGCACACATTAAGCAGGTGGATGTCGCAATAAGCACAACAGCGCGGTTATAGACGACACCAAGAGATAAACTCTACCCAAGCATTGGAATTGTACAAATCTGAAAGGATGTAGCTGCAGAAATTGAGAGATCTACGAAAAAGACAGACTAAAGGCACTCAAGCACGATCACCAAGAACTACCATAGACTAAAGTATCATTGAAACATCTTACAACCTAACAGTTGCACCAAGAGCTCGATGACTTCGCCTAGGATGGGAAAAACAGCTCATACAACGATGAAGCTGAAAGGAGATGAACACTACGGTTTCCACCTGCGCTTTGGACAAGGAAGACACTTGACTTGACGGCCTAAAAATTGGTTTAGCAAGGTGCAAAGTAGTAAATTAGCTAGACCTAATGACCTGCCCTAACGATGACCTTTAACTGCACTTTTTGAGTTATATAGAATATCCAGACAAACGAAAAAGAAGGAGCAACAAGGCTTCTAAAAGATATTCATCCCAGCATAGCAATACTTGTTGTGAAGACAGTAACTCCCATTTTCTTAGCAGGTCTTTTTCGCCAACTCTATCACTTGGGGTTGATTTTGCCATGCGTTTCTCTCTTACATGAACTAAGTATTGGAGCAGATTTCACTTGAAAGCGTCTAGTTCTTCATCTTGTACATCATCATCAAATCTACACCATGTTTCATCATATACTGCAAGTCTGAAGTTACTTTATTTTAGATTTGGTTGTACGTATTTACTCTGATTTCATGTCTCAGGTACACTTATTTGTCTACGAATTACACACGTTGATCTGCTATCTTTAATTGTTTTTAGGATTCGATTTTTCATACTAGTTATCATTTTCTATTAATTTTCAGCTTGATCTTTCAACATACTATAAACAAGTCTTCAATCATTCGATTGGACGGAGCAGGGCAGATCGACGTTATATATCCAGATTTCCAGAAGGCTCTGATAAGATAAAACATGGACTTTCTAGTTAAAACTAGAAAGCTCTCTGGATTTGCGAAACATTTATCACTTCTAATAGAGTCCTACTTGAGTAACCGCAGTCAAGTCGTACAAATTGAGAATTGCAAATCGAGAGAATTTCTAGTAACTTCGGGAGTGCCGCAGGGATCCATTATTGGGCCCCTAGCAATTGTCCTGTTTGTTAACGATCTCTTAGAGATGGTGGACTGCATGAAGGTGGTTTATTCGGACGATATTAAAATTTATAAGAGCGTGTCATCTATGCATGATTGTTTGAGGCTACAAAGTGACCTGAATGATATCAGCCTGTGGTGTAATAATAATTGTTTACACTTGAATGTCGTGAAATGTAATATGGTGAGTTTCACTAGGAAGAGAAATGTGATAACTTTTGATTACAACATTGAAGGTGTTAATCTGATTCGATTTTTGGAGGTTAAGGATCTCGGCCTAGTATTTGACCAAAAATTCTCATTCATAGCTCATATCAACCAATTAATTTCATCATGTAGCAAAGTTTATGGTTCCATCGTCCCCAATGCTAGATTGTTTTCGAATTCCTCAACACTGGTTCATTCATTTAATGCCCTAGTGAGAAGCAAACTTGAGTATGGCTGTCTTGTTTGGCGACCAATATATAATTGTCACATAAACCGTCTGGAGGCACTGCAGAGGAAGTTCTTGAAATGGCTATCATGGAAATGGAAATCATTTCTAGAGGATGCTGCATTATCCACCTAGGGTTTGTGATCACGCTTGTTTGAATGCATTGAAATTTTTATTCAATTTACTCAATGATAATCTCGACTGTCCTGAGCTTCTGGGTAAACTTAATTTCTTCGTTCCTCAGAGCTGTACTAGAATAAGCCAGACATTTTACTCAAAAACCCACAGAACCAATCTTCTCTCGCAATCGCCGCTAAGCTTTGCATGTTTTATTGCAAACCAAGTATCAAGTTTTTCTGTGATTTGCACTGGGACTCTCTTGTTTTTATCATGATCATTTTATCATCTTTATAATTAGATTGCTTCATTGAAATTAATTTACAATAAGAGTGAATATTTAATACTTAAATATATTAAAAATTTTGTTTAGATAAGTCCACGGTCGAGATTCCAGCACGTCGCCTGTTTCAATTTCAAACTTACCTTTATAAATAGAACATTCTATATGGAGAATTCTAAAATTAAAATATGTTTGCAATAGATTGGAAGCTAATGCGACAAATAGCTTTTCGATGAAATAATGGTGGCTAAACGAGCTGGGAAAATTTAACTTATAATTATTCGAATATTAAAAGGATATTCGCTAAATTTTCTCATGAATACGCTTACAAAATAGACAAGATAAGTACGAAAATATCGTACTTTTCATAATATGCAAATAAAACTAAACTCATTAATATTTAAAAACTTTTTGTCCATAAACAGACATATTTCATTTAATTTTTACTTCTAAATTTGATTGTCAAGTAACAACAGCCAACGGTTTCATTTTAGTTGATGAGTAAAAAACCAAAAATATATACGACAGACTTCTATGTTCTTACAAATATTAACGCCCATGTGCCCCTTTATCATAAAAAGTTAGTACAAACTTTTATTTTCATTTTTATTGTAAATAACAACAAGAATAGTTCCCAAATAATTGATAAGTAAACGAACCGAAATATACGTGCCAAAATAAGAAACATCCTTACCAAATGCCGTATAAGTAGCATTGGTTATTACTTCAATTATCGAATAGGTTTAAATTACTTGAAGAATGAAAAAATATATACACATGCAGACTTGCACGCACTTACAAATTCCCCCGTCAAAAACAGCCTTTACAAAGTACAGAACGACTGAACTCTGGTTCAGCCGTTCCAAACGTCCTTACGAAATGCCGTATAGCCAGCATTGGTTATCAATTTCATTATAGAATAGCTTTAAATTACTTGAAGAATCAAAAAAAACAAAACATACAATGCAGACTTGTACGCGCTTACAAATACCCCCGTCAATAACATCCTTTACAGAGTAAAGAACGACTGAACTCACTGGTTCCCATTTTCAAGTGACAAAAACGAAACATTCTGACTAAATTGATAATCTGAAGAAATGCTCCTAAATATTTCGTTCTATAAGTAGCTCGCTCTCAAATTTTAGAGTTTCATTGTTCTATTCGAAATTCGAAGTAGGTCAAATATGCTTCATCCAAATCTCTACCTACATGCAAAAAATCATCACACAAATCCGTTCGTCCATTACAACCTTTAACGGACAGACCTCGTCCAATTTTGAACTTTCATTTTTTTCCCGTTTGTCCGATTCAACGCTCGTTTGATTCAAATTACGTATTGAATTACTTGCATTCCATCTATTTTTACGTGCATGTGTAATAAGCACAGGACGTTGTAAAAGTACTTTCCATCCTATTCTACTATTACGAATGTGAACGCAGCGAGAATCCGCGATGCCAGAAAACGAAACGTCGTGGGAGCTTTATTTTTGGCACGATTGTAAGCGTTTCAATGAAAATGCATCATCATTCGCTTAGTCATACCTCGAATTTTCGAAAACGCTCGTAAAATCGATACAACGTGCTTTAATTACGGGGGTTAACCAAAAACAAACCCACAATTACAAGGGTGAGTCAAAAACAAATTAAACTTCTTGCGCAATTAATATTGGTGGGTATATTGTAGTAGGTTCACGCATCTTCAAATATTAATGATACCAATAATATTTCTTTGAATTTCATCTATCTTATAAGCTACCTAGATAACTCAGTTTTTAAAAGTCTAACAAATGTTTTATGTTGCATGAATTTTAGCCATTTTCAGCAATGTATTAACACGCAGTAGCAGATCAAAACTATCTTGGAAGTGTGACCGTTTCAGTTCGTTACGCATTCGTTATGAAATTTTTTTCATTCACATGTACGAAAATATACGATAAACCTTTCGATCATCTTCAATATGTGGTGCTTTTGTTCGCTAACGTGATTTAATTCAATCATTATCAAATTAAAGAGCGAATTTCCTAGGAAAATTCGTTACCAGCGATATCACCAACGACGAGGGTTAATCAAGTGCGCAAACATCAAGAAAATGGTGAAAATCGAACCCAGAAACTCACAGAATTAAAAGACTAATAAGGAAATGAGATATTATTCTAAGAATTATAAATACACCAAAAATTCTCGAAAACATTCTGAAACTGCACGGGAAATCCAAGGACGATTATTTTAAAAGAAAATATACAATTATCAAGAGGGATCTCATATGTTTATTTTCTGATAAGTAAGCCTTCTACATACGACTACATCCTATGTTATCAATACAGGTATCCTAAATTCCATAAATGGTCAGGTTATCACCAGAAGAATGAATTTATTTACATCTATAACATTAAAAAGTTGTTTTATATGATATTACTTGTTTTACTTCAATTTTCAGAGTCACAACTAGTCTAACTCTCGTTTCAACCAACTAAAGCTTAAAATTAAATAATAAAGTGATGAAATATCAAGAAATGTTGAGAACGATATGAATTTATTAAATTTAAAAAATATATACAAATATGTGAAATAACACAAAGAAACTTAGTGAAAATAAAAAAAAACTGTGATCAATTAAATAATATAAAAATACGAATGCATCAGTAAATACGAAAAATTTGTAACCAACAAGTTTCGACATTTTATAACTCGCCAAATTGAATCTAACTTAAACACGATATTTGGATGCTTTCAAACAATTTCTCAATATTTAAAAGATAACCTCATTTATAACCGATATAATGGAACTACGTAAATTAAAGGTTGTTAACCTATTAAGCAACGTGATATAATAACCTGTATTTTATTACATTTCAGTCTAACCTAACAAAGCTGAATATAATATGCATTTGTAAGCCAAATTTCTATTTTTATTTCGTACAACATATACAACATGAAGATATATAAGAGTTAATTAATATTTTATACTATTTGAATTCTTAAAAGTACTTGGTATAAAATCTCCATAACAATTTTCAATGAAATAGTTATTATTTTATTTCCACAACTAGGTTAATAAAAAAATATATATCGTTTTACCACGCAATGCTGGTTGCATCAAAGTAGACGGAATACAAAATAAAACACAAGAAAAAACAATATTTAGGCCATAGACAATATTTGAACACTTTCAAACAAGAAATATATCAACTCAAGTTTCAATACTATGAACAAATAATTAAAGCAAACTGTTATGGCACCATCATAACATATAGTTATTACAATAAATTCAATGGACGATGAATCTACTCTGTGATAGTTCATATTTAAATGAGAGGTAATAATAAAAACTTGTCTTAAAATCACTGACTGAACAATTCTTTATTCGACTAGTTTCGCCTTTTACAGCATTATCGTTAATGATATGCTGTAAATAATGCTGTAAAATAATGCTGGTGATAATGCTGTAAAAAAATGCTGTTGATAATGCTGTAAAAGGCGAAACTAGTCGAATAAAGAATTGTTCAGTCAGTGATTTTAAGACAAGTTTTTATTATTACCTCTCATAGTTATTACAATTATATCAAAAGTTTTTAAGTTATGTTATATGACAAGCTTTGGATTAACAACCATCCTCATCAAGTTGAACTATACACTGAAAAAGACACAAAGAAGAATACCAAATATTGTCAAGAAGAATCCAACGTCTTCATCTTGCATCATGGAAGAGTTCAAAAAGTACATAACATACAGCAAATCAAATGGCGTTCTTCAGGAAACAAATTGGGTCCATATTAGTGTATTATTCATAGTGTTTGAATAAAAGTTTATAATAGTAAAATAAGTGAAAATTGTTTAAATAATGTTTTCATAATGACTAACTTCGTTAGCACGACTTCGTAGCACAAAAGTGGATGCAGGCGTACCTCAAGGAACTGTCTTAGGTCCGTTGTTATTCTCCTTATATTTAAACGATATTGTCTCTCATGTGAAAAAAAGTTCTAAACATTTATTCGCTGAAGATACTATGCTCTATATATGGGCGAAGATATTAAGAATATAACAGAGGGGATCAATAGAGTACTTTCTGCAATTAATGAATGATTATGTGACAAAATCTCAATGTGCAAAAATCAAACTTCATAGTTTTGTGAATAAGTGAAACCCTTGAGATTGATAAAAATGAGGGTATAACTATAAAGAACAGAATAGAGCCATGCGAACAATTTTAAAGTGCATTAGGTATAGCCCTGTTAAAATTATGCTGAACTCTTTAGAACTAATGTCTGTTAAACAAAGAATACCCTTTGCTTCATATATATATTCATATTTAAAATAAAAAATCAGTTGCTTCCACGTAATGTAATAAAAATGTAACATATGTCAGTGATGTGCTTTTGTATAATACTAGAAATACTGATAGTTTTTATATCCAAAGTTGTAAACTTTCTAAATCTAAAAATAGCATATCCTACGGGAGCATATCCTACTTCAAGGCATTCAATAATTTACCAAGTATATTGAAAACTAGTACTAGTTTCAAATAACCATTATCCTCTGTACTTTATGATTCAATAAAAAAATTACAATCGAAAGACTAAAAACTGTGTTTTCTATTCAATCTTACGTTAATTTTGAAACACCCTGTATCATGAGTAAAGCAAACTATTTGTGCATCAGAAGTCGCTTCAGATAAGATGTTGATATAAACTAGAAAGAAAGTTGGGTCCAATGCGGTACCCTGGGGAACACCACATTCAATAGTTTTGTTGAACTGTCCAATATTTATTCCTACATAATACACAAATATTCCTGCTTACTAACGAGACGGCCTAAAAATCACAGTAGTTTGATAATTGATGAGACGACCATCGAGACATATCGACTTGATTATCTAATTTATTCGAGCTGGTTAATGCGCAAAACTGAATTAACGTCGAAAAAGTGAACTAGATGAACGGAGTTGCACGGTCGACCGCCTCACCTAGATCGTTGCGACGTGTTCACTTTCACAGGCGCGGAATAAAAACAAACATTACCATTTTGCAGTTACCGGCCCCATTTATGTTAATGCGCCAAACTGAACGACCTTTACCGCTTCACCAATTTCTACAGAAGATTTCAATTTCGATGTTTCAATCGACGCTAATAACGGAATTAAAGAACGTTTGGACAATTTTTGAAATACCTCTCACATTTGACCTCTCAACAAGAAATTTCGTCAAAACACAACGGAATTCCATGTTTTAATTGACATTTGAAATGTCTAATTTATCGTGACATTTTAACTGGTTACGGAACGAGTAACAGATACCGTGAAAATTGTTGGATAAAAATAAAATATATTATGACAATTCCATATCAAAATTCAAATTTTAAAGAAGCATTGCTTCTAGATTTCACACTTTTAGCAATTGTCATTTTTCACGATTCATTCAAACGGATTCCCATCCATTTTTGAGAAAATCCTTCGGCACATTTTATTAAATCAGGAAAAGTACTGATGATTACTAAAAACACCGCAACAGCCATTAGACCATCAGACAACGTAACTCCTTCACTCAATTCTCGTACTAATACCAGTTTTAATACTCGGATAATTACTCGGAGGGTTCAACATAAGCAACATCACTCTCCAAAGCTTCTTTTTTAATCTGATGCTCACCATTGAGGAAGAGTTGTCCACAGATTTCTCTTAAACAGTTGACACTTCAATTAAATCTAGTAAAATAAATCACTTTACACATGGTCTGTGCTTACTATCAGTTAATCTCTAATTGAACTAGCGCATATCTCAACTTTCTTAATGGGACAAATTGAAAATATGAATGTATAATTAACAAGAATGATGTAGCCTGTAACCATTTATTTTTATACTGATACTTCAACTGCAACTGACTGTTCTTTAAGTATAGAACATCGTTCAGTTTAGATCGAAAAATAATAAATATGAAAATCCCAGATATCTTGTAGTAGAATTATAATGTTCTACTAGATACTATAAAATTCTGGAAACTTTTAGAATTTTTATAAATAAAGTATAATAATGAGTGATTTTTTAAGCCTAGTTTTTTTTAACCGAATAAAACACTCAATTTGCATCAAATATTCAAAATTACTACTGAAATTGATAACTTGGTCTTTGCCATTTACATTTTGAAGATAACTTCATGTAAATGTTGTCCGCGGCTCCGTATCAAATGGTCCATTCGGAAGGTCCAATTTTGTGTCACTTTTTCGAGCATTTCGGCCTGTATCGCACGAATTACGCGTGTTATATTATCCTGTAAGGCTCAATCGTGTTCGGCTTGTCCACATACACTAACGACTTTACATAACCCTACAAGAAATAATCCAGAGGCGTCAAATCGCATGATCTTGGCGGCCAATTCACAGGGCCATTTCGAGAGAAAAGCTGCTCACTAAATTCATCCTTCAACATGTCCATTGCTTCACGAGCTGTGTGGCATGTGGCACCGTCTTGTTGAAACCACATGTCAACCAAATTCAACTCGGCCAACTGGGGCAAAAAAAAGTTGCGTATCATAGTTCGATATCGTTTGCCATTGAGGGTAACGTTTCTTCCACGGTCGTCTTTGAAGAAAAATGGACCGATGATGCCGCCAGCTCATAAACCACATCAAACTGTCGTTTTTTCGGGATACATCGGTAATTCTTGTATGGCATGTGGCTGTTCATCACTCCAGATGAGACAGTTTTGTTTATTTACATATCCGTTAAGCCAGAAATGAGCCTCATCGCTGAACACAATTTTTCGATAACACTTCGGATTTTCATTAAGGCCCATTCACCAAAAATTAGACGTTGTGGTAGGTCATTCGGCTTCAATTCATGGAGAAGTTGAATTTTATAGGCTTTAAAACCCAAATCAACACGTAAAATTTTCTGTGTGGTTCCAGTAACACATGCCCAATTGCTGAGAACGGCGACGAATTGACATTTCACGATCCTCATTAACACTGTACGCTACGGCTGCAATATTCTCTTCAGTACGCACTGTGCGCATGCGAGACAATGGTTTAATGTCCAACAAAGTAAACTTGGTGCGAAATTTGGTGATAACAGCACGAATTGTTGATTCACCAGGTCGATTATGACGACCATAATATGGTCGTAACAAACGAAACACATTTTTCATAGAGCACGAACTTTGATAGTAAATTTCAACAATTTGCAATTGTTGCTCATTTGTAAGTATTTCCATGATAAAATGGCAAGTTATACTGAAAACTTTTCACTTTGATAGATGACGTTTGGATGCCATTACCAACCATTGCCGCCAACCTGAAAAACTACTATCAAAAAATCACCCTACTTTATAAAGTTGACTGAATGTTCGTTGCTCTCTTGGTGAAACATTGTTCAAAATATTAAATAAAATCACTTGGCTTGGTTTCACAAAATTTATAATAAATACTTGACAAGTTTCAGGGTGTTACCCCATTTTCAGGTAGAATTATTGAATCAAATCGAAGAATTATCGAATAACAAAGAAGGCCTTAAATTAAGAAACTGAGGAAAGTAACAACGATGATAAACTTAAGGTAAGTTGATCATTTAATATTAATTTTTTTCTTCGCCTCGAAGGAAAATTGTCAAGTATTAATTATAAATTTTGTGAAACCAAGTCAAGTGTTTTCATTCAATATATAATACTTTATACTTAATAATAAAATAATAAATGGAGTAATTGAAAAAATAAAAAACACCACTGCGGTATAAAAACCCAAGCCCAAATTATTTTTATTCATTAATTTTAGATCCCACGAAAAACCACAAATAAGCAAATTAAACCAAAGGAGTTCATCACATTTCCTAACGATGGGGTGCTGTTGATATTGATTAAGAAGTTTCACTAAATAAGGTAGATATAAACGTAATCAGAGCATTTCCACCTTGCCTTTGTCCACATTTCTCGATAGTTTACTCTATTATAAATAGACTGAAACAAGAACGAAAATAGGATGAATCAAAACTTGAGAAACGTTGAGAACCAACTTCAGTATCGAAAGCGACCATTAGCGAATTATAAATCGAAAGGAAATTAATCAGCCCCGCCTGCTACTTAACTCAATTCTCTACATTTACATCCAAAACTCTTCACTTGGTATTGTTGTGTTTAAGACTATATGGAAACCACAAACGAAACCTATTGTTTTCTTATATATTGTGATCTTCGTATCATCTTTCAACTTATCGTACTAATTCGTGTCGTTCTGAATAGTCTTCAAAAGTGAAACCCGAAAAACCAGTGTAACTTAGTATAGGTTTATTTTTTCAATCACGACGGGATTTGCCCGCGCAAATATACCGCGCGGTGCGTGGACAGCCTTATTTACTTCCGGTCAGTAACGTGATGTTTAGAACACCACTATTATGAATTAAAGCACGAATTCACTTTCGTTTTCGAAACGAGCGAAGCAAATACTAAATACGGGAAGAGTAAATCTGGCGTTTTAAAATCGACAACTGAATTTCTAGTGGCTTTCACCGTTGACGATACCGTAAATGGAATTAAATCCACACGTAATATATTACGAGTTAAAAGTCACAGGGAATATTAACTAGTATATATAACGCGTAGGTAAGTTTAATAATAAGAAAATGCGGACATGCAAATCGAATTATAAATTACCGATTACAATCTAGCGATCATTGGAAATTGTTCTTTTGTTTCGTTTGTAAGTCACGTATTGCCAAGTTGTGCATTTAGGTGAGAGTTGTACGATTTTGCATTCGTTGTGTAATAAAACAAAGAACGTGAGTTGCAATTTTATATAGATCGAAGATTGGAAGTCAATCGGTTTTTGAAAGATGCAATGTAACAACTGTTCAACAAACTAGTCGAACCAAGCAACATGATATGAATATTCGAGTGGAGACTATTTCACGCCACTGATAATGTTCAAATAGTTCGAAACTATTTTTCTTGCACCATATTGCCGATTATAGATGTTTACGATATATGAAAATTGATACGTTTTTACCCATATAAACTCATGCAAACGAATTAATGAATTTTTAATGAGGTAAAATATAAAAAACATTCGAATTTTTTACAGATAACTAAAAAATTGGAGTATAAAATAACTAATGATGCCTCAAGTAGGAAGTATAAAAATTTATTACATATTCTACAGTTAGAAAAAACATAAAATAACGAAGAAAAAGAAAAAAATTAAAACTGAAATTGAACAAAAATTTCTTAATAACATGCATCTGTGAGGAATGGTATAGTGCTACAGATAAAGGGGAAACGGTTATAGTAGTATTATTGGATTTCAAAAAAGCTTTTGAAACGTTATGTAGATTATTATTACTGAAAAAACTGAATAAAATTGGTTTTGAGGGAGCAGTAAATGATTGGTTCGGATCTTACTTGGATTCGTGAACACAAAAACTTAAGTTTAATGGCATGCTGTCGGATAGCACGAAAGTGGATGTAGGCGTACCTCAAGAAACTGTCTTAGGTCCGTTGTTGTTCTCCTTATACATAAACGATATTGTCTCTCATGTTAAAAAATGTTCTATAAGTTTATTCGCTGATGATAATATGCTCTATTTGTTTAGCAAAGATATTAAGAATATGACAGAGGGGATCGAAAGAGATCTTTCTGCAATTAAATAATGGTTATGTGACAATAACTTATCTCTAAATGTGCAAAAATCTTTTGGGCAAAAAAAGTTTCTTAGTACTAGTATTAAGATATTTAAGCGTGATCTACGAAAGTATATTTTAAATAATGAGATAGGTCCGTAATTAAAAATTGACAGTTCAAAATATGTAGATTTTTTGTATAGCTTCAGCTAGATAAATATTATTATTATTAAAACCTTAAAAAATTGTTCATTATCAGATTTCTTTGTTCAATTTTAATTTTAATTCTTGTATTCTATTCTTCGTTATTTTATGTTCTGCTACTTTAGAATACTTATAAACATCGGTATTTGTAAAATTGTTACAGTATTGATTAAGCATCTGAAGAGGAAGTTGTACTCCGAAACGCGCGTCATGCGTATTATATAATATATGAGAAATCCAAAACTAATTTGGTAATTGAAGATAGTATTGCAATATCCTGCATTATCTTTCCGTTTTTTGTGAAATCATCTATTCAAATATTCGTATTTTCTACTATATTTTCCATTTATTAAAACAAAAAAGGAAAAGGAAACTTTCATGAAAGTTTCCACCATATAACCATGAAACTCAATCAGAAAATAGATATTTATTATTAGTTCCACCAGTATATACGGTGTACCTTCATTTTCTGCATCATCCAAATCAAGATAACTGTTATTAACTTCTTTCTTGTCTTAAATCTATATAATTTGTGAAGAAGATATCTCCGAGGCATTTTACTTCAACCGCTCGCTATCTCTCTTTCTCTCAAGACGCGGTAAACAATTCATTATCTCATAATTTGATAAACAATGTAGATTTGCGGTACCCATTGTTCCAATTGTTTGGGTTAATTAATAAAGCATGCATCGTGGAAATGTCATTATAGCGAGCACCGAGTTTAATTTACAAGCTTAAAAATTCATTAGCCGTATTCAACGATTTTTAGAAACTGCAATCAAGTTATCTTGGTGTGTACTGTCGCCAGTTTTCCACCGATATTTGTTGGATTCAGCTCCACAAAATTAGTTCAAACGTTCTGACATATCTTAGAATGATGTACATATTGAGTCAAGGGCGCCCAAGTTAGTTGGACAGCCCTGTTCTATATCTAATTATCTTAGAATGATGTTTTTTCTCATTTCACATATTTCCATGTTTTTAAGAAACGT
The DNA here is from genome assembly GCA_030704895.1 of Henosepilachna vigintioctopunctata. Classification (NCBI taxonomy): domain Eukaryota; kingdom Metazoa; phylum Arthropoda; class Insecta; order Coleoptera; family Coccinellidae; genus Henosepilachna; species Henosepilachna vigintioctopunctata. The sequence goes on from JARQZJ010000034.1 coordinate 1,009,465, forward strand.
TAAAAGTCATTTAGACGTTTCAGAACTGTTGAAAGAATTGTCATGAAGAACAAATATCTACATGAAAAATGGTTAATACGTGTAATTTTTACTCTGGGATGAAGTAAAACTTCTTGACATTGTGACAGATGACAATTGACTCAGATAAGTCATGTTATATTTTATAAAAATATACCTATATTAGTAATATAACAACAGTAATATAAATTCAATGTACGATGAGTCAGCTCTGTAATAGTTCATATTTAAATGAGAGGTAATAAGAAATACTTGTCTAAAAACCACTGACAATTCTTTATTGACGGCATTCTTGATAATGCCGTAAAAGGGAAACTAGTCGAATAAAAAATTGTTCAGTCAGTGGTTTTTAGACAAGTGGTTCTTGTTACCTTTCATTTAACAGTAATATACGCTTATTTATATCGAGTATTATACATTGATTGATTTAATAATCATTATACGTTGAATAGAGGTTATGAAACATAACCTCTGAGTAGAGGTTATGTTTCAACGTTAGTAGAAAGAGTTATGGCAACGCGTTTCCGTTGCATTGCAAGCAAAGCATTCAGTTAACCTTGTGTAACACTTTCTTAACTCAAGAAGTACAACTTCAAAAATATTCCAATTGTGTTACTCCTCCCTCTATGTTCCACCAGTAGAATATTCTGGAAATATTTCAGTATAAGGTTCTCAGAACATTCATTTCGAAACATCAACTTTCTCTTACAAGATGGAACTCTAGAAAAGCGGATTGCGAGGTTTTCCACTAAGGAAAAACATTAAGTGCACTTTGGAGTTTTGCAATATCTTAGTCTTGATAATAATAATAATATAAGCATATATTTCCAACAGGTAACTACCCAATTACATGAAAATACAAAATGAATAAATGAAATACAAAATTTGGTGACTAAAAATATGAAAAGAATATAGTTAAACAATTTTAAAAACGGTAATAATAATAAAAAACTTATCAAATGAAATGAGCGAAATCTAATATATCAATATCTAAATATTCAATCAATTAACTGAATCTTAACCAATATACCTCAATGGTTAAGATTAAAAATATACATTAATGATGAAATTAGTGAATCCCAGTGCAAACCACAGCAGCTTGATGCCTGGTTTGCAATAAAACATGCAAACCTAAGCTCTCAAAGATTGCCAGAGAAGATTGGTTCTGTGGGTTTTCAAGTCAAATGTCTGGCTTTAGTACACCTCTGAGGAACGAAGAAATTAAGTTTACCTAGAAGCTCGAGACAGTCGAGATTATCATTGAGCAAATTGAATAAAAATTTCAATGCATTCAAACTTTCCTGGTGTGGAGGCTCCTAGTGTCAAACCTCGACAGCAAACAAGCGTGATCACAACCCCTAGGTAGACCATCCCCTCGAAATGAGAGCCATTGCAAGAACTTCTTCTGCAGTGCCTCCAGACGGTTTAAGTGACGATTATATATTAGTGCCAAACAAGACAGCCATAATAAAGTTTGCTTCTCACTAGGACATTAAATAAGTGGACCAGTGTTGAGGAATTCGAAAACAATCTAGCATTGCGGAAGATGAAACCATAAATTTTGCTACATGATAGAATTACTTGATTGATATGAGGTATGAGTGAGAATTTTTAATCAAATAGGCCTTAACCTCACATAAATCGAGTCAGAAGCCTTAGAATGATGTGCCTCTAGAGACACCTCAAACTATACCATTTCGAAAGGTTTATTTCAAAAAAATTGGGTGCTGTTGTTTGAGAAAGTGAAGCAAGGTAAAAGTTGCTCAATAGTTTCCCATGTTTGTCCATTACCCGATCCTCAAACGTTGGTACATCTGCTGAAACACAAATTTAGACAGAACAATACTTAAATTTTTATGTAATGAGACCGTTTACTCTTCTTCAACATTGAAAGATTCCTTGGATAATTCCACTTTGAATGTTAAACCGCCTACTTAAAAGTGGGAACGCTAGACAGGTGCGTTTTACTGCCTTCCTCTAAGTAAGAACATTTAGTAGAACTCTGGAATAGCACGGGTTAGTTTTACGTTCAACCAAACCAGAAACGTTGTAACATGAAAGGCATTATAAGATTCCTGAATACGTGATACTAATTCAACGAACAAGCCAGAGATGTCAATTTGAAATATTTATCGCCAATTACTACAGTACATGTTACCGTTTAGTGTAAGTTGTTCAGCTGCTTTCAGTATGATAGTTGCTCACAATATTTATTCTTATTTTTAGACAGCAGTCGCTATTCAGAACCTGGAGGCTTCGAATTTTATAGATTATTCTGTGAGTTATTAATTTAAAATGGCCAATTTGAAAACTACAAAGATACGGGACTAAATATCTCTCAATTTGAAATAGTGTCGTATTTCTCGTATAAAAACGGTTAGGGGATTTTTTCCGAGACGGATTTAAGTTGGCGTCACTGCTGTTTGACGTTCCCAGCTAATTTGACAGATTTCGGACTATTTGGACAATTCAAATTGAAATAAGGAAATATTTGTATTCTTCATTTGGTTCAATTGTTGGGAACTCTGAATTGATAATTGTAGGATTTTATGAAGGATTTTACATAGTATCAGTGACTGAAACAGAGACAGGAACATAAATCAGTGGTCCCAATTCTTCGTTGTTTGTTTCTGAAAATTGTTTTTTGCTAGTATTTGTTGCTTGCGAGTTCAATTTTTCAAAAACTAATTATCTAGATCATGTTTCTTTTATTTCAATCTTAATTTCATCAAATATTAATATTTTTTAAATTCTGTACTAACCTAAAAGGGTATAATTCTTATAATTCGCGGTGAAAATCAAAGTAATTGTGATACGTCTTAATATGTAAAAATAACAATCCAATTATAAAACAATTCAGAACTGTAACTCTACAATCTTCAATAATAAGCACCGTAAAATCGCTCTGCAGACACAGAGTAGGCTATGAAATAGTTCTATTCATTTGTTCGCGTGAATTTGGACACATGCGAAGCGGGTTTCCCCGTAAGACTGTAACGTTTACAGTTTCAAAGTATAACCGCAAGATGGTTACTCATTAGCAGCATCTTACACACGATTGATAAATTTTTCACATCATATCTTTATATACGTTCGAAGTTACTGTTAATCGATCTCTTGGTGCACTCGTATCCGGTGCTGAATCACAACGAGTCAATCCGAGATGCAGGGAACCGATTACTGACGTGTTGGTGTTAATTAGGCCATCCGTTTGTCCGGAACTGATGCCAACGGACAATTTCATCCGTGATGCAAATCGAACGACGTGTACCTGTGTTAAGACCGAGAAGAATTGCTGAGGATATCAGACAGTCTAATTACGTATGGATAAAAAGAAAAAGAAAGAGTTCGAGGTATTTGAGAGTTGTGTGCGTTATTGATTACGTTGGTTGATCTTTTGAATATTTATGTTATAAACCGAATCGTTGTTGATTCTGTGGTGAAATATTGACGAAACAAACTGCTTATTTATGCGTGTTTTGTTGACAAGACGATTTCCAAATTTTATCAGGAATTCAAACTAATGTGTGATAAAAGTAAGAATACTGATGTAACTGGGAATCATTGGGTTCTATGAATCAACACACATTTCTCAATGTCCAGTTTTACATTGAATCACCATTAATATAGTTGTTAGACTCCTTTGGTTTTTGCTTTATCATTTAGAACTTGCACGTGTTAAAGGTGAAACAGTGGACATTTGATTGGAACCTAACATTTTACAGGTAACCCTAACGACCATTGGCTTCTTGTTTAGAGAACTACTCATCATCAATAACTTATTATAATCACCCGGTATAAACATGGAGACAAATGTACAGGTTTAAACCGGGATTCGAACCCAGATCATCTTTATTTTGATAGGCCTTCACTCCACTTTAGAATATCATTACAAATTCAAAACGTATTAAAGCAAATTATCAATAGAAAAATGATGATATCATTTATAATAAAAGATATAAAACAAATAACTAATATTGAATAAATTAATTTGAAAACTTCACATTATATTTTTATGTGATATTTGTGTTATTTATAATTTTTATCAATTCATCTGATAATACGTATCTCAAAGCGCATTATGGCCCGAAGTGAAAATTGCGAAATTCAAACAAATATTGTCCTAATAATTGTTTGCAATAATAACGAAATATAGACGGTCAAATCGTTTGGGAGATTAATGAAGTGCAATATTATCAATTTCGAGAGATACCCTCTGAACCTGTTTCTTTTATTCGCCAATATATTATCAGTTTTCTTTACGTGTATTTACTCTAATATTGCTCACCTTTAACCCTCTTGTTTGTAGTTACTAAACTTGAACTCGTAGCATTTTTCTTGACGCTCTTTAAGTAAACACTGATTTTTTTTCATCGCTCCACTGTCTGACTTCCATATTGAAAATTTCCATTCGAAATCTGAATAAATGGTTTGAGAAACTCCTACAAAAAACCCAAAAAATCTATCTTTCCATTTTCATTCATTTATTTTCATCTACTAATTTCGTTTCAGCTACTAACTTTTATTTTTTTCGTATTGCTTTAAGCTTAACATTTCAAAAATTTGTTTTTTTATAAAACTATTGTTTCTATTCAAGTTTATATTTTTCTATTTCAGTTTCTTTAGTCTCTTGTTTGAGATTTCGATTGAAAATTTCAAAATCTCAAGCCAACGAAATGAACATAGAAAATAAAGCATGTACATCAAATTATGTAGGGTCTATCAGACTCTGTGGTCTGTAGATTTAAACAAGATGACGTCGAGTACTAAAAAAAGCGGATGGAAATTACGGATGGCCAACCTTTTTAGCAGTAGGGCCAACTTAACAAAATCCCAAGCAGCACACTTGATATTTTTCTCTCAATTCAAAAAAATGCAAGAATTTACGTCCCGCACATAACCTAGTTAAACACTGTTCAAAAGACTCGTATAATTCAAAACACTCAAGAATTTCACAGAACTAATTCAAAAAATACTATCTATCTATTTATAATATTGACTTAAATTCTATGGTTAAACTAGGGATGTTCAATTCTATGGTTAAATTGAATGTATTCAAGTCTATGGTAAAGCTATGGCTTCGCAATTTAAAATAAATATAAAAGTAAACTTCTTTATATCATCGCATTAATTATATGGGAAATCGTAAAATACGTAACTTCCTTAACAATATGAATGCCTTTCTTTATAGCAGATTTTATTTCATACAGTCCATTAAGTACAATTTTCGTAATTTGTTCAAGTAATGTACGAGTCCTGGTTTATTTATTTTTATGAATGGGACATGAACGCAGAAATGAATTTTCTGTGTTTTTTTCGTAGCCATCCTTCAATTTTTTTAACATATTCCTTACTATTTAAATCTTACAGCCTTTATTTCTAAAAAAACTGTTTGTTCTTTGTTTATTATTACGTAATTGGTATGTCTTTGTAGTAATACTTTAATTATACGTGTTTTTAATTTACTTAATCACTTAATTCATCGATAAAATCAACTGACGACAGTTTCTATTCTAAATATTCTGATATATATTTTTGTTGTTTTTAATAAGTTTTTTAAATATGGACTTTTAGAATTGTGAAATTATACTATATTTTTTAATACTTTCTTCAAATTTCCGATCTATTTCTGTAGATGTCCAAGAGATACAACATTCAAAATAAACTGCTTCAATCAGCGTAGTTCCAATTCAACAACGTAATTTTCTAGGAATAAAACGAATATTAGAGCGATATATGCTTGCGAAATTCAACAAGACATTTAAACGACTCATTGTGATCGAACCGTTTGCTCATTCCGTCGAATAGTTTAGAAAATAGGTCATTCTCACGCGAACGTTTGTTTTCTCGGACAGATTTAGATCCAGTTTTATTAATAACCACGGCGAAGGAGAGATAGATGAATGCGTGCCACTATGCTGATGCATACACTGCGTTCAAACTCCGTTGAAAATCTATCGAAATACCTTCATTGCTACAATTCAACAATTTTTTCTTTGGTCGTCGCGTAACGGGAAAACGTTACATCACCTTAATTTTGCCTATTCTCGGGTTTTCTCTAAAATTCCTCAGTCGTTTGGGCAACAGTACCTGGTGGATCTCCCAGGCAGACAAATTCATCAACTCTTCTAATGTATTCACAATGATATTTCTACTTTTTTCTATTAAATGACGTAGCATGTGCCTGCGGACGAGTATCGAGATTGTTACTTACATTCTCGATATTTTTAACTTCATTATAACTCTATAGTTTAACTTCATTATTTTATTCAAAACAACAAACGTGAAGATGATTTCGTTTCGAATTACAAGAAAATGAAGGGTTTACAGTAAGCATACTTCTTTTTCGTATAAAATTCGAAAGTTTGATATCAAATAATATCATCATTTTCGTATTTGCATAATAACTTCCATAAATGTGGAGAGTTACATCTTGTTTATTCCTTTGACCAATCAAAAATTAACATTTAAGTTCTCATACTCAAATTTATCATGTAGCTCGAGAATCTGAGATGCAATGATCCCTCAAAGGCTCTCCACTCCTGCTAGCGAAACGTTAAACCAATTCTAAAGACGATAAACTTAGACCTAGACCTGGACAACACTAGATGGTTCTTTGGCCCTTAACCAGCACTAGAGGTAATTAAGACAAGTCCTGGCTACGTATACTTGACAATTGAACACTAGAGCATGGAAAAATGTCAGGCAAAAGACAATGAAATACACCAGAAGACAAAATTTATCTATTATTAGCTATTTATTATCTATTATGGACAGCCATCAACTCTGACGAACTGTTAGAACAGAACAAGATAATGGAAGTCCTCGCTGGGCTTAGACATATGAAAGCAAACTTGAACAAGATTATCAATCTCCTGACATTACAGAAAAAATTGATATACTTGAGAAGCAGGAATTATTTTGGGCAGAAAGCTATTGAAATCTGGTGCAACACTTGTATGAACACAGAGGACACCTCCAAGACAAAAACATCAGGTTTAAAATATTTAAAGTCGTCTTCAGAAGCAACAAAATATATTCAAATATAATTTGTCATACTGCTCAAAATGTAGTCTTCTAAATAATCTAAGTCCAAATATGACTTTTTCAATTATTTCATGACAATTTAGTATTATTACAGATGGTACAAATTTCTTACTAATTCCCCCTCAGTCTACGTCTCTGCAAGCACGTGGCTATAGCAGGGAAATCTGTAATCCCTGATTCAACAATTGATAGGCAGCTGCTAGTACATGTCCTTTGGCACGGTGCATTAACGGAAAGAGCATTGGGAGAGGGCGGAAGTGGATAGCATAGTTACGTGCCTTAAATTCGGAGAATTCAACAAGATTTTAGATATGACAACACCGAATAACAACTCAAAGTATATTCGAAGAGAGAATAGAACATGTATGAACGATTAAGTTTCAATGAAAACGCTATAAAATGATCAGAAATTGCTCACACAATTCTTTATAATAAAACATTTTAAAAAACAGACAGAAACGTCATTACAAGATGGCTTATGTCATTCAAACTGTCAACTTTGTGTCATAAAATGTTATCAGAATCATTCAAGTTCTCTTTAAAAAGAGCCTACAGATTTTAACAAATGAAAAATTAACAACAAAGAATATTCATATATAATTTACTTTCCAGTGATTTCTACTTGTTATTGCTCATAACTTATTCAAATATTTTTCGATTGTATTTATGAGATCTAAATGGAATGTAGTACCTCAATTTAGAGACAAAAATAACTCATAATATTTGGGTATATTTTTATAAGAAGTACTACTGATTTTAGTTATCTTTAAAACTTAGTCCATAACAAATTACATTTAAAAGAAGTAGTAATAAGTGCAAGACATTTATCTCTAAACAAATCCGTGATATTTGCTATCGGGAGTTGTTCAACCGTTCTGATATCTGCATATATTTTTCTGGTTTTGTTACTTGTCCTCTAGTAGGTAATTTGTGCACTACAAGAGCAGGTTAGATACCCTATTTCGCATTACACTGCAAAAATACAAATCGTAATGTTCAGTACGAAATGAGAAACTTCATTAGCTGATAAACAAAGAAAACAGATGTGAAATATTTGAGGTTATGACTTGCAATGTCGCGTCTCGTTAACACCTTTCAAAACTCAACCTGCTATCAAGAAACTGAAGGGTATATTCTAGTGTTTACTATACCACATTTTTTGTGTTACCTTTTTTTCTTTTCAATAGTTGAAGTTGTCGATATTTTATGAATCTCGTCGATAAACCCTGCACCATTCTAAAAATATTTGGGATAGATTCAATTGACCTTGAGTTTTAAAATTGGAAACATTCATTGAATGTGACGTCTATTTCGATTTTACTATAGTTCAATGGACTGCAATGACGGAATATAAGGGAGGCATCATTCAACCGAACTGAGATTATATAGAAGTCTAAGAGAACAAATTAGGAGGCTACTTGTGCTCATATATACTTTAAAGTACTCACTACCACCCACTCTGGATATCGACACAGTTTTGACTTAAAAATTGTGATCCAAGACAACAGAAAAGAGACAAGGAAGGTCTTGGTCGACTCTTCTACTTTTGGTTTACTATCTAGCGTAGAAAACTCCACACAAGAGATCCCTATTCTCCAAAGGAAAATCTTTGTGAATTCTGATAATTTTGATTCAGTCTCTAGTGTTAAAAACACCACATAAGGATTGAAGATTTTCGAAAGGAAAGTCTTGGTGAAATTCTGATATTTTTGGTTCACTATCTAATGTGGAGAACACCACATAAGAGATGCAGATTTCCGAAACGAAGGTCTTGGCGAATTCTAATTTTTTTGGTCCACTTTCTAGTGGTAAAAACACCACATAAGTAATCCAGATTTTCGAAAGGAAGGTCTTGGTGAATTCTGCTATTTTTGGTTCACTATCTAGTGTGGAAACACCACATAAGAGATCCAGATTTTCGAAAGGAAGGTCTTTGTGAATTCTGATATTTTTGGTTCACTCTCAAGTGTTAAAAACACCACATAGAAGAGATGCAGATTTTCCAAAAACTCGACCATATGATACATGTTATACCCAATCCTGATCTAGTATTACCTCGAGTACCAACTCAAATCAAATACCAAACCGATACTGAATATAGATCCCAAGACTAATCAAACTAATTGAAACAGTTCTCTAGTACTTTACTGCAACCCACAATAATTAAAACAAATTAATGCGAATTTTATTCAAATGTATGCGTCCTACAATAAATAAGTGTCAGTAAAAATTGGAAGGCCTATAAATCTAGACCAATTGAAACATCATCAATCACTGTCGATAAAATTTCGAAAGCGATGAGACAATATTTATTAAACATTGTCATCGCTTGGTGGGATTTTATTGCGAAAGAACAATCTCATAAATCGCATTTATAGATAAACATATTGATATTTTTACTAAATATACGACCTACAGTCGTGATCTCATAACCAAAACATATAATCATGTTTTGGTCTAGCTTAGGACTAGGAAAAATCAATTTTCCGACAAAATTCGAATCAAAAAAATCACATGAATTTTATAGAAACAAACTTAAATCTCCGAAAGCTCTTACAGCTTTTTCAGATTCACTTTGTAAAAAGAATTTGAGGGAATGGTTTTAAGGAAGTTACTTTTGTACAAGAATTCATCGACATATTCTTCTCGACTTGCTGGAAGACCAGCAACCCCTCGAGTTTTACAGTGAAAGTTAAATTAACAGAGGTTTTCTTATCTTATTTATTTTAAAGTAACAATTAATGTGTTGCAAATTTATTATAACTTACATGTTGTGCAACTTAATAATTGTTTCAAAGTTGTTCCAATGTTGTATTATAAACAATTATAAAAAATCATTCAACTTTATACAAACTTAATTTTCAATAATACAACAAAATAGGTAAACATAACAAAATATTGTAAAAACTTCGCCATTACTTCTTCTTTTAACATACCTTCACTTCTTTTTGATTACATAAAGTGAAATAATTTCTAATTCAATACGGACATTTAACTAGAACTCACAAATGTTGTCACATTTTATGTCATTTCGGAGGCAGTGACTTCAACTAGCCACGACGTTTACCAGATCTCATCCTTTTCGACAAATTTTCAGCAAATCATTCAAAATTACTAAAAAATCCTCGATATCAAAATTTCAAGCATTAAAAAATGGTTCGAAAGAGTTGTTGAGAGAAATTCTACATCTTTTCGAAATTCTTCTAATTAAACTCGTCAATAAGTCAAAAAATTATTTGAAGATAAAGCTGAAATAAATTAAAGACCATGTGTACCTTGTTGTATCAAAAAAATTATAAATTATAACGATACATATTTGTATTATATTATCAGTTGTTCAAATTTTCAAGTAATTTAAGTAATTGTCGTAGTTGTAACATCACCGATTATCTTGATTTTTCAAGATTATCTTGATATGAAATTCCTCAAATTTTTCAAAGCCTTCAAAATTTAATTATTTAGTCATTATCTAATAGTCAGTCGACTTTTGAACCTTCAAATCGACACACTTACTTACACGTCATCATTATTGGAAATATTTAGACATCCCTGTTCACAACCCACTTAATTTACAGATTAAAATATACAACAAAATCGTAGGTATTGGAACAATCAGTCTCTTTCTTGCTGAGAATGGAAGTAGGTCAGAAACAGCTTCGATAAATATTTCAGAATATATTTATTTCATAAGATCTCATAGTAAATTTATTTTTAAATTAGTTTCACAGAGATCAGCACATAAACAAAGAGCTTATATTCAGTTGAATGTAAAATGATTTTAGTAGAGAAATAAATGGATAAAAATATCAAATTAACAGTATTATAACCCAAATATAAAGATGTAAAGAAGAACGTAACAATGGAAATCTGAAGAATTTTAAGAATGAAAAAAAGATTCTAGGAAATGAGGAAAATGATCCTTTGAATATGAGTAATGATAAATAATGTCTAGTTCTTCTTAGAATAAATTCAAGACTTCTCTTTATCTTAGTCATATATATTTATTCTTTTGACGTCAAACTATGGAAATAAAGATGTAACCCAAGCAATAAAAACATTTTTATTGAGATCTTGAACGAATTGAAACAAACTGAAATCAATCATAGAATAATAAGTATATACCTACCTATCAATAGACTTCAGAGTTAAAAGAATTGCAAAAAGTAGATAATGCTATTTTTCTTATACTTTCCTTCTTCACTTATAATAAAAACAAATGAGGTTATGTCAGCCAAACATACCTGGTAGAGTTAGAAATATTTTCTGTTCGAATTAAATCAATTTCAACAGTTTTACACTCAAGATGATCAAGTCATAAACTTCCAACCTGCTTCCATAAAATAAAACTAAAATCTCCTACTTTATCGACATGAAAATCCTCCAGAACTTCAGTAACTTCTCCAAACAGCTTGGTGAATAGAGCTGGCGGAAACGTACGAGTTGTTACGTCCATGTAAACATTCCGAAAAATATTCCAAATATGTAGCATTAGATGAGAATTCCGACAAACCAGTATGTCCACTGGAAGCGATTACTTTCAGCGTATCAAGAACTAATTTCGAATGACAGTTGGCCGATAAGACAGAAATCTTTACGACTTTACCGAGAGAACGCTTAAGGTATCTTGCCACGATCAAGGTCATAGATTTTATTGTAGCTTTCCTTAATTATTATCGTTATTCGGTGACAAATAGGTCCGAAATGTTCGCTGGTGTAATCATTTCTGGCGTTCCTTCAGCAATGTGTCAAAAAATGCACGAAATATCCAGGCCTTTCTGCATATTTAATATATCGGCCACTTTACACAGAGAACAAATTTGGAAAAGTTCAAAAAATACATGAAACATCAACATAAGAAAAAGCAGAAGAGATTTTTTCGTCACAATTTTTACAGTTACATGAAATTTGTGAAACGTTGAAGATGTTTAATCAGAAAACAGTACTAGACGATATAAACTTCACTTAAATTTCACAAAAATTGATAAATTGATAATTGTTTCGAAGCAATTGAAAGAATTATATGAAAAATATGTCCACAAGAGTGTTATAACTTCGTCAATTCAGTGAAAAATAGTCTCAATCGTACTGAAATCTTGACAATGAATTGATAGTCTGAAACAAGTGTCGAAATAGAACTTCGGGGAATAGTAAATGAAGGAGTGGGGTATAAAAGCGGGAAAATTTGTCTAAACATCACGCTGTTATCGTCACGCGCAGTCCACAGAGAAAAGTTTCGTGTCTTTCTGTTTTCGGAGTACTGAGGACAGTGAGCATCAATGGGCCATACTTTTCTGTAAATGAGTCAGTCGGTTATAAAAACGGGATTAAATTCGTTCAAACATCACGCTATTCTCGTCACGCTCAGACCAGGGACAAAAGTTTCGTATCTTTCTGTTTTCGGAATACTGAGGGAGAGTATGCATTAATGGACTATACTATTTTGAAAATTATGTAGTCTGGTACCAAAACGAGATAAAATTCGTCTGAACATCACGCTATTATCATCACGCTCAGTCCAGAGACAAAAGTTTCGTGTCTTTCTGTTTTCGGAATAATGAGGGACAATTGGCATCAGTGTGCCATACTTTTCTGTAAATGAGTCAGTTGGTTATAAAAACGGGATAATATTCGTCGAAACATCACGCTATTATCATCACGCTCAGTCCAAAGATCAAAATTTCGTAGTTTGCTGTTTTTGGAGTACTTGAAATGGAAGAAGGGTTAAAAAACCCAGTTACTAAATAATGCTTGCTCCATAATCTCATCACGTTGAAAAAGATAACTTGACATGTGTGTGAAATATTTATCGAAAAGTTTCCTTTAAAATTATATGATTTTTTCTTTTTCTATTTCATCTAAAATAGTTCAAATATTTATGTTTTATTGTGGTTGAATAAATTATACAGATTTAAGAATCATCAACACAATGAATTTGGTTTCAGAGTAATATCCTTCCATTTTCCAGTGACAAAAATTCCGTATTTTTCTACTTTTGTAGTACTGAAAGGAGAAGAAACATATCAAACCCACCTACTAAATAATGCTTGCACCAGATTTACTTATCGCGTTGATAAATAGACAATTATGTGAAATATTTATTCCCTTTACAATTACATTCCATTTATTGAGATTTCCTTTTACAATTACATATGTATAAAGTTACCTAGTTTTCTTTTCCTTTTTCATCTAAAATAGTTTCAATAATAATATTCGATTATTTTTGAAAAAAAAATACACTAAAGAATGATTAGCTCAAGGAATTTCTGACCATTTCAAGAGTGTTATCTTCACATTTTGCTGAAACGTATTTGTCATTTCTTTGTCTTAATTAAGCTATCACCAATTATGTTTTTGAAATTATAATTTCAAAAATTGCCAAATAAAAATGATACCATATAATCAGAAAGATATGGAATGATGTATATCAATTTGATACCTTCATTAACAACATAGAAACAATGTTTACAAGTCTGTGAAGTTAGTTTCAACTCCGAATGTCCAGACTTAATACAGACCGATATTTTATTCTTTTAAACCTTTTTGAGACAGCGTTTTTTGAGACACCTCTATTATCTCATCAACGTAAAAGCCAAATCGAAATCCAATAAACATAACCAACCAAAATATTCCTTCAATATACATATTTTAACTTAATCGGATTAATTAGCAGCCTTAAAGGGTCCCAGATCGTCTTACAAATCGCAAGACCCAATTTCGAACGTTACGTATAAAAATAACTACGGAATTACAACATATCAATGCACCACATCTGCTGTAAACTACCTATAAAATGAAACGATAGATCGATAGTTAAACAAAAAAGAAATCATCCAAAAACTACAATTACACAATACTAATTTTCGGATGTTTACAGCTGTACATCCGATTTTTGTGCTCTCGAAGCCATTTTTGGTAAGAGCGTCGGTAATTCGACGCCTCGAAAAACCACCTCCGTCTCTCTTACGCCCACGCTATACGGCGTCCTCGTCTAGCAAGACGACTGGCGTCGATTTGGTACGAGCGCTTAGCCGAGTTTTAAATGCGAACTGGTTCAAAGTTAAATATATACTTTAGCTTCGAGTTCAATATGAAATTTATAATAATATATTGGATATACAACTGTTCAAGATGTGAGATAAGTTGATTTGAGTGCGACAAATCTATTTTAAATGTCATTAAAATGGCTGCAGTCTGTTCACAAACGCTTTGAAATATTTTGCTGGAATTTACTTATAAATTCTCTTTATTACTTGAACTTTCTTTTAGCTTAGATGTTTATTACTGAGTTTCATCTTTATATTGTATACTTATCTATACATATTATCAAAAATTCTTAAATACCATTCAATTTTTTCAGAAAATTAACAAACAATTTTTGAAACTTGACAGAGTAAACGTCACTTGTCAAAGATTTGACTTATGTCATTCCAAGTGTTTTAAAAATTGTGGTTAGATTTCTTCTCAATCAATTTTTTTAGCTGAATGTTGTAATAGCTCACTTGTAAAAAATTGGCTTAAAATTATTGAGTTTTTGAACAATTTGCAAATTTCCATATCTTAATTATATAATGAAAAAAGAGCTGAAGGAACATACCTAATTTCAAAAGTCATTCATTGTGTTCTATAAAATTTTATTGAAATTATTTTTTGAAATTATTAATTTCGAAAATGTTCACTGTTTAAAAGCTTCCAAAAATTTTGACTTAGTTCTTTATTATTACGTTTATTTCAGTTTTTACATAAATAAACGAAAAATAAAATAAATAAAAATAAATTTACGAAACCATAAGTTGATTTGCAGTCTTAAAAAATTGCAGATAAAAACATTTTAAAAATGTGTAGGAAAAATTGTTTTACTTCATTATCACTTCTTTTATGTGAATTTTCAATTTTGCATATTTTTAAAGACCTTTATATTTTTATATCACTGAAAATTTTAAGAATATTAGGGCAAAATTTCTTTTTAAATTTATTCATTGGCAAAAGTTTCCCTGTTGCAATTAACTGCAAAAATTTTGACTTGATTTCTTTTTTTTTAAGTACGTTTATTTTAGTTTCCAATTTTGTAGTAGAATTCTATTTTAAATGTATTTCAAGCTAACTAAAAAATTATAACTTAATCGATTTCAAATTTATTCATTTCGATATCTTTTGAAATGAGAATCTGTTGAAAAAATTCCTTAATATTACTTAAAATTCCTTATTATTAATTATTCCATATTTAATATACTGCAAGTACTTATTAATTCCAAACCTAAAATGATTTAAACGGAAAATTGAAATGGTTATTCTAAATTTTAAATTATCTGTTAAAAAATTGAAGAAAAATTCGTACTTGAAGTATAAATTTCTGAAATTTTCGAAAATTAAAATGAGCCTGAAAAATTTATTATTTTTGTTATTATGTACTTATCACGTTTTACCAGTTTGTAACCTTGGACATTCAACTTAGAATATAGAAAACAAGATCTGTATCTACTCTATGACATTCAAGTTACTATATTTTTTCAGTTCATTAAAATATTACGCGAAATCCATTCAAAATCTATTAATTTCAATTTATTTTGCACAATTTAGAATCACCTGTACAAAATTCAGTTTACTTCGAAATAAGTTTTCAGTTAAATTCAACTCTAATAAAATCTCAAAATAAAAATTGTGAAACCTAAGAACAATACTAATATCTTGTTATTTTCTAGATCTTCCAGATAAAACACCCACAAATTTCCTTCTTCAAATCAGTTTTCCTTCAAGTTCCTAGCTTAAATGCAGATAAAAAAAACTACAAGGAATTTCGCAGAGCTCTAAATAATAATTAGTTCAAATCTATCACACCTAAATTTAATGGCAGTACGGTATGTTATATGCACTTCAAATAATGAGATTAGAAGGGACGTTTTATATCCAGACCGTTCACCTGTAATTATTTAACAATTGCATTGTAAATAGAATAGCATTATTTCAAGGTCTAGAGATCAACAAACGAAGCTATTTTCCAAAGTTCGTACTCAAACGTTCTATTTAAAAACTACCAGTTTTATTTCAAATTACATCGGTAAATATAAGAGATAAGTACTCAATAGGTTCTTTAACACAACAGTTTGCTGAAGATAGAGAATAAATAACCGATCGACACGTACTAAACGATATGTTTGTACGATAAACAATGGTCTATAACTACCATAAGATATGATAAGTTTAGTAGTATCAATACATACTCATTTCTATTTGTTATTTGCCAATTTAACATATCTACACTTTTTTCAACTACTCGGCTATCGGTCTATGAGTAAATATGACTTCACTGGAAATACAAAGTTTTGAAATTCAATATTTATCTAATAAATCATATCCACTTGCGCCCATTGTATATACAACTGAACCTTAATCATCCAACAATTTTTGAAATAATTGAAAAATTTGGGGTTAGAATGTACCATTAAGATAACGAAAAGTGCAAATATATGTACTATGTAGATCAAAACGATCTTAGCGCACATATTTCAAAGAATACCTACAAATTTACTCGGCCTAAATCTATTACATCACTAATACCAGGACAGGCAACCAAAAATAGTTTTACCAGATTGAATTACATTTTATTAATACACTTTCGGAATCATTGCAAAAATTGCAGATACCAGATCAAACGCGTAACAAGCCTCAAAGCATCAAGATAGAACGGATATTATAATAAAAGTTTCTCTCAGGAATATTTGATGTGAGGTTAGGTTGACAGGTGAATTTGTTTACAAACGTAAGTAAGCTAGGGGATGAAATTGAACCGAATTCTATGATCGATTCTCGAATAACACTAACATTTTTCCGTTCAATTAATACGAAACAAACTCGTATTTGCGACATTTCGAGGAGCCTACCTTTTTTTGTTGTTTTTCCCAGGCTGGATCCAGGAGTCCCTCCCGTTCCCACTCTTCCTCTTGCTCCATATAGCCGTCAGCAAACTGGTCTACGTTGTTGTAATCAGTAGCGATCATTCTTTGCGAAATAAAAATGCACGATATTCAACTAGGCAATGTATTCGTTTCTTCGTTCGACAGATGTACAAAGTCGTGCAAAAGCACACGACAGACGCGCACTTTACCCCACTAGCACCGCCGTGCTCGACTCTCGGCAAAAGTAAATTTGTCTGGTAGTCGAGCTGGATAATACCGCTTCTCGCTCTGACCGGTGTTGCGATCTTTGTCTATCGTCCGTTAACTCGTGCGATGTTGTCAGAAGTGAACGGACAGTGGTGTAGCTATTTATACAAAGCCTATGTTGCCGTTCCACTCAAATTTTACTAAATTTGTTATGTCAGTATCAATTTTTGAGAAAAATCCTGATTTCAGGATAAAACTTATATAAATTTTAACACTATTAGGGTTTTAGTAAATCCATACTAAATTTAGAGTGGTGACCAATCTTAAAATTGATAATGAATTTGCCAACTAGTAGTTGTCTACAGACCTAGCTTTAATTTCCGCAAGAAACTGGCTATGATAAATTAATTTGTACATTTTCAATAATTACACAAGGAATTATCATAAATAAATATGGCAATATTTTAAACCCCTCTACCTCTTAATATAGACACGTGAGCTATATATAACGCGTGTTTTTTTAAAGGTATAGAACTTTAAGTTGGCATTACTGTTGAAGATGACGACCGATTTAACATCTGAGAAGTGATTTATTCTCAGTTTGGTTTCTCAATTCATCATGAATAGACTCACGCCTGAACAACGCTTGCAAATAGTGCATTTTATTTCGAAAATAATGGTTCTGTGCGGAATACGTATCGCGCGAATTTTGTTTAGCGATGAAGCGCACTTCTGATTGAATGGCTACGTCAACAAACAAAACTGCCGCATTTGGAGTGAAGATAATCCTCAAGTGTATGTCAAAACACCGTTACATCCAAAAAAATTGACTGTTTGGTGCGCTTTATGGGCTGGTGGAATCATTGGTCCGTACTTCTTCAAAAACGATGATGGCCAGAACGTTACAGTCAATGGTGATCGGTATAGAGCCATTATTACTATTTTTTTCATTCCTGAATTGAACAACATTGATGTCCAGGAGCTGTGGTTTCAACAAGACGGCGCAACATGTCACACAGCTCGTGCCACAATCGATTTATTGAAAGACTCGTTTGGTGACAGCCTAATTTCACGTTTTGGACCTGTAAATTGGCCTCCAACATCTTGAGATTTAACACCGCTTTCTGTGGGGCTATGTAAAGTCATTGGTCTATCCGGATAAGCCACAAACGCTTGACCATTTGGAAGACAATACTCGCCGTGTTATTGACGATATACGGCCACAAATGTTGGAAAAAGTCATCGAAATTTGGACGTGCAAATTGGACTACATCCGAGCCAGCTGTGGCGGTCATATGCCAGAAATCATATTTAAAATGTAATGCCACAAGATTATCTTGCGAATAAAAAAAATTCTTGACAATCGAATGATTCATGGTTGTTTTATTGCAATTTAAAGTTCTATACCTCTAAAAAAAACACCCTTTATAAGCTTTAGATTCGTGAATATATATATATATATATATATATATATATATATATATATATATATATATATATATATATATATATATATATATATATATATATAATATATATATATATATATATAAACTTTATACCGATAACCCCTAATTTTAATATATATGATAAATATATAGAATATATTTCTGTGCTTATATGTTTAAAGTTTGGGTATTGTTTGTCTTTTTTCCATCATTTTCGTAGGTACCATTTAGTTATTTCAAATATATTTCTAAAGATGACTGCAACGCATCCACCATAACTATAGAAATCTGGGTATCTATATATTGTATCTACATATATAAATGTATCGATATCCTAAGGGAAAACTTGAAAGAAGTGCATAAATCTATTAATTTATATATTGTTACGAATTATGGGTTTCGACGGATAAATTCCAATAACTTTTAACAACAATAAATATCCTTTATTAACAACTGAAAATATAAATAAAACAATGTCAATGTCACTTATGTATAACCCTTATTTGCAAAGAACTCTACTATGCCGACACGTGGTTGTTACTCTATGTTCTTCTCTCACGATCTCAGACTGGAATACCTTGCTACTCTTGTTCTTCCCTGACGATCTCAAACTCGAATGGCCGAGGCAGTTCGATGTCCTGAACATCGACACTGCAACTCTAGATGAGCTCTGTGGTCGTGCCTACGACGGTTCTCCTCAGTCTCATCATTTCTCCCAAACATCCATAAACCATTGAGGGCAAATCTGTAACACTGCCCCCCTCTTAGTTTTGATCGTCCCGATCAACGTCACAATTTTCTACTAAGCTCCCTTCGTAGTATTTCGCCAACCTGTCCAGATGTACAACTTTCGGCTTCGATCTTGGAGTGCGTTGGATCCTGTAAACGACGTCATTTATTCGTTTCATAACCTTATAGGCTCCTTCCCAGGCCTGTGTTAATTTCGGAGATAAACCTTTCTTCCGTTGTGGGTTGTACAACCACACCAAGTCCCCTTCTTTAAATCCAACTGAATTTGCTTTTAGATCGTATCTGGTTTTCATTCGATCAGTGCTTGCTTCAATCTTATCTCGAACTAGTTCATGTATCTGATTCAAATGCAGTCTCAGCTCATCTGCATATGTGCCTACTTCCAAACGTACTTCTTCGGGGCTACCAAACAATAGATCACATGGCAATCGTAATTCTCTTCCAAAGAGTACCTTCGCCGGAGTGTGACCTGTAGTGTCATGAACTGATCCTCGATAAGCCATCAGCAGTACTGGTAAATGTTTGTCCCAATCTTTTTGATGATCAGCTACTACCTTTGACAAATACTGTTCCATTGTACGATTAAATCTCTCTACCATTCCATCAGACTGTGGATGTAAAGGAGTTGTTCTTGTCTTTCGGATGTTCAGTATCTCCATAACTTTCTTGAAGACATCGCTTTCAAAATTTCGTCCTTGGTCTGAATGTAATTCCAATGGAACTCCGTATCGTGATATGAACTGGTCTACCAATGTACGTGCAATAGTCTGAGTTTCTTGATTCGGCAGGGCATAGGCTTCTGGCCACTTGCTGAAATAATCCATAGCAACCAGTATGTACTTGTTGCCATCGTTGGTGGTGGGAAAAGGCCCGGCAACATCGACAGCAATCCTCTCAAATGGTAATCCGACATTGTACTTCTCCATTTTCCCATGGGTTTTCTTCGGTGGTCCCTTTGTAGCTGCACATGTGGTACATTTCCTGCACCAGGCTTCTACGTCATCACGGCAATACACCCAGTAAAACTTTTGTCTGATTCTTGCAATGGTCTTATTGACACCAAAATGTGCACTGGACGTTCCCCCATGCATTTCCTTGAGAAGTTCTTCTACCTTGTCCAACATGGTATACAAGTCTAAATTTGGTCCACAATTCCAACACACCGCCTAGGATCATTTTCAAATCTAAAACAAATAAATTGGTTATGACACAAGTGCTTACTAGAATATGGAATACTTCTCCATATTCTACAATCCGAATCCTTGTCTTATTCCCATATACTGAACCA
This sequence comes from Henosepilachna vigintioctopunctata, assembly GCA_030704895.1. Taxonomy (NCBI): domain Eukaryota; kingdom Metazoa; phylum Arthropoda; class Insecta; order Coleoptera; family Coccinellidae; genus Henosepilachna; species Henosepilachna vigintioctopunctata. Next base: position 1,030,116 of record JARQZJ010000034.1, read on the forward strand.
TAACTTCTTGTCAAAACCTTTAACGCAGGAATAAGTCTTTCCTTTAAAGGACTCTCCATTATTTGCGAAATCTTCAATAATTCCCTTCCATTCACCGTTCAGAATGGGTCTTTTATCATACAGATCGAATACCTTTGTACTTGATATTTTAGCTACTTCAGATTTCGGGGCTCTCACCGAAGCATCATGTCCTGTTACTGCTCTTCTCAGTTGTCGACTGTCCCTTAACCCTTTAACAGGTCTTTTACTCTGTTGTGCCCTCATTCCTTCTGGAGCCAACACATAGCCCAATCCATTGGACATTTCAATTTCCTTAAGGGATTTATTCTTTCTTTTTCTCCTACCTTTACTTTTACTTTGGTCCTTCATAGCTTCCTTATTAATAATTTTATCACACTGCGTGTTGGGACAACTGTCAGAGGAAACCTTGTAATCCTTCCATTGCTGGGGATTAGTCACTTTTCTATCGTTATTAGACATTACTTCTACTACCTTATCTGTCACATCAGAATCTACCTTTTCTGGACCTTCCTCCTCTCGATTCTGTATGTCTATTCCCTGTCTGTCATAACTCAGCATATTTTGATCCAATCCCATTACATTGTCTACATTACCTGGAATCCTTTTACCTGTTTCATTAGAAATCACATCTCCTGGACACATGAGTTCATCGCATACTGGACTCATTTCACATTCCAATTCAACCTGTAATTTCCCTTTGTCCTTTCCCAAATTTGCAACAAAATTCAGTAAATGTTGCCTATCTTCTAACCTTTCTTGTTGGCGTTTTTCTTCGTTCTCCAGCTGACGTTTTTCTTCGTTCTCCAGCTGACGTTTTTCTTTTTCCAGCCGACGTTTTTCTTTTTCCAGCCGACGTTTTTCCTTCTCTAGTTTTTCCTGTTCCCACTGTTTATCCTTCTCCAGTTTTTCCTGTTCCCACTGTTTTTGTTCCTCCAGTTGACGTTGTTCTTGCTCGGCAAATTTTTGCAAGAGTTTTTCTAACATTGCCTCCATTTTTGTTGTATCACTTCCAGTTCAATTCTAGTTATTGGTTTATCCTATCCCACTTCTGACACCAGTGTTACGAATTATGGGTTTCGACGGATAAATTCCAATAACTTTTAACAACAATAAATATCCTTTATTAACAACTGAAAATATAAATACAACAATGTCAATGTCACTTATGTATAACCCTTATTTGCAAAGAACTCTACTATGCCGACACGTGGTTGTTACTCTATGTTCTTCTCTCACGATCTCAGACTGGAATGCCTTGCTACTCTTGTTCTTCCCTGACGATCTCAAACTCGAATGGCCGAGGCAGTTCGATGTCCTGAACATCGACACTGCAACTCTAGATGAGCTCTGTGGTCGTGCCTACGACGGTTCTCCTCAGTCTCATCATTTCTCCCAAACATCCATAAACCATTGAGGGCAAATATGTAACAATATAATACCTATCTACTATCTAGACATATGCGCGAAATCAAAGCTACCACTAACTCAAACTCTTGAAGTCAACACAATAATTATACGAATTAGATATATTCGAAAATATAAATGACATCTCCCTTTTTAATATGAGCTACCAATGGTTAAAATAATTAGCACATAAGTAAATGAAACACTTTAATCAGATCATGCTTCCTTTTAATCGATATCTACGAGCTTGAAACATAAATCTTATACTTAAATATATAAAATTATATAATGAGTTTGAGTAATTTAATTAAATGTTCATTTACTTCCTAATTTTAAAATCGGAGACATATAATTTTGGACTCCAGACTTTTTCTATTGTATTTTTTTTCTTTGGAGTTTTTTGTTCCTGATATTTGCAAAATATGGATTTTATGAAGAAATAAATCAATTCAATTATACTGAGAACTGATCCTCCAAGACATAAACCGAATACTCCCCCAATTGAAGCTGAAAATAAAAAAAAATGAGGAATATATTTTATATAAACTTATTGCCAAGTAAAGAAAACTTCACAATTTCATCTATAGGAATGCATAGAAACAAATTTTCAATTCGTAGAAACACCCGTAGGTACCTACTTTAAACTGCAACGTCTATTTTTACGACTATCATAATATAATGTTCCAATAAGTCAATAGATAGCGCTAGTAATACGTTTGCAATCTTTCCATTTTTCGTGGTTTGATAAGGGTTTTCTCAAATGAAGTTCGCCAGGTGGCAGCACGTACGCGTGAAATCCATACAACCAGACAAAAGGAGTGTAAAAATACTGAAGAACGTAAGGTGGAAGCACAGAACAAAAAACTACGGAATTTCTGTGGAACTGGTGAAACTGTGCAAAACCGCTATTAATTGTTATGTTATTTAACTGTTATATATTATTTATGTTATTTAACAGTTAAAAATTACCTAACAGAGCATCCCAAGTCAAATTTGCTGATCTCTGGATCATGACACACTGATCATCTCCAAAATAAACAGTAATGCGACTGCCTTGAATTGAATCATCATATCCAATTCTGTAATAAAAAAAGCATAATTAATTATATTTCCTGAATATTTTTAAAAAATTTATATGAAACATTATATTTTTTGTTTCAAACTTATATTTGTTATTGAACTGTTGAAAACCTTACATCGTTTTTACTTCCCTGGCATTTACAGTGTATTTGTAACTGTATTTGATACAAGGGGGTAAACAACTACAGCTTTCATCGCCAGAACCAGAATAAAAATATCCTGAAAAAGATAACCATTTATTATATTAAATAAAAGAACTGACTACTGTTTTATTATTTATTATTTATAAATATAAGTGAAAATTTTGTTGTAAACAGAAAATCCATCAAGTTTAATATACATTCAGTTTCTCATAGCAATATTCAAATAAGCAGTTACCGAAAAGTAGAATAATGGAGAGTATATATAACAAAAATTGCCTTTTCATATTTAGTTTCAAAATGTTGCTGAACAATTCGCATTCAGCAGAACTTAAAAAACAAAAAAAGAGCTTATTACGGCACGCGGTGTTCCCAAGCGGTCACCCATCCAAGTACTAACCGCGCCCGACGCTGCTTGGCTTCAGAGTTCAGACGAGTTCTGGCATTTTCAGCGTGGTATGGCCGTAAACATTCGTTTATGCAAAGTTTCAGTTACTTGAGAGGTAAAGTATGTAAAGTTACCACACAATTTAAGTTAAACGATATAACATTTTATTACCAAATTATATTTTAACAAATTTCATCTTTTCTAATAATTTTATTGTGAATTTAAACCCTAGATATGGCCCGAACTATAGGTAGGTAGCAAACGTAATAAATAATATCTTGTCCAAGATGAAAACGAATCACAAACAAATGAAACATGCAAGTTTTTATTAGATAAATCTTCAAAGATTGTTCAATAATTTCCCTTTTGTTTCAGTGGAGCTGAACAGTGTGAATAAATTGGTAATCTGTAAAATCATTTGTATATGTCAAAACTCACCTCTCATACATTTTAGATCAAGAAGGGTACAAACTCTTTCGTTATCTGCAAAATTTGGATTTAATATGGAATGGAAAGAAATATCTTTTACATTATATACCTTCAACTGGATAATAGTAAGGAGTACATTTGCATTGGTTTCTTAGATGTTCTGCTTCACATTTCCTTTTACATCCAGAAAAAGTATACAAATAATTCCATTTGAGAGTACTCTAAAAGATATTTTTTGAAAATATTATAAAAACTTCATTTAATGGTAATGCTTATCCGTCATAATTTGAAATCGTACTGTTTTGTTAACAAGAAAATGCAGCAAATAAAAAAAAACAAAAAGCTTACGACACGCGGTGTTTCCAAGCGGTCACCCATCCAAGTACTAACCGCGCCCGACGCTGCTTGGCTTCAGAGTTCAGACGAGTTCTGGCATTTTCAGCGTGGTATGGCCGTAAACTTACAATAAAACAAAGTTTTAGGCAATATGTATGTGCAAATTCTGACAATGTAAAAAAACATTCCTTTACTACCAATTAGGCATTGATAATTATCAACTCGACACGAATTTACTACCCAAATAAAAAATACTATCTGCAATGATTAAATTATTGGCATTCAACGATCAATAAACTTCTTCAGTTTAATATTACCGCATTTTTATTTTATATAGTCATGATTTCAAAGAAAATAATCTTCCATACTGCATTTTAAGTATACTGTCGACCGTATAAGAACTAAAAAGGTAACGTCCTTATTAAAAAAAGATTCACGCGTGAACTACCAAAAACCATTATTTACTTTTATAATTTCCACAAAAATAAAAATCTTCGTACTTCTTCTTCGAAAAGACATTCTCTGATATGTATATCCATATCTCTCAATTCATCTGTTGCTAGCACCACTTCTGGAACAACAGATAATTGAACATCTGATCCCATAGCAACAGGCGTTCCCAGATATCTTGTCTCAGGGTACACGTCAATTTGATGTAGTGTAACCTAAAATAACGAGACGCTTATGAAATCTTTCCGATAGTGCTAGATACTTTTTTGTACTATATGCTTACATCTAGTCCGTAGTAAGGTTTTATTGCAGATATGTACTCCTCTTCCACAACGTCAACATCGAACTGAAGACCTAGTTTTTGGCCAACTCCTGTAGTGGTATTGTTGCTATGGTAAATAAAAAATGAGAAATTTACTATAATTGAAGAAAACGTCTACAATTTCCTATTTTCTCTCATTTGTGTTTGAATAGATCTCAAATAATAATATTAAGCTATTAGGAAAAATTAATCTTTATTGATATTGGTAAAATAAATTGCAGATTTCTTTTTCAAAACTGACAATGGGATAAAATGGGAGATTCCCACTTACCAACCTGAAATTCAACGTGCAGCAAAATCCTGACTGTGTTTTTGATCTCACGAAAATGTAGGAACAATTAATTTTTCTGTTTTTCCAGTAACAATTCGTTATAAGCTCGTCGCATGGTTGCGCCACCTACGATTTAAAAGTTCAATCAGTCAATAACGTTGATTATCTATTGCTCCTATCTTAACATTTTATATGAACTCATCGAATGATTAATATACTAATTTAATCCTAATTACAAGATTTATCTGAAAATTTATGGAATAAACTAGTTCTTTTCCAGTTATGTTCTGGAAATTTAAACACAAAATTGTGAGATGAATTATATCACAATTTTCTATTTCTGTCATTCAGAATTGCAAATTATAATGAATTATTAAACCTTATCTATGCGTTCACTACAAGAAATTAGATGTTTCATACATCTTCAGTTCTTGAAATGCAAAAAACTTACTGAATTTTCCGTAGAGGTATTATTATTTGAATATTTGAATGAATCAAAGTAAAATTTGAAAATAAAACTGACAATTTGTTTATTTGGCAACATTGCAATCAGTCTCTAGTCTAGAATATCCATGATATCTGTCACAAAATGAAATAACAATATGAATCAGGAAATTGATCTATCAATTAAGCTTGTGTCATTAATATTTCTTATATCTATTTTACAATAGATATTTGATCTCCATATCGAAAATCTTCTAATAACATTATAAGCGGTACTTGTGAATTGAACCTATCAATAAACAAAATAATTTATATAAATATAAATTAGTCATGGGAATTATTGATTTGTAGAGTGATTGGCCACTATCACTCAATTAAAATGTATTCTTCAAGTATGCTAAACATAAAATGAATTAAATAACTCTATATTAGGCGAATGGGAACTATATCTAAAAAGGTTTCAATTTTATTTGAGCTAATTATTGATTTGACATAATTTCAAATGTCAACATTGATCATAAAAATACAAAATTATTAAAAAATCAGATCCAAATTAGTAAAAGAGGAACGCATAGATTATTTATTTTTAATAAAGGGCAAATTGAAGCTTTGATCGTCCCGATCAACGTCACAATAACCACATCATTGATTCGTTTCATAACCTTATAGGCTCCTTCCCAGGCCTGTGTTGATTTCGGAGATTAACCTTTCTTCCGTTGTGGGTAGTACAACCACACCAAGTCCCCTTCTTCAAATCGCACTGAATTTGCTTTCAGATCGTATCTGGTTTTCATTCGATCAGTGCTTGCTTCAATCTTATCTCGAACTAGTTCATGTATCTGATTAGAATGCAGTCTCAGCTCATCTGCATATGTGTCTACTTCCAAACGTACTTCTTTGGGGCTACCAAACAATAGATCACATGGCAATCGTAATTCTCTTCCAAAGAGTACCTTCGCCAGAGTGTGACCTGTAGTGTCATGAACTGATCCTCGATAAGCCATCAGCAGTACTGGTAAATGTTTGTCCCAATCTTTTTGATGATCACCTACTACCTTTGACAAATACTGTTCCATTGTACGATTAAATCTCTCTACCATTCCATCAGACTGTGGATGTAAAGGAGTTGTTCTTGTCTTTCGGATGTTCAGTATCTCCATAACTTTCTTGAAGACATCGCTTTCAAAATTTCGTCCTTGGTCTGAATGTAATTCCAATGGAACTCCGTATCGTGATATGACTGGTCTACCAATGTACGTGCAATAGTCCGAGTTTCTTGATTCGGCAGGGCATAGGCTTCTGGCCACTTGCTGAAATAATCCATAGCAACCAGTATGTACTTGTTGCCATCGTTGGTGGTGGGAAAAGGCCCGGCAACATCGACAGCAATCCTCTCAAACGGTAATCCGACATTGTACTTCTCTATTTTCCCATAGGTTTTCTTTGGTGGTCCCTTTGTAGCTGCACATGTGGTTCATTTCCTGCACCAGGCTTCTACGTCATCACGGCAATACACCCAGTAAAACTTTTCTCTGATTCTTGCAATGGTCTATTGACACCAAAATGTGCACCAGACGTTCCACTATGCATTTCCTTGAGAAGTTCTTCTACCTTGTCTAAAGGTTGTTCTACAGGTCTAAATTTGGTCCACAACTCTAAATTTGGTTCACAATTCCAACACACCGCCTAGGATCATTTTCAAATCTAAAACAAATAAATTGGTTATGACACAAGTGCTTACTAGAATATGGAATACTTCTCCATATTCTACAATCCGAATCCTTGTCTTATTCCCATATACTGAACCATAACTTCTTGTCAAAACCTTTAACGCAGGAATAAGTCTTTCCTTTAAAGGACTCTCCATTATTTGCAAAATCTTCAATAATTCCCTTCCATTCCCCGTTCAGAATTGGTCTTTTATCATACCGATCGAATACCTTTGAACTTGATATTTTAGCTACTTCAGATTTCGGGGCTCTCACCGAAGCATCATGTCCTGTTACTGCTCTTCTCAGTTGTCGACTGTCCCTTAACCCTTTAACAGGTCTTTTACTCTGTTGTGCCCTTATTCCTTCTGGAGCCAACACATAGCCCAATCCATTGGACATTTCAATTTCCTTAAGGGATTTATTCTTTCTTTTTCTCCTACCTTTACTTTTACTTTGGTCCTTCATAGCTTCCTTAATAATAATTTTATCACACTGCGTGTTAGGACAATTGTCAGAGGCACCCTTGTAACCCTTCCATTGCTGGGAATTAGTCAATTTTCTACCGTTATTAGACATTACTTCTACTACCTTATCTGTCACATCAGAATCTACCTTTTTTGGACCTTCTTCCTCTCGATTCTGAATGTTTATTCCCTGTCTGTCATAACTCAGCATATTTTGATCCAATCCCATTACATTGTCTACATTACCTGGAATCTTTTTACCTGTTTCATTAGAAATCACATCTCCTGGACACATGAGTTCATCACATACTGGACTCATTCCACATTCCAATTCAACCTGTAATTTCCCTTTGTCCTTTCCCAAATTTGCAACAAAATTCAGTAAATGTTGCCTATCTTCTAACCTTTCTCGTTGGCGTTTTTCTTCGTTCTCCAGCTGACGTTTTTCTTCGTTCTCCAGCCGACACGTGGTTGTTACTCTATACAAAGTGATTATAGTTATATTTTGGAGATTTTTAGGGATTTTTAGCGGAATATTTTGGAGGTTGGCAGCACTGCGTGTCATATTTGAAAATTACTCAACAGGAAATAATTAAAACTGGATAATTTACCTCCTTCATCACGTTCTCCGTGTTAAATCCACTCAAATCTAATGCTTGGATAATTCTTCCGTAAGTTTTCAGATCTGCATGGGGTGCTAAATCGTCATAAATCACTAAACTCGACAAATTTTCGAAATAATCCAAAATTTGACCTTTGGAAAACCCATCGTGTAACCTTAGAACAGTTCATATTAGACAATAAGTATCTTAAGTAAAAACTTACAAATTTTGATATTTGGGAAAAATTATTGTATAATTAGCAATAATCAAATATATCGGTAGTCGCCCCACTTTTGATGAAATATAAGGAACGCTATAGTTCTCAGTTATCTTTTTCAATGATATAAAAATCATAGCTCAAACTCATTCAGTTAGTGGGTTTCATAATTTCCGTATATTTTCTGTGCTTAAAATAGAGCGAACAAAGTAATTTATCTTCCGGATTGAGCGTGACGAGGATGTGACGGAACAAACAAATTTTATAGGTTTTTTTTCACTGCGGGTGTCTATAGAAGTTTTGTTTTACTTCTGAAATTTTCAATTATCATCTCATATTAATCACTACAAGTGTTTTTTGTTATTTTCGAAGTAATCACCATTAATATCACATATTTTTCAATTTAAGTAACTTCTTTATTTTTATTTCCACTATACCTATGTTGAAATTGGTTTTAAATTGTCTGTTAATCAATCTAACACCTCAAAAATACTAAAAAACTACTTATTTCGTATAAAATTGAATATTTTTGTTTAGCGAAGTATTTTTATTTATACTATAATACTTTTTGGAATAAATTAAATAATCGTTTTCCATCAGAATTAGAATTTCATTCAACAAACATATTTGAACAACCTAAAACATATTTCAATCATACCTAAGTTGACAAAAAATTATTTTGAACATAACACAAAACGGAAATTAAAATTAAGAAAATGATGAACAATACTTAGCCAAAAAGATCACTAACAGCATATTCTCAAACTTCTTGTAATATTTTCCAAATACAATATTAGAACTACACAGTGTAACTCCGGGAAATGGTACTTTATCTAAAGGATACATAATACTTCCAATTGATGTAGTTATTCGATGTGTTTTATATCGGTACCATTGCATGCTGATGAGAAAAACTGTAAAAGCTGCTGCAAAAACGCACACTATACTCCAGAAAGTTGATTGAAACAGAGTATGAGAATCTGTGATGTAATGAAACCCATGAAGACCAGTGGATTGGCAGTACTTTTTGAGGTACCATTTGCATCTTCTGATGAAAACATGACCTAGGGTAGTATTAATAATAATAAAAATAATAATAATACATTTATTCCCATGACAAATACTTCCGATTACAGAAAAAAAAACTAATTGTACATAAATAATAATAAATAAGAAAAAATGAAGAAAGAGAGTTCAGGAGCGAATATATGAGGGTGGGGTGAAAAGTTTACAGCCTGATCCAGAAAACGATGTTTTCAAATTTTTTTCTGTTTTATTTTTCAACATTATCTCGACCAACACTGACACATTTCTTATAACGGTGTTCTAAATTAGTTATGACAGTTTTAGACACGTAGATTCGTCAAGCTTCTCAAAATACTAATTTATAGTTTCGATAACTTCTTTGTTGCTTTCAAATCTTTCACCGCCAAGCCATTTTTTGAGGTTAGGTAACAGGTAATAGTCGCTGGGGGCTAAGTCTGGAGAGTAGGGAGGATGCGGTATCAATTCAAACTTCAATTCGATTTCTGCCATGCCCAAAATCCACGAATCCGCTGGTGCGTTATCGTGATGAAAAAAATTTTTTTCTTCGCCAAATGAGGTCTTTTAATTTGAACCTCGTCCTTCAAATCTTGCAGTGATATATACCAGTGATAGTCTTACCCTTCTCAAGATAATCAATGTATATGTTACCGGCCAAACCCGATTTTAGGCTAAACTAGTTTTGCCTAGGCTAAACTAGTTCATCCTATATGCGATCGGATAAACCGGTACAGACTAGGCCAAACTGGTGTGCCCTAAGGCCGATAGGAAAAACTACTTTAACCTAAGAGGAACTGGTTCAGCCTAATATGAAAAGTACTCTTCAGGATAATCTAGTTCGGCCTAGTCCATACTAATTTACTCAGTCAGAAATGTTTAAGCGAGTACGTGTTCAGTTCATGAAAAACCGTGCCTTTCACTCAGAAATAAAACAATCGCCTTACCATGCCTTATTTGGGATAGAGCCTAGAGTAGGACTTTCGACTTCATCGTTGCCGCAAGAAATAATAAATGATATTCAGGATGAGGACGACGTAAGAAAAGTTATCGAAAATGATTCGAATAGTAACGAAAGTGAAGATGGTGTTGTGGAAATTGACGCACAGATCATTCAAGATGCTAGAAGAACCACGGCTGAAAATCTTGAAAAGCAAAAAAAACTAAAGCTTCTTCGGACAAATCTCATCCACCTACCAATGAGAGACAATGTTGCTGTACCAATTCCAGACGTAGACAAAGACAAAGGTGATCTCAGAAACATCATTGGGGTTATTCTTCAGAGAAATGACGAGGGCTTTTATAAAGTTGGCACCAACATGGTGTATTGCAGAAATTATATTGCAGATACAGATTTTTTGCTGACTGTATTGTTAAAGCCCATGTTAATATTACTTTCAATGCATTGTCGACATTAATCTTCTTGTGATCGAAAGATATTTGTTTGAATTCGCTTTTTTTTCTTTCAGAACTGAATTCGATATTTGTATTCAGAAATTTTTAAGCGTATGTGATGTTGACCAGGATACTGAAATATCTCTGGGGACTGCAGCCACTAAACATTCGGTTGTTCAGGGCAAGGTTTCGTAAGATGCAGCTGCGTAAGGAACTGTTTGACAAACAGGTGCAAATGCCATCAGAGTACACCATGCAAAAACAAGTGAAATTGATTCTGATCTAATTAATAAATGCATCTTGATTTTATTATTTGTGGCATTTTATTATTTTCTGTTAGTATAGTCTAGGCCAAACTAGTTTATCCTGAAGTGTACTTCTTCATATTAGGCTCAACCAGTTCCGCCTAGGTTAAACTAGTTTCTCCTATCGCCCTTAGGACAGACCACTTTGGCCTAGTCTCTACCGGTTAATCCGATCACATAAAGGATGAACTAGTCTAGCCTAGGCAAAACTAGTTTAGCCTAAAATCGGGTTTGGCCGGTAACATATATAATTTCTCTCGCGTCCCAAAAAACAGTAGCCATAACCTTGTTTGACGATAAAATTGTTTTTGCCTTCTTCGGAGTTGGTTCCCCCTTTCCAACCCACTCTTTTAACTGTCTTTATTTTCGGGAGTGTTGTGGTGAACCCAAGTCTCATCAACAGTTATGAATCGACGCAAAAATTCGTTTGGTTTACGCCTATACAACGCCAAATTTTCGGTAGAAATGTTTTTTCGAATAAGTTTTTGGTCAATCGTCAGCTAACGCGACACGCATCTTGTACACAGCTTTTCCATGCTCAAAAGGTTGTGCAAAATATTTCACACGTTCAGCTGACATCCTACAGGTTTCAGCTATCTCATGCACTTTCAATTTGCTGTCTTCCAATACTATTTGATAGATTTTCTCAATCACTTCTGAAGTTGTGGCCTCAACGGACCGTCCTGAGCGAGGCTCGTCAGAGGTGCTCACACGACCCATTTTGTATTCAGAAAACCACTGCTTAATAGTTGAATATGATGGAGAGAAGTCTCCTAGTGTTGAATCCATCTGTTCTTTCATTTGTTTCGGTGTAAAACCTTTCAAATAGAAGTATTTGATGACAGCACGTTTATCCATTTTTTTCATTTTCACGAAAATAACGGAAACGTCTCGCGCAATGTACTCTCAAACGCAAACTAACATAGCGATTGGACTGAGAGTGAGACTTTATATAAATACAACCTCAGTAGGAATGGTACTGTAGGTCGCCGCTCCTGAAGTAGACCTCGTAGCTCCATCTCTTGGCCAGGCCGGAAACTCTTCATCACACCCTCGTATACAACGAAAATAAAAATTGATTAAAATAGTAATATACAATAAGCAAATGGAACCAACTAAAAATAAAATACCATTAATAAGTCAGATGTAGCCAATATTTTCAAAAACCAGTACAACAGTATTCAAAAAAGTTGATAAAAAAATATTATATATAAATAAAAAATTTCATTAGTTTCGTTATTGAATTTTAAAATTATCAATAGGTTTCAAATTTTCAAAATGTTGGCTATTCGACATTTTGTTTTCATTGAAATTCGTATTACGATTTTCTAATTATAGAAGCATAATAATTCAAGTTCATTCCCTAATCAAAGAAACTAATGATTTCAAAAACTTAAATCTTAAAATATTATCTATTCAAATTGAAGGTATTTAGAAAATGAGATATTGATAATACGTCATTTTGCAATGATTTATTTGCGTTTATTTGTACAAGATTACGTTCATTAGTATCAACAAAAATAATATTTACAATTCTCATCAAAATTTAAATTTAATTTCTTAAAGTTTTCATTTTGATATATTTGATATGATAATTATAAAGAAAATTATTTTTAACACTACATATTTCGTTCTCTATGTCGTCAAAAAATTTTCAATTATAGTTAACAATTCACTACCAACATACAAAACATAAAATATTTTAACCTAAAATTCATTTCTCAACAATATTTTTAGATAGTTGAAAAATATATTGCAAGCAATGATAAAGATTTATTTTTTCTGAGCCACAAGTTTCTCAATTCTTTCCAATAAAAAATTCAGAAAATGTTTGAAATTTCCGAAATAGAAGACTGAATGAAAAAATTTATTTGAACTGAAGTTGAATTAAATTTTCCGTTATTTGAATCTAGCAACTCACCCTTAACAATCTTCATGTCTCAAATACGAAAGCTGAAATGTTAATACCAAATTAATAAAAAAAAATTTCTTAAACTTAATATGCTTTCAATAAAATAATAGAACGTTGTAATTATCCAATAATTGTATTCTTGCATGACCTCTTATGTTTCTGAGCAAGCAGGTGTAGTACACCCTGCTTTCAAGCCTTTACTTTATCGTAGAAAAGAGAATTGTAATTAAAAAACAATCACAACTAATACTGAGGTGATATTACTCACAATATAATTAGTATTCATGTATATCAAGGCTCCGGAAAATCATTCATTTCGATTTTAATTGAAATATCACACACTAGAAAAACAATGTAAAAAATTGAAATTGAAAAACAAAAAAGCTTACGACACGCGGTGTTATAACGTAATAATAAAATAAGGTACGAAAACGAAAAAATTGAAGATAAGACTGACAGTGAACTGATTATATATATAGTTTATGTGAATTTATTTTAGTTTTTTACTCTCTGAAAACCATTTGAATAAGATTTGATAGAATATAATAATAATAATAATAATAAAATTTATTGGGAAACATTCCTTACATTATAAAATTACACTCATTCAATTGATACAGTAATTACAACTAAGAAGAATGTTTACAAAAGGACTGAATTCAGTTTTTTGCCTGATCTTCCATTCAGACCTCGACCAAAAATATTGGTTCAGTTGATATTCACAATAATATACAACTATATTTGAAAAGAAAAGAAAAAAATACCTCAGAAATATTGAACATTTGAGGCAATTTCACATGGTGAAATTGCCTCAACATGGTGGGGACATCCGTGGTAAAAAAAAACGACGAGTTGCACTCCGGGAGTGCCGGCAGAAGTGAAGTTTTGAAGTAAGTACTCCGACAGGAATGAAAAGATTTACAGTTAATTTAGCGACCGCAAATCTTTTATGAACGATTTTATTTTTCGGATGTAATGCTCTCGAATCATTATTCTGAAATGATTACGCAAGATTCTGTTGAAAATTAATATTTTGTCCGAAGAAAACAATAAAATATTTTAGCAGAAGGAAAAATATAAAGTTGAAGTTTAGAAAATATAAAAACGACAAAATAAACACTAACAACGTGTGTTGAAAATCGACTGAACTTACTACTGATATGAATAAAATTAAGAAAAACCTGAAATTAATAAACAAAATTCATTCAAAAATACGTTACGAATTATGAAACTTATTATAAATATTTCGTGATACTTTTATCAAAAAATTTTGAATATTCGATAGATTCGTGCATTATTTTGTGATAATACATAATATTGCGAAAAATACACATTTTTTACTTTTAATTATTATCAGATTTTATATTCGAACAATCCGATTTCTTTATTAATATACTTGAAAATGTAGTAATATTACGAAACTGCAATCGCAAAATAATGAATATAGTCATAAAGAAAAAAGCGTATATATTTCTATATATAACAAAATATTCCAATTTGGATAGTCTTAACATAAAATTATGAAATCATTACTCATTAGTTGAAAATTAAATTTGTTGAGGAAATCGGAATTCTTATTCTTTTTTTTCGGAAAAGAATAGTTCTATTTTTAGTTATCTGAATAATATTGCTACTTAACTGAATAACCAAAATTCAAATTATTATAATCGTTTTTTACATCCCACACTCATTAAGGAATTTCGAAACATATTTTATAATTTTTCGAAAAAATTTGACAAATCTGAACAACCAGCAATCGTAAATTCATCTTAAAATCGTCCTGAACATAAAACGCAGTCTGCAGTATCATTCGAAGATCGCATATTAACGTCCAGTCGAACAATGTTGCCGGCGATAAAAAAATTCTACTGGACAATCATTAAAAATGAATATTTAACCTTCAAATGTACCTTACATCGTCTCACATTCAAGGTTTTAATGTGAAAAACTGTCAACGTCGCAAAACAATCACATGCGAGTTGCATGGAAAGTTTAGAATTAGATATTTGAAAGAAACGAAAGCACTGTAATGATTTGAATGTGAAGATTGAATCGGGTGGGCTGGAAGCGATCGGCTCTGTTCGGAAGTGTTCGTTTAAGGTTGGAATTGTTTGAATTATTGGATAAGTTCAACACATATCGAAACCTACATTAATTACCATATTCTTTATTTTTCACCGATTAATAAGTAATTCGAAACAAATATTCCAACAGAAAAAAAGACTCAAAGTTCATTTAGCAAACCGAAAACGATTTCATTTTTTGGAATGTAATGTTTTCGAATGATCATTTTGAACTGATATGGTAAGGTTTTGTTCGAAATTGAGATTTCGTCTGAAGAAAACAAAAAGATATTTCTATAGAAAGAAAAATAGAAAAGTATTGTAAAGGAGAAAATATACAATTCTCTTTTACGATTAACGATAAAATAATCACATATTCTAATTTTTTCAATTTGGTAAATTTAATGCTAAAATTCATAAATCAATGAAAACCCGGAAGTTAATGAAAGTATGATAATCATTAGAAAATTAATTTATCATATTTAAAAAAAATATTATGAATATGTCATCATGAAGACAAAATATTTCATTTTGAATAATTTCAACATTGAATTATAGGGAATATCATTCATTACATTGTTTGAAAATAGAATGTTTGATATTTATTTAAAATATTATTACAACTTGTGCTAATAAACAAGATCAAAATCATCATTATCTCATACACCGTTTTCATTGAGGAATTTTCAAATATCTTCCACAATTTTTCGAATACATTTGGAAAATCTGAACAAGGAGCAACTGGAAATTCATTCTAAAAACCATCCAGCAGAGAAAACACAATCTGCAGTTTCATTCCAATGGATCGCATGTGAACATCCAATCCAACAATGTTGCCAGAGATAAGAAATTTTTACGAAAAAGTCATTAACAATGGATATTTAACCTTCAAATGTACTCAACTATTTTCTCATATTCAAGGTTTTGGCGTGAAAATCTGACAACGTCACAAAGCAATCACATGCGAGTGGCAACGAAGGTTTGAGAATTTGATGTTTGAAAGAACGAAAGCACTGAAATGATTTGAAAATTGAAATGGGCGGGCTGGAAGCGATCGGCTCAGCTTCGGGTATATTCGTTTTAGGTTGAAATTGTTTGAATTATTGGATAACTCAACAATTATCGAAACCTTCATTAATTATAGCATAAAATTATTTTAGGTTATGTTCAAAATTAACATTTCTTTTGAAGAAAACAACAAAATATTCCTGTAGAAAGAAAAATTGAAAGGTATTGGAAAGTAGAAAATATATAATTGTTTATTACAATTACAGATAAAATATTCACATGATCAAATTTTTTTCAACTACCTAAAAGTAATACTAAAATCCATACACAATGTAAAAGCGGAGGTTAATAAAGCGAAATTCAGTAGAAAGGAAAGTTAATTTATCATAATTAAGAACAAATATACTAAAATATCTCATCATGTAGTCAAACTATTTCGATTTGAATAATTTCAACAATAAATTACAGTTAATATTATTCATAAGTTACAAGAATTAAAATTATCAGAGTTTTAAAAATTTATTTCTTCATTTCTTGGGAATAGAATTTTTCATATTAATACAAAATATAATTGCTACTCGTACTAATAAACAAGATCAAAATTGACATATATCATTTCATACACCGTATTGAGGAATTTTCAAATATAGTTCACAATTTTACGAACACTTTTGACAAATCTGAACAACCAGCAATCGTAAATTCATTTCAAAATTCTCCAGAAGAGAAAACGCAGTCTGCACTCTGCAGTTTCATTCCAACGATCACTGTAAAAGTCCAGTCCAACAATGATGCCGGCTATAAAAAATTCTACTGAAAAGTCATTAAAAATGGATATATAACCTTCAAATGTGCACATACATTTTCTGACATTCCAGGTTTTGACGTGAAAATCTGTCAACGTCACAAAACAATCACAGGCGAGTGGCAACGAAGGTTTGAGAATTTGATGTTCGAAAGAAACGAAAGCTTTTCTGATAGAACTGAAATGATTCGAATTTGAAGATTGAATCGGGCGGGCTGGAAGCGATCGGCTCAGCTTCGGGTATATTCGTTTCAGGTTGGAATTGTTTGAATTATTGGATGAACTGAACAATTACCGAAACGTACATTTAATATAGAAATTATCATGCTCTTTATTATTCACACATATTAGGATTATTCGAAGTGATTGGAAATGAATATTTCTACGGGAATAAAAAATTTACTTCTATGTATATTGAAACGATTCTATTTTTTCGAATGATCATTTTGATAAGATTAGTTTAGGTAAAGTTCAAAATTAACATTCCGTCGGAAGTAAACAACAAAATATTCCAATTAACTAAAATTAATACTAAAATTCATAAACAATGAAAAAGCAATTGAAACGAAAATCATTAGAAAGTTCATTTAACGAAATAAAAAACAAAGATATTATGAATATCTTATAGTCAAGATATTTAAATTTGAATAATTGCAACATTGAATTATATTAAAATTATTGATTAATTACAAAAATTAAAATTATCATAGTTGAAAAAATTCATTCATTTAATTTTTTGGAATAGAATGTTTGCTATTTATTCAGAATTTATTATTGCTACTCGTAATAATGAATAAGATCAATATTATCAAATATTATCTCATACACTGTACTCATTGAGGAATTTTCAAATCTTTTACAATTTTTCGAAAACTTTTGACATAGGTATCTGAACAACCAGCAATCGTAAATTCATCTCAAAATTCTCCAGAAGAGAAAACGCAGTCTGCACTTTCATTCCAACGATCGTTGTAAATGTCCATTCAAACAATGTTGTCGGCTATAAAAAAATTCTACTGAAAAGTCATTAAAAATGGATATTTATTAACCTTCAAATGTAAACATATTCAGACATTCCAGGTTTTAACGTGGAAATCTGACAACGTTACAAAACAATCACATGCGAGTAGCAAGGAAGAAGATTTTAGATTTTGGTGTTTGAAAGAAACGAAAGCACTGAAATGATTTGAAGATTGAATCGGTCGGGCTTGATGCGATCGGCTCTGCTCGGGAGTGTTCGTTCGAGGTGAGAATTGTTTGAATTATTGGATAAACTTAACTATATCGAAATTTACATTAACTATAAGGATTAACATACTCTTTATTTTTCACACAGATTTTGATTATTCAAAGTGATTCGAAATTAATATTCCGACAGGAATAAAAGATTCACCGTTATTTTAGCAACGGTAAAGCTTTTATTTTAAAATCATTTTATTATTTCTAATGATCATTTGGAAATGATTTTCCAGGGTTCTGTTCAAAATAAGCATTTTGTCTAAATAAAACAACACGATATATCAGAAGAAGGAAAAATACAAAGTTGAAGATTAGAAAATATGAAAACGTCACAATAAACACAACCAACATTATTGAAAATTGACTGAACTTACTATTGAAATGAATAAATTGATGAAAAACCTCAATATTAATGAAACAAAATTCATTAAAAAGAATAAATCATGAATTATAAAAGATGTTATAAATATTTCATCCTACTTACATTCAAAAATATTTTGATTATTGGAAAGATTCGTTGGTTAGTTTGTGATAATGCAAAATATATTATAGAAAATAAATTTTTTTTATACTTATTATATTAGTATTACTATTATACTTATCATTTAAGCAATCCTAATTTCTTCAATAATTTGCGGAAAATGTAGCAATACTACTAAATTTCAGTCGCAAAATAATGAATATAATGATAAAAAATACTCATTCACGAATTCTCAAACATCTTTTATAATTTTTTAAAAACCTGTGGAAAATCTGAACAACCAGCAACCGTAAATTACATTCAAAAATATTTTGATTATTGGAAAGATTCGTTGGTTACTATTATTACATAGTTGCATTTCTCGCACAGTACATCGTTCTACAATAGACTTCACAATGATTAATGCAACACTGTTCTCTATCCCACGATGCCACTATTCCGTTAAAATTAAATCTGAATTCTTGAAAAGTAAGTCTATCCGATTAAGATTAAATATTATCCACAATTTGTCAAATGTATCATTCTGTATTAAACTTGAATTACTAACATTCAAGCTATGTTAACAATTCAATACCAACATAGAAGAGGTTAAAATAGTTTAACCTAAAAATTCATTGCTCAACATACTTTTAGATGGTTGAAAAATATATTGCTAACAATTGTAAAGATTTATTTTTTTAAGCCACAATTTTCTTACTTCTTTCTATTCAATAAAAAATTCAAAAACTAGTTTCAAATTTCCTAGTTTTGAAATTGAAGATTGAATGAAAAAATAGATTTGAACTGAAGTTAAATTAAATTTTCCGTCATTTGAATCTAGAAACTCACCCTTAATAACCTTCAAGTTCCAAATACGACAGCTGAAATGATAATACCAAATTAATAAAAAAAATGAAAAGCATATTCAAGAAACTTGAATATGCTTTCAATAATTAATAATTTTAATCGAAATATTAAACTCAAACACTGTGAAAAAAACAAGTAGTAATATATGCACTCAATGTATAAAACTGAAATTAAAAAACAAAAGAAGCTTACTATGCTTTCAATAATTAATAATTTTAATCGAAATATTAAACTCTAACACTGGGAAAAAAACAAGTAGTAATATATGCACTCAATGTATAAAACTGAAATTAAGAAACAAAAAAAGGTTACTATGCTTTCAATAATTAATAATTTTAATCGAAATATTAAACTCTAACACTGGGAAAAAAAACAAGTAGTAATATATGCACTCAATGTATAAAACTGAAATTAAAAAACAAAAAAAGCTTACTATGCTTTCAATAATTAATAATTTTAATCGAAATATTAAACTCTAACACTGGGAAAAAAACAAGTAGTAATATATGCACTCAATGTATAAAACTGAAATTAAGAAACAAAAAAAGGTTACTATGCTTTCAATAATTAATAATTTTAATCGAAATATTAAACTCTAACACTGGGAAAAAAACAAGTAGTAATATATGCACTCAATGTATAAAACTGAAATTAAGAAACAAAAAAATGTTACGGCACGCGGTGTTCCCAAGCGGTCACCCATCCAAGTACTGACCGCGCCCGACGCTGCTTGGCTTCAGAGTTCAGACGAGTTCTGGCATTTTCAGCGTGGTATGGCCGTAAACCTGCAATCTGTAAATTTTTTTTTGTCCTTCAAGTGTAACATTTCGAAACGAATCAATTTGTTTTTTTAATAATAATATGAAATTTATTTAGCATTTTGCTATGCCCATACATACACTTGAATATATTGTTATTACAAGTAATAAAATTTAACATACAAATTATACAACATTCTTAACATACTACTTATTATACTACTCATTAGATGCCAGATATTTAACATACATCAGTCTTTCGTTTGATAATGTTGCTTTAGTTTGCTGTTGAATTCTGCCATTTTTTTTGCACTCTTTTATATTGTTAGGTAATTTATTATAAACATTTACCGCCTCGAAGAATACAGTATTTTGAGTAGATTTTTTATTTTTATGGTCTAATATAAAATTTTCTTTAATCTCTACTTTCTCTAACTTTCTTTATTTCTTGTGTTCAACTTTTTTGAAGATTATCAAAAGTTCTTATTTAAAAGTGCTATATAGTTTTGTATACTATATAGAACTATAGTTGCTATATATTTAATAATTAAGATCGTATAATTTTTCTTCAGTTTCTTCTTAAAAGATTTTCGATAACCTCGGTATAAAGCCCAATGAAGCAATACATTGAATATTCACCAATATTTCAGTAGAAATGAAATTATTATCGACGTTTTAGCTAATACGAACTTATTTTATGTTTACTTGATACAATTCTTTTGTTGCCAACAATTACTGAATCAATAGTTTTAGAGTTGCTGTATAATGCAAGAACGTAACAAATCTTCAACTTGAAATTGAATCACAATTACTCTCTACTTGTACTTGTAGGAAGTTATAACAAAGATGACAAATTTGTGTTGTAAATGAAGCAATAACAACACTTATTTTGAAATGATAAAAATAAATCTTCTCTTACAAACTGGGTGGTATTATCGAGATATTTAAATGATGAATAAATTAAATAAAAAAGTATATTTTTCTTTATATTTTATTCTTTTATTGATATTTGAATGAATGTGCTTATGAATTAATCACTTATCATTTCACTACTTTTCGAAATTTTTATTAATTTTCGTACTAATTAGAGGTTATTATGTAAAAATAATTAATATACTCTTTCTATTTCATTGGCTTTTGGCAAGAGAAAATAAATGTGTGACATTTTGAATTTTCCTCTTCAATATTTTCCTATATTTCAATTCAAATATAGAATTCTGAAAATCTCATCTAAATGGTTTTTGAAATAATAATTTTGAAAATAATATGAATTATCATTGGGGAAATCATTTCATCAATTGACTGTCTTTTATTGCAGAAAACTCAATTATTTATCTTCAAAATTTCCAAATGAAGCATTGTCATCGTTTCTTTGATAATGTTTGTCAGAATTACCTTCAAATTTTTGGACTCGTCATGATATGAGAATGAAATAAATATGCTTCATCTCATCAAAATTACGCTGTTGCATTTCTCGCACAATACAACGTATTACAAATAGACTCCACTATGATGAATAGCAACACTGTTCTCTTCCTCAGTCTGCGATTATTCAGTTGAAAGAAAATCTGAATTCTTAAAAATGCATCCGATTATTCCATCATGTGACAAATGTATCACTCCCTTCGGAGATCTGAACCGAAATTTATCGACTGATGCCGAGTAAATCCGATTGTTTCTGCTACCTTTTGATTGACAGACGTAGTAAGACTAAAAACAGGAATCACACAAAATTTTCGCTTCGAAAATAAAAATCAAGGCACAAAACTGAAATAATTCATGAAAGCCTAGAATATAAGGCTAACAACGCAATGAACTATTTTATATATAGTTTATGAGAATTTATTTTTGTTTTTTACTCTCTGCAAATCCATTCCTTTCTAAATTATTTGAATAAGATTTGATTTTATATTTCAATAAATTATAGAAAAATATTACGGAAGAGGGTAACTTAAAATTTCAAACATTTATTTATTTTCACTAAAAGTTGAACTTCCATTAGCTTCAAATTCATCGTAGGTATATTTCATTTAATAATGCTTATGAAATATAACAAGTAATTTTATTTATCCTTCATATCATTATAACAAAACAATAATACTCACCGCTTATAATTCAAAATTTATTTGCATCATTTCAAAATAAATCCTTATTATAATTTCATTTACATGTCGAATCGGTTATCTTCGGCATTTCTTCGTACCAGTGGTTACGCTATTGTATTTATAACTCTAAAACAATATAATAAAAAAACATTTCTAGAACTTGAATATGCTTTCAATAATTAATAATTTCAATCGAAATATTAAACTTTAACACTGAAAAAAAAACAAGTAGTAATATGCACTCAATGTATAAACTGAAATTAAAAAACAAAAAGTGCACGCGGTGTTCCCAAGCGGTCACCCATCCAATTACTGACCGCGCCCGACGCTGCTTGGCTTCAGAGTTCAGACGAGTTCTGGCATTTTCAGCGTGGTATGGCCGTAAACCTACAATCAGAAAATTTTTTTCTATAACCTCAGCGATAATTTCGGCACGAAATAATATGTGTTTTATATTTTTTAAGAAGTTCTTATTTTAGTGCTATATAGTAAGAATTTTCCTTTAGTATTTTATAACAAGTTTTCGATCTCCTCCGTATAAAGTCCGATTGAAGAAATACACTAAAATAGAAGTCGAAAATAAATATGGAAATATTAAATAAATATGGAAAATTTTCAAAACACAAATTATTCACTTCAGTTATTTAATCCTGCGTTGGAAATAAAATTATTATTGACGTTGTAGCTGAATATAAAACGAACTTATTTTCATGTAGGTATACTTGATACAATTCTTTTGTTGCTAACAATTACTGAATCAATAGTTTTAGAGTTGCTATATAATGCTACAGTGTAACAAATCTTCAACTTGAAATTAAATCACAATTCCAACTCTCTACTTGTAGGTACTTGTAGGAAGTTATAGCATCATAGATGACAAATATGTGTTGTAAATTAAACTGTAACAACACATTGTCTTGAAATGATAGAAATAAATCTTCACTTATAAACTGGGAAGTATTATTGTGATACCTACTTGAGTGAAGAATAAATAAAATAAAATAAATAAGTAGATTTCATATATTTTATTCTATTATTATTATTTAAATGAATTTGCAAAAATCAATTACCATTTTGAATTACCAATTGATTACCATAATGGTAATCAATTATCACTACTTTTCAAAATTTTCATTAATTTTCAAACTAATTAGACGTTATTATGTAAAAATAATTTATATCCTATTTTCATTCCATCAGCTTTAAGGAAGAGAAAATAAATGTATGACTTTTTGAATTTTCCCCCTCAATATTTTCCTATAATTTATTCAAATACAGAATATTATCAAATCAGGTTCATTAAATATGGTTTTCAAAATAATAATTTTGAAAAATAATTTTCAAAATAATATGAAAAAAAAATACTTCATCATTAGGGAAATTATTTCATCAATTGACGTTCTTTTACTGCTAAAAACTTTAAAATTCATATTCAAAATGTCGAAATGAATAATTGTTGTCGTTTCTTTGACGGCGCAAGTCATAAATGCCTTCATAAAGTAAATTTGGAATCATCTCGATATGAGAATTAAACTCTAACATCAATTATTACGTTGTTGCATTTCTCGCACAATGCATCGTATTACAAAATAGACTCCACTCTGATGAAGGGCAACACTGTCTCTTCCACAGTCTGCGATTGTTCAGTTGAAAGAAAATCTGAGTTCTTAAAAACTCATCGGATTGTTATTCAAGATTTGTCAAATGTATCACTCACTTCGGAGATCTGAACCGAATTTTATCGACCGATGCCGAGTATATCCGATTATGCCCGCTACCTTTTAATTGACAGGCGTAGTAAGACTGAAAACTGAAATCACCTTATACAAAAATTTCACTCACAAAAAAAAAATCAAGGTACGAAACTGAAATAATTAATGAAAGCGTAGAATATAAGGCTGACAACGCAATGAACTTATTTTATATATAGTTTATGTGAATTTATTTTTGTTTTTTACTCTGCAAATCCATTCCTTTCTAAATTATTTGAATAAGATTTGATAGAATCTTATATTTCAATAGATTATAAGAAAATATTAAGGAAGAGGATAACTGGAAAAGTCCAACATTTATTTATTTGCAATGAAAGTTGAACTTCCATTAGCTTGAAATTCATAGTAGGTAGGTATATTTCATTTAATAATGCTTATGAAATATAGCATGTAATTTTATTTATACTTCATCTCCTTATGACAATAATACCCACCGCTTATAAGTCAAAATTTATTTGCTTCATTTCAAAATAAATCGTTTCTATAATTTCATTTACATGTCCAATCGGTTATCTTCGACATTACTTCGTACATGTGGTTACGCTGTTGTATTTCAATTACGCTAAATGGCAACTCTGCTTCCTACCCGAGCTTTTGTTCTTTCAGGCGAAAGAATATCAATTTCTAATATTTAGAATCATCCCATCGCAAGTTTTAGTTGAGGAATACGCATCTAATGAAATTATTACTTTCGTGCGCAGACTCTGAATAAGCTGTCTGAATTTATGTGAGAAACTTGTTAGATTTTTAATTGTTGAAACGCTGAAATTGTGATTTGGTTCATTAAATTGTGGACGTCTAATAAAATATTGGAATGCTATTGAAATTGTATAGGTTATTGCAATGACATGCAAAGATGTGTATTTTGAAGATTTTGCTTGGAGATTTAATACGTCGGACAGAATCTTTGGAAAGGTGTCATGTTGATTTTCTCTGATTAATTCGATGAGTTTGTGCTATTCTTAGGTATCATTTTACACCGTAAAATAATTTTAAAAAAATGCCTACCATAGTCTTGCTAAAATCATCTTTAGAAATAATTTGAAAAAAAGAACATTATTATTAGAGAAATCATATTCAACCATAAGAAAAATATATTTCTCACAGTAAATTTCTATCAACTGACGGCCTCTTATTGCAGAAAATTTAAAATTTCATCTTCATGAATTTCAAAAAAAGCTTCGTGATCGTTTAACTGACAGCATTCACGCGACAATTGTCTTCGAAGGAAATTTTAACTCGTCGTGATCAGAATTGAGTAATTCAATTGAAAGATGTAGATCAACTCTACTTCAATTATTCAGTGGCGGATTTACAAATTTGCCGCTACTAGGCCATTCAATTTTTGCCGCCCCTACTGACTTTTGAAATTCAATACGTTAGTTTAATCCCGTTATTAGTATGATTGTGAACTTAATGATATTTTTGTCAGTTACTAGATTATTTTTGCAACCCGCTATGTACTGAAGAGTTTAACGTTGACCTAACAAGTTTATTTGACAGGCAAAACAAAAAACCCCCGACTTTAAAGCGTAAAACCTCTGTAACTTTTAAACGACTCAATCGATTTTCATCAAACATGTCTAAGAACACTCGCCCGTAAAACACCTGTAATACAAAAAAACTAAATTGAAATCGGTTCATTCGTTCGGGTGCTATGATGCCACAGACAGACAGACAGACAGATACGTCAAACTTATAACACCCCTCTTTCTTCGGGGGTTAAAAACAGCAGCATGTACTAATCATAAGGTGGGGAAAGGCATGACTTAAAAATACTTACACTATATGAACACAGACAAAATAATGAGTGGCCAGAAAACATTGTTTTTGTTACATCTTTTTTATTGCACTTAACAGTTTAATAACAATACAAAAAATTTCTATTAAAATATAACATGTTAACAATCAGTTAATGGTTACAGACAATGAGATCAAATAAGTTTTACATTATTTTCTTGCGACATTTCAAATTTGCAAAATCATCAATTATATCGTCGTATGAAATCTTTTTCATAAGTTCTGACTCTATGCACAAAAGAGATAAAGCATTGAGCTTTTCTTGACTTAAAGTAGATCGTGGATAGTTTTTAACCCGTTTTAAGCAAGAAAAGCTTCTCTCACCTGAACAATTTGTCACCGCTGTGCACAGAGCCATACGAAGTGCTATATCCAAGTTTGGATAAATATGCTCCAAATTCTGTTTTCGCAGAAACAAATATAGACTTTGGACCACGGAATCACGTAGTTCCGTACAAACTTTGACCCCCTTAAGGTTACAATTTTGATAAATATTTTATGCTAAATGTTAAACCGGACTTCAGACTACACAATTCAAGGAGATTCATGTAAAAGTGCCAAGTAGTTTTTGCGTGATGTTCATTCAAACAAACGGACAGACAGACAGACAAACAAGAAATTTTAAAAAAATCTAATTCTACTCAGTTACTCATCTTAAACCATCCTAGCTAATTTTTTTTTCATTATTCTGAAATGATTACGCAAGATTCTGTTGAAAATTAATATTTTGTCCGAAGAAAACAATAAAATATTTTAGCAGAAGGAAAAATATAAAGTTGAAGTTTAGAAAATATGAAAACGACAAAATTAACACTAACAACGTGTGTTGAAAATCGACTGAACTTACTACTGATATGAATAAAATTAAGAAAAACCTGAAATTAATAAACAAAATTCATTTAAAATACGTTATGAATTATGAAACTTATTATAAATATTTCGTGATACTTTTATCAAAATATTTTGAATATTCGATAGATTCGTGCATTATTTTGTGATAATACATAATATTGCGAAAAATACACATTTTTTACTTTTAATTATTATCAGATTTTATATTCAAACAATCCGATTTCTTTATTAATATACTTGAAAAAGTAGTAATATTACGAAACTGCAATCGCAAAATAATGAATATAGTCATAAAGAAAAAAGTGAATATATTTCCATATAACAAAATATTTCAATTTGGATAGTCTTAACATAAAATTATGAAATCATTACTCATTATTTGAAAATTAAATTTGTTGAGGAAATCGGAATTCTTATTCTTTTTTTTCGGAAAAGAATAGTTCTATTTTTAGTTATCTAAATAATATTGCTACTTAACTGAATAACCAAAATTCAAATTATTATAATCGTTTTTTACATCCCACACTCATTAAGGAATTTCGGAACATATTTTATAATTTTTCGAAAAAATTTGACAAATCTGAACAACCAGCAATCGTAAATTCATCTTAAAATCGTCCTGAACATAAAACGCAGTCTGCAGTATCATTCGAAGATCGCATATTAACGTCCAGTCGAACAATGTTGCCGGCGATAAAAAAATTCTACTGGAAAATCATTAAAAATGAATATTTAACCTTCAAATGTACCTTACATCGTCTCACATTCAAGGTTTTAATGTGAAAAACTGTCAACGTCGCAAAACAATCACATGCGAGTTGCATGGAAAGTTTAGAATTAGATATTTGAAAGAAACGAAAGCACTGTAATGATTTGAATGTGAAGATTGAATCGGGTGGGCTGGAAGCGATCGGCTCTGTTCGGAAGTGTTCGTTTAAGGTTGGAATTGTTTGAATTATTGGATAAGTTCAACACATATCGAAACCTACATTAATTATCATATTCTTTATTTTTCACTGATTAATAAGTAATTCGAAACAAATATTCCAACAGAAAAAAAGACTCAAAGTTCATTTAGCAAACCGAAAACGATTTCATTTTTTGGAATGTAATGTTTTCGAATGATCATTTTGAACTGATATGGTAAGGTTTTGTTCGAAATTGAGATTTCGTCTGAAGAAAACAAAAAGATATTTCTATAGAAGGAAAAATAGAAAAGTATTGTAAAGGAGAAAATATACAATTCTCTTTTACGATTAACGATAAAATAATCACATATTCTAATTTTTTCAATTTGGTAAATTTAATGCTAAAATTCATAAATCAATGAAAACCCGGAAGTTAATGAAAATATGATAATCATTAGAAAATTAATTTATCATATTTAAAAAAAATATTATGAATATCTCATCATGAAGACAAAATATTTCATTTTGAATAATTTCAACATTGAATTATAGGGAATATCATTCATTACATTGTTTGAAAATAGAATGTTTGATATTTATTTAAAATATTATTACTAGGTACTTGTGCTAATAAACAAGATCAAAATCATCATTATCTCATACACCGTTTTCATTGAGGAATTTTCAAATATCTTCCACAATTTTTCGAATACATTTGGAAAATCTGAATAAGGAGCAACTGGAAATTCATTCTAAAAACCATCCAGCAGAGAAAACACAATCTGCAGTTTCATTCCAATGGATCGCATGTGAACATCCAATCCAACAATGTTGCCAGAGATAAGAAATTTTTACGAAAAAGTCATTAACAATGGATATTTAACCTTCAAATGTACTCAACTATTTTCTCATATTCAAGGTTTTGGCGTGAAAATCTGACAACGTCACAAAGCAATCACATGCGAGTGGCAACGAAGGTTTGAGAATTTGATGTTTGAAAGAACGAAAGCACTGAAATGATTTGAAAATTGAAATGGGCGGGCTGGAAGCGATCGGCTCAGCTAGGGAACATTCGTTTTAGGTTGAAATTATTTGAATTATTGGATAACTTAACAATTATCGAAACCTTCATTAATTATAGGATAAAATTATTTTAGGTTATGTTCAAAATTAACATTTCTTTTGAAGAAAACAACAAAATATTCCTATAGAAAGAAAAATTGAAAGGTATTGGAAAGTAGAAAATATATAATTGTTTATTACAATTACAGATAAAATATTCACATGATCAAATTTTTTTCAATTACCTAAAAGTAATACTAAAAGTCATACACAATGTAAAAGCGGAGGTTAATGAAGCGAAATTCAGTAGAAAGTTAATTTATCATAATTAAGAACAAATACACTAAAATATCTCATCATGTAGTCAAACTATTTCGATTTGAATAATTTCAACAATAAATTACAGTTAATATTATTCATAAGTTACAAGAATTAAAATTATCAGAGTTTTAAAAATTTATTTCTTCATTTCTTGGGAATAGAATTTTTCATATTAATACAAAATATAATTGCTACTCGTACTAATAAACAAGATCAAAATTGACATATATCATTTCATACACCGTATTGAGGAATTTTCAAATATAGTTTACAATTTTACGAACACTTTTGACAAATCTGAACAACCAGCAATCGTAAATTCATTTCAAAATTCTCCAGAAGAGAAAACGCAGTCTGCAGTTTCATTCCAACGATCGCTGTAAATGTCCAGTCCAACAATGATGCCGGCTATAAAAAAATTCTACTGAAAAGTCATTAAAAATGGATATTTAACCTTCAAATGTGCACATACATTTTCTGACATTCCAGGTTTTGACGTGAAAATCTGTCAACGTCACAAAACAATCACATGCGAGTGGCAACGAAGGTTTGAGAATTTGATGTTCGAAAGAAACGAAAGCTTTTCTGATAGAACTGAAATGATTCGAATTTGAAGATTGAATCGGGCGGGCAGGAAGCGATCGGCTCAGCTTCGGGTATATTCGTTTCAGGTTGGAATTGTTTGAATTATTGGATGAACTGAACAATTACCGAAACGTACATTAATTATAGAAATTATCATGCTCTTTATTATTCACACATATTAGGATTATTCGAAGTGATTGGAAATGAATATTTCTACGGGAATAAAAAATTTACTTCTATATTGAAACGATTCTATTTTTTCGAATGATCATTTTGATAAGATTAGTTTAGGTTAAGTTCAAAATTAACATTCCGTCGGAAGTAAACAACAAAATATTCCAATTAACTAAAATTAATACTAAAATTCATAAACAATGAAAAAGCAATTGAAACGAAAATCATTAGAAAGTTCATTTAACGAAATAAAAAACAAAGATATTATGAATATCTTATAGTCAAGATATTTAAATTTGAATAATTGCAACATTGAATTATATTAAAATTATTGATTAATTACAAAAATTAAAATTATCATAGTTGAAAAAATTCATTCATTTAATTTTTTGGAATAGAATGTTTGCTATTTATTCAGAATATTATTGCTACTCGTAATAATAAATAAGATCAATATTATCTCATACACTGTACTCATTGAGGAATTTTCAAATCTTTTACAATTTTTCGAAAACTTTTGACATATCTGAACAACCAGCAATCGTAAATTCATCTCAAAATTCTCCAGAAGAGAAAACGCAGTCTGCACTTTCATTCCAACGATCGCTGTAAATGTCCATTCAAACAATGTTGTCGGCTATAAAAAAATTCTACTGAAAAGTCATTAAAAATGGATATTTATTAACCTTCAAATGTAAACATATTCAGACATTCCAGGTTTTAACGTGGAAATCTGACAACGTTACAAAACAATCACATGCGAGTAGCAAGGAAGAAGATTTTAGATTTTGATGTTTGAAAGAAACGAAAGCACTGAAATGATTTGAAAGATTGAATCGGTCGGGCTTGAGCTTGATGCGATCGGCTCTGCTCGGGAGTGTTCGTTTGAGGTAGGAATTGTTTGAATTATTGGATAAACTTAACTATATCGAAATTTACATTAACTATAAGGATTAACATACTCTCTTTATTTTTCACACAGATTTTGATTATTCAAAGTGATTCGAAATTAATATTCCGACAGGGATAAAAGATTCACCGTTATTTTAGCAACGGTAAAGCTTTTATGTTAAAATGATTTTATTATTTCTAATGATCATTTGGAAATGATTTTCCAGGGTTCTGTTCAAAATAAACATTTTGTCTAAAGAAAACAACACGATATATCAGAAGAAGGAAAAATACAAAGTTGAAGATTAGAAAATATGAAAACGTCACAATAAACACAACCAACATTATTGAAAATTGACTGAACTTACTATTGAAATGAATAAATTGATGAAAAACCTCAATATTAATGAAACAAAATTCATTAAAAAGAATAAATCATGAATTATAAAAGATGTTATAAATATTTCATCCTACTTACATTCAAAAATATTTTGATTATTGGAAAGATTCGTTGGTTAGTTAGTGATAATGCAAAATATATTATAGAAAATAAATTTTTTTTATACTTATTATATTAGTATTTCTATTATACTTATTATTTGAGCAATCCTAATTTCTTCAATAATTTGCCGAAAATGTAGCAATACTACGAAATTTCAGTCGCAAAATAATGAATATAATGATAAAAAATACTCATTCACGAATTCACAAACATCTTTCATAATTTTTTAAAAACCTGTGGAAAATCTGAACCAGCAACCGTAAATTCATCTTAAAATCTTCCAGAAGAGAAAACGAAGTCTGCAGTTTCCTTTCAACGATACAGTTGTAAACGTCCAGTCGAACAATGTTGCCGAAGATAAGAAAATTCTACTGACAAGTCATTAAAATTGTATATTTAACCTTGAAATGTACTCACACATTTTCTCACATTCAAGGTTTTGACGTGAAGATCTGTCAACGTCACAAAACAATCACATGCGAGTGGCAACGAAGGTTTTACAATTTGATGTTTGAAATGAACGAAAGATTTCTGAAGTGAAATGATTCGAATTTGAAGATTGAATCGGGCGGGCTGGTAGCAATCGGCTCAGCTTCGGGTATATTCGTTTCAGGTTGGAATTGTTTGAATTATTGGATGAACTGAACAATTACCGAAACGTACATTAATTATAGAAATTATCATGCTCTTTATTATTCACACAAATTTGGATTATTCAAGTGATTGGAAATGAATATTCCGACGGGAATAAAAAATTTACTTTTATATTGAAACGATTCTATTTTTTCGAATGATCATTTTGATAAGATTAGTTTGGGTTAAGTTCAAAATTAACATTTCGTCTGAAGTAAACAACAAAATACTCCTGTGGAAAGAAAAATAGAAAAGTATTGGAAAGGGTATAGAAAATATATAATTGTTTATTACGAATAAAGACAAAATAATAACATACTGTTCAAATTTTGTTCAATAAACTAAAATTAGTACTAAAATTCATAAACAATGAAAAAGCGAATGATACGAAAATCATTAGAAAGTTCATTTAACGAAATAAAAAACAAAGATATTATGAATATCTTATATTCAAGATATTTAAATTTGAATAATTGCAACATTGAATTATAGTCAACATTATTGATTAATTACAAAAATTTAAATTCTCATAGTTAAAAAAAATTCATTAATTTAATTTTTTGGAATAGAATGTTTGCTATTTTTCAAAATATTATTGCTACTCGTAATAATAAATAAGATCAAAATCGAATATTATCTCATACACTGTACTCATTGAGGAATATTCAAATCTTTTACAATTTTTTAAAAACTTTTGACATATCTGAACAGCCAGCAATCGTAAATTCATTTCAAAATTCTCCAGAAGAGAAAACGCAGTCTGCACTTTCATTCCAACGATCGCTGTAAATGTCCATTCAAACAATGTTGTCGGCTATACATAAATTCTACTGAGAAGTCATTAAAAATGGATATTTATTAACCTTCAAATGTAAACATATTCAGACATTCCAGGTTTTAACGTAGAAATCTGACAACG
Organism: Henosepilachna vigintioctopunctata; assembly: GCA_030704895.1. Taxonomy (NCBI): domain Eukaryota; kingdom Metazoa; phylum Arthropoda; class Insecta; order Coleoptera; family Coccinellidae; genus Henosepilachna; species Henosepilachna vigintioctopunctata. Next base: position 1,062,773 of record JARQZJ010000034.1, read on the forward strand.
TTACAAAACAATCACATGCGAGTAGCAAGGAAGAAGATTTTAGATTTTGATGTTTGAAAGAAACGAAAGCACTGAAATGATTTGAAAGATTGAATCGGTCGGGCTTGATGCGATCGGCTCTGCTCGGGAGTGTTCGTTTGAGGTAGGAATTGTTTGAATTATTGGATAAACTTAACATATATCGAAATTTACATTAACTATAAGGATTAACATACTCTTTATTTTTCACACAGATTTTGATTATACAAAGTGATTCGAAATTAATATTCCGACAGGAATAAAAGATTCACCGTTATTTCAGCAACGGTAAAGCTTTTATGTTAAAATGATTTTATTAATTCTAATGATCATTTGGAAATGATTTTCCAGGGTTTTGTTTAAAATAAACATTTTGTCTAAAGAAAACAACACGATATATCAGAAGAAGGAAAAATACAAAGTTGAAGATTAGAAAATATGAAAACGTCACAATAATCACAACCAACATTATTGAAAATTGACTGAACTTACTATTGAAATGAATAAATTGATGAAAAACCTCAATATTAATGAAACAAAATTCCTTAAAAAGAATAAATCATGAATTATAAAAGATGTTATAAATACTTCATCCTACTTACATTCAAAAATATTTTGATTATTGGAAAGATTCGTTGGTTACTATTATTACATAGTTGCATTTCTCGCACAGTACATCGTTGTACAATAGACTTCACAATGATTAATGCAACACTGTTCTCTATCCCACTATGCCACTATTCCGTTTAAATTAAATCTGAATTCTTGAAAAGTAAGTCTATCCGATTAAGATTAAATATTATCCACAATTTGTCAAATGTATCATTCTGTATTTTACTTGAATTACTAACATTCAAGCTATGTTAACAATTCAATACCAACATAGAAGAGATTAAAATAGTTTCACCTAAAAATTCATTGCTCAACATACTTTTAGATGGTTGAAAAATATATTGCTAACAATTGTAAAGATTTATTTTTTTAAGCCACAATTTTCTTACTTCTTTCTATTCAATAAAAAATTCAAAAACAAGTTTCAAATTTCCTAGTTTTGAAATTGAAGATTGAATGAAAAAATAGATTTGAACCGAAGTAAAATAAAATTTTCCGTCATTTGAATCTAGAAACTCACCCTTAATAACCTTCAAGTTCCAAATACGACAGCTGAAATGATAATACCAAATTAATAAAAAAAATGAAAAGCATATTCAAGAAACTTGAATATGCTTTCAATAATTAATAATTTTAATCGAAATATTATACTCAAACACTGTGTCACTGTGTAAGGAATCGCCTTATACAAAATTTTCGCTTCGAAAATAAAAATCAAGGCACAAAACTGAAATAATTAATGAAAGCTCAGAATATAAGGCTAACAACGCAATGAACTATTTTATATATAGTTTATGAGAATTTATTTTTGTTTTTTAATCTCTGCAAATCCATTCCTTTCTAAATTATTTGAATAAGATTTAGATAGATTTATAAGATAGACTCCACTATGATGAAGGGCAACACAGTCTTCCACAGTCTGCGATTATTCAGTTGAAAGAAAATCTGAATTCTTAAAAACTCAAAGGATTGTTATTCATGATTTGACGAATTTTATCGACTTATGCCGAGTATATCCGATTATACCTGCTACCTTTCAATTGACAGGCGTAGTAAGACTGAAAACTGAAATCGCCCTATACAAAAATTTTACTTCCAAAATAAAAATCATAGTACGAAACTGAAATAATTAATGAAAGCCTAGAATATAAGGCTGACAACGCAATGAACTGATGTTATATATAGTTTATGTGAATTTATTTTTGTTTTTTACTCTGCAAATCCATTCCTTTCTAAATTATTTGAATAAGATTTGATAGAATCTTATATTTCAATAGATTATAAGAAAATATTAAGGAAGAGGATAACTGGAAAAGTCAAACATTTATTTATTTGCAATGAAAGTTGAACTTCCATTAGCTTGAAATTCATAGTAGGTATATTTCATTTAATAATGCTTATGAAATATAGCATGTAATTTTATTTATACTTCATCTCCTTATAACAATAATACCCACCGCTTATAAGTCAAAATTTATTTGCTTCATTTCAAAATAAATCGTTTCTATAATTTCATTTACATGTCCAATCGGTTATCTTCGACATTACTTCGTACATGTGGTTACGCTGTTAGTTGTATTTATACATCAACTCTTAAACGTCTCCGATGCATTCAATTACGCTAAATAGCAACTCTGCTTCCTACCCGAGCTTTTGTTCTTCCAGGCGAAAGAATATCAATTTCTAATATTTAGAATCATCTCATCGCAAATTTCATTTTAGGAATACGCATCTAATGAAATTATTACTTTCGTGCGCAGACTCTGAATAAGCTGTCTGAATTTATGTGGGAAACTTGTTAGATTTTTAATTGTTGAAACGCTCAAATTGTGATTTGATTCATTAAGTTGTGGAAATATAAAAAAATATTGGAATGCTATTGATATTGTATAGGTTATTGCAATGATATCAAAGATGTGTATTTTGAAGATTTTCTTGGAGATTGAATACGTCGGACAGAATCTTTGGTCAGTTGTGTCATGTTGATTTTCTCTAAAATTTTTTTCTATAATATTTTTCTCGCCAAAATCTTTATTGATAATAATATAAAAAACCTTATAAACAATAAATTAAAATTAACACACTTTTAACGCAACTTTTTTTTGCCCCAGTTTTGGCCGTGTTGAACTTGGTTGACATGTGGTTTCATCAACACGGTACCACATGCCACACAGCTCGTGAAACAATGGACATGTTGAAGGATGAATTTGGTGAGCACCTCATCTCTCGAAATGGCCCTGTGAATTGGCCGCCAAGATCATGCGATTTGACGCCACTGGATTATTTCTTGTGGGGTTATGTAAAGTCGTTAGTGTATGTGGACAAGTCGAACACGATTGAAGCCTTACAGGATAACATAACACGCGTAATTCGTGGGTTATATGCCGAAATGCTCGAAAAAGTGACGCAATATTAGACCTTCCGAATGGACCATTTGATACGGAGCCGCGGACAACACTTACTTGAAGTTATCTTTAAAATGTAAATGGCAAAGGCCAAGTTATGAATTTCACTAAAAATTTTGAATATATGATGCAAATTGAGTGTTTATTTAAATTCGATTTAAAAAAAACTACGCTCAAAAAATCACCCATTATAGTAAACCTCTACATAGGTATGTTTCGGGTGGTTAACCCATTATCAAGAGTATACAATGTTACTGGACGGGTTAACCACCCGAAACATATTTAGAGTTTTTATTATATTTAGTGAAACTTAAGCCTAGTGTGTTAATTTGAATGTATTGTTTTTAACATAATGTTTCACCAAGAGATAAGCGAAACCTCCGTGTTATTTATGAAAAACCTTATCATTTGAGAAATCATTTACAACCATAAGAAAAATATAATTTCTGACAGTAAATTCCATTCATCATTTATCAAATTGACATCTTTTGGCAGATAATTTATAAGATAAATTCCAAAAGAAACATCGTGATCGTATCATTGACACCATCCATGTCTTCGAAAAACATTTGGACTCGTCGATATGAATCTATTCTCTACATCAATTATTACCCAGTTCCATTTCTGGTAAAATACATCGTTCTACAATTATTAGACTCCACAGTGATAAACGGCAACACTGTTCGCCACCCCACGCTGCGATTATTTAGAATAAAATCTGAATTCTTCAAAACTTATCCGATTTGTCTAAATATATGTTTCGAAGATCTGAACCGAATTATTTATTTCGGTATTTTAATCTTTTAACATCAACCCGAATTATTCTGAAAATATAATACCGTGGGACTACTTGGTAGGTAATTTTCCTTTGCATGTCGAAGCAGAAAATTTATATTCTTTGTTATTAAACTTTAATTTTGGATATTAATTCTCTCCAAGTATCGGTCTCATCAATCATTACTAAGTGTTAACATTTTATATATACTCAATGAAAACAAATTAAAAGGAAGCCGCAGAAAACAAAATTTTTCAAATCATTCAATTATATTATATTTACATTTGTAAATTAATAACAACCATCCTTAATCTTTGAATGTGGATGTAGTAAAGTATATAAAAATACGAATATATGTATATAATATATAAGAATAAAAAAAGGATTCCAAAAGTTTATCTTCATAATTTCCAAAAAAAGCATTGTGAGAAGAACTCTTTTCTTGAAAATTATGAAAGAATGATTTAGAGAAAATAAACATGCCATTTTTGTAAGAAGTCTGTCCGACGGATTCAATCTCCAGGGAAATTCAAAAACATCAGTGAGATCATTACAAAATCAATAACATTCTATAATTTCATTAGACATCACTCAATTGAATCAAATCACTGCTATTCAACAAGTAAATATCTAACAAATTTCTCACATAAATTCAGTTTATTCAGAGTCTGCGCACTGGTGTTCAAATAGATGCGTATTGTTCAAATAAACCTCGAGATGGGATCATAATTATGATTCCAAATATCAGAAATTGATATTCTTTCGCCTGAAAGAACTAAATAGAGGATATAAAGCAGCGTTGCCATTTAGCGGATAGAATGTTTTTTTGAAAGCGGAGATGTTTTGGAGTTGATGTATAAACACAACAGCGTAACCGATCTTCAATTCAATTCTTGCTTCTCATTCCGTAACTTGTACAAAGTTATTTCCAAGACGACTGATTTGCTCTGTAAATGAAACAACATAACAATGCATTATTTTAAAATGAAAATTTTTCACTTTTTCTGTAATATTTACTAATAAACGTTGGGTATTATTGTAGTAATGAGGTGGAGAATAAATTAAATAAAATTACATTGTATATTTCATATGCTTTCTTATATTAAAACGATATTTAAGTGATTTTGATTAGAATTAACTATATTTATACTCAAATATACTTCAAAATTTCCATTGATTTTTAATAAACTAATTAGAACTTTTATATAAAAAATAATTTATTTACTCTTTTTATTCTATTAGCTTTCAGGAAGAGTAAATAAATGTATGACACTTTGAAATTTCCTCCTCCTAAATATTTACCTATAATCGATTCAAATGTAAGATCGTATCAAACCTTATGGTTTGAAAAAGAATTGGATTAGCAAACAGTTAAAAACAAAAATTAATTCACATAATTTATATTAAAACAAAGTTCATTGTATTATCAGCCATGTCAGCCAAACTGTTGAAAATTATTTTGGTTTCGTAGCTTGACGCGTATTCAGTGAAAATTTCAGTGTATGAAATTGCACTGAAAACAAACTATTGACAGGTTTTTATGTGGAAAAGTCAAAAGAAAGTGTGCAAATGAAATCATATTTAGAAGGTATATCATTGAAACTATGGAATGAGAAAAGAAATGGCTTATTTAGTATAGAAAGTGATTAATATTTATTGAAAATGTCTTCATCAACTATGGTAATGAGATGAAGACATCATAGAGGATTCAAATATTATTTTAGAGAAAAGAAAAGCACATAAAAAATTCATAAGTTCATTATTTCTTTAAATGTGAGAGAAATATGTACTATGTTCAAATTTATTCATGACTGAGTAACATTACATAAAATTTATTTATAACATTAGTGATAAATTGAATAAGTCATTGATTTGACTTTGTCTTACTTTAAGCAGGATTTTCATAATGTGACAAATGATACAAAAAGAATGAATATTTGATAAATTTTCGTCATCACAATAAATACTTAGTTTGGGAATTTTCAATTGAAAATTACCTTTTTCTAATTTAACATAGGAATTGTAGTCAATCCTATTAATTCAGTATTGAAGGAAACCACATCTTTATTACTTAAAAAAGTGAAACCTAAAAATGATATTATGTTCATAACAATTGAAAAAATCTGGTAAAATCACATTTAATGAATATAAGAATTTCTAAAATACTTGTGCAACAGATGACTTAATTCAATTAAAATATAGAAAACGTTAAAACAATTCATTCTGAGAATTCATTGCTTAACAATAGTTTAAGATAATTAAAGAACAACACTATGTATTCTATATAGTTAAGATTTTCCATTTTTCTAAGCTACAATTTTAAAATAAGCTTAGAATTCGATAATTGAAATTTCATAGATTTTTACCTGAAATTTAAACCTATCAACCTTTAATAATCAAATATGAACATACAGTATTAATGAAACAAACACCAAATCAAAACAAAATTATTAGAAACTTAATATTCTTTTATTAAAATAGATCATAGTAATTATGTATTAATTGTCCTGTTGCATGACATCTGGACTTCCTGGAGGAGTAATGGAAACCAGCTGTACTAACTGCCTGCTTTCAAATCTTTGTTTTACTAAAAAGAAAAAAGTACTATAATTAAAAAACAATCACAACTGAGATGGATGATATTACTAATAACATAACTAGCATTGATGTCTTAATTTTGGATTTATTTGAAATAATTATTATAACACCAAGAGCACAAATGAAAACAAGAACTAATATGCTAAATGTTTTCTTCAAAATTGTTATAAACGTTTCATTTAATGCAAAAGCTTATACTAACATAATATGAAATTAGAAATATACCTGCCTTGCTCAAAGAAAAATGTCAAATATAAAAAAATTTTCAGGAAATTTTAAATAAAACTTGTTTAATCTAGAAATTGTTGATCATAAAACATTTGAGAATACAGTAAAAAAGTATGGTAAAAGTAAGTATCTTGAAAAGGTTACGATATTTATGATGTATTTAACTAATTTTAAAGAATATTTTGGTTGTAACAGTTTTAGATATTGGTCCATATTAAGCTCCCTAAAGACTAAATGTCAGATTCACATATTTCATTGTAATTCATACAATAATTCAGCATTTTGTGGAATATAGTCTTTCAGTAAATGCTAAAGATGAAACCACAACAAAATACTTGTTTCAATTTTGTTAAATTTTATCAAGATTTGATATAACATTAACCAGTACAGCAAATACTTACCGACATCTATATTTCTTATATCATAAACCACAAAATTATTGGATTTCTTATCACCACCTGATGCTATCACAAATGGAGAATCTGGTGAACCCCCCAAGCAATGTAGCATTCCACAACCGAAATCTTTGCTGTTAATCAATTCCGGAGCATTTTCCCCACTGTAATCCCAAGTTTTCACCGTTTCATCTGGAGACGATGTGACAATTAACCCTGGACATTGACCACTCACAAAGAGTCCTGTGACTTCCTTTTCATGAGCTGGAATAGACCATAACTGACCTAAAACCAAATTGTGGAATTAAATGGTTAGCATGGCTTAATTTAATATTTAAAATGTACGTTTTATTATACATTATAATCAAATTTAAACTTGTGAATTCAATTAATAAATTAGTTATAACTGGATAATTAAAATTTTTCAAATTACTGCAAACTTATTTTATTTCAGTGAATTTCTCCATACATTTCCCACAGAATTTCACAAAATAGAGCAAGGAATTTTTCATCATATAACTTTTAAAAATATATATTTACAAAAAAATCAATAACATTCACAATAGAACACGAAAAATTTTACCTTTTCTACAGTCAAAGCACTGCAACGAACCTACACTTGTACCAGCAATGAAAGTAAATGGCTGCAAGGGATTCCATGATAGCTGTTCACATTCCCCATCTAATTTCCATGTTAAATGACTTTCTGGAGTTCTACAATCAAATACTTTTACATTACCATCACAAGCTCCTGAAAAATTAAACATTATCCTTTAATATACATTAAATAAAAAGTAAGTGAAACAAATAAAATGGCATCTCAAGAATAATAAAAATAAAATAGAATTGAATAACAGTCTAAGTAGCAAACTTTGTCACTATTTTCCATTTGTTTGAAAATCAATCCATTATTTTTTATTAACTAGGTACCTAATTTCAATATTTGCTGAAAAATTATATTTAAAACAAATCAGCAATAGAAATTTCTACATTTAATGGTAAATCAAAAACTGTTGTATATATAAACTAGAGAAAACATTCAATAATGTTGTTGCAATTGTTTACCTGCTAATAAAGATTGTCCCTCTAGCTTATGCCAATCTAGACATTGTACTTTCTCTTCAAATGCTGTTATTATAGTACTAGGTTCTTTTTTATCTAAATCCCACAACATTATACTTTTATCTGCTGAACCACTAGCTAATATATGCTCGAAAGACTTATTCCATGCTAAAGATAATACCGCATCTCTGTGTCCTATATGTGGTCGATTCTTCTTTCTACTAGCCATTTGACCTAACTTAAAAGCTGATTCAACAGAGTTTACTACATCTAAATCCCATATTTCTATTATAGGATCCATAGAACCCACAGCACAATAGCTGCCCTTTGGAGAATTAGGTTCATAGTTCAACCATTCTAAACATAATGGAAAACTTGGTAATAATATATCATGATGAACGTATAACGACTCTTCTTCTTCATTGTAGACTAAAATATAAATTAGCAACATTACTAATTGAAAGCATTTGTAATTTGAAAAATTTTTATATTGTCTAATTGAATTCTTTACGCACCATAAATTTCTAAAATACTTGCATCACCCTCAACATGTCCCACAAGTATTAAATTATCAGTAGGCTTAATTATTTCATCTTCTTTATCAGAATCATCAGATTCTGAGAAATTATCTTGTGCATCATTTGGCAGTTCTGCCAAAGAACCGATTCCAAGCAGATTAGCAGTATTTTCATCTGAAAAAGAACTAAATCTAATTTCATATTCCTCTATTAAATCAATGTCCATTTTCACACATCAATGTCAAAAAAAGGCATTACCTTCGTTATCGTAATCACTTAAATTGAGCTCATCAGCTGCTTCGCCACCACTCGATTCATTTTTTGCAATGCTAAAAGTATATTTCAGTTATCTTGCAAATTAACTTCAACTAATGACACACTTACTTGAGCTTGACTTGGGTATCTTTGATAATTTTTACCAATTCCTTCTTTGAAAGTTGAACCTGTGAATGGTGAAATATGATGTAATTTTTGAATTTACTATAAAAGGGTTTTCAAAGGTTACCTTGATAGGATTTGTACTGGCTACAGCTTTTTTTACCCATTTTAAGCAAGGTATAAAATTAATTCTATTCTGCGCTTCCGCCTCATCTTCCAAACAGTGTTCCATCTTGGTAATTTCCCCAATTTCTTATTTGTTTTAAATAGTCAATATTGTTACTCGGAAGGGAAGGCCTGTCAAAAGTATGGTTAGGTTATGGTTAGTTATAGTTAGGTTACATTGAAACGTTGGAAATGCACGTGCAACAATGCAAGACAAAGAGAAATAAATTTAATATCAGTGTGCAAGAAAGAAAAATAGAGAGGATCAGAGGACTGCTTTATTCAGAAACTTGATTTGTGGAAATCAAGCAAATCAAAAAATCAAGGAAATCAAAAGCAGTTTTCAAAATACAATTTTGATACAGTCGTAAAATTTGAAGTTGTCGAATTTGAATATTCTGATCACACCTGTGACGTGTAAATCAATTCTTTTAGAATAGCGGAATAACTAAAACATTCATCATAATCTAGTATATTCACGTCTTTTTGTCCTATAAGCAATTAATTTGATATTAAATGTGAAAAGCATCTAAAGGTAACTGAAAGAAGTATTGAGATAATATACATCCCAAAAAGAAAAAATTCGCTTGTCTATTGAAAGCAGTGATCGCCCAATATTTTAACTAATTTAAGGAAGAATTAATATTTAAGTCTTATCGATCAACCTAAACATAACATTCCTTTTATTTGAACTTGACTTTTTTTTTGAATATCCGTAATGCTAAAATCGAAACTGAAATGTTTGGTTGTGGTTGTGAGCATCAAAACATAATAGCTCATTTACTATCATTAAATGCTCATAGCAATGAATGTTCACAACCAGCAATAATTTATTGTCATAAATGTTTCAGTAGACGTATAAATTTTGTATGTTTGTAAATTTACATCGAAAAGATAACATGGAGATTTATAAATATGTACGTCGCTACAAAGTAATCAAAACGCTGATTGATCAATTACCTACATACAATGTTTGAACATTTTACATTAACATGCAAGATATAAAAATATTTTAATATTTGTCACGTACAGATTTTGAAGCATGTACTACATTAATCTCAATTCATGCAACTGTAGAACGTATGGTATAATGACTAAAACGACAAAGTAATTTCTGGCGAATGCAACGTTAATCTAATAATCTAATCCAACCGGTTATATCTCGGATAATCACGTCCTCACTTCTAAAAATACGAAATGTCTTAACGGCTACTGTTTCACTGAACTTGAACTTCGTTGATACCCATATTAATTCAACCAGCTGATTTTCAACAAGTAAAGCGTGGGAGTGACTCATTTCGTAAGATTTGATTGGTTACTTTACAATTTATAAATTAATGAGATCTCGTGCTTTTCGGGGTCATTACCTTGAAACCTAACTGGAAAATTCCCGAAGATTTCGGTGTTTTGTAGTAGGAAATAGTGGCCAGTTGCAAAAATACAAAAGCACATATTATGTAACATTTTTTCTGAATCATATGAATAAAATATAAAGTGTTATAACTTGACGTTTGAAATTGATGAAAATAATGAATAAATACATTTCTGTGGTTGGTATCTCCAAAGAAAAATTAATTTTCAATTGTAATTCTGAGTACCTACCTATAATATACGACGTAATAACATTGCTTATCTAAGGTTATGATATATTTGGATATCGATAAAAGGAACTCCGCTGTTATAAATAAAACATTTATGTACCTCTATAAACTATAGATTATAATTTAATGATCAATTTATGGCTCATTCACATATCGATCGAAAGGAACGGAAGTTACCATTCATGTACATATCGTATTATTTTTGAAATTTTAGAACATTGTAAATAGGAAATACGTATTTTAACTGACCTGTCTGGCGAAAAAAACATTTTAAATCAATTTCATGTTAACCTACGAATGTTTTCGGGTATTTTTAGATTGAAATAATACTAATAATAATTATTATAGAATTCATTCGAAAATCGCACGGAATATAACTTGAATTTAATAAAATATTGCATGAATTACTTTACCATTCAAAACGTGTTGAATACATTAATAAATTGCATTTAGCTACGACACAACAGTAAAACGCTAGTATGGTTTGTCTATTTTGTTGAGAATTGTTTCTCCCATTATTAGCGAATGAATCTATTTATGTTCAAGGAATTGTTTAGATTAACACTGTTAATTAATACAAAGTACTATTTACCATAGAAATTATATTCATAGTAAAACTAAAAACTACACTTGCTAAAAATCTTATAAATATTTCATATATGATGAAGTTTTTAAGTGGATTTGGGTATTTTCAAGGAGGTTCTGTTACAATATCAGTGATCTTGATTTCATGCAAGGATATTATATACGCATAACCATTTTTAACACAATGTGTTTGCGTTTGTCTTGTGAAATATTACTGGTAAACAAATCTGTCATGCATTTCCTCAAAGTAGACTGAGAAACTTGATAAATTAACTGCAGTCAGATAAACATTTTCAGGTATGGTACTAATCAGGGGCGTAGCCATATCTAAAGGGGGGTCGAAGGCTATTTGTCCTTTTGTACTAATTATTCTATTAGTGAAATAAATGCATATAAAGTTGCTTCTAAATAATAAAATTGAACTTTCAAGTGAAATATTTTATTATTTAATATTTTTTAATTATTGAAGAACATTCCATATACCAATTAATAAGGGGGAAATGAACCCGCTTATATACGCAGTTGATACAAATATTAAAAAACGAATAATAATAATAATATTTATTTAGCTGAAGCTATACAAAAAATCTACATATTTTGAACTGTCAATTTTCAATTACATACCTATCTCATTATTTAAAATATACTTTCTGAGATCACGCTTAAATATCTTAATACTAGTACTAGTTTTCAATATATTTGGTAAATTATTGAAAATCTTAAATCCGTCATAGTATATGTTATTTTTAGATTTAGAGAGCTTACAACTTTGGATATAAAAACTATCAGTATTTCTAGTGTTATACCCCTGCACATCACTGACATATGTTACATTTTTTATTACATTACATGGAAGCAACTGATTTTTTATTTTAAATATAAAAATATATGAAGCAAAGATTATTCTTTGTTTAACAGACATCAGTTTCAAAGAGTTCTGTATAATTTTTACAGGGGTACCTAACCATTCATTAATTGCAGAAAGGTCTCTCTCTATTGAATCCCTCTGTCATATTCTTAATATCTTTGCCACATATATAGAGCATAGTATCATCGGCGAATAAACGTATAGAACATTTTTTCACGTGAGAGACATCGTTTATATATAAGGAGAACAACAACGGACCTAAGACAGTTCCTTGAGGTACGCCTACATACACTTTCGTGCTATCCGACAGCATCCTATTAGACTTAAATTTTTGTGTTCGCGAATCCAAGATCCGAACATATAACAATATTATCTAGAATCAATACCTTTCCACTTTATATATTTTCATTAAGGCTACAAAGTATGGATATGTATTATTATTAATATATGCGCCTTATTGTCATCATCGATGTAGCAACATTTTGTTTACTTTGCAAAAAAACTTTAGGAATTAACTTCTATTAATTTTCTTTTCAAATTATTTCAATTATTGAACTTAATATTGCAGAAAACCAATAACATAGGTAAAAATGTCTTCTTAAATAAATATTTTGTTGTGTCTATCAATAATTTAACATAAAGAGCCGTTAGCTATTTCGACCTCTTCCGTTATTCAATCAACTGGTTCTCTTCGTATTATTAAACAACGTGAATAAACTACAATGCAAGATTTTTCTTTAATTTATTACCCTATAAGCGTTAAAGTGGTTTATTGAACTCATTGTTATTTTATCAAGCCCTTATGGCAATTTAACTCTATAATTGTCAGTTTACGATCTAGAGCAACTATGACGAACTTTCCTATCGTAAAGTTTTTAGGTCGACTACATAAAATATTGAGATTATTAATTTTCTCTTTGAAATGAATATATGAAAGTATGACCGAAGTGAAAGGAGGTATGTAGGTACTTACTGTCAATAAATATTGTCTTAGACTTGTGAGTTCTAAAATATCGATAAAGTTCTGAATCATTGATTTCCTAAAATGTTTGTTACTTATTCATATCTTTGTTTATTTACAAAGGTAAAAATGAATAAATCATTTGATATCATAAAGATTCTTTGCAAATTTGAGCTTATCAGTTTATCGATAAACGTTTTCTTTAGCTAGGATTCCTTTATTGGATACCTAAATATAATTTCTTTGAAATTATATGCATTGAATTAATCGATTTAAGATGTAACTGAAGCTGTCACTTCAAAATTTGAAGGTTAGGTAGTTAACAAGTTTTAATGTAATCATTATTTTATATTATGAAACAGTATCATATAATAAAAAACGGCAATGTTTAATTATTTAGAACAGGTACCGATTTTATCAGTTCACATTCAATAAATTATTAAAATTTATTGCATTACTTACGAAAACACCTTTCATCCTTTCAGTAAGATTAGGTATCCAGTTTAAAGAATAAGGTACAAATATATAATCTAATAGCTGTTTATTTCTGTGATTTTGTGATATTAAATTGATTAAAATAAAGTTTTGTATCGTTTCTACTATAAAACATATTTTAACAACATATTATATCAACAATTCATACATTAATCACAATTTTATCATTTGAATTAAATCGGTCAATTCTCTGAATTGAACTGAACGAAGTAATATATTTCGTAGTTGGAAGTTTGGAGAGAACAAAATGTTAGTTTTTCGAATTATCTTTTACTTTACTAATAAAATAAATATAATTTATTACCTATATTTATTCACCTCCTTTTTTGTGGACATCTAATATTTTTGAAGACTATCAAGTCTATATAAGTGATCTTTTCTACGGTTTCATACCTATAGTGTCATATTTTTCATATAGAAATTTCAAATATTTTTCCACAATTTTTTATAGCAATTTCTCGCAGTCACCTGATTAATTCGTTTACCCGTGTAGGTATAACAGGAAAGATAAAAATAATTCCTCATGTTTTTTGTTACAAGTCATATTAGCAACTCAGAAAAAATTATGTTATACCGTTAAAATATAATAGTTGAATGCAATAGATTAAACATGCATCTGAGTTCCTTGAAAAGTAAAACTAGTTAAGCCCTTGAATTTCATTTCAAGTATAAAACAAATTGCCAATGATCTTTACTAACAAATAAGTTTAGGGGCCAAGAAATTCGAATATAAGTGGGCAGAAAAGACGACGTTTGTTGATTGTTATGAACAGGATTTTTATCCCTCCTCTACTTATTTCTTATTTTTGGCTCGTAAAATGTAAATAACGTAAATAACCAAAAATCGAAATCAGATCGGCGCCGGTTGCTCTCCATCTCACTCTAGCACATAATAACTGTTGTTTATTTCTAGAACCGTCGGTCACGTCGTCACAGATCACATTGTTCATCTACCAATCAAATGAGAGAGTCTCGCGGAAAAGGGCTTCGCGCATAGAAGAGTACGTGAAGCTTCGTCGATGCGGTGCCCCTGCCTTCTATTATGACATTACATAGAACAGTTTTGAAGTGACTGGAGTTAAATAAGTGCGTATATGTGCCTTGTTCTACGTTCTTCCCTAAACAAAACCAGCGTAATAGTATTCTTCATCAACAAGTGCTACAACAATCCAACACCATGGCCTTTATGATGCCTGTTGTCAAAAATGACTGGGATATTTACAAATCGAAAAGAAATAGGAGGGTATCCGAATGTTCGAACCCATCTAGCTGTCGCTCTAGAAAAGTGTCCGAATGCAAGTCAGAAGGACCCAGCCTTTCAACGTCTCCTGGCAACGAATTTCACACACCGGTACCCTCTTCATGTAAGAGCGTCCCGTCAAATATGTCAAAACAAAACTATTCACGAACCAGTTCTAGAAACTCGGAGGCTAGCTTGCAAAGTCCCATAAAATCGTCTTCGTCCAGTCCTCCCAAGAGTGAGTCTGACAGCGACAGCAGCTTAAATACCTTTCACTGCAGACTATTGGACAAGTTGAAGAAGTCGCTGAAGAGTAAGGATGGTGACAGTGAACGAACCAGTTCATAAGCATTTTTTTGTATCGAAAACTCCACCTCCGATGTACGAATGTATGTGGAATTATGGCTAAACACAACGACTACGTATATTCTCAGCAATTTTGATTGCCCTGTGATATGTAGTTTATTAATAGTATAGCTCTAAATCTGTTGATTTAATTGTAATGCTTGCACAGTGTCTGCTAGTGAGGTGCCAAGATTTTTAACCACTTACGTAAAACAGTACAAGTATTTGAAAAATTTACAGGGATATACTGTAGGTACATGACATTTTTTAATTGAAATTAAGGTAATACTTATTACAATGCTAAAGATATTTTTAAACTCTTGATGCAAGTATTATAGATGACAAATCAAATTTGCAAAGTGTTTCTTATAATAATTAGAGATTCTAAAATGACAGTGATCTTTTACATAACGTTATGCAATAGATGAATTTGATTACTCTCTATTTTTGATGCAATAAACCACCCTAAAAGGCCCCTCATTGGTTTTTTTAACTTTTAAGTAGCTTGCTCTTATATACTATATCTATATTTGTAATAAAATAAGACTGCAAGGAGGTTTTTTGGAGTTTAATATTGTTAGTATATTGCTTGTTACATTAAATCAATATATATAGTATTAAAAGTTTGGCACAGGCTATTCTAGGTTTAGGTCGACCAATTTATGAGCTTTGTTGTGTCTTGATGTCATCTTTTGAAATTAATATTCAGGCCAATTTCATATTCCACCCAATAAATTATTAATTCTATTTATTTGTGAACAGTCTGTGAAAAATTACTTTACGCCAAAAATTTGAAAAATTTTTATGAAATATTTATTTTTAATCTGTTTTATTTATTTTTAGTGAAATATTCATTGTATTTCCTAAACCTGGATCATCTACTGACATTCCATTACCTGAAATCAGTTGGGTTATAGATATATTTCGAAATATTTTATTTCTTTAATAATGTTGTGTCAACAATAAAGTGAAATGCAATGTTTAACAATTTACCAGTGTTTTTAAGTAATACGACTTGAATAATCTATATTTGTGATGTGATATACATGTATTGAAAAATCAAAAAGAGAATATTTAAAATATCTGAACTATCCATAATAAAGAAGCTTTAAAAATTTTTACCGTGTTTTTTTGTTATGCCTCAAACTCAAGGGTACTAGGGTTGAATTATTTCATTTTCAAAACTAATTGAAAACAGTTTTATACGCAATACTTAAAGAAACATAACTGAAAACAGGAAGTAAATTAAGAACAAAAGATCATTAAATAATTTAATTGAGTTTTTATAAAGAAATAAGTTTAATTATTGAATTGAACTTCAGTGTTATATTCCATTGCCAATTTAACAACGTCCAGTAATTTTCCATTAGGATGAAAGATTGAAATACACCGTGAGTTTTTTATATGAATAAAACTTCAACATCGCGAAATACAGTTTTATCAGTGGACTGGAATATATAGTCAACAATTAATTCTATGCGATGTAGGATAACAGTGCTTGTGTTCTTAAGTAGCATAGAAATCGTAAATAAACTGGAGGTCAAGGGTATGTACGGGGGGGCGTTATATAAATAGGTATTCTTATATTGTCATAAACAAAAATTAATCCTTATACAAACGCTTTTATTTTAGATTCCAAGCATTTGAATCATTTTGATAATCAGATATCAGAGTCATAAGATGGACTCATTGTGTTTTACACCTCATACTTTGTGAATATATTGAGGTAGGTAACTTTGAATAAAAGCTGAATATTTGCATTACAAGTTATAACAAACCTTGAAGCCATGACAACATAATAAAATACAATTTTCACTTGATATCTCTATAGAGAACGAACTAGAGATGTGTGTTTCACCGAGGGTTTTAGACTTATGTATACATGGTGGTACTAAAAAACTGATTTCACTTGATGTGAACAAATAGATCGAAAAATGTTCTGGATGAATAAAAGTGTAAGAAATAAAGACAAAGGCTAATAGCTTTTGTCCTTGAGATACCCTCTAAAACTTTAGACTTAATTCTTACATATGGCTGGATTACCTCTTACTGTATTCTCAAGGGGCATCAAATTAGTTTTATTTAATAGACAGACACAAATACATTTATTTTGAAAAAATTCTGGCAGCATGAAAATATTTAAGGAATAATTATTTAAGCTTAACTATTAAGAAAATAATAAAGATCAAAAGTGATCTTTAAAAGACAATAAAGATCAAAAGTGATCTTTATTACGTTCAAAAACAGAGATTCCAAATAAAATCTTAAACTGAAATTTTAATTTTAGTTTAAAAGTTTTCTGATTTTCACTATAACTGAGTCAAACATAAAAATATTGTTTCGCCAACACAGTGGCTTCATCAGATGTAGATGATAAACTGTGTTGGCGAAACAATATATTTATGCTTGACTAAGTTAAAGTGGAAATCAGAGAAAACTACTTAGTTTTATTTTCATTATAAATTAAAATCAAATAAACAAATATACCTATGTATATAAACATACAAAAAATAACCAACAAGAAAGGCCATTTCACTACAAAATTAAACGTTTGAACTAATTATTCACACCTCTTGAACATAAAATAATATTCTTGAATCGCTCCAGATTATAACGAAAATGTAAAGTAAGGGAGTTCCAAGTCATTGAAAATTTTAGAGACATAACATTGTTATATAATAAAGTCTATGTACAACGGTACACCAACTCAATGATCCAAGCTTAAATTCTATGGGCGTATAACAAGCGTTTTTGAATATGAATCTTTTCGTCCAGTAGTAAGAAATAAAGAACCAATGAACAAAATTGAAAATGAAGCTGAGCAATCAACTGGTCGACTTTAATATTAGACTTAATATGAGTGAAAAACAATATTCTAAGCTCTACACCACAGAATTATATTTAGGTATAATCTGTGCTCTGTACTGAAGGAGGATGATAATCACCAGTAAGAAATTAGTAATCTTAGCTCACATTTTGTCTCATTAGACCCTGGCACCTAATACAGAAGTCGGCCACAGCCGCACTTTTAGGCCTATATCCTATAACAAAATTTAAATTATTTATTAATGTTTTTTTTTTTGTACAAAGATAATGAAGATGATGAAGTTGCACACGGTTGAAGAAGGTCGCAAGACCTTATAACTTCCCAATTTGTATTAGCAATGAAAAAATGAAATGTAATTGATCAAAGCACTTAATAAACGTATTTTGTTGTTGTTGTTGTTGTCTCATTAGACCCAAAATAAAATGGTTAACTCATGTAAAAGTCTCATTGGCAGTTTCCGAAGACCTTTTTCAGACAAACATTGTAACTACAACTGTTTACAAATCTATATATCTTTATAGAGGGTACAAGCAATGAATACATACGGTATATAATACTCAAAGTGCTCAAAAGATTTGTAAAATCCAACTGTTACTGCGATTATACATATTAACCAATAAGTACCCAACTCGACAACATTTAATTTGCAGGGTACGTATTATAATTTAAGTACACAATCTAAAATAATTTATGATAATTACATACTTCATTTTCCATTAAAAGTTTTTCTCATTTTACTTATTATGTATGTGAACATTTTACATACTTGGCATTGATTACCTATCAATTAGGTGCTACCTATAAAACAGTTCTCAAGTAGACTCAAAATTTTAAGAGTTTGTTAATATTTTGTGATATTAACCGATTTTGTCGTTTATAAATAATAAAAAAATATTATTCAGATTATTCCATTAAAATAAAATATCTACATATACTTGCATTCAGAACTTTCGTTCATTTTCATACGGTGGTCTAAATTAAATAAATATATGTTTTTAATGATCTTCATTATTATTCAATTGTGGATAAAACATATTGAAAATAGGAATGCAAAAAGGGAATTTTGATGAGTATATGAAAGGTTACATTGAATAGGGGGCAATTTTAGTTATTCACTTTAGTACTTCCACCCAAACATATCCTATTACTTTCAAGATAATTTCAGGCCAAACAGCATGAATTTAATTTTAAATAGTGGTTTAGAGATGGACTATTCAGGTTCGTTCACTTCTTAGTCGACAAAAAATAAGCGCTATCATCAGTATGATATCGACTGATAAGTCTGGTGTATCCGATGGCCATAACAAAAATACAACATTTCAATTTAAAACAAAATATAATTAGATTAAGTATTAACTAACAAGTGTATTTTATCCACAAAGAAGATATTGTGGAAATGTTGACTGCTTGCTGCACCAACAGTAGGTAACTTTCTGTTTCTATCTCCAATTGTATCTTTTAGATATATGAAAAATTAATATTGTCACCAATCCTTAGGCAAATGCTGACGCATGTAAATTCCATTAAATCAGCTTCCTTTATTTGACTTTCTATTTATTAATTTCGCAATAGCTGTCCTTTGAATCTGATTTCACTAATATATCAAGATAATAACTTGTTCCATTTCGATTAATTTGCGCCTTAGAACGAAATAATTGTCAAAATCAGTATCGTAATCGTCAGTGACACCATTTTATTATTTATTGCACGTTCAATCAAATGACTAGTAAGCTTCAGATATTAATTTGGTGATGTTTCACAATTTTGTGAAAAATAATTCCTGGATTCTATTGAATCATGATTTATTATCCATTATCACGTAACTGATAACAATTTTACAATTGACATGATGTATTGTTATTTTTAGCGAGAAATTGGAATTTTTCCATTAAAATTCTTCATGAATCACTTTGTTTAAAAATTAACCAATTAACGATTATCCTTAAAATTTTGCATTCATTCCTTTCGCACCTACTACGGAAAATAACAAACTTTTTTATTCAATTTTCAGTACACAATCAAATCTTTATCTACATTGTCACCGGAGTATCTACGTATATCAATAGTACGTCTACTTCTGACGCATTCTATAGTAATGGGTATAATTTATTGAATATATATTATTCTGTATACCTAGATGAGAAAAGAATTTATGCAACATAGCGTGTGCCTTTTCAAATGAAGATTAATTTAGAAAATAATGTGATTTATATCACGTCGGTCAATATTCTCATTCTAACCGGTTATTTCAATCTAAAAACGTCAAGAAGATTCAAGGTTATTTGGTAACCAAGTCGTGAATTTAAAACAAATCAGAATACGGAATGAAACCATAACAAAAAGATAAAAGTAAACACCCAACGCGCATTGACAATTGACAGTAGTCAGTTAAAACAAATTGTTATAGAAGGTAGAATATTTGTCATTTTATTTTATATTCATTTGAATTGACGTTTTTTCCCAATTAATTTTTTAGTTGTTCTATCCCTATAGTGTTATTGAGATTCATTTAAATATTCGACTTTCCTTGATGACTATGAGAAGTGAATATTCACGGTATTGACATTTAAATAATATACAGTAGTTATATATGTGAATAAAGGCACGTAAGCAAAATCTCATATTACATGAAAATTTCTGTGACTTGTATACAGAAAACACCTGATACGTATGAAATACTAAAATATTAGATTTCTTGAAAAAATGAACGAATTCCAATGTATTAAATAAATTATAAATATTCATTCTCTTTACTATTTATTACTCTAGTTGAGAAGTATTTTTGTGGATAAATTAAAAATTGGTTAATATATTTGTTTAAATTAACCCGCCAAAGTTAAACAATTTCCTGTAGAAAGAAGAAGAGCTTTGGAAGTACACTGCAATATTGCGCAAACTCGTTAACGTAGAAAGGAAAAACAAACAACTCTTTCTATCTACTTCTAGCTGGTATAGCTACTAATTTCTATGAATGGCGTAGAATTTAGTGGGCATTATTGTAGTAATTCGTTATTTTCCCATTTTTTCGTGAACGCTTTGGATTTTGTTGATTATCATAAGCGAGTTTTGTACTATTCAATGGATTGAAAAAGTTTGTGTTCAGCATATGCAGTAAAACCAAAATTGTTTGGTGACCGGCGAAAGCTACTGTTAAAGAAATGGCCGAAAACGATATCGATTTATATGCTGACGATATAGACCAAGATTTTGCACAGGTAAAGGTAAATTCAACTGTTGAAGTATTAAATCGCTCAATTATTGTGTAATTCGATAGATATTTGTATAAATATTAATTATATATAATTTATAAGGAAACTCCCAACTAAAGTGTTTAGTGTGTTTAGTTTAGAACCGATCACTTATTTGAAACATTTAACTCGAAAGTAATTTTTAGGTTGAAGATTTTGGAGGAGAAAATGTGGACCTTTATGATGATGTATTGGCTACATCAGCAACAAATATTTCTGATAAAAGTGGTATAAATGTTTCCGGTTCAGAAGATACTAATGGAAACACTTACTCTACACAGGGTAATAATATTACCCCAAATACAGTTGGACGAAGACATCAGCTCTATGTTGGCAATTTGACATGGGTAATAAAATTTTGGTGCATTTATTTTAATTGTTAAATATATCATAAATATTGTTTTTGCAGTGGACTACAGATCAAGATATTGCCAATGCAGTTAGAAATGTAGGAGTTAATGATTTTAATGAAGTGAAATTCTTCGAACATCGTCCCAATGGTCAGTCGAAAGGCTTTTGTGTCATTTCTCTTGGGTCAGAAGCAAGTATGCGAACATGTATGGAACAGCTTCCAAAGAAAGAAATTCATGGTCAAAATCCTGTTGTCACCCTTCCAACCAAAATGGCTCTTAGTAATTTTGAAAGTCAGTCTAAAACTCGGCCCACTCCTGCTAACAACAATCCTAGAACCCAACATCCCAATCATGCTAACAATAACCTTCCCCCAGGTCCCCACCAAAATTTCGGAAATCGCATGCCAATGAACTCGCCTATGCATAGACCTCCAATGCAACCAGGCGGACCTCGAATGCAGGGTCCTCCACCAGGTTACAACGGACCACCACAAGGACAGGCTCCAAGATTCCAACCACAGCCACAGTGGAATGGACCAAGGTTCAATGGACCCCCTAATATGGGACCTAACATGGGACCCAATATGAGACCAGGTGGACCACCACCACAGGGTCCTCCAAGACCTCCAATGGTGAGTAAATAATACATTAATATTTTATAATAACAAATAACCGTTATAAAGCTTCAGAGGGTAATTTATTTTTTTCTATTGGTCTTTCAGTTCATAATATTCAATTTGTCATAAATTAATTTTTGCGTAGATAATAGGAAAATTTTTATTACTATTTTGAAATTTTGGGGAGTATATTTGTGATAGTGTTGAATACTGTTTATTCATTGTATTAATTTAATGATTAAGTTATTAGTGATATCTTTAAAAATAACTAATGAAGAATTTTAGTTAATCTTTATGTAGATGTCCCCATAATATTTTAAGTAATTTTTTATGATTTGTGCTTTAATGGCATCTTTCTTTACTTATGCTTATAGTATCAGTATATTTGTGGATTGTTAGAGAAAAATTCAACACTGGCATTGAAAGCTTGCAATGTAATATGCTAGGTACAACTTTCACAAAGTTGCTTAAGTGTTTATACATGCAAGGCAATTAGATGGGAATGAAGCTCCACATTTGAATATTTTCATTGATATAAGCTGTAAGGGTTTCTCAGCTATTTACTCCTAGTGTGTTAGTAAGGTTAAACCTTTCAACATTGGGTATATCACACATCTGTAAATATATCAAACTTCAAGATGAGTATATTAATTTTTTCATTTTAAGTCCTACATAGTTCATCATTCACAAAGCAGGTATACAATTACGTATTGTGTACAATGTGTTGAATATTGAAACTCAAATAATGTATTATACATGGTGGGGTCATATTATTTGGTAAATTTCTGTCTTATTCCAATAATTTGTGTACCCAGGCATTCTTTCTTTATTCTTGCTTCATGTACCATGTTACAATTTTATAAGCTAGCTGCAGTTTTGGCACATATACTCATTTTGTATACGTCCCTTTATCATAACAACATTGCTAGCAAAACACGGTTAATGTAAATTATCTGTTCTTTCAGTTCAATGATTTTGGAACATCTTTTTGTTATAAGCTTCAGGGTACTTTAATTTTTTTAAGGTTTATTTATGGTATTCATTTTTTTTTATTGATCCTTCAACAGTGTTAAGAGTGGTTGACATGAGTCTGATGTGTATATGGGTTTGTTGTGGAATATCTTTATTAATATATCCTGCATACAGCTTTTTCATGAAGTCTAATGGTGCCCATTTGGTTATTAACCCTTTAAAGTTGTACATAAATACAACCTTTTGTGAATTTGGGTCTATCTCAGAAAATATTTTTAATGGAACTGCAATAAACTTCTTCAAGGTTTTTAGTATGCATGACTGTATTGATTGTCATATCTTACATACATTAATGTCTGCTATATTTTGGTCATTTTGTTACTATAAAATGTGGAAACCCTCTTTCTTAAACTTGCTAAGGGAAAGGGTAATTTCTATATTGCTTATAAGCTGTCTTGATTTTGAAAATTCATTAATCCAGCTGTGAAAAGTACTTTAATTTCGGTTGTTTACAGTTCCAAGGTCCTCCACAAGGACAGATGCCACCACGTGGTATGCCTCAACAGGGCCCTGCTCCAGGTCAGATGCGCCCTGATTGGAATCGGCCACCGATGCAACAGGGATTCCCTCCTCAAGGTCCGCCGCACATGCAAGGTCCAAACATGGGCGGCCCGCGAGGTCCTCCACCCATGGCTGGACCTCCGGGTGCGCCGCCTCAAGGCCCTCCTCAAGGTCCCGCCCCTCACGTAAACCCCGCATTTTTCCCCCAGAGTGGTCCACCGCCTCAGATGCCGCATCCTGGCATGCCAAATGCTCAGATGCCGCCTCAGGTTCCACCTCAAGGGCCTCCTCATCACCCACCAATGGCTAACGTACCTCCCCACGGCGGCCCTCCGCATTACGGGCCGCCTGCAAATATGCCACAAGCGCAATACGGCGGCCCGCCCCCGGATCACCGTTCTGATCTTCCGGCAATAGGCGAACAAGAATTTGAGGATATAATGTCTAGGAATAGAACCGTGTCTTCTTCTGCTATATCTAGAGCCGTCTCGGATGCCGCCGCGGGCGAATACGCAAGCGCTATTGAGACGTTGGTCACTGCAATCTCGCTAATAAAGCAGTCTAAGGTAGCGAATGATGATCGTTGCAAGATTCTTATTAGTTCGTTGCAAGATACGCTCAGGGGTGTAGAGGACAAAAGTTACAGCTCCGCCAGAAGGGAACGTTCCAGATCCAGGGACAGGTCTCATAGACGACCGAGGCGAGAAAGGTCGACTTCCCGATACAGGGAAAGAAGCAGGGAACGTGACAGGGATAGGGATCGCGAGCGGGACCGCTACTATGCCGAAAGTTACAGGGAGAGGGAAAGGGAAAGAGATAGATCTAGAAGCAGGGGTGAAAGGGAAAGGGAGAGAGAGTACCGCGAGAGGGAGTCAGAAGAAGGGTGAGTCTTTTAAAATTACTTATATTTGATTTTAGAGGAAGAACTTTACCTGATTGGAGTACAGGATTTGCTCTTTTTAAATGAAAATTGTTTCAATCAGGTGATTTTTGTATCGATCAAAGCTTCTAGGTCACACATATACTGTATTCTTGACCTCAGTTGCTCCAGTTGAATTATTTACTCATTTATATGTTGATTTAGTAAATAAAAACAATTTTTGGATGGTAACGAATTCAGTGTAGTCGCCACAATCTATGGAAGACATTTAAATAAGTTTGAAGCTGAACTATTTAAAATATAGTTTAATTTTTATATGCATATTATGTGCTTATCTGGGGACCAAGATTTTTCAGGATCAGGTAGAAAGCAATAAGATGTTTTTCAAAGTAAATGGTTTATTTTGTAAAATTTCTTTACATACATTTCACATGATAATGAAAGATAGTCATGACTAACAACATAAATGACTATGAAGATAGTCATTTATGTTGCTTTTTGTTTATTCTTAATGTGACTGATTTTTTCTTATTGCATTAAAATGTATCTGTTAATCGCAATCACCAAATAAGGCCGTACTATTTGATAATATTGTAGTTATAGATTACATGTTTTAAAATTAATTAAGAATTTAAGAAGGTTATTAATCTGGGTTATAATTGTAAAATTGATTGAATATACATTGATCTCTTGGTAAAATTGTTTAATATAATGAATAAAAAACTTTGAGCTAAATAATTGAGGGTAACACCCGAAACAATTGTCAAGCAATATAATTTTAGGAAACTAACCCAACTCTGTCTTATTCATTGAATTATACTTATGGTGTGGGTAATTTTTAAGAGTTTTTATCTTTGGGCATAATGAGACATAGCAAGCACTGTCTGCGGTCAGTTTGGTGCTCTTGACAATGCAGAAAATAGACGATATTTGTTTCTTGATCTAATTACTGTGAGCTGTATTTTTTAGGGGTTGTGAAAAGTTAAAGTTGATTAAAAGTAGCACATAGTGAGTCAAATATTCTTAAACTCATTTTGTCGCTTTAAGGAAAAAGATCAACAATTTTCAATAGTAAATACTCATTGTGGTAATATGAGATAAATGTAATAATGAGAGCAACTCCATTGATTTTAATGTGAGGGGTGATTTTTAACTCCATTAGGCTTTGAACTTAATCTGATATGATCATATTGAAGTTTATATGATCATATCTTCTTGGTTTTTATGTCTATTTTCTGCAATTTGTCATAGCCATTTGGTTATTATTTGTCTATTTAATTTACTGTGTTCTGTCAAGTGTAGTGATAACTAGCATTTCTTATAAAACTTGTTTCATAAATTTTTTTTCTATATTCATGTTTTACCTTGATTCAGCGCCAATACTGAAATTGTCACAATTTCATCAAATTTTTTTCAGTCATCAATTTAATTAATACAAAGGCAATTTTCGATATTTGTTCTTCAAAAACTCTTTAATATGAAAGTGTTTATAAACTTTTGAAAACATTTGTAAAAATTTAAAATTTTTTAGCAGTTATCGAATGATTTTAGTAATTTTAGGTAAGAAAAAATTGTCTTTGTTTTAATTGTTGTCTTTTCATTTTTTTTTTACTGTGGACTACTGGCGACTTTCCTCGAGGTTTTTTCTAAATATTTCGCTTATTAGTCATATTTTATCAGGTATCAAGTGTTCTATTTTTGTGATTGTCATTTGAAATTGTATTTATAGATTTTCACAACAAGTTCCAAGCAATTGTAACTAGTAAACTAGTACCAACATCGTTAATTTCTTTACATTAAACAAATTTTTTGGGTGGTAAATTTTAAATCATTAACAAAGAATTAACAGTGAAAATTTATCAGAAGCTGAAGTTAGTAGAATACATTTCTTGTAAAATCAATTATTTATCATAACAATATTATTACAATTGATTTTGTATTTTGTTTTCCAATTGCGATATTGGAATATAAAACCATATGACAATTTGTATAATTAAAGAGAAAGAGCATGTAATGATCTTTGTGATAATCAGTATTTAATCAATTCTCATGCATCATAAGGAAGAAAATTAGAATTGGAATAATATTTTAATTATAGTTTGACCTTATAGAAATAATGACCGTGTTTAAAGAAATGAACAGTCGATATGTTTCAAGTTATGAACTTCATTATCAGGCCATTTTGTAGCACAAAAGCATAAATTTCCTCCTAAATTTCAATTGAACTGAATTCCTACATTAAGGTAAAATGGGCTAATAAAACTTGAGAATGAGTTGAGATAATAATAATAATACGTTCTTTATTCTCAACAGGTATAACACCCAATTACAGAAAATAATAACAATGTTGAATACTAACTAAATAATTAAAATGAAAAAGATATAACAAAGAGCACAATCTAATCTAAAAAAATTGTAACTAATATTATAGCATTGAATGAAATATTACAAAGAACTCAATCTAAATCAATTCATTTCAGTCAATTTTCTTTGACTTTGAGTCGAGTTTCAAAACATGTCCACTGTTTTTTTTAAATTTCTGTTGAACACTGTAGTTATTTTAGGAATAACTAAGGGTACAATTTGCTGTATTGATACAAATATTGAGACAAGTAATAATACTGTTATTATTGAAATTGAAGATATGGAATAACCAATTTGTATCAATTGAAGAAATTTAGTGTTTTGCGTTGGATGGTTGCCTTCATTTGATAGTTCGTTTGTTGTTTGTCACTAGTTAAGATAATGTTGAACATTTATCGTTAATTAGTAGATGTATTGATGTTGTCAGTTGTCTTCACATCTGTATAACTGTCTGCTGTTTTCTCATTCCTTAGAGCAAGAGTTGCAAGAACAAGGAACAAGTCACCTTTGGACGTAGTGGACGCTAGCGGTGATCCTAGCAGCAAATCTAGATACTACGAAGAGAGATACAGAGAAAGGGAAAGAGACACAGGACGAAGCAGGGATTCAGAAAGGGACAGAGAAAGAGAAAGGGAGTCACACCGTTCACGTCATTAAATCTCGATCAAATCGCTGATTATAATTAAGGGTTTTATGTACCACAATGAAATTTGTCTTAATATTTTAGGAGGTTAGAATGTATATGTTGACAACTGACATTTGTGAGTTAAAGTAAGTAAAAATTAGTTCATTTTTCTCATGCGAGATGGCTTCGAAGAAAGTTGGCTGCAAGTTATTCTGGAAGAAGATTGTATTGATTTAGATAAAAAAAAATATGATTTAGAATTTACAAATGTTGTTTTAATATAAGACCAATATCTTAAGACCTCTTTGAAATTTCGAATAAAAGTGTCTATGTTACTTGCCCTGTCCACCATTTATCCCTGAAGAGTTTTGTTCTAATTTTTTTCAATTTTTTTTATATTCTATTTTGAAAGAGACCAGCCAGGGAAAAATGTGTTATTTTTCATTATTGTACTCTGAAATATAATATTGTTCATCAATTGTGACAAGTATTTCATCTTCATATATATATTTTTTTACCAAGATTGAAATATTTCATATCAGTTGTACCTGAAAGATTAAGTTTAAACTTTTCTATGTAGTAAATGCATATATTCAGTTTTTTTAGACACAATTACTGTATATTGTGTAAGCAAAATTGATTTTGTGTATGAAGTTCCATAAAATGAATCTTGTCCATTCTCAGTCATCTGTTTTTTATAATCGTTATTTTAATATCTTGAAATTTTTTCAGTAATCTTTTTCTTTCTTTATGAAATAATTCTAGTAGTTTTATTGTCATCAAGAAAAAGGACAAATGTTATTGATGAACTAAAATATAACCTGATCACTATAATCTTTTATGTAAGCAATGTACTGATTGATGATTGAGAATTTCTTACCATTTATACGTAATATTTCCCTTCTGCAGTCATACATTTTTCAAGAAATAACTTTGTGTTCTAATAATGTAATGTAGAAGAAATGTTTATTCTACAAATGAAAAAATGTTCTTAATTATCTAAATGAAGAATGATGATAGAGGTTATAACTTATGAGTGAAGAAATGTTGGAATTCTTTATACAGAAGAATATTCTGCACATTTCAAATTAAGAATGTTCCAAAATATTGACATTGAATATTTTTAGCTTAAGAATGGAGAAATGTCCCAAACAGTCTAAATGAAGTTATGTTCTATACCATTTAAATGAAGAAATATTTCAAATTATTCATTTAAAAATGTTTTAACTATTCTATTGGAAAAACGTTTCAAACTATTTCAATTAAGAATTGTTTTAACTACTCAAATGAAGAAAATGTTTCAAGCTATTCAAGTAAAGATTTGTTTTAAACTGTTCGAATGAAAAAATATTTATGCATACAAAAGTGATAATTTTTGCACAATCATGAATCTTTGATGGCTGCTAACAAATATATATATATATATATATATAATGATAAACAGAGGAATTGATATATTTGTAAACAATTACAAAATTATATTCAAAGTTTATGTTTCTAAGAAATTAGTAATATTTACTGACAATTGTATGACTTAGTCCAACAGTTCAGAGATAAAACCTTTAAAAAACTGTATTTAAAAGTCTGATATTCAGACTATAATGTGTTTATAAATATATAGGTATACTAACCTATATGACAAATTTATATGAACTGAAATAATATTAGGAATTGAATTTTTTCAATTTATTAGAAAAATTTTCCATCATTGTAGAAACTAATACTTGTAGATGGAAGTCATCATTTTTATAGACAGAGTAAGTATATTTATATTAGTTAAGTATTCAGTTTCTTATGTGTTTAAAATGTTTATAATTCTTGTGATTATTATTTTTATTATAACTTTCCAAGTAAAAAATAAAGCTGTTTTCAACAATTATCTTTGCAGAATTATATTGTTATGATATAAAACAATATTTATTATTAAAAATAATTGAAGATGCATAATTTTGAAGAATGCTTTATTTTTGTTGATATTGTGATTGTATTATAAAAAAAAGAAATAGTTTTTTCAGATACACTGTATATTTTTCAAAACTGTTTAGGCCGATTCAATATTTAAAAAACTTTTTGTAAAAAAAGTTATGGAAAAGTTTTCTTGGTTTCATTTTGAGAAATTTTCATATAGCAAAACATTGATTGTTTTAGTATTTTATGAGTTTGAATCTACATATTAATTTTGCATAAAGCTTTTCATTACTTGAAATGAGTCAAATGAACACATAGTTAGATTTGAAGTAAAATATATTTAATTATGATCTACTGTGAACTTGTAATATTCAACACACAGTAGTATTGAAAAAAACAACATGAAAACATTTTGAAATGTATTATATACTTATTATTTGTACAATATTTCCATTTTTTTAATCAAATGAATTTTCGATCAATAATTTGTTGAAAAAATTGATAGTTAATCTCTATGAATGTAGGAGTGAACGGTATGGTAAAGTGATTTAAATGAGACTGATTAACGGCTGTGATTATTACATTGTTGCGATATTTTTGTAGATTATATTTATACAAATATATTTTTATACCTACACAAATATTTTCATTCCCAAGAGGAAATAAACGACATGAGGATTAGTAATGAAATAAAATCAAATGAATTATAAAAGTATATTTCACAAATTAGAATTACAACTCATACAAATTTTGTTCAAATATCGTGAGCATATTGCATGATAAAGATGCCCGCAATCCAGTCTTATAATTTGGTTCAATACAGGGTGAGGCAAAACGATATTGCAGTGAGAACAACTACTAGAGGTAAGTTCATTGCCTAGGTTTTGAGCAGGTGGATTTTTATCTACTTTACCCATAAGGAATGTACTCAAACAATCTTCAAACTGAAATTAAGTAGTACATACCGTAATTGAAGTTAAAGTACATATTCTCAACATGCATTTCTAGGAATCTAAAGTATTCAGATAATCAAATAAAAACGTATAAGAACTTCAAAAAATGGTGGGGTCATGACCCTCCACCCAGACTAAGCTTAAGTGGGCTTTGGATGCATTTCCAAATTTTTTTGAATGTAAATTTGTTACCTTTTCTGAATAAATAGCTGGACCCGCTCTTGATACACATATATGTACATATATTATAAACTACATTATAAATTTGATAGTTCATATTTATTGATCTGTTTAATTTAGAATCCATCGAGTAATTTCAAGGCCAAGGTAGAGAGTTCTCAATACATTTTCTTTACCAATTCAGGTATTTAATGCTCTCTCAGTCAAGTAGTTCAAATCTTTAAAATAAAAATATTTTCTTGTCCCAAAACCTCAGTTCGAAAATATCGAGGATGTTTGAAATTGCATAATTTGATTATATTTTAGGGCACATAAGAATTAAATGACCACTAGACATTAATCCTACATGGAAATGGTAAAAATTTTAATTTTCTTGCTGTTGCCACACCACCATATGTTATCTTGAACTATCTCTATTACCGTGATTGATCTGTCCCGGTTATTTGAAAAAAGAATGGTTTTGAAATTTGGTATGTCGGTTAGAGAATTTTCTTGTATATTCTTCAAGTTTTATAAATGGTTATTGAAATTTTCTATGTTGCTTAGAGAACTTTTAACCTTTTCCTTGTATATTCCCACAAACAATACAATACACCAGACATATATAGGAATGTTTTAAATGAGCAATTGAAAGATATTTGTATATAAACAATTGACTATTATCAGTATTCAATTAAGTATGAATAATACTGAGGTATTATAAAATAATGAAAAATATTTCTCATATAATCAGTCTACACTCTCTTAAACGTAATACTTATTGAATATATAAATATTTTTCTTGCTCCTGGGAACATTAATTTTTTCCAATACCTGTAAGTTTCAATTACCTAATAAACATACATCACTTTCTATTACACAAAAATCAGTTGGAAATGTTAAATATTCTCAATTAGAATTATATTTCTTCCTTAAAACTTATAAATTTTAAGTTTTTACATAATTTACAATTGTTGGAAAAACTTATTAACATGCTTCTTAAAGAATTGTACAAATTTTCCCTCAAGACAGGCAAAGACTATTAAAAATGTGCCTATCACGTTTATCTTACCTCAGTCTTAGTATCATTGTCAGTAGTTAATTCCAAAGCCAATTTCACAGCTGCTTTCTTTGAACCTAGCTCATTTTCTGAAGAATTTGTTCTTATTTTTGAAAACATACAGGTCATATAAAACTTTTCAGTCAATTCACTTTGAGGAATGTGCATGTGACGACTTAAAAATAATTTCAAAACATTATCAGCACCAATAAAAGGAATCAACATGAGTCCAAGACAATCCCACTTCATTAAATGATTAGATATCTCTTCGGAAAAATTGCTACCACAATTCAAACATTTCCTACTCTTGAGTTTAACGAATAGATCTATGAGATTATCACAGAAATCAAATGTTACATATTTAGGTACATTCTTCAGAATTTCAACACAACCAAATTGCAGAATCAATGGTAGATTTTTCTCAAAATCTTCAAGTTTTATAAATTTGTCGATTTTATCCAACCACAGATGTGGGACTTTGTGCAAAAGGTACTCAGGCTTCTCAGAATATTCTAACAGTGCGTTACCGATAATAATGTACTTCGTTGGCGTCCTATTTAAACATGGAAGTGGAAATGAACATGGGCAACCTGCACCACAGTTTCTATTGACTTGGAGAAAAGATTTTGTTACGAATTCAATCGTTTGAGAATTTAGCTCTGTAAACTTCAGGTAATATTTTTTCAAATTAAAATGGTGGAGGTATTGATTATAGCACCAATCCATATCTACTCTACCTTGTACTCCTTCAAGGTGTTTGATAAAATCCATAAATAACTTTGTCATATCATTTCCCGTCATATTTATAAGCATTTCAGTAAACTGCGGAATTATAACAATATGATTACTTTCATTCAATTTATACTGTTTTTCCATTGTCTGCAATTCATAACATACTTCTTTTATAGATTCTACAATTTTAGGTATATTCAAGGTACCAATTTTAGGATCATCTTCCTTCAAATATTCTAGTAATTGTTTTTCCTCATAATCCATGACTTCTTGTAATATTTCTTGGAATTTTTGTGATAGTTCATTATCTATAGTAGATAATTTACATCCCAACTCATTTAATAATTTAACATGTTGAGAAAATTTTGACCACTCGATGACATCACACTTATATTTTAAAACAAATTGGGCACCTGCTTTGTATTGCCTATACTTCAGTATTCTAGATAGTATCTCTTCAATAGTGAAAAAATTTAAAACTTTCAAACTTGTTGAATTAAGATTCCACATAAAAATTTCATCGTTGATCAGTTTAATATCAACTAAGTCACTATGCCGTTTGTAGAAAACTAAGTCATTTTTTTCAGAATCAATAATATGTAAATTCTCCCTATTTGCTACACATAAGTATTTGTCATTAAATACCAACATTTTTCCAAAACTTTTATTTTCATCTTCACTCACATTTTCAGTTACTAAATCTGCAGTTTCATCTCCACAAAATTTCAGAATTTCACTAATATTCGGTACAACATTTCGATATTTGTGTGTGTAGAAAACTTCTCCCTCAAAATTGGCTACCCACATTCGTAAACCAGGACGTGCACAATAGAGTCTGTATTTAACTAGATCCTCATTTGATTGTGCCAGTTCTTCTGATATACTTTGGGAGAAACAAGCACCAAGAGATTTTTCTTTTCTACCGACCTGTTTATACATTTCTCGTTCTGTATCACAAATGAATGTTTTACGTTTTGTTGTTACCAGTATGAAACGTGAAAAAGTGTCTATTTGTATTATAGGAGCACCAAGATCCATCAATGCTACATATGGAGTGTTCAAAAGAGCCATACTCTGAAATATAAAATTCAATAGTATATTTTTTATTGTAATTTTTTTAATAAAATGTTATATCAGATTTAAATACATCAAAATCAACACAAAATAAAATTTCTTCACTTACTCGTAAATTGGGAACAGTTAATATGGCTACTTCTCCGTCATCGTCACCAATATATATTCTGCTATCTGTATCCCACTTTGTAGTAGTGATTCGTTTCCCTTTGCATTCCGAGTATACATGTGTATAAAAATTACTTTCAATAAAACAATTTTCTAAAATTAAAATCGTTCCTGTTTCGTCAACTATAGAGACATTTCCTTCTTTGGGCGATATTGAGATCTGCTGAATAGCTGCTGGAATCTGAAATCATAAAAACCCATAAAAATTGCTTACATATGTACTAGGCTACTCACCTTACAAGGAATAAGTTTTGAAAATGTTGCTTCTGGGGTTCTTTTATAAACATGAACACTGCCATTATTAGCACCAAAAACTATGTAGTTGCAACTAATATCAAAACATATTAGCTGAAAATAATGAAAAATAAAAGATATATTATTGTAGGTATACATAATTTAAAATATACCTTTATCCTCTGAGATAATTTGAACGTTTCTTCCAATATATGGTTTATGGGGTCGGTGTGTTCAACTGCAAATAATTTTTCGAATTTTTTCATACCATATGAAGAAAACATATTCAGATTTTTATAACAATAACGATACGGGAAAATAAATATTCCTATTATACCGGAAAAATAACATATGATTTTCTAGGTTAACATGACTCTAAAGTAGGCTCATCACAGAACATACTTATTTAAATTTGGTATTTTTTGTGAGGCTCATGATACACAGCCTAACTCTACTTACGTAAGTAGAGTTAGGCCGAGCATGTTGTTTATTATCACAATATTCTGTACATATTTGGTATGTTTTGTGTTTATTATTGTCGTAAGGATTAGAGCGTTCAAATGTAATAAGTATACAAGTTATATCACCAATCTAGAGTTGTTTATTTGTTATATCCACAATTCCAGTTGAAATACAGGTTTTTAGTGAGAAAATTATTTTTCATTAATAAATACTTGAGTTCATTTATAAAGAGTAATTTATTTTTAAGTATGTAGAATTTTACCCCTGATGATCAGAAATTATCTTCATAAAAATTGGTTATACCTATACACTCGTTCAAAAGCAGTTTTGAAAATTCTTGTTAACACCCACAAACAATTGTCAAGTAATATATATATATATATATATATATATATATATATATATACTAGTGTTTTCTATTCAATGTTTTAAACCCTTTTTCTATACCCGTGTACGACAGGCTTTTCCATGCTTTTATGAAACGAACATGAAAGCTACTTTTACCATTCATTTAAACTGATGTTGCAATTATAATCGGTCGAACGTCCTAAGCAAATAAGAGGTGAAAATTAAATACACATGAAACTATGCAAATTAAGCTTACAATATCTTAGGGCTGTTACTCGCATATCAATTTATATTTAGATTTCTTATTGTTATACGAATGCAACAATAAAAACTACGATGAGCTAGCTATTATATATGGGAATAAGTAAAAAAAAATTAATTGTCACTGAAATCGGATTTCTCCCTTAAGAAAATGTAATAAAGATTACTCTATTCTTTTACTATATGATATCATTTTAAATTTAGAGTTATTTTATTAGTAGCTTTTGATACTCAATTCAAATCTGAATATGTCCTCATTATCAAGGTGTAAAAAGATTTTGTAATTGCTCAAATCAAGAGATTTGAGCCGGTAGCCAGCGATACTTTTGCGATATTTAATGAGGATATTTTATGCTATTTCTTTTTATGTATGGTCGATATGTAAACATTTAAGTAGTTTCTTGAACTAACCTGGCAATTTTATGAAATTTCCAGGTTATTATATATTATTTTATTATATTTGTTTATATTATTTTATCTATGGATGAGCTGTAAAACATTTAAAGTATTCTCTTGCAGAAAGCTGGAATTTTTAATTCAATAAACTACCATCTGTGGTCGGGAGGTATAAACACTTTTAGTACTTTTTTTCAAAGGAATCTAATTTGAAATCACCATCAATGAAGCACCATTTGTGGTGGAGCGGTACAAATATTTTCAATAGTTTTTAAAGGAACCTCTAATTTTTGGGGTATTCAATAAAGCATCATCTGTGGTCGAAAGGTATAAACGTTTTCAGTAATTTTTTTGAAGGAACCTCTAATTTTCGGAAATATTTAATGAAACACCATCTGTAGTCAAGCAGTACAACCATTTTTAGTGGCTTTTTTTTCAAGTAACCTGGAATTTTTAAGGAAACACCATTTTACATAAACATTTTAAGTAGTTTCTTCAAGAATTTTCACATTCTTCATTATTATTATTCTTATTGTTTTAACCAAATTTTTAAAAAATTCAATTTTCAGATTGAATTTTTCTTATCAAATCAGGGGCGTAGATCACGAATTGATCATCAGTTTCGTCTTAAACTCTGCAGTTTCTTCAAAAACTCGATGGTAAATTGGTCTAAAATGTCAGAATCACAAAAATTTGAGAAATTGCATTTTCATCGAAATCGGAAAAAAAATGTTTGACGAAAATGGGATATCCTAATATTAATTAAGACATGGAAAAATTAGACGAATCTTCTTAAATTTGTAGGTATATTTGTATGTATCGATACAAAAGACAACAGAGTTTAAACAATACAAAGTTTTGTTATAAGCCAAAAAAAACATAGTTTTATTTTTGGTGCTGGTAAATATTTACAGACTAAATATTTTGAAATTAATTCAATTTCATAACACAGTGTACCTGGTACCTAAAACCGAAACAGTTCAATCTTGCATGATTAATTTCTTCACTTTTTATGTTTTTAAACCGTGCTAAATTGTATTAGAATATGTATTAATTCTTTAAAGAACTACTTTGTTATTGAAAATTAATTGAAATATTGGCTTAATTACATAAGAGTTATTAGACTAAATGAAACCTCAAGTATATATTCCAATTTATTATATTTTATCATTAAATTTCTACAATTTATAAAATTTTACTTCAACTTTCTGAGGATTGTTCTGATTCTTCCCGAGTTAAATGTACTGGTAATTTCTGCAGCTCAATCTAAAAATAAAGCTTTGTTAAAAAGAAATGTCTCAAATTTCAATATTGTACTACACTATACTCATATCATATTTTACTTTCTAATATTTACCGAAGTAGCTTTCATAGAAACTCCTTCCGGTAAGTTTCTTTGGATATACTCAAGCAGAGTTAATGCAGTTGATTCTGTTAAATGCATATAACTAATAAAACTGTAATAAGTTCTAAATTCGTACTGAACCCTATGTTTTTTCTGTACGTGTATAGCCTTCAAAACGGTGAGTCTTTCATGATTTGGTTTGCGAAGTTTCCACCTATAACAATGGAGTTAAGAGAGCAAAATTTCAAGAATAAACTATTCTTACGATTTTGAGTTTACGTCTAAGTGATTACCAGCTGTAGTGGCAAATTTTACATAACTGTTTAGAACTGCTGGATCGTTTCCACGAAGTTCAATCTGCATTGTTTTGTACAATTTATCCAGTTCAACAGGGGCCGGTTCAAGAGTTTTAACAGGCTCTACAGTTGTACTAAGTGAAGATCTGAGCAAGTTACGAGAAACGGAATTTCTAATGAATCCCAGCATCTTTGCAATTGCTTGTTATGTTTCTCTTGCTAATTATTTGAAAGAAATTACACTAATCTCAAAATGAATTTCGTTTTTACTTATTTTTGTAGGTTAGTTCAGTGAGTGACATTGTAACATAGAGAGAAACACAGAACTTAACTACACTGGTATTGTCTGCGGAGAGGAAACACAGCCTAACTCTACTTAGGTAAGTAGAGTTAGGCTGTGAGAGGAAACTCCTAGTAGAGCCTAACTTTACTTACGTAGTAAGATGAAGTAGTGAAAGCTGTAACACATCATAATACTTTCCTTTAGATGGCCATCAATTAAATTACTAATCAGAACATTTTCAATGAAACGACAACCTTCCACAGCCTAACTCTACTAAGTAGTAAGTAGAGTTAGGCTGTGTTCCTTCTTTCCCATAGTTTTCTGTAGAAACACTCAATGGTTTCAGTTAATTATTAATTCAATTTTGTTAATATCTCAAAATATTTACTCACAGAAGATATTACTACTTCATTTTGCGTCTTCCTCGCAATCTGTACATGTTTATCATGTACAATTTTCGTATGATAGGCGCTAACTCATTAAGTTAGTTCTAGTAGATATGAGGCCATATATCGTTAGCATATATGACAGTAAAAATTAGCATAAATTGGAATTCAGTCTTGTGTTTCAATTGTTGTCCAAAAACAAAGAAAAGTGATTTAATATTTTAATTAATAATTGATGAAACCAATCAATTTTGTGCAATACTCCCTAATATGTTTTATAATAAATTTCTTAAATATTTTTTTATATTAATTATGCTTTTGCATTAAGTGATTGTTTCAAGACGGGGATGGACAAAGAGCAATAATGAAGAATGAAAATCTTTTTCTTCAATTAGACTAATGTTATATGAAATAACTGAAAGTTGGTTAGAAATTGATTTTAATAACACGTATCAGGAGGATGCATACTTTTAATGTTAGTGTTTTTTTAAGTTTTTGAATTGTAAGTTTTACGTGAAAATATTGTAATAACTATATTTAATAGGAAACTAAAATGGATTCAAAACCTTCTGTTTTGGTATTGAGCAGTACTACAACGAAACCAAAATCTTTGATAAAATTGATAACTAAAACAAATTCTATAATAGAGGAGGTATCTGGAATAGTGAAACAAAATTGGAATATTGTTACGAAGTATTACACTGCTGAAATAAACTTTATAGGTTTAGAGAATGATTTTGAGAGAAATGAGGAATTTAATAATAATGTTGAGGGATTGATTATACACTTGGATACTAATAAAAGTACAGGTTTGGGAGATTTGAAAATTTGGGAAAATATTGAAAATGACTGTGATGCTGATATTAAATTGTTAATTGCAAATTATTGTAATGACGAAACTAAGATATGTAGAACCAAAGCAGTAGAATGGTGTATCAAACGAGGATTTGAGTTTATCGAGTTGTATCCCAGTCAATCAGATAATCCTGAACAAGAATCGGAATTCCAAGAGAAAGTAGGAGTAGATAGAATTATAGAGGCATTACACTCTCACACTTGGTCAAATTTAGACTTGAAATCGCCCCAAAAAATCAAAGTTCTGAAGAATTCAGTTTCTGAAAAACATGAAAAGATGCAAAAAGTGGACAATGTTGAAAGTGATAACATTGAAGATAGTTTAGATGATTTTACAGAACTTTTCTCACAGTTGCATACCATGAGGGAGAGTTTGAGTTCTTTACCAGCAAACCAAAGAAAACAGTGTGCAGAGCAAATGGTTACTGCATTTTGGAAGGCAATTGGTGGTGATGAGGAAGAAGTTGCAGATTTATAGTAAAGAAGGTATTACCTAAAAATTTTATACTGTGTAAGAAGACCTCAGTATTATTGTAAGGATTACATTATTTTAAATGATAGATTAAAGAGTCTAGTCAAGATTATTGCCAGTTTTGGTTTTTAAAAATGATTAATCAAGAAGAGATACATTTATAAAACCTTTATTCCTTTAAAAGTTTATTCTTATTCGCTTTAAAGAAATACTTTTGTATGAATTTTTTACACATTCAAATAGTTCATTTGCAAATTTCAAATTCTTTTAGTATATCAAAGAAATTGTGCACACTAATGCAGATTTGCATCTAGGGTCAAAACAGTAAGAATTTCTTTAATATCAAATATAGTTTTTTATATTTGTTGCATTTCTTAAGCTTCTGTAAGATTTCTCTCTGTTGAAAGACTTGATCAAGAAATTAAATAAAGATTTTATTAATTAACTGAAGCTTTAGTTCTCATATTTTACTACCCATTGATAAGACATTAGTTAAATATTAATTTCAGATTTCTTTGCACTTGGCTCATTTGTAGGATTATTTTACCTATATTTGGCTCCATGCAATGAAGTATTTTTTTCAGTGAAATACCTGGGAATTATTTCAATTAAAACTTTTTTTGATCAATGAAAACATTTATTTCGTTTCAACTGAATTTCAGGAAAATAAAACAATATGAAAGTAGATTGTGTGTTCACATCTAGTAAAATTGTGATTTGAGAAAAATCACGTCAAATGAGTATTAAAACAGTCTTGAAAAACAAGCCAAATTTTTACTTAGGGTAAGTGCAAATGGCCCGGAGAAAGGGAATATGGCAAAAATATAGGTCTTCATGGATCTTTCGAATACTTCCAGATGTTGTTCTTGTTTTGTGGCCAAATATTGCCGCTTGTGAAAGGGTTGTAGGTACCAATTCTTTGGGTATTCTGGGGTTCCTGAAAAAAAAAAACGAAAATTGTAATTGTAACACAATTAAGAATAAACATGTTTCAACATAACATCTTATCATGTCCTAACATAAATTATAAAATTGGATGGGTAATAAAATTAACTAATATTTAATCAAGTTTCAAAATAGTTCATAGTATGTAAAATTTGTGTATACATCCTGAAATATTGATTAAATGACCACTATAACAATTAATTTTTCCTCAAACTGCTAAAATGTCTTCCTGAAGTCACACTCATAATCTGAATACAAGAATCAATATCTTTGAAATTGAGCTCACCTAACTCAAAATATATTCAACCACATTCAATTTGAAGTAGAATGATGATTATTCCTAATTTTAAGTTAATTCATGATTCACTGACATTTTAGTAAAACATGGTTTAATATGAATTGAATAAAAAACACTATCATACTCGTTTTTTATTCGATTCATATTCATAATTGACGACAATAATTGCTGTGTGAGTAAGTTTGTATGTAAATCTGTCAGTTTTGAAAGAATAGGTAATATATTGGCTACAAGTTGCAGATATACAAAAATATTGCACTTAGATGACAGATATTTTACTCATCTAAAATCAGAAACGGTCTTAAAAAGTAGCCAACATAATACAAGCGGGTGAGTATTTATTCTTCAAAAATCTAACCTCATTCGTCGTCTGATTTTGATGTATGGACGAAAATCCGGGCGGAGTCCTTGTCGGCGATCTGGGCGATTCCCAAGGATTCCACTGCCAAACCGACGACGAATCCCACGGGTAACTACTTTGTCGATTGGGGCTCGCAGTTTGGTTCGATACGGTGCCAAATGGGATTGTCGAATTCCGTAACGGATTCGCATTACTGCTGTTCCAATGGTTTTGCACGCTACGATTCCACGGATCGAGTACATTATAATCTGCAAAATAAAAGTGTACCTATCAGTATAAAATTGTCGAATCATCAAAAATATGTTACGAGAAATACGCAAACTTTGTTGTTACCCAAACATAGGACCAACAAATTTAAATGCTCTCCATTATACCGAAGTAGCAAGCTATTTAATCACTTACCAACATTTATAAAATCATTGAAATTAAAATTGTTCAAAAGGGAAATCAAGAATCTACTTTTGAAAAATGGCTTCTATTCGGTAAATGAATATCTGTCTAAACTCTTAGTTGTTTAAGTTCATTAAATTTGTTGACTTGTCCTATACACAATGTAGTGTCTAAAGGGATTAAATAAATTATTATTATTATTATCGGCCAATATGAAAATTTTTTCAAAAAAATTACAATGTAAAGGACCATCAAGTTCCCTAGAGATACAAAACTTTTTATCGAAAATAGAATGCTATTCTTTAACAATTGCTCTTTTGGGACTGCAAGCTATTTCACTCGAATGAAAATTTGTCAAATGTTTAAGCTTTTCAAAAAAATTTGACATGTGCAACCCTAAATATTCTCTACTTCAAAGTGAACACTTTTCGAGGAAAGATCCCATGCCTGTTTTTGCTTACTGAAAACTTCTTTGGCTATTTTGAAACATTCTAAAATGTTCATCTCTTTGGTTTATTAATATCATCCTAATACACAGTTACCAAATATAAACCTTTACTTATTACAGAATATAAACATTATCCAATACTTTATTTTAATTTATTGCCTATTAATTACAGGCAAACATATTTTTATGCAAATATTGGATAGATTGGTCTCTATAATAAATTTTTATGCCTTCATACATTTTTGGTTTTGTGCCAATTAAAACTTGGTAGCCTATATTTTATCTGTTCCAATTTTACTAATACTTCTTTCTCATTTTTTCCTCGCTATTTCAAGAATACTGAAAATTTAACCAGAAAATTTGTTTCTTTTGACTATATTCAGACTTTCGTTAATCCGAGAACTTTACAATTAAAAGAATGTACTAAAATTTCTCGACTCCGATAATTTCACACATACTAACCTTGCGCGAGAGCTGTTGAATTCGATTGAATCGAATTGTTGTTCGACCTTGGCGGATCGTATCGGAAATATTTTTCCGTGTCTTGAAACGTCGCCCAATCGCCACACCGGGTCACATCTCCAGTCGCAGTATTCCGATTCTCCGTATTTGGCACGTTCGAAAAGAAACTGTTTACGCCGCTATCCCTCAAGGGACTTTGTGCCGCTGCTTCGCCGCTCTGCCAAAAGTCCACGGGTCTGGATCCGATGGGGCCCAAAGGCGTACTGGTCTGTTTGTACGGTTCCACGTACATCGTCGGCTTGCTAGGGGTAACGTTCGTAGGGCGACTACTCGCCGGTTGGCACTCGCTCCTTGCCACCACGTCGCTAAATGTCGCCCGATTTTCCGTCCACACTTTCGGAGACACCAACGTCGCCGAACTGACGTTTTGAACATCAATCGGCTTCGTCTGCGACTTTTCCGACGATGATTTCCTACTACAAACGGAAATCTTTTCCTTTTGTTCTTTAGACTGTCTTTTTTTCGTTTCATTTCTGGACCTGCTTTCGCACTGCTGATTTCTACTGTTATCCAAGTGTTCTTTGGTTTTCAAAGGGTTTTTGGACGCCCTCCTCCTGTCTACCTTATTTTGAGCAATTCTCGGTTCTCTCGGCCCTTCTTCTGAATTTGTAGCGTTTTCGAATTTCAATTTATTAGCGTTATCCCTAACGCATCTGTTTTCTTTGGATTCGAGTACTTCATCCGTGTTCGTACTACTCTCGGTAGTCGTCGAAGACGTCTCCTCCTCGACTAACAACCTATTCAACCTCTTACAGCTCATAGTTTTCTTGTTTTCCTTATTATAATGACTAGACTTTTTCTCATCCTCCTTGTCCTTTTTCTCGGCACTACCGTTCGTTTTGTATTTGAAAACTTCCGAAACCTTCTGCGGCGTTTCTGTGTACTCGCTGCCCTCGTTCGTGTTCCTCTTGCCCAATTTCTTCTTGGACTTGCCGACGGCTGGAACCAACGCCGGACTCTTATCTGGCTCCGGTTTAATGTTATACCCTTCGCTTACTTGCGGACTATTCTCGACGATTCTCGCCTCGTTAACTGTTGCTTCTTCGACGGCTTCCTCCTGCGTGTTCTGTACTTCATCTCGCACTTGCTGTCCTAACAACCTCAGGTCGAGTACCGGCTGTACGGTCGGACAGGTCAAAACCACCCCGATCAATTGCGCCTTAATCTTTTCCCCGTCGAAGAAAGCAACGAACAACACCAGAACTAACTTTATACATATCAGTGTTACGGTGAAATAATATGCGTACAATTCCCAGAAGGGCCTGGGAATGGCACCTGAGCAAATGGGTATATAATAAGACGGGACGGTGGCTTGAAGGGTGTAATTCACGTTGAAATTACAGCTAGTTTTTAAGATCAACGATCGAACCACCCTGGCCAGCGTGAAATCTGGGGTGAATTCGATGTCGATCTTCCTAGACCCGTTTGGGGGCAGAACAAAGGGAGCGCAATTCAAAACTTTGAAACCGTAACCTTCGCACGGCACGTCGTCTATGCGAAAACTGTGAAAGAATATCGGAATTTCTCCCGTGTTTCTCGTCGTGAACGATCTCTTGATCACCACGTTCTGATTGTAACGGTAACTGTTCTCTCTGTCGCATTCTTTGAAATGCTTGTCGGTGAACTCGAACAGCAACGGCTGCACGGCGCCGGGTTTACGATTGCCGAACCTGAACATCGGCTCGGTGCTTCTGCCGCGCAGCCTCAACATTTCGATTACCGTCAAATTGTTCCTGAAGAAGATAGAACTGCTGAAGTCTCCGACTTGCTCGCCGCGAAAACCCACGGAAAACGTGCGGTTCTCCCCCGGCTTTAGAAAGAGCGGCAAGGTGAACGGATGTACCTTGAAGTTGGACTTTTCGAAAAAATCCGTTTGGTGGAAGTAATCATTCTCGAAGAAAAAGAAACAATCGCCTTTGGACGGCGGAGTGTAAACCGGCAAACCGGTCGTGGGTAGGCCCTCGTACAGAACCTCCACGCTAGGATAAAATTTATCAAGTAGTATCTGCACGATCAAATTGTGGCTGGATGGATTTTTTATGGAGAAATTTCTGTAAGACGTGTTACCCAACTGGGTCAAAGGGAAGATGATGACTGATTTGTTGTCCGGAATGTCGAATAGCAAACTGGGCCAACTCATCTTAACTCGAGTTTTGAACGTGTGACTTCTGACTTCGGATGTGTCCATGCGGAGTGTTAAGTTCTGCCACTTCTTCAAGCCGTTGGAGGTGATGTTGAGGAATCTGTTGTAGAAAGTGTTGAAAAGGTTCAAATCGAAGTTGACTACAGATTTGGGAAGCATCAGAGTCCGAAGCCATTGATCTGAAAGAACGACAGAACGTTTAATATTCATACAATGAACATAAAAGCGACTAAAATATAAATAACCTCATCATTTTGCGAGGCCAATATTAACAGTTTTACATATTTCGATATTTATATGTGATGAGACAAAAGGAGGTCAAAGTGGTATACTGCCCGTAATTGGTGGTCGAGAACTA
Source organism: Henosepilachna vigintioctopunctata (assembly GCA_030704895.1). Lineage (NCBI taxonomy): Eukaryota > Metazoa > Arthropoda > Insecta > Coleoptera > Coccinellidae > Henosepilachna > Henosepilachna vigintioctopunctata. The sequence goes on from JARQZJ010000034.1 coordinate 1,107,326, forward strand.
ATCTCTTTATTCAACTGTATATTAGACTATTTTTTTTAAATATCCTTATTTCATTAATGCATACTATTTCACATGCTCAAAACCTTACTTCTAATAAGTGTGCTCTAGTATCGAAGTAATTCAATTTATTAATATTATAGTAATTCCAAAGATAATCTAGATAAAAGAAAAAACTAAATGGCTGAACAGATTAAATGTCTGAATTGATTGAGATAACCTAAAACTTCAGCTTGAAAGTATGTATACAAATTTGAACTCTAATTGTGTTTTCCTAAATTGTAGTTTTCAAGGAGCATTTTATGAATCCAAATACTGTCACTCTCTATTGGCCTAAAGTTCTGCTGTATAGCCATAAATGTTTCTTATTTCTATGCAAGGTCTCTGCTATATAACCCCCTGTAATTAGGATATGCTTTCAGAGAATCTGTTAGAATTTGCTTAGACAAATGAGAACTATAACGAGCATTACCACATTAAGAATTACATACTTCTCTCTATTCCATTCATTTTTGAGTTATGGCGTTGTTCTGTGGGGAAATTGTGCCAATACCTTGGTAGTTTTCAGGTTGCAAAAAAAAGACAATTCGAATAATGGCAGGGGTTGGTTACTTGGATTCATGCGGACCATTATTTATAAAATATGAAATCATGCCCTTGCATACATTGTGGATATATAACGTTTTTTTAGAAATACGTAGGGATGTAGATACGTTGATCAAACAGTCTGATCTACATAATTACAATACAAGAGGCGCAAATAATATCCAAACAACTAAATATCGTCTAAATATCTAATTTTGGTGTATTAAATAAATATCTATATAAGCATATATTGTAATATCTAATATACATATTAATAAATATAGCGTAAATGAATTTTAAATTTTAAAGTAACACAATGAAAGTAGAAATAAAACTAAAAATCGTTATTTTTCTTATAGTATAGAAAACTGAAGAAATGCTTTCAATATAATACAGAAGTCTAAGAATGAATTGGTTCAGGTCTTACCATAAAGATCTTTATGTAGACCAGCATAACATTCATTGCCACATCCTACATTGGGGTTCAAGTAGAGTTGTCCGACAATCTTGGTCGTATGGGCCATGATGTGACCAGTGTGCCTACAACTTAGACGTGGGTCTGGAGGAAGGCTTACGATGTTTTTTATGATCATTGGTTCATTGAAGGTCGAGTGCACTTTCAGAGGATGAGAACATATTTTACCCTGAAAACAGGCATTATTCTAATTACTATCTACGTTCTAATTACTATCTAAACAAAATATATGCTTTTTCGATATTAAATCTTTATCTTTATTCAACTGTTGATACATTTTGAATTTATTAATTTAAAACACTTTTCATTATGATGTTATAAAAGAAAACTCTAATCTTTTCACTTTATTACAGATAATAAAAGAAATATTGTCACTTATTTCAACTAAGAAAACGAGAGGTAATCGCTTCCTCAATTTGAATCTCATCAGTGTTATTTTTGAGAAAGAGGTATTTCTGGTAATTGAGACTTTTTACTCACCGGAAAGCATTGGTCAAAAACCAGTCTATCTGGCCCTATTTCCAGCTTACCAGCCGCCACTTTGAACTGTACAGGAACTGACAGATTTTCGTAATCGGTTTCTACTTGGATTTCTCCCCAGACGTGACCCTCATTGTTTGCAGTTTGAACTACAAGTTTCAAGATGGCATACTCCCCAGGTTTCAACTGGTTCTTCAACATTTAAAGAACAGAAATCACACTCAGAAAAGTACAGAAGTAAATACACTGTCCATAAATAATCAATCAAATATGCGTAACATATTGAGAAAATATATGATAATACCTATTAACTTTACGTTTTTAGCCCATTATCAAAAGATGTGAAATCTTGAGCAAATCAAGAGTAAAATAAAACTGGTATTGTTCATTTGTGACTTTAAGTAATGTGTAAGGTATGGTTGTATAGTAGATTTACTCATTTCATTTACTTCTAAAATAGAGGAGTTGAAATATTATACAAAATAATAAATATATTTCATTATATACCTACATTCACGTGTAAATAGTACCTATGTAAATAGTACGCAATGAACAGAGGTATACTTGTAAAAGTATTGTCGCCTTTTCTCTATACATACAAAAAAACTTGCTATAAATATTAGTATTAAGTACACATTCCCCTAAACTATTAGATTTTGTAAAAAAAATATGGAATTGGTAGTAGTAAACTCTATTTAGCAAACTAATATACTTTACAAAAAGACAATTTAGACAATTTATATATACAACATCAAACATATTTCGTCCTAGATATTGTTTTTTACAAAATGATGGTTCTCACATAATTTTAGGTTCGGATCTAGACTATTAAATACAATCATTCCTTTCGCACATAAATTATTTAGGCATTTAGATGTACTGCACTTATCAATATAGAAATCATTTTGTTCCCTAGACCTTGTTTGGTAACCATGTACATCTTCAACGTATTTTACACTGTCAAAGATATAGCTAGGAACCTTGCCATATTTTATTTTATAAACAAAGTTAAGAGTTTTATATACTATATGCTGCCTAATATTTAAACAACTTAGTGCTTCTAACATAAGTGATACAGGTGTGTACCTATTGCACTTCAATATAATTCTAAATGCTCTATTTTGGAGCTTTTGCAACTTTTGAATATCATTTTGAGGCCAGGTGTATAATACGGTTGAACAAAAGTTTATATGTGATAATATTATCGACATATACACTAAATACTTTGTAAAGACACTAACATAATTACTTATCCTGCTAAAAAATTTACTTTTCTTGAAATTTTATTCATAACATATCTAAAATGATTTTTAAAACTCAAATTTTCATCGATAATAACACCTAAATACTATATTTCACTGACTTGATCCAATGGTACCTTATTAACTTTGATTTCTATATCATACTCTAATCTAGATAACTTTGATTTGTTTCCGACAGTAATATATTTAGATTTATCAGTATTCAATGAAAGATTATTATCACACAGCCATGTATGGAAACTATAAAGGTCACTATTAATTTTATTAGCTAATTCTTGTGAATTGTTGCCCGCAGTATACAACATCACGTCGTCAGCAAATATAGAAATTTCACAATTCTTTACGTACTTAATTATATCGTTTATATATAAATTAAACATTAACGGCCGTAAAACTGTTCCTCGTGGAACTCCATACTCACAAATTATTGGTTTGGACAAATAGTTTCCGTATTTAACATGTTGAGCTCTATTATGTAAATATGAATTAGTATCATAAAAACTTTCCAGTGTTCCAAAAAATAACTTGGTATTTCGAGTATTTTGAATCAATCAACAAGACATTTTTTTAGAGAACCTTGACATGAAGTACTTACACACATTCGCAAATTTTCGAACGAAGGTTGCAACAGCGCCGTTCTTGGATCGTTCCTTCCACATCCTACAAGAGTGGTGCTCGTTAATGGTATCGAAGTCTTCAGACCTCTAATTTTAATGTTCACTGGGTTTTCGTTTAGAACTAGAAAATTAATTTCCTTTCTTGTGTTGAAGCTGATAAGGCCCACGTCCAACGAGTAATCTTTACTCTTGAAGGGTAGGTACTGAAACGAGAAAAACATAATTAGGTACATTGTTACACAGTAATAATTCAATGTTCACGCAAAACTAATAATGCTAATGATGATCTTTATATAAGTGTTGAACTACTGGTTGGTCTCAGGCAGAATGTTTTCCAAAATGAAAGGTACACTCCTAGCTATCCAAGACCAAATTATTGCAACCCATAATTACCTGGAATACATAGTTATAGACCCACCAGGTGCCGATACGGCCGTCAGACATCAGAGACCATCCATCATATAACAGTGGGATGTCAAATAATTGCACCTACGGAATACAAACAGAGACATGACGTCGTAGCAAAGATTGTCCATCAAGAACTAGCATTAAAATTACACCTTCTACAAAAGGAAAAGGTGCCTAAGTACAACTACAATCTGGAATTAATTTTGGAGAATATCCAAAAGAGCCAGCAAAACTACTTTTATCCGAGGTGGTCATTCTAAATGCAAACTACCTAGTTGAGAAGAATGCAGATAAAACCTCCAAATATCAAAAAGCTCTAAAGTCCGAGTGCAGAGATAGTGACATGTTCATGTCGCTAAGACTGTTCCAATCATCTTAGGGCCCTCTGGTATCATCCCAAAAAATATCATGTCAAACATCAGGACTCAGCGAAAATTTCTACACAGAATTACAGAAATCGGTGCTACTTGCAACAGCATGTCCTGTCAGGAAGTTTCTAGGACTTTTTCCGCCATGGAGACCGACGCCACGGGCCTGATAATTTAATTTAGGAATTAAATTGTCAGGATTTATTTCACTTTTGATAACTTCAAGTGGTGTATTATGTTGTGAAGTATGCCACGTTGTATTGCTCGATGTTTAGTAAGATTTTGAAGATGATCTTCTAATAATATTGTAGTGTTTTTCAAACTTAGCCGCTATTTTAGTAAGACTTAATGTGTGTATTGTGTACACTACGTGTTTTCCCAGCTTCATACCGTATCTTACGCGTACATCATAAAGCTTGACAAAACATATATTTATTAGCTCACCAATTTCAGAGTTCCTTTGTAACTTAAAACCGGTATGGCAACGGTAGATACGTTAGTTTTTAATTCGATGTGGGAATCGATTTGTACGTTTTGGATTTTAACATCCGGTCTGAGATCAATCGAAAAAATCACTCTCTCCTCTTGTTCTTTCAACATCAGAGGCTTGAAGTTTTTAATCTGCAAGAAAATAATCGTCACAATAATCGTGTACAAAACGCCTATGCGAAATATTTCAACTTTTTATACTGTGCGATTTTCTTTAATACTAATTTCGTAAAATTTTCATTTACCTTGAAATATTTAAGTACTTCTTCGCTAGCCGAAATATTTAGTATGCGTATCGATGACTTGAAGTCGTTTTTTAATTTGAAATTACGGTGCAAACTCTTCGATTTGTCGTTTATGAAGTATTTTGTAACTTCGGCATCGAACGAGACTCCACCTTCTAAGACAGTTAGATAGTAAGGAATTTCGGCTATGCCTTTTCCGTTTCTGTATTTCACCGTAATTTTACCTGTCGAATCTTTGTTTTTGAAAGCTTTACGCCCTGAAAAATAAATACACGAACATTCATTAATACCCGAGATAGAATTTTAAAAAAATGGGGTCTACGATATCTCAATGATGGTTCCCATTGTCTGTCTACCTATTTATGAATAATGCTTGATCATCGGACATTAATAATGGTCTCAGCCAAGAACTTTAAATTGCTTTTCCATATACATCGACCTAAACTGGGGATTAGTCAACCATTTTCTACTTTTTTTAATGAAAGTGGAGTAGGTGTAGTTCTTAGCTCTGTAGTTTTAAATTTAACTTGTTAAACTAATTAAATATCTAAACAATGATTTAAAGTTTCGTTTTTCTTTCTATAAACACCTTATAGTTCCAGAAAATATAGACAATTCCTAAACGTCTCCACCACCATTTAGTACAAGCCAATTTGAATATTAATTTAATTTTTATCTATTGAATGAGGTATTATCAAATTAGCTGATAATGTAATTTTCGAAATGCTACTTTTTGTTGATAGTAATAGTAAACAAATAAACTCATTGATAAAATACCAAAATATAGAGAATTCATAAAGAATTATTCTCTTGTTTGACACTGATATGTAAACTGATGAATTTTCACAATATGATTGAAATTTAGATGTTTGTACTTACAATCTAGGGTGATGTTAGCTACATTCACACAAACTCCTTTTGATTTTCCACTGGGCAACACAACTCCCTGTTCGTACTCAATTTTGATTGCCTTAGACCGAGCACTAATGCTCTGTAATTTTATTGGCTTTGCAAAGGGATTGTAGAGGCACAGCTTCTCATGTTTGGGGTGATTCGCACTACCCCCAATGCCAAAATCTACGTAACCCTGCGGAGCGAATATGCCCCCTTTGGGACTTACTTCCACTTCCAAAGGTACAACTAGAACCTCTTCAGTTATGTTCAGCCTTATTCTGGAAAAAGAACAAACTGGAATGACTAAGAGATTTTGATGTATGCATATAGATATAAACATGAAAGTAAGATGTTATGAAATTATATCATAACTCCAGTATTTTTTGATTTATTTAATTTTCACTAAACTTTAGGAACTAAGATTTTAGTACTTAGATGAAAAAATTTCATTTGATAGGAAAAACATTCAATATTTGGTTTTGTGTCTAAAATAAAAGTAAATAAAGGAGATTTCAAGGTAATATTTTTTAGGATGATAGTTTGATATTATTCAACATGTTTACCTAACAAATGCTGTGTGATTTTGTTCAACTTTAGCTGAAAATTTCACTCTAATCACTGCTTTCGTCTCAAATGGAGCGATTTCCCAAATTTTCTTAGGCCCTTCTCGCTCTCCAGTAGGCAGTTCTAGGTGAAAATCTCCTCCACTAGTATAAATTTCTAGTATCTGTGAAGTTCAATGAATATCAACATCAAATAGAGTTTGATTACGACTTGAGTATAAGAATCAGCAGACTACAACATACATACAAAATTAATGTAAAACCAGCAATACATTTCATTCATTAAGATTAACAAAACAAAAATAATTGAACATTTCACTATAATTTTCAACAAAAGAATAGCATGTACTAAATATCATTCACATTTTATTAACTAAACGTCACATAAACATCTCTACCTTTGATATAGAATTTACAATACAGTCAACTTTTCAAAAAACTTTTTATTTATAACATTCTATGACAACTTTTGATGGAAAATAATGCTTGGTGAATGGAAAATAACTTTATAGCTGACACATATAGATGATAATAGTCATTACTTCATAATATTATATGAATACTTGTAATACAAGCGAGTTTTTGTATTATACATTTTAGTATTAAACTTTTATCAGGTTAATTCTGGGTATGCATTATTTTCAATTGCAGTTATTTCTGTATTCTTATGAAAAAGTATGAACTCATAGTTTTTGTTATTAAAATATTCCACAAGTTTAAATTCAAAGTGAATATATCTCATTGAGACAGGAAAAAGTGTTCTTTGCATTCCTTAAAAAACTAGAAATTGTAGTAATACCTGAATGGGTTCCGAATGTGGATTATGTAGGTAGATAAGTGGAGTAAACGTAGCATTCATGGGCAATTTAACACCCACAATTGGATGTAGATAGTACGGACTGTAAACACTCACACCCTTAACCTAAAATAAAATAAAGCTTATAAGGTGTACATTCGATTTTTCACAGCTTCTAACTTACGTTATATTTGAAGTGACCATTAGTTGTGTGAATAAATAAGCAACTCTCAATATAACCTTCTTCTCTTCCAAGAAATACTACATTAAAACTTGTATTTCCCATTGGAGGAATTTTCTGCAATTAAATTTTATTCTAAAAAATTAATAATGGTGAAATGCGGTTAATATGAGTATCATCAACAAAATAAAAACTTATCCAGTAAAAAGTTTTACCCAAAGTTAGTATTATACAATGTCATCATTAGTATTGTAATAACAATTTTTCTATGAAGTAAATAATAAACCACCGCTCATCAAATGATCTGGGACCAGAAAACAACAATAAATACTATTAGAAATACAATTTTTAAAATGCTGCTTTTGAATATATATTAGCATAATGTTGCTTGTAGCTAATATATTCAATACTAATGAACAGCATTGCCTTACCTTATCTTGAAAGAATGAACTATGAAAATGTACAGTGCTTCCAGAAATAGATGTCATATCAATACTTCTATTTGTATCGAAGTTAAATAAATGCACTTTCTTTATATGAGGTACCCCTAATGGCCTACAAATATAATTATATGGGTCGAAATATATCCAATGACAATAACTACTTACCTTTGTCTAAAATCCAGTGTAGCTGGATCGAATTTAATTTGAAATTTTATATTATCTCCAGCATAATCAGATCTGCAATTAGTAAACAAATTGTTGATAAACAAGGAAGACATATGGTCACAAAAATGAGAGATAAAAAACAGGAAGCAGGTGTTATCACACTTGTTGAAATAATTTATATTGTTGTCATCCGTTACCTTGCAATTCTGCGAGATAACTTATCTGAACTCACCGTAATCCTGATGATATCTCCTAGAAAAAAGGGAATATTAAGCATTCCAAAACCTTGATTGACTAATTGAATTTCTTACCCTTTCGATGAAAGAAAAATCATCGAAATATCTCTCGTTGCTGGAAATGTACCCTACGGAAAATTTATTTTACTAAAATTGCTTAATTCAAAAATATTGAAAATTTTTTACCATCGCTGCTATCGTGTGCTGTTAGATGTGTTTTGGTTATTAAACTCAATAATCCCACGGAGAGTATATACCACGGTGTCGAATACTTAGCCATTGTATCATTTACGCGTTGTTTTTTAAAAATTTGATAGATAAATGATGGAAATTACAGTTTTTATAAACAATCTTGAATCGTCTGTCAGTTGGGAACAAAAATATAACCAAACTCTGACAAAAATTCACGTCTTGCCAACGGCAATAAGTGAAGTGTGGGGGTACCAACTTAAAATATCTACCAGAGAGACAAATTGCTTGGAGTCTTAACATCTGAACTATTATTTTTGCAAAGGCATCTTATAGTATTGTCAGTGAGGTATTTATATATCAAAAAATTTATAATGATCATTTTAATGTAATTATTAACATTTTCAGTTTCGATTTCAATTTTCAGTTTTCGATGTTTTAATGAATGTAGTAACATTTTTATGAATGTGTATAATTTGAAAGTTACCTGATATTGTATGTGCTCTTGATTTAAAAATTTTATATCGAGTAGACTTTATTTACACATTTATATAATATAGTGAAATTAAATGAAATGTAAACATAATTTATGTGATTTATAAAGTTACTTATACTAATCGAAAAAGTATTCTTCAGAAGAACATGAAAAATGAAAAACAAAAAATTGCTTACAGCACGCGGTGTTCCCAAGCGGTCACCCATCCAAGTACTGACCGCGCCCGACGTTGCTTGGCTTCAGAGTTCTGACGAGTTCTGGCATTTTCAGCGTGGTATGGCCGTAAACATTTGTTTTATTAATTTTTTAGGACCATAACAGAAAGTTATTATGAAAGATGTAATATTCATTTTTATTATTTCAGTGGACATAAAATCAGTGCATCATTAATTATGAATAAAAATATGAATTCAATCAATTTCAAACTTCTTTCAATCTCAGTTTTTTGGTATTGTTGTTGGTGATACTCATTTTTGTCGGCTTTGAAGAAATTTGAAATATATTGAAGAGTATATTCATTTCCCACCAATATATCTATCCTAATTTATTTCAACTTTTTCATTTTTAAATAGTAACTTATTATTTACTAGGTTAATAGTTAATATTTTAAAGTTTTAATATAATCACTTACTTATCAACTAATATTTGTTATAATAAAGCAATAAATGGAATTGGTTTTCTTAATAAAATTTTGTGTAATTTTTCAATAATAGGTAGGTTTGACTTCAATTCATAATAATCTATATATACTAATAATAATACTAGTCTGTCTAATCGAAGTCCAACCATTGGACAATGTGATTACAGATATTTAAAGCGATAGAGCAAATAAATTATTTTTCAGATTGCTATTTTGAAGTTGGAAATACAACCTTATTTCGTATTGACGATTGCATTGAGTATTGATAAGGTAAGAATTTAATTCAATGTGAATTGATATAAATTGATTGATTTTTAAATGAAACAAAAGATGAATTGTAAATAACCTAAAACAATTCTTTATTGAATTATTACCATAATTTTGTAACCAAGTGCTTTAAAGTTCTTCTGTTTATATAACAAAACAATCAAGAAATTGTTATAAACATGAGAAATTGTTTACATCTTCAATAATTATTTCGGTATGATCCCGAAAAATTGCAAAACTGAATGTTTACGGCCATACCACGCTGAAAATGCCAGAACTCGTCTGAACTCTGAAGCCAAGCAGCGTCGGGCGCGGTTAGTACTTGGATGGGTGACCGCTTGGGAACACCGCGTGCCGTAAGCTTTTTTAAATCTTTTTCCGATAAACTCTACGGTTTATTATTAGTTTCTCTGCGTATAAGTAGCCCCTAAATCTTAGACAAGCCCCCATTCTAGAAATTGCTGCGTAGCTGTTCAACTCAAGTAGAATGCAAATCTTTTCACATCGACAAAATTCTATAAATAAACCAGTCTGCTTTATCTCAACTTGACATGCTACAATGTATTTCTGTGACATACAAAGTCTATATTATAAACAGAATGATAAAAGTATTACTTCAAGTTAGGAAAATCCCAATCTGCAATTATTTCTAGCTTCCTCAACAGTAATGACGATTCATTGAAATTATTTACTCATAGTGTTATTTTTAATAACAAACAATTTACAATTAGGTAATTTAATCTATCTTGTATACACGTGCGCTTTAATATTATAATTTTTGATATGTCATACCAGGTGATACTTAAAAGTACTAAGAAGATATTTTAAGTTGAAAACTCAGTTTTAACTAACTGATTTAATCCATATTTTCAAAATAATAATTGAAATATTGTTACTTTTGATTTTAAGGTTAATGAGTGAGAAGATATTTCAAATATTAAGAAATAATTCATTTATATCTATGCATGAGTAGTGATGTCAAATAATTTAATAGTACAATCAAACTAATAACCGATCCATAGATTTATATATATAAAAAAATGCTAATATCGTATCAGTTGAATAATTTATTGCTCATATCATAACATTATAGCTTCAGTTTGAGCTATGCGAATTGATCATCAAACGGCTTTCATTCAATCACACCTGCTTCTACTTCGCAAGAAGTATCAGCAGTTTTTCGGTATGGCGACAGTGTTACCAACTGCTCAAAAATATTTACCCTTAAAAACCCCTAAAGTCATCACAACTATTTGAAAATGATATAATGCAACGTTAGTAATAATATTTAATTCATAAGTTATCTTATTTTTCCAATAATATTTCGTTTTCCAATGGATGTGCTTTGTATTATATTTGGAAGTTACACAATTAAATGAATTTTTGTGAGAATAGCATTGTGAATTGTTACTAAATTTTGTAACATATAAACATATTTTCTAGCTAATATTGTACAATATTTTGGATAGCAAATTAGCACTCGAAACTTTAGTTCGGATTTGGCACTATGATAATGCTAAAATTTTAAATCATGCTCGAAAGTTACAGCAGTAAAGTACAAATTACAAATTGCAAAATGAAATAAAATAATAGAATTCACTTCAGAGTGGAAGAAAAAAGTCATATAAGAGAAAAAATAATAATCATTGTTCATGATGAACACCAGTACCATTTGTTTTTCTCTAACTCTACTTGTAATACTGCAAATAGACTTCTTCTACAACATGTAGTGACACAATGTGAAAAAATTTAAATTTTGTAATTAACAACTGGAAAATTGAAATTCCTTCAGAATATTTGCATTCACCCACTACTGTTATTAATTTTCTTATATATACCTTTATAATTAGTGAACCTAACCTCAAAAACCTTTGACATTTTGTGCTCAAAGTACATGAAATTCGAAGTTCATAATTAATTAATTTAAACCGCAGAAAAAGGAGAGAGAGGAACTTTCCGTCTTCTCTCGTGCTTGAGTGGAGACGTGTTTCAATTATTTGTTTCTGGGAAAACCACAGAAGACATGCCAATGTCACGACTTTTGTCTTACCACTGAAAATAAGTCACAGAGAGCAGTTCGGCGAAGTGGTAACAAGGTCACGGTTGACGAAACTTTTGTACAATGAACTCCACGTTTTGAATAACCTTACTCTTTGCCATTTGACAACGGATGTGTCATTTTATTTATACATGTTCGATTATATTTATAGCGTCACGTGGAAGCAAAGAATTATGGTGAAAAATATAGAGATATGTTTATGAGGAGAATAACTAAAATATTGCAATAATAAAAAAAATACAAATAAAACGATGAATAACTTGTTTAACTGTTTGGCTTACTAATTGAGATATAATGTTATAATTTTTGGACAACACTAAGTCTCAAACTCCCATAGTTAATGCTTCAAGATTTTAACTTTTGAAGTAACTATTAAAAACAATTAGAGAAAAATAATCTGTTAAAATAAATCCTATATGTCTAAAATATTTTTTAACATCTACTTTTTATGATCCTTCTTTCAATTTCAGTTTTTTCTTCTACTTAATATATACCTATATTTTTTGAGTACTTTTATAAATTCGAAATGAAAAAATAATGTATTCAAAAATATTTCGTTTATTTTCACTATACCAGGGTGGGGTGAAAAGTTTCCGGCCTGATCAAGACATGGCGCCACAAGGTCTACTTTTGAACTTAAATATACTTAAATATTACTTAAATACTTAAATCAGTATTTTGAGGAGCTTGACGAAACTACATACGTTTAAAACTGGTATAATTAAATTAGATCACTGATATGAAAAATTTATCAGTGTTGATGGAGATAATGTTGAAAAATAAAGCAAAAAATTTAAAACATCGTTTTCTTGGTCAGACCGAAAACTTTTCACCCCACCCTCGTACTTATATTTTTGAAATTATTTTGTAAATTTTGAATGGAAATATAATGTATTAACAAAATATTTCATTTATTTTCACTATATTTAGGTGTATACACCAATGAAAACAAAATAACTACTAGAAATACATAATTACAAAGAGAACATTATAATAAGAAATGTAATATCACTATAACAAATCGCAAATTACTCATAGCAAATTAGAATTACAACGGAGTATTAATATAAGAAATAAAATTGTTCTTTTTCCGAAAAGTCAATGAAATACAAATGATGTTCTTTATTTGATGGATTATCTCATAAAATTCATGTTTCTTAATCCAATCCAATAATTAACCTACGATTAAAATAAATGAAGAAATAAAAATAATCTCTTTGTTCTTACTTTGTTTCTCACAGTCAACTTGATTAAAATAAAGTATTATCATCGTAAACTTTTTATAAAATATACAAATTTCAATTATCCAAGGTAAAATCGCAATCTTATACGTTAAGTACGACAATATTAGGTAATGTTCAAACAGACCAATTACTGATTTCAATTTAACGTACTTAATCCATGAATTATTTCACGAAAATCATCTTTGACCTTACAAATACAAGAAGTACGCATATTATAACACTTACAATGACCAGGAACTAGGAAATTGAATTTGGGTTCACATCGATGTTATTTCGGAATTATAATAACAAAACAATAGAATTCCCATTTGCGAATATAAACACGTTGGTATGTACGAGTCCGGTTCAAAAATGATCTCAACATTATGATTGACACAGTCGAAATATATTTCTTCATCATATTGTCGGACTTCCATTGCATATAGATTTAATTTCAAACCTGAAACAAACTATGATTAATTGAAATTTAAAATGGTGAAATTAAACGGATTAAACTGAAAAAGATTAATAATTAGGTAATTGATCTCCTCAGGCTGAAACATAAATATAAATGAAACAAAATAAAAGAAAATAAATTCAAATAGAAATGAAAAGAAATAATTCTTACGACGTTGCGGTTAGTAATGTAACTCTAACCGTTTTCAAGTGAAAACTGTTCTCGGTTATTTCTTTTACCGTTATTCCTTTTCATTTCTACTCAAATTTATTTTATTTGATTTTGTTTAATTCACATTTATATTTCAGCCATCAATACATCAAATGATTTATTAATTTTTTTAGTTTAATCCGTTTAATCAATTTAGTTTTCAATTAATCATAGTTTGTTTCAGAATTTGTAATTAAATTTATAGGCAATGGAAGTCCGGCAATATGATCAAGAATCTACATTGCCAACACCTTTAAACTAAAATATAATTGTTAACTCGTTCTTTTTTCCTACAAAATTCCTAGAATTGTAGCGTAAATTTAAACACCACTAGTGATTAGATCCGGAGAACGCGATGGATTTAATACGCCTTCATTACACAGTTTTAAACACACCATCAAACTGAAAAGTGACAGCAGTTATGAAGTATTACGAGAAGATTACGACATATTTTTTTGTTGACAATCGTGTAGGACAAATGACGAATTCACCAAATGATAAGGAACGATTGAGATCATGGAAATTATAAATTATAAACACGGAGGTTCAGCTTATCTCTTGGTGAAACATTATGTACACTTGGCTTAATTTTCACTAAATATATTAAAAACTCTACATATGTTTCGGGTAGTTAACCCATTATCAAGAGTATACAATGTTACATGTAACATTGTAATACTCTTGATAATGGGTTGGCCGCCCGAAACATAAATAGAGTTTTTGATGTATTAGTGAATCTTAAGCCAAGTGTGTTAATTTTAATTTATTGATTTTTATAAATTGAATTTTGCTAAAATATGTCACTTCATTAATTGATTCCTAGAACAATGTTGGGTTAATTATTAATAACCTATTAATAACTGGAGAACAGCTGTTTTTTTTATGATTTTTTGTGTGGAGAACAGCTGACACAAATTGTCAAATTGATATTTCTGTTTACATTTTTATTGAAATTCTAGCTATTGTGTTAGTTTGTTATTTTACGTGAGTATTTTCAATATTTTAATAATTATTCTGTTATTCGACTAAGATGAAGCCAAAAAACCATGAAAAAATGTTTTTTCTAATGGTTTCGACTTTGTTTTTTATATTTATAAATTTTACCATTACAATGTCGTTCTTCATCTAGGGAATCCTGCTTGATTTTCGATTATCCCCCGTATGTAATTAAGGCTGAACTTGACATCAACCACTCGCACGGAAGATCCGTTTCAGATAAAAACTCGTTTAATTGGCTTAATTATTGTTTAGGTAAAGTAAACTCGCATAAATCTTACGGGAAGCTTCATCGCCTACTTGGCTATGTTAAAAAGGTTGACCGTGGGGTCCAGTTCAAGATTTCAATAAGATATCTCGACACGAACGCGAGAATATCTGCGGTTTGAGGAACATTTTGTTCGTTGTGTGTTTTTCTCCGCGAAAGAAGACATGGCAGGGTTCAGGTTGTGTACAAGTGCCATCATTTTGATACACTGTGGACTATGTTTCGTATTAAGCGAAGGAAGACCACACATTATATTTATTATAGCCGATGATTTGGTGAGTTTATTTTTGGTGATTTAGTCTTGCCCAAAGAGCCCTTAATCTTAGGAATACGCGTAGGGTGGCATGCCTTTGTGAAAAATACGAGTTCGAAAGTAGTTCGAGAAATATAACTTAAATAATTTTTAAAATATAAGTATAAGTATTGTATAAATAATTGTAACAACTTCACTACGTGGTTATCATAAATTTTCATTTAAAACTAAAGGGTGTTTTTTTTAGAGGTATAGAACTTTAAGTTGGCATTACTGTTGAAGATGGCGACCGATTCAACAGTTGAGAAGTGATTTATTCTCAGTTTCGTTTGGCAATTCATCATGAATAGACTCACGCCTGAACAACGCTTGCAAATAGTTCAATTTTATTTCGAAAATAATGGTTCTGTGCGGAATACGTATCGCGCAAATTTTGTATAGCGATGAATCGCACTTCTGGTTGAATGGCTACGCCAACAAACAAAACTGCCGCATTTGGAGTGAAGATAATCCTCCAGTGTATGTCAAAACACTGTGACATCCAGAAAAACTGACTGTTTGGTGCGCTTTATGGGTTGGTGGAATGATTGGTCCGTACTTCTTCAAGAACGATGATGGCCAGAACGTTACAGTCAATGGTGATCGGTATAGAGCCATGATTACTAACTTTTTCATTCCTGAATTGAACAACCATGATGTCCAGGAGCTGCGGTTTCAACAAGACGTCGCAACATGTCACACAGCTCGTGCCACAATCGATTTATTGAAAGACACGTTTTGTGACCGCCTAATTTCCCGTTTTGGACCTGTGAATTGGCCTCCAAGATCTTGTGATTTAACATCGCTAGACTACTTTCTGTGGGGCTATATAAAGTCATTGATCTATGCGGATAAGCCACAAACGCTTGACCATTTGGTAGACGATATTTGCCGTGTTATTGCCGATATATGACCACAAATGTTGGAAGAAGTCATCGAAAATTGGACGTCCAGATTGGACTACATCCGATAGTGGCGGTCCTATGCCAGAAATCATATTTAAAATGTAACGCCACAAGATTATCTTTCGAATAAAAAAAAATTCTTGTCAATCGAATGATCCATCGTTGTTTTATTTCAATTTAAAGTTCTAAATCAACAAATCTTCTAAGCCAAGAGTTTGATTTAAATATTTATTGTCTCAATGAGTAATTATTTGAAACAAATATTGGAAGGTTTACAAAAGTTAACGAACACATGAAAACTTACATAAATCTAACTGAAATATTCGAAAAGGATAAGAAGGAAGAGAATATACACTTTCTACATTCTTCACACAGTTTAAAATTTTGCACTTTTCTTCTCTAAAATGTCTCTAGGATTTGTGAAAATCCTAATTTTGTGATTTTAGGAAATGTTCTTTTAGGATTTTTCTGGGCAAAGTACCTCTAAAACAATAATCTTTGATAAAATCATTAGATGACGAAATATTCTTAGAATTATTAACCGAAACAACTCATGAATTATTGTGCATTTATACAATAAACAACATGTATATGAAGTCTTGAAAATCTACGATTGAGACATCAGTTACTAGAATGACGTATTTTCCCAGAATTATAACACCAAGACATTAATTGAAGCTACATAAAAATAAAATATTGTGTTATGATTAACATGTTAATTGAAGAAAATCATGCTTCGTTCAACGAATTAATTTACATTAATTAGATGAGTGAAAAATTTTGATCTTCTTTTCTGTTTGACGTGCATTCTTCCCAAGTTACGAATCAATAGTAGGTAAATAAAAAGTTCAAATCAAGAAATATACTAAATTCATTTCTGATATATCGTATTGTTACTTTGAAAATATTATTATAATTGGACTTATTAAATTTTTTCTACCTATCAAATATAATAGGTAGCAGAATATGTTTATATTGTTTTTGATGACTACTCAATTTTTTTACTGATTACTGAGTAGGTCCAATTTTGCGTCACTTTTTCGAGCATATCGGCCTGTATCCCACGAATTACGCGTGTTATGTTATCCTGTAAGCCTTCAATCGTGTTTGGCTTGTTCACATACACTAACGGCTCCACATAACCCCACAAGAAATAATCCAGAGGCGTCAAATCGCATGATCTTGGCGGCCAATTCACAGGGCCATTTCGATAGATAAGCTGCTAACCAAATTCATCCTTCAACATGTCCATTGTTTCACGAGCTGTGTGAAATGTGGCACCGTCTTGATGAAACTACATGTCAACCAAGTTCAATTCGTCCAACTGGGGCAAAAAAAAGTTGCGTATCATGGCTCCAGCAAATAAACCACAACAAACTGTCGTTTTTTCGGGATGCATCGAAATTATTGTATGGCATGTGGCTGTTCATCACTCCAGATGCGACAGTTTTGTTTATTTACATATCGGTTAAGCCAGAAATGACCCTCATCGCTGAACACAATTTTTCGATAAAACAGCGGATTTTCATTAAGCTGTTCTAAGACCCATTCACCAAAAATTAGACGTTGTGGTAGGTCATTCGGCTTCAATTCTTGCAGAAGTTGAATTTTATAGGCTTTCAAACCCAAATCAACACGTAAAATTTTCCATGTGGTTGAGTAACATATGCCCAATTGCTGAGAACGGCGACGAATTGACATTTCACGATCCTCATTAGCACTGTACGCTACGGCTGCAATATCCTCTTCAGTACGCATTGTACGCATGCGAAACAATGGTTTAATGTCCAACAAAGTAAACTTGGTGAGAAATTTGTTGATAACATCACGAAATTAACAATTTGTAATCGTTGCTCGTTTGTAAGTCTTTTATGATGAAATGGCAGAGTATACTGCAAACTTTTCACTTTGACAGATGACGTTTGGATGCCATTACCAACCAGTGCCGCCAATCTGAAAAACTTAACTCTTAAAAAATCACCCTTATATACACATTTTTGGAAAGTTTTGGCCCATCTCAGTATTTTAAATTTTTAGATTGAAAAACTAAAGATCCGGTTAATGTTCGGTGTAAAACAAAACTGTACTTATCTTAGAAAAAAACAATTAGGAATATAGAACTAAAATAAATGTAGGTCATTTTGTTTTCTTTGTTGATTGTTTCTATGTTCGATATTCTATGATATGTCATACATACATCTTTATTTACTGAATGACGTAGTGTGTTCTACAAATTAAATATTCTGAAGTTTGATCTTGTCTTTGACATTGAGCAATGGTCTTGTTAGACCTTTTGGAAACTACAAAAGAAAGATATTTTGATAAATTCTTCACACATTTTAATATAACAATTATTCTGACTGAAATAACAGGTTACATTTTGTAAATATAAACGTAGTCATGAGGATTCAAGTATTATAGAAGAACCTTATTAGAAACCTCACGAGGGTAGCTAACCCATTCGAAAAAAAAAATTAATATTTATCTCACAGGGTTGGAATGACGTCAGCTTTCATGGAAGCAACCAAATATTTACTCCGAATTTAGACGCATTAGCATACAACGGTATCATTTTAAACAGTCATTATGTCCAGTCGATGGGCACTCCATCCAGGGCAGCACTTTTCACAGGAAAATATCCGACGAAACTTGGTGAGTACTGCGACATTCTCAAAAATGGAAAATATCCCTTTAGAAATTGGAATTCCTTGATAATCTTGGTTTTTCACGTAAAGTATCAATGATATATTTTTCATACAAAAAACGAAAAGAGAATAGGTTTATTTCATTAAAAGAGAATAGGCATTTCAAATTCATATACTTCATAGTTCCACTTTATAAGTAAGAAATACTGTTCTTAAAAATATAACCTCTGTTTACATAGATTTGAACAATGCTATAAATTGTAGCATTACTGTAAATTATACTGTATGCACTACACTATTTATATTCTGTATTTATTTTCCATATACCTACAGGATATACAGTATTCTGCATAATATACAAACTTATATAACTGCATACAGTATACTGAATACTATATACTGTATACAGTATAGTGCATATATTCTTTAAAATAATTTCAAATAGATCCACTTTCACAGTTTCGCTCTATAATTTTTGAATATTGACTTTAAAAAAAAATATAGTCTGTGTTTACATGAACTCGAATATTACTGTAAATTATACTGTATGTACTACACTATTTATATTCTGTATTTATTTTCCATATACCTACAGGATATACAGTTTTCTGCATAATATAGAAACTTATATTGTATACAGTATACTGAATACTATATTCTGTATACAGTATAGTGCATATATTCGGTAAAACAATTTTAAATAGATCCATTTTCACAGTTTCGCTCTATAATTTTTGAATACTGACTTTAAAAATATAGTCTGTGTTTACATGAATTCGAATAATACTGTAAATTATACTGTATGCACTACACGATTTATATTCTGTATTTATTTTCTATATACCTACAGGATATACAGTTTTATGCATAATATACAAACTTATATTGCATACAGTATACTATATACAGTATACAGTGCACTACATACTATATATATTCGTATAACACAAGAAATACTGGAAATTAATATTTTTGGCTTAGTTGTGGGTATTTCTTAGTCGTTTAGACGTTGGAATGACATAAAAAATCACCTAACACGACAAAAATCGCTCAAAACAAGGAATTCATGACCAATTACATCCCTGTCTCTATTCCCAGCTTCGTCTCGCATTTAACGGATTTATTCCTACAGGAATGCAGGGACCCTCTATCGAAGTGGCCGAAAGCAGGACTCTCCCTGAGGCGAAAATATTGCCGCAATATTTCAAGGTGAGTTGAACACTGGTTCCCTTTTATCTTCACATTTCTTTTTCGGGAGACGAATTTATTAATTAGCAAGCAAATAAACGAAAAACGGGTCTTTTAATTCGAGTGTTGTATTTCGTTCCTTCTTCTGGAAACTGAAGAGGAACTTTAGCGGAGAAAACATAATTAATTTTTCCGACTTATCACTCAGAGATGCGAAGGGTGACATTTATTTTGGCTACTTGAGAAGAGCGAAACGAAACCTCTTCTGTGTAATTTACCGGAAATTTTATAATTAATATGCCTTGTTAGTGAACGTCTCTGAAAGAAATGTGACTGAGATGAAAGGAATGAAATTCGTGAATTTCGTCACTGTGGTCAAATGTCTTCACTTTATTGATATAGATCTATAAGTCTATGCGATATACTTTCTCTATGTCCTAAGCGTACATACCTACTGAGTCTATACGATAACCTGTTCAATGTCCCTAACCGTGTATATATCACAGATATATTCAGTCTTTGTATAGTACTTCTCTATGTTCCGACCATACCCACGCATATCTAGTCTATGCGATATACTTTCTCTATGTCCTAAGCGCACATACCTACTGAGTCTATACGAAACACTGTTCTATGTCTCTAACCGTGTATATATCACTCTCTGTGTTGTACTTCTCTATGTCCCGACCAGAACCATGCATATCTAGTCTATGCGATATATTTCCTATGTCCCGATTTTATACATAAAATTGTTTCAATTTTATTTCTATTTGTCTACTGTTTTCACTTTATAAAAAATACAATTGAATGAAAAAATACCTAATGATTATTCATCTGAAATTTTCAATCGCCTTGTTATTTAATAAATTCACCGACCAGCTTTTGTGAGCTGAAACAAACAACAGTATCAAAAATCAAAAAATTTGGCAAAGAACGCTTTTTTGAAAAAGTAAGAAAAGGTTTTTATAAAATTAACAAGAAAATTACAACTTTTCACCGTAGAGTTGTAATTTTCATCGAACTGCATCTAATTCCTTCGGTCTTTTTGTAATAATCATTTTATTACATTTAAGCAATGTAAAGTCTTAGTTGAGTTCTCCATTTCCGAACGCCCTGTATATATCAATACACTTAAGAAGTTTGAAACTGCAAAACTTATAAATTGAATAGATAGTCTTCTTACAATTTCTTTCAATACAACAAAAAATCTATAAAGACATTCTACTTGAAAAAAGGTTAAATTCTACCCTGTATTTATTTAGAAATTCTTGACACATATGCCTTTTCCAGTATTTGTGTAACCAATTACTTGACCAAGTTCGGCAAAGTTCACGGACAATTTGGCTTCCTCTTTCATTTCAAAGTTGGCGCTCGGTCAAACTTTCGATCTAACGTGTTTTTTTGTTCTATTTTTTCCAACGCCTTACCTGATCCTGAAATTGTATTCAGCAAAGCGTACTAGATTTTTCTATTCTGAATTTCTAAAGCTTCATTGCTATCACGCAACTTGAACAAACTATTTTTGTCTCAATACAGTTGACATTTAGTCTAACTCAAGTTTTAATGATGCTAATTTATGAAACATTTTCGAATGAACGATGTGTATTTTTCGAAACCTACGTGAGAACACGTGAGATAACAAGGTGCCCTTCAACTCAAAAACAAAGAAACATTTACTTGTGATTGTGCATTTCTTATAACACCAAACATCGATTATGACGATTTTTGGCAACATTGTACATCTTAAAAATGGCGCGATATTCAAATCTTTCATGAGTTTTGTGACGCCTACTACTCTTACTAATATTAAAGTATTCTCAGAAAATTTCGTATTTAAGTTCTGAAAACTTCTTACAGAAAATGGTGGAAAGAGGAAATAACTTCGAAACTATACTTCCAAGTAACGGTAAAAAACCTTTTGAAGTATAATGATACCCTCAGTTACACGATTTTTAATGAAAATGCGATTTCATTCCCTTTCCTAAGATCGCTTCTCATCATTTAAACGTATTTTCTTACAGGAAATGGGATATTTGACCTATTTAATAGGGAAATGGGACCTGGGACATTCTAGATGGAACGCTACGCCCACGTTTCGAGGATTTGATCATCACTTCGGATATTTGAACGAATACACCAGCTATTACGACTATCTTTCAACATGGACGGTAATATATATGATTGAAAATCAAGAGAACTTTGAAAAATGACACCTGACATTTTAGTATTATTTTGGGAAGATCTCATCAGTGTTACCAACACATTTTCATTTGAATATTTTCATATTTCTAACACTTGCTTTACGCAATACTTTTTAGTTTCTTAAGCGAAAATTTAGTCAGTTTTCTACAGTTTTAGAGTCTAAATACCTCTACGTCACTCATAACAAAAGATGAAAGACATGCTTTACATTATATTATGGTAGAAATCGTTCAATCAAATTTCTTTGAATACATTTGATAAAAACGAAATAAATACTGCCATTTGGATAGATGTTGTCATTGCTGTTCGTCTAATGTGAAATGAAAGATTCCTGACATTTCTACACGTTTTTTACTTCCTTATTAAATCCTCGGTTACGTAACACTGATGAGGTCCACTAGAAAAGTTGTTCGTTTTTGTGAATAATTTTGATTTTATTATACATTACTCAGATGATCAAATTTTTAGTAATTCGTTTTCGAACTCATTTGGTCAGATTCTTGGATATCTTTCAGTTAAAGTATATTTGTTTACAGTTTAATGGAAAAGATTATACGGGCTTCGACCTGCGCAAAGATCGCGACCCCTCTTGGGAGACTGTCGGTAAGTACGCCACTGACGCGTTCACGGAATACGCGACCAACGTCATTCAAGGTCACGATCCCACCAAGCCGCTGTTCCTGATGATGTCCCACTTGGCAGTGCACCGAGGGAACGAGGGAAAACCACTAGAGGCCCCACAGGAAGCTGTGAACAAATTTAAACACATTGCGGACGCAAACAGGCGAACTTATGCAGGTAGGATATGTCGAGCGATGCTTCTACCATGGGCGTAGAACGGATTTGGGAAACGGGTCACCTCGAACTGAGAATGATAGGAAAATACGAACTGGTTTACTATCATTTATAAATAAGTTGGCAAATATATGATGAATAAATCTCGTATTTCTAAATAATACTATTAAACAGTTGATTTTACTTTGTGATCTGAAAATCTATTTGAACTTTGATAAATGACATTTCGAGAATAATTCAATGTGCTAACAGAGCCTCAATATTGAACCCACTCAACTCATTTTGGTGTGCACTCAAAAAGTACGTTGGGTTATATTCATCAATAGATTGAAATGAATAGTTTCTGAACTTTCCTATATTATCTGTATTGGACGAAATATCTAGGTTACCTGTAGATATAAATGAAAATGTAACGGATCTCTGTGTATACATGGAAAATATATGAGAAAAAATAATATTGAGACCTTCATCAATGCAATAACATCCAACGCAATGATTGTTGAAATTTTAGTCCATTTGTTTGTTTATCTGGTTGTCTGTGCGTTTGTGTACATAAATCTCAGAAACGGCTCACCTGATTTAGATGAGATTTTCACTACGGTATTATAGAAAGCTTCGCTTAAAATTTATTGTTTGTTTCATGTGCATAGCTTCATAAATAAAAAGTTATGCCAATTTAAAGAATCACGTCGTACATTTGTTAAACCATCTGTATCTATCTATTCTTTCTCTGTTCAGTAGCATTGACTGATATTTCACTAAACTTCATTATAATGGTCTATATAAAATTATATATACCTATATACCACCAGATTATATAAAATAATAATAGAATATAAACTTAAATTCAAAGACTTGAACTTATGATTTACCCTTTATTGACTACATGGCATGACGCGTTTCGTCGCTACAAACGACTTCTTCAGATGCTTCTTTGCCATGTAGTCAATAAAGTGTAAATCATAAGTTCAAGTCTTTGAATTTAAGTTTATATTCAATTATAATGGATTTACATCAAGTAAACGCCAACACTATTAAATAAATAAATAATAATAATAATAAGTCTTTCTTTTATAAGTTTTTATGTAGGTAAAAACACCCAGTTACAGGAAATATTAAAAAAATATATATAGTATTAATACCTAATGATATACTGCAAATGTTTAAAAAAAATGATTGAATATAAACTTAAATTCAAACACTTGAACTTATGATTTACACTTTATTGACTACATATCATGACGCGTTTCGTCGTTACAAACGACTTCTTCAGATACTTACAGATTAATGATTCTGTACATTATTCTGTACAAACGCACTTCTTCATATACTTACAGAATAATGATTCTGTAAGAAGTCGTTTGAAGAAGTCGTTTGTAACGACGAAACGCGTCATGCTATGTAGTCAATAAAGTGTAAATCATAAGTTCAAGTGTTTGAATTTAAGTTTATATTCAATTATAATTGATTTACATCAAGTAAACGCCAACACTATTAAATAAATAAAAAATGATTATCAACAAGATAAATAATTATAATGCATAACAGACAATAATAATATAGCTATACTTCAAAATTCGCTATACATATATCAAAAGATTGCAAGTAAACTCGACCTATGAAAGCAAATAAGGCACTGTTGGTATCGCATTTGTCAGACACATCCTCGAATAGCGAACACATAAATCTAATGGGTGATTGTACGAGGGAATTAGTTTTCGGAGCACCCAATGAAAAAAAATTATTTGATCGTCAACATTGTCTAGGAACATGAAAATCAATTGAGCCAATAAGTCCATAAGTCCCTGCCAACTTCTAGTGATTTAGCTCCAAACCTGTTTAACAGATCAGTTTGGTTATATCCTCTGGCCGGATAAACGTGATATTCCCTTTTATTAGATATTTCAGAAATTTTTGTTGTATCGATTCTAAATATTAGATTATATAGATCTATATATGTACTAGACGACGCTTTGCTATATAGCGATGAAGTAACAAAAATATGTATTTGCTAAAGAAGCCGCCCGAACTAGTAGATAGTAGCGTCCGGCGTCGTAGATGAAAGACTGTTTTAACTAGACATGGAAGTGGAGTGATGACTCATCACTGACAGTCGTGACAGGTTGAGAGCGGTAATCTTTTCAACATTGAATTATATCTAAATACTTAAAACAAAGACTGTTATGTATACCAATGTTATGATTGTGAGATTGTATTAATTTTATTGCGGTAATTAAAACATCAATTAAGTTAAGCTAAAAGCTATCCCTCCGTTCCTTGACTGTCCGATAAGTTAGCTATTTATGAAATGAAAAAACTACGTTATTCTTTCTAGCATGTCTCAGTTCGAAATTAAATGAATCAAATCAAGAAGATTACTGATATGCACTGATGAATTTTCAATTTGAAAAATTATAGATTTCTGTAATTTGAGTTTTTTAGTCCAATGTTTAAAAGACGTCCTGATAAGCAGATAACAAAAAAGCCACTACTAAACTTGGTGAACATCGTAATGTAATCATAAAAAGAGTAAAACAGAAGAGTTTGATGTTTCCATAACATTTATTCTATATTTACAAAGAATTGGTATCAATTTTTAGACCATTATTGTTAGTTTCTTCAGAAAAGTATTCTCAAACATTTGGGAAGCACGCCCATGTGTTACTACATCGTTAAATGAATCTTTTCATCTTGTCGATTTTCACTCGACGTGAAAAACGCGTAGAATGTAGGTTTGTTTTATTGTTCGCACGAAGGAAATGTACACAACCTGTAGAATGGAAAGGGATACGAGAATTCAATTACTGGTGTCCTAACGAACAGCTTTAGTTACAGCAAAATTTCAGGAGAAATGAAAAATCCACTGTCTCTGAAATTCAACTAGAAAGGCTTTTCCAGGGAAATTCTACGTGACCACGCGTATTCATTATCGATATTTTCTGAATTTATCGTTCCGTCAATTAATGCTGGCTCAAATTAGAGTTTTGAGAATAAACCCGTCGTTAATTTTATGCGCAGTTGAAATAGAATTCAATTCAATGAGATGTATAAGAGGCTTGTTCGAAAAAATGGTGAATTTTCAATTTTTTCGAAAATTATTTATTTATTCATCAACATCCATTATATTCCTTTCAAAGTAATCCCCCGCCAAAAATAATGCACTTATGCCAGCGCTTCTTCCTTGAGTACACAGGTAGCAAAGTGACGGTAATATGACGTGTATATTGGTTTCACTATGTGAGAAGTGGTGTCGAAATGTCACAGCCTCAAGACACCATTTTGAACTGTTCAAGAGACGAAATTAAATTAAGTTTTTTAGGTATTTAGAATAAGAAAATAGTACTTTGCGCTGACGAGATCTGCTTTCATCATATGAACGTCAGTTAACCGACGTTAATAATACGTCATTCAATGGTTGAATGTCGTCGCTGACCAAAATTGATCGAAAATTGACTCTAATTAGACGTCATGTTAAAAGCTTGCTTCATGAGAAGTTACTTCTGAAATGCGCTTTTGTGGATGGCCATCAGCTCGTTCTTCCACTCCAACTTTATCTCATCACTTGTGGCAAAACGCTTTGCTTTCATCGGTGTTTTCAGTTTTGGGAATAGCTTTGATGTCTGAGCTGATGCATTATCGTGATGGAGAATCCATGATTTGTTCTACCACAAAACCTATTGTTTGAGCCATATTGCTTCAAGAAAACGTTGCAAAACTTTCTTATAGTGTTCCTTATTAACCGTACGACCTGTTGGTATAGAACTCTTGGTGCACCACGCCGTTGTAATCGAAAAAAACAGTGAGCAAAACTTTCCCATTTGATCTAACTTGGCGTGTCTTTTCGGTCTTGGCTCTTCTGGCCGCTTCCATTGGTATTATTGGGCTTTGGTTTCGACGTCATAACCATGTATGCACTTTTCGTCGCCAGTTATGAGCTTTTTGAGCAAATGAGGATCGTCGTCGACGTCATTTAACAACTCCTGAACTATATTAATGAGACGTTGCTTTGCCTCAAAATTTAGCAATTTCAGAACAAACTTCGCTTCGCAAAAAATCCGAGAAAATTGCATGGTATGATCCGATTGATATGCAAAAATCCACTGCAACTTCGCTAATAGTGATTCGACGATTTTACAAAACCATTTTCTTCACTTTTTCAATGTTTTCTTCGCTTGTTGCCGTGGTTGCAACTCCAGCACGCTGATCGTCATCAACATCTTCCCGGCCTTCTGTAAAACGCTTCTTTGAGACAAAGTAAACTCACTGAATTCCACTGTCAACATTTGAAGTGCATTGGAACACTCTTTTCCATTTTTAACGTAAAATTTAATACAGATTCTTTGATCAATTTTTTCAAAATTAAGAAATCGAAGAAACACAAAAACGTGTCTAACCTTTTCTTAAAGAAGTACCTTTAACCTTTTTCTTATGTGTACCAAATTAACGAAAAAAAAATTCGATAGTAGAATGTATACAGCCTGGGATAATTCAAAATTCATGTTTTCTTTTGAACAGACCTCAAATATTTTGAACAACTAGGCTTCGTTTGCAGTTCATTTTTAGGTTATAGATTTGAAAGTTCGCATAGTTTTGACTTTGCAGTTAGATCAAACATCATTTAATATCTTCATTAATGAACTCATATAATCTACAAATTTAATCGGTCCATTTCGAGAAAAAACTTGTCAGCAGGAAATCATGGTGATATATCCTGATCATTATACCGTTACAGTAGCTTGAGGTTATTGAAAAATTGGTTAGAAAAACTTAATTGCAAAGAATACGAATTTAATTCGAGTGAATTGATGAAAAGTTGATATTTTCACACCAGAATCAGAAAAAGCCAATGTGTAGGGAATCTGTATGGCCAACTTTAAAAAATCCATTCAGATAGCTGCTTGGTTTGATTGATCGAAGATTTCTATGGTAAGAATGAGAGACGAATGGAAAAAAATCGCATTATTAATAAATGATATTATTGAAAATTTTTGACGAACTTCTAAGGGTTCCTTCCTCATACTGAGGTTTGTCCTGTGATTTGTGCTGCAAAAACTACGGTCATTGAAGTTATGGTTTCAACCAAAAGCCGAATATCGATAAGATATCCTAACGTAGTTTAATTATCCAGTGAAAGAGCAGAGTTTTTTCACTAATCTGCGACAATTGTGGACATCTCAGGTAGAAATCTTTTAATTTGCAATCACTTGGAATGAAATAAGGCAAAACTCAAATTACTCTGCATGATTTCAAAAACTCAATGGTGATATTCCAATGGGTTCCTCCATACTATTTAGCCAGAAGAGATACTTTGTATTGAATGTTAACTGATATTCAATTTCGCTAGGATCTTAGCTCTTAGGGTAATTTGAGGACTATTAATATTTAACACCTTAACTAAATTGGGGCCTATCCCAACTCCCAACTAAAATTTTCTACATTCGACTATCATTTTCATCTCGTTTTTTGCAGCCATGGTATCTAAGCTAGATGACAGTGTTGGCACCATAGTTCAAGCTTTGACCAGCAAAGACATGCTACGCAATTCCATCGTCGTTTTCATTTCCGACAATGGCGCCCCTTCCGTTGGCCACCTGCGTAATTGGGGTTCCAACTATCCTCTACGTGGAGTTAAGGACACCCTTTTCGAAGGCGGTGTCAGAAGCGCCGCATTTGTGTGGAGTCCTCTCTTGGTGCAACCGGGTAGAGTTTCCAATGATCTAATTCACGTTACCGACTGGCTCCCTACTCTTTTTCAAGCTGCTGGAGGAGATGCAGGTTCCTTAGACTTGGACATTGACGGAATCGATCAGTGGGCCAGCCTGGTCTACGATTTTTCTTCTCCAAGAAGTGACATTCTGTTGAATATAGATGAAAAAACGAGGATTGCCTCCTTGAGGCTGTCCAATTGGAAATTGATTGTGGGTGAGTTAAAGTTGATGATGTTGATCAGAGTAAAATTCTCCACATATAATCATCCCTTCATACACCAAAAATTCAATGTTTTATTAAATAAACTTCTTGCAAGAATCTGAATATTTTATCGAAATTTTACAATCGTTAAACTATCACTCAACAAAACTATAAAAGTGGTAAGTAGACCGACTTCTAGGATTTTATAATAATCGGAAATTTCTATTCCAGTTATTTTACTATCACAATAGTAAAATCCTGCACATATGTGGTCTAAAGTCAAACCACATACTCTGCATTTTAAGAGGTTAGAGATTTTAAATTTCCACATTTGAAATTATTATATTCTTTTTAAAATTACGATGCAAGATGTCGCGATTTTTCTACACCTGGAAGAATTGAAGAATGGTTAAAGTATTGTTCTCATATACGTAAATTGACATTTCTTAGCAATTGTCTTGAGTTCAATTGAGAATTCATTCAAACATGCAAAAAACAGAGTACCATACGTCTAGGACTTGACATGTTTATCCTGTTTCATTTGATTCTAATGATACAATAATGAATCAATAATTGAGTTATATACATTGAGCATAGAAGCATATATTTCGAAAGAAGATATTTTGTGTTAAATATGCTTCAAAAAATGTATGTGTTTAATGATCATTTTAGATTTGACAACTGTTTCAATACAAGTTTTCAGGTTGAAAACAACGAAAATTTCTTAAGGCAGTCTATCACGTGTATATTCCTCTTGAAGTAACAAAAAGAGTTAAATTTTAATAATTACCGCCACGAATTTTGATCACAAGCATCAGACGTGGGATTACATTGTGTTTTCAGTTGTTGAGTACTTTAACTTAGCATGGTTAACATTGAGCATCAGACGTGGGATTGAATTTTTTTCAACCGGTTTCTTACCAGCTACAAATACTCCAAAAAACACATCTAAGCTCACGCAAGATGCTCTGAACCGCTGTCGGAAAATCATCGAATCATCCTATCGTGAAAACTCAACCATGTGCGAACCGCGATAAAAAACATTTATACACAGATTTCCCTGGAAAAGCGGAGCTGTTACGCGCGCGCCATCGCTTCCGCAAACACATTCAGTAAGCAACTTGTAGGAAAATCGGATAAACATTTCCATTTCACAGTAAATTACTATTTGTGGTTTTCCAAATTAACCTGCACTTACAACCATTCAGCGATAAATTGAAAATCGACCACGCGTTTCCCTGCTTTCTCATCTGTGTTAATTAAAATCGCTTTCTGGAAAATCTCCGAAGGAGATCGAACCTAGAACGCGGCTTTTCCGGGCCAAATTGATTATCTTATCGTCTTTTCTTATTAGATAATGTCCCGTAATCCGTCTGGCGTTGAGGTCTGGTTAGATTGAACGTATAGTTTGGTCGGAAAAGGGGCAAGGAAAATTCAGTGGGGTGATAGAAAGCTTGCAATCTATTTTGTGTAATAAATTCAACCACTAAACTCAATTTAACGGTTAATAGAAATTTCGAGTTAACTTCATTGTTAAACGAAAACAACTGATCATACAGCAGAGATTTGAAGGCCATAACTTCATTGAGATTTAGTTATAATATATATAAAATATATATTAAATGAGGTTAAATACTTAACAGTTAACTAGTAAAGATAGTTAGGTATGTTGAATACACAGAGAAAGCTTTTAAGAATTAACATGTATCTATATATTGAAAAGTAAAGTTAGAGCTTTGTACATTTCAAGAAAAACTTGAAATCTTTTCAGGAAAATTATAAACAATTTTTTCTTCTAGGTAGTAGCAACAACGGTTCTTATAATGGTTACTTTGGTGAAGCGGTACTGACAAACATCCGGGAACCTGGTTACGACTTTTCGGCAGTATACAACAGCCAAACCGGGCAAAATATCAGGAATACTTCCTATAGTCCGATAGAAATAGACGACTATTCGAGAATAAGGAACAGAGCTACGATAAGATGTGCCCCAAATGGGGAAAAAAACCCCTGTGACCCTTCAGGTGAGTATTTCACATTTCCACATATTAAAAATAGGCAAGAAACTCAACTTGAAGATATTTTTAATGTTTTCACTCAAAAAATTTTCATAGGGCATTATCGTGTTTATTTCGAAGAAAATACATTTTCGATATTTCGAAGCATTCTTTTGCTTTATTTTTCAACATAATCTCCATCAACACTGATACATTTCTTATAACGGTGTTCTAATTTAGTTATACCAGTTTTAAACTTAGATTTGTCAAGCTCCTCAAAATACTGATTTATGGTTTCGATAATTTCTTCGTTGCTCTCAAATCTTTTACCGCCAAGCCATTTTTTGAGGTTAGTAATCAGGTAATAGTCGCTGGGGGTTAATTCTGGAGAGTTGGGAGGATGCGACATCAATTCAAACTTCAATTCGTGGATTTTGGACGTGGCAACAATCGTCGAATGCGCTGGTGCGTTATCGTGATGAAACAAAATTTGTTTCTTTGCCAAATGAGGTCGTTTAATTGGTACCTCGTCCTTCAAACGTTGCAATAAGTTTGCGTAGTTTTGACCAGTGATGGTCTTACCCTTTTCAAGTTCATCAATGTATATAATTCCTCTCGCACATCAAAAAACAGTAGCCATAACCTTGTTTGCCGATAAATTGACTTTGCCTTCTTTGAAGTTGGTTCCCCCTTTTCCAACCCACTGTTTCGACTGTTCTTTATTTTCAGGAGTGTAGTGGTGAATCCAAGTTTCATCAACAGTTATGAATCAACGCAAAAATTCGTTTGGAGTACGCCTATACAGCGCCAAATTTTTGGAAGAAATATTTTTTTGTCTCAGTTTTTGGTCGAGCAATAGCAAACGAGGCACCCATCTTGCACACAGCTTTTCCAAGCTCAAATGGCTGTGCAAAATATTTTGCACACGTTCAGCTGACATCCTACAGGACTCAGCTATCTCATGCACTTTCAATCTGGGGTCTTCCAATATATTTGATGGATTTTCTCAATAATTTCTGAAGATGTAGTAATAAAATTTTCATAGAGCATTATCGTGTATACTTTGCTAGGAACTCAGGAAGATAAAACTTTTTGAATCTATATATAATCGATGGAATAGGTATCTATTATACGAGTATGATAGTCAAATTAACTGTGCTTAAGTTAAGTCTGGATCTGTTTCGGATTTTGATCCATCTAGAGCAACAAATAATTAGTAGATGGCAACAAAACACTTCAGGAGATTAAAGGTGTCTTTTTGAAGCATAGAGAGCTGCATGAAAAAAAAATCATATTATAGTGGCGCCCTCTTCAATTTGGTATCAAAAGTACATCAGAAGTAAGTTATCAAAGTTAAGAGAGCGCTATTAGAGAATGTTCTTATTTTTTATACACCATTACATGGTCTTAGAGTGCGCTTTTATTCTACAATAGTCATTTGTTACTACTTATCAGGAAAATGTAAAAACGATTAATTTTTTTAAGCCAAATCTAATCTATTCTAATCCATTTCAGTTAGTCCTGTCTGCCTGTACGACATACCTAGTGACCCGTGCGAAGAAAACGACCTGGCGAAGTTCTTTCCAAGCGTGGTGCGGCGATTGAAGCGTTCAATGGTGGAGTATCGCAAGGACTTGTTGCCCCAATTCGAACAAGTCTCGGACATAGAAAGGGCCGATCCGAAACTTTTCGAATACGTTTGGAATCCGTGGCTCGATTGATGGACGAGCGCATCTTAATTGCTTAAATTATTTAAATTCGAATCTCGCAGATCAGACGTGGGATCTCGGAATGCGGAGAGTAGGAGAACAGTTTTTCATTTTCGCGATTCACCTCAACCGCGTGAAATTTATCGGTGTTTATCCGACTTCCTGAGAATTGGGACGTCATATTTGAATTGTGTTTGGACAGTATATTATTAAAATACTCATTAGCCTCAGACGCTTAGAATAGTAGCAATAAATAACACTAAATCATAGCAAATAAGACATTTTTCGTATATGAAAATTTTTTGATGACACTCTAATTGACAGTTATAATAACAATATAATTTGGACAAGTAAATATTTTCAAAACTAATTAGTTTCCACAAAGTCGAACTAGTCAGAAATTTCAATTGAATTGTATTCAATGTATTGAATATATTCAACATATTGAATATATATTATATTCAACATATTGAAACTGAACGAAGTCAACGATTTAATTGTAATAATTTCATGATTAATATTGTAAAATAAATTTTTAACAAAAATTGTTTTATAGAAATCATAGAATTCCACCAATATTTCGTTAGATGGCGCGCAACTATAACTTCAACATTTGAATTAATCTTGAATATAATGAAACACGTCCTAAAACCACAGGAAACTTTTCTTGAGACTTCTACATTTATTACTTGTATTACTGCTGAAAGAAATATCTAGACTTACATCAATTACAAGTATTGTCAATCGTATTTTATATTCAGAAAGAAATATAAAACACTGTTCAATTTTTGTTAAAATCTTTTGGGATACATAGTTACAAAATATTTGATAAAACTAAGTATTCATTTTGCTCGGGCTAACGCTCTTACAACATCAAGACGTAACAGAAATACAAAACTTATTAACACTCGGTGTAACATTTTGAAATGTGTCTCATAATTATACACACCCGACTTATGTTTCGGGTTACTAACCTATTAACAAGATTCTATTACAACTTGCTGAATGCAATTATCGATCTGTTAGTTGCATTAAAATCTTGAAAATGGGTAAATAACCCAAAAAGTTTATAAAATAATACATTCTTTATCTGGAAAAACTTCCAGTATATTGAGGAATTTTAATTTTTCGAAGTTTATAACAGCATAAAAGCATTTTATGGATAGATTTTTCGATTCGCTGATAGATTTTTCGATTAACTTTTGAATTTACATAAATTGTATAATAACAATTTGTCCTCGGAATTGGAGTACTACTATAAAATTTTTTCAAAAGTTTCAATTATTTCAGCTTTCGTTAGAACTTATATTATGCCAGATTGAGTCGATATCTTAGCAATCTAGTCGAAGAAAAACGAAGATGTAATCGTAACGACTAGTGATTTACGACGTAATAGGAATTGAGTCTGAAACGACAATTCAAAAATGAATATTATAGAATATTAAAAAATTCAAAGACTTTCAAAGATTTCTAAAAAATATTATTGAAAATTATTATTGTTGTTCTAGCGCATGCACCATTTTGTTCAAGTGTTAGAGGACCGAGTACTGAAAAGTACCTCGGTAAAAGTACTTTCGTCTCGGACCTGATTTATACTACTAAGTATTGAATAGTATGGACTCTTAAAGTAGAATTGACAACGTGTTTGGAAAATTCCATTTCAATTGGTTCAATAATTGAATCTCGATTCAACAATAAGGAAACAGATAAACAAATTTGTATTCATAATACGAAATAATACGCGCTTTAAGCATATAGAAAGCATGTGAATAAACTTTGTTGAATATTTAATTTTTACCGGATGAAATTTGTGATGCATAAATTCTAAAAATTTAGTACATCTCCAAATGGTTCAATTTTTGGTATGATAATGATTGTAATTAGTCAGAACAATATAACTTTTCCTCGATGAATTTTTCCTCGATAAGAAAGGCAGCTGTGAAAGTTCGCACTTTTGACGAATTTTATTTGGCCTTAAAAGTGCTCCCAATATTTCACCCAGACGAATTTATTATCACGCCAGATCTAAGGGAAGGATCAATCCTACCCCTTTCATCTCACACACCCAGAACTAAATGGACAAACAAAAGGATGCAATTACCTTCCTTTATCCTTGACGCAAAAAAATGCATTGCGATGTTGCCACGTCGTTCTCTGTCCGAGTAGATCGATGAGAAAATATTGACGCAATAGGGTTACCAATTTTGAAACGAAAAATTTAAATCAGGTGATCAGTTTTTTCAACTATGTTCTTCCTATAATTCTGAAATTAACAATCTTCTTGTATTATTACCAATATTTTTCGAGTTATTAGGATTTTATGAAATATTTTGATTGATTATAATTTTTCTTTTAAAATTTTTTTTTTTCCATTAAAATTTTGCTTGCTTTATTCATTACATTTTGTATTGTACGGCAAAGAAGTCGAACAAAATGAAATAATTGAGAAATCACTCTCTGCAGGTATACTGTGTTGAATTAACTGAAGCACTAAAATATAAATTAACAAAGTTATGAACTTTTGCTTGTCATTTGTGAGTAATATTCCATATAAAGACCATATTAGGCCATACAGAGCCAAGTTCATATCTATATTCTACCAAGGTGTAGTTCTTAAGTGCGATGGTCGAGATGGGTGTTCCACAGGACTCTCATCAGGGCCCTCTGTTTTTCCTGTAATAATCGAATATCTCCCCGGTTACTTGCTTAGCGGATTGATTCTAATGTAGCTGAATGGTTTCATTCTCGACTAAATCTCTGCGAGTAAATTAACGTTGAATGTGGATAAAATGTTCGCACGTTTATTTTCTTTCAGACGTAATGTTATGAATATTGATCTCGATTGAAATTTAAGCTAAAAGGGTAATTGTATGAGGACAACATTGAAGCCAGGACCAGTTAGTCTTTACCTAGACATGAAAAAAACGTTTCAGGGCAGTTTTCACTTTGCACCTCCGCAGCATTTGAATAAGTATTAGGAGTTCCAATCAAATACACTCAGGTTGTGCCTTCAGAAAGAACCCTGAACAGTGCATCATGTCGGAGATATATTAAAGGTTCCCTTTTGTTTCTATATGATCTATATAAGGTCATTTATTTGTTAATTGAGAAATATTTAGAATTTAGAACGTCCCATTATGTTCATTTTTGGAGGGGAGGAAAATGACTCGACCAATTGCTGCCATTTATAAGAAAAAGACATTTTATATAATAAAAATTAGTATCATAATTATTGATATTGCTATCTATTTCACAATAAACATTAAACTGAAAAAAATTCATTAATCGATTCGGCCGATACTTGATGAAAATCTAAATACATAATTCAAATAAAACTAAGTAGATATCTAATTTTACTATAATTAATTGAAACATGACAATATTGTTTCGCCAACACAGTGGCTTCATCAGATGTTGATGATAAACTGAGCTATTATATTGTGGACTGCTTATATTTATCCTGAAGTGTGTGGAAATGAATATAGAAAACAATTCTATACAAATCCTTCGAATTGTGGGGATGACCATAGAATACTTTTCTTCGATTTCCATTTACTGGAATAAATTTAATAAAGGAGAAGACCAAAGATGCTTTGCAAAAAATAAAACCGAGTCTACGTATGCAACATATCTTTTAGAAGAGAATCATGTCTTCTACAACTTTAAAATATTGCATACGGAACGTAAATGCTATAAACTAACCCTGTTAGAAGCCATGGAAATTAAAAAGAGGAATAAATCAAATAGTTTATCGAATGATGAAGTTTTAATCGATAATTCTTCTTTATTAAATTTTTTTCAGTAAAAATGCAATCGAAGAAAAGTATTCTATGGTCAATCCCAGAATGCAGAGGAAGTAGTTTCTATAGTCATTTCCTACAAAAGAAGAACAGTGTTCTATGGTCATTTCCATACACTTTAGGATAAATACAAGTAGTCCACAATATGATAGCTCGAAGGGAAATTCACAAGATTTCTCTTGTGGAGAGAAGGGACGAATCCTCACTAGAGAGGCTGGCGTGTCTAAGCCAGAAGTAAGCCCCTAGTAAAACTCTTTCCCAAACAGTAAAAGAAAGGCAAATTGAAGACGAAGAGGCGAAAGGAGAAATCTCAAATGAAATAGCTCAGTTTATCATCAACATCTGATGAAGCCACGGTGTTGGCGAAACAATATTGTCATGTTTTGAATTTATTATAGTAAAAATCAGAAAACTACTTGATTTTATTTGAATAATAAACTAAATTCTCTTCGAGTTTATTCTTCTGGCAAGACGTCTTGAACAATAGTTCATATTTCTAGTTGAAATAAAAGAAATATTTCTTCTAATACCGCATATTAATTGAAGTGAGTCAATTACCCGAACAAGAACCATAGGTTTGGCAACGTCGACGAGGTGTCGATAGTTGGCCGGTGTTTATAATTGATCGATAACCCACAATGAAAGTTCAATGGCGAAATGAATAATTCAGAGCAGAAATAATGCTGATGTACGAGATGTCGAGGGTACTTCTCTTAACTGGAGTCTTTCCTTTTCAAGGGGAAAGATTCTCGAGCCAACCTAGACCTAAAAACGCGGAAAACTTGAAACGGCGCAATTTCGCCGGCGACGTTGCCAAGTTTCTCAGCGCGAGAAAAGCCAAATGGCTTTTACTCGGTTCGGTTGGATGAAAAAACGATGGTTAATGAATGGAACGAGCGGATTTATGCAGTTTTTCTAGGTTCTATCTCGTTTTTGAAACTAGATATCACTTAAATTCACTTACTACATCATCTGATATGTACCAGTGCCAACTGTCCTTATTTTTCTTTACATGCGAAAGTTGTATATACTTATATACAGTGTGTATTATGAATAACTTCATTCTTCGAGAAGATCTTTATAAATTTATTTCAGAGTTTTTTTGTTTCTTCAAAGCTGAGAAAATTCATATTGAAAATTGGATTATCTTGGCAAATGAAAGACTAAAAGAATAAAATAGAAACTCGTGACTTACTCTCATGAAATTTCAATGTTTCTTGACAATTGTTTCGAAGTGTCAACCCATTTTCGAAAGCAACACAGACTCAGTTAAAAGAAAAAATTGTGAAACTGAGCAAAGTGTTTTCGATGTACTGAATGATGTTTCGACCTACTTCAATAATAGACTTTTCAATGGAAGAGTTCTTTCCTTGTTTACGTCCCACTACAAATTATAACTTTATCTAAACTTATAATAATACTTCTTCATAGAGTATAATAATCTGTGAGGTTTTTGGACGAAATGTTTACAAAGCCTACCGTCTTTGTATGGAAGTACGAACTATAATTCTGTCACGAAGACATTTCACCATATTCGAGAGAGTTTATCTTGTTTCTGCGATAGGGGGAGCTCATGTGAATATGTCACTAGCTTTATTCCAGCTTTTGCACAGATACAGACTTGATGCATTTGAAAAAACATTGAAACTTAATTGTTTGAATGCATACTACTGATGATTCCTAAAAAGGATGAAATAGCTTTGTATGGTATTTTCAACGAGTTTCATGTTCTTCGAAATGCACTTAATATTCACTCCCCAAAATAAGTAGGTGTTATTTTCGTTGATAACAGTTGTGCAAACAGCTCCATGAAAGTTTTATCGTAATTATTTCGATCTTTCAGAAAGAAATTGAAAAAATACATTTAGTTCAATCGTTTTGGGGAAAAAATACAACAAAATGACGAGTCACATACAAAACAGTGATCATTTTCTGCAAAATTCATTATTATACTCTGCGAAAGCAACACAATCAATCTAATTTAAGTTGAACGAAAAGCGAAAACATAATTCACAATGAGAGGTAAAAACGACAGAAAGCCAGTAATAATGCATCCTTCCATGAATTTCTTATAATTCCAAGGTAGCTGTGGTAACATCTCATTAGACGGTGAAAAATTAACCACGAGAAAACGTTTTTTTCTTGAAGGGCGCGCGGTCTCGAATGTCTCGGCAAAAGTTCATGCGATATGGAACGTTTCAGCGACAGATACTGAATTCAATATTTAATAGGGCGAATTGGCCGAGGACGATGGGTGTTCAAAAAGTATTCAGACTTTGATAAAAATGAGTAATTGTTTGTTGGAAAATTGCGATATTTTTCGCGTCGAATTGTTGGTAAAAGTGGCACTTGTATGTCAGGTGTACCAACTGAATTCAGGAATTTCAAAGAGTTGATATGGTTTGAATTTTAGAAAATCTTGTGTCTGTGGTTTAACGTGTATTATATTCGGGGTTTCTCCAAATAAATCGTATGAACAGGTTATAAAATAATAATAACATTTTCAATAAACCTGAAAGTACATTGCTATGACAGTTCTAACTCTTCGAAGCAGTAGAGGAAATTAAGAGAATAAATTGCTTCATTTTCTGAATAATTCAGAATATTTTGAAGCTGAACCTTTAAATCGAAATGCCTCTTCATCTCGCCCATGTAACTTTCTTCTTCTTTGGACTGAGCTGCGAAGAAACCATTGCAATGGTAAGTATATCTAAGTGTATCTGGAAAATATTGCTTTCCTTGCCATTTCATTTGAAATTGTGTTACATAATTAACAACCTCAAACATTAAAAAATGATTAAGAAATAGAGGGTGTTTTTTTTAGAGGTATAGAACTTTAAATTGCAATGAAACAACGATGGATCATTCGATTGACAAGAATTTTTTTTATTCGAAAGATAATCGTGTGGCATTACATTTTAAATATAATTTCTGGCATATGACCGTCACGGCTGACTCGGATGTAGTCCAATCTGGACGTCCAATTTTCGATGACTTTTTCCAACATTTGTGGCTGTATATCGGCAATAACACGGCGAATATTGTCTTCCAAATGGTCAAGCGTTTGAGGCTTATTCGCATAGACCAATGACTTTACATAGCCCCACATAAAGTAGCCTAGCGGTGTTAAATCACAAGATATTGGAGGCCCATTCACAGGTCCAAAACGTGAAATTAGGTCACCAAACGTGTTTTCAATAAATCGGTTTTGGCACGAGCTGTGTGACATGTTGCGCCGTCTTGTTGAAACCACAGCTCCTGGACATCATGGTTGTTCAATTCAGGAATGAAAAAGTTAGTAATCATGGCTCTATACCGATCACCATTGACGTTAACGTAACGTTCTGACCATCATCGTTTTTCAAGAAGTACGGACCAATGATTCCACCAGCCCGTAAAGCGCACCAAACAGTCAGTTTTCTGGATGTAACGGTGTTTTGACATACACTTGAGGATTATCTTCACTCCAAATGCGGCAGTTTTGTTTGTTGACGTAGCCATTCAACCAGAAGTGCGCTTCATCGCTAAACAAAATTTGCGCGATACGTATTCCGCACAGAACCATTATTTTCGAAATAAAATTGCACTATTTGCAAGCGTTGTTCAGGCGTGAGTCTATTCGTGATGAATTTCCAAACCAAACTGAGAATAAATCACTTCTCAGCTGTTGAATCGGTCACAGTAATGCCAACTTAAAGTTCTATACCTCTAAAAAAACACCCTTTATAATATATAAACAATTCATTTCGAATTTCATTTGTAGATGAAGAAGAAACGATAGTACCTTCGTTTCTGAAAGGCGTATTCATAAAAAACGAAATGACTTTTTACTTTTTGAACACACCTCGTATGTCGAGCGTTTCCGAGAAATCATCAGAATAATTCTCGAGAAAATGTGTTAAAATTCAGTCGGAAAATCTATTCGAAATATAACGTTGATTTGAAATCCGACGTGTTGTTGAGGATTTATTACTTAACTTTCGGAGTTTGTTCAAGTCTAATCTTCCTGAAACACTGGGACAACTGGGAAAATGTTGCGATAAGAAACGAAACGGCGATGCGTAATTTCGGAAACTCCCAAAAAGGCCAAAGAGAATGAAAATTCAATAAGGGTTGGTAACCGAGATTAAATTAATTTATTAACTTGCGAAATATACCCATTATTTCACGTTTTACGTGAATTCAATTCGACTTCAATTATGAAGAGCGTAAATCCAACAAATAATTTAGAGAAATAATTGAAATTAATTGCATTAATTACAGCTTGTTTCATTTAATTAATTAGCATGACAGTGGCTTCGATACCCATACTTTCGTAAATGTATGGACGTTAAATATTGCTGTCATATTTCAATTCAAAATGACAGTTGACTTTATTGAAAGTTGATGAAACTTTCAATAAAGACTTAAAGTCAGAAACTGCATAGGTTTATATAGTTTTGAGGACATCAGTTCAAATGATTCTCTTGTTCATTGTAATTTGATAGGTTTATATACAGCTTCAATTCTTTATTACATTGAAGAGTCAAAACCTATGACAAGCAATCCTTAATTTCAACTTAAATCATCAACCAAATACACGATTTATGTAGGAAGAAATCTAAAACGACAATTATAACTATCAACTTCAAGAATTCGATGCAGTGTTCCAGTAAAAACAATTATTGAACTCGCTATTTCTAAGAAATAACAATAGTATCAAAGTCCGGCTCCTGCACCATTTTGTTTTAGAGTCAAACGACCACCCTAAAGTTATTTTTCTATTCCTAAGAACTGTACTTTTCTCTGAATAATTGGTACCCTATGTCCCTACCCCTGTACCTATGTACTCTTCTTACGCTCCAGAAAACGTTATACAATAATGATCGGTGTTAGTGAAATTCTTATTTCATTTCAATTCCTTGTGAGAAAATTTTAGAAATAGTAGTAAAAACCAGGTATTAAAATTATGTGAAAAATTTTCTGTCTTTTCTGAGTTTCAATCAGGATTCAAGAGAAATTGCTTTTGTGAGACAGCAATATTGAGCATATGTTAGGAATGGTATAGTGCTAAAGATTAAGGAGAAACGGTTATAGCAGTATTATTGGATTTTAAAAGAGTTTTTGAAACGTTATGTAGATCATTATTGTTGAAAAAACTGAATAAAATTGACTTTGAGGGAGTAGTAAATGATTGGTTCGGATCTTACCTGGATTTGTGAACACAAAAAGTTAAGTTTAATGCATGTTGTTGGATAGCACGAAAGTGGTTGTAGGCGTACCTCAAGGAACTGTCTTAGGTCCGTGGCTGTTCTCCTTATATATAAACGATATTGTCTCCCATGTAAAGAATGTTCTATACCTTTATTAGCTGATGATACAATGCGCTATATATGTGGCAAAGATATTAAAAATATGACAGAGGGGATCAATAGAGACCTTTCTGCAATTAATGAATGGTTATGTGACAATAGCTTATCCCTTAATGTGCAAAAATCCAACTTCATAGTTTTGGGTACAAGTAAAACTCTTAAAATTAATAAAAATGAGGATATAACTATAAAGATTTATGAACAACAAAATTTAGAAGAGTAGAAACAGTAAAATATTAAGGCATTATGTTAGACAAAAAATTGAGTTTCAATGATCATGTTGATTTCATATCATCTGAAATCTCCAAAAAAAATCAATTTTTTGAAAGAATAGGAAAATTATTGTTGTTCAAATCCATAATAATGCCACATTTTGAATATACCTCCACGTTGTTATTTGGTTTAACTAAAGAAAAAATTCAACAATTACAAAAGTTACAGAATAGAGCCATGCGAACAATTTTAAAGTGCAATAGTATACCCATGTTAAAATTATGTGGAACTCTTTGGAACTGTCTGTTAAACAAAGAATAGTCTTTTTAATGCATATATATTCATATTTGAAATGAAAAATCAATTTCTCCCATGTAATAAGAAATGTAACATATGTCAGTGATGTGCATGGGTATAATACTAGAAATACTGATAGTTTTTATATCCAAAGTTGTAAGCTTTCTAAATCTAAAAATAGCATATACTATGACGGATTTAAGGCTTCAAGAATTTACCATGTATATGGAAAACTAGCACTAGTAGTAAGATATTGAAACGTGACCTGAGAAAATATATTTTAAATAATGAGATAGGTATGTGATTCAAAATTGACAGTTCAAAATATGTAGATTTTTTGTATAGCTTCAGCTTAATGAATATTATTTTATAAAAAAAAACAACCATGCAAATATGTTTTTGATGAGAAACAACAACACAAACAAGAATGCAGCACGGAAAACAAGAAAATACAAACCTTCAATCGATAACATCAAAAAAGGTTTATTTTTCAACGAGTTACAAAGCTATGAAAATCTCAGTAAAATCTCGAGAAAATTTCATTGACGACTCAGTACAATTCTGAATATTTTCTTGGGAAAATACAAGAAAAGATTTTCTCGACAAGACTACCCAATATTCAGTAGTTTTCTACTCAAGCATGTTGTAGCTACTTACCTTGAAAGTCCTCCTATACAAAATGACTAAAGTCGATCTGATTTTCCAATCAGAGTTTCAGGAAAACTCGCTAGTCGAAATATCGCCAAGTGGAATCGAATCAATTTTATCATATCCACGCATGGGAAAATTGCATTTCCATAGCCCCGCAAACGGCATAACCATTATAAGTAGCTACTGCGGCGAATTTCTGAAACATGAAAGGGGAAAATTTGTGAGGGAAATTCGGAAAATTGAAAACTGGACGTGAATAGTGATATGCAGCTACGTAATTTCAGTCCGATTCGTATTTATATACATTCACAAGACGTAATCCGTATTTGCAGATAATGCGATGCGGAAAATCATATCGGCATCCAACATAATCTAATTTCCACAATCTCGGCGAATGCTTTGCAAATTGATTCAATTTGTCACTTCGACGATAATTCCGGGAAACGATTCAATACATGATAATGAAATAGAGAAATTCGCGCGACACTTCATGAAACTACGTTTCCTACTTCGAAGAACTCATCAGTTGCAATTGCATATCAGAGGCTTTTGTGATATAACGATTAGATTTTCTCACATATGTCGTTACTCTGGCATTACAGGATACAGTAATATGAATCGCTCTTGTGTATTTTAATGACATTTATGTCTGAGATGTTTCTCGGATATGAATTTTGGTTCATTCAGTAGATACGAAGATCTTCGCAAATTGAAACTGATTTCCATTGAGCCGAATCGATACTGATGCAAAAAAGGTATTAATGTGCTATTCATTGAATGAAAGTAATTTTCATGCTTTGTAGGACTCATCAGTTGCAAATTCGAACCTGTAACTACAAATTGATGAATGAGCAGTTGTTTTCTGAGTTTCAATAAGGATTTGAAAGAAAAGCTCTTGTAATACAGCAATATTGAGCATATGTGAGGAATAG
This sequence comes from Henosepilachna vigintioctopunctata, assembly GCA_030704895.1. Lineage (NCBI taxonomy): Eukaryota > Metazoa > Arthropoda > Insecta > Coleoptera > Coccinellidae > Henosepilachna > Henosepilachna vigintioctopunctata. The sequence goes on from JARQZJ010000034.1 coordinate 1,151,222, forward strand.
TATAGTGCTATAGATAAAGGATAAATAACTGAGATTTAATTCTCGCTTAACTCTTGATGAAACATAATTAAATATTAAAATAAATTAAACTCTTGGTTTAATGTTTCACGATTATATTTTGCAACATGAATTTGTCAACATCTCGCTTCCTGAATTCAGTTGAGACTTTTTTCTTCATTAAATTATTATAATTACTGAGATTAAAATCTCGCTTAACTCTTAGTGAAATATAATTAAATATTAAATCAAATTAAACATTTGGCTTAATGTTTCACGATTATATTTAACAATATCAAATAGTCAACATGTTTCGAGCGTGAACTTATCTTCAAGACTAAATTAAAATAACGAACGAACAACAAATTTAAATCTATAAAATGGTGGTAAATAGGCGTTATATTTGAAAATCTTTCCCTTTTTTTTTCAAATATAACCCCTACTTACCTCCATTTTATAGATTCAAATTTGTTAATTTGAATAAAACTAAGTAGTTTTTCGATTTTCACTATAATTATAGTGAAAATCGAAAATGTAGTTGTAGTTTAATTTAATTCAATAATCATTATAAAAAATGGGTAAAAATTGCGAAAAGTGGATAAATTCAATAAGAAATATTTCTTGTCTAGTTGCAGCCAAACAAACGTGTTGTTTGTGATTCAAAATCGCGTCTTTCTTCGAATTCTCTAACCAGAAACTACGATATGCATCCAGATAAGCGGTTATAAGCCTTTGCCAAAAAGCTTGAGCGTAACAAACGTAGCTCGGAGGCCACTAAACAAGAATATTCTGCCCCTGTCGCAATCTGTCGCCAAATAGGACGTTTGGTCCGCTTGCTAGAAACTTTAAATTCGATGCACATTCCAACCATTCGAAACATTTAGTTGCACGGATGAATTTTACTGATTTCGAGGTCGAATTGAACATCGGCGAATCAATCAACAGTTCCTACACTGGAAAAGCCCCGCTTCAAACTGGGAAAAGTTTTCCACGTGTTGGAAGTTTTTCCGAACTTGAGGAAATTTGCATCGATATTGTCGATGTTGGTGAATGAATGAGCCGTCTCGCCTGCTTCGACGTAAGTTGGTTTATTGAATAATCTTCCAGAGATATTTTAACAAATACCTCAGTTGATAATTCAGTAGAAATGGCACTATTTAATGCAATACCTCCTAAAGTCTATTAATATTAAATCTATTAATACGCGAAGAGAAAACTTGTACATCTTTTTAAGCGATAATGATATATAATAACGGGTGTTTTTTTTAGGGGTTTAGAACTTTAAATTACAATAAAGCAACGAAGGATCATTCGATTGACAAGAATTTTTTTTATTCGAAAGATTATCTTGTGGCATTATATTTTAAATATGATTTTTGGCATATGACCGCCACGGCTGGCTCGGATGTACGTCCAATCTGGACGTCCAATTTTCGATAACTTTTCAACAATGCAAAATGCTACGTGCAGACTGCACGTAGCATTTGAAAAAGGTGAATCTCATCGAAACGTACGTCATGCAGTATTATTTTTAATATAAGTGTAAATCAGTTTAACAATTGTTTTATTATGTTTATCGATTTACATCAAGTATCGGCCTCATCAATTATTAATAGAAATCGAATTCACACGACGTTTCGTGTCGTAATGTATCTTTAACCGGTCTCAAGTGATAATTGAGTTTACACTTTTCACTTTAAACTCAGTTTTCCTTTCCTTAAAAATGTATTATTTTAATTTAATTTAATTTTCATTCTATTTGAATTTCAATTAATTTTATTTTAATTTTCATTTATTATCATTTTATTCAATAATTTATTATTTTTTGAATTTTATTTTGTTTCAGCTTGAACTGAGAATTGAATATTTTATTATATAAACTATTTAATTTATAATAAGCATATATTTTCAACATGAAGCCACCCAATTACAGGAAAATACAGAATGAATAATGAAATACAAAATTTGGTGACTAAAAATATCAATATTAACATAGATATACAATATTAAAAAAATATAATAATAATAAAAAACATTATCAAGTATAATGATCTGAATCTATAATATCAATATCTACATATTGAATTATTTAACTGAATCTCTAAATAATGAGTAATAACTAAACAAGATAACAAATATCTCAGTACTCAAACAGGAAGAAATCAAGACACCTCAATGGTTGAGATTTAAATATACGTTAATGATGGAAACGAGTGAATTCCAGTGCAAATCACAGCAGCTTGATACCTGGTTTGCAATAAAACATGCAAAAATTTGATTTTAATTATAAATTTAATGAAACAAGTGTATAGTTTACTTTTTGAAAATGCGGTACCACCACAAAACAATTGTCAATCAAAAATTCATTATCTTATTCTATTTTTACTTTTATTTTATTCGCAATTTACTTTTTTAATTTTCATTTCATATTTTCGGTGTATAAAATAGTGTGTTTTCGGAAAATCTAGATAACATAACTCACATTATTCTATTTCGATTTTTTCACTATTCTCCACACGAAGTTTTAACAGGGAAATTTTTCTCAGTAAACGACATACATTCGGAGAGAATCCAATTTTTCATCGAAAGAATAATTATTATCAAACATTTTGTATAATATGGAAACATAGGACCCGAAATTGATTTAATCTAATTACCTCATAAGTTCCTTCATAATTTCGTTTTATTCGAAATAAGTTCAACTCAAATATTCTTTTGAATTAGTTACATGAAAAACATATAATTAATTGGGCAAGTGAAGTTCTTAATTATTGATTGAATTCAATTCCAAGTTTAATTGGTCAATTATTTCTATTTGTACATCAATTTGATCTGAATTTCATCACAGATTTTCAGAGGAATTTCAGAACTATTTCAATTGACACAAAATTTTACAATTACTATGAATATTTAACGAAACTCAGCCAAATAAATGTGAAAAATAAGCTATTATTAGTAATATCTTATCTTTATTTAAATTTCGTTCAATATTATTACGTCTTCTAAATTCGTTCCGCTACGCAGTGTCTTCTTGAGACATAACCTTCCGTTCTGACGAAGTTACAGTGTCGCGAAACGTGCAACATTAATTTAATTATAATGAAACGTTTTTTAACAATTTTAATCATTTCTTTTCGAGAATCTGACTGAGATTACGTCCTTTTGACATGGAGGCGTCGCTTCGCGTCCCGGCTAGCGCGTCGGCGGCATTTGCGCTGTCGCACGTCATCCACCGAGCCATCGGCACGCTCCTCCAACTCTTCAGTATCACATCGTCCAAGAAGCGCTATTTAATATAGTCCCACCGCCCCCGCGATGACTGCGCCGTTCGTTAATCGTCCGTCCGCTCCCAACGGTCCGTCGGCAACCGAAAAGTTTTTCCACCCATGAATTGTTCGTGGGAATTTAAACCTAAAATCGAGAGTTCGTCGATAAGAGCTCGAAGATTTCAGAAATAAGCAGAGGTAAGTTCTGAAAAGTTTCGGAGATTTTGGATGGTGCTAGAAATTTATCCATGTAGAAAAGAACTTAAGAAGATACGTAATGAAATTAATAAAACTTCAAGTGAAGAAAATTCGGGAAAATTTGAAAGTGTTAATTTAGAGTTGTTGTATGAACTTATATAATTGTACATTAAATCATCTTCTGAATTGGAGAAGTACTCCTAATTAAAAACTGTATATTTTATAAACTTTCTAAAACTATATAACTTGATTTTAAAATATTTTTGAAAACATACGAAGTGTCCTTTGGATATGCGGCATATATTTAATTTTTTCCATTGACTTTTCTATAACAATATGCAGTTCTTGATGATTCTTGAAATACCACTCTGTTTTAATATAGTGAGTGAGTAAATCTGTCAAATACCAGTGACTTTTCTAATTGTGTCACACCCAGTAATTTTGTCTTCGTTTTAGATATACATTACTTTTTAGATATACTTTATTCATACAAATTGTTCATTTTGAAAATTAACAAACGTTATTTTGACGCTGTATATTCGAATCAAGAGGAAATTCGAAAGAAAATGGAATGAAGTTTTTTAAAATTTATTTTTAATTATCATTCAATTAATTACGTTAATCTGTATACGTCTGTTACGTCAATTCTGGGAGTTTGTTTTGCCGCCTAATAATTAACCCTGTATAGTACCGAATGAAAAGGAAAGTCCACAACGACAAAAATATTCTTATATTAAATAAAAAATACTTGGCTTAGTAAGTTAAACCCAGTTTATATACGAGGGTGGGGTGAAAAGTTTCCGTCCTGACGTAGAAAAACTATATTTTAAATTTGTTTCTGCTTTATTTTTCAACATGATCTCCATCAACACTGATACATTTCTCATAACGGTGTTCTCATTTATTTATACCAGTTTTAAACGTAGATTCGTCAAGCTCCTCAAAATACTGATTTATACTTTCGATAACTTCTTTGTAGCTCTCAAATTTTTTTCCGCCAAGCTATTGAAGTTAGGAAACAGGTAATAGTCGGTAGGTGCTAAGTCTGGAGAGAAGGGAGGTTGAGGCATCATTTCCAACTTTAATTCGTGGATTTTGGACGTGGCAACAACCGACGAATGCGTTGGTTATTTATCGTGATGAAACACAATATTTTTCTTCACCAAATGTGGTCGTTTAATTTGCACTTCGTCCTTCAAACGTTGCAAGAAGGCTGCTTAGTACTGACCAGTGATAGTCTTACCCTTTTCGAGATAAACAATGTATATAATTCTTCCCGCATCCCAAAAAACAACAGCCATAACCTTGTTTGCCGATAAAATTCTTTTTGCCTTTTTGGAGTTGGTTCCTCCTTTCCAACCCACTGTTTTGATGGTTCTTTATTTTCAGGAGTGTGATGGTGAACCTAAGACTCATCAATAGTTATGAATCGACGCAAAATTTCGTTTGGATTACGCTTATACATTGCCAAATTTTCAGGACGCAGCTTCAAAAGTAGTCATAGTAGCGCCATCTCTTGATCCGGCCGGAAACTTTTTACCCCACCCTCGTATGTCAACATAAATTTTCCTATTCTTTCCAAAACATTGATTTTTTTAGAGGTTTTAGATGATATAGAATCAACATGATCATTGAAACTCAATTTTTCGTTCAACGCCTGAATATTTTACTGTTTCCACACTTCTAATTTTCTGTTCAATAATCTTCAGAGTTATAACCTCATTTTTATTAATCTTGAGGGTTTTTTTCTACCCAAAACTATAAAGTTTTTGAATATTTAGAGATAAGCTATTGTCACATAACCATTCATTAATGCAGAAGGGTCTCTATTGATCCAAATTGATGAGACCTACAAATCACGAAACTTACTTTCATTGACATATTTTTTTCAACAATTATGACATACGTGTCACCATTATGAAGTTTCTTCGGACCATTCAAAAATTGGATGAATTATGTTCGAATTTCGACTACAGAAATTAACAATTATTCGAAATTTTCCTGTGGAAACTAATTACGTATTATTCGAAGTTATTGAGTCTTTTGGACAAAACGTCCTAAGCGAAGAGGGAATAGAGAAGGAAACAATATTGCTGCAGCATCCAAACATTGCCTCATATTCCAATATTACCTTCGTCATGTAAATTTCCACAGCCGTCAGTTGGGAAAACGAAAACTTCATTCATTTCTAGTTTTCGTGCGTTCACATGCACTGATTAATTCGAAACTAACCTCGGATGGTGCAGAATGAAGCGAGACGGACTAAGAAACAAGAGAAGCAATTAGAGTCGCATCACGTATATTAGAAATCTTCTATGGGACTTTCCGATTCTACTTATGTATGAAACGTAATTTTCCTATTCTCTTAGTTTTTCATATATTTAATAATTTATCTCCTTATATATAAACGATATTGTCTCTCATGTGAAAAAGTGTTCTATACGTTTATTCGCTGATGATAATATGCTCTATAAATGTGGAAAAGATATTAAGAATCAGAGACAGAGGGGACCAATAGACACCTTTCTGCAATTAATGAATGGTTAGGTGACAATAACCTATCCCTAAATGTGGAAAAATTTTAGTTTTGGATACCAGTAAAACCCTTAAAACCAATAAAAATGAGGATATAACTATAAAGATTAATGAACAAAAAATTAGAAGAGTAGAAACAGGAAAATATTTAGGCATTATGTTAGACGAAAAATTGATTTTCAATGGTTAATTTCATATCATCTAAAATCTCTATAAAAATCAATATTTTGAAAAGAATAGGAAAAAATCTGTCGACAAATGTGAAATGTGCTCCACTTTATTAATTGGTTTGGTTAAAGAAAAAATTCAACAATTACAAAAGTTACAGAATAGAGACATGCGAACAATTTTAAAGTGCAATAAGTAAGCCCTGTTAAAATAATGCTGAACTCTTTGGAAATAATTTCTGTTAAACAAAAAATACTCTTTGCTTCATATATACTCATATTTAAAATGAAAAATCAGTTGCTTCCATGAAAAGTAATGAAAATTGTAACATATGTCAGTGATGTGGCTGAGTATAATACTAGAAATACTGATAATTTTCATATACAAAGTTGTAAGCTTTCTAAATCTAAAAATAGCACATACTATGACGGATTTAAGGCTGTCAATAATTTTCCAAGTATATTGAATACTAGTACAAGTATTAAAATACTTAAGCGTGATCTAAGAAAGTATATTTTAAATAATGAGATAGGTATGTAATTCAGAATTGATAGGTCAAAATATGTAGTTTTTTGTGCAGCTTCAGCTAAAAAAATATTATTATTATTATTCGCAATACACGCCTTACAGGCTACTTAAACCCAATTAAAACATGAACCTAGTTAAATATAGATGTGAATGGTACAAGTATGCCATAAATAATTAATATAAATGGAACTGAAAACACTGAAATATTCGAAAAGTTCAGCTGATAAAATACAATATACGAGGTGTGTTCAAAACAAAAGATGAATTTTTAATTTCCGCGAGCTGTGCACATTCGATTATCGAAATTTTTTCGTTATATTAGTACACATACGTTTCTAATATGCTGAAATTATTATCCATTTTGGATTAGTTGATTGTTTTTGACAACTGAAAGGGTTAGTCACGTTTTGTGTGTTCTTTGATTTGCTTCCTTTGAAAAACATGATTGAAGAATCTGTATCAAATTTTGCGTTAAAAATGGAATAAAGTGGTCCAACGCACTTATTATGTTGACTGTGGCATTCGGTGAGTCTACATTGTCTCAAAAAAGTGTTTAGAAGTGGTACAAGCGCTTTACAGAAGGTCGAGAAGATGTTGGAGGCGATGAGTGTCCTGGAGTTTCAACCACGTCAACAACCGAAGAAAACATCGACACAATGTTGAAAATGGTTTTGGATATCGTCGAATCGACGATGTTGACATATTGCAGACGATGTTGACATATTAATCGGCCCATGACATGCAATTTTCTCGAATGTTTTGGGCACCAAATGGCAATGACCTAAGGTTAATACCCTTCCGTATAAATTTTTCATATAATAATAATAATATTAAGTTCTTCATTAAAATGAGAGGTAATAATAAAAACTTGTCTAAAAATCACTGACTGAACAATTCTTTATTCGACTAGTTCGCCTTTTACAGCATTATCAAGAATGAATACATTTTACAAAGACAACCTATAAATATTTTGCAGATCTGTTCGGACCACCTTGAATTCCGTCATAGAGGTGGGGGTTTCCAAATTATCAGAGATTTAACAGCGGGGAGTGGTTTAGGTCTAACTGGTCATTAAGAAGATTGTATTTATCGGATTTTTGAAGTTTATTTATTTCCATGGCTTCCAGGTAGTTCATTTTAATTCCTTTTTCACAGTAATGAAGTATCTTAGGTTTAAAACAACTTGAGATCTTATGTCCTGTCGACTCTAGATGTTCCCGAAAAGCAGATCGTCCGTTTTTTACGTGTTCTTTTAGCGTAGTTTCAAAACATCTTCCGGTCTGGCCAACATATGACGACTTACATTCTTCACAGTCCAATCTATAAATTCCAGACTTCTTCATTGGCTCGGATTCGGACAATTTGTCCGAATTTTTCGTGTACTATTGTGTAGTTTTTGAACCAAAAATTGAGTGATAAAGTTTCTCTCCTGCTCTGCAATGAGATTAAACTAAATCGACTCAATAATTCGTTATGATTGACTCCTCTCTGTGGATAAACTTTATCCTCCCTCCGAACTTAGAATTTCAAGAACCTTCTCTGAATAGCCTCAAGATGGCGTTGATGGCTAGTGTAAATAGGATGCCAGATCATGCTGCCATACTCCAACTTGATACCGATTAGGGTACTAAATAGTCCTATAAATGTTGACGAATTATTAAAATATTTGTCATTACGTATAACGAATCCATATATTTTCGCAACAGATGAAATAAGTTTGGTGATGTGTGGGACAAAGGAAAGCTTCTGGTCGAAGACTACACCAAGATCTCTCACTTTATCAGAACCTTATATAATAAAGAACTATTATTTTAATTATTTAAGAAATGTCATACTTGTCATCTGAAATAAAAGAAAATATCAAGTAATTATCAACCAATTTTTGTGGATTCGAGAATCTCCCGGATTAATCCGGTCCCGATTGAAAAATAATTCGAAATAAACTCAAGCCCAACGGGGGCCGATCCTTCGAAATCAGATAAAGCTGAAGAGTAATTTCTTCATCGTCTCCATAATCACTTTTTACTTCATCCCGACTAACGGCAGTCGTCTCTCATCGCCTCGTTTTATGGGACATTGAGTGCGACATAAATCCGGGGATTATCTCGACGATAAAATGTTTCTCTATGCTGAGCAGTAGCGAGAAATCCCCGACAAACATTTCAATAAGCGCGAGAAAAGAGTAAGTACACATAAACCACGCGCGTAGATAGCGAACTGAATATCGCTCCGGTTTAGGTATGAACAAGCATTGAATCCGGAGTCCGGAGACGTTCTTAGGCCGAAATTTCATTTTGTACGGTTTTTTGTTGTTTGTTAACGGATTACCCGAGCATGTGTTGACGAGACCTCCGCGAAATGACCTGGAATTTGCGGATATTGTTAGCGATGTTGCCTTGGAGAATAGAAACGTCATGCCGGAAATATACAAAACGAGTCCGGTGAAATGATTCTTAGAGACACGTTGCAGATGTTTGGGCCATTCCTGCTTGTTATGCAGTATCTATATAAAAGGAAATACCAGGACATCTATTCGAAATATTCTGAAATAAATCGAAAGAATGTCATAGCAGAGCTGGTTATGTGAAATATGTACGATGTGACGCCTCTATAGATATATAGATAATCTATCAAGGGATACATTGTTCAGAACATTGATATCGATGACACACTTGATTAAAACAAGAAAGACTTTTATATTCTACAAGGAACTCATTAGTTGTGACAACTTCAATCTCTAAACACCTCCTTATGACTCCAGGATGAAGAATCATCAAGTGATGAATATTTCACAACTTCATCTATAGAAATCAATGAGTAACATATCACATAGTTACCACCATGTGATTTCCATGTCACCTTTGGTGAGTTCATAGACACACCAAGCTACGAATATATAAAGGGTATTTTTTTTAGAGGTATAGAATTTTAAATTGCAATAAAACAACGAGGGATCATTCGATTGACAAGAAGTTTCTTTCACTCGAAAGATAATCTTGTAGCATTACATATTAGGTATGATTTCTGGCATATGACCGCCTCGGCAGGCTCCGATGTAGTCTAATCTGGACTTCCAATTTTCGATGACTTCTTCCGACATTTGTGACCGTATATCGGCAATAACACGGCGAATATTGTCTTCCAAATGGTCAAGCGTTTGTGGCTTATCCGCATAGACCAATTACTTTACATAGCCCCACAGAAAGTAGTCTAGCTGTGTTGAATAACAAGATCTTGGAGGCCAATTCACAGGTCCAAAACGTGAAATTAGGCGGTCACCAAACGTGTCTTTCAATGAATCGATTGTGGCACGATCTGTGTGACATGTTGCGTGTCTTGTTGAAACTACAGCTCCTGGACATCATGGTTTTTCAATTCAGGAATGGAAAAGGTAGTAATTATTGCTCTATACTCATCACCATTGACTGTAACGGTTTAGCCATCATCGTTTTTGAAGAAGTACGGACCAATGATTCCACTAGCCCATAAAGCGCACCAAACAGTCAGTTTTTCTGTATGTAACGTATGTATTCTGTATACTCCTAAAAAAACACCCGTGTACAAATCTATACTCGTAAATATCTACCACATTGCAATGTCTATTTGCCAAATGTCATCAAATGATGTTTTGTATGTCAATAAATTGTGATTCTTTCTGCATTTCACTCTATGCGACGATATTTATAACCAATAATTGAAATATCGATAAAAAGCGATAATTGACATGTCAATTAAGATTTAGTTTTCGAAAATTTTAATTCCCACATGATTTTTCAGTTTTTCTTCAAATACTCACTAAATAATTCCGTTAAAAATGTAGAGGATTTGATTTACGTACATAATTATTATACATAACCCAATTGTATAATAAAATAGCTATCAAAAACCGAACAAAATCCATTGAGGAAAATATAAATTTTAAAATTAAATTTAGCTTTGGCTATTATCTCTTAATTCTCTTCTAATGAAAACCTTTGATTTCAAAAGTTTTCGAATTTTCACATAACGATAACAAACATTCATAAAATTATAACACTGACGAACACTGATACAATCCAACTCAAATTCTTGGTGATAGGTTAGTAGCAAGAAACATATGTCAAGTTTATCATAAATTTTTTGTGAAATAAAGCTTTCATTCACGAATATCTTCATTTTGTTAATTAATATTAATTTTCTGTAATTCTTTCAATTGTTTTCTATGTAGGATAGACCTGAAACTGTTTACAAATCAAGAATTTGTTCGAAAATGTTGTATTCACTTCTAAATACATCGCAATTCACAGGAAATAATCAAATTGCCGTCAAAACACCCAAGAGAAACGTGAAACCATCACTTATCCAAAACACTCACAAAATAGCAGTAATTCCCGATCAAAGTCGCAAAGGAAAGAAAAAGAAGAGAGTAGTTCAAAAGTTCCGATCGCCATCCGTCGGGCAATAAGCTCCAATAGAAGACGTACACTCAAAAATAGTGCGAAACAGTGCAGGATCATTTAGCCATTACAGTTGACTTAACTGTACACAATTTATTGCTTTGCGGCACGCCAATTTCCCGAAGGCAGACACGTCAAATGTCAATCGGAGCGTGAGTTTCGGCTTACAGCTGATTGGACGAACGCCCAATCTCATTTCGAATAATTCCTTCAGGAAGTCGCTCTAAGCCTTCTCGAGTGTGTGCTGTTCACGATGGGATGAATGGGAATTCCGTTGGCGTTAGTTAATATTGGGTTATGAATAACATTACGTCGCGTTTGTCAAAAAAAATGTGATTAACTGCTTCGCATATAGAGCGTAGACTTTTGAACTTTTACCGGGAAACTTGCTTTTTAGACGTTAATTGATTTAATGTTAATCGATTTTTGGCAACAATTAGTGGAAAATTTTGAGATATATAGTCTAATTCAAAACACTTGGTCTGATTCCACAAAATTCTTCAATGCACTCGACAATTTTTCGAGCAACTAAACCATTATCGAGAATTGTTGTTTATGTGTTAGAGAAGTGTTTTTAGTTGCAATAGATGCAATACTCCCTAATCAATTTTATATGCTTTTTTTGGAAAACTCTTAAAGTTTAGGACTCTAAAAGTTATACGACGTTTTATCTTTTGAAAAATATCGCCGATAGACCACTGGAATACGGAAAGAATAGCGAGCGTAATACTAACGCTTTCTATTGACATGTGAAAAGTGAAAACATCTTACGGTAACATTTGTCTTATAGACGTTTAAATCTAGTGCTTGGTGTGTCTATGGTCTGAAAGATGTTTTCAATTGATTCCTGTAGATGGAGTTGAGAAGTATTCATTACTTGACGGATCTTCACTTGGAGTCATAGGGAAGTGTTTGTAGATTGAAATCGTTGCCAGGCTTGGGTGGATGTGGCACAACTGACGAATTTTTTGTAAAATGAAACATCTATCTTGTGCTTCCATTATATGTGATATCAATTTCAATATTTCTCTAATATTTAATCCTTGAAGGATAGTGGAGTCATCACATCGTACATATTCATATAACTAACTCGACAATGACATTTTCTTCACTAATTTACATTTTTCGAATTGATGTTCTATTATATTCTTCGATATTTCACTCAGTGTCATTAAATTACATTGAAAAGTCGTTACATTTTGGAGAGAGCGTTCAATCACTGATACGTTGTGGTTTTCCACTTTCCCCGAATTTTTCTCGACGAACTCCTGAACGAAAAATCGTAATTTTTAGGTAACGTGATATTCTCGTTTATTAAGCCATCAACTTTGCTGACGTATTCAATGAAAGTCAAGATTTCATCGTTTTTTACCGTTTGATGGATTACGTGAACTTCCCTTTTGCAGAGGTAGAGAAAAACTGGAAAAATGCCGTTATCGAGTACTAGAAGAAATACTTTCAGAGATTTACATGTTTTTACTTGGTCGAAAAGTCGCGAAAGTTTTAAATTTTGTCATTATGAAAATTTTATGACAAGTGATCGGACACAACATTTAAACATTCATTTATGTAGTTAGATACAATCAAAATGTAATAGATACGTATGATAGATACGATTTTAAATGAAATAAACTGCACCCTTTGAGGGTACATTTGTACCTTTATCATTTTATGAGAATTTTTATCAAATATACTGCAACTTATACTAAATTTATTATAATTCTAAATATATATGTATGCGATAGGTTGAGTACCTTTTCAATTACAAAATTGATTTTACAAGTTAACTGCTAAGTTTATAGTTGGGAGCAGTCGTTAGCATGTGTTTCGATGTTTCTGGTTCTCATCAGAACAGGGTAGCCAAGTGTAAGATATATGAGCTTGAAGAAACAATTAAACGAAGACTCCTGCAAAGTGAATAACCATTTTTGATTTACACATGAAGCATTAAATCTTCACGAAATCCTATGAGGGCCAACAACCGCAAAAAACTAACCGAATGTATCCAAGTGCTACCTGAACCGTTAGTTTCTATATTCCATAGTAAAATTTCTTTCGCGTTAAACGTGCTGTGACTTTTTCATATTCTCGAAAAATTCTGTAGAGGATAAAGTTCGCCTTCCCGACGAAGCAACGATAAAGTCCCCCAGGCCGAGGAGTTCATATGGAATGCAGAAAAAGTCAGTTATTTGGTCATTTCTTTGGTTTTTCTATAGCTACATTGTTCTGATGAGGGTCAAGAAGCTGGAAACACCTGCCAACGGCTACTTCGCTCGCGGGAAGTACCCGTAACTACTACATTTTATTTATATCACAGCGTTTATTTCAAGATTGAGAGGACTTTTGCAACTGTTTTTTCGTCTACAAAAAACGCTTCATTTTCACAGAATACTCCTTCTCTAGTTCATCTGTCAGTATTGATCAAATTTCATGAAATTATTTCGGATTTGCAGATAAACATTATTCCATACAACTGTTTCTTATATTTCACTACGTAGTATAAAACAAAGTCGCTTTCTATGTCCGTATATCCCTATGACTAAATCTTTGAAACTAAACAACGGATTTTGATGCGGTTTGTTTCAATAGATAGAGTGATTGAAGAGGAAGGTTTATATGTATAATAACATCCATTAAATAGTGGATAAATACTTCTATTTTTGAGGTTTTTAATGTGATGTAAATAATTACATTTTTTCCGCTTACATTGCAAATGCAGGCTGAACCCTACGAGATTTATCAAAATAATGTACTAAGTAATGTACACATTGAAAAGGTCTACAGAAATATATGTATATATATTTGTATATGTATATGTCTATCGCTTATGGATATCCCTCAATAACATTTTTTTGTCATTCACTTTTTACGTAAATATAAACATAAATAATGTCTAATTTTCGAAGCGATTTTAACCAGTACAGCATTTTTATAATAATTTGTAAGAGTTTATTGACTTAGTATTTGGAGTGGTACTCTTTTCTCTTCACCAAGCTTTCGCTATCTACTTTATTGCTTTTAAAATAGAAAAAAAACCTTACAAATTATTATAAATAGTATCCTACAGACTCTTAAATAATTTACAAATAAAACAGAAATGGGTTTTTGTGAACATATGGAATACAAATATGGATTGGAAACAACACAAAATCATAAGAATTGGAGATCAAATAACACCAAACTAGCGGCAGCAAGAAGCAGACGCATATTAGCTACTTACTGGATATGGAACAAGAAATGAAACACGACAAAAAAGAAGAAGAAAGGAAACAACTGGAATCAGATGATACGTGATAGAATATAGACATTCAACCTAAAATAATATATTAAAATCAAATATTGAGATGAAATTGTGAATGTTAAATGAATTTGGCAAATTACGCTTATGTTATTGCTATTAAATAGTTTTATAATTGTAACCTCAACTCTCATATAAGCAAACAGTGTATATTGTGTTGCAGATGTCGGTTAATTTGTTTTATATATTTTAGAACCCTGATGAAGCAATATAGTAGATTGCGAAAGCTTGGTAAAGAGAAAAGAGTACCACTGCAAATACTGAGGCAATAAACCCTTACAATATATATATATATATATATATATATATATATATATATATATATATATATATATATATATATATATATATATATATATATATATATATATATATATATATATATACATATATAATAATTTATATGGAAAAACAACGTTGGCCGGGTCAGCTAGTTTTTCAATAAATCATATTCTTACTATGGAGCTATTCTAAATTACTTCGCAGAAAATGTTAAATTAACTGAGAAATACATTTTCCCAAACAAAATCTCGTTAGAGTTTTAAATACCTCTCATATTTTTATACACAATTCAAATTCACATAGAAAATCTTTCATCAGAAAAATTACGATAAACAATAGAGTCGGAAAAACTACTCAGACGGCGCGATCCCTAACAATGCCAACTTATCAAACACGAAACCTGTCGACAGACCAAAATCCACTTTAAATAACCCGATTCGACAAAAGGTTTAGCATTCATACCGGAATACAAACAAACGTAAAACAATAAGCAATCAAAATTCAATTCAATTTCGCGACAACAATGGCCGGCGCGAAAGTACACGGGAAATTTGCATGGAATTACCGAATCGGGGATTTTCCGAGAATTTTCCGCCATTCATTAACGCTTCGGATACTCGAAACTGTCCCCAGCGTGTATTCTGTTCACACGTAGAAATGATAATCGATGACGGCGTTATCTGAACTTTGAGTATCGCGGAATCAGAAAATAGGCTTTTCGGAGTGTTTTCCCAGGTCTGATTGATGACTTTATCAATCCACATGACTATCGCTGATGGTAATCAAGTCCTAAGTTGAAGTAAAAAGACATGAAGAGTGAAATGTTCGCTAGAAGTTATTAGACAATCTGAAACTTCAATAATTTTTTGCTTATTTGAGTTGTCAATGAATTCTTATACAAATTTTCCACACTTGAACTTTGGAGGGAGTTTATTATCTTTGACTGCCTCTGCGTGATGTGGAGGAATTAAGCATGGTACCATTCTCACACATTCCAGACAAAGTAATGTTGTCATGAGTAGGAATCTAGAATGCTGGGGAAAGTTTATACGTCTTTTCTTCGATAGAGGGAGCTCACGTGAATAATTCACGTACTAATGTTCACCTCAATACTTTATTTCATGTTAAATACATATAATTTGCTTACAAACGTCAATAATAAAATAGTGAAATCAAAATTCAACATACATAACACCAGTACAATAAAATTAATAATTAAAAATCAAAATTTAAATTTCAAAACTGAGACATAGAGTAGAATGCATTCTCAATTGAAATTCTCTTAATTCTATGTGCAAAATTTTTATATGATAAGTCCCTTATCTTTCCTGATAACACATTAAAAAATTTTATGCCCCAATAACTTGATCCATCCTGACACCTTTTCAATCTCCAATAGGCAGGTACTAAGTTTAGACGTGATCTTGTGTCATAGTCATGGATATCTCCATGGATCTGAAACTGTCCCACATTCCTCTTAATGAATAGAAGATTCTCCAAGATGAACAAACAAGGCAATGTCAAAATACCAAGTCCAACCTCATTCGGATATAGGACCTTGGTGCGCTTTGAATGTTATTGATTCTTGACTGATCATTAAATAAGACTGAATATTCATAATAATGATGAAACAATTGTATGTTATTATCATTTTGTTGAATGTTGTTCGATGAGTTTTCGAAGCGCACTTAATATTCACTCTCGAAAGTGATCGTTGACAACATTTGTGTAGACAGCTCCCTGAGAGTTTCATTTGAAATAATTTGATATTTCGATCAAGAGTCTCCGTATTTTTCTATGTACCTATGGATGATTTCTGAATCTTGAAACTATATAATAATAGTAATAATAATCTTTATTCAGTTGAAAGGTTACATAATTACAATATTTGCTTTCCAAAATGTACATATGTGTACATTTACATGTGTACATCACTCATCATTGTTGAGAGAAAAGTTTAGTATGTCTATTAATATAATTTTTCAAAAAGTATGAAGTATTTAATGATTCTCAGCATGACTTCATGGATAGAACAAACCTAAGTACTGATATTTTTGAACTTACTGTGAATATAATAAAAACACTTCAGAAGGGTGAAGTAGCTATTGGTCTATTCTTCGAAGGCTTTCGATTGTATTCAGCATAGTAAGCTTTTGAATAAGCTAAAAGCTTGTGGTGTGAGAGATAACCAGCTCCGCTTTTTGAAAGTTGCCTTATAAATCGTAAGTTGAAGACAAAATGGAGATCCTATATATCTGATGACAAATACTTGAAAAAAGGTGTGCCGCAGGGCAGCATTCTGGACCCTTTGTTAAATATTATCTATATCAATGACTTACCTGCTACTATAGAGCAACCACGGCAATTGACAGTATATGCAGACGATACCAATATAATTATACCATCAAATAATAGCAATAATATTGTACAAGACTTGAATACTGCATATAATGAAGTGAAAAAATGGTGTGTGGAGAACAATTTGACACTGAATGTAACAAAAACCGAATGTGTGTTGTTACACACAAATATATCATGGATATTATCACATAAAGTCACCATAGATCATAGTGATGTAATGGTTTCAGAGTCTACTAAATTCCTTGGTGTATTTATTGATTCTAACCTAAAATGGAAAAGTCATATTGAGTTTGTTGATCGAAAACTAAATACAGCAATTTACACAATTAGAGTGCTCAAAAAGTCTGTGAATTTGGATACACAGAAAGTAATATACTTCTTAAGTTTTCAATCGGTTATCTCATATGCTATAATATTATGGGGTAACAGCACACATGTTACACGCATATTTATAAAGCAGTAAATGATAATTAGATCCATGTTTGGAACGAAGTATACACAATTTTGCAGAGGAGTTTTGTGAAATTTTCTAACTCTGACTGGTCTGTACATATATCATAGTCTGAAGTTTATGAAAGATCACAAAGAACTCTTTGAAAGTCATCGAAATCTTAATAAAACAAGAAGGGTCAATCGATACATTAACCCCTTATATGGACTAGCTTTATCACAGAATAATTTCTTCAGGAATTATACTATACAGGAATCTCCAGCGTGCTCTCGATGACGACTGGCAATTTCAGAAGAGAGTTCACTCATTTCTAGTAAAAGTTGAACCTTATAACTGGGAGGAATATCTGAACTATTGTAAAAAAAGCCAAGAACTTTCAAGTAGACTTATGATTCTTTTACGGATAATCAAAATGTAATATAAATGTATCTGAATGTACCTATTTAAGGTATCTATTTGCTGACGATTTCTCTTTTTTAAAATGAAATTATGGGTAGATTTTTCTATTTAATACTAAATTGATTTCTATAAAGACCAACATTTTGATTTCTAAACAGTAACATAAAATGAATCGAAATTTAACATTAGGAACCGAGGTGGAAAAGTAGCTAAGTAACTCATCCCCCATTTTCTGAAAATTCGTGTTATTACTCTACACTACATTCCCTACATAACCTCAACAAAGATCGCAGGGTGTACCTACAGAAATATTTCTCGATGGCGTCGAGTGGTTTTTACCCCAGTTCATATGAAAGTAATAAGAACCTCTTATAACTTTCAAGTTATCTAGTTCGGTATTTGAGAACTTCACAAAGGCGGTATTCGAGAAACTTGTTGGAAACCGACCTTATTTCTACTTTTTGCCGGTCCTTGTAAGCGGTCCGTTGTTTTTAATTCGTTCCGTCGTAGCGAACACGAGAAACGAAGACCTGGCCGAAGGAAAACACTTTAAGTGTTCCCGGTTTTCTAACTGGAATCGAAGATGTACGAGAAAAAATTCAATTTTGATAGCTACACAATTACGGAAGAGAAAAACGATTACGAATTTTTTGCAGATTGGCACTCAAGGATCTGGTAGTGAAATACGAATCTAAAACTTTGGGGATATTATGCTAGGAATTTGCCTTGATAGAAGGAAGTTTCGACAACGTACCTCTTCTATTTCGGTGGTCAAAAAATGTTTAATAAATATTTCCAAATATCCATATGTATTTTTGACTGTGCAAGGTTGGAGTGAAAGATTATAACCTATCGGTTAGTCTGGTTTGAGGACTGAGGTGATTTTTTGAAAGTTAAATTTTTCAGGTTGGCGGCACTGGTTGGTAATGGCATCCAAACGTCATCTGTCAAAGTGAAAAGTTTTCAGTATACTCTGCCATTTTATCATGAATAAACTTACAAACGAGCAACGATTGCAAATTGTTGAAATTTACTATCTAAATTCGTGCTCTGTGAAAAATGTGTATCGTTTGTTTTATATCGTTTGACCATATTATGGCCGTCATAATCGACCTGGTGAATCACCAAATTTCGCACCAAGTTTACTTTATTGGACATTAAATCATTGTCTCGCTTGCGTACAGTACGTACTGAAGAGAATAATGCAGCCGTAGCGTACAGTGTTGATGAGGATCGTGAAATGTCAATTCGTCGCCGTTCTCAGCAATTGGGCATGGTTACTCAACCACATGGAAAATTGAACGTGTTGATTTGGTTTTGAAAGCCTATAAAATTCAACTTCTGCAAGAATTGAAGCCGAATAATCTACCACAACGTCTAATTTTTGGTGAATGGTCCTTAGAACAGCTTAATGAAAATCCGCTGTTTCATTGAAAAATTGTGTTCAGTGATGAGGCCCATTTCTGGCTTAACGAATTTGTAAACAAACAAAACTGTCGCATCTGGAGTGATGAACAGCCACATGTCATACAAAAATTACCGATGCATCCCGAAAAAACGAAAGTTTGGTGTGGTTTATGGGCTACTGGCATCATCGGTCCATTTTTCTTGAAAGACGACCGTGGAAGACATTCAACATTCATAGGACTATTTAATACCCTAATCCGTAGCAGTTGGAGTATAACAGCATGAACTGGCATCCTATAAACACTTGCCATCAACGCCATCTTGAAGCCATTTAAGGTAGATTCTTGAAATACTTAGTTTGGAGAGAGGATGAAGTTTATCCACAGAGAGGAGACAATCATCTCTAATTATTGAGACGATTTTGAGAACATTGATTGGGACATTTGCAAAGAGGAGAGAAACTTTATCACTCAAATTTTGGTACAAATTACTGCACAATAGTATTGATTGTCCTCCTCTCTTGTCCGCTTTGTTTCTAGGAAAATTCGTGTTTCTAGGCAAAATTCTCGTAATACAGAATTATTCACCTAGCGACTCCATGGACCAACTCGCTAATACAATCCCCATTTGGTTTATGGAATCTACATTCAATAGAGTTGCCAATAATTGTGACATTCACTTCGACTCCATAGAAGTTATTATTAGGCGTTATGTTAACAAAAGGAATTGACTAAAATGAATTGTTTTAGATTGAGTTCTTTGTTCATTTGATTGAATGCTATTATTTAGTTATAAGTTACTATTTTGGTTTTTATTTAGATAAGATTGAGCTCTTTTTTATAACTCTTTCATTTCAATTATTCAGTTATTATTCAACATTATGTTATTATTTTTTGTAATTTGATATTATATCTGTTGAGTAAAGAACTATTGTTCATTTCTATTCAAATTTATTTCAATTTTATTTTAGTTGTACATATTCGGTTATACTCTCTTTTTTTAATTTTTTTCATTGATTGTTTCTTATTTATTATTTTTTGTGTGAAATTCATCATTTTTTTCCTATAATTGGATGTATATCCGTTGGGAAAAAATTATTATTAATATTATCATATTCAGTTGAAGGAATTCAGCGTACCCCAACCAAATATTGAATTCCACATTATTTGAGGCACCCAAGTTTATTGAAGCTTTGTAATTGGTCCCAATATTGCGTTTTCAACACTTTTCCACAACAATCTCCACCGAGAGCCGTGTTGTCGGTACCACAGAAAAGATTAATCCGTAAGCAACTCTCCATGAAATTCTTGGAGTGTAGAGAAATAATAAGACAGGCGCGGTAAACATTCAAAGACGAAATTAGGTCGGAATTTAATATTATTTCCTCCAGCGCGCCGTCGATCAAAGTTAACGAAATCTGGAGCTAATTTACGTGAAACGCTATATTCAAATATTAAATGAGGTATATGTATTACACCCCGTGATTCTCGGAATTCTTGGAGAAGTCTGACGGAACCTCCGGATCCGATGGAGATTGGAAGGTTTGGAATGCGAAATATCCGAACCGAGGGTCCTTTTAAAGATCGCCCATGCGTCGGCGTTCAATCAAAGGAAGAAGCACCCTTAATTGAGAAATCTGCATTAAAAGGGTGCATCTAACTAACCAAACAACAATTTGCCCATGTTAAAACAACTTTGAAAATCATTACACAACCATTAAAAAATTGCAGAAGCAGTGTAACCCGATTTGAATCATTTTCATGACCTTTGGGCACAATTGAAGTGTTTTGAAGATTAGAAAATAGATATTAGGCAATAGGCATGATGACAGTTTTTGAAAAAGGGACCTATATTGTCCACAAATATATACTATTCACAATAAATAAGATATTTCTGCAGAAATTTTGAGTTTAGTAGGAAAAAAATGCAGTTTTTGACAAAACGTGACGTCACGGCGTCGCTTGTGACGTCACGTTTGAGTTAAATAAACACTAGGCGCTGAGTTCGTGCAATAATTTAATCATTTTGTGTTATTAAATATGAATTCGAAAGTGTATACGTGGTGTGGGGTCCCCCAGTGTGAGAACATATCCATAAAAACTCCCAATAAGTTATTTGTGGTCTTCCTCAGAAAAAAACAACACAAAAAAGTGGCTTAAACTTTCAAGGGGAGTTTCAAATGCAATATTGTCCAGTACTCACTTTTATTTGATGTAAGTTTTTACATTGTTTTGTGATAATAAATACTTGTATAATATATACTTTAATATTATTTAAATTAATTTGTATAATATATACTTTGTATTCATATTTTTGCACGAGGTCTAATTGTAAAAATATGAACAATCTATTTCGGAGGTCTATTAGGTCTAACCTGGAAATTTCATCTCATTGCTGTTATATTATGTATTTTATTCAAATTTCAGT
This sequence comes from Henosepilachna vigintioctopunctata, assembly GCA_030704895.1. Lineage (NCBI taxonomy): Eukaryota > Metazoa > Arthropoda > Insecta > Coleoptera > Coccinellidae > Henosepilachna > Henosepilachna vigintioctopunctata. The sequence goes on from JARQZJ010000034.1 coordinate 1,172,975, forward strand.
TACCAAATGTTATGGATATTTATATGGAATATAATAGCGTCATCGCCATAGGATGGCCTGAAGGACATAAAAGAAAAATAAATTTATAAATGAAGAGTAGAAGCATTATGAAAATAGATTTCATCAACATAACCCTAATCTGATACGTTACATTACATACCAAACACATTGTCAAAAGTATATTTTAGAGAATTATTTTATAACTGAAAATATAATGTTTTTGATTCTTATTAATATATCTATCTACATGGAAGTTTTAGCATTTCTATATTCTGCTGAACAAAAGTCTTTATTTGATGCCAAAAACTCTCCCAACATTATTATGTCGATTTTAGGCAAATTAGCGCTGTTTGCCTTAGTAAATACTTGCTCCATGACTCGTGTTATTTTATATTCGATTTTAATAACATTCACACTGAAATAGTGAAATTTAATGACACAATTAATAAATAAAAACACAGTCGTAGTGGAAGTTAACAATACGAGATGTGACGTTGGTGTGAGTTTACTCAAAGGTGACGTCATGCTCTCTGATTGGTGTTCAAGATATCACGGCGGATTGCCTTATTTTATAGTTTTATTTCATAAAAATAAATATTGATTATACTCTTAATAAAAAAAACAATGCGTGTTTCATATGCTAAGCTTCAAGTTTTATCCAATAAATACAGTATTTTAGTGATTTTTAATTACTGTCATCATGCCTAGTGATTGCTCTCACTGAAACAGAACAACCTTAGTTAAAAAAGTAACGAAAACACTATTTTCAAGATTTACACACTTCTACTGAAAACTTGTGACGTAAGTTTTTCCATTACCATAGCTTCTTCGATAGTTTCTTCGTACAGTGTACGAAGAAACTCTATTTGCTCTATGCTTCAATCGAATCTGGGTCTCAGCTAATTCACACTAAAATACATTGCTGCTACGACGAGAAACATGAGAAAAATATCGTTAATACATAAGGAGGATAACAGTAGGCCTAAGACCGTTCCTTGAGGTACACCAAAACCAACTCTAGTACTGTCTACTTTTATGTGGAAGATTATTTTTTATTGTTTTTACTGTGACAACGAAGAAGTTATAATAATAAACAATATTCGTGATATCAACAAAATCTAAGCAAAACGTGTTTCGCTTTGATTTTGCTTGTATTTCGAAAGACGTATTCAAATTAAATTCAAAACGAATTCGGTGACAGAAATAGCACGCTGTTGGCTATTTTTCTTTAACAACCTCTGTCAAATTAACCAATTATCTGTAGCAGTTATACAACTCAAATTAAAGCATATAGTCAAGTTCAACTTGGATCAAATGCTACGAATTTAGTTAGACGATGAATTAAAAGTAGTTAAATTGCACCACCGCTTCATTAAAGTTTCAAAGTTAGGTCCTCGTCAATTAACACATCAGAAGTGCAAAACTTCGTCGGCATTAAGTACGCTGTACATTCCACTGACCTACGTTAAAATTTATGTAAATTGATGAAATTGATACTGAAGAACACGGTTTCGGAGCGTGCTGCTTTAATTATTGCATATTCCGAGCAGAATCTTTCAGTTTTCCATCGGCGAAATTATGGACGACTTATATATATATAATGAACGACAAAAGTTAAAACCTATTTGAATTCGTTTCATAACTGAAGGGGTTGATGTTTTAGTGAACGTCATTATCTCGGAAAAAATTCGTTGAAGAAGCCTTTATTGTCCTTCTGTAATTCACGAGTGGTTGTAGAGTCAATAGCATGCATCTGTGAGTTCAAATAACTCCATAAAAGAAAGTCAAGTAGCGTTAAATGGTACTGCCAAATGATCGCCAGAGCAAGAGACACTATCAGAAAATATGTCATGTAGTAACTGAATGTCCTCGATGATTATGAGATGCTAATCGTCTTGAATCGACACAAATTTACTACATCGAGTCATAAAGGGTGTTTTTTTTTTAGAGGTATAGAACTTTAAATTGCAATAAAACAACGATGGATCATTCGATTGACAAGAAGTTTTTTTTACTCGAAAGATAATCTTGTGGCATTACATTTTGAATATGATTTCTGGCATATGACCGGCACGGCTGGCTCGGATGTAGTCCAATCTGGACGTCCAATTTTCAATGAATTTTCCCAACATTTGTGGGAAAATTCATTTATCGGCAATAAAAGGCGAATATTGTCTTCCAAATGGTCAAGCGTTTGTGGCTTATCCGCATAGACCAATGACTTTACATATCCCCACAGAAATAGTCTAGCGTTGTTAAATCACAAGATCTTAGAGGCCAATTCACAGGTCCAAAACGTGAAATTAGGCGCTCACCAAACGTGTCTTTCAATAAATCGATTGTGGTACGAGCTGTGTGACATGTTGCGCCGTCTTGTTGAAACCACAGCTTCTGGACATCATGGTTGTTCAATTCAGGAATGAAAAAGTTAGTAATCATGGCTCTATACCGATCACCATTGACTGTAACGTTCTGGCCATCATCGTTTTTGAAGAAGTACGGACCAATGATTTCAACAGCCCATAAAGCGCACCAAACAGTCAGTTTTTCTGGATGTGACGGTGTTTTGACATACACTCGAGGATTATCTTCACTCCAAATGCGTCAGTTTTTTTTGTTGATGTAGCCATTCAACCAAAAGTGCTACGTCGATAAAATGGACGTAGTGCGCGATACGTATTCCGCACAGAACCATCATTTTCGAAATAAAATTGCACTATGTGCAAGCGTTGTTCAGGCGTGAATTTATTAATGATGAATTGCCAAAACAAACCGAGAATAAATCACTTCTCAGCTGTTAAATCGGTCGCCATCTTCAACAGTAATGCCAACTTGAAATTCTGTACCTCTATAAAAAACACCCGTTATAATTTCAGCAGAAAAAGCGTGGTTAACATGTCAGGCAGCAGTAATAATTCATCTAGCCTAGTTTGAAAAAGAATTTGGGCAGTGATGACCAAAACTTGAAGTAAACAGTGACACCATATGTGTCACATATAGTGCTTGTATATGTTTTTAGACAGTCCAATAAGCCTTCTACGAATTTAAACAGTGACAATTGCCGTTAAAAAATTCCATCAAGGTGGAATTATGCTTCATTGCTTCTCAGAATGATTTTGCACGAATAACCAATAGTCATTTGTCCATGGTAATTAATCCATTCAATATAATATCTTCGTTGTGTAAGGCACTATGCAGCAGCTATTGTTGTTATTGAATTTTATGACGGATTGTGTGTTGGAGATTCAGATCTTCTGGGAGTCCAAAACTGTCCAAAACTTCCCAAAGTTGGCAATTTTTGTAGCAATTTCTCTTTCGAATCTTCTCCAATTGATCCTGTATTGGTATTCCAGGATTTTCAAACAAACTCCCACGTACTACTTCGATATCAACATTTGAATGAATTGGTTTTGGTTCAAAAAGTGGTTAAAGTTTTATACTTATCTAACTTCCAAAAATATTGCACCCAGCAAGAATCAAAAACACTCTTTCGTCTAATTTTTGGATATTCAAACCTCCAACCCACCAAACTTTCACACCCCATTGATCGATTTCGAGGTAGATTGTTTTTTTGTACAAATATCATAATTGTCAGTTCTTAACATTACAGGTATATTATATACATTACATTAATTTAGATATTTATTGTGGGCTTCCATCACTAGCTGGCAACGATTTGATTATGTCCGAACCTCCTGGATCAGTAATGGACATTGCAAATACCCTGAAGTACTCTCCACAAGCTGTTCCCAACTCTACATTGTTTCCAGTGGTGGAAACAATGTGTCCTACAGTTTTTGCCAACATAGCATAGTACTCAATTTTGATTTCCTCAGTGGTGGAGTATTGTTTGAAATAATTATTAATTTCGCTTTACCGTCTCTTATGGTCTCAACGTTTGCTTGTAACCCAAACAGTATTTTCCTGACTTCATAACGAGAGCCAGCCTACTGTTTATACCCTCGATTGCTTTTTTCTGTTTTCTTTGTGCAACCATTTCGACTTATTTTTTCACTTGCAGTATTAAAACGATTACTATTAGTGTCCACAGTGTGGACTCCACACACAACGTGGTCTACTTGACTTACAACGCAAATCTAAAAAAAATTTTGATAGCAAAATGTTTGATAATAAAACAAGTTGTTGTATTTTGTCACCCATATTTGTCATATTGATTTCTTTGCATGGTTGCCAACTTTCAATAACCATAATATATACGAAATTTGGTAACTGCAGCTAGAAACGAAAGCACTACCTCAACTGTATCAAAAAAGATTAGGGACTGAATAGAAACAGTGTAGCGGAAAACGCAGTTAAGCTTATATCACTACTCATAGGTATATCATAAAGTACACGAACCGTTTATAACCCAACTGAATAGGTACCCATAAACGTAATCACCAAAAAGTTTCACAGAGCACACGAATATATCCAACTACGGGGTTTATTTCCCGACGAAACGTCGTCGGATGAATGTCGGACACATTAAATGCTTTATATTGATACTCCAGGCTACGCAACGTTTGTCACGTTCCTCTATAAATAACACCCGGGGATTTACTGCTCGAATGCATTTGCGAGACGTTTCGCGTCTTCAAGATTCATCAGGTCTAGAGAACTGAAGGGTCGGATAGAAAGTAGACAGTGAAAATCATAGAGCTTGCTGAATATTTGATAGCGTTTGAGGATTTCTTTACTTAACAGACGTAAAAGATAGATCACCATGGAAATGTCAATAATATGTTATTAATATTGCGCATAAATTTGAGAAGTTGGGTATTTAATATTTTTCATACACGTCAAATTCATCTGCCAATCTGTTCCTACAAAATTCGAGTGGTTTCTTATGAGAGATTCTATTAATTGGCAGATTTTGTGCTGACATTTAGATACTGCGTTTGAAAATGCAATTACATATCCCCTAGAAAACAAATTTGCGAAACTTTTCGCTCAATTTTCATCTAGCGTCTAAAGAGAGTATTATTTCCCATACAAAAAGACCATAAAACATAAATCGGGTGAAAAAAGCTCGCAATGTAAACGTCACCCGAAAAATGAAACGTTCTCTTCGACTATAATTGAACGCCATTGTTCGTTCGAAAGTGTTCATCCATTTTTCGAGGCTCGTGTTTCACCCTCCGTTGATTGGAAATCCAGACAGAGCCTCTGTCCTTCAAAAATCAACAATCGTATTGATATATTGCATTATGAACTGTGTAACGAAGACGTGCCCCATTCTGGCGGAAATAGACGGGATTTATGGAAGACGTTGGATAAGGAATTATAACGTCGTGTGAGAATCGTACGAAATTTGAACGGAATTGTCGATAACTTTGAAAGGGCTCTATAAAATTTCCTCTATATAACGATGAAATGTTTAAGTTTTTCTTTTTTTGAAGATAGTATATAACATCATATCAGACGTGGGATCAAAATTAAATAATCTTGTTAAAATTTCACTGATAAATAACAAATTATCTACAACTTCAAAAGAGTTGCATATGTTCGGAGATTGATTTTTGATTAGTAAAAATAATGACTTTATAAATTCAATGGACGATGAATCTACTCTGTGATAGTTCATATTTAAATGAGAGGTAATAATAAAAACTTGTCTAAAAATAACTGACAGTCAGTGATTTTTAGACAAGTTTTTATTACTACCTCTCATTTAAATAATGATTTCAATAAATCTGATTAATTTCATTCAGTTCTTACAGATGACCATTAAACGCAACATCAGACGTGGGATAACTAACTGTATTGTAGAGAATGAGAAAAAACTAACGACAAAAAAAATACTAATGCCTTCAGACACTGATTTAGATTGTTAAAACTGAACGACAAAACTTTTAATTGGAGATAATCAGCAAAACAAGGATTATATCCGAAGGTGGATTAGAAGTAACAATAAAATCAAATGAGAGTTATAATCGAAGCACTGTTCTTCAAGGGGAAGCTTCAGTAGCTTCCCCTCATGCGTGGGACAAAAGAAAACTTCTGGTCGAAGAGTCACCTTATCAGAATGAGGAAGAACCGAATATTGACTTAAAACTCAATGTTTTAGTGTAGCTATTGCATTTTATCACGAAAGTTCAGTTGTTTTTCCTTCTATTTCATCAGAGCTTTAGGATTTGATTATATACTTGAATATTTTCAGGTTCATTGCCATTTTCAGCAAGAGAAGCGATCATCCCTTTTCAAGGAAAATGCAAAAAAAATTACAATCCCCCAATCCACGATAAGGGACGTAACGTCCTATTAAATACACGCTAACGACACCAACTTAAAAATCAATCTGCGAGCAGACAGCAGTTTCGGGAAACACCCCAAAGTTAAATAGGCGAGAAATCTATCCAGTAAAGATAATAAACGCGATACTGAAACGATCTGGCTGTCTGGAAATAGAACCATCCTGTCGAGGACTGCACAAATTACACGTCATCAAGACGGGAGCCGGTCTTCACGTTCGTAATCAGCGTGTGCCGTGACTCATCGTTTGCTTGATACAATTCAGCCATTTTTGATTAGATTGGGTCCTTGGGGGATGTGGCCGGATAGATCTAGGACTCAGATTCGTTGAATAGGTCATGTCACGCACGAACGTATTGCGACGTTTCGAATCTTCAATGGAGCACTTCAATCCGTTCAATTTCAATTGCGGTATATTTTTAATTCAATAATCACCAGCCTTCATTTCGACAATATGCGTTTAAGTCGAAGCAAAGAATATGTACATAATTTTTCATAAGAATATATGTGAAATAATATGAGAATTGGGTCCCGTACAGAAAAAAATTATGAATATCACAAGTTACTTACACAAAAAATTTATGAATCTTCTTCAATGCGAACATAAACATTTATGTTCCAACAAATTTTCAGAAAAGAAAATAAATCATGTCAGTTTAAATTGTAAGAAAATGCATGCGTAATTTGATTGGATGAAAACGAAGTGTTCACTAAGAAGTAAATCATGACAGAGTAATGATTTCAAAATAAATAATAATAATAATAAATGAATAATGCAAAACAACTGAATTATTTTACGAAGAGTAATAAGGTATAAAAACTTGTCAAATAACGAATATTTCGAATTCGAGAGAAGCTTTTTGAAATTTACATATTTGTCTTCAATTTTTTTATAGTTGATTACAGAAAACCGTACATATAACTTCTTGAAATCACGAATATTGTTATGAAACGTCAATTCCATAAGAATTTGAGATGAAAATCTTGTATCTGTATATCTAACAAAATGTTCGTTCACATCATTCAACAAGAGATTAATTTGAATTGCACAATTGTTTCGAATTGTTTTGAATAAACTAATGATATTTAGAAGTCGTAAAATACGTTTACTCACCTTATTGTTCCCAAAGAATTTCTTCGCTCATTTTCCTTATTCACAATGCATTGAAATGTTAATAACTTCATCTCTAATTAATTTTGGAATATTGATATATCGCCTTCTGTGAACTAAAATTGTCAAGGCCATAGATGTAACTATCAACGAACTTCAGTTTTTGATGGAATTGAAACATTTAAGACTAACCACCACATTATATTTCTGTGATTCATTCTATGAGCCGTTCAACTGTTCGGAAGAGTTTGACGTTTGGCAGAGTAGATATTTCATACATTGATATTTCATTTAAAAAAAGTATTGTTGTGAATATAAAATAAAATTGTGCATTATTTCTGCAGACAACTATTGGTTGAAAGCTTTCAGACTAAATTGATATGGGTCAAGTTAGGTGTAACTTCAAATGTAGTGAATTTTCAGACGGCTAAGGTAGATTACAATTCGAATGATTGTTGAAATGAGATTTACAAGTTTCGATATTGAAAAGTAATCTTCCACTGTTGTTTCGACACTGAGCAGATTTCGATGTTTTATATTGATGTATTTTAAATTTGTATGGAACCAAGAGTTTTATTCTACGAAATATTTTTTGTTATCTAAAAATATTAGTTTTATACTTACCTTCTCGATGTGAAAGCAATATTTTTCCCGGTAAAAGTAAGTGATTTGAATTATGAGTGATTGAAAATGAGAAATACGAGTTATTCATTGTTTATAAAACTTCATTCAAATTAAGATTGTGTTTCATGCCAAATTTTCGAGATGCATTCTATGAATGAAATGTGATTTTTGAATATAAATAGAATGATTGAAATTATTTTGTACATACTTGAACGGAAAATCAGAGTTCAAACATATGTTGAGTACAAATTTTTTCTACTTGAAATTCAGTAATTTCTTGTTTAGTTTCATGGAATTTTTTTAAATTCAAGAAACTTTCCCTATAAAATTTTCAGTAAATGAGAAAATCTAGTCGTACACAAATGTATTAAAATAAAAAAATTCCGCGATTATATATAGTATACAATAATTCAAAGACATGACATTGGAACGCAAAAATTAATTTATATAACTCTCAAGTTTGTCTTCGTTTTTGTCGTGGAAGCGTCTTTGGCATCCTGGACTGTCGCAGTCTTGCAGATGATGTGCTAGGCATCTCCGGTCATCTGAAAATCGAACAAAATGTTTTGAAATTATTATATACCAGGAAATAATTATAAAAATTAGAAAAATATGTTATCTGTTCTTCATATATTTTATGGTCCTGAATGATTTTGTCTGTAGTTGTCTGTGACTACTCCAGTGTACATTATGCTTTATATACCTACTACTAGAGGACCCGACAGAAGTTAACCTGCATGACATTCCTAGCGATTAGGATAAACGAATGAATGCATATACAAAAATTCATTGTTCTCGTGCAATTAGCAGTAAAGTGTCATTATTACAAAAGATCAACAAAAGAAGAGCACATAACTTGAAATGTCACTATCACAGAGGATAACTGAAATGAAGAAAGTTCAATCAAAAAGATAGAAGGATTCACTTGTAGGGAAAATGTCATTGTCGTTCCATAGAAGAAAACATTTCACAGAATAGTATCACTATTCTCTAATCACTTTTATCACTAATACTTCAAGACTGAATGAATAATATAATACTTGTTATCAAGTTTAGATATTTTCCTCGATAGTTAGAAAATATAAGGGCTCTTGAAATGAAAGAAATGTTAACGTTAATCTACTTTATAAAAATAAGTCGGGTTTTCCTTCCTGACGCTATAACTTCAGAACGCACGAACCGATTTTCACGATTTTTCATTCGTTGGAAAGGCCTCGAGCTCCGTGAGGTTTTCTAGCGAAAAATTCAGGAACAATTTCAACAGAAAAGCAGGAAAATCATTTTTCATACAGCGCATACATACAGCGCCATCTCTAATACATAGCATGTACTACAAACCAATATTTTAGGTAGATGGCGCCGGTGCGTGATACATTGTTTGACAGCTACTCATTGTCAACATCATCTGGAATTGCGGCGACTCTTCTAAATGGCGGTCCTACTGCACATTCTGCGCTTAAGTTGCCGCTCAATTTGAACACAATTGATACTCCAACATGCAATATTTCCCGATCCAGTGCAATGGGAAAATTGTTGATGCAATGCAAGCTTATTGTTTGGGATGAGTGCACAATGCCACATAAGAAATCACTTGAACTTAACTTCACACTTAAGGATCTTCGGCGAAATAACATCTTTGGCGGCTTGATGATATTGTTGGCAGGCGATTTCAGGCAGACGTTTCCAGTAATTCCCCGTGGAACGCCTGCAGATGAATTGAATGCTTGCCTGAAGGCATCACCTTCATGGAATAACGTGAAAATATTATCGCTAACCACTAATATGAGAGTTCAACTTCAAAATGATCAAAGTGCTGCACAATTTTCCAAACAATTGTTAGCTGTTGGAAATGGAAAAGTCCCAGTTGATGCGACATCTGGATTAATTATTCTTACAAACGACTTTTGCCGATTTGTAGACTCTCAATTAGCTCTTATTGAAAATGTTTTCCCAAACATTAGTGAGAATTATCAGAATTATGCTTGGTTAAGTCAACGAGCAATTCTTGCCGCAAAGAATAATGATATACACGCACTGAATTTCACCATTCAATCAAAAATTGCTGGCGATTTGGTGACACACAAATCCGTTAATTCCATAACAAATCCCGATGATGTATTTAATTATCCAACGGAGTTTTTGAACTCTCTGGAGTTACCAGAATTTCCACCACAAAACTTGCAACTCAAAGTTGGTACAGTTATTATGATATTGAGTAATTTGAATCCACCGTGACTTTGCAACGGTACTCGACTTTCGGTAAAAAGTCGAGGCAAAAAGATTGAGGCAACCATTATTAACGGAAAGTACGCAGGTGAAAATGTATGTATTCCTCGAATACCAATGATTCCGACTGATTTTCCGTTTGACTTCAAACGATTGCAATTTCCAGTTCGCCTTGCGTTCGCAATGACAATTAACAAGTCGCAAGGCCAATCGCTTAGTGTTAGCTTTAGCGCGATAAATTTAGAAAATCATTGTTTTTCACATGGGCAGTTATAAGTTGCGTGTTCACGAGTTGGGAAACCATCTGCTTTGTTTGTCTTAACGTCAGACCAAAAAACAAAAAATGTGGTTTACCAAAGAGCACTTCAATGAAACGTTTAATTTGCGGACACGTATAATAATAATAATAATCTTTATTTTAGGTTCTCGTAATACGATGATATAGGTAAAAAAATAGTAACTATTCTAATTTTAATATCTTTTCAATTATGTTTCCTAAACAAAGATAATAATTTTCTCACAAAGACCATAGCCTGTGATGAGTATAACGCTTCGATTCAGTATTTACTTTGGATTCAGTTTCATTTACTTAGAGAAGCTCAACTAAATAACACTTCATTTTTGTAATCGAAATGAATTCATTAATGTTGTGAAATGAAATGAAATTTTTTCCTTTTCAAATATAAAACAAAAAAAATTTTTTCTTCATCTTTTAATCACCAAACGAAATGTTACATAAAACGAAGCCATCTGGTGGCGAAACGGAGTTCGCCGGGTTTGCTAGTGCTTGATATGTAGCTCTTTCAAGACTTTGAAACTCGAGTTACAATCTACAACAGTAGGCAGACTACGACTGAAAATTTTATATCATATGTACATGCCTTTGTGCATCGACATCGAAAACCATTGACGTTTTGCTACGCTTCTATCGAAATATGTCAGTCGGTATTTTCTCTTGTTCAGGGTCGCCTAATGGATGCGAGTTTGATGAACGACCCTCAACGTAGGCGACGTGTTAACAACCCCCGTACTCCATAAATCACAACACGAGGGCGCGAATGATCGAGTGCAAAAATTTGTCCATAACTTTCTGTTCGCAATTTTTCCAATTTTTACGCATCGGTTATCATGGGGGCGAGCCCAAAAATGATCAAAAACATTTCCGGCAGATCTCTAACTTGTTGAATGCGGCTCTCGTCTTGTCGCCAACATCGGGGGACGGCGACGGTGGTGGTTTAATTAATTTCGAGGGATGCCGTCGCGTACCATTTCGATCGGAATTCCGGAATAAAAATCGGAACGGGTCCGGGGGATGATCGGTTCGCGGTTCGTCGAAATCCGATTTGGGGAACTCCGGAAGCCGAATGTTGGAAAAAGGATTCTCGCGATTGTTTTCCAGATATGATACGACGATAATAATCTATTTACTTGCTCGGGTGGAAAAAGGACGGAATTCAATCGGTTCCGATGCGATTTGTTATGTAGAATGTTGGTTTCCAGAGGGTGGTTGTGATTCGGATTTAAATTTTTAGACATATGGAATTTAGTAGGAAGATTTCGGATGAAATTTTAAGGGTTAGAACGCTTTTTGCGTTTATATATTGAATATTCTAATATAAATTTATATTTCTGATATAAATATTTATATTCTAATATATTTTATATTCTGGTCTAATATAAATTTATATTAGATCATAACAATAAAAAATCTACTCAAAATTCTATATTACTCAAGTAATATAGAATTTTGTAAATTTTATGATAAATTACCTAACAATATAAAAGAGTACAAAAAAAATGGCAGAATTCATCAGCAAAATAAAGCAACATTATCAAACGAAAGATTGATGTATGTTAAATTTGTATTATTTGTATGTTAAATTTATTACTTGTAAGAACAATATTTTCATGTGTATGTATGTCGATATTAAAATATATTATTATGTTAATATTAAAATAAGATACAATGTGATGATAATTCAGTTTTGTAAATAGCAAAATGCTAAATAAATTTCATTATTATTATAATGTAGCTGATTAATATTTTTTATTTCTTATACACATTCAATGGGAATTTTATGCGAAGATATTATGGAATATATTGACTAAATTTAATTCATCGTAGACCAAACAGGCAAATTACACTCAAACTTAACCTTGAAATCGTTAAAACTCATCGAAATTAATGAACTTTCACGCCTATCGAAATTTATTGTGAATTTTATAAAAGAGAAAATCAAATGCCACCTTTCCAAAGAGTCTGTCCGACGGATTCAATCACCAAGGCAAATCTTCAAAATGCACATATTTGATGTCATTACAATAACTTTTGGCTCTACAAAATCCATTCTAATAAATAAATAAACATTCTAATTCATAAACATTAGAAATAACATTCTAATCTTTTATTAGACCGTAATTTAATGTACCAAGTCATAATTTCAGCGTTTCAACAATTAAAAATCTAACAAATTTCTCACATAAATTCAGATAGCTTATTCAGAGTCTGCGCACTAAAGTGATAATTTCATTAGATGCGTATTCCTCAAATAAAATTTGCGATGAGATGATTCTAAATATTAGAAATTGGTATTCTTTCGCCTGAAAGAACAAATGCTCGGGTAGGAAGCAGAGTTGCCATTTAGCGTAATTGAATGCATTGGAGATGTTAGAGATTTGATGTATAAATACAACAGCGTAACCACGTGTACGAAGTAATAACGAAGATAACCGATTCGTCATGTAAATGAAATTATAAGGATTTATATTGAAATGATGCAAATAAATTTTGACTTATAAGCGGTGGGTTATTATTGTTTTCGATATAATGAGATGAAGTATAAATAAAATTACATGTTATATTTCATAAGCATTATTAAATGAAAATATACGATGAATTTCAAGCTGAATGGTAGTTCAACTTTCAGTGAAAATAAATAAATGTTCGATATTTTAAGTTATCCTCTTGTAATATTTTCCTATAATTTATTGGAATATAAGATTCTATCAAGTCTTATTCAAATAGTTTAGAAGGAAATGGATGTGCAGAGAGTAAAAAACAAAAATAAATTTACATAAACTATATATAAAATAAGTTCATTGCGTTGTCAGCCTTATATTCCAGGCTTTCATCAATTATTTGAGTTTTGTACCTTGATTTTTATTTCCGAAGCGAAAATTTTGTACCTATTAGGCGATTTCTGTTTTCTAAGCCTTACTACGACTGTCAATTAATAGGTAGCAGGTATAATCGGATATACTCGGCATCGGTCGATAAAATTCGGTTCAGATCTCCGAAGGAGTGATACATTTGTCACATGATGGAATAATCGGATGCGTTTTTAAGAATTCAGATTTTCTTTCAACTGAATAATTGCAGACTGTGGAACAGAACAGTGTTGCCATTGAAATGCAACAACGTAATAATTGATGTTAAAGTTGAATTATCACATCGAGAGAACTCCCAATTTACTTTATGAAGGCAATTTTGACTTACGCCGTCAAAGAAACAATGTCAAGATGACAATGCTTCATTTGGAGATTTTGAAGATGATTATTCAAGTTTTCTGCAATAAAAGACCGTCAACTGATAAAATGAGTTTCCTTATGATGAAGTATTTCTGTTCATAATTATTTTAAAGTGTGATTTTAGTCGGGATAAGGGTAGGAATTTTTAAAAATATTTTACAGTGTGAAATGAATCAGTTAAGTGAAAATTTTCATCTTTTCGTTATAACAAAGCTTTCCTTTGTCCCACACATCACCTAACTCATTTCATCTGCCTCGAAAATATATGGATTTGTTATACGCAATGGCAAACATTTTAATAATTCGTCAAAATTCATAGGACTATTTAATACCTTAATTCGTATCAAGTTGGAGTATGGCAGCACGATCTGACATCGGAAATTCAAACTGTTGCATCAGACAGAAATGAACAATAAATTTAATGGACGATGAATCAACTCTGCGATAGTTCAAATTTAAAAGAGAGGTGTTCAGAATCTACTAGAATTTCAAAGGAATGAAAATTTCAAAGGAATGAAAATTTCAAAGGTATTGGAAGCCCTGTAAATAAATAAATTCCAAAAATCTGATAATTACAATCTTCTCAATGACCAGTTAGACCTATACCACTACCCACTGTTAAATCTAGGAAAGTTTAGAAATCCCCTCCTCTACCAACTCCATTCTATGTTCGATGGATACGGAACACAGAACGGAGTTGATATAGATGTTATATATTCTACCACCTCTACGGGCGAACCACAGAATATAACAAATTTAGGGTATATTCTGTGGACCGAACTGATCTGCAATATTTGATGGATGTCTTTGTAATATGTATTCATTCTTGATAATTCCGTAAAAGGCGAAACTAGTCGAATGAAGAATAGTTCATTTAGTGATTTGTAGCCAAGTACAATCTTATTACCTCTCATTTAGAAATGAACAAAATGTTACAAAGTCGGAAATGATAGTTTATGACTTCTTCGCTACGATGTTTTCAGAATTTGAAATACCGTAATAAAAATATTGAAAAATTTGTAATTTTTCACGAGGATGGAGGTTTTCCGTGAGGTTCGAGAAATACTAGGCAGTATTACGAAAATGAATTGCTCTGGAATTTCAAATTGATCAGATTCAATACGTTGACTATCACTTCATACCAGTTTAACCCTTCACATTACACATTCTCAACTATTAAATCAGTTTGAACTTTCCTTTCTCCAATGCCGAAGATAGATCCATCGAGATTTTCTCTAAAATATAATTTATTGAGATGTTCTCTAAATAACACTGAATACTTTCGAGAAAATTATTAAGATTAATTAATTTGTTGTATTTAAATTGTTGAATATTGAAAAAACACCTATCAGTTCTTATAGGTGTTTGAAAACGCTTCAAAGACATACAAAAAAGCATTATTTTTTTCAATTCTTCCTATTTTCTTTCTAGTTCTTTTTAACTGCAAAATTACTCCATTTTCCAGAGAAAAAAGTGAAGTTCTTTTCAAAAAGCAACGTCTTTTCAACAACCCGCGTATATCTCTCCAATTGATGTGGCAGTTACCCAGGCAATTTCTCAAAATTTAACAAGCAAAACTGAATAATTAAAAGTGAAACGATCTCTGCATTGAGCAATGAAGTCGTACAATACACAAACAACCCCAGACTGTCGAATTTAATAAAGAAAATTTCGTGTTGGAAACTGAGTTAATTCTCGAAGTAAACAACAAACGCGAAATGTTTTACTGCTTCTTCCACCGCGTATTTCAATTTGTTTGTCAACATGATTGAAATGCACGCACAAACAGCATCATAAGAAAGCATTTCGATTTGTAAACATTAATTTACACGCCAATTTCAATAAATACGTGCCAAATTTGCGAAGAAATATTCATCACAAAATAAACTGAATATATTTGTAGGATATAAAAATTGAACGAGATCAAATCAAGCAATCACTGTACGTCACTATCAAGTGCCATATTTACAAAGTAAATTTTTTAATTAATTATAGGTTAATTGAGAAAACGAATTGGAATTGTGCCAAAGTAGATCGTTTTTGTTTTTATCCGGTGACAAAGTTATATTTTGAAAATAGAAAATTTTCAAATCTATATAACTGATTAAAAAACGTGACTTTTTTTCTGTATAGCCCCATACTTTGATGAGTGGAGTAAAAACTAAGGGGTCTACTTTCTGTTTTTCATTCAGTTTCATTTCCTTCATGTTCCCTTCGCTCATTGAATGTACAATTGTACAACTTATCCAAATTATTTTACTCTATAGCTAATATAGTTCATATCACATTCTATGGTTCTACAATTCGAAAAAGTCACTAGAATTCAAGGAATTCATGGATATTGAATTCATATTCACAAATAAACAATTTTCGATACTTCGCGATTCCAGTATCGAAAATAAATGTTATAGCTTCAAGAACTCCAGTTCAATTCTTCATTGCCCCACTCGTCAGCTCCAAGAAAAGATAGTAAAATTTCCAGATGAGTTCAATAAAATTAAGCAAGATATTTTGGAATTGCTTCACAAAATTGAGCTTACAAGTTTCGTAAACAAAGTTTTTGGGACTTGGTCAAAAATAGTTGTCACAACCAGTTAAAACCCAAAATAAGCGCGTAATACCGCTAGTGGTCAAACTACTCAAAACGCTAAACTATCTAAAAGTGAATGAATTTCATTTTCTTACACCACCAATACCTCGTGGAGACGCGACGTCGTCCAACTGGTGGTCCAGGTCGTGCCTCCTTCCTCTCCTGCGCCTCCTGCCTTCTTTGCTGCGACGTCTCCTCCTTCGGCCCCTGTGACTGATGATGCCATCGGTGGTCTCGTACACAGGTGACCTGCTGCGACTGCGCGAGTACGAAAGATCCCGATCGCTCTCCCAGTCATCTGGTGCATCCGAATCTGACAGGCTGCTCATACTGGCGTGTCTCCTAAACCAGAAACAATTCAAGGGATAATTATAACGAAAAACCCACTTCATTTTAATTCCTGCTACTTTTTTCCCTGAATATTTTTTGCGTAAAGAAGAATAAAGAGTCCCACCTGTGTCTTCTTCGCCTCCTCTTCTTCTCTCCCCTCTTCCTTCGTCGCCTACACTCGAAGATCGACTTGGATGGATCGGCCTTCTTGGAGGAACCGTAAAAGTTGGAAACGGCGAAACGTCCGCCGCGTTCCTTTACCAGTCCATTATCAAGCGCGTATTTCAAGGCTTTTCTCACTTCTGTCGTCAAGTTCTTCGGCCTGTCGGAGCTGTTGAAGTTAGCGTTTTCAACTTGATCCATGATACGCCTGGTCGTCGAACCGTGCGCGTCCCCTAGGTCCTCAATGGCCTGTAGGACGTGCGGCAGATGTCGTGGACTTGCCACCTTCTTCATAATTTTGCCTGAATAGTGAAGTTGAAGATAATACTCGTATAAGTACAATAACTGATATTTTAGGTATAAACTGTCATTGATGAAGGGAGATCAATTTAAACTATTAACCTCATCTCGATCTTCTTGATGAGGGGAAAATATATAAATTAATATCAGTCATTATAAGGGGTGTTTTTTTTAGTGGTATAGAACTTTAAATTACAATAAAACAACGATGAATCATTCGATTGACAACAATTTTTTTTCATTCAAAAGATAAGCATTACATTTTAAATATGATTTCTGGCATATGACCGCCACGGCTGGCTCGGATGTACTCCAATCTGGACGTCAAATTTTCGATGACTTTTTCCAACATTTGTGGCCGTATATCGGCAATAACACGGTGAATATTGTCATCCATATGGTCAAGCGTTTGTGGCTTATCCGCATAGACCAATGACTTCACATAGCCCCCCATAGTCTAGCGGTGTTAAATCACAAGATCTTGGAGGCCAATTCACAGGTCCAAAACGTAAAATTAGGCGGTCACCAAACGTGTATTTCAATAAATCGATTGTGGCACGAGCTGTGTGACATGTTGCGCCGTCTTGTTGAAACCACAGCTCCTGGACATCATGGTTGTTCAATTCAGGAATGAAAAAGATAGTAATCATGGCTCTATACCGATCACCATTGACTGTAACGTTCTGGCCATCATCGTTTTTGAAGAAGCACGGACCAATGATTCCACCAGCACAAAAAGCGCACCAAACAGTCAGTTTTTCTGGATGTAACGGTGTTTTGACATGCACTTGAGGATTATCTTCACTCCAAACGCGGCGGTTTTGTTTGTTGACGTAGCCATTCAACCAGAAGTGCACTTCATCGCTAAACAAAATTCGCGCGATACGTATTCCGCACAGAACCATTATTTTCGAAACAAAATTGCACTATTTGCAAGCGTTGCTCAGGCGTGAGTCTATTCGTGATCAATTGCCAAACCAAAGTGAGAATAAATCACTTCTCAGCTGTTAAATCGGTAGCCATCTTCAATAGTAGTACCAACTTAAAATTCTATACCTCTAAAAAAAATCACCCTTTAGTAGCCCTGCTTCGATAGACACTAAAACAATTAAAAAAAAATATCCCCTTCAGTGTCATACACTCTAGAGAACAAGTTTCTACGAAATATACACGTAATTTTCAACGAAAAATTCAAATATTTAAATGAATTCAGTATATTCCACCCCATCTGCAATATGGGAGAAAAATTTAATATGTACAAAAGTTTGTTAAACACAAGTTTGGAATTTCATGAAAACATTTTCAGTTTTCGATTATTTTACAGCTCCTAAGTAAAAATTCGAAACAAAAATCCACAATGCTCTTCTATCGATATAAAAATAAACAATACAACAAAATTATTAATCCTGAAAAAATAAAAAATTAAAATTGATAGAGTCTCATTTCGAAATTAATTTCAATAAGCACTGACATTTCGACAACGTTTGTGCTTTGCCTAGTGATGAAATGTCTGTTTTGTGTTTGTGATAATTTTCAACATTTGGCAAAATTACCAGAAATAAGATCGTCAACAAAGGCTTCGATTTGTCATATGGACAAAAAGAAAAATGGGGAAAAAATTGATAAAAAAGATGAATTACAAATTTATCACATGACCTTTTTATTTTGAACCAGATTTTTGAAAAATATCCAAACTATCGTTATGTCAAAAATCTGTCAATATTGAAATATTCAATTTTTCAGATTATAATTTTTTCGCGAATTGAAAAATTTCCAATAATATTGAGGAAAATTCGTTGAATTATGAATTTATCGTAAATAAACATTGTTTAAATTGAATGATATAGAGTAGATGAACACAAAAAATTCTTTTAGGACTTTTCATATTGCTCAAGATAGTTGCTTTGAAAATTCCGTTCTAAAATTGAATATAAACAATCAAACAATTTTGTGTTGGTTCTGAAATTAACGAAAAGTTGTATTCTTCCAAATTGATTAATCATAAAAACACTCACCCTTCGAATTAAACCCCCAACATTCGATTTGAAAACTACAAATACTAAAATGCCTCGACCTTAAAAAAAAAATTACTGCTCTCTGCACGGCGAAATTTTTGTTTTCAAAAAACTACCTTTGTTTTCCTTGGAAACGTAATGCGATTTATTTTTTCAGTCTACTTAGTTTTTAAATTATTAATTTCATTTAAAAATTAAATTCTTACGTCAATAAAGTTCGGTCAAACTAAAATTACCGCTCTCAAATGACATAATCTATGTTCGAACACAGAGAACAGATAATTTTTTAACACTGTGGTTTTGCTCGATTCAAATCAGCTGTGAAGCATAGATAAAGTTAACTCTCAAATGTCAAATGCGATTCATGCAAAATTAATTTAATATTATTGTCATAGTTTTGAAGATTATGGCTACTTCGTTATGTGGAAATGAAATGAAATTAATGTATTTATTACGTATGTGTTTAATTCCTTCACCAGAAAAATATGTGGCACACAATAGCAGTTCATAGATATGAGTTTAATTATTTTTCTCCAAGGTTTTCTGGTCAGAATTGGAACATCTCATTAGTTAAAACTTACCTACTTAATATGACGACTTTTACAGATATTTTAATGTTCACAGTAGGCAAAGGTGGTTTGACAAATAAGGTTCTCATTCGAAATGATGAAATATGGATGTGTATCTTTATATAAAATTGAAAAAGGTATATAATATACTGACCCCCGAAATCAGTCAAAACAAGAAATAATATTTGAGATAGTTGTTGACGCTTTTTGACGATTAATGAACTTTCACGGAAATTATGACAGCTATTTTGTAAAACTGGGCTTGAAATATGGGAAAGTATATAAAGAATAATTAAGGAGAAAATATGATTAAACTTATATTGAATGTAATGACAAGGAAAATAACAAAAAAATATAAAAGTATTGACCAAAAAATTGATATGTTCTTCAATTAATGAATTGTTACATACTTCGATTTTTTCTGAAAATAATCTGAGAAAATACTATACGCAATACCAAATTTAATACAGTACACATCTCAAACTTTTTGCAATCTTACAAATCGTGCAGATTTGAAAAACATAATCCGCTTTTTTCACTGTTGATTTGTTTGAACTGTCAAATTGACACTATTAGCTACTTTGCAATAATTTTTTGAGTTATAGTCGATTATTTTGAAGTATTTATCGTATAAATTTTTCATATAAGTCCAAATTGTTGAACAATAGTCAATAAAATTAAATTTTTTATATCTTATTTATTATATTTTGTATTGTTTCAGATGTTGAATCGGCCATGCCTGTCGATAATTTTTCTGCTGCCTTTTCCCTTGGTGCTACCTATTTCTTTGAAACAGACCCAACCTGAAGCCCAAAAAAATAACCACAGAAACATATCGATAATACTTGACAATTTATTAAGAGGTTACGATAACAGTGTAAGACCGGATTTTGGAGGTGAGTTAGAAATGCCAAATATGTTATGAAAATGACAAATTTCAGTGAAAATTATATGCTCGTCGGAGGTTTTCCGCTGTTAAAACATTGCCATATTGAGTCGAATTTTGAGACTCATAAAGTCTTGAGGACAACATCTCGAGACAAATGTTAAGTGCTAAGATAAACCATTTGAAGTGAAATATACACCAGTGTTTGAATCGTATTATCACTTTTTAACTGTTGTTTCAGTTAGAACAATTCGAAATAGAACGTTAGCTTGTTTAAGTTTCTTCTGTGATTTATCTGCGGTCATAGAAAATTCCATAATCGATGTTATTAATTCGATTTGTTCTATGGCGATAGAAATAAACGGTATTTCAAACCACTTCCAAATTTTCAAATTTTAAAGCTTTCAGGATACCTCTGATGCATTAAAGTGTAAGTATGTTTAATAATAATAAAAGTCTTTATTTTCCTAAAAGTAAAAAAATAATTTTTTGCTTTTTTTATAAGTCTTCATTTTCTTGAAGGTAAAAGAAAACCAAAGTATTGAAAATATTTTACAGTAGCATACCTAAATTATATTTCAATGAAAAATAATTGGAAACAAAGATTGAAACCATTGAAAAGAGATACTGATAAAAAAAGAGGAGAAGACGAAGAAAATATATAATAATAATAATAACAACAATATTAAATATTAAAATTATATTGAGTAATAAAATTTACATTAAATAATATTAAAATATATCAAATATCAAATAATAATAAAATAAACATAATTTTGTAATCATTCAGAACGAACTTTAATATTATTATTCAGCGAAGTGGGCTCTAATTTAGGCCCACAGTTGTTTTTTTTCGTAAATGTTGTAACATACTGTCTACGAGTTCATAGTCTCATGTATGCTGATGATTTGAAAATATATCGCAAAATTGAAACTTATGAGGACTGCATAAGCTTGGAGGATGACTCACCGCTGTTTCTAATTGGTGTTAACACAATAAACTCAATATCAATGTAACTAAATGTAACATTGTCACATTCACTAAAAAGAATCGGCCTATACAACTTGACTGCACAATTAACGAAACCATTCTGATCAGGGTCTCCGAAATTCGAGACCTCGGTATAATATTTGATAAGAAATTCATTTTTGTACCTTATATAAATGAAAAAAATTCAACAGCATTCAAATCTTATAGATTTATTGTACTTAATGCTGGACACTTTTTGAATACAAAAAACTCTCATACAATTATTTAATGTGCTTGTAAAGAGCAAATTAGATTTCCGATGTATGATTTGGCGTCTCATTTACAACTCTCATAAAAATCATTTGGAGTCGATACAACGAAAATTTCTCAAATATTTAATTTGGAGGGAAGATTACGTTTATCCGGCCAGAGGATACAGCTAAACTGATCTGTTAAACAGGTTTGGAGCTAAATCACTCGAACTTGGCAAGAAATTGTTGTCTCTGAAGTTTCTGTATAACCTCTTACATGGTTATAAAGACTGTCCAACCCTTAGTGGCTCTAATGATTTTCATGTTCCCAGACATTGTTCACGTTCAAGCCAATTTTTGAAGTGAAAACTTCTTTAGCGGCGCTGTGTATTTTTTTTGGAATCGGTAAAAATTTCTAAACTCGCGTCAGGACACGTGATCTGATCGAGAATTCGTAAGACGGATGGAGAGAGGGCAGGTGGCGCAAGGCGCTTGCGCGAATGTTGGTGTGTATTTTTCATTCGATTGTCAAAGTTTACGTGCGCATGTAAATGATCTAGCAATTGACGCTCTTGTTAAAAAGATGAAAGTGTTAATTTTATCAGAAACTCATATGGGTAACGATAATAATTGACATTCCAAATTTCAACTTTGTTGCGAGTTTCAGAAGAAATAATCGTCCAGCGGGAGGAGTAGCTATTTATCAAGATATGAACACAGTTCATTATTGTACAAATTATATCGATGTGCATGTGAAATACAACAGCATGTTTAATGCTACTGTTTCTGATATCGGTGATATTTGTATAAGTCGTTGCCACTCTGGTGATAATCAGTTTATTATTATGGTTGCCGTTTACATCTCTCCAGATAAGTCATTGCGTGCTATACGAGACTTCTTGTACGAAAATTTATTCATTTATTCTCATGACGCATATGCATTGCTTCAAAAAAAATTGGAAAAAGCTTTGATGAATTGCCAATGATTTTGAGTGGAGATTTCAACATAAACTTGGCAGACGATAAAAATCAACTATTAATTGAATTTTTCAATAATGAATTTGGTTTAACTATGTCAAATGATCGCAATCTTAGCACAACGAAACACAAAACTACTATTGATGCGGTCTTTATTAGACACTCAAATAGGTTCGAATCAAAACTGTTCGTTTCTTACTTCAGCTATCATAAACCTATCGTATCAGTTTTAGAGATTAGCGATGATGGTTCTGGTAAATATGATGATGAAAAAGTCGTTGAAATTATGGATGGAAGTTGATTTTCCTAAGAGATAAACTTTTTAATGTAAAATAATTGTAATAGTTCTGAAGTGTTAAATTTTTAATGTAATATAAATTGTCATTTGTGTACGATAGCGCAATAAATGAATATTGTATTCCACCACATAAATAATAATACTTTTATACTGATAATGAAAGCATTTCGTACGGAATTATTCTCTAACCATTCCAAAATATCAAAAATGCACAACATTAATATTCAAATTTTCACTTATGCCGGCACTCCCGGAGTGCAAACCAGCGATTTTTTTCATTGGGTACTCCGAAAACTAATTCTCTCATACAATCACTCATTAGATATTTGTGTTCGCTATTCGAGGATGTGTCTGACAAATGCGATATCAACAGTGACTCATTTGCTTTCATAAGTCGGCTTTACTTGACTCTTTTCATGTATAATAAATTTTGAAGTATAGAGCTATATTCTCGTAGTCTATTATTCATTACAATTACTTCTTTTATTGATAATCATTTTTAAACGTTTGCATTGTGAATACTTCATATATTTCTTTGAATATTCCCTATAACTGGGTGTTTTACCTTTAGGAAAATAAAGACTTATTATTATTATTATTTATATTAACATCATTTTAAAAAGGTGGTATTTCCATATCAACTTCTCCAAACTTGCGCTTTCCATCAGCCGAACGGTATGCTGAGAAAATACGAAAACGTTTTGCCGCCGAAGTTTGAAGCGGCGAACTCCCGTCCCGAGCGTATAACAAACTAACCATAATTCGAACTTTACTCTATTTCAGGGTCTCCCGCCGTCGTCGAAGTCGACATCATGGTTAGGAGCATGGGACCGATCTCCGAAGTTGATATGGTATGTGAACAATTCTAATGGGATAAAGGAAAAGCTTTCAGGGAACGGTAGTAGATCTATTCCAGGTCGACACGACGTCCCGCACAAGGCTTTCCTCCTATAAGTCGGGATAATTCGGGTTCGCTGTTCTTCGAATTTAAAGACAATTTTGCGGGCTGCAACGTCGTCGTCGAATGGACTTTCGGAGGGCAATCATTATTCGATCTCGAAATGTCCTTTCGCCGCGGCGAAGAGTTTGAAATGAGCTAAAGGTGATTCCACACGACAAGTCCTAACTTAAGGGGAATTCGTGTAGTGTGTGATCGCCTTTAAAAGATCGCTAATTAGGATTTGGGACTAATAAACTTTCTGGTTATTCTAAGGTGGTTCATAATCGTCTAGTTCCAAGACATTGTCTTCGAATAGTTCAGTTATTCGCTGATAAGTAGTAATAAATCTAGGTAATAAATCATGATAAATCATGTGCAAAAACTACATACAAAATTATGAATTACAGTAATTTCAATAAATGGAATGAATTACGAATTATGTAGTTTATTCAATTGATATTTTATTTAACGTAATATAGTATAAGGGGTAAAATTCGATCCTGTTTTTCTTTGAAAAAGCTTTATAATTCCCAAGAAATATCATCAAAATGGGTTGATATTATAATTTGAAATAGCGGTTTTTGCCAAACTATGCAAGTTGTGAAGTTATTTTCCTTGTTTTTGATACTTTTGTTAATGAAACAAGATTTAATCGATATCAAATTACGAGTTTCAAATTATCCTATTCAATTCTTTACGATTTTCAGTAAATTCGGGCATTTTAAAAATTTTTCTATCTACAGGGGGTGGTTAAAAAATTTCTCACGTTTCATTTCTCTTCTTGAAAGACAAGACGTTTGAGAAGTATGTATACGTATGTTTCTGTTTCATACTGAAACATATATTCTTGCATTCGTGACATAATAAAGTAAGAAAAACTCAGTGATAACTAACTGTGGCGCCATCTGTTAAGCGTTGAATCTGTTCCATTTTCTCATCATCGATACGCCTTTATGATAACTTCGATATTACTTTTCGTACCGTTCATGATAGATGATATACTTTCACACGTATTCCGTTAATAAACGTCAACGTTATTTTCAATCGACTGCGCATGTTCATTTTGACAAAATCGACAGTAAAATATGATGTCGAATTTCAAATTTTTTCACTTCTTTATTGTCATAAAAATTCGGAATGATTTCATATCGATACTTTGGCAGTTTTGAATTGAAATCATAGTTTTGACAATTGATTTGTTGAAATTTGGTTATTTTTATCAATCTAGTTCTATCTGAATAGGTTGGCTATGATTTTAAATAACTTACATAAAACTAAACGTCATATTATTCGAAATGTCAACGAAGAAGTTGAAAAAATTCACGATAATTCATTAGGAATCGGAAATTTATCATAATTCACCAATATTATATTGATTGATGGAAAATTTATTTCTTTCCATTATGTTGCAAAAAGATTTCTTCTTAACAAATTCGGAATGATCTTAAATCGATTCTTTCAGTTCTCAACTGAAATCAAAGTTTGGAAATTTTATTTGTTGGAATTTTATCGCAATGATTTCCCTATATTCTGAAATAACTTATGTAAAACTTAAAGTGATATTCTGATGAAAAAGTTGAAGCGATGTACGATAATTTATTAAGAAAGATAAATTCATCATAAGTCTGCTTTCTTCCATCAGCTGTCTCCTCAAATCTACTTTTGATACAGTTTTCGAAGTCCTAATGTTCTTTCAAGTTAAATATCGTAAACCTTTTTTGCCAGACATACTCCATGGACTGCTACTTTCGCCAGACTTGGGTGGATCGACGTCTGGCATTTCCGGGAAACGCGAGCGATACCCTGGCGCTGAGCATCTCAATGCTGGGCAGGATATGGAAGCCGGACACGTACTTCTACAATGGCAAACACTCCTACCTGCACACCATCACCACACCGAACAAATTCGTCAGGTTGTACCAAAATGGTAGGGTTCTGTATTCATCCAGGTAAGCAAAACGAATATTCCGATATACTTACAGGTTTAGGAGCGTTAATTGAAAGGGTATCGTCAAGCTAGGTTTTGTTGATGTTCCAAGTCTCAACTTGCAATCAAGGAAGCTTTATCAGATTCTCCTTTCGGTAATATTCTCCATTTAGGCATAATACAGAGGAAAAAACTCCACCTTGATATCAACAAATCGAACAATGAAGTTTTGTGATGAAGTTTCGCAACAGAAAAGAATCTTTGAAGTGGACGAGGACAAAACTATTGCCTTGGACGTTGTTAACTGAATGGTACTTCACGTAGATCCTGAAACAGCAGAACATATCTTCAAATCATCTAAAAACTCCAAGACTGATGATAACAATGAGCTTCTAGAAAATATTGTCAGATTGTATGAAACATTAGATGCAACTACACGATAATGAACTGATGGAGGAGAACTCTAAATGTTACACAAATCGTCGTTGTGTTGAAACAAAAAGGCCATGTCCAGTCAGAACGGCGACACTTTCGTCTTTCTGATCGTCGAATATTAACCAAAAAGAGGCAGTATGGATTATAGCAAGCTCACATTTTACAGAAGAATGGAAACGTAAATTCTAATCTGTTGAAGGCTACCTCCAAGATGGAAAGAAGTATTTATTTTCTTGAAAAAAAGAAAGGTGGTAATGGGACATTGTATCTGATAGAGACCAAAGGACAGAGCTAAGCTGACTTACAGACATCTTGATAGAAAAGTTATAAGACTTCCTTTGTAACAGTGGAAAATAGGCCAAAAAGCTGATGAGATGAGCACACTCTGAAGCTGAGTGAAACAAAGCTCTTTGAAATGAAAGTTGCATGGAATAGATGATCATAAATCATCAAAAATTTGCGTTGGGTTTTAGGTTCTCAAAGGAATTTTTAATATTACAAAGGATACTTAGAATTAGCAAGATCTTTCTAATTACTTTGGAAAACTATTGAACACCATCAATAACCGGTGTTACGAAAGGAAAATGATAGTCGAAATGAATTTCACTTACAGTCAGACGTAATTTATAACAAACCATTCAACACCCTGTATCTAAGCAACGACGAGACTTTACACAAAAACATTTGTGGGCGCTCAAATATTTTTGAATAACTCCACCACAACCGTTTCAAACAAGTTTTTTTTTGCCAGTATTCGGAAAGTTCAGTGTACGCAAATACTTCTTCGAAAGAAGATTCAACCTCATACCAATAATTAAAGCAAAATTTGTATTATTAGACAAAAAGATCCATTGAATTCTACTGGAAACCAGGTCATTTTTTGATACAATTTACTGCTTCAAGTTAATTTCTGAACGAAAGAAGTTACGGTTTCTCAGCTCCTTCAACCGATAAATATATTTTTGTGTTCCAAATTCGGAATATATCGTTGAATCCCTTGCTTGAAACTTTTCCTATTTCTTCTACGTGAATAATTCATACCACCTGTGAAATACTTTGATCCTCGAAGGCTCCCATTCGCGAAAGGTACTCATATCGTCCCCTACGGCAACCCACTGACGTGGACGCACAGTTTCCGGGAAGCAAAAATTCCAGATTTTCTCCGAGAATTCCCGATACGCGAGAGTCTGAATGGAGTAAATCAGTCAGGAGGAATACGAAAGGGGTTAAATAAGATTAAGTCTTAAGGCTGTCTAATTCGACGGTTTCGAATTATGATCGTCTCCTGCGGATATATTTTGATAAGGGGGGCGTGGGAGTGGAGAATAGGTTCTTATGTCGCTCTGCGAACGTAAGGCACAAAGATAACGCGATTTTAAAGGGTGTACAGTATTACAGAAGCAATTTGTTATTCAATATATTAAATAAAAACACTTGGCCTGGTTTCACAAAATTTATAATAAATACTTGACAATGGTTTCGTGGTGTTACACCATTTTCAAGAGTTACACAAAACATTTTTCGACCAGCATTCTTATATACGAATGCATCGTTACCTGCAATAGACTGATATCGATGTCTCCGACGTAGAGGGACAGGTCATTATACAGGTAAAGGGTGTTTTTTTAGAGGTATAGAACTTTAAATTGCAATAAAACAACGATGGATCATTCGATTGACAAGAATTTTTTTATTCGAAAGATAATCTTGTGGAATTATTTTGGAACATTTCGTTGGAACATTTTAAATATGATTTCTGGCATATGACCGCCACGGCTGGCTCGGAAGTAGTCCAATCTGGGCGTCCAATTTTCAATGACTTTTTCCAACATTTGTGGCCGTATATCGGCAATAATAGGGCGAATATTGTCTTCCAAACGGTCAAGTGTTTGTGGCTTATCCGCATAGACCAATGACTTTACATATCCCCACAGAAAGTAGTCTAGCGGTGTTAAATCAATAGTTCTTGGAGGACAATTCACAGGTCCAAAACGTGAAATACGGCGGTCACCAAACGTGTCTTTCAATAAATCGATTGTGGCACGAGCTGTGTGACATGTTGCGCCGTCTTGTTGAAAGCACAGCTCCTGGCAATCATGGTTGTTCAATTCAGGAATGACAAAGTTAGTAATGATAGGATTCTGAACGAAACTTTAACAGAATAAGGTAAATATTGCCAACGGTCGTCAACTATTCACTTCATAAAAGAATTTGTCTTTTCTTTGAATCATCATCTGAAAATTTCGAAAAGAAAAGGTATTTTTTGTATTCTCTTCTATTTTTCACTCTGCTCCAAGCAGTATTAAAACTGACAAGATACTTTTCTGCGAAACCTTATGAACTCAGCGATTCTTTGAGCTGGGTACCAGAAAAAGGGATGATAATATTCCATTGGGTTCAAATAAAGAACTTATTCATTCTCTATAAAAAAAACTGGAGACATCTGATTTCTTCAATTTCTGATTTTTTAGTGTGAAAATTGTTTACGTTTCATAATTACCATGGCCTTCGAACTACATTCCGGTAAAAAACTGAGAAGAATAAATATGAGATGCGACATAAAACGTCGCAGAATTCGTCGACCGAAATCCCTATAATCCAGTAATATTTTGTGCGGTTTACGAATTGGCGAAATTAATTGTCATTCGAACGTTTCCGTCTTTTTGCCGACCAAATGTGCGGACTACTTATACAGCTCATATATGTCGTTAACTTTGCTCTCGGGAAAGTTTAATTGGCTCCCACAGGATAATTTCCTCTCGTAACTTTCAACGCGCATATTCGGATAGTTGAAGTAAGTTTCGAATTTGAATTGCGTATTTCCGGTTGATTTGTCGATTATCCTTCAGTTAGATTGCGTTTCTACAAGCGAAAAAAAATTAATGATCTACTTTAATGGAAGGCGGAGATGGGGGACACGATCTCGTATTGACGTTTGCCTCAGAAAGTGTCCGCAAAATAGGACTTCATTGGGAACACGGTATGAATGTCGTTCATTTGAATTTGCATAAAATAACGTCTATAGCCTTATGCGTAAATTGAAGCACTTTGGTACACAAGGTCGTCTTCTTTGGGTCTATTGGTGTTTCACTGCAAGTACTAATGTTGAATGGAGTACCACAAGGATATGATTTGAGTCCATTCTAATTTTTTTTCGTTTTCTTTTCGTTCTGATGACATAATCTTCACATATGTCGTCAGATTTTTTTTTTCATAAACTTGATTTTCTTTGAGATTTTAGACAATATAAAGTCGACGTGATTGTCGAAACTCAACATCTCATCTAACACATCGCCTAAATATTTCAAAACTTTTACCGTTTCAATACTCTGGTTTTCAATTTTAAAAGCTATATTTTCGTTACTATTCCCCTTCAGAATTTCACTTGTTTCCGAAACAATAAATTTAAACTTTTTCACATTCAGCGATGAAATATTATCCCTTAGCCATTCATTGATTGCTGCCAAGTCTCTATTAATCCATTCTGTCATAGTCTGGATATTTTTATGATTCTGGATTTATGAACACCAACATAAATCATTGTAACATTTGCGAATATATATATATATATATATATATATATATATATATATATATATATATATATATATATATATATATATATATATATATATATATATATATAGATAGATATATTCGCAAATGTTATAGATAGATAGATGTACAGATAGATCATTATTTCACTAGTCATGAAAAACAATATCATAATGTATAATGTATAAGGAGAAGAGCAGTAGACCTAAGACCGTAACCTGAGATACAGCAGCTACAATTTTTTGACTGATAAATTGTGTAGGTTAGGGTTGTTCGTTAAGACATTCCATTGATGTGTATGTTTTTATTCATTATCAGTGCCATTAAAGAAGAATCAATAGAGTTTGGAAATATTCTACAAGTATCGAAGATGCTACAATAGATTTCCATTCCATTTCGTTGCAAGATGCCTTAACAATTGTTTAATTTAACTACTTCTATTATTTCCACCTTTTTATTGATTAAACGTGAGCGGAAAAATTGAAATTCAGATTGAAAACTGATGTAAATTCGCAACACATCACCAAATAACTTAGTTAGATTCGAAGTATCTTAATAACATGGAAACTACTCTGAAAATTGAGTAGACACGACGTTTTGGCAGGGAGGCATCTTTGGCTCTTTTTTCTGACGAGATATTGACTAAAACTGGTGTTCAAGAAAACCAATTGCGACTCGAGAAATGCTCTGTATACGATCTCCGCGTCGAAACACCGTCGTCGGGAAATCGTTCAGCGTCGACCCCGTTTCGACAGTTCGTCGCGCGCCCCCCTCGCCGATTTTATCGTGGGAAAATATTCAAATGGGTCGAAACGCTCTGGAAATTTTCGAGGGCGTCGCGGTCCGTTCTGCGGCATTGTCGAGCGATTGTTTAACGGGGTGGAAAGTCTGCAAACGTGTCGCGAATTAAATGGGCCAATTTAAGCGGTGGGCGAACCGCGCGCGACGTCGAATTGTTATCGCGACGCGCTTAAAAAGAATCATCGCTCAAACGACTACCACGGATCGCCGTCGGTCGGTCGCGAGGAGTGGCAACGTCACGGCGCACGATGTGGCAACTTCGCAAACCGACCGCGTTTAATTTAGATGGGGAATAATAATTTTTTCATTACAAAAAGATTATATGGCACGCAATTGAGAGAGAAACACACAAATGTCGAGACTGGCTGATGACGGGGCATGCTTTCAAGATGTGAAGGTTTAATTACTGATTGAAAACCTGGTACGCAATTTAACGCAAATATGTATCAGTTTTCCATATTGTTGAACGTC
This sequence comes from Henosepilachna vigintioctopunctata, assembly GCA_030704895.1. NCBI lineage: Eukaryota > Metazoa > Arthropoda > Insecta > Coleoptera > Coccinellidae > Henosepilachna > Henosepilachna vigintioctopunctata. Next base: position 1,204,194 of record JARQZJ010000034.1, read on the forward strand.
AGATTCGAACAGGAAAAATTCGATAATCTCAATTACTGCCGTTTACTAGACAAGAAATTGAATTTAAATACCATTCCATTCTTCGTTGAATAATTGTTCAAAAGTCAGTAAGTTGCCAAAACGTTGCAACAATGATTATTATTGTGATGAAATAATTTCTGAACGCAGAATAGAAAATATATGACGCAGTATATTGCATTTAGGTGAACTTTTTCGTTTCGGTATTATTGGGTATCATCGGGATAGATGATTACGCAAACGGGACAGTTATTGTTTTTAAGAACGATTGGGCGTATTAGAACGCTATAACCAGATGATATTATTACTTAAATGAATGAGCATAGTAAAATATTCAAGTGTACGTAAACTGTGTACTACAAACTGTACTGACAAATTGTCTGTAAAGGCACTCAATGATATGAGGCCTTTCATTATATCACACGTAAGTGACGAATGTGAATGTCTAATTTTTCCATTCCTTTTGCAGTAATTAGCTGGAAGTATTTCAAAATGACGCGAGGGATGTTGGTTACTAACTCTTCAATTCCTTTTAGTATAATAGAGTGGGTACTTGAGTTTACATATTCCGTGAGAAAATAACACAATGGCGCCAAATTAGACGAAAAAGGTTTTACACGAACAATTTCAAAGAAGCGTTTTTAAACAGTGAACATAAATAACATTCATATAAAAACATAGAACTACTTTGAAATTTTTGATCAATTTTCCAAATGTTGCACCCGTCTCATAACAAATAACTGTCAACTCAGCTGTCACATAAAGCAGTGTTGCCAATTCCTCTTCAAAAAATTCAATTGCCTAAAAAATATATTATCAGTATTTAATAAAGTTGATTGAGTGAAACATTGTTTAATATATTGAATAATAATGCTTGGCTTGATTTCACAAAATTTTTCATAAATACTTGACAATTGTTTCGGGGTGTTACCCCATTCAACGTTTCGAATTGAAATGATAAGGAATTATCACAATGGTATATATGTAGGAAAGTTAAAATGGTAGAGAAACCCTGTTTTCTCAATATTTCAATTTTCAGAACGATTTACATTAAGTAACGTTTTAAAAGTTTCACAAAACTTGTAAAAGTTTGTATAAAACTTGTATAAGTTTTATAAAAGTTTGTCTTCATCCGGTATTGTGCAATTTCAGTCGTGGCAGATTTATGGAAGTGGCCGCGTAGGTAACTCGGACATTAGAAATATCCCAATGTTCCCAATTCCCTTCTCGTTTCTCGAATAATTACTCCGCAACGTCGCGCTGAGGCTTCCCTAATCGGATCCGGCGTCCGTCGTCGTCCCTTTGGGCGGTTCACATCCCTGGGGTTAAGAAAGGGCGGATTTTCGGCAACCTTTGAACTTCGGCGACGTTGCCACATCTCTAAATTCGTACCCAAAATCGACGACATCAATATTCGAAACTCTATCGACCTTAAATTAATCTAGTATTCAAGTTTTATCGGTTTGGTTCTATATAGCTTTCCTAATAGTAAATTGGCTATGTATTCGATTTCTAGATTTAATTTATTAGTGCAGATTGGACTATTAGTGCTGGTTTTTTTGATAGTACAGCAACATCATTGTTGGATTCCATTTTTAGTTCTATGTACGACAAAATGTTGAATTGTTTCACTGCGTTGCGATATCGTTCGTTATTTGAAGTTTAGCGAGCTGTCGGGTAGATCTGGCAACGCCGCCGAAGGACGAGGGTCGACGTCGCCATCTGTTGCATATCGGGTGCCGTTAAGTAGTAGAAATCTAAGAGGAAGAGGCGGCGAATGATACAGTTTCAATTAGGCCGGTGCGCTTGGGGTCTCTTGTTCCCGAGAATTACGTATTCCGTTATCTCTCGTACAAGGGACCAAGACCCTTTGCGATTACGTTCTCAATGTATTAATTAATAGATTAATATCTAGTCCGTGTCGATTCTATGGCTTGTTTAATTGTTAATTTGTCGATTTTAGTTAGGTGCGTCGGAAATAATTCGATTTTAGTGATTGCGATATTGTTTTCGACGAGTCGCAACGATGCGAGATTGTTTCAGAATTACGTTGATTTCGGTGCGAAATAACAAACGTAATTCAATAACTTATGTCATGAATATGAAACTGTATGAAATCGAATACACCGACTACACCTCTTCAGATCATAGAAACACCAAGCATTTTTACCCAACAATATTTTTAGACACCATCCTGTATATTCTTTCAACGTATCGAAGTCTACAGACAAATTCTTACGAATTGATCTTGTAATTTTTGATAATACTTTGAATTTTGAATGCCATTCGTTTTTATCTGTCAAAAACTAAATAACAGAGCGTACAATGATGGTTTTCAATCTATTCAGAACAAAATACTGGCTAGGGGGTTGGTTGAAAAAGTTTTCACGTCGACTTGGCGATCTCGAAACGTCTGAAAAACTCACGGCGAACCAAATGACATCGATATTCGACTCAATATTTCCCAAGAATAGACAGACGTGCTATTCTTACTGATCTCGGAAGTATGTACACAGGGGATGTTTTCAATACGATATATTCAATATCGTAAATTTTAATCGTAAAGACTCCGTTCGAATTCAGTTTGGGTTGTATCTGGAGCGAAACGAAAACCGAATTGAGAAGAAGAAGAATCGAAGTTTTAGTGGGGGTGGAATTCTAGTCAGGACATTCGTTATAGTGACTTGAAATTTAGGAAAAAGGCAATACGTAGAACTTGAATTGAACTTGAAATCGAAGAAATAATAATAAGGTTTTTCGAGAACAAATCTAGTTCTGAATGAATGAATAAATTAATTTTATTTAGCATCGCTAATATATAACAACAAATCGTTACACAGTTAGGCCAGCTTACTCCAAAGAATTTTGAAAAAATCGAATTTTTTTTTTCATAAATTGCTACTATATACTCGTAGAAATAGTATAGAATTAGTCCCAAAGGTCAGCAGGACCGAGAAGCAGGTATAAAAGATTAGGAAGCGCTTCAGTAAGCTCGAACGCCTTCGGTAGCGGCAACTGCTGCATGCCTTCGGGTCGTCTTATTGTTTTGCTCCTTGTTTTATTGTTATTGTCTTGTTATTTTGTTGAACTGCTTTGAGAAATGCAGGAATTCTTCAGAATGATGCTTACGAAGACCAGGAAGGAGTTGTGTATGAAGCTGAAATGGATATGTGAGTAAAATCAACTTTTCTTGCGATTTTTCAAGAATAAAAACTATGAATTGATTTTTCTCCGAACCACGTTTTTTCGCATGAATTACACTCTCATTTCAAAACTATGGCTTTTATCGATATGAACCAAAAGGCATTTTACTCTTTAGATGTCTGGCTATGGCCTCAAGCAGAACCAGAAACATTCATTATTATTCAAAAAAGTTATAAACCATTAAAAGTGAAAAAAAGGGTAAAAGAAATTCAAAAGTCCGCCATTTCGTTTTTTTTTTCATTGAAAATGTTTCATTCTGCTTGAGATCATAGCCAATTCGATACAGAACATGAAACCGTTTTGTTTTTTGCTTTCAGATAATTCTTTTCCAAGAAATGATGTCATTTATCTCCGATTCAGATGAGTTTCAGCAGCCATTTTCAGGAACGCCATTTTGAAAAAAAAAATTTGTTTTCAAGTAATTTCATATATGTGCTTTCATATGTGAATAAATTGATTACTCAACAATTGTTTTGTACTATAAATAAAATATATATTCAAAATAATTACGTTTTTTGGAGTGAGCTGGTTTTAATAATTTATAAGATAGTTTCTATATGAGACAAATCGATACAATACAGTTTTAAATTTCTCATAATTATCACATCTTTCCATCAGTACAAGTAATCTTTTGAACACTCTTAGTCTTCTCTAGTAAATATAAGTTAGCGCTTTTGTACTCTTCCAGCTCTTCTTCTTTGTCTAAGCCATGTTCCTAGTTGATCTGTGGTCGAGTCTCCATATAACTTTTGCCGAGAGAATTCGGTCCTGGGTGGTCTGAATAATAAGGTGGTCCTGGTTCATCTGCTTCTTGATCTTGTTCCTCCAAGTGGCAGGTGTCCTGCCTTTTCTCTTGGTCGGGATAGGTATGTTGAGTACTTTGGTGACGAAGTCCTCATCTGCTGGTCTTTGGATACAGCCATACCAATTTCTTTCACTCTTCTACAATAGGAGCAACTTTGAAAGAACCTCGAATGTACTGATTGCGGGCTCCATTCAAACGTGTCACACCACTCTCTCATCTTAACAACTTCATTTCATGTATGTGCAGTTGGAACTTTTTAATTCCAGCTTTCCAAAGCTGGACTTTTTCAGTCCAGTATTCTGCTCTATAGGTTGAGGCTGGTTGCACCACTATCTTGCAAACCTCCCCTTCATCTTGGAGGACATTTTGGTGTTGCAAAGAACACCAGTTAATGAGTGACCGCCATTTGAGCTAGCAGTATTTATTCTATGATGGAATCTTTTTCAAGATTAGCACATCAGGTGTATTTACAGACCCAAAGTACCTGAAACTTCATCATGATTCTAATTCATCATCTATAATATGAAGACCTTAAATCACCCCTTGACATTGGAGAAAATAATTTACACTTTATCAAATAATAGAAGTTTCCTTATTTCATTAACTCTCAATGAAATAGTTTGTTTCTTTCAGATTGACAATCAAGGCTGGATGCCCGATGAATTTGGAGGACTTCCCCATGGATATTCAGCGGTGTCCCCTCAAGTTTGGATCATGTAAGTTTCAAATTTTGCTGAGAAGAACGTCTGGCGATTTTTGCATTCCACGTTTTTTTAAGAGAAATAGAATTCAATGATATAATTGTCGATCTATACCAGAGTAGATAAACAGTAATTGGCATCAAGTGCACCTCAAAAAAATCGAAAAAAACTCAATAAATGTCAATTTTCAGCGGATTTTATAGTATAAGATTTAGCAACGTTTTTGAGAGAGAATTTCAGGTAGGCCAGTGTTTAGATATGTTATCTCTCTCACTCTACCGGACGTCATAAGGGCGGTCTGGCTGGCGGTAGTGGCTGCTTTATCAGTGCGCATTGTACAGGTGAAATATCTACCTGTACAGGTGAAATGTCGATTTTTCAAATCATTTTAAGAAGTTTTGTTTTTTTTTCATCATTTTTATTGAATTGAAAAATATAATTTTTGTTTATTATCATAATATTTTTTTAATTTTCTACAACAACAAATAATTATTTTGATACTATATTAATCCACACATTAATTCAATAGATTTTGATTCTTTCTGTGTAATTTATTCGACAACTGTTCCTAGACCAAGCACCAATGGCACCACATCACTTTTCACTTTTAAATTGGTCTGGCTGAGGGTTCAACAATCGAATTATTGTTTGGCAAATTAATTTTAGATTTTTAGATACTTAAATAACATCATATGCAAACTTCAGCCATAATGAAGTATTTCGAAAAAAAAATTTTTTCAATTCAAAATTAGCGGATGGCACGGTTTAACCAACAATAAAAATATCTGGCAATAATTGATTCATGTTGCAAAAAGTTCTTAAAATGATTTGAAAAATCGATATTTTACCTGTACAGGTAGTATGAGCACTGATGAAAGCAACCACTACTGCCAGCCAGACCGCCCTTATGACGTCCGGAAGAGTGAGAGAGATAGCATATCTAAAAACTGTTCTATTCCGACGTTGCTAGCTCTCGTACTACTAAGCGTAACGAAGTATTCAAATCAAAAACGTGTACACCATAACCTACTAAAAAGCCTTGAGGAAACCCCTATCGCTGAGAATTTTCTCGATTATATCCCTCGACCTCGCAAATATTTCCACAATAACTATCTCTTCTAAGTCGTCAGTATAATTCTTATGAAAATCCGTGAAATTTCGTCGGACCTCGTGCCGGATTCCGCGAAACCGCTCAAACCTCCCTAGAGCAGGGGAAAATCTTCCGACGCTAATTCCTCAAAGGAATACTTCGAGTTTTCCTCGACGAGATGTTCAGACGGAACGTCGTCGCCCTCAAAGAAATTTTCGCGTGGAAAAATTCGAAACTAATCCGTTGCGAAAATCTTCCCGGCGATTTCGATAATTTCGAGTTACGAGCGGACGATGTACTGGTTGAGAAATATTGACACGATAATCTAGTTTTCCGGCACGCCAATTTTCTGTCTTTAAGTGGAGATTGGATTGTGTGTCTTTGTGGTTCGCTCGTTTGGAATGTTTCTTGGTATTCTCCGGCGGTTCGTGGTGGTTATTGGGGGGTTTATATTTATCGGAAATTTTGTTTTGCAAACTAGAGCTGTCATAGTTATCAACTCGGGGATGCCGCGAAGAAACCTGCTCATCTGGTTGATATTAACTATATTTTGACAAGGGGGTTTTACAGTTCTTCTCTTTCAGCAGAAATGGGGGATTTTGAGGGGAGGAATGCAAATATGGTAAAGTAGTTCTTATGTAAAGAGAACGAAGTTTTTTCTAGATGAACTTCATTTATTTCAATCTTCCGGCCCGACCAAGAAAAATATGTTTTAATTATTTTTTTGCTTTATTTTTCAACTTGATCTTCATCAACACTGATACATTTCTCATAGCGGTGTTCTAATTTAGTTACCAGTTTTAAACGTACATTCGTCAAGTTCCTCAAAATACTGATTTATAGTTTCGGTAACTTCTTCGTTGCTCTCAAATTTTTTGCCGTTAAGCCATTTTTTGAGGTTTAGGAAACAGGTAATAGTCGCTGGGGGCTAAGTCTGGAGAGAAGGAAGGATTCGTCATCAATTGAAACTTCAATTCGTGGATTTTAGACATTTCAACAATCGACGAATGCGCTGGTGCGTTATCGTGATGAAACGAAATTTTTTTCTTCGCCAAATGAGGTCGTTAAATTTGCACTTCGTTCTTCAAACGTTGCAATAAGTCTTCGTAGTATTGACCAGTGATAGTCTTACCCTTTTCATGATAATCGATATCTATAATTCCTCTCGCATCCCAAAACACAATAGCCATAACCTTGTTTGCCGATAAAATTATTTTTGCCTTCTTTGGAGTTTGTTCCCTCCATCCAACCCACTGTTTTGACTGTTATCTATTTTCAGGAGTGTAGTGGTGAACCCAAGTCTCATCAACAGTTATGAATCGACGCAAAAATTCGATTGTATTGCGCCTATACAACGCCAAATCTTCGGTTGAAATGTTTTTTCGAATCAGTTTTTGGTCGAGCGTTAGCAAACGAGGTACCCATCTTGCACGTAGCTCTTCCATGCTCCAATGGTTGTGCAAAATATTTCGCACACGTTCAGCAGACATGCTACAGATCTCAGCTATTTCATGCACTTTCAATCTGCGGTCTTCCGATACTATTTGATGGATTTTCTTAATAATTACTGAAGTTGTAACCTCAACGGGCCGTCCTGAGCGAGGCTCGTCAGAGGTGCTCACACGACCCTTTTTGAATTCAGAAACCCACTGCTTAATAGTTGAATATGATGGGGACGCGCCTCCTAGTGTTGAATACATCTCTTCTTTTATTTGTTTTGAGGCAAAACCTTTCAAATATAAGTACTTGATGACAGCACTTCTCCAATTTTTCAATTTTCACGAACACAACGGAAGCTTCTCGTGCAATGTGCGCTCAAACGCAAACAAACGTAGTGATTGGGCTGAAACTTTACATACAAGCTCAGTAGGAATGGTACTGTAGGACGCCATTCCAAAAGTAGACCTAGTGTGCCCTCTCTTGGTCATTATACCAAGATTATTATGGACTAATTACCGAAATATTGAATCAGAACTTTTCTGAGTTTTGTCAAATAGAGTAATTCAATGCTGGTCTTTTTATATTTGGTTAAACTTCTGGGTACCTATGAAAGATAAACTGAACCTATGTTCTTAACTGTCGGTTTAGTACAGAACGTTCACTCTATCTGAAAGCGAAAAGATGCAAAAATCTTGCAAAGATCAAACACAAAACTGGAGGTGAAACGAATCTGAAGATCAACAGATCTGGCCCAAGGTGTATGAGATTAAACGTATCTAACATTCTCATATTGTGCTGTATTATTTTTTTTTGACGATATTTCATTTCAGTCGGCTACACCGCCAAAGATCTGATCTATAAATGGAACGACATCAGGCAAGTGGCCACCGCCGAAGACATGAAACTGTCTCAATTCGACCTAATAGCGACCCCTGCGGCAAACCGCACCGATCCATTGTCGAACAGTGATAGTCAAGCTGGTAAGTGGGATGAAAAATATATATATATATATAGAGTCATGCATATAATGAGCAATTCATAGTTGGTCTTTTCTGAAATTGTTACTCTGAATATCGAAATAATTCAAATAAAACTCTCAGGGAGCTGTCTACACAAATTTTGTCAACGAAAACACAAGCTATCAACTTTCTAGAGTGAATATTTAGTGCATTCCGAAGAATATCGAACTCGTTGGAAATACCATACAATGAGCCATTTATACCATACATCTTCGTGTGGAAGTACGCCCTGAATATTGTCACGAACGAACTCTACCATACTCGAGAGAGTTTATCTCCTTTGTTCGATAGAGTTAGTTGATTTAAGTATAATACTGGCTTTAGTCCGCCTTTTGAAGGGAAAGGGTCTTGCTTGGTTTGAAAAAACATCGAAACTTGATTGTTTGGTTGCATGCCACTGATTATTCCAATGACATGATGAAACATAGCCAACATACAACACCTGTATTTCCAACGACCTGACGATATCATTTTCCTCAACTAAATTTGAGGAAAAGTTCATGCAGTGACATAAGAACCTAATTTTTTGATTTTATGTTTCGGTTAAAAACTATTTTTGTCGTTGCAATGTTTTATACTACTCTATAGGAGTACCCTAATTACGATGTCTTCACTCATTTTGAAAAACAAAAAATGCGAAAAGAAGTGTGTTTTCATGATAAAATATATGGTTTTCACTTTTATTATCAAAAGTTAAAGGAATAGACAGTTATCTCTTGTCATTGGAGAGTTTGGTTGGTGGTTCAGATCGATCAGACGTCTGATATCTTACGTCTCTAAGATTTCCGATTGTCATACATTTTTAAACTTACTTCTGTGTTTTCTAAACTCAATAAATATACCAGTAAAATTGTCAAATATTGAATATCCAAACTATTCTGTGATATTTTTTAATTAGATGCTCACTTCGTTTCTTATGTCATTTTGGCTTTTTGAATGACTTTTGTCAAATGTATTTTCAGTATTTCTGATAAAGGGTGCACCTTGATTCGAAAAATTAAATGACAGTATAAGTCTTTCAAGAATTGCCTTCATAACTCGCCGAGAAAAACAATCCTTAGAGTTTAGCAATTAAAGATATACTTAATAGCGTTTGCGTTTACTTGATGTAAATCCATTATAATTGAATATAAACAAAAATTCAAACACTTGAACTTTTGATTTGCACTTGATTGACAACATAGCATCACGCTTTTCGTCGTAACAAACGACTTCTTCAGATGCCAATAATGTGTAATTATGTCAATAAAGTGTAAAATCAAAAGTTCAAGTGTTTGAATTTTAGTTTATATCCAATAAAGATTTATTGTTCATCAAAAAAATAATACAATTTCGAAGGTAAATCTTCCTTCCTCAGCTTCAAGAATACATAAAATAGTATGACTTGGTGAACTAAGTACCGTCAAAAATTAAAATTGATAAATAGTAATAGCAATTTTATATACTTTCACTTATAGAAGCTATAATAACCTCATTCAGTAAATATCTCTCCATGTGCTTTAACGTTGTATTCGACCTCTAGACGGTCTCTTCGGCGTTTCTGGGGGATGAAAGTTAAAAACCGGATTCAAAAAGCACTCCAACAAATCGCCCCAATTCCCGATACATTCCGATAGGCTATCATTCATCTGGGAAACGCGTCTAAAAAGGTAATTTGGCACAAAGTACGCGAGAAATCTCATTCCCAATTACCAAACATTCAATGGATAAACTAGGAAACCATTTTCGGAGAAATCGATGACGCCGTCTGGCTGGGCATAAAGGAAGCTGCTGATGTATTGTGTCGGTACAGATAACTGAAAATTTTCTCACAGATGGACCGACTCGAACACGACCCAATTTATTTCGCAATTTTATTGCCGATACATTTCGCGGATCTCGCGATTATTTCGTCAACTTGGAAATGGGCGATTTTTTGGGTTATCTCGAGCATAAATGAGACCCCAATTCGAATCTAGAACTTTTTTATTCACTAGATCATTCGAGTTTGAATGTGTGAAAGTGTATGGAAGAAAGACCGAATTAATTGCAGGAGAGCTGGCACCAATTTGAGGTATTTGAGGTAAGCTGAAAACTTCTCACATATCTCTTCTGATATACCCCAATACGCCATTTCCCCCATTTACGCAAAGGGGTTCGCAACTGCCTTTTTGGGAATCTTGTCCTTTAGTTATAAATAATACTCCATCAAAATTTCAAGCTGCCTCCAATGCATTTTTTACATTTGCAAAATATTTTTGCACGCGTCTGGCAATGTTAAAACCCCGATTAAATCGTCTGGCTTAATTTAGGGATTGTTTGCAATTCCGTATTGGGGTATATCAGGAGAGGTATGTGACAAGTTTTCAGCTTGCCTCAAATACCTACACAAAAAATGGTGGCAGTTCTTGGATTATAGTGATTATGGCTTCGGTGGTCAGGTTCTTTCTCGTTCTGATAAGGTGAGAGATCTTGGTGTAGTCTTCGATCAGAAGATTTCCTTCATTCTACACATCACCCAACTTATTTCATATGTCTCAAGAATATACGGATTCGTTATACGCAATGACAAATATATTCCTCAACATTCAAAGGACTATTTAATACCCTAATCCTTAGCAAGTTATTACACTTGCCATCAACGCCATCTTGAGGATATTCAGAGAAGGCTCTTAGTTCTTAGTTTGTAGGTTGGACAAAGTTTATCCACAGAGAGGAGTTAATCATAACGAATTATTGAATCGGTTGAGTTTAATCTCATTGCAGAGCAGAAGAGAAACTTTGTCACTCAATTTTTTTACAAATTACTGCACAGCAGTATTGATTGTCCTCCTCTCTTGTCCGCTTTGAAATTTCGTGTTTCTAGGCAGAATTCTCGTACTACAGAATTATTCCACCTGAAGACTGCAAGGACCAACACGCTAAAACAAATCCCCATTTGATTAATGGGTTCAATAGAGTTGCCAATAATTGTGACATTCACTTTGACTCTAGTGCAGTTATTATTAGGAGTTATGTGAACAAGGAAAATTGACTAAAATGAATTGAATGATATTGAGTTCTTTGTAATATTTTATTCAATTTTATTATTTAGTTGTTACTTACTTTTTTAGTTTTTTTCAGATTAGATGAGCTCTTTGTTAGATGTCTTTTGTAATTGTTATTGTACCCAGAGAATAAAAAACTTATTAATGTTATTATTGAGGACATCAAATAGTGACCTTCAAAGTCAATTGTGTAAATATTTGGACATTCTGAAGATTAAAAATAGTTACAAAATAAAAATTACAAATATTCAGATGTTCTCTTTCAAATTATGTTAAATTTCAGTAGGAACCCTAAACTTCATATTTTCCATAATTTTGTGAAGATTTGTAGGGTTTATGGGTAGGGTGATCCTTCCATTTGATTTCTATGATATTTTATGATTACAATAATTTAATATTGATGTCTGATTTTTCTATAATTCAGTGGCAATTTGAAGGAATTTCCTAACTATATATTTCCACGATTTTTTTCTGTGATCTTTCTATGTTTTTTTTTCTAATAGTAATATATAAAGCTGTGAATTCAATAGTCACTTGTAGAGATTCCTCAACTTCAAACCGCAATAAAATGTTTTTCTGGGATTCTATCATATCTTGCCATTTTTCCTGTCAAATATCGTTGCAAAAAAAAAGTGATACGTACTGAAAAGTAATTCTCTTCAATTTACAACATCCTTTTTTCTTAAAGGAAACACTCAGGTAATACTATATTATTCAGACAAATTAAGTTATTCGAGGAGAATCTCTGAGGAATAATATGAGGACGAAACAGGCACAAGTCATTCAAAGTAAAAGCGATCACAGTAGATTCCCGGAAGTAGATGTGAAGATGGGGACTTCTATGTTAGAACTAGACTAATCAAATCTGATATAAACCTATTTAAATAACTGTTGTTTCAATTCAGTACAGAATAATTCATCGATTTGGACCTGGAAATCGCGATTACTACATAAGTGAACTTCTGTTGTTGGTAATAAAAGTGGTTGTGAACTTGACTTGTTGTGTATGAAATGAGTAGTCCAGAATCGCCATGTCATTGTTACACGGTATCAGAGTTTTGTTGCATTTGGATGTTTGGGTGAATATTTGTTCCTCAATCACTCTAGAACGGCTGGATGGATATGAACGAAATTTGGTACAAACAGAGGTTATAGTCTGGAATTGTTGAGAAAAATGTTTGGATTGCATGTAATAACAACATTTGTACTCGACGTATACAAAACCTACGTCGAATTTGCTACTGCTTATATATTTTCGTATGCTTACTCAAAGTGGAGCATTTCGTATTTCAGTTTACACAATTATTTTCGAAATAACTATGAAAGAATGTTTGTGAAATGGCCGAGAGAACTATTCATATACTTCAAGACGTCCGGATTTCGATGCCAGAAACTGTCGTAATGAAAAACAAACGAAAGCGTTCTTCTTGCTAAACTGTTACAAGACGATTTAGCATTTTCCACGACCCATATAATTCCACCCTTAATTTTCGCGCGGCCGATTTAAAACTTGGCATTCTTCGAACCGTACGTTCCGAAAGCAGTTGGCAGCTTTCGCACAAAGACATTCCCCGTGTCCCGACAAGAATTCTGGACGATAAAACGGGCGAAGGACACCCAAAGTGCCGCGCTACGAAACGCGTATATACACCTACATACTCATATATATCATCGCTTGTTTCGAAAACTCATACAACACCGATGGCGGAAATAATATACGGATAAAGCGCCCGTAGATATGTACCGGAGGGTTTTATTGTCACGAATCGGTGTTGCAAAGGGCGTTAAGAGAAATTTCTGTCTGGAAAATTCGGAAAAGACAGTTCCTCCGCGATATTATTCCGTGTTGCTGTTCAATAGTAAATCTAGTGGCGGTTGAATTCTTGGTAATAACGACTAGATTGGCGACATTGTCTTGTTCTCGAAAGAATCTATCGAAAAGTTGTAAATATTGGTGAATGTTGTCATCTGAATATCAGGTTTCATTCAAGGTTTTTCTTGGCAAGATCGTAAGTCGAATGAATGTTGTATAAAAATTGGTGTAATATTAGCTTTACTGCTTGATAGCGCAGTGTAATATAAGGCCATAATATACTATGCTGTTCTAATTAATTGGGACAAATATTTTTTTCCTTCGTTTGAGTTGCTGTAGTAAGTTTGTGAGTACCAGGGTGGCCCAAACACCCATACACCTGCTTGTTTACTACCTGAGGTGACGTGAGGGTTCGAGCTTGACAGTCATTTACATTCTGACCGGTTTTACCTTGCCAGCAATTTAGTTGTGAGTCACCGGTGCGACAGTTGGTTGGTTCCAATTTTGATACGTGCTGTATTGTCTTGTCCAAAGATGGATAGCACTCCGAGGAAGCGTTCCAAAATTATCGCGCTTAATGAACACACATCAATGACTGTAAGAGATATAGCTGAAGCTGTTGGTGTGGGAAAGTGCAGCGTTTCGAGAATTTTAAAAACATTTAAAGGAAGTGGCTCATCGTCTCCAAAAAGAAAATTAAACTGTATCCGCAAACGCAAAACTACTCCAGGAACAGACAAATTGTTGATGAGAAATAGCAAAATTAATACGAGAAAGACAAGCACTGATCTTCGAAAGGGTTTCAATGGTTTCTGGTGTGGAGGTGGGCATCCCAACTGTGCGAAAACGACTGCTGGAGATTGGCCGTAAGGCAAGAAGACCAAGGAGAAAGCAACTGCTTACCCAGAAAATGATGAAGAAACGTTTGGCATGGGCCAAAAAGTACCGTGCGTGGACTGTGGACGACTGGAAGAAGGCGGTTTTTAGTGATGAGACACATTTGTTTGTTCAAGGGTACAAATCAAGTGTTGTTAGACGAAATTATGGGGAAACTTTGCGGCCTGATCACATCCAGCAAACAGTAAAACATCCCTCGAAACAAATGTTTTGGGGTTTTTTCACAACCAATGGCACTGGACGATTAGCTTCTATAACAGGGATGATGAATTCAGTGAAATATATGAAAATATTGCGCACTAGGATTGTCCCATTCATGGAAACGTTTGATGGAAAATTTCAGCACGACCTGGCTCCCTGCCATAATTCCAAACAACTGCAGGCCTTTATGCATGAGAATGAAATAAAAGTACTCGATTGGACGGGGAATTCACCTGATCTCAATCCCATTGAGAATTAATGGAATATTTTAAAGAAACGACTGGCAAAAATGGATTCCACTACAAAAGAAAAAATTATTATAAGTGCAATTCAGGTGTGGTTTCTTGATGACGAATTGAAGAAAATCTGCGCTACGCTAGTGGAATCGATGCCTAGATGAGTTCAAGAAGTTATTTCTGCGAAAGGAGGACATACTTTATATTAATATGAAGAATTTATGCTATTTTGTATGTATTTACTTCATTAAAAGTAAGATTTTACGAAAACATTGTTTTTTATTCTTTGTCCCAATTAATTCGAACAGCATAGTACATGAGGATCTCTACTTACTCGCCGTTCTCGTAAACCAGTTCAAGGATACAATTTCCGAAATAGAACAAATTTTGAGGTAATGTATTTCTAATATTACGACTGGTCCCAATTCGATAGAGAATTATTCATTTATTCTGTTTCTGTTTTCTCAGATGGAAACGAATAGGATAACGTAACGATTTATCTATCGTTTTCGACGCACCTTACAGAAAAAATTAACTGCCCAACGGACGAGCGAAGTAGTCGACGGACGTCTCAATATCGTGTTATTTTTCGCGACGGAATATACCGTCTGTCAGATGTGACGTGATCGTATCGATAGCACTGACACCTCTCGTATATTTCAACGCTCGAACTTAATTCGAACTCCATTGAAGCGTTTGGGATTTACAGACGGATCTCGTAAACCGGGTTGTAGGTTTCCGACGAGCCCTTCCTTGTACCTAACCTCAAAGTTTTTCCTCTTTAATACTTATATGCCGTATAGTTCGATCCGCGCCGATGTATAATAAATGAAGGAATATAAATTTAACATCCCGTTCTACCAGTTAATAATAGGCTGCTGCGATGTGTCTTCCATGACGTTTACATGAAGTCGTTGGAAGGGTATACTCAGGTCGGATGAACTAATTGAAAGTTTGTAGTTCATTTGATCGTTATCTTGTCGAATTCGACATTTTACAGCTAAGAGTGTTCGAAATTAACTAACTATCATGGATAATATTGACGCGCCACATTTGATGTTCGCGGACGATTCGAAAGTATATGATAAATTAGATCACCAGGCAACTGTGTTCTACTTCACTTCGCGCTAAAGCTTGTTGCCAGTTGATGTGAGGATAATTATTCAAATTTGAATGTGTCAACGTGTAATGTTGAATCTTTCGCAAGGCAAAAACCGAATTGAGTGTGATTATAGCATCGGTGGTCTCCATAGCGGTTGTTATTAAGAGTTATGTGAACAAGGGAAATTGAAATGAATTGAATAAGATTGAATTCTTTGTAATATTTCATTCAATCTCAATATTTACTTTTCAGTTTTTTGAAATGAAAACTTCTTTAGCGGCGCTGTGTATTTTTTTGGAATGGGTAAAAATTTCTAAACTCGCGTCAGGACACGTGACCTGATCGAGAATTCGTAAGACGGATGGAGAGAGGGCAGGCGGAGCAAGGCGCTTGCGCGAATGTTCGTGTGTATTTTTCATTCAATTGTCAAAGTTTACGTGCGCATGTAAATGATCTAGCAATTGACGCTCTTGTTAAAAAGATGAATGTGTTAATTTTATCAGAAACTGATATGGGTAACGATGAAATAATTGACATTCCGAATTTCAACTTTGTTGCGAGTTTCAGAAGAAATAATCGTCCAGCGGGAGGGGTAGCTATTTATCAAAATATGAACACAGTTCATTATTGTACAAATTATATGGATGTGCATGTGAAATACAACAGCATGTTTAATGCTACTGTTTCTGATATCAGTGATATTTGTATAAGTCGTTGCCACTCTGGTGATAATCAGTTTATTATAATGGTTGCCGTTTACATCTCTCCAGATAAGTCATTGCGTGCTATACGAGACTTCTTGTACGAAAATTTATTCATTTATTCTCATGACGCATCTGCATTGCTTCAAAAAAAAATTGGAAAAAGCTTTGATGAATTGCCAATGATATTGAGTGGAGATTTCTAATCTCCACACAACTACTCTCCACAAAACTACTATTGATGCGGTCTTTATTAGACACTTAAATAGATTCGAATCAAAACTGTTCTTTCCTTACTTCAGCTATCATAAACCTATCGTATCAGTGTTAGAGATTAGCGATGATGGTTCTGGTAAAGACGATGATGAAAAAGTCGTTGAAATTATGGATGGAAGTTGATTTTCCTAAGAGATAAACTTTTTAATGTAAAATAATTGTAATAGTTCTGAAGTGTTAAATTTTTAATATAATATAAATTGTCATGTTTGTGTACGATAGAGTAATAAATGAATATTATATTCCACCACATAAATAATAATACTTTTATACTGATAATGAAAGCAATTCGTACAAAAATATTCTCTAACCATTCCAAAATATCAAAAATGCACAACATTAATATTCAAGTTTTCACTTCTGCCGGCACTCCCGGAGTGCAACCCGTCGGTTTTTTAATTATATTGAGCACTTTGTTATATTTCTTTTCATTTTATTTATTTGGTTATTTTTCAACATTAGGTATGTTATTATTTTCTGTACTTGGGTATTATACATGTTGAGAATGAAGAAATTATTATTATTATCATGGAGGTTAAGCTCATTCATCATTTATCTACAATATTTCTCACAATATTCATTTACAATTTATTATTTAATTTACAATCTCAGATTTCAAGGTATCACATTTGCTATGAGGTTTTTAACGCTTTAATAATAACGTATAAGGCAATGTACTGCGTTAAACTATTCCTTACTTTATACACATCTTGCGTCTCCTAAATTAATATAAAACCTTATTTTTAGTCACCTATCTCATTTTTGAGTAGATGTTACCGTTTTGGTGGTTGGAATTCGACTCTTCTTTCCACAAAGATTTTTCACACTATTAAAATTAATAAATTGAAATTAACACACTTGGCTCAAGTTAAATATATTAAAAATCAACTAAATATATTAAAAACTCTACATATGTTTCGGTTGTTTAAAGAGTATACAATGTTACTGAGGCTCTGTCAGTCTCTGACTCACTAACATTGTATACTCTTGATAATGGGTTAACCACCCGAAACATATGTAAAGTTTTAAATATATTCGGTGATACTTAAGTCAAGTGTGTTAATTTCAATTTATTGTTTTTAACATAATGTTTCATCAAGAGATAATCGAAACCTCGGTGTCATTTATTATTAAAAGCAGTACGCTTTTAATAGTAAATGACACCGTTTCCATTTTCAAGCGTATGTCGATTTCTGGAAGGTTCCCGGCCACATGTGGAGGGAATCAGAAACTTCATGGACAACAAGCTTCTACCAACTTCAAGTCATTCAATTCCCAACCTGATTAACACATCAGTCTTTCTATATCCTGGACTGGATAAACGTGATCTTCCCTTCTCTCTGATATTTTAGAAATTTTCGTTGTATTGATTCTAAATGAAACTTATGAGTGTTGTAAATGAAACGCCAAATAAAACATCTGATATCCTCTTTAGTAGTCTATTGAATAATTGTATTAGTGTTTTCGTTTTTCAATTCAAATGTTTTCGGCATTCATGACCAAAAGCAATCTCAAGTTGTAGAATTAGCCTATACGCGCAGTTTACTAAAAACAGAAAGTAAATTGGTTGGTTTTTATCATTTATGAAACGATTTCATTCTCCCCCCAATTTATTGTGTCATTTCTATACCATGAAATTTTATATGGTATTTTTAATGCAGATATATAATATAGACATTCGTTTTAACGCGATCGCAATATACGAGTATAGGTTCAGTTTTCATTCCGAAAATCGTTTATGTCACGAGGCTGTCAAAACAAGGCCTCTTCAACGTGACGTTTTATTTTGGCTAATCGGTATTCCCTAATAGACCATCGTTATTTGATGTACTCGCTATCCGTGGTGTTGAAATAATGCGAACAATTATTCCGAATTAGGTTGTAGAGCGTTCGATTTAATATTTATTCTAGAGTACATCCGTGATTTGTTTTGATTACGTTAAAGTTTAAAGTGCTCGAGCTGTGTGAGAGGCATTTTTTTAAATGCTGTTTTTGTGGAAGGGGCACTGAAAAATATAATTGAATAGATATATATTTTTCACCATGTGTTTCCAACATTATGGTTATTATGATTTTTTCCTAAAAATATTTATATAAACCATGTTTGCAGAAAACTCAGTGGAGGCTATGCTCTTCTCCAGTTGAGGAATAGTGTTGCGCAAAATTATCTTATAGGTGTATACTAGTTAATCATACATACACACCTAATCTTTTAATATTCTATTATGGGGAATTTCAACTGGTTGTATGAGAGTTTTCATTGCGAAAAAAAGGATAGTAAGGCTATTGTTTCGTCCACAACCCACTGAATCCTGTAGGAAATATTTTATAGTAAATAGAATACTAACTCTACACTCTATATTTATCCTCAAAGCAGCTACATATGTTAGGCAAAATTTCGACTATTTTATTGAAGGGGGAGTATCATAAAGCACTATAAATGGACACAAGTTACTTTATCGGCAGCACAAAAGAGCCTTATATACGAAGAGTCCCAAGTATGTATCTGCGGCCATATACTATAAAGTAACCAGCATATGTTACTAACTTGACTACTTCGAAAAAGTTTTTAAAAATTTAAATCATTTTTATCTTGTAGATCATTCTAAACGCTTCAGTAGTTCTATTCAACATAAGTGAATCTTGATAATAGTCTTCTTTTTATGTGAGTGATATTTATATATCTATATATTTAATTCTTTATTACTATACCTATATGATATGTATAAGCTCAATGTAGCCTAAGTACGAATAAAATTATATTCGTGAAGCATATACGTGTTATAATTATAACACGTATATGCTTCATCGCGAAGATTTCCTTCCAGTGTTTATTTCCATTTGGAATTATAAAGAATCGCGATGTTATAGATCTATTTCCACATTATATACACCAATATGTGTACCAGTAAAAGCTGAAGTTACGAAAGTAGCACCTTCGAATGTACGAGTTGCTTGCCGACAATTGTTTTCTATTTTTTCTGAAGTTGTGATTTTTGACCATCCAATAGATGGTGTTCATGAACTTTTCTCACAATTGTAGTCTGTCTTCGGATATCACAGGTTGCTTGGGGTGGTCACCATGCTTTGTAGAAAGGAAGGTATTATTGAGAAGCCCCTAGAAGGGTGGAATAAGTCCTATCTAATATTTCTATCACGAGTGGTCATCTTGGTTATGGTTTTTCTCGAATACAGTCTTGGATATATGAGTAGTGTTGTTGACGAGACTTATATCTCCTTGAAAGTTTATTGCGTTTAATTTCGATCATTCGAATCTACCTTTTTCGAAAATTAATTGAAAAGCTATAAACATGTACACGCTCATTGTAGCCTAAGTACGAATAAAATTATTATTATTATTATACTGCAGAGGATCTCCTCTAAGTTGCTTTTCAACATAATAAGGTACCATATCACACAAGATCTTCAGAAGAAGGTTTCATTGATACTAATATTGATGAATGAATCTCTGCCCAAATCAATATAACCTAAAAAGAGTAGGTAGTAGAAACACAGAATACATCCATTGTCATTCACGTGGTGGCAAAATAAACACCAAGGCAGTACTATTCGCAACGGATTGAATAATTTATCCTAGCATCCATTGTCAAAGCCTGAGCAAACATAGTCATAGATACTTACCTAACATAAGAAGAAAATTATGGCTCAAGTAGATCTACCTTTCATGAGTCCTCTAAAGATTCTCTAAAGAATGTGGAAGATAAGAAAAATAGGTTAAACTGACTGCGCTGATTTGGCCACGTTTTGTGTCTTAATGAAGATCATATAACCAACCAAACATCAGATAATAAAGAAGGAAAATGAGGCAGACGAGCACACCGACTATCTGAACACAAACAACTCATAATGATAACGAAGGATTCAAGTCAAAATAATCCAAAATTGAAAAAAATAGACAATATTATCATAA
Source organism: Henosepilachna vigintioctopunctata (assembly GCA_030704895.1). Lineage (NCBI taxonomy): Eukaryota > Metazoa > Arthropoda > Insecta > Coleoptera > Coccinellidae > Henosepilachna > Henosepilachna vigintioctopunctata. Next base: position 1,224,654 of record JARQZJ010000034.1, read on the forward strand.
TGGTTTACTCGAAATGAAGAAAAACTTATACTTATAACAATTAAAGCATATATATCTTTTCCTGTCGTGAATTTGATTATATACCTCTTTTTCAGCCAAATATTCCATGTTACTAGTGAGCTTCCATCTGCAGCGTCACATGGGAAACTTTCTCATTCAGGTTTACGGTCCCTGCGTTCTGCTGGTGGTTTTGTCCTGGGTATCGTTCTGGCTCAATCGGGAGGCTACTGCCGATCGGGTATCCTTAGGTAAGTTGTCTAAACTTCGGCAAAGCCACTACGTTCAAAATTTTGTAATCGGTCATTGCATTTCAGGTATAACAACTATCTTGACGATGACCTTCTTGGGACTAGAGGCCAGGACTGATCTGCCGAAAGTTCCTTACCCTACAGCACTGGATTTTTTCGTTTTTCTAGCATTCACATTCATCTTTGCAACGATAATACAAGTAAGAGAAGTATGTAGAAATCTTGCACTAAACGGTGTTCATTTGGTCTTATAAAAATTTGTAAGACATCCAATACTTATATAAAATTTTATTCTTCCAGCTCACAGAGTACGAAACGTTGACGGTTATTTTTAGGAAAAATTGGTTCTCGAATATTTTCAGGACTACAGATTTTGGTTTTCGAAAACTTCCTTCTTCGAAAACTAACTTCTTAAATAGTTTAAATCTTGTTTCAGCAATTTTTCATGAAACCAAAAGCTGTTTCCGAAATACTTTCAAGAATCCTGAACTTCGTTTCTAAACACTTTCAAAAGTCGAGTACTTTATTCTGAAATGCTTTAATAAATCAGAAGCTTGAGTCTTCAGGAATTAAATTTCCATTTCTTGAATAGACACAGGAATCCTGAACTCGGTTCTTGGTCTTTTTCACAAAAGTATATTTCCAGATAATAATTTCCATCCTCCGATTGGTTAGATCCCTGAGTCCATCGAAATAATTCCACAATTCGTTTAGTAACTGCTCTAAATGTACATTTTTCCACAATCATAGAGAATCAGAAACTATTCACCATGTTGGATTTTTATAGAATAACCCTACTTTTCAGTTCGCGGTAGTTCATTATTTCACCAAATACGGATCGGGAGAGTGTTACTTCAGCGCCGACCTCAGCTCGGACTCTGACAGCGAAGACGAGGATTGGGCCAGTTTAGAGACGACGGAATACATAGCAAGGGTAAGTAAGGTCCAAATTTGCACATTGAAAAAAATACGTACGGATAATCTACACATTTTTCACTATTTCAACCACCTCTATAAACCTCAAGAGTTTTTTTAAGTTGGTGTAATGTTGAACCTTCGAGGGAGTTACAACCATTATTTACTAACGACCTCTTGCATGTGGGACATGTTTCGCACTAGTTATTTCTTCCATAGTGTCACACTTGATTCTCTTCAATTTTCAGGAAGCCCCCGACAACCTGCGACTGCCGTCTGCAAAGCGGACGAGCAACTGCAACGACCCCAACTTCATCGAGGTCATCCCTTTGTCAGCTTGTTCCGTACCGATGACGTCAAGAAGGAGGCCGTCCCGCCAAAGCTGGTCACGACTTTCGGCGTGCCTAAGAAGGAACGGCGACGCCAACACAAACGTCGCGTTGCCAGAAGAAACAGCACCGCCGGACGTGGAGGCGTCGCGTCGCTCGCCTCAAACCGGAGTCGCCGGACGCCATCCCAAACGCAGGAGGAAGAAACGAACGCCAAGATTCAACTCGGTGTCGAAGATCGACAGGGCGTCCAGAATTGTGTTCCCGTTACTTTTCGTTACTATAAACATGTTTTACTGGTATTTTTACTTATCCCGGACGAAGAGATTCAGAAACCTCACGGACTCTTGAAAGGGAGAGTTCGAAACAACGCTCAAATCGTACAGTAAATTTGGTAATGTTCAGAGTGGCTTGCAAGACGAATACTCCGTGTATCTTATTATCATTTAAGATTCATTTTAAAATGTTAAATAAACCCTTGGTGTACATTCATCAAACAGTATAAAAAAAATGCCTGGCAAAGTGTTCCAGCATGAAACACATGAATGAATTAATTAGATCAAATATTAGGTCAAGTATCTACGACCAATACCAGGCCTTTTTCATAATATTCTTCTGAGAACAAACCCGATCACAAAGGGGTTGTAAGATGAAGTACTTCATTCTTATAATGTGAAAAGAGAGATGACAGTGCGGAAAAGAGATACAAAAACCATCGCTTGTATTGCTATTGTATAAACCGAACGAGTTGTTGTTGACCTAAAACTGTAATAACCAACCCAGCGGAAGAACCTGTATAAACTCTTTCTTATCTTTATTAGATTCTTTAATGTAGGTGGCACCCTACTGATCGCAACAAAAGTACTGAAAGACTTATGAGCAGCAAAAGAAAAACTACAGCCTCGAGGTGAACAAGTGACAGCCATTACTTTTTTTAAGTTGTTTATGTGATATTAATCTATCACAAGTCATGTGTGCGTCTGTCGAATTGATACTTCGTCTAATCTGACAACTTTTTGTCAATGCGGATTATCATGCTATATCAAATAGGAAACGATAACTGACTAGTACTCTTTTATGAGTTACATTAAGCAGCCAGCTTCAATGTTAACGCTAGGACTCAGTCATAGTACTTTCAGTGAAGTCATGATTCAACAAAAACGTCTGGCTTGATTTCCGGGTTGTTGCAGTACGGATACCACTATTTTAGTGTACACAATTTGAAAACAGAAGCAACTTATCTGGCGCAGTTAGTTATAGCACATCTTATATCTATATAGTCACCCATACGGATCAAAGTCTTATTATCAGGCTTTTTCCTACTATAGCCAACCAGAATATAGAACTATCTGGCCGTCAAGTTTGTCTTTCATAGCAGGATTATCAGAATCTGAACATAATTAAACATACCAACACTTTTGAAAGTATTGAGTCGTCTAGAGAACAGTTCATGTAACTGAAAAGTCCAAAAATCTTCAAACTCATCTCGCTGCTTTGTCGCACTATTCTTTTCCGCCAGTTACTGTGAAAATTTTACATTATATGATCTAATTTTTGAAAACTCCGTTTGAATTTCCACAATTTGTGACCTAAAATGTTTATTTTCTATATTATAAATCGACTATTTATTCTAATTAACATTTCGATCAGTTTTGTATATATTGAATATCGTATACCTAATGTAGAACAAATTAAAACGTATTCGTCTCGCAAGTTTCACTTGAATATAAATATTGCGTTCAGAGTTGATTTTTTATTTTTATATGTAGTAAGTAATAAAGAAAATATAAATATCAGTTAGTGAAACTCAAATAAGATATAAATTAATATAATACAAATACCATGCAATATAAAATGAAAGAAATGTTTCAATGTATTATTTGAATAAATAAAATAACTACAAAGTTTTATTTGACAATAAGATAACTTTAGAAAGTTGCTAAAATATATAAGAAATAGATTTTTGTTATATCGAATGAAGAAAAAGAGGACCAAAAGCCATTTCGGCCTTTGTTAATAGAAAAAAGAAATGGTAATATCAAGTAACATTTTTCTGTTATATATAAAATTAATGATTTTATTAATGTTTCCATCTATCAAATTTTTAAAAAAGTTTAGAAATGCTAAAAGACTTTTTATAAATTGAGAATAAGCTTTCAAGATTCAAAAACAGCTGTTACTTGCTTTTCATAAGAATTATTATTTAATTTATTGATGGTCAACATTGATATTGTTGCATTAGAAAAGAGTCGAGTTCAAAGAATCAATGTCATTATGATGTGTGTAATTATTCAAAATGTTAGGAAATATATAATATAATTTTTGGAATGTTTCTTTGATTTGTTCCAGAAAGTCCTTCTGAGAAATAATTCATATTTTAGTTGATTCTTGTCCAAATTAAATTAATACTGTTTAATTGAAGTTTTATTGTTTTAAGTTGATTGATCCAACATTTATCGAAATTTCGAACAATTTACAATCACAACAGAGAAAACAATATACAATAAATTGATACCTTGAATTCCCTGTTTTTTTAAAACACATCAAGAATGTATCTTACACACCTATAAGTCAATAAAAACATAAAAATGAATATTTGTCAAACATAAACACAGAGTGTCGAACATAAACACAGAGATTGTTAAAAGTACTGTATTTTAAAATGTAAGAAAACAGAATATGAATAATACATTATCATTGAAGTTCTTCAGAAATCCTATCTATTATACAGCTTAATCAAATAGTAACCTGCAAAAAACAATTTAAAAAGTTTAAAAATATATTAAAACAATCATTCAGAATCCAAATATTCATATTTTTAAAGCAAAAATAATAAATAGTTTATAATGATGATCCAAAATTCAAAATTATTTTAGACTCTAAGGGTCATTGAGATCAGGAAAATGAAACAAAATTTACATTTTGATATTATGGCAGTATAAAGCTCTGATTGATTCAGAAATTGAAAAATATATATTCTACTGCATTATTGATTATTAATTTCATATATTACTCACCTCCAGAAGAATATTAAAACAAAAAAATATCCAATAAAAAATATACAGAAAATACCCTTTCAATTTTAATTTTTTTCCTAAATTTTGGAAATAAACTCATTATAAGAAAAATCTTTTAATGAAAATTCAACATTATAACACAAATTTATTTATTTTATATATGTCCACTAAACGAACAGCAATCTGTAAAAAAAAATTAAAAACATGTAAAGCACACAGGAAACAAATAATACACTAAATATAAATTAAAAATTAAATTATGGTTTATAAAAGTATTGGTTAAAAAAATTCAAATAAATTATACAAAAATACCATTAGTGCAAATATTACAAATTTTAAATGCTAAAATACTGAACTGAATTATTGGTTACCAAAAATTATCTAAAAGAAATACAGTTAGTGCAAAATAAAGATATTTAAAATGCTGAACTACCTACACATAAAAACAAAAAATATATAAGAGAAATTATTTACCTGTAAGGATACCCTTGTGTCTTCATTCTGAATATTGAGAGCAATAGAGAGAAAAATACAGAAACCAGTATGAGTCCTGTAACTGCCATTATCTTCGTTTGCTTTGAGTCTTTTTTTCCTTTAGCAGCTTCAGTAAGCAGAATTATTCCGATCACCACGGCAGCATCTAAACCAGAGTCAGGAAAACATATTTACAAACTTATTTCCTAAAAGATACAAAAACAATAGGTGTAGAATATTCCTTCATCAAAAAAATAAGTGCAAACTCAGAAATTTCCAATACATTCAAACTAGATGTTCAAAGTCAAATATGATTCACATTTTCCTGGAGTTTATAAGAGTTCTCAACTAGAACATGCTAACACACCAGATCAATTATTTAAATAATATCCAAACCAAATGAATTAAGTTTCAATGCTGAAAATATTAATTGAAAGGATACTCAAAACCATGATAATATAAGTTTCAACAACAAATTGTCCTTGTGAAGATCCATGAATGTAAGCAATCTGACCATTTTGTCCTTGATGTAAAAATGGTGGCCCTCTAATATGATTCCACATCTGACCTGAGATCATAGTTAAACAGAAAAATACAGCAGTCATTCCCCACATAGATTTGTTATATAAGAAATCCAAATTGTTCCTCCTCAAATATAAGAAACCAGCAACTAAACCAAACAGCACAATAGCAGCAACAGTGCCCAAATAGTTTGGAGGACGCATTACATGAATCTAAAAAGGAAACATATACTTTAAAATTGACCAAAATATTAGAAATTGATCAAGTACCTGCACATCAGTTCTATCAACAATCCATTTGGCAATTTCTTCTGCAGATACACCAACTCTAGAAATATCCATTGTATCAGCTCGCTGAGGCTTTCCTTTTGGAGGAAAATGCATGAAGACAGGAGCTGTATTGAGCCTCATCTGAAAGAAATTCACAATTCATACAGGGCTTGAACAAGAATAAATTGTAGAATTCACCATTTGAAATACATCTGAGCCTTCATCAAAATCAACCATGGCAAAGTACAATTTTTTTGAAGAACCCTGTGTCTGTTTGAAGGAATTAGAAACTATTTGATATTCATCGCTGGCATGCCTACAAATCAAACACTGCCTCTGAGGAGCTAATGCAGTAAACATTACAATCATTGAGTAGTTTCTTGGCGTTCCTTTCACATAATCCTTGAATTTATTACTATTGAACCTGAGAACGGCTTTATTTCTGTACATATCAGTCAAGTGCTGAGTTCTCTCAACTAATGTAAGACCCTAAAAGGTTGAATATTGAAAAATCAATTATTTGATTGAGAAACTTAGAATTTACTGGTTTTCTGCTCTGTCCTCCAGCCAAACCCATGTAAATGGCTAGAATTGAAATAACACATAACGTAAACTTCTTCATTTTAAAACAAATTTAATAACAGTTGATAATTCTCATAAACACTTTATTTTACATGCCACCCGGTAACTATCCAAAATTTTGATGACGGAATTGACATATGTCAAAATATATATCTGACATCAGAGCTGCGATAATTTATTATCTTCTTCTTTGAAAACTCTGAATTCTATTTCATTGTACAGGACCATTTAGAAAGAAAGAAGTAATAACTTGGAAAAAAACTATATTTATCTGAAAGGTCATAGTTTTATCAAGTTCATAATTATACCGCAATGCATTTACAATTGAATACTAGACAATTATTTTTTATCATAGAAATCTATGCGCATGCGATACGATAGTAGTTTCCCACCATATCGTTTCATATTTGAACATTCAAATGCCCTTCCTTTATTCAGTTTGAGTTCACCGGTTTCAAAAAACTCCACCAGAATTTTTGATTCCCTACAACAATGGTGCCCAAGAGTTTTAAATTTATGAACGGTAATGACATTCCAGCAATAGGACTTGGAACATATGATGTAAGTTTTCTTTTACATATAACACACATTGATTTTCAACTTTTTTGATTTATAGGCATTAAATTTTCGAAATGATTTTGAGGTGATAATTTCATAAAAATAATTCGTATTATTCTCAAATTTGAGAGAAAATAACTCTGTTTTTGAGAAATTCATTGAATTAATCGATTTAGCTAAAATGTGTTAATATTGACGTTTTTCATATGTGTCGCCATACGTTATATACATACCATATAAGTATGTATAACAAATTGTTTCAATAGATAGAATAATGCTTGAAAAACTGCGAAACATATTTTCCTTGCCTATCAAAAAAACAATGTTAGTGATCAACAACTTTAGCTATCATTTCAATATATGAATATTTTGTAGATATTTTTTATATAATTTACTTTCCCACATTTTCGTCGTGATTATTTAAATATATCATATTTCTTTCTAATTCTTCAAGAAATGTTGAACGTTTCGAAAATATGGAACTGATGACCAACTACATTATCGTTTGTTTTGCTTCGAAGTACCATACCACCTCAGAAAAAATGAATTGTCACATATGTTCTTCAACTTATTTACGAGTTTAACGGCAAAAAAAGTATCTACTTTTTTTTGGAATGGAATATTCCGAAACAGTACATATTATCTTCATAGATACGTAGGTATATTATGAATTTTTTTTTGAATATTCGAATTTTCTTAGCGCTTTGAGAAAATAATGTATACTCGAATTAACAGTTATAAACGTATTTTGAGATCTTAAAATTGATAAAAGAGGAAATGATTAATTTATTTCGTTATGAGAGAAAGATTGATTTTGTAGGAACTCATAACAACGCTTAGTAAGAAAATTTTTTTCTGAGAAATAGTTGATAATGGTGTAAAAGGACTAAAATTCTTTAATTAACGACTTATACTGTTAACATAGAAACATATAAGCATTTAATTTCACTAATGACCATCCAGTGATCAATTTCTTTTTCGATCATAGTTAATTTTATTCAAAATTTGAACTTTATTAGGATCCTTTTGTCGAAGACTTAAATACTTTACCTTTATAACATCCTTACTTCATGTTTTCGAGTCGGTTTTACTGCACAGGTAATGAATAATGGACAGATGAAATAATTTCAAAGTTCCATTTCTCTTTTTCATTGACCTTGAAAAAGACCAAAGAGAATATAATTATTAAAACTCGCATATAAAATAATCCTACAGTTTGGCCATAGAGTAAAGTGATAGAGTAACTATGATTGTATGTTATGTCATGGAGGCAAAATATGTGTAATGTTTATTGTAATTGATTTGATGTTTTTACAATACATTAGACACGAAAAATATCCTTATCCACTTCTTTATGTTAACTTCAACTGTGTCAAATTTCACGTTCATACGTTCCCGCCATTTTCTCAAAAAAGGGTACTAACTTTGAAAGGGTAGACCATTTCATAAATTCAAATAAATTTTATATCTTCACTAATAAAGTAACCCACTAAGTACTAATAACGTATTAACATTTCTGTGATTTGAAATAAATATTTGTTATTATTATGACAGTACTTGACTATCCCGATTTATAATTATTATGAAAATTGAGTTGATATAGACTTGATTTGTTGTCTAGAAACATTTCAATTGAACTATTTTGCAACTTCACTATAATAACTAATTTAAGGTATTGATATTCTATATGGATGTTTGAAATATACAAAAAAATTCCAACTCAATGGAAATTTAAAATTTAGATAAAGAAATTATAATAATCGATCTTGCTATACCATTGCTCTAGTCGTAATTAACACATTGAAAGCAGCAATCTAACGTTATCGTATTCGAATTTTTTTTAACGTCGCAGGTATAGAAAGAGTATGTATATAATTAGGTCACCGTGATAATTAGAATACTCAGCAGGTCGCTAAAATTAAAGAATGACAAAAATTGATAGACTAATTCCTTTTAGGTAAATGTTTCATTTTTATAAGTGTTTCGAATGAAAATTTTTGAAATGTAACTTCAAATTAAACGTTAAGAAAGTTGTGACTTAGACTGGAAATGAAAGAGGTCTAAAGGTTTCAACATCGTGGTAGTGGACAAAAAGTATGACTTAGGTATCATACAAGCAAAATGCAATTTTTGTCTGGTATACCTAATATGATACGTAATATTAATTTTAATTAACTTAGTTCCATTTTGGTTGTCGGTTGGAATGATGGTTAATGATTTGATCTTTTGGTTTTTAGTTTTTCTTCACATAGTTTAATCATCTATTTGATTAGATAGTTAGTTGGTACACACATTGCTTCCAATAGGTGCTATTTAATTTTTTACATTGTACAAAAGTATATTTTCAGCATTTGATAAATTCAATTGAATTGCAGGCCCCAGTCCTTACTGCAAATCAGCTGTTATGAATGCCATTGATGCCGGATACAGACACATCGACTGTGCATGGCGCTACGGCAACGAAAGAGATGTAGGCGAAGCTGTCGAACAGAAGATCAGTGAAGGCGTCATTAGTAGAGGAGATATGTTCATCACAACCAAGGTAGGTAAATTTTCTGGTATCTAGAAAGTTCAAGTACAAATTTCAAACGAATTCATGAATAATTATAACATCGTGCTTCTTTCAGCTTTGGTGCAATTTTCACGAGAAGAACAAGGTCGTTCCCTTGCTTAAAGATTCTCTGAAGAATTTGAAAATGAACTACGTGGACTTGTTCCTAATTCATTGGCCGTTTGGATTCAAGGTAGGTATATCAATGAAGTTTATAATATAATTTTGGACTCGCTTTACTTCCCTATAGGGAAAGTACGTACATGTAGAGGGCGCCAAATTTGTTATAATCATCTGTCATAAGTATCTTTTTGAGGGGGCTTCAACAGATTAAGTGTTTGTAATTGTAAAACTATGGAGGCACTAGTATTTTAATTGTCAGGGAATCATATTCACTTCATAAGAGAACTGAAAAAAGTTGAATGGGTACCTTAATGTAGATGGGTACCTTAATACCTTCTTCAATTTGTTACCAAATATTTCATTTTTTATAGAATTATTTAATTATTCACTACTTTGTATACTCGTCCCATGCATCGAGAAAAATGTACCTATAATAGCGACAAATCAAATTCATGCACGTCTTGATAATGAAAATATCACTGCCTGTCAAGGCCTTAACAACCTTTAGCAAAAACTATCTCTTTGAAGAGGATAACGAAAGCAAGAGAAGGAAAGTAGACATGGGGAGATTCCCCATTGGTATGGGAAATCGGCATTTAACAACGACGCTAAGAATCCCACCAAAGAAGCCATTCAGCACTGTTGTAGTCAACAGTAGTCTTCACCTGCTTATTATAAATCGTAATGCAGAATTGATAAAGGAAGAGAACATGGCCGCCAACACCTACAATGGGATGAGACGACACGACGACACACGAAGTCACTTTAGAGGAACTAAAGTTGTTATTGGACATAGTCACAACTAGAAAGCACCAGGACCTGACCACCTGGTGCTTTCACGTAACTACTAGTTTCGAAAACTGTAGTGTATTGACTTATGCTGTGCTATTATTATTGTTCAAAGAGTAGAGATCAAAAATCTATAATCTGTGATAGTTTTGACCTACAGCTCAACGCTGTAGCCCAAGAATATGGTTGAAATCGAATCCACCAGCCTCAATGAGATGCAGACGTTATAGGGGCACTGTACCCTTCGGCTATCTACATTCTTCGAGTCTCTACATTCAATTTATTTCTGTATATTCTATATTTTTCCGTTTTCTATATATTTAAATTTTTACAGGAAGAAGCCCCTTCATGGCCCAAAAACAAGGGCAAGTCGGCATACAGCGACGTCGATATAACGGATACCTGGCAAGGTATGGAGAAAGCTTACGATTTAGGCCTAGCGAGAAATATCGGCGTATCGAATTTCAATAAGTCTCAAATCGAAAAATTGCTACTAGTCAGCAGGACCAGGCCGGTCTGTAACCAGGTGGAGGTGAACCCAAACTTTAACAACAAAAGACTGATCGCTTATTGCAAAAGTTTCGACATCGTGGTCGTTGGCTATTGTCCTTTGGGTAGGATAGAATCTTTCGGAAGACCTGGTGTACCGAAGCCGACCATGCTCGACCCGAAAATAATGAAAATGGCAAAGAAATACAACAAGACCTCCGCACAAGTGGTGCTCAATTATCTGGTTAGTATACTTAATACTATAGTAAGTATGGAGGGTAGAAGGAAGGAACTGTACTGTGTAACAAGCAGTTGTTACCAAATAGCCCTAAATAGAGGTGGCGTTGTTACACTTTGGAATGTGAAATTAGAAAAAGAATATATTAAAGTTGTACATCAGACCAGATCATCCGCTACTTTTCTTACTAGTTTTTATAATAACTTGTCAATAAATATCATTAACCACCATATATAATTGAAAAAAACGCGCTTCATTTATATACAAATATATTTTATTCAACTGTAGAACTTTCTGAAATATTTGAATGATTACCTTCGATTTAGTTTGTTTTTGAAGCTCAGTCGTACATTTCCATTTATTCCTTTAGTTTAAATGGTTTTTCTGCAAAACATGAGACACATATAACAACCATTCTTGTGGTATCGGTTGGTAACATTGGTGTATTGTGCTTAGTCCAATTGACTCACTAACTTAATAAATCTCTTGAATTTAACTATTTTAGTGAAAGATACAAATCTGAATGTGAACGTTAATTAAATAATACTTTTTTAGATTTGAAGACACAGTTTTGATCTCGAAAACACATAGATCAGAATCTATAAATTTGTTAACAAGTTCTTAAAATTCCAGAATTAATTTGCAGTTACGTTAATTAAATAATAATTTTTTAGATTTGAAGACACAGTTTTGATCTCGAAAGCACATAGATCAGAATCTATAAATTTGGTAACAAATTCTTAAAATTAATTTATTTGCAGTTATATTGTATTACATTGTTAGTTTTTCACAAATTTGAGAAAAATTACTTTCAATTGATATTTTCAACTCTGGTTGTTCATATTTCTTCTATTTTAAATAAAAAAACACTTGGCTAGGATGCACAGAACTACTTAACAATTGTTTCATGGTGTTACCCCATTTTCAAAAGTTAAGACTGCCGCAGTTAAGAAACAATTGTGAAATATTTATTTATTATAAATTCTGTGAAACCTAGCCAAGTGTTTTTTATTTGATATATTAACCTTCTTTATTATTCGATATATTATTATTATTATATATCGAATTATATCGATTATCTCGATATATATCCGTTTTATGTATCTGATATTTTATGACAATTAATGAAATGCTTAAATGAATATATATTTGAGGTTTTATCAAATATATATTCACTACATATTAATAATTTAAATAAAACTAAGTAAGTTCAAGTTTTTCGATTTTCATTATAATTAATTCAAAACGTGACAATATCGTTTGGCCAACACAGTGCCTTCATCAGATGTTGATGATAAACTGAGCTATTACATTGTGGACTGCGTATATTTACTTTATTGTATACTGCGTATATTTACTTTTGACTGTGTTGGCGAAGCGATATTGGCATGTTTTGAATTAATTATAGTGAAAATCGAAAAACTACTTAGTTTTATTTAAATTATGTATTTGGATTTTCATCAAGTATCGGCCCAATCGATTAATCACTATATATTGTTCACTAAAAAGGTCTTTGGGTCCAATTTGACCCTGTGTATAAATGATATTTCGTTTTGTTTTACGGTGGTTCTATAGAAATATTTTTTTGAGGGTGACTGATTTCTTCTCACCATAACAATTTCCGAATAAACATTGAATGTACCAAACAATCTTACAAGTCTAAAATCAATAAATCATTCAGTTGTATTATCGATACCGGAAAATGAGAGACGGTGATATAGAACATTATTGGAATGTCGTGTTAGACGAGGAAGAATCTTGTTCCGAACAAGGTGATGTAGTGGAGCAGGAAGAATCATCGTATAACAGTACTGAAAGTGCTACTGAAACAGCTCCAACTCGAGAGCTAACATCAAAAAATGGCCAAATAAAATGCAATAGAACCCTTTGACAATACTCACGGAATGACTTCGAGGGAAAATATAATCAATATGATTATTATTTATTACAACGGAGAAAGTCTCTAGTTTTCAATTGCTTTTTCCTTCTCCTCTGATGTATACTATTTTGAAATATACCAACATTGAGGGTAAACGTGTGTTCAACAATGATTGGATTGACATGGACAGTACAGATATGATGTTCACTTTCATTGGGTTGCTTTCCTTAGCTGTCAAACAATGAGAGTACTAAAAGGTCATAGAATTGTAGGAAAGGTAGACCTATTTTTGGAGCAGTGATGTCATTGAAAATATTCAAAAAAATATCAAGAAAAATACAGATAATTTTTTGCTTCATATCACCTTGGGCAAAAACTACTAGAAATACAGGTAACCCGGTAAATCGGTGTAAAAGATGGTGGTGTGGATACATACGGTTGTTTCATGCATACTTCCAAAAAAGGACAAACTGATGGCCTCAAGTCGTATTCAGTAACATGGTAGATATATCTGCATATAGGTACTGCATATATTTTATTCATCTCCGCTAATAAGAATTGGAATGAAGGTTTTGTTAAACGTCCGCCTATTTTTAGAAAATTTAAGTTTGCAGCTTACTACACAGTGTATATACAAAAACGAAACATTTACCACGAACACCTTTCTCACAAAAGGTTGAAATGAAAAAACGTGAATTGGCTCAGCCTAGCCCGCCAATTACAGTGCAGAAGATTTGCCTTATCTATAAGAAATATATTTGTAAACGGCATTCTGAAACTATTATTTTGTGTACTCAATGTAACGATATATAAGATTTCAGATAATTGAATTCATAAAACTTTTAATGAATTTCCTTTAAATAACTAATTATTTCTTATTTATAATAACACATACTTGAATAATTATCAGTAAATATATTTTAAATTGCAAAAATAAATAACATACAAATTTGACCTGAAGACCGTTACCGACTTTCTGGTCCTTATGAAGGTTAAACAATGTTTCACCAAGAGAACAGCCAACACTCAGTGAACAATATTTCTTCTGTTTTTTATAGGTGAATAATTTGGGAGTAGCAGTTATACCAAAATCTATAACAAAATCCAGAATCATAGAAAATTTCAACATATTCGACTTCCAACTAGAACAAAAAGATATTGATTATATTGAATCCACCAATAAAAACGCTCGTGTTTGTTTGGCTTCATATTTTGGAGACCATAAAGATTATCCGTTCCATGATGAATTTTAAATTGAAAAGTATTACCTTGTGTTGAATTGTTATTATATAAAAAAATTTTATTCTATTATATTGCAAGACTTGTATTTTAATAATTATATATAACTATGTTTTACAAATAGAGTATTTTTATTTAAATACCATATTTGTCCAAATCTCAAATTGTGCTGAATTTCTGTAGAAAAAAATTTTGAATAATGAACTGAAGAATACATCAGAGAAAGATGAATATCCCAACTTGATTTTGACCAAATTAAAATGTTATCTTTTAAACTTTTAGTAAAATGCACTTTAAAATGTCTTCCACTTTTTGCAAAGAACCCATGAGAAAAAATAAAGTTATTAAGATACGTTTCAATGTTACTTCAAGTTAGATACGTATTTAAGTTAAAACATCACTAAAATTATTATGTATTTCTCAATTTTTATTTGTATTCACAGAATATCAAATTCTTACAAATTGTCACATTTTAATTTAAACGATATGGCTAAATTTCACAAAAATTATTTAATTCAGTTGTGGATATTTTGGTGTGCCAAAAATTTACTGCTTAACAATTTGTATTTGTGACTAGAAAATCTGTTATTTTGTTACTAGTTAGTTCCTTATATTCTGATCTGTTTTTCCTCTAGTAGGGCCATTATTTTTCCTTTGTTCAAGGAATGTATTTCCAGTTCAATCAGATCTATAAAATAGTTATTTTAAAATTGTTATTCCAAATGAGGAAGCTAAATGTAGCCTAGCAGCCTAGAATAAATCATCATATTCTTTCAACATTGGACATTGAAGCTAAGATCACACAAGTTCTTTGAATTATAGTTAAATTAAAAACACTTTTATGTTGACACATATATTTAAAAACGTGTCATGAAGTAAATATAAACATATACGAAAATGCAATTATACATTCAAAAATTTGAATGACTTAAACTAGAAGCAACTATTTATTTAGCAGGCCTTTACAAAACTTCTTTCAAAGTTATAGCGAGTGATGTAAGAAAATACTTTACCTTTACTTTTTCTATTAAAATTCAGGGTCTACTTCATCCATTCTAGATCTTGGCCAATTCAAAAATGCACCTTTATTGCTTTTTCTTTGGATCATTTCATTCCAATGGTTAATATCAAAAAGTATAACGGTCTTTTGTAATGCTATCCAGGTTTAATTGAATGATGCATTTAGAAGAAAAATTTTAATTTACTTCATTCTTCCACTCTGTATAGTGGTGGTTCTAAATATGAAGTCAGGTGGCTTCTAATTAGGAACTATCCAACTTATTTCTGCAGTCTGAATATTTAACAGCATTACAAAAGTTATACTGTTAGAGGTATACTCAAAAGTTTTTTTCTTGAACTTCAGATTTATAGTGTTAAAATACCATTTTCTACTTCATTACTACTCTAACATTATCAAAATATCTTCCATTCTCTCATCCTTAGCCTCTCCTTAGTAAGGTTTTGTAATACTGAATTTTGGCATGCTTCTTCCAGGTCCACGGCGCCCCTCAATCTTGCCCTTTAAAATGTGAAAATGTAATATAAAGGATCGTAATACATTCTCGTTTGTAACATGTTGTGTTGAATTTTCTTATTTTATTCTTAATTATATTCCACATATACTACGGAAGTAAATACAAAAATGCATAACATCAGGGTAATGTTTAGTTCAAATATAATTGACATTTGTTCTTCATTAACTGACAGCGTCTTTTATATACTAAATATTCAAAAATTTAATATTCATTGATATAATTCCCATAAGATATGTTACACCCAAAAAACATACCAAATCTTAATTATTTCTTATACATTCTTATTATAAATTATTGGAATAGACTGTGGCCTTTTTCTTATTTGAGCCACATCCGAATATATCTGATTATCATATTTCCATTTTATTCTTCACTTCAGTAGAATCGAAAATAAATTCGAATAACATCATAAAAAATGAAACGTAACAAAATATAACATTGAAGAAAGGATAGGTTTTACATTTTAACGTCATTCTTATGTCATTCTGGATTGGTTGGTAGATTTAATGGACAGGTAAGGAAGATTTCTGTAATTGGATAATCGCGAAATAACCTATAGTGAATAGTAACAACAAATTTATGTTAAAAATATGTGATAACTGGAGTGTATCAAGGATGCGGCGTTTTGAACAGTAATCGCATGATTTTCTGTTTGTTGATTCCAAAATCTATATTTGTTGAAAGCTTTTATGAAGAAATGCCATTTGCATAATGGAAAATTGATTTCTGAAAAATTATTGTTCTCAATTTCTGTGTAAATAATGTTTGAATATAATCAATGAAATTCAATTTTATATGATTCATTTTATGAAAGAAATTAATGGACTATGATTAACTTTCTCAATAGCTAAGCTATTATCATAACAAATGGATATTTCAAATTTTACAATCAAAATTTACTTTATGTGCTATTAGTTTTTTCTACTTATCTATAACGAATGAGTCACTTAGTTCAAATTTCATATACATACGTATAAGTATTTTAATTGGATAAAATTGTGTTGTGTACAACAAAAACAATTTTTCACGAGGTTACAATACTCGTCATAATATATCATTTCTATTTCAGATTGAAAAGGTATGACTAACAGTATTGCCTCTCACCCCAGTTTATCTGCTAAGTAATTCTGTTTATTTTTATCATATAAGTGGATTTTGTTCTAATATACGTTAGCAATTAATAATGAAGACTTTGAGTGTTATATTTATGCTTATCAGTTTGTGTGCGTTCAGTCGTGGAGTCAGTGATAATGTAAAAACAGAATTTAGTTGGAAATATGACCCTGATGAGGATTTAAATGCGGTAAGTTAATGATTGAATTTTGCATTCATATAATCATTTATTTACAAACATTGAATTTTTTTAATATTACCTATTGAATATTGCCTAACTTGGATGATAGAAAAAACTCAAATTATTTGATGTTTCAGAAATGTCAGAATATGTTTTAATAATTCATGGTTTCAAATTAATTTGACAATTAAATGAAATTGAAAAAACGCATTCAATAATAAAACACACCTTGAAATTACGTCACTTACTGAGAAATCACTGCATTTCTGAAAAAATTATCCTATTTTTGCAAAATATGAACAAAAATTTTCAACATTGATTAATATACGAAACACGTTTGTAGAAACTTCTTTTCTCATTTTACTTTCAAAGCTCTAAACTTAATAGTAAATTGTCATATTCTTGTGTTTAGAGCTTTTAAAATGTAACAATTCTGCGATCGCTGAACAATGTTATATGTAGGAAATTGTCGTACATGTGGCAACGCCGCGACTAATATTTATCTCCTAGGTAATTTAGGTCGATTATTTATTTGTGGCGTTTTTGTAGCCTCAAATTATAAAACGACATGGATATCCATCCGAGTCCCATATCGTGGAAACGGAAGATGGTTATTTATTGACGCTTCATCGAATTCCAGGATCTAAAAGTGGCCAACCTGGTGGCCAGCCAGTGTTATTACAGCATGGACTTCTGTCAAGCAGTGCAGATTGGGTGGACGAAGGCAATACTTCGTTGGGTAGGTGAAAAGATGCTTCAAATTCCAACTGTTTCTTGAAAAACCTAAATAGTAGAGATCTTTCAGTATACAAATACAAGAATGTTAACCGTTAACGCCATAAGAAATATCTATGATTCAAAATAACGAAGATTGACGTTCACACATTGTTGCCATATCGTATACCTGACATTAACTAAAAAAGAAACTATATTCTATGTTTTCATTCTTCAGTTGACAATAAATGATCACTATTTTTTAGGATTTATACGTTATATAGCGATAATGTACAATTATCACTGAATAATACCAATTTTTAAATTATTGAAATTCCTTGTCAGAATGACTTATTGTTTTGGCAGATTTTAATTAAAAATAATACGAATAAAAGATACAATATTGGGTATATTGTAGTACATGGAAGAATATTGTTGAAAGAAGTGAAACATCTGATTTAATTTAACTAAACACTTATTTAATACTCGACCTATAATTACAGTTTTCCAGTTATTTTAAACAGTGCCATAGCTTAGCTGTCAAACCCTGACGAAGAGTGGGGGGCTAATTTAGAGGGTTTATATCAGGGTTTACGAATAAAATTGTTGTTATCAGGCACCTAAAAAAAATTATAGTAACCAAATTAATTTTCCGATCATCATATATCTGAATTTTTTAGAATTGTCAAGAATAAAGTTATACATCTCAAATATTAAACATGATAAGATATAACCCAATAAGTAAAGTGCCTAGTAAACATGTATAAGAGCTACACTAATATTATAATTTGTCATGAGGATGTATTTGATAAACCAAGAATATAAGAATATATATTGAACTTATTATTTTTAGTTCACCAAAGCCCCCCCCCTCTTTTACGATCGATGTGCAAACTTTCAAAAATGAAGTTTTTTGTTTTGTCTACAGGATTTCTTTTGGCCGATGAAGGATACGATGTTTGGCTTGGAAATGCAAGAGGAAATCATTACTCTATCGGCCATATTTCACTTCCGGTGAATTCTGAAAAATTTTGGGATTTCAGGTGATAAGAAAAACGAGAGTGTATTATCGAAATAAATGAAAGAATGTTCTATCTTCCTCAAAGTTTGATTTCTTCATTTATTGACAGAAACTTTTCAATTTGATGGAATTCAATTTTGTGGCCGTCCATTAATCACGTGATATTCTTAGCTCCTTATTTAACCCCATCTACGACTTGGTGATATGCGGTTATGGTTAAGGTTAATCGCCCCACCCCATACTCAAAATCGTCTGGTTGCCTGAAAGACTGTCTTCAGCACTAACAATATTCAAGTCACAATTATTTGCATTACACTTCCTCCCCTTGTGATATTTGGTGATTTTGCCCTTACCCCCTGAACCCCCTTTCCAACCTCACGTGATCAAGGACGGCTCCTTATATTCTTTTCTTCTTTGACGTTCAGTTGAAATCAAAAATTTCAAGAAGAAATTTTGTATATTTCTTTTAATTGAGAATATTGCCAATTTTAATTGTTTTATTTTAGCATTTCTTTTATAGTTGGCACGAAATGGGAGTATACGACTTACCAGCTGTAATTGAGCACATAAGTAATACTACAGGACGGGGTGGAGATATTTTATATGTTGGACACTCAATGGGCACTACAATGTTCTTTGTATTTTCATCTTTGAAACCCGAAGTGGCAAAACTGGTGAAGCTCATGGTGTCTCTAGCACCAGTTGCTTATATGAAACAAGTTCGATCGCCAATTAGGTACTTAACACCTTTTGTTAACGAGGGACAGGTAGGTAAAGATAATTTCAGTATATAACAGTTTATAGTGTTTCTTCTTCCTATTCCTTTCATATGTCTTCAGCTTCTGTGGCCATCTGGACAAGCAGTTTATAGTTCGGTTACAAAATATTCTATAACTAATATTTTTCTATGAAATTATGTTTTCACACTGATTTAGTTATTAAAAATTGTTTGGCAACACTGTTGATTCCCTACTACACAGTTAAACCGTCATTTTATGTCATTATTGTTATTCTGAGGTAGCAAATCTCTTTGTGCATGTTTTTATGACCTCAACTATTTCATATATTTTGTATTTTCAGTGGATTGCCGAACATCTTGGCATAAAGCAGTTTCTTCCAAGCAATAAAGTCGTAAAGTTTTTAAGCTACGAGTGTCAGATAACAGATGGCGGTCGACTTTGTGAAAATTTAATTTTCGTTTTATGCGGTGCTGATAAAGCAGAATATAATGAGGTATACTTTAAACAAACCAGATTTGAAACATTGTATTTAATAACAAACTTTTAGGCTATAATGCCGGTTGTTTTGACGCATGTCCCAGCTGGGTCATCGACAAAAGCGGTGTTGCACTATGGTCAAGAAATAAAATACGATGGCAACTTTCAACAATACGATTATGGAACCAAAGGAAATATGGCTCATTATGGCACGGATACGCCTCCTTTGTACAATTTGACTAATATTGACACTCCTATTTATTTGATGTATTCATCGAATGACTATATGACAGGTCCTATTGTAAGGTAACCTTAAAAAATGTAAGATTTCGAATAAATAAGTCATTTTCAGGATGTTGTACGACTTTCTAAGCAGCTGAAAAATTTGGTGGGTATGTACTTAATTCCGTTGAAGAAATTTAACCATGTTGACTTTTTATTTGGTAAAGATGCAGTAGAAGTAGTTTATAAGCCTCTGATTAAAGTATTAAAGAATTTTACAGATCAAATATCTGTCCAAATGGCTTGATTATGCAGCTGATTATTGTATTATGTTGGTAATATGTGTTGTTTTTTATTTTCCAATAAATCCAATTAAAACATTATCCTTTGTTTGATTATTTCCACGTAATTTATCGATCACTATACTTAATTTTAGAAGGAATTCGATCTCATAGTCTAAGATTTATGACTATTAATATTCAATTTGGAGATACGAGAAAAAAGAACTGAAGCATGATAGTTTTAGTTTGAATATTTATTGTACTCCCCCTGTACATCGATGGAATTATATTCATTCAATAAAAACAGTGCATATATTCAGTTTGTTGACATTCATGTATATGGAATGATTATTCAGATTGAAAGAATAACATTGAGAAGTATAAAAAAGAGGTTTCTTTTGTGTGGTTGGTGAAATGCTTAGTAATAAAATAAATACTTTAAAAATGGTTTTAGATAGAAGAAAGTATTGAAAATTCTGTCAAAATACTTGTAATAAAGACATCAGAACCATTTTCATCAATAATAGTGATTTAGATTTATAATCTGAAATTTGCTGAAGTTTTCCTTCATGAATCTTCTTCATCGATACCTCCATGGTAGGTGTTCTTCAGTCATTACGTGAACTATTCCACTGAGGGATGATTTAACTCCTTTTCTGAAGAGCATCTTTACTAACTTTATATTTTCTACAGGTTCACGAACAAATGTAATCTAAGTATACGTTATTCATCTTTTTCATTCTGAATAAATTACCGAAGAGAAACTTATGAAAATAATCTAATGAACTTGCTTTTGTATATCATTGTTTACATATATAATCAGGAGTAACAATCTGTTTTAAATCAAGCTGCTTTTATATCTTAATTTATTCTTTGAACATCGAAGCATATAGAGACTAATTTTACTACTATAAAATTTCATTGTTACGTTAATATTAAACCTTTTGTATACAATTACTATCTCCTTGACATTTCTTTTTACATTTGCCTTGTAAATTCGATCGAAAACTGTGCAAATGTGATCGCATTTTAAGGTGTTGCAAGTTTCTATAAGATAATGCTGATTAGAAAGTAGATAGTAATTATTTAAACTGGTATTAATCATCTATGTTTATAATTTACATTAGAACTTGTTATTAGGAGCTGAAGTATTGGAACAAATTAGCACGCATTATAATATGTAACTCTAATTAATTTTTATTTTATTATTTATCATATATTTTTAATTGAATTGCTGAACTTTACATACTCGTATAATATATTTAGTCTGGTTATGTTT
The DNA here is from genome assembly GCA_030704895.1 of Henosepilachna vigintioctopunctata. Classification (NCBI taxonomy): domain Eukaryota; kingdom Metazoa; phylum Arthropoda; class Insecta; order Coleoptera; family Coccinellidae; genus Henosepilachna; species Henosepilachna vigintioctopunctata. The sequence goes on from JARQZJ010000034.1 coordinate 1,246,439, forward strand.
CATTGCAGATGGAGTAATGAAAATGTCGAGTAATGAAGTGACCTATTTCTATTAAATTAAGTGTTATATAAGAAGCTCACAATAAAAGGTTTAAAATAGATGTTTATAAAGATGTCATTCAGAACAGGTAAAGTCTGTAAGAAGGACTTGTTTTATTATTATACTTTTCTAGAATTTTAAATTAGTTCACTGGCTTCAAAACTCATTTAAAAATGTTGAAACTTATTTATTTTGAGAACATTGCTAGTTGTTTTCTCATACTTCGAAAATCCACTATAGTTCGATATTTTATTCAAAAATAGTTTTGTTTCATTGAAGTTGAGAACCATTTTATTATTGTATGATTTGCAACCAAACGATTTGTAAGCAATGGTTCATGCTTCACCTCATTTTAATTTTATGGGATTGTATGACAGTAACTTTTGAAAGTTGTAAGAATTGTGCGTTGGAAAAAAGTTCTGGCCTGCTCGATTTCCAGACTTACCACTCCTGCATTATTTTAAATGAAACATTTCTTCAGGCCTCCAATGTTTGTGCCTTATCAAGAGGAGTATTTATGGAAGATATATTACGTAAGTAGATTTAAGATTAAGTTAAGAAACCTTTTATGTAAATGTTGGTAAAGAAAATTTGTTATTGTCCCATATTTTGTTTTTCTGTATCTGGAAACAAAGTAGATTTTAACCCCATCAAACCACGAAATATTCATGAATGTCTTCCAAGAAATAACCTGCTCAATTTTTGCAGAATGTTCTTTTGGACACCCAGTATTTCAGGTATCATAAACATTTGGCTGTAAACATAAATGAATTTTCAAAAGTAAAAACTACTGATTCAAAGAAATTTAATGAGAAAAAAATTGCGAAATAAAATTTTTTTTCTAGAATACTGTTTATTCTGACATAATTACATTTTTATATGGCTATAGCTCAAAATGATATAGGTGAAAATGATAAAATGAAGAAAGACACATATGTTTATATTGCTATTCCATTTCCACAAAATATGTACCTTAGTTAATTAAAAAAAAAACATTTGTGCGAGCAACGCGAATTTTATACTAACAAACGAGAAAATTTTTGTCTACTCCAATATTAATATAACCTATACACACTCATAACATTAGAAAAAGATGAAGGGTCACTATATATAAATATATTATGTATTTATAAATATATGCATAATATGATATAAAGATATCAAATCTAGCAAGTCTGTGATCCATCTTACGTTGTTATTTGACTTGTATATCGTGTGGGGAACGCATAACGAATTTTCGTTACGTGACGCAAATGAATCGAATAAACAGAAATTCAAAAGTATTCATCTCAAATACCTTGTTGCTCTTAAAAAGTACTACTAGGGCTAATACTATGGTAAATAATGGCTAACATGGAAATGGCAGCTAGCCAGGTGACCATTGACGAAATTAAGTGACTAATCTCGATCTAAGAAGTAATAATTAAATTAACGACAAACAGATAATTATAAAATCAATTACATAACTTGAATCACTGAGTAATTTCAAAGAAGTTTGATCATTCAACGGTTTCTTAAAATTACCCATATCTGTCTAATTTTGTAGTTTAGTTAATTTACATGTACTTGTTTATTGACTAATCACTTTGACAGTACATCATTCTGATACACTCTGTGTTACAATTCCCAGAACAATACACTACAAAAGATGCAGTACAAATCAACCTTATCACTTAACATGTGTATAAAGTATGACGGTGAACAACTTTCTCCAAAAGCTAGACTTCTTGGAATAATAAGATAATAACACAGCATATATATAGCCATTTCAATCTTGGAATGAATGTGGTACCTCCAGTACCAGGCACGTTATTGTCCGAGTATTTCATCAATGGTTCATGGCTAGAGTGTGGAATTATTGTTGGTAAATTAGTTCTAAGTAAGTACCGTGGGTGATCATATTATAAGAGCCAGTATGCAAAATACGTACTTTTGATTTTTGTGGAGAAAATAAGTGAGTTTCTGGCATGTATTTTATAGTTTATTCAAAATTTATATACTCAACATATAAAGTTTGAAAATCTAATATTGATAAGACAATATTACTTACTTTGTTCGCGTAAGGATTCTGAACCGATTCAGAACTATTCGCATGCGCAGTTTGAATTTTGGTGTTTGCGGATCACCCAGTTCCTAACTTTTAGTTACAGTTCTGTGTTCGCGGATAAACTGGGACTGGTTCGGAATTGGTTCTACCGGTTCGAAGGATCAAACTAGAACTGTAAGTTCGGGACTTGCGCATTCACGATAGTTTGGCAATTGGTATCATAGAAAATTATTTCTATGATTTGTTTATACATGCTACATGGTAACGAAACGGAAACAGTTCGTTCACTTAAGTATCCTGTATTTCATTTGGCTGCAATTACCGTGTAATCGCATCGATCCGACATGGTACCCGTGTTTTTGATACAATTCCAAGAGAAGAAGAGTGTTTTGGTGGGTCCATTTATAGCTATCTTCTGGTTGTTGGGACATTTCTGAAATCTTACTATCACTAAATGAGTAAACGTATCTTGCTATCTTGTGCTTTCGAAAATAAATAAATTGGAAAATGGTTACTTACTTATAAGTCGACTTCCATAGAGTAATGTGTTACAACCGTGATTTGAAAATTCCCTAAACTAGTTCTAAAATCGTTCGCCGGTCGAAATAATTCCGAACCAATTCATAACCGAACATGCGTATTAAATCAATCCCGAATCAGTTATGAATTAGTTCTGAATCGGTTCAGAATCCTTACCGCGAACAATTATTTGATTTCATATCTTATATCTAACAGTCTATGAGCTGAGTGACTTTTTGAGCAGGTATTTGAGGCATCTTGAGAATTTGTTAAATACATTTTCTGTGTAAATACATCCAAACACAATGCCTACGCCTGGCTACAAAGTTGTGCTGAGCCATATATTTTTGAATTCATACTTTGAGAAGGAATAAAAATTCTTGAGGCAGCTTGAAATATTGATACATTCGATTTGGAAATAAAAGAAAATAGAAAATATTGAAGCCAGATTATTTCAATGAATTTAATAACCAGCCAGACGTTCTCAAAATTATTCTTCCAAAAAATACGAAAAGAGTATATAAAAAAAGATTTATACATAATATTCTCGGTCCTCAAAAATTGATATTTGAAAGAAGCCAACTCATTTGAGTGCATTTTTCCAAGTGCCAGATCACCATAATTAATTATCAGATTAATATGTCTCTGCCAGAGTCTATGATAGCGAGCGTCTTACGATCGAGAGATCAAGTGATAAAAGTTCTCTCTCGCACTTATACTTACGCTATAGCACTGATCACTCGCACTTAGGTATAACATTCTTAGTGGTCTGGCAGATAGAAGAATCTACTCAAATCACCTGGCTATTTTCAATTATCAAGTTTTGAGGACAGAGAATATATATTGAAGTACTTCAAATACATTTTTTTGAGTTTTTCGAAAAAATGACTTTGGGAACGTCTGGCTGGATACTCAACCCATTGATATGATCTGGCTTCTATCTTCTTACAAGTTTTTATCTCTGCTATTTTTTTGGTAAGAATATTTTGTGTTTTCTATGGTAAAAAACGTTCTGCTCCGGTAAAAATAGGAAAAAGTCCACAAACTCATGAAAACCTAGGAAGGTGCATGAGGAAACATGTTCTTCACGCATCGAAATATCATCTTATCAGAAAAATAAGAAAATTGTATCTTCAGAATAATAGCCTTGACAGAACATGAGGGTTGATTTGAATTGTAGGGCGTCAACAGTGTTACCAATCTATTTTCTAGTACTAAATATAGTGAGATAATACTTGAATACAAAAAGTTATAGAATATTTTGTAACCGAATTACAAAATTCTTTTTCACAAAATTGTTCAAATTTCCAAGGCTCTAATAAAATAATCAACCACTGTATATATTAGATGAACGATTCTACTTTGAACACTACCGGTAATTTCAATTAGTGTCGTCTTTGTAATAAATTCACAGACACGTCTTGAAATTGAATAATGTGTTGCCATTATATGGTTTATGCGGTTGTTCCTCTTGAATTTCGAATTGTTTTCACAATATTATGGGTTGAATTCGAAGGATTGCTGTTCGTCCAGACAATGCTTTGAGTATAGAATATTAAAACACTGCAGTCATCCCGATTTTGCCAAGTTATTTTTCCACCAACTTGACAACATTGCTCTTCTTCAGTTAAGTTTTCCATGTACTGTTTATACTGATTTGTCAGATTGACGAGTGACACTATGTTTCTTTTTTTTTTAGGCATTTTGGAACTTTGTTTAGGCAATTTCAGACTAAAAGCACTGAAATTTGGTTTTGGGAGTGTTTGAATTATAATAAAACTGTTTGAGGGATTAACGAGTTACATGAAATATTTTACTTAGTAACATAAATAGGGAATGATGATATCGCTTACTTTTTAACTGTCCAAGGATTTTAGAGGTTTTATAGTAGAAACCAAGTTTTTTAAATGTATTTTTGCACCCCTACAACAATTTTAAATATTAGTGTAAATGATGATAAATTGCTATAAATTTTATAGTTCCTCTTTTTTATCGTTTTGTTCTACCCTTCTAAAATATTTGAGAATTTAGATCTTCCGCTAGTATAATTTACCTAATTCTATTCCACATCTTGTTTATCTTAAGATATTGAAGAAATCGAAAGACATGGATAATTCACAAATACTACAATAGTTGTATAAGAAATGTTATAGATGATTTCATTCAAATATTCAACCTCTAAAACTGACTGAAATTATATTTATGTTTCACCAGGTTGGTTGCAAAATTTGCAAAATAGAAGCATTTCTAAAAATTTTGTATTCGGTTACAATTTCATCTCAATTTATGAAGAACCGAATTACTTCTGTTCATACAGAAATCTTCGATTAATTTCAAATTGTGCTAATATAAAAATTACCTTCCTTAATATTAAAAATGTATGCCTTCACAATGAGGAAAATATTCTCAATTGATTATGGTAAAGGTTATACAAATTATCTATTTCAATTCCAAATATGACGTTTCATTATGCAACCAACATCATCCCGATCTTCCAAAATAATTCTTGTGTTATATAATTTTATATTTTTAAAAATTAATGATTTTTCATCAACGAAAGAGTATTTCATACACTTCTCAATTCTATCATATCAAAAGAAAAATTACCTTCGTTTCATTCAATGGAAGATTATATATCGTGACATGAAACATTAGAGATATCAATAAAAATTGTATTGAGTTGAAAACTGGAGCATCTGTTGCAATGTTGCATTTTCCAGCAATAACTATAGGTATTCTGCCTTAAATATGTACCTATTGAATGACAACACTGCACTTTTTACTGCGCTTTTTTGTTTCAGTGGATCGTAATTCTAAGAACGCGTAATTCTTAGAATTTCGTGCAGTTGGATTAAAGACTTCTGATTTTATAGCGTGTTTGATGAATGTTGCTGTTTGAATTCAATTCTCAACCAATAATATTAATTCAATATATTAAAATCAGATTCGTCCGAAAATCAATTAGTTTTAGGATAGTTTAGGGATATTCAAAATAGATTGAATATCATCAAATCAAGAATTTTATGTATTAGATTTATCTATATGGAATGAAGTAGAAATTCCTTTGAAAATTAGACAGACTGGATATGATTTATATTGGGGTTAACTTCCTTTAAGTTGACAGTATACTTTGTTTAAAGAAAGAATAGTCAATTATTTGATTCATTCTATGAATCAATTTGATTTATAGAATTAATCAAATTGATTCGAAATTTTTTTCGTTCAGTTTATTCGTGTATGAAAGTTCAGTGACACAATGGCTTTCGTGCAAATTAATCCAACTGTAGTGAATAATAAGATGTGTCTTTTTATCAGAGTTTCTAATAACGAAAAAACCGATATAACACCTAGAAACGATAAAGCATTCTGATATAAATATGTACCTCCTCAACACGCAGTAGGAAGTTAGAAGAAACACGTGAAATCGAATAAATATGATCACGTGGTTGATTTTAATTATTTTCCTTGATTTCCAGGAAATAACTTTTATAGCTTCTTCGAATTTCAACGAATATAAATTCAAAATATGCAACTATGTCTTCAATTGTGCTAGTACTTTTGTTATATAATGTATTCTCCTGGTTTTTAGATGAGTTTGAAATACTCGTTCTGGTTTGCAACTTTAATATTTATGTCATCGTTTGTATGTACCTTCAGAATTTTACTTGTATCCAAAACTATAAACTTAGACCTCTGTACATTCAGCGATAAACTGTTACCAGCATAGATATTAATTTATTACTATCAGATCTCTATGATCCACTCTGCCATAGTCTTAATATCTTAAACAAAGATGTAAAGCGTTTTCAACAGTGGACCTAAGACAAATCTTTGAAGTCAGAAATTTAACTTCTATGTCTCACATATTTTCAAATGTATGCAGATTCAAATGTTTCATTAAAATATTGCAGAAAGAGTATCTAATAGTTGTTACAACGTTATGTTATTAGATATCGTAAATTAAATATATCTGTACTATTTTATTTATCTGAATAATTGATGTACCTATTCAAATTTATTATAACAAAAGGGAATCTTCATAATAAGTGAACACAAATTTCAGAAACAAACACAATGGATATTATTGTTTGGAGCAATTCAATGAACATAAACAAATTACTGAAGCTCTCATTAATATTCTAAAATTCACTCACACAAAAAAATGAATACTAATGTAATTAACCACAGAACTTTCACGTTCGTGTTTCTTCAAACGATAATTAATTCTGTGAATAGGAATCGAAGGCTTCAATGAATTATGAGTGTTTTTTAAGAGCGAGCTTGCAGCTCTTAACAGCGTTGCCAGATGATAAAAAATATAAGACGTGAATATCGATGATTGATACAAATTAATTTGCTGTAATACTTTAAATGCTGCATTATACTTCAACAAAAGAGGATATCTTCGTTTATTCATCAGTTCAGAATAACAAACGGCAGTTTTCATATAACTGGCCATTTTGACAAAATTTTAATTATATTTTATCAACCTTTTGATAGATATAAAAATCGGAGCAATAATTTTATAATCATTTATTATGTAATTTGCAGCCAAATTTGCGCAGATGATGGTCCTAAAAAGTTTTGAGGTGTTAATACCCTCGAATATAATGACACGTTCTTACCTTACTTTACAATTAAGAACATAATATAAAATGTAACGATGGAATGCAATTGAGATAGTTCATAGGAATCCACCTGTATACAATATTGAACTATGTCAGAATATTTGAAAATCGTAAGAATTTATTGGATTGAATCATTAGAACCCAAGTCATGCAATCGCAGGAATAATCGTTACACATGACAACCATGATTAATGATCACAGAAACCTGAGAGAGCGCGAGTTACAGACCGTCGTGAATTCGCTCGTACTGTGCGATATTCGTTCAGAGTTTGGAAGCGGTGAGAGTAGCTCTTTATCGTGGAATTTCTGCCGACGGGTCGGGTCAGTAGAGATATTTCAGCTTTACAGTTACCCGCATTCTTGGAGCAAAACATGGTAGTAGAGATTGTGTTGTGTTGTGGTTCGGTTTATTGATCAGTTTGTTTGGAGCGGAAAGCACGTAAGTGGTTTTTATCGCAGAAGAAAAATCTCTGCAAAGATGTTTTAACATAGAAATATGGAAAACATAGAAAACAAAATATGCCTATGGATATTTCCTCAATTTCTTATTAGGTATGAATAGTAAAAATAAAAAAATATTGTTTCATTTAATGGATTGATACATGCGCTTCTTCAATTGAATTTTTTCTTATTATTTTTGTAATTTCTGATATGTCACATTGATTGTTGATATATTCAATGTAAGTACTATGTTCAATGTTTACGAAAAAACAAATTATCTATTACCTGTTTGTGTCTGAACATTTAATAATTATCCACAAGATGATTAAATATGTATTAATAATCATTCAGTGTTTACAACAGCTGATTCTATTCGTGAATTTTGTGTTGAATCACACAGTAGTTTAAGTGGTGAAGAGTTTAGAAATATTATCAAGGATTTTTTGAATTAAATTAGCTCCAAGGTTTTTTAGCTATTAATATGCGTTTGTTAATATCATGTGTGTTTCCTTGGGATTATCATAGTTACTGCTCGTGAAAATAACTTGAAATTCCGAAAAATATGAAAAACCAGCTGAACATATTTTAGAATAAAATTAATTTTGAGGTGACTAAAAGAAATATTATGTGAGTATTTGTATTTTAGAAGAAACCATAGCAGATATCATGTAGAGTTAAACGTATTGAAATAATTTGAATAAGAAAATATATGTTCCAAGCTTTATAAAAGTATAATATATTACAAAACACTTTATGATGTTTTTAAACAATTTTTGTGGAATCAGTTATCGCAAATGAATATTTATGAAGTTTTTAATGAAAATAAGTCCTTATTAACATGGCAAATCGAAACAGAATATTGTTAAGAATTTTCAAACCACTGACACCCCAAAATGAACAATTTTTTAAATGCAAATAGTCTCAAGTCCTTATATTTTCCTATAAAATTACACATTTAAGTGCACTCTGTATATGACAATGTATCATTTTAATTATTGATAAACTGATGAACATTTATAACAAATAAAATTGATCATAGATCTGATCGAAACATTTCAAGTATTTTTATAAGTAGCTACAACAATTTCGATTACAGTTTAGAAAATTATGAGGTTAAGAATATGAGAAAATTTCAATACACTACTCGCTATTACAAAATGGCTTGAAAAGAGCATTCTGAATGAAATAGTTCTAGGATATTATGTCGTACTATAAGTAGTAAATTATGTTATGTGAAAATAGTTTTCTCTTCAGTTGTTAATGCCATTTGGCTTCAGTGGCTTCTAGTCTTATCTCACAATAAAAATGTCAATCTTGGTACCAGTATCGACTATTTATAAAGTTTCATTGAACTTTTGTAAAATCACGAACAAATTCCACGAAATTCTTCAATACTCTCGATATATCTTTCGGGCTACTAATCTATTATCAAGAGTTCAATACAACTAATATATAATTGAAAAAGTCATTGGATATATTATTCCAGTGTTAAATTATTTCTGCAGCTTACTGTATTATCTGCAAAAATTAAAAAATTATCATCTAGAATAAATTCGTATATCTGGTGATTACTTTAACCAAAGGTTTCACTTTAATTATTACAAAATTATGATTACTTCAGCTTATTTTCTCAAGATTATTTGAAAAGAGCAAGTGATAACAGAATGACTGACCCTTGCTTAACTTTTACAAATATTTTGGGCTATTAATTTATTATCAAACTAACAGGCTGTAGACTTCTGTAGCAATTGTTTATTTTAGTCTTAACATCACCAACGTTTCTGTGCAGCGTCGAATCTTCATCAAACCTAAAATTACAGAATATTGTTTCACATAACGATATAATAATGACAATTGAGATTAACAAGATAATTTTTCCTATTCCATTAAGTAATTTCACGGCCGACTTTGAACAGGCCATGAAGAGCGTAGTCTGGCGGTGTTGCCAAAAGGGAGCCGGTGGTCTACTCTCCTAGTCGGTTTTTCCCAAAGTTACAAGCATTATTTCAACTCTTTTTATATATTCGGAACGGATACACATATTATTGGCACTTCTTCTTCTTCCTTCGATTTTGGCCGACTATGGACCACGTGAAATAACTTTTCATGAATATTTTTCTCCATTCTTTCTTTTCCTCCAACACTCCTTCATTCGTTCTCCATGTTTTTTTTCTTTCTTCCGTCCATTTTGCTCCAGTCTTCTTTTTTTCCTTTTCTTGAAAACCCCCGAATCCATTGATCTTCTTCCTGAATTCTTCTCTCCTCTCTACATCCCTCCATCGATTTCCATCTCTTCCATGTCCTTTCTGACCTCCTTGATCCATGTTATCTGAGTCTTGGGGTTTCTGTTGATGTAATTGAATAGTCTCTTGATCTTATTTTTGGTACTTATTTATAACATACTAAATATTTTGTCAATTATCTCGTGGTATAGATTTGATCCATTTACTCTTTAAAAATTCATTTGTAGGTAAACTAAAGGTCGATACTAGTTGCCCACCCGCCTTCAGGGTGCTGTTATAATTTGATTTACAACCAGGAATGCAACAAGTTTTCGTCATTTTAAAAGAATATACTTATTAGAAACTTATCTATTCCAAGATTAAAACTTACTGAATCACTTACTAAACACCTATCCTCACATAACACAAAAAAAATATTTGTAAGTAACTCTTACTCAAAACACAACACAAATTTGATTTCGGTTCGATTAAATCGGTACACACATAACACTTCTTTTTTATAATATGATGTTATGCTATCCACAAACTATCTACATATTACACTATTATTTATATATTATTATTATTATATACAAAATTGATGAATAGAGGATTAATAATGAAACCGTAAAATATTCAACTTCAAACTACGAAAGTCTTAAACAACACAAAATTAATTTCGTTTCACTGAAATCGGTAAGCACACTAAACACTTTGTTTTTTATAGTTTGATGTTGAGGTTTCAACAAATTATCAACATCAACACATGTATTACACTGTACACAATTGAAAAATATAGAATTTATACTCAATTATTATAATTAAAGCACAAATTATTGAGAAGCCATATTTACATTAGTATACAAGCTAAACTAACGTCAGGGTTGTAAAATTCCATAGACCACCAGAATAATGGTAAAAATCGGCAAAAATGAAATACCTACCTTCAAATACCTACAACTGTTCATATTCATATATATTTATAAATTTTTGTTTTTGAATAAAATATTTCATCAATTATCATCAAATTGGTTATATACTCAATTTGAAAAAAGAAAAATACGACAAATAAATGAAATTGTCAAGTGATATACGAGTGCTTCTTCAATTTGACGAACATAATACATAAGTCATCGGTGTAGATTGCGATGGAACACCCTGTAAACCAATTTGTGCATACCATCGCGTTCAGCGAACTATATTCCCGCAAATTAGTATCTTTACAAGATTATCGAGCAATATTCTTTACGTAATGAACAGGTAAAGCCATACATTTTATTTAAATGCTAGTTTCTAGTTCAAGAACTGGTAATGGTCAAATTGATAATTTAATGGAAATAATTTTCTTGATCATTGTTACTTTTCATTTTGTACTATGTTTCAATTAACATAGTTTTACTTATTTCGATATCTCGATGCGGAAAATAATGGAAAAACAGTAAATGGAAGTTGTTTTCGATTGATCATTTACTTAAATGATGAAATGAACGAATTAACTGTATTTTAAGCAGATTTAAAGTTCTTCCGATAAAGTTCTTCTTGATAAATCTTGTTTTTGATCAACGTACCATTCACAGGCGTTTCGGATATAATTATAATGAACATCTTCAGGGATATAGTTGGCTTGATAATTATGACGTAATTGATTGTCATTGGGTGCAGCTGATCTTCAAGATTGTATATTTAACCTACAGACCTGGCGTTGGAAATATAAGTAGTTCAAATGTATTTATTTACTCTTATAAGATGGTTTTACTTCGTTATTCGGTGTTTAAATAATGCGTGATGTCTTATTTATATTATAGTTATTAATGAAGTGCAATTTGTTATCGAGATATAATCATTTAAAGTTTTTTCTTTAACATCTTTACAATTGAATTAACTTTTACAATTAGAATACAATAACGTTTCCTCATTCCAGATTGTTTCTTCAGTGTAGTGAATACGTAATTATTCTTTGTTGAATGAATAATTGATAATATTATATGTTGCAAGCGTTGTGTGCAAAAATTGTTGGAAAATTCTACTTCCTATTTACGTATTTACGTTATTTCGATAGCGTGCAAGACGTAGACACTATTCCTCGACTTCAATTATTTATATTTATATCTTAACCTTGATACTGAAATTTATTAGGAAATCAATATTGGTTAAAATAACAAAATTACATTATGATAAAACTAATACTAGAATATTGATCAAGCAATTTATGGTGATATCCTTCCATATATTTATTACTTATCTTTATTTGTTAATTGAGAAAGAAAACTAAAAGAAAAACATCAGTAAGGAATTAAAACAGAAGCAACTTAAATTCTAAGCTTAGTATAAGCCATAACAGCATTTTTTTTTATAAAAGAATGAAATCACTTTATAGTACAGCTGTAGTGAATTTTTTCGCATTTTTTAAGCACTGAACTTGGTTTTCTTTAGAAGTAGTGCATAAGCTATATTTGATTCGTCTATATTTTTAAAATTATTTATTGTATGGCTAAAAAAAAGGGCTAATTTTTCATTGGATGTTATTTTATTGAAAAAAGTTGTCTTGTGCAATTTCAATTATATTTCAAAGAATTGAAGTGCAATTTATTTCTATTTTCGATAGGTTAAATTAGTTCACATGTATGATGTTCCAATTTTTGTGTTTAAATTTAGATTCTGAAGGTAATATTCAGTTTTTTCTTAGATATAAATAACTCTTATATAATTAAAGTTATATATTCCTTGTTATCATGGGAATATTATCTAATTAGAGTGAGATCCAATATATTTAATTTCTGACAAAAATTTGCTGAATTTATTATTAAACCTTGAAATTAATCTTTCGTTTTTATATTGAAAAATCGTCATATATTTCCAGCTTTATTACGAGAATTTTGTAATGGGATTTAGAAGACGTGGTTTTATTCGAATAATTCTTATGCAATAACTAATGATTCCTAGACCAATGTATAAATTAATTTAGTATGTTGGTTTGTTCGAATTTTGTAATCGTAGAAGTCGATTTTGAATGGCCAATCCTAAATTATTATTAAACTATGCCTACGAATGTCGAAATCCCAAAAAAATTACTTTACTGAACTGATAAATATGAAACTATATATTACGCAAATCTATTTGTAGAAAATTTCTCTAAATTTCCTGTTTCCTTCGAATTATAATATATATCCGTTATATCAGACGCTTAAATTTAACATAAACAGGTTTTATTCTGACATAATCTGGATCTGGTTAAACCATAACAAGCATAATCATACTTTTAGTTTGCGCAAAAATATCTCGAAATAATTCACAGGAAATTCCAATTAAAAGTTACAAAGTAAATTTTATGATCCAGTGTTTTAAATTTTCAAATCCCTTTTTTTCTTCGGTATCATTCATAAAATAATAACCTTCTGTAAACGATTCAATGTAAACATTATCAAATTTCCCGATGTTTTAATTGTAAGGTGATTTAAAATCCATTTTTTTATTCATGTCTGGCCTTGAGTGTAAATGTCATTAACCAACATATAAACACACCAAAAAATACCTGAATTAATTATGGAAGTCTACAAGAATAAATAATTATTATTAGAATCTTTAGAAGCTAGTAAATACGTACAACTGAAAAATTGAAACTTCTAACACAAAAATAAATCGAAAGAAAAATCTGAAGACAAACTATAGCTTACGGAGAAGTAACAGGACTTCTCATAGGTGACCTAAAATATTCAATGACCTCATATATTCAACAAATTCCAATTCAACTACCTACAGTTTCACCTACAATATTTTTATCTTGACTGTTTTCGTTGATATTTCAATCATTAAGCTCATATCTCTGTTATATTGTGTGCCAGTTTTCTAATGTCCGGTTATTTTAAAGAAATATTTTATATATTGATAAAAATTATTTGTTGAAGGTATTCCGTTGGGGTTACCGACTTTCTATTAAAAATTACAGAAAACTGTAACAAACCTACAGTTTCCTGTATTAGAAGATGTAGCTTAATTGTTTCGTTAGACGTTTCAAAATATGATAAAGGATAATTTGGATAATACTTAAAGGTATTCCCATTTGCTGATTCATATAAAAGAGTATATTAGCCATTTAAGCATTCAGATTTGCTGTAATCGACTTGATACACACGAGAGTAAGGGTCCACTTAAAAATGCCTTCTTTGTTTTTTCGGTGGATTTCAGGTTTGACCCAGTGATTATCAATATTCAATTTAGATTTAAGATATTCTTTCTTAAAAATTCTCAAAACTGCCAACAAAACCAGACTTATAACACATGATTATAAGACCCTTTGTCTAAGAGCCTTTATCTTCTCATATGGCAAACTAGGAAATGCCAAAATGATATACTTAAAACAGTCCCCTTCAGTTGACAAAGCTTTAACAAATTGCTTCATGATACCTAGTTTTATATGCAAAGGCGGAAATATAATGTTTTTTTCTGTCGACAAGTGGTTGATTTAGAATGTTTGGATCACCAGGTTTCAGGTCAGATCTTGGCGGCCACTTTGACTGCACCCAATGCTTCTCACGAGATCTGCTGTCCCACATAAGGGTGTTTTTTTAGAGGTATAGAACTTTAAGTTGGCATTACTATTGAAGATGGCGACCGATTTAACAGCTGAGGAGTGATTTATTCTCAGTTTTGGCAATTCATCATGAATAGACTCACGCCTGAACAAAGCTTGCAAATAGTGCAATTTTATTTCGAAAATAATGGCTCTGTGCGGAATACGTATCGCGCACTACGTCCATTTTATCGAAGCGGACTTCTGGTTGAATGGCTATGTCAACAAACAAAACTGCCGCATTTGAAGTGAAGATAATCCTCAAGTGTATGTCAAAACACTGTTACATCCAGAAAAACTGACTCTTTGGTGCGCTTTATGGGCTGGTGGAATCATTGGTCCGTACTTTTTCAAAAACGATGATGGCTAGAACGTTACAGTCAATGCTGATCGGTATAGAGCCATGATTACTAACTTTTTCATTCCCGAATTGAACAACCATGATGTCCAGGAGCTGTGGTTTCAACAAGACGGCGCAACATGTCACACAGCTCGTGCCACAATCGATTTATTGAAAGACACGTTTGGTAACCGCGTAATTTCACGTTTTGGACGTGTGAATTGGCCTCCAAGATCTTGTGATTTAACAGCTCTAGACTAAATTCTGTGGGGCAATGTAAAGTCATTGGTCTATGCGGATAAGCCACAAACGCATTGACAATATTCGCCGTGTTATTGGTTATATATGCCGGTCATATGCCAGAAATCATATTTAAAATGTAATGCCACAAGATTATCTTTCGAATAAAAAAAAATTCTTGTCAATTGAATGATCCATCGTTGTTTTATTGCAATTTAAAGTTCTATACCTCTAAAAAACACACCCTATACAGAGAAAATAGGGATGCTTGGTATATCCGCGTTGCTGGCTAAGAAGGAAAAAAAAACCATTTTAAGATCAACACAGATGATCTATTGGTGTATGTTATATTACAACAAGTCAATGACCTTCTTTATGTCTTGGTATTCTTCATGCATAGAAACTGAATGACCTATTGGGCCTGAACCACATAAATATCCATTGTAGACACACTTCGAGACAGACAGAAGTGCAGTAGGGCCTTCTGTAATTCGCGTTCAGTTGCATAATAGTATTCGCAACAACTGTAGAAAAAAACTTGACGTGATAGAAAAATACTGATTAATGTTTTGGAATCAGCATGTCAGTTTACCTCTTAAACAGCCTAAAAAGTCAACAGTAATTTTATTACAAATTGTTCGCCAGTGTAATCTATATAGTTTTGAACAATTATGTTAAAAATATATAATTTAATATGATTTTATCTTGTTAACTAAGCTAATTTTCGAAAATAATCCAAGGAAAAATATTCATTGAATAACACAAGAAATGACCTACGGAATTTTCGCTTCTAATTTTTCTGTATAAACCGAACTTTTAAAATTTGAATTTATCAACAGGTGAACCGAAATGTCCGATGCCAAGCCTACGGGGAAGGAAGATCTCAGCCGAAAAGATTCCATAAACAGAGGACTCCTGATGGTTCCGACAAACGTAAAAGCGACGAACATCTTTCCTTCGAGTCACAGACGAACTGGATCGACAGGCACCACAGGAGACGAATCCTACACCACAGACGAGGAAGACGACATCGACGAAAATGACTTCAATATCTCGAAACATTCAAATTTTTACGTTGACGATTTCGGTTCTATGTCGGGCATATCGACGATCACAGATAAGATCGATCGCGGTTCTCTGGCGCACAGAAATAGTTCCGATTTATCGGTGTACAAGTGCAGTGACGAAAGTGTAACCTTGAACGGTACCGGATGCATTGGTGAAAACTTGAACGAGAGAAATTGCACGATAGACTGGTCAGCGGCGTCGGCCGTTGATAATGTGGACGAATTCACTTTCGAAGAACTGAAGACTTGTTTGATACAAGCTCATCGGCAGTTGAAATCTAGAAAGGAGGAAGTGCAGAAATTGAATAGGATCAAGCAAGTGGTAGAGGCGGAGCTGGAAGATCTCACGGCTAGTTTGTTTCAGGTAATTTAAAGAAAACTTTCGATACTGAATAGGGTATTTTAATTAATAATTTTTCTTATCAATAATTATTGATAAGAAAAATTCGATTCTTAGTGTCTATTATAATAGACACTAAGAATCGAAAAATTTATTTCTCGATTTTATTTATCGATAATATCATAGTTATATCTCGAAATTCCTATTTATTTAAGCAATTTATTTATTGTTTTTTTCTTCATCGTTAATAATCAGGGTTTCTTGATGAAATGCTAATATTTATGGAGGTAAAAAGGCGTGCAACAGTATTCAAAATGTGACTCTTATTGACCTTCATTTCAATAATAATAATAATAATATAATAATAATAAGAAAATACTGGCGGAACTAGCTCTAATATCATTTCCATGCCCAAAATAATTATTATTTATGAAATTAATTATTATTATAAGTGAATATAAACTAAAATTCAAACACGTGAACTTTTGATTTACACTTTATTAACAACATAGCATGACGCGTTTCGTCGTTACAAACGACTTCTTCAGATGCTAACAGAATACTGAAGAATCTGAAGAAGTTGTTTGTAACGACGAAACGCGTCATGCTATGTTGTTGATAAAGTGTGAATCAAAAGTTCAAGTGTTTGAATTTTAGTTTATATTTAATTATAATGGATTTACATCAAGTAAACCCAAACACTATCAAATATATTAGTATAAGATTACATACTAAGTACTAATAATATTTGGTTTCCTAATTTTTCTTTAATAATCAAATAAAAGTTACAACGTTCGAAGCATTCTGTTTTCAAACGTATATTTCACAATTCAATAACAATCATGAGAATGTATTTCTATTTCAGTCTGAAAACTTCATTCGAAAGTCGTTGTTCTTCTAAGTTGTTTTTAATACGGGATATTAATCTATTGTTTTCGAACTTATCGAAAATAGGCGCTTTCCTTTTGTACACAATGGAACTACGCCGATTAATATTGAAGAAACGCGACGAAGGTTGAAATTGTTTGTACGTTCTTTTAGTCCACAATTTCTCACAGCTGGCTGTGTGTGAATATCGTTCCAAAACAATCGCTACATTGATAGTAAGACTTTACGTGCAATAAAATGACATCACCCTGCATTCCATAGCCATATTCCGCTCTACAAAGGTTTTCTTCATCAGCATCTGTAACTGTAATTAGGTTGAAGTGTGACTCAACATAAATTAAAATTTTATAGGAATAGTAAGTATATTGGGGCCAATGGAATGTCCTAGTCATAGACGTATTGCTCATAATAATACCTCAAATAGAGTGTAATAACGCGTAAAACATTTTTGTTCCTGGTAACTATTTTTATTTTCTACGAAAAATTACATTTCTTTGTGCGGCCACAGACGTGGACTCATTCTGGATTGCCTTTAACGAAATCCATTGAAGCTTTGTTTTAATCATCGAGAATATGTAAATAATATAGATAAATAAATATACGCCAAATATTGAAATTAATTTTAGGATTTTTCGTGCTAAATTATTAAGAAACTCGACGAGTTCGAGTGTTTGAACTGAAGAATTACATTTATCGATGCTCACTACTGTGAAGTATGCAAATCGTCGATAAAGACGAGACTAATAGAGGTCATTCTGCCTCACGACATTGATATCGACTTATTAGCTACTTTTGAGTACCATATTACAATTTTTAACCTCATTCTCTGGCTTGATCTGGCAAGTCTGGCGGATTGGCCAAAGTGAAACCTAAATATACAAGCTACGTATTTACTTTATATCGGTGCACTGAAGATGACCTTATACTGGGTCGATATAATCTGAAACTTGAACCTGAATAATACTATGTACGACCTGTTAACGTTAATCATTTGGTCTTCACGGAACACCATCTTGGACGTCTTGTTTTTCCATTACGTTTCGATACGATTCACTTTTTTCAAATGCTACGTGTAGACTGATGACATTTCTCGAATACATAAAATAGGTAAACTTAAATTATGAATACAGAAAAAACAGGTAGATAACAAGTAGAAGGGATCAATTCATACTGAACTACTATATAGAAAACTAGGTAATTTTGAAAAGATTGAGAAGTATGATCAATTTGGCTGTTCAACAGGTTGCCAGAATATTTGTATTTATTAATTTGAAGTGATTCTAACAAATTAAGCTTCATTCCCTTGTTTGAGGTATTCAAAATTTCAAAATCAGAATTGAATATATGATTTTCATTAATCAAATGATTTGTATAATGTAAATCTGTCTTCTGAATATCAAAGCTACCTATAAAGTAGCTTTGATAATCTTTTATTGCTTTTAATAAAAAACAATACTTAAAAAAAGCGTCCTATTTGCATTAGTATACCAGCTCAACTAAAGGCGGGATATTTGGACCACTATCTTCTTTTAACAGATGTTCATTTCATGGCCTGTGTTGTAGGTGGCCGTGGCTCTGCATTGCTTTGGCTCTGGCTGTACAGTGTTCATCGTGCTATTTCCACGTCAGTCTCCTGTCCATTCTAACTCCCAGGTATTTGGCCCTGTCAACGCAATGTATTGGTTGAAGGTTCAAATTAAGTTGTTCGTTTGTTCGCTGTTGTCGTTTTGATAGTAACAGCGTTCTATTTCATATTAACGGTCTTATGACGTATACTTCACGATTTTCTTTTGTTTGGACTAAATATGCTCTTAATACTAGGGTAGGGTGAAAAGTTTCCGGCCTAGCCAAGAAAAACGATGTTTTCAATTTTTTTTTGCTTTATTTTTCAACATAATCTCCATCAACACTGATACATTTCTCATAACGGTGTTCTAATTTAGTTATACCAGTTTTAAATGTAGATTCGTCAATCTCCTCAAAATACTGATTTATAGTTTCGATAACTTCTTCGTTGTTCTCAAATTTTTTACTGCCAAGCCTTTTTTTGAGGTTAGGAAACAGGTAATAGTAGCTGTGGGTTAAATCTGGAGAGTAGGGAGGGTGCGGCTTCAATTCAAACTTCAATTCGTGGATTTTGGTTATGGCAACAATCGACGAATGCACAGGTGCGTTATCGTGATGAAACAAATTTTTTTTCTTTGCCAAATAACGTCGTTTAATTTGCACCTCGTTCTTAAAACATTGCAATAAGTCTGCGTAGTATTGACCATTGATAGTATTACCGTTTTCAAGGTAATCAATGTATATTATTCCTATCGCACCCCAAAAAACAGTAGTCATAACCTTGTTTGCCGATAAAATTGTTTTTGTCTTCTTTGAAGTTCGTTCCTTCTTTCCAACCTACTGTTTCGACTGTTCTTTATTTTCAAGTGTGTAGTGGTGTACCCAAGTCGCATCAACAGTTATGTATCGACGCAAAAAGTTTGAATTACGAATCAGTTTTTGGTCGAGCATTAGCAAACGCGGCACCCATCTTGCACACAGTTTTTCCATGCTCAAATGGTTGTGCAAAATATTTCGCACACGTTTAGCTGACATCCTACAGGTCTCAGTTACCCATGCACTTTCACTCTGCGATCCTCCAATACTATTTGATGAATTTTCTTAATCATTTCTGAAGTTGTGACCTCAGCGTCCTGAGCGAGGCTCGTCAGAGGTGCTCACACGACCCATTTTGAAATCAGAAACTAATTGCTTAATAGTTGAAGATGATGGGAGGAGTCTCCTAGTATTGAACCCATATCTTCTTTTATTTGGTTTGGTGTAAAACCTTTTAAATAGAGATATTTGATGACGTTTCTCCAATTTTTCCATTTTCAAGGAAACAATGGAAGCGTCTCGCGCAATGTGCTATCAAACGCCAACTAACGTAGTTATCTGACTGAAACACTACATACAAGCTCAGTAGGAATGGTACTGTATGACGCAGCTATAAAGTAGACCGACCTAGTGGTGTCATCTCTTGGTCAGGCCGGAAACTTTTCACCCTAGCCTCGTAAGAGAAAATTGTGTAAGAAAAGTTAGACGACGACTACTTCGAAGGCTATTCCACACTACAATATTGTTTTGGTGTGTTATATCTTCTTCAAGGGGATGAATACTGAGTACAAACTTCGGAAAATAAACTTATATACTATCAAAAAGTTTGAGGTTTAGTAGTGGGAAGTTGTTTACCTACAAGATTCATTGAGGGCTAAACCGCTTTTTTATCTATTGTATTTCAAGGCCATCTAGGAAGTTGACTTAAAATCTTTTATCTTCTAGGTATATGTTTTTGATTTTCTGGGTGTTAAGATTGTATTGTTTGCCGATGATACTTCATTTATAGTTTCTCCACAAACCTTTAGCGAACTTACGGCAGGTTGTGAACTACTAGTCAGATACTTCACCGACTGTTGTTCCACCAACTCCCTTATATTGAACTCAAACAAGACTGAGCTCGTCTACTTTCAGACTAGGAATTCTGATCCCCAGCTAACCCTAAATCTTCAGTCCGTTGAGTTGAAACCTTCTCAATATATCAAGTTTCTTGGGATACATGTTCATAAGAATTTAAATTGAAGAGATCAAGCTGATTATGTCTGTAGGAGATTTAGTAGTGCATTTGTTTTCGCTTTGAGACGTATAAAACTCATATTACCACAAGATTCCTTAATGAATGCCTATTATTTGAGGTGCACAGTCACCTCAACTACAGCGTCGTACTTTGGGGTGACTCCTCATTTAGTAATTCAGTATTTGTTGCCCAGAAGAAGATAATCCGATTGATTTTCAACTTGAAACCTGGAGAGACCTGCAGACCCTCTTTTATCAAGAACAAAATAATGTGTTTCCCATGTATTTATATTCTTGGCTGTCTGTTGTACACTCGTAGAAATGTGTCACTAAAGTGTTCGGAGTCTCATGAGTATGACACAAGACACAAAGAAACACTCTGTATTCCAAAACATCGAACTTCTGAATTCGATCGGTCACCTATGTACAATGGTATCAAATTTTTTAATCATCTGCCCGATAGACTGAAGGTTTTGGAATACAGTAAATTTAAGAGGGAAATTAAAATGCTGCTCAACGAGAAGTGTTTTTACCATATGGAAGAATATTTTGATTTCAATATGAATTAGTATATAACTGGTTATTTGATGTTCCTTTGCTTCTCTTTTTCTTTTATTTGGTGTATTTATTTTATGTATCATATGTTTACTATTGTCATTGCTATTACTTAGATTACTTGTTTTTGTCTATATAAGTGTTTTTTGTCTGAAAGGATGAATAAAAAATTATTATTATTATATTATTATTATTATAGGATCTCGTTATAGTGGTTGAAATTTTTGTTATTTTCAATATACTTATCGTCAAATTTAGAATCTGACGGCTTGTATTGATAGTCTCGTTGGTATTCTTGTGTTCGTAGTTGAAATATTCTTCCTTAATGTCCAATTTAAAATTGAACACATTGAGGATGTTGACTTTCTGGTAACTATTTCCAAGATTCAAAAAAATAATACCCTAAATTCAATGGACGATGAATCTACTCTGTGATAGTTCATATTTAAATGAGAGGTAATAATAAAAACTTGTCTAAAAACAGTCAGTGATTTTTAGACAAGTTTTTATTATTACCTCTCATTTAAAATAATACCCGTTTATATTTGGATCACCCTCGTATTTGAAACGTTCTCTCATTGTCGTAAGTAATTTGAAAATCTCTTTGCACGTTCAGTTTTCGAGTTGAATGATTCATTGATGAATATTGTATTATAGTTCGAGTTTTTAATTTCATATGATGCTTTACATAAAATCTCAATTAATAACAACTCGAAATAGTTATTACTCGAATGGTTTATCTTAATACGGAGTGAAGGATCATCAAATCAGCTTAAACGAGGTGTAAACTGATTATATCTTTCGTTATAGCCTGAAGAATGTTTCTCACACATACATCGAAGTCCTGACCCTGAATTCATTTGCATTCACTTGAACCCGTCAATTTTCTACGAAACATATTCCTACATCCTTTTTATACCAAGAGTAAAACAATTTATACTCGTCAGTTCAGATTGAAGAATGAATCGAATTGCGTAAGTCTTCAAGGCTCGTTTGATTGTCTTCAAAGGTATTCTTCCAAGCAAACATTTGCATAATCTGAAATACTATTTGCCTCTATTTATTCCACTTTTATTTGCTGAGAAGTTTCTGTTCGAATGGAAAGTTTCTATCACGTGAAAAGCTACTAATAGAGTATTTGACTGCAATAAAAATATAGATCAAAATGTTGTTAGGTTGATAGTAAATATTATTTTAAACCAATATAGCCATTATTCATCCTTTTGAAATATATATGATTTTAAAAGAAATCAATAATAAAATAATTAAAATTTCATATGTGATCACGTGATTGAAAACGCACTGGATTGGCTGAATCGCGAGTGACGTCACCGTGCAGGAAAACAAAGCCAACAAAGGCTAAAGTTCATTTCTCTGATGTCTTTGTACGTGTGTGTTTGAGTGTTTATTTCCTGGTTTTATTAGCTATTTTATTTGTTACAGACAAAACAGAGAAATTATTTTGAATAATTATAAATATATATTATATAAGATACGATGGAGAGCAATTTTTTTAAAGCTGATAGCAGAAATATCCCAAGAATAGACGCTATTATGGTTAGACAATTTTTTAAAAACAAAAAATATAACTCACATACAATAAAGTATTGCAGTTTTATTATTTTAAATCTTTTATTATACCAAAGTATAAAAATGCAAAGATACGAATAAAATTCGTTTTATTCCGTTCAAGATCAACAATAAAATACGTACGTAATTAATAACCTCAAAATATAGTAGAATGTATTATATAGAGAAGACTATAAAGAATCACTACATAGTATAAAGCAAAGTCGCTTTTTCTGTCCCTTTGTACGCTTTAATCTTTGAAACTACGCAACGGATTTTGATGCGGTTTTTTTTAATAGATAGAGTGATTCAAGAGGAAGGTTTATATGTATAATAACATCCACTAAATAGTGGAGAAGTACTGTTATTTTTGAGGTTTCTAATGTGATGTCGTAAATAATTACATTTTTTCCGCTTACATTGCAAACGCAGGCTGAACCCTACGAGTTTTATCAAAATAATGTACTAAGTATTGTACACATTGAAAAGGTCTACAGAAAAGTCCGTGATGGTATATGTCTATCTCTTATGGATAACCCACAATAACTTTTTTTTGTCATTTACTTTTTGCGACAAATAATGGCTAATTTTCGAAGCGATTTCAACCCATACAGCATTAATCCTTAACCAATTAAATACCTTGAATACATTGTTCATTTAATATAGATATATATGGCCCTTTACACCGTATGATTTAAGTGAATATTTTCGAAGATATTACAGATTTAAAAATTGCGGGGCGTAGCGTTTGCGGCGTGCGAAGCCGGGGCGGGTCGCTAGTATGTAATAAAATCAACTCGTTATTTATGTATCAAATATAGGGTAGGAATTATTTACTTACGTTAAAGTGATCTTCACACATGAAAGCGTGAGATTTTACAGCTATATCTTTCGGGTTTGTACCAGAGAGAATTAACCACTTTTTCCGAATTTTTGTGTTTGTCGGAAGGTTCGCAAACATTTTCTCCGGGGTTTTAATAGATGAGTTAGTACATTGTGGCACTACGCACCATTTATAAGACATTTTATCGCAGTAAATTTATGAAATCGTCAACAATCACTAAATTTAATAGTCGACAGTCGTATTACAATGTGACGGTTACTGTGTTTATTGTATCGTGACGTCACCACATTAAATAACCTGCATAACAGTGTTTTGGCGGGTTTCTTATTCATTCAAACTTTTTCTGTCATTTTCATAAAAATTAGGAAAATTTAAAGAGAATTGATCAAATGGGAAATATGCATCAGCTATAACGAATAATTTGAAATATTTTTGTGGAAACAGTCAAATACCCTATTGTAACCATTTAACATTTTTTATTCAGAAGTTCGAACAAGAAATTGTCTTTTATTTATATTGATTTTTGCTAGATTTATTTGGATTAAAAATAGACTAAGATCTTCGCGAGTTCGATTCGTTAAAAATAAATTTCTCAATCCCCAGGGCTGTCCAAAAGTATGTCTTTCTGATCTATCGAAAATTATATATAATAATATAAAAATTATTTATAATAAGTATATAACTTAAAAAATTTTATTTCTATGAGGTAGTACATTAAAAAATGATCCATTGGTAAAATAACTAACTAATGTTACTGATATCGACTGATTCATTAAAAAAATTATTATTAGAGAACTATTGAAGTTAAATATATCATATACTTATATCTTGTAATTGAAAACAATTTATAAAATTCACAAAAAATATTTAACACACTGAAGTTTTCGGTGTAACTACTACCCCATTAACAATAGTTTAATGTAACCAATTTAAACAAGTAACAATGTAGCTATTTATAGTTTGGACAATAAAATTCTGTGGTTACAATCTGAATCTCAAATTATATGGTTACAATGTGAATCTAAAATTCTGTGGTTAGATACTACTTCTTTATATCCGTAATTTCGTAGCATAGTTCTTCTTATTTCTATGACTGCATTAAGTATAAGGGAATATTCTAAAATTTCGTTGAAAATTTTAGAATTAAGCCAAGTGTTTTTCACTATTATTCAATATAGGTTATGTTTTATCAAGCGAAACCTCCATTGTTCAAGGAATATAAAATTTCTGTTATTTTTTATCTATAGAATGATTATTTTTTTATTGAATGCTTTGAAATTCTGCAGACCCTTCTGTTTTGTAAGTTGGTTTCATTGTTTTCTTACATTTTTTTTTATATCAGTTTAACCTTTGTAAAAAGTATGACAATCTCTACATTTATAGTCCCCGGATTCGTCAAAAGTCGTGTTTAAAAGAACACAAGTTTATGTTTGGTACTAAGTATATAAGTATAGGTACTTATCTTCACTTACTTAATATTCGCATTCTTGTTGTTTTTCAAATATCACTTTTTCAACTATGTATTCCTCAGAGCTATTTCTTTTTACTTATGTAGAAGAAGAATTAATCATATAGTCTAAAATTTCCATTGTTTGTCATTTTTTGAATCACCTGTATCAAACTCTTGGCAATGGTTTAGTAACCCGAAAGAATATCGAATTTATCAAACTTTTTTTTTAATTGGGGAGCCATTGAAGTCAATTGAAACCATTTTATCATTAATTTTTGTTGGAATTGAAATATTATGTTAGTTAGTTAGTTAAGCCACGTGTTTATACTCTGTATATTATCTTCTATATTATTTTTATTTGTAGGTATTTGTGTAAGACTGCCAAATTTAAATAAGAATAAAGAATAGGCAGTTTATATTTGTGTATTTTCTACAAAACGGTAAGGATATACTCGTAGGTATCGAAGTGTTCTATGAATAGATTTAAAACCTGATGTAGCTTCTGAACTGGCTTTTTTAGGTCTTTTTTCAAATAATTATCATGTGCCACATCCGGTTAGGAATGTGTTGCAGATTTGACATGAAATCTATTCGGCAAAAAATGCCATATAACCATATTTCTTATGAAACTAATTTATTTCAGAAATATAAAAATGAATCATAATTATATTCCTTATATGCACGTACTTAGTCCTCTCTGAGGTTTCCGACTATGTGTCATATTTGATTAGAAATGTTAAAATTAGGTGGAAATGTGGTGAATTATTCGAAGACGTAATGAAAATCTAACAAATTAACAGTGTGTTACCTTTATACTGATCGTAGGAGAGGGATAGAACTCTGTATTTTTACACGAAAGATTTGGGTTCGAAACCTGACTAAGATATAGATGTTTGAATTTATTTCCTACTTTCAATTATGCACCAAAAAGCGTTTATACCTATGTTTGGATATCATCAGCAAATCGATTGATTGTACAAAACTACCTGAATAGTTTGATATCAATCATCCATTTAATAATAAAAAATTTCAGGTTATTACTGTAACTTGAGTATGTATAATTTGTTAAATAAACTGCTCCCAATTCACACTATTAATTTCGTGTAATGTATAAATGATATAAAATTTAAGTAACTATTCGTAAGTTTCAAATAAATTCAAAAGAATATTGAATATTTGCCTTGTTTTCAACATTTTTGGAGGTCAAATGTCCATGGAATCGAAATAAAGCAATCTTTCAATTAGTTATCATTTTGTATAACAACTAAAGTCAATACTACTTAATACCACTAAAATAATTTCAATTAAATTAGACGAATATTTTATCTTATCTTGGAGGTTATCAATTTGAACTTTAACTGGTAGGGAAACAATAAATAATTAATGTTACAATAATAAATTCTCATTTATCATATAAATTATATGTAATTGGGTCTTCATAGATTTATCGATTTATTATTAGGTTTATTTAGTTTGATAATTCAAATTATCTCATAATAAAGTCTATAGACATTTTGAGGAATCCCTACAAACTACTTTGAGTGAAAAGTAGAAGTGACGTAAATGTACCAATGCTCGACAATATAAAGTAGATGCAAGAGTAATTTTTGAAAATAAAAATAAGTTTTCGGGTTTGAAAACAACTACTTTTTTAAGGTAGTCGTAATTATCTTTTGTGTGAATATTTACACAACAATATATTTTGTGGCAATTACTACTTCAACAATCCCTAAATCCACTAGCACGCTGAACTATATGATCCCCAAGTACATAGTGGTACTAAATCGGTTGAGATAATAATAATATTTATTTAGCTGAAGCTATACAAAAAAATCTACATATTTTGAATTACATACCTATCGCATTAATTAAAATATACTTTCTTAGATCACGCTTAAATATCTTAATACTAGTGCTAGTTTTCAATATATTCGGTAAATTATTGAAAGCCTTAAATCCGTCATAGTATACGAATTTTTAGATTTAGATAGCTTACAAGTTTGGATATAAAAACTATCAGAATTTCTAGTATAATACCCATGCAAATCACTGACATATGTTACATTTTTTATTACATTACATGGAAGCAATTGATTTTTTATTTTAAATATGAATATATATGAAGCGAAAAGTATTCTTTGTTTAACAGACATTAGTTCCAAAGAGTTCAACATAATTTTAACAGGGGTATACCTATTGCACTTTAAAATTGATCGCATGGCTCTATTCTGTAACTTTTGTAATTGTTGAATTTTTTCTTTATTCAAACCAAATAACAAAGTTTATTAATATTCAAAATGTGGTACTATTATTGATTTGAACAACAATATTTTCACATATGTCGACAGATTTTTTCCTATTCTTTTTAGAGATATTAGATGATATGAAATCAACATGATCATTGAAACTCAACATTTCGTCTAACATAATGCCTAAATATTTTACTGTTTCTACTCTTCTAATTTTTTGTTCATTAATATTTACAGTTATATCCTCATTTTTATTGGTTTTAAGGGTTTTACTAGGACCCAAAACAATGAAGTTAGATTTTTGCACATTTAGACATAAGCTATTGTCACATAACCATTCATTAATTGCAGAAAGGTCTCTATTGATCCCCTCTGTTATATTCTTAATATCTATGCCACATATATAGAGCATAGTGTCATCAGCGAATAAACGTATAGAACATTTTTTCACATGAGAGACAATATCGTTTGTATATAAGGAGAAGAACGGACCTAAGACAGTTCCTTGAGGTACGCCTTTATCCACTTTCGTGCTATCCGACAACATACCATTAAACTTAACTTTTTGTGTTCGCGAATCAAGTAAGATCCGAACCAATCATTTACTACTCCCTCAAAGCCAAATTTATTAAGTTTCTTCAATAATAATGATCTACATAGCGTTTCAAAAGGTCGTTTAAAATCCAATACTACTACTATAGCTATTTATCCTTTATCTATAGCAATATACCATTTCTCACATATGCTCAATATTGCTGTCTCACAAGAGCAATTTCTTTTTCAAGATCTATTACTGCATTTGTCTTCATTCAATATGAGTCTGTACACACCAATTTGTATACCTAATCAAAATCTGACTCAAGCTTTACACAGTCCTCTGGGTTTTCACGCTCTTATAAAGGGTGTTTTTTTTAGAGGTATAGAACTTTAAATTAAATTACAATAAAACAACGATGGATCATTCGATTGACAAGAATTTTTTTTATTCGAAAGATAATCTTGTGGCATTACATTTTGAATATGATTTCTGGCATATGACCGCCACGGCTGGCTCGGATGTAGTCCAATCTGGACGTACAATTTTCGATGACTTTTTCGAACATTTGTGGCCGTATATCGGCAATAACACGGTGAATATTGTCTTCCGAATGGTCAAGCGTTTGTGGCTTATCCGCATAGACCAATGGCTTTACATAGCCCCACAGAAAGTAGTCTAGCGGTGTTAAATCACAAGATCTCGGAGGCCAATTCACAGGTCCAAAACGTGAAATTAGGCGGTCAACAAACGTGTCTTTCAATAAATCGATTGTGGCACGAGCTGTGTGACATGTTGCGCCGTCTTGTTGAAACCACAGCTCCTGGACATCATGGTTGTTCAATTCAGGAATGAAAAAGTTAGTAATCATGGCTCTATACCGATCACCATTCACTGTAACGTTCTGGCCATCATCGTTTTTGAAAAAGTACGGACCAATGATTCCACCAGTCCATAAAACGCAGCAAACAGTCAGTTTTCCTGATGTAACGGTGTTTTGACATACACTTGAGGATTATCTTCACTCCAAATGCGGCAATTTTGTTTGTTGACGTAGCCATTCAACCAGAAGTGCGTTTCATCGCCAAACAAAATTCGCTTATGAAAATCGGGAACAACGGCAATCTCGTTTTGTGCTCATTCGACGAATCTACGCCTTGCTTGGCGATCGTTTGGCTTCAATTCTTGCACGAGTTGGATTTTTAAGCACGCAAACCAAGATCCTTCCGCAAAATCTTCCATAAAGTGGATGGATACAGATCCAATTCCTGTGCTCGATGGCGGATGGACTCATTCGGGTCTTCCTCAATGCTACGCTCTACAGTAGCAATAGATTCTTCTGTACGGCGTCTCTGGGGATGCGAGTTATCAATGAGAGTAAACGTGGTGCGAAAAGTTCCATGGTTAATCGAATTAACTGCTCTGATGGACGATTTTGTCGACGATAAAATGGACGTAGTGCGCGATACGTATTCCGCACAGAACCATTATTTTCGAAATAAAATTGCACTATCTGCAATCGTTGTTCTATTCATGATGAATTGCCAAACCAAACTGAGATTAAATCACTTCTCAGCTGTTAAATTGGTCGCCATCTTCAACAATAATGCCAACTTAAAGTTCTATACCTCTAAAAAAACACCCGTTACATTTTTACGTGTACAGAAATAATTCAGCGGTACTATTTTGTCCAATATCGTTGATGAAAATATTGAAATTAGAAATACAAATGGAATTGAAAAAATTAAAATATGAATGGAATTAAAAAAAAATTATCAGACTTAAAATTAAACGTTTTTTTCTACGTGTCTAACATCTCGCCAAATCTAACCAAATTTCTGATTGTTCGACTTGTACAATTTTTATTTGATATTTTAATCAAACTTAGTCATCATGTGGCAAATTATATTGTAACAGGTTTTTCGAATCTGAACATTAGTTGGTCTAACACGCCGCAGAATTTACCAGATAAGATTATCTGAAGTGTCACCTTACGTCAATTTTTGTCACATAAAGTACTTCCCACCGCGAAGAACGCTAGTTTTAGTCAAATCGAACAATGGAAAATGTGAAAAGAAATTGCCCGCCTTTGAAGAAAGGGCTCAGTTTTAGTTTGAACGAGTTGAGAAAAGAAATCGAACTACTGGATCTTCAGTTTCCTGATAACATACTGGAAGTAAACCATCAGTATGTAAGTAAATATGTAAATTATAGTTCTGACAAACGGAAATATAACAGATGAATGACAATTAATTCAGAGTTTCTTTAAATCGAAATGTGAAACTTATGCAATTCGAATAAGCTCTAGAATTATAGAACTTTCATAACATCATTAATTAGTATTCTTATGCATTATTATTGTTTCTTCCGAAAATAACAGAATGTTATCATGTAATTTATATTCTACATTATTATAATTTTTCCTTGTTCAAATGTCTTGACAATTTCCGCTGTATGTTCGGATTTAGAAATTTTCTAATAGTTATACGAGGGTGAGGTAAAAAGTTTCCGGTCTGACCAAGAAAAACGATGTTTTAAAAATTTGTTTTGCTCTATTTTTCAACATAGTTTCCATCAACACTGATACATTTCTCATAACGGTGTTCTAATTTAGTTTTACCAGTTTTGTACGTAGATTCGTCAAGCTCCTCAAAATATTGATTTATAGTTTCGATCACTTCTTCGTTGCTCTCAAATCTTTTACCGACAAGACATTTTTTGAGTTTAGGAAACAGGTAGTAGTCGCTGGGGGCTAAGTCTGGAGAGTAGGGAGGATACGGCATCTATTTAAACTTCAATTCGTGGATTTTGTACATTGCTAAAATCGACGAATGCGATGGTGCGTTATCGTGGAAAAAAAATTTTTTTCTTCGCCAAATGATGCCGTTTAATTTGCACCCCATCCTTCAAACGTTGCCATAAGTCTGTGTGGTATTGATCAGTGGGGATATTCTTGCCCCTTTCAAAATAATCAATGTATATAATTCCTCGCGCATCCCAAAAAACAGTAGTCATAACCTTGTTTGACGATAAAATTGTTTTTGCCTTCTTTGGAGTCGATTCCGCTGTCCAATCCACTGTTTTGACTGTTCTTTGTTTTCAGTAGTGTAGTCGTGAATCCAAGTCGCTTCAACAGTTATGTATCGACGCAAAAAGTTTGGATTACGCCTATAGAGCGCCAAATTTTCGGTAGAAATGTTTTTTTGAATCAGTTTTTGGTCGAGCATTAGCAAACGCAGCACCCATCTTGCACACAGTTTTTCCATGCTCAAATGGTTGTGCAAAATATTTCGCACACGTTCAGCTGACATCCTACAGGTCTCAGCTATCTCACGCTCTTTCAATTTGCGGTCTTCCAATGCTATTCGATGGATTTTCTCAGTCATTTCTGAAGTTGTGACCTCAACGGGCCGGCCTGAGCGAGGCTCGTCAGAAATGCTCACACGACCCATTTTGTATTCAGAAACCAACTGCTCAATAGTGGAATATGATGAGGAGGACTCTCCTAGTGTCGAAGCCATCTCTTCTTTCATGTGTTTTGGTGTAAAAACCTTTCAAATAGAAGTATTCGAAGACAGCACGTTTCTACAATTTTTCGATTTTCACGAAAACAACGGAAGCGTCTGACGCAATGTGCTCTCAAACGCAAACTAACGTAGCGATTGCTCTGCAACTTTACATAAAGCTCAGTTGGAAGGGTACTATAGGACGCCGCTCCAAAAGTAGACCTAGTGGCGCCACGTCTTGGTCAGGCCGGAAACTTTTCAACCCACCCTCGTATATGCATACTACTGAGATTTATATACACTTTTTGTTCTTTGTAATTATTTTGAAAAATATAAGTATAGGCGTTGAACAGAATAGAACAAAACCACGAAGAAAATCTTTAAAATTCATTTTGTTTTGTGTCATAAGAACCGAAATTGACCACTATGTTCACCGGATCTAACTACAAGAGACATTTTGGTCTGAGCGTATTCTGTTAATCAAAACAACCAAATGAGCGGATAAATGTTAGAGCTCCCGCAAGGTTTTACATGTGGTAATTGATATTGCTATTCCCGATACCCAAATCCTTGCAGATGGACGGGAAGTAGGCTTCATAGAAACTCTTCAATATTTGTGAAATTCACACGTGGAACACATAAATTCTGTGTTTTCAATGTAAAAACATTCAACAATTGACCATCACGTTGACTGGTCCTAACCACATGAGATACTTTATTTCAGCATTATATTTCAGTTAGCCAAAACAAGTTGTAAAAATTGTCATTTATGTGTGCCCTTGCAAGGGTTTACATATAGATATTGGTATTGATATTCACGATACCCAAATCCCTACATATGAAAGGGAAGTGATTTCCATGAAAACTCGTCAATATATGTGAAGTTCACATGTAAAAGACAAATTCGGGGTTTCAATTCAGAAATGCAAACAAAAGAACGTAGAAAAATCTTTCAAATTTTATTTTGTGAGAACTGCAATCGACCACCAAGTTTACCAGATCTAACCACACGAGACATTTTCGTTTTAGCATATTTTTAACCAAAACAAGTTGTTTTCCGTCAAACAGATTGCGACTGAAAATCTCGAATCTCTGTGTAACTCATATATAGTTATTTCAATATTATATATTTGCAGGAGGCCCATAATATGGTTCGGGACGCCAACGAAAAGCAAGCTGCTGCAGAAAGAGCTCTCAAAGAAAGTGAGATGAAAGTGGAAGTTTTGATGGCCGAAGTTGCTGCACTGAAAACACTGGTCATCACATCTACCCCTAGTTGTCCAAATCCCCACTTGCATCCTCAAATAGATAAACATAAAGAAGAAGGTACATAATGCAATAATTAATTGATCATTAGAATATCAAATAAATTTTACTGGCTTGTTTATTCTCGCCTGTATCACAAAATGACGTAACAAGCTGAGTTTAGAAGTTTTTAAAACAAGCTATACCTTGAATAAAGTATATTGAGAGTAGATTAGGTATATAATTAGCTGGAGGGCAGATCTACCTTTCCATATTCATATTGATGGGCGGTTTTATAAAATATAGGTCCAACTATAAAGAATCGATACACCTCTTGTATCGATGACAAGTTTACGCCCTTGATTTGGTTATATTTTTTTATTGTGGTCTGTCATTTAAAAATAACAAAACTCTATGATTTCTCCTGAACGTCAAATTTGAATTTTCTGGCATAAATGAAGTTGCATGAAAATATATATTTAACATTTCAAAAGATGAATGAAGCTTAATAAGTGCAAACGAGCTGATCACATTTTAAATAGAAATTTAAATCAAACTCTTGGCTTAATGTTTCACAAATATACAATATTTGTGTAATATCAAGCCAAGAGTTTGATTTAAATTTTTATTTAAACACGTTTCACCAAAAGGTAAGCGGGAATTCAATCTCAGTGATCACATTTTATTAAATATTGAGTATTTTCTTGAAAGGAGTTTAGAATTCGAATGTTATACTTTCACAGAAATTTCAAATATGAAATTTTTAATAGAGTTGATGTCCTAAATATTAATATTCAAGTCTTCTCTATAAAAGATAGGAAAATTTCTGAATATTGTGTTGATGAATCATTAAACTTGCAGTGATCACTTTTTATCTTAGAGTTAGAGAACTCGAGTATCTTGTTGAATGTTGGACGACCAATTGTAAATGATGTTTTCGCGTAAAAAAGAGTGGAGGGTGCTTCTGACTTTTAATCACTAATTATCTAGTTATAGGTACCAACTAGTTTGATTTTTTTTCTACCACGTATTCTCAAAATCATCACAATTGTTTATCATATTAGTGATAGTTCATAATTATTATTTCAAGAATTTTTGTTGGCTCTACACTAAAGTAGAGAGGTTTTTTCATAATCTTCATTGATTTTTTTAATTACAGGGGTTGTGATATATAACAAAAAGCAGCAAAGGTCTCCACATCATTATCGGCTTACATATGGCATAGGGGAAGGACCAACATCTACTGTTGAGACTGCAGCTTGTCCAGAAAATGCCAACAACTCGACTATCAATTTAGAGGTCAGTATTGTTTGAAATGTTTATCAAATTCAAATACCTAGGTATTTTTTAAAAAGTATTTTCTTTACTTACTAGGTACTTAAAAAAGTAGACTTTTACTTAAGAAGTCTTTACTTAATAGGTACTTCTTAGAAAGGTACATAGTTAATGAAGAAATAGAAGATCAGAAGTATCAATTTTTTCAAAAACTTTTATTTATGTCGAGTGAATATTTGAAGTTTTACACAAGAAGCAAGTTTGTGTTAATGTATTATACCATCTAGACAAAATTAGAACGGATTTGATACTAAACTAATAATAAGTTGTGTAAAGGAAAAATAGTGAGTCTCAAGAAGACTAAATATGGTGTGTTAGAGATATAGACTACTCAAAGTAAGGGATCAAGTGGGTAGATTTCTAAGGCTAGAACGTAATAGGCAATTACAATGCCCTCTGAAGGACCGTTTATACAACTCCTCTAGGTTATTTAGGGTAATTGCACGATTTGTTTATAGATTTTCATGTAGGTTAATTGCATAATTTATCTTTCTTCAAATAGGTTAATTGCATATTTTTTTTATAGATCGACCCGATTTTACACAGCGAATTCATTGTATGGAAAGAGAAACCAGTGTTCGATTTGACAAGCGAGTTCATTTCTAGAGCATACACAGAAGATATCAACCTGTGTTTGTCGTTTGTGAACACGGAGCTCTCTGAAAAAGTGACTGAAGCCGTGGAGAAAGGGATTATATTGATAGAATCGTTCGGGGACAAATCAAGAGCTTCCTCTGGGTAAGCATAGCTTTCATCATTTTAATTCTACCACATAAAAAAACAGAATAATTTAGACAGAAAGAATATTTTATAAATTATCCCAGTGGAGCAGTGCTTAGAGAATATGACTGCCTCGCTGGAGAAATATGTTGCGTATAAGATGAGGTTGTTTGGCTATTTCTCTAAAATATTGTGGTTACTTTTACATTGTTGCTGAGTGTATGACTGATAGGATAAACTCAAAATAATCCCACTGAAGTTAAAGCCTCAAACAGAAAAATCTTTCCCAAACTGTCATCTCATATTTCTTAACATTTTACACAATATTTAATATAAAACACAGTTTCCAAATTATATATTTCTCTTTTTTTCTACAGGAAATGTGCCTTAATGTGTGTCCCCAAAATATGTTCCTATAGAATGAATTTAGGAGATGAAAGTGATAATTGGTATAACATATCACAAATTTGTAGAAATAGGGTAAGTTTACTGCAGGTATATCTATATATACAGCTATTAAAGTTGAAATAAGTATTTTTCGATACTTGGAATTGAATTAAAAGCACAGTAAATCAAATTTTAACGAAGATAAAAATTTTATTGATGCATTTGTGAAAAATTGCATCTAGCAGAAGGAAATTATTACATTGAAAAATGTAATCATTCCTACATTAATTGCATAGAAAACCTTTTATAATTTCTTATGATTTTTATTGTTAATTGATTATATATAAAATAGTATTTCATATATAAATTTTATGTTGCAGCATATAAATTTGCAGCAACTCACATTTTACTTACCTTTTCATTGCAGTTATTAGAACAAACATTGATAGTAATGAAACAATATATAAATAACGAAAAAAAAAGAATTTTAAAATAAACAATGTGATGTCAGTACATAAGAATGAGTGGAAGATATATAAGAAAAAACATTTTTAACTCAGCTTGGTAATAGAATGAAAATTTGATCTTATAATCAAAATTTATTAGATACAATAAATCAAGGTGAAAAAAATTTAATCCAACGCATAACATTTTTCTTTCTTGTTACAGATTACTGCTGTCTGTGATTTTCTGAATTACCTCAAATATATAGAAAGAGGATTAGTTAAAAGTTCAGGTAGTAAAATCATTTATATGTGTTTTTTACAAATAATAGTTTGAATTTTAATTTCAGTTGAAGATATGTATGCTGAAGTAATAAGATTAAGGAAAAATATGGTACTAGGAAGACTGGGCTTTCCAACAACTTCCAGATAGAGAAATTGAGACTACTGAATTTCATTGTGAACAGATTTATAATGGGAAGAAAAAGATCTTGAGCATTTCCAAAACAATCGCCTTTTAAAAACCAAAGTTTTAAATGTGTGAAGGTGTTACAAGATATAGGATATTTTATTGTTGTGTATAAAAAATGTACGAATTTTATATTGTGACAAATTCCTGCACGTTGATGCAGTGTACCTGATTTAGTAATGAAACAAGGGAGATTTGAAAAGTTTGAAGGCTGCTTATGAAAGAATTCAATTGTAACATTAAATATATTCATGTTATTTTCATTAAAAGATGCTCATTGGGGTAGCCTATAATTTTTCTAATCACCTTTGTACAATTTTTAAAAAAATTGTTTCATAAGTATATAAAAAAAATCTAATATTCGATAGAAAGATTGGTCTGTGCAGTAAGAGAAACAGTTATTTAAATGTCACCATAACTAGTTTGGATGTAAGAATTTAACATATTTTCTCGTTATATATATTTTAAAGAACTTAAAATATCTATCTGTTGATATATGTTCAAAAAATTATATTCATTAAATTTGAATTTGAAACTAGAGAAATTAGTGAAGATCTTTATATCATATCTTTAATTATATTTAAAAAATTATGTATTTATATTTTTTAATTAATACCGATCATTTTTTTAATGAATTTTCCAAAGAATTTCAATTGATAGATTCCATTTATTTTTTTATATATTTTTTGTTTCTCTTTGGAGTAATATATTGCAATAATGATATTATAATAGATGTGTAAATTGTAGGTTAAAATAACTATCTATATAAAATGTCTGCCACTACAAAGCTACAGCTTCTTAAATCAGTTTTTGAAAGTGTTGTACTATTTATCTGTTGTTAATATGATTGTACAATTTTTGATGCTCAACTTTTATTATATATAAAGATGAACTAAATAGTATTTTATGAGTTTTTAATTTCATTCCTTATACTCATATAACTTGCTAAAAACAGAATTTTCAGCTTGTGTTAAAAACTGACTGAATTGTTAGAATGAACTTTTGATTTTATCAAAAATTCAAATGTGATTTTTCGATTAATAAAATCAAAGCATCGCTATTATTATTAATTGTATTTAGCATTCATACAGAAGATAATTTGCTATCCTTTATTTTGGATTAGGAAATCTTCAATAATAAACTGCGTGGACAACTGAAAATTTATTAACTAAAACTTTCAAAGTTGTAGATATAATTTGTAAAATAGTACATACAATGGTTTTGTTAGTTTTTACAATGATTGTTTTTCTACTAGTGTCATATAAAACATTCAAATATTGAATGTATAAATAACATATAGTTGTATTTAACTACTTTTATATATATTTCACTTGAATACTGGATAGATTTGTCCTCTACTTTGTGATAATACAAAGTAGTATAGTGAAATATACTCTGTTTTTTATCAATAAATTTGCTTTGCGACTGCAGAATAGTAGTTTACTACATTGTCCAGCACATGTATGTGCTTGAAAATTTAATGGAAGCTTTCAAAATAATATAGTGATAAAAAACAAAGTGTATTTTTCACAATAATATTTCTATAGTTGTTTTTCAGTTATCAATGCAAATATTTAGTTCTTGATTTACTCAATTGTAGCCTAGAAAGAT
This sequence comes from Henosepilachna vigintioctopunctata, assembly GCA_030704895.1. Classification (NCBI taxonomy): domain Eukaryota; kingdom Metazoa; phylum Arthropoda; class Insecta; order Coleoptera; family Coccinellidae; genus Henosepilachna; species Henosepilachna vigintioctopunctata. The sequence continues at coordinate 1,284,316 of JARQZJ010000034.1, forward strand.
TTTTATAAATATAAAAACATTTTTTTAAGTGTACCTAATGTTTCTTGGTTCATTTGTACTTTTTTATTGAAAAACTCCTTTGGAAGAAAAATAATGAGAAGATTTGAATTCTAAAAACTTATTTAGGTTGAAGGTCTAATTCAATTTTACTGAAGGTCTAAAAACTATTTTCACATTCATATCACATGCTTAGTTACATCTATTTCTTTTAAATTAAATTCATCAAATTATTGATAGTGAATTAAAAGTAACACTAAAAATTATCGAAAAATTCTTTCTACCTTAAACATCTTACTTTAGAAAAATCCTTCACTAGAAATTGATCAAATGATATAATTATATTTTACATACCATTCTGTAATTAGAATATTAATTCAGATCTTCAGTTCTCATGATTACAAGGATAGCATATTAATTATTTAACTCATAAATAAGATAAAGAACGCTTTTAATAAAAATAATGAAATCTTCACTTGTAAATTACATAAAGATACTTGTAAATATGACGAAATAGAATTTTTATGTTTTCAACAATAACAATACTACTCTATTTTGCTGTTGGATATAGTCTGAGATATTTGAGGCAAATTTGGTTGGAGTACCTATATATTTCTTTTTTGTATTAATACGAAATAAGATTATAAGCTCATGAGAGTGTTTTTCGCCGTTTTTATGTTCAACATTATATGGCAGTACCATCTTTAACACAATATACAGTTTGTAAAATGAAGACTCCAGATTGTTTAAGATGTTATGGATATTATCTATTGTAAGGCATTGATACAAAGTTTTCTGGATTTTTGTATAAAGTTCGTTGAAATACAAGATTCTCGTATAATGAAAAATTAGCTGTTTTAAATTATTTTGTAGGTTTCAACGAGTCTGAGCAAGTTTTTGCTATTTAAGAATGTCTAGACTTTTTTTTTATCATCAGATATATACTTCACCATTATCTTGTATGCTTCATGTGGAGGAGCAGTAGTGTAACTGTATTTACCATTTTCGTCCTTGATTTCTTTATAAAGTACAGTTCTTATCGTCTCGAATCCTAATTTTGTACATATTTTCTGGGTGAAGAAGCTGGTGGCATCCACTTTCAGCAACTAAAAGCAACATTTCCGAAAATTACATTCCTTGTATTGGGGATATTGGCAACATATATTGACTTAGAGTTTCATTTCCCAGGGCAGTTTTCTTGGCGAAATACTTGTCAAAAAAATTGTTATGTGCTGATTGGAGCGTGAATGTCTAAACAGGCGGTTATAATTTTGTTAGTTATTGCCTCTTTGAGTAGGAAGTAGGTATATATAGGTATGTACAACCTCTAAAAAGGCATACATCACTATTCATAAATATCACATTTCTATAACCTGAAAAGTATTGTCTATAGATTTATGTAGATGGAATTGTGATGTATGCAATGCTTGACAAATTAAACTTGATATATAGAAGTTTACCACAGAATGAAGTCGTTGCCTCACTTGACGATTGACATGGCACAACTGATGAGTTCCTGGTAAAACGAAACAGTGAGCATTTATACAGTGTGCTATCGATTTGAAGCTTCTCTATCAGTGGAGAAGGTTGCATTGGGTTTAAGGATAGCGGAGGAATTACATTCAACATATAACGGGTGTTTTTTTTAGAGGTATAGAACTTTAAGTTGGCATTACTGTTGAAGATGGCGACCGATTTAACAGCTGAGAAGTGATTTATTCTCAGTTTGGTTTGGCAATTCATCATGAATAGACTCACGCCTGAACAACGCTTGCAAAAATCGTCGAATGGGCCCAAAACGAGATTGCCGTTTTTTCCGATTTTCATAAGCGAATTTTGTTTAGCGATGAAGCGCACTTCTGGTTGAATGGCTACGTCAACAAACAAAACTGCCGCATTTAGAGTGAAGATAATCCTCAAGTGTATGTCAAAACACCGTTACATCCAGAAAAACTGACTGTTTGGTGCGCTTCATGGGCTGTTGGAATCATTGGTCCGTACTTCTTCAAAAACGATGATGGCCAGAACGTTACAGTCAATGGTGATCGGTATAAAGCCATGATTACTAACTTTTTCATTCCTGAATTGAACAACCATGATGTCCAGGAGCTGCGTTTTCAACAAGACGGCGCAACATGTCACACAGCTCGTACCACAATCGATTTATTGAAAGACAGGTTTAGTGACCGCCTAATTTCACGTTTTGGACCTGTGAATTGGCCTCCAAGATCTTGTGATTTAACACCGCTAGACTACTTTCTGTGGGGCTATGTAAAGTCATTGGTCTATGCAGATAAGCCACAAACGCTTGACCATTTGGAAGACAATATTCGCAGTGTTATTGCCGATATACGGTCACAAATGTTGGAAAAAGTCATCGAAAATTGGACTACATCCGAGCCAGCCGTGGCGCTCATATGCCAGAAATCATATTCAAAATGTAATGCCACAAGATTATCTTTCGAATAAAAAAAATACTTGTCAATCGAATGATCCATCGTTGTTTTATTGCAATTTAAAGTCTATACCTCTAAAAAAACAACCTTTACATATAATCAGCTCCGCTACACTCAAACCTTTCGATTATAGCTGATATATATATATATATATATATATATATATATATATATATATATATATATATATATATATATATATATATATATAATGTGTGTGTGTGTGTGTATTAAATGTGTGCGTGTATATATACTACAGCATGAAAATTAATGAACGTTATTTTGGCTCAATGTCCTTAGATTATCAACATAATTTTTTAATTATTAATTAGGCGGTGAGTATTAGCCCTGGAACAAATAACGACCATACCGTATATCCTTTTTCCATTGCCAGCTGCTCGCTCACCTCCAACAGCTTCTGGGCCAACCCCTTACCCCTGTAATGGTGGTCGACTGTCAAGATTCGGAGGTCGAATAATTCGTCGACGTTATATTTCTTAAACAGCTCAACTTCTACGTTATTGGAGTAAATCAGGCCCATCAATCGATTGTATTTGATATCGTCTGAATATTTCATTTTCTCGAGTTCTTCTTCTGCTTCTCCCTTATGAGAAATTCCGTTTAGGCTCGCACCAGCTATCTGAAAAATTTTCCACGATGGGGAAAACGTGGTGAGAAAATTAAAACTTCAGATAGGCAGGTTCGAACAAAGGTACGCCGAACTATGGCCGTATCTGACCTAATTTTCAACTGAATTACAATAAGGGATTATTCCACGACAACTCAATAACGGTAATTCATTGTCATACAAGGGCAAAAGTAAAACACTTGAGATTAATAAAAATGAGGATATAACTTTAAAGATTAATGAACAAAAAATTAGAAGAGTATAAATGGTAAAATATTTAGGCATTATGTTAGACGAAAAATTGAGTTTCAATGATCATATTGATTTCATATCATCCAAAATCTCCAAAAAAATTAATTTTTTGAAAAGAATAGAGAAAAATCTGTCGATATATGTGAAATTATTGTTGTTCAAATCAATAATAATGCAACATTTTCAATATTGCTCCACTTTGTTAGTTGGTTTGACTAAAGAAAAATTCAAGTTCGCAAACTGAAATTAAAAATAGACGGACTGAGAATCGAACATGTCGACTTGATTTTCTCAGAAGTAATACTTCATAATTGAAAAATGGTGACAGTTCTTCACCATATAATTGAAAATATAATTAGGTACGAGAAAAATCAGTTTTCCTCGATCGCAATCTGAAATTGAAAACATAAATCTGAGCATCGCTATGCCGACTTGATTTTCTTGGAAGGAATTCTTCAAACTTGAAAAAGCTCGTTAAATAAAGCAATAAAATTTTCCGCCCAGTTTTAAAAGAGGCCTTTAAGTATTTCGCTGTTTAATATACCTTCATTTCCATCAAGTGTTCATTAAATCGTTTCTTAACGTTTTTCAATCGATCGCATCCATACAAAATGAAAATATGGGTTAAAATTTATGAGAAGAAAATTTTGAAACATTGTGAAAACGCAAAGATGTAATTTCATTATAAATAATAATTTAAAACGAAAATTTGAAGTTTTGTTTTATTGTTCTATAATAAAAACAATTATGTTTAGATTGATTTGACATTCCATACGTTTATCTTTGTGTTTATATTTGAGGGTCATAAGTCATATGTATATACAGCCACTTCAGGTGTACCACAAGGCTCTAATTTAGGCACACTGTTGTTTTTTCTTTTCATAGACTGTCTAGCATATGATTTCATAGACTGTCTAGCATTTCATAGTCTCATGTATGCTGATGATTTAGAAATATATCGCAAAATTGAAACATATGAGGACTGCATAAGCTTACAGGATGGCCTTGCCGCTGTTTGAGATTGATGTTACCACATTCAATTAAAATTAGCGGCCCATACAATTTGACTACACAATTAACGAAACCATTCTGACCAGGGTCTCCGAAATTCGAGAACTCGGTATAATATTTAATCAGAAATTCACTTTTGTACCTCATATAAACAAAACAATTTCAACAGCATGCAAATCTTATGGATTTATTGTGCGTAATGCTGGACACTTTTCGAATACAAAAACAGTTATACAATTGTTTTATGTGCTTGTAAAGTGCAAATTAAATTTCGGATCTATGATTTGGCGTCCCATTTAAAATTCTCATAAAAATCATTTGTAGCCGATACAACGAAAATTTCTAAAATATCTAATTTGGAGGGAAGATCACGTTTAATCCGGTCAGAGAATATAGCCACACTGATCTGTTAAACAGGTTTGGAGCTAAATCACTCGAAGTTGGCAGGGATTTGTTGTATGTGATGTTTCTGTATAACCTCTTACATGGTTATATAGACCCTGATATTATAGGCTCTATTGATGTTCGTGCTTCTAGACAATGTTCACGTTCAATTCATTTGGTTCGTGGGGTAGGCAGATTGAGGCCACGTAACCAGGTAACCTTTCCTCATTTTCCTTCATTCAGTTCGTGGAGTAGGCAGATTGAGGCCACGTAACCGAGTAACCCTTACATTTACTAATTTATTCCAACTCCTGAAGATGGCTTCACAACGGAAGCCGAAACGTCGAGATTATATAAATCTAGAACGCGGCTCATTCCGAGAACCAAGTTTTATACATACATTTCATTTTCCCATATAAACGTTTTCCAACTAAAATGTAGAGTCAACGGCTGGACTGATTTCACTATTTTTTTTCGTTGTATTTGTTAATGTCTGGGAAAAATTTAAAAATTGGGTGTGAAATTAAAAAATTTAAGACTCTTAATTAATAATATAAGTGAGAAATAATTACTAATTCTCAAAAAGCGGATGTAAAAAAATCGAATATCTTATCACACATCACGGTTAGTTCAGAACTATCACGACTAATATTAAAACTTAAATTCAATATAAAATTTTTGTAAGTTTGAATAGACTAAAATACACGCTATAAACATAGCACACGGTATATTTAAATATGAAGAGGTATACACAGCTTTCTTTAATTTACAGTTGAAATTTTGTTTTTAAAATTGATAGCTATCAGATGTTCAAATTTAAGTCGCAGAACTCGCAATGCAGCAAGTCAAAGATATTAAAGAGCAAGTCAAACTGACGAGCAACGCGAAGCTCGGTCTGAAGTTGAACGGAATCGATGCAATCGAAATTAACAATCATTCAATTATAACGTTGAAATAGATTACAGTTCATAGTAAATCGTCGATATTGGGACAATGAACGTTGAGTATCAATATTGCAAGGCAAAGTTTAATTGTTATTGATAAGAAAATACTACCAATGATGCGACAAAATATTGCGCGAACAGTCAATTCAAATAGACGCTATTGGTACGGCCTCCAGAGCCACTATATTCATTGGTTTTCGGGAATGGAATAAATTCTGAACATTTTTTGACTTATATCCAGTAAATATCTCATATAATTAATGATGAGGTATATGGGTCAAGTACTTAATACGAAATTAGGAATGCCATTCAACTATAGAACGGACAGGTTAATAACTATCAATACATCAAACGTGTTAATATATGAATTTTTTATTACTCGACTGATTTTAAATAACAGGAAGTATTGCAGTCCCTTCGTAAGTGAGTAAGTCCCTGGCTCCACACTGGATAAATATTAAAAACAAGATAATGTAGCACAAATAGTAGAACATGTCTTTCCGGCTTTTTGAAAAATATACAGAGAAAAATAAATGGACGTACAAAGTTCGCCGGGTCAGCTAGTATATTCATAGATAGATTTTTCCAAAAGGTAAAATGAAAGTTGATGTTTCTCTTCCTCTTTTCCACTGTAGCATTATATTTTCTACTCACCTTTCCAGATTTAGTATCAATGGCCATATACGACACTCCATATTTTAATGTTTTCATCTCGTACTCCTTCAAACGTTCGCAAGTTTCTCCCTTCTGGAAAACGCCTAGAGCCACATTTAGAGGTTCGTCATGAAAATGGTTCCTGAGAAAAGCAACGATATCTCTGAACCGCGATTCTGGGATCAATTCATACTGAAATGGACCCACTTCTGATTTTGCTTCGGAAAGCTTACAATGAACGCTTAATAACCTGTCAAAAAGTCGGCAATATGTTACAGAAATCCAATTTGAAAAGGCAAAAACCATTTACCATGAATTAAGAGTATTGCAGAAACTTTTGACAAAAATCGACTTGGTTTTACACAGTGAATTCATTGTATTAAAAGAAACCAGAGTTTAATTTGACAAGCGAGTTCATTTCTAGAGCGTACACAGAAGATATCAACCTATGTTTATCGTTTATGAACACGGAGCTCTATGAAAAAGTGACTGAAGCCGTGGAGAAAGGTATTAATAATTAATGAAAAGTCTTTATTTTCCTACAGGTAAAAATCCCCGTTACAGGAAATTCAGAAATATATATACAGTATTAACACCTAATGATATAATGAAAACGTTTTAAAAATGATTATCAATAAAAGAAGTTTATCATATTGTCGATACAAAATTTCTAGAAGGTATAAATATCTCATCGCAGGTAGACATTGATTCAGTCTGAAAATAAAGCTGTATGTAACAGCTCGGTCAAGATGCTCAATTTTAAACCAAAAATGATGAAGATTCCTCACGTGGAATTTTGTGTTGTTTTGTTCTGTGTTTTTTCTTTTTAATCATTTTTCAAGTGTGAACATCTAATAACTTGAACTACGCCGTTCTGATGAGAGCCAATTAGCTTGAAACATATGTAAACGGCTGTTACAAATAAACAAGCAACGTAAATCTCAATAAAAGAAGTAATTATAATGAATAATACGCAATGAGAATATAGCTGTACTTCAAAATTCACTATATATCAAAAGAGTCCAAGTAAACCCGACTAATGAAAGCAAATGAGCCACTGCTGATATCGCATTTGTCAGACACATCTTCGAATAGCGAACACATATTTCTAATCGGTGATTGTACGAGGGAATTAGTTTTCAGAGTACCCAATAAATAAATTGGACTTGAACGTGAACATTGTCTAGGAACATGAAAATAAATAAAGCCAATAAGAGTAGGACAGTCTATATAACCATACAAGAGGTTATACAAAAATTTCAGATACAACAAGTCCCTGCCAATTTCGAGTGATTTAGCTCCAAACCTGTTCAACAGATCAGTTTGGCTGTATCCTCTGGCTGGATAAACGTGATCTTCCCTCCAAATTAGATATTTTAGAAATTTTCATTGTATCGGCTTCAAATGATTTTTATGAGAATTTTAAATGGGACGCCAAATGATACATCGAAATCTAATTTGCTTTTTACAAGCGCATTAAATAATTGTATAAGCGTTTTTGTATTCAAAAAGTGTCCAGCATTACGCACAATAAATCCATAAGATTTGAATGCTGTTGAAATTGTTTCATTTATGTGAGGTACAAAAGTGAATTTCTTATCAAATATTATACCGAGGTCTCGAGTTTCGGAGACCCTGGTCAGAATGGTTTCGTTAATTGTCTAGTCAAATTATATAGGCTGTTTCTTTTTAGTGAATGTGACAACGCTACATTTAATTACATTAACATTGAGTTTATTGCGGTAACACCAATCTGAAACAGCGGTGAGGCCACCCTGTAAGCTTATACAGTCCTCATATGTTGCAATTTTGTGATATATTTTCAAATCATCACCACACATGAGACTATGAACTGCTAGATAGTCTACTAGATCATTTATAAAAAGAAGAAACTACACTGGCCCTAAATTAGAGCCTTGTGGGACACTAGAAATAATTTGGTAATAATTTTATATGAATTTAATACAAAATATATTTGCTATGGTATATTTTGGATTAGGATACTTCAATAAAAAACTTTTGAAATTTTTGAACATTTATTGAAGTCAACTCTCAGAGTTGAAGAAATATTTTGTATAATACTACACACAGTGTTTTTGTTAGAGCCTTTACAATGATTGCCTTTCTAATAATCAAATATCAAAACAGTTAAATATAAATTTATATTATGTAAAGTTGATACTCTTTCTTAGTTATCAATGCAATATCGTTTTCATTTAGCGTTTCTTGATTTCAGTAGCGTTTCAGTTCATAAAATATTTGTATTTTTGAAGTTTACAATTTCAGTATTCTTTCAGTAATACGTTTTCTTCAAAAATGCTTCCAACTGGAAAAGAATACGTATTTTCTTATTATTTAGTCTTTAAATGTACAAACTATTTTCACATTATTTCATATCACCACAAAATGATATTACGTATATATTTTTTTGATATCGATTTCGTGACCATTACATTATTTTAAGTGTAGGTATATATGTAGAAATATTTGAAATATTCTACCTCAAACATCCTATTTTACAAGAATCTTTATTATTCTTTAAAGAATCAAAATTGATCAACTGATATATTTTCTGTATATCTTCTATTAATATTGAATCAGATATCTTCAATTCTCCTGATTATAGAATCAGGACTATAGACTCCTCCGGTACTATAAAATGTTGAAACGTCAGCATATAGGTAAATACAATAAAATAACAACGCTTTTAATAAAAAAAATTAATTCTTGTCAAATACTTAAATGAATACTTATGAATGAATAATTAACCTCAAAATGTTCACGGGACAAATGTCAAAAAGTTCAATTGCTTCGAAAGCCAACTATTTTTTGGCTGATATTACTATGGGATTATGAAACGTGGTATGTTTTTAAGGGCTCCAACGAATATTTTCCAGTTTCTTATTGAAATGAGTGTGTACAAATGAATCTCAATCTGGAATGTTTTAGCATAGTAAATATCAATAAATAAATAGGCATGTTTATGTTTGAGTTTGGTTCAATGGGAAGCCAAAGTTAAACCAACATATTCATTGGTTTCTATATCGATGATCGAAATCGATGATTTGAATCATCAATTATGTTTGTTTATAATTATATTCTCCGTCGGATAGAGTCTAAGATATTTGAGGCAGAATTGTAGTATATATATCTCTTTATAGTATTAATATTCGATACGAAATTCGATTATAAGTTCACAAGAACTTTGTTCTTCGTTTTCATGTTTAACACTGCATGGCAGTTGCAGCATTAACACAAGCAATATACAGTCGAGTGTAAAATGAAGACTTCACATTGTTTGAGGTTATGGATATTGTCTATTGTAAGGCATTGGTACAGATTTTCTGGGTTTTTTATAAACTTCGTTGAAATATTATTCCCTCATAAAAACTGTTACTGGTAAATGGTTTCGTAGGTTTCAAAATGAGTCTGAGCAAGTGTTTGCCAATCAAAATACTTTACACTTTTTTAGGTCCTCGAGAGATATCTTTCACCATTATCTTGTAAGTATCGTGTGGAGAAGGAACATCGTAAATCAATTCACCATTTTCATTCTTGATATCTTTATACACGATAGATTTCATCGTCTTGTATCCTAATTTTGTACATATTTTCTGGGTGAAGAAACTGGTTGCGTCCACTTTCAGCAACTATAAAGAAAATCTTCATTGAAGTAGCTACATGTCGGGCTTTGAAAATATTGGCAAAATACATTATTACAACTTTCGTTTGTGTGATTTCAATAAGTAGCCCATTAGTGGTGAACGAGAGACAGGGATAACCGAGAGATTTACTAGCGCAACATAGATGGCACTAGTTGATCAAATTGGATGAAAATGTCGAAATAGTCGTTACGCAATTAGTTATTTTCTTAATTGATACGGACGTGTGAAACATTAGAAGTCGATGTGTTCATGTTTTGCAATTAAAGCCTATAGATAGAATATATATAGTAATCTATGCATTATATATGCATACAGATTGCAATATAGTTCTGTCTTCTGATTCATAAGAGGGGTTTTTGAGAATTGAATTCGATTCCTTTCGTTTGTTGGACGGTGGCGCCACTGATGGGTACCTTGTAACGGGTGTTTTTTTAGAGGTTTTAGAACTTTAAATTGGCATTACTGTTGAAGATGGCGACCGATTTAACAGCTGAGAAGTGATTTATTCTCAGTTTGGTTTGGCAATTCATCACGAATAGACTCACGCCTGAACAACGCTTGCAAATAGTGCAATTTTATTTCGAAAATAATGGTTATGTGCGGAATACGTATCCCGCACTACGTCCATTTTATTGTCGACAAAATCGTCCATCAGAGCAGTTAATTCGATTAACCATGGAACTTTTTCGCACCACGTTTACTCTTATTGATAATTCGCATTCCCAGAGACGCCGTAAGAAGCTATTGCTACTGTAGATTGTAGCATTGAGGAAGACCCGAATGAGTCCATCTGCCATCGAGCACAGGAATTGGATCTGTGTCCATTCACTTTATAGAAGATTTTGCGGAAAGATCTTGGTTTGCGTGCTTACAAAATCGAACTCGTGCAAGAATTGAAGCCAAACGATCATCAAGAAAGGCGTAGATTCGTCGAATGGGCTCGAAACGAGATTGCCGTTGTTCCCGATTTTCATAAGCGAATTTTGTTTAGCGATGAAGCGCACTTCTGGTTGAATGGCTACGTCAACAAACAAAACTGCCGCATTTGGAGTGAAGATAATCCTCAAGAGTATGTCAAAACACCGTTACATCCAGAAAAACTGACTGTTTGGTGCGTTTTATGGGCTGGTGGAATCATTGGTCCGTACTTCTTCAAAAACGATGATGGCCAAAACGTTACAGTCAATGGTGATCGGTATAGAGCCATGATTACTAACTTTTTCATTCTTGAATTGAACAACCATGATGTCCAGGAGCTGAGGTTTCAACAAGACGGCGCAACATGTCACACAGCTCGTGCCACAATCAATTTATTGAAAGACACAGTTGGTGACCGCCTAATTTCACGTTGTGGACCTGTGAATTGGCCTCCAAGATCTTGTGATTTAACACCGCTAGACTACTTTCTGTGGGGCTATGTAAAGTCATTGGTCTATGCGGATAAGCCACAAACACTTGACCATTTGGAAGACAATATTGGCCGTGTTATTGCCGATATATGACCACAAATGTTGAAAAAAGTCATCGAAAATTGGACTACATCCGAGCCAGCCGTGGCGGTCATATGCCAGAAATCATATTTAAAATGTAATGCCACAAGATTATCTTTCGAAAAAAAAAATTCTTGTCAATCGAATGATCTATCGTTGTTTTATTGTAATTTAAAGTTCTATACCTCTAAAAAAACACCCTTTAGTACCAAACAGTAACTGCCTTGCAATTCCAACAAATGTAGACACCGATTTCAGTATTCTCTAACATTTATCTCTTTGAGGACAATAGAGTCATTACATTGTATGTACATGTTTCACATTGACAGTTCTGCTATAATATTCTTCTGGTTAATTCGTCAAAAATTATGGGAAGAATGTTATACGGTACTTTAAATATTGAATATAGCCCTCGAAAATGACTGAATTCCATTAAGGTGTTTTGTTTTCATCCATAAATTTATAAAATAATTCTGAATTAGACCTCGAATATTAAGCTTTGGAACAAATAACGGCATTACCGTAAATCCCTGTTCTTGTGCCAGCTGCTCGCTCATCTCCATCAGCTTCTGGGCCAACCCCTTGCCCCTGAAATCGTTGTCGACCGACAAGATCCGGAGTTCGAAAATTTTGTCGACGTTGTATTTCTTAAACAGCTCAACGTCTGCGTTATTGGTGAAAAGCAGGCCCATCAATCGATTGAATTTAATATCGTCTATAGATTTCATTTTCTCGAGTTCCTCTTCAACGTCTCCCCGATGAGAAATTCCATTTAGGATCGTTCCAGCTATCTGAAAAATGCGAGCCAGTTATCCGAGGCGTTCTGCGATTTCCACAAAAGAGAAAACCGGGTGAGAAAATTAAAACTGCACACATACAGGTTTGAACGATTGTACGGCGAGGAATGACCGTATTTGACCCAATTTTCCGCTGAATTACAATAAGGGATTATTTGACGAAAACTCAATAACGACAATTTATATTCATAACCCTGACGTTTGATATTTATTGATTGAAAACAATTCTCGATTAAAATATGACACGAAAATGAAATTACTATAATGTTCTAAGAAGACAAAATCAACAATCAACCCTTTCATCATATTCAACTGTCCATCAAAAATGTTTGTTCATTATGAATTTACATCAAGTTAAGGTTAGTTTGATCTGAAAAAGCAAACTTCAACAGTACAAAAAGGAAAAGCTGAATATTCGAAAAATGTTAAAGTACCCTCTAATCTCAAATTTTTTATATTCTTTCGGATATTCTTCTTGAAGAGAATCAAATTCATACTCATTGGTTGGCTATATATTTTCTTCCATTCTGATTTGGATTATAGAAATTTCTTTCATTAGAAACAAATTGATAAATCGATTGTACCTATATTAAATAATAATAATAATAAGTTCTTTTTTCTTAACAGATATAATACCCAATTACAGAAAATAATAACATAATGAACATTGAATAATAAATACTAAATTTAATATTCAATGAAATATTACAAAGAACAAAATCTAAATCTATTCATTTTAGTCAATTTGCTTTGTTCACATATCTCCTAATAATACTTTGACTCCTATGGAGTCAAAGTAAATGTCACAATTATTATTGGCAACTCTATTAAATGTAACCTCCATAAACCAAATGGAGGATTGTATTAGGGAGTTGGTCCTCGGAGTCTCTAGGTGGAATAATTCTCTATTACGAGAATTTTGCCTAGAAACGCGAAATTTCAAAGCGGATAAGAGAGGAGGACAATCAATACTGTTGAGCAGTAATTTGTACAAAAATTTGAGTGATAAAGTTTCTCTCCTGCTCTGCAATGAGATTAAATCTGAATCGACTCAATAATTTGTTATGATTGACTCCTCTCTGTGGATAAACTTTATCCTCCCTACGAACTAAGAATTTCAAGAACCTTCTCTGAATAGCCTCAATATGACGTTGATGGCAAGTGTAAATGGGAAGCCAGATCGTGCTGCTATACTGCAACTTGCTACGGATTAGGGTATTAAAAAGTCCTATGAATGTTGAGGAATTATTGAAATATTTGCCATTGCGTATAATCAATCCATATATTTTTGAGGCAGATGAAATAAGCTGGGTGATGTGTGGGACAAAGGAAAGCTTTGGTCGAAGACTACATCAAGATCTCTCACCTTATCAGAACGAGAAAGAACCTGGCCACTGACGCTGTAATCACAGTCAATTCGGTCTCTTTTCTTTGTGAATGAGACATTACATTTTGACACATTCAAACTCAAATAATTGTCCTCACACCAACTAGCAACATGGTCCAGCGCGAGCTGAAGTTGAACACAGTTGTCCTGTGATCTAATTTCATGATATAGTTTCAAATCGTCTGCGACCATCAAATGTGGGGAGTGAATATTATCCATCAGATCATTTACGAACAGAATAAATAACAGTGGTCCAAGATTAGACCCTTGAGGTATATCAGAGGTAGGTATGAACTCAGACGACTGTATACCCTCCAGCTGTACGAATTGACGTCGGTAAATAAAAACACTTGGCTTGGTTTCACAACATTTATAATAAATACTTGACAATTGTTTCTGGGTGTTACCCCATTTTGAACTGAGAGTTAAATATTTTAAATTTTAAAATGTTTTTAAAGTATTTTTATTTAATAAGTATACTAAACAATGTTTCACCAAAAGATCAGCGAACATTCAATCATCTTTATTAAGAAATCCATTATACACATTGAGTAACGAATATACAAATAAAAACTTCAAAAAAAGTAGATAAAAATGATGTGACTCCTTCACCATATAATTAAAAGTATCACTATTAAATTTATTTCGAGAAAAATGAGTTTTCCAAGATCGCAATCTGAAATTGAATACATAAAGCTGAACAATTGAGAATCGCCATGGCGACTTGATTTTCTTGAAAGGAATTCTTCGTAATTGAAAAAACTCGTTAAATAAAACAATAAAAATTTCCACCCCATGTCTTTGAGTATTTCGCAGTTTAATATGCCTTCATTTTCATCAAGTGTTCATAAAATCTTACCCTAATATTTTTCAATCGACCGCAGGTATCTGTACAAAATGAATTTACGAGGTAAAAGTTGCAAGGAAAAAACTTTGTAATGCTTGAAGAAATGCGTTTCAATTAAGAAAAGAAATCAAGTTTGTAAAGAAAATGGTGGTTAATTTGTGATTTTGTTCCTACTTCAAATTTTATTGATACTTATTAATACTTCGAGATATTACTTAAAATTTTACATAATTCAAACCAATTATTTAAAAAAAACCATTAATAAAATAAACTAACTGTAACGTTTTTGCGTTATATATTTTTAATAATCTAATAAATACTGTGTTCTGAGTTTGAATGTTATTTGTTCTTTCTTCAGACAAAATAATCACCATTCAAATACAAAAAAGTTGAAAAATATTAATAAAAATTAATGATTAATAAAAAATGATAATATAATAATTAATAAAATAATAAATAAAAAATTAATAAATAAAATATAATAATATAATTATAATTA
The DNA here is from genome assembly GCA_030704895.1 of Henosepilachna vigintioctopunctata. Lineage (NCBI taxonomy): Eukaryota > Metazoa > Arthropoda > Insecta > Coleoptera > Coccinellidae > Henosepilachna > Henosepilachna vigintioctopunctata. The sequence goes on from JARQZJ010000034.1 coordinate 1,299,327, forward strand.
ATAAATAGGTATGTATTTTATTTATTATTTAGTATACCTATATTAAAAAAAATTAATGAATATTATAAAATACAATAATTTATTTTATTAATGAATATAATAATTAATTAAGCATTGATAAAAATAGAATAATAATGGTAACATGTTCTTTAGGTTCAGTTAGGTTTTAGGATCCTAGGACTAATCATTCGAATATATTCTGTTTTTGACTTGTAAATGTAACAATTATTTCAAAGAATACACTTTGGTATTACAAAATGTTACAATTTCACTACAAATATTAATTTCGAAATATAATTTCTAATTTTCTAATATTTTTCTATATGCAAAATAATTAAGATTAAGTTCATAAAAAAATATTTTGAGGGTGCAAAAATATCGGGAAATAATATCTAACTCTTAGAATTCAAGAAATCTCTACAGTTTTTCTTCAAATCCGGTTCACCTATCTACTCACAAAGCACGATTTTCGTTTCTTATTATGTAACAGCATATTTTAGTGAGCCTTCCGACAATAAATTTCCCTTCGCGCAACTTCCTGTGAAAGGGGAAATCGAAAAGAGAAAGTCACGCAAGCACTGGAAAAACATTTATGGCTGTGTTATAGACGCAGTTTCGTCATACCCCGAAAAAAATACTAGGTGAAAAATAAGAATCTTTCATTCCAAATATAAATTAAAAAGCAATCCTTTTAAATTTCAAATGGGTGAGATTTATACAGAAATTTATATTAATGTAAATGTACCAATAAAAATTAATGGGTAATAATTTTCTCTTTTAGAATAGTTTTTGAATCCGGTTGCATATTATTTCATATAACCTGCAATGAAACAGCTAGATTCAATGCCAAATCCATGTAGACCATTTTTAACTAGTGCGACTTATGTGGAAACAGTATGTGATTGTTTTCTTCTGAGGAAAGAAATAAATAAATGGTTTCGTGCACTGAATAGAATTGAAACCTTTCAATTTGTTTTCAACCTTGTCAGAATGCTTTTGATTTAAACCCTAGATTTCACATTCTAGCCATCAACTATTTTTTGATGTTTTTGAACAAAATTTAGGAAAAAGAAAACACTTATATTTTAACAGAAGCAATACGGATGAAATGAAATTAACAATATCGCAACATTGCATTGATGAAGTTGCACCATTGATGAAGTAACAGTTCCATCTTTAGATTTATTGTATAAAAAATCAAAAACCTAGTACCCAATGTATTACATCAATTTGTTAGTTGCTAAAAGCAGAAGAAGCAGAATAATGGTCACAAAGTGTATCACGCATTAAACAAGCTCTATACTCTGCCATTTCATCATGGAAAGACTTACAAACGAGCAATGATTGCAAATTGTTGAAATTTACTATCAAAATAATTCGTGCTCTGTGAAAAATGTATATCGTTTGTTACGACCATATTATGGTCGTTATAATCGACCTGGTCAATAAACAATTCGTGCTGTTATCACCAAATTTCGCACCCAGTTTACTTTGTTGGGCATTAAACCATTGTCTCGCATGCGTACATTGCGTACTGAAGAGAATATTGCAGCCGTAGCGTACAGTGTTAATGAGGATCGTGAAATGTCAATTCGTCGCCGTTCTCAGCAATTGGGCATGTCTTACTCAACCATATGGAAAATTTTACGTGTTGATTTGGGTTTGAAAGCCTATAAAATTCAACTTCTGCAAGAATTGAAGCCGAATGACCTCCCACAACGTCTAATGTTTGGTGAATGGACTTAGAATAGCTTAATGAAAATCCGCTGTTTTATTGCAAAATTGTGAGCGATGAGGCTCATTTCTGGCTTAACGGATAAGTAAATAAACAAAACTGTCGCATCTGGAGTGATGAACAGCCATATGCCATACAAGAATTACCGATGCATCCCGAAAAAACGACAGTTTGGTGTGGTTTATGGGCTGGTGGCATCATCGTTCCATTTTTCTTCAAAGACGACCGTGGAAGAAACGTTACCGTCAACGGCGAACGATATCGAGCCATGATACGCAACTTTTTTTGCCCCAGTTGGCCGAGTTGAACTTGGTTGACATGTGGTTTCATCAAGACGGTGCCACATGCCACACAGCTCGTGAAACAATTGACATGTTGAAGGATGAATTTGGTGAGCAGATTATCTCTCAAAATGGCCCTGTAAATTGGCTGCCAAGATCATGCGATTTGACGCCTCTGGATTATTTCTTGTGGGGTCATGTAAAGTCGTTAGTGTACGTGGACAAGCCGAACACGATTGAAGCCTTATAGGATAATATAACACGCGTAATTCGTGGGATACAGCCCGAAATGCTCGAAAAATTGGACCTTCCGAATGGACCATTTGATACGGAGCCACGGACAACATTTACATGAAGTTATCTTCAAAATATAAATGGCAAAGGCCAAGTTATCAATTTCATTAAAAATTCTGAATATATGATGCAAATTGAGTGTTTTATTCGATTTAAAAAAAAACTACGCTTAAAAATCACCCTATACAATATTTTCGAGTATTAACGCTGTCTTTGCTTCTACAAATAATTATTCATAGATAGAGTTTTCCAAAAGGTAAAATGGGAGTCAATGTTTCATTTCCTTTTATTCTCGTAGTTTTATGCTTCATACTCACTCTTCCAGATTCGGAATCAATAGCTACATAAGACAGTCCATCTTTCATTGTATTCAAGTCGTATTCTTCCAAACGTTCACAAGTTTCCCCTTTCTCGAAAAGGCGAACAGCCATATTTAAAGGCTCGTCATGGAAATGGTTCTTGAGATAATCAAGGATTTCGTTGTAGCGTGATTCTTCGATCAGTTCGTATCGTATTGGGCCCATTATTAATTTGACAAGTGAAAGCTTCACAATGAACACTTGATAACCTGTCAAAAAAATCGGCAATCAGTTTGTAGAAACTCATTTGAGAAAGTAAGTGCAGAAACAATTACCATAAATTAAGAATAGTCTAAAAACTTTTCTTATAATCTCATTAATCTCAAAAATTTTTTTTGTTTGAAGGTAAAGCAAGCTTAATTCAAAACAAACGAAAGCATTTAAAAACGAATCAAAGAATGGAAACTTCTTTGGAATATTTTGAAAGATATGATATATTTTTGTCAATATATTTACCTACCTAAATATAAGTGGTTTCTTCGACGAAACAAAGAAGGACCCAGAACATCCTTATGGGTGAATCCTCTCATGCTCTAAATTATGTAGCTAGTGCATCATACCAAAAGTACTTACTCAGTTGTTGCCCTTTGGATTACTACCCAGATCCCAAAGTTTCTAGTCCTGAAGACATGTCATAGATAAACTTGTTCACTCTGTATTTGTACAGGTATATGTATATTTAAATTGGATCCCACAGATTGAGAAAATATAATATTAGAGAGAGCAGCTGCCCGTAAAAGTTAGGAGTATATAAATTGAACTTTAATGGTTTTGGTGCAGTCCATATAGGACGAACTAGTAACAAAAAAAAATAAAAAAGGTATTTTAAAAGATTATGAAGATTGAAATCACCAGAAAGCATCAAAAATATCTCTCCTTTCGAATTCTGAAGATGTCCTTTTATGTTAAAACTTGAAAATTAAGTAATCAGGTGACCAATGAACAAAAAGCGTTTCGAATTTTCTAACTCAACACATCAATATTACATATAAATTGCTACTTTGTAAAACTTTAGATGTAAAGCTTCTAAGTACAGAAAAAGGGAACCAAATATATGTAGAGTGAAAAAACTGAAGAACAAAATGAAAAATCGAGTTGAATGGTATTTAATGTTATTCATCTGTTCTTTTTCACTGTGAAAAAAAAAATATACGTAATTGAGTGTTTAATTAGAATTTACTCCATTATCAGTTGATGAAATTTTTCGTCAGAAAATTAGATTAGGAAAATTCTTACATATAATACATTTATTTACATTCCTAAGTGAAAATATTCATTTTCCGTGAATGCTACGGTCACAAATTCACTTTCAGTTTGAAATTGAACTAAAGCATCTTACGAAAAGGCCCGAAAAGTAATAAGTAAATATCGTAGGCCATAGAATATCTGGAATCCAGTTGGAATTCATTTTATATCCCCGCTTTTCCCGGAATGTCGCAGTAAATGCCAATACTCTAGGCGCCATCACGACGGATAATGTCATAACTTAGCGTAATACGAAATCGGACTGTTCTTTTTATACTCAAGACAACGTAATTTGAAACGATTTTTCACCGAGGTAGTTTTTCACACATCTGTCCGTTTAAAAAAATTATCCCGTTATTTCGGAACTATTGTTTTCTTTGTCTTCAACGTCTTCTTTCTCGATAGTATCAGTTTGCGTTTTCTCATGCTCGTCTTCGGTACTATTCGAATTTTCTTCTCTTCTTCCCAAAATCGCCCTCAAATGTGACATTTTCGTGCCTAGTATAGGCCTGGGACTGTTCGATATACTCTGTATATAACGCACTGATCTCCTAGAGTAACGTGAACATTGAGGCTCATCTGGTTTGAACAATATTGGAGAACTCTCGAAACTTCTCCTAAGAATTGTGCTATCACGACTTGGTGGCAAATAGACTGGGGCATCTGGTCGAAGTTTCGAGTTCATATAGGGTTGTTTTGCTGACGATAGATCGAATTTAAATTCGCGCTTATCAATTCTGACGTTTTTACACGGTACACTGCCGAATTGAAAATGTTGACATTTCAGGGATGAATTGATTCGAGATCGATTTTCAGAATGGAATTCAATTGAAACGAATTGATTATGATTTAGTTTTGAACGCATGTCTTTATTTCAATGCCAAAGGCTGAGAATCCGATAAAATTGATTGTAAGCAAGAGATAAACGTTTAGTTTTAGTTGATATTGAGAATTTTATATAAATGAAGAACGCAGAGAGCTTTTTAAGAAAAGAAATGAAACTATGAGGTTGTAAGGTGATGAAATTGTCCCTCAATTTTCGTGAAACTGAAGAAGACCAGCAAGTGCAAAGTTGAGATGAATAGAAACCTACTAATGCTCTTCAAATAAGTCAGAAGAGTAATTTACCTACCAATAGCTTTCGTAAGGTTGTATTATCTGTTTTCTGATACCTGCTGTTATATATTATTATTTGAAAAAATAATTGTGAAATTGTACTTATTTACGTAGCATCCAAAAGTAGAGCAGTACTTACTTCTAAATCTTCTGTGATATATGTTAAAAAGGTATTCTATCGATTCATTTCAAATATTAATTAATAAAAATCAATAATTTCCTTCTTTTCATACTCGAATAAACACTTTAAACATTTCAAAGGGCAGCAGTCAATTGCAAGTGGAACATTAGAGAAGACTTTCAGGGTGAAGGTATTTTATGAAATTTTTTTTCGGTAGTGAAACAATTTTATAGTGTGTTTTTGAAAAGCAAGTAATGAAAATTTGTCATAAATTATGATGTAAAGAAGGTTACTTGAGTTATATAAATATTTGATAAGCCAAATTGTTCGACCTTTCTCTATCTTTACATGTGCACTAATAAATAATTATAAGTTTATTAAGTATAAGTACCAACTTATATTGTCTTATTGCAACTGCATATTTGAAATCAATGTTTTAACATACGAGGGTGAGGTGAAAAGTTTCCGGCCTGTCCAAGAAAAACGATGTTAAAAATTTTTTTTGCTTTATTTTTCAACATAATCTCCATCAACACTGATACATTTCTGATAGCGGTGTTCTAATTTAGTTATACCAGTTTTAAACGTAGATTCGTCAAGCTCCTCAAAATATTTGGTTTGGTTGGCACGATTCTACTGATAAACTTATCCCAGATGTAAATGGCAAAACGTCAAATATTGATTTATAGTTTCGATGTAGATTCGTCAAGCTCCTCAAAATATTGATTTATAGTTTCGATCACTTCTTCGTTGCTCTCAAATCTTTTACCGCCAAGCCATTTTTTGAGGTTAGGAAACAGGTAATAGTCGCTGGGGGTTAAGTCTGGAGAGTAAGGAGGATGCGGCATCAATTCAAACTTCAATTCGTGGATTTGGACGTGGCAACAATCGACGAATGCGGTGGTGCGTTATCGTTTGAAAAAAAATTTTTCATCGCCAAATAAGGCGGTTTAATTTGCACGTCGTCCTTCAAACGTTGCAATAAGTCTGCGTGGTATTGACCAGTGATAATCTTACCCTTTTCAAGATAATCAATGTATATAATGCCACTCGCATACCAAAAAACAGTATTCATAACCTTGTTTGACGATAAAATTGTTTTTGCCTTCTTTGGAGTTGGTTCTCCCTTTCCAACCCACCGTTTTGACTGTTCTTTGTTTTCAGGAGTGTAGTAGTGAACCCAAGTCTCATCAACAGTTATGAATCGACGCAAAAATTCGTTTGAAAACATTAAAAATGTTTTTCCAATCAGTTTTTAATCGAGCGTTAACAAACGCGGCACCCATATTGTACACAGCTTTTCTATGCTCAAATGCTTGTGCAAAATATTTCGCACACGTTCAGCTGACATCCTAAAGGTCTCAGCTATCTCATGCACTTTCAATCTGCAGTCTTCCAATTCTATTTGATGGATTTTCTCAATCATTTCTGAAGTTGTAACCTCAACGGTCCGTCCTGAGCGAAGCTCGTCATAGGTGCCCACACGACCCATTTTGAATTCAGAAACCCAATGCATAAAGTTGAATATGATGGGGAGGAGTCTACTAGTGTTGAATCCAGCTCTTCTTTCATTTGTTTTGGTGTAAAACTTCTCAAATAGAAGTATTTCACGAAAACAACGGAAGCGTCTCGCCCAATGTGATCTCAAATGCAATCTAACGTAGCGATTGGGCTGAAACTTTACATAAAAGCTCAGTAAGAATGATGCTGTAGGACGCCTCTCCAAAAGTGTTCCTAGTGGCGCCATCTCTTGGCCAGGTCGGGAACTTCTCACTCCACCCTCGTATATACTCAGTATTATATAATATCAATTTTTATTTTACAGCACTATTTTATTACAATTTTTTTTATTAAACTTTAAACTGGATCTAAACCAAAAATGACAAAAAATGTTAAATATATTTACATGTACAAATAATGAACAATAAAAAACATTTAATTTTTCAAATAGAATGAATCTCATTTTATGATGAGATTTCGTGAAAGTTTATTGCATATTGCTTAAAATCCTTTCCAATTTGTTATTATTACTACAGGACGCTATGTATCAAGTCATACGTCAGTTTATTCTATTATAAGGTGACGTGAAATGTTTACGACAATAGAGGCGACAATTGATCTAATTTTTTTATTAAGCTTATTGGATCGGTGTTATTTTCACCGGAAATTTGTATATAAACTATTAGGATATTATATTTGTATATATGTTCATTCGAGTTTGTTCATAAACATTATTATTACATATATCATTAATTATAAGTTACACCTAGCATTAAGTACCTATATCTTTATTATTTGCTTTATACTATTTGCTATTTTATGTTAATTTAATTTTTGAGGAGTGGAAGAATGAGTAGTAAAACTCCAGGATTTGTAAGAAAGAAATTTCTCTACAATAAAGATTACTCTAAAGATTACAATAAAGATTAAAAGTGATATTCATGTTAACTAACAAACTATAAATATGAACAGAAATTTTTTGTTCATATTGGGCTACAAAATTGGTTTTTTTTTGTTTCAAAAACTTTTAATTTGTAACTGACGTATGAAAGAAATGAATTCTTTCTTTTTTTCGTAAAGAATATAGTTTCTCAGTTGAAATATTACAGGAGGAAACTTTCGAAATACAATACACCGATTTTATCGAAATTTGGAAAAGAGATTGCTAATACAGGTACTAGTTGAAAATTAATTGAATGATCCAAGAAATCAATAGCAAATAATGTCATTCAATTGAATTATACTTACCTATATAGTCCAAAATGATTCTTCTGCAGAACATTCCTAAGGATCTTAATAAATTTTAATTTCAATTTCAATAGGACTTTTTTGGAGAAACAGAAGGAAATATTCGATATTTTAAAAAATTTCGAAGCTCAAATCTTAGAGAAAAAAGAGGTAAATGTTGAGTTCAATTAAACCCATGAAAAATATTCATTGAAGCTAAAATAAATACCTGAATGTTTATAATTTGTTATGAAAATGAGAACAGAAATGAATACATTGAATGAATAATTGATAACCTAATATTTGTCTTATATTTTTTCATATATATAATTAATTCATAAAATTCCATCAATATTTAAATTATTTTTAAATTAAATTGTAGAAAGATCATTTAGATTTCCAGAAAAACATTTTTTTGGAGTTTTGGACCTGAATTTTTGTTTCAGAACGTATGTATAAATATATTATTGAATTTTCATCAGTATATATCATTTGTAAGTACAATATTAAAGAAATATGATCAATTTCCAATTTATCTCAGCTTTCTTCCCACAATTTTCTTCTGAATACCTAATTAAAAGTAATTATTTGTATAATTTGAAACAGAAAAACATTGTTCGAGCTTTCATTTCCAGTTAATAAAAAAGCTTAGGATATAAAATTTGATTAAAAATTACAATTAAACTGGCTCATTTCAAGTTGTTTAGCTTGTATTTTCTTCATTGAAATTTGTGGAATTCTTCCTAGCTTTTCTAGTAAGAATATAGAAAAATATTTGTTATTAATTATGATTTTTTTATGAAAATTTACATAGGAAAAATGAAAATTTAATACTAAAAGTACAGCCAATTTTTATTGAATTTTTCTTTAAATTCTTTATTTCACCGAGAAAAGTATTAATTTTTCCAATAAAATTGTCATTCCAAATTGTTCAGCCTGCATGTATATTCAATAAAATTTGTACAATATTTTCTAGTTTTTTTTAACATATAGCACAACATTTAATTTTCTATGATTTTTTCTATGAAAATTGAGTTATTAAAAATAAAAATTTCATCTTAAAAAATACACCCAATGTTTTTTTCTTTAAATTCTTCATCTAAATCGAGAAATATATTCACTTAAACTTAATTCAACAATTAAAAACAGCCTTAATATAATAAGCCATTCATAGAATCTAAAGGTAATCAGGGCATATCATACCATGCCTTCATGCAAAAAGGTGAAGGTGCCACCAATACATACCGACCAAACACTTCGAGAGTCAGAGGCACACTGCTCGCTGACTGCTTTACTGGACTACCAAATTGAGAGTAATTCTACTTCACACAATATTCTTGATTCCTGTTGCTTGTAGCAACGGCCGGGAACGATGCTGTCAGGGCCGTATCAACGCCAATGAGCGGGGGCAGTAACAGCATCATTACCGTGGCAATTGACTTGCCTAACGAACCGCAATAGAATATAAATTGGGCACACTTGAGCGGAAAGATCTGAAAGTTTATTAGATTGTAAAATCCACGCTTTTCAGATTAACAGGGGGAGGAGTATTAATTTTACCGCGATAGGTAAATGCCAACAGAAAGTATTTTAATTTATTCTAGAAAATTTCAAAGTTAAAACGAATATTAACAACCTAAATGTTGTGTGATAGCAATGATATGTTGTTGACAAAAATATACTTACATTTATTATGTAGATATTTAACTACGTGCCGTTATTACAGGTTATAATTTTCTTTCAACTTCAGAAGTATACTTTTTCTGGAAGCTAGCATATTATAAAAATTGTCAAGTATATTAAATTATTTTTTAGTTTAGTATTTTGTCTTTTCATTTTTGAGCGCATCCACCAATTACTATTTTTTAAACTTATATGGAGGGTTGCGTCAAAAAGGGGCAAACTTAGGCAAATAATATATGAAAGTCACTATTTAAAGAAGGGGGTAATATAAAAAACATTCAGACAAATAATCAGAATTTCTATTTTGTTGTGTTTGTCCTGATTTAAGTAGTTTAATGAATGATATATGCTGGGTAATGTTCTTTGATTACAAGCTCAATGGCCGTTCGGAACCGGCGTTAAACTGTAGGTCCACTGAATTAAAAAAAAAAGTACCTTCCGTTTAAAATCAAAGAAGTCATCATTCAAAACTGACATTTCTTGATTATTTGAATCTATAAAATGGTTATTTTCATTGTGTTTTTGTTTAGGTTTATAGGTAATTAAGTAAACTTGTTATTTACTTAATCTAAAAATTAAAATAAAATTTCACCAATTTCTACAGTGCTTGTTTACATAAAATGAAAATGACCACGAATTTTACAACACTTTGTAAACAAAAAACATTTTTTATAATATATTAGAGAAATTACCTACGACTATGATTTATTGAATTTTTGTATGAAATTTCAAATTTTTTTTCATGTAAATAGGTAATATTGATTTGTAAAGAAAACTAATTGTGTTGGAAGTGCTACTACTTATTCACAGCAACAAACTTTAATTGTTTTTCAATTTTCATCTAATTTTTACAGTTAAATTGTATCTACTCAGTATGATGTATTAGAAAAATTTTGATTTACTTTGACGATACATATTTATTCATTCAATTAATACTTTTCCGTAGAAATTAACATTAACATATTTGAACCCGAAAAATATTTCATTTGATAATTTTTCATTATTATAACATACATCGAAATACATGTTCACTCCAATTTTCAATGAAGTTCATAAGGAAAAAGACAAGTATGTGTTACAATCTAGATACCCATGACTTACAAAACCAATTGTTTGGTTTCAGTTAAAGTAAAAGACAATAATTCATCAGTATAGTGAAAATTAAAACCATATACTTATAAAATTCAATGGACGATGAATCTACTCTGTGATAGTTCATATTTAAATGAGAGGTAATAATAAAAACTTGTCTAAAAATCACTGACTGAACAATTCTTTATTCGACTAGTTTCGCCTTTTACGGCATTATCAAGAATGATTTTTTGATAATGCTGTAAAAGGCGAAACTAGTCGAATAAAGAATTGTTTAGTCAGTGATTTTTAGACAAGTGTTTATTATTACCTCTCATTCCATATACTTATGTTTAAGAAGTCTTTTTAAACTGACCTGATGCAATATATTTTTGAATCTTGAAGGATACTTTTATTTGATAATTTGAATCTATGTTTCATCTTTACTATTGCTTCTTCAGGCTGAAGTAGTCTGAAAAAGTGTGAACGAAAACATTGCTGCTATTTTACAGAAATTAAACAAAACAACATATATATATATATATATATATATATATATATATATATATATATATATATATATATATATATATATATCTGTGCATATTATATTTACTATTACATACAATTGTATACAATAATTTTCGTTTGTAATAAAAGATAGTAAATATTATAGTATATTGTATTCTGAAAATAAACATATTTGAGCTGGAAATTATTTTAAACAAGAAAGTTCATGTAAATTTTATTCACTCTTATGTACTATTAACAATATTGTTTTTTCACATTTATTAATAACTACATTAGGATTGGACAAGCTAACAAATCTATAGAATACTTATACTGGTTTATATATACTTACAATTCTCAACAAACCCGGCAGATAAAATAAATTCTATTTACAATCAATTGTGTTACATGATTTAAACTTAAATCAATTTATTTTTATAATGAACGTGAAGAAATCATTCAATTTGAAAATATTACCGTAATATTTTTAGCATACTGAAGTAACTGAGTAAAACACAGTTTGCAGAAAATGTATCGGTTTTTATTTACAAATTAAAACAATATATCCTCATCGCCTTCATCTAATAAGTTTGCAGCATACTGACCACCTTCAGTAATTCCTAACGCTGCCTTTTCTTCTTCTTGTTTCTTTCGAGCGATTCTCTTCTTGTCTTGAATCTTTTTAAGACGATAAAATTCTTCTCTTTCCAATTCATCCAATTCAGAAATGATGTAAGCCAATGTGCGCTCAATTCTGGGAATGATTACTGAAAAATTATCTAATGTTAATCAAAATTATAGAAACTATATCAGGTAATATGAATTTGTTCAATCTTAAAAGTAAGAAGAAATGTTTGTTCACTTGATTATTTGCTGAGACATTTATATCACTCAAGAAAGGTAAAAAACATCATCCAACAATTCATAAATGAACTTATTGGTTCATTTATGAATTTTGTTTTGTTCATATTAACTTATTTTTTATATTCTCATAAAATACTAATGAAAAATTATGAGACATCTAAAATAGAGTAGGATACTAGAAGTATAATACAAACAATTGAAAATAAAAGGAAGTATGTATCTTTTCTTACCATGTTCAATGGCATTAACTCTTCTGTTAGTTATTTTAATAACATCATCCAATGTAACAAATGAAGTTTGCAGTGAAGCCAATTCCACCAATAATTTAATAGCACTTTGATAGTTTTTTTTCAGTTCAGCCAATTTCTGTCCTCCTCTAGCCAATCCAGCTAATTCATATGTATCTGTACCATCTTGGTAACACTCAAAAACAGGCAATGTGACACCTTAAAAATGAAACCAAACAATGAAATATTTCATATCATTTTTCAATTATTGAATGTTCAGTTATTCTTACCAGCTACATTATCTTTCTTGGTTCTGATTTTGAGTTGGGCCTTTGTGACATTTTGTAATACCACTTGGTTGAAATCACCAGTGGCAAATTTAGCTTCAGCTAAAGAAAAAGCAGCTTCTTTCATTACTTCTCCCATGAGAGTTTTAGTCTACGACAGGAAAATCAGAAACATGATAAACTTTTGATATCTTTGCATACAAACCTCAATAATTTTTCCTAAAATCATTCTGAAACGCATTTGTAAGGCATCTGCTTTCTTTTTAAGTAAGCTGTGTCCTTTTTGAGCTCCTTTCAGTCTTGATTTCATTAACATTTGGGCTCTGTTGGAGAAAACATTGTAGAAAATATTGAAAGGACACTCCTATATTATTTAAACTGTGTTTTTCTCAAATATATGATTATATTATGTACGTGTCGTAGAAAATTCGGTATACCGAAAATTCGAATACTTACCCTCTAGAAGGAAAAATTGGTAGTCTATCTTTTCCAGACATTTTCTGCAAATTTTTTAAACTCTTCTTAAATTCAGCTCACAAGACAAGTCAGCTGACTTTGGAGAGATTGACAAATTGTGACATTTCTCAATTTACACCAGAGACAATTCAATCATTAATTTTGAACACCCGTTCTATGTTAAAACAATTAGAAAACAAGGAAAAATTAAAAAAAAACAACGATAGATTTTAATTCGATTCGTGCTGCTAAACCATTTTTTATGATTCGAAAAAACTTGGTTATTTGAAGAGAATACTGCATATGAAATATTATATGTTTAAAAATAATTATATATCTTTAATTTTATCACTCATATTAGCAGTAATCTATTGATTTTTTGAACTGAATTATCTCAAATTTGTATGATGTGACTATCATTTGCAAATTTAGTAGAAATCTTGGACTTCACTTATTTATTATGTCGAAGTTTCAAATTTTTTTATACTAATCAGAAAGTAAATGCTATCATATGTATCATTTTCCATGAAGGTACCTTGAAATATATTTCTTCAATAGTTTCGGTAGTTTATTTGAAGTTACAGTTCTCGTTAAAGTAATTTTTGAATTTTATAATTTAGGCTACTGTATGAACATATGAATATTGCGATAAGGAATATATCAAACTCAAAACCTAAATTATCGTCTTCCACTAAAATAGAACTGAAATAAAATTAAGCACTTCCACGGCCACCTTTAAATTTTAGAGTCGGCCGCGGCACTTCCCTTAACACTTCCTATGTAAAGAAACACGGTATTGTTTTCGTTTTACTGCATGTTTTTTTATACAGTTGACTTAGTAACCTAGATATGTATTTCGAATTATTTGCACTGTCAAATAAATCAGCTGTTTGGCTTTACTTTGTTTTGAAGGTGCATTATCTACATTTCATTAGATCATTCAATTTCTAATTTGAAATCAGATAATTAAGGCGATGACACCCACTTACTCCGCTGTTGTTCATACGAACATTTATAGATGCTGACTTCTATTCGGTCTTTCTAGGCTATTATTGTAATGTTTTAACATTTAAAACAATTGGATTGAAAATCTGAAATGGTATACCACGCAAGATTTGTCTACCCTCATCTTGTCATAACTATCAACATTATTTCTCTCAGTTATACCAGTGGTGAACTATTCCTGAATTTAACAGATGATTCATTTATTGATTGTGATCGGATAATAGAAAATGTTGCCCTTGATATAAATGGTCAAAATGCTAGAGTGATTTGCTTAGGCAGTTATGATGTTGATGAATCTGAAAATGTTAAATGTATAAATGGTAAATGGGTACCTAAACCTAGCTGTATACCTCGATGTTCTAGTCCTCCAAAATTAGATAATGGTAACTTAACAATTCAAGGTATTATAGATGTACAAGGCAAATATAATAAGGGAGCTCTTGCTACTTATACTTGTCATGAAGGATTTCAACTATTACCAGTTGAAAGTAATCTCAGAGTTTGTGAGAAAGGTATTTGGACAGGTGCGCCAGGGAAATGTATAATACAATCGCTACATAATAATATAGTAAGTGGATGTAGTAGACCTGCAGATGTGATGAACGGATATTTTGTATATGAAAGAAATGATTTAATGTATCCATTTGGAATAGGACAGAGATTACATTACAGTTGCAAGGCAGGATACATTTTGGAAGGAAATTCAGTCCAACTGTGTTTGGAAAATGGTTTGTGGTCGCCTAAAATTCAGCCAGTTTGTTGGAAACCTCAAATTGGTGAGTTTAAATAAGTTTTATATTAGTATTTATATTTATTTGACTAAATTATTACTTATGAAGTTTTTTCACATGTTGAAAATGGTGTGGTTGGTAAAATGGTGCATTTATGTAATGTTATTCAAGTAAGGATATATCAGATTTCATTCCATGATAAAAGCAATATTATTTTAGGGAGATTCCACCACTTTTCAAGGGTCCAATCTCTCCAAGATATATGTGGTTCTATTTCAGTATTAATCTATACAAATAAATAGGAAAAATATACAAAAAAATAGAAAGTTACAATATAATATATATACTAAGAAGAAATAAAATTTTGTTTATAATTTATTGTTCATATTTTAATATAACAATCTAAAAAATGCATTAAGCTGTTTTCTTTCTGAAAACTAAAAGTTATAAGCTAAATTACAGCCACAAAATATTTGAAAATTGTAGTATACTATTTATAGTAATTACGATGAAATTATTAACAAATAATTTGATAAGTGACATAAATCGCTCGTTTCATGGATTCATAAGTTCATATTATTCGCTCAATGATTGAAGAAATGAAGGTGGGACACCCGGGAAAATGTTCAATTTGAAATATATTTCTTTATCATAATTACAGTGGTATGTAATGCTAATGATACTGGACTTTCTAAAATGCACTTATACTTCTCGACAACAGATGGCGCCCCAATAAGTTCTGTAATTAATGAATTAATATAATGTCTAGAAAACTTCTGTGACATCTGAATATTTTGATTTCTTTGCCTATAGGTGGCGCACTATGTTTCGAATTATGTCTCCATCTTGTTCTCTATTGATTTGCCGGTCGCTATTGCTCACCTAAGTGAGCTGTAGGTTGCGTAGAAGTTGTTAGTCCAAAAATGTTATAATAAAGTTATTTCAGTTTATTAAATCGAAGTGAAGTTTGTGTATTACTCACAGAATGGCAGGACAAACTATCAATGATCGTCTTTTAGCTGCTAAACATAGTATAGCTGGTCAAGGTTTGGCCAAATCCGTTTGTAAAGCGACAACCGAAGAACTTCTTGGCCCAAAGAAAAAGCATTTGGATTACCTCGTGCATTGTACAAATGAACCTAATGTATCCATTCCTCAGATGGCAAATTTATTGATTGAACGATCTCAAAATACTAGTTGGATTGTAGTATTTAAGGCATTGATAACAACTCATCATCTCATGTGTTATGGTAATGAAAGATTTACTCAATATTTAGCTTCTAGTAATGTATCATTTCAACTATCGAGCTTTGTGGATAAAACAGGCGTTCAGAGTGCAGTGGGAGCTCGTACTGGTTATGATATGTCACCATTCATTAGACGTTATGCAAGATATTTGAACGAGAAAGCTTTATCATACAGAGTTATTGCTTTCGATTTCTGTAAAGTTAAACGTGGTAAAGAGGAGGGAACATTACGCTCATTGAACTCTGAAAATCTTCTCAAAACTTTACCTATCTTACAGGGTCAGTTGGATGCATTACTGGAATTTGATTGTACACCCAATGATCTCACTAATGGTGTTATAAATATGTGTTTCATGCTATTGTTTAGAGATCTCATCAGATTGTTTGCTTGTTACAATGATGGAATAATAAATTTATTAGAGAAGTATTTTGAAATGAACAGAAAGCAATGCAGGGAAGCTCTAGATCTTTATAAAAAATTCCTTATCAGGATGGATAGGGTTGCTGAATTTCTAAAAGTTGCTGAGAATATAGGCATTGATAAGGGAGATATTCCAGATCTCACCCGAGCTCCTAATAGTTTACTGGAAGCTCTAGAATCTCATTTAATTTCAATGGAAGGTAATACTCCGACAGCAGTTAGTCATCAGAAAAGTTTAAAATCTGGTGTATCAGCTTTGTCTAATACTACTAATGCTTTTGCATCTGTTGATGATTCTTTTAAACAAGCCGCAGTTGCTGAAGAGGAAGCAGCTCTAAATCAGTACCGTGCTAATGTGGGTTCTCCATCTGCTTCTCAAACTAATCCTTTCTTGAGTGAAGAACCAACAGTGGTTAAAACAGATCCAATTTTAGATCTTTTTGCCCCTGACACGGCCCCAAGCTTCGCGGCGCCACCAACTCAAAATCAGTCAAATGCATTAGAGGACCTATTGTCTTTGGGTGGCAATCCATTTGCAGATGTATTCACATCTAACCCTGCCAATTTGAACACGGAAAAAGAAAATATATTTGATTGTGGTCTAAGCCAAACAACTCATTCAACTGCGTCAAGTTTTATGTTTGCACATGACTTCAAGACTCAGAGTCAGGCTCCTTTTGGAGGCTCGACACAAACAACTTACTCCTCTTCACCTTTACAGACGAGCATATTGAATACTTCTGGACCATCAGTGTTTGATTCGAAAGATTTATTAGATTCTGTGGCTATTCCTTCTTATCAAGTCAGCCAACAACCAGCTGCTCCACCTCAAAGACCAACACAACCGGCCAAATTGCTAACAGGAGACTTGGAATCAAGCTTGACTTCTCTTGTTGAAAATCTAACGATGGATTCTGGACCTAGATCTAATCAATGGAATTCACCAAAAAATCAACCTAAAGTTGCTTCTGGTGGGTGGCAGCCACAGCCTATGGCTGCTACAAATGCAGCAAGTTATAGACCTATGTCTCAACCAATGATGGGTCAAACTATGTCAGGACAGCCTATGATGGGCCAATGTAATTTTGGTCAGCCAATGCAGTATACCAATCCAACTCAACAACAAAACATAATGAATAGCCCGAAAACTGGAAATGCACAAGCCCAATTTGACAACTTTGATCCATTTGGATCATTGTAAATACGTTGATTGATATATTTGTGATGTTCATTTTGAAATTTACCAAAGAAAACATAATTGTTGGAAATTTACTAACTAATCAATGTACAACATTTAAAGTTATTTGAATTATAAGTACCAAACTATTGAAGCTTAAAACATATTTGCCCTTTAGATATTATGCGTGTATTTTTTATAATTACTCAATGTTATTTTTCAAATTTGGTGCTTTTTGTTATGAAGATACTCATAGTTATTTTTATTGATTTTATTTATAAGTATATTTTATTTCAACTTTATTTTTTATTGTGGAATTGCTAACTTTATTTGAATAGCTAATATATATATGTTATCAAGTCTCTCATACGAAACTAGTCTTTATAAATTATTTTTATTGTACTGTGTTATGTTCCTTTATATATATGTATATTTATTTACTGCTTATTTATATTGATTTTGATGATATTTGAGATATAGTATATTGTGCATAGGTTCAAATTAATTGTGATATAACGTCAGTATGCCCTGAAAGATTGATGGAAAGTAGAAAAATTTAAAAAATTGTAACAGATAAATTGGCACTCAGTTCACTCTAACATTCCTACTGAAGTGTTGTTAGATATGAAAATTTGTAAAACCTTAATTAGTATCGATGGCCATGACTTAGTTTTATAGCTACTTTAGTTTATATTTTAGCAGAATTATTGTAATTTAAAAACCATATGACAATATAAACTTGGGAGAGCTGTTGAATATAAATAAAATGCTTTAGTGTCATACAGTTTCTTCAGTTTTCCATTATTTCTTTTCCTCCCCACAACCTATCATTGCAATATTTATATATGTTGACTTTATTTAAATATTTGATACAAATGCATAAATGTTTTAATTGATATACTAAAAGTAGAGTATTGTTAAAGAAATCTAGGATGAAGAGGGTTCAAAATTTTCAAATAATTGTTATGAAATGTGAAATATTTTACAGTTGAATTTTTAAAAAATAATTAAATTATTGTCAACTTATCTGAGTAAATATGTTGGCAGAGTTGGTTGAGTAAAGAGTTGATAGAGGTTTAAATAATTCCATAAGATCAATATATGCATCTTAATTGATTGAAAAAGGTAATAGTCATTTGATTTCATTGTTTAATACCCAGGTTATGTTAATATTGATTTTTTATTCAAGTATTGATGAATATAGTAAAGATTTACAATTTAAATGAAATTGTTTAAAATAATTTCTTTGCTTCTTGATTACCTTCTTTAGATATTAAATAGTAAAAATTGATGGTGTGTATTTGATAGAATATTAAAAATATATAGTAAGTATAATTTACCAACAAGTAGTAAATATTATTTTAAAATATAAATAGGGGATGTGAAATTTCTCAATTTCTCCATTTGTTGAAATGAAAACTAACACAAATATTTGATATTTAAATGTTATTCACTTCATTCGATCCATGTTATAAATGATAAATATTTATATCAGATAGATTTAAAAGCTTTCCTTCTTGGTTTTTGTCAATTCAATTTCATTGTTGTGGTAGTAATAAATGTTTTAATATCTACTTAGGTCATTATGACGACTCGAAAAATGATAACAACTTGAATATCTTAGTGCTATTTCTATTATTTCTTTACCAATTTAATATCCAGGGTAACAATTCAGTTATTCTGAATTTTATTGACGGGGTACGAACTCATTTGTTGCAGTATCAATTTGATCGGTAACGTTCTAATTCAATTTGATTACCACAACTTTATTTCTAATAGTGATCGGTTCGTTTAGGTTGTCACACAAAATTTAATATGAGTTTAATTAAAGAATTAAATTAAACCAATTTAATGCTTAAATTTTATATAGTTATTGCTAGGGGGGTCTTGTCCTCAAAAACTTACAAGCGTGAATAAATTATTGGTACATCCAATTTACGCATATATATGGTTTTCGTAATTTGGATGCTATTGCAGTGTACCCTAATAAGTACACAAGCCCTATAATTAAAGGCTAATAATTCTTATGCGAAATGGTCAACTGTTATCGAAAACTTGATTTACTGCGGCCCATAATATAGTAAAAGATCATTATTGCAAGGGACGTTTTCCAAACTGGCATTTAACTAATTTGAAATCTTGATCGTCCTATCTAGTTGTGGGCAATGTGGGGTCTTCTATATGTAATGTATTAATTTGGATAATTTGATATATTATGACAAGTTTGACCGCAATCATATCTAGTTGCAAATAGGGATGTGGCATTCGGCTTCCGTAAAGAGTATTGCAACATCGGATTTCGTTTGCTCAATGACATCATCAGTTCATAATATTTGTCTATGTAACACAGTGAAACGTTAAACGAAATTGGTGGCAGGTTGGCAATTTAACGGTGTTTCTAGTGGTGTTACAACTGAAAAATTGTGGAATACATCCATATTTATTGATTACTTCATGGTTGGTTAGAAATTTGAGAGCTGCTGCTGTTTTATCTACATATATTCAATGGGTGACATTAATTTGTTCCAGAATACGAATTCTTTCTTGTTAACCGAGATCAAAGGTTAGATTTTTGTGTAAATCGAGATATGCAGAGTTTTAAAATGATCCTACTTATTTCGCTCTTTAATTTTAAATAAACTCCAATTGGGTTTTGAATTAATTGAAATAATAGTTCAGGAAAAAAAATGGATATGTTAATAATATTATAAGAATAGAATAGGAAAGGAAACAACTGTTTCCAGATTTATATATGCTCTTTTAAAAAAAAATTATGCAACTGTGACCTACGTTTCGCGATTACAATGGCTTCTTTGGAGCGACGTTTTGGGTGTAACGATTGTAAATTTTTCAAATAAACTTGTGTGAATGTAGGTATCATTTTTTTCTTGACTGGCGTCAAATTTTTCTATTACTTTCACAATATCACTCTTATAATACGAACAGTATTGGCCCGTGAACATTTCACTGCGTTACACCATGCTCAGTTCTTCTTGTAGTAGAAATGTTAACTTATTTAGTTATTAATTGGTATTTTATTAACTTAGCTTCGATCATTTATGTATTCTCTAGAGTATTTTCATCTAATTTCAGCTGGAATATTGTCAGTGATAATGCCAAAGATCTATTGTAAGTTTTGACATCTTCTGAAGCATTTATATTGTTGATATTTTGTCACTTCATTCATGTGTTCATTGTTTTCATTCGGTGTCGATGAAGATGACTGAATGAAATAGTCGAAACGCGGGCATGGTTGAAATAGCAGTGGTTTAATTTCGTGAAGATTTCAAATGAGGTAATTACTATCAGCCAGAAGTTATCTACAGGAAAATAATTCATGCTAAAGTCCATGTAACTTGTTCAATTTCAAAGTTTCACATATTCTTCTAAAATAAGGTAGATAATGCTTGAAGTATTGAAGAGGTAGAAAATAGGCATTTGGAAATTACTTTTTATATTTCTAACCTTATTTGTCATCGACTTTTATCAGATAAAATACATTTCAATCTCGTAATTTCTGATTACTTTTCCTTATTTTCAACTAGTAGAACGTTTGGCCATTGGAAATCAAAATATTGGACGATTTAGTTTTTTAATAGTTAAAGTTAATGAACTTTACATATTCAAAAAGGTTTTGAATATGTAAAGTTTATGTAAAGTAATGTATTTTTAGTTTGCCTGCATTAAATATAATTCTTAGAATAATTATTTTATTGTTAAGATTATCTGGGTAGTTCCAGAAGCTATAAAAGTCTCATAATAGCCGGACGGTATTTCATTGTCGTCTGCAACGTTGTGTTGACTCTTCCCAAATGTTTTGGGTGTATAAAACGTTTACGAAACTGTGTTTCGTGTTTTATATATTAATTTTTTATATATCTCTTCAAGTACTTTCATCTTTAACTTGAACTACGCCGTTGTGACGATATGCAATAACCTTGAAACATATGTAAACGGCTGTTCGGCAGATATAACCTTAAAAAAAAAAAAAAAAATGTGTAGGTTTTCAACGTAAGTTTGTTCTTTTACTTAATTTTAGTTTGCCTGCATTAAATATAATTCTTAGAATAATTATTTTTTTGAATATGTGTTTTTCGATTTTAATCTGCTCTGAATGTGATGATATGGACAATCAGTTCCTGATCAGCTAGGAGTAGCAATAATTTAGACGCTCTTTCTTCTTGCTCTCGTTACTCAAAGTTGACTCATGTCTTATAGCGTTTTAATGCGAACCGTCGTGTCGAACACGCGCCGCCAGAAAACCTTTGATTTTACCGACGCCATAACTGAGATACATTTGCGACGTGGGAGGCCTCCAAATATTCGTCATTAATATTCTTATGTTCGATGTGTTCTTGTTACTTGCCTTGTACGTTTTGAATTATACGCGGGGCGTTTTCATAAACTCGGCGGTCGCGTTTGATGCCTCCCCGAAGACTCTAATGTGTGTACATAATGAAACATTGACTTCATTCTCACAATATATCTACAGGCAAGGAAATTAACGCGCGACGTTCGTTTCGAAGTACTGTTCATCTTCAGTTGCTAACTAAATACTAGCAGAGTTGAAAATTTCTATGTATAATCGAAGTTATTTATAAAGAAGAACAGTAGGATCACAGAATATTAGAATAAACAGAGGCACGACCACCTTTACTATAGGCCATGAAGAGCGTAGTCCCTCGGTGTTGCCAAATTGTGTTTAGTTGTATACTATCCTAGTCGTATGTTCCAAGCTTTCGAGCATTATTTTAACTATTTTTGTATATTGTGAACAAACAATGAATATTATTAGTAATTATAATATATAGAATATTATATTGGGTATTGTGAGCACATATTTCAGTAACAGAAAACTGTAAAACATTTATTATTGCAAGAAAACATCGATGTTTTCGATAAAACCCCACTGCGTAAAAAAAACCTCTATTAGTCAGTGGGATTAATTTACATGAAAAGTTGCCTAACCAAATTTATTGAATTATTTGAAAGAATAGGAACCTTGAAAGAAACGCTGTAGGAATTAGTCAAATTGAATAGTTTACTAAGTTTTATAATAGTTTAATAGTTTATAAGAATATTGAAGTATAAATAAATATTATATTTCTGATTAGCGCAACCAATAAACTACTTTATGAAAGTATTGAGCTTTCTTCGTTTATTTTTTGATTCAGTTTTCTCGTGTCCGGCTTCATTATTTTTTCTGTCTAATCATTCAATAAGATATTCGAGAAAATGGAACACAGCATGTTCAGAATATTTTTATTGTCTTCATCACATAAACAGCAACAACAAAAATCTTTAAGGACTCATCCAATGACACTCTTAAAATAATGAGATTACACAAAATTGCTTTCTGGTGTATATTATACAAAAAGGCACGTTCAACAGAAATACCATTAATAATTATGGAATAAATATGGAACACATGTGAAATAAGACATTTTAAATTAAATCTGTAGGTATATTCAGTCCTCCCCGTTGCAAATAATTAAAATATTATCAATAATAAATAAAATCATAGCTTCCAAAAATTCTGTTTTGAGGAAAGTTTGGATTTTGAAAGAATGTGTTATCGTTTGTTAGATTTGTGAATAGCGATCTGTTTATTCGATGGTTGTCGGTAATAAATAGGTTAGAAAATATACTTATTACTATAAATAAACTCATCTATCCCAAGCTTGAAACTTACTGAATCATTTACGGAATACCTATCCTCTACTTTATATTCCACAAACAAATTATTTGTAAGTAATCCGTACTCAAAACACAACACAAATTCGAGTCTATTAAATCGGTACACACAAAACACTTCGTTTTTATAATTTGATGTTATATTATCCACAAACTATCAACACTAGCACGTAAATAACACTATAGAAAATTGATGAATGAAGGATTAGAACTGAAATCGTAAAATACTCAACTTCAAACTACGAAAGTCTTGAACAACACAAAATTGATTTCGTTTCACTGATATTTGTAAACAAACTAAAACTTCGTTTTTTAGTGTTTGATGTTGAGATTTCAACAAATTATCAACATCAACACTTGTAATACACTGTACACTATTGAAAAATGTAGAATTTATACCAATTACTCTTAAAATACCAAAAATTATTTAACTTCAAACTGCGAAAGTTTTGGGAAGCGTCCTGTTTGCTTTAGTATATCAGTACAAGAAATGGCGGCAATATTAGGCAACCTTATGACATATGTCAGATATTCATTTCCCGGCCTGTAGTAAAGGTGGTAGTGACAGAGGCTTCAAGTAGACTATGATGTTTATTAAGTAAGAAGTCGTTACCAAGAGTTGACAGCATATTGACAGAAAGAGGTGGTGAATTTGTTACGATTTCAGGAAATTTATTGCTGCACATTTCCATGAACCTAATATTCTAGACTAGCCAATCTTTCTTATTTTTGACGAATGTGTAATGAATATCAGCCTAAAATGTATAATTTGTATTGACTTTAAATTATGTTTGCAATTTTTGAAAATTTTATGCCAAATGCTACAACCTAAATCCAAGTTTCTCTTTACCAAAACGTCGGTTATTATAAAAGTTTTTACGCCAAAATTTCTAGTGTCGGTATTTATAAAATCATAGTACCTGAATCATCCAATGTTATATTCAGTTCTTGCCTATTCTCTTGGGAAAAATACCTTATCGAATTTCATCGAATCTGAAAGAACCTCAACCATCTATGTTTAAATAAGAATTGTTATCTCCATCTTTGATGTTCGTTTATCTATTCATTTCCCATAGCACACTGCCTAGTTTATCTCAACCGAATTGAGGTTATGCTAAGATGGTTTAAAAATTTCAAATGAATCAGTATATTTAATCTTGGTAGTGAGATGGCGTTATTTGACATTGTGCACCGATCATCATCGCCGCTGCTTGTTGATACGATCGGCGCAGGCCAGGACAATTAGGTTGTACGTTTGTTAGATGACAGATTCTATGGACTATTCGTTTTCATCATATCGTTTTGTTAGATTCATCTATGGTGACTTTGAAATAAGCAACTCTATTATGGGGATTTATACCGTGTTTAAAGATCAAACAATTGATGAATCGAACGTATTTTCAATAACTAATATAAAAACACAATTATTTTTTCTTGTTTTTTTAGTTCGACTGGAATTATGTATTTTATTAACTATGTATTCATTTTGAAATATGTATTAAGTAGTAGAGTATTTGTGTCAAATTTTGATTTCTTTCTGCAATTAAATTAATTTCTTGTAAATGATTGAATTCGTTATGTTTGTGTAGTCATTCGATATAAAAATTACTTTATTATTTCCACTATATTTCGTTGCTTTTGGCCTAAGTATAGATGATTCGTTAAAAAATATTTATGAGGAACAAGTTCATTGTTTTAATTATTTTTTTATTAGGTAACTACATCTAGTACATTAAACAGAAATTTATTGAATATAAAACAATTCGGCAGGTTTTTGATTGAAATAAATTTGTTTCAGCAATACAAAATTCTTGTTTGTGTCATATAATACGAAAAATAGAGCTAAATTCCATTGAAATTGTACAATTCATTCTTTAATAAGAGATAATTTTATTCTGTATGACAGAATAAATTAAATTCTGTGGTACAGAAACAGAAAAATCATTCTGTATGTCAGAATAATTTGAATTCTGCCTTGCAGAAACAGAAATTTATACTGTGTGACATAATGAATTTCTGTGTTTCCTTACAAAGATTACAAAATTACAAAGTGTTTATAATTTAGGATGTTCCGTTCTCTATATTTGTAAATTAACTCCGCAGGTTAGTTTTAATGATCAATTCTCGAATTTCCAATATTTTTCCTTAAGAAACATATTCTTCCATATGGCAAGTTAAAGCTCAATCCGCACTTGCGGTTTTATCTCGTGTTTCAGATCCAGTAGAGGATTTACCTTGCGGTAGATCCCCGGATGTGCCCTTCAGCTCTACTTTGGTTGTAGAGGGAAAGAAAACGGCACATTCCGCTTCACCTGGGACAGTAATAGAGATAAACTGCAGGCCCGTCATTCGAAATTTTGAACGTGTAGACCTCTGTAAGCCTACTAGGTTAAATTGTTCCGGTGGAAAATGGAACGGTGTACCGCCTGTGTGTGGTGAGTAAAGACCTTAACACTTAAAACCTAAAGGCACTTTTTTTTAACAGTTGTATTTAGTTGCGTTGTCTTGATATGTAATATGGTTATACGTTTTATTCGTTCCTAGGTTCTACAAGGAGGTGTTCCTTACCACCTACTGTACCCCACGCAAAGATATCAGTACTAGCTGGGTGTAAAACGTCAGCCGGATTTTCAGTGAAGTCGGAGGTGTCGTATCAGTGTACGACCGACTATTTTCTAGAAGGAAATGGGGCTCTAACATGCTCAGAAGATGGCTTTTGGTATCCTACGATTCCTCCGAATTGCCTACGAGTAGAAACTAGTTATTACGGTAATTAATTAGCGTACTAATAAAACTACCCTCTCGTCAAAAAAGTGAGTTCAGAAAGGAACACGTGTCAAAGATTTCAGTGGTTTTTCAAAACTGTCCGGATATACCTACATTGTAATTGTTGTGATGTCGTTGTTAAAGCTTACTCCAAAAAACGTAATTTTATTCAATATATTTTATTTATAGTACAAAACATGTTGAGTAGGTAATCAATTTATTTACATATGAAAGCACATATATGAAATTACTTGAAGAAAAATTTTTTGTTTCAAAATGGCGGTCCTGAAAATGGCTGCTGAAACTCATCTGAATCTGAGATGAATGACATCATTTCTTGAAAAAGAATTATCTGAAAGCAAAAACAAAACGGTTTCTGTATCGAATTGGCTATGACTTCAAGTAGAATGAAACATTTTCAATGAAAAAAACAAAATGACGGAATTTTGAATTTTTTTTACCCTTTTTTTCACTTTTATTTGTTTATAACTTTTTAAAATAATAATGAGTATTTCTGGTTCTGCTTGAGGCCATGGCCAGACATCTAGAGAGTAAAATGCCGTTCGGTTCATATCGATAAGTGCAATAGTTTTGAAATGAGAGTGTAATTCATGCGAAAAAACGTGGTTCGGAGAAAAATCAGTTCAAAGTTTTATTTGTGAAAAATTGTAAAAAAAGTGAATTTTACTCACATATCAATTCCAGCTTCATACACAACTCCTTCCTGGTCTTCGTAAGCATCATTCTGAAGATTTCTTGCATTTCTCAAAGCAGTTCAACAAAATAACAAGACAATAACAATAAAACAAAGAACAAAACAATAAGACGACCCGAAGGCATGCTGCATCTGCCGCTACCGAAGGCGT
Organism: Henosepilachna vigintioctopunctata; assembly: GCA_030704895.1. Lineage (NCBI taxonomy): Eukaryota > Metazoa > Arthropoda > Insecta > Coleoptera > Coccinellidae > Henosepilachna > Henosepilachna vigintioctopunctata. Next base: position 1,326,210 of record JARQZJ010000034.1, read on the forward strand.
TCGAGCGGCCGGATTTTGACTAATTCTATACTATTTCTACGAGTATATAGTAGCAATTTATGTAAAAAAATTTCGATTTTTCAAAATTGTTTGGAGTAAGCTGGCCTTAATCATTTATTGAAGAACGAATTGAAAAAAATTGGGGACCTCTCAAAAGAATGTCTGTCTGTTATATTTGCCTACTTGGCGCTGGGTAATCTCGGTCCCCGGTAACCCGGAAGCAGATCGTGTGCGATAATTTTACAATAATGGTAATTGTGTGACCTTAGAGTGCAGGAAATTAGGCAATTTTCGATGTTTTCGTTACTTAAATGACATCCAAAGATAAATTCTCATTCGAAAAGGGGTAAACAAATTTTGGACCTCTATAACCTTTGAAAACTAGAATCGTGCCAACTCAGTCATCGAAAACGGTAGAAAATTTTGAAATAACAATTATTCTGTTCGTAGGGATTCCAACATTTTACTTCAGAAGTGTATAATTGTTTATAAACTGTTAGATTTGTCCCTGGTTATCTGATCTCTGTCACTTTTCACCTTATCCGGTCCACTTCCATCTTATCTGGTCACCATTCAGTCCTTATTCAATCTCTATGTACTTTTTTCTATGGGACAACTTAAATCTAAAGTCACAACAATAATAAAAGACACGGAGGTTTCGCTTATCTCTTGGTGGAACATTATGTTGAAAACAATAAATTAAAATTAACACTCTTGACTTAAGTTTCACTGAATACATTAAAAACTACATATGTTTCGGGTAGTTAACCCATTATCAAGAGTATATAATATTACTGAAACTATTTGAGTGATATTATACACTCTTGATAATGGGTTCACCACCCGAAACATATGTAGAGTTTTTAATATATTCTGTGAAACTTAAGTCAAGTGTGTTAATTTTAATTCATTGTTTTTCACAACACTAAACGTACTTTTCTCTCGAAATTGAAAGATAATATCTGTTTTTGACAACTTCAGAGCTTCATTCTGAGAGTGGACAGGTAATTTTTGAGAAAGAAATCTCCAATTACTGTATGTTGATAACCAAACACATTCTTTTCAATAGATCTTACGTTTTGAATTATCTCTTCAAAACTTTAAGACGTCAATTCCAATTTTTTTGAAAAATGGTTTATGTTAGGTAAGATTTTGTTCAATAACATCCACTTTGAATAACGTTATAGAGATTTAAAGAAAAATACGAACAGAATCGTTATAATGCCGTTCTTTTTACCATTCCAGAGGATCTGAATAGTCTTAATTCGTTCATGGTATCCATGGCGACGGGTGCTGGTGTACTGAGTCTATTGCTAGTCATTTGTTTGCTGGTGCTGTTCAGACGTAAGAGACAATTAGAGAGGGCGCTGTCTGTCTCGCCGACTGAGCAACGTCAAGATATGGGTGATCACGCAATTCTTTTGCACCAACCAGACAGACTGGCTCTGATTGCGTTTGCAGATGGCATCCAGGGGCAGAGGGTAATAAAATTATTTATATATTCACCATTTCATTATATTTTTATATCGTATAAATCAAGAAATTTAAATGTCTCTCTCTGTTTATTTGTATTTTTTATTCGTTCTTCGTACTTTTTTCAAATATCCATTCGTACTTTTGAACAACCCCAGTACTTTTTTCGGAGAATTTATCAAATATGGAATATTGAAATTATTTGCGAAAAATTCGGTTTATTCGGCTAGGAAATTTACTTGTGTGTTTGTATTTTGTTTTTCGTAAAAACATAGTTATACTCGTATATTTACTATTTTTCACTAATTAGCAAAAATTTATTCGATAAATCAACGAATCTAAATGTCTCTGTTTATTCATATAATTCTCAGTTCCGAATGCAATAATTATTTTATAGTGAAATTTTATTTATATAAAGATTGTACCTGCATGTATGAAGTTATTTTTATTTTCTTTCTGAAAAGTTTTCCCTTCCAGGTTTTGGAGGTCTTCTACAGTTTCCAGGTTACTTTTATTAAAAGGGTTAGCTCAATTTTTGATTTAATTTCCTTTTTATCAAAATCTAAAATAATATCTGTCCACAAAAATTCCATAGTATTCATCATTCGATTGATATGCTAGGTGATATTTAACAATAGTTGCTTTTTTCCATTCGCTATTCGTAGTTTTCTCTAATGTTCATTCGTACTTTTCGAGCAACCCCCGTACTTTCGGCGAATTCATGAAATATAGAATATTGAAAGTAATCATGAAATAATTCCTTTATTGAACTAAGAAATTTACTGGCGGTTCTAATTACGTATTTTATTTTTCAAACAAGCATTTTTCAGAGAATTTCTGAAATAGAGTTTTTAGGAACGGTTTGGAATTGCGTAAAAAACCGCCGTCGCGTATTGCTCCACGCACAGAAGCGACTGCCTCAACGTCGCACATACCTAATGAGCAATTAGAATAAGTCGACCCTGATATATTGGACGACTTCCATTTAGGGAAGGAGTTTACCTAGATAATATTTTGCAATTTGCCGTAATAATCGAGGGAAGATGAATCATTTCGTTTTCTATGACCCCTTTCGCTCGATGTTCTTAATTATCGGTAGATACCGCTCCGACCGAGATTCGGAACTGAAATTATTTCGAATAACGAGTATTGTCGGGTGTTGCGGTAATAATCGCTGGTGATTAACATAATTTCAGAAAAATTTTACTAATATATATAAATTGGATGGAATAAATACGTTCAAACTGGGCGGTTTTTAATGATATTAATTTTGAAATTTACGTAAAATTTCACTTTCACCTATATCGGTTTTCTCGGATTTTGCGTTACTTTTAATGAATACCCTTATTTGTTATACCATGATGGTGAAAAGTAACAGTTTGTTACATCGCAATTCGGTTAACTTTTTTACCGATGATGTTTAAAAATAAAGTTTTTGACCCAAATACCCAAAAGAATTGAAAATTGGGTGTCCATTTTTCCTTCTGCGATATTTCTCAATTTACATATATTAATTCGTAAATAAGCTTTATTAATATCCTCCGCAACATTTATTTTATCGAATTATATCAAGTGATAGGTAATTTTTTTTCTTATTTAATTATATAAGTTTTTCTTGTCATGGTTACGTAGATTTTTGATGTCAAATCGTCAACATTAACATAGATGGTGACAGAAAGGACTGGTGAACGCAACTCCATGATACAGAAATATAAGTCGGTTATGTTTTGTACTTTTTCGATATTCTCCCCCATTAAAAATGAAGGCGTTGTTTCTTTTTTGAAATATTTCAATTTCAGACAACATATATATATTCAAAATAACTTTGAAACAAGACTTTATTCATCCTACTTTCAGTTTTTTAATGTCTTCGACATCTTAGGATACTAATGACTTTTTAACAAGTTCATCTGTCTGTTTGATAAGCCGAAAACTTCTCGAACGGCCCTCGTAATTGTAGGGTTCATGAAAAACATCGTTTTTTTTATTGGAGTTGAATGAAAAATACTATCAGTCGGTGAAAAAATTATTTACCTTTTCAATTAATGAATTGTATTTCTAATTCATCAAATATCAAGCTTGAAAATACCATTGAATAAGTAAACAATTACTAAATTTTGTTAATGAAATTGAAGAGAATATATTAAAAGGAAAACTACAGGGAACATCTCTGAAAAAGATTGTCTTTCTGAATTAAAGATTGTCTTTCTGCATTGGAACTTGACAGAATGTGGTTTGTGTCATTTCTGAACCTAGAATTGTCAAACAATCTATTGTAAAAATTGTAAAAACTGATCTATTTTCATTTAAAAGAAGAAATATTGATATTATCTCTTCTATTATTTAAAAACTCAAAACCGCATTTGTTTTTTCAGTTCCAAAAGTGGGTTTTTCAAATGGAGACCGTTTGCGTCTATCTCTTAGATCTTCCTTCCGCCGTCAGATAGCGCTAGGGGATCCCGGGCGCCCCCTAGTCACGTTCCAACGTTACAAAATCGCGTAAGCGCCGACGCCGATTGCATTCGATTGAACTAATTGCAATTTATTGTTGACCGGATTTATTTTAATTGAATTCCAATCGTTGACTATTTTTGCCCCTTAATTACCTGATTAGCATCCGGCCGCCCGTCGAAGGCGCTCGGCCGATTTACGACAAGGTGCCCTGGACCTTGATCCGAATTTTCGTCGAGCTTTTCTCCCGATAACGGAATTGTTTGTCGATGAAAACGTCGTCTAATTGCGTGCTTGTTGACCTGAATGCTAATTTTTGCGTTTTAAATTCGTTTCGGTGGTTTTGGTGTTCATCAGGCGTGGTCTGGGTCGAAGTGGACATTTTCGTTATATACGAGGGTTGGCAGTTTTGTTTCTGGCCTTGAATGGTTTCGTGTTATCTTGTGTTTCTTTGAAGGAGTTGAGGGTTAGACTAATAATGGCTGGAGAAATGGGGGTAATGATTGAAGATCACCTTTTTATGTGATATGACCCCGATTGGACAGTCTCCCTCCAAGTTGAACACTGGCTACGCTACTGTGTTGATATTATTAGTAATTCCTTGTCGGGTTTTGTTCCTACTTCGGAACATTTCTATGTATTTCTTAGCCTTAGAAGCGGATATAATTGAACAGTGACTGTGGGAACGCTGATAAAATTAAGATTCAACAAAAAAAGGTCGTACAAGGAATTATAGATAAGCTTTAAAGTTGAGATTAACAGTTTCTGCCGGTAATTACAGTACGCAAAAACTATCGAATTAATTAAGACGCGGTTGGTTCTCACTGTTGAATTCCAGCCAGAATGGAACAGAAATTGAAATATGGCATTTCGACGCCTGCAGTAAGTGAAGAGAAGTGGAAAAATAAATATTTATACCTGAGGAAAAAGACGAGAGTGTCTCGAATACGTTGTTTGTGATAGTAAATGATGTGGATGATTGTTTCGTCTTAATCTCCACATAATTGGTTTTTGATTATACGCGTTGAATTTAAATCGTCGAGTTTAATTCGTCGTTTGAATCAGAATGGGCGTTTTGAAAAATAATTTAGAATGGCTGACAATTTACGACAATCGCATTAACAATTAATTTATGAATTGAGAGTCTTAGAATTGGTATTTATTTTGTGACGATGTCAATACGACCACTATGTACAGGGGTTGTTCGGAAAAAGTTGTTCAAGTGAAGTAACATTTTATTTGCAGACAAATATTTTAGATTGTATATCTCTTACTCGCAAGCATCATTTGAAAAAGCTACAGTGTTAGCGTAACGTAACACTTCGGAAGAAATAGTGGTAATTAGACTCTGACAAATATTTATTATTGGTCGCCAATATATATTTTCCCCCTACATATACCTATTTAATATAATATTTTCGTTAGAGTTTTTTTATAAAACACTTTATGTTTACACATTTTAGACTTGAGGGGTACGCATTTCTCTTCGAAATCTGTCTGTACCACTGTTCTGTCAAGAAAATTTTCACTTTTGGAGAAAGAAAAAACTCAATGAAAAGTCACAAAAATGTCACAACATAATTATTATTTTTGGAATGAAAGTGGATGGTTTTTCTTATGTTGCTGAAATACTGGGGCGTATAGGATAAGCATCGTTTTTAACAAATTTTCTGTCTTCTATGAAAAGACTCATAAAATACTGTTAAAAAATAATGTACGTAAAAGACAGTATTTCAAATTCGTTGATTTTATTCATCAAACAACATTAAATTCAGATATTTGGTTATTATTCATCATTATTTTCTGTAATTGGGTATTATACCTATTCAGAATAAAGAACCTGTTATTATTATTATTATTATAATAGGTATACGACACAATATCAAAATCGATACAAAAAGTTATATATTAAATTAAATTAAACACTTGGCTTGATGTTTCACGATTATAATTAACAATATCAATTCGTCAACATGTTTCGTGCGTGAGCTCATCTTCAAGACTAAACTACAATAAGGATAACTGCTTAAACATGTTGACTATTTGATATTGTGCAATATAATCGTGAAACATTAAGCCAAATGTTTAATTTAATATTTAATTAGGTTTCGCCAAGAGTTAAGCGAGAATTCAATCTCAGTCACAAAAAGTTATATGAAAGAAAATAGAGAAGAAACGCCCCTTCTTCTTGAAGAGACTTTCACTCATATATATGTGGGAGGTAAGGTAGAAAATTCACTAACTCGCAGTATTATAATGACATATGACAGTTGGAGTCGAGTGTCGGCAAAACTGACTCACATTTTCTTGCCATTTAACCCACAACAAAAGGCTGAGATGAGTATTTCAGACCTATTACTATCAATTTCAGAAAACTATAACAATAAGTTCTTTATTCTCAACAGGTATAATACCAAAATAAATTCAATGGACGATGAATCAACTCAGTGATAGTTCATATTTAAATGAGAGGTAATTAGAAATACTTTTCTAAAAATCACTGACTGAACAATTCTTTATTCGACTAGTTTCGCCTTTTACAGCATCTTGATAATGCCGTAAAAGGCGAAACTAGTCGAATAAAGAATTGTTCAGTCAGTGGTTTTTAGACAAGTATTATCGTTATTGAATTATGGCAATTATGCTGTCATAATTCAACTTGCTACTGATCAGGGCCTTAAATAGTCCTATGAATGTTGAGGATTTATTGAAGTATTTGCCATTGCGCATAACGAATTCATACATCCAAGACTATGTATACTATACCATTTTTTTGTTGACTACCCCCGGTACAATATACCGACCAATAAATAGATATTTTCTAGCAACGCTCGGCACTTCTCGACGCATAGTCCTTTCGTTTCCCAAGAGAAATAATGCCGATAATAATAAAAATTGATGAAAAAAAACCGTTTATTCCAGCTTCGGTATTTTTTCCACCGTCAAATTGACGCATTGTTCGCTTTTGCCGGTGAGACGCGAAATTCCTTGACCGATCGGCTACAGTCGCGCTGAATGCGGTAAATTACCGATAATATCGACTAATGCTGTCAGGTATCGGCACACGAGAAAAAGATGATGGGAAAATTACAAATTTCATCTGGCGAAATTATGGCGATAATGTCGGAGTATTTATAGGAAGAAGATCGACGAATTCGAACTATTTCGATTGGTTAAATTGACTCTATTTAGGTCACCGTCTTTCTTCTCGTCGGTACGCAGGTACTACTGGTTTTTTTCAACGATTCCAGTATGCACATTATTCATAATACGTCTATTACATTAACGGTTGTAGCTACGCTATTTCTCCAACTTTTCAATCGGTCGACATTTTCGGATTTTTTTCAATCCTGGAAAAAGGAAAGGTGAATAATTCGTCGATGACATAACCGAAGCTACCAATCGATCAAAAGGGGGTCAATGTTCCATGTATAAGAAAAGGAAGACAGAGTGTCCTTTGCTTTTTACAATGTTCATAAATGATATACTCGATGTAATTGATGTTGAGGGTTTATTGTTCGCAGATGACTTCAAGATTTTTCATTATATTTCCAGCATCGGTGACTGTGAACGCATTGCAAGAAATTTGCTTAATATTGTGAATTGGTGTGATTTCAACAAATTAAACCTCAACACCTCCAAATGTCATGTTATTTCGTTCTCCACAAAATATAATTTGATAAATTTCAACTTTAAAATTGGTGATAATATTTTGGGAAGACCTAAAACATTTATTGACCTTGGCGTAACCTTCGATTCTCAACTAACTTTCGTGGCACACATCAATGCTACAGTAATCGATACCTGTAGAGTAACTGTATTCAGGTACGGTGTCATCTTCGACTGACTTAAATAAGTTCGATGTTTTCAAGTATTTTCAATGTTCTGAAAGCTCTTACAAAACTAGATAGTTTTATATAAAAATGAAATAGGTGTAGCCGTATTTTTGGCTTCACGAAGAGCTTTTGAAACTGTTAATATGTCGTTATATTCAAAAAAAAATTTGCCACGTTTGGTTTTTCCGGAACAGTGTTGCAAGGGTTCGATTTATATTTACTTAATTGAGTACAACATGTTAAATACAGATGCTATCAGTTCAAACCGTTGATTTTTTATTATGGAGTTCCACAAGGAACCGTTTTGGGACCGTTGATGTTTAATTTATATATAAGCGATGTAATTGAGTACGTAAAGAATTGTGAAATTTTCTTATTTGCTTACGACATGATTTTGTATACTACAGGCAACAATTTACAAGAAGTAGCTGATAAAATTAATAGTTACCTTGATACTTTGCATGCATAAATAAGTTAAAATAATAATAAATGAGGCTGAAATAAGTTTTCTGCTGTTTGTTTACATAATTTTTATTTTGTAGAGTTTATTAGCTGTGCTAAATACAGTTACATACTTACTTACTCTTTAGAACTCAAATAATTCCGAAGTAGTTTGTTGCAAAAATCTGAAGAGTCTTCTTATTTATTTCAGAATATTCCTCCAACGTATGATGAGGCTACACGAGACAGAGTACCAACTTACGCTTCCTCTGTGAGGTTACAAAGACCACATTGGCAGCCAATTTCCAGCAGGAGGAATAGAAATTCTCCAAATCCGGACCTAGTGCACCTTGGACGTCATGGTTCTTTGTAAGATCATTTATACTTCAACTTTGATATAATCTTTATTAATGTGTACCAAATACAATTATAACTCATTGTATCTATAAACCTACAATTGAAATTTGAATATTTAAGATGTTATAAGACATTCTTCGACTTAGATTACGATCACAGCTTGAGAAATTTATTGTGGGCAGAAATGAGGGCTTCTTGTGTTTACTTCGGGCGTCTTCTTCGTAATCTCCAAGGGTTGCTAGTAAGGTTTTCGGTTGTCTGATGGTCACTGTGGATCTTCCAGTTTCTCTTGTACCAGGGAGCATCGATGTCCATCCTCAGTGATTTGTTCTTCTGCACGGACTGAACCTTTGGATATGGCTTCTGCCTGCGTAGCTTCAAACTGTTGAGGCATCAGTCGTGGTTAGTTAGATAATCGTCTTCTAGAGACGTTTCATGGTGGCAGCGCTGAGGTTGCTTCTCCTGGTGATCAATTGATAGAGCTGACTTTGGGAGGCTTTGGCTTCAGTCTTGCAGGAGCTTCCATGTTAACCACCTGTTGATAAGAACTGCCAGTTACTCCGCCTTGGGATACGTCTGCAATTCAGATTTGGACGGTGTCGTCGCTAGATCATTTATAGTTGTTAAGGTTCATTTCAATTTACAGAATTACATAAAGTTGGTTGACAGTAATCAAAGAAGAACTTTTGCGTTCCCGTGTAATTGAATTGATGATATAAATGATTTTTAGGTAATATAAATCAGGCGCAATAACTTTTGACAATGTACTAGTAGCTTTAAACATATACCGAATGAATAGAATAATATTTTTGGAATTTTGAAATGCCCTTCGAATGTTTTCAATATTTTTATAAATAAATTTGTTTGTAATTTATAAACGTTAATTTTGGACGACCGAAGGTTTATGGTACACAAATTATTTAATAATACTTTATTCTAATTCAGAAAATGAAATGGCGAAGAAAATACTGCTCTCTAGATTCACATGTAATTGAAAATTGTGACGTACGAGGTCTGTTCAAAAGAAAAGGTGAAATTTTAATTTTCGCGGACTGTTCACGTTCAATTATCGAAATTTTTGTGGTTGCTATGTTGGTACACATACGTTTCTCATTTGTTCACATTTTTAGCTCTTTTTGATTAGTAGTTTATTTTTGACAACTGAAAAGGTTAGCATCTTTTTGTGTGTTCTCCAATTTTTTACTTTGGAAAAAAGGGAGCAAAGAATCTTTATTGAATTTTGCGTTAACAATGAAATAACGTGCTCCAACGCACTTAAAATGTTGACTGTGGTATTCGAGCAATCTACTTTTTCCCGAAAAAGTGTTTATAAGTGGTACAAGCGCTTTACAGAAGATCGAGAAGATGTTGATGACGCTGAGCGTCCTGGTTCAACCTCGTAACAAACGAACAAAACATCGAAACAATTAACAAAGTGTTCTTGGAAAATCGTCGAATCACTATAAAGGGAGATGCAGACGATGTTGGCATATTAACCGGCTCATGCCATGCAATTTTCTCGGATGTTTTAGACATGAAACGTGTGTCAGCGAAGCAAGTTTAGCTAAAATTGCTAAATTTGACCAAAAGCAACGTCGCATTAGTATCCTCAGATTTGCTCAAAAAGGTATAACGGGTATATGGTGATTATGTTGAAACAAACATCCCAATGGAAGCTTCCAGAAGGCCCAAGTCTGGAAAAGCACTGCAAGTTTGATAAAATGTGAAGGTTTTGGTCACTGTTTTCTTCGACTACAACTGCGTGGTGCACCATGAGTTCTTGCCACCAGGTCGTACGGTTAATAAGGAATACTACAAGGAGTTATGCAACGTTTTCGTGAAGCAATACGGCTCAAACGATCGGAATTGGGGAAAAACAAATCATTCTGCATCACGATAATGCACCATCTCACACATCAATGCTTGTTCGTGATTTTTGAAAACAACGCCATAATCATGCCTCAACCACCGCATTCACCAGATTTGACTGCCTGCGACTTTTTCCTATTCCCAAAACTGAAGAGAGCAATGAAAGGAAAGCGTTTTGCCCGAATTGATGAGACAAAGTCGGAATCGAAGAACCAGCTGGGGGCCATACCGAAAGGCTCATTTCAGAAGAGCTTCGAGGATTGGAAGAAACGTTGGCATAAGTGCATTATATGACATGATTACTTTGAAGGGAACAAAATGGATATTGCTGAATAAATAAATACTTTTCGAAAAAATTCGAAATTCACCTTTTCTTTTCAACAAACCTCGTATGTTTCACCATTACGATGGATACCTACTTTGGACAATTGGAAGAAGCTATTGAAAGGTTAAACTTACGTCAGAATTCTTAGCAAAGCGTGTAAATCACAGTGTTCATTGACATTGAAATTGAACAGAAAATCTGGGACTTGTTCGAAAACTGTTTTTTTTTTATCTTGCGAAGGTGATAACATTAGCACCGTTTTATAAATTCGAAATGCGGCACGGGCAATTCGATTACTTATCTCCAATCAAGATCGTACTTTCGCGAAGTACTGTGTGTAACGCGGAGAGGCTGCCGTTGGAACATTTCGTATAAGAAAGTCTAATTACTGTTATTATACGAGCGAATTTATTGGCGTATGAAATACGAGTATTCTAGCTCGACAATAATGCGATGTTGTAACCTCGTTCCCCGAGCGATAAAAATTCGGTGTACTTAATTTTTGGTTAGCCGAAAATGTAATTTTCGATTTTGCGGTGTTGCTCGTCCCGGTAAACCTCGCGTTTAGTACGAAATGATACATTTCGATTTTTATGTACTTAAAGTCGTGCAACAGTTACTGATAACTATAATGATTCTGTATTTAATAAGTACCGTTTCGATTTTTATAAATATACGGCGAGAGTAACGCTTGTGTCATAACAATTTTCTTAAGTAGATAATTATTGTCATAAAGATAAAGCTTACGATGCGTTATTATTATCGAAATTTGAGAAATCATTAGAGATATTGATTTAATTGGACCTGTAGTCGCAAAAAACTTTGAGGAATTTTTTAAATTGAATAAGAAGACGTATGTCGATTTCGTGCAATGTTGCCGCGTCTACTAGGAATTCCTGGGAACGTTATTGATTTAATTGGGACATCCTGTATCTTATTTTTTCGAGAATCATTCGTATTCTTTTCTTAGTGGCTTTATCCCTTATTTTTCTCCGAAATGTGGTTTTGCCCCTTTTAAAATCTAACTGGAAGGCGGTGTCGTAAAACATCGCTCGGTATATATTTGTAATGGTGTCCTTTGAACCCAATACTTCATTATTGTTTAAACTCAAAATGATTTAATAACTAGGACGCTCCAAAACTGATGGTACAGTATAAGTTTTCACTGTTAGAAATATTTCTTTGTTGTCTTTTGGACCACGATTTGACTGTAAAGCCTATGTGATTTGATTCAATTCGACTTTTCTTCTTGAATTTTTCGTATTGAAAACTATAAAAAATTATAAATATTTCATTTTAAATAAGGTTTTTTCGATATGGAGTAGGTACGTTTTCAAACATTAAACTTAAACTCGCGAAAATATTTTCCCAATTTGAATAAATTCTGTCTTTAATAAGACAGATTGAGAACTCTTGAGTATCTATTCAAAAAATACAGTCACCTGTTGTACAACTACTTAAATAATTTCTCAACTGCAGTAGCTGTTTTCTAGGTCTACGATTTCTCTTTTGTTGATCATTAATAACCGCTTGGTCGAACTGATTTGACTGAAATGGAATTTTGAATTCTAATGTCGTATTTCAACGGCCCAAAAATAGCTTCTTGAAGAAGAAACTGTTGGATCAAATTCAGCCACTTTTCTTCATATATTTAGTCAGAATTTTGCGTATTTTCCACCATAATGATACAAAACTCTTACTCAAAGTTACAGAGTGATGAAGTACTGTGTAACCTTGAGTAACTTAAAGTAATTAGGGAAACAATAGGAATGCACAGTTTTCAATAAGTAGAGTCATTGCAGATATGTTGCATATGTAGGGACAACCATCGAAAGCCTTCGACGAGTTTTTAGGACGCCCAACTATAGTTTTTACAATTTAACTCCAATTTTAGTTTGTGGTCAATGTAGTATAGACTTCCAAAGGCTGGAAACAAAGAAAGAAGGTAGCACAGGCGTGTTGAAGACGCTACTTCTTCTGGTACCTATTCCATTCGAATAGGTACCAGAAGACGTTGGTAATCGTGTTAGGAATTATAATTTTTGTTTTGTCCCCTCAAAACACTTTTGCTGAGCTCTTCTCAAACCGAGTCCTCAAGTTACTCAACCATGAGGTTCTTCCTGGCCCTCTTCTACCCAGTATTTTTTCCTGGTTTGCTTTAGGGAGTATCGATATCCTTTTCTAATAACATGTCCCAAATATCCTATTTTTTTGCCAATGGTGTACATTACTTCTGGATCTTTTTCCATTCTCCTTAGCTCTTCTATGTTTGTAACAGAACTGTCCATGATATTTGTAGCATTCTCCTATACAGCTACGTTTCAAGCGCTTTCACTTTTTATTGGTGGCTCTATTGAGCTCTCCACTTCTTACAACAAAACAGAAAAGACGTAGCATCTCAAGTCCTTTAATTTCTTTTCTAGGGAAATTGCAAAAACTATAGTCTTAGCAATTTAACTTCAATTTTAACTTGTGATCAATGTAGTAGACTTCCAAAGCACGAAAAAAAGAAAGGAGGTAGCACAGACGTGTCAAAGATGCTACTTCTTCTGGTACCTATTCTTTTCGAACGTTGGTAATCATGTTGGCAATTATAATTTTGTTTGTGCCCGCTCAAAACATTTTTGCTGAGCTATTCTCAAACCGAGTCCTCAAGTTACTCAACCATGAGGTTCTTCCTGGCCCTCTTCTACCCAGTATTACCCTGGTTTGCTTTAGGGAGTATGGAGCTCCATTTTTAATAACATGTCCCAAATATCCTATTTTTTTGCCAATGGTGTACATTACTTCTGGATCTTTTTCCATTCTCCTTAGCTCCTCTATGTTTCTAACAGAACTGTCCATGGTATTTGGAGCATTCTCCTATACAGCTACGTTTCAAGTGCTTCCACTTTTTAATTGGTGGCTTTTGTGAGCTCTTCTCTTCATTTGAGCTCACACCTTACAGTAAAACAGAAAAGACGTATCATCTCAAGTGCCTTAATTTCTTTTCTAGGGATATGTTCTGATTTTTGTGAAGATGTTACAAAGGTTCTGGAATATTGAGATCAAGGCGATCTTAGATTGCAACAATGCCGCACGATTTTGCGTACAAACTGTTGTGCCACTAATATTTAACATATTAGCCAACAATTTCCCCCAACACGCTCTACGGATTTTGAGTATCTGTTAGGCAAAAGTCAACGAGTTTTCTATGAAAGGAAAATGCAAATTTGGTAATTTTGGGTTTTCATATGCTTCAAGCTGACCGACACTAATAATTGCGGAATGCTTTCTTCTGACAACTTCTTGTTTCTCGTTCAATCTTAAGGTTAATTGATTCATTGATAAAAATCGCGTGAGTTATACGAATTTTGTTCCGTTTTAACTCGAAAAGTCAAGTGCTGCCGTAGGAAAATTTAGCATCCGAAACTCTAATAACAGGTCCGCAAAAATTGCATCGACCGATTTACGAGCACATAAAATACGGCTGTCGTAGAACGCACGACGAGGCCATGACGAGGAAGAAGAAGAAGCGTCGTCGACTAACGGTGCTAAATTAAGTGCAAAAATAATTTCCGCGCAATTATTGGTAACGTAATTTTTTATCTGGAGCTCGGTTCGAGGGTATTTTCACACCAATAAAGCGGGTAGGAATTTTAACAAGACCGTGACCGCGGGCCGGCCGATGCACATTGACAGCCGGTTGCCGATCGCGGTGACCGTTTAACGGCCATTAGTCATTTCGCCCATATAATCATTGCCACGTATTGCGAACCGGGACGATCTCTCAATTATCGTAAATGATACGGTCGATCGAGAGATGTTGCGTCGATTATGTCGATCGATCGCGACCTCTGAGCGTAGAACGTAGCGGTAGGACGGTGGAAAGCCCGTCGAACTTTTGCGCTCAGGAGTTTTCTCTCGGTGCTCGTTGCGATAGTAATGTCATTATCAACGAAACAAACTGTCTGTCTACTTTAACGATTTGGAAGTTTCAATTCAGGGAAATACTAAAGCTGCGTGTGTTGAATATAGTTTTTTCGTTCGCTGATTGTTGTGAAAAACATTGTAAATTTCTACATATTACGGCATTCTACATTCTACATATTAGACGGCAAATAAGTTCGAAACACGTGACAACTATTGCTCTGTATGCGTGCTAATTTCAGTTCCATTTGTAGGTTAAGTAATGGGGACGAATCACGTTAACCATTTGAAAATGTCAGTTATTTTTCCAGTGTTTCTCACACCCCAAGTACGAGATCTACCGGAGATTCCATGGGTTCTACAGATACCATGGCTGTTTCCGAAAATTCAACCAATGTGACGTTAGATACAGCTTCTTCTTACAGTGGTTCTCAAGCTCCGTCATGCAGAGCTCATTGTGGAAGTTTGGCATCGTTTGATACCAATTCAGTGATAATAACAGATGGTAAGAACACTTGAGAATATTTTCAGCAGATTTGCAAAACCAAGCAGACCTGATGTACTTGCAGAGGTTTAGATAATGGGTATCATCAAAAATCAATTGAAATGTTATAATTGAAACTTCAAACGTGAATTTTTAGTATGTTTTTTCAACTTGTGGCCTAATGTGGTTGGAAATTCTCGAATTATATTCCTAAAGATCAAAAATGAACAAGATTTGTTAAGGTTAAACTGCTGAAATAAAAATAACAAAATATTAAAATTGAAGATATAATAAAATTAAAAAATCAAAACTAAATATTATTTGAGATAAGAAAAAGTGAGGTTATCACTTTGGAAGAAATAAAAATCTAGATATTGAATTGAATAGAAAATAAATTAACTCCCTTCAAATTTATACTGAAAATAAGTTGGAAAAAAATCTGAAAAGCTTCATATATTATTGAACATTTAAAGCATATTTTTCATCATAATTGTCTTTGTAGTATTTTGAAACTGTAGATATAATTCTTCTTAATTTCTTATTTTGTAATAAATTAAAATTTTTTTTGTATGTATATTCAAGGATTAAAATGTTCTTTTTGAATGGGATTTTGTTTTCAGATGTTCCACTTCTCGAAGAAAACGAAATAGAAGATATACCAGTGTGTGATGCAATCTCATTAGTGTTAGAAAATCCCTCCTTATCTGATAGTGCTTCCCATAAACTATCAACAGCTTCTGCTGAATTCTCTTAGTGAGGAAAAAGAATCTTATTGTATTTATCAGTGTGATGTGCCAGGCATGAAAAATCGTTGCTTGTGTAACAGTTCGTCGCTTATTGTTGTTATGTTGTTAGTTCTTGTTATAGGACTGTATTATTAATGGTTATATTTTTCTATCCTGACAAAGTTATTTTATTATTGTGAAGTGAGATTTATGTTAGATCGAATAAATTTAAGTTATCAATTAAAACTATTTCCTGATGAGTTGCTTTATTTAAAAACCCATAACTTTCAGCTAATTACAATTTGAAAAATATAGATAAAAATGATGAATAAGATTGAATGAGAAACGTTTGGTTTAGTTTCACAGAATTTTATGGTGCCTTGGCAATTGTTATTTCAATCTGAACACCTATTCATGGAAATGGCATGTACACATAGCACAGCTCTGTAATAATCTGAGCTCTGTCTGCTTCTCTTTGCAGATAATGGACAAATATCTGAATTGTCCGGTGTTGAGGGTAGTTTATCAGGCTGTCTTCAAACCGAGACTTAGATATGGTGCTATATTCTTCGGTAATAGTAGTTTTATGAGGAATATAGCATTTTGGGGACGAAATCTGATGCTTACTGCAAAGGCACGTTTCGAGAAAATTACCACTCACAGCAACACCGATACACATGCAAGAAAATCTGCTTTTTGTGTTCTGCAATCGTTTGAACAAAAGAGGATAGTGGGTATACCACAAGGACAACATTTTTGAATTATCCAAAGCATCGACTTACACATACCTACAGAGAATGGACTTGAATATACCTGCATAAGATAGTACAATGCCTTGCCTCCAAAAATCAGGCTAGGAAGGGACATAAGCAGGTACAAGTCTACTGTATTTAGACTGCTCGTTACCAACGAACCTTATAGTGTTAATGAGTTCTTCGAATATTGTTGTGTACATGTATAAGAACATGCCCATCTTGTGTTGTATTGATAATTTTTGTACCTACATATATTTGACACAAATTTTACTGCAGGGAGTTCATAAATTGTTTGTGTATTCTCTTAATTCTTTCAAAATATCTTTTTAAATAATATTATCCCTTGAAATAAAGAAACGTATTATTATTAATATTCTCAAGGCTATAATTTTCATATTTTACATCCATATAAAAATGGTGGAGGAGATTATTGATAAAAAAGGTAACGGTTCTTGGAATCGATATCTTCAGAAGAAAAGAAGTAGGTAAGAATTAAGGAAAGAAAATAGTCAATTTAGAAACCGAAAGACTTTCAACAAAGGGGATACGGGGTTGCAAAATTTTACAGAATATATTATACATACAGTACAAATCATGATATAATATTTCACTTTGAAACTAGTATGTTCGTTTACATTTTTAAAAACACCTTAATATCAAAAACTATGTATTTCATTATTTCATATAAAATATATAAATATTATATATTTCATATGAAATTTATATCATGCATATATATATATTTATTTCAATTGGGAAAAAAATTGAGAATTCCACGAAATTCTTCAATACTTGACTCTAGTCGAGTGACTTGCGACAGAAAATAGTCTCGAGACTCTACTTACAAATGGATGTCCAAGTGGAAGGGAGAACAGTATCGGAGACAAATCTCAACAAGTTTCCGAGACGGCTCTAATCAAAAGTAGACACGCAGTTACAGCTCACGTGACTAGAACTCCACTGTTCGGTTTGAGTTTGACGATTTCTACAGATATCAGAGACTTGAGGTGCTATTGTAATTTGATTATTTTTTGTTATTGCAAATGTTTACAAGAAGAGTTCTCCAGATATCGAAACCTTCCTTTGGAGTTGTATTTCGATTAGTGTTGCCCCTTTTTTGATTTCCCTCTGTTTGGTCATTTTGTAGGATATAATAAAAGGAAATGTAATTAAAAAGTATTAAGGTCTCTAGACTGTTTTAGCTGACGAGTCGTAAGAATCTGCCTCGAGACCGAAAGGAATTTCAACTGGAAAACCCCTGAGGCTGAGACCTAATTTCGTCTCGAGACTTTGTCTCAGATGTACCCTAACTCAATACAAGGTGGCAGAATTTTACATTATACATTCAGTATAAATGACGGGGTTTATTTTATCTATTTCAACTTGAAACTAGAATGCTTGTTTACATTTTTGGTAACACCAATTGTTTCAACAAAGAATTTGAGAATCCCTTTAATTTGTGACTGATTAGATTCGAGAAAAAACCTAACCTAGAATACAGGAATTTGGTAGCAGTTTTTTCAATTCGTGAAGATCAGAAATCGACTGATAGAACTCCCACTTTATGATGAAATTTAAAAAAAGATACTTTTACGATTATATTATGAAGTTACTGAAGTGACTATAACTGATGAGTGTTTAAATATTCATTGTTTGACTGATAATACAATGTATATATGCGTGTACAAGGAATGGTCCACTTTTCATTGTAATAAGCACGTTTTCTTTGCAGTCTTCAGTATCGAAGTAAATACTAGAACTACTGAACGCATCGAGAAAATGAATTTATTAGCATTGCGTGTACGTTTTTATACCTCGCAGCAAGATACTATGGCAGACTATGAAATTAAAGAGCTTTACTTTGAATGAATAATTTATATTCGGACATAGTACAATTATTACGTGTTTATGTACCTTCTAACGAGCCAACTTGTCAACCGATAGACTTGTAGGAAATTACAAGAAACGAGAACATTTTTGCGATTTTATCTAGCATTCTATGCGTAATAATGGTGGAAATGATACGTGTAATCTTAGATTTCGAATGAGTGATAATAATAACTCCTAGGTACTTATTACATTTGTTTGTAATTGCGGTAATTGCGCTTAGAGGGTTTGAATACCATTAGAGATGGGTATTACGTACCTACACATTGGCGGCGTTTTAGATGTAGGATGTGATTACGGCGAAAATTGGACAAAACATACGTAGAATTATGTGATTGAATTATAATTAAATGATAAATGTTGTTTGTGTTGGCTTATATTCTATGAACGCCAGTCGTGTTGTTGTGATGTGATCTGTCGTTGGAATATGTTAGAATGATTTTAGTTGTATCATCATCACTTCAGGTGGCAAAGGCTACTGGACGATTACTTTCTCTACTATTGTCTCAGCTTACTTCACGTTATTTTTTATTTTATACCGGCTTTAATCAGATGTAGGGAAATTGTTATTGTCATTCGATGGAAGACAACATATCACAGAATAGTGTCACTATTCAGGGATCACATTGGGACGCCACACCATCAACTGTCAACATATAGATGGGCTATCAACACACAATCTCTCTCTTCTCTAAGAGCTATTATCTGACAGTCATTTCTATGCTCATCAATCTGTCACACTGACTTCAATCGAGTAACTACAATAACAACCTCTTATTCAATAGTTCGCTCTTTATAAATAATCATGAATATAATTCTCAATACAAGTGTCGTTTAATATTTCCAAACATAGAATATTATAGCACAAGCGTTATATTCTCTATTATTGTCTAAGCTTACTTCATGTTAGCTTCTAGGTTATTTATGTATAGGTTCTTTATGTCCTATAATTTACTGAAAACTAGGTATAATTTACTACTTATTTATACAAAAAACTCGGTTATGTTTATTTCAGTAAAATATAGACTATTCTGCGTAAATTAAACTGAAGGAACTAATCTATCTTCAGAAGTTCAAGTCGATTTACTTGTAAGTGACACTCTGCGAGATAATTAGCAATATCTGCGACCGATCTTTGGAATCAATTTAGTTATCTTTCTTTTATCTTAGGCGAACTGTCGGTTATCACGTACGCTGTAATTGAACAATTATCTCGTCCAAGAATCAACAGTAGTGGTTCTGAGATTCTGAAGATAACAAACTTGATAAAAATCTGCTGTTGGAAAGTGGATCAACTCCGAGTGTTTAAAGTCGCAACTCCCTATGTGTATTTAAATGAAGCAATCGGACAGGTCTTGGCAAATGTCAAATGTGTAGTTATTTCTGAGAATGTAATTTCAATTTATTTTGTGTTTGGTGAATAAAAACATTTACTGATTGGTTTAGTTTGTGTATATAGATGAATAATAAAGGAACGATATAATGGGTGTTTTTTTAGAGGTATAGAACTTTAAGTTGGCTTTACTGTTGAAGATGGCGACCGATTTAACAGCTGAAAAGTGATTTATTCTCAATTTGGTTTGTCAAATGTCGAAAAAATGGCCACACGATCATCAATCAAGGCGTAGATTCGTCGAATATGCCCAAAACGAGATTACTGTTGTTGCCGATTTTCATAAGCGAATTTTGTTTAGCATTGAAGCGCATTTCTGGTTGAATGGCTAGGCCAACAAAAAAAACTGCTGCATTTGGAGTGAAGATAATCCTCAAGCGTATGTCAAAACACCGTTGCATCCAGAAAAACTGACTGTTTGGTGCGCTTTATGGGCTGGTTGAATCATTGGTCCGTACTTCTTCAAATACGATGATGGCCAGAACGTTACAGTCAATGGTGATCGGTATAGAGCCATGATTACTAACTTTTTCATTCGTGAATGGAACAACCATGATGTCCAGGAGCTGCGGTTTCATCAAGACGGCGCAACATGTCACACAGCTCGTGCCACAATCGATTTATTGAAAGACACGTTTGGTGGCCGCCTAATTTCACGTTTTGGACCTGTGAATTGGCCTCCAAGATCTTGTGATTTAACACCGCTGGACTACTTTCTGTGTGGCTATGTAAAGTAGTTGGTCTATGCGGATAAGCCACATACGCTTGACCATTTGGAAGACAATATTCGCCGTGTTATTGCTGATACACGGCCACAAACAGTGGAAGTCTTCGAAAATTGGACGTCCAGATTGGAATACGTCCGAGCCAGCCGTGGCGGTCATATGCCAGAAATCATATTTAATATGTAATGCAACAAGATTATCTTTCGAATAAAAAAAATTCTTGTCAATCGAATGATCCATCGGTGTTTTATTGCAATTCTATACCTCTAAAAAAAACACCCTATATGAAATATTTGCTGAATATAAGTCAAAAAATGTTCAGAATTTAGTCCATTCCCGGAAACCAATGAATATAGTTGCTCTGGTGGCTGTACCAATAGCGTGTACTTGAATTGACTCGTCGCGCATTATTTTGTAGCATCATTGGTAGTATTTTCTTACCTTGAATTGAACTTTACCTTGCAATATTGACACACAACGTTCATTGGTACAATAGCAACGATTTGCTGTGAACTGTTATCTATTTCAACGTTATAATTGAATGGAGGTCGATATGAGTTAAACGCAACCTTTTCATATTGTTCATTTCGATTCCATCGATTACGTTCAACACCGAGGTTCGCGTTGCTCGACAGTTTGAGTTGCTCTTTTATATCATTGACTTGCTGCATTGCGAGTTCTGCGACTTAAGTTTGTACATCTAATAGCTAGCATTTGGCAAAATTGGTCTAGGCGTTGTTGAGTTATGCGCTTACCACACATTTTGCGATTCATTTCAATATTTTAGAAGATTACAACTGAGAAGAATGCTCACAATGCTATATCTTAGTGAAACATTATGTTGAAAATAATAAATTAAATTGTATATAATTGTAAAATAGCAAAATAAACACACTTGACTTAGTTTCACTAAATTTCTTCAAAACTCATCCGAGTTTTCATTAACTTCTGTTGACTACGTGCGACTTCGTTAAAGATAATATTTTATCTTTAATTTGTTCCATTTAGTTGTCGTTTATTACTATTTCAATTTATTTTAATTTTATTTTCGTTGTATATATTCGCTTATACTCTATTTTTTGTTTTTTCTTCAATTTTTTCTCATTCATTATTATTTGTGTACAATTTGTTACTTTTTCCATCTATTGTAATTGGATATATATAAATAAATATATATATATATATATATATATATATATATATATATATATATATATATATATATATATATATATATATATATATATATATATATATGTTGGGAATAAATGTTTTATTATTATCA
Source organism: Henosepilachna vigintioctopunctata (assembly GCA_030704895.1). NCBI lineage: Eukaryota > Metazoa > Arthropoda > Insecta > Coleoptera > Coccinellidae > Henosepilachna > Henosepilachna vigintioctopunctata. The sequence goes on from JARQZJ010000034.1 coordinate 1,348,125, forward strand.
TTATTAATTGCAAAAAAAGAGTTACTCATTTTTCAACTGAAATAATATTAAATAAATACAAATATAAGGGAAACACACGTCAATATAAAAGTTATGTTATGAAATGTAATGCCAACAAACATTCAGTGTTTTCATGATTTCCAATTCTAATAAAAATTCGAAATTTCTGTTGCAGAATATTTGTTGGTACATTCACCCTTCAGATTTCTTGCGTAAGTAAACATGTTTAGTATGTGAACATTTGAAGACCCCCTTCTGCATTGAATTTTAATTCTATAGGAAGAAAATCAAAAAACTCCTATATGCTTGCAACACACGAACAATAGGACTTCTTGTTTGGCGATCGGAATGAAGTTATGCAGGTAAGAGTGAAGTTACAGCTTGGTACCGAGAAGAACATTGTTGTGTCTCGCATACGATGAGTATTTCACATTGGGAAGATCACACCTGAACTAGTATTGGCGTCGTTGTTACCTCATAAGGATATATTCAGGTTCAGATGGTTCTGGTACAATAGGACTATCCACTGGCCGTTCACCTGAAGACATTTCTGGAATAAAACAAACAACGATTAAAGAGAGCACGAAAGATCGCTGATAATAGCCAATAATTTGATTTTTATTACGCAAATGTTGAAATTAGGAAAAATGGGGCATGAAATTTGAATATACACTTGTCCTAAAGTATCAGGGAGTCTTGTGTCAACTCTCAATACCGAAAATTACCCTTTACTCAAAGTGGTTAAAGAATAAAATAATTCAATATTCTGAGAATGGGCTGAGGTATAATGTCTTTTATCTCCTTTTATCTGACCTTTTATCTCCTTATCACCTTAGACCGTGTATATATACAGGGTGTGTTGTATCAACCCTCAACACTGAACGTTACCGCTAATATTCGAAATTTCGATTTTTTTTTGAAATTATGACCTTCTCCAAGTTTCCAAGAATAGATAGAAACTCCTCAGTCTCAACACTTCTAATGAATGATCGAAGGGCTCCAATTTTCATCACGAGCTAATTGGAGATAATAAAATTTTGATAACTCAAGTTTTTTTTCAATAACTTTTCTATATAATAAGTGTATTAGCCTGAAATGATGATGATAAAGTGTATTAGCCTGAGTGATGTGGATGAAAAGTCAAGAATTAGTCTCTCTAGATTCTTCTCCTCTTGCAGTACTATTCTAGTTTATTGTATTTTCTTCGAAAGATAACCTAAGACAATTAAAAAACTTGGAAAATAGAAGCTTGTGCATTATACTATAGACAAACAAATACACACCAATCAAAAACTTACTGAAAGTACTAGATTGGTTCAATATAGAAAAACTTCTAATACATCAAGTTTAGAAACTATTTGAAAAACTGCAGTTAGTTATTAGTAACACAGCAGCATTGGTTAGTAGAAATTGTGAGAAAAACAAGAATGAACAAGGACTTCCATATGAGAAACCTTGGAAAAAAGTATAACTCATATAAGAATAATTTGGATTTAGTTGGAAGTCGACAACTTCCCTACAAGTGTTCAAGAAGATCCTGGAAGCAATCCTTCAAGCAGAGAGACAAAATGAGACATGATATTGATTAGTACAATTTATGTAAATATGTATTATGCTTTATTGTAGCATTATACCAATTAAACTTACTTATTTATGCATTTCTTTTTCCACAAATTGAATAGTGAATTTCACCTGAGTTTATTTGGGCATATTTTGCATCAAATTTCGATTCATACAGTGCGATCAGTATCAATTTATAAAATTTCGATATTTTGACTCACTCTTACTCAACAATTTTGGAGATAAAATTCAAATTGGCGCAAACTTTGATTCTCCAAAGCTTTATATTTTCATAATCCGAAGTAACATAAATATTTTTTTATACACAGCGAGTTTCAATAGTATAATGAAGAGAAACAAGTGGGTAAAAACCTAAAAATTCCAAGAAATCGATAAATTTTTGGAAAAGTTAATACGTTTTTTTTTCTGTGTCTTCTTATGCTATCAAATTTTATTATGCTCAAAAACGATAAGCGCAAAAAGATTTTAAGTCAGAGAGAATATTATAATCGTGTTTTATGTTAAAAAATTTATAAAAATGTATTAATATATACATCTAATTTGACGATGTATAATAAAATTCGATGGTTCGTGTTTTGTCATGATAAATTATCCTGTAGTAACCACAGAATCCATAAATTATTCAAATGACATTTAGGTATCTGTCATAATGGATTGAATTTGCAATTTTACTCGAAAAACCTCGACAAATATACATTCTTTCTTTTCTTATAAGTGTTTTTTAGCCTAACATTTTCCCATTCCTTGAAATACTGACATTTTCGAATGAGGTTCAATGACTTGTCATTTTCCGTGTACGTTCTTATGAGACGAATGAGATGCATTGAAAAAATGATTTGATAACGCTTGGAATCATGTCCTCGGATGAAGATTTAAGTAAGTAACCTGATTGTTATGTTAATGTATGTGTGATACGAACTGGAGGAATGAGCAAAAAGTACAAAGGCAATTTCGCCGATACCTGGAGATCGGTCTAGTTATTTAGTCTCTGTCCACGTATTGGAAGGTCGGCCGAACAATTCCTTCGTCGTTGTTTCTTTTTTTTCTTTGCCTTGGGGCCAATATCGAGTTCGAGTACGATGGTAGATTGGAGATGTGTCACCACTAAGCATAGTTGCCAGATGGGTTTTCAAATTATCGGTACTTACTTCGTATTGAAGAAGAAGATTCGATGTCAAATTTACCGACAAAAAAATTCATATTATATACGGGGGTTGTTCCTTATATTTTTGGCCTAATAGCGAAGAAGCAATTATTCATATCTTTTAATAACTGCGATTCAATTCTCGCCCACCTCTTCGTGAAACATAATTAAATGATAATTTAAATTGAACTCTTGGCTTAATAATTCACATTCAGGAAACATTCGGACAAGATTTCAATTTAAAGGGTCAGAGATCTTGGTATACTCTTCGATCAGAAATTCTCCTTCTTTCACACATCACCGAACTTGTTTGATCTACCTCGAAAATATATGGATTCGTCAAACGCAATGGCAAATATTTCAATAATTCCTCAACATTTATACGACTATTTAATGCCCTAATCCGTAGCAAGCTGGACAATGGCAGCATGATCTGGCATCCTATTCACACCTACTACCAGCGCCATCTTGAGGCTATTCGGAGAAGGTTCTTGAAGTTCTTAGTTTGGAGGGAGGATAAAGTTTATCCACAGAGAGGAGTCAATCATTACGAATTATTGAGTCGATTTAGTTTTATCTCATTGCAGAGCAGGAGAGAAACATAATCACTCAAATTCTTTTACAAATTACTGCACAACAGTATTGATTGACCTCCTCACTTTTCCTCTTTAAAATTTTGAGTTCCAAGGCGAAATTCTCGAAGAGACACCAAGAACGAACTCGCTAATACAATCCCCCATTTGGTTTATGGAGTCTACATTTAATACAATTGCTAATAAATGTGACATTCAATTTGACCCCATAGAAGTTGAATAAGATTGAGTTATCTGTAATATTTCATCTAATTTTCTTATTTAGTTATTAGTTACTTTTCTAGTTTTTTTTTATTAGGTTCAGCTTTCTGTTATATTTCTTTCATTTTATTCATTTACTCAAAATAATGTTATTATTGACTGTAATTGGGCATTATATATGTTGGGAATAAAGAACTTATTATTATTATTATTATTGAAATATTATTCATAATTTTAATCAATTTATGGCTACTCGAAATACTATCAATGAAAAACAACACTTTCCAACAATTTCTTTTCATCGAATCGAAGGTTTCCGTTGAAAAATTGTTGTTCACATTCAAGGGCGTGGCATAGCTTTCACATGAGGAAGGGGTGGTTTAATGCTAGTGGCAGGGGAAGCACTCCCTTATATACGTCCTAGTTCACTATTTGGAATTGACTTCTACTAGACATTATCTCAAGGTTCGTCACATTACAATCGTGTTATATTTGATCACGATCATCAATTAAAAGTTCTATTTTCACTCGAATCTTTTTCATTTGCAATGAGAATCATTTTGTGGGCAGAAACTTTCACACTACCGTCATCTTTCAGCTCATAAATTGATTTCATCAAGTCTGAGATATAGTTACAGTGGATCTTGACATTGAGACGACAATATTTTCTGTGGAGATTTTAACATAGACATAATATACAAAATATAACAGTATTACGTATGATGTAGGAAATTTTAATTTAGAGTTCACAGATCCGTACAAGAATATAAGGCGATACCTAGTTTAACAACAACAACCCCAGATTCGCCTTAAATTTTCAGTGATCCAAAACCAGAATATAAATAACAACCCCGTATACATAATGCTACATTAAAAATTATATTGCACGGTATAAATAAACACTTCAATTTATATTATAACTTCATTAAGCGAGGGCTGTTCACCTAACATAACCAATTTTGCTGCATTGCAGCATTACGCATGCAATTTCAACGGTACATGTGACAACACCGCAATTAATCTAAGCCAACTGCGTTTCAAGAGAAATCATTACATATTGAGTTAATGACGAGAAGAAACGATACGTTTGATTGACAAAAAAAGCTGATTAACTTCACTGGTTCCTCTTTACTGTCATCTCCACTGAATACATTCATTGAAAATAGATTTTTTTCGTAGGCACTATCTATCAGTGCCTATCTAGTTTAGTCATCTAGTATTCATATATTAGAACGGAGTTAGATCAACATATCAGTGATAACTATTATGTTAAACAAATATTGAGATGCGTGAAACATTTTAGAGAAATAATATTAACATGGTTCTTTTGATATTCCAAATGGTAATGTGATAGATACAAAGGGCATTTAATTCGATTGATTAGAATAAATATATGGTTTACGAATATTTCAACTCTTATGTTAAATTTTGACGTTTGATAGGGATGTGTAAAGCCAGCCTTAAATAAGTTGGAAATCTCATATTCATTATTTTTGTTTATACACGTATATCTTGAAGTGTTCAAAGTATATTTTAATATTGGTCCTTTTCTATTCTACAATGAACATCAATGTAATTGTTACTGCTTCAAAAGATGTATAGGTAACAAATTTTATATATTTATATCACTACATAGTATAAAGCAAAGTCGCTTTTTCTGTCCCTTTGTCCCTTTGTACGCTTTAATCTTTGAAACTACGCAACGGATTTTGATGCGGTTTTTTTTAATAGATAGAGTGATTCAAGAGGAAGGTTTATATGTATAATAACATCCACTAAATAGTGGAGAAGTACTGTTATTTTTGAGGTTTCTAATGTGATGTCGTAAATAATTACATTTTTTCCGCTTACATTGCAAACGCAGGCTGAACCCTACGAGTTTTATCAAAATAATGTACTAAGTATTGTACACATTGAAAAGGTCTACAGAAAAGTCCGTGATGGTATATGTCTATCTCTTATGGATAACCCACAATAACTTTTTTTGTCATTTACTTTTTGCGACAAATAATGGCTAATTTTCGAAGCGATTTTAACCCATACAGCATTAATCCTTAACCAATTAAATACCTTGAATACATTGTTCATTTAATATAGATATATATGGCCCTTTACACCGTATGATTTAAGTGAATATTTTCGAAGATATTACAGATTTAAAAATTGTGGGGCGTAGCGTTTGCGGCGTGCGAAGCCGGGGCGGGTCGCTAGTATAGTATATTTCGAAGTATGTAAGAGAAAGAGCTAGAATATTTGATTAAACATTTTTGTTTTTTATTGTTTTCAAGGGTACCATTCATTTTGAAATGAATCATTCGATCTGTTGATCAGTCTATGTTGGTCGATATAATTAGTGAAAATGATTAACATTCTCACGTATTTTTGTTCGTTCAAAACTAGCCTGTTCACCCCATTCACAATAATTACGAAAGAGTATCATTAATATGCCGCAAATACTTACCGTTCTGACATTTCAACACTGATAAGAGAAATGCAATCGTCCAAAGAATTCCTCAGGTTTACACTGGTTTTCGAGTAGAGATCAGTGCCGTAATATGCATTTTTCAATTACGAAATTCTTGGCAATGAAAAGCAGTGTTCGATTTCGATATAAATGCCAAAATTTTATATAACGTAAGATAATTTTTTTTTGTTTGTTTGACATTTTTTTTGACTAGGTCACCAAACAGCTCGAATAATATCAATTGAAGTTTCAGGATTCAGAAAGGTTTTTTAACTTAAATTCTCATGAATCTCCCATTCCAAAATTTTGCAGGGTTTAGAAAATATAAATACAGATGTTAAGATGAGATTGCTGCCATCTAGAGGGTATCATTGGAAAAATTGTCGGCATAAGTAACAGAAATTTTTTACATTTTCATTATCCTGGTACACCCTGTTACACTTTTTTACATCTTATCTGTGTTGATAAATTGATGCCAAGAGGAAGAAAAAGAAAAAAAATTACTCATGTTGGGACAACGAAAAGAAGAAAACTGATTACGAAGAATAAAATTCTATTGTAGTACTTCTTACTGCTGAACTATTTATTGGGTAAATAATTCGATTATTATCTTTTATTATTTTAAATCTGGAAGTGCATTTCAATCAAGTAGGTAGATTGTTTTATAATTTTTTTCGATGTTATAAAATTAATAAATCAAAAGTCCCATTTGATCACCTATGTTAACAAGTTTAAAACCATTTCACAACTGCTATACGTTGTATAATTAGTTGAAAAGGTCGAACGAATGACTAAGGTATCTAAAACCTAAAAGCAACGATCAGAGACACCTTGGAACGAATTAAGTCTTGACGTTTCAATTAAATATTTATCTCCGACTTGTCAATTTATTTAATACGAATCGAACAGCCGACTAAAGGACATAGAGCTTTAAATCGATTATATCGAATACACAACGAAATAGGGGGAATTTAAATGAGTAATATAACTTATGTGAAAGCAGATCAAGACCCCAAAAACATCACGTCAAAAGTGATGACTTAATACAAAATATTGCGTTTTATCGCCATCTCGATCTAAATGGTCCATTTGTCACCTGGTGAGATTCTTCTGTACGCATCTTGCTAGGATTGATTGTAAGAAATTGATATGATTTTAATATCTATGCCCCGTTACTTTCTCGAAATTTATAAATAATTTATATTGATTTATTCAATTTGAGAATCATTTCCTACATTTCATTTGATTTTGTTTAAGTATTTGGGAATAATAAATGTTCAGTTGTTAAATTATATTTTATATCCAGTGGCGTAGCAAGGACTTGGGCTATGGGGTAATCTATTCGATAGTTTTTTGTAGATACAATTGTAAATTCCATCATTTGTAACTTTTTCTGAGATAAATTGCCAAATATTTGTCATAATTGCCAAGCCTCTTATAGGGCACGTCTGTTTCGTTGAGGGATTGTATGGCAACTCGAAACATTCCATTGTGACATTCCAAATATTTTCCATGAAGTTTGAATGGATTTTTCCATACATCGAAACTTCATTCTCGAAAATTTAAAATATTATTGTCAGTGTTGTTAAAATACTTTTTGGATCATTGAATAGTGACGTCCCCTCTTCCATTAACATGGTACCGTTTTGCTATTTCACATGATTATTGGTGTTTTTATAATTGTATAATTGTTCAGCTATACCCTGAAGATGAATAGGTACATAGAAACCAACGTCGTTGGTGGCTTGTCAATTTTATCGCAAAATTGTATTATTTAATTTGATCATAAATACTAAATCCTTCTATATTAATTAATCATTCTGCAAATTTTATTTTGCATTAAAATTTTCAATGTGCATGACTTTTTGGTAATTAATTGGGTAATAACCATCGTTTTTCAAATGAAAATCAGTACAAACTACGATCTTATTCACGTTTTTGTCGTATTTACCCCCCACGCTGTTTCAATTCCGATTGGCAATTGTTAATCGCGGCATTCTATTCCTAATTACGGCCAACCGAAGCAAATGATCCAGTAATAAAGGAAAGGATCATACACACGATTTGCCGCATTACTGCAAATTGGCGCATACAAACTATCTAACTGATTTCTAGGCATTATTACGTTTGTCTTTGCGCCGCCTGTCCTCTAACGATGATTGACAGTGATATGCCCTGTAATTCTGCGTTACTCTACGATTTGTCTCGGATTTACCGGACGTTAACTCAGAAATCACTGTAACTATACCGTGAAAAGAGCATGACCGAGTAAATTGTTGTTTTTTGATGGAGTGTGCTGTGCTTATTGACAGATATTTATATGCTATTTAACAAATATAAGTGGTTTGTATTTCGTCGGTATTATGGTTGAAATTGTTTGAATACGATGTTATTAGGAAATAACATCGTATTAGGAAATTATTTTCGTTAGGGAAATAAAAATGTAACAGATCGAGGTCTCTACATGAAATATATATGAGAAAAAATATTATTGGAACCATAATCAACGTTAAAGCATCTAATCAATGACTTTTGGAATTTTTATCTGTTTCTTTGTGTGTTTGTAAACTCTAATCTCGAAAACCGCTCATCCGATTCAGATGTGGTTTACATTAATATATAGTGGCAAGGTTCACTCAACATTAATTGCTTACTTCATGCCATTCGGTTTATAAATAAAAAAGTTACGGCCATTCAAAGATTCACGTTGAACATTTGTTTATCTATGTCTATTTATTCTTTCTCTGTTAGCAGCATTGGCGGAAACTTTACTAAACTTCATAAAAATGCTCTCTATACAATTATACAGAACTATACTACCATCAATATATTAGGTTTATATCGACCTATACATTTTTCTGGATTGATTACGTAGTTACCTTGAAGAAAGAAAGATTGTATTGAGAAAAGGCGAGAGTTATTTTTAGGGACATGACATTGCTCTTGGGGTGCCGCAAGGTTCTGTACTCGGACCTCTTTTATTCATATTATTTATAAACGATCTGCCTGCGAAGTTGTCTCGATTTTTGGTGACACTATTTGCCGATGAGTCATCGGTGGTTGTTTCTGGCAGGACTTCTGAAGAACTTCTGGAGGCATGTGAATGCATTGTGAGGGAGTTTGTGAATTGGTGTCGAATGAACATTTTTAAGGGGAACGTTGACAAAACTGTATGTGTTCATTTTTGTCTGAATTACAATGGAATCAGTACCTTGAATGTTAAATATGTGAACAACACTAAATCACCATCCCAATCAACTAAGTTTCTTGGAATATATGTAGACAGAAATTTGAGATGGACAATCTATTATCAGAGTATTGAAATCTTCAGTTGAGTCATTGCTGTTATCAAAGGCATACTATAGAGTGGCTGGGTCCTTCGATGATTCGAATGTAGGCAATAATGTATGAATCAATTTTTTGTATCATACGTTTGTTTATTTTTTTACCACATTTCACATGTTCGTCACCATGTGAAATTGTCTCAAATGTTTAATATTTCTAAGGTATTGAGCCAATATTCTTAATCGAGGGCTGAATGGAAGATCAGACTCAAAATTGAATTCAGTCCTTTTGTCAGCGTGATTATTGTATCAAATGAATCAATGTAATTTTACAATGTAGGGAATGTTTCTCAATAAATGTTATTATTATTATTACTAGACCTGCATACTAGACGAAGATCTGATATAGAGCCCTGAAGTAACTAAAACTATGTTTTTGCTCAAGAAGCCGCACGATATCGTAGATGAGACTCTGTTTCGACAGAAAAGAAAAGAGGATCAATGACTAATCACTCACAGTCGTGACACGGTAAGAACGGTAATCTTTTCTTCGTCGAATTATATCTAAATATTCGAAATAAACTTGTGGTATTCATATCAAATTTATGATTATAGGATTGTAGTTTTTCATTGCGGTAATTGAATTATAAATAACTATACCAATCGAAACAATTCGAAGTTCTCGTTGACATTCAATAAGACCAAAGAAAATGAGTTATTGAAGCCCATAGACAAAAATTATCGTACAGTTTAACCATAGAGAAAGTATGGTATGTGTGTATATTGTGTGTCATTCAATCGTTATGTGTGTGAAGTTTTTCTGAAATGTATTTCAAATTTCTTATATATAAAAATAGCTTAATGCGTTTCATATCAATATAAACTTCATCTTTATCAAATTAAAAGTAATTCGTTCGAGTAATTTTTGAAAAAAGTTCTTAAGTTCTTTCACTTCACGTAGCAATATATGACGATATATACGTACAGAATATAAATAAATCATCAGTCTTTCAAAATATTCCCTGATGCTTGTTTCGATCTTATTTCACGAAAGTTATAGACCATAAATTTGATTGCAATTAAAATGGTCTACAACCAAATTCAATGTACTCTCTCAACTCATTTAAAAACCGCATAAAATTAATCTATCAGCATGTAATTATCTACTTATGAATTCTCGCCATCTTGCGGGCATCGCCCAAAATTATGTGACAGAACAAGCGGTGGAGCAACACCTACCAATTCTATACATCAGAGGGTCGGCGGTTTTATCACCATGTAATATTTCTTTACGGAATACTTATAAAGCAAACTCAACCAAATCCACTTTCGCTATCTTCTTACTTCTGGCTGATACCATAAACCATTTGGACCGCATACAGATGTCGTTGATTTCTGTGGTCGGTGTGATATTGTGACAGGATAGACGATAAAGCATAATCAAGTAGCCGCTTACAAAAACTTTCAATGTATCTTCAAACACATAAATTTCCATAAAAAGGTGTTGGCTGTGTATCTTTAAGCTTGAAAACTTCCACATACTTGAGGGGATATATTATCTACATTAGACAGTAGTATTACTTGGTTATGTATGCTTTGAATATCCAAACTTGTACAACAGATGTTATACTTGGATATTATCACATGAACAAAACCACACTGATTACACAACATATAGAAAAATATTTCAGAAAAATTTAATTTTATTCTTTATTTTACTTATGAAACTTTATAGAAAATAGAAACGTTTATTCTTATCGTTTATGAAATGTTTGAGTTATTGATTAGTGCACATTATTTCAGTTAACTGTTTTTGTCATTACCCTGTTTTTTTCTCTTCATTTGTATATTTTCGTATAGAAACACTTCATCTTTTCCTGAAATATAAATATCGGTCTTTAATTTCACACAAGATATAGTTTTCTAGGATTCATCTATATTACCTGATTTGTTATATTTCAGGAACATAATTATTTATTAATATTCGATGTTGATACTAAAAAAGTTACATGAATAAGTATAGATGGTTCTAGTAAACAAGGACGTTGACAAAGAAGAAGAACTATAGTTCTGCTACATTCGGTATTCATTGTGGTAAAAAAAATTATAAAAGGGAGCTCATATAATTTATAGATGGATAAAGTTATCAAGGATGTTGAAAAAGAGGAAGAAGTGTTCAATATTCCTTTTTCATCTGATTGATACATTGATCGGAGAAATCAGAGAATATTAAATTAAATTAAACTCTCGGGTTAATGTTTCACGATTATATTTAACAACATGAATTTGTCTATGCGTATGTCTATTGTATATGAATATATCATGTTGTTAAATATAATCGTGAAACATTAAACGAAGAGTTTTTTTAATTTAATATTCTCTAGTTTCTCCCATCAATGTATCAATCAGATGAAAAAGGAATATTGAACACTTCTTCCTCTTTTTCAACATTCTTGATAACTTTGACCGTTTATAAATTATATGAGCTCCCTTTTATAATTTTTTTTACTACAATGAACACCGAATGTAGCAGAATTATAGTTCTTCTTCTTTGTCAACGTCCTTGTTTACTAGAACCATCTATACATATTCATGTAACTTTTTTAGTATCAATATCAAATATTAATAAATAATTATTTTCCTGAAATAGAACAAATCTGGTTATATAGATGAATCCTAGAAAGCTATATCTTGTGTGAAATTAAAGACCGATATTTATATTTCAGAAAAAGATGAAGTGTTTCTATACGAAAATATACAAATGAAGAGAAAAAACAGGGTAATGACAAAAAAGTTAACTGAAATAATGTGCACTAATCAATAACTAAAACATTTTTTAACAAAGCGAGAATTCAATCTCAGAAATCAGAGAATCTGTTAATGGAATCAGGAACGGCAACGAAGAGGAAAAAAGGTACTCCTCCAAATGGTCTTTGTTCATCTAAGCAATACAATGACAAAGAAATCATAGAATTTAGAAATCTTTGAGGTTTTCAAGGTAAAGAAGAAGTGTCATTCAGTCTCATATCATATCTCGTATCATAAAATAGATGTTTCAATTTATCAAGGACGTTAACAAGAAAGAAGAAGTGATCAGAACTCCTCTAAATGGTTCTAATTCATCTAATGAATACAATGACAAAGGAATCATAGAATTTAGAAATTCTTAAAATTATCAAGGACAAAGAAGAAGAAGTGTAGAGTACTCTTCCATTCATTCTCTTATCATCCAATCAATACTGTGACAACTGTATCATAAAATAGATGATTTAAGTTATCAAAAACGTTGACAAAGAAGAAGAAGTGATCAGAACTGCTCCAAATGGTCTCCATTCATATAATGAAAACAATGACAAAGCAATCGTAGAATATAGAAATCCTTAAAATTATCAAGGACAAAGAAGAAGAAGTGTAGAGTACTCTTCCATTCAGTCTTTTATCATCCAATTAGTACAGTGACAACTGGATCATAAAATAGATGTTTTAAGTTATCAAGGACGTTGACAGAGAAGAAGAAGTGATCAGAACTTGGAAGACCTAGTGGTTTTCATTCATCTAATCAATACAAAGGCAAAGAAATCATAGAACTTGGAAATCCTTTAAGTTATCAAGGCAAACGAGAAGTGTACAGTACTCTTCCATTAAGTCTTCTATCATCTAATTAATACTGTGACAGCTGGATCATATAATAGATGTTAAAAGTTGTGAAAGACGATGACAGAGAAGAAGAAGTGATCAGAACTTGGAAGACCAAGTGGTCTTCATTCATCTAATCAATACAAAGGCAAAGAAATCATAGAACTTAGAAATCCTTTAAGTTATCAAGGCAAACGAGAAGTGTACAGTACTCTTCCATTAAGTCTTCTATCATCTAATTAATACTGTTACAGCTGGATCATATAATAGATGTTAAAAGTTGTGAAAGACGTTGACAGAGAAGAAGTGTTCATAACTGCTCCATCTGGTCTTTATTCATCTAATTAATACAATGACAGCGGGATCATAGAATCTATAGATGGCAAAAATTACCAATGACATTGACAAAGAAGAAAAATCTTCAGTAATGCTTCTTTCGATCTTCATTGATATAATTAATGTTAACGGGATCATAGAATTATCAACTTTGTCAACACCGTTCTATTTTCTTGTCATTGAGCCAATTAAAATTGTATTATGCAATACGTTTCTGCAGAACGCTGAACTAATACCAGTATCTCATTCTGAAATTCCTGAAATCAAGGTTTATAAAGAAATCAATGAATAGGACATGAACTTAATGCAGTGGATAATATCACCTCGCTAATGATGTGTGTGATCTTAGTGCACACATTAATTTCTCTCAGTCTCATTCATCGGGAGGTCGTTATAAAAATACTTGATCATTCAAAGCTACCGAACAACACTTTTTTGTCTGCATTTTATGCTGCATTGCTCTTGGAATTCAGCTTCGACATGACGAATACAGCAACGGTAAAGGAATAATTTTCAATTTAGCGACTAAGTCTTTTATGAGTAAAAACACTTATGTTTATAAATAATTATAACTTGTAGGTATGAAAGTTGATTGAATGTTTGCTGATCTCTTGGTGAAACATTTTTTAATATATTAAATAAAAACACTCAGCTTGGTTTCGCAAATTTATAACAACAATAGAAGGTCTTAAATTAAGAAATTGAGGAAAGTCACAATGGTGATGAACTGGAGGTAAGTTGATCATTTAATATTGGTTTAAATCTATGAAATCGGTTATTCTGAATGCGATGTGTTGAAAATCCCGTAGAATTTTTATAATATATAAATAAGTAAAAAAAAAATAAAAAAAAATGAATAACAAAAATGAATTACAAAAATTCTACGGGAAAAAATATGTGAACAACACTACATCACCATCCCAATCAACTAAGTTTCTTGGAATATATGTAGACAGAAATTCGAGATGGACAACACACATTGACGTTTCATGTTAAAAATTGAGTAACTCATTTTTTGCGATATCTAAAATTAAGAACATTGTACCTAGAAAAAGTGTTATGAATGTCTATTACAGTCTTGTATATAGTCATCTAAATTATAATATTCTGCTGTGGGGCTGCTCTACAGAAATGAATGGGGTGTTTATTACACAGAAGCGAATACTTCGATTAATATTCAATCTTCATCATCGAACATCTTGTAAACCTGTCTTCATTAATAATTACATAATCACTCCACCTTGTTTATATATTTATAGATGTTTACTATATGTATGTTGAAGAAAATAACGATAGGTTTATTACATTGAATAGTAATTATGAGTATTCAACAAAGAACAGTGATGTGCTACTTATTCCTAAACAGAAAACAGCTAAATTTCACCACTCAATCTATTATCAGAGTATTGAAATCTTCAACCATATACCGTCAAATTTGAAATTACTGAATGCTCATTTGTTTAAGAAGAGAGTTGAGTCATTGCTGTTATCAAAGGCATACTATAGAGTGGCTGGGTCCTTCGATGATTCGAATGTAGGCAATAATGTATGAATCAATTTTTTGTATCATACGTTTGTTTATTTTTTTACCACATTTCACATGTCCGTCACCATGTGAAATTGTCTCAAATGTTTAATATTTCTAAGGTATTGAGCCAATATTCTTAATCGAGGGCTGAATGGAAGATCAGACTCAAAATTGAATTCAGTCCTTTTGTCAGCGTGATTATTGTATCAATTGAATCAATGTAATTTTACAATGTAGGGAATGTTTCTCAATAAATGTTATTATTATTATTATTGCTAGACCTGCATACTAGACGAAGATCTGATATAGAGCCCTGAAGTAAATAAAACTATGTTTTTGCTCAAGAAGCCGCACGATGTCGTAGATGAGAGACTGTTTCGACAGAAAAGGAAAGAGTATCAATGACTAATCACTGACAGTCGTGACAGGGAGAGAACGGTAATCTTTTCTTCGTCGAATTATATCTAAATATTCGAAATAAACTTGTGTTATTCATACCAAATTTATGATTATAAGATTGTATTCTTTTCATTGTGGTAATTGAATTATAAATAACTATACCAATCGAAACAATTCGAAGTTCTCGTTGACATTCAATAAGACCAAAGAAAATGAGTCATTGAAGCCCATAGACAAAAATTATCGTACAGTTTAACCATAGAGAAAGTATGGTATGTGTGTATATTGTGTGTCATTCAATCGTTATGTGTGTGAAATTTTTCTGAAATGTATTTCAAATTTCTTATATATAAAAATAGTTTAATGCGTTTCATATCAATATAAACTTCATCTTTATCAAATTAAAAGTAATTCGTTCGAGTAATTTAAAAAAGTTGCCAAAGTTTTCACTTCACGTAGCAATATTTGACGATATAGGTACGTACAGAATATAAATAAATCATCAGTCTTTCAAAATATTCCCTGATGCTTGTTTCGATCTTATATTTCACGAAAGTTATAGACCATAAATTTGATTGCAATTAAAATGGTCTACAACCAAATTCAATGTACTCTCTCAACTCATTTAAAAACCGCATAAAATTAATCTATCAGCATGTAATTATCTACTTATGAATTCTCGCCATCTTGCGGGCATCGCCCAAAATTATGTGACAGAACAAGCGGTGGAGCAACACCTACCAATTCTATACATCAGAGGGTCGGCGGTTTTATCACCATGTAATATTTCTTTACGGAATACTTATAAAGCAAACTCAACCAAATCCACTTTCGCTATCTTCTTACTTCTGGCTGATACCATAAACCATTTGGACCGCATACAGATGTCGTTGATTTCTGTGGTCGGTGTGATATTGTGACAGGATAGACGATAAAGCATAATCAAGTAGCCGCTTACAAAAACTTTCAATGTATCTTCAAACACATAAATTTCCATAAAAAGGTGTTGGCTGTGTATCTTTAAGCTTGAAAACTTCCACATACTTGAGGGGATATATTATCTACATTAGACAGTAGTATTACTTGGTTATGTATGCTTTGAATATCCAAACTTGTACAACAGATGTTATACTTGGATATTATCACATGAACAAAACCACACTGATTACACAACATATAGAAAAATATTTCAGAAAAATTTAATTTTATTCTTTATTTTACTTATGAAACTTTATAGAAAATAGAAACGTTTATTCTTATCGTTTATGAAATGTTTGAGTTATTGATTAGTGCACATTATTTCAGTTAACTGTTTTTGTCATTACCCTGTTTTTTCTCTTCATTTGTATATTTTCGTATAGAAACACTTCATCTTTTCCTGAAATATAAATATCGGTCTTTAATTTCACACAAGATATAGTTTTCTAGGATTCATCTATATTACCTGATTTGTTATATTTCAGGAACATAATTATTTATTAATATTCGATGTTGATACTAAAAAAGTTACATGAATAAGTATAGATGGTTCTAGTAAACAAGGACGTTGACAAAGAAGAAGAACTATAGTTCTGCTACATTCGGTATTCATTGTGGTAAAAAAAATTATAAAGGGAGCTCATATAATTTATAGATGGATAAAGTTATCAAGGATGTTGAAAAAGAGGAAGAAGTGTTCAATATTCCTTTTTCATCTGATTGATACATTGATCGGAGAAATCAGAGAATATTAAATTAAATTAAACTCTCGGGTTAATGTTTCACGATTATATTTAACAACATGAATTTGTCTATGCGTATGTCTATTGTATATGAATATATCATGTTGTTAAATATAATCGTGAAACATTAAACGAAGAGTTTTTTTAATTTAATATTCTCTAGTTTCTCCCATCAATGTATCAATCAGATGAAAAAGGAATATTGAACACTTCTTCCTCTTTTTCAACATTCTTGATAACTTTGACCGTTTATAAATTATATGAGCTCCCTTTTATAATTTTTTTTACTACAATGAACACCGAATGTAGCAGAATTATAGTTCTTCTTCTTTGTCAACGTCCTTGTTTACTAGAACCATCTATACATATTCATGTAACTTTTTTAGTATCAATATCAAATATTAATAAATAATTATTTTCCTGAAATAGAACAAATCTGGTTATATAGATGAATCCTAGGAAATTATATCTTGTGTGAAATTAAAGACCGATATTTATATTCCAGAAAAAGATGAAGTGTTTCTATACGAAAATATACAAATGAAGAGAAAAAACAGGGTAATGACAAAAAAGTTAACTGAAATAATGTGCACTAATCAATAACTAAAACATTTTTTAACAAAGCGAGAATTCAATCTCGGAAATCAGAGAATCTGTTAATGGAATCAGGAACGGCAACGAAGAGGACAAAAAAGGTACTCCTCCAAATGGTCTTTGTTCATCTAAGCAATACAATGACAAAGAAATCATAGAATTTAGAAATCTTTGAGGTTTTCAAGGTAAAGAAGAAGTGTCATTCAGTCTCATATCATATCTCGTATCATAAAATAGATGTTTCAATTTATCAAGGACGTTAACAAGAAAGAAGAAGTGATCAGAACTCCTCTAAATGGTTCTAATTCATCTAATGAATACAATGACAAAGGAATCATAGAATTTAGAAATTCTTAAAATTATCAAGGACAAAGAAGAAGAAGTGTAGAGTACTCTTCCATTCATTCTCTTATCATCCAATCAATACTGTGACAACTGTATCATAAAATAGATGATTTAAGTTATCAAAAACGTTGACAAAGAAGAAGAAGTGATCAGAACTGCTCCAAATGGTCTCCATTCATATAATGAAAACAATGACAAAGCAATCGTAGAATATAGAAATCCTTAAAATTATCAAGGACAAAGAAGAAGAAGTGTAGAGTACTCTTCCATTCAGTCTTTTATCATCCAATTAGTACAGTGACAACTGGATCATAAAATAGATGTTTTAAGTTATCAAGGACGTTGACAGAGAAGAAGAAGTGATCAGAACTTGGAAGACCTAGTGGTTTTCATTCATCTAATCAATACAAAGGCAAAGAAATCATAGAACTTGGAAATCCTTTAAGTTATCAAGGCAAACGAGAAGTGTACAGTACTCTTCCATTAAGTCTTCTATCATCTAATTAATACTGTGACAGCTGGATCATATAATAGATGTTAAAAGTTGTGAAAGACGATGATAGAGAAGAAGAAGTGATCAGAACTTGGAAGACCAAGTGGTCTTCATTCATCTAATCAATACAAAGGCAAAGAAATCATAGAACTTAGAAATCCTTTAAGTTATCAAGGCAAACGAGAAGTGTACAGTACTCTTCCATTAAGTCTTCTATCATCTAATTAATACTGTTACAGCTGGATCATATAATAGATGTTAAAAGTTGTGAAAGACGTTGACAGAGAAGAAGTGTTCATAACTGCTCCATCTGGTCTTTATTCATCTAATTAATACAATGACAGCGGGATCATAGAATCTATAGATGGCAAAAATTACCAATGACATTGACAAAGAAGAAAAAATCTTCAGTAATGCTTCTTTCGATCTTCATTGATATAATTAATGTTAACGGGATCATAGAATTATCAACTTTGTCAACACCGTTCTATTTTCTTGTCATTGAGCCAATTAAAATTGTATTATGCAATACGTTTCTGCAGAACGCTGAACTAATACCAGTATCTCATTCTGAAATTCCTGAAATCAAGGTTTATAAAGAAATCAATGAATAGGACATGAACTTAATGCAGTGGATAATATCACCTCGCTAATGATGTGTGTGATCTTAGTGCACACATTAATTTCTCTCAGTCTCATTCATCGGGAGGTCGTTATAAAAATACTTGATCATTCAAAGCTACCGAACAACACTTTTTTGTCTGCATTTTATGCTGCATTGCTCTTGGAATTCAGCTTCGACATGACGAATACAGCAACGGTAAAGGAATAATTTTCAATTTAGCGACTAAGTCTTTTATGAGTAAAAACACTTATGTTTATAAATAATTATAACTTGTAGGTATGAAAGTTGATTGAATGTTTGCTGATCTCTTGGTGAAACATTTTTTAATATATTAAATAAAAACACTCAGCTTGGTTTCGCAAATTTATAACAACAATAGAAGGTCTTAAATTAAGAAATTGAGGAAAGTCACAATGGTGATGAACTGGAGGTAAGTTGATCATTTAATATTGGTTTAAATCTATGAAATCGGTTATTCTGAATGCGATGTGTTGAAAATCCCGTAGAATTTTTATAATATATAAATAAGTAAAAAAAAAAAAATAAAAAAATGAATAACAAAAATGAATTACAAAAATTCTACGGGAAAAAATATGTGAACAACACTACATCACCATCCCAATCAACTAAGTTTCTTGGAATATATGTAGACAGAAATTCGAGATGGACAACACACATTGACGTTTCATGTTAAAAATTGAGTAACTCATTTTTTGCGATATCTAAAATTAAGAACATTGTACCTAGAAAAAGTGTTATGAATGTCTATTACAGTCTTGTATATAGTCATCTAAATTATAATATTCTGCTGTGGGGCTGCTCTACAGAAATGAATGGGGTGTTTATTACACAGAAGCGAATACTTCCACTCACAGTCGTGACACGGTAAGAACGGTAATCTTTTCTTCGTCGAATTATATCTGAATATTCGACATAAACTTGTGTTATTCATACCAAATTTATGATTATAAGATTGTATTCTTTACATTGCGGTAATTAAATTATAAATAACTATACCAATCGAAACAATTCGAAGTTCAATTTAGTTCTCGTTGACATTCAATAAGACCGAAGAAAATGAGTCATTGAAGCCCATAGACAAAAATTATCGTACAGTTTGACCATAGAGAAAGTATGGTATGTGTGTATATTGTGTGTCATTCAATCGTTATGTGTGTGAAGTTTTTCTGAAATGTATTTCAAATTTCTTATATATAAAAATAGCTTAATGCGTTTCATATCAATATAAACTTCATCTTTATCAAATTGCAAGTTCATTCGTTCGAGTAATTTTTGAAAAACGTTCTTAAGTTCTCATCTCACTTCACGTAGCAATATATGACGATTTATTCACAGGATATAAATAAATCATCAGTCTTTCAAAATATTCCCTGATACTCGTTTCGATCTTATATTTCACGAAAGTTATAGACCATAAATTTGATTGCAATTAAAATGGTCTACAACCAAATTCAATGTACTCTCTCAACTCATTAAAAAACCGCATAAAATTAATCTATCAGCATGTAATTATCTACTTATGAACTCTCGCCATCTTGCGGGCATCGCCCAAAATTATGTGACAGAACAAGCGGTGGAGCAACACCTACCAATTCTATACATCAGAGGGTCGGCGGTTTTATCACCATGTAATATTTCTTTACGGAATACTTATAAAGCAAACTCAACCAAATCCACTTTCGCTATCTTCTTACTTCTGGCTGATACCATAAACCATTTGGTCCGCATACAGATGTCGTTGATTTCTGTGGTTGGTGTGATATTGTGACAGGATAGACGATAAAGCATAATCAAGTAGCCGCTTACAAAAACTTTCAATGTATCTTCAAACACATAAATTTCCATAAAAAGGTGTTGGCTGTGTATCTTTAAGCTTGAAAACTTCCACATACTTGAGGGGATATATTATCTACATTAGACAGTAGTATTACTTGGTTATGTATGCTTTGAATATCCAAATTTGTACAACAGATGTTATACTTGGATATTATCACATGAACAAAACGACACTGATTACACAACATATAGAAAAATATTTCAGAAAAATTTAATTTTATTCTTTATTTTACTTATGAAACTTTATAGAAAATAGAAACGTTTATTCTTATCGTTTATGAAATGTTTGAGTTATTGATTAGTGCACATTATTTCAGTTAACTGTTTTTGTCATTACCCTGTTTTTTTCTCTTCATTTGTATATTTTCGTATAGAAACACTTCATCTTTTCCTGAAATATAAATATCGGTCTTTAATTTCACACAAGATATAGTTTTCTAGGATTCATCTATATTACCTGATTTGTTCTATTTCAGGAAAATAATTATTTATTAATATTTGATGTCGATACTAAAAAAGTTACATGAATAAGTATAGATGGTTCTAGTAAACAAGGACGTTGACAAAGAAGAAGAACTATAGTTCTGCTACATTCGGTATTCATTGTAGTAAAAAAAATTATAAAAGGGAGCTCATATAATTTATAGATGGTTAAAGTTATCAAGGATGTTGAAAAAGAGGAAGAAGTGTTCAATATTCCTTTTTCATCTATTGATACATTGATCGGAGAAACCAGAGAATATTAAATTAAATTAAACTCTTGGGTTAATATTTCACGATTATATTTAACAACATGAATTTGTCTATGTGTATGTCTATTGTATATGAATATGTCATGTTGTTAAATATAATCGTGAAACATTAACACAAGAGTTTTTTTAATTTAATATTCTCTAGTTTCTCCGATCAATGTAGCAATCAGATGAAAAAGGAATATTGAACACTTCTTCCTCTTTTTCAAACATTCTTGATAACTTTAACCGTTTATAAATTATATGAGCTCCCTTTTATAATTTTTTTTTACTACAATGAACACCGAATGTAGCAGAACTATAGTTCTTCTTCTTTGTCAACGTCCTCGTTTACCAGAACCATCTATACATATTCATGTAACTTTTTAAGTATCAATATCAAATATTAATAAATAATTATTTTCCTGAAATAGAACAAATCTGGTAATATAGATGAATCCTAGAAAGCTATATCTTGTGTGAAATTAAAGACCGATATTTATATTTCAGAAAAAGATGAAGTGTTTCTATACGAAAATATACAAATGAAGAGAAAAATACAGGGTAATGACAAAAAAATTACCTGAAATAATGTGCACTAATCAATAACTAAAACATTTTTTAACAAAGCGAGAATTCAATCTCAGAAATCAGAGAATCTGTTAATGGTTAAAGTTATCAGGAACGGCAACGAAGAGGGGAAAAAAAGGTACTCCTTCAAATGGTCTTTGTTCATCTAAGCAATACAATGACCAAGAAATCATAGAATTCAGAAATCTTTGAGGTTTTCAAGGTAAAGAAGAAGTGTCATTCAGTCTCATATCATCCAATTAATACTGTGACCACAGGATCATAAAATAGATGTTTCAATTTATCAAGGACGTTAACAAGAAAAAAGAAGTGATCAGAACTCCTCCAAAGGGTTCTAATTCATCTAATGAATACAATGACAAAGGGATCATAGAATTTAGAAATTCTTAAAATTATCAAGGACAAAGAAGAAGAAGTGTAGAGTACTCTTCCATTCATTCTCTTATCATCCAATCAATACTGTGACAACTGTATCATAAAATAGATGTTTTAAGTTATCAAAGACGTTGACAAAGAAGAAGAAGTGATCAGAACTGCTCCAAATGGTCTCCATTCATATAATGAAAACAATGACAAAGCAATCGTAGAATATAGAAATCCTTAAAATTATCAAGGATAAAGAAGAAGAAGTTTAGAGTACTCTTTCATTCAGTCTTTCATCATCCAATTAGTACAGTGACAACTGGATCATAAAATAGATGTTTTAAGTTATCAAGGACGTTGACAGAGAAGAAGAAGTGATCAGAACTTGGAAGACCAAGTGGTCTTCATTCATCTAATCAATACAAAGGCAAAGAAATCATAGAACTTAGAAATCCTTTAAGTTATCAAGGCAAACGAGAAGTGTACAGTACTCTTCCATTAAGTCTTCTATCATCTAATTAATACTGTGACAGCTGGATCATATAATAGATGTTAAAAATTGTGAAAGACGTTGACAGAGAAGAAGAAGTGATCAGAACTTGGAAGACCAAGTGGTCTTCATTCATCTAATCAATACAAAGGCAAAGAAATCATAGAACTTAGAAATCCTTTAAGTTATCAAGGCAAACGAGAAGTGTACAGTACTCTTCCATTAAGTCTTCTATCATCTAATTAATACTGTGAATGCTGGATCATATAATAGATGTTAAAAGTTGTGAAAGACGTTGACAGAGAAGAAGTGTTCATAACTGCTCCATCTGGTCTTTATTCATCTAATTAATACAATGACAGCGGGATCATAGAATCTATAGATGGCAAAAATTACCAATGACATTGACAAAGAAGAAGAAATCTTCAGTAATGCTTCTTTCGATCTTCATTGATATAATTAATGTTAACGGGATCATAGAATTATCAACTTTGTCAACACCGTTCTATTTTGTTGTCATTGAGCCAATTAAAATTGTATTATGCAATACGTTTCTGCAGAACGCTGAACTAATACCAGTATCTCATTCTGAAATTCCTGAAATCAAGGTTTATAAAGAAATCAATGAATAGGACATGAACTTAATGCAGTGGATAATATCACCTCGCTAATGATGTGTGTGATCTTAGTGCACACATTAATTTCTCTCAGTCTCATTCATCGGGAGGTCGTTATAAAAATACTTGATCATTCAAAGCTACCGAACAACACTTTTTTGTCTGCATTTTATGCTGCATTGCTCTTGGAATTCAGCTTCGACATGACGAATACAGCAACGGTAAAGGAATAATTTTCAATTTAGCGACTAAGTCTTTTATGAGTAAAAACACTTATGTTTATAAATAATTATAACTTGTAGGTATGAAAGTTGATTGAATGTTTGCTGATCTCTTGGTGAAACATTTTTTAATATATTAAATAAAAACACTCAGCTTGGTTTCGCAAATTTATAACAACAATAGAAGGTCTTAAATTAAGAAATTGAGGAAAGTCACAATGGTGATGAACTGGAGGTAAGTTGATCATTTAATATTGGTTTAAATCTATGAAATCGGTTATTCTGAATGCGATGTGTTGAAAATCCCGTAGAATTTTTATAATATATAAATAAGTAAAAAAAAAAATAAAAAAAAATGAATAACAAAAATGAATTACAAAAATTCTACGGGACTTTCAACACATTGCATTCAAATAACCGATTTCATATACCTCATTGAAATTTTAGCACCTAGAGATGAAAGTAAAACTCTGGATCTTCTAGAACAAGTGAAAATTTCTGATTCGCACCGAAGGAAAAAATCAATATTAAATGATCAACACACCTTCAGTTTATCACCATTGTTGCTTTCCTCAGTTTCTTAGTTTAAGACTTTCTTTGTTGTTCGATATTTCTTAGATTTAATTTTATACTTCTACCTGTATAATGATCCGTCCCTCTACTTCGGAGACATCGACATCAGCTTTAAGTCTATTGCAGGTACCGATGTATAGGTATATAAGAATGCTGGTCAAAAAGTTGTTGAGTGTAACTTTTGAAAATGGGGTAACACCCCGAAATCAAGTATTCATTATAAATTTTGTGAAACCAAGCCAAGCGTTTCTATTTAATATATTATAGGTTGTCATTCATATACCTCATAATTTTAATTTGATTCAGTTATATTCGTTCTTTTATGTATCTACGATTCAAAAGGTAGAAGCTGATATACAAAGTCAAAAATTAATTATATCAATACATTTGACAATATTCTAAGGAATAAGTATCTGCAGATCAATACCTATTGGAGTATTGGACCAGCAGAACTCCATAATGTTTATATAAGTTTTTAATAAATTACAAAAACAAAAATCACTCCCATCGGAACCAATTTACTCGAGAATTGAAAATAAAAACAGTTATCAGTTTACACCCATTGAAAAATTCTCGAATGAAAAAAACTTCTTGAAAAATACAGAAAAGAAAGTTGCCTACAAAACAAATACATTACAAAACAATACATTGAGGAATTTCATAAAGAACAATAAATTGAATATAAACTCAAATTCAAACACTTGCACTTATGATTTACACTTTATTGTCTACATAGCATGACGCGTTTCGTCGTTACAAACGACTTCTCCAGAAATCGTTTGTAACGACTATGCTAACAGAATAATAATAGATTATTCTGTTAGCATCAGAAAAAGTCGTTTGTAACGACGAAACGCGACATGCTATGTAGACAATAAAGTGTAAATCATAAGTTTAAGTGTTTGAATTTAAGTTTATATTCAATTATAATGGATTTACTTTTAATTTATTTAAGTAAACGCCAACACTATTAAATATTTAAAAGAACAATAAAGATCGATCGAGTGGGGATCAAATTCGGACGTCTATAAATTAACTAGTGAATTTAAGAAATTCTGCATAAGACAGCCTGGAAGAACATTTGATACAAGAATAACAGAACACCTAAGAAGTTACCGTAATAAAAAATCAGATTCCACATTCGCAAACCACTGTATCGACAACCAACATAATTTCAACAACAGTTACGAGATCAAACACATAGAAGACAAAGGCCTCAAAGTTAACTTTCTGGAAGGTCTCGAAATCAATAGATAGATACAAGCATCGCGGTTCAGCACTTAACTAGCAACTGGGGGTTAAGAACTTCTCCCAACTCAACCTCAAGGAGAAAATAAGTACCTACAACTAATTAATTTTCATACTCAGTTTTCATCCCCCTGATGAATGCATTGAAGAGTTTACATTGAATTTCAACATCTCCCTCCGCAATCTGTTTATATAAGTTACTCTACCATCGCATCGAGCCTCTAAATATGAGGGTAGTTTTTCTCATTGACCGGTACCATTGGTAAACTTTGCTCTATTTCCGAATGAAAAATTAGTGAAAAATATTTCTCAAAATTATCTCAACTTAAAAAAATACTTTCTGAAATTTTATGAATTTCCTATATTGCTCAAAGTTACGAGTATGTTGTATATATTATTCTTTTGCTGTCTTAAGAGTTGTCAATATTTGTGTCTTCAACATGAAATCCATGTATCTTGGGTTGCATACTCGGTGCAATTACGTATAGCGTTCCAAGTAAGTGCATTGTTCCTTCAAATAATTATATATAAATATTTGGTAAATCTGATTACGTATTTTGATTATAATTAGATACCTACAGATTTTGACATTCTCTATGTTCAAAATTGATTATTGTAGCTACAGAAACTACTTCTTTGATATTTGTATCCGTGTTCTTTATTGTTTCCCAATCTAATTCATATTTCCCATGTCATACCGTCAATGTATATATAAATTTCGTATTTATATCACGAATGTATGCGTTCAATAATCTAACAAACAAAACATCTCTTTTTATTTGAATGTATCCTTTTATTGAAGTAAGATATTAACAAGATTAGTTATTAATGTGAAAAGTTGAAATACAGTGGCAATGTTGCTTTGCTACTGGTTTGTAATTCTTGTTATACTCATTAAGTTCCTGTTCTACCTCATTCATCAAGAGGTCGTTTTAAAAATGCCTAATCACTCAGATATACCGAACAACACTTTTTTGTTTGCATTCCAGTCAGAAATTCTCTTGGAATTCATCTTTGAACGTACAGATTAAAAGAAGCCTATGAGAAGATAGCACACTTCAATGTTTAGATGTTATCTACTCTTTTCAATATATACTCGAAGTTGAAATATTATTCCTGTAACCATGTTGCCATTTTCAATGACTGCTTTTGCAGAAACGTTGAATAATTTCGTTGTATTAAATTAAGAAGATCTTTGAGAGGAAGATTACCTCAAAGCTACAACTATTCATTAACTCCTGTTCAAACAGGAATATGAGAATTTGTAATTTGCAAAGTGTAATACGAATTCAAAACGAGTCAAATCCTTTAAGTAACCTAAAGGTAATACATAATTCAAATGGCCATGAAGTACACTGGACTCATTCTCCCTAGGCTGTTGCTTTGGCATTTCTGTAGAGATTTGTCGATATATGTCTTGGAATTTGTGAAATTGAAAATTGATTTCCTTATCTTTATCATTTAGTTTGCTCAATTTTGAATTATGTCGTTATATTCTTCAATATGATTTTAATATGAAAAAATCACAGCCTAGTGAATATTAATATTGGTATTCAACAATGTTATACTATTTTCAAAATATACCTATTCAAGATGACCATTAGAAGAGGCACTTCCTAAGATTACTCGAAAGTAGATACACAAGTTTTCGATAGATTCCTTATTTACCACAGGAAATGAATGTGTTAGACATATTGGGCAACACTACTGATGGAAACACTAGACAAGACTGTTACATTCGTTCGTAGGCTACTCAGGGATTTACATTTTCGGTCAATCATGATGACCACCAAGGTTCTTCCCAACACACTTATTCTATTGACGACAGGTTATACAAGTGAAGAATACTATATAAACGACATCTATCGGACAGGCTAGAAATTCAACAGATAATACAGAACACTCGTTGATACAGAAAAATTGTTGTTAAATAAATGGGAATGATGAAAATTCTTCGAAGGGAACCAAAGGACAGAATGGAGCACATTATTTCCACCAAAAAAAGAAAGTATTTTAATGCAAATGAAGATTGTCGAAATTAAAATCAATGAAATTTCATTCTTTAAAGAGCAGGTGCATAGAATATCGTGAATTTGCTGGTCAGCATTTTTAATACAATTCCACAACCATTTTTCAACTCGAATTCCTTAATAACCGTCATTTAAATAAGGTAGGTTTATTAATGAAGTTTAAAAGTTGAATATAAAGAGCTGCAGTCCTAAAAATGAGAAAAAAGTAAAATGGACTGTTATTCAATGAAATTCTTCTTTTCTACATTGAATGAGTTAAATACTAAAGGCAAATATTCAGTATAAAAGAAATTAATGATACTAACAACTCAGTGCGAATTTTTTTATATTGAATGGTGAAATTCTTCATATGAATCGATAGAATGTCGTTTAAGAGATACCGGAGCATGAGAAATCTTCATCTTGTGGTAAAATAATGCAGTAAATTCTTCGGTATATGCCATCATCCGAGTTTATGCATATCAATGAGATGGGAAATGAGTGAAGATGACTGATGTAGCGCGACATTAGTTCGCACGCATTCTGCATCCGATATGCCATTACCATAATGCCCTATCAGACTGGTGGTCTAAGCTTTTCCTTATGTGGGGTCCGGTCAAAAGTGTGCTGCAACAATGGCTGCAATGACTCCTGGCGTATGCCCTGAACGCCATGTATAATAATAACCTGTTCACATTCTTGCTTCATTACGTAGTTATATATAATACATATATATATATATATATATATATATATATATATATATATATATATATATATATATATATATATATTATATATATATATATATATATATATATATATATATATATATATATATATATATATATATATATATATATATATATATATATATATATATATTTAATAGTGTTGGCGTTTACTTGATGTAAATCCATTATAATTGAACTTATAAACATTTAACTTCAAACACTTGAACTTATGATTTACACTTTATTGACTACATAGCATGACGCGTTTCGTCGTTACAAACGACTTCTTCAGATGCTTACAGAATAATAACAACATTTTGAAAAATACAGGTATATATATCAGGGAATTTTGGTGTTCTATGGTTTTGGTTTTGCCTAAGATATTCCACTCTGAGAAATAATTTCTATTACCTGAAAAGGTTTAACAAGGGTGAATTGTTTAATTCTATCTGTTCATTGAGCAAGTTTCCAGAATTTTTAAGCCGATTTATTTCCACTACTTCCCAATAATCTAATTGACTACTTCTCTCTATATTGTGTAGAATTTTGAAATTCGTATCAAAAGTATGGTTTTCTGTTAATAAATGGTTAGCATAATTCGAATTACTTTTATTATGGGCGAAGCTATATTTATGTTCCTGTATTCTAGTACCGAAATTTCTACTAGTTTTACCTATATATATATCGGGACATGTTCCACAATTCAATTGGTAAACACCTGATTTGTCTTCTCTTTTAATTTTGTTTTTATTGTTTTTAATGTGTCTCGATAAATTGTTGTGATAAATTGTCTCGATAATTAAATGAAATATTAAAATTATGTTTACTTAAAAAGGTTTTGACTTTTTGACTGACGTTTCCAAAGTATGTTAAACTGTTATATTTACGATTTCTATCCGGCTGATAAGGAAATACTAATCGTAGAGCTTTCCGATAGAGTTTTTTGTCCAAAATTTTTGACACGAGTTCGCTTTCATAATTATTGCAATCTGTTTAATGATATTCAATTCTTTATTGAAATTTTCTGCCGATAAAGGTATATTGTTTAATCTATGTATCATACTTTGAAACGCTGCCATTTTATGTGGATATGGATACCATAATCCATAATTCCTCATGCCACCCATAAATATTAATAAATACAAATATTCTGGCAACCTTTTGAACAGCCAAATCGATCATACCTCAAGCCCCCTTCTCAATCTTTTCAAAATTACTTATGTAGTTTACTATATAGTAGTTCAGTATAAATTGATCCCTTCTACCTGTTATCTAACCTGTTTTCTCGGTATTCATAATTTAAGTTTACCTATTGTATGTATTCGAGAAATGTCATTAGTCTTCACGTAGCATTTGAAAAAGGTGAATCTCATCGATACGTATTCTTATACGTATATGTGTAAATCTTCGCTTAACAAGTATCGGCCTCATCAATTATAAATTTAATAATTTTTAGTAGAATCAATAGATAAGAATTGAACTCCTTAAAAGTAGTCTGAAATGCTCTATAAGTACTCAAACGAGACACTTCAAAATTTTTCATATAATTTCCATAATCATTTTGAATATTTCATTCAAATAAAACTTTATTATTGAGTTGAGACTGTCGAAGAGAATCGACGGTTTCAATTCCTTATTCCAAGATATATTTGAATATTTGTTTGTGTGTACAAAGTTGAACGATTTCGACATAAAGCTGGTTAAAGTAGATAATCATAAGTCCAATTTTCGTTCGGAAATATCATTATACATCGAAGTCCTCCAGTTAAAAAACAAATTTTAAAATCGAGCTCAAATAAATCGTTTATAACTCAACCGGCTAATTTAGTTGCATAATTTATCGATCTAGAAATACCAACAGATAATTCTGAGATATGAACTTTTCGATTAAAATGGCATAAGGAATATGAGGGAAATGAAGAGATACTAATCAAGGACCAGTTCATAAACGACAAGGCGGTTTAATAAATATTTTGGAAACGACTTTTCGAAATTTACAGTATGTTGTAATGCCAGTGCGGGCATTTTAAAAGGATTTCTAGATAGGCTACCGTTACTGCGGCGTTTCGCGTTAAAGTAACGCCGAAGAGAGATAACCGACGTCCGAATGGGGACCCACAGTGTTGCCAGATTTATTCTCCTCTTCTTAGTCTCTTATTTGATTTAGACCACCGGGCATTCATAAATTGGTAATAGCATTCTATTCTTGATTATTTCCTGGCATCCTCAATGTTTGAGTAAGGTTTTTGACCATTAGATCCGTTATAAGATCAGTCTCGATCAGTCAGATCTCTCGTGGGCGCTCTTCCTATCGATCTTTTGGTGGTGGCTGCTCCTTCCAAGGTTACCTTTTCAAGGCCATTTCTTCTAACTAAATGACCAAATAATATGTCAATTTTCTCTGCTACTTTTCTAGTACCTTTCGCTCACGTTTTCTAATTCTAATTTCGTCAAAATTAAATTGATTCCTTCGTTTCCTGGTCCAGGACAATCTAAACAATCTGCGCAAGCATAGCATCGATCTTCTTTTAAGGACCCATCTTTGTCATTGAAAATATTATTAGAGTGAAGGATAAACATCCTATGAATCAATTAGATCATTTCTGAAGAAAGTGTACTTCATACATTGAAGATATAAAATCGAATAATATCTAATCTAAAATTACAACTAAACAAATTATGTCTAATAAATCTACTAGATGAAAAAAACATTCAAACCAAAACTTTTATGTTTTCACGGGACACAAAATATGTGTGGTTTTTACTTGTAGTTGTAGTAACTAAAACTTTTGTAGTTACTCTAAGTGACTTTAAAAACAGATACATCTATACCATTTTTGAAGGATTTTATTGATGTGGCACCAACAGCCAAAGATTCTAGATAAGCCCACACACCAAAAACTCGATTAGTTAAAATCGACTGTCTTATGGTAGTTTTGAAGTTTGCACACTTCAGTTTCAGTGAATGGTCTCGTAGATGATAGTCCTCACATAAAGTAAATATATCATTCAAATCCATAGAAAACAGTTCATTCAAGACTCTAAAGGTGGTGATAATATCTCCATGCTTCAGTCTGTCCATTTCGCTGATAAGGCCAAATAGTAGTAAATGCTGCTCGTAATTAGGTCTATTGATACCAAAAGGCATTCTAGTAGCTCCAGCAACGGTCCGCTCCCACTTGCACTTCTCCTCTTTATATTTTCGTTGGATCTGCCTTTGTCTGATATCGTGTACCAAGATATTGAAGCTGTCAACTGACTCGATGTTATTTATTCTTGCCACTTCAGTTCTGTTGTTATTTTGACGATAAATAAGTCCAGTTTTTTTATTGTGCGACAATTTCGATTTTAGAAAAAAAATCGAAAAATTTTGGTCGTCCATTAAACCTTTTGTGTACTGGAAGCAACAATGTCCTACAAATACTAATATGATCGGATAATTAGGAATAATCGTGAGACTTGGCAACTCTGTAGACTCGTAAGGTGAGAAAGAGATATCCGAAGTTTAATTAGAGGACTGGTCCTTGTGTAACGATAGCTGTGATACACCTGAAATTACCTGTTGGTGACTTTTTCACTGCTCCTTTCGAATGCATAATGCATTAGTCCTGTTTCTCGAGATATTTTGGAATATTGCAGAACTAATTAATATCGTAAAAGAGATAGGCGAATAAAACTGTTCGTGGTCGCTTTTTAGAAGCAACAGAAGGTCTGCACTTGTTATTACTTCGGTAATTATGCCACTATATCGAAATACTCAATAATTTTGAAAAACACGTGTCAATGAATATACTATAAAGATGGATGTTCTAATCTCGATTAATTTACGCGTGGAATTTGGAATAGAACATTTTTCATGAAATCGAGCAACAATAGATTCAACTTGAAAAAATAATTGAAGTTTCGAAAGCCCTGAAAATTAAATTATCGAATATTCCAAAGTCATTGATCATATAATCGAAAACAATCATAATAATCACGATAACCATTTGATATAGAAGCAAATATAAATGTCGATAAATTAACTGGGATTCGAACCGGGATTTCCTATTTGGTAGATTAATTCTGTAAGCCTTGCTTCTCAAGTATGGTATCTGACAGGAGGGTGTGTATTTGCACCCTTATTTGTCAAGGAAGATACTACATAGAAAATATTACATAATATTTGAATCAACAACGAAAAGTCAACAAAAGTAATGATTTTCACATTAAAAACAACCTATTTTTGCTAGAAATATCATAAAAATATCTAAGTAAATCAAACAGGCGATAAAAACGATTTTGAGAAATACATATATGAATGTATATATATATATATTATTATTATTATAACGATTGTTCCCCATGAGGAGAGCGATTGAAATTGAATTCGTAATTCTTAAGACGTTTGTATCATCTTTTTCGCTCCCAAAATCGCTTCATCCTCTCTGAATGCTCTTTCTTCCGTTCATTTGTCCATTTTTTTCCAGGTTGGCGATTTGATTTTGGATCAAATTTCACATGTGCGATTTTATAGCGACACTCAGTGCGATCTTCGAGATTTTAAATTGATCTGTTGGTGATCTTATTGGTGCTCTTTTAGCCACTGTGTTCCATATTTACTCTTTATAATTATATCGAATAGTTTCTTCAGTATTCTGGGCTGTTTCATTCTGTATACTTGTATATATATATATATATATATATATATATATATATATATATATATATATATATATATATATATATATATATATATATTTTCAGTGTTTAATTGCGGTTGCAGTCCAGGACAGGAAAATAAGTTCAATAAATTAAAATTAACACACTTAAGTTTCACAGAATATATTAATAACTCTACATATATTTCGGGTGGTTAACCCATAATCAAGAGTATAACTTAATATTCTCGATTATGAGTACTGAAAGTGTGTTAATTTATTGTTTTTAAAATAATGTTCCATCAAAAAATAAGCGAAAGCATCGTGTCATTTATGGAAAATGAGTTACCTCTTCGGTATTTTCCAAGCTTTCGAAAATGTTTATTTTTTTTTCAGGGGTAAAATTGTAAAATAAAAACAGTTTTTCTATAAAGGCACTTACAATTTTTCTTACAATTCCTTACAAAAAATTTATTTCAATCGAAATTTTAGACCATTTATTTTCAGGTCATTGAAATTTCGAAAAAAAAAACTAATATAATAATATATATATGTACAAAAAAATTATACATATTCATACAATATATTGAAAACAATAACATTTGTACGAAACAAATATTTTCAGTGCGTAATTCCTTGTCATTTTTCGTATATTATATTTATTACAAACATACTATTTCAAAATTATAGAAATGGTAATGATAAATTATGAAATTATTTGAATAAACACGAAATATATTGAAAATGTTAGTCAATTTATGAGTCATCTATTTTTTATATATGTTTTCACCTACATACTTTGTATATTTAGGAAAATATTCTTATGGAATATATTCCAAAACCAGCAAAACTTGAGTATTGGATATTTTTTATTCAATTATATATTTGCCGTATATTTTATATAAATTTTCATTGAATTATTTTCATATTTTCAAATATTGTTTTATATTCCAATCACATGGAGGTAATGTTTTATATTGTTTTTATATTTATTGTATATATGTATTTAATATAAAAATTTAGATAGCATGATAAAACGTTCGTATTAAAACAGTTCGGTATTTTTCGAAGAACCCTCGTAATTCCATTCCCGGCTAAATAAGTAACGTAAGACAGTTAAATACATTTTTTATTCATTACGACATCGACAAATTATCCGACATCAATTCTAACTTCATTGTTGGGAAACCATTAAAGTTAATTTTATTATACTCCCAGAAAATTAATTTTTTCATTGTATCAACTTGAAACTCAATACGCCCGCTACGGCGCAACTGACCCGGACTAAAATCACTGGTAGTTGAGCCTCTCCATACAACAAATAACGCTGAGAAACCCGAACTACAATGGCTAATATTTCAAGCAAGTGCACAGTTCGAATGAAATCACTTTTTAAGTGAGCATAATCAAAATTCAGATGGGCTGGGTTTTCCAGAGATGTCCAGATAACTAGTTTTATTATTGTTGTTAATATCACCATTGTTAGTTGCTTCTGCATTGTGTGGCCGATGGCATAAAACACTTTCTTCATTGTTGTTGCGGTACGAGGCCCCGCTGCGTACTAGGCCACCTACAACAGAATTATGTATATAGGCCCCAAATAACATAATGCGGTACTGGTCAGGACGTTTTGTCAAGTGGACCCACAAGAACGTCGGTATGTGGTATTCCTCTCGATCGATGGACAAAGTGTAGGCGATTTTTTCGGGAAATATGATATTCGAATTAATTAGATATGACGAAAACATTGAGATGTGATTAATTTCCACAATTTCGGGGTCAGTTTTATCAGCGTTAGAGTAGATTTGGGCAACGTTGAATTTATCTTTTATTTATCTATCAGGCACCTATTTTTGACAGTATAACTTGAAATTTGGGAGCTATTTATCAATACGTGGAGCTAAATATTTTCAAGAAAGTTGTAGGAACGGGATGCAGATTCGTGAATTTTGCAATGTTAAGTTTATACGCAAAAGAATAGAGCATTTTACCGCAATAAAGATATAGATCAAATGTTGTTAGGTTGATAGTAAATATTATTTTAAACCAATATAGCCATTACATCCTTTTGAAATATATGTGATTTCTAAAAGAAATCAATAAACAGCCAACAAAGGCTAACGTTCATTTCTCTGATGTCTTTGTACGTGTATGTTTGAGTGTTTATTTCTTGGTTTTATTAGCTATTTTATTTGTTAGAGACAAAACAGAGAAATTATTTTGAATAATTATACGTATAGAGGAAGGTTTATATGTACAATAACATCCACTAAATAGTGGAGAAGTACTGTTATTTTTGAGGTTTCTAATGTGATGTCGTAAATAATTACATTTTTTCCGCTTACATTGCAAACGCAGGCTGAACCCTACGAGTTTTATCAAAATAATGTACTAAGTATTGTACACATTGAAAACGTCTACAGAAAAGTCCGTGATGGTATATGTCTATCTCTTATGGATAACCCACAATAACTTTTTTTTGTCATTTACTTTTGGCGACAAATAATGGCTAATTTTCGAAGCGATTTTAACCCATACAGCATTAATCCTTAACCAATTAAATACCTTGAATACATTGTTCATTTAATATAGATATATATGGCCCTTTACACCGTATGATTTAAGTGAATATTTTCGAAGATATTACAGATTTAAAAATTGCGGGGCGTAAGCGTTTGCGGCGTGCGAAGCCGGGACGGGTCGCTAGTATTATATAAGGTACGATGGAGAGCAATTCTGTTAAAGCTGATAGCAGAAATCTCCCAAGAATAAACGCTATTATGGTTGGACAATTTTTTGAAAACAATCCTAATTTTTATGCTTCAGAATTAAAGAATGTAAAAACAGCACAGTAAGTATTACTCTATATATTATAAATTATACTGTAAATGAATGAATATTGAAGAAAATAACTAAAAAAGTTCAGTTAATATCACAAAAATTTTAGGTTATTTGACAAATGACCATTCAATACTTAAAAGCTTTAGTTGAAAATAAATGTAGAATAGATAATGAAGCATGAAAATTAATATACCTATACATTTTGAGTTTACTTTCTTACTGAAACCCATTTGATATTGTGTATAGTTTGCTATATCTTTTTCCATCTACAATAACAATTTAATCATGGTTAATTGACCTCTGTCTAAAATATAACTCACATACAATAAAGTATTGATGTTTTATTATTTCAAATCTTTTATAATACCAAAGTATAAAAATACGAAGATAGGAATAAAATCCAGTTTATTCCGTTCAAGATCAACAATAAAATACGTACGCAATTAATAACCTCAAAATATAGTAGAATGTCTAGAGAAGACTTTAACGAATAATGTAATAAAATCAACTCTTTATTTATGTATGAAATATAGGGTAGGAATTATTCACTTACGTTAAAGTGATCTTCACTCATGAAAGCGTGAGATTTTACAGCTATATCTTTAGGTTTTCTACGAGAGAGAATTAACCACTTTTTCCGAATTTTAGTGTTTGTCGGAAGGTTCACAAACATTTTCTCCGGGGTTTTAATAGATGTGTTAGTACATTGTGGCACTACGCACCATTTATAAGACATTTTATCGCAGTAAAGTTATGAAATCGTCAACAATCACTAAATTTAATAGTCGACAGTTGTATTACAATGTGACGGTTACTGTGTTTATTGCATCGTGACGTCACCGCATTAAGTAACCTGTTTAGCAGTGTTTTGGCGAGTTTTGTATTCATTCAAACTTTCTCTGTCATTTTCATAAAAATGAGAAAAATTTAAAGAGAATTAATCAAATGGGAAATATGCATTAGCTATAACGAATAATTCGAGATATTTTTGTGGAAACAGTCAAACACCCTATTGCATGGAACCATGCACTTGAAAAATGCAGTGAAAATATTCCGATTTATGATTCAAGGTTGGCAAAATCATTAGTTACTCCTTCAAAATCTCTTCTTCAAACGTAAAGAGTTGCAATGATAAATAACTAAATACTCCGGAAGAAATATTGAATGTCTTCGCAGATTATTTTAGTAAATCATACATAACACCATCTCAGTTTGATAGAGACAGAACAAGCAACACATCGGCACAGTTATTAAATATATCCGAATTCAATGGAAATGAGATTTTGGTGGCTTTCAAAAAAGTAAAATCTAAAAAGACATCCGGCTCTAACGATAACCCTGTAAGATATATTTCCTGTATGCTATTCCGTCCTTCTTTTGCTGAGTTTTCTGTTGAATACTGACATTCTATTTCTGACACTTTTCTATTTATATCTGTATGATAGATTCCATAAATATATAATGAAATGAACATGTATAACGTAAAAACTTATAAGCAAGCAGTATTGTATCAAGTCATTATCATTCGGTTTTCTCGAAATAAATTCGTTTTTCGGTTATCATTTGGTGATCTGGCAGGAACCAGGGGGCCCCTATCGATCACAGGGCCCTTGGCACCTGCTTAGAGTGCCCAGTGAAGAAGAAGGGCCTGGAGGAAAAAGAACTTGAAATCACTACACTTACTTCTTCTTTAGTTTCCACACTCTACTGCCTGCTATTCAATTATAGTGTTTTCTATCGAAAATATCGCTGCCAAGACTAAACTTCATAAATTAACTTCTTATTGGGCTTGAATAACGCATACAGGGTAATTGTTAAACCTGGATAACGAAAACAAATTGGTAGCAATTTTCTGATATATGAACATTCCGTCTAGATGAGGAGTGATGTCACATAAATCAGCAGTCCACATGGAAATTCACAAATGGCAGCATTTGAATATGAAATTGCCCTACAGAGGAGACACAGAAATGCCCCGGTAATGATATAATGCATATTATAAATCAAGCTAGCCAAGAATGCCGAGGTGCGGTGGTGACAGTTGAAACCGATTCAGCGCCTCCAGTGATTTTATTCCCTAATTGGATATTTACTGGAAGACAATTACTGAGGTGCTGCGACTGGTAGATCCATTCGATTTGAGATGATATATTTGTCGAGGTGGTAGGAAAGTGGTACACAATTGTGAAGCTTGGTTGCTGCCGACATGAGCGTCAAAGTAATAAGTCAAAAGAACCTTAATGCCTGTAAATTTTCGAAAAATCGAAGTGTACGAGGACAACCGAAAAAAAGGGAGACTCTGATATATAAATGTTGTCAGTTTAACATTCGTCAAGTGTGACGAATTGGAGAAATTGAAAACTGTTTAAACCGTTGCCGTTTAGGCATATTTTACTGAAATCAGTTCCAGTTTGAAATATTCACATACTCTGAGAATAAACCTAACGAATACAAATTATCTATTGTTACACTGAGCTCAAAATGTTACGGCAGAGTTTCGAAATGTTTTGACGATTTTATTCGTCAGAGAAATTGACACAGAGGTACTCCTTTTTGTCACTGTGAGCAAAATCCAGAAAATTACAATTTCTTTTCGATTTTTCATTATATTTATTGAAAAACCACATGATAACTATGGTTTGAGTTAAATTGTTGAATATGTTTGCAAATATGACTCAATAAGAACTAAGCAACGAAATGAATTATATATTTATGACGTATTGAAAGATTAAAATAGTTTCAGTATCTCAAGATCGACATTTGATCACTCAATATAATGAAAAACCTCTTCTTTTAACATTCTTCGAATGTAACAGTCTTAAAAACACTTTTAATTGCATCCTAATGAGATGGTGAATCTAGAGAACTTATGGTTCGTTAGTAAGGTATATATATTTGCCGAACTTTTTGAGCTGAATTTCACATTTTATGTAGTATATAGGTACTTTTTACAGTGTATATGATATCTTTTCCGCGATTTCAAATTGTTAAATCTAGGTACTTTCTGATATCTGGTTGTTATTCTATATTTCTGGATGAAATTAATTTCTTTGTTCCTCAGAGGTGTACTAGAATGAGCCAGAAATTTCATTTAAATCCACAACACCAATCTTCTCTCACAATCTCCGCTTAGCTTTGAACCTTGATACCTTAAACCAAGTATCAAGCTGCTGTGATATGCACTAGGTTTCAAATGTTTCCATCATTAATGTTATATTTGAATCTTAACCATTGAGGTATCTTGATTTCTTCCGGTTTGAATTCTGAGATATTTAGTATCTTGTTTAGTTATTAATAATTATTCAGGGTGTTTTGTTTAGAGGTATAGAACTTTAAATTGCAATAAAACAACGATGAATTTCGATTGACAAGAATTTTTTTTATTCGAAAGATAAAATGCTTGTGGCATTACATTTTCAATATGATTTCCGGCATATGACCACCACAGCTGGCTCGGATGTAGTCAATCTGGACGTCCAATGAAATTGAGGACTATGAAAGAATGAAATTAAGATTATTACGTGAAAAAAATCACGGAGTATTCATTGAACTAAATTATTTTATATATCTGTTTAACTTCTATTTGAAATGATAATATTTTATAACATATTGTCCAGATATTCTCGAAAATAATTATTGGAAATCCAGAAGAGAATATATTAGTTTATTCTCAGAATTTGAAACTGAAGGGCATATATTTTCGATCCTAATAAAACAATTGTTAAACTGATTTACACATATATTAAAAAGAATACTGCATGACGCACGTTTCGATGAGATTCACCTTTTTCAAATGTTGCGTGCAGACTAATTTAAGCATTTGAAAAAGGTGAATCTCATCGAAACGTACGTCATGCAGTATTCTTTTTAATATATGTGTAAATCAGTTTAACAATTGTTTTATTATGTTTATCGATTTACATCATGTATCGGCCTCATCAATTATTTATTTTTGATCTGTTTGTCCCTACCTGGTAAAACTGTAGAAAAATGGAGAAAAAGTAACTAAGCAGTTAATTCGATTAACGATCCGATTTCAATCGACTCACCCTCGTACATCACTTTGAATACGAACTTTTCACTCAAACATCCAATTCTATTACACCATTGATTGAAATGACCGAAGATAATAGCGAATTGTTCAACAATGTTTACGATAAACAATCAGGAAACATTTTCCGTTTTACCTCAGGGAAATATCATTCTATGAGAACAGAAGAACTTTTAGATAAATACATCACATAAACCGTTGTATTCATATAAATTTCATAATACCCGCTTCCTTCTGCCAGCACAAAAGCGTTATCCGAGACGCACTGACCCCAAGAACTCGCCCAGAGCTAACATAAGTAATGAGAAAAAGGCTTTTCTGGTGGATTTGAAAAGAGTGTAATAATTATTATAGTTTGCGGGCAGACCGAGTGGAAATATGGGTGGCCTTGCCTGATTTGGTGAAGGCGAATGCCTGGTGTCATCTGGTTGAATTATGAGGTCGGCTTGTTAGCTCGGTTTGTTACCTTTTCAAAGCTTTCAATTCGACCGAATGCAGTACAATACTGTTGTTTTGTGACACTTTTCGACGGAGTTGTAAATAATATTCTTGGTTCATTCACAACGGGTCATATTTTATATCGAGCAACCTTTTTTCATTTCGCGATTTGATTTATGGAGTGACACAGATTACAAGTTATATGAATATGGAATGTATTCTGAAGAATTGTATCCTTCAAACTTTTGGAACATATTTTTTATTGGGGCTTGTAATCTTTGAACATCATTCATCAGATATTTAATTTTTCCAACTAATAAATTCACAGAAAAAACACAAACTACTCGGGGATTCGAACTCAGAATTTCTGCTCCAAAATCCTTCTCTCACTTCAATAGACCACAAAAGTAATTGAATATGGTAATGAAGCACTATATGAGGTGTTTGTATTTAGAATTTTACCTTATTTTTAATCGAATGATTTATACTTTACTAGCGACCCGCCCCGGCTTCGCACGCCGCAAACGCTACGCCCCGCAATTTTTAAATCTGTAATATCTTCGAAAATATTCACTTAAATCATACGGTGTAAAGGGCCATATATATCTATATTAAATGAACCATGTATTCAAGGTATTTAATTGGTTAAGGATTAATGCTGTATGGGTTAAAATCGCTTCGAAAATTAGCCATTATTTGTCGCAAAAGGTAAATGACAAAAAAAAGTTATTGTGGGTTATCCATAAGAGATAGACATATACCATCACGGACTTTTCTGTAGACCTTTTCAATGTGTACAATACTTAGTACATTATTTTGATAAAACTCGTAGGGTTCAGCCTGCGTTTGCAATGTGAGCGGAAAAAATGTAATTATTTACGACATCACATTAGAAACATCAAAAATAACAGTACTTCTCCACTATTTAGTGGATGTTATTATACATATAAACCTTCCTCTTGAATCACTCTATCTATTAAAAAAACCGCATCAAAATCCGTTGCGTAGTTTCAAAGATTAAAGCGTACAAAGGGACAAAGGGACAGAAAAAGCGACTTTGCTTTATACTATGTAGTGATTCAATTTTCTAACGTATATGTGGGTTCTTCGATAAAATTTGAAAACTAACGATTTTTGATTCAAAAAATATACTGGAAACCGTCGCTATTTTGGATTTGAATGATGTGTTTTTCTTGCTACTCGCATATAAATCTACAAAAATCAAAAAGTTGTTGAAAACATCCCAATTTTCAATCATTACAATTCATTTTCCATTTCAATGAAAATTTATTTACGTTTCATAAGCAGTTTTGCGACTGGATATGATGTTATTACCAATTTTCCCGAGTTACTGCTGTGATCTCAAAAGTGAACTGAACCACGAACACAAATGGTTATGTAAAATAACACCCATCAACTTCAGGAGGCCAACAACTGAACAAAAGCACCAGCGAATGAAATAGATAATTTAAGAGTCGTAAATTTCTATTAGAATTGACCGAATCGCAATGAAATACCATTAGAGCCTGAGTATCATTCTAGTTAAGTGAACCATCCAATTGTTTAGGAAGATATAAAATATTCACATAACTCTAGATATAAATGGATAAATGCAACAATCCGGACTCCCCAAGAAGTTTCACAGGTGGGAGTATGTTCTAGCTTCCTGATTGTTTAAAATAGTAACTTGGGATGACGTTTTGACAGATAAATAACGAAAATATGAATATGATATAATAACTTGTTTTGAGGATAGTCCAATGGAGTCTGCATTTCACAAATTCAGAATTCTTTGAAAAGTATTATTCACCAGTGGTTCTTTTTCTTTTAAATCGGAGGTTCTCAAACTTTTCACGAACCTCCATCTTATGCGATACTCTCATGTGCTTTCTTCTTTTTCCTAAATGTTGATGATATTTAACATTCGAATATTATTTGAATTATTGAACATTATGTTGAAAACAATAAATTAAAATTAACACACTTGGCTTAAGTTTCACTGAATATATTAAAAACTCTACAATGTTTCGGGTGGTTAGCCCAATATCAAGAGTATACAATATTACTGTAATATTGTTAATAATAATATGAAATAATAATTAATATAATATAATATATTAATTAGAGTAATATTGAATAGTTTCGATAATGGGTTAACCATCCGAAATATACATAGACTTTTTAATATATTTAGTGATACTTGTGTTCTTTATAAGTGTGTTAATTCTAATTTAATGTTTTTATTATTTCCCATATATTTCTCCAGAAGTGAGATATGGTAGGTTTTTATTACAATTTTCCAAGCACACTTTCGATAAAGTAAAAACTAAAATGGTGATAAAAAAGTAAATTAAACTTCTCTTCAGTTTAACACTTGGTGAAACATAATTAAATATTAAATTAAATTAAACTCTTGGCTTAATGTTTCACGATTATATTTAAGAACATGAATTAGTCAACAAGTTTCGAGCGTGAGCTCATTTTCAAGACTAAACTACAATAAGGAACGTACAACAAATTTATATCTGTTGTTAAATATGATCCTGAAATATTAAGCTAAGAGTTTAATTCGATTTAATAAATACTATTATTATTACCAGGCCGAGTGTTTTTCGTTAATAGATATATCTTCTTCAGTGTCATTGTAACATTTAATTATTTCCAACAATTCAATCGAAATATCTATAGATATATTTTATCTACAAATAAAATACAATGTTTACAAGTTCTTCATAAATTCAATATTTTATAGCCATTAAAATATTATTATTCAATTTTCTATGTCACAGGTACCATTGAAAAAAGGTTGAGGTGCCTACAAAGAACCATTGAATATCCAATAAACATAGATACCACCATGTTTTCACTTATCTTTTCATGAATTATTGGACGCAAATAACTTTTCCAAATTCGTAATCATCGATGGTTATTGCTTATTTACATAAGATAAGCGCTTTCCTGGTGGTAAAGCCAGAGTTCAATTTATGTTTGCTGATTAGGTGGACGTTTGATTGAATGTCTTGAACG
This sequence comes from Henosepilachna vigintioctopunctata, assembly GCA_030704895.1. Lineage (NCBI taxonomy): Eukaryota > Metazoa > Arthropoda > Insecta > Coleoptera > Coccinellidae > Henosepilachna > Henosepilachna vigintioctopunctata. The sequence continues at coordinate 1,391,500 of JARQZJ010000034.1, forward strand.
GCACTTTTATGTGGAGCTGAGTTGATAAGGTCGCTATTTGAGGTAGGATTATGGCTTTTTCAGTTCATATAATACGCTGGATTTTAGAATTATTGACCACATATGTGTCTGGTCTGGATAAGGGTGTAAAGGTGTAGGATGTGTAGGTATAAAAGATTTGGATATGTGCAGATTTCGTTACGATTTGCTGGGTCTTACATGGTGTGGATAAGGGTGTAAAGGTGTAGGATGTGTAGGTATAAAAGATTTGGATATGTGCAGATTTCGTTACGATTTGCTGTGTCTTGCAGTTTCGCTCTTGACTTGAGTATTTTTGTACTACAAAGAAGGTGTATTAGACCACGGCCTACTTTAAACTGGCCATGAAGAGCGTCGTTCGGCGGTGTTGCCAAAATCGATTCGGTGGTCTACTCTCTTAGTCGGTTGTTCCCAAAGTTTCACGCATTATTTCAACTCTTTTTGTATGTTGCGAAAGGATAAGAAATATTATTCGTATTTATAACATATTGAATATTAGATTGGGCCTTTTCAACTTCTTCGTGAAGTTTTAAAGACTCGGGACATAATTTATATAGTTGTGTGTATTTTTGTCACTTGGGGCAGCATTACGATTTGCAGACAGATATGGAAGATATCTCATTGTCGGAAAATTAAAGTAATTCGGCACTAAATCATAAGTACAGGAAAAAATAGTGTATAACACGAAAGACATAATCATTGTATCAGACGAGTATTTTTCTTCTTCGGAAGTAATAATTTTATTTGATCAATTAAAATTCGGTTATTTAAATTTTTTATTTTAGACCACCTATCAAATTTGAAGACAATAGGTAAAATCCAACTTAAATCAGTGTAAATTTTTTTCAATTCAAAAATACAGTTGCTAACATGTCTTCATTCTTTATAAATTGGTAACTTATTTCTTCACTTAAATTAAGGAGATAAAAATGAATTTTGTTATTAAGCGAACTTATTTTAACATTCCAACAATTAGGAATATTTATTTTACTGGAGTAATGAAGAATAAAATTTTGAAAATTGACAATTAAATCTGACTGTTCAAGAAAGTTATCAAAATAATTATTGCGAGCTAAACAATTTCTTCGCTTTTTCTCAGGGATTTTTCTAGGTAGGGGCACATTTTTGACAAATAATGCGGTAAATTTAGAAAAATACAAGGAACCGCGTAAGGAAATAATCTTGTTCTTTCAAGTATGCTTACAATCCCACCAGGTGAAACAAATTACTCTTCCCTGATGAAATTAGTTTCAGGAAAATGCAAGGCTCAAACAACTGAATATTTGAATATTGAAAAATTTCTACTCACCCTCGTACATAGTTGGAAACAAGTCAACTCGATATAAAGCATGTAAAACGTCCTGTATGCTTTTCTCAATATCATTAACGTTAAATTCACGTTCTTCACCAAATGGCACTATCTATCACTCGGTGTGTTAGTTGGTTTACATTATAAACAATGTTTTAATCGATTACAAAAATTGACGTACGATTCCCATTCAACTTTCTACATTCGATGTAATGAGTTTTGTTTCTCTAGTACAACTCCGTTGTTGGTTTCGCAATGCCAACTCGATTTGAGTGATACATATTGAACATAAGCTTAAGTTGGTCAATTCATTATGTAAATGGACTAAAACGATTGCTCTGTCAATTTAAAATCGCTGGTAGTTTAGATATAAAAAGACGTATAAACGAAGTTATAAAATTATGGTACATAAAAGCTTTCAGTACTAATTAAAGGTTATTAAACAGCTATGTCACGAGTTTTAAGCAAAGAATAACTTAACTAGTTTGGAATTGACTCTGAGGTGAAAACGTTTCTTATTTAGTTATTGCCTAGAATCGGGTCTACCATAAAATTTATTGTGACATATTATATTGATCGATAAATGAAATGAATTTGTGAATTTCCAGTTTAATTTTCATTCTGGAAAGTATTATCTCAAGGCCGTACATTATTATGAAAAAAGTAATTTTTTTGAATATATCTCAGTAATATTTCTTCATTCATTATCGAAAGTCGACTTTTTCGTTTGGTGAAAAGAAGTTACATGCTATTTCTAGAAAAAAATATTATCTTTTCAATTTGAAGAGAAATGTCGAAAAAATCTTTCTCATAAGAACATTTTCCGGATTAAAAAGTAGAGTACGTCATTCTTGATTCCCATACTTCAATTTTGTGAAGAACAAACAAGATAGTCGACTTCTTGAACTGTTAAAAAATGGCTGGCGAAAAGCCATGGATTTGTCAGATTGAAAAATTTCTGTGTCAAGTTTTACGTGTTTTGGCGTAACTGATCTCTTGACAATGAGTTAGCAGCCCGAAATTATGCCATGCTTATTCAAAACTTTTATGGAATCAAGTCAAATATTTTGAATCTTAATATTCCCTCTTATATTGAACCCCATATAACTTCGATGTGGTTGAAACTAGAAGCCTGAAATTCAGTAACCAAGTAATCATTTTATAAACACCGTATATTTTAAATTTCATTCAATTGGAAGCAGTACTTCAAGAATGATACCAGGCAAAATTTCTTAATTTTGTAACTCAATTACTGATTTTTCATCGAAACTCTAAGGCATTTTTAGTAAAGATATGCTTGAAATTCAGAATACAGTTAGTGTTTAGTGTGTAAATCAAGGAAAAACAAAAATATTTTAAATTTCTGTCCAGTTTTCTAGATACACAAACTGTTTAAATAACTTTGTAATGCATATAAGTTATTATGAGTATAATAACCTCAAAAAAGGGCTTGGCGGTAAAAGATTTGAGAACAGCGATGAAGTTATCGAAACTATAAATCAATATTTTGAGGAGGTTGACGAATCTATGTTTGAAACTGTTATAACTAAATAAGGACACCGTTATGAAAAATGTTTCAGTGTTGATGGAGATTATGTTGAAATATAAAGCAAAAAAATTTTAAAGCATCGTTTTTCTTGGTCAGATCGCAATCTTTCCACCCCACCCTCGTACCTAATAACTTAAGACGGAAGGTCCTCAAGTAAGGACAGTATAAATTAACCGATCTCATAAATATTGACGCTAAAAAAACTGTGATCTCAAAAAATCAAGAAACTTCCGATTCTTGATTTTTGTACAAGTTTTATTTTTGACGTCTTATATATATTAACGATCCGAATAAACAAAATATACTTAATTTTGTTTCATTTAAAAAGAAATAAGTATAAACATAACTTAACAAGCAAGTAAACAAGTGTTTATATCGATGTTCAAACTTTCAATTTCTTTCTTTCAACACTTCAAGATCATCAGTTTTTACCTGTATATTATTCACACATCCATCAAGATCTTTTTTCGAAAAGAAAACTGACCGAATCACTTTGGCTTGCCTTGTTATCCTAAATTCAAGCTTGAAGATCAACAAAAACCCTGAATAGTTTCACGCGTATTAATTAAAATTGAACACTTATATGTACCATGAAATTCTGGGTTTTAGATGGTCACTCAGATAGAACGATCTTTCGTTGATGATGAGATAAACGCAAGTACCATTAACTTTTTATTTTTCGATGATTGGTAATAAGATGTGGAACAAGGAGAATTGCCCAAACTGGTTATATACATTTTGTCGAGTACAAAAATTTGATTCATAATCGTTATAGTGCCAATATATATTATATAGCAGTAATTAAGATCTGATAATCACATGAAAAGAACAAGTTTATTTTACGTCTATAGAAGGTGTATTCGATTTGGTTATTTTAATGTCTCTCGTAAAGTTCCTACAATATTTCAAAAGATAAATATGAATACCAATTTGCATAATATGATTTATTCATCTTATTTTCAGTAACAATATACATTTAACAGGTATACAATTTTACATACATTATATACATCGGTCTTTGAGTTTTACTCACTATACATATATCAAAATAATATATTATCTATGAAATATTTGAAGTATTTACAATGGAAAATAACAACTTAGATGGTTTCAGATTGCAAATTCACATAAGGTTGGAGCTTCTAGTTTATCTTCAACTTAATATTCTTCTGTAGAAGTGTCATTACAATTTTGACATTGTGAAATATTACGTAAACTTTGAGTTCATTTTGAGACTGAAATTTTTGTAGGAAAGTGTTCAGTGGCTTAGTAAAATGACAGAAAGTGTTCAAATGATATTGATGTAACAATTATTTCGAGTTTCTTCTTGCACTTTGGAGTGAAAATGAGAAAACAAGTAGTAGAATTATCAAATTTTTGGAATATTTATGAAATAAAGAATATTGTGTAAAATATATAACTTTATGTGAAATTTTAAGGTAAAAACATACTGTTTTATGGGATACAAGTATTAGTCAGGCTCATTTGGAAACGGAAATTCAAAAAACCCCTATAACTTTGAAAATATAACCTCCAATAAGTTTCAGAAGTGTTTGAAATTTGAGGATAGCCTTTGAAATTTGTTTTATTAGCAGAGACAGCAACTATGTTGAATTTTTGCCAGAAATGAATTAATATAAAGTTGATAGAAAGATTCATCTTGACATGGAAAAAATGGAGACATTTGTCGCATTAAAATTGGAAAATATATTCTGATTTTCGATAATACAAGTTTCTGTTTCTTCACTAGTACTGTCAATTAATGATAATTATCATTTATTTTATTTAAGTATTGACGAACCTGCAATTTGTAGCGACACATTAACAGAAGAAAATATTTTTTCACTCTCACTGTCTATTAATAATAAAAATAACGATATTATAAACGATATTATATAGAAATGAATGAATTTATAACAAGTAGAAGAAATGCAATTTTGTGAAAATAAAATACAGTCGTTATCTTATTCTCTTTCAAAATGTAATAAATGAGTAATATGGAAAAATCAGACTGACTTATATTTTCAATCAATTTCTTTTCAAAAAAAAGTTTTATACCTCAAGAATTCGAATTGAAAAATCGTTTTATTTGATTGAAATGAGTAAAAATATTTTCTAATCTGGTATAACACTACCATAACTTGTAGAATTTCTGTAATAATTCTTTCGTAACAAATAAAGACTAATTGGAAAATTATCTCTTGAAGTAAATTTGAAAAATGACAATATAAACAGCGTATTGAAGAAAATTTGTGATTCCATATATAAACTTGAATAAAATGAAGTATTCTCAAGAAAAATATTTGCAACAAAGTCTGATATTTTATTTCGTACCTAAATTATTATTTTAATTTCAAATAACTTTAATTTTGTTTAGTTATTGCATTTTAAAAACAGGGTGATTTATCTCTTTACTTATATCAAAAATATCTATAAAGGCCATTATTTATTACAATTTTGTCGAAAAATACTCCAGAACAATTGTCATCGACTAATTCCAGAAAATATTTTTCCTTATCGAGGCATATTATTCATTCGAAAAAAGTGTTTTTTGAATTTGCAGAACATTGTGTTTCTATAGGAAAATTTATAGGATATTTCTATAATTGCTAATTCAAATAGAAATGAAATTGGCTCTTTACAATCTTTGAATCTTCTTGAAACTCGAGAAATTTGTAGTTATTTTATATCCTTTTGCTATTTCATTTCCCTTTCAAATGAATTCATCAGTTTTTTCCTACAACTTCTACAGAAAAAGAATTTGTGATGCTTGCTTGCTAATCCTGTAGTGACAAGTTGTCGTCTATCCATATACTAAAGAATTTGTGATGCTTGCTTGCTAATCCTGTAGTGACAAATTGTCGTCAATCCATATACTTAACAATTTGAAAACATTGAAGACACAGTTTCACGAAAATAAAAGATTCTCGAAGTCGCTACTTCCCAAAGTCTGATCAGTAAAGTCCGTATGCAGAAAAGTAGGAAACCCTGAATCCGCAAAATCAACAGGCGATAGCGACGATTCCGGAAACTCCGGCGACGCCAAAAATGAATTTTCCGACAACGAAAGCGACTCACCATCCGACTCTAACATTAAACAGTCCAGATCCCTACAACTATCAAAATTGAAACAGAAATCTTCATTATTATCGCTGCAGTTTAACGCGGAACTCAAAGTGTTTATATACCTCATCGCCAGTCTTAAAGTGGTGATTTTCGTTAACTTTTCATTCGCCCCACTAGCTTGATGTACCTGACCATGGGGTATTATAGCACGGAGAGTTTCGAAGGCTTGGTTTATTTCCCGCATTCTATTTCTTTCCCTTGCATTGGCAGTTTTTCTTCTGTATTTACTCAAAGGTGCTGGTTTTTGCTTGCAAGACTTCTGGGTTTTCTTGCCGATTTTAGCAGTTTCCTCTACCTCTGTAAATCTTCGTGAAGACCTCGGCCTTAAGGAGTATTTTTCACCTCTAACAAGATTAAGTTTTTCGTAACATTCACTATTTTCGTTATTATTCGAGTCAGTATAACCCATACTAGACAACTCACTGGCCAGTCTTTCAGATAAATCGCTGTACTTTTGGAGAAGCGAATCCATTTTACTACAATGTTTGGATATAAATTTTTCACATATTATATTAACTGGAAATTGAGAAAATCATCGGTGATTTTGACCACGCACCAAGATACTTGAAGAAGAATCAATTGTTAAGTCGTATACGACGGACGACTAAACGTAGCGTACTTTATACGTAGCTACTTCGAGACTGTCGGTTCGGTACTGAGTGAATCTGCGTTGGTTGAGAGGCTGGTTAACTTCAAAGTGGTACCGAGTTGTGGTGGTACCCCACCTGTTTTAGGAGATAATCCGAGACGCTGCAATAACAATATGAGTTTCTTTAATTGAAGTGTGGGGATAGAATGAATCGAAATACGGAGGTGGCATAGATAAGTACGCAAATTATTTGAATTATTCAGTTAACAATGATTTACAAGTAGGTACTCGTTTCGTGGTTTTTTATATCAACTCTAAGTTGGGAAGGGTTGCAATACATTTATTTCTGAACGTACTTCTTTATTCTAAACTATTTCTTAAGGAACTTTAAATTAAACTAGGTGTTTAGATTTCCATTTATTAAACTTTGACATTTATGTATTAGTGGTATATAATCCTATAAATTGCTATGGTTGATGGGAATCAGGGGCGAAACGGCATATCTTTGCACCCATCTTTCCACAAGCTTCTGTTTCTACTGCACTTCGCTTTTTTTCGTTCTATTTCTGTAAATCGTATTTCAGTCTATAATAAAGCACCATCTGTGATAAACAATCAACGAATACAATAATAATCTGAAAGATTAGCTGGTAAAGAAATCTGGGGAAGAATGGAATACGTTCCGTTCTACTCCAGAAGACTTAATCGATAAATAATCGCAATTTTCTGTCCGACATTTTTATGTTTGATGATGAGATTCACGACTATGAAGTTTATTAACAAGAAGTTATAATATGCATTTATCAAAAATGATTATGGAGCAAATAGTTACCACATTTCTGTTGTTTCCATACCTTTATTTTTGAAAGAGAATGGGTTTGGGTTCAGTTTTAATATCTACGTGCTTATTTATCTATTTTGAAAATATATTTCTCTTCGCGTTCATAGTGAATTGAAATTATTTATATTTGTGTATATTTTCGGATGTTCAATTCTTGTTGAAAATTTTTAATGTATGATCTAGATATATTTATGGTAGTTTTTATATTTTAGTTCGTAAACAATTATTTAACATACTTTAACATACTTTCATACATAAATATAACAGTTTAACATATTTTGGAAACGTCAGTCGAAAAGTCAAAACCTTTTTAAGTAAACATAATTTTAATATTTCATTTGAAACGAACAATAATTTATCGAGACACATTAAGAACAATAAAAACAAAATTAAAAGAGGAGACAAATCAAAAAAAAAAGGGAAAACAAGTAGAAATTTCGGTACTAGAATACAGGAACATAAATATAGCTTCGCCCATAATAAAAGTAATTCGAATTATGCTAACCATTTATTAACAGAAAACCATACATTTGATACGAATTTCAAAAGTTTACACAATATAGAGAGAAGTAGTCAATTAGGTTATTGGGAAATAGTGAAAATAAATCGGCTTAAAAATTCTGGAAATTTGCTCAGATGAACAAATAGAAATAAACAATTCACCCTTGTTAAATCTGTTCAGGTAATAGAAATTATTTTTCAGAATGGAATATCTTAGGTAAAACCAAAACCATAGAACCCCAAAATTCCCTGATATTTATACCTGTGTTTTTCAAAATGTTGTTATTATTCTGTAAGCATCTGAAGAAGTCGTTTGTAACGACGAAACGCGTCATGTAGTCAATAAAGTGTAAATCATAAGTTCAAGTGTTTAAATTTGAGTTTATATTCAACTATTCAGTGAAACTTAAGTCAAGTGTGTTAATTTTAATTTATTGTTTTTAAAATAATGTTTCGCCAAGAGATAAGCGAAACTTCCATGTCATTTATATCATACAATCAACAATAAGTGTTGAATTTTTGATGTAGATTCAGTTCTAAATTCCAAAAAACACCATCACAAATTCCGATGATTTAATACTCTGTAATAAATCTCGGCAAACGTCCACCCTGGCGGACAAAACGCAATAAAAAATCGAAAATTCATGGTTTTCAAAACGCGCATTATTCGCGAACCCCGAAAATCAAACAAAAACGTATTGAACTGTCACTTGTCTATTGAAAAATAAGTGATTCATTGTGATTAAATCGTCGAACGCGGCATCCCGATACGTTCTGCGAATCAATTTCATAAATAATTATTTGGCAATGATTGATGAAAGTTATTTTATATCGCTTGCACAACGAACGTTTTATAACTTTCCCAGTCTTTTTGTTGTGCGGAAGGCGGCCAACAGGCACATATGCAACTCTCGTAGCTCATATTGATTTCTCTGCCGTGATTTACCGCGAAGATTTCACATTCGGTCGTTGCTTGCTCAATCTGAAAAGCTGGCAGGTGTCTTACAACATGAACTACGTGATTTCGATCTTGTTTCATCTCTCCACATTTGCAGAAAAGTTATAATAATAATATCACTGGCACTAAAATGAAGTTGAGGATACCATTAGAGCCTTAAAAAATGAAAAAAGCGTCGGTGTTGATTCCATATCGGCCAAAGTTTTGAAAGGAATTAGTGGAATTATTGGCGAGCACTTTGCATATCTCATCAATTTTTCCATCACTACTGCAAAGTTCTCCAATATCTTTAAGCAATCCATAGCAATTCCAGTATTTAAGAATGGAACCGTGAGTGAAATAACAAATTATCGCCAAATATCCTTTTTGAGCATCTTTTCCAAGTTAATAGAGAGAATTGTTTTCGCCAGAATGATGAGTAGTTATCTCAATAGATTCAAAATAATTGACTCCGCGCAACATGGATTCAGAAGCGGCCACTCAGTCAGCTGCGGTTAAGTTTTTTGAATCCGTCTACGAGTGTTTGGATAAACACTTGTTTGTGACGGAGTTATTTTTTGATTTATCTTCCACATTTGATTCACTATACTTTGAATTTCTACTTGATAAATGCTACAATTTAGGTTTTAGAGGTGTGTTTCTGAATTGGTTACGTAGTTATCTTGAAGAAAGAACAATGCTAGTGAAAATAGGCGAGAGTTATTCTCAGAGACATGACATTGCCCTTGGGGTGCCGCAAGGCTCTGTACTCGGAACTCTTCAATTCATATTGTTTATAAACGATCTGCTTGCGAAGTTGTTTGGGTTTTTGGTGACACTATTTGCCTATTATTCGTCGGTGGTTGTTTCTGGCAGGACTCCTGAAGAACTTCTGGAGGCATGTGAATGCATTTTGAGGAAGTTTGTAAGTTGGTGTCGAATGTACAACCTGATGGTAAACGTTGGCAAAACTGTTTGTGTTAATTTTTGTCTGAAGGGCATTGGAATTAGTACCTTGGATGTTAAATATGGGGACAACACTATATCATCATCCCAATCAACAAAGTTTCTTGGAATATATGTGGACAGAAATTTGAGATGGACATCACACATTCAGGTCTTATGTAAAAAATTAAGTAACTCATTTTTTGCAATCTCTAGAATCAAGAACATCGTACCTAGAAACTGTGTTATGAATGTGTATTACAGTCTTGTATATAGTCATCTAAATTATAATATTCTGCTGTGGGGCTGCTCTACAAAAATGAATAGGGTGTTTATTACACAGAAGCGAACACTTCGATTAATATTCAATATTCATCAGCGAACATCTCGTAAACCTATCTTCATTAATAATTACATACTCACCTTACCGTGTTTATATATTTATTGATGTTTGTTATATGTTAAAGAAAATGAAGATAAGTTTATTATATATAATTATTATATAAATTGAATTGTTATCATGAGTATTCATGATTACAATTCATGATTATGAGTTTATTATATATAATCATTATATATATGGCCTTCGTGATTTCCAGACATAACCCCCTTGTATTATTGCAAATTCGGTTCTATATTCAATCATTTGTATTCATGGTATAATTTGGAAATCTTGGGAAATCAGTCAGTCTGATATTTTAAACACTCTAAAATAACATCGACAAATTCATCAAGTTTCACAATTTCCTTCTAATAAACCTATTTAAATGCGAGGTAACGATTCATTCTCAAGTGATCTAATGAACAATTCACTTGTTTCATCAGCTGAACCTATTTCCCCCCACCGTTACTCCATTAGTTTGGAAAGTTTCAATACGTGATTTGGCTTCAAATGATAAACCTCTGACAGCAAAACCAAACGACCAATACGTAACAGTGTCTTTCACGGGTAATGCGATAGAGCGAAGTTGCTTATCATGCGGACACACGAAACGACTAATAAATCCCACTAAATTTCAGTAGGAAACTGGGTCACCAATAGCGTCTTCTGTGAAATTAAATAGCCAATGAATCAGTTTAAGTAGAAAGTGAGCGGGAAGGAACGAACAACGATTGCAGTGGGGCGATTAATTCTTCAAACACTTGTGCCGGCTTTCAATCTTTCGCGATTGTTCCTCAAATTCTTTTGTCTTTGAATAAACCTGTGAAGCAAAACTTTGTACCTTTTTTTTTTGAGAAAATAGTGCAATGAGATGAATGTAAAATTTGACACAGTCAGAGTTTAATAACAATAATTAATTATAGAGAAAATACACTTCTTTTTTTATCACTATCTATTCTACTCATATCATGGCACTTTTAATGGGTGATTTTTTAAGCGTAGTTTTTTTAAATCGAATAAAACACTCAATTTGCATCATGTATTCAAAATTTTTGTTGCAATTGATAACTTGGCCTTTGGCATTTACATTTTGAAGATAATTTCATGTAAATGTTGTCCGAGGCTTCGTATCAAATGGTCCATTCGAAAGGTACAATTTTGCGTCACTTTTTCGAGCATTTCGGCCTGTATACCACGAATTACGCGTGTTATGTTATCCTGTGTGGCTTCAATCAAGTTCGGCTTGTCCACATACACTAACGACTTTACCTAAACCCACAAGAAATAATCCAGAGGCGTCAAATCGCATGATCTTGCGGCCAATACACAGGGCCTGCTCACCAAATTTATCCTTCAACATCTCCATTGTTACTTGAGCTGTGTGGCATGTGGCACCGTCTTGATGAAACCACATGTCAACCAAGTTCAACTCGGCAAACTGGCGCACCGATGATGCCACCAGCCCATAAACCACACCAAACTGACGTTTTTTCGGGATGTATAGTTAATTCTTGTATGGCATGTGGCTATTCATCACTCCAGATGCGACAGTTTTGTTCATTTAAAAAACCGTTAAGCCAGAAATGAGCCTCATCGCGGAACACAATTTTTCGATAAAATAGCGATTTTTAATTAAGTTGTTCTAAGGCCCATTCACCAAAAATTATACGTTGTGGTGGTCATTCGGATCAATTCTTGCAGAAGATGAATTTTATAGGCTTTCAAACCCAAATCAACACGTAAAATTTTCCATGTATTTAAGTAACACATGCCCAATTGCTGAGAACGCCGACGAATTGACATTTCACGATCCTCATTAACACTGTACGCTACGGCTGCAATATTCTCTTCAGTACGCACTGTACGTATGCGTGACAATGGTTTAATGTCCAACAAAGTAAACTTGGTGCGAAAATTGGTGATAACAGCACGAATTGTTGATTCACCAGGTCTATTATGACGACCATAATATGGTCGTTACAAACGATACACATTTTTCACAGAGCACGAATTTTGAGAGTAAATTTCAACAATTTGTAATCGTTGCTCGTTGGTTAGTCTTTCAATGATGAAAAAGCGGAGTATACTGAAAAGTTTTCACTTTGAAAGATGACGTTTAGATGCCATTATCAACCAGTGCCGCCAACCTGAAAAACTTAAGTCTTAAAAAATCACCCGTTATATCTATATTCTCATTGTCTATTATATTAATTATAATTACTTCTTTTATTGATAATCATTTTTCAAACGTTTGCATTATATCATTAGGTATTAATACTGTATATATACTGAATTCAGTCCTTTTGAGAGCATTCTTCTCAGTTGTAATTATTGTATCAATTTAATGAATGTAATTTTACATTGTAAGGAATGTTTCTCAATAACTTTTATTTTATTTATTATTATTAATATTATTTATTGTATTTTTTTTGAATATTTCCTGTAACTGGGTGGTTTTACCTGAAGGAAAATAAACACTTATTATTATTATAATATTTCCAAGGTTTATCTTTTCTTAACGAACGTGAGTGTTGAATCAACAGAGTGTCAACTCAGTATCTAATTCATCCTCTTCTGCTTCGTTTTAATGCATTATTTCATCAAGCTAACACCATCATTCGTCTTGATGTTTCCAACTGCTGTCTGCAGAAACCTTGGCGGACGTACGGTGTCTCCAGCAATCGGTAGTTTTATTTGCATTAATTGATAATTATTGGGCGATCCCGGCTAATTGGCTTGCAGGGTGGCCTACAACTTTTTCATTAGATATACTTTTTGCAAACTGACGCTGCATTTATATTAGAAAACGGGTGTTCATTATATTAACGTTTCCAGGAAGTCGATATGGCATAATATCGGGATGTATCGTATATAAAATTGGTAAACATATAGCGAATTAAGCTATACCGCTGGATATTGAGTTAAAATTAATGCCCCTGGTGAAAACCACTTATGTAAGTAATTAAGTTTGATTACTAGTGTTGAATAGTAAAATTGTAAAATAAACTTAATCTATCTATACCTAAATGTATGTCATAATGGAAAACACTCTGTAAATTGCGAAGGAACTCTTCAAAACACTCGGTATATGTTTCGGGCTCTATCTCATTATCAAGAGTTTGATACAACCAATTGCTGTATCAAACTAGAAACCTAAAATACATATATGTGTTTCGTTTAAACATCCATTGTCTCACTGTAAGGTTTACATAAGTTGGCTATTCTTCGCTTTTATAGAACCTTATTCAAACGTTCTGTCTTCTGTACAATTGTTAATTTAATGAATAGTATCTATCCCGAATGAATTCTTCAGTTACAAAGCGAAAGCTTTCAAAGAAAAATGTAAACAATTTCTTCTGAAAAAAAATTGAGTTTGTTTTTAGGTAGTTTTTTTTTTGTGTGGTTTTCATTCATTTTATTCTTTTGTTTCCTTTGTTATCCAGAAAATTTTTGAGAATTAGTTTTTTTTTGTTTTATTTCGGTTGGATTAATCAGAATTAATATGGATATCGAAGTATCCCCCCCTATTAGTACTCTATAGTTTGTTAAGTTTTACCAATGCAGTTTGAAGAAAGTCTGTTCAAAAATGTTAGCTACACCATGTAGGTATATGGATTTTGTAATGGAGTACTAATAAAATTCTATTATTATAATAATAATAATAGATATTATTACTTTGTGCATTTTATTGAAGAATTTCGTGGTTTTTTGTGCAGTGTTTTCAAAACACAAAAAATGATTTTCTACAACAAGTTTTCTAGAGTAAATAGTAACATTGAATGATTTTTTATGATCGGTTTTTTCGGGAAAAATGGTCTACTGTCACCAATTGTCAAGTATTTCGAAAATTTCGTGAATGTCGATCTGAAGGTTCCAAAAATCAATCATAATATAAATTTTTAAGACTTGCAAGTACCTCACTTGCAATCTCAAATGCTCTCAATGAAATAGTTGTAAAGGTATAAAATAATAATAATAATAATAATAATAAGTCTTTATTTTCCTACAGGTAAAAACACCCAGTTAAATATTCGAAAACATATATACAGTAATGAGAACTAATGATATAATGCAAACGTTCAAAAAATGTTTATCAATAAAAGAAGTAATTATAATCAATAATTAGACAATGAGAATATAACTATACTTCAAAATTCACTATATATGAAAAGAGTCCGAGTAGATAAACCCGACTAAAGAAAGCAAACGTGTCACTGTTGATATCGCATTTGTCAGACAAATCCTCGAAAAGCGAACACATATCTCTAATGGGTGATTGTACGAGGGAATTAGTTTTCGGAGGTCGCAATAAAGAAAATTGACTTGAACGTGAACATTGTCTAGAAACAAGAAAATCGTAAGAAAAAGCGTAAGACAGTCTATATAACCATGTGAGAGGTTATACAGAAACTTCAGAGACAAGTACCTGCCAACTTCGAGTAATTCAGCTCCAAATCTGTTTAACAGATCAGTTTGGTTATATGCTCTGGCCGGATAAACGTGATTTTTCCTGCAAATTGGATATTTGAGAAATTTTTGTTTTATCGGCTCTAAATTATGAATGTTTCTGTATTTTTGTATTCAAAAAGTGTAATAATCCATGATGTTGTCCTATTACAAAAAGACAACTATATTATATATGAATTAATCTTTTGTTTTATTTATTTGGACATTCAAAAGTATATATGCTCATTCAAAGTGTGTACAGAAAGCTGGATTCATATTAGGATAAAAAAAAACAGAGCGAAAGTTTTATACTTTTTGAATTACCCTCGTATAATTGGACAATACGATTCAAATAAATACGAAACTGTTAACTGAAGAATTAGAAAGAAGAATTGATACCAGATATATTTTTAACGATCTTATCAAGTGCAGAAACTAATGAAACTTCAAAACTTTCATATTAATTGAGAATAAAAACATCAACAATATAATCTTGAATCTATAGTATACAAAGTTGGTGGTTTCTGTAAATATACAGACGCAAAGTATTCATCAGGAAAAAACTGAAATTAATATAATACAAATGGAATTCGGTCGTAAATTGTACGTTCGTAAATGGTTAATTGTGTAATATATATAATTATTTTCGCATTTGTGGTTTTGGTCCTTACCGCATCTTTGAACAAGTGTTATTACCTGTTCTTCGCCACTTAAAGATGTGAAAGCAGCAAAAAAGGCGAATATTCATTGGTATTTAAATGTTTATTTTATCCGTTAAAAATTTTAATTTATAAAGAGAGCTTGCATTAAAATGCATTTCTCTCACATTTTTTTCTGTTTGCTTGTAAATTTCAATTTCGCGGCAAATTTAGAGGTTTATTTAGATTGTCTGGAATAATTTCAATTCCCGAGTTGTTAAAAACTGTTGATATTCAACATTAATATAGGAAATTTAGCAAAGTTTATACAAATGGGGAAACTATTGGAATATATTTCACTTGGGATTCTCGAGTTTGAATATTCATTTTAGATGTATGACTTGTCTGATTTTAAATTGGTGATTATCTTCGTAGTTCTCTTTCTGAATTCAAGAAGTACATATTGCCTGTTGGATACGTTTATTTTTGAAATGTGGGAGTGATGTTGAAAGAAGCACTAGCAGGCGCTTTTGATTGAAAAAATCTCTATTTTAGTTGACGTTTCGTTGCAACTTTGTTAAAACTATAGAATAATTGGATTTTATGAACTGCTATATATATGCAAACGTCAAAAAAATTATGATAATCAACTCGATTTTTTTGCCTCGTCAATACTTAGAGGAATGTCTCAGGATTCGCTTCCGGAGTGTACTACTCTTCTTCGATATGAGGAAACCTCTGAAAAACTCATAGTAAGTGAGGTAAGATTCCAATGAATGTGAAATTATTTGCAAAGTTGAAATGTAAATACTTCATTTGTAATATACTAATCCAGAAACGTCATTTATTATTATTTATTTTGTGTTCATGTTTTGGAAATTCATGAGGAAAAAATGGGTTTTGAGACATTGTGTTTGATGATTGTTGTTTGTTCATTATATTATGTTATTCTAAAACTTTATTTATTCCTCATGGAATTAATTGAAGTGTTTAATATATGTTCTTTCATTTATAGTATTACCTAAATTTTGAGGAATGTGTAACTAAATGTGTTTTTAAATTTCTCTACATTTCTTTTCTTTCTCAGTTGCTGAAATATTTGTGTTATTGTGATTAAAATCGTGTATTTCAGTTATTTTATTTTTATTTAGAGCCGTGCTTTGGGTTTTTACATATATCCACGTATATTGTAGGCAATATTTTCAATATACTTTACATATATTTCAAGTTTGGATAAATTAGGTATCTAAATAAGTTGGCATTTGATTAAAGAGGTCTGGAAGCAAAGAATTATTATTAGCAATCAAACGAAATTGAAATGAATTCAAAAACTTTCTTCATCAGATATTTCGTGTTTCTCAATACTTTCAGTTGATTTTATGTAGAATATATGCTAATTTGAAGTATTTTCCTTGAAGTTCGGTTTTTAAGTGTGTACATGACGAATTTTACGATATTTAAAGTTATATTTCTTGATTATTTCATAACAGTTTTGATAGTATCGAAAATTTTTCCTTGTACGATGTGAAATAATTAGACGGTTACCCACTTTTTGAAAAAAAATGAATAAAAACACGTCCTCAGTAAGGTAGTTCAGATGTTCGCACCTTTTTTCCAACATTTTATGATTTATTTCGAATAAGTGGCAGAGATATTTCCCAAAGAATTTTTATTTTTCGTGTTCCAAATTACTTTTATGAACTCTTTTCCTTTAAGTTCGATTTTTAAGTGTAGCTAAGACGAATTTTCCGTAATTTTAAGATATATATTCTTGATTCCATAACAATTTTGATATAATCGAAATTTTTTTTGTACAATGTGAAAAAATTAGAAGGTTTTCCAAATTCCATAAAAAAATTGATAAAAACGCACTCAGCTGTTCCCATCTTTTTCCGAACATCGTATGAATTATTTCGAAGAAGTGGCAGGAATATTTCTCGAGAAATTTTTGTTTTTCGTGTTCCAAATTACTTTTATGAGATTTTATGTGAATTATAGCGCTATGAACTCTTTTCCTTGAAGTTAAATATTTAAGTGTAGCCATGACGAATTTTCCGGTATTTTGAGTTATATTTACTTGATCATTTCATAACAATTTTGATATAATCAAAACATTTCACTATACGATGGGAAAAAGTTAAACGGTTTTCTAGTTTTCATTGAAAAATTGATAAAAACGTCATCAGTAACGTAGTTCAGCTGTTCGTTGAGTTTTCCGGTATTTTGAGTTCTACTTTGTTGATTTTTTTCTCAAAAATGTTTGAGTTTTGATATAATCGAAAACTTTCTCTGTACAATGTGAAAAAATGAGACTGTTGCCCACTTTCCATTAAAAAATGGGTAAAAACACGTCCTCAGTAACGTAGTTCAACTGTTCCCTCCTTTTCCGACATCGTATGAATTATTTCGAAGAAGTGGCAGAGATATTTCCCAAAGAATTTTTATACTCATCGAAGATGAAATTCCTTGAGAACCTGTGGATTGATGCGCATTCTTCCGATGTAATTATCGTATAAACCATAAAGAGTAGCCTGCACAAGCCTCTCACCGTTGAAAAACTGGCTTACCAAGAAAATCAACATTTTCTCCCCGTATTATCAACAAAAGCAGCATCGGCTGATTGAGGGATATAAATAAAACATGTAGGCGGCCCTCACACATTGTCCGATATATGTGGAATCGCAAAAAATTGATATGTGACATTATTTGTATTGTAACAATGCGTGCCTCGAACTAAATATGCATAGGGAAAATTTATTCCGTTCACGTTTTCTAGTTAGCCGCACATCCTTGAGGATATCTCCGCCACCGCTGACGTGGTCGACCTGACGATGCCGATGTTAACAATAGGACGGTCTGTTTGGAAGCGCCAGTTTTCATGTGGTCTGCTTTTTGCCCCCTCGCCACCGTTTAATACGAGATATGTGATCAGAGTGCGGTTATGCGAGCCCGACCGATGGTTTCGTATTACATCATTTATTCCGGATGCTAGGATTCACGGTTAGTTACGAGCTTGCTTTATCTCTTGGAGTTCTTAGTCGGGGAGGAGCTCCGAAGATGTCACCCTTGTCATTTATTTTTCACGTTACTGAAATATATCTTCTACGATGCGGAGAGAAGTTATCCTGAAAGTTTTTGGAATGAAAGCATGCAAGAAGCATCCAGAATATTCATTTCAAATGGTTCTGAAAGATGAACGTCAAACTATCTCGAGTGGCAGTTGAATTCTTTCAAATTGAAAAACGTAAAAAGTCAAATTACTAGTGGTTTCTTGGCAGTGACATACTATGTGAGGTGGATTGGAGGTGGAGGGTAAGGTACAGCTAATAGCTCCTGTGTCGAGCTGTAATACGTAAAAAGCAACATCAAAATAACCTTGTCATACGTATAATAAAAATTCAACCACAAGAACATGGAGAACCATGAGCAATCGTCTTCTACACCTACAGTTAAAGGTTGATGGAACGAGAGAAATGAGTTCCGAGGGTGTCACCCTTCTCTATCACGGTTCTGATATATCTTCTACGATAAGGAAAGAATTTTACTGAAAGATCTTGGAGTGAAAGCATAAAAGAAGCTAAGAAGGATTCCAGATTCTTATTCAGAATATTAATTTCAAGCGTTTCTGCAAGATGAACGTCAAACTATCTCGAGTAGCAGTTGAATTCTTTCAAATTGAAAAACGTTAAAAGTCAAATTACCAGTGGTTTCTTGGCAGTGGCATACTATGTGAGGTGGATTGGAGGTGGAGGGTAAGGTACAGCTAATAGCTCCTGTATCGAGCTGTAATACGGAAAAAGCAACATCAAAATGACAAGGTCATACGTATAACAAAACTGCAACCACAAGAACATGGAGAACCATGAGCAATCGTCTTCTACACCTCCAGCTTAAGGTTGATGGAACGAGAGAAATGAGTTCCGAGGGTGTCACCCTTCTCTATCACGTTTCTGATATATCTTCTACGATAAGGAAAGAATTTTACTGAAAGATCTTGGAGTGAAAGCATAAAAGAAGCTAAGAAGGATTCCAGATTCTTATCCAGAATATTAATTTCAAGCGCTTCTGAAAGATGAACTTCAAACTTTCTCGAGTAGCAGGGAATTCTTTCAAATTGAAAAACGTTAAAAGTCAAATTACCAGTGGTTTCTTGGCAGTGGCATACTATGTGAGGTGGATTGGAGGTGGAGGGTTAGGTACAGCTAATAGCTCCTGTGTCGAGCTGTAATACGTAAAAAGCAACATCAAAATAACCTTGTCATACGTATAATAAAAATTCAACCACAAGAACATGGAGAACCATGAGCAATCGTCTTCTACACCTCCAGTTAAAGGTTGATGGAACGAGAGAAATGAGTTCCGATGATGTCACCCTTCTCTATCACGTTTCTGATATATCTTCTACGATAAGGAGAGAATTTTTGTTGAAAGATTTTGGAGTGAAAGCATACAAGAAGCTAGAAGGCTTACAGATTCTTATCCAGAATATTAAGTTCAAGCGCTTCTGAAAGATGAACGTCAAACTATCTCGAGTAGCAGGTGAATTCTTTGATCTTGAGAAGCTAGAAAAGTCCAATAACCAGTGGTTTTTTGGAATGAGATAATTCTTGGACAGTGACCTACTGTGCGACGTGGAGTGGAGGAGGAGCGTTAGGTACAGGTAACACATCCTGTGCCGAGCTGTAATACGAAAATAGCATTCAAGGTCATTAGAATGACCTTGAAAATCTCTTTGACTTCTCTTCAAGTACAAATAAAACTGATATCTGAGTAATGTAGATATTCTAAGTTTATCATATAACCTTCTAATCACAAATAATTATAAACGACAGTCTAGCTCTCGTAAATGTCACTACCTACCTCACTTAGTAGGTTATACATTATTCTACTTAATTTTTAAAAAGGTGTAGGTATAACATAGTCATCAAATCTAAAAAAACCAGGTAAAAAAATTGTAATTTTTTCTCGAAAAACAAGAATAGATGTCAATTTCCGATTCAAAAATGATCGAAAATTTCATTCGCCGCCTGTCATTGTTAAAGAATTTGGAATATTCTAAAGGTTCTTTTTGTACCTAGAATTTTGATACCTAGAGTAAATTTCATTCTGATATTAGCCTAAGTTTGGGGATTTTATGTGCATTATTTATGAAAGGTTGACTTCTGTTCAAAAATTCAATATATATATATATATATATATGTATATATATGTTTTAACATGTTTAGTATCTGCACTTCATCAAAAAACTTTTCATTTACTTAAAGAACATAAAAATCAGGATGAATCCCAGCTATATTCTTGGATTATAAGCCGCTAATGGTTTTTTTATTGGTCACATTTATGTCTTCTTTTGTACAAGGAAAAGTTTTATAGCTGCACTCGAGATAAAATAATTCTGTTATTTTTTCACTCACTATTGACTTTATTTATGGATACTTCCAAATTTTAATCCCGCTGATGGGCAATAAGATTATATTTTTAAGTATGCTTGTACTACGAGTTTTTCACTTTGATAACTTGATTTTTATTGAGCTATCTACTGAATTTTCTTATGACAATTCGGTTAGCTTTTACGTAATCATTCGATATGAGGAAATATGAATCAACTTTGGAGAAAGACGTAAATGAAAGATATCATTTTATACATATTCTAATAACTTTTGTGGTTTTATGACTTCGTGAGTATATGGAGAATAGAAAAGAACATATTTGGATGATTCATTTCATTAAAGATCTATTAGAGATGGTCGACTGCATGAAGATGGCTTATGTGAACGATATTAAAATCTATAAAAACGTGTCATCTATTCATAATAATTTGAGGCTACAAAGTGACCTGAATGATATCAGCCTGTGGTGTGATAGTAATTGTTTACACTTGAATGTCATGAAATGTAATGTGGCGAATTTTACTAGAAAGAGAAATGTTATATCTTTTGATTACAACATTGAAGGTGTTCTCACTCGACTTCTGGAGATTAGGGATCTCGGCCTAGTATTTGATCAAAAATTCTCATTTACGTAGTCTACCACAGACCCAGTGCAAACCAGGTATCAAGCTGCTGTGATTCGCACTGAGATTCCCTTGTTTCCATCATTAATGAGGTTGTAAAGTTATTACTCATTGTTTAGATATTCAGTTAAATAATTGCATATTAAGATATTGATATTATAAAATATTTGATTATTATATTTGATAATTTTTTTTTATTATAATTATTTCTCAATATTGTATATGTCATGTCATTATGGATATTTTTAGTCACCATATTTTGTATTCCATTATTCATTATCTATTTTCCTGTAATTTAGTAGTTACCTTTGAAAATATATGCTTATTATTATTAGGTTCATCACGATAAACAGAATGAGAACTACGTTATTAGAGAAGTGAAAAGAAACAAAGAGAAAAGCAGATAAAATGTATTTGGTACTCAATCTAATTGAGTGTCAAAGTTTTACTTTCTTTTCTTTTCTTTTTTTTGTTATTCGATAGTTCTTATATTTAATTTAATACTTCTACCTGTATAATTAACTGTCCCTCTACTTCGAGGACATCGATATCAGCTTTGAGTCTATTGAAGGTAACGATGTATAGGTATATAAAAATGTTGGTCGAAAAATGGTTCAGTTTCACTTTTGAAAATGGGGTAACAGCCCGAAAGAATTGTCAAGTATTTATTATAAACTTTGTGAAACCAAGTCAAGTGTTTTTATTTAATATATTAAACAATGATACACCAAGAGATCAGCTAACATTCAGTCTGCTTCATTCAATATCTTATTTTGCAGAATAAACTGCCGAATAGTTTTACAGTATACTAGCTGTCAATGTAGCTTGGTCGAGACGCTCCAGACAAAAGGATGCTATAGACATTAACAAAGCTATCATTTCGCCGAAGAAAAAATAGCACCTCCCAGCAATTAATATATTCGTTACATCAACTTATGAATGTGGATATAGAAAAATAATTACTGTGAATACTTCCCAGTACGTCAATTAAACTGTCAGTCACTCGAAATTGAAAAGAGGCGAGAGTCGGACCTGAAAATATGTATAACATTCATACCTACTTGATCCAACTTTTAATAATTACCGAGGTCCTCGTTAGCCGTGCCGAAATGAAGATAGCCAGAAGGTAGCCTAATTAAAATTTTTTAATAATAACTCCGTTCAAATTCAAATTAATGAGTCTTCATATATACTCGAGATGAGACTTAACGTGTGATAATTACAACTTGCCGCTTATAAAACACTTTGCCTTTATTTAACCTCCAAAGTTTGATTGTCATTGTTGACACTTGACAGAGATTTAATCCATTGTTTTCATTGTGATAAATAGATAGAAAACTTT
The DNA here is from genome assembly GCA_030704895.1 of Henosepilachna vigintioctopunctata. Lineage (NCBI taxonomy): Eukaryota > Metazoa > Arthropoda > Insecta > Coleoptera > Coccinellidae > Henosepilachna > Henosepilachna vigintioctopunctata. The sequence goes on from JARQZJ010000034.1 coordinate 1,414,136, forward strand.
GAGTACATCTAATCATGGTGAAATTTCGGTATTTAAATGGTTGAGTACTTATATTATCTCTTGGTAATCATAAAAAATATGGCATGTGCCTTTATAATTGAAAATTTCGATCCGTTAGATCTGAAAGTGTGATTATAATCTCACTTACATTAGCTACTGCCGTTACTCAATAACACTTCATAAAAAATTGGTGAGTAAAGAACTCTTCATTTTCAGGAAGTTCTTCATTTTCATTACTTCGTTCAATTGAAATATAACATCGTGAATTAATCAATTACGCAAAAAGACAATTTTTGAATTTAGTGTCGATGGGAGTTTTTAGATTTTTGTGGTTGGCAGCAAAATGTATTACTTATAACTTCATATGTCACCAGATGTTCTTGGTTTGTCGATGCCTTGCTTAGTTTTAAAGCTATTTGTTAAAAAGTACAAGGAGTTCATATGATACTGACGATTTGTTCATTGATTTTTTAAGGAGAGTTTGAGGAAGTTTCTAAGACCACAAGTAACCTTAAAAATGCTTTGAAAGTTGTCGTTACTGAATAGAATTCGATGGTGACCGTAAAGATTTACAGATTAACTCTATGTTCTGAAAAATATTGAACTTATCTGTGAAACACAGACTGATGTTTATGACAGAATGAAGAAAGTGTTTACCATCTAAAAAATGATAGGGTGTCTACAAAATTTGCTCTTTCTTCTCTTATTTTCTGTCAATACTGAATACCGGTAGAAAATTACTCTTCTTCAGTTTGATATGAGCGCGAATTAGGGGTATTCACGTAAAAAATATAACGATGTTTTTATTCGACATATGTCGATTGATATTCCTGGATATCGATATTTCTAAATATCGAACACTTTTCGTGAATATTTGATATCAACTTTCACAGTTAATCAAATATCAAATCAATGTCAAATCAATATATTCAAAACAATGAGAGATATTCAATTACTCACCGTGACTTAGGCAAGTATCTTTGGTCACATATACCATTCGTATTTTATTTAATGAAAAAGATTTTTTCTTTCATCAGCCGATACTAATAAATAATAATGATATAATTATCATAATATTTATGTAGCTGAAGCTAATCAAAAAATCTACACATTTTGAACTATCAATTTTGAATCACATACCTATCTCATTATTTAAAGTATACTTTCTGAGATCACGCTTAAATATCTAATACTAGTACTAGTTTTCGATATACTTGGTGCATTATTGAAAGCCTTGAATCCATCATAGTATATGCTATTTTTGGGTTTAGAAAACTTACCAATTTGGATATAAAAACTTTCTAGTATTAAACCCATTCACATCACTGACATATGTTACATTTTTTATTACATTACATGGAAGCAACTGATTTCTTATTTTGAACATGAATATATACGAAGCAAAAAGTAATCTTTGTTTAACAGACATTAGTTTCAAATAGTTCAGTATAATTTTAACAGGGGTATATCTATCGCATGAATTTCTTTAACTATTCTTTTCAAAAAATTTATATTTCAAGAGATTTTAGATGATATGAAATCAACATGATCATTGACACTCAATTTTTCGTCTAACATAATGTCTTAATATTTTACTGTTTCTACTCTTTTAATTTTTTGTTCATTAATCTTGATAGTTTTATCCTCATTTTTATTAATTTTAAGGGTTTTACTTGTACTCAAATCTATGAAGTTAAATTTTTGCACATCTAGGGATAAGCTATTGTCACATAACGGTTCATTAATTGCAGAAAGATTTCTATTGATCCCCTCTGCCATATTCTCAATATATTTGCCACATATATAGTATCATCAGCGAATAAACGTCTAGAACCTTTTTTTACATGAGAAACAAAATCGTTTATATATAAGGAGAACAACAACGGACCTAAGACAGTTCCTTGAGGTACGCCTAAATCTACTTTCGTGCTATCCGACACCATGTCATTAAACTTAATTTTTTGTGTTCGCGAATCGTAGTAAGATCCGAACCAATCATTTACTCCTCCCTCAAAACCAGATTTATTCACTTTTTTCAATAATAATGATCTAAATAAACAATCTGGAATAAAAAAAGGATAATCAACAGCACATTCATCATTTAAGGTTTTGTCCATTGAAATATTGTAATTAATCATTTATTCTCATTTTCTATCATTTCTATATGTTATCATATGAATCATTTTCTATGTTTGTGCAGTAAAAAAGATAAATCAAAAAAATAATTCGAATATTAGATTTTTTTCCCAACTGCACTCTTTGTGTGATTCAAATCTTGATAATGGGAAAAAATATATGAAAAATTTCAATGTTCAACAGAATTAAGTTAAAGAAGAATTTGAAAACTGTATAGACCAGTGTTTCCCAAAGTGGGACCCACACTCCAAAGGGGGCGATCCGATTGTTAGGGGGCCATTTCGAATAAGGACTCCACAGTAGTGGGGACCCTTTCCTACTTCTTAAGTAAGAGGACATAAGAATTCTAGGAAGACTAAACTGAGACATGCTCAAAAAAGGTTGGGAAACATTGGTATAGACTAAAAATGTGAAGCTGATTTTTGATCAACACAATTAAAAATTCCTTCCTGTTCATTATAGACTTTCAAGCAGATATGTGATTATATTTACTTAATTGATAAGTATAGGTTTTGAATTTCCATTAAACTATAAGAGAAGATCTGGGAGATTTGAAACAACCATCTGAGACAAAATTTTTATTGATATTAATTTCTATAATAATTAAAATCTTTTAGGATGAGCACATAAATATTATTTGAAATTCAAAATAGACGCTAATCATGTCTATTAAGTACCATGGCACGGCAATTAAATTCAATTTTCGGTAGTGAAATCTTGATCCAAATAAATCAAGGAAGGCTTGCGACACAATTGATTACAGGACCGGCTTTGGAAAATATCTTTATGTGAAGATACTATAACTAATCAAATTTTCGAAGAAGAACTTTGATTGAATTAATAGAAAATGTGATTGGGCAATAAAACTCAACGCTTGAAAATTATTTTCTTATGAGATTTACTGAAACTATTGGTCAGAGATTACATTTTTTGTTGCTACAAGAGGCAACGATTTGATTTCTAGTCATTTCGAAGGAGTTGAAGATACTGAAAAATTAAGTTTTGAATTGATTAGTTTGTTATCTTTATTGAGATAAGGAACTGGATGTAACTTTTTGTTAAGTGGAGAGTGCCGTTTTCGTCGTAGGTTATTGAATAGTCTATCCTCATAAACAATATGTTCATTAGATAACAAAATATATCATGCATAAACTTTCCAGAATATTATTTATGTTCATTGTGTTCATTACGTTAGTTTTTTTAATAGATAGATTTCGAAATTGTGGAAGAATTCGTGATCTTTTTTCATCTATCTTTTCCTGAAATTGATATTAATTATACCAATTCCAAGCCTCATGGCTTTTACACTGCATCACAGGTTAACTTCAATTTTACCAGATATTGTACGTCAAAGAGATTAAGCTCCCTGGGGATCCTTTCCAAATTATCAGGCTTGTGGTGGCGATCTCCATTGTGGCGATCTTCACGTCCTCTATCAGGTCCTTGATTTCCCTTTATTTCGTAGAAACTTCCTGACAGTCTTTGGTGTGGGAAGTAGGACTGATTTCTGTAATTTCTTATAGAGATTATCGCCGAGTTCTAGCTCTTTCATGTTTAACAAGAGACTTTTTGGGATTATAGCAAAGGACCCTAAGATGATTGAAACAGTGTTGACTACCTTCATGTGCTACTGCCTCTGCACTCGCACTTCTCTATGTTTTCGATATTAAGAAATTTTAATCGTATTTTTCTCAAATAGATTCTTTCCATTTGGAATGGCTACCTCGATGAAAGTAGCTTCCCTGGTTATTTTCAATCAGTATATTTCAGTACTATTAAGTGGAGAGTTAAATATCCTATCAGTATATTCATCAGTATATACCACTTATCTATCAGTATATACCACTTAAATATCCTATCAGTATATTCCAGTTCAATCCTATTTTGAGAAATTCTTTGATCAGTCAACCTAGCTTGGTCGCCGTAGACTTTGAACTGATTATTCTCCAACATTGTTTAGGAATATAGTTGTAGTAAGTCACCTTTTACTTCTGTAAAATATATAATTTTAATGCTAGTTCTTGTTTCACAATCTCTTTATTTTCCAAAGCTACTAACATTTGACTTTCTTCTGTTATGTGCTGGATTGTGTTTGATGTTTGGCATCCGTATCGGCATGTATCGTCCCTCATTGTTGGGTCTTTAACTATGTATTTCAGGGTTAGAATAACTTGGTCTTGAATAGATAGGAATGTACCTTCTGTTTCGGAAAACATTCTGGCTGAGAGCAACCATTGATTCGACGCTTCAAGGGGTTTCCTTTACAACTCTGAAGCTTTTGGCTGTTAAGTTCATGATATCGTGTGACATCACATTCACCCAGTTTCAGAGGAGCTGTAAATCACTATGTGCAGCTGTGAGTCGAAGACTTTCTGTGGAAATGTTCACGAAGATTCACTATTTGTTGGTACAACAAGTTACCGATATCTGAATAGCTTCAAGATGGCGTTGATGGGAAGTATAAATAGAATGCCAGATCATGCTGCCATAGTCCAACTTGCTATGAATTAGGGTATTCAATAGTCCTATGAATACTGAGTAATTATTAAAATATTCGCCTTTGCGTATAACGAATCCATACATTTTCGAATATGAAATAAGCTTCTGATCGAAGACTCTACCAAGATCTCTCACCTTCAGAACGAGAAAGAATCTGACCACCGACGCTATAATCACACTCAATTCGGCCTTCGGACAAGTGTAACACTTTGACACATTCAAACTCAAAAAATTGTCCTCACACCAACTAGCAACATGGTCCAATGACATGAAGTGACAATTGAAGAAGACAGCTTGTTGATACTATTGAAAATTAAGGAGATTTCAATAGAAATCATTCAGTACGGCCCTGCCTGGAACCACAGATATCCCTATTCAAGCATTCCTTGTAGCGACTTCAATAATGAAAGATCTGAAAATGATTTAGTGAAGGAGATGGAAGAATGGTCCCGATTGCCGTCTCCAAGCTATTCTCTTCAAAATTACTGGTAGTATCTTTAGATCAGGATACTCTATTAACATTATTAGTAGCCAAATGGAGATGACCTGAAGATTATCAGAAGCATGGAACAGGAGTGGTAACATTTAGACTACCGTCCAAACGGACCGTTCATCGTAAATCTGTCTTATTTAAATTACTACACAGAGATCCGATCTATTGAAGAGGATGAACAAATCTAATTCGAGTTATATTTTCTCTAGCATAATTTTAATTTGTGGTGGTGTGTTGGGAGATTTGAGAGCGTTAAGCATGTGGGAGATACTCGAATTCCTCGTGTTCAAGTTCCGAAGGAAAAAAGTACCGATATTCTCGAATTTCCCAAGATTTTAACACCTTCGGATTAATTTCAATGTGGATCAAGTATAGAATATAGTACAATTTCACTAGAATTCTTCGATCTCTTCGAAATATGTTTCGGGTTGTTGATCCATTGTCAAGAGTTTATCTGAAATGCGCATAAATATTAGCTTGAGAAAATGTTTTGTAGATTGAAAATTTTTTCGAAGAATTCCACTTGTTTCGAATCATTTCATCATACTTTTTCACAATATTTCACCTAAATTTATAAGAAAACTCAATTCATATTCATTATTAGTTCAATTAATTGCTTATTTGAAGGATTTTCATTATGTGAGTTCTTCAGTAGTTGAATGAAGTTACTTTGTTCAAGAATCTGAATTTATAATTTTGAAAAGTATATTGTGAAATAATTCAAAATTTGTTTCAAATAATATTTTAGATTGAGGGTAAATTTAAACAATTAAAATTATAATTCTGAGTTGAATTCAAGACGAAAATTTGAAATACACAAAATATTGGTTAACTTCAATTTGGCAATGGAATTTGGAAGTTTTTGAAGATTTGAAGGAAGAACAAGTCAGTATAAGTTGAGAATTGCATCATAAATGAAAAAAAAATCGTAGAACTAAAAAAACGGGTCTGGAAAAAATAAAAAGGGAACTTTTAAACAAACATTGAATTGATTCAACTCGAAGTGAATAACACAAATTGATACTGTAGGAAAAATAAATTCAATAAAAATATTTTCATGAAAACATCAGAAAAACTCAACTTTATGATAGATGGCAATTACAGTAATTAAATCTGTGAATTCAAAGATTGAAATTAATTAAATCTGGTGAGAACCTGAAGCAAAATATTTAGTAAATTGTGATTCTGGGCTGAAAAGTTGAACTGGTCATTACTATTTGAGAATTTTCTATTTTAAATTGAAAGCAACTCTTTCTTTTATTATGTTTACTCTTTCATATCAGAGAATCAGATTTTTCTCGAAGTTACCTAGGATTGAAAATTATTAATAATATAAACACGACGAGACTTATTCATAGCTATGCATATATAATAATATTAGACTGGTTTTTGAGACTTTATTATGATATTGTTGTATCGATTAATTAATACTCTGTTGATAAATAGTTTCAGAATTATTTCAAAATAACTAAGAAAGAATTGAGTACTCTGTTTTTGTAAGAAAGTAAATGGAGTTCAATATTTTAATGAATTTAGTTATATTCATTTCCAAAATTAAATTGAAATTTTTTCAGATATCTCAGTGAAACTGTTTCTAATTTCAATGATTTTCATGTTTTCTTTTATTGGTTTTAAGTCTATCTTTTATTATTTGAGTAAATTAAAAATTTTTTCGATTATTTGTTCAATAGAGTTATTAAAATTAGTATGTATTCTGCTCACGGGTTTGTAATATTTCAAATCAAGAGTTATATTAACTTCAATTTTTAAGATCATTGACATTATGCCTTCTGACAAGCTGACATTCGTTAACAAACGTCATTATTTGAGTATTGTAGAAACAAATGTTTTTAATTATGAAGATAATATCACAAAATTGTGGAAATTCTGAATAATACTGAAATATCACATGAATATTATAATATGTATGCTTAATTTTTTTAGGACTGATTTATCATCTTTGTTACTGTAAATTTGTTTAATGATGAAATAATTTCACGTAATGTCTCTACAACAAACCTGCTTCAACCAGCGTTTGTTTTATTGTACTAATTATATATAATGTAATTGAACGACATGATAGACGATCCAAATTAATCATAAAATATTCAAGAATGTTGAGTATTCCTTTTAATTATCGCAAAACTGGTTATTTGAGATGACCGGGTGTTTCGAAAATCAGTGCCTCAATTACAGTAAGCAATAATAGCATCTTTAAATTGCTGTCAACAAGCCAATAAACTATGTATAAGAAATTTCGTGAACATTAACCCTAATCTTTGAGCTGTAATTTCACCATTATTTTTATCAACCTGATAATTTAGACAAGTGAAATCGTCTTTGCATGCTTCTCTTCAGACAAATCACTTCGACTCCATTAAGGCAAGGATTGAATCAATCAACCTCTTCAACTAATCCGGTTATAACTACGCAACCAGACGTCCTGTTTTCAGGTTGTGTGTCCCTTTATCCTCAAAGATAACCACGGGACCCAAAATGTCCTGTTTCTCGAAATGGTTTTGAAAATGTTGTCTTCTGGGCTATTTTTCGAGCTCTACAAATGCCCCAATTATCAAAAAACCTTTCTCAAGATCACACATCAGAATAGGCATGATGGTTGTAATTGAAAATCACTAAAATACTATATTTATTGGATAAAACTTGAAGCTTAGGATATAAAACACGCAATGTTTTTTTATCAAGAGTGTGAATAATATTTATTTTTATTGAATAAAACTACAAAATAAGGCAATCCGCCATGATATCTTGAACACCAATGAGAGCGCATGACGTCACCTTTGAGTAAACATACACCAACGCCACATCTCGTATTATTAACTTCTACTACGACTGTATGTTCATTTATTAATTGTGTTATTAAATTGCACTATTTGAGTGTGAATGTTATTAAAATCGAATATAAAATAACACGAGTCATGGATCAAGCATTCACAAAGGCAAACAGCGCTAATTTTCCTAGAATCGACATAATAATGTTGGGAGAGTTTTTGGCATCAAATAAAGACTTTTGTTAGCAGAATTTAGAAATACTAAAACTTCAATGTAATTATATTAATAATAATCAAAAACATTATAATTTCATTTATAAAATAATTCTCTAAAATATACTTTCGACAATGTATTTGGCATGTAATAATGAGGTTATTATTGGGGTTATGTTAATGAAATCTATTTTTCTAACGCATCTACTCATCATTTATAAATTGATTTTTTTGAGGTCCTCCAGGCCATCATCCTATGGCGATGACGCTATTATGTATATTCTGTATAATTGTCCATGACATTTGGTAACTGAAATTTGAAGAAAATACGTTATATAACAGCAATGAGACAAAATTTCGAGGTTGGACCTCGAAATAGATTGTTTATATTTTCACATTTAGGCCTCCTACAAAATATTATTACCAAATATTATATACTGTACTAGAATCTATAAAACAATGTTAAAACTGACATCAAAGTGATCTTTACAAAAATAAAGATGAGCACTGGACAATACTACATTTGAATCTCGCTTTGCAAGTTTGAGCCACTTGTTTGGTGTTGTTTTATTTTGAGGAACTGCACAAATAATTTATTAGGAGTTTTTATGGACGTGTTCTCACACTGAGGGATTCCACACCACACATAGGTACACTTTCGAATTCATATTTAATATCACAATATAATCAAATTATTGCACTAGCTCAGCGCCTAGTGTTCAGTTTACTCAAACGTGACATCACAAGTGACGCCATGACACTGCGTTTGAGCTAAACGAGTAAATTTTTATTTTGAAATTGTATTTTTTTCCTACTAAACTCTGAATTTCAGCAGAAATATCTTATTTATTGTAAATAGTATATAATTGTGGACATTATAGACCAGTTATTCAAAAACTGTCATTATGCCTGTTGTGGTGTTTTTCAGACTCGGTTATTTTTCACCAAGCTATCTTCAAAATGTGTCCACTATCATTATGAGTGAACCTTTATCACAAATTGAAGCTGAAATAGAAATGTAAAAATACAATTTGGGTGAGAAACAGATCAATCAGGTCTTTCGTTTTACAGTCCGTAGTTTATTGGCGAAATTGAAAGCCAATGACCAGACGTTTATAGAGAATTTATGAAAAGTATGGCTACCCAATATTATGAAACAAACGTATAGACAGACGTTCAGAAAACATTAGACATATTGAGTGAAAATGGGATATATTGATTTTAATAACCCAGAAATAATTGACGAATTTTCATTAATATTTAACTATATTATGATAGAAAAAACCGAACAGAATAATTGAAAGACGAATGAACAAATTGTGGACACCAATAAAAAACCAGTTACATATGTCAGTTTTGAAAGCAATGTTGGAAGTTTAAATAAATATAAAAAATGCCAAGAATTTAATTTTTTTCTGAAATCCTGGCCTCCTCTAACAAAGCAAATTTTTTCATCTAATAAATACGAAGAGAATGTTTGTGTAGTAAAATTGTTTTTTACAATACAATATCTAGTTTTGAGTCACAAAAGATTGGTTAATTTATTTATAAGTAATCATATTTCTCAATTTATGTCTGTGTTAGATAGATTCGATTGTATATAAAATGTAGGAAAGGTATTAAATTGTTGTTTGGGATTCGGAACTCAAATCTGACTATCGGACTAATCCCAATATTCTGCATTCCAATATAGACGTATCTTTGATCTTAACGTATATATTTTAAGTTATCTCACCTCACAAAGAAATAGAGACCACATATCAAATTGACGCCCCTAATTATTTTTTCTGGAATTCTCGGAATAATTAAGAAATGCTAAGAAGGTGGTTTATTTTGACTTCTTTATTTGACAATTGACGGGTTGATTAGTGAATAAAGCAATTAAATGTTCATTGATAATCCCAATTATTTGAAGGAAATTTGGTTTCATGAAGATGGTACTAAATAGAGAAATAAAGTTGATTGATTGTTTGCGGATCTGTTGGTGAAACATTGTTGAATATATTGAATAAAAAACACTTGGCTAGGTTTCACAAAATTTATAATAAATAAATATTTGAGAATTGTTTGGTGGTGTTAGCCCTTTTTTAAAAGTTAGAATGACTTGCGGATCTAGGCTATTAAATAAAATTATTCCTTCCGCACATAAATTATTTAGGCATTTAGATGTAGGTACTGCAGTTCAGTGTAGATATCATTTTGTTCTCTAAGCCTTGTTGGGTAACCAATTAACCATGTACAACTTCAACGTATTTTACAAGGTCATTGATATAGTTAGGGCCTTTGCCTTTTTTCAAATATAAATTTTTTTTTCATAAAGTTATTTATAAATAAAGTCCAAAGTTTTATGTGCTATGCTCTGCCGACTATTAACAACTTAGGGCTCCTAACATGACCGATACAGGTGTGTATCTATTACACTTCAATATAATCTTAAATGCTTTATTTTGGAGCTTTTGCAACTTTGAATATCATTTCGAGGCAAGGTGTATAATAAAATTGAACAAAAGTTGATGTGTGGTAATATTATCGACTTATACAATAAAGACTTTGTAAAGATAAGATAAGATAAGATGATAATATTTATTTAGCAATAGCTATTACAAAATCATATATACATTAAGGTTCAAAATATATTATTTACAATTATATGTTCAAAACAAACTTAGCTAATTTACGTTTGAATAATTTAAGGTCACTAATTGTTTTTATGGAGCTAGGTAATTTATTGAATGCGTTGAATCCTTCATAAAATACACTATTCCTATTTTTGTAAAGCTTACAAACATGTAAATTGCATGTAGCATGTAGAAATTGTAAGCATTTCTTGTATTATAACTGTGCACATCACCGATACATGTTACATTTTTTATTAATCTTTATGGGAAAATAAGTGTTTAATTTTGAATATAAATACATAAGTAGCAGAAAGTACTCTCTGTTTGACTGACATTACTTCTAAACAATTAAGCATGCTTTGGATTGGAGTATACCTATTTCAATTAAAAATTGTTCGCATGGCTCTATTCTGTAACTTTTGTATCTGTTGAGTTTTTCTTTACTCAATCCCAATAATAGAGTGTAACAATATAAGTGTGGCATTATTATTGACTTAAAGAGCAATAACTTTATATATGTCGTCAGATTTTTTACAATTCTTTTGAGAAAGTCGATTTTCTTGGAGATTTTAGACGATACGAAGTCAACATGATCATTGAAACTCAATCTCTCATCAAACATAACGCCCAAGTATTTAACACGTTTTAGCCTTTCAATGTTTTGGTTTTCAATTGTAATACTTATATTTTCATTATTAATTGTCTTAAGAATTTTACTTGTACCAAAAACTATAAATTTAGACTTTGTTACATTCAGCGATAAACTGTTATCGCTCAGCCATTCATTTATTGTTGCCAAGTCTCTATTGATCCATTCTGTCATAGTCTGGATAGCTTGAACACTAACATAAATCATTGTATCTTCTGCTAACAATAGTATAAAGCATTTTTTTACATGCAAAATAATATCATTAATGTATAAGGAGAATAGGAGTGGACCTAAGACCTAACCCTGAGGTACGCCAAAATCAACTCCAATGCTGTCCGAAAGAATACCATTGAACTTAACTTTTTGAGATCGCAAATGAAAATAACAATGTAAAGACACTAACACCATTACTTATTCCAGCTAAAAAATTACTTTTTTTGAAATTTTTAGAATATTATTATTTCTTAAATATTTAATCTCACTTACTTGTTCTAATATATCATTTCATATTGGAACAAGTATAATATACAATATATTGTATAATAATAATTAACAAATAAATTCAATTATTCATTAGTTTTGACAAAGTTGTAATATAACAACGAAACGTCAACAAACTTTTTCATATCAAAAAAAGCCTGTTATTGCTAAAAACTTTCAAAATAAAATATAATAATTAACAATATATTGTATACATATATGATATATAGTTTGATTTGTATATCACACTCTAATCTATATAATATTACTTTGTTCCCCACAATATAACATTCCGATTTATCACTGTTTAATGGAAGACTGTTATCACAGAAGCAAGTATGCAAACTATCAAGGTCCCCATCAATTTTATCACCTAATTCTTGTAAATTGTTGCACGTCGTAGTATACATCATGTCCTCAGCAAGTATAGAAATTTCACAATTCTTCATATACATCGTGAATTCTCAATTACATCGTTTATATATAAATTAAACATTAACGCTCTCAAAACTGTTCCTTATGGAAAGCTTACGGCACGCGATGTTCCCAAGCGGTCACCCATCCAAGTACTAACTGCGCTCAATGCTGCTTGGCTTCAGAGATCAACTCAACTCAACTCAGGCTTTAGAGATCAGACGAGTTCAACGGATATAAACACCGTCTTCTGTCAGATCCATTCTACTCACTAGTTTTCAAAAGAAACCTCGCCGAGTAGTAAACCAAATTAATATTATCAAGCCATCGAAATCGCCGTAAACGTATCACGACAGTTCCCGGACAAACGCCCCAAGAAACCGATAAAAATGATCCAGCATTCAAATCTCCTCACGACCGGCACGTATGTCCGCCATGTTGTACGTCACCGTTGAAAGGTGTCACACGGAAGGCTGAAAACGTTCGCAACGTCGTACGAATCTAGATAGCGGCGTCGACCGGCCTGTACACATGCGTCCCCGTTTCACTTTGATTGGTAAATACCTGGCACCCCTATCTGATAATGTTTACCACCGAATGGATGTAGGCACGTATGAATGTACATCATTCTAAAAGGTCTTGATTACTGATATAATGAACAGCGCACGTCAATCAGTACCTATTTATTGCGGAATCTGAAGTCATCGCGTTGTCGAAGGAAATATTGATGTTTATACTGAAGAGGCTCATTGATTTGCTTACTTTAGCTCAAGTTTGGCTTAATGGGAGTCTTGAACGAGGACAGTGGCGTCTAGTTTATATCCATGGATCCTATTTATATTTCTTTGAAACGTTTATTAATAAAATACGTTGACTCAGGGGCGTATGTAAGGGGTGTGTAAAACCCCACCATAACTGTCATTGCTATCCAGGGAAGTCTTTAAACTGTTTGTGGCCCTGGATACGTTAGGATAATGGGGCCCTATTGCTTTGACAGAACACGATTTTGTTAGATAAGACATTACTGATTATAAATTGATAGTGAATATAATGAATAATTCACGAAAGTAAATCTTCGAGCATTGAATTTAAATTGATTACAGAGGTACCATTCCAGATTTGAGCAAAATCACTTGAATCATTAAGCGATTGGCCGATACTTGAAGAAAATCTAAATACATAATTTGAATAAAACTAAGTAGTTTTTCGATTCTCTATAATTAATTCAAAACATGACAATATCGTTTCGCCAACACAGTGCCTTCATCAGATGTTGATGATAAACTGGGCTATTACATTGTGGACTGCTTATATTTATCCTGAAGTGCGTGGGGTGGAAATGACCATAGAACACTGTTCTTTTTTTACAGGGGGATGACTATAGAACATATTTCTTCGCTTTCATTTTTATATAATAGAGGAGAATTATTGATTAAAACATGATCATTTAATAAGCTGTTCGCTTACTTCCTCTTATTGATTTCATTGGCTTCTAACAGGGTTAGTTTATAACCTTTTCGCTGCGTATGTGCAATATTTTAAAGTTGTTGTCGAAGGCAAGGTTCTCTTTTGAAAGATGTGTTGCATACGTAGGTTTTATTTTTTGCAAAGCATCTTTGGTGTTCAGATATTCTAAGGTTGAAATTCCTGCCAGTTTAGCCAACATATACTTTGGGACAAGTACCGCAACTCAAATCATAAGTACCCGATTTATCATGCGAAATGCGAAATATAAAATTTCGCCAAAATTTTTCAAAGTCTAGGTACAACCCTAGACAATTGTCAATCAATTATTGAAATTTTGTGAAACTAAACCAAGTGTTTTATCAATTATATGAAACGATGTTGAACCAAGAGATCAGCCAATATTGTATCAACTTGAATAGATAAATATGATATATTAGTGGTTATATTTCGTTTTTTCCCTTTTTTATTCTTGTTTTCTCTTTTTCTCATTTCATTTTTTTGCTATTTTTTGTATATTGCAGATCTGTTGTTAATCCTTGAAGTTCCAGGATTATAGCAAATCAAATGTACTCCCCTCCTATATTTTTCATTACTACATATCAAAATCATATTTTCGGAGGAATTGGAAAATAAATGAGAGGTAATAAGATATACCTGTCTAAAAATCACTAACTGAACAATTTTTATTCGACTAGTTTCGCCTTTTACGGCATTACCAAGAACTAATGTAAAATGAATGAATGGAAAATAAATGAATGAATGAATAAATATCATAACTCTAGTATTTCGAACAATTAAATGCGATTCATTTGCATAGAAATATGATGACATATAGAGAACTTCGGGGCGAAAGAGTAACACGTCATTTCATAACACCCAGTATACGAAACAGTGTTATATAGGGTGTTTTTTTTAGAGGTATAGAACTTTAAATTGCAATAAAAAAAACGATGGATCATTCGATTGACAAGAATTTTTTTTATTCGAAAGATAATCTTGTGGCATTACATTTTAAATATGATTTCTGGCCATATTCTGACATATGACCGCCACGGCTGGCTCGGATATAGTCCAATCTGGACGTCCAATTTCCGATGACTTTTTCCAACATTTGCGGCCGTATATCGGCAATAACACGGCGAATATTGTCTTCCAAATGGTCAAGTGCTTGTGGCTTGTCCGCATAGACCAATGACTTTACATAGCCCCACAGAAAGTAGTCTAGCGGTGTTAAATCACAAGATCTTGGAGGCCAATTTACAGGCCCAAAACGTGAAATTTGGCGGTCACCAAACGTGTCTTTCAATAAATCGATTGTGGCACGAGCTGTGTGACATGTTTCGCCGTCTTGTTGAAACCACAGCTCCTGGACATCATGGTTGTTCAATTCAGGAATGAAAAAGTTACTAATCATGGCTCTATAACGATCACCATTGACTGTAACGTTCTGGCCATCATCGTTTTTGAAGAAGTATGGACCAATGATTCCACCAGCCCATAAAACGCACCAAACAGTCAGTTTTTCTGGATGTGACTCTTTCACTCTTTTGACTATCTTCACTCCAAATGCGGCAGTTTCGTTTATTGATGTAGCTATTCAACCTGAAGTGCGCTTCATCGCTAAACAAAATTCGCTAATGAAAATCGGGAACAACGGCAATCTTGTTTTGGGCCCATTCGACGAATCTACGCCGAGTTGTTCAAGCGTGAGTCTATTCATGATGAATTGCCAAATCAAACTGAGAATAAACCACTTCACAGCTGTTAAATCGGTCGCCATCTTCAACAGTAATGCCAAGTTAAAGTTCTATACCTTCAAGAAAACACCCGTTATTTGGTATCCGTATCATGTGTAACATTATATTTCACAACAACCGTCGAAATATTGCCAAACACAATTCCCATCCGTAAAAAAAACATTTTATAGCACTCGTTCCGATGGTAACAAATAACGCATCAGCCAGGATCATGTTCACATTGAACTAACATAAATATGTATCATATTTTATCACTCCACAATGCGCTATCAACATCGAAATAGATGATAGCTGCAGCATGTACAGCGGGTGTGGAAAATATCGAACTCAGTAGGCGTCCAGACATGAATAATGGGAAATTGAAAGGAACAGATCTCCTATTTTATATGTTCGCCAAGCGAGATATTTATTAATATTTTTCTTACAGCTACAAATCTGAATAAACATGACAGGAGTACCGAATATTGCAGCCTGTTTCGACATTTCGATGTCATTAAAATGCCGAGTAATTTTAAAGATGAGACGTGAGCATCATCTATTTGATAATTGAAAGTTTGGGATCTTTTAACGAACTAGGCACGGTGTTTTATTGAGACGTTTACTGGAGGGTGAGTTGGCATAATTGAATGAATTTTGGTCACCCAGTGGTCAAAGTTTGGAAATAATTCATTTAATAAACTTAAGTGAAATTCGTAAGTGAAAATTCAATGCCATTGGATTTGTCTTTCGCAACTTCAAACGAAACTAAATGTTTTTTTTTGTTATTATTTTTTCAATAATATGAGTAATATTTTTTCGCCTCAAAAAACTTAACCACAAGAATTATTTTTTGTTGTAAATTTCTCTTTCCAACAATTTCCCATTCTCAGAACTTTTTCATTATAAATCATTAATTTTTTTCATAATTGACTGATTATTCAATGATATTTGTACCGATATTTGTACCCACATAACAAATATAATATGTAAAAAATAAAAAGCTGCGAACACTTAATTAATATATGAAATTGTAAGCAATATGTATGAAATATTTTTCATTCAAACTTCACTTCTTTTCAAATCATTTTAATACTTATTATATTTTGGAAATTTTCATTTGAATATTTTACAAATATATTAATCATTAACTCCGTAACCTCAACATTATTTCAAATCATTAGAATTGATAATTAAATTACATTCTGCAACTCAAAATATACATTGAGATGTCCTTTTTTTCATAGCACATTTCAGTCTTTTTTCGCGCGAGCCAAGAGATATGGAGTCATAGAACATACTCTTAACGGTATGTTCTGTGGATAGAGCCCACAAAAACATTTCAAAATAATTTCAAAAGTATTATATATATATTCACATGTTCAAAATATATAATAATTTCGAAATTCTTAAAATGTGTTCAGTTCGTTAAAACTAAAAGTAAAATACGAATAAAGTCCAAATAAAATTAATTATGTTGAAAACGTTGTGATAGTGGAACATTTTAACACAAAATCATAGAGCTTTATTTTACAATCAAACAATATAAATGAATTTTGGTAACTATATTTATGCGTTCAAAAAGATACTTCAGAAGAAGAAACAAATGCTAATGTTCCAATTATTAAATTTTCAAGGACGCTTTGGACAGAGACCGTGGTTTCAAAACCAAGAAACGATCCAGTAAAAAACTGAAAAGAAGTGGAAAAAAGAGTAAAAAGAAGAAAGAGAAAGATCTCACCCCTGACCGAACCCAAGAATCTTTATTTGAAGAGCCCTTTGCAAACGGTGTAATAAAAAATTAGTAAGGATTTAATTTTAATATAGGTATCTATCATATACATCTATCCTGGCAGAAGAAGAAAATTCTTGATTGAAGAATATTATCAAGAATATTCTTGAGGTTAGTGGAATTTTGTTGTCATAGAAGTTTCTTTGCAACCTCTTGGATGGCCATATATCCTTTTCTAGCTTATATAGAATTTCCTGTTGTAAAACTATATGTCCATGTTTTCATATGCGATTTTTTCAGAAAATTAAATTTTATGAAAAATATTTTCTTAAGACATTTATATAGGTACCTATAAAGTGCAGGAATTTTGGTACAACTAATTATTCTCCATTAAAATATGCTTAATATAAATTCGTTTTGCACTCGTTCAAAATTCAGAAACTTTATGGGATAATAAGGTATTTTTTAACTCTGAATCATTAGTGAAAATCTAGGAAAAAACTATAAATATTCAGGCAACCGAATCATCAGAAAACATATGGAAAATGTAGATCATATGATCAATCTTTTCCTTTTTCAATTTGTCAATAAACTCTATAATAAACTCATGAATCTATCTAAATATCGCCGGTAGCGGCAACGCCGCACCTGTCAATCTTTCGTGTTCCAAATTTGGCGATTGTTTTCAAGCCTACGCCGCTTGTTGGCAACTTCACGCGGGGGTGGTCCGCAAGTTGTAAGCTCCTTCATCCGAAAATGGTATATGGTCGTTAACCGCCGTTCTTCACTTTGATGTTGGACATTGTCTTTTGATTAGGAGTATGTTACGCAACGTCGATTTGAATGTAGCGATGTTGTCACTTAGTTTTCTGACACTGTGTTGGTGTCCTTTACGTCCTGAATGGACTCCTATGGTATTATTATTCATAAAGGTTGGTACGCACGTTTCGGAGTTGTATGATGAAAGATGACTGGAACTTTGGACATTATTTTTAGATCATTTCATTAGTTTTGTAATTATCTTCCAAGTTTTCTTGGAAAACCTAAAACTGTTAAGATATGTAATTCTAGGAAGATTTCTGCAGAAAATTATCGATGAAGATTTTCAAGCAATTAATAATTTAAATTTAACTTTTGGCTTCGAATTACGCTCATTAGGAATGATGGTTGATATAACTGCTGAACAACTGTGGATATGGATCGGAAAATGCACACAAGTCGTCAATCTTGCTTTTATATTTCACTGTATGAGATGTGTTGACCAAGTGCTTCAATTCAGGAAAATAAACTGTTTATTTTCTATGGAACTAAAGTCTATAGTGAAAATTTTTTGGCGTCAGGTCGATTTTCGACTTTTAAAAAGACTTTATTTTTACAGTTTGTCCTCAACGTTATTATTTGATGAATTATACTCTTATGAAGAAAGTATATATAGCTGAAATCTTTTTTAATGAGAGTAATGTTGAAATTTGTGTGTGATCAAAGTTTCTTCGGAAATAAGAAAAGTTGAAAGAGGAGTTGAGGAGTTAATATATTCACTTTCATCTCTTGTTCTAATAATTTTAAAATGATCTGTGTACCTAAAACGAGCTATATTTCCTCAAAGATAATGTTTTTCTGTGAAGAATATTTGAAATTATTTCATATATCGAATATATGCAAGTGAATAAATCAATCGAGAAGCTACTGTAAATTTGCGCTGAATATGAACTAGTTCCGAAAAGGATTTGCCGAATAATTTGATATATATATATATATATATATATATATATATATATATATATATATATATATATATATATATATATATATATATATATATATATATATATATATATATATATATATATATATATATATATATATATATATATATATATATATATATATATATATATATATATATATATATATATAAATTTCCTTGCGGTGAAAAGTACATCTACAAGCGACAAAAATATAATTCTTGTTATAGCCCGCAACTCAATTGGAAGCAGCCGCTGACACGTGTTTCAAGCTTATTGGCTCTCCTCAGAACGGCGTAGCCAAGTTCTAGTTGTATGAACCTGGAGGTGGAAACACAAAAAGAAAAGCAAAGAAAACAAAAACAACCTCTGAAGGAAGTCTCAACATTTCAGGCTACCGCATTTGTTCTGTCCGGATTGGGAGATTTGAAAACAGCTTTGCCAGTGAGGTGACTATTTATCCTTCAAGGATGCTCTAAGCCGAGACGTTGGAAAACATGTAAATGATATTTGATGCGGAAGAAAATTTAAATTCAAATGGAAATTATCGGCATATCTCGCAGATTGGTAGCAGCCGTTGACACGTATTTCGATCTAATTGGATCTCGTCAGAACGGCGTAGCCAAGTTTTAGTTATACGAACCTGGAGGTGGAAACACAAAAAGAAAAGCTAAGAAAACACAAACAACCTCCGAAGGAAGTCGAAACATTTCAGGCTTCCGCGTTTGTTCTCTCCGGATTGGGAGATCTGAAAACTGCTTTGCCAGTAAGGTGACCAAGAGTTTCCATTCGATAAAGTTGTATAATAATTATTATTATCATTATAAGATTTTATAACTTCCTATATGTATTTTTGGTATAGTCTATTTTCTGTTACTTTAGTGGACACTGAATTGGATGAAACACCTGGTTGTATCCCAAACTGTGAATACATAAATTCTTTTCGAAGCACTTAATGCAATTTAACATCAAAATATCCATTTCGAGGCTCAAACACGTCTTGTTAACCGTAATTATAATTGATTTTTTTTCAAAAGCCGTCTATGTAAGTTTGGACTAACGAGAACCTTGCGTGGAAGTGACAATGACAGTTCGAGATGCGAACGGCAGTAGTTGACGTTCCCAGCATGTCCCAGTGCCACCAACAACGCCAAAAACTCGAAATGATCTCATTAGCAATCTGCCCTTAGCATACTGAACCCGGTTTTCATTTCATACTCTCGTTTGTATGCAGCTCTTCTCTTCACTTACCAGTACTCAGTGCGAGTGCAAATTTAATTCGTCCATTTCTCGTTGCCGGAGCTAATTGTTAGAGATTCTTGCATATTCTCACGTTTCCTTGGACAAATCCACATTCCCGTCATTCTGTCTGGGTCCGTAGTACACGGAAACGCTAGCGAACGGAATTATTGATCTTTCGATTTGGGCATCGGATTGACAGCTGTAGGTTTCGCAATAACGGCCGGTCCGTAGCTGCGGGGGCATTTTCGACGGTGGTCGAATCAAAAATGAGTTGACAAAATGAACCCGTCGATAATTGAAATGTCCTTTTAAGGTAGATCGTGAAATTGTGGCGACATTCATTCCAATTGACATAATACGGAGTTTTTCGGTTTGACGTTTCGATATTAACGGTATAAATCAATTTTTTCTATGCTCCAATTTGTTAATTTTGTGTTTTGATTTGAAACGAAGGATTTTCTATGATATAACCTATTTTAACTGTCATAAAAACTTTCAGAGTTAGTTTTTAACATAGTTAAAGAGGGAATGAGGGAATTACTTTCGGTACGAACGAAATTATAACGAATTAATATACTTATAACAAGATAATAATATAATAATAATAATAAAATAAAATTTATTGAGAAACATTTCTTACATTGTAAAATTACATTCATTTCAATTGATAGAACTAAGAAGAATGATCTCAAAAGGACTGAATTCAGTTTTGAGTCTGATCTTTCATTCAGCCCTCGAGCAAAAACGGTGGTTAAATTTATATTTACAATAATATACAACTTTATTGGAAAACAAAGAAAAAATCACCTCAGAAATATCGAACATTTGAGCCAATTCCACATGGTGAAGAACATTTGTTTTAAAAAAATATACAAATATATGATACAAAAAATTGATTCATACATTATTGCCTACATTCGAATCATCTGCCACACTATAGTATGCCTTTGTTTAGAGCAGATATTCAACTCTCCTCTTAAACAAATGAGCTTTCAGTACTTTCAAATTCGATGGTAAATAGTTCAAGATTTTAATACTCTGAAAACAGAGAGAGAGTGCTCAAATTTAGATGTTTTATGCATAGGAATAAGTAGCACATCAGTTCCTTGTTGTATACTCATGATTACTATTCAATTTAATAAACCAATCTTCATTTTCTTTAACATATAACAAACATCAATAAATATATAAACACGGTAAGAAGAGTTTGTATTTATTAATGAAGATAGGTTTGAAAGATGTTCGTTGATGAATATTGAATATTAACCGGAGTATTCGCTTCTGTGTAATAAACACCCTATTTAATACTCAATATTCAGGTAATAACCAAACATAGCGTAGTTCTACATAAAAATCAATAATTAGGTAATGTTGTAGCTCAATTGAACGTATTTAAAAGTGGTAAACGATTCGAAATGCTTTGATCGTTGCGTTATTACGAGAAATGACAGTTTGACAGTTGAAATGTCAAAATGACAAAATTTATATTACAACACATACAATTTTTGTACTTCTACATTCTGTATATATCAGTATAAATATATTTAATTCCATAAACAAAAATTGATTTCGTTATACATATTTTAAAAATTATGAATATGTACTGTGTAAATGCTTCAGAATTGGAATCAATAAAGTGAAAGTTTTTTTATTTAATTACAACGTATCCACAATTCGGAAAAACGATTTCAAAATGACACTTCCACGGTGGTAAACACCTAAAAAAATGAGACTCGTTGGTCGCAAGTTTCAAAGAATCAATAGCTCTCTCTTCATGAATAAACAAGTTCGGCGAACATCTGACAAAAAGTGAAGAATGTCATCATACAACAAACCCATACACACAAGTAAACACAAACACACTCACACCACACTTTCTAAATTATTAATTCATTTAATTTTGCAAAAAGGCCGCGTCGAAGCCCGTCGAGAAAGAAGAAGAAAAAAGGCAAACGTGGTCCAGCGGACAACGGAATCAAGTGTGCCGTGGGAATCGCACATGGATCCTGGTAGGCCATGAATTATGGATGGCGTTTCCTCAAAGCTGGTGATGTGGAGCATTCTATTATTTTGACCCAGTATAACACCAGGTTGTGATCGATGTTTGCCTCGGCAACTAATTTATATACGAACGGTCATCGTGCAAAATGCGTGGCATTGATAAATGTGCAAATATGCAGGAAACACGGAGGTGTCAACCGTGTTTACTTCCCATCCAGAAAATGAGATATTTATGGTCTGCACTAACGTCTTTATACCTTGACGGAGTGTATTTCCAGCTAATGATTTCTTAAGTACGACTTAACGTCAATATTTTTTGCTAATTGCGGAAATATAATCTCTCTGACGTTTGATGTGTCTAAATAAAATATAAGGGGTACGAAACTGAAATCTCTCACTTCAAACTCGTCACAGATTTGATATATTTAGTCGAGAATATCTATGGTCTCAACACTTTTTTGAAGAATGGAAAAATACAATAAATTTCAAGATTTTTTCATGTTCACAACTATTTTGTATGGAAAAGATAGTAATGAAATTTTGTATACAAATATATCGTATTTTTAACATATATGAATTTGAATTGAAAAGACGATGTTTCGATTAGATGAAATATATAAGGGTTAGTGTAAGTTCGCAATATCGGAAAAAAGATTAAGTTGAAAAGTAAAATGAATAAAGAGACAAGATGAAATAAATCACTCAAACATAAAATGATAAAACTCTGAATAAATCTGAATTTATAGTTTGATAAAAATATGTGCAAATTAAAAAATGATACCTACTAAGATTTGAAACCAAAAATTGAATACAGAATTGAGACGAAACTGAAATCAAAGAATGGCAAATGAAGCAATTTTCATAATATTTCAATAACATATAAACAAATGGAGCTATCGGATTTGAGAAAAGAAATAAACGAATTTAAAAAATTCTAACCTAACATTAATTAAGAATTGAACAACTGTATTGAATATGTATGTATATATTGTATTTTATCAGTTCAATTTTATAAATATTCAACTATTTCTCAATTAAATTGTGTTATTTGTTGTTATGTTTCGTTTCTTCTTGGTTTGTTTGTATGTATATATTGTAATTATATTCTTATCTTATTATTACGTTTTGTATTATTATTATTGATAATGTCAGCATATCATTATTATTATCTAAATTTCAATTACTTTTTTGTTTTAGTTGTATTCATCATTTAGGCCGTTTTGAGAAGAAACTAAATTCTACTCTATTCACTTATTTTGTGAATATTTGGTGACATTTTTTCATTTATTTGCTCATTTTCCATTCTTTCAGTTGGTTTATTATCGCTAAACTTCAATTTTTTCATTTTCCATTTGTTTCAATTTTTTATGTAACATTTCATGTCTTTTCGAATGAATTATTACCACTCAATATTGCATTTCATCACTTTTTTATTTGATTATAGATTAAATGTGTTCCAACATTCTATTTTGAATACAGACGAAACAGAACTCCAAAAATCTGCTGAAGAAACAAATTTCCAGCATTTGACGAAAAATGATATTTCATTATTTATGAAATTGATACGATTGAAGAAAAAAGAAAAGACAATGAACATGTTTTGACTGATATAAGCAATATAATACTTAATAATTGAAAATTTGAACAAAATAAACGAGATATCACTAGATGAACTAGATCGTTGAAAATCATGAAATGAACAGTTTTTTATACCAAGAAATAAGTTCAGTTGTTTTGATTTGAGTGCATCACATCTTGTTTATTGACTGAAGAACTTTAAATTCTCGAACAAACAAGTTATACCCATCAAATTATGTAGATTTGTGAAGTTTTGGTAATTATTTCAGACTTGGAATAACCAAACGACATGAAACAGCTTAATACGAAATAATCTGAAGGATTTAATTCCGGATATCGCGCAGACGATTATTAGGGTCCATTGGAAACAATTTACGGAATATTTTTGCATAGAAAGCAGTGTTTATCATTAGACCAAATTATTGAAATAATCAGGGACAGCCTGTATATTAAACCGTATTGATCGGCGTCAAACATAATACTTTTTTCTCGTGTGAATCGCTCTTAAATAACGATCGTTCAGTTTTATACACCCGCATGTTTCTCAAACTTGATATATGGGACTTGGCATGGTAACAATTTCAGTTATAGAATGAATTATGGTAGAAATTTGCTTTTAATTCACCTCGCTCATTTTTTATTTCAGTAACTAACGATTTAGGACTATTAGTGATCTTTAAAGTTTCTTTTATAGGCGCTTCTTCAAAGCACCACATCTATTGATTGATTGTCTAAATGTCGAATATATGGCTGTGAGCCACGATTATTCACTGTCTCTTTCGGAAATGTCGAACGCCCAAATATGACCAGATTTGGATTGAAATTCAGGCTCGCATGTCTATCTAAATCTTGATGAATGTGATATTTAGGCTAGAGGCTTTTAGAAATCATTAGTAACAGTGAATGCTAAATAAGGATTAGTAATAGGTTGAAGGTAATCGGATATATTCTAAATGGTTATAATTTGCACAGATGAAACTGTTTGAAACTTCGAGAATGTTGATGAGGTTCATTCGCAGAATGTGAAAGAATTGGAACATTCGTAATGTTCTTAACAGATGCAGAAAATGAACCCATATAACCCAGAGGCAGCTATAGCTGTTGCATTAAATATGGTACCAGAGTTAGTTGATGATCCAACATACACCAAGGTCAAACTTTGTCGTAAAACAGACAGTCATGAGGAATTATCTCAAGACAAGACTTCTGAGGTTTTTTTCATCATTTTGCATTTTTTCAAACGGTAATTTTTTAATCACGAAAGTGGTTTTGCACAACTTGCAAACCTTTAATTACTCGAAATAAAAATGCTAATCGTGTCCTTTTTACACGCTGCAGAGTTAATTCGAAATTGAAGAGAGCAATCAGTGGGTACAAAATTCCTCCAACTCTTGATCCTCAACGTTCATTGACGTAGAATTCGAAGGGCTGATTTCTTGTTAATCGTTCTTTTTCAATTGATGATGACTATTTTTTTTATAAAAGACTCATGGGTATTTGTCAATTTTGGCATACATTATGCGAATTTTCAATTGAAGTTGAGCGTTGATCTGAAAGCATTGAATCCGGTAAACGTGAAGACCTCTTCAGATCGTTATCCCCCAAATTCAATCGATAATGAAATATTTTATGTGTAATTTTCGACAAAATTCCAAATGATATCAATTTTTGAATATGCTTGCATTAGACATGAAAATAAGTGATGAGGATAAGTTGAAGGAAAGTTGAATCTTGAAGGTCAGATAATTCGATTTCATAAGTATTTAAGTTTCAAGTTTATGACCTAGTTTTCGTACTTATCTAGTAATTAGCATTGATAATTGATGAGGCCGATACTTGATGTAAATCGATAAACATAATAAAACAATTGTTAAACTGATTTACACATATATTAAAAATAATACTGCATGACGTACGTTTCGATGAGATTCACCTTTTTCAAATGCTACGTGCAGACTAATGACAATTTGAAATTGTCATTAGTCTGCACGTAGCATTTGAAAAAGGTGAATCTCATCGAAACGTACGTCATGCAGTATTATTTTTAATATATGTGTAAATCAGTTTAACAATTGTTTTATTATAAATAAGCATTGATGAAAATCAAGAACTTTGTGTGCCTAATCAGAGCGAAAAATTCTGAAATATTGGAAGCCTATAATAATTTGAAGATGTTCAACTTCCTGATGTATTGTTTCTTATTTTGGGAAACATCTTCATTGGTTGCGGAAACTGAGAACTGCGATAAACTGAGATCGCTAAAAAATTAAGTTGAACAGACATTTTAAATCAATTTTTTAGAAGGAAACAGTCAGCACATACTTTAGTTGATTACCATTTTCAGCAAGTATTGTCTATACGAGTTAATTTATCAAGATAACTTTTATAGAATATAGAAATAAACGTTGATGAATGCATAGAAACAGAAATCATACAATATGTTCTCAAATTTACGTGAGATAAACTGAATAACTGCATCTTCTGCTAGGAATTAGGAAAGCAGAATTTTTGAATTTTTTTGAGTTGAAATTTTACGTACCTACCTTTTTCTCCTACGCCACTGGTGGCAATTTAATTAGGGTTCTCATTAGCTCGCATTACCGAGTAAACGTTCAATTCGTGGTCTTCACATCGAGATGAGATGCGTACCCAGATTTTTACAAATTACCATGGTTTCAATTAGTTTGCTTGCCCGTTTGGGAAAAGCTCTTCAATACGTATGACGACAGTAAACTCCGAAAGACTAATGAAAAACACCTAATATAACAGAAATTCCTGATGAACTCAGTATATTAGGAAGTTTAATACCCTTGACGAACAATAGGAAGACATGTTCCGCTCTATTAGCGGTTCCTCAGTTGTGACAACTTTTTTGAAACACTGATTCAATAGCTCAAATTGTTTTGGGATTGATTACAAGTTAAAATATGTCAGATAAACTTTCATTTCAGGACTTGTAGATTCATTCTTCTACTAAGTCATTTTGAATACTTGACTTACTCAACAAAAAACATCAGGTACTGGTAAGGTCGGACTAGATCACGTTATGTTAGGTAGGTTAGGTTGAGTTAGATTGAATGTGATGAGATTAGGTTAGGTTAGGTTAGGTTTTCTTAGGTGGGGTTAGGTTAGGTCAGGTTAAATAATGTTAGGTTAGGTTACTTCAGGTTAGGTAAGGTTAGATTGTGTTTGATTAGGTTAGTTTAGGGTAGCTTAAGTTACTTTAGGATGAATTAGGACAAGTTAGGTTAGGATAGGTTAGGTTGTGTTTGATTAGGTTAGTTTATGGTAGGTAAAGTTACTTCAGGATGAGTTAGGACAAGTAATGTTACGTAAAACAATTAAATAAGTATTAAACCACGAAAACAACTGAAAACTTAGGTAAGGGATGAGATTGGCAGTACTTATAGTAGGATTGAAGTAAATTGAGGTTACAGACAAATTTTAACAAAACTCCATCAAGAAAGAAGAGTGTATTGAGTATAAATAAAACTCTTTTTGTTTGATTTTTTCTCAAAAATATGTATGAATAACCAACATCAAACCACGAATAATTCGAAATGATAGAAAGCACTACTTTTTCTGCTTTTCGATTATTATTTACAAATGTCAGTAGTATTACATTATTACATCTGTCTTTTACTTGATGTTGCAGTACTGGTTTCAAATCCCCCGAAGTCACAGAGAATGTCAATACACTATAATTCTATTGAATAATAATAATAACATTTATTGAGAAACATTCCTCATTTTGTAAAATTACATTCATTCAATTTATACAATAATTACAACTAAGAAGAATGCTCACAGTTTTTAGTTTATAATATTATAATTTAGATGACTATATACAAGACTAGGATAAACATTCATAACACATATTCTAGGTACAATGTTCTTAATTCTAGAGATTGCAAAAAATGAGTTACACAATTTTTCACTTAAAACATCAATAAGTGTTGTCTATCTCAAATTTCTGTCTACATATATTCCATGAAACTTAGTTGATTGGGATGATGATATAGTGTTGTCTCCATAATAAAGATTCAAGGTACTGATTTCATTGCCCATGAGACAAAAATGAACACATACAGTTTTGTCAACGTTCACCATCAGATTGTTCATTCGACACCAATTTACAAACTCCCTCACAATGAATTCACAATTTTTTTGGCTTCGTGTGCTATATTTCGTCTGGTTTACTGCCTCAAATGAAAAATGACAAAGAAATATTGATTTTCACCAAACAAAAACAAAGATTCGATCGAGAATTACTTAAAACGTAGATGAAGTAAATTCAATCAATTATTTCAGTGATCTACCACCCACCTTTGTGATTGTGTTCCGATATACAAATTCAGTAACGTAATCCATCAATCGATTGCCTCACTCTCACAACTGATAGCCGTCCAATATCGCGTTTCCAAATGAGATGTAGACAAATTATAGCTCACTAAATTGATCCGTTAAATAATTCAGAACTATTGTCTGAATACGTCTAAACATCAATTTTAATTCATTTATTCAAATCCATCACAGATAATTTCAAACGTTCTATCAATCTGGTATACGTTTGACCCGTTTTGGTGGTGTTTATACGTCCATAAATAATGTTTTGTTTTAATTTTCCAATCTTTTTTTCGTTTAATTTATTCAAGTCCGAATATGGCGACGTTGAAATGGATCTAGTCGCAAATTAGATCCATGTTACCTTTTTAATTTATTTACAATATGATGTGTGGCGCCTAATTGTCCAATCGATTTCTCTTGTCTCTGATTTATATTTTATATAAGAATTTGACTGAATTGAACTTCGATAAGTCTCCTGAATATCCTGAAATTTATGACGGAATGAAAAGAAGATATAGTCTTCAAGAAAATATTGTTAGATAAATATTTATTGTAATTAATATTTATTTAATCATAAATACTTCTTATGAATTAAATATTTACAAGATGTTATACATCAACTAAGATCCCAAGGTAGAAGCTACAGAATAGGTTTTTGGTCCTCTTTCAGTGAAGAAACAGCAAATGGAGAACCCAAATCAATGGTCTTGTACAAGGTACTGAATTAGGGCAATTTTCAATATTTACACAATGCCTATTCTATATCACACCTGACAATCTAATCGACACTAAAAAGAAGTCATCTATGCAGATGATACGTTTGTGGGATTACCAGAGAACACGTTTGAAGAATTAGAGTAAAGGATATTACAGCAGAAACCATCTCATCCCTATCTCAGCAAATCCCAAGCGTGTACCTTCAATCTTGAAAACACGCTAGGAAAGAATCAAGAGTTACCTGGTGGTGACAAGAATTGTAGTACTGAAATTACACCAAACATGTAGGAATCAATCTTAGATAGATTGGTTCTTTAGGCATCACTGCCAAGACACGAAGAAAAAGATGCACACTGGTAAAACCATACTTAAACCAATAGGTACAAGCTGAAGACCCGAGCTTACTAAGAGGGTACTTTCAGCCTCAGAATATGGAATACCTATGTGGAGAAATTCCCCATGGGTTGAGTATAGCTGAATAAACGAAACAGAGCGAGATATGACGCGAAATCTAAAGTCAACAACAATAGAAAACCTCTACTCAATCATTGTAATAAATAATAAATAATTCAATATTTAGATATTGATATGATGAATTTAGATTATTATATTTGATAATGTTTTTCATTATTATTATTATTTTTCAATATTGTGTATCTATGTAATTATTGATATTTTTAGTCACCAAATTTTGTATTTCATTATTCATTATTTATTTTCCTGTAATTGAGTAGTTACCTGTTGGAAATATATGCTCATTATTATCAGTATTATAAAATAGAATTGGTGAATGTCATAAATGAGCTATTAATATGTATTTCAATTTGTTGTTTTTAAACGTATAGTTTCTTTAGCGTCCTCAGTTGATCTAGTCTCCCTGATTTCTCAATTAATCTCTTCACAATCGACTAAGTTATAAGACTACTCCAATCATATTTTCCATGAAACTTTGAATTACACCAGACAAAACATCATACTCTTAAAAGTGACGTACAATAATGGAAAAGCGTTTTTATATTGTGTAATTCATCACTTTTGCTAATCCTAAACAGTCAGCTGTCAAATTTTCAGGGTTACCAACCAACTATATTATTCACAAATAGCGCCAAATTCAAGTCTTGTTAAGGATGTTTCTAGATACATTTTATGATATGTCGTATTTTAATTCTTTATATCAGTATCATTCATAAGGTGAATTGCTTCACAACCGACTCGTATATTTATTTATAAATTCCACATGATAAATGTTCCATTTACAAACACTAAAACGTATCTCCCACAATGATTCCTTATTTGATACACTTATAAACATTTTTCAAATCAACTTTCTTCCGATATTATAATGTATAATGTAAACTGAGACTGTGACGAAATTATGTCAGATAAGTGTAGGTGTTCTTATTTTGTGAATGTAAAAAATTACATCCTGATTCCAATAACTCTTGCAACCAATAACCATAAACTATCCGACAATGTGTAAAAAATTACACAATGTGTTTATTTTCGTGACCATGATTATCCTACAAACCCACCTAACGAATTCTTAACCCACAGGTCTCTTTATTGAATAATCTCTAATTTACAGAGGGAGTAGGTGTCCTCCCAGCGTATGTAGTTCAATGTTAATTGAAGATTTATAGACGGTTACTGATATTTATTTCGATTGGAAATGATGTGCTGTTTCAACTATTGAGAGATGAATTATAGAAGATTCATTCATAGTACAATGAGGCACAATAAATATGTGTAAGATCAACACAGAAAAATCTAAATTTTAGATGATAATGACAAAATAGAAAAGATAAACCGATATAGCAGCAATTTTACTGTACTAAAGGGTGTTTTTTTAGAGGTATAGAACTTTAAATTGCAATAAAACAACGATGGATCATTCGATTGACAAAAAATTTTTTTATTCGAAAGATAATCTTGTGGCATAACATTTTGAATATGATTTATGGCATATGACGGCCACGGCTGGCTCGGATGTAGTCCAATCTGGACGTCCAATTATCGATGACTTTTTTCAACATTTGTGGCCGTATATCGGCAATAACACGGCGAATATTGTCTTCCAAATGGTCATGCGTTTGTGGCTTATCCGCATAGACCAACGACTTTACATAGCCCCACAGAAAGTAGTCTAGCGGTGTTAAATCACAAGATCTTGGAGGCCAATTCACAGTTCCAAAACGTGAGATTAGGCAGTCACCAAACGTGTCTTTCAATAAACCGTCTTGTTGAAACCACAGCTCCTAGACATCATGGTTGTTCAATTCAGGAATGAAAAAATTAGTATTCATGGCGTTCTCTATACCGTTCACCATTGACTGTAACGTTCTTCCGTATACGTATTCCGCACAGAACCATTATTTTCGAAATAACATTGCACTATTTGCTTGAAGAGAGACTCCAAGAACCAAGTCTGCTTGTAGCTAATAATTGTAACCATTTCTTGATCAGTTTGCACACTTCTCACCCAACCCTCGTATTGCTGATGGAAAATTTCATTTCACACAACTCACTCTGAAATTCCAGAGGAAATTTAGTGGCTTCCTTATTGTGGAATATGTAGCATAGATTTTTAATCGTTTTCTCCATACAAACCGTTTCCAATTTCTGCGCAATTACACTGGGGAAACCTGAACATGTCCAACTAACAATACACATACTAATGAATATACCCGAGCCTGTAGGAAATGAAGTTATTAAAAATAATTGCCATCCATTTGTTATATTATCATAAGAATTATTAATTCAATAAAGACGCAACGCATCTTTGACATATTACAACAATTTATAAATAATTGAGGAAGACCTTATCGGCTTCAAGATGGCGTCGCAATCAACGGGCTTTAATCGATGATATAAATCGGCATGTTGTAGACAAGCTAATCTCATCTTTCCGATATCACAGACCCGTCATTAGCTGTAGATAAGGCCTTTGCATATGGAAAGACCGTCAGGGGAGGTCTAGGCAAACATAAAGAGAGAAATTCAATTTATATACTTGTATCATTATATTCTGTTCTTCGATTTACGTAAATATCGTTCCGTCAGGAACTAATTTAGTTTTTACAGTGATGTACACTTCCATTAAATCTATGTTTTAGATGCGTTCGTATAACTCAGTTTTGTGAGTGTAGTGCAACAATGTAGTAGTCAATGTGAAGTTTATAAATTATGAAATATCTCGATTAATCCCTGAAATTATGAATACAGTAATGATGCTGTTTAATATCAGTGACTTAGTTCTTATTGAGAAAATATGAGGTTAATGAAGAAAATTTACGTAGATATCCATTAAACGTTTTTCTATATTGCATTTTCTGACAATTTTTTATGAAGTAGTTGATATATACCATGAAGATTGAAATTTTTACCTATTTTGAGTGAGAATGAAAACGTTTTCTGTTTTATTTAAGGTAATGACACAACTTGAAACATAAATGCAATGGAGGGGTGAAATTAGTGAAACTATTTTTTTTGGAATTGGAAAAATTATAGAATTGAATTGAATTTTTCTACCAAGAAACTTGATGATTGGTCCAAATTAAAAAATGATATAATTTTTAATGTGACAATGATTTCAGGATGTCACATTTATTTTGTCATTTTTAAAGACAATGCTATAGTGAAATAGATTGTAGCTTTTTTGAATCAGATATACGAAATCTTGTTAATGGATAAGTACCTCGAAGTTGATGTCGAGTGAATTGAAATATACTCTGAAACTTACTGAATTATTTTCAAGATTTTTACTTATTTTAAGAGCTGCCTATTTTACCTTATTGTTGCAGGCGTTTATTGAAGATGAAGATATTATGAAAAGTTGGAACAAAAAAAAAGTTTTTATTTGCACGAAACAACGAACATATAATTAATGTACAGAGCATTTGAGAAAATATCGTGAATAGATATAAAATGAATACTTTTTTCAAACATATTGTATGAATTCTTGTTAATCGATAACCTACCGAAACCTATGTTGAAGAGTTGAGATATTATTGTGGATTTGTTTGAGAAGTAAGAAAACTTATCACAAAATAACAATAATGAAATGGTCAAAAGTTAGACCGAACAGTTTTCTGTTTATCTACATATCTATGACAGTATCTATATTTTCCCTTGTACATAAACATAAACATACATAGTACAAAAAACCATATCATAAAACTTCTATGGCAAGTTTCGAAGAGATCGTATTATTTAAAAAGATATTGAAAGGGCTGAAACATTGACATCTATTAAATATTTGACGAATTGATATGTGAAATGAATCAAATACAAAGAGTTTTCAATTGAAGATTTTTTCTTTTATCTCATCGATTTCTAATCAATTGAATATGCACGAAATGATATGGAGATCCAAGAATTTGTTACGTATATTGTCTATTATTAATCAATATTTTTCTGAAAAATCTGCGGTTGGTTATTATAATTTTCCATACAATTTTTATAAAGGATTTTTCCACTCTTACGAAGATTGATTGAACAAATATGGAAACCTGAATTTCCGTGTAAATATATTATGATTGAAATTTCTATTTAAAGATTGAACTTCGTGTAGGAGTTGAAAGAACCTTGTTTTTCCATCCACACATTTCAATATTGACGCTTACATTGCAATCATAAATTCAATTAGGCATTAGGATTATACGTAGCAACTTCTAGTAAGCGTCAATTCAGAGTGACCCATTTTCAGGTCAGTAATTTTCGTAAAATGAAGAGTAATGAAGCTTTGCATCTTCTTATATAATTGAAGGTATCAAGGGGTAAAATATTGTCTTATTAGATACGAGTATATAGATAGATAATACGTATATTTTGAAATATTTCCTGTAACTGGGGTTTTTATCTGTAGCCAAATGACAGGGGAACTTTCACTTATCCCTGATATTATATATCAGGAAGAATGAGTTCTGTGAGGACCCTTTCCAAATTATAAGGCCAGTAGCAGGGCTCTCTATGGTGGCGATCTTCACGTCGGTGAGCCTAGTGGCGTCTATTTCCGTTATTTTCCAGGAATTTCTGACAGTTCTTGATGTGCCAAGTAGCACTGATTGTTATAGTTCCTTATAGGGATGTGCGCCGGTTCCAAGCTATCTGATGTTTGACAGGAGATTTTTGGGATAATATCAGTGAAACATAAGATTATTTGAATAATTTCAACGGCGTTCATGAGCTACAGTCTCCAAAATTGACCACAGGATGTATTGGTAGTGAGACTTCCTTTCCTTCTGTAGAAGATGAAGGTTCAATGCTGGTTTTTCTTGATGCACAATCTTTGCTACGTCGTCATGTCTTCATTGTGTCACTTCACAGGTGCCTTCGACATCAACTTGTTATATGATGGATTGTCACCAATGTTTAGCATCCATATTGCCACCTCATTGTTCGATCTTTAACGATGTGTTCCAGGTGATTACGGGTTGGAATAACTTGGTCTTGATTAGCTAGGAAATAAATGAGGGCCGAGTTTCGGGAAACATTCCGCCTTAGACCAACCAGTAGTTCGACGCTTCCTTGTCGACATTTTTCTTTTCATTTCATTTTCATTTTTTTTTCTTCGTGATCTCATTGATGTGCCTTCCGTCAAGGGTTTTTCTCTCCAACTATCTTGCTTTTCGTTGTAGTCAATTGAAAAGTCCCCGGTCTACCATAGTAAAACATATTTTTTTGGCAAAATTAGTTTTTCATTCAACATAATTCTCTTCAAGGGTGATACACTGATTATAGCGACCCTCTAACTTTTCGATAACATTTTTGTAGTACGATTTGTCTTTTGCTTCAAAATAGGCCTCAGTTTCGGCAATCACCTCTTCATTCGACGAAAATTTCTTCCCAGCGAGCATTTTTTTGAGATCTGAGAGCAGGAATTATTCGCTGGGGGCCAGATCTGGAGAATACGGTGGATGAGGAAACAATTTGAAGCACACTTCATGAATTTTTGCCATCGATTTCACTGATTTGTGACACAGTGCATTGTCTTGGTCAAGCAGAGCTGTCTTTTTCCTCAAATGCGGCAGTTTTTCGGCGATTTCTACCTTCAAACGGTCCAATAACGCTATGTAATAGTCGCTGTTAATAGTCCTTCTTTTGTCAAGGTAGTCGATGAAAATTATTCCATGCGCATTCCAAAATACAGACACCATAACCTTGACAGCCGACTGTAGATTTTTCCCACACTTTGGAGCTGGTTAATCGTTCAGTCCACTTGGATGACTGTCGATTGGTCTTTGCAGTGAAATGATGGAGCCATGTTTCATCCATTGTCACATATCGACGCCAAAACGGTGGTTTATTACACTTGATCATTTTCAAACACTGCTCCTAATCATCAACTCGTCGTTGTTTTTGGTCAGAAGTGAGTTGGCGCGGCACCAACTTTGCACAGAGCATTCTCATATAGTCCAAATATACGTGAATGATATGATGTACACGTTCAGTTGATATCTTCAGAGTGTCTGCTTTTTCACTCAATTTCAATTTACGGCCATTCAAAATCATTTTGTGGATTTTTTCAATGTTTTCGTCGGTAACAACCTCTTTTGGGTGCACACGGCGTTCACCGTCTTCAGTGCTCATTTCACCACGTCTAAGCTTACCATACCAATACTTGATAGTTGGTTTTCTTGGGACAGTGACCGGAAACTCGGCATCAAGCCAAGTTTTTGCTTCAACTGTATTTTTTCTCTTCAAAAAGCAATATTTTATCAACACGCGAAATTCCTTTTTATCCATTTTTTTCACAATTATAAAAGTTGCTTCACTCAAAATGCTATAATTCACAAACAAATGATCCGACAGCTGTCAAACTTATACACGTATCTTTTGAGGTTAGGGCTAACTAAAAACATATGGATTTAATTCTAGTAACGCCATCTATGTGTCAGGCCGGGGACTTTGATGATAACTTATAATATGCCCTTTACACAGTTTCAGTGGAGTCATCAATTTGGCAGAATACTCTGTAAAGTTCACAAATTTTCTGTTGAAATGGCCACGTAGATTCCGTATTTGCAGATCTAACAAACTAGCCATGTCTGCCAATCCTCTATTGGCCTCATGCCTTGGTAAAGTAGTCCTTTTAACTGCGCTTCTTGAGTGGTGGTTATTAAAATTTGTGGGCAACATTACTATTATTATTATTTTATCCATATCTGTATTATCAACTTTTCCATATCATGTATCCACACCTAACATTGTTCTATTATGTCACTTTTACTTCAGTTAAACATTATTTCAAAGAGATTAAATATCTCTTTTTGAATAATGTTGCACATTCGTGGAGACAAAACCTTAGAGGAGGGTTAACGTATTGAAATATGAAAATACGATTTGAATAAAATTTTGCAAGTATAAAAATACAGGTTATTGCACAAGTCATATTATATCACGGGCACAAATATAGGTCAATGATCAGGCCTCATATTCATTCCAACTGGTATTTGATATGACAGGTCGATAAATCAAAAGTACGAGGGAGCAAACATACACAGAAATTGCGTTACGATCGAACACCAAGACAATCAATGCACATTTTCCGACCGCTTTTAATTGAAACAATCAATCAAGAATTGAACTAACGGACCACAAGGTAGAAAAAAGACATCAATATTTGTGACAAGGTGAATGGCTTAGAGTAGAATTTACGATAAACTGAAGTGGTACGAGGATACAAAGTAATATACAATTGACATAAATTCTAAACTACAATAAATCCAATTGTTAGAGATATTTCATGTAGATATTAACATATAAATCGCCAGTCGTGTCTTACTTTCTAATTAAATGTGTGAGTATTTAACAGCTAAATATATATTACTAATAGATGGTGATCAAATAAAACGTAACCGGAATGATGATAACGATATACAGAGTGGCCCAGTCAAAGTATTCACAGAGCAATACTGTCGACAAAAAAATACTGTGAAAAAAATTTTAAGTTTACCACTTTGTTGAGAACTGTTACATTATGTTACAGGATTATTATTCTTCGAATTATATATTCGATGATCATATTCAATATGTAATGCCTGTAGCTATGACGTATTTAGAAAGGTGTATCCATTTTCAAATCGATAAATTTATACCAATATTTTGTGTAATAAATTTTATGCTAAAAAACTGAAGTTCCTGAGCCTTCGGCAGCTTGTGACTCAGTCTGGTCTGGTTCTCATCTAGAAAACAATAAATAAAAAACACCTTTGCACTTGTAAAAGTTTTTGAAACGGAGATCAGAGTCGGTGTGTTACGAGTTGCGGAACGCGCCGGATTTTCAAATTGAGAGATATACTATACATCAACTGCCATGGAAACATCACTATTTATTGAAGGTGTCAAAGCTTATAATGCATTACCACTATTTGTTAAAACATCTAGCAACATCAAAGTTAGATTAAAAAAACGTTTTATGTCATTAGAATTATCTTCTCGAAATTTTTGCTGATGTTTTTCATGTAATATTTGTTATGAAGTGGCAAAATTGCTAAATGAATAAATCTCTGGATCTACCCGATTTCGAAGATTCTTCCACCTATGGCCATAAAATGTCTTTCATCCCATGCCCTGCGGAATCTATAAACTGCAAAACAGAAAAATGTGCTACAATATTGAGGAATATACCAATATCTATAGAGAACTTTGTGGTACCATATGTCTGACTATTGTAGTTATGTCAGTATAACTACTTTTCTGAAGGAAATGTTAACAAAACCACACCATGCTTAAAAGACTACATTATTTAAGTCTTTGTATCAATCCATATCCGAATAAATTATTTATAATTCAAGACTGTTTCAGTACCTGCAGATTACTTTTTGAATTATTGAAATCGGCCATTGCATTCAAAAGATATTACGAGTTCAAAAATGTCAATCCAAACAGAATTGTACTAATATTATAAACGCGAAAGTTTGTATAGATCTATGGATTGATGAAGTGTTTTTAAACAAAAATCTCAATAAAACGTTTTTTCATTTTTTCATTCATTCATTCATTCATTCATTCATTCATGGAGTGTTTAAAACGAAAGGTTTCTCCCTCTTACTGTAAATAATTTGGACAAATGGTTGAAGAAACATTCCACATAGGTATGGGCTCGTGACCTTGTCATAATCTCTTGAGTAATACTTCTATTAGACTTTTTTTTGTTTTATAAATGAAGAAATTTAATCTTTCGTAGTTTTAGATAATTTCATTTTTCACAGTTTGTTTTTTCGTTGCATAGTTTAATAAATAATTCAAAAATTTAAATACCTCAGACAATTCTATTTATGTTCGGTCTGAAACTTACTAAATTTTATAATATCAATCTATATGAAATTATATGGACCTATATATCACCAGACTATATTTGATAATATAGACCTACACTACAAGACCTATATAGACCTACATACAAGACTATATATATATATCTCTGGTAGAAAAGGGTAAAAAAAGTATGTATTGACTAAAAAAGCCACCCGGATGAAGACTGTTTTGAGATAGAATTGGAGTGAAGACTCATCATGGACAATCGTGACATACCGAGAGCATAGTCTTCTCTTCTTCGAACTATATCTAATTATTAGAAATAAACGCAATAAACGTATAAATAGATATTTATACATGTGTTTTTTTTATACACTACAATAGTCTGATTAAACGGTTCTTTTAATTTCATTGTAATAATAAAACCCATCAATTGAGTTTAGCACAAAGTTATTACTCCATTCGTTGACAGTGAATTGTTGGGCGTTAATAATTTGCCGGGTCAGTATATATTAATACACGAAGAATAATTTGAAGTGACAAATTCGTAGATACATTTTCAGATTTCGAAAATTTCTACTTATGAAATTTCTACCTATCTGGCGTTTTTAGACTGGAATTACAACTACATAAATTGTTACTTCAATGGCAGATTAACCACAAAATTACTCGAGAGCATGTCGTCATCATACGTAAGAGTTATTCAAAATTACGCTGTAAAAGTAAAAGACATGAAATTCATCCGGATATATGCCTTATTTAATATAAGACCACCCAAAACATGCATGTTGTTGAAATTTATAGCTGAAGACTTTACGCCAGCAAATGAAAGTATTCTTATTACGTTTATATTTCATGGCAGATTTACGCCATTTTCGTCAAGCTGGTAGCTTTTAGATGCGAGAGTATATAATCGATACTATTTAACTGTTGGAAAATTAAAGTTTTATGTTATTTTCCACAGCTTTACGTTCTCTGCATCGTCTTGTAGGCGGTAGTATAATTTAACACAAAGAAATTCATGTAATAACTCATGGATTGTTTCAAAGTTTTATACTATTCTTACTGCTTTTTGATTTTATGTTTGTAATTATTTTGTCGACCATTCAATTGAAATTTTCTGAAAATTACAGAGCTTTTGCTGCAGTAATCGATATTTTTTATAGTACAACACTCTCCATATAATCTTGCTAAGTGTTTCCTTGAATCCTTACTGATTTGAAGTCGAAGAACACATATTTCTAATCAGGTTTTACAATAGAAAGACTAATTTGGAGGATATCTCTCATTTCTCGTGATTCTGAAATTTGATAATACAACTAAAATCTGCACTCCAGATTAAATAGGAAAAAGTCAATTTTCAGGATGAGAAATTATCGAATAATTTTCATTTTCGTCGGAAAAAAACTTGAAAAAATTTTCGTCTTTCTATTTAGATGTCTACTTTAGAAGATACTTTTCATTTCGCTCGATTCTGAAATTCCAGTGCAATTTCCCATCGAATTTTTGTGGAAACTATAGAGTTTATGAGGAAAATGATGATGAATTCGTGATCTGCCTGTCTGTAATGAAAAAAAATTGGATCTAACAGACATTGGGCCTACCAGACGTTGGGCCTACTGAACATTGAGTCTACTGGACATTGGGACTTCCAGACATTGGACATACTGGGCATTGAGCCTGTCAGACATTGGGCCTACTAGACATTGGGCCAGCTGGGTATTGAACCTACTGGGAATTGAGCCTACCGGACATTGGGTCTACTGGAAAATGATTTCTCCATTAATAAATAAGTACAGTTTGAAATCCCTGAAGAGGAATGAGTATTAATTTTTCAATATTACAACTGTTGTTTGCATATTTGAATTGAATTGTACTGATTCATTTCAATTCGACGATGTCTTTCAAATATATAGATAAGAGAGAATTTCTTTAGTTTTACCATCATAAGTCCTTCTTGTTCGAATTTTTTTTTCCGATTTAATTGGCTTTTTTCCTGAATACAACCTATTTCTTCTTTTGAAGACATCCATACAAAGAATCGTTTTCATGCTTATTATCTTTCCCATGACTCCATAGAATTTATTATCAGGAGTTATGTGAACAAAGAAAATTGATTAAATTGAATTGATTCAGATTGAGTTCTTTGTAATATTTCATTGAATGCTATTATTTGGTTATCAGTTACTATTTCAGGTTTTTTCAGATTAGATTGAGCTCTTTGTTAAATCTTGTTTTCAACTATTTATTTATGTATTCAACATTGTTATTATTTTCTGTAATTGGGTGTTATACCTGTTGAGAAAAGAACTTATTTATCATTATTATTATTATTGTTATGTGTCTACAGCAAATACCGATGTAAAATATGAAAGTGTTAGTCTAGAGAACAAGTCATCAATGTAATTTTGAAAATGTGGTAACACACCGAAACAATTGTCAATGAAAAATATAATTTTGTGAAACTATGCTAAGTGTTTTTTTATTCAATATGATGTTTCACCAAGAATTCAGCGATAATTCAACCAACTTTGTTACCGAGTTCATTCATCTGATATTCTCTGATATTCTTAATAAAATTTACTGAAAATACGACAAATATTGTTCGAATGAATAAATGTTTTCATAAGTGATGTTGAAATGTGTCAAACTTTTACTACAAGCACCAGATGGCGCCAAATACATTCAGTGTCACCAATATCAAAATACTCAATATCGAAACTCGTACAGTATGGATTGAATGAATTGATTTCATCTCAAAATGTGTCTACAACATCTCAAGATTTCGTATACAGAGCGTCCACATACGCATCAGCCCCGGATTCCGACACGCACAGAATAATCCGTTCCAACAACACGCTGCCAGACTTCCATGAAAATACACGAGAATCATTTTTCGGAATCGTCTACTTTTAGAACGAATCAACGGACTTGATCGATAGACGTTGCAACTAATCGGTGTTTTTCTGATACCGAACAAAAACAACGTATCCGTTGACATATGTCGGGTTGGTGTTGTTTAAGAGCTCCATTCTTTTTAGTTTCAATGGAACAGTTCTCCATATGGAGCTGACATCGAGGCGAACATTACTGGTCGAAGCTTATAGGTTGATTAACTGCGCACAATTTTGTTCTTTTAAGGAAATCATCTCCCGATGGATTTTATGAAGAAATAGAAGAGGATGTGACGTAGATTTTAGACGGAGCAAAAACTCTGCGAGATCTCGTTTCTTGAGTACTGATAACGTGGAAATAATAAACTCATAATCAGCAAGATTAAAAACCACACATTGTGAGTTGAAAAATATTATATTTTCTCGGAGAAAACAGTTTTATTCGATTTGAATCAATTGAAAAACTAATAAGAACAAAAATGTAATGTCGATAATAAAACGAATGAATATTTTTTTATTTACATCATAATACTGTTATTACTTGAGGAATATAACGATTGTAATTACGAAGAAGAAAGATTTCACCGTATAGAGATGAAACGGTCAATCTACAACAACGGCGTTCCACAAGGAAGTAATCTAGGACCCCTTCCTTCGTCATTTACATGAATGACATGTCTATAGCCCTTGTGCTTGGATCCAATGTACAATCGACAATATTTGCAATTTACATTAATACTTTAATCAATTGACCCAAGCTAAGCTTTTCGCGAAAATTTTATAATTCATACTCATTCTTTCTGTACTTATTATGAGCGTTCTGGTTGAGTTAATTGTAGATGATATCTACCTGCTATCCTTCATACAGTAATTTGTTGTGCAGTTATTCCAGCAGTTAAAAATATGATACACATAGTATGAAAGAAAAGGAAACTAAAAGATTGCCAAGTAGCGATTGGAGTACAAATGTTGAAAAGAAATTTGACCTGTTCAGGAAACTCATTGCTTAACTACCACTATACCTTCTAGAACATGAAAACGCAGAGTCAATGTCGAATGACTAACCATTCACATCATGTCAATCATCTTAGGGGTCATAAGGAACATTCCAAATAACCTGCAGAAATACATCCCAGAACTAAAAGTAGATGAACATTTCAACAGAGAACTACAAAAATCATACTCAACCACTCTTGGAACCAACTATATAGGAAATTAACATCAAGTTTGATCCTTTTGATATTCGATGTCTGGAATGCATGAAAGTTTCTCCCTGAGTTAGTGAAAAGCTGTTTGACTTTGGAATAGAGGTCACATGAAGGCAAAGTTGGAGACATTTATTAATTTTTGGGAAAGAAGCAGTGGTAAATGGTTAGATGATCATCAACAAAAGATAGGATATGCAATGACCTAAATATTCCTTGAGCTAGTGAAACAGATGGTGGAAACTGAATGCCACAATACCAATTTTCAATTTGAATTAGCGAAATTATTGGAATATTAAGTTAAAATAAATACCCGCTCAGTTCTGGGTTACTCTTTTGCAATGAAGAACAAGAGGAATATTCTAATCGAAAATATAAAATCCATGTCTGAACAAAATAGGAAGGCTCTTACTGGAACAATCTACTGTTAGACAGAGACTTTTTGAGCAACCTATTGTTGCAACGAAAAAAAAACATTGAGCAAAAGATACAGCTAGCAAAGAGTCAGTATTAGATGAAGACAAGTTGTGAAAACAATTGAATAAGCGTGATGGTTTCATGGCCTTAAAATAGTATGAGGAGGTCAGTCCAAATGACCAAGACATAGTTTCATGTGTGTTTATATATTATAAGACAAATCCAACTCCAAAAACTGAAATAATAATTTATAACTTGAAAAATTACTAGATTTGATCTTAGTTTTCCGTTTCTCATGTTTTCTATGGAATTTCTAACTTCATTTTCAACTCAGACGCTTCCTCAAAGAATTACTAAAGTTCAATTATCCATTTAATGTAGTCCCGACCTCGTCGTACTCAAAATAAAACACACATTTGAGTTCGATCAGTCCTGTCGGTTACTCAAGCCTGCTTGCCGTTAACGTTTCTCCGCAAAAATATTTATCGTCGATCGGTACACAAGTAGCATGCTAAGTAGTTATATTTAAGACGTAATTAATTCGAAATGGTATCTTACAGTTGTCATTATCATGTGCTTAATGGATTTCGTGAAACGATCGGAATCTCTAAGCGGGTCCGAGCCAGTAGCCAATCAATCATATCGTAGGTCAGATCGATTCACAATTTAGGTGGTCACAGGTCGGACGATTTAGAATTATAGATGGCGTAATTTTCGAACTTTTAGGTGGTCAGTGACGGAAGATTTGAAGGAATTTTATTGTTGACGAAAGTTTAACTTTCTCCATTCAAATATTTTGAAATAATTGTATACGAGGGTGGGGTGAGAAGTTTTCGACCTGACCAAGAAAAACGATGTTAAAATTTTCTTTTGCTTTATTTTTCAACAAAATCTCCATCAACACGGATACATTTCTCATAACGGTGTTGTAATTCAGTTATACCAGTTTTGAACGTAGATTCGTCAAGCTCCTCGAAATACTGATTCATAGTTTCGATAATTTCTTCGTTGCTCTCAAATATTTTACTGCCAAGCCATTTTTTGAGGTCAGGAAACAGGTACTATTCGCCAGGGGCTAGGTCTGGAGAGTATGAGGGATACGGCAACAATTCAAACTTCAATTCGGTGGATTTTTGACATGGTGGATTTTATGTTATGTTATGTTATGAATGCGCTGGTGCGTTATCGTGATGAAACAAAATTTTTTCTTCGCCAATGAAGTCACTCAATTTGCACCTCGTCCTTCAAACGTTGCAGTATGTCAGCGTAGCTTTGACAGTGATAGTCTTCCCTCTTCAAGATAATCAATGTAGTAATCAGTACTCATAACTTTGTTTGCCGATAAATTTGTTTTTATTCGGAGTTGGTTTTCCCTTTCCAACCCTTTGTTTTGACTGTTCTTTATTTTCAGGAATGTAGTGGTGAACCCATATTTGAACAGTTATGGATCGACGCAAAAATTCTTTTGGATTACGCCTATACATCGCCAAATTTTCCGTAGAAATGTTTTTTCGAAACAGTTTTTGGTCTAGCGTTAGCAAACGGGGCACCCATCTTGCACACAGTTTTTCCATGTTCAAAAGGTTGTGCAAAATATTTCGCACACGTTCAGCTGACATCCTACAAGTCTCACCTATCTCATGCACTTTCAATCTGCAGTCTTCCAATAATATTTGATGGATTTCCTCAATCATCTTAGAAGTTGTGAGCTCAACTCGCTCAGGCCGTCCTGAGCGAGGCTCGTCAGAGGTGCTCAAACGACCCATTTTGAATTGAGAAATCCACTGCTTAATAACTGAATATGATGAGGAGGAGTCTCCTAGTGTTGAATCCATCTCTTCTTCAATTTTTTTTGGACAAAAACTTTACAAATAGAAGTATTTGATGACGGTACGTTTCTCCAGTTTTTCCATTTTCACGGAAACAACAGAAGCACCTCGCGCAATATGCTCTCAAACGTAAACTAACGTAGTAGCTAATGGACTGAAACAATACGTACGAACTGAGCAGGAATGGTACTGTAAGACGCCGCTGCAAAGTTAGACATAGTAACGCCATCTCTTGGTTAAGGTCGGAAACTTTTCGCCCCACTCTCGTATAATTCAGATTACGCGAAATATTTGAAAGAGTGATTTTTTGTAAATCTTCAGATGTCAGAAAGG
Source organism: Henosepilachna vigintioctopunctata (assembly GCA_030704895.1). NCBI lineage: Eukaryota > Metazoa > Arthropoda > Insecta > Coleoptera > Coccinellidae > Henosepilachna > Henosepilachna vigintioctopunctata. The sequence continues at coordinate 1,458,925 of JARQZJ010000034.1, forward strand.
TTATTCAGCAAGAGATGTTCTGATGCGAACGCCACCTATATCCTTAACCACACATTCTTTCGGAATATAGCAAATATATAGATATAATAATAATAATAAACCTTAATCTAAATTCCACTTATATTAAAGCAGTAATTAGATACATTTCTGATACAGTTGTATATTTTGAATAGTTGGATACAAGGTGGAGAGTGAGAGCAACAAATATAAACAACAACTTCGTAGAGGTAAATTTGATTTTTTTTTCTGAACAGGTGCATAGAGCTGCTATTGGTTCTTATTGTTCTTCATATCATGGAAAAATTTACACAGTTAGGTAACTGAATATTCAGTGCAAAAAATATTCAGTGTACTGTATATTCAGTGAAACTTAAGCAAATGTTTCAATTTTAGTTAAATATTATTTTAAATAATGTTTCTCCAAGCGGAACCTCCGTGTCATTTATTGAAAATCTTTTCACATTGTCCAGACTAAATATCAACTCAATTTTCACAAGTCTCGATTATTTATCACAGATTTTTCTCAATCAATATGAAGAATAGATTGTTTCTCTCTAATAATGCACAACATTACGAAGTATCCCCGGTTATCTTCTGTGAAACTAATGAATATACATGAAATCGTTCGGATTTCGTTTGGACATCACCCTTCTCACCATTATCTTCCACTTATGGATTGTTGTGACGTTCATCCAGTGAATTTTCTCGAGAATGGCATAATAAAGGCGGTACTTCCAACAAAAGATCAAGACGAGATTCAGTCATGCTTTGTGTAACTATTACGCTCAACTTTATAAGGAATAAATGTTCCATTAGATTTCCACTAATGTGATTTTACTTAAAGTTGTCACAAACGTATATGTGAGAATATTTCGTCTCTCTTTTCTTCGAATAACTGGAAAATGAAGCGAGCTATCTCTACGTAGACTTCAGATCTTCGACTGTGGATGCTGAAGAATACTATTTTGATAATTAATTGAAAGAAGAACACTTGGGTTAGTTAACAAAATTTAATTTCTTTTCTTGATGATTTTTTCGAGGTGTTACCCCATTTTCAATAGTTAAACTGAACACCAGTCTAACATTTTTGATATATTTCACATTTGTACTTCATATAGACACATAATTGAAAAACAAGAAGGATGAAGCCGATTATGGTTAATGATTATTATCGATGTCTTCGAAAGAAGGGAATTTGATCGAAGAAAAATCTTGTTTTATTTTGCAAAGTAGATGAATTGGTTCATTCGAACCAGAATAACTCTGAAACAGTTACTCGCACCGACTTTTACAAGCAAAAATTGTAGAAAGATGGACTATTTCACCAGAAGATATGCTACAAATATGTACAATTAAGTTGTAGTTTTCTTAAAGATGCGCTTTTTTACTAGCTCTCGAACAACTATCGACTCTCGAGCAGCATTTACGTCAAATTTGAATTCATCATGTTGAAAAGATCCCAACTATCAATTTTCGATGAATAACAGGGAATATCACAAATAAATCAAAAAATACTAGGAATATTAGAAATATATATATATATTATTTGAATATAAACTCAAATTCTAGGTGTCCACACTATAAACTGTAATTTTTAAGCTCATTGTGAATAAGTCAACGAAACGAACAAAATGTTGTTATTATTCTGTAAGCATCTGAAGAAGTCGTTTGTAACGACGAAACGCGTCATGCTATGTAGTCAATAAAGTGTAAATCATAAGTTCAAGTGTTTGAATTTAAGTTTATATTCAATATAATGGATTTAAATCAAGTAAACGCTAATACTATTGAATATATAAATATATTTATATAAATAGCCACATCAGAAAACTTCGATAAATGATCAACGAGCGTTTTTTAAACACGACCTAGATGACATTACTTCCTTTGAATGAGATGAAAATGTTCGAAAACTAGAGTTGTAAATTGAAGTATCTTAATTGATAAGGACGTGTGAAACCTTCAATGTTGATGTAATCATGTGTTTCTCATTGATTCCTAAGATTTGAGATGAACAGTAATCTATGCATTATATATGCATACGACTTAACATTCCATTTCTGTCTTGTGATCGACAAAATGATGTTTGAGGATTGAAGTCATTGCCAGCTCTGCTATAATGTTCTTTTGAATAATCCGTCAAAAACTTGTCGAAAAAAAGTTATAGTATATTTTTAATATATTGTTATATATTTTCCCTCAAGCCGCCTCTATGGTTTATGAATGTTTGGAGAAATGATGAGACTGTTGAGAACCGTCGTAGGCACGACCAGAGAGCTCTCTAGTAGTTTCATTTTCGATGTTCAGGAGATCGAACTGCCTCTGTAACTCCAGTGTCAGATTCGCTCGAGAACAACAAGTAACAACCACGTGTCGAATAGTTGGTTCTTTGCAAATAAGGATAAATATAAGTCAAAAGTACTAGTGTCGTTGAATATTTTCACTAATAGAATAATATATCACAACAGTTATCTAGAGTACATTGAAATAGACAGAAGTGTGACATAAGCGATATTGACATTTGTTGTGTTTATTTTCAGTTTGTAAATGAAGGATTTTTATTGATTGTTAAAAGTTAGTTATTGGAATCCATCCGTCGAAATCCATAATTCGTAACAATATGATATTTACAAGTGAGATGATATGAGCACGATGGCTACAGAATTCTGTTTCTTAGATAAGAAACAGAATTCTATATGAATACTGTACTTATTTATCTTCTTCAAATTTAGTACAACCTACTGTCAATCTCATCTTTCTGCAATTTCACAGTCAATTAATCGAACTTTCGATTCGAAAATTTTTTTCCTGATAAATTCGTTCCAATTTCAGCTTGACAATGATAGATAATTAGATGCCATTTATGGTATTGAATAATTAATACAGCGAGAAAATTGAAAATTGTGTAAACAAAGCAGGTACTTAAGGCAGTTCTCCAATTGCGTCATGGCAGTTAGCATAAATAGGCATGTCTATTATAAATCATTACGCTTATTAATCCTTCTACATGTCGATCAAATATTGACGTTTCGTTAATATAAAAACTGAAAAGAGTTTTACCGCTAATAAAACGCTTCCTTCTAAGGCGAAATTGGAGCTTATTTTCGAATGTTGCGTTATTTCTCGATTTCATTTCCATTAAATCCACAATCATGAAATATTGATGATGGTTTTGTGAAACTGCAGTCGGCATTAATGTTGTGAATCTGGGCTGATATAACTTATCGCTTGTTATGGAAAAGCGACGGCAATTTTTCTCAGCTCTGTCAATTCAAATTCAATCATTTCAACTTTATATAATTCCAAATTAGACGAATCTATGTATAAACCTCAACAAATAGTGGGATAAGTGACGAGAACGAAATCTTTTCAAGAAAAAATTCCTCATGAAAAACGACTTTTTAGATCGGAAGAGTCGCTATGGAGAGTCTCGAGTCGCTGGTGCCTTTTTCGACGTCTCGCAGAATGTTAAAGTCTATAAAATTCTTGAATTCAATTGTCACGGACACCATGGTTTCTTCTAGCTTTCTTGAAATAATTCTAGAGAATACGGAATGAAATTTTTGGAGCAAAGAGATATTGTCACTTATTGTTTTGCCTAAAGAAATCGAGTTTAGATTCAAAGAACGATTTATTGTGATTTTCGAATGTTGAAACAGTTCATAGATATTACCTATGGTTCCTTAAAGGCGCCCTGAAGAGCAACAGATTGAAACCCAGCTCCGCATAGGGTTGAAATTTGCACTATTTGGAAATTGATCCTATCGTATAAGATCGCTGCTGTAGACAAAATTCATTGTTAAATGAAATAATTATATATTTTTCCAATTTGTATTCATTTTCACATACAAGAGGTCACGCAACAGACAATTAAGAAGTGCCATAAAAAAGGAGGAGTACATATCACTAGTAACAATAAATTAAAATAACACACTTGACTGAAGTTTCACTAAATATATTAAAAACACTACATATGTTCCGGGTGGTGAACCCATTATCAAAAGTATTCAATGTTACCGTAATCTTATCCTGATAATGGGTAAACCACCTGAAACATATGAAGAGTTTTTAATATATTTGGTGAAACTTAAGCCAAGAGTGTTAATTTTAATTTATTGTTTTTATTATAATGTTTCACCAAGAGATAAGCGAAATCTCCGTGTCATTCATATTACTAGTGTTACTTTTGAACTCTTTTTGTAACGTTTGTGTAAACATTTTCTAAATAATCTGAAATACAAAATACTCGTACCAAAAATATTGAAAAAACACATCAAAACTTCAGAAGAGAAGGAAAATACGCAGAAGAGTATTTCAAAGAATATATCAGAAGAGAAGAAATGAAAAGTCCTATTTTTCGAAATTTTTGCTTGACAGTGCATGTCTGTTCCTTTCTGAACTATAAACCTATCATATCAATTTTTAAGTCTTCATTAATAGTCTGAATTTTTATTTTTTTTTCAACTTTCAAATTGACCGGATAGATGAATACTTGTGATTGCACAGTGGCCAAAATTTGACAATATTTCATTTAATTTCTGGGTTTGAATTCAATTAAATTTTTTGTCAAATACTATAGGTTGCCTATATCATCATTCGTTTATCAATTTGTTCATGCTCTCAAGCTAGTTGTATTATACAAATTATAAATAACTATACCAAATGAAGAAGTTTCATTTCTGTTTTCATTGACTTTCACCAAGAACGAAGAAAACAATGAAAATAGAAGCCTATTGACAAAAATTAACCTCAGTTTGACCATATAGTACGCTTTTTAGGTATACAAGTATGTGTAATTTTGTGTCATTCAATTGGTAGTGTTTTAATGTTCATTTCAATTTATTTAATGTGATTCTTTTGAATCATTCACACTTCTCCTTATAAACTCTACATTTTTGCCACATCTCACGTTCTTAAGTTTGCAAATTTTCCAAAAAACGGGTACAAAATTTCCATGAACTAATAAATATACGAATGCAATTATTCACCTCATTAGTTGATCTCAATATATTTAAATCTTTGAGATGAAATATGTACAACCATTAAACCAAATTCAATAAACATACGGACGTAATTCCAACGAAAAAACATAATAATAGGTATGTTTAACAAACGCACAAATTAAAATATTTCAGATTTATTGGTTAATAATTCTAACTAGTAGCGACTGAATTGTAGGTATCGATATTATCTGCTATGCAAATTTGAATTCTTTTCGTGAAATATTTCACTTAATGGGAGGTTTGACCCGTTCTGGTGGAGTTCAAGGCTGATTTGCAACGCTTTAACTTGCAATTAGTCTGGCAAAATGGATGGCTTTTCTCTGATTGTGAGTTAACAAGAGTGATATAGCTAAAGGTATACATCAGCAACAGAAAACATGCCAAGTAATTTGGAATAATTTACATGGTTGACTTTATTTGAGACTAATTTCGAGAGATTTGGTGGGTTTGTTTAATCAAAATGATCGTTGAATATAAACTAAAATTAAAACACTTGAACTTTTGATTTACACTTTATTGATAACATAGCATGACGCGTTTCGTCGTTACAAATGACTTCATCAGATGCTAACACAATACTCATTCTGTTATAGTATTCTGTTAGCATTGAATTCAAGAAATTGAATTATCGAAGTTACCAGTTAGTGCAACTCATACTCGTCATCGTCGTTTTCATCGTAAAACTACTACAGTACTACATCTGTAGAAACTACTCAGTTTCTCTTTCAAACAAGGTAACAAGAAGTCTTTTCTTGTCGAAAAAAAAAATGGATCGTAAATATGTTTTGACTCACAAACAAGAAAATGAAAAAAATAACTAGTTTTTAGTAATTGCTCAACGAGAATCAACAATACTTTTGAATTATATCATAATCAAATTTTTATATAACTAGTTCTCTCCTCATTCTTATAAATATAAGGTTTTATTGGATGTAATCAAAATTGATCATGTAGTACTTAACTTTTGAGTGAAAAGATGTCAAAATATAGTTATTGTTTATTGTTCAATTCAAATGTTTAGTTATTTCTGACTTACAACCAGGTTTCAAGACGAATTCCTTCTGTGAGACAGCACTAATAAGCATATGTGAGGAATGGTATAGAGCTATGGATGAAGAAGAGGTAGTGGTTGTAGCATTGTTGGACCTCAAAATAGTATTCGAAACCTTATGTAGATCATAGCTGTTGGAAACAAAACTGAATAAAATTGGTTTTGAAAGTTTAGTAAACAAATAGTTCAATTCTTATTCACATTCACGATTTCAAAAAGTTGCGTTCAATAATCCTTTCGGACAACATTTGGCGTACCTCAGAGTACGGTCTTAGGTCCACTGCTATTCTCCGTATACATTGATGATATTGTTTTTCATGTGAAAAAATGCTCTATACGATTATTCGTAGACGATACACATGTTAGTGTGAAAAATGTCCAGACTATGACAGAATGGATCGATTGAGACTTGTCAGCAAATATGAATGTTATCGCTGAATGTAAAAAAAGTCTAAATTTATAGTTTTGGGTACAAGTAAGATTCTGAGAGTAAAAAGTAACGAAAATATAGCTATTGAAAATAAAAACCGGAACATTGAAAGGGTAAAAAGTTGTTTAATATTTAGGCGTTATGTTAAATGAGATATCGATAACTTCAGCAGCTACAAAAATTACAGGATAGAGCTAAGCAAACAATTCTGAAATTTAATAGATATACTCCAATCCAAAGAATGTTGAATTGCTTAGAACTAATGTCAGTTTAACAGAGAACACTTTAATATACATATTTATATTCAAAATGAAAGACAAATTCTTCCCATGCACAGTAATAAAAAATATAACATGTTTCAGTGATGTGAATGATTATGATGCAACAAATAATAGCAATTTCTACATGCAAGTTTGTTAGCGTTCTAAATCTAAAAACAGTTTTAAAACAAGCTCCATAAAAACAATTTGTGACCTTAAAGTGTTTAAAGAGTACATTAGCTAAGTTCGTTGTAAAAAATAATTGTTGAAATGATATATTTTGAACTGAAATGTAGGTATATAGAAAATGAATTGTTAAATAAATTATATTTTCATTTTTTTTCTGTCTTATTTGAGTATATTCTACAAACAGAATACTTCAAATATTCTATTCATTTGAGTCATGAAATCGATGAGTTTCAGAATATGAATTGAGAAAGAAGACTTTAGACTGACAGGCTTGAGTTAAACCTGGTGTTAAAGCCCTAGAGCTGAAAGTAAAAGAACGTCAATTTAGATATCTGGATTTGAATTCTTGGTAGAACATGGACTTTTGGCTCACGTCTATGATTTTAATGGACATTAAAATGATTACAAATCTGATGGGTACCATACGAAGCTCAAGAGATGAAATGAAAGGACTGAAAAATTATTACAACAGAGTTGTTGAAATCTCATTCTGGATGAAAGCAGTTGATCGACTGGATGACGAATCGCATTCGAATGTGTTACAAGACAAAACTGTACAACGCCATAAATTATCCCAGGTCGCTCGTTTTTCCATAAAAGGCGGTAATACCAATTATTCAATATAAACATCGTCAGACATGAATATCCGTTACTGAACTTGACACTAAAATCTGAAGGTCTTTCTCTTGGATACGTAAAGTAGAAACAGTTTGTTTAATTTATTCATTTCATCTAATTGCTTGAGTATCATGGACGTTCTAAACATCCAGATGAACCATCAATGCGAAAACTGCTAATATATGTCTTGCTGAGTTCAAAATCGAAAGCTTCAACCCTGTTTCTGAACTTTGATAGAGTTTGTTCTCAAATAGTTAGTATCATATATTTTGATCAGTATTCTCTGAAAAACACACAACCATATCTTCCTTAGGATTCTGGCTAGAATCTCTCATCTTGTCTTCACACGAACGACTTTATGAGAACAAATATTCATGTCTTTAATTATTATGTGATCTTAGATATATCGAACAAGCACATCTAGCCAATAATAATGGAAAACTGGCGATGAAAGAAAGAAATTGACTATATCATTCATAGAGCAGTTCCAGGTTAATTCAGTCGTATTTATCAGATGGATTTTTCTCAGTTGCGGTGGTATGCGATGGTTGAGATCGGGGTTCCACAGGACTCAGTACTGGGGCATCCACTATTTCTAATCTACATCAAGGATCTATCGGATTCCTGGTACTGTGCCTTGGTAAAACTCTTTACTGATGACAAAACTTTGTCTCTATCGAATATTGACCTTTTTTGCTTAGCAAAGTTGGCTGTTAAAATGGGTTCTGCTATCGCTGAGTAATTCTCTGCTAATAAATTGACGTTGAATGCAGACAGAAGGATTTTTCTTTCATTTTTCTTTAGACGTAACATTGTAAATATCGATTTTATGAAATTTCTTGGTGTTTCTATTGATGTTGGTTAAACGTTAAAGACACATGTGGGTCATTTGTTCGACAGATTTATGAAGAGTATTTTTGTCACTACCAATTTATCTAGCATAGTGTCACTCCACGCTTTCAGAATACAATAAGGTAGGTTATACTTTTGTGAGACTGCTCTTCAGGAGCAATCACTGTTTTTGGACTTCAGAGAAGGTATATTACCTTATTGAGTTTCAGTTGAATGCCCAACTCTATTCTATATGAACAACTATATTTCAATAACTATTAACAATTTCATACATTTGAAGTGCATTATTAATCTCCGAAGAAAAAAATGATGTTTGTTGCTTGGAGAGTGGTGTTAAAATGAGGAAAACTATTGTTGTCTTTCTCTGAGCTAGCACGTCGGGCATGAGCAGTAAAGGTTTCTTCTTCTGCTGCTCTTTTTCTTTCTCGCTGTGTCTGGTCTATTGATAGGTGCATCCCTTGCCAGGATATATGACTAGTCACCGTAAATAATAAGGAAATACAGGCTATGGATCCTGGTGCAGAAATACATTTTGCAGATAGTATCCTGAGTTTGTTTTGTCTTAAAATTCACGAACGCGTAGTTTATTGTTATAAACTGAAAGAGAAATAACAATGCTAGGGGTAATGAAGGTTTTCACTTTTTGACTCAAGAAATGAACCAGATCTTTATGAAGACAGATGATTTGTCGCCACTAGTAGGTACTTACTTCCTTCAATTTCACAATTTTAATTTCTTCTGTTCTGAAACCTTCGAATGCGACAATTAGTATCTCCTTTTTCCAAATTCCCACCTATTTATTCTCTTCTGAGTACCTCAATCCTAAGTAATGGTGTCCTCTCATAGCTCTATTTTCCTTCATTTCGTTTTTATAGCAAGCAAAGATGTAAAATGCAAAATGCCCAGATCAACTTTTCGTTTCAACTCATCTTTAAATTTTTGATAAAATTCAGCGAAACTAACCCAAATGTTTTCATGGAATTTGAAAAGAAATACCTGAATATTGAGTTTGAATACAAATTAATTGTCGAGCTACACTGAACTATTTATTTCTTGCCTTTTATGAAAGAGCTTTCAATTCAAGGTGCCTGTAAAACAGTTTGAAAAATCACGGGGATAGTAATAAACGTTGGAAAGGCATATCACTGGTTGCAACTGAAAACACACTAAACCACTCAACCTATACTTTGCATAAGGTGAAAAAATAGCGAAACAAGCAACACCTATACCTTTGTTCTTGGCGGCGCCAGATAACGTCTTTCCAACAACAAGCGTGGTTTATGAGATAGAATAATAGCAACATTATGTTAAATACCTTCTTACTGTCTGCTTCGTACAACCATTTATCTTTTTCTAATAGCTAAAATAATAACAGGCAGACTGAGTGAGGATGAATCATTCGTCGTACGTCTATCTAGCGAAAGCGTGTTCTGAAAATGATGGGTTGTACGACGTATTTGAGAGGAATATGATCAATATCTTGTGAGCGAAGTTACGGATAATAATTAGCTGTTAAAGGCACCTTAGTGTGAAAAATAATGGAAGGTGAATTGAGCACGTATTGTTATGTGCGTGATTTACATTATTCCGCTTCTAGTACCTAACCAACTTTATTTGAAATCTGAGACAAACAGAAACAAAGAAGTGACACGTAGGTTTCGCTTATCTCTTGGTGAAATTTATGTAAAAAACAATACATTCAAATTAACACACTTGCCTTAAGTTTCACTGAATATTTTAAAAACTCTACATATGTTTCGGGTGGTTAATCCATTATCAAGAGTATAAAATGTTACTGAATTTCAAAATGTACAGCTTTCACTCATATATCGTAAACCAAAGAATTTAACACAGGTTGCATGGAAAAATCAACCTAGTCATTGCAAATAGGTAAACTTTTCTTTTAGCTATCGAAATTTCAAAGAGTTCAAGGGTATCTTCTGCCCTTACCACCTAAAGTGTACTATTTCGGTCTTCTTGGGATCCAAGAAATGATTATGTTTAATGCAGTGTTCAGGAAACCCCATATTAGCTTTATTCAATAATATTGATTTTCTTATTCATCGATTCTTTTTTTTTTTGTATAGTGAGAACTATCACATTCACTGAGACCCAGATAGTTGTTACATAGATAAAACTGGATGTTCTATTTGACCTGATTATGGATCCCAAGAATATCGAAATATTACTCTCAGGTAGTAAGGGCAAACGATTAGATGCTCTTACCTATTTGCAAGGACCAGGTTGATTGTTCTGTGGTTTAGGATATATAAGTGAAATATTGAATTAAATTAAACTCTTGGCTAAATGTTTCACAGTTATATTTAACAACATGAATTAGTCGACATATCTCGAGCGCTAGCTCATTTTCAAGACTAAACTAGAGTAAAGAACGAACAACAAATTTGTATCTATACAACATTGTATCTATACAATGGATGTAAGGAGGGAGGATAATAGAAAATCTACCTATTCATTTACGATGTCTTCTTTCTTCTTCCAAGAACTCCATATTTCAATTGCTTCTAAAAGGTCTAAACGTTTCCCTTTATTACCTGCGTGTAAGCAGTTGGTTTTTAATATAATTTGATTTTGAATATAATCGTGAAACATTAAGCCAAGAGTTTAATTCAATTTAATATTTAATTATGTTTCACCAAGAGTTAAGCGAGAATTTAAACTCAGTCATATAAGTGAAAGCTGTACATTTTGATATTCAGTAACATTATATACTTTTGATAATGGGTTAACCACCCGAAACATATGTAGAATTTTTAATATATTCAGTGAAACCTAAGTCAAGTGTTTTAATTTCAAATTATTGTTAGAAACAAAGAAGTTCTTCTACAAGTGAGCCGAAAAACATAAAGTTACATAAAATATGAGGGAGGGGAGATAATTTTCCGGCCTGACCAAGAAAAACGATGTATTAAAATTTTTTTTGCTTTAGTTTTCAACATAATCTTCATCAATACTGATACATTTCTCATAACGGTGTTCTAATTTAGTTATAGGTACCAGTTTTAAACGTAGAATAGTGAAGCTACTCAAAATAATGATTTATAGTTTCGATAACTTATTCGTTGCTCTCAAATCTTTTACCAACAAGCCATTTTTTGAGGTAAGTAATGAAGGGTGTTTTTTCAGAGGTATAGATTTTTAAATTGTAATAAAACAACGATGGATCATTCGTTTGACAAGAACTTTTTTTTATTCGAAAGATAATCTTGTGGCATTATATTTTAAGTATGATTTCTAGCATATGACCGCCACGGGTGGCTCGGATGTAGTCCAATCTAGACGTCCAATTTTCGATGACTTTTTCCAACATTTGTGGCCGTATATCGGCAATAACACGGCGAATATTGTCTTCCAAATGGTCAGCGTTTGTGGCTTATCCGCATAGACCAATGACTTCAAATAGTCCCACAGAAAGTAGTCTAGCGGTGTAAAATTACAAGATCGTGGAAGCCAATTCACAGATCCAAAACGTGAAATTAGGCGACCACCAAACGTGTCTCTCAATAAATCGATTGTGGCACGAGCTGTGTGACATGTTGCTCCGTCTTGTTGAAAGCACAGGTCCTGGACATCATGGTTGTTTAATTCAGAAATGAAAAAGTTAGTAATCATGGCTCTATACCAATCACCATTGACGTTCTGGCCATCATCGTTTTTGAAGAATTACGTATCAATGATTCCACCAGTCCATAAATCACACCAAACAGTCAGTTTTTCTGGATGTAACGGTGTTTTGACATACACTTGAGGATTATCTTCACTCCAAATGCGGCAGTTTTGTTTATTGACGTAGCCATTCAACCAGAAGTGCACTTTATCGCTAAACAAAATTCGCTTATGAAAATCAAAAACAACGGCAATCTCGTTTTCCCATTCGACACTATTTGCAAGCGTTGTTCAGGCGTGAGTCTATTCATCATGAATTGACAAACCAAACTGAGAATAAATCACTTCTCAGCTGTGAAATCAGTCGCCATCTTCAACAGTAATGCCAACTTAAAGTTCTATACCTCTAAAAGAAAACCCGTTAGTAATAATCAATTAATAGTCGCTGGGTGCTAAGTCTGGAGAGTAGGGATGATGTGGCATCAATTCAAACTTCTATTCGTGGATTTTGGACATGGAAACAATCGACGAATTCGCTGCTGAAATATCGTAGTGAAACAAAATTTTTTCTTCGCCAAATGAGGTCGTCCAATTTGCACCTCGTCCATCAAACGTTGCAATAAGTCTGCGTGGTATTGACCAAAGATAGTCTTACCTACTTCAAGATAATCAATGTATACAATTCCTCTCGCATCCAAAAAACAGTAGCCATAACCTTGTTTGCCGATTAAATTGTTTTTGCCATATTTGGAGTTGGTTCCCCCTTTCCAACCCACTGTTTTGACTGTTCTTTATCTTCAGGAGTGTAGTAGTGAATCCAAGTCTCATCAACAGTTATGAACCGGTCCAAAAATTCGTTTGGATTACGCCTGAACAGCGGCAAATTTTCGGTAGAAATGTTTTTTCGAATCAGTTTTTGGCGGAGCGTTAGCGAACGTGGCACCCATCTTGTACACAGCTCTTCCATACTCAAATGGTTGTGCAAAATATTTCGCACAGTTTCAGCTGACATCCTACAGGTCTCAACTATTTCATGCACTTTCAATTTGGGGTCTTCCAATACTATTTGATGGATTTTCGTAATTATAAAAACAAACAAATCATTAATTTATTCAAAAACATATTCGCAGACTTACATCAATGTAATATAAACTAGAAAAATTCATAAGAAAATAGAAAATAAACAAGAATATTAATTTAAACAGCATTTAAAAGTTGAAATAGTTTATTGGATGGTCGCAATTCAATACCGATCATCTCACGCGGCTTTGTTTTATTCTCTCGTTAAAAAACCCGAATGAATTTTTAAGACACGTACACAAAACGTGCCTATACTCAATTACCTTGTACTTACCATCCTCTTATTATCAGATGTGGCGGTCTCTTTCTTCTTGAGTAACTTGAAGCCGTCCAAGGTACGTGCATATAGTTAGAAGATGCTCGTATGTCACGTAAAAACTACGTACAACTTATTAGGTCTAATCTTCGAAATTGTTTCGATTTTTCATACACGCCTCTTCAGTTATCTCGGCGACAAATATTTGTGGACGGATGATTGAGCTGAAATGTTGAAATATGATACCCATTATACTAATGAGGTGTTTCTTCATATATGTACATAATGTAGAAGGAAATTATTCAAAATACTCCTATACTAATTCGCTTTACTGCATATGTTTAAAGAATTGCCTAATTTGGACATATGTTTTGGAATACTAGCAGATTACTAACATTTACAGAAACATATTGAAAAAAAAATTTTTATCTATAGATACAGGGTACTCAAAATAAACGCAGGATTCAAATTTGCCGCCGTTTATGCGATATAAAAATACAGTTCTTTTTACGAAATTGTATGGTACGATTTATATTTTTTCTGCAGTCACACCAAATAACAACGTGGAGCAATATTCGAAATGTGGCATTATTATTGATTTGAACAACAATAATTTTACATATGTCGACAGATTTCTTCCTATTCCTTTCAAAAAATTAATTTTTTTTAGAGATTTTAGATGATATGAAATCAACATGATCATTGAAATTCAATTTTTCGTCTAACATAATTCCTCACAATATTTTACTGTTTCTACTCTTCTAATTTTTTGTTCATTAATCTCTATAGTTACATCCTCATTTTAACTAATTTCAAAAGTTTTATTTGTACTCAAAACTATGAAGTTAAGTTATTGCCACATAACCATTCATTAATTGCAGGAAGGTCTCTATTGATCCCCTCTGTTATAAGCTTAATATCTTTGCCACATATATAGAGTATAGTATCATCAGCGAATAAACGTATAGAACATTTTTTCACGTGAGAGACAACATCATTTATATATAAGGAGAACAACAATGGACCTAAGACAGCTCCTTGAGTGTTACAGTACAGAATTGTAAATTGAAAGACGAATTGTCGTAAATAGTATATCAAGTGGATGAAAACAACCTGTATAAATTTCAAGAAGAATATTGCGACTGAAACCACGAAATTTTTATTTTTGCGTGATCTTCATCCAGATATTATGTGAAATATATTTATCAAATGGATACATCTACATAAATTATTAAATATTTGGCGATTGGTGAGTGTTAAACTGTCATGTAGATTCAGGTTCATATTTTGGTTAATTTTATATGACCCAAGTAACGTAGGCGAATAATTGACGCCTTTTTTCTGTTACTCAAAAATTTCGAAGGATTTAATATTTTTCAATGTGTAGTTTATCGCAGGTGAATCAAATTTTATTAGTTTCAGTACTACTTTGCATCTTAATAAATTTATCTGATCGAATAATTTATCTCATATAATGGCCAAGAAATATTTCGAAATTTTTTGCTTATATCATCAATACGAGGGTTGATCACAAAGAAGGTGACTTTCCAAATTTCGCGGGCTACGTCGGTTTGATCTATAATTTTTGTAATGTTGGTACATTTGTCTTGAACACATATGGGGCTGGTGTATGGCATTTTTTCGTGATAGGCATTGAGGTAATGAGTGTTTTGCATGCTTGGCGGTTTTCTACTATCGAAAACCATGAATCGAAGAGTTTACATATAATTTGGAGTAAAAAATGGAATAGAGTGCTCTTAAAGTCTACAGAAAAAATGATAGTGGCTTATAGTGAGCCTGCTTTGAGTCAAAAAAAAAAGTTAACAAGGGGTACAAACTCTTCCAAGAAGGTCGAGAAGACACTAATGACAAACCTCGCTCTGGATGCGCCAGCACGTCATCAGCAGAAGAGAACGTTGGGCAAATCGTTGGAAAAAGTTTTGGAGAATCTTCGAGTTCCCATAAGATAAGTTGGTGATGATTTCGACATCTCATTTGTCATGCAATTTTGGCTATGGGAAAAGTGTCACCGAAATTTGTTCACGAAATTAAATTGTGAAATATTTTGACCAAGAACAACACCTCAACCATTCTACAGCCACCGGATGGCGCACTAAGTGACTTTTTCATGTTCCCGAAGCTCAATAAACCAATGAAAGGACGGCGTTTAGCAACCATTGAGAACATATAGATTGCCTAGCTTGATGAGCTGAAGGCTATACCAAACAGTGCTTATCAGAAGTTTTTTGAGGTTTGGAAAAGGCGTTGACAGAAGTTTATTGTATACGAAAGAGGCCACTCTGAAGGGAACACAATGCAAACTGAGAATTAATGAATTTTTTGACAAATGAAAATTTACCTTTTTGATCCGCTTCGTATATTTGTTGATATTGACTGAAATAACACCACAAATATAGGAATTTTCTCAATTGTTTACTGTATACAAATTCTGTTAAGGCTGCTACATATGACGAAAACTTTATATCACTTGCTAATATCGAATATTAATGCTGGGGATTATTTTGTCTGATTTTTGTATAAAAATTCAGCATTGCCTACAGCTTTCTGTTGCAACATCGGTAGTTCTTAGTGTACATTTCATTTTACTCAGGTAAAGAATGAATAATCTCCTCCAATATCCTAAATATTTGAAGTATTCCCTCTCTCTATGTGATCTATAAATTAATGAAAGGTGATATTTCAAAATCGGTTTGTACATTTTTGTCAGGTAATATATTCCGATGATTTAAACACGTCAAAATCGTATGAGCATTCGATTTAAAATAATTGAAGAATTTTTCTCATTACAGTGATAAAGAACCGTAATCGCCTCTAGACCAGTTTTTAGGTACCTATACTTTCCTACGTTTTATAATTCTATGGTTAATATGTTACATCATGGAATCCTCCACATCTAAAAGAAAAATATATTGAATTTTATTCATTTCACGGCAATTTTGATGAGTTAACAACAGATGAGAAAAAATTTTATTCGCATAATTCTTACAAAAAATACGAAAGACTTCAGTGATGAGTTTCTGATTAAAGAAGAAAATTTTTTATGTGAAGTGTATATTATTTTCGTTTTAAATTTTTACCAGCTCGAAATTCAAGTTCCTGGGGTCCCTATTTTTTAAACTGATAAGATTTTGAGTTTAAGCACTTAAAATATCTACGTCACTTTCTTCAAAGCATTGTTTGAAAAGGTTAGTAAGTATAAATACTACTTATGTCCTCTACGATTTCAATGTTCTCTAACATTCTCCTTCCAAAGATTGTTAAGGAGTCACATCGTATAAAAGCATATACTGATTGAGCTTAACTAAATGTTAAAATAGTTGAAATTTCAGTTCTTAATTTTATATTTATTCTGTGATTAACCTGATATGTTAACGTAACTTTCATCTGATTTGACCTAGGTATCATTTGAAATCTGACCTATCCTGACCTTTGGTTCTATTGTCTAAAGGCACATATTTTAACTCTAGGCGAATTCTTCATTCAATTTCACAAGGACATTCTCTTGGGCATCTTGACAATTTCATGATTTCAAAGGCTTCAAAGTGGATACAGCACCACACTTGCCTACAGCCAAGTACTGATTGACGCTAAACATACAAGAACTTTTCATTAACTTTTTGTAGTGATATTCAATGAAAATTAAAGGATATTACATCGATGAGAAACTCCAGTTTCAGAACAGCGATGTCACCAATTTTTCACCTCAGACAAACACTTTACCTACAGCCTCCGTATCTTAAATATAAGGAAACCTGTGAAACAAATCAAAAAATTATTCAGCAAATCCGACGATTTGAAACTATATCATGAAGTTAGATCACAGGACAACTGTGTTCAACTTTAGCTCGCGCTTTACCATGTTGCTGGTTGGTGTGAGGACAATTATTTGAATTTGAATGTGACAAAGTGCAAGGTTGTTTCTTTCACAAGGAAAAGAACCCGAATTGACTGTGATTACAGCGTCGGTGGTCAGGTTCTTTCTCGTTCTGATAAGATGAGAGATCTTGGTGTAGTCTTCGACCAGAAGTTTTCCTTTTTCCCACAAATCACCCAACTTATTTCATCTGCTGCGAAAATATATGGATTCGTTGTACGGAATGGCAAATATTTTAATAATTCCTCAACATTCTTAGCACTATTTAATACCCTACCGTAGCAAGTTGGAGTATGGCAGCATGATCTGGCACCCCCATTTACAATTGCCATTAACGCCATATTGAGGCTATTCAGAGGAGGTTCTTGATATTCTTGATTTGGAGGGAGGATAAAGTTTATCCACAGAGAGAGAAACTTTATCACTCACATTTTTGTACAAATTACTGCACAATAGTATTGATTGTCCTCCTCTCTTGTCCGCTTTGAAATTTCGTGTTCACACCTAGAGACTCCGAGGACCAACTCGCTAATACAATCCCCCATTTGGTTTATGGACTCTACATTCAATAGAGTTGCCAATAATTGTGACATTCACTTTGACTCCAAAGAATTTATTATCAGGAGTTATGTGAACAAAGAAAATTGACTAAAATGAATTGATTTATATTGAGTTCTTTGTAATATTTCAGTGAATGCTATAATGTAGTTATAAGTTACTATTTTTTCAGATTAAATTGAGCTCTTCTTTATATCTTTTACATTTTAATTATTTAGTTATGTATTCAACATTGTTATTATTTTCTGAAGTTGGATGTTTTACCTGTTGAGAATAAAGAACTCATTATTATTATTATTATTATTGATATCTAGAATTCACTTTCAGCTCTCCTGACAAATATTTATGACCTTTCAAAATATTCTACAGTAATTACTTTGGACAAATTGTTATTACTTTATAATATGTACAGATAATACAAATAATACGTACAATATTTAGAAGCAGGTAAATGACATTTCAAAATAACAAAAACATATTCAACCTATAAGGGATCTAAGGGACTAAGTAAGGGATCAAAGTAAGGTACTTCTCTTACATCCCTTGTATAACGAATATATTACCTGAAGGAATAACACCTCTAGGGAGATCATTTAGCAATAAATTCAAAATCTATAATTCAATATTAGTTTTTCTGATTAATGCCTATGGCCTTTCAAAATATTCTAATTAAATGGGACAATAATTTTCCCGAGGATATTGTTTCAGAGTTTTAATTGATGGTTAATTTAAAGACACCATTGTGAAAAATTATATATTCCTCGTGCTCATTGTTTTAATTCAATCGTATAAATCTCCGTGTGTGGTCCTTAAAAACCGTATGCATAAAATTAATTGGGAACGTGAAGATCTACATTGTTTGATAAAATATACAATAATTCATTATCAAAATTCATTGACTATCAATTCAAGAAGCAAAAATGCGTAACAGTATATTTAATCGAATTAATCGATTCAAATTAGAATTGATGAATGAAAAAATTTATTTATTTAATCAATTTCGAGCTCAGAAAGTTGATGAAGAGATATCGTATGCTATAATTGACGTTTTGAAATTCAATTGTCTGTTATCAATGTATATTATCTTCAAACAGTTCGTCTAATTGTTAGAAAGTTGATAAAAGGACTACCTACCGTACCTAGACATTTCTGAAAAGTTGTGCTGTAAATAAATTGTTCATTTATTTATAAATTCAACGGACGATGAATCTACTCTGTGATAGTTCATATTTAAATGAGAGGTTATAATAAAAACTTGTCTAAAAATCACTGACTGAACAATTCTTTATTCGACTAGTTTCGCCTTTTACAGCATTATCCAGAAGGGTCAGCATCAATTATTTTTATATCATTGTAATCGAAAAATGTCCACGCACAATAAATCCATAACATTGGAATGCTGTTAAAATTGTTTTTTTATATGAGGTAATAAGTGAATTTCTGATCAAATATTATACCGAGGTCTTGAATTTTGGAGACCATGGTCAGAATGGTTTTGTTAATTGTGTGGTTAAATTGTATAGGCCGTTTCTTTTTAGTGAATGTACATCAGTATTGAGTTTTTGCAGTAACACCAATCAGAAACAGCGGTGAGGACATCCTGTAAGTTTTTGCAGTCCTCTTATGTTTCAATTTTGCGATATATTTTCAAATCATAAGCATACATTCTATGTACTTTATAATTCAATATAAAAATAACAAACAAAAGTCTGAAAGCTGTGTTTTCTATTCAATTCAAATCTTGCGTTAGTTTCGGAAAACCCTTCATTTATTCAATAAAAAACTCCCAAAAAATGTGCGAAAATTCGTAGTTGAATACCAATATTCGATTAAGATTCGGAGAACGTGATAATTAATAGCGGATCCTATATAAAAAAACGATCCAACTGTTTGCGATAGAATCGATGTAATTAAAAAACCGCCACTACTTTAAATCGCAATTAATTTGCGTTGTGGGCGTTTAATTGGCGTCCACTTTAGAATGAGTCATGAAAGATTGTCATCGAATTAATAGATTCCCCAAACCTCTTCATTTAAGGAAACACGGAGCGGTTTTCTAGAAGCGTGTGTCTGATGTCATAGATAAATAGTGAATACCGAAGTATTCTACAAGGACTGCCGACTACCAGAGACTTCTAGAGTGGTTTTAGACGCCAGCAGATCAAGACGAACAAGTCTGCGAAGAGACGACTCATAAAACTGGCGAGGTTTAGGTTATGTGGGTGTTGTACGCACTTTCGCTCGTTTCGCTTGAAGAACATTTAAATCCTTAAATAATGAAATGAGCACTTGTTTCAATCAACTTAAAACACACGCATTCTGCCTATTTCGTCATTCCATATAAAATATATATATCTAATAATAATAATAACAATAAGTTCTTTAGTCTCAACAGGTATAATACCCAATGACAGGAAACAATAACATCAGTTGAATAATAATTGAATAAATAAAATGAAAGATATATAACAAAGAGTTCAATCTAATCTGAAAAAACTAAAAATGTAAATAATAACTAAATAATATAATTTAATGAAATATTAGAAAGAACTTAATATAAATCAATTCCTTTCAGTCAATTTCCTTTGTTCACATAACTCCTTATAATAACTCCTATGGAGTCGAAGTGAATGTCACGATTATTGGCAACTCTATTGAATGAAGACTCCATAAACCAAATAGGGGATTGTATTAGCGAGTTGCTCCTTGGGATCTTTTGTTGGAATAATTCTGTAGTACGAAAATTTTGTTTAAGAACACGAAATTTCAAAGCGGACAAGAGAGGAAAACAATCAATACTATTGTGCAGTAATTTGTACAAAAATTTGAGTGATAAAGTTTATCTCCTGCTCTGCAATGAGATAAAACTAAATCGACTCAATAATTCGTTATGATTGACTCTTATCTGTGGATAAACTTTATCCTCCCTCCAAATTAAGAATTTCAAGAAACTTGTCTGAATATCCGCAAGATGGCGTTGATGGCAAGTGTAAATGGGATGCCAGATTATGCTGCCATACTCCAACTTGCTACTGATTAGGGTATTAAATAGTCCTATGAATGTTGAGGAATTATTAAAATATTTGCCATTACCTATAACGAATCCATATATTTTCGTAGCAGATGAAATAAGTTGGGTACAAAAAGTAAAAAAAAGTGTGGGACAAAGGAAAGCTTCTGGTCGAAGACTACACTAAGATCTCTCACCTTATCAGAACGAAAAGAACTATAGTTGTAAAGAAATATCTTCACAACCTTATAATAATATTATTTATTATTATTAAAAACATGATTGAAGTGGTGGATAAACATTCTATGACTCAATCAAAAAACTTCTGAAGTAAGTATACATCATACTTGGAGCTAGATGTTGATAAAATTTTATATATAAAAACATGAAATATTGTGATTGAAACTTGGAGTCCATTTTCAGAACTTCATTGAATTGTATAGACTTATATGATCAAAACGTCTTATATTGTAGCAAAAACGGATGCAACTATTTTGTAAACGTTGTAATCCGCTTTCGAGTTGTACAGTTAAACATTTAAAATATGCTGCATTAGCAAGATCACTCCATCACAGAATACAGTTTCTGTTTATCACAGTAATATCAGAGTTTATCAGAGTTAACTTTGATTTGTTGTCTTATATAAATTTAAGAGGTGAAAAAGTTCTAACTTCAAAATATGCTGTTTTCAATTGTATTTTAATATATTTTTCGAATGTTAATTGTTGCTCGATTAACACATCGAGATTTTAACTGTAGTTACAGGTTTTGTTATTTGTTAGTTTAGAATTACATCGGATATAACAGAAAATTTATTGAGATTTGGTCAGGAACCAATTTAGATGAGTTGTGTTTCGTCTACATTAAATTTCAGACTATGGTTTTCAGAATAAACATGATCATATATTGTGAACGAATAAATGAATGAATGACTTTCATAATTAATATCACTTATGAATGACAACGTCTCTTTTTACGCAAAACATTGATGAACATTTTCCTCAATACTGTGCACTTAATTCAATATGGTAATTTTATTATCTCATAGCTTAAATGTAAGAAATGATAGGATATCTGAGAAATTACCTATCGCACAAAGATTGAAGTACATCCCTGAAAATTACTTTAGATATAGTCTACAGGGTTTTTGTCTTTTGTAATCGCTCGGATACCAACTACTGGGCGGTAGTTGTCGAAACCACTTACTCTAATGTTTATAGTATGTGTTACCTGCTGTTTTAAGCTCCTACACGTTTAAAATATAATCCCTATGGGAGCTGAACAATAGCTGTGCGATCCGTTAAAAGACATAAATATTATCGCAACTAGTTTTCGCTGGTATTACTGAAAAATTGTTGTAAATTTATCTGGCCGTTGTTGAGCGGTAAGTTGTAACCGATATTAACAATCCTTTTCGGTCTATTGCTTCAAGGAGTGAATCAGAAACGATGTAGGTGATGTTGTGGGAGATGAAAATCCCGTGTACTTGCAAATTTTGAAAGAGTACGATGAGTAATATGCCACAGATTGATACCAACTGAATCTTCGAACTAAAAATAAGGAATTTTTACCAGAATTAGCTGATAAAATCGATTGTGACATTGATTGTTTGCAAACATGGCTTGTGATAACAGTTTTTCATTAAATACCGATCTAAATCTAAATGTATTATTGTGGGAAATAAGGCAAAATTATCTAGACATACAAATCGAAGTTAACAATGTACCTTGGAATCAGCCAGTGAGATTGAGTATTTAGGTGTTACTATCGATGAAAATTTGAGTTTTAAAAGTCATTTTAAGTATGTTATGTATAACATTTTAAGAAAAGTAAATTTTTTAGCCTGAATAAGTATTTCGTTAGTGCCTTTACAAAGTCTTAATAGTATGAGTCGATAATATTACCACATATAAACTTTTGTTCAACTGTAATATACACCTTGCCTCAAAATGATATTCAAAAGTTGCAAAAGTTTCAAAATATAGCATTTAGGTTTATATTGAAGTGCAATGGGTACACACCTCTATCACTTATGTTAAAAACACTAAGTTGTTTGAATATTATGCAGCACGTAGTGTATAAAACTTTAGACTTTATAAAATATGGCAAGGTTTCTTACTATATCGTTGACTGTGTAAAATAAATTGAAGATTAACATGGGACCTAACAAGGTCTAGGAAACAAAATGATTTCTGTATTAATTGGTGCAATACATCGTAATGCCTAAAAAATGTATGTGCAAAAAGAATGATTTCATTTAATAGTCCAGATCCGCAAATAAAATTATGTGAGAATCATCATGAGTTGAAAAAATTATTGTATCTAAAATGTATAAAAATAATATTTAAGGCTCTAATATGTTGTTTGCTGTTTGTATACATAATTTCTCTTTTGTAAAGTTTATTAGCTGTGCTAAATAAAGTTACTTACCTAGTTTTTTACTTCTTGATAACACTATCATTTTCTTTTCTTCTCTCATTAAACATCTCGTAATTTAACTAAGATACATTCCGCCTTCGCTTAATACAAGGAATGCAAGAGGTTTCGATACTTATCAGTTAAATACAATTTATTTCACATGATTTTAGGTTGAGAAATACTTTTCTCTAGGAGCCTAAAATCCTGTGGTACTTGAGAATTAATACTAGTCTTCAGTTTTATATAAATAGAAATAGTTGAACTGGGAATGATGAAAAAATAACACTAATTCATTATCAATAACATAAACTTGAATTGAGAAATTATATACCTTTCCTGTTTCGGAGATTTCGTTGATCATCAGCGAATGAGTGGAACTCACTGGAAAACATAATGAGAATATGTAAAAACTCGAAGTAAATAAAACCAAATATTGATTGAACAAAAAGAATTCATTACAGAATGAGAGGAATTTTAGATAATTCTTCCACATTGTCAAAAAATAAATTGAAAAATACATCTTTCAAAGTGAGAAGGTTTGCTATCGTAGGGTTGCATCGATTAATGAATAGAAATTTCTTCTGAAAGCTTTCATGTCGTTAGTTATTTAATACCATATTTCAATAAAAATGTCAAAAATCAAAGATAATGTCAATAAAATCGAAAATATATTAGCGTATTTTATTGATATAGCCTGTTATTTTCGAACAAAGTCACTGAAATAAACATCAATTTCAATTATTCTTGGAATAAAACTGAAGTTTAATGGATTAAAATCGTTCACTTATAAATTCTAACCTTGAATTCTCAATCTGTTCCTGATGATGATCCAATTGAATAAGTCGCTCAGATTTGATGAGACATGGTACGAGTCGGAGCAAGATTTAAGTAATTTGTTTTCACACTCCTACATGTGAATATTTCAACGTAGCTAATCTGAATGTCAGTTTCAATTCGCATTTCCATTAGCTTTGCACCCACTGTTGTTTGTTTTTGTACCGGACAAATTAACAGTGCGTTCATATTTGTTCGGTTCGAGGAATATCAGGGAAATAGCCGCAGGTTTGAGATAAAACTAGACTTAAGCGACGTTGCCACGTTATTATAACAAAAACATCATGTACTTCATGACAGAAACTCTCAGTTTCCGCGAAATATGGCATTCTGATTCATTTGAGAGAGTTGATCTTGTTTCTCCGACAGAGGGAGATACGTGCGTATCAAAACTTATTTTATTCCGGCTTTTAGAGAGAATGAACTTTGGTGCGCTTAGAAAGAGCATGAGAAATTGATGTTTTGAAAACATGCCACTGATGATTCCCATGATAGGATAAAACAGGGCTGTATGCTACTTTCAACGAGTTTGTTTTTATTCGAAATGCACTAAATATTCACTCTCGAAAAGTCATAACTGGTGTTTTCGTTATCAACGTTTGTGCAAACAACTCCATGAGAGTTTTATTTGAATTATTATAATGATTCATTTTGCACCTCATTTCATTAGAGGAACATAGTGGCTCAAATTTCACTTCGAAAGTTTATTCATTTTCGACACGAAAAACTTAAAAAAACTATGAAAATTCGAATTTTCTCGCTCTTTCAATGGTTTATTTGGAGTATTATTTTATGTTGATTGTGGTGGATTATTTTAATTCATGTTGCTCCATAAATTGATTGAATTAAGAGTGTGAATTGGATGTTTAATATCTTTTCTATAATGGAAATTATAGAAAAGATATTAATATCTTTATATTAATATGAATAATTCATAATTCATATTGATATATGAATTATTACGCATATATATTATATTTAAAAACAATTTTTTATTTGTTATAAAGAAGATTTATATTCAAGAAGAAACTATTTCTATTGTGAATCATTCGAAATATTACAACAAAAATTAATATATGGTGGTACAAAGACTAATAACAATGTGAATTTTGGTTTACCTTTCTGTAGATTTGGTTCAAGTTATGAATTATCAACAACAAAAAGGAAACAATTCTAATATATAAGCTATAATATCAAGCATGATTTTATTCAAATCTGTAAATTTAGGAAACGGAAATTAACCGTGTCTTTCTGGTTGACATAAGAGTGACAGTACGTTATTTTATGTCATGCGTAATGGTCATCTAAGTTTTCTTGACCAACCGAAATCACATTTTGAAATATATGAAATCGAAAACTTGATAGTAGACATAACAATACACTCTTATAATGTAAACGATAGAGAACTAACTGGAAACATGAACTTTATACGTATAAAATTGTCCAAAACCATTGAGGTTAGTTTGATCAATTGTAGAATGATTTCAAAATTAGGTGCATTCCGTTTTATAGTCTAAGAAAGCTTTAAGTTTGCTTTTATAACAAGGACTGATAGAAATACGTATCATCTTGGGAGACCTATGAATTACCAGATCTGGCAACTGCGTCGAGTGGTATGAGCATGTCAGCAATGAGGTATTCTCAGATAGCGAAAGAAGATTTGCATAACATTTGAAATGCATGGGAAACTGTAGTGCAGGCGCGCCCTGTAATACCGGCGATATCTCAACTTTATAATATGCTTAAGCAAAGATCAAAGAACTAAGTTATGGGTTGGACTCGGATAAAGCCTTATAGTTTCTCAGTTTCCCATCACCCATCAAGAGTGATTATTAATTTATTGGTAGATATACTTGATGTTAATTACCAGGCTGAAGATATCACCTCCAAACAACCTAATCCCACGTTATCTAGAATAGCACCACCTGTCTGTCTTCCTTCATTATAAATATTTTATATATATATATATATATATATATATATAAGAAATTAACTACAAGAGAAAAAATTCTGTAGTTCTCGTGCTATATTTATTGAAAGCGTAAGACAGTTACTGTTCCGTACTACAAGGTACTCATCAGCTACGCCACGTTCACAAATGAAAAGAAACGACTTCAATAATCTCACAGCCTTCGGTTGATTGTAAAACGGAAATATAAAGTAAGTTGTATGCATATATAATGCATAGATTAATGTACATCTCAAATTTTATGAATCAATGAAAAGCACATGAATACATCTAACATTGAAAGTTCCACACATCCTTATCAATTGAAATACTACATTTTACAACTCTAGATTTTCGAAAAATTTCATCTAATTTGATGAAGTAATGCGCCATCTAGGTTGCGGATGTTGAAACGCTCGTTGTCATTTCTCAATACATGAAAGAAATTTACTACAAGAAAAAGATTTCTGTAGTTTTCGTGGTAAATTATCGCACTTGTAGATATTCGATATTCAATATTCTCTAACATTTATCCCTAGAAGGATAATGCAGGAGTCGCATTGTTCATGTTTCACATAGCCAGCTCTGCTTTAATGTTCTTTGAATAATTTGTCAAAAACTTATCGAAAGAAAGTTATTTATTTTATTTTCAATGTTTTAGGCAACAACAAGTCTATACAACGAATGTTCTTGAAACTTTTGAGCTTCAGAATTGATGAAATATATCCACCAATCGGCATACAACAGAAACACTTACAAGTCGACATAATGTGGACACACTCAGTGCGCGAAGGAAATGCCATGCAATAATCTTCTTGCATAAAATAATTAAGAATAAAGGGAAATGTCAGGAATTATTGCAAAAGCTTAACTTTATTGTTCCAAGAGTTTCTTCAGAAGTGAAGTTACGTCCTACCTTCCAGCAGTTAGAACGAATGTTCTAAAATTTTCTTCATTGCACACGATGTGTGAACAATGTAATATTTTGGGAACTAAGGTGGATATTTTCAACTGTTCTGTTACTGATATTGAGATAAGTTTCCTTGATATGCATAATCTCTGATAAAACAATTATTTATATGTATTCACGTACAGGATTCATATTCACGCATATACTGTATTGTGTATATGTGTTAATATGTGAATGTAAATGTATGTGTGTGTTTATCTTTATATGTAAGTTTTTGTTTTTTTATTCCTATAATTATATTTTATTTCATCAGTTTTTATTATATATTAATGACATAGTACAGGTAGCCGCAAAATCTAAAATAACTTTGTTTGCTGATGATATGATGATGTATATGGTGGGGAAAGATTTACATCAAATGGTATCGGATATGAACATTGAACTGAACAAGTTATTCGCGTGGCTGTGTGATAATAGATTAAGTTTGAATGCAGGAAAATCAAAATTTAGTACTTATATTCGCCAAGAAATCACGAATGATAAATGTGCAGGTTGATAATATATAAATTTCTGTAAACGGAGAAGCCATTGCTCACGATGAACATATCAAATACTTGGGTACAATTTTGGATTCGAATTTGAACTTTCACGCACACGAAGATTATATAACGAGAAAATTTTCGAAAAAAGTAGGATTCTTATCACGAATCGGCAAATCATTGTCTATGAGTACAAAGTTGTCACTCTATAAAGCCATTGCACTTCCTCATTTACAATTCTGTTGTACCTTATTGTTTAATTGTCCTCAATATCAAATAGGTCGATTAGAAAAAATACAAAATAGGGCTATGAGATCTATATTAAAATGTAGATAATAGATATACACCTGTCAAATCCATGCTTAATGTGTTAAATATGTTATCTGTTAGCCAACGAGTTGTGTTTAATGTGCAAGTGTTCATTTTTAAACTGAAAAGAAATATGTTACCAACCTACATTAGTGATAGAGTTCGATTATTTACAGATGTACATAATTATAATACGAGATTCAAAACAGACTTTATCGTTGGAAAATGTAACACTACACAAAAGCTAAAATCCATTTTGTATAAAGGTTTAATTGAATTTAATGGACTTCCTGCGCATATAAAAAAACTGTGAAAGTTTGAAAGTATTTAAAAGACTTTTGAGAACGTTCTTCTCAACCAAATGCAATAATACAGTTTAAAGTCACTCTAATTCAATTGGACTTTGTTTTTGCTAGTATTCTAATTGATGTTTATCATGTACCTAATATTAGTTAGGTGCTAAGTATAACGTTTTTGTTTTTCTACTATATTATGTTATTTACATATATTGGTACTTTACTTAATTCACAGTATTTTACTTTTCATTATTTTAATTTTTAATTAACTTGTTATTACCATATTTTGTAATAATATGTAGCAATTCTGCTAAATAAATACATTATTATTATTATTATTAGTAGTGATTCTATCACAAACTCTTTCATTCAAAATTGAACTTTAAAAATTCGAAGTACAAAATTGAAACTTTTGTACTACCAATTTTGTTTTTAGTATCTGTTGTATTTTCTGTTTTGTTATTAGGACCTGTCCTGTAAAAAATTGTATGTTGAATAAATGAATAAATTAATAAATAATTAATATTATTATGAAAGTAAAACAAAAGTTGAAACTGTAATCAAGGTGTCTTTTAATAACTAATAATTCAAGTCTTGACTGACACCTTCGTATATTTTATTAACAGCTGCTCTTCAAAGTCACTTCAAGTTCGAATCTGAACATATTTCCATCGATAAACCTTGTAATAATTCGGTGAACGGATGTACAGAGTCTTAATCACGAGAATATTATATCAGAGAAGACGTAAAACTCTCGTTTAATGTTGCTAGATGCGTTACATCTAAACCCGGTAATACCAGAAGCGCTGGTTTAATGGTTTTAATTGAACCCCCGTTGAACACTTGCATAAACTGCTTCAGTTCACGAGCTACCATTACGATCTGTCATCTGTACCAGTGGTTGTTCATCATCTTCGTCTTTTTATAATTGCCGTGTGAACTTGTCGATGCTACTTAATATGGCTGCTTAGCATGATATATTATCGAAGACATATTGAATTCGATGTTGGATTTTATTATAAGACAGTCCGTTAGTTAGCACTTTCTACGCCTAGCACGTTGCAGTTGAGTGGGTACTCGATTAAAAGAGATGCGCGAGTATTTGTGATCAATTTGTACTATCGAATTAATATAATGAGGTGTTCCGACAGGTGATAATGAGTCTTTGTTTTGATTGGACAAGGTGATAAGTGGCTTTTAATTTCCATAGGTGATTTTTTCGAAGAATCTCCATCTAAGTGTTGGGTTGAGAGATTAAATTAAATTTTTATGTTAATTCTATCAGATTGGAGGCATATAAATCTTGGGTGTTCAATCATTCACAGGTTATTAAACTGGTGGATAAGATGGGTTGAAATTTTGATTAGTTGATTAATATTTATGTTTTTCGTTTAATTTACTTTAGTTGAAATTGTATCGTCGGAATTTCTACGAAAATGTTTAATACCATGATATTGTAAATGGAATTATGAAGTTATTAGAAACGAAACGATGCCATCCTCAGGATTCAGTGGAAGATACTTTGAAGAATATTGAAACGTCAAATTCCACAAGTCTATTTTGACTTGTGAAACTTTTTACTAGTCAAATTAGTTCTGTCAAAACTGAAATGTTAGCACCCGGATTCGAAGCCAAATGTTTTAATTACACTATTATATCCGAATAATAACTTCCTTCTTGTCTTCTAACAGCAGAATGAGATCAATTTCTATCTTTTCCACCAATAAGGAAGAATTCTCATACAAAATGATAAGGAGAATGTGATGAAATGGTATAAGTCCTCATGAAAATGTTCAACGTTAAACATGCTATAAAAATTGCTCATCTAACATTTCATCGGAGGGTTTGTTCAGTAAAACATTTTAGTGTTGCTCTGTGTTTGAGACCACTGTCTTTCTCGAAAGATTGTAGGGTATATCTCTTCCTCTTCTTCTCTCTTGCAGGCCTCTGCTAACCACTCCTGGATATAAGTCTCTCTAATCTCATTGCATCTATTGGGATTTCTTGCCCTTAAGTAGCAAATTGTGCCTGCTTCTTCTATCGTAACGTCCAACCATCTTTTGGGAAAATGTCCAACACTTCTTTTTTGTAATCGTGGTATCCATTCTGTAATGCGACAGGTCCGCCTTGAGTCATCTTGTCTGGTGATTTGACCTGCCCAAGCACATGACAATGTTACTGTTCGTTTGATCACATTCTCTACCATTGTTCGACGATTTCCTCATATAAACATGAGTCTCTCTATTACGTGTTACTTGTTCTCAGTTTGTTTGCTGGTCTAATTGTTTGTGTAGTTACTTAAATCTGTAGGTTAGATCTGTGAGAATACAGCTCTCTTCTTAGCATTTCATATAAAAAAAATCGTACAAGCGTTCAAACATTAGTCAGTGATCTCTCATGAACTGTATTCAGCTGAATGTTTTCTATACAAAAAGAGAACCTCTGCAATCTTCTATCTAAATTCATAGCTTGATATAAATCCTCCGTATCCTTGCCTTGGAGGAAGTAAAAGCAAGGGTTGAATGTCAAAAGGATGACAACTGGTTGAACGGCATTTTTTATAATAATAATATGATAA
The DNA here is from genome assembly GCA_030704895.1 of Henosepilachna vigintioctopunctata. NCBI lineage: Eukaryota > Metazoa > Arthropoda > Insecta > Coleoptera > Coccinellidae > Henosepilachna > Henosepilachna vigintioctopunctata. Next base: position 1,489,586 of record JARQZJ010000034.1, read on the forward strand.
TAAGTTCTTTATTCTCAACAGGTATAATACCCAATTACAGAAAATAATGATTTGAATAATAACTTTATAAATAAAACGAGATATAACAATGAGATCAATCTAAATAAATTCATTTTAGTCAATTTCTTTTATTCATATAACTACTAATAATAACTTCTATGGAGTCAAAGTGAATGTCACAATTATTAGCAACTCTATTGAATGTAGACTCCATAAAACAGATGGGAGATTGTATTAGGGAGTTGGTCCTCGAAGTCTCTAGGTACAATAAGTCTGTAGTACGAGAATTTTGCCTAGGAACACGAAAGTTCAAAGCGTACAAGAGAGGAGGACAATCAATACTGTTGTGCAGTAATTTGTACAAAAATTTGAGTGATGAAGTTTATCTCCTGCCCTGCAATGAGATTAAAGTGAATCGACTCAAAAATTCGTTATGATTGACTCCTCCCTGTGAATCCCTCCAAACTAAGAATTTCAAGAAACTTCTCTGAATGACCTCAAGATGGCGTTGATGGCAAGTGTAAATAGGATGCCAGATCATGCTGCCATACTCCACCTTGCTACGGATTAGGGTATTAAATAGTCCTATGAGTGTTGAGGAATTATTGAAATATTTGCCAAAGCGTATAATGAATCCATATATTTTCGAAGCAGATGGAATAAGTTGGGTGATGTGTCGGACAAAGGAAAGCTTCTGATCGAAGACTACACCATGATCTCCCACCTTATCAGAACTAGAAAGAACCTGACCACCGACGCAACAATCACACTCAATTCGATCTTTTTTTCTTGTAAAAGAGACAACATTACACTTTGACACATTCAAACTCAACTTTTAGAGAAGAGGGCCTAATTTGATCGCATTATAGAGATTATTCGCAGGTAGAATGTTTTTTAGATATGGAAAATTCAGTTTCTGTATCGGAAAACAAATGTCCTTGGTGAGAAAGAAATATCCGCAAATTTCGGAAACATTTCTTAAAAAATGTGAACGAAATGAGTCACAACAAAATCAGACATTGGGACCAGTTTCAGTTTTTGAATGAGTTCAGATAAAAAAAATACAATGAATCTTCCAAAAATCTTAATGATCTGGGAAATTTGGTAATGGTTTCTGTTTGATTGTTTTTCGTTTGAATTGAAGTTATAAGACGAAGAAATTTTTCCATTAGATTTTCGTCTCAATTTCCATTAAGTCTAATTCGTCCAACAGCTCAAATTATCCAGAACTATAACATATACGTCCTTACTTTGGAACCTGCAGCAACTAGCTATAATTTTCTGCAGATATCAGACTAAATATCACATGAATATTGAAACAGAGCATTTTTTTCGAGAATTTACCAAAAAAGTTTGTCAAAAGAGCAATCTCACTTTGAAGAATGAAAACTTTTCCGATAAAAAATTTTCAGAGAATTTCTGGATTATGAAGGAAGATATCGAACGTTGAATCTGAAGGCAATAATTGTATGGGATTTAGATATAAGTTCTCAAACAATGTATGCAAAAACTGTACAATTCAAAAACTATCGAGCTGATTTTATAAAATTCGTTAAAGTCGAAAGTTTGTCATGACTTGGTTGACATTGGTTGCTTCACATCAAAAAATTCTAAGTTATCACATTAGCATGCTTTGTCGTAGATATAATAGGTAATTAAACAGTTTTTAGAAATAGTTTCACTCAGTAATCGGTATCGAAAGTAACTGTTTCAAATACAATTCGTATTAAATCTGAAGAACATAGTAACAAAGTCCTGTTATTTGCGAAACCGATTGAATAAGGTACCAATTCGAGAAATAAAACTAATTATTCAAGTTACACAAAACTCAGTGTTTAAATAGAAAAAGCAATTTAAATACCGTAGATTCTTAACGAATTCATTTCGAATTCTTTATAAGTATGTAGTTCAGACATCAAGAGCACTTATTTAATCAATAACTTTGACGTACCAGTTTCCATATACGTCTTGATACCATCCAATTCGAAAAAGGCTTATCGATTTTAGTAAGCATGGAAGTTCTTGCCGATATGCTGGCTAATAGTTATTTCTGCCAATCTATTCGGAAGATGTTTATCTCTACTTAGAAATCAGATAATATCGAACTCGTGTGAGGTAAACTAAGCGTGCTGATTTGAAATTAATTCATATAGGATCAAATGAACATACTTTTCAATACATACTGAGATAAGCGAGCCAGATAGTCGATTTAGTTGACCAGCGACCGGAGAAATATTTATGGTTAGAAAGGTGTTGATTATATCCTGCTACTTTAATATTGTATTTATCTTATAGTGGCAACTTCTGTGGATAAAGGCATAGATGAACACAGCTCTGTGATAATATACATCAGGAAATTAATGAATGAACAGTGGCAAGTTAAGTATTCAGATAACATATTTTCCAAAGAGTCTGAGCAGTAAATGAAATAAAAATCAATGAAATAAGTGAAATATTTTAATGGGTGATTTTTTAAGCGTAATTTTTTTCTAATCGAATAAATCACTCAATTTGCATCATATATTGATAATTTTTATCGAAATTGAGAACTTGGCCTTGGCATTTACATTTGAAAGATAACTTCATGTAAATGTTGTTTGCGGCTCCGTACCAAATGGTCCATTCGGAAGGTCCAATTTTGCGTCACTTTTTCGAGCATTTCGGCCTGTATCCCACGAATTACGCGTGTTATGTTATCCTGTAAGGCTTCAATCGTGTTCCGCTTGTCCACATACACTAACGACTTTACATAACTACACAAGAAATAATCCAGAGGCGTCAAATCGCATGATCTTGGCGGCCAATACATAGGGCCATTTAGAGAGATAAGCTGCTCACCAAATTCATCCTTCAACATGTCCATTGTTTCACGAGCTGTGTGGCATGTGGCACCGTCTTGACGAAACCTCATGTCAACCAAGTTCAACTCGGCCAACTAGGGCAAAAAAAGTTGCTTATCATGGCTGGATATCGTTCGCTCCAGCCCATAAACCACACCAAACTGTCTTTTTTTCGGGATGCATCGGCAATTCTTGTATGACATGTGACTCTTGATCACTCAAAATGCAACAGTTTTGTTCATTTTCGTATCCGTTAAGCAAGAAATGAGCCTCATCGCTGAACACAATTTTTCGATAAAACAATGGATTTTCATTAAGCTGTTCTAATGCCATTAACCAACAATTAGACGTTGTGGTAGGTCATTCGGTTTCAATTCTTGCAGAAGTTGAATTTTATAGGTTATCAAACCCAAAGCAACACGTAAAATTTTCCATATGGTTGAGTAACACATGCCCAATTGCTGAGAACGGCGACGAATTGACATTTCACGATCCTCATTAACACTGTACGCTAAGGCTGCAATATTCTCTTCAGTACGCATGCGAGACAATGGTTTAAATGAGAGGTAATAATCAAAACTTGTCTGAAAATCACTGACTGAAGAATCATTATCAAGAATTATAATGCCATAAAAGGCGAAACTAGTCGAATAAAGAATTGTTCAGTCAGTGATTTTTAAACAAGTTTTTATTATTACCTCTTATTTAAATATGAACTATCAAAGAGTTGATTCATCGTCCATTGAATTTACAATGGTATAATGTCCAACAAAGTAAACTTGGTGTGAAATTTTGTCGTAACGAACGATATACATTTTTCACAGAGCACAAATTTTGAAAGTGAATTTCAACAATTTGCAATCGTTTCTCGTTTGTAAGTCTTTCCACAATGCAATGGCAGAGTATATTGAAAACTTTTCACTTTGACAGATGACGTTTGGGGCCATTACCAACCATTGCCTCTAACCTGAAAAACTTAACTCTTAATAAATCACCCATTATTTATCACAAGCTACCCCCTAACTTCGTACAGCCTAGTGAATGACTGTCGTGTTCAGGTGCAACTTGATATATGATTTTATGGAAGGAATACAAAATAAATCTTGAGTTTGATACCCTATTAAAATAAACATGAAAACACGAAAAGAAATGAAAAAGAACAAAAATCGGGTATACTAAATACCTACATGAATTAAACGATGTAGGTACATATTGTGTGCATATTTCAATTATCTTTATTCATAATTGAATGTCCTATATGAAGCAATAGAAAAATCGTCTAATACAAGTATCACAAAATAGATGACACGGTCGGGGGCCCATACCTATGTCGTATTATTTCTTCAACCATTCGTCCAAATTTTGTACAGTAAAAAGGGAATTCTGAGGGTCTCCTGTTTCAAAAATTCAATGACGTGGTTTTTTATTGGTAAAAGATTTTTTAAAATCGGTTCAGAAGATCCAAAGATTACTCTCTCATGAATTCACAAACTTTACCTCTTCATGATATTGGTATAGATAGGTGTTGAACATATTTCGATATCAAATAATGAATTGAAACAATAAAAGTATAAATGTCGAATAATTCAACATAATTTTTATGAAACCAAGTTAGGTGTTTCATATTCAATATACTCATATGCAGTTTTATAGTGAATGTAAAGTTTAACATAAGGCAACATAGGGGCGCCTGTGCACAAATGTCAAATGTCAAACTACCTGTCAGATTAAGTTAACATAATTTTAAATTACCTGACCTTACTCTTGATTTTTATGCTTTTTTCTCAGTTTTTCTCTTTTCTACATCCATTTTCCGATATTATGTGCATTACTTAATATTCCAAAGAATAATCGATAACGAATAGTGAAAGGATTTATAGTAAAACAGTTACCAATGAGATTTTTGGGATCACCAAAGAATAATCTGACAATTATCCGAAGACTCTCATTAATATTAACACTCGAAGCATTAGGCAGATACGTTACATGCTTTGTCGACCTTAATAGAAATTAGAGTCCTTTTAGAGAGACCGAATGGTACCAGATCTCCCGCTTCAATTAATAAATGCGTAGTAACCGTCGGTCGACTAAGAAATGTCGATTATGGAGTTACCTTCTGAAGGCCGTAGTAGAGTGTAACATTCCTTCGAAGGATATAGAAACTTTACAAGACGTTAATTACGTTGCATTTCACTATAACAGGTCGATATTTGAACGGCTGATTAATGTTTGGATGTGTTATTATAACAAACAAGCCATGAGGTGCACTTAACACTAGAGTGAGCTCAGATTACTATGTACCTAAAATGTGTATGAATAGTAGGCTCTTTCGAAACGTTTTAATTTATTTATATAATAGATGCAATGTAATACAAAACTTGGTGACTGCAAATATCAATAATAAGATAGATATACAATATTAAAAAATAATAATAACTATGAAAAACATTATCAAATGTAAGATCTATCTATTATAAGAAGTAAGAATTATCTATTATAAGATATAAATAAATATAAGTGATGTAGGTAAAGGTAAGTGATATATGAATTTTAAATAGAATGAAAGATAAGAAATGCTTGAATAATCAATTAATTTAGCTAATAAAATACAAAAACGACAAAACGAAGGAAGAAGAAATAAAAACAAACAACAGAAGTTAATGCAGAAATCAGCTGATAATATACAATACTAGGTCCGTTAAAAAAAACGTGAATTTTGATTTTCGCAGACTGTGCATATTCGATTATCAAGTTTTTTTCGTTATCTTGTTACACATACGTTTCTTATATGTTGACATTATTAGCCATTCTGGATTTTTGGTTCGTTTTTGACAATTGAAAAGGTGAGCACCTCTTTGTGTGTTCTTCGATTTTTTACTTTTGAAAAAATGGATCAAATAATCTGTATTGAATTTTGCGGTCACAATGGAATAAAGTGCTCCAACGCTCTTAAAATGTTGACTGTTGCATTCGAAGAGTCTACTTTGTCTCAAAAAGTGGTACAACGCTCTACAGAAAACCAAGAAAATGTCGACTTATCATTTATGCAATAAAGACTTTGTAGAAATACTATCATAATTACACTTTAACACTTTAACACTCAATTTCACTCACGTGATCCATTATTACCTTTGATTTTCATATCACACATCTAATCTGCATTATTTTGCATTTCGTTCGACAATAATACATTCAGATTTATCGGAACTTAATGAAATACACAACCATATATGCAAATATTGGAAAAAGAATTGTTAAAATACACATACACGCTCTTGACGTGATGTTAATTAAGTAAAATATATGTCTACAACCGATAGACGTCATTCTTCAGAGTTTGTTTCGACAAATTTCGAGGGGATGGTGTATATCCACCTAGGGGTTGTGATTACACTTCTTTACTGTCGAGGTTTGACACGAGGAGCCTCCACTCCAGGAGAAGTTTGAATGCATTGAAATTTTTATTCAATTTGCTTAATGATAATCTCAACTTCCTGAGCTTCTGAATGAACTCAATTTTTTCGTTCCTCAAAGGTGTACCAGAATAAGCTAGACATTTTACTCAAAAACCCACAGAACCAATCTTCTCTCGCAATCGCCGATTAGCTGCTTTGAATATTCTATTGCAAATCAGGCATCAATCTACTGTGATTTTAACTAGGACTCTCTTGTTTTTATCATTAATGTGTATTCAAATCTTAACCATTGAGGTATCGTGCTACTCTTGTTTAGAGATTCAGTTGAATTGCATATTGCATATTACATTTGATAATATTTTTTATTATTTTTATTAATTTTTGATATTGTATATCTATGTTATTATTGATATTTTTAGTCACTATATTTTGTATTTCGTTATTCATTATGTATTTTCCTGTAATAGGGTAGTTACCTGTTGAAAATATATGCTCAATATTATTATACAATACGTCCCAATTTTGCTTCAAACCGTTAATTTGTTTGAGACACCCTGTACATTATATTTTTATAGTTGTATATTTGAAACCAGTAGATCGTTCAACCGATACAGAAGTTGTACAAGGTAACCGAACTAAAAAACTTGATACATAGATGACGTTAATTGATTCTAACCTATTATGATAGCTACTAGTTAATTTCGAAGCAAGAAAGCGGATTCAAACACTCCTTACTTAATTCGATTTAGCAGGAGGATACACTCAAATAAACTTTTCACTTCATTGCCCGTTTGTGTGAAATTGAGCGGTTGATATTTCTTTATCATTCATCGTCACACTCAATTGATTTCAACAAATAATATAAGACAGAAGGCAAAGAAAGAACGCGGTGCTTCACAATTATTTTAAACTGTGGTTCGTTAACGGAAATCACAAGAAAACTTATGGTTAGTTAATTCGAATAGATAAGAGATTTTCTATTTCGCCGTGTCAGTTTTTATAATACTACAGAGATCTTTTCTGTGTTCAGTGAGATGAGACTTGCGGAGGTTAAACGGTTCATTCAGATGACCAGTTAGATCAGCGTTTTCTCACTATACATATTTAGAGAAGATAGAACAAGATAATAACGAATTATTTGGAAGTCTTTCGATGAAATTCTACTTGAAAAAAAGGAGGCAAGTATTGTCATCAGTCGATTGATAACTTTGGTTTAAAAGGTTTGATTTTACCCCTAAGATTGCCTGGTACTTTCCCGGAGTGTTTTCCACGCCTTTCAGGTAGTTATCTTTGATTGTTTCGTTTCGTTACCACGCACTTCGGTTGAACTTTTTACCAACCAACTCGTTTTTGTTCTAATTTCATAAGGTACTTTTTGGTTCATCATTTTTCCAATAATCGCAATTGGGTTAATTTCTAGTGAATAAGCAAGCCAATTCAGCAGATTCACTCGATTTTGAGAGGAGTTTATATACTTTTTGCCTTGTATTGAGATGAAGAGTGTAGCAAAGTGGTAAAATGCTGCTTTAGAAACCACACCAGGATTTGAAAAATCATTCTTGTTTGTAGCATCCTAAATACTGTTCCAGTCTTAATACTCCAACGATGTAGAGGCGATCAGCTCAGGACTGTTGATGATGAACCTCACTACGATATTAAGATGGTTCTTCACTGCCTTAACACTGCTTTCTTTTTCCTCCTCAGTTTTCTGTCAACCAATTTTCTCCTCAAAATTTAAGCTCCAGTCTTCCTCGTTTACTCGAATGTTAAGTTCTACCTGATTTTGTATCATACTTGGAGGCAAATTATTCATGTCGAGTTGGTCCTTATCACCAGAATCTTCATCGGTGATGTTTCCGCAAGCATTATTCGGTGGTAGAAACGTAATTGATTCCGTATTGACGTCATCTTCCTCAAGCATTGCCAATGCAATGAAAAACCCCTGAAACAAAAACTCATAGTAGCCTATATCCCTATTGTCCTTTATAAAATTAACGAAAAATGAATGTACTCGTAACAGTTATTTGAGAATGAAAAATTCTCCTTGCAAACTAGATTCCCCATTCCACCATTTTTCAAAATTGCTTGAATTCAAATGTGGTTTATTATTCGCTAATTCACAATTTGCCTTTCAAACACTGTTTACTCAACAACACCTATTTAGAGACTAAGCTCCGACTGGCATATGCAACGAAGGCAGCGCTAGTCTAGACAGGAATCGACAAGTTTTGAGCGTCCTACATATAGGTTAATAGGCATATATGGGTTGAGAGGGTTCTTCATTGCCCTAACACTGCTTTCTTTTTCTCCTCAGATTTCTGTCACCCAATTTTCTCCTCAAAATTTAAGCTGTATCTATGAGGATCCCCAGGATCGATTCGTTTTATCGAAAAGCTTGTCTGGAATAATTTATAATTCAAGAAAAAGTGATAAATTGTAGATGTTGCCAGTAGAATTCATTCCCGCAAGGATCAAAAATAATTGTCATAGAATTTAACTACAACAGTATAAACAAATCAAAACGTCTTCAAACACCCAGAAACTTAGTATGACTCATGAACGTACAACCACAGCCAACCCTAAGTAGGCCATAAAACTGACAACTGCGGCAACATGGTTCAGAGATCAGTTAAAGTTCAACACCACACGCCGTTAGTTACGTTTTTATACTAATGCATATTAGACAATTCTCAAGACTTTTGTAGTTTCAAGTTGAATATTTTGAGGTTTTACCATGAATCATCTTTTTTCAATTGTTCATCGAATTACTGAAACGAAATGTTTTCGTGAGTTTTCAGCAACACTGCTAGAACGTTGCGACTTAATTGAGTAAAGGTTCGTCAACAGTGTTGCCATTCTATTTTCTAAATTTGCTTATAGTCTAACAAAGTGATTGAATAGAAACAAATACGATAGAATATTTTGAACCTGAATTATAAACACTCTTGTCGTATCTTTGATGATAGGTATGGTCATCTAACTGTTGAGTGGTAGAAACACCATTATTTTCCTAATGGTTCATTGTATTAATCAAACTAAAATCCCATTATTTCTTAATTAACATCGAATAATAAGAAGTTGAGTTATTTAAATTTATATTTCAAGATTTACTGGGTACAGAGATATCAAAAAAGAATTCTGCAAGAAGAGAATTTATTAAGGTAGTATATAATTAAAGTCACATGATCATAAAAATATCAGAATCTATACGTCTTTATATTAAAACATTCAGAAATCGATTTCCTCTAATGAGATCTGATCGTAAAAATATAAATCTAAATTGTTTAATTTTCTACCTTCACTCCTTCGAAATACCACTGAATTTTACTCTAATTAACCTGAGTGGATCTTCGGTCAACCGTATTTTTAACGACATCTCGAAAATTGATAAAAATTCTCGGTAACGTAAATGACGTCGAACTACTTTTTATGAGCTTCGATTGAGTTTTAGATGTGTGTTTCGATAATTTTCACGGGTTCCTTGATGACGATGCCTCCGAGATAAATTGGGTAGATTCGAGTGAATCTTTTACTAGGCCTATCGCTTATCCGAATAATTTCCAGACAAATCCCCTGTAAAATAACGAGATGCTAGATGACAACATGTTGTATTTGAACTTGTGATCAGTCATTATCATACCGAAGTAACGGTACATAAATAGTTCTTCTCTATTTCAAGTTCTTATAATATTGTTTAATAATATAATATAATAATAAAGTTGATTGAATGTGTTACCCCATATTCAAAAGTTAAACTGTTGAGAGTTTATTATTTACAATTTATTCTTTATATTGATTGCGAAAAATCTGTGATAAATAAGCAAGAATTCTGAAAATTGTGTCGAAAATTAATCTAGAAAAAGTGGGAAGGTTTTTAATAAATGACAGGGAGGTTTCACAGGAAGAAATTGAATTTAATATTATTCTAAATAATATTAAATTGAAATTGGAACACTTCGCTTAAGTTTCACTGATATACAGTATTATATACAATGAATATTGAGTGACAGCTCCTAGCTGTGTGAATTCTTCGATGTTATGAAGATCAATAAGAACAAATAGAAGCTCTGTGCTCATGTTAAGAATAAGAAAAATTAATTTTACCTCTATGAAGTTGTTGTTTATATTTTCATCTAGTATACAACTATTTGAAAGCTACAACGTTATCAGAAATTAATCAAATTATATCGTTAATATGAGTAGAGAAGTGGAAGATTAGTGTCTATTATTATTTTAATATCTATATACTATCTACATTCCGCAAGAATGTGAGGTTAAGTATATAGGTAGCGTTAGCATCAGAATCCTCGAAGTACACCTCTTGGTGAAGAACCTTTCTGACAACTGAAAAATTTACAGAAAAATCAATCTGTCAAATATTTCGCGTAATCTGACATCTACGAGGGTAGGCCAAAATTATTTGTGCTTGACCAAGAGATGGCGCCACTAGGTCAACTTTTGGAGCGGCAGTCCTATAGTACCATTCCTACTTAACTTGTACGTAAAGTTTCAGCCGAATCGCTTCGGTTGTTTTCGTGAAAATGGAAAAATTGGAGAAACGTGATGTCATCAAATACTTCTATTCGAAAGGTTTTACACCAAAACAAATAAATGAACAGATGGATTCAACACTAGGAACTTCTCCCCATCACATTCAACTAATAAGTACTGGGTTTCTGGATTAAAAATTGGTCGTGTGAGCCCCTTTGATGAGTCTCGCTCAGGACGGCCCGTTGAAGTCGCAACTTCAAAAATGATTGAGAAAATCCATCAAATAGTTTTGAAAGACCGCAGATTGAAGTGCATGAGATAGCTGAGACCTGCAGGATGTCAGCTGAACGTGTGCGAAATATTTTCCACCACTATTTAAGCATGAAGAAGCTGTCTGCAACATTGGAGCCGCTTTTGCTAACGCTCGATGAAAAACTAATTCAAAAAACCATTTCTACCGAAAATTTGTAGCTGTATAGGTGTAATCTAAACGAATTTTTGCGTTAATATGCTATGTTATGTCACGTTATGTTTTGTTATGTTATGTTATGATATGTTATGTATGTTATGTAATGTTATTATAAGTTATGCTATGTTATGTTATGTTATGTTATGTTGAGTTATGTTATGTTATACTATGATATGTTATGCTATGTTATGTTATGTTATATTATGTTATGTTATTTCATATTATGTTATGTTATGTTATGTTATGTCATGTTATGTTATGTTGCGTTATGTTATGCTATGTTATGTTATGTAATGTTATGTTACATAATGTCATGTTATGTTAAGTCATGTATGCTATAATATGTTATGTTTTGATATGTTATGTAAAGTATTATGTTGAGTATTTATGTATTACATGCTGAAAATGAAGAACAGTCAAAACAGAGATTTAGAAATGGGGAACCAACTCCAAAGAAGACAAAAACAATTTTATCGGCAAACAAGGTGATGGCTACTGTTTTAAGGGATGCGAGAGGAATTATATACATTTATTATCTTGAAAAGGGTAAGACAATCACTGGTCAATACTACGCAGACTTATTGCACTGTCTGAAGTATGAGGTACAAATTAAACAACCTCATTTGACGAAGAAAACAATTTTCGTCACGATATCGCCCTAGCGCATTCGTCGATTGTTCCCATGTCTAAAATGCACCAATTGAAGTGTGAATTGATGCCGCATCCTCCCTACTCTCCAGACTTAGTCCCCAGCGACTATTACCTATTTCCTAACCTCAAAAGATTGCTAGACGATAAAAGATTTGAGAGCAACGAGTTTTCGAAACTATAAATCAGTATTTTTAGGAGCTTGAGGTATCTACGTTTAAAACTGGTATTACTGAATTAGAACACCGTTATGAGAAATGTATCAGTGTTGTTGGAGATTATGTTGAAAAATCAAGCAAAAAAAATTTTAAAACATCGTTTTTCTTGGTCAGACCGTAAACTTTTCACCCAATCCTCGTAGTCACAAATAACTGAATTATTACCTTGAATTCGCATTTCAATATTGAGAATCTTATATTTTAATTTCACAATAAACAAATTTCATAAGATTTGCCCATACTTCCAAGCCTTCCATAACTTAAGCAGATCACCATAAATTATAATAAAATATCTTCAACAGCACGAGAATCGAATCAAATATCAAGTGGATAAATTGAACAATATTTACAAACTTGTATCATTTTCAGCTCTAACGAAGCGACCCCACGTGAGAATCAATAACCTCTTGTTGCCACTTTTCATCACTAACTTGTCAAGAATCAACCGAACATGCGTAGGAAGAATCATTTAACAATTCTGTGGCTACTATTGAAAAAGTCCAAGTGCACACACAAGTACAGTGAGAAGGAAATGGTGAAATACGTTGCAGCATTGGCTCATTGACGAGATATCGATTATTGTGTGATAGTTGGCCTTAAAGACGTACCTTCCAATTTGAATATGTTTATGAATGAATTCGTAATTCAAGTGGGCTGTTTGAATGTCATATTTCTCAACAAGTCGAGTCATTCATGATTGAAAATAGCCACAAAGTAACGACTTATTGTATTACAACGTGAGTTATTTGATTTGAAGCTGTGAACTGTTGGACTGTTTGGAGCTATGTGAAGATTGGAAACATGACATTTGGAGATGATGTCTGAAGATTTAGTTCAGGGTATCGGATTTTTATGGTAATGTCGTTAAATTATTGATTTTGAATGGGTACAAGACTTCATTTTGAAATTGTTAGGTATGACTAGGTGTGAACAGAATACAAAAACATTGCTAAGAGGTCTTTTACACGATTGAACTCCTGAAAATTGTAGATTAACAGTACAAATTCAAAAGATGTGAATTCTGAACAAAAGAATGTTTAGGGTAGTCTAATTGTCAAAAGGACAAATACCTATTTTTTTAATGTTTTCTGTCTTCACTAGATTTGAATCCATTCCCAATTGAAATATCAACAGAAATACTGTTTCTGTTACTAGCTTATGACTTTATGACTTATGACTCTATGACTCTGAACTTATGACAATGAAAGAATCCAGAAACATCAAAGGGTTGGCTTCGTGAGAAAACTGCCAGAAAAGGGATTTCCAAGGCTTCAATTTGAAGAAGCTTCATCTGAAAGAAAAACTATGGGACGGCCTAGACGGTGGTGGTGAGATAACATAACAAAACACCTGAATGTTAGGGGCATTGATAACTGGGGGGATGAAAAAAGCTCTGGATGGACTATGAAAGGTGGAGATGTGTTGTCGAATCTGTCAAAACCCAAACAGGCTTGTAACCCCATGGAGAGGGAAAGAAAACATTGTTGACAACGTTTTGAAGCTTCTCAACTTAACCTTAGACTCGAATAAATGTTGCATGTTTACTATATTATTCAACAATATAGTCTCAATTCCTTTTCCTCAATTTCACTCGTTTAGTGCCTGGCAGGCGGTTGAAACTAGTGAAAAAAAGACAAAAATCTGGAAATAGTTTTTAAGTGCAAGCTTCGGTTTGGAAACACGTAATTCTACTGGTAAAAATTCTATATAGTTATGATATGTCTCTATATTCATCAGCATTTGCTTTGATTTCTGTCTAGGAAGAAACTGGGTGGAATGTTGGTTCTTTCGATGTTTGGCTATGAATTTACCTCACTTTAACCTTGCTTGTGTGGTGTTGCAAGAGGAAGAATGCCGAGAATAGAAAATGGTTGTAGTCGTTTTGTTTCTGCTTGGGCAACTATGATAGAACGTCTACAGGTTGTTTGGCTAAGCGTAGATAATCTTTTAATTTCTATACTGGTACATTAGTATGTTCTGCAAAATTGCACTCTTCTTCTTCCTAATTGAGAGATAAACTTATCATTCCTGGTAGTTTTTTGGGACGACTTTTGGGGTTTGGGGGCATATTGGAAACTCTTAAATATCATTTGAGTGCTTTCTTTTGAGCTTTCAGTACCTTGTTTGCTTGTCAGCTTTTCTACTGTGGTTATTTGCTGGTGGCTCAGCGTAGTTACTAGAGTATTGACATCATTTAATTTCATTAAATTATAAACAAATTATTGTTTATATTGTATTACACTTTTCATTTTATAGGGGTTGAGTTGGGTATCTTATGCTATACTGCGCCTCTTCTTATACTGTACTGTAATAGTGAAGTTATTAGTAGAGGTAATTTATTATTATTTTTCTTATTTTTCTGGGCATTGAACAGAATAATGAGTTTAGATTGTTTCTTACTTAATCAACCAAGTCTGGGATCCGAACCTGATTACATATAGTAAATGATTCAATCGCTGCTTGAAGATGTTCAAACAAATACCAGCGGGATTATGTACTCAATTTTCTTCAGTTCATGGATAAAAAGATCGCAATATTTACGAATACGTCAAGGTGCAAAGAACTCCATGAGGTGGAATAATAACCTTAGGCGTTCTTAGGCGCCAGTAAAGTTATTGCGAAATGTTGCGGTTAGAATTATTAGAAACGTCGTGATCATGAGATGAAGCCCACGCAGAAGTTTCGTAAACGTTTGAATTTGAGTATTTATTCTTCTTTGTGATGTTACTACGTTATTCGCCCATTCATAAACGCCGTAATTCACTGCGAACTATTGGTGATTACGGAAGAAGCATGCTGAAGATGATGTTGAATATGCAATTGAAGGAGCCTTTGTAGGAAATTCCACAGACATTATTATTGACTGACAGAACTCTGTACGGAAATTCAAGTGGGACTGCCTTTTCATTAATTCACTTCTGATTTTTCTGAAATATTTTCTTCCTATAGAAATGCAATAAAACTTATATTTTTATGATTGAATGCTCTGAAACGATTTGATTTAACTTCTGTTCTAAATATCTACGGAAAAATGTTTCAATGGTTTTTATGAAAAGTGCTAGATTGTATGAATAATCACGTAATTGAAAAACGTTATGCCATCAAAAACAAAACTTGTGAAAAAAAAAGTCTCGCAAGTTTTCCTATCGTAAAAAATTGTGAGGTCCTTGTAGTCCTAAATGTTCTATTTGGGAGCATTTGAAACTTTCGAATATCATTTTGAGGCAAAGTGAACAAACATTTACATACAGTTGAACAAACGTTTATATGTGGTAATATTATCGACTTATATAATAAAGACTTTGTAAAGATACAGACATCATTACTTATTCTAACTGAAAAATTTACTTTTCTTGAAATTTAATTCATAACATGCCTAAAATGATTTTCAAAACTCAAATTCTCATCGATATTAACACCTAAATACTTATTCTCATTGACTTGTTCCAATGGTACATTATAAACTTTGATTTGTGTATCACATTCTAATCTATATAATTTTGCTTTGTTTCCCGAAATAATACATTTAGATTCATCAGTATTTCATGAAAAACTGTTATCACACAGCCATGTTTGCAAACTATCAAGGTCACTATTAATTTTATCAGCTAATTGTTGTAAATTGTTGCCCGTAGTATACAACTTCATGTTGTCAGCAAATATCGAAATTTCACAATTCTTTACATACTTAATTACATCTTTTATAAATAAATTGAAAACTAATGGCCCCAAAACTGTTCCTTGTGGAACTCCAAAATCACAAATTAAGGTTTGGACAGATAGTTTCTGTATTCAACAAGTTGTACTCTATTAAGTAAATATGAATTGAACCTTTGCAACACTGTTCCAGAAAAACCAAACTAGTAATTTTTTTTAACAATAAGGATCTATTAACAGTTTCAAACGGTCTTCGTAAATCCAAAACTACTGATATATTTTGTATCTAACACTCTAGAACATTCATCACAGATAAATATAATTACGGTTTCACAAGAGTGCTGCATTGGGAAACTCGAATGACACTCCACAATAACCTGGATCCTATCACAAAACTCGTTTACTTGGTCTTTAACTACTAATTCTAAAATTTTCAGCAGCAGGTGTGAGAGTTTAGATCTCTCAATAATTTAATATAATAATAATAATATTTATTTAGCTGAAGCTATACAAAAAAATCTACATATTTTGAAATGTCAATTTTGTATCACATACCAATCTCATTAATTAAAATATACTTTCTAAGATCACCTTGAATATCTTAATACTAGTAATAGTTTTCACTATATTTGGTGAATCATTGGAAGTCTTGACTCTGTCATGGTATAGGCTATTTTTAAATTTAGAAAGCTCACAACTTTAGATATAAAAACTGTCAGTATTATTAGTATTATACCCATGCACATCACTGACATATGTAACATTCTTTTTTACATTACATGAAAGCAACTGATTTTTTAATTTTAAATATGAATATATATGAAGCAGAGAGTATTCTACGTTAAACAGACATTAGTTTCAAAGAGTTCAGCATAATTTTAACAGGGGTAAACCTATTGCACTTTAAAATTGTTCGCATGGCTCTACTCTGTAACTTTTGTAATATTTGAATTTTTTCTTTAGTCAAACTAAATAATAAAGTGGAGCAATATTCAAATTGTGGCATTGTTATTGATTTGAACAACAATTATTTCTCATATGTTGACAGTTTTTTTTCACATTTTCAAAAAATTGATTTTTTTTAGTGATTTTGAATGATATGAAGTCAACATGATCATTGGAACTCAATTTTTTGTCGAACAAAATGCCCAAATATTTTACTGTTTCTACTCTTCTAATTGTTTGTTCAATAATCTTTATAGTTATATCCTAGTTTTATTGGTTTTTTGAGTTTTACTTGTACCTAAAACTATAAAGTTATATTTTTGCACATTAAGGGATTAGCTATGTTACATAATCATTCATTAATTGCAGAAAGATCTCTATTAATCCCCTCTGTCATATTCTCAATATCTTTGCCACATATATAGAGCATAGTACCATCAGCGAATGAACTGATAGAACATTTTTTCACATGAGAGACAATGTCGTTTATATATAAGGAGAACAACAACGGACCTAAGACAGTTCCTTGAGGTACGCCTACATCCTCTTTCGCGCTATCCGACAGAATGCCACTAAACTTAACTTTTTGTGTTCTCGAATCAAAGCAAGATCCGAACCAATCATTTACTACTCCCTCAAAGTCAAGCTTATTCAGTTTTTTCAATAATAATGATCTACATAACGTTTCAAAAGCTCTTTTAAAATCCAATAATACTATTATAACCGTTTCTCCTTTATCTACAGCAGTATACCTACCATTCCTCACATATACTTCAAACTCAGAAATTGTAGAAATTTTTCACATAATTCTAATACCTGTATAATATACACCTTTGAATTCTAAAAGTACGCATTGCTGTGGAAGAGCAGCCATATGGAAGCACATATTATGATAAATACGTTAGGATATTTCAACCACTTGGTTGTATAATACAAAAATCATGGGGTACTCTTTGAACTCGAATTCAACAGAGAATTCCGAATCGCTTAAAAAATGAATAAATTACGAAAACACTAAAGTTCAACTATTGCTATCTTTTCCAAAGAACCCTCAAAGTCCCAAACTAACGGATCGATAATTATTTCTCATCGCGGAGCAATTGGACAGTTGGCAACGACCTCGCCTTCAACTGGCGAATTTCGAATTTGATTTAACAAAGCAATAAATCTTCTCCAGATAAAATACTACCAGGTACACAATTAGGTTCATTGTAAGGTTGCCTGTACGTACACATATAAATGATAGCTACTTTGACAGAAATGTATGTCTCTTCCTACATTCGGGTGTCATAGTACGATAAATGTTACCGTGTCCATTAAAAATACGTCCAGGTAACGAGAAGACTGATAATAATTTATGGAATGACTTTGCACTTATGTACCGGTAATCATTAAGGTGTATTTTACTTGTTTTGTTATCAATCAAAGGCGCTCTTGAGTTTTTAGAATGAAAACACGTTATGATTGTGGATATATTTCCGCAATTCAATGAAATATCATCCTGAGATTAACAACTATTGATAACGAAGTATTCGAATATAATGGCCATTACAGATGACTTATTCTATAGTCTCAATAAATTGATTTTTCTGAAAAGGAAAAGGTTCACTGATGCAAAAAAAATAGAGGAAAAATCTCTCAGTGAAATAGTATGTGAAAAACACTGATTGATAAAGGACATCTCTCATGTAGCTAAGACATTCCAAGAACTTCCTCCATGTTTTTAATGTGCACATTGTATCTAGGAGTTCATGATACTGAAGCATATTCCAATTCAGATCTTACGTAGGCTCTTGACGGAAGAGAAACAGTTTCTATAGTGTCAAAGTCTTTGGTGCAGCGCAAGGTAAAGACATGCGTTCTTGATGCTTCGAAAATAACATTATTGACGTGTGTGAAAAATTGAAGTTTTTGCTCAAAATTAACTCCTTATTATCTTGATTCATTAGCTTGCTGAACCACGTGATCCAATACATACTAGTACCCAATCAGTTGAGATCTAGTACTATACAACATTAGCCTGCATTCTTCTTCATTCAATATGAGTCTATTTTGTACACACCAATTGTACACAACATCAAAATCTTACTGAAGCTTCACAGTCCTCCAGGTTTTTCACGCTGATGTACATCTTCACGTCTCTAGCATACCTACATCAACAATCTGGCGATATGGTTTTATCCCATTTCGTTCAGAAAAATTTTCCACAAATCATATCAAAGATATTGAATTATTGAGGACATCACGTTCAAAGGAGGTACCTTATAAGGACTATACATTCAAAGCAGTGTCTTCAGTTGGTTTCTTCTGACTCATATAGCGAAATCCATGGTATTCCACAGGGGTCGTATCTAGATTCCATAGTATCCTGAATAATCGTCATCTCACTTGACGCAATGAATCTGAGTATGGATTCGTGCTGTAATAGCATCCCACATCAATCTTAATATGAATTGTTGCTTGTGATATCAACAACATTCTAATGTCATCAATATATTCCTAATTCCATAGTGAAACTCTTGAGGAGGTTGTCTTGTATAATAGACATGATGAAGATTTTAAAAACTTATATCGCCAAGATACTTCGATAAATTTAAGGTATAATTTGAATTGTTCACGATGTAGAAGAGGTAACTGCTTCTGTTATTTGGACTTCTTCTACCCACACTTAGAAACAAATATTTAACCATCCAATTATGTAATAATTCTCTTGATACAGTTTCCTGGTGCAATTGTATTCGACAGTCGTTTAAATACGCTGAAAAGTTGACCTATACACTAAAATAAAATAAATAAACTCGATATGAATCATTTGCATAATGACTACAGATACGAACTAAATAATGCGACTATAGTTGGCTCAATGTCGACAATTGTATCGTTAGAAGTTCCATTGCCAGAATCGTGACCAATTTTATTAATAGGGAATTCGAAGCGAACAGATAGAGTTGAGGTGGCAAATGCGATACCCATAAGTAATGACATCAAAATGATAGCAATTAATGTTTTCTGAAGAACAATGCTGGCTTATCCCTACAGCCATCGCATTGTATAAACATAGGTAGTACATGGAGCAGTTGTCGGTTTGTAAGATGGAAGCAGTGATAGAATATAGCAACGGCACACAAACACCTGACTATTTTTATTGCTTAGATTCCTTTCAATTGTTCCGATCGAGCCACGTAATTTTCATCGATATATAACAAAAATAAAGTAAGAATTGGGTTTTTTCATCTAATGTTCGATATTTTTCATGGAATAAGATCGATGAAACACTAGGACATTCCTTTTAATGATCGAAATCAAAGCATATAATAGCGGAGCTGTATTTATGAACATACAATGTAGCTGTTTAATTATTCTTCGACGGAAAATGTAAGAAAACATCGAAATCGATATTCCACTGGATGCAAGCACTAGACACCTTCTTTAGTTCCGCAAGGACTTCATTCGTTGTATTACGTATGTCGTGAATTGAGGCAACAACTTCAATCTCCAGTAATCTTGTTCCAAATATGAAATTGCCTAGTAATCCATATATCACTACTCCATCTATAGGAGTCAATACACACAACTTTTTAGACAGCTTCATAGTGAAGAGCGATTGTTTTCCACAATCGCTCGTTTTCTAGGAAATGAATGAGGAAATAGGGACTATTTGAAATGAACTTCAGACTTCACCAGCCATTTTTCTCCTTCTTCTAAGTATGTCCTATGCCACGAGGTATTCTTCTTCTTCATATAGTTTCATAGATTGGTGACATCCATACATATCCATTCGATTATCAAACAAATTGATGGTGGTATTTGTATTGTGTTGATATATTTCTATGGTTTCTGAAATATATAGTTTTTAGCATTTGAAGCTCTATGTTATATCTTCAAATCATCTGTATCTGAAAAATAATGTAATGGAGTCAATCGCTGTTGGATAAACCAAACAGGCAGAATTTTTGTAGCGAAATTCAAAGAAAAGGAATAGTTCCTCAAGGTTATACAAATTTTGCCGAACACTTTCTAGACTATGGTCATACTTTTCCAAATGCAGACAATTTAACTATATAACATAAAGCTTTGCGAATGACAAAAAACGAAATATTTTAGAATCCATAGAAGTTTATAAACACAATAAACAAATCACCGTCAATACGTTAAATGATGAGATAGATTTGAAGATTTCACCACTCTCTGGAACTCTATGAATAAGAAGAATACACCGTGTCGTAGGACCTTCTTGAAAGAAGAAGAAAAATACAAATTCTACTTCTTTAAAATAATCCCAATTTCGTTATTCATGTGCTTGAAAAAGTAATAAAAATACGAACTATGCTCTCAAATTGATAACGTAGTGATAAAAAGCAGAGTATTTTTCTTTAAATACTATGCATTATCAAGAAGTAATAGACGAATCTATCCGATACAGTAAGTGAAATGAATAAAGTATTAAATATAAGAATTGATAAATATTGAAAAATTAATAAAATATGAAATACATGAGATTAATAAATGTGAAAAACATAGAGAAAGCGAAATAAATTACAGTTAGCAGTTAATAAATACAGAATTGTTGTGAATAAAACATTTTTACTTGAACAGTTGTTTAAATTATACGAATAGTTCGAAAAACGTTTTGAAATGTTGAGCGATTTGTTAGTCCATTCTATCATTTATGAAGAAAGCGATCATTCATTTGAGCTGGTTACATTAATTCTGAAATACAGCACGATAGTCTTACTGAAAGCTTTATACGTTCGAAATGAAGAAGTAGGTATAATTGATAATGAAAGAACAGCCACTGTGGAACCATTCATTTTTAAAACACTTAAATGCACCTCCAGAACATTGGAACCGAACAGTGAAATTATAGACGATTATAAACAAACTGTTAAGCCACTTATAATAATATTTAGGTACTTAAAGCAATAAATCCTTTGGAGCGAACAAAGTAAATGATTTAATGTGTTTCGTTTCCAACATCTCTATTTACGTATCTCTTTCAAACGAGTCAGTATAAACAAAGTAAAGTAGATTATCAAGACCGAACATAAATATTTCCTAAATCGGAATTAAAAATTGGTATAAATCTAGTGGCGGTCGGATTCAGACTTCGGGATTACCGTCATTTGTTTTATTTAATGTAGTTGTTGGATGCATAAATGAAAATTACGATTGAACTTTAAGGATGAAAAAATTTCATTTCGAATGAATTATAAGAGAGAAAAAGCATACAAAAAATAATTTATTTTATGAGAAATTATATTTTCTGGTGAGAAGGGTAGCTTTATAGAAATAAAGAGGGATTTTATTACACTGAAGCTAATAGTTCGATTAACATCTTGTAAACATATCTTCATTGAAAATCACCTACCCCCTTACCTAGTTCATATATTTATAGATGTTTTTTATGTCAAAGAAAATGAAGATAGGTTTATTGAATTAAATAGTAATCATGAGTATTCAACAAGGAAAAGTGATGTGCTACTTATTGTTAAACATAAAACAGTTAAATTTGAGTACTACCCACTCTATTAAGTATTAGAGAATAAGATTCTTCAACAATTTATCGCCGAATTTGAAAGTAATATCCATCTTTCCTAAATTGCCACTCTCTAGTTGTAGATTAAATTAACGCAAAATCTGGAAAATATCCACTAACTCTAGGTGTTCCTCAAGGCTTAGTGTTGGGACCTTTACTTTTCGTGCTGTTCATCAATGAAATTCCTGATCATATTACCGCTGCTTCAATCATTCTTGCTGACGACACATCCTTCGCAATTACTCAGCAATTAATTCAGGATTTCTCGGAATGGATAATAATATATGCATAAAACTAAATTTGTTAATTTCCTATTCCGTTTAGATATTCCTCCGATTTTTGAAATGCAGAATCGCCAAATAAAATCAGCTGGTAGTGTGAGATTCTTGGATATTTATATCGATAGGTACTTGAGGTGCTAGTGCCAAGTAGATGAACTTGGCAAATAGTTGAATAAGTCTTTGTTTGCTATTATTCGCCTCAAGACCATTTTACCGCGGGAGAGCCTTCTTACAGTTAATTACGCTCTTGTATTGTCTCACATGAATTATAATTTGTTTATTATTAATAACAATATTAGTAATAAATATTGTTATTACTATTTCTTTCTTTCAAAATATCTATCGCAAGATTCAGCCCATATAATGACTGAGTATGATGAGAAAATGAATTCGTTGAGGCAAATTATTTATCCAAAATTGAAGCTAATTCATCAGAAGAATGCACCGAAACCGCCGAGAAAAAACCAATTAAAGAGTACACTACACGTAATATTTTACGCCATTACCGGGTTTGAAGTTTGACAGGCCTTTTCATCACCTATAACAATATCGAAGTGTGTGGACTATAATTAAAGTTGAAACGATGATCTCATAATTGAACGAACCGAACTTAATTGGAAAATGTCGAGTTGTTAAAAACAAATTTACCGACGGACTTATTCGAAAAAATGGAGCACCTTTCGAATTTTTACCTCCGACTGCATTCCTGTCGAATCAAAGTAAAATTCTCCGTCAATTAAATCTCGATTTCTGAAAAATTCGATAAATAATTTACTTGCTCATCAGTTATAATGAGCCAACAACTTTCCAGACGTAAAATCATTCCTACAATTAAAAGTAACTCAAGAAGTTCAGGTTCATGCAATAATGATGTCACCAATAATTAATTGATATGTTTTTCAAACAGGGTTAACAGAAATATTGCACGGTTAACCTTCCAACCACCTATCTTTTCCTTCAATACTATGTCTTTTATATTTATTTTTGAACGTTTTTCTGAAAAACTATATCTTTTTATCAAACACTGCTGTGTCTGCTTGTTACATTCAACTTCTCACTCCTTCAGTTCATTTCAACTCCTGCAAAATTTGTAGTTGAACAAGTATTAATCGGTGTAATTAATAATATGAAACACTTCACCAAATTCTACGAAAACATTTAAGTCACTCGACATACGTTTTGAGCACCCACCACATTGCCAAGAGATAAAATACTCCTCAATTCTTTCAATGACTTGGCAGACACAAAATATGTCTGAAGTAAATAATTTCTGTGTACAAATTTTGAGATAATTCAAATTATATTGGAAAGTCTACCAATGCGATGGCTTTCGTCCCAGAAGTTTTTGACAGGAGTCATCATTGATACGTATTGATGACTGTCAAGCCTTAAATATGATTCCAGTGAGCTCCAAAAAGATTGAGGTTACATCTCGAGTCTGATAGCAATGTCTTTAGAGTGTTATGTCATTTATTTTCTCTTCACAGGAACTTTCACTCCTCTCTACTAAGATGTTACTTATATATGAGGTCTATAATTCTCTATATTATTCCCTTTATTAACACCAGGATCTGGGTTTAGTGGTATTCCTCAGTTGAGATCATATTTACCTCTTACTTCATTTCCAGGATGAAGCTGTAGCAGTTTGGCACTTTTTTATGCTCAAAAGTTGTAGCTTTGGTGCTACTTATTGATATACTTATCGCCATGGTGGTTGGACTCTAATTGTAGATACTTAATAGCAACATACCCTGGTATGAACTTAAAGAGTCTCTTATATCAGCAGCACCATGTTTTTTTGTCTCTCAATTGTATCTAATGTGTACTGTCTTTGAGTTCTGCTGAAACACATACTTGACATCTTCCTGTAATCTGCAGAATGATTTCGATGATTGAAATCAACACTTGCACCTAGCATTCAACACTGACATGTGTTTGGTTATATATTGAAAAATGTTGTAAGTTGAAATATCTTTTTGATTTCCACCCCAAGACCTCGAAACCTCCTGAAGATGAACTACACATGTACCAAGCTCTGCATGCAATAACCCTTTTGAGATGCCGGGCATCTCTATACCTGAGATGCCTGCTCCAGAACCTTCTTTGCTATCTAAACTGCAGATAATAGAAAACTAGAGATTCTCATTAAGTTCCAGTTACTTGTAGAGATGTTCATTAATTCCCAGTTCCCTGATGTATTTCAGTAGATTCTTCAGAATTCCTCCTTTCATTTTGCAATGATTGGTATTGTCTGATGGTACCCACTTGCAATTATCTCTGAACACTTACTGGAGTTTCCAGTACTTTGGGATGTTGTCGGAGTGCTCCTCCATCAGCATTTCGAGTTGCTACCTCACTAAATGCAGTAATTCCAGCTCTTATGACCATAAATTCAGTTCTTTTGTGGTCAATAGTTCGATAATATAATCAGTAGTTCTCTGAAATTCTCCCGCAAGTGTAGCAATTTATGGAGAAGTAGAACTGAATTGCTACACTGCCGTGACTTCCTTTTGACTCAAACAAAACGAATATTCATTATTGTCTGATTTTAATTATTAATTATGTCCTTTCAAATTATTGGAGACGTTGGAACTATAGACAACTTTCTGCATTACGTTTATTCAGAGAGGATTTGTTCAAATCTTCTAATTGATTATTATTCAAGATACCTATAGCTTTCAAATTATCGTTCTTTCTGTCGAAAGTCGGAAGAATGTAAAGATTCCACTTGAAAATTGACCGAGTCTCAATGCGACAGTCCTACAATCTACCAACAATAATACTGATTGGGATTTATTACATCATAACTTCTAATGTGTTACGAGCGACTTGTTAGCTTCTTATTTATCACATTTTATTCACGGAATTATGTGACACATCGAACAATCTATGAGGATATTGGGAGTTATTCTTTGATATTGATCGGGAGCTAACGGTAGACGGTATGGCAAACAATATCCGTACCATACTCCCTACATACCTATCGATGGCCACTTTATTCCCGTATAATGCCATAGATCCTGTTTCAATTTATACTTCAGCATTGCTCCAGCTATCGTAAATATCTATACACCATAGAAACTCGAGTGTTTCTTTTTTATTGCCGGCAATTGGCAATACTTCAAGCGGGATCTATCTCCAGATAAGTTCATGAGATATTACGAACCTGGCGACGTGTGATATTTGCATTCTTTTAAGAATCAACTGGAAAATATGTTGGCGTCGTTCAATAATATCTATCTCGAATTTTTTTTTGCAGTACGAGGTAATCTATCGGTATAAAAGAAAATGTGTTCGAGTTATCTTACTCCGATCTATCTAATAAACCATCCAAGTTGTTCAGTGAATGATTTTTCTTCTTTTCCTCATTTTTCTTTCACGGTTTGGTTCATTCAGCAAATATATTGAGATTATTTACTCTGGTGTAATGAGCAGGTCTTTCGTTTCATATCCCATCCTATTTACTTTGTTTGATGATACGAGGGTTGGGTAAAAAGTTTCTGGTCTTACCAAGAGATGGCGCTCTTAGATTTACTTTACGAACGGCATCCCACAGTACCATTCCCACTAAACTTGTATGTCAAGTTTCAGTCGAATCGCTATGTTAGTTTACGTTTGTGAGTACATTGTGCTAGATGCTTCCGTTGTTTTCGTGAAAATGGAAACATTGGAGAAACGTGCTGTTATCAAATACTTCTATTTGAAAGGTTTTACACCGAAACAAATAGAAGAAAAGATGGATTCCACACTAGGAGGCTCCTTCGCATCATATTCAACTATTAAGCAGTGGGTTTCTGAATTAAAAATGGGTCGTGTGAGCACCCCAAACGCTTTTTCCGCTAGAATCTGCTACTTAAGGCTTAGCTCTGGGTTTGCAAATATATCCATCAGATCGACAAAAAATTTATGAATCAGTAAAAGCTCAAGAAATATTCAAGATGCTATCACAACTCTGATACTTAGCTGGAAAGATCCAGCTTATCCAGACTGAAGTCTTCTACAGCAAATCTCACTAGTTCTCCTTTCACTATGTTCCACTGATATGGAAGGTTCTTATGAGTTTACGATACACCTTCCTACATCTGTTGAAAAACTGTTGAATTGAGCTACCTTTATGTTCTTTCGTGTAACTATCAAGTCTAAAATCTCACCAACTCAAAATACGTGAACTTGGACTTATTTCCTTCAAGCTAAATTCATAGGGAAATGGGTAAATACCACCAAAGAACCTGAAGATCTTTTCGGAGTTACTATATAATGGAAGGAATCAGATCCAGAAGACTTCAATGGGCAGGCCACAGGATAAGACTATCAGAAGACAGCTTATGAATGGGAACGCAACTGCTTTCGGAAGATAAGGGTCTTCTTCTAGCACCAACTGGAAAAAGCCCCCTTGGACGACCTCAGTTTCAATGGAGAAATAAGATAGCAAAAGATCTGAATGGGGGTCGATAACTGGAAAGAGGTCTCGATGGAAAGAAAAAGGTGGAGATTATTGTCGATTGAGCTTAAACCCACACAGGGTTGTGACACCTGAGGAGAGATAGATAGAGAATTTTTATAGGGAAGATTCTCTTTTCTTGACGAGGTTCTTTCACTGATTTCTTCATTTATTACTTTACGATACACCCCTGAACATCTGGTAAAAAAACTGTTATATTGAGCTATCTTCATGTTCGTTTCTGGAACTGTCAAGTCTAAAAACTTACCACATTAAAATACGTGAACGTGGACTACATCTATTCTCTTCAAGCGCAATTCATAGGGAAATTTTCGGAATGACACACAATGAGGAGATGAGGAACATGAGGATGAAAACCAACAAAGAACTTCAATATCTTTTCGGGGTCACTATATAATGAAAGGAAATAAATCCAGAAGACTCCAATGGGCAGGCCACATGATAAGACTCTCAAAAGACAACTTATAAATGCTTATAGGAAGGCAACTGCTTTTGGAATACAAGGGTCTTCTTCCAGCACCAACTGGAGAAAGCCCCCTGAGACGTCCTCAACGTCGATGGAGAGATAAGATAGCAAAAGATCTGAATGTTATGGAAGTTGATAACTTGAAGGAGGTCTCCATGAACAGAAAAAGATGGAGATATATTGTCGATTGAGCTTAAACCCACCCAGGATTGTGACACCACGGTGAGAGAGACAGAGGAAGAAACAGAGAGACGGAGAATATTTATAGGGAAACTGTCAAACGAAAATATGGAAGCGTAGAAATACCTCTACATATAACTTGTATAACAAATGTAATAAAAGTTGAACAAACTACTCCTCTTGTGTAATAATATAAACAAGACGAATATAAAAATTCCATCTAAAACTGAAACCACATCCGGAATAACATTCTAAGAACTTTCTACACACAATTGAGTGTATAATGAAGTTCAAATAATGTTTTGATTTTTACTATGTAAATTATGTATGCTGATTATCATCCACAATGAATATTATCTAGCAGTTCTAGCACACTTATGTTTGACTATTACCGAATCAAATTTGAATAAATGCTAATGCATTTATCTGATTATATCTGAAAGAAATGTGGAAAGAAGCTTATTAAACGCTGGCGCAGCGTGAGTCACTGACAAACAGGGCACACTACTTGGATAAATTGAATTAGAAAACGTTTACGCATATCCCACCGAAAATTTAATGAAAGAAGCCTGCTAAGATTTTTATTTCATTCGATTTATCACCCACGAGGTGAGGTGGGCTAGTAAATGGATCAAATCATTCATGAAACGTTATCAACGATTAATTTAACAGTTATCATGCTAGTCGCATGGGGAGAATATATAATTGAATATATCCTCGTATCATCATGACTATTTTTGAATGGAGTCATTAATTATCGAAACCATGGAAAGTATGATTCTTCTGTGTATGATGATAATAATAATAATGCAATCATTCCCAAGAGATATACATCTAATTACAGGGGAAAAATAACAAAGTGTATACAAATAATAATAAATAAGAAAAAATGAAAGATAAAACAAAAATAAACAGATTATGAGCGAATATATACAACAAAAAAAATTGAAATGAATTGAAATAGAAATGAACAATAACCAAATGGAACATATTAAAAAAAAATAAAATCTATTACAAAGTTACACGTAGTCAACAGAAATTAATGAGATGTAGTTGATGAAGTCAACAAAAATGAAATTAAAGTCAATTAGAATAATGATATAAAAGAACCAACTGAAACAAAGTAGAATTAAAATATTATTTATCGCACAGTCATATCTTGTGTGACAATAACAAACATTATTAGATAAGTATAATGTATAAGATTCTCATGTCACAGTGTTTCCATATTCCTCCGAAACTGCTCAACCCATTTTGATATCACCCTATAGTGATAGGAATGTCTACCTCAAAACAATTGTTTTAGTTGTCGAGTAAAATTTTTCACACATAATACATCATCAAATGTTTCATCATTTCTGAATGCCACAAAAATACATACAACTCACTAATTTTCACCCTTCTACCACCAGTCTTGAAAATGAGCTCACGCTCGAAACATGTTGACAAATTCATATTGGTAAATATAATCGTGAAACATTAACCCAAGAGTTTAATTTAATTCAATATTCAACAACAATTACAAATTCTTGTCAAAATGAGTAAGTTTATTCTCTTTACTTTTTAGTTGCGTGTTACACCTTTTATATTAGGATTTGTCTCCATCCGGGATAAGATTTTGAATATTAAAATATGAAATTCGTCAATGAAAATTCATAATCATTGGAAGAAACATTTAACACGACTAGAGTTCGTTCTGACAAAGTAGTAAAGAAACAAAGATAATAAGCCGCCTGGCGTCGTAGATGACAGACTGTTTCGACTGGAAATGAAAATAAAGTGATGACTCAAAACTGACACTCGTGACAAGGTGAGAGCGATAATATTTTCCTCTTCGAATTATATGAATGTATAAACCAAAAGCGTGTGATATTTACCAATATTATGATTATAAGATTGTTGAAAACAATAAATTAAAATTAACACACTTGGCTTAAGTATCATTGAATATATTAAAAACTCTACATATGTTTCGGTTGGTTAACCCATTATCAAGAGTATACAATATTTCAGTAACATTATATACTTTTGATAAAGAGTTAACTACCCGAAACATATGTAGAGCTTCTAATATATTTAGTGAAACTTAAGCCATTTATTATAATATTGTATGCATTTCGTTACGTTAATTGAAATCATACTGTTAAATTTGGTATATGGTTTGGAAGCTGCACGTAATTTAAGTAACCTTTTTTAGTTTACGTAGATATTAACGCTTTGGTGGTTGGAATTTGACTCTTATTATCAGAAAGATTAAACACAAAGTTAGCAGTCCTGTCTGGTTGACATCCGTCTTTTATCACTGAGCACAACACTTGTTATGTGCATTTCTAGGAAGGTAGTTCTCGATCTTGGAGGGTCTTTTTGCCCTTCAGAATTTCGAAAAATTCGAACTCTTGATTCTAACACACGAACATAAGTTAGATGGGTCAGTAAGTCAAAAATTCAGATATTTTGATAATATTGGGCTTTTTCGTAATTATACGAGTATGTGTTAAATACGAGATTTTAAACGAAACAGTCGAAAAATATATAATACAAATCTACCTATCTTCTTCTTGAAACAAGAAATGTCAATTTTGCATAGTTTCTCTTATAAGACGATCACAAACTGTATGTGGAAATATAGGAAGAAGTTACAGTTTACTCATTTATACAAGCATTTAATTAACCCAAGCCATATACTTTTCTCCATGTTGATAAATCATTCCATAAATAAACTTATTGCTTTCTGCTTTCAAACGATCTTATAATATATTCATGAGTTTCAAATCAACGTATATAATATATACATGAATAGCGAGCATCTTTGAGAATAATACTGGCATATTAACTTCCTGTAAATAACATTTAATTCCAACGAGATTTTGTATAACATTTATGATGAACGCAATTAATGATTTTAAGAATTTAAACCGAAAAATTAGATGAGTTTTTGCAATCGTATAAGAACCACAGGAGAAATGGTACTTACTTCCAGTGATATGTCGTAGCATATGAAAAAGTCGATTATTTTAGTTTGTGAAATCCAATAGTAGGTTCTATTTACTCACCCAACTTACCTTATAAGAAGCATCCTACAGTGAACGCTAAAACTGAAATTACTTTTTTCTGGACATAATTCCATTCGTTTTACGCAATGGCAAATATTTCAATAATTCCTCAACATATATAAGACTATTTACTGTCCTAATCTGTAGCAAGTTGGAGTATTGCGGCATCATCTGACATCCTATTTACACTTGCCATCAACGCCATCTTGAGGCCATTCAGAGAAGGTTCTCGAAATTTTGAAATTCTTAGTTTGGAGGGAAAATAAAGTTTATCCACAAAGAGGAGTCAATTATGACGAATTATTGAATCGATTCAGTTTAATCTCATTGCAGGACAGTAGAGAAACTTTATCACTGAAAGATTTGTACAAATTACTGCACAATAGTATTGATTGTTTTCCTGTCTTATTCGCTTTGAAATTTCGTGTTCCTTGAAAAAATTAGATTGAGTTTTTTAATATTTCATTCGATGAAAGTTTTTAGTTCTTATTACTCTTTCAGTTTCATCATAGATTAGATTGAGCTCTTTGTTATATTTCTGTCCATTTTATTTATTTAGTTATTTAGTTATTATTCAACATAATGTTATTATTTTGTGTAATTGAGTGTCATATCTGTTGAGAATGAAGAACTTATTATTTACTAACGATAATAATAACTGTAATAGTAGAACTTTATTAGTACTCCATTACAAAATTGATAGATACATGGCGCTGCTTACATTTTTGAACATACTTTATTCAAATTGCATTGAATAAAGTATAACCTTCACAAACTATAGAGTACTAAGAGATGGAACACAAGCTAGCTGATTAATCTGACCGAAATAAAAAAAAATTTCCAACAATTTTCTTTATAATAAGGAAAATAATAATATGAATTGAAATAAATAAGACAATTAGGCTGGATCAGTGTAGAATACATATGAATCACATAATCAATATGAAAAAAATTAAAAACCACACAAAAAAAAGAAAACTACCTAAGAAACAAACTCAATTATTTCCCTTCAGAAGAAATTCTTCACATTTTTCTTTGAAAGCTTTCGCTTTGTAACTGTGGCATTCATTCTGGATACTATTCATTAAATTAACAATTGTATAGAAGAAAAAACGTTCAAATAGGGTTATATAAAAGCGAGGAACACCCAACTTATGTATGAACCTTACAGTGAGACCATGGATGTCTGAGCGAAACCTGATTATACGATGTGTATAAGATGGCTTTTTAGTTACCAAGATTTTATGATATAAACACAACATATGTAACGATTTATGTATAACGTTATACATTCGTGATGAGCTCGTTTCTTACTTGATAATGTATTTTGTCTCAACGCATTTTTCTTCATATTGTTGGCATTTTGTCCCACAAGAACGCTCATGACCTTGTAAACAGCCAAGGTCACGAGATCGAAGATCTCGTCCCCCAATACGGTTAGTTTACGTGGAAGTTACGAACGTCACTTAATCCTTGCAGGAAACTATGTTTGTTTGTTCCATCTTCATATAACAAATATTCAATAATAAGAAAATAAATAAAAACAAGAGCCAATTAAACACTTCAGTCGGTAGACTTAACAGTGCAACATCAAAACGGGCATTACAACTGAGCCTGCCATAAATATTGATAATAATCATTAATATCTCTCAATTTTATCTGGTTTAATTGGATTATATCTGCCATTCTTCACGAATGGTTTTTATTCCGTTAATTCGGCCAAGGATTTCTCGTACGAGTCATAAGAATTAAGAAGCCAGTACGAGCGACAAGCAGCTGATGTAACTCACGGGGACAGGTAATGCACGAGCAGAGTCTGAATTTCAAGTCGGTATTACAACCATCTTACGTCTAAGTTGCTGGCGCCAAGACAGAAAGCATTCACGACAACTCACGTTAATGGTAGTCGCTTATTTCTCAACTGCTGTTATTTTTATACTTGATACGGTGTTTAATCGTTTTATTTGTTTTTCATTCAATTATCGAAAACGGTTTTGTAAGATTCAATTTCCACTTGGAGTTGTAATCGCGAGAAGTGATTTTTTCTCGGGATGAACGGTGAAAATGTACGTTATTTTCTCTTGTGGATGTGGTAGAAGCGCAAAACTATTCATTTAGGAATAAATTCTATAGAGTCTCCTCCGAGAACATAAATGATAGTGTAGTCCTGTCATTATGATAATTGGGACTCGTATAAAGTTGTGAAAATACCACTGAAATCCACTGAACAATATGAATATTTCATATGCAGTTACGATATTTCAAACAAACAATTTTAATTGTTTGATTCCAAACAGAATCCTAAAAGGTTTCAGAATTTAAGCCATAAATTTTCGGGAAAATTCGTGAATTTTCTCTTTCACAATACTGACTCACTGAACTATGAAGTCTGAACTATGATACTGACTTACGAAGTCATTTAAGTAATTCAGTTCTACAAGAAGAGAAAATATAAGCTCATAAGTTTTTGATAATTTTTACGCCATTTCATGTACTGAAGTATGTGTGAAGTCATGTGTTGAAGATCTTGACCCAATTAAGCCTTTAAAGAGAGGAAAATATAGACATTTACGTGATGGATGATATTCAGAAGAGTGTTCCTTGTTTTCAGCTTCGGGATACGTTATCACAAGAAACGTTCTTGACATAATAAGTTCCTTATTTTCAACATGTATACTATCCAAATACCGAAGATAATACAAATTGAATTGTTCACTTCGATCCTAAATTCAGAAAATCGTATCGACATAAACCATAAGAATTCACAAAAACTTATCAACGTTTTAAATAATGCCATTTCATGTAATGAAGTCGTAAAGATCTCGAATGTACTCACCATTTCTCGAATAAAAATAGAACGGTCAAATTCCCAATAATTTCAAAGTATAGGCTTTGTAGCTTACTGAAAATTGAGAAAATACATGCATTCTGTTTATATTTTCTGAGATACATAAGCGAAACAAAAAAGTTTTTCATCAAATTTTTAGTATACGAGGAATTTCATTGTCATTCTTCTGAAAATGCAAGGAAATTGATTGTTGGAGTGAATTTAGAGCTTTATTTGAAAATTTTAGACAAATTATTGGTGCCAAAACTGAACAACTGCATTGGCCTTTGAACTTCAGAAATCTTCAAAAAGTAGCTACAAAAACTAGTATCCCTCACAGTGTCCTAATCTAATTCTTCTGGAGTTAAATATTATTTGAAATATAGAATAATAAACCAACATGTTGGATGTAATTCAAAGACAAGATCATTTCTAAAATGAAGCCTTTACTTGATAATTATTGTCAGTGGAAGCTATGTTACGTTTGGATTATTTTGCAATTCCTAAATTTTCCTTTTGAGTTATTGAAAATATATTTTGGGTGCAAATTTCACTATGTAGTTCATCCAATAACTAAATATATTCATTTTCGGAAACCCCTTGTATCTTTACACTTTCTACCGAAGAATATTTTCAATGATACATAACAGTGATTATTTTCCTAGGAATAAATGATGGAGTAGATAATTACAAATTCTAATTATCGATGATTATAGATTTGAAATGGTTTCAACAAAATTTATAATGATCGTCTTCAGTGTGATATAACGATAGAGCGGTTGGTCAAAAATCTCCCCAGGTAAAACTTTGTAGCTAATTTCTATTACAATAAATCTTCCATTTCGCTATTTCGTGGTCAAGGCAACGTACGTCGAACGATATACACCATATCCGTTCACCTACGCCTGCACCTAACGAAGACATCGAGGTTATAGGTCACCAAACGCCCTGTTAGCACCTGAGGCTCTGAAGAAGTTCATATGTGAGCACGTTCTATCTTTGCCTTCACTAATTTACTATTTCCATTGTGGTTGCCTACGTTTGAATTATGCTTTATCTTCGTAATAGTCGACTTGATCTATTAGGTTCTCGCAGCTAGTGTTAATGTTCCAGGTGATATATTATTATTACTTTGTTTTCGTGAAATTGAGTACATTAATTTGTTCGTTTGTTGCTGGTGGATTTTAGGGCATCGTACCATGGATGAAAAATTCCTTATACGGGGTTGGCACGATAAGCAATCGAACTAAGCTCTGAGATGACCAGTTGTCAAATCCTCCTTGTAGAAGCTTCTTTCAAATCATTAATCGATTAGGCCGATACTTGAAGAAAATTTGAATACATAATTTAAATGAAACTAAGTAGTTTTTTGATTTTCATAGAGGCTTCATCAGAGGTAGATGATGAACTGTTGTGAAATAACTGAATTTCTTACTGAATTTATTTTCAGATAGAAATTTAGTCGTGTTCTGGTTATCCTCTGGCCAAAATTTGACTACAATTAATATTTTTGGATTCAAAATTTGTTATGGTACTCTTGTTGAAGAATAGATTTACCTCTTGTTCATCTTCCCATTATTGAATTCTCATGCTTTAGAGCTAGTTGTAACTAATACTTTGAGTTTATGAGTGACTATACAAATGAAAATAATTTGAAATTTCTATTTCTTTTTTTCTTTAATATTCAAAACGACCGTAAAGAATATAATCATCAAAGGCCAAAATTTAAGCTACAATTCGAATGCACAGAATTTTACCATTTCCAACGTGTTCGTCATGGTAAAATTGGCAGAAAACATACGGGGTTGGTCCGAGAAGTAATCGAACCTTACGGTGCTTTCTTTCACTGTTTGTATATTCGATTTCCAAACTCTAAAATGAACAGTGAAATAACTAAAACTTTCTAGCTGAATTTATTTTCAAATCAAATTGAAATCAGTTTGTCCAGTGGTCAAAATTTGATCACAATTCCTTCGATTTTCAGTTTGAACTTTATAAGGATCCTTTTGTCGAAGAATAGATTTACCTCTTGTTCATCCTCCCATTATCATATTTCTTATGCTTTAAGACAATTTGAATGCGAAGAATGTTTCCAATTTCAGGGGCTAAGAGTAAGAGACAAAGGAGTTTTTCTTGGGACTGCTCCGATGGAGAGAATTGAGGCAATTCTCATCCTACAAAATGCAGAATTTAATTGAGCCATCTTCTGATGAACTTAGATTACCTAAATCGGAAGAATTTCTAAAAAATCATCGAAAATTCATCTGTTTGATTCATCAATCAACGAGAGCAAACTGTTTGCTGTACGCAAAGACACCTTTAATAAATACTGAAGGGCAGTTGAACACTTACCAAGAGAAAGGAAGCGGATTATGCAAATGATGACCAAATCCAGAAACTCAACCATTCGACCACTTGGGGTGTTGAAAATGAAGCAGTAAGAGATCTAGAAACATCTATTGTGGGTCCTGGACAAGTCTTATAAATGAAAAAAAGACAAATAAAATTCAATACACACAACAACTGCAACCTGCTGACCATGATAAGTGAATGATAAACATCTTATAATTCATAAATTCTTCGATTGTTGAAATCTCATATTTCAGTTCGAAGAGTCCATATGTTATCGTCCAAAAACAAAAGTATTCTCAACGTGCCACCCTTTTTCTGTCTATCAGGCAAAAGAAGATGACAGCGATGTAGCCAAAAGTGGTATCAAACAGCCAGTGTTAGTGGTTATGCAGTTCTTGAAAAAGTCGAATTACTCCATTAGATAACTCCTGATTATGACTCTCACGTTCTGAGGATTTTAATTGGCCGCCTAGATGGTGTGATTCAACACCAATTGATTTCTTGTAATAATATTTAAAGTCGAAGGATCGTTAACAAGCCTACAATTGCATATGAATTGTAGAAGAAAATTGAAAGGTGTATAAACAGAATTGAGTTATATTCTAACAGAATGGTCCTTATAAATACTGAGAAAAGAGGTAAAATATGTCAACGAAGCCGATGAGTTCATTTGCTCGATATGTTATTCTATGAATGGCTCTCTTTTACGTAGTTTAGTCTAAAATATCGCATTAATTTTGAGAAACTGCTCATAAATATAACATGGAAGTTTGGAGTGAAATTGAGAAGAAGGTATAATAATATTGAATTTTATTTGCAAAAAAAATATACATTATACATTATTATTAAAAAAGATAAGAGATTTCAGATACACTCTTCCACTTTACCTATCACAAACCAAAGACAGAAAGTAATAGTAACAATAACCTGCTTATTGTTACAGACAGCAAGCAATACCAACAGGAAAAAATCAATCATTCAGAGAAACCCATTTTAAATAGAAATACGTTCCAAGCAAAAATATGAGAAAAAAAACCCTAATGGCAGTAAGACAATTTTATCAACTGAGTCTTCCTTAAAATAACGTTTTCTATGTACCATTGGAAAGGTATAAACCGCGAATCTGGAATCTAACAGTTTAAAGAAACAGTTTTGAACGTATTTGTAGCAGAATGATCGAAGCTACGTTCAAATTTTGTCGTGGAGTGCCTAGGGGTGTTATAATGGCCTTATATCTTGAATTCACATTATGTACAGCCTGTCTCGTTTCTAATAGCTCAAATAGGTGATTTAGTTTCTTGCTCATAAGGAGCTTATAAAGGAAAATTACGTATAAAGATTACGTCTTCTGCGTAACTCACCAAAACTCACCAAATTCAACTAACCAAACTTCTCTCGGTAGGGTGTTATATGACGTTCAAGAGAAAAGTTGCATACAAAGCGGTTGCAAATGTTATATATCGAATCATAATGATCATGATTTGAAGACAAAATATTCACTTGTCCAAAAAATATTTGTTTTAGTCTCTAGGACGAAAACTTCTCGGACCGTCCTCGTAATATCCTCTCTACATCGGTTCGAAGTTTATCTGAATACGCATAGATAATTTCGAAGTGCTCTCTGTGGTGCTTTCCATTTTGACGTGTGATAAACTGAAAACGTTTGTAGATCATTTGAGCAAATGAGAGGACAAGCACGGTTCAGCGTTAGATATAAATTATATGTTTTTAATGTTGAAAGATCGCACGCACTTTGTGGTAAGTTGATTTATCGTGTAAAATGATCATTTTGTGAATTTAATGTGATTACATTAATCTGAACGTAGCGTGAGATCGTATAATAGCCCGAATGTAAATTACTTATTCTACGGAGACACTATTATTGATCGTTAGATATTGGTTAACTATGACTATCTGACATCGATGTACAGTTATTTCTAATTCATTTTCTACGTGGTTCGTTGTGGAATTTCTTCACTAGGACGTTATGAGAATTAAATGATATAGATAGGTTTCGGTTAACACTAAGTGAAACATTTTGATTAATTAAAACAAGCATACGAATTTATTAAATACGTGTTTGGCTTGCATATCTTTAAAATGAATTGAAAATACAATGGGATATGTATTACGAAATAAAATACTGAGGAATATTCAGAAGTCGCTTGGTATTTTCGGAAGTTTTTAGAGACCTGAAGATAGAAACTTTTGAGTAGACTATAACCTAGTATGCCAAAAGAATCAAGAAAAGCTCCATCAACATATTAACATCGAAGCATATCAATTGTTAGACAACAAGAATATTAGAGAAACCTCAAAAGAACAAAACCGTTTGAGTCATTCAGAACAGAGCGACTGGCACAAACAGTTTCAGTGTTCTCTAATATAGGGATAGAATGTCAGGACCGCTGATATAATTTAAATGAGTGACTATGCAGATGAAAAGAATTTCAAATTTCATTCCTTTTTTCTTTAACACTCAAAACGACCGAAAAGAATATAATTATTAAAGCACGTAGACAAAATTCAATCTACAATTCGAATGCACAGAATGTTACGATTTTCAATGTTTTCATCGAAGTGAAATTGGCTGAAAAGATACGGAGTTTGTCCGAGAAGTAATCGAACTAGACGTTGCTTCTTTTCACTGCGTCTGTTTACCTCAGTTTAAGTTAGAACGTAACCAATTAGGTGAAAATGAAATTGCTTCTCCGGAAATGGTGTTCTGTGACCAGATTTTACTGATAAGAATGCTTAGGTGATAACGAAAATAATATTTATTTAGAAATAGCTATTCAAAATTCATATCTACATTTACGCTCAAAATATATCATTGACAATTGTTTGTTTAAAACGCTAATTTACGCTTAAATACTTCGAGGTCACTAACTGTTTCAATGGTGGTTGGCAATACATTAAATGAATTGAATCCTTCATAAAATATACTACTTCTAGATTTAAAACGCTTATAAACTTGCATATAGAAATTGTCGTCTGAGATTGAATTCTCGCTTAACTTTTGGTGAAACATAATTGAATATTCAAATAAATTAAACTCTTGGCTTAATGTTTCACGATTTATTTAACAATATGATTAGTCAACAAGTTTCGAGCGTTAGCTCATTGTCAAGACTGAAAATGTCTAAAGACTGAAATTCAGTCTTGAAAATGAGCTAACGCTCGAAACATGTTGACTATTCATATTGTTAAATAAATCGTGAAACATTAAGCCAAGAGTTTAATTTATTTTAATAGAAATTGTCGTCATTTCTTATATTACAACTGTGCACATTACTGACAATTTTATTTTATTTTTATTTTTTATTACTCTATATGGGAACAATTTGTTTCTAATTTTAAATATAAATACATATGTGGCATAAAGAATTCTCTGTTTAACTGACATGAGTTCTAAGCAATTCAACATTCTTTCGATTGGAATAGGTATATCTATTATATTTCAAAATTATTCTCAACTTTATTCTGTAATTTTTGTAGCTCCTGAGTTTTGTCATCTAACATCACGCCTAAATATTTAACAACTTTTTCCTATTCTTTATATAGTTTATATAGTTTTCAATTTTAATAGATATATTTTCGTTACTATTTGCCCTTAGAATTTTCACTGTAATAACGATTTAACTGAGTAACATTGTATAATATTGATAATGGGTTAACCACCCGAAACATATGTAGAGTTTTCTACATATTTAGTGAAACTTTAACCAAGTGTGTTAATTTTAATTTATTATTTTTATTATGAGGTTTCACCAAGAGATAAAGTACACCTCCGTGTCATTTATTGAAGATGTGAAATGTCAAAACATATGTCAGACGTGAAAATTTGGAATTTTATGGTTCATTTTCTATATCTTCGTGAATTTGCCCATTGGTAATAAAGTAAACGGGCATATTGAAGCAGACAATGCAGATTTTCTTTTCCGTAAAACCCCATGTAAGACTGTTGGAATACCAATGCCTCGCTGACAGTCACGTGAGTTATCGAATACGATGGATCGGTTTATGACCCGGCAATCTGCTTGCTGATCTAGAAGATGGTTGTAGCAATTTAGAGGATCGAAGAACAAGGTCCGAATTTGTTATTGAAATCAGAGAGTTGTGCATAGAATCAGATAAGATCGAACAACGTCTGTAACGATTTCTACATGAGTTTGAACCCGAATAAATAGTGAGTAAGAGCTCAAGATCACCTTAAATGTCCGCATAATTATTAGGGGTCTTTGGAAAAGCTTCTATTAGTTTAAAGGTCACAATTGTTTCTCCTACGTGGGTTCATGTTAACGTTTCAATTTCTACAAAGCTAGTTTGAATAATGAATGAAACTATGGAAAACAACGGAGAAATATCTCTCTTTATATACTGAGAATGTGGTTTTTCTGTTGGTACCTAGTATGCGATGGATTTTATTCCTTCTAATTTGAATTTTTAAAGCCTGTAGATACACACACATACACACACAGCAATATACATACATACATACATATATTCATTTTAAGGATCGTGATTATTATGAAGTATAGGTTAGGGTATTCGATTAAATTTTTTGATGTTTCTTTATTTGACATTAGATTGACATTACATTATTTTACTGCAGAGGAGGTTCTTGAAAGTGGTCTCATTTCGAGAGGATGGTGTACCACCTAGGGGTTGTGATCACGCTTGTTTGCTGTCGAGGTTTGACATGAGGAGCCCCCAAGCCAGGAGAAGTTTTGAATGCATTGAAATTTTTATTCCCTTTGCTCAATGAAAATCCCGACTGTCCTGAGCTTCTGCGTAAACTTAATTCCTTTGTTCCTCAGAGGTGTACTAGATTAAGCCACACTCTTTTTTACTTAAGAACCCACAGAACCAATCTTCTCTCGCAATCGCCGGCGCCGCTAGTTTTGCATAACCAGGTATCAGCTGCTGTGATTTGCACTGGGATTCACTTGTTTCCATCATAAATGTGTATTTACATCCTAACCATTGAGGTATTTTGATTTATTCAGGTTTGAGTTCCATTTGTTATCTTGTTTAGTTATTACTCATTATCTAGAGACTCGATTAATTAATTGAATATTTAGATACTGATATTATATCTTTAGAGTATTCTACTTATTTGATAAATGTTCATTATTATTATTATTTTTTAATATTTAACATCCATGTTATTATTGATAATTTTAGTCATAAAATTTTGTATTTCATTATTTATTAAGTATTTTCCTGTAATTGGGTACTTACCTCTTGAAAATATGGTTATTATTATTTACGTTCGGTTCTGGAATTCTCTACGATTTTTGCATTTATAATATAAGATTTTGGAGGCTCTTTGTTGTGTGTTTTTTTGCATTGTTAAATTGGATAGATGCAGTAATTTGTAAAGTTTTACTTGCGAACCTCGACATCGATAAGTCCAACGAAATTGTGACGCTCACTGATCTGTTCTGTGTTTTTTTGTTCTCTTTTCATGTATGTAATCTCTGAATCTGTAGAAGCCCTAAATATGCTAACAATGATTTGCGAAAGCTTGGCGTAGGCTAGGCGTTGATGTAGAACCATCAAAACATTTAATGAAATACCCTAACCTATATTAATATATAGGCGTACCTCAAGGATCTCTCTTTGGTCCGTTGTTGTTTTCCTTATATATAAACGATATTGTTGCTCTTGTAAAATAATGCTCTGTACGTTTATTTCCTGATGAAACTTTGCTTTATATATGTCGCAAAGATATTAAGAATATGACAAAGTGGATCCATAGAAAACTTTCTACAATCAACGAATGTGTATGTGACAATAGCTTATCGCTAAATGTCCAAAAATCTAACTTCATAGTTGTGGATACGAGCAAGACCCTGAAGATTACTTAAAGTGAGGATTTAATTATGAAGATTCTTGATGAAATTGGAAGGGTAAAAACAGTAAAATATTCAGGCACGATGTTAGAAGAAGATAGGAATTAATTATAGGAAAATATCTGTCGACATATGTGAAGTTATTGTTGTTAAAATCGATAATAATGTCACATTCTGAATATGGCTCCACTTTGTCTTTCGATTTAACAGAAGAAAAAACTTTACAATTACAGAATAGAGGCTATATATTGAATATAGAATTCAATTCATTTTATGATCATTCTTCTTAGTTATAATTACTATAATGCATGGATGTCATAGTAAAATATAAGGAATATTTCACAAAAAATATTATCATTATTTTATAATATTATATATAAAATACAGATTGAACTACTTTTCGCTAAGTAATTAATTTCGTTTCAGACAGATTGCTTTGTCACTAATTGTCTACCGTTTTACATTTCGTCCAAGCCTACTTCGTATTGGTCGATTGTTATCTTGATCGGCTTCTCAGATTTAAACACAGTTTCACGACGCACTACCGATAATTAGTATCCCGGCTACTAAACTACATAACGCCATGTTAATTATCGAATATTACAATCAAAATCATCGAGCATGTGTAAAGTAAATTCAAATCGAGGCGGTCTAGTTGACGTA
This sequence comes from Henosepilachna vigintioctopunctata, assembly GCA_030704895.1. Taxonomy (NCBI): domain Eukaryota; kingdom Metazoa; phylum Arthropoda; class Insecta; order Coleoptera; family Coccinellidae; genus Henosepilachna; species Henosepilachna vigintioctopunctata. The sequence continues at coordinate 1,531,948 of JARQZJ010000034.1, forward strand.
GCCTGAGGAAATTCGACATTACAACCCAAATCAAATATTTGATTGGAAGGGGGCTATAATAGAAATTACTATTTTTGAATACGCCCCATAATTTCGAGAGGATTAAATTTGGGCATGCTTGATGTCAGTGGCGCCCGAGGCTAGTCCTAATGAATTAGAACATTTTTAAATGTCGTTGCAAAATATTAAGTGTTTAATATTTTGTAGATGAGAATGAGAACCTTCCAAGAACTTAGGACTTGAAATTGCTCTAAAGGAACAGTGCAATATTTTGATGAGGTAAATATGAACTGCTTTTAAACTGTTCATGTCCGTTTTTGGATTTTGTGTTCCTAGGCAAAATTTACGTTTCACAAAGTATTCCACATAGAGACTTTGAGGGCCAACTTACTAATACAATCCCCCATTTGGTTTATGGAATCAACATTTAATGCAGTTGCTAATAATTCATGTGAAATTCATTTTGACTCCATAGCAGTTATCATTAGGAATTAATTAATAGTAGTAGTAGTTAATTAGTAGAAAAGTGAAAGTGATTAAAATCTAATGAATTACATTGATTTCTTTGTCATATTTCATTCCATTTAATTATTCAGTTATTAGTTACCTTTTTCTGTTCAGATTTAGTTCTTTGTTACACTTCATTTCATTTCATTCATTCCTTTATTTAGTTTAATGTTATTTTTTCTGTAATTGGATTTTATAACTATTGAAATTCAAGCACGTATTATTATTACCTATTTTAATTCCAGTTTCTTAAAATCAAGTTCTGCATAATTGTTGATCGACAAATCTTATGTAGCGCGAGTAATCTGAAGAATAAGGAAAATTCTCAGTACATATTAACAAAAAATACCAGCCACATTCTGAGTACTGCTCTATGTTTTCATTCAATTTATCATATATTCTCAAATTATGAGAATTTTAAGTACTAATTGTATCAATTTTTTATGAGTAATTTACTTTGAAATTTTTGTGATGATGTACTGCTTCATATCAGCGATTCTGAACAAAATGAATATATTTGCTAGCTTTTATTTAGTAGCAGTCTTTTCTGTTCTCTTGTGAGGATTTATTATGTGAAATAGCGTATATGAAATGAAAATTAAACCATAAACACAGCCTCGCTTTGGAGGTGATAAATTAAGTCCATACGAAAAGAAACATCTATAAACGACAAACTAATATTGTTATTATGTAAGTACACAAAGCTCATTCATGCAAGAGATTGCAACACTTCAATAATGTATGACACATTAAACCTATCCAACTGAGCTATATTATAGCTAATTACTTCCATGAATTTGCAGTGAATTTCTCTAAAATATGGAGTATCAATTATTCATGTTGAATAAACCTTTTATATTAAGTATTCAAAAGTAGACTGCTCATTTAATATTCCAAATTCCGTTTGCACTTGTGACATAATTATTAACGATTATTACATATATGCTAGATGTAATTAATTCAATCTGAATTAATTTTATAGTAGTTGTCACTTTCCACTTCATTCAGACGTTTCTGTATTTTTTGTTGAATTGTTTACAGTGACAAACCCTGCAGACTTTTAAATGTTATTTCGACAATCTCCTACAATTGTAAGAAAAGGATTTTGAGAAAATTTGCTACTTTGCTAAAGAAATTCTGAGAAATTTCTATTGGAAGTTCATTATTATTATCGCGATTTCAAGCCGTACGTCTTTCACTTTCCTTCCCAGCGTAACTTTCACTTATCCGAGATGTTTTATATCACACTAATTAAGCTCTTCCCTTTCCAAATTAACAGCCTCGTGGCGGCGGTCCTCATGGACGCTCTGACGTCCTTGCTGTGGAAAGTGGCACCGGTCTTTGTTATTCCCTATAGGTGTTCGCAGAATCCAAGTTCTCTGATATTCGACAGGAGATTTCATCTCTCAGATTCTCCTCTGACATCATGTCAAAGGAGAAACTGAGTTACAATTATCACGCTAACTTTTTAGGATGATTTAAAATTATATGGCCTGTGGTATGAGTTGGCCAGTCGAAGTAATTTTGGAACAGACATATCAAAGCTGCTAGTAATCACTAGTATCTCTAGAAACATAGTAGTGAACTAACGTAACGCTGTCAAATGTGCAAAAATGAATAGAAAAAATGAAATACAAATTGTTTCTCGTTTTGACAAATAATTTAATTCTTTTTGTTGTATATATGCTTTTTCTAATAGATTTATGTGTGAATTTTGCTATATTAAAAGAGCTTTGTTGCTGTCTTCGAACCTCGAAATAATTTCGATTAGTGTTTGTATAAGTTTTAACTTGTTCATATCACTGCGGATATCTTTAAATTTGGCAACTGGATCATTCTATTCCTAGAAATCCACCTGGTGAAGAGCTGTTTGTTGTTAATACATTGTTGATTGTACATAGTTCGCACTGTGCCTTAGAAAATCTGGAGGTGACTGAGGCAAACATAATTATTCTTCTGTGTTTGCCAAGCCACACCAAAACATTTTTCGATTTGTCGATTTTTTATAATGTTAATAAAACCGGACTTTCAGAACATTGCATTAACTCTAACCACTTCATAGACTTTGAGAAAACCAAATGCCTACTCGCAGGTAATAAAGGGAAATGTTTATACCTTTGAATTGAAATAAGCAGTTCTTGGAAGAAAAAAGAAGAAATCGTAAATGAACAAGTAGATTTTCAATTATCCTCCCTACTCACATCCATTGTATAGATATAAATTTGTTGTACGTTCCTTATAGTAGTTTAGTCTTGAAAATGAGCTAACGCTCGAAACATGTTGAATATTTCATATTGTTAAATAAATCGTGAAACATTGAAGCCAAGAGTTTAATTTAATTTAATATTCAATTATGTTTCACCAAGAGTTAAGCGAGAATTCAATCTCAGAATTACCCTATCACCACTTCGTACATTTTCAGCAGAACTGTTGGAGAAAATCTGCAACTTGAAAGATTGATTCTACTGGTCTCTGTTCTACTGGAATAAATCCCCTTAATTCATATACTATTGCTGAATATGTTTTGAAACTGATGTATTTGATGCTCAAACTAGTCAATGAAAGGAATTAATGCAACCAAAAAGTGAAAAGCAAAGACATAATACACATGATCTGAATGGAGCTCGACTCGGATCGTCTGAGACCCTGGCAAAATCAGATTGAAACTTTCTGAACTTCTTGATGACTCAAGTCGAGTGTTAGAAGTTGATACCAGAGAAAAAACGCGCAGATCAAGAAGCTGCGTCCTAAATACGAACTTCTCTGGATTTTCTAGTGTTGCTTTGAAGAACTGAGAGATATAAATCCTTCATATTCCAATAATACCAACACATCAAGTGGTCGGTCGATCGTCCGCCACTGGAAGAAAGTCTTTAAGTGTATCAAGTCGATGGGCTGTCTGTCCGTTAGCGGTCATTCATCAAAGTGGAGGGACTTATTAGCACGGAATGTATGTGTGATAATTATACGGGCCGACAACTTACGGCGGCTGAAAAATGAGTTTCAAACATCTCCGATCGACTATTGATGTACCCGTATATTATAATAAATAATCCCTCTCTTCACCTCAGATCGATTTATGCTTTATCAGGTCCCGGACCCGTTACTTCAACCCGGATTGCCGGAGACCGACGGATTTTGAGAGGTTGATCGCCACGCACTCCCGTTCAGTAGCGAAAAATATCCGAGGATAAGTACTGAGCAATATTAATTCCGACTAATCAAAAATATCTATTTTCTGCATATCTCCACTTGGGGCTAATTAAAATCCACACTAGATATTTCTGAATATCTCTTATTTCTGTATTCTTCACGTCGAAGTCTTTCCCTAACTCCTCAATCTGCTGTCGTATCACTCTGTTTTTTTGTATTCAATTCTGTTGGTAGATTTGTTGGAGCTCCTCCAACGATTACAAACTGACTTGGGGTGAAATTTATTGAAGTCTCTCAATCGATATCAAAGATTTGATTGTATGATGAAGTTCAATGTTCCATGTTTCGGTATTCTTCATGACAAAGATTTTAAGCAACCTTTCAAGCTGGTTCCTGTATTGAATTTGTCTGGCACCTTTGTAGGAGGGTTGTAACCCACTTCCTTGCGGCGGCAAACTGCCTTGGGGTGTATTTTTTTGTAGTTTTTATGGTGTTATCTAGAGGCACGGCCATAGACTTTGAGATGGTACCATATTTAAGATTTGGTTGTATCTATGAGTTGAATGTTTCATGTTTCGGTAATCTCCTTGGCAAAGAGTTTCCTCAACTCCTCAAACAAATGTCTATCACTCCATTCTTTTGTATTTGATTCAGTTTGAATGTTCAGTTGAATGTTTGTTCCATGTTTAGGTATTCTTGACAAAGACTTTAAGCAATTTTTCAAACGGGTTTCTGTATTGGATTTGTCTAGCAACTTTGTTGGATGGTTGTAATCCACATTATTGCGGTAACATACTGGCTTAGGGTGTAATTTTTTGTAGTTTTTTACGGTGTTATCTAACGACACGGCTATAGACTTTGTGAGATATCATATCAGAGATTTGGTTGTATCTTTGGGTTAAATGTTTGATGTTTCGATAATCCCCTTGCAAAAACCTTCCGTAAATCTTCAATTTGCTTTCTTTCTATCACTAAGCGTTTTTGCAAGGTATTTAGTAGCCAGATTTGTTGGAGAGTGTTAGTTCACATCCCTAAGGCGACCAGCCGACTTCAGGATAAATTTATTGTAGTTTCTCGTATGGCTATATCGACAAGGGTGGAAACCATAGACTCAGAGATAAAAACTATCAAAAATTCACAGTGGGTTTCCGTTGGGATGCTTTTTTGACTGTTTCTTGACGACCCTGACATAGAGATCTTTGGTGTACTACATATGAAAGGATGTTGGTATGATAACTTTCCTTCTCGAATTTGAAGATGCCTCTGCTTTCTCTGTGTTATTCAAGCTTAGCCTTTTTGTGAGGTTGGGTGTCTAGTGAACGATATTGCTGTCTTCCTTTTTTCGAAGCTGGTACACTTGGTGTTCTCCACAATGAGCTTGTCATGTTTTACAAACGCTTTGTTTCTATTTTTCATAGGTATATTGATATATAATACTGGGTTTCATTTCATAACACAGAATACCTAAAATTATTATACAACTTGGTCGCAAGATATTTACCCACTGAAGCAAATAATCGAAACTACTGACAATACACAGAACTACAACTTCTTCTTTTCTTTCTAAGCATCGGGAAATCCACACAAAACATATAATGTAAATATAAGTAGAAATAAGACGATTGTTATATTAAATATAAAACACTTGGCTAGGTTTTACAAAATTTATAATGAATAAATACTTGACAATTGTTTCGTGGTGTTACCACATTTTGAAAAGTTAGAGAGCTTTTAGTTAGTCTAACTTTTGATTAAAAATTTACCATATTATCTGAAATTATTATAGGTTATATTAATCTTTCAAGTTTCCGAGTTGAAAAAAAATTGTTGTGAGTGTAGGGTTCTCATTATAAACATTCGGAAGCGTCTGCGAAGTGTTGTATACCTCTAAATGATTACAAAACGTCAGAAAATTAATTGGCATGTCTCATATGCGAGTACCTTCTCCGAAATAATTTTTCCAACCATTGAACGATGCTACGGGATGCAATTTAAGTTATAAATTTTGTTTCTTTTGAATCGAGCGGCAAAAAATTGCAGTAATGGCGAACGATCCGTTGATATCGTGATGGAAAATATCATATTCATAATCTTTTATTTGGGAACTCTTTGTTCGTTTGGCCGTACCTTCAGAACGAGTGACTTGTCAGTTTTTCAAGCAACAGAACCGTGTAAGAATTTTAACACTGTTGAGTGATGGTATCTTAATTTTATTCAATTACTCTCCTTACACTTGGGCAGATGCTGAAGACAACAACAACAAGCTTGAAGGTGCCAAATATTCTTTCGAGTACTCGTGGTTTTTCTGTTGGTATAATGAATTTAATGACTTTACTTGAATGGTTGGCGGCAGATCACAGTAAAAATGGTTTAATGAACTATTTCGTACGAAATTCGCGAGGAATGTAACTTCAACTTTCATCATTTTAGAAACAGAATTCAAGAATGAAGTCGGTTTGTGTGCTGTGGAAGTTGAAATAATTACGAACTGTCACTTTTCAAATTTTTTTGGGTTGTCTACACTGTCTGCAAAACTGAATTAAAACATTATAGAGCTCTGGGAATTATTTAGCGTAGGATTTTCTCGAATAATTTTACATGGAAAAGTTATGAATCTTTAGACAGGTGCGAGAATTTTACTCTACAAATTCTGATGTTCAAAAATTTGAGTTGTTCTGTTTTACTTTAAATGGCGAAACACCGTAAAATAATTGTCAAGCAATGGATATAATTTTGTAAAATGTGGTGAATTACTTTTTATTTAAGGTGAAGTTAACTCGTATTCCATTTTCCAAAGACAATTGTTTTCTATTGTCTATATATTATATATTGTATTGTTTTATATTGAACCATTTTCAAACTGATATTGGCTGATATTCTACTATTTCTCCTACTTGTATTTCCTAGGTATATTTATTATATTGATTTTCGGTTGCATTTCTAATCCGTTTGTAATTCGCTATATAATACAGATAATCCATTCGTAATTTTAAAGTTCTGTTTGTAATTCTTAATTTATTTATTATTATCTCTTCTTTTTATCATCATTAATTTTGTTCTCATCATCCTTTAGTTATTATTATCTCTGTTATTATTTAAATCTGTTCAGAAAAATAAACAGCGTCCTGTATAAATAAAAGAAATAATCAACTTTGAAGTTAAGTAATGTCTTATGAAATATTTGATATTTTTATGCAATATTTATACTTACAATAATAAATAAAACCAGATATATGTCAGAAGAAGTTAAAAGTGGCAGTAGTCATTGAAAAATGCTGTTGTTTACTGGATTTCTATACAGCCACTTCGATAAATACATTCTTCAAAATTACAATCATATTATAATGTAATGTACGTAATCAAAATATGTAATGACTTCATGCAGCTAAAAACTGTTCTTTAATCTTTGAATTCTAAACATGTTTGTTCATTTCGTTTCCAAATTATTAGTTCGAAGATTGAGTGTTGCTCTGATGGAATTTCGATGTGTACAGGGGGCTTAAATAAATTAAAATTGGAAGGTATCGTAAGAGGCTTGGATTTCTACGAAATTCAATTGTAAACACCTTAAGACGATAAGAGGGCTTAGCGATCTTACGTGATCACATGTAATTGCCTTCCACAGGTTCCAAATAATCGAATATCTAGTTAACGTTGGATTTCGATGGTGTGACAGATAAAATGAACGCAGGAGCAGTTACAACATCTGATCTTCGACTTAGCGAAGAAGGACGTAGAAGAATATATTGATCGTAAGAATTCTGGTTATTTATTTAAACCGCTTACTACATACCACGTGATATTTACGAGATATCTGATGATTTATACGGATGTTTTGGTAACCAATTGAACAGATTAGTGACAACGAAACATATTCAATTATAATTTTAAGGTTAATAGGAAGTTATTGGTTGGAAAAGTTATTGAATTCGAAGAGGATATTGTGAATTGATTATTCTTCAGTCTTGATCAATAAATTCCATGGATTATTTTGGATGATATATATTTTGTTGCTTATATTTAATGTACAAAATAATAGATATCTTCATAAAATTAACGGAATTTCTTCGAAATATAAATCATATTTTCCATAGGGTTCTAATAATCAGATCAAAAGTACATTCGAACAGACTGAGATTGAATTCTCGCTTAACTCTTGATGAAACATAATTAAATATTAAATTAAATTGAACTCTTGGCTTGATGTTTCACGATTATATTTAACAATATGAATTTGTCAACATGCTTCGAGCGTGAGCTCATTTTCAAGACTAAAATACAGTAAGGAACGAACAACAAATTTATATCTATACAATGGATGTAAGGAGGGGGGATAATTGAAAATCTAAGTGTTCATTTACTGATTCGTTACATTTCCAGGTTCGTACACCTTGAACTTGGCTACTCAGTTCTAAGGAGAGCCAATAAGTTCGAAACACGTGTCAACGGCTGCTTCCAATTGAGTTGCGGACTATACCGAGAATTGTGTTTTTGTCATTTGTACTTTTCACCGCAAGAAAATTTTTCATTCGTTATATATATATAATATATTATTCAAAGGGCGGGAGGAAATTCATTATATATATATATATATATATATATATATATATATATATATATATATATATATATATATATATATATATATATATATATAATATGTAGAATAGAATAATTTTCTGCTGTTCAATTCCCATTTCCTATTAGATACTGTCATAAGTTTTCCTCTACAATTCTATACTGAAATATATGTATTGATTTGTCGATTTATTTTTTCCACCGATTGATTTTAGAAATAGCAGTTTACGTCAAAGGAATTTTTTGCAGGTTATAAACTCCGTAAACCATCTAACTGCAATTTTATGCTACATAACTTTTAATGGAGGACATAAATGGTCGTAAGATGGTAGGTATGGTTGATGTGAATTTATGGAATTCACCGTACGCTTTACGAGTGGTTCTTGAATGAACATCATCTGATGATTAGAAACGCCTTGATCTAGTTGGCTGATATAGATCATACCGTGTACCAGGAAAAGAAGAACTGATAAGCGTGAAAGATATTTATAAATAAAGAAGGAATATAAGGTACAATAATTCAATCTTTGCTTCGAGGTTATTCTTAATCAATGATATGGCGACATCTTACGTTTGAATCAAGCATTGATTCGAAATTCAGCTTCATTTTCATTTTCAAACGAACTTTGGGTGAAAATTTGGACAATATGTTCTATGCTTAAGCATAAAGTAGAAAAGTTTCAGTGCAGTTTCGATTTTGCAGCTTCCCTGTTTTTGAATAAGCATAACAAGTTTCTCAATCAAAAAATTTTGTTCTTGCGATCAGAAAAAACCTGGAACAATGCATTTGTTTATATATTCCTAACTGTATATGGTTATTAATTTGGTAGTTCTGTAATATTTAGGATTTATAATGTCTTGGTTTAAATAATTTTGAATTAGAATAATTTTTTCTTGGGAGGGGTGGAAGGGTGACACTTCAAACTCCTACCATTTTTAAAACACAAATTCCTATACTATACAGATTATCCCAATAGAATCCGATAATCCCAATAATATATATCAGAAAGATCGAGCTTTGTGTTAGCCCTTTCCAAATTATCAGGCCCGTGATGGTGGTCTCCATGGCAGCAGCCTTTGTGGCATTGATTTTCCAGTTTTAAATCTCAGTTCTCGCTAACAAGTAGCAACAATTTCTGTAATTTCTTATCAATATGTTTGCTGAGTTTAAGTTCTCTGTTGTTCGTCAGGAGATTTTTTCTGAGCATATACCAGTGCACGTCCCAAGATAATTAGAAAAGTATTGTCGACGTTGATACTTAAAGTTATCGATTTTTAGGCTAGGTAGCTAGGTTGTTTGATTTTCAATGGCCACCTCGATAAAAATAGTTTTCCTGGCTCTTTTGTCAACAAGGACAAGATCAGGTCTGCTGTAGGCAACTGTTTATCAATAAGCATAGAGTAGTTTCAAAGGACTTCCAATTGATTATTTCCCAAATTTGTTTCCTCAATTAACTTGTCGTGAGCCATCGTTTCTTTCTATAGAAGATAGATACTTTTAATGATAGTTTTCGATGTACGATCTTTGCTACGGGGTCAAGTTCAGTTGGTATTCCTCAGGTGCAGATATTTGACATCCTTCAGTTATGTGCTGGAGGATCTTTAGTGTTTGGCCTCCGTATCTGCATCTGTCGTTTCTTATTGTTGGTATTTCAGGTAATTACGTCTTCGAATATCTAGGTGTGTGCCTTCGGTTTCGAGAAATATACTGCCAGAAACAAACCAGTGTTTTGACGCTTTCTTGTCAATATTTTTCTTGGCGGTCTCATTGATGTGCCTCTTATTGTTACTGATATGAATAGAAAAAGTTTAGATCTATAGTGATTGTGTAACAAACTGGTCAGTGAAGATATTGCAATTTCAGTACTGCCCGAAGTTTGTTTCCTCTGGAGTTGTTATCCAATTTTTTTTAGAGTTGTAAATGTAGTGGAACTTCTTGTTGAAGATGCTACCGCTCCTGCTCTTCATAGATGAACAGCGTAAGTCAATCTTTCACACACTTCTGTGTTATACTGAAGGTTCTCTGACGCTGAGCATCTACGTCAATCCCTACCGTTCTACACCTTCTAGTTGTTCTGTTTGAATGTTGAGGATAGATATCGCGTGGTCTTGAATAATCAAAACAACAGAGATTTTGATGTTTTGTCAAACATTCGCACCAAGACTTGCTATTAGTTCTACTTCACCTTGTCGGCAAATTAATGTCACTTATAGAGGAGTCTTCTATGTAAGGATTTTTCTTCCCAATTCTGCAACTTCTTCAATATGGTTGATGTTATCGTGGCACATGTTTTTCTTTCAGTTTTCAGTCCTGGCCGACTGCAATGATCCAATCAGCAACCAGACAGTTCAAGATTCCGAAGGATTTCATTGAAAACATCAGGGAACACATCAGGAGATATTTATCGAAACAGAAGAGTCAGTTCTAACCATCCTTGACCAGGATATCTCAACTATTTATATAAATAGTTGGCAACTATTTAAAATGAATAGCCAAAGATGGAAGAGTGTCAGAAATAAACTGTTATTATCATTAAATTTTCATGACATCAGCACCAGAGGCAAGAATTACAGAAGGACGCAGGTGAGAAAACATTATGATAAAAATAATTTCCAAGCAATTTCCACATCCTTTAGCCGTAGCTTATTAAAGACCTTCTTCGGTCTTGGTATATTTAATTGGTACGTAATGATCTAACATAAAGGATAAAATTTGAATAATAATTGAAATCGGAGCCAATTTTAACACCACCAGCACAACTTGCGTCGCGTGTTCTTAGCCGCATCTTTTTTATCCCTGAACGCACGACATTCATTATAAATAAAGCTCTCGCTGGTAGCTTCTAAATCAAATTCAAAATAGAATATACAGTACGCGTCCATGAGATGAACAACCTCTCATATATCAGAAATATGTTTAAATATCATTAACTACGTCCACATCTTCAGTACTTATAATTATTTTCAATAGTTACTTAAGGGGAAATTTAACGAGATGCACTAGCTATATATTTCACGAGGTGTTACATCAATAACTCTGGAACAGTTCGCTGTATAGATCGATTGTGCTGATAATTTTCAACCATTTCACATATCTATATGGATCTAAGTATTTATGAATTTATATTCCAACCTTGTGTACGAGCGAGTGAGTATTTTTGTTTGAGTTCGAAAGGATTGATGATGCTGCAATTGTTATCTTGGAAATTGATGAGCTGAACGTTGGTTGAAATGAAATTATGATCTTGAAAATCAGTTGGGAATTGATGGAAAACTGATTTTTTTGGATGGTTCGATTTAATGTTTTGATAAATTGAAAACGATCAAAATAATTCATAAAAATTGTTCGGGTTACTACCTCAATATCAAGAGTTCAGTGCAGAGAATTTGAAAAACTCAGAATCAATCTGTTCATAAAATTGACTATAGAAGTTTGAAAGTGCTTTCAAATGTGAGATATATTCAAATATCTTTCACCAAGTGTTACTCACGACATTATCAGTTTTTATTTATATAAATATAGCTTTTACTGTACTAACAATGGCAGAATTATGAAAGATATTGTTTAAATCAGCTCTAGTTTACAATATTCATTGATTGGGGTGAAATATATCATCAGAAGTCATCAGAGAGTCAGGAATAAATCCAGAATATTAAGATGCTTGTGTGTTTTTGACAAAATGGGTGCAACTGACTTAGCAGCTAGCCTAAAATCGAGAGGAAATTTTGGCAAATAGGTTCAAACTTTGATAAGGAATTAATGTATTATTTGAGCTACGAAACATTAAATTTAACTAGCATTTTAAGACTTGGTGAAAAAATTAATAAAATGAGCTTTTTTTGTTCGTTTGTCGGATGTAAATGTTTGGAACTCACAGATATATCTTCAACTACATCTAAGAGATCTGAAGGTTTGATGAAATACAAATTTGAGTACTATCAATAAAGTATTAATTTTCAGGTCAGTGAAATTGGTTCTCCATTTCTTTCATTCTTCTACCGATGATATTCTCAATTTTTTTCATCAAAAACAAATTTTTCATTTTCTATACTCTCGATTTTTAAATTACACTTTATCTATTTTCTTAAGACAATTCGAAATACGAATCGATAAGCACAGTGGTCAATATGAAGTTTTTCGCTCAAATATCGCTCCAATAACCTTACACTATTATAGAACTGAATTCATCAAAAATTGAGCGAAAATACACAGTTCGTAAATAATTTTAATCAGAATAAATATTCCACTTATAAATGTACCAAATTATAAAATCAAAAGAGTCTTTCGACTCCATTTAACTCTTGAGATTTGAAATCTCCAGCTCATAATGATAAAACTGGCAACGCTGTAATTTTCTGGCAGAATCTGGGAACGCTAATTCAAATGGAATCAATTTTTGGTTTTTATCTTTGTCCCAAAACCAAGTTCAAATTCACTTTTGAATGAATATGATAATCATCTGTTATGAATGAATGTTAGGTCATGTTAGGTCATCTGCAATAATATACAGTGTGGCCAAATTCCATAACCTCAAATCTGTGGTTTGGTTTTCTCAGTTTTCATTCAAACTATGATGATTTTGAGTATACTATTCATTTGAAGGATTAATGTACAAATGTCAGTAATGGCTTCAATTCGTGTGACACCCTTTATTGAATGTTTGAGGAAATTCCAAGAATCTCTTGGTTTTCTCCAATTTCAATTTGCCAAAAGATAATTACGTGAGAGAATCGTGAGACGATTGGCCGATATCGATTCTCTAAGCCAACATAATTCGGTAACAGTTCGACTCGAGTGTTTACTTTTACCCAAAAGAATGTGGGAAGCTATTCAGAAGGAATGATGACGTTAATATTTATTTAACGTCGGTATATTGATTTTAGTATCATACCTGACAATCTATATATACCGCTTCACGTCCGCTTCGTGATGTATACGATTTGAAAACTGAAGAATCTACCTTCATGACCAGTGCAAGAGAATCCGTTTTTTTTGCCTACCGAGTCGAGAATGTACTCGAGACATTTAGACGTTTCGAAAATATTGAATCGGCGAACCTGGAAGTTGAATCGTTTATTTTCGAGATGTTTCAAGCATAAATTGTTGAAAAAATTATATTGTTACTTTAATTTTTATGTTATTCGGAATTGGACAACACCGAAGTTGAGAAAACCTTATTGATAATTTAACTATCATCAACTGTAACTTTCACAAAAATTTTCCCGAATTAACCTTTCTAAAATAACTGAAACAAACTGAAATGTATCTCACGAATTTGGCGATAAATATAGTGGATTAAAAGATGAGAAATCATTTTGCTCATTAGCTATAATATCATTCAATATAATCCAATTACTTTTAGATAATATCCATTTTGAATGGATTATCTGAATTACTTTTATGACTATTGAAGGGTCAAAAAACCTGATAGCAAAATCATTTTTCGATAATTTTTGAATCGAACTATTAAGGGTCCAATTTTTCCTTCAATAAGCACTCTGATAAAGTACGTGGAATTTGGTGTGTATAGGTATTCAAAAGATTCTTCGAGGCCATTATTTCGTTCTGTCATTTTCAGGTCTTTCTGACCATCTCACACATTGATTCCATTAATCCATGGCTCCAAGATAGAAGACAAGTCTTGACCGGTTTTTCACCATTTGTTTTTGTGCTGGAACTTCATAAGTTGCTGAAAGAGTTATTGGAATAATGGAACAAAGAAGAGCTATTCGAAGCTCTTCTTTGTGAAAGAAGTGCTACGCTGAAGGAATGAGCATTTTTGCTCACAACTCCAACAACTCAGCAAAGTGAAGACATGGATTTTAGTGCCACCAAGTTTTTAAGTTCATCACCAAGCGAGTGCTAGCTGATATGATTTTATCTATTGGGTTACAAAGGTAGCCAATTTGCAACCTGAAGATATTGTTGAACGCAAATTGAAACCAGAAGTATTCAGATGTTCTTTAACTGAAAAGAACGCTCAAGATTCTGGTATGGTGTAGTTGAAACAGAAGATATCATTCATTTCTTCAAATTTCAGGCACGATTTTCTGAGGAAGGTTTTTCTGAAAATCCCAAACTCTTTCAGAGAATATGCTTCGAAGTGTGTTTCTTCTTCTAGAATTGTTAATCGTGGATCTAATTTGCTCAGTACGTGAGGTCTGATGAATCGTCTGGTCACTTGATATAATTTTTGCAATGCATTTTATTCCGCCCAATTGTTAAGTCAATAGTGATCATTTTGTGATTGCTATGGTTCTTATCTTGGTTCTTGTTATGATTATTCAGGCGTTGCTCTTTGATATTGTTATTTTGAAGCATGCTACTATGTTCTTCTCATATGTAATCGTTTTTGTTCTTTTCCACCCCAGAATATCCTCGAAGCCATATAGTTCATTGTCTGTCAGTATTGTTAATTCTTCAAGGAATTAAATCACGAGCTTCAATCATCCCCTTTGGTTTTCTTGAAGCCCTATTAAGTATCCGAGAGTTCTTTGCACATTACATCTTCTTCGTTGGTTCATCAGTATTCCGTCTATGTTTGAAGATTCCTGCAGTCATCAGAGACTTGCTGTCAATCAAAAATGATCGCAATTGTATATATTATTGCGAATATTTTTGATTATTATCAATATTAAGTTCGAAGAGTTTTTCAGATATCGGAACCTTCATTTGGAGTTGTTTTTCGATATTTGACGATCTCAAGTATTTACTGAATGAGTAGTAATCAAGCGAGTCTAAAAAATTGGATCTGTTGGTGAAATGTATGGGTTTGTCAATTTATATAAGAGAAAAGAGTTTTTATATAGAACTTGAAACAATGATTTCATCGAAAATGCGAGAACAGTGGATTATCTACAAAAAATCTCTACAAAATTTGAAAATTATAAATATGCAAATCACCCAACATACATCACTCATCTTCTACATTTCACGTTGTTTAGTGATTTTGAATGATATGATTGAAGAAAATCCTTGCAGCGAATCTGTTTCAACAAAGAAAACTACTTAATCACACAAGTATAAACAGACACCACTTACCCTCAGTTGGAAATAAATTAGTCCTCGATACTCTTGTAGCCATAGAGTCTCACAAATCTGCCACGAGACCGAAAGGAGTCTCGAATGGAGAACCAGAAGAGACAGATCTCGAGATTTTATTTGTGATGGACACTAATCTTTACGTATTGGTGTCTTCTTGGTACTATGTTAAGGTAGCATGAAGTTAACACAGTAAGGTGGGCTCTTCCGACATCCATTCAATTTCCATAAACTAATTTAGTTCAATAAGAAAAATTCCGATGATCCTTTCCCATTTTCTGCTGTCTGGTCGTTTTGTAGATTAAGAAAAAAATTACATGATCACACAAATAGAATATTTTATTTATCGAGACTGTTGTGGCTGTTTCGCGAATGTGTTTCGAGACCGTCAGCTATCTCAAACAGACAACCTTCTAAGACTGATCTCGAGATTTTGTCTTTACGTATTGGTATCTTCTTGGGAATTTGAGGTAGCGGTTCAACATTGTCTGCTGGGTTCTTTACACAGAGAATTTGAGATAATTCGAAATTATTTCAATCATCTCATTCTCGTTTAATTTGATCCGAATGATTCCGACGCTAGACCAAAGTACGCCCATGTCTTGTTTTCCGACCGATCGATAGTTATCAATATCAATACCGGCAATCTCTTCGCTACCGACTGGCGGAGTAAACGTGTGTTGGCCGGTACGTACGGACGAACCTTTGCTTTTCCCACGGTCATCTTCAAGAAGTCTCACACAACAACAAACAATACTCGATCGCAATTTACTATTGATCATAGCTGTCCATTATACTGCGATTCCCAACATTTCGAGACGTTACGTACTTACGTCTTGGAGTCTTCGACGTATTTAAACGCGTCTTTTGTTTAGCATACTGATGTTCTTGTTACCGATAGCGTTTTTCTCTTTAAATTAGGTCGTCCTTGGTCCGATGCGCGCCCGGTTGGGCTGTGAAGGGTACTAATTGGCACGGCGGGCTACTCACTTTGGCAGTTTGAGCTACGCTCTTCGGCGAATTGAAAGCCACTATCACACTATACACGTATATATATATATATATATATATATATATATATATATATATATATATATATATATATATATATATATATATATATATAAGAAAATGAACACTAGAATATTCATTTGAAAAATTCAAATTAATCAAGAGAATGTTATATAATTAAATTTAAATAATTGTTATATAACATTCTCTTGATTAATTTGAATTTTTCAAATGAATGTTCTGGTGTTCATTTTCTTAAATATTTCATTCAGTGCAATAAGCACAAAAAATTTCATTTCCTCTTATATATATATATATATATATATATATATATATATATATATATATATATTTATATATACAAATTCGAGATTGACAAATCATTCATACTAGTAAGTACTGAGACTCTTATCATTCAACAAGTTCGATGATTGTTCGAAGCGCATTTAATATTCACTCTAAAAGTGATAGGTTCATTCTCGTTGACACCATTTGTGTAGACAGCTCTCTCAAAGTTTCATTTGAAATATTTCAATATTTCGATTAGGAGTCTCAGTACTTACTATGATTTGTGAATCATGAACTTAGCTATGTTTTTGCTACCGAGGCGTGATCTGGAGCGATTAGGCATGGGACTATTTAAATAATAATATTTATTCAGCTGAAGCTGAATACAAGGAATCTACATATTTTGAACTGTCAATTTTGAATTATATACCTATCGCATTATTTAAAATATTATTTCTTAAATCACGCTTAAATATCTTAATACTAGTACTAGTTTTCAATATACTTGGTAAATTATTGAAAGCCTTAAATCTGTCATAGTATATGCTATTTTTAGATTTGGAAAGCTAACATTTTTGAATGAAAAACTATCAGTATTTCTAGTATTATACCTATGCACATCACTGACATATGTTACATTTTTTATTACAATACATGGAAGCAACTGATTTTTTTTTGAATATGAATATATATGAAGCGAAGAATATTCTTTGTTTAACTGACATTAGTCCCAAAGAGTTCAGCATAATTTTAACAGGGGTATACTTATTTCACTTCAAAATTGTTCGCATGGCTCTATTCTGTAGTTTTTATTATTGTTGAATTTTTTCTTTGGTCAAATCAAATAACAAAGTGGAGCAATATTCAAAATGTGGCAATTTGATTGTTTTGAACCAAAATAATTTCATATATGTCGACAGATTTTTTCCTATTCTTTTCAAAAAAATTGATTTCTCCAAGGATTTTAGATGATATGAAAGCAACATGATCATTGAAACTCAATTTTTCGTCTAACATAATGCCTAAATATTTCAGTGTTTCTTCTCTTCTAATTTTTTGTTCATTAATCTTTATAGTTAATTCCTCATTTTTATTGATTTTAAGGGTTTTACTTGTACCCAAAACTATGAAATTAGATTTTTCAACATTTAGGGAGAAGCTATTGTCTCATAACCATTCATTAATTGCTGAAATGTCTCTATTCATCCCCTCTGATTCTTAATATCTTTGCCACATATATAGAACATAGTATCATCAGCGAATGAACGTATAGAACATTTTTTCACATGAGAGACAATATCGTTTATATATAAGGAGAATAACAACGGACCTAAGACAGTTCCCTGATGTACCCCTACATCCATTTTCGTGCTATCCAACAACATGCCATTAAACTAAACTTCTTGTGTTCGCGTACCCAAGTAAGATCCGAACCAATCATTTACTACCCCCTCAAAGCCAAGTTTATTCAGTTTTTTCAATAATAATGATCTACATAACATTTCAAAAGCTCTTTTGAAATCCAATAATGTGCACAAATATGTGAAGTGTGTAAAATTAACTGTGGTGCTAGGATAAATTTTATGAAGCTAGAATTTTCAGATAATTTTGAATTAAAAAATACGAACTTAAGGAAAGATTTGAAAAGGAGAAAAGCGATTTTAGTTATGCTATCTAATCGACGGAGGAGAGTCACTGTTTCAGTTCAAAGTTCAAAATATTAAATAGAGAGAACAAAGGTTTCAAACAAAATATTTTAGAATCGTTACGAATCAATAAATTCAAATATTCAGGACTTTTACCTCATATTCAATTAGATGTTCATAATAGCCCTTCAATTAATATTTTCAATGATAGAATCCCAAGTAGCCGATCAGAAGAATTATCTAACCCTTAGTTTTCATACCAACGTTTCATAATCTTCTTTCTCATGCCCTAGTTAAATTGATTGTTAAACCTGCGCTTTACTATCCAGTTTCTTTGTTCAATTGCAGATTTAATTCTTAGATTCTATTCTTTTTCTCTGTTATCTTATTATCTGGCACTATAATAGCATCTGTATTTGCAAAATTGTACCGGTGTTAATTTAGCACCCAAAGAAAAAGTTGCGCATCATGGGTTTTATTTGATATACGAAAAAATTGCAGTCTCATTAAGGACAATTTCAGCCGTTAATTCATTTATATATTTACCACAAAGTCTGAAAATGAAATCTTTATCCGACTTGGCAACACTGTTCATATTTAGCATCCAAAGAAAAAATTTTACTTCGAAACGCGGACCATGGGTTTGATTTGATATATGAGAGAATGACAAGATCATGGAAGACAATTATTTTGGCGTCAGTTCATTTATATTTTCACCACATCACCTCAGAATAAAATCTTTATCCGACTTGGCAACACTGTTCATATTTAGCATCCAAAGAAAAAATTTTAAATCGAAACGCGGACCATGAGTTTGATTTGATATATGAGAGAATGACAGGCTCATGGAAGACAATGATTTTAGCGTCAATTCATTTATATTTTCGCCACATCGCCTCAGAATAAAATCTTTATCCGACTTGGCAACACTGTTCATATTTAGCATCCGAAGAAAAAATTTTAATTCGAAACGCGGACCATGGGTTTGATTCGATGAATGAGAGAATGACAGGCTCATGGAAGACAATGATTTTAGCGTCAATTCATTTATATTTTCGCCACATCGCCTCAGAATGAAATCTTCATCCGACTTGGCAACACTGCTCATATTTAATGATAATTCAATAACGTTTCACGAAAAATACTTTCTAAAATACGTTGTTAATGCGTCAACTTTCGAACAATGTATATTAAAACAATAATTCTTGATAAATTCACAACATATAAATTATTATCAGGGTTAATATTATAGATACTAGTTGTATCTATCAATTTTTGCATTTAATTCATACATATATTCGACTTGGCAACACTGCTCATATTTAGGCCCAATTAGACAATATCTCTCAAGTTATACTTTCTAACATCCATTATTAATGCGTCAACTTTCGAACAATGAATATTAAAACAGCAATTCTCGATAAATTTGTAACACATAAATTATTATTACGTTTATTATTGATAGATACTAGTTGCAGTATTTGATTGAATGCAAGACTGGGATGATGGATGCAATGTCGCAAACTTTTTCATTTATCTGCACCTCTCTTCTATCTATTTATGCGTAAGCGACTCACTAAACGAACGAAATGAGATAAAAACCGTCACGTGACAAGCATTTCGATGCGTTTCTGTCGGATCGCACGGCCTATGTGATCACGCTGTAAATCATATTCTCGGAATTCATATGAAATTCTAACGACACGTTCCTATAACGAACAAGTTTCAAAGGAATCGATTCCTTACATTCTAACCGTTCAAAGTATACTTTTCGTTCTCTAAATGAATAGCCGAGATGTAATTATAAACTTTGATGTACACAAATAGAACAGAAACGTCGATAGCATAAATTGAGAAGGAACTGCATACATATATTCAGAATGAATTACTAGAGTTTCTATAATTAATACAAAAAAGGAACTTTAATGAGTAATATCAATTTTTTTCAGGTTGCTCCATTTCTGGAAGTTTTGAGTTGTATGAGATTACATAGTAGTCTAAAACGTCTCTCCGGTGAATTGAATAGTGGAAGGATATTGACAAAATTATTGTCAATTGTATTGTAGAATTGGAAACATTTATTTGATAATTTAAAACACAAACAAGAAATTTAAAAAAATTAAATGAGAGGTAATAACAAAATAAAAAAAATAAGAAAAGGTTATTCGACTAGTTTCGTATTTTACGGCATTATCCAGATTGAATACTATTACAAAGACAACCTTTAAATATTTGCAGATTAGATCGGTCCACAGAATACACCCTAAATTTGGTATGTTCTGTGGTTCGGTCTCCGGAGGTAGAAGAATATAGAACATCAATATCAACTCTGTTCAATGTTCGTTATCCATAGAACATAGAGGTGGGGATTTCCAAACTATCAGAGATTTAACAGTGGGGAGTGGTTTAGGTCTAATTGGTCATTGAGAAGATTGGTATTATCTGATTTTTGAAGTTTATTTATTTCAATGGCTTCCAGGTAGTTCATTTTCGTACCTTTTTCGCAGTAATGGAGAATATTAGGTTTAAAACAGGGTGAGATCTTATGTCCTGTCGACTCTAGATGTTCCTGTCGATTCTAGAAGCAAATTGTTCGTTTTTCAAGTGTTCTTTTAGCCTAGTTTCAAAACATCTTCCGTTCTGGCCTACATATGATGACTAACAGTCTTCACAGTCCAATCTATAAATTCCAGACTCCTTCATTGGATAGGGTTTGGACAATTTGTTATTTAAAATCACTCTATCCAATGTGCTGTGACTTGAAAAAGCTTTATTCAAATTATTATTTTTGAAGAATTTAAATATGAACTCTCATTTAAATATGAACTATCACAGAGTTGATTAATCGTCCAGTGAATTTAAAAAAAATTATATATACTCATTGTCGAGAATAGAAAAAGTTGATTTTTCAACATTTTGACATGTTTCAACATGTTATTTGACAGGAAGAAACATGTCAAAATGGTGACAATTTTGACATGTATTCCACATTGCAAAGTCTTCTTGGCGAAAAAGGCTCCGAAGAAGTGTTTGCAACAGAGAAACGTACGTCACATTTGTTGAAGGAAAGTGTCTTATTCTTGATGAGAGTGTTCGCTTCATCTTTTCAATTTTGAAATGGTTTTATATCAAGTGATATTCTTGCACATTCAAAGTGTATAATATCCACTATAATGTTTGTTTATAGAATATCTTCAACAAAAAAACTCCAAAATAAGCTGTCAGAAAAAGAAATCATATTCCATATTTGACAATGATTGTTTTGGGAATGAGAACATCACAATAACGAGATCCTAAACATAGAAAGCAAAAGCCTTAAACTCAATTGTTTATAAAATGTTGAAAATAATAGATATTAGGTGTAAAATCAAAAGTTGTTATGATGAAAGATGTTATTCAAGTTATCGAATGACATTTTGTATGATGAATTTTTAATCATGAAATTGACGTTTCAAATGTCATTCTTTTCGATTTTCGTACATTTCATTTCGAAAACGAGAAAATATCCGTTTTCGTTTTTTGAATGTCAATAATGTCTATCAATTATTTCCCTGTTTGGCCTGTGAACCACTGTAAAAATATGAATTGTAGTTTCCTCGATTTCATTCAAAGTGCCAATGCAACTGCTTTAATTTTTTTTAATCATGGTAATACACTTGTGTAAGATAATAAACCAGCTTTATTATCGATATTCCATTTTGAAATGAGATAATAATAATTCATGCAATTGAAGTGAAAAGTGAGCGACAGATCTTAAACAAAATGAAATAGGGAAGAAGAGTAATAGAAGACTCAAAACCAAAAAAAAAATAATGATAACATATAATTTAAATAAAACTAAGTAGTTTTTCGATATTCTCTATAATTAAATCGAAACATGACAATATCGTTTCGCCAACACAGTGGCTTCATCAGATGTTGATGATAAACTCTTTTTTTATGATTATCATCAACAACTTTTCTGTTTATCATCAACATCTGATGAAGCCACTGTGTTGGCGAAACGATATTGTCATGTTTCGATTCAATTATAGTGAAAATCGAAAAACTACTTACTTTTATTCAAATAATGTATTTAGATCTTCATCAAGTATCGGTCCAATCGATTAATTGATGATAACATAGTTGAAATTGATGAGTGAAACTCATGAGTAGTTAAGATGAAAATTAATTGATCTAAACCTACATTTAATCTAAATGCTTACGCAAGACAAAACTATAGAGGAAAGTAATGATGATATGAATGTGTACAAAGGTATAACGCACGTAGTTTAGTAGTGGGTAAATTGAGGTTAGTTCCAAAGTAACATTAGTTTATTACGCACAAGTCACTTTCACATATCGATTTTTTTAATAGAATTGTATTTGTTTACCTTATATAAATTTGTGAATATTGCTTGCCGCATAAAATACATGAGAATGAAGTTTATGGGCACAGATTTGTTCTATGCGTTTTCATAAAGCACATACAGTGTCTTCAGACGCCCTGTATATCTAAGATATAATGACATCTTGCAGCTGTTGTACACCAGAGGGAATAGCTCGTGCTTTGGCTTCCTGCCTTTTGAACCGCACTAGCTGGGTGATAAGTTCCACTAGCATAATGCTCCGAATGTCAGCTGTCTAATTATCAGCAAGGAAGATACTCCTTAAGAATGGCCAGTACATAAATCGGAGTACCGGTAACACTACTGAATGTTACCGCGACTGTTGGGATAATAGCCGCTCTCTCTGTCTTTCGCCGTGCGTACTGTGGTACACAGAGGAAAACCGAAACAAAAAGCAGAGATTTAAATCGTCACCGCTTATAGAATAGCATTCTCGTAAACTTTCTTCTTCATTCCGAGTAATTATTAGGGGCTACTTGAAAGGCGGAACTTGGACTCGTACGATTCGGAGATGGCTTAAGGCCAGCTTACTCCAAAAAACGTAATTTTTTTTCAATATACTTTATTTATAGTACAAAACATGTTGAGTAATCAATTTATTTACATATGACAGCACCTACATATATGAAATTACTTGAAAAAAAATTTTTTTTCAAAATGGCGGTACTGAAAATGGCTGCTGAAACTCATCTGAATCGGAGATGAATGACATCATTTCTTGGAAAAGAATTATTTGAAAGCAAAAAACAAAACGGTTTCATGTTCTGTATCGAATTGTCTATGACCTCAAGCAGAATGAAACATTTTCAATTAAAAAAAACAAAATGGCGGACTTTCGAATTTTTTTACTCTTTTTTCACTTTTAATTGTTCATAACTTTTCTGAATAATAATGAATATTTCTGGTTGAGGCCATAGCCAGACATCTAAAGAGTAGAATGCCGTTTGCTTCGATAAGTGCAATAGTTTCTAACGCTTGACCATTTGGAAGACAATATTCGCCGTGTTGTTGCCGATATACGACCACAATTGTTGGAAAAAGTCATCGAAAATTGGACGTCCAGATTGGACTACATCCGAGCTAGCCGTGGCGGTCATATGCCAGAAATCATTATTTTAAATGTAATGCCACAAGATGATCTTTCGAATAAAAAGAGAATTCTTGTCAATCGAATGATCCATCGTTGTTTTATTGCAATTTAAAGTTCTATACCTCTAAAAAAAACACCCTTCAGATTTCACATCGACCGCAACATCCAACATAAAGATTACAGTTGATAGAAGAACGTGCAATAACATCTGATTTGCTGTAATTGACATAAAATGTATTATTCCGCCTCAGGCCAGGCCTTGGTACCCGAATATTTATTTTGCTGGGAAGAAATGAGTCGATCGAATTGTGCGAAATTTTGAAGAGAAACGTTAGGCCGAACCGTTCAAGCCTCAACTTCAATAATTCAATTGTCAGACTATCGGTTAGGATGGGATTGTCGAACCCTCTAGTCTAGAAGAATATTGCCCAAAACGTATGAAGTACATATCAAACACTTCCTCTAAATTTCCTTTTAGTCCACAATAGCATTATTGTACAGAGAAGCTGAAATTATAGACGCATGTTCCAATTTACTGCGAATAAAGAGTAGTACAGCGTTTTCATCTTGCAAAAATTGACAAAGCTGGCCTAATTTCTGACCAAATAACCGAGATTTCTAGACTCAGAATTATTCATACAAATTATGTGTTCTTAAAAGGAAAGTTTCATTTATTGCTTGAGATTTGTTTCGGGATATCACCTCATTTTCGGAAGTTAAACTACAGTTTTGAAGAGAGAATAAGGTTGAAACAGAATTAAAGTACAATCAATATATTCAAAGGGAGATGAATATTGCCTTTGAATACAGAGGAGAGTTTAGGTGAAGACGGTATCATTTCTTCATGTCGAAGGTTTTAGAACAAAAAAAAGTTGATGGCGTTGATAGATTCAGAAATTTACAATTATTCTAGGAGCTCCAGAGTCTTTTTCTTCATCTGTAGCTTTTCACTGAGTTTGAATCAATTTAGTTATCAATGTCCTGCAACGCCAAACAAAGTAAATGAAGAACTCCTTTTCGTATTACCTTGATCAACTACGCCACTGGTAATGGTACTGAAGTAGATGGAAAAAAGGTGACAGGGGCACGAACTAATAGTTGCCGAAAGAACATTACTTCCAAATCATCGTGCCCACCGAAATGAAAGGATTTCATTTACAAATAACATAGTTAGCATCTTTCAACAAGTTTTTTTGAGATACAACGCAACACCAAAATCCAGGTCGTGAGAAACCGAAGGATGATGCATCAATTCTCGAGCCAATTCCTCGCCTAACTCTCTTTTCGCACGCGTGGTGTGTAAATAAATCTAATTTGATAAGTGATGTACGAAAGAACTCGTCGGTAACTTGTTCAATTAATGTGAAATATGCTTATCTTTTCTTGTAATCTATGTGAGCACATAGTCACCTAGCAGACCCATAATATAAAACATCAGAAACGTTACATTAGAGCGGTGTAATCGGTTATGGGATCGCCAAACATCGGCAGACGCGTTGCCATGGTACATGATGTTGCGCTGCCTACTTGATTGTTGCTTTGGATACTGGGAAGAAACTGTGTATCATAATCGATTCATCAGCATATTGATGTAAAATGATTATCGAATTGGTATTGCTACAAGGTTTTCTCATACCTGTACATACTGAATAATTGTAAGACTGCGGAGGTAGATCCAGCAAGAATGATTATGAAGTATCTGATAATTAAACTGAGGTAATTGAGATTCACTCCCTTTTTCTATTCGTTTAGTAGGTAATTTTTTTGACTAAGTATCTTTTTACTAGGAATGTAGAGGGTAAAGATTATTTGTTGAATTATAGAAATGCAAATGTCAGAATTCGATGCCCATATCAATATACTTGTTATCATTAGCTGAGAATTATAACGTTCTCCCCTACGAAATAATTTTGATTTTGTAGGGGAGTAAGAAAATATTTCACATAAAGCTCAGGAACCATTACCGAATCCGATTATATAATTATTCGTTCAAAAATTGATAAAATATTCTGTGAAATGTTCGAATGTTTCGGTCATTGATTACCATCGAAACTTTTTAGTCTTCTAAAGATGCGATATATAACGGGTGATTTTTTAAGAGTTAAAAGTTTTTCAGGTTGGTAATGACATCCAAACGTCATCTTTCAAAGTGAAAAGTTTTCAGTATATTCTGCCATTTCATCATGGAAATACTTACAAACGAGAACCATTGCAAATTGTTGACATTTACAATCAAAATTCGTGCTCTGTGAGAAATGTGTATCGTTTGTTACGGCCATCTTATGGTCGTCATAATCGACCTGGTGAATCAACAATTCATGCTGGTATCACCAAATTTCTCACCAGGTTCACCTTGTTGGACATTAAACCATTGTCTTACATGCGTACAGTGCGTCCTGAAGAGAATATTGCAGCCGTAGAGTGCAGTGTTAATGAGGATCGTGAAATGTCAATTCGTCGCCGTTCGCAGCAATTGTCGAAGTTGAACTTGAATTGCGTCATCAGAACGATATCGAGCCATGATACGCAACTTTTTTTGCCCGAGTTGGCCGAGTTGAACTTGGTTGACATGTGGTTTCATCAAGACGGTGCCACATGCCACAAAGCTCGTGAAACAATGGACATGTTGAAGAATGAATTTGGTGAGCACCTCATCGCTCGAAATGGCCCTGTGAATTGGCCGCTAAGACCATGCGATTTGACGACTTTGGATTATTTCTTGTCGGGTTATGTAAAGTCGTTAGTGTATGTGGACAAGCCGAACACGGTTGAAGCCTTACAGGATAACATAACACGCGTAATTCGTGGGATACAGGCCGAAATGCTCAGGGACAAAGTTATCAATTTCAATAAAAATTTTGAATATATGATGCAGATTGAGTGTTTTATTCGATTCAAAAAACTACGCTCAAAAAATCACCCATTACATGTATTCATAGATGAAGAATTTTCTTTTCTCGAATCGAACGGAGAAAAGTCTAAAAACAATTTCCATTGAAGTTCGAGCCGTATTCCTTGAAACAACTATAAAAAAACGTAGCTTTCACAACGCGATGTTCCCAATAGACATAACCAATAAAACAACCGAGTTTTTATAAAGACCACACAGGAATGCTGGGAAAACCCGTTTTATTAAACCATACATCACGAAAAGTAGAAACCGAATTTAATTTATCGACCAGAGGCAAGGAACCCCCGCAGGTAATTGCATAAGCGGTTAGCACAGTTCCTTTTTCTACTCATTCTCTTGCCTTCTTAATAATTTTTTTCATTGCGACTTCCCGATGTTACCAAGTCTTCCGAGATATCGAGTCGGCCCCCTATAGCTATGATGAGGGGGCTCACTTCTACTGGTCTTCAAACGGAACGCCTTTTCTAGATTATATTGAATTATTTTATTCTGTAAATGGTAACTGGAGAACTGTATTTGTCAGGTGTAGAATTTTTAAGTTGGTATGTTCGTTAGGAAGGATCGATGTCGTTCATTCATTGTTGATTATAGTTCAACAATTAATTTTAATGAGTGTGGTATATTTGGAGTACTGTTTATTTATCTTCTACTTCCTTCATTGCTGATACTTCTTTGGAGATAACTAGCTGGGAACGATGTTTTTCTATAACATTAGCAGTGAGAGATGAAAACGATAGCAGTTTTCGATTTAGAGAAACTTGTACGCCCATATATTCCTTTCGTGAATATTTTCGAAAATTCAGAAAGACATGTTCTTTTATTTGTGCTATACATCGCATGTTTTTAATATTTACTCCTTGTGCTCCGAGAAGGACACCCTTGCTTTAAGGTATGGGTTTCCAAGCAGTGGGGCCCCCCTGCTTAGGGTGGTCCAAAGGGAGCGCGGCTTAAGTACATTGAATGTTCATTTAAGTTCATTGAAGTTCTCATCGTTTGTTTTGGTTCCATGGTAGGTTAGCAACTCCTAAACTAAGGAGATGTAATAAATGTACTATCCTTTTCTCGAAGCAACTTAGGCAATTTTGTACCCCCTATAACTTCGTTGTTGATGAAACAAGAGGTTTGAATCTTTGGCAAACGAAGAGGCATTTCATATGCACGGAATATTTCAAAATTCATTCAAGTTGAATCAGCAAGGCAAGAAATTGAAATTACTCAAAATTTCTTAATTTTTTCACGTTCCACAGTGGGGAATTTTCATGAATTCGTGGCCAAAAATTGAAATAAAATTTTTTAATACAGGTATAACAATCACAGGTATTTGTTGAGAACTTATTTCTGCGTAAGGTCCCGGTTGTCCCAACCTTTTTCCCACATAGAAGCTCAGATATTTTGGTTCAAAGTCGACCTTCGTCAGTGACAGTCGTGAGCGTCAACCGTGCTGTGTTTTGTAGCGCAACTTTAAACATTTTTATACAAGTAGTGTAAAATGTAAATTAATTTAAACGAAATGGACATTCTTCCTCAATAACTGATAGATCATCAAGCCTCTAAGGCACCTCTAGCAGACATAGAATCTTCAAATTAAGAACACATTGCTTGTTGAGTGTAGTGTTTATAGATTAAGGAAAAATTAGAATATTCCGTAATTTCGTTCCAGAGTTCTAGATACACCAAATGCGCAAATAACTCAGTTTATCCCTAAACGTGCAAAAACCTGACTTTAAAGTTTTCACAAATGGTTATAGTGAATGCATTGTATTAAAATTCCCGTCGAATTTTTGTTATTTTGTTATAACTTGTTATTGTAAATATTTTTTATCATTTAATAACCAAAATTCTACAGGACCTGCAACACATTACATTCACAATAACCATTTCATAGATTTAAACTCTCACTGAGTTGAATTGAAATTCATAAATTACTGTGTATCTTTTTGAACAATTTCTGAGAGATTTCTGATTCACACAGGAGAAAAAAACCAATACTAAACGATCAATTTACCTTCAGGTTATCACCATTGTTACTTTCTTCAATTTCTTGATTTAAGACCTTATTTGTTAATCTAAAATTCTTAGATTTAATTTAATACTTCTACCTGTATATTCACCTGAGCCTCTACCTCGAAGATATCGATATCAGCCTCTAGTCTTTTGCAGATAACGATGTGAAGGTACATAAGAATGTTGTTAGAGAAATGTTGTTCAGTTTAACTTGAACTAGACAATGGGGTTACACCTCGAAACAATTGTCAAGTATTCATTATAAATTTTGTGAAACCAAGCCAACCGTTTTTAATTTAATATATTATTCTTTTATTCATTAGTTTCCAACAGATGAATACCAGGAAGAAGAGGTAATCGTTGCACAGTACACAACTCTCAAATAATTACAAATTCCATAAAAAATTCATCTTCATTTGATACAGTTAAGTATTAAACGCAGGCAACGTGATCTAAGTATATATTCGATTGAAAAACTATCGACGTTCACTTCCGGATTAATCATTACACAACACAGTTCCATAATGAGGAGATCATCCTCTCTAATGTACTTCTGTATCCAGCCTTCTTTCATCATGATCGATTCAAAAAAGGTGTGTCATACCACAAGCCAGTTTCATATCTTCATGTACCTACTTAGTATTTGGCAAGATTTATGTCTCATTTCTTCGATCCATTGGTCACCTGTTAAAGCCAGCGATACAAGTTGTAATATTCTCATAAAAATATGACGGTGACTGGTTATATATCAGTAAATGTCAGTAATAGAGACCATAAGATACGGCCGCGAAAATAAAACGACAAAAAAACCGTCCTGTGGAGACTCGATACATAAATATGTTCGAACTAAATTCTAATGAAATATGGCTACAAGAACGGGAGAAAAATATAAATTTTCCGAGCGAATTGAATTATAATGTTAATTATTTTATACTTGTGCAATTAAAGTTTTATTTCGTAATGTGAAAAATTATTTGAAATATGTCACCAATATTTCAAGAATTATATCTAAATAATCGTATGTCATATATAAATAAATATATCTATTTACATATTGATAAATTGAACACATTTTGAAATTTTTAAAATATTCATATAATTGACATTACAATATTACTTCGTTATACAATACCATCTTCAGGTGGATGAAACTAAGTACAGAAATGAATTAACTTAATTTATACTACTTCTACTAAACCTAAGGTCAACCCTGAGTTGCCGTTCAATGCTGAACCGGTTTTCTTGTATCGATTAATTTCTAGACCTTCCAGAAAATTAAATTTCAGGCATTTGTCATCTATGTGCAGGATCTCGTAATTTTTGTTGAAATTATGTTGGTTGTCGATACAGTAGTTTGCGAATGTAGATTCTTATTTTTTGTTCTGGTAGCTCCTTTATTTATTTATTTTTTTACAAATACACCACTCAACAGCATGGGCCAATTACTGAGTGGGATAGATACAATATAGTTTAGCACTTATGTAAAATAAAACTAGAAATCATACCAATAATATACAAACGATACACATGAACGATAACTCTGTGGCAAGCTGACATTAAAGCTCTCCCACAAGAAACAGCAAAAACTACTATCTGAAAAACTTGTATAACTAAAAAATAGTCAAGCTAGAGCTCGTCTGATATCACCAGGCAAGCATGCAAATATGTCGATGACGTCATGAAAAGGCTCAAAATTACCACAAATTTTATGAAGTGGCGAAAAAGAAAAATGGTGAACATTAGTACGAGCCAGGGGTGGATAAAAAATGTTCATATTTCTACCAGTTATTCTCGGAACACGGGAATTTAGGAGGGAAAGAAGAAAAGAAGAAGAGAACAATCAACAGAAAACCTTATCAGCTTGTATAGGAACATTATTCCCAAATATTTCCTACGTGTTTCAAGTGATGGAACATTAAATCTTGTAGTAAGTAACTCATGTTACATTTATACCTTGTTCTGGATACACACCGTCTGAGAAAAACCATAAATATTTCAAGAATCGTCTTTGCACGGATTCAAGGTTCCTTATATTACACACGTATCCTGGATTCCAAACGACACCAGCATATTCTAGTTTTGAACGTATTAAGGTATTGTATAGAAGCATTGTTGTTTCAGATTGAGAGAACCGTTTAGAATTTCTTATTACAAAACCTAATGTTCTGTAACAACTTGACACAATATCATTAGGTGTGACCTTCTTAGGAGTTTCTTATTTTTGTAACGACAGTTGTACCTAACTGTCCAATGTAACATTTTCCACATTCACAGGTTAACTTATGACACCAGAATTCGATCTCTTACTAGATCTATCTTTGTAGTTTTTTTAAAATCGCTTTCCTGAAGTATTGTGTGTTTAACTTATTTGCCTTTTGTCTACAAATTTTGTCAACAAAAACGTAACCTATCACTTTCGAGAATGAATAATAAGTGCGTTTCGAAAAATCATCGAACATGTTGAATGGAAATACCATAAAATTGTTTCATCCTGATTAGCAATCCTCAGCGTAATACATCCAAACAATCAAGTTTCTGTGGTTTTTCACGAATAAATGATATCTTCGTTCTGAAGATAGGACCTGCGCTCGGTAAAAAAAATCAAAAACCCAGCACTGATCCTTGAGGAACACCTGAGTTACTGAACGTTTCGCAGATTTGAAGTTTTCGTTTTTCACAAACAAGTTGAAAACATTCGACTATTAATAATTCAATACCAAAATTATTCTTTCGATAATATGTATGAAGATGTATATAGCAGTTGCTGAATAAAGATTAATAACGATATATTTTACATTTTTAAGGTTCATA
Source organism: Henosepilachna vigintioctopunctata (assembly GCA_030704895.1). Lineage (NCBI taxonomy): Eukaryota > Metazoa > Arthropoda > Insecta > Coleoptera > Coccinellidae > Henosepilachna > Henosepilachna vigintioctopunctata. The sequence continues at coordinate 1,563,377 of JARQZJ010000034.1, forward strand.
TTTACAAGATTCAAAAGAAATTGCCTTTGTGAGACAACAATATTGAGCATATGAGAGTTATGGTATTTAATAGTGTTGGCGTTTACTTGATGTATATCCATTATAATTGAATATAAACTTAAATTCAAACACTTGAACTTATGATTTACACTTTATTGACTACATAGCATGACGCGTTTTGTCGTTACAAACGACTTCTTTAGACGCTTACAGAATAATGTATTCTGTAAGCATCTGTTCTGTAAATTCTCGTCATAAGAACCATCCTTGGACTTCAACAAGCATTTAAAAAAAAGAATTGGCAAAATTGGTTCAGGCGTTGTTGAGTTATGCGCTTACCAATTTTGCGATCCATTTTTATATTAAAGATTTAATTATTTTTCACCAAGAGTTAAGCGAGAATTCAATCTCACCAAATATTATTATTATTATTATTTTGGTGTGTATCAGTATTCAAACTGAAACACGAAGTCTCTATTTTCATTCGGCTATCAATCTCGCCTCCGTCTAAAATCTTGGTAGCACCTAATTGATCAACAAATATGTAAATTCCAACCCGTATATATATGGCCGATTATCTTTCCAACAAATTAGATTGTGGACACGGAAGTACAAAACAGAGCAACTATCATCACACCTACCAATTTCTATTCGACCAAACCAATTTCTAACATATTCATATTTACATAATTAACTTATCCCAGTAATAATTTAGTGGCACTTTATTTAGAAGCGCGACGTTCCCTGTGTCCCCAACGGCGTATTTCTACTGCCAGTAATAAACTGTAATCATTTAAACAATGCGAAGGCATGACCGCACTACGCAAACCTATATTTTTAAGTCTATTTATAAGTATTGTGTGTTTATTGGGGAATACAATATCTAGAGGTTAGGAAAACGTGTGTTAACTGAAGGAGCAAATTAACTTTCGGTATTGTTCTGTCTCGAATGAGTAATGTTGTTGGTGGCAGTCAGCAATGCCGAACAGGTGTCTAAGGCCATGATTTTTGTCTTCGTGTAGCTTGCGAGGTGTAGACTACCGGTGCATCGTACCTTGTTTGAGCTGGAACTGAAGGAATTAGTGAATTGCGGTTATTTCCAATAGGAGAATAGTTCTACTGAATGAAATCTAATAACAATAATATTCATGATATCCTTTGAAACTATTCATCCATTCATATTTTTATTTATAATAATTTTAATGGTTTATTGACTCAGTATGTGTAGTGATACTCTTTTCTCTTTACCAAGCTTTCGCAATCTACTTTATTCCTTCATCAGGGTTCTAAAATATATATAAGACAACCTCAACTAACACCTACAACACAATATACACTTTTTCCTTACATGAGAGTTGAGGTTACAACCATTAAACTATTGAACAGCAACAACATAAACATAATCTGCTAAAGTCATCAGTATCAACAATTTTATTTTGATTTTAAATTGAATATACTATTTGATGTTTTTTTTAATTTGATTTATATTGTCAAATGTCTATATTCTTTTTCGTATCATCTGATCCCAGTTGTCTGTTTTCTTCTTCGTTTTGTCGTGTTTCCTTTTTTGCTCCGTATCCAGTAAGTAGCTATATATGTCACTCAAGTTTTGTGTGTCATTTTTTCTATTTATGGTATTTTCATCTTTTCTTATTTCTATCATATCATGTAAAGTCTTTTGTGATATCTACGTTCAGTTTTTAGGATTTGTACATCGTCGTAGTTTGCTCTATGGTCTAACTTTGTTGTATGCGTTACTAGGGCACATCTGTGTTTTCCATTTTTTATATCTGATTTATGGTGAGTTATCCTATTTTTGAATCATCGAGATGTCTGTCCTATGTCATGCTTTATCACAGTCTTTGCAATTTGTTTTATATATTATTTCACTTTTCAATAGTTTTGGTATTTGATCTTTGAGTGTATATAATCTTTTATCTATAAATCTTTATTATCTATATCTTTTAACTATATAATCTTTTAGCTGTTTTCTGATTGTATATTCCAACTTTTACACATTCGTTTTTGAATATATTTTTCTTTTTTTGTGTTAAATTGTTTACATTTGGTATGAACGCATAATAATTTTTTTTTTCCTCCCTCCTCTTTTCTCGGGTTTTCAGAATTATTCTTTCTATTTGTATCACTTGACGCATATAACTGCTTCCTAATATAAGACGGGACAAGAATTTTGAACAAGTATTTCCTGTAGATTTCTCAATCTCTCTCTTCTGAAAGTCCCATGGTTGATTTTATTTCCACAAAAATAAAAATACATTCGATTTTAACTATAATTAATTCAAAACATGACAATATCGTTTCGCCAATACAGTGACTTCATCAGATGTTGTTGATAAACTGAAATTTTCAATGAAACTACTAAGTTTCATCTAAATTAAAAATATATTAATTGCTTGACAATTGTTTCGTGGTTTACACCAGTTTCAAAAGCTAAACCGTATATTGGTTTTGTGGACTAATATTTTTAATTACTTTCACATCTATATCTTCAATCAACACTTGTACTTTTAGCAGATATGGATAGAAAAGCTAATGCCACATCTCAACGCATTTCTTCTTCTCTAAAAAGTTTTGAGATCCATGTAATACCAAGTAGCCAAGTTTGTACTACAAAATTGAGTTCAATGTAATATTTTTACTAACTCAAATGGGAAGTCATCTATTTATGAATAATTTATGAATGTATTCACCACAATTTCCCGAATTAACAGAATTTAACGATATTAATCTCAACATTTTTCAAATTAACTTTGTTCAGTGAAATTTCGTTTGAAAATGGCATTAATAAATAAAGAATTGAACTCATTCTATTACAAATATTGCTAATGATATCAAATTCTCTTAATTCGAGTGTTTACTGTGAAATAGCTCGTGTTAGGTGGCCTAAAATATCTCTATTGTTCGATGTTCCTCATTATGATGGAGTATTTCATTTCGTAACTCGTCCTGACATAGAGTAAATGCATTCTTTTTATCTGTACGGCCACCTCGCAAGATGAAAGTTTTACATTGAATCGCATTCTATTTAAATTTGACGAATCGGATGTCGGGTATAAATTCCCGAAAATTTATCGTACTTGTTAGTTATTTCAAGACTTTTGGACCTTCCTTTCGCTCTCGTCGCTCATACAGAATGCACAACTTGCCGACACTGCTTATCTGCGTTGCAATCGACAACAAAAAATGTGTTTTCGGTAATCCAAGCATTTGTAGTCACACCCGATGTGTGAAAATACCAAAAATGCCCTTTGTCGACAAGAAGATAAATAAAACGCCTCTTTTTCTTATTGCCCGCCTTCTTTATTTCTCCGACTGAAAATTGCCTTCTTAGGATTCAGCTTTTTCATCTGATAAATGCCGGGCAAAAACAAATTGCGTCGCGCGTCTTTTAGTAAATTCCACCTTTATTTAATCTGCTGTTACCAATAGGTGTTTTATGCTCACTTGGAACAAAGTGGCAAGAAATAAACTGCTGCTAAATTCCTTGAACTTCTCGAGAAGCATGTAATGAACATAGTTTTTACAAAAGTTGTTGAAAGGGTGAGCACATGCATGCTCTTGCATTGAAAACGAATGATTCTGGCATATCGGAGATTCTTCGATTTCACTATACAGGGTGAGAAATTCGATTGATGTTGGTTTAGCAAATATAATCTCCAAATATATAGCAATACATTTTTCCCACATTGTAATATCTGTATGTGCAGATATCATTTAATTTGTGATATCACAATGATAATAATTGACAATCAATAAGTTTTTTATTCTCAACAGATATAATATCCGATTACAGAAAATAATAACATGATGCTGAATAATAATTAAATAACCTAATAATTGGAATTGAATGAGATATAACAAAGAACTCAATCTGAACTGGAGAAAAAACTGAGAAACTAAAATGTTAACTGAGATAACTAAAAAATAAAATGAAACATGACATTTTAGTCAATTCAAATGGTTCACTAACTCCTTATAACTGTTTTGGAGTGAAGGTGAATGTCAGATTTATTAGCAACTGTATTCAACTGTAACCAAATGGTGGATTGTATTAGCGAGTTGGTGCTTGGAGTCTTCTGGTGGAATAATTCTGTGGTACCAGAATTTTGCCTAAGAACATGGCATCTCAAAGCGGACAATAGAGGAGGACAATCAATACTATTGTGCAGTAAATTGTACAAAAATTTGAGTGATAAAAGTTCTCTCCTATCATAAAATGAGATTAAACTAAATCGACTCAATAATTCGTCATGATTAATATGTTAAATCATTCTTATCATCCTATCTGTGGATGAACTTTATCCACCCTCCAAACTGAGAATTTTAAGAACCTTCTCTGAATGACTTCAAGATGGTATTGATGGCAAGTATAAATAGGATTCCAGATCGTGCTGGCATACTCCAACTTGCTATGGATTAGGGCATTAAATACTCTTATAAATGATGGGGACTTATTGAAATATTTGACATTACCTATAACGAATCTATATATTCTCGAGGCAGATGAAATAAGTTGGGTATTGTGTGCAATTAAGGAAAAGTTTTGATCAAATACTTTACTAAGATCTGTTACACTATCAGAACGAGAAAGAACCTGACCACGGACGCTATAATAATACTCAATTATATGTTTTTTCCTTCTGGAAGAAACATCATCACATCATCACATGGACACAGTTGTCCAGTGATCTAATTTCATGATATAGTTTCAAATCATTCGCGAACATCAAATGTGGTAGTAACTATTATCCACCAAATTATTCATAAACAAAATGAAAACAGTGGCCTAAGATTGAATGAAAATGGTTCCTAATTTGTACCACTCTGGAAAAGACTTTGAGAACTGCTGGCATCAGAAAATTGATCGTTGCGTCAATACGTTGATATTTACCGATTGAGTACATAATTATTCCTATAGCATTTGATAGGTAAGATCATGTCATCTCTCCCCAAAAACTGTAAATCGAATAGATTTATTTCCTCTTCTAACCTAAATATCGTAAAAAACAATCATTTGTTCATGAGATTGAATTCTCGCTTAACTCTTGGTGAAACATAATTGAATATTAAAATAAATTAAACTCTTGGCTTAATGTTTCACGATTTATTTAACAATATGTATAGTCAACATGTTTCGAGCGTTAGCTCATTTTCAAGACTTGTCTTGACAAGTCAAGACAAGTCTTGAAAATGAGCTAACGCTCGAAACATGTTGACTATACATATTGTTAAATAAATCGTGAAACATTAAGCCAAGAGTTTAATTTATTTTAATAATCATTTGTTCATTACAAAGGTTTGAAATGGAGGAAATTTATTTCGAAGTCGGGAATTCCACAGGATTTTGTTTAAGTCCCTTATTTTTCGATATTCTTCTGATCGACATTTGCTGCAATATGAAATGTAATATTCTGCTTTATAGTATATTCTTCAAGAAGATATTTCGAATTCGATTCGGTGATGTGGAAGAAATGTACTTGTATTCATCAATTTCTTAGTGAAAAAAAATTAAGAATTTTCTGCGCAATGTCAATAGAATTCTTCGAATTTCGAGTACATAGGTACCCAACTTACGAAGACTTCTTTTTTCACGTCGAATACAAGATGCTCGATAAACCAATATTTTGAAAGGCATTTCAATGGTGAAATTTATGTGCCTTGTATGGCCATTCAATGTAAAACAAGATGAAATGCTAAATTTCAGCATGGTTGATATAAGAATTTCTTTATTCTGACCGATCTCGGATTCACTGTCCAGAATTGATATATCGGTTAGAAAGGTTGCTGCATTAATCATATTTATACACTGGTACCTGTAAGAACCTCATTCCTTCGAGAGGTCTTGTGTTTATATAGAATTTACATATCGAATTATTCGATGTCATTGGCTTCATTATGGGGAACAGATAGATAATAGTAATTGGAATATTAATTTCAAATAGATATCTTGAAACATATTTATTTGAAACAATCCTTTTCTATTTAATGTATAATTTGAGTTACAAAGTTCTCACTGTTTATGACATTATTCTTCTTCTTTCCAGCTTTTGCCATCATGATCATAGTAAAGTGTGTATCAAAATTAACGCTAAATTTGAATTGAATAGAAAACAAAGTTTTTAGTCTTTTCATTGTAAGTCATAAGGGTCCAGTTGTTGTGTTAATTGGATTTTATCAGCATGATGACACAGATCTCTAGTGAGTATACGTTGTAGAGAGCTTCTTGGACGTATTAGCAACTTCTTGTTCACGACGCAGAATTGACATTCCTGGATTGTCAAGTTTTTTTTGGAATCGAATCCTGGAATTTTATAATTAATTTTTTTCAGAGTTGACGAAATCCAACCACATTTCGTATAAAATTTTCAAAGCATTAAGCTTTCATTATTTGTGAAATTTTGTTCAATAATGAAGACACGTTGATTGTGTTACGCCACATTTTCACTAACCTCATACTGTCAGCTGTCGGTTTGTTTTTTTCAGGGTGGTCAACACTTCACTGCATAAAGTGCAGCAAATTCAAATATTGCGTTAATTTTGGCAGACCCTCAGCATACAGAACAGCTATCTTTCGACGTGGATTTAATTACAAGGTTTTTGCGTTATACAACGGAATACCAACTGAGTTAAAACGTCAAGTTTCTTTATCTCGTTTTGGAAAGAAGTTGAAGGGGAGATTCATGAACATGTAGGGTGGCATTACGATGGCGAAGTGACTAGACGAGACCGTATTGATTCATTTTTATATATTTTTTTGAGAAATTGGAAATCTTTTTTTTTTGTTTTGCTTCTGATTCTCGGGGAGTAGGTTTATCTCTGTGATGGTTGACAAATTATTGTTGTTTCTGGGGACTGAAGTTGAACTTTTTTGAATTGTTTTCAGCTCCTTTCTGCATTCAACTAAGAATTTGATATGTATATGTATTTTTTCCATGTATCTATTTGTTCCTTGAATGTGCATAAAGATTATTATTAGTATTATAGTAATTCATGTGCTTGAAAATGTAGTAATAAATATAAATAGTAATCAAGGAATGAGATTGAATCCTCGCTTAACTCTTGGTGAAACATAACTGAATATTGAAATAAATTAAACTCTTGGCTTAATGTTTCACGATTTAATTCAATTCAAATCGTGAAATATTAAGCCAAGAGTTTAATTTATTTAAATATAAAATAGTAATCAAAACCAAAGTGTATTTTTCTCTATCATAGTAAAGTGTAGTGTGCTGTAGTAAAGTATAGTGCAGTATGCTATAGAACAACATTTCGTTGAGAACTATACTTGCACCTTTCCTATTCTTCATCAATTTGAAGAGTAATTGATTGTTTTATCAATAATAAGGGAAATAAAGCTAATGATTTAAGTAAGTTGCAATGATATTCCTGTATTTCTAGAATTATTTTAATTTAATAAGAGCATAATCTCAAGTATTTGAATTAAATTATTTTGCATCATTTTCAATTTGAAACTCATAGAAATGTTTCCTCATTACCTCTAATTCCTTAGAACAAAGAAAATATACGATATTTTCTGCGAAAATTCACATTTCATTTTATTTATATTCCTTATATCTCCCATGAAATACTTTTTTATCTGCTTTATTCATAAACGAAGTCAGTTCATAATAAAGTGAACTCGACTTGAATATATTTGAATGAAATTCATAGTCACCTCAATTAACGCATTCTAAAAATACTTGTACTTTGTTGTACATTTTCCAAATCCTGTGAATTTGAATCAGAATTAGATCTCGCGGAGAAGAAAAATCTATAATAACTCTTCTTCCTTTCTACAAACTACGCGCGTTCGACATTCCAACCTATAACTCAAAATCTGTTTGAAATATCTGAAACCAGATTAGGTTTTCACGCGGAGTGACTTAAGTATTATGAGATTTGACTTGAATACCAATAAATAACATTTCTAATTTGTGACTAGATATTATCTAAAGGATGCCCACTGATTTCATCTACATATTTATTGGTTTTAATAAGTTTGTCAGTTAAAGAACGTGTTGCATATTTGGTGCCGCAGTAATAACATGCCAAAAATTCATTTCGGTTGTCATTCGGTCGACCTGGCTCTTAATTCATGGCTTGCTCGGACACAATATTGATGATGTTGTACGTCGCTGACATTTTTTTCACACCCATCATCACTCTTGAAAGTGGATTCAGATTGTCCGCAGGTTCTCAGAATTGAGCGGAATTAATAATAAATAAATAATCACGCATATTCATTCATTATGAACCGATGGTAGTGTATCTATTGTTTCAATATTACATTAATTTTTTTCGAAGATGCTCAGATTCTATATCTTTCTTCAACAAACATACAGAGTCCTTCATAAAAGAGCATTATATGAAAGAAGAGTCCTATTTGGGAATGACAGACACTACACTCAAGTGGTTTGAATCTTATTTATCATAAAGAAGTCAAAAAGTACTTTGAGGTATGGAGCGAAACAGGTATTGTCGAAGGCAATATTAATAAATATTGGAGTGCCTCAAGGTTCAATTCTGGGTTCTATAATCTTCATGACTGTTATAAATGACCTAACTACAGTAATAAGCAAGAACAGAAACTTACTACAAGTCTCGTAGTGAGAGGTAATAATTTGTCAGACTTGACAGAAGCTGTGGCTATTACCATTCAGCAGGCTCAGCATTGGCTCAATTTGCATATGAATGGGTTCGAAACTATTGCAACCTTTTTCAAGACAACTCACTTCAATATTCCAACTGCTAAATTAATCAAAATAAAGTATCAAGTTATTGTAGCTCAGAACGAACAAAATTCCTCGATATATAAACAGCTCTGTGATAATCTGAGGTCTGTCTACTTGTCTTTGAAGGTAATGGAGAAATATCTGAATTGGCGGGTGTTGAAAGTGGGTTATCATGCAGTCTTCTAATCGAGACTTAGATATGGTACTATGTTCTTCGGTAAAAGTAGTTCAATGAGAAATATAAACTCTCTGCAAAAAGGAGCAATGTGTAGCATTTTGGGAATGAAATCTGATGCTTCCTGCACAGGTAATTCTTGAAAAAATTGTCTAGTCACAGCATCAGCAATACACATCCAAGAAAATCTGTTTTTTGTGTTCAAAGATTTGCAACTATTTGAACAAAAAAGGGATAGTTGGTATAGCACAGTATCCCTTTCGAAGTATCCCAAGCATTGACTTACATATACAGAGAATGGAACTGAATTCCCCCGCATAAGATCCTACAATACCTTGCCTCCAAATATGAGGTCAGAAAAGAATCTAAAGAGGTACTGAGCTAAGTATTGAGGCTGCTCGTTACCAACGAACCTTATAGTGTTAATCAGTTCTTGCACTATTGTCGTGTACATGTAATAAGGACATGCCCATCGTTTATTGTATTGATAATTATATGTATATACATATATTTTGACGTAGTTTGAATAAAACTAAGTAATTTTTGATTTTCACTATAATTACGTACAATATTGTCATGTTTAACTTAATTATAGTGAAAATCAAAACACTACTTAGTTTTATTTAAATTATGTATTTCGATTTTCATCAAGTATCGGCCCAATCGATTAATGATATATCTTGACAAAAATTTCACTCCTGGGAGTTCACAGACTGTTCATGCGTTCTCTTTTTTGAAATAGAAAAATTAATTTTTATTATTATTATGAATATTGATGCCTGTATATTTAATTGTAAAGTATCCGTTACTGGAAAATTTTAAGGTGATTGAGATCGAAGTGATTGTCTTCCTTGACGTTTGACGTAGCACAACTGATGAGTTTCTCGTAGAACGAAACAGAATCGCTTACCATAATTTTTTCAGAGTTTTCCACATGGTGAAGAAGACTATTACCTTTCCAAGGCGAAAGTTGAGCCAGAAATATTCCTCTGAATATTGAAGAGACTAATTTGAAATTTCTAAAATTTATAATGTAAGGGTGGGGATGACAATTCTTGAGGCCGTACCTGACCAAGCGAAATCAAGGTCAATTCCTACCATTAACCCCACCCATTAACGCCACTACTCACCACTGATTCAAGGCCTACTCCGCCTATTACCCCCACCACGCCCACTTATCAAGGTCGAGGTCTCTCGTTACGGTGCACCCCCATTATTCACCTACTTTTGTAATATTTCATTTAATATTATTTTTTAGTCACAGTTACTTTTTCAGTTTTTTTTAGATAGATTGAGCTCTTTTTTATATTTTATTTCATTTTAATTATCTAGTTATTTAGTTATTACGAGTATTCAACATTATATTATTAATTTTTGTAATTGGGTATTATACCTGTTAAGGATAAACAGCTCATAATCATTATTATTATTATTGTTATAAAATATACTGTTTTTATAATCAGAAAGTCTACAATTTGCAATTACAGTTTTCATTATTTTACAGGGAACAATTTATTTGACAAAGTATTCCTTGTTTAACTGACGTAAGTTTTAAGCAATCAAAAATTCCTTCCATTAGAGTAAACTTGTTACATTTCAAAAATGTTCACAGGCTTATTCTGCAATTTTTGTAGCTGTAGATTTTTTTTTTTGCTCAAACCGGATAACAGAGTGGAACAATACTCGTGACTAAAACAGCAATAACTTCATACATATCAGAAAGTAGATTTTTTCGGGGATTTTAGACAATATGAAGTTAACGTGGCAATTCGATCTCAATCTCACATCTAACATAATGACCAAATATTTAACAACTTCTTCTGTGCTAACGTTATGATTTTACTTCAGTAATTATCTCTATTGAATTATCGAATATTTCTAATAATCTTTAATCTTATTTGTCTAATTCTTACTAACTGTTAAAGGAATGTTTATATCAATCAATTTTCATTTAATCATCTTATTGTGGTATTCATATGGACATAAATTGAATTATTCAATGTTCAATCTTCGAAAGTTTCAAAAACCAAATGAATGTCCTCTCTGCAAACTCATTTAAATTGAAAATAAACCTCGGTTCAAAGAAAATAAATATTATATTCGACCATTTCGCTAGCATAAACCTGAATGAAAAACCGCAGTCGACTTGAAAAATTGATTCAAAAGTGCGCACATCAAAATATATGAAAGATAACTGCCGTTCCCCGTTGCGAACAGGTAATGTACATTCTGAAGAAAAAATCGTTAAAAATAAATCAATGTACGAACACCTTATCGAACTGAATCTGTGTGCGCTGAAAGCTTAATTCGCGAGAAATGATATGCCTGAAAAATAATGTATTTGACGGTAAAATGAAATGTAGTCATGTATTCACAATTTTATAACATAAATCAACATTTTGAGGTTATGTGAAGGGGCCAAAAATGCGCCACAGTGGCGCAGACCCACAATATTCAAACTAAATAGGAGTTAGGTTATTCAGAGGCTCATAGAACGATATAGTGGGCCTTCTGGCTTAGTGGTGCTGGTGAGTTCGTTTCCCATCGTGTTCTTGGGTCGCTCAGTATCGACGTTAAACCAGAGGTCCTCAATTCCATGACTCACTGACCTCCGCTTTCACAACAACACCAGAAATGATATTTCTAATGTTCAAAATTAAAATGAAGCGCCACCTATGAAATATCAATAATATTAGAAATAATTAAAGAAATATTCTTTTCTAATTGGTCAATTTACGCCTGGCCACTGCAAAGAGGTTATGGATTTTCCTGTCAGTAATGATCACCTCTTGTAATATAATATAGGTGTTAACAGCATTGTTTATTTCTACCTATTAAAATAAGGCTTTATAATTGACATATTTCTTCGTTGATGTTTGTGTTATCCTCGAATATTCCCAGAAAACATTGAGCTATTTGAATATCTACAGGGGGTATTCATTTACAATAATGGCCTCACAGGTTAATAAACAAAATTATAAGTTATAATTGAATATAAGTCGTATATGGTACAAGTGATGATGGAAATGATCAACATAAATCAAACAAATAAAATACTCAAATATCCAGACAATTTACCTGATAAAAAACAGAATATACATACATAAACAGAGAGCAAGAAGAAGAGAAAATAAAGGAAATTAAATGCAATAACAGAAATCTATTGAGGTATGCTCAGATATTTGAAGAATTCATAAAGTACTAAATATACATACAAACTGAGGGATAAGAAAAAAAATTGAAAGAAAAAATATGAAGTAACTACAAAACCACTTTCAAAACAATTGTTCGTTGTGTCTTGAGATGAAAAAGTATATACGTGTGTGTGAAATTTGAAACTGAAGAATAAATGAAGCTCAGAAATTAATAGAATGCAGATAATATTTAATATTAATAACACAGGCCAAAAATGAAAAAACTTTTTCAATAATTTCATCTAATCCTTATGTTACTGGATGGGCTAATTCCGGAAATAATAATAAAAAAGTTGTATCGCCCACAGATTTCCCAACTTTTCCATATGAAATAAAATAAAATAAAATAAAAAAATTTTAATTTAGGCAAACCACGTTTAATCATTTAAATAAAGCTACAATAAGTTGACAACATATTAGAGTGTTATAAGGTTGGCAATAAAATTGAATGATATTTGACGGGTAGTTGAAACTGCAAAGCTTTCTTTGTTCTTCCGATTGACATAACCTCTCATTGCAGTGTTTAAACTAAGTGATTTTTGCTCGTACTCCAATATGGCTAATCGAAGGTGTAAAAATTCTTCCAATGCTCCTTGTTACATATTTGGTGACTTTATAATTAAGAAACATCAAAGAAACATTACTGATTCTGTGAAGAGGTATATTTCGCATATTTTGGTGTAGAAATCGGTAGTCAAGACAAATGTTGGGTTCCTCACAAACTTTGTTATGTCCAGGATCTTCAGAATTGGTATAAAAAAGGAGAAGACTTTTAAACGATTGTTATTGTTGCAGCACAGATGTTTCTGGATATAAATCTGAAAATAAAACAGTAATTCTGTATCCTAACCCTTCTTCAGTTGATCGGCCGGTAGTCCACAGACAGAACATTTATTTATCCATCCAGTAAGACAATTAGAATTGTGTTGGACTAGTCAATGTTGAGAAAACGTAATTGAATGTAGGTCTGCATTCAACGAGAAAAAATGTCCAAAAGTATCTTAATCCACACTTATCTTAATAATAGTGCTCAAATGATCACTCACACTGCAAAAGGAATGTAGTAATAAGAAAGTTTTAGGCTATTTTTTAAATGAAAATAATTTGAGCGACCTTATTGTTTGAGATTATTAGTAGATATTAGCGACCTTATTGGTGATTGAAAAGTCTAATGCCCTTAAATGAGGATGAAGATTAATTGTTAGCTAATCTATGATTCAAAATTACCTCATTTCTGGTATCATAATTATGGTATTGCGAAAGATTAGCGAATTTGATTTCGTTTTCTTTCACTTATATTGGAAATTTGTAAATATTAATACAGGAAACAGTATGTTTTCGCTTACATACACATAGAGCTTTTGCGTTCACAAAATTTTTGGGCTGAAAATACTCTATTTATGTCAATAGAGTTACGTCATAAAATGATATTATAACCAATATGACAAAAAAATAAGCTTTATTATTTCATAATAAAACAATATTTAGAATTTTCTCATAATTTAATATGAATACGCATGACGACGTTTCGAAGTACTACTTCTTTATCAAATGCTCTATTAATACGTATATAATAATAAGTACGCATATAATGATAAGTACTTCGAAACGTCGTCATGCGTATTCATATTAAATTATGAGAATATTCTAAATATTGTTTTATTATGGATATTAATTTGCTCCAAGTATCGGCCTCATCAATTTTCAATTTTTATTATTTCAATTTGTACATTTATATTGTATAGTTTTTGAATAAGCAGATATATTTATTTCAATCTGTCAACTACTAGTCGATGAAGAATGTGATAGCTTTTTTGAGTATAGCTTCTTCAAATAGGGATCATAGGATTCTTAAGAAGTCACAACGTGAAATTTGATACAACTTTCTCGAAAAATTATCAAATGAATTGAAAAATTTCATTCTTAAGCATACGTGAGGAGAACTTCAAAATGGTACGCCACTGGCGAATTTCGCGCAATCTCAATTCGTCGTGGTTTCACGATTTCGCGCAGTTTATTTATTACGTATATTTGTCCTTAAATCGTGCCGAATTTCTTTTTCCACGCTTTTCTCAATCGGCCTAACTTTCCGAAGACAAATAATACCGCATAACCCTGATACTATATTATTAAGGAACCTGTTAATTTTTGGCCATAGTCCTTATTTTCACGCAAAATACGAAAAGCAAACTAAAGGTTATAATTACTGCCGTGTATCGGACATAATTCACTTTTATTCTCACAGCAAAACTGCTTATTTTAGGTAATTGCAGTTTATGGATGCATAAAATTCCTTTTTGCATATGAGTTTTAATAATTGCTGGGTATTTTTGATGCAATAAGGATATATTTACAGAACGGGGATGTGGCGATAATTCAACACTTCGATACAAATATTTGACGCCACCAAATTCAATTATACCGGTGTTAAAGTCATATTTATCTTTTACGGAATGTTGAATAACACTTCTTATGTAAAAGCTCCATTTCAGTTACCTAATTCAATGATATATTCCGGGGAGAAATTCAAGGTATTCATTGAAAACTCTATAATATATACCTTATTCAGAAATTTTTGAAATTAGTGCGTGATTTTGAACGAGGTTTTTTTGTTGAAGACTTACCTCGATATCAATTTGATCCGCTGTCAGTGATTTTGATATTCCACTCAGAACAGCGAGCTCAATGCGATGTCGTGATGTTGTCTACATATGACTTTGTAACATATAATATTCTAATTTTAGTTTCCTTTCATTTGGGTACTTAATATTACTACTTTATTCAGTTATGCTGTACAAACTGAAAGCTAAGTCTGGTTTTTCCAATATTCTAGTTTCCCTAATTCAGTCTTATTTGAATAATAGAACACAGTATGTACAATTTGAGAGTCGTAAGTCATATGTATATACAACCATTTCGAGGGTATCACAAGACTCTAATTTAGGCCTATTGTTGTTTCTTTTTTTGTGAATGATCTAATAGACTGCCTAGTAGTTCAAAGTCTCATGTATTCTGATGATTTAAAAATATATTGCAAATTTGACACATATGAGGACTGCTTAAGCTCACAGAATGGTCTCACCGCTGTTTCTGATTGGTGTTACCGCAATAAACTCAATATTAATGTAACTGAAGGTAACGTTGTCACATTCACTGAATAGAAACGGCTTATGGAATTTGACTACACAATAGACGAAACCATTCTGACCAGGATCTTCGAAATTCAGGACCTCGGCATATTTGATCAGAAATTCACTTTTGTACCTCAATAAATGAAACAATTTCAACAGTATTCAAATCTGATGGGGTTATGTGCGTAATGCTGGACATGTTTTGAATACAAAAACACTTATAACAATTATTTAATACGCCTGTGAAGAGCAAATTAGATTTCGGATGCATGATTTGGCGCCTCATTTAAAATTTCCATGAAAGCCATTTAGAGTCAATGTAACGAAAATATCTAAATATCTAATTTGGAGGAAAGATCACGTTTATACGGCCAGAGGATATAGCCAAACTGATCTATTAATTAGATTTGAAGCTAAATCACACCAAGTTGGCAGGGACTGTCCTATCCTTATTGGCTGTATTGATTTTCATATTCCTAAACAGTGTTCATGTTCAAGTAAATTTTTTTCATTGTGCACTCCGAAAACTAATTCCCTCGTACAATCACCCATTAAATTATGTGTTCGCTATTCGAGGATGTGTCTGACAAATGCGACATCAACAGTGACTTATGTTTACGTAAGTCGGGAATACTTGGAATCTTTTCATGTATAGTAAATTTTGAAGTATAGCTATATTTTCATTGTCTACATTTTTGAAACGTTTGCATTATATCACTAGGTGTTAATAATGTATATATTTTTCTGAATATTTTCTGTAAGTAGGTGTTTTTACCTGTAGGAAAATGAAGACTTATTATTATTATCAATTTATTTCAATATCAATTTCGTTGACTTCTTCAACTATATCTCATCAACTTCTGTTTACTACGAGTGACTTTGTAATATGAAATATTTTATTTTTAGTTTATTCGATTTGGTTATTGTTTATTACTATTTCAATTAATTTTAATTTTATTTTCGTTGTATATATTGGCTTATATTATATTTCCTTGTTTTCCTTCTTAAATTTTTCCTTATTAATTATTTTTTGTGTACAATTTGTTTATTTTTGCCCTGTAGTTGCATGCATTGCAACTACATTCATCTAGTTTATTGGGAAAAAATGAATTAACATTATTATCATTATCATTCTTTTTTCATGATTTCCTGCATTCTTTCGAGTGAGTTGTATTTGAATATTGAATACTTCACTATACGAATAAAAATAGTTCGAGAGTTTAATTCTCTGATTTTTCTGTACTTCAAACGATCTTCTGAGACCTAGTAGTAAAAATTTCCCTTCACATTCGCATAACCTGAGTTCAACATTCATTCAACCTTGAATCCATTTCCAGCCATGTTCAGAAGACGTCGATAGACAAAACTACATCAGCATGTAGTGGACATGAAATGCAGACAATAAAATTTGATACTATAATGTTAGTGGAATTCGATGCAAATATGTACAGACGTTTATTTCTACTAAACTATAACCTATAAATAGGGATATGTCGACACTTGCCCGAAACAAAAGTGTTAAAACGGGTAATTCTCATTCAAACTCCATTCGAAGAGAAGTTTTTTCTATTGAAACAACGGCTAAGCCTGTCTGGAAATTACTCTACAAGAATTAGTTTTTTCAGGTTCAAGTAAACCAGTATTCGTAATAGAAATTCTACTATTGGAATAAGTTATATTGAGTGAATTGTGGAAATTGTATCTATTTTTATTCATTTAGCTTATAAACCAGGTTTTTAGCAGCTCAAACAATGGACTCCACCGGTCAAATTGATGTGTGTTACACAGATTTTCAGAAAGCATTTGATAAAGTTGCTCATGCGCTCCTGGTACAAAAATTACGCAACAAATTTGGATTCTCTGATAGTCTCACCAACCTGTTTCATTCTTACCTGGTTGACCGACGTCAATTCGTACAGCTGGAGGGTATACGGTCGTCTGAGTTCATACCTTCCTCTGGAATAACTCAAGGGTCTAATATTGGACCACTGTTATTTATTCTGTTCGTAAATGATCTGACGGATAATATTCACTCTCCACATTTGATGTTCGCAGACGATTTGAACTTATATCATGAAGTTAGATCACAGGACAACTGTGTTCAACTTCAGCTCGCGCTGTACCATGTTGCTAGTTGGTGTGAGGACAATTATTTGAGTTTGAATGTGTTGAAAAGTGTAATGTTATTTCTTTCACAAGGAAAAGAGACCGAATTGACTATGATTACAGCGTCGGTGGTCAGGTTCTTTCTCGTTCTGATAAGGTGAGAGATCTTGGTGTAGTCTTCGACTAGAAGCTTTCCTTTGTCCCACACATCACCCAACTCATTCAATCTGCTGCGAAATTATATGGATTCGTTATACGTAATGGAAAATATTTTAATAATTCCTCAACATTATATACTGTATGTATGAGTTTGGTCAGCATTTAACTACTTTTTTTATTCCTATAATAATTATATTTCATTTCATCAGTTGTAATTCATATCACAAACTCTTTCATTTGAAATGAAAGTACAAAATTGAAACTTTCGTACTACCAATTTTGTTTTTTGTATATGTTGTGTTTTGTTATTAGGACTTGTCCTGTAAATTAGTGTATGTTAAATAAATGAATGAATAAACATTCAAAGAACTATTTAATGCTCCAATCCGTAGCAAGTTGGAGTATGGCAGCATGATCTGGCATCCCATTCACACTTGCCATCAACGCCATCTTGAGGCTATTCAGAGAAGGTTCTTGAAATTCTTAGTTTGGAGGGAGGATAAAGTTTATCCACAGAGAGGAGTCAATCATAACGAATTATTGAGTCGATTTAGTTTTATCTCATTGCAGAGCAGGAGAGAAACTTTATCACTCAAATTCTTGTACAAATTACTGCACAATAGTATTGATTGTCCTCCTCTCTTGTTCGCTTTGAAATTTCGTGTTCCTGGGCAAAATTCTCGTACTACAGAATTATTCCACCTAGAGTCTCCAAGGACCAACTCGCTAATACAATTCGGTTTATGGAGTCTACATTCAATAGAGTTGCCAATAATTGTGACATTCACTTTGACTCCATAGAATTTATTATCAGGAGTTATGTGAACAAAGTAAATTGACTTGGATGAATTGATTTAGATTGAGTTCTTTGTAATATTTCATTGAGCTATAAAGTAGTTATAAGTTTAAATTTTTTTCACATTAGATTGAGGACTTGTTAATTCATTTTTTCAAATTATTTAGTTATGTATTTGTTATTGAGTGTTATACCTGTTGAGAATAAAGAACTTATAATATATATATATATATATATATATATATATATATATATATATATATATATATATATATATATATATATATATATTATGTATTGTAACTGGGTATTTTTACCTGTAGGAAAATGAAGACTGATTATTATTATTATTATTATTTATTGCTAAAAAGAAGCATATTTTAAACGTAACCACCATCTCAAATTTCGTTGAGAATTCACTCATTCCAGAATAAATTACCTTAATAATACTCATAACGAGATTTTGTTGAAATGGAGCAGAGCAGAAGTGACAAAGAGCGAGAGGCAAACGTACTACCAAAGGACAGAAACTCCATAAGCCCGAGCGAAAAAGAACTAGTTAGCAGGTCTCTACTAACTACCAAGTTATATCTTTGGCATCTAAACCAAGACGAATGCATGTACCGATCTTTATTTCATCGCGATAAACTGTATTATCAACAGTTTCAGATGCATTCAAATCAATTAATCCGGATTTTTCTGAGCGAATGCACCTAATTAAAGAAAATCTTGCAATTTTGCTCGCAATAAACGTCCACTCCACTATTTATTCCCGTAATATATACGTATTTAATACTGTCTTAGGTAGGCTATCTTTTCGAATTTATTGGCATTTTGTTTCTAAAGTTGATTTTGTCACGCATTGGAGAATGTACAACGTTTGCGTTGCTTCGGGGTTTGACAATTTATTAAAGTACTTTACATACGAGCCGACACTTTTTCGAAGGGAATTTTATCATATTTTTCAGTCGTTTACTTCAGATTTACCATCGAGTAAGCTATAACTATTGCTTAGTCTTACGTGAATTACATTTGCAGTATTATACGTCAGCGAATATACAGTATGGACCATAAGTCTTCCATTTGAGCCACTTCATTCGGGAAAACAAAAGAAGCATTCTGAGATACAGATAATTATGATAGGCATGTGATAGTTTCATGACAGAATGAGATGGAAAATACACGATTCTATGATAATAATTGTTTTAAAGTAGGTACAAAACGTTCAACAACGTTCTTGAAAATGTTGTTGAAAAATGAAAATAAACGTATCACAATTCATAAATAAATATTTGTGTCTGAATAAGCATAGGTACTAATGACTGGAAAAAATTGAACATCAAAACATGCCAATTTGAAAACGATAAATTGAAATTAGCAGACTTCTAAAAAGTTTCACTAAAAATATTAAAAATTTTACATATGTTTGGGGTGGTTAACCCATTATCAAGAGTATACAATCTAACATTGTATACTCCTGATACCATGTAACATTGTATACTCTTGATAATGAGTTGACCACACGAAACATATGTAGAGTTTTCAATATTTTTAGTGAAACTTAAACCATATATTAAATATTAAAAACTCTACATATGTTTCGGCTGGTTAACCCATTAACAAGAGTATACAATGTAATATTGTATACTCTTGATTATGGGTCAACCACCCGAAACATATGTAGAGTTTTTGATATACTTAGTGAAACTTAACCCAAGTGTGTTAATTTTAATGTATTGTTTTTAACATAATGTTTCACCAAGATATAAGCGAAACCTCCGTATCTTGTATGCCAATTTAGTTTTTAATATTAATCAGAGGAAAAAATTCGCTCAGCTTTCGCTTCTGAAGTGGAATATCTTCTTCTCTAGAGGAAATCACTGAAAAACCTTAGAGTCGTCCAGATTATGTCATTCATGAAGATATTCATTCATAAGAATGTGCTTTCTTCATGTACTAAACCAGAATATTCATTCAATATACTCAATTTCCCTATTCGTTGGAGTTTATATAGTTAGTATTATTGTTTGTTGGTTGTGTGGTATTGTTTTAGTTGTGTTTTAGGATGAAACTATTGATAATACTACGGATTTCTTCTATATAGGCAATACTTTGAGAAGTAATGTCAATGACAACTAAAGTATTCAGTGACTAAGCAGTAAAACCTACTGAAAAAGTTGTGACGGACAACTTCTTCGTGCTGTTTCCAAATATGTAAACCGAATTTAGAAATTTCAATATACACAGTGTCCTTCCAAGGATAAAATTCCGCCATAATTTTTTTCTTAACTTGTATTTGGATTATTATTCGTCATTCGTTTGAGCTTTGGATAGGAAACATGCTTGCTAAGTAAGATGAGTATATACACGGTATTCCACTTACAATGATCCTAGGAAACATTGAAAAATTCATGAAACATCCTGTATCAGTAACAAAACATTCACAGATTTACTCCTTTGTTCAGAATAGTCAACAAAAAAACAAACTATCAACTTTTTAAGAAGAAAGAAGGAAGGTTCAGTGCATTCCGAAGAATATCGCACTCATTGGTAATACCATACAGCGCGTTCCATCCTATTATGGGAATCATCAGTGTCATGCATCCAAAAAATCGAATTTCGAAGATATCTCCAAATGCACCAAGGCCTAACTCTTCAAAATGTGGGTAACATTCATTGCACTAGTCACCTTATTTCTCTCTATTGAAGAAACAATATGAACCCTCTCGAATGTGTAGAGAGCGTTCGTGACAAATTTTAGTGCTTACTTTCATTGGAAGATATCAGGATTTGTAGACATTTCATCCTGAAACGTCACAAATTCCTGTGGCGTGTACGAATATATACAAGCACTTTCATAATAACATCAAGAACGCACTCTACCACACTCGAAAGTGCTTATCCTAAATCTTCGATAGAGGGAGCTCACGTGAATATGTCACAGGCCTTATCCCACCTTTGAAGAGATAGTGCGTATATGAAAAATCGATTGTTTGGATGACGCTGATGATTCTCATTTTAGGATAGAGCAGCGGGGTATGGTGTTTTTCTGTTTGATGTTCGTCTGATCACTCCCAAGAGTTGAGAGTTTGTGTTTTGTTGCCAAAATTCATGCAGACAGCTATCTGGGAGCTTTATTTGAAATATTGCGGTAGTTGTATTGAAAATTTCAGTCTTATTCAAAATATATAGTCAAAAATAGTACATAAATCAAACCTCATTATCTCGTGATATCAATTAGTGAGTGTATTGTTTAGATTAATTAACACGTATCCACTTGTAGCATTATTACCATCAAACCGTTCAATCTGACTGTCGACTTATAAATTGAATAAACGTAACTGATATTTATTCATAGCCCAGAGAGAATGAATTAAAATTAGTCACTGATTACCACTCATTCTAGAACATGAACATCCGGCGTTTGTGCTATTAAAAACATATTTATACTCTTTCGTCCTCTGCTAATCGTCATTAACTATCACTTGTAATTGCAAAGAAGTTATTGCCGTTTTTCATTTCTTCGAAAATTCTTGCAAACAAGATCTACAGGAGTTTTATTCCATATTCAAGTTTTTTGTATTTACAACAATTATAAGACGCTCATTTCGTGATGACCACGTTAGTTTTTAATGATGGGGATTCATCAGGAAACTGAATATACTAATATGAAATATGCATCAACGTTTAACATTCGAAAAAATACATATAAAACTACAATTAAAAACATAATTTTTGAATCTTAGAACTATTTTACCGCTTAAATATATATTAGATAATAAATCGAAATTAACTTTGATAAACTCTTCAATTCTGTCACGGTGTGATTCTGCTAATGCCACATATTTTCCTTGTTCAAGTGTACAACTCAAAATCGATTTAAAACTTCTACAAAATACTTGCATACGTTTCTGCTACAATGTGAGACAACAATGTTTGCTACAATTTCAAAAATGGAATTCAGATTTCAGTTGCAGTTTTATGTATTTATATATAACGTTTTATCAAGATCTTTTTACAGGTATCTGGCCGAAAAAATGTTTTTTGGGAATAAATTACATTCTCGAAAGATTCGTGACAAAATGCTGATAAATATACCGAACGATATTATCGTAAAATTTTAGGCATCATTTTCGTACTTGGCCTTTAAATATTCAAGCCAACTGAATAACGAATACAAAATGAAATTATTGAATTTCAAAACACAAATCACAAAGTTATTGTTAGATAAATAGAAAAAACGGAAAGCAATACAATTCTTAGGAATAATATACTAGTTCTAAGGGGTTAATAGAAAGACTGGCGAAAGCCAACATTAACCAACTTTTGAAATCGTTTTCTGTTGCTTATCTGCTACGAATTTTTTGTCCATATTTGAGGAACCACTGTAATATGGTGACATTGTATGATAAAACTGTATTAGTATTAATATACCTCCCAATTTCGCATACTCTCACAACTGAAAAATTCATGCAAATAATTCATATTTTTGCACGTAAACTTGTTTTTTCCATAGTCAGTTAAAGCTAATGACACAATGAACAAAACATGAAGAAACATCGAGTAGAATGCATAGCATATAATAAGAGAATAAACTGTTTGTATATCATTCGATCTGATTTTCCAATAATTAGTCATATTTTTGAACATGAAGTTCTTATATCATACCCTTTGTATACTCTTGGATACTCGTGGATACTCTTTGCTTCATATATATTCATATTCAAAATAAAAAATCAGTTGCGTCCATGTAATGTAATAAAAAATGCTACATATGCCAATGATGTGCATGGGTATAATACTAGAAATACTGATAGTTTTTATATCCAAAGTTCTAAGCTCTCTAAATCCAAAAATAGCATACTATGACGGATTTAAGTCCTTCAATAATTCACCAAATATATTGAAAACTAGTACTAGTATTGAAATATTTAACCCTGATCTTAGAAAGTATATTTTGAATAATGAGATAGGTATATAATCAAAAATTAACAGTTAAAAATATGTAGATTTTTGTATAGCTCCAGTTAAATCAATACTATTATTATTATTATCACTATTATTATTATTATCATAGTTACCAAGACTGAATGACATGCTAAAAATAAATAGAGAAAAATTGGCATCTATTTGTATTTCACTGTAGAACCCAGAGCATAGGGTAGGAATATAGTTCTATGACATTCGAAAGAATTTTCCAATATCCACAGATATTTTCCACATGAAATTCTTCTTTGTTTTTTCAACAAATGTGAAAAACACACTGAACAAAACAAGAACGAATAAAAAAAGATTGCCATCTTTCTAGAAGACAAATCATGGAAAAGGAACACAAAACAATTACACAACATTCAATGAGCCTTCTCAAAAGTAAGACATACTTTTGTGTATGTAGTTGATCTCTCCATATACAACAAGAGTAAATTAACACGTTGAAAAAACATGGATGAATATGGAGAAAATTGGCATACTTCTGGAATAAAAAGTAGCCATCCAACACTGGGGCATATTTTTGCACATGAAGTTCTTTTTCCTCTCTTTATAATCCAGTACTTTCCCATTTTTCATCAAAAACCACAAATAACACGACGATGAACCTTTCAACATAGTCAGTATTCCTGAATTTATCCGTTACAGGCTGAAAAACTGATTTTATATCTACGATATATTGTAGATATATTGAAAATTTGTCAATCTCATTCATTCATTCACCTACAAAATTGAAGATTTCGAAGTATTTTCTATTCGAACTTATGAAATTCTTTTCACACAAACCTTTTTATCACAATAAAGGACAAAACAAAACATCTATTTTTTTCCAGTTTTTGGGTAATTATTCGTGAACTTACATTCCGTCAATTCATTTATACAAATATGATCAATATGTCATACAACTCTTCAATAGCCGGTCTCCGTAGCTTAGTTGGTAGAACTCCCGACTTTGGTGCGGTAGTACTCGGGTTCGAGCCCCGCTGAAGGCATGGGTGTTTGTGTTTGTCTATGATTTAAGTAGTTTGAATAATGAAAATTGCTGGGTAATGTACATCGATTACAAGCACAATGGCCGTTCGGAACCGGCGTTAAACTGTAGGTAACTCTTCAATGAAGAGTATGATATTGAATTTTGTCTCATATTATTCCTATATTCCGAACATTATATCTCATCAAATGAATACGAATGAGAAAAATTAGTGCCACATTTCAAAAAGAAGCCATATCTGACGCCTTTTTTCAAAGTGAAATGTTAAACTACGTGTTTTCAATCAATTTATTTCGTGATTTGTGTGTCGGTGTTTCTTCGTCTTATAAATGAGCGTCGATAAGGAATGTTGTTATAATCGGAATGAAGAATGTTTCCAAATGGATTATATTGTAACGAGTAGTGTACTTATAGAAAGCTTATAGGAACATCAACCATACCTACAGCACGCTTATTTAAATAATCCCAATCACATAAAGGTGCTTTGTCTATGTGGGGAGTCCAATAAAAGTCACAATAGTTTATTCGGATGAGTATACAATTACGAATTTCTTCGATTACGGAAACCTCTTCAAGTTATTGATATCCTAATGCTAAAAGACGCACACATGGCGCGATTTATCTATCCAGTGTGGTCTTCGATGTTTGGTTGCTCTGCTATTTCAAAGTGATTTCTAAGAAACGCAGATTGACTACTTGAATGACACACATACATATCATTCTACCTATTTTGTCAAACTGCAGGTTCCCTTTTGTATATAGCCTCCAATGATTATATCATCTTTAATGTCATTGAAAGAAAATGGAGAAAATCTATCTTTGAAGTTCTTTTTCTTCGTAAATTGATTTAAAGATTGTGAAATATTGCTTGCCTAAAGCATGAAGAAAATCATATGAAGGAGTATGAAGAGGCACGTCTTCAACAGAAGAATAAAGGTTAAACTTAAACTTGAAAAAATTATCTTCGAGTTCTGACGACTAGCATCAGTGAATAGG
This sequence comes from Henosepilachna vigintioctopunctata, assembly GCA_030704895.1. Lineage (NCBI taxonomy): Eukaryota > Metazoa > Arthropoda > Insecta > Coleoptera > Coccinellidae > Henosepilachna > Henosepilachna vigintioctopunctata. Next base: position 1,588,667 of record JARQZJ010000034.1, read on the forward strand.
TAACAGTTTCGAGGTTAGAAAATTCTAATTTTTTGAATTTATAGTTCGATACAAAAGTCTCATCAGCTGTTTTGGTTTTTTGGATATCCACATCTTCCTGTAGCTTTTTCAAGGAATCTACAATATTGTGCACAAATATATTTTGGCAAAATCATGCGTTTTTCAGTAGTTGATATAAAGGATTCACAAATGGACCTTTAAGTTCAGAAGAATTGACCCACAAAAGCAGCAAAAACTTTCAATGATATGGATACTATTTGAGAAGTGCTTTCAACGAATAATGAAACTGATAATGTCATTCGAAATAATCATGAAAACTCCGTAAATAATAAAAAAATCGTCACGACCACCCAGGTGATTTTTAATTGGACACCCCTTGTATAATTTGTTAACATTTCGTTACGATGATATATTCTTAGTTTATTGACACAAATTTATGAAAAAGATTCGTAATTTGCATACGAATTTGTCGTGACTACAAAGAACAAAATTCGTAATACATTTTCGCATCGAGTAAATCGGGGCAGGTGTGCCGACCTTTACGTTCGGTTCCTCCCCGATCGGAGTTATTGTAATATAGTCCGTCATATATTATTCCTTTAATTGCGGACTGTATTCTCGAGATATAAGATGCAATAGCTGTATAAATTTCACTTGTTTATCTTTTAAATTAAGCGATGGAACACAGCTTAATGAGGTAAAATGAATCTTGAAGGAGTAAAAACCGCCGAATGCATTGATAATAATTATTTATAGATTTATAACTCTTCGTTCTATCACGATGGGTGTATTTAGTGCTCCATTCTAAATTTAACACGCCATTAGGAAACGTATACGCTTCAACGTGATTAAATTTCACAGTGTAATAATATTTGAGAGGATTTTCAATTATCGGATGTAGGATAAGGTTCTTATTTGAGATCAGATTAAAATCTTCGAAATGGGATGCAGAATGGGTCACTGTTTCAATATAATAATAATAATAATGTACACTTGTCCTGCATGACATTACAATAATGTATAGGATACGTCAAGAATATAATCAAAATTACACCATTAAACAATTACAGCAGAAAAATATTCTTGCAAGGAATAAAAACAATTAAGTAATAAGACTCTGCAAACTTCCTTCTTAAATTTCGACCGGCTCAAGGACTTGATGTGGCTAGGAAGATGGTTGAATTACTTGATGCCCACATATGTTGGAGAGGATTCAAATTAAGGTGTTATATGAATCGGAATGGAGAAGTGAAATTATGCCTCTTGCTGTAGCTGTGAAAATTAGAAGTTGTATCAAGCTCTAGCTGTTTACTTCGAAAGAACAGAAGACACTGTAAAATGTATATAGATGGCAGCGTTAGGATCTTGTACTTGATGAAAATCGGCCTGCATGATTCTTGTGGCTTTATATTGAAGATTAATCGAATACATCTTTTTTGTGTCATAAAAATTCTGGCACTCGCTGCTGAATCGCCCCATTGGACTACCTTGTACTTTAAATGGGTGAAACCAGAGCGTAATAAGCAGTAATCAACCCTACCAGATGTAGCGAGTTCTTGAGTCGACTAATACCAAAAAATGAACTATTCTGACAATGCCATCTCAAATTGCTGTCAACGTGCACACCTAAAATGTTAACGCTGCCAGCTGACTCGAGTTGATGGTCTCTATAATCAGTAACAAAAAGTGCATGGAAAATAGATTCCCGCAGTTGAAAATGGATCACTTGAGTTTTCCCTATATTCAGCATTAGAGAGTTTCTGTAAATCTGAAAATTGCTGGATAAGTCTCCTGCATTTACTGTCAAGCTCGTTCTTTGTCTTAGCTGATACCCCCGTCGTCGTGTCATCAGCGAAAAGAGTGAAAGATTCAGCTTTAATATAATCTAGAACAGCATTAACAAATAACAAAAATATTAAGGGTCCCAAAACAGAACCCTGAGGTACTTCCACTGGTAGGAAATAGTTTCCAGATCTATGATTTTCATTTTCAACAAATAAATGACGGTCAAACAAAAAACTAGATATCCAAAAAGACATCCCTGAATCCAATACTATACATTTTACTTCGAATGAATGGAAATTGTAAACAATGACTCTTATCTAGTATATATACGTAATGAACAATGAAATACAAAATTTGGTGACTGAAAATATCAATAATAACATAGATTGAATATAAACTAAAATTCAAAAACTTGAATTTCGATTTACACTTTATTGACAACATAGCATGGCGCGTTTTGTCGGTACAGACTTCTTCAGAACCTTTTTTCAGAAGTCGTTTGTAACGACGTAACGCGTCATGCTATGTTTACAATACAGTGTAAATTAAATGTTCAAGTGTTTGAATTTTAGTTTATATTGAATTATAATAGACTTACATCAAGTAAATGTCAACACTATCAAATATAATAACATAGATATACAAAAATAATGATATATCTTGTCTTGAAGTATTAAAAGTGATCAAGTATCAGTCTTGAAGATGAGCTCACGCTCGAAACATGTTGACTATTTCATATTGTTGAATATAATCGTGAACCGTTAAACCAAATGTTTGATATTATTTAATATTTAATTATGTTTCACCAAGAGTTAAGAGAGAATTCGATGTCAGGCATTAAAAATAATTGAAAGAAAATTTTTTAATATTTAATAGTGTTGGCGTTTACATGATTTTTCTGTTCTGTTCTGTGGATTATTCTGTAAGCATCTGAAGAAGTGGTTTTTAACGACGAAACGCGTCATGCTATGTAGTCAATAAAGTGTAAATCAGTCAAATCAAAGTCAAATTAAAAAGTTCAAGTGTTTAAACTGTGTTCAAGTGTTCAAGTGTTTAAAAAAAATGCAAAATTTAAATTTATATTCAAAGGAAAATTCCAATTCCTTCCGAGATTCCGGTTTCTTGAAAAAACTCTCAACTGTATGGTAATCAAATCGATCAAGAATTGGATATTTTTCACAATAATAAAATATATTTTCTATTTCTAAAATATATTTCCGAAATTTTCGTTGTGTGAGCTTTCATAGTTATTTCCTGTTTAAAATTTAATCTTCAAATCTACAAATGTAACTCTTTTGAAAAAAATCAGATCAGTATATAAACTATTTCATTTCATTCGAAAGTAAGGATCTAATCCTTAGGAGTAAGCTAATGTGCGAAACTAATTTATATCATTTCTCACGGAAATCACCAAAAAATAAATAGTGTCATTTCTCTATGAAGTATGTGTAGTTAACGAGCGGATATCATTAACCAATTAGTCTTTAATAGTTTCAATCTAACGCCAGTAATAAACCACCAGCCCTGATGGAAGTCAGATCAAATGTTAAAGGCCATTTCGATTTTCTGTAATTACATTTTGAGTCTCTTTCATTGAACTCCAGGAACGTATTATACGCTTCCAACAAGTAGAAGACAAAAAGCTTGTCTTCTAAATGATCTGTCACTTTCAGAATACGAATTGGTATCTCGTTGAAATCTTTGAGAAACACGATTCAATTTTTAGAGCACTATCAAATCTGAACTGTGAATCTGATAATTTTGGGCTGTTCTCAATATTTTTGGTGTATCTGGCATCGCTATCATTTCCGATTGAACAAATAGAAAGTATGAAAATAGGTTTGGTTTGATACACCAATTTTTTCGACACTTAAATGAAAATGAAATTGAATTATCGCCTCTAGACTTACTGTTTTTCTACATGAAGGGTTAATCTCTTCCAGTATTATGGTGCAAAAAGCATTCCACGTAATTATAGGATTTTAGATGGATAAAACTACATAGTGTCAATATTTTGTCACTTGATTCTCGAATAGCATTTGTAAAACATTTTTTTGTAATGTATTTCAATTCATAATTTTCAGTATCATCTCAAAGAAGCTGTGCAATATAGTCGTCTATGTTTAGAGCTACTAACTCATTATCAAGAATCAGTAAAACTGATAATAGGTCAGCAACCTGAAAAGTAAGTAGAGTGAATACAAAAATGTCCGTAGAATTTGAAAAACTGTTCTTTATAAAACTTTATTTCTTACTTTTGCATAATATAACAAAACACTTGTGAAGGTTCTTCTTAGTAATGATATATGACTGTAATTTCTATGTTTGGTGATGAAACTGGAACTCTTGATGACTTTCTACTAGACCCATACAGTGCATCTAGTATGTCTATCCGAAATCCCATCGAAACTTTGCTATCAATACTCATTTCGATAGGTATAGTTTCTTAATGGTTCATTTGATCAATTTCAGATTTTGGGGTTTTTGTAGGTTGCCTTTCATATTCTTTTTCTGTCAAGGTTAGAGTTCTGTATCTATTCACACTTCAGAGCAAACTTGATGACAGAACAGTGGAATTAGAAGCCATCAGCCATTAACTTTTCAAGTTACTGACTGCAGGTTCTCTTTTAATATTCTGAATGGTTGTTCTTTCTCTCTTGGACGTCAACTTTAACCTCAAGGTTATTTTCAATGTTATTCTTCTTGATTTTCCTCCCACGCTTTCCAACTCCGAATAACACATAGTTAGAACACATATTCCGCCAATTTGACGGTCTATTGTGTTACAGTGGATTTCCATAAATGGACAAGCTTGAGTAACGATGGATCCTGCTGAACAAAATATCCTCAATAGGGTGCAACTATGTTGCGATAGACAGTTTTCATTAATGACATCTGTCAATATGTTGCTCATGAGAGTTCCACACAAGTAGCCTGAGGAAGATTTCCATCACTAACGACAACTGGCTTCACTTCAATTTGGGCCACGAAGAGAATGAATACATTGAGGCATCTTTTTCCCAATGGTTGTTGGTAGTAACCAATTGTCTTGTTAAACGTTCCCTAGAGAAGCAAAGCATTGAGGTACTTTTGATAACCTTTTTGCCAAATGAAATAAGACTTTCAACAGATTTTCAGAGCTCCAAAAATGTTGATTCAAAAACAATAATAATTGCGTCATACAATTTGGTCTTGTAGAAGGGTTGAACAAAGAAAACACTATCAACAACTAAGGCAAACAAGAGATAAGTCGATGTTGATTCCACAGACCAATTGCTTTGTTCTGCATGTAACAAAAGTAACCAAAAGTGTTTTCAATGAAAAAGACCAATAGAGTTACTTTGAGTTTCTGCAGATTAATGCTCTTTGTATTGTGTAACTGTAAATTATATTTTTCTATTTACTATCTACAGCAATTTCTATTCTTGAAGCCTATTGAATCCTAAAACGACATTATTTTGAGTAAAACAACACATAGGTGTCGAAAGTTTTTGAGATTGAATTATCATGAAAGTTTAGACAAGGTATGAACAAATCAACCGATCTACTGATCAAACAGATCTATATATCTCATTGTTAATCGTCATTTTTAGGGCATTTTGAACTCCGGCCGAATCGAACGACATAATACTGAAGAATACTGAATTTCATTAATATATGCTTCATGAGGACGTCATTCTTTTCTGTACTTATTTAATTCCATTTTATAATGTTGCTGAATATAAATGAGAATCCTAAACCGGCCGATAGTAGAGTTCGATGATAGTATCAAACAAAAGTTTGATACATTTATTTTTCGTAATGTATAAGATAGTAGATATCACATCGAGGAAATGTGAGGTTATAGCTACCCGAATTTTCTCAGGGATTCGACGATCGGCCAGTCCGGCACAGTCTTTCTGATACAACTTATTTATTACATTTTGTCCACGATGATAATGAGCCACGCGGTTAGTTTAAATGAAATTCATATTTATATTGAATAAATCGATTACCGTTAGATAACCACGAACCATTCAGTGAGTTCGGTTAATTAGAGACCAACCATTTTCCATTCGCAAAAAAGCTCGACATCTGCAAGATCAGAGTTCAGCTCCGTGAACTTATAAGCATTTTTAGTGCCCGTCTGGCTTTTTTTCAGCTATCGAAAATGACACGCCTTCCGGGTTCCTGCACGTGCAATATTGTAAATAGCCTGCGGATTTTATGCGATGGGACCATGTGTGTGCCTTGGGGAATTCCAATGAGAAATTTCTCAAAATTTATTTCCGTTGATTGAATATTCGCTCTTCTCTTGGGAAACATTGTTTAATATAATAAATGAAAACAGTTGGCTTCGTTTCACGAAACTTATAATAAATACATACAATTAATAATAATCATACAATTGTTTCGGGGTGTTACCCCATTTTCGAAAGTTAAACCCAAAAGTGGGTTTGTTTTGGTAAATTTTGTGAAACCACGTCAAGTATTTTTATTCAATATATAAATTCATTTTAGTAACTGCATTTACTTTTGTAGAGGAATATGTAATAAATTAGTTAATAATTATGATAATAATTGTTCAAAATTCAACCTTATTTCATTAGGATTAGTGAATATAGGTATGGAAATTTGATTGTTAAAGTACAAATAGTTTATTGTTCATATAGTATGTTTATTTGGGTTCATTATTCATTTGTTGTATATTTTCTCAGCTTAAATTTCTTTCTGTCACCTGTATGATTGCACAACTTCTAAAGAGTCTGTTTGTATGAAACGTTTCGTACATTTTCAAGCGCATAAATTACGAAATTAAGATTTATCGAATATAGTACAGTGCAATGTTGATAAGTAATACAGGTATATTCTTTTTATTTTAAATAGAACTGAGTGTTTTTGTGATTTTCACTATAATTAATTTGAAACATGACAATATTGTTTCGGCCAACACAGTGGCTTCATCAGATGTTGGTGATAAACTGAGCTATTGTTTTTCTTCTAAGTATACGCCAATAATAATACGCCACGGTGTATTCTTCTTCATAGAGCTTCATGTAATTGTGAAATCCTTGTATATCTATTTGATCGTTTAACAAATTGAAGGTATTATTTTTATAGATTTCTATCTCTCCTATAATATCTAAATTTTGCCTTTAGAGCTATATGTACCTAATGTCTCGAAACGTAATTTGAATGATGATGCATCTTGAAACCTATACCCTGAATCTTTGTTTACCCTGAAGGCCTGAAGCATCCCCAGAAACCTGTTACAACGTTTTTGCCTGTTTGGCAGAATTGAAGAACAGTTGAGATTTTTTTGTGAAGGTTTCAAAAGAGAAAACAATTGTTTTTCATCATCAAAGTTAAAAAAAGCTCTACTCCGAAAAAAGCAATCTGAAGTCTATCACTCAGTTGTAATGAGTGAAATAGCAGTTACGTAGGTTAAACAGGCAGAAACTTTGTTGCAAGATTCTAAGAACGTCAACACAACAGAACATCAACAGAAGAGAACTTGAATTTTACCAAACTTCTTCTAGACTCAGGTCATACTTTTACAGGTGCAGTTAATTTGTGGATATTACAACAGCTCCGAAAGGCAAAAAACTAGATGTTTTTGAATTTATAGAAAACTATAAACGTAATAAAAATACCACGGTGACTTTGTTGAAGGATCGAAGAGATTTAAGAATTTTACACCTCTATCTCTATGTAGACGAAGAATATACGGTTGTTGTCGTACTGAGTAAAAGAAGAATGTGGAACCTATGGCTAGTCGAATTGTTCTTATATTTAAACGATCTCAATTCCTTTATTGATGTGCTTGAAAATGTAGAAATACGAGGAAACTGTAGTGGCAAAATAACGAATGAAGTGATGAATAACAAAGAGTATTTTTCTCTCTAATAGTTCATTAATACTTGTTCATTAACCCATAGCAACGGACGAATCCAATATTTCAATATAATGATGCTGCTGCGAAAATTTCAGTATCTACAACCGTTTTGAATGGACATTGAGTTGCATAAAACCCGTCCTGTGAACCCGAAGCTGAATTAGCCGATCGCCCCTCGCAATACCGAAGTCATTTCATGAATTCTTTATGGCAGGCAACGGCACAGTCATTTGAATTATTCCCGTAACGCTAGAAATCCAACACTTATTCCTGATGAATTACACGAATTATTAACACTTGGTCGATACACACATTCACATTCGTTATCGAACGGTATCTCGATGGGCCTTAGGAGCAGTCCGTTGCGCAAAATTAGTCAGAAGAGCCGACAAACGAACGAGCAATATGTTTGCTGCTAAAAAAAGTGAAAGGTCACCTTAGGAGTTCGCTAAGTCATTTGTTAGCATCTACTTTGGGCGCAGCGGAACCGCCAAGAGTTCAAACTTCAGTCTAAATGGAATCAACAGATTTTAATCTGAAGCGACTGGTAAAAACACTTTCGTTTTGCGATGCAGCTGATGGGGAACAGAAATCACGCGGAGTTGTAGAATGAGTTGTAGAAATAAATGAAACAAAGCAATTGCAGTTCGTATATAGAACATCTTATCCTGTGGACGATCTAAAATGAAAGATAGAGTGACTGTTTTTCGTTTGAGCAACTGTTTGATGTTCAATTTGCATTTTTGATTTATTTATCAAGCAGAAAATTCGAAATCTCAAAATGTATCAACAATTATTAATATAATACCGGTAGGCAAATTGAATTATCTGGGAGTTAAGACGATAATGCTAGATATAAACGATAATGAAAGTGAAGAATCATTAATCGATTGGCCAGATACTTAATGAAAATCTAAATACATAATTTAAATAAAACTGAGAAGTTTTTCGATTTTCACTATAATTAATTCAAAACATGACAATATCGTTTCGCCAACACAGTGGCTTCATCTGATGTTGATGATAAACTGAGCTATTACATTGTGGACTGCGTATATTTATCCTGAAGTGCGTGGGGTGGGAATGACCATAGAACACTGTCCTTCTTTCACAGGGGGATGACTATAGAACATATTTCTTCTGAATTGTGGGGGATGACCATAGAATACTTTTCTTCGATTGCATTTTTACTGGAATAGATTTAATAACGGAGAATTATTGATTAAAACTTGATCATTTAATAAACTGTTCGATTTCTTCTTCTTATTGATTTCCATTTCTTCTGACAGGGTTAGTTTATAACCTTTTCGCTCTGTATGCAATATTTTGAAGTTGTTGTCGAAGACATGGTTCTCTTCTAAAAGATGTGTTGCATACGTAAAATCAGTTTTATTTTTTGCAAAGCATCTTTGGTGTTCAGATATTCTTAGGTTGAAATTTCTGCCAGTTTAGCCAACATATACTTTGGGACAAGTACCGCAACTCAACTCATAAATACCCAGATTTATCATCAGGCGAAATTTTATCTTTCGCATTTCTGATGTGTCTACCCACGGTATTCTGGGTATTGAAAGCTATCGTTAAATTTCTATCAGATAAAAACTTCGAGATTTTGGATACAGGGTTGCTTGAAAACCTTAGTTAATGTTCTGAACTTTTTTTGGCTATCTGTTACTTTAGGATATACTTGGGAAATGGCTTTATTATATAACTTTTTTCGTAAAATGTTATAGACGAAACAATGATGATATCCATTATTTTGTGCGATCTGCTTAACGACGTTCAATTTATGAGTAAAATTATCTGCTGATAAAGGCATATTTATCAGTCTTTGAGTCATACTATTGTACGCCGCTGTTTTGTGATGGAAGGGATGTGAGGACGTATGTGATCAATGTATTGATTGATCAGAATATGAGGGTTTCCGTAAAATTGAGAACTCATGTTTATTATTATTTCTTTTTATTGTAAGGTCCAAGATTTGTTTTGTTTCCATCGTAGTTGAGTTGGGTCAAGAGGGTGTAGTATTTTAACGTTAACTGGGGGAGGCCGATAGAATACTATGTTGGGAACAATTGTGTTAAAAGGACTGTAAATGTTGATCCACAATTATTGTGAACGCCAATCACTTGGGGGGTTAGGGGGATCAAATGGGAGGCGCAAAAGAAAGCTCATGTATTTATTGTCCACTAAATGGTTATATAATTGCATTATTTCATCGTTTGTTTTGTTTCTATCGTAGTTGAGTTGGGTCAAGGGGGTGTATTTTAGCGTTTAGTTATGTGGGGCACATAGGAAAATAGGTTGGGAACCCCTGTGTTAAAAAAAGTTGCTGTAAGACTATGAATACTAATCAACAGTTATTGGAGAGGACAATCTGTCTTAAATTCATTGAATATTAATTGACTAACTAATAAATTGACTAATTACAACTTGAGACTATGACATTGCTTGAAAATTTTGACATCTTTAGCTTGATAATGAATTGATAAAATAAGTGAGTGACATATTTTCTTGAGACCTTGACATTGATTGAAAATTTTGAAATTGATAACTTGAGAATGAACTTATAAATTGAGTAATTGACATTTTCAACTTGAGCCATTGCTCTTGATAACTTGAGAACTAACAAATGAATTGAGTTGGGGCCGTTTCTTTAACAGAATCTAAAACCTAGAGGGAGTAAGATAGGTTAAGTAAACTATGAACTTTTCAGTCGGACTCAATTTTCAGTGCAACGCCACTGACACCAATTGAAAAACTAATAATAACCATAACATAACCCATTGTTTCTGTAATAATAAGTGAACTTCAAGGTATTGTTACGGCTTCAGCGACCTGAACATGTAAAATGAAATCATCATAAACGTGATTTGTTCGTTGGCGATTCAAATCACGAAAGACAGATAGCGAAACGTCGCAACTGGCCACTTCCGACTCACTTTCCACATTATTTGTATTTCAATGTCACCTCTAAAGTTACCCACACACAACCGTATCAGACTTACACCCTCATCAGTCAAAATCTTCATTTGATGATAAAAATCAAAACAAGCCCGGATATAACACTGAAAGGAGCTTTAATCTGATATTTACCTAAGAAAAGCATCATTAAAGAGTTTCAAATTATTCTGTTAATTAATCTGATAATTCCATCATAAATCGAATAAAAAAAATTCAGATCAGTTTCCCAAAATTATATTGGTTGCTTGGCAGTTGCTTCGGGGTGTTTTTCCACTTATTCTCGAGCCTAGTATTCATATATTTTACCTTTGTGTAGAAAAGTGGATAATTTTCGCTATTATGCACATAATTCATTCATTTCCACATTCTTCCATTCAGAAATACACCACTTACCAGCTTGAGCCAATTACAGAATGAGAAAAATGCAATTAAATTCACATTTAAAGTAAAATTGAATAAGAAACCAAACATTACGAATCCATATGAACTTTGCAACTCTGTGAGCCAAATGAAATGAGAAGTTCACCCATAAAACCACACTATTTTTCTTATGTAACATCTTATACCATTTCTCAATGTAACACCATTTAATGTCCAATCCAACCCTATTTATTTCCTGTCTCTCCCTATCTCAGAATTTGATTTTCAATAGCAATACCAACTTTATAGTCCAAATCTTTTTTTTATGGAACAAAAGTTACAAAAACACTAAAATTAAGCTCTCACGTCGGTTAAGTTGAATACGAACATGTGTGAGCGCCTTTAGGACTGTTAACTGGCGACCCCTGTTCCTCTCCAAGACCGCATATAGAGCAACAATGACTACACAGCAGCGAAATATATAGCAACCGTGATCTGTGCTTCTTTTGAACAATTGCAAATTATTACATTGCTTTTTGTTGTTATGTTTCTCTTGTATTGTCAGTGCTACTTCGTTTTGTGCAGTATTCGGGTCAGAGACTGAAAAACATCAGTATTCAGCTGAAGATAAATCATTGGAAGATATATGGCAACTTATTTGTTAACGTTGTTGTCGAGAAGATAATTTACAAATGATTATACCTATGAAGTACATAAAGGATGCTGAAGTTTTTTAGTTTGGAATTTTAGTGTGATTTTCTGTTTGCTAGCAACCGATTTTTCTTTTTGAAAATAACAATTTTATGTAGAATTCGTGATTAAGGTAGATGCCAGAAAAATGAGCACTTTTCTTTAAATTATATGAAAGATAATATAACACAAATATAATGGATAATTTTTCAAATAAAGGAACAGATGGTAATCACTAGAACTGAAATTTGGCGAATAAAGTTGGTGCAAAGTAGTTTTTACGTAAATCGTACAGGAAATTCTTCTTTTTCTTGAAGTTACAACCTACGTATGCAAATCTTCAGACCGTTTTCGACAAGTTTCAGTTAGAGTGGTTCAGATGACAAATTCGAATAACATCCTGCTTTAGCTGTGCTACTTTTCGCCATAGACGTTATGGGAATCTATACGAAGATTCCTATAGCTTTACAAGGATACAATTTGCATCACCTCTGCAATAGACAGAACTACACTTTCAGTTAAGGTTCTCATTCAGGTTTGCGCCGTTCTTTGGAATGAATTTTGGTCTCAAGATTGCAATAAGGAATCCATGTTTCATCAGTAGTTTTCATGCGTTGCCAAAATTATCGCGGTAACGTTCTTGAAGTGGACATTGAGTAACAGACATTCTGAATTTCTATTTTGGCCCAACACCCAAAAGCCGAAAACACCGAAGATGTCGAGTACCTGTCATATGCATATCCTAAAGCCTATACTAATATGACGAATGGTCATCTGCTTTCCTCTTTCAGGTCTTCGACATCAGAACATAGTTTAGTCATTAAACGAATGCTAGGACGTCTACTCTGTGGATTGACTCCTAGTGGTGTTCTACAGGTTCCAAAACGATGGATCCAACGATACAGCAGTATACAAACCGAAAGAAATAGTACTTTTGGGTTCTGCAGAAACACTGAGTGGTCGTTTTAGACGCTGAATGATTGGATATTTCAAATCTTTTTTCCACAAGCAAAAACATTTTTTATCATCGATTTTAGTGCGTCTTTCATGGTTTCGAAAACACTTCTATGAAAGCAAGTCTATATCAGTCGTGATTCTGAATAAGACAAAACAATATACCACTGAATAGTTCCATCAACATGTCAAGACATGTATGACACCAATAACATTGTCCATAAATTCTGTGTAATTTAATTACAGCACAATTCACACAACTTTTGAAACACGCCTCGTATATTTTATTTCCTTATATGATGGTAAGTTCGTATCTCCGAAAAATAACATACGTACCTTCTTATTCTTCTGATTTCACGCATATAAATACCGTAGAAAATATGAGTTGGAGTGTAGGTGACTCGGTACTTCTGAAATATAATATTACTGTAGATTCGAATCGAAAAAATAAGAATTCGTAAAAGTTATCGTTTTGGAACCGCCTCATAAATAACACACTCGATGACATTTACGTATGAAAACATCAGAACTATGGTTCCAAAAATACAATTTGAACGTTTCCGAAGGCACTTGAGCGTTTCGTACGCAATAAACGTAATTTACAACATATCATATAAATTCATGTTGGATGATTTTTTATCGCACGATTTTGTTAGTGATAAATCAAAGTCTGCACTGTTCTCTGACTGTTTATTTTACCGGAGATTTTGGTTGAATTCCTAGCTCATTGTTTGATGCCGAATGATAGACAGACCACCCAAATCTTATGCGAGGTAGTTTTATTGTGTTTGTATTTCGATTTCAGTTTGTTTTATTTTCTTGTATATCATCATTTATCGGTCGTCTCGAGATGGGCAAAAAATAGCAGAATATGTCATGCTATCATTATACATGTCTTAGTATTTACATGTATATAAGTACAGCTTAAAAGCACAAAATAAGCAAATAATACCAAGAGAGTTCATCACATTTCCTAAAGTTGGCTGTGCTGTTGATGTTGATTAAAAGACTTTACTGAATGAGGTAGATGTACACACAAACATGATTCCTTCCGCACATAAACTATTTAGGCATTCAGAGGTATCGTACTTATCAATATGAAAATTATTTTGTTCCCCAGACCTTGTTTTGTAACCATGTACATCTTCGGCGTATTTTACACGGTCAACGATATAGTTAGGGACTATGTCATTGTTTATTCGATAAACAATGTATACAGTTTCATATACTATGTGATGCGTAATACTCAAAAAGCTTAGTGTTTCTAAGATAAGTGATAGAGGTGTGTACCTCAATATAATACTAAATGTTCTATTCTGCAGCTTTCGCAAACATTTAAATATCATTTTGTGGCAAGGTGTGTGATAGAATTGAACAAAACTTTATATTTGGTAATATTATCGACTTATACAATGAAGACTTTGTAAAAACACTGACATAATTACTCATTTTAGCTGAAAAATTAACTTTTCTTGAAATTTCACCCATTACGTACCTAAAATGATTTTTAAAACTTAAATACTCATCGATAATAACATCTGAATACTTAATCTCACTGACTTGTTCCAATTGTACATTATTAACTTTTATTTGTTTATTACTCTCCAATCTAGATAATTTGCCTTATTTCCGACAATAATACATTCAGATTCATCGGTATATAATGAAAGACTTTTATTACACAACCATGTATGCCAGTACATACCTAATACGACAAATTACTTTGATGTTGGCAGTAATGTATGAAACAGTTTTTTTGTATCATATGTTTATTTTTTCACAGCGACTTCCTTCGTTAGTTAAAATTTTTAAATGGTTCTCGTATTTTAAAGGTAATTTCTCTTTTCACAAATGTCGTTTATTACCATTGTGAGTTCCATGTAAAATTGAAATGATAGTTTTTTTTCGATGTTTGAATGAAGAAGATCAAAACTGAATTCAGTCTTTTTATAAGAATTCTTATTAGTTGTAATTATTGTAGCAATTGAATGAGTGTAATATGTACAATGTAAGGGATGCTCCATTACGTTGTTTAACGCTTCAAAAATTGTTTTCGAATTCCTCAACACTGGTCCATTCATTTAATGCCCTAGTCACTAGGGCCTAGTGAGAAGCAAACTTGAATATGGCAGTCTAGTTTGGATTCCTATATATAATTGTTACATAAACAGCCTGGAGGCACTGAAGAGGATCTTCTTGAAATGGCTATCATTTCGAGAGGGCGGTTTATATCCACCTAGAGGTTGTGATCACGCTTGTTTGCTGACGAGGTTTGACACTAGAAGCCTCCACACCAGGAGAAGTTTGAATGCATTGAAATTTTCATTCAATTCGCTCAATGATAATCTGTACCGTCCTCAGCTTATGGGGAGTTTAATTTCTTTGTTCCTCAGAGGTGTACTAGAATAAGCCAGACATTTCACTCAAAAACCCATAGAACCAATCTTCTCTAGCAATCGCCTCAAATGTTCTATGGCAAACCAGGTATCAAGCTGCTGTGATTTGTACTTGGATTCACTTGTTTCTATCATTAATGAGTATTTAAATCTTAACCAGTGAGGTATCTTGATTTCTGCCGGATATAGTTCTGAATTCTTTGTTTTCTTGATTATTATTGTGATTGAATATTTAGATATTGACATTATAGATTTAGAGTATTATAGTGCATAATGTTTTTTATTATTATAATTATTTTTCAATATCGTATATCTATGTTATTATTGATATTTTTACTCGCCATATATGTTCATTATGTATTTTCTTGTAATTGGGTAGTTACCTGTTGGAAATATATGCTTATTATAATGAAAATTATTATTATAATTGTTATTATTCCATAATTCTTATAAAAGTCATGAACAAAAATATATTTTCGGTTATTTCTTGTAACTGGGTGTTTTCACCTTTAGGAAAATAAAGACCGATTATTATTATAAATATGAATATTATAATTTAGAGATATTCGATTCTGCTTAACTTCGAGGAATGTGAGAATCTCGTAATGAATAGTTCTCTACTTGTCTAGCAATCTAAAATTCCTTCTGAACTACTATTTGTCAACAATATAGAATAAACGCTTAATTTGAATGCAAAATATTTCGAAAACACTTCAAGTCAGTCAAAATACATTATGGGAATATTTAGATCTAATACTAGAATGTTTGTTTGTTCTAATCATATTTGAACAGTATTTGAAGTCCCTTCTATAAGCGAGATGGGCTATTAACACCTCATATTCTAGTAAATGTTTACATATCATCTGAAATATTTCCCATGAATACTGGAATTAGAAAGGAAGAATCCGGAATCTGAACAGCCAGTCTTTTACTTTCAAAATACACAAATGAAGCGAAAAATGCCAATATCAGAATGCAAATACGATGATAGAGTAGAATTATCTATATATTCATAAGTGAAGAAAAAGTTTGTACTGTTTTAACTTTTTAAAAATTTCGGAAAAAAGAAGAAGTGCATGATGCTACTTGCGTATATAAATTGCATTAGAAAAACATTGAATTGATTGAAATAAACAGTGTGCACTACTGTTGAACTACACAAAATATGTACATATATACATAGCCTACTTACTCTTTATTTGCAATCTAGGTTGATTCCTTCTTATTTTAGATTCGTTTATATAACGAACTATTTTACGTATATTACACATCAAGTTTCAATTTTCAATTTTTTTTCACATACAAGGACACAGTTCAAAACTGTTCTATAATAGAGGAGCATATATATACAAACAAATGTTGAAGTGTATCTAATATGTACATCTTTTATAAATTTTTTATACATCTCATCGAGAAAGTTTTCGATGCATTGACTTAAATCGTTTCATCTATAACACATAATTCCAGATTCTACTAAAAAAGATTAGAGAAATACATCATGAAAGAATAACTCTATAAAAACTGATAATTATCCTACAATCGTCCTTTAAATAATCTCCTTTTCAAATGTCTCTCCAAAGTTATAAAATACGGAGAAAAAATATCAAAGTGGGTTTCTATACTGATCAAGTTTAGCTTATTAAAAAGTCTATGAATGAGTGAATTCAACATATAATTTGTTTTGTTCTACAGTTTATTCAAAATCTTTTATTAATTCTATCGTAAAGAACGTGAAAGTTTTTTTCGATTTTTCATACTTTTTCAACATTCAAGTAGACAGAAAATTTTCGATTTCAAATATGTCGATTTGTTGTCAATTTTATCGAAAATTTTATTCTATCCGTTTTAATGCGACACTATTGTTCATATATTTCCATATTTATTAGACCAATATTCTGAAAATTGCATAAACTCAAATTTTCCATATCAACGTTCTAGAATAATAAGCAGAGTTAAAAGCTGATCGTGTCTTCAGTGCTGACACGAACAACAACGCATACTCTTATCTGGTAAATCTTTGGTCTCCTCGTGAGATGATAGTTTCTTTAACGAAGAAGAGTCTTTTAAACGAAAACTATGCCTTGGTTCACCTCGCGAAAATAATAAGCCGTCAGATGGCGAAGAAAGAGACCGGCGATACTGGTACAATGATCGAACTATAGATTAACATCGAACAACAATTGGTTTATTCTTCAGGAGTCATTATCTCAATATCCGAGTTGTTATGGTCGGAATTTTTGTTCCAACTTCCGCTTAACGCTCTTCTTGAAAGACTGTCATCTTGTCGAAAGGGTTGCAACATTCGGTTCTAAACGGATGCTACACGATAAGAAATACCACCCTTATATGTAGTGACCTATACTACGATAGTGCAGTCATTCTTTTTAGGAATTTCCAACAGTTTGACCAAATAACATTGAAAATATTGAAATGAGAGGTAATAATGAATCTTATACTTATCTAAAAATCTTTGACTAGACATGTATTTATTATTACTTCTCATTTAAATATGAACTATCACAGAGTTGATTAACCGTCCATTGAATTTATATAGATATTCAATTCAATTATTTGTCGTTCTGCGAACAATATCAGAATTAACATTCTAATATTTTCCACAACACATGAAAATAATAGAAAACAAACTCTGTAACCAATTCCCAACTGTTTAAAAACAAATTTCACAGAACCTAACCCGAAATTTACTGCATTTTTGTGAGAAAATCAACGTTTTCTTCAGAGTTATTCTAATTGTTTGACTAACAAATTTGCTAGAAATAAATATAACAGATTTCTCAGTTCGTCAAAGATGATACTCGTAATATCCAAAAGAAAGCTGAATAAAGCATGTAAACTTCATAAGGGGTATTAAACGTAAAGAAATGTTAGTGAAGAAATAAATTCAATATTTAGTTTAATAATATTGCGATGTGTTATCAAACTTTCGAATCAGTTATCTAATAGTTTTCTGAAATACTTTACATTCTGCTACTATCAATTCGTTCAAATTGAGAATCGCAAATCGAAGGAACTCCAAGTAACTTCGGGAGTGTCTCAGGGATCCAATCTTGGACTCCCACTATTTGTCCTGTTTGTTGACGATCTCTTAGATATGTTGAACTGCGTCAAGGTGGTTTATGCGGACGATATTGTTTATAAGAGCCTGTCATCTACATGATTGTTTGAGGCTACAAAGTGACCTGAATGATATCAGTCTGTGGTGTGATAATAATTGTTTACACATGAATGTCATGAAATTTCATGTGGTGAGTTTTACTAGAAAGAGAAATGTGATAACTTTTGATTACAATTTTTGATTGAAGGTGTTAATCTGACTCAACTTCTGGAAGTTACAAATCTCGGCCTAGTATTTCATCAAAAATTCTCATTCATACCTCTTATGAACCAATTAATTTTGTTATGGAGCAAAGTTTATGGTTTCATTGTCCGTAATGCTAGATTGTTTCCGAATTGCTCAACAATGATCCATGTATGCCCTAGTGAGAAGCAAGCTTGAGTATGGCTGTCTTGTTTGGCGACCAATATATAATTGTCACATAAACCGCCTGGAGGCATTGCACAGGAAGTTCTTGAGATGGCTTTCATTTCGAGAGGATGGTGTATATCCACCTAGGGGTTGTGATCACCCTTGTTTGCTGTCGAGTTTTGACACTAGGAGCCCCCACACCAGGAGAAGTTTGAATGCATTGAAATTTTCATTCAGTTTACTCAATGATAATCTCGATTGTCCTGAGCTTCTGGGTAAACTTGATTTCTTTAATCCTCAGAGGTGTAGTACTAGAATAAGTCTGACATTTGACTCAAAAACCTACAGAACCAATCTTCTCTAGCAATCGCCGCTTAGCTTTACATGTTTTATTGCAAACCAAGTATCAAGCTGCTGTGATTTGCACTGGGATTCTCTTGTTTCCAACATTAATGCTATTTAAATCTTAACCACTGAGGTATCATGATTTATTCCGGTTTGAGTTCCGAGAGATTTGTTTTCTTTTGTTTAGTTATTACACATTGTTTAGAGTTTCAGTTAAATAATTGAAAATTAAGATATTGATATTATAGATTTCGATTATCATATTTTATGATGTTTTCATCATTATAATTTCTAATATTGTATATCTATGTTGTTATTGATATTTTCAGTCATCAAGTTTGTATTTCATTATTCATTATGTATTTTCTTGTAATTGGGTACTTACTTGTTAGAAATATATACTTATATGCTTTTTATTATGAATATTATCTAAACATCATCTTTGAGTAAGTGTCACCTGCATTACCAAGTATTTTTCAACGAATTTTTGAAGTACTTGTAAAGAGTTTCAAAACAATGTATAACCACCTATAAAATGGAATGAATCAAACAATTAATGTTGATGATTGAAAGGTTAGCGTTCTATGTATCTCAGTACCCCATCTCACCATCAATTCTAATCAAATATGTCGATATATGGTATTTTCGAGATGGCAGTTACGCAGAGATCATCATCAGGAATTTCAAGAAGAGACCATCTCTGCTCTATACACGTCCACTTGTTTTTCACGTCAGAGTTTATGGCAGGTTGAGATCCTTAGATAGTCGAAGATATAACGATAATTATCAAAATACATATAAATGAAACATAAATTTTTTAATACTGTTCCGCGGAGAATGCTAGCGACCACGTATTATCGTTTTAGAAATCGAGAAATCAAAATATCGACTTCTTCAGTCCTTAGCTGGCTTCTGGTCAATACAATATCGCCCAATAAAGAAATGGCCATATAAAATTTACGACAAGTTAATTAAATATCCACGGAAGATAAAATACTGAGGAATGGTAATCGTAGTAGATAATCGAAGGTCCAGAAACTGATAGTCATCTTTATGTCGGAGATGTCCAGAACTTATATCTCGATGCCAAACGAAATGATGAAGTAAGAACGACGGTATGATGAGAATACTCCCCCTTATTGGACTTTGAATGTCAGCGCCTGTTGCTAATGATATATGATATATTTATTATATGACAATGTTTATACATAAATATGGCGTTTTTTCGATTGATGAATAATTTATAAACAAATTGGCGGTAGGAATTCGGTATCCTCGAGACTCTGCTGAAAGTTCTGCAAGTTTTTAGTCGAGTTTGGACGATTCGTTCCGTGAGAAATGACTTCCAAATGTTATTCTTTGTTTTGTAGGGATGTCACTCGGATATTACGACAGGGTCGTATTGGGCCCAAAAATTAGAGCACAAATTTTTACTGACTCATTATAAATATTTCAGAGAATGTCTCTGATCAAATACAATGTTGTTGAAGGAATGGGAGCTCCTATAAATTTTTGTCTTTATCAATGTATCAACTGTATCAATAATATTTGAGAATATTTATATCGTATCAAGTTTGATTGGAAGTGCTGAAAATATGTCTTATAGGATTACTTGCATTACCAGCTCAATCGACTGTAAATTATAAGCTCTCCTTATAAGACAAACTAAGACTTATACCTTAAATGAAAAGAACACTTATTAACGCACCTTGTACTCTTGAGTGAACATAATAAGAAAATAACATAAATTATTTGTCAATTGAGACTAATTCTGATCAGGTCAAGAAATCCTGTCGTCAAGTTGATATAACTGTAGATCGTTAGTTAGTGTGAGCCATGTAGCAATCTATATTCGGAATTTTGATCCTGTTGAATTCAAGAAAGAAAAAACACTGAATTGTCGTTAATTGAGTTTCTTCGAGTTCAAATAAGATACATTTGTTTATGTATCGTATGACTGAAAACACTACAGTAAGCAGCGAATATGCATAATATTTTTGAGGGTGGCAAAGACAAAGGTTATGTTATGTAATTTGGGTAATAGAGTAGTTATGTATACCCAATGTTTCACGTTAGGTCAAGGCCGATTTCAGTGAATAATTTACAACTAGATTATGTTAATGTTGTTTTAAAACGGTGAAACAATGTAAAAATCAGTAAAGGAAAAATCAGGTCAAAAAAAGTTCATATTATAAAGAGTTATTCAGGTTAACAATATAAACAGAGATTTCACAACACAGTCCAAGTTTCTTGGTGTACTTTGAAATTTATCAACAACTTACTGTCACCTGCAATAATATGCCTGTGGATGGAAAGTAGAACTAGTCCGTTAGACCTATTTTCGGATGTACTGTTTCTTGTAGGTATTCAGTCTTCTCAAGCTGGAGAAAATTCTCTCCACGCTGGCAACAGAAACAGAACAGAAGTTTCAATAGGCTTCAAATGTGAGCAAAGAAAGCCCTATCACTGTTTGCGAGAGATCCAGTAGCAGTTTTTGGAAGATAATCAGGCTTTTCCTGGCATCACTTTTCTTTCCACATCATAAACTCACTCTGTCCAATCTCTTTATATGACAGGTCTCATTTTCAATGTGTTTTAATGTATGTTTGTAAAAGTTCAAAGCAACTTTTCCACAAAAAATTTTTTGTGGAAAAATCGTTACAGGTCTCAACAGGGAGGTGCTATTCCGGAACTTCCTATTATATACGCCCCTGGATCATTAATAATGCGAAACATCTACCCACTCGACTGAAATTTTGACGTTGTACCCCAGGCCCCCGATTCACTTTTCGGAAGGCGCTATATATATTTGACACGGCCAATTTAAATTCGGTTATGCCAAAGCTGTCGATATTCTGAACCTCATAAATTTATAAATGGGGTAATTAACATTTTTAATGGCTCCGATCTCGTAATTCCCATGCGTTAGCCGCCATAATAAAAATATCATCGCGTAGCCCCCATAAAAGAAATTTACAAGTACCAAATTGACGTCCATTAAGTTCGATCCGACGATGAGTACCAACATTCTTCGTTCCAGAAAACTCTCACAATATGGATTAGAATAACAATGACAATGGGTCGTTCGACTCCAACATCCGGAACTTATATATTACATGTAATCAATATAAACTGTCGTATAATAAAACATGTAAATCGTAAAAGTTGACAAAATAGACATAATAGTAGAAACATGTTTGTGCTATAAATTTAGTATCCTGTCGGTATCGGTGTAATTTACATTTCTATTTTCTATTCTGTTACCTCACTCACATGTAGGATTATAGAGGGGATTTTTAACGTTGAGTTGTTTTCACATAGCTCAATAAATTTGGGAATGACTACTTTTTACAAGCGAAAAGTCAGATCTACGTTGAAAAGAGCAGATCTATTTTCAAACCAGATTCTTGAAGATAAAGATTCACATATTCAAGACCGATACACTTTTCATATCGATGTAAAGTGTACACCCTTGATTTATTCAAAAATTCTTCATTGTGGTCTGCATATTAAAAAATAAGAAACCTCTATAATTTCAACTGTCAAAATTCAATGTCTGTAGAGAATTTAAGTTCAAAACTACATTGATTATTACTTATAATGAATAATAATAATATTTATTCAGTTGAAGCTATGCAAAAAACTTACATATTTTGAACTATCAATTTTGAATTTCATACCTATCTCATTATTTCAAATATACCTTCTCAGATCACGCTTAAATATCTTGATACAAGTACTAGTTTTCAATATATTTGGTAAATTATTGGAAGCCTTAAATCCGTCATTGTGTGCTATTTTT
Source organism: Henosepilachna vigintioctopunctata (assembly GCA_030704895.1). NCBI lineage: Eukaryota > Metazoa > Arthropoda > Insecta > Coleoptera > Coccinellidae > Henosepilachna > Henosepilachna vigintioctopunctata. Next base: position 1,611,325 of record JARQZJ010000034.1, read on the forward strand.
AAATTTAGAAAGCTTACAACTTTGGATATGAAAACTATCAGTATTTCTAGTATTATACCCATACACATCACTGACATATATGTTACATTTTTTATTATATTACTTAAAAGCAACTGATTTTCTATTTTTTTTTATTATTGTTCAACAGACATTAGTTCCAGAGAGTTCAGCATAATTTTAACAGGGGTATACCTATTGCATTTTAAGGACAGCTTACTCCAAACAATTCTGAAAAAATCGAATTTTTTTTTTCATAAATTGCTACTATATACTCATAAAAATAGTATAGAATCAATCCCGAAGGTCAGCAACACCGAGAAGAAGGATTAGGGAGCGCTGCAGTAAATCTAGGCGCTCGAACGCCTTCGCTTTCGGCAGCTGCTGCATGCCTTCGGGTCGTCTTATTGTTTTGTTCTTTGTTTTATTGTTATAGTTTTGTTATTTTGTTGAACTGCTTTGAGAAATGCAAGAAATCTTCAGAATGATGCTTACGAAGACCAAGGAGGAGTTGTGTATGAAGCTGGAATGGATATGTGAGTAAAATTCACTGTTTTACGATTTTCCACGAATAAAAACTTTGCACTGATATTTCTCTGAACCACGTTTTTTCGCATGAATTACACTCTCATTTCAAAACTATTGCACTTATCGATATGAACCAAACGGCATTTCACTCTTTAGCTGTCTGGCTATGGCCTCAAGCAGAAGCAGAAATATTCATTATTATTTTAAAAAGTTATAGACAATAAAAAGTGAAAAAAAGGTAAACAAAATTCAAAAGTCCGCTATTTTTTTATTCATTGAAAAAGTTTCATTCTGCTTGAGTTCATAGTCAATTCGATACAGAACATGAAACCGTTTTGTTTTTTGCTTTCAGATAATTCTTTTCCAAGAAATGATGTCATTCATCTCCGATTCAGATTCACGTTTTTTATAAGAAAAAATCAGAAAATCAGAAAAATTACGTTTTTTGTAGTAAGCTACCCTCAAATTTCTTCATTCAAGCATAGCTTCATTTCAGAATCTGAACATAAATTTAAAAACAAGAAAAGTAGAACAAATAGTGAAAAATCTACATCGCCCAAACTCTTAAACAACACGAAGGTCCATCGAAGTAGGCTAGGGCGCAATGCGGTTATTCTATATGTGGCACATTTACAATAAAATTAGATTTTTACTTCCAATAATAGTGATTTAAATAGACACGGCGTGTTCCAGTAGTAAGCGTTTAGCGTGAATGCATTTTTAAATTACATTGGAAAAATAAGAATCGAATCCATTAGGACCCGGGGGACCGGCATTAAAAAACAGCGCCTATGCGCTGCAGGGGTGCCCAACGACCAGTCAGTTTCGAAATTACACTCCAGAAGTAATTATATTTTATTTTCAGTCCAGGGCGGCTGTCAACAAGGCTACAAAACCGTGATATTATACGTTAAAAATGTTAAAACCCATGCCCATTTAGATGGCAACAAGATCCGTTGTGGCTTTAATAATTTGCTGTTATGTGTGATTTTTCCTCAAGTGCGAATATTAAAAAGTGAGTACTTGTGAATAACTGTAATAATTTTGACTTCAGTGATATTCTTGAAAAGTTGCAATTATAACAGATAACTTGATTCTGGAAATGATAATAAATTCATATTAAATTATTATTATTTATTATTTTCATTACGTAACAGTAAAGGCTGAGGATATAACCTATAATAGCTTATTGAATGATATTGGCGTTTACTTGATGTAAATCCATCATAATTAAACATAAGATGTAATTCAAACACTTGAACTTTTGATTTGCACTTTCATTGAAAACATAGGAAAACACTCCCCAATAATTATTTGTAGATACTTCGAATTATTTTAGAGAGCATGACGTATTTCGTCGTTATAAAAGACTTCAGACGCGTCTTATGAAGTCGTTCGAAGTCGAACGACGAAACGCGTCATGCTATCTGAAATAATTCGAAGTATCTACAAATAATTATTGGGGAGTGTTCACCTAACATAACTTCAAAACTAAGAGTACAAATCCTCATAAATTTTGTTTCTATACATATCAAGTGGCAATGGCAGTACTGTTTTTCCGTCAAGAGTTCCACAAACTGAACATTCTATTAGTAAAATAATTTCTGACTTTGCACAAACTTAAAATTTTTCTTTCTTTTCAGGTCATGAAGAGATGGCAACCGCTTTTGAGGAGAAACATATCAGTAAGGTTAACACAAAAAATTGCAACGACAAGAAAGTTAGAATCAAGTCTCTACATGACAGAGGATCGGCAAAACTCTTCAAATCAGCTAGATTCAGTCTCTCTTAATATCCTGTAAGTACAGAACCAAAAGACACTCTGAGAGCTCAATGCTGTATACGCTCCGAAAGGTTTTGGTCTGAAATAAGAACCAGACACGGCATACGCTTACTTGATGATAAATCGTAAATACGTATTATGCAGTTTAATCGAAGAAGGTGTATTCAAAAGGAATCTTCTGAGTGGAAACAGCGGTGAGTTAGTGCTCCTACATGTTTCCAATATGTGTTCTGACCATTTCGAACCAGATGTCACTGTAACATTTGAGTTCACATGAGATAAAACCGTCGTAATGAAAGTACTCCAAATGAGGATAGTTTTCTTCTATGCTTAAGATCAAGGATTTGTCCGAGGGAAGAAGCCATTTGGCACACCTCTGAACTATTATATCAAATTCTGCATGTATGGTTTCAAACTCCTGCTTAGGAGTTTTCCCCTTATATTCCCTTATATCTTTTTATCATCAGAAACACCCTTCCATTTGTGATATGACGATGTAAATCGCTTGTATATGCTATAAAGGAAAGGTGTTCAAGAAATGAACCTCGTGGAACTCCACTCAAAACATTCCTGCTCTAATAGCTGAAAATGAACGAATATCATAAGATCTAGTTTGGATCTCGGATCTAAACCTGACAAGAGAAAGTTTGTCAAAAGCATTCGAAAAATCAAGATGAATCACGTCTGCTGAAATTTTGATCGAAGGCAAGCCAGACCATATTCAAGAGTGTTTGCAGAAAACTCTCAAATCTTGTGGAAGAAGTAACAGATGAGTAAACTTTAGAAGATGAGAAAGTTGTATTTTTTTCAATCCAATAAAAGTAGCGGAATCAAATTACGTTCAGGGATGTATATTTCATCCTTTATTTCCATTTATTTGTCTCTCTCATTGCCTCTGGACTCAATTCTGTTGATCTAGTTGCTGGAGCCAAATGAGCTACCTGTTCCCAGCAACAATGCTGTCAAATTTTGAAAAAAATGTAGGAGATTGAGGCAATTTGAAAAAAAAATTATCTACACAAAAACTTCGAAACCAGCTGTATGTATTCGTTTACTATATTTTATTACATGACTCTGGTTACACCAAAGTCAACCCGCCTCAAATAAAATCCCCAACTACGCCAATGAGTATAAATCAATTCGAATTCCCTGTATATGAACCGACCTGCCAATGGTTTTATTGCCTTCAGTCGAGTTCTGTGTACAAAATGCAAATACCGAATGTTACTGCCATATTAATATGCATTCTCGTAAAATAACGACGTATTAAACTATATTTCACCTCACGTTGAGTAAAGTGTTCTAAACAACTTCAAGTTTTCTGATTTTACAATTTAATTCTTAAAGTTATCACGTGGCAAATACAACATCGTCGGAGGAATATTATGTGGCATATAATGAGGTACAATTTAGAGGTACTGGTTGGATAACACGACAAGTACAAAACCATGACTATATCGTCGAATTTAAAACGGCACAACTCGGGGATTTTTTGAATGGGAATAGATGTATTTACGTAGGATTAGACTGAATAGACATTTATGAGAACTATTCAACAGTTTTTTCGGTTTAGTGCGTATTTATAGGATAGAGATGTAGTTGTTTCGGTCTAATCCAGAGTTTTCCATTTTATTTCAATTTTGTCTGTTCGAATTGGAGAAAATTCGGAAGTAGATCGTTTTCTGTGGAAAATCTGTAGGTTTTTCATCGGTACTATGAGAAATGGCCAGAATATTTTGAATTCTGCATAAAATGCTATCTTCTGAACTTATTTCCATTTCAAAACGAAATTTTTTGTGTTCCCAATTAATCTAATTGATGAAATGAAGAAGAATGGATGACAAATATTTGTTTTCTCGCAGCATCATCAGGAAATGACGATGCTTTTGTCATAGCGATAGTGAGTGATCTGTTGCATCATTTAATAGATCTGTTATTGGAAAACTGATTAGAAATTTAACATGAAACTTGGCAGCATGAACACTTTCACTCAAATAAGAATTCTCATTTCATTCAAACTTATCTGTTCAACCAAACCGATGAAAATTAGAACAATTTTACCACCGACCATCTAGGATCCCTGGATCATTTTGGAACTTGAATATCAAGCTAATTTTCCTATGACCTTGTGATCGATACATGTTAAAAAAAGAGGACTCTTTGATGAAGCCATAGATTTTGTAGGACAAATATTTTTTCGAATAATTTAGCTAATTATCTTGAGACTTAAAAAAAGATTTGGTTATTAATACATATTTGAGATTCATCAAATCGACCTATTTGACCCTTGCTATCTCTGTTAGCTACCACAACCGGAGTTTCGTACAGAAAATTCTTGGTCGTCTCATAAAAATGAAAACTCGCGGAAAATTAGCTTGATAGTAATCAAGTTTCAAAATGGTCCAGGTATCCTGGACTAGACGTTTCATGAGCTCTTAGAAAACGTAGCAAAATATTCTCTGTGTCAAACTATTTATTGTCATTGAAAGAAATTCTATTTCGAAATCACAATCAAATTAACAGAAAATGAATAGACATCGGAAGATTTTTTTTCTCAAGAACGAATTCTCTCCTCATTATGAAGATGGGTGCATTCGAAGACCATCGAAATTTAATTTTGTGGATACATGGCACTGAAGATTTTGGCACATTCTCAATGAGGATGAAACCATTTTATAGTATTTGGCTTCTAGAATGCTGGATTATTTGGTTTGAAATTGGGACAGCTTTGTAAATCTATGCACACTGAAAACGCAGTACTACTCTTTTATTCGCAGTAAACTGGAACATGCGTCTATACATTGGTTTCCTTTGTACAAGAATTCTATTGTCAACTTGAGGAAATGCCTGAAGTATATGTACTTCAGATATTATGGGTAATTTCCTTCGAGAGGCTTTGACCATTCCATCCTAACGGATACAACTAGTTATAAGAATAAAAAAAATTCTGACCAAACTTATACATACATATAAAGAGAACTACACACATAAATATACATTCACATATTAACACATATAAAAACATACAAGTATATGTGTGAATATGAATCCTGTACGTGAATACACATAAATGATTGTTCTGGTAGAGATTATGTATATCGAGGAAACTTGCCTTAATATCTGTAACAGAACACTCAAAAATATCCACCTTGGCTCCCAAAATATTACATTGTTCAAACATCGTGCTGGAAGGAAGAACGTGAATTCGCTTCTGGAAGAAACTCTTGAAACAATACAGTTCAGCTTTTGCAATGATTCCTGATATTTCACTTTATTGTTAATCATTTTATGCAAGAAGCATAAAATTTAATTGCATGGCATTTCCTTCGCACACTGAGTGTGTCCACATTATGTCGACCAGTAATTGTTTCATGTTGTATACCTATAGGTGGATATATTCCATCAATTCTGAAGCTCAAAATTTTCAGGTTTTCATTTTTTTTTTTCATTCCAGTTGATCAATAAGTAATTGATAACCAGGATTCCAGACTGTTAATCCGTATTCAAGTTTAGATCTTGCGGAAGCATAATACAATGTTTTCAGAGTTGATATATTGCCAAATTCCTTACCAACACGAATAATGAAACCATTTACTCTACAGGCAGCAGTAACTGTAGCATTGGTATGTTGCACAAAAGTTAGTTGAGAATCGAAGGTTACGCCAAGGTCAATAAATGTTTTAGGTCTTCCATATCATTACCAATTTCATAGTTGAAATTTATCAAATTATATTTTGTAGAGAACAACATAACATGACATTTGGAGATGTTGAGAGTTAATTTGTTGAGATCACACCAATTTACATTATTACGCAACTTTCTGGCAATGCGTTCACAATCACCGATGCTGGAAACATAATGAAAAATCTTGTAGTCATCAGCGAACAATAAACCCCCAACATCTATGACATCGATTATAACATTTATGAAAATTTTGAAAAGCAAAGGACCAAGTATGGCGCCTTGGGGCACTCCAGATGAATCACGGTAATCAATTGATGTATACCGGTTAAAAACGCGTTTCTTTCTGCATATCAAGTACGATTCGAGAAGTAATCAAGTAAGAGTTATCAAGATATTGAGTAAGTTATGAGTAAGTTATCAAGTAAATACTTAGTTGTTTCAAAATGTGTGTGAATATCTCGTCTCAGTTTCACTAATAAATTGAATTTAAAGCGTAAGAATTTTCGTTATTACAAAATAACAAAAGGGTCACTCCGTATATTTATTAAACCCGTTTTCAGTAGCCGAAAAACTCTAAACGTTCGTTCATATATAACGAAAATGGAGGACGTCACAATGCTACCGGTAAAATTATGTACAAATGTTGGCGGAGTTCGTAAAAACGTCAAACAATCACCGATGCATGCTTTCGAAAACATACATAAATGCAATTTGTATTGCTAATGATACGGAATGCAGAGCTTGAGCATTTATTGCATTATTCCGAAATATGCGTATTGGTTTGCATTTCTGTACCGGGAGGCCTCGTTTAATTTAATTTATGTCGTTAGATAACAGAATAATCAGCCTAGTTAAATCATGTCTTCGATACGTTATATACATATTAATGCAACCGACTATAGCTTCATAACAAGATGGGTTATGGAAAAGAAATGCTCGACTTGATTGAAACAATACAGTAGATATGATTAGAGTTGAACTGCCTTCATCTCTCTTTGAAGCCAATCATACACCTACCGATTTAACTGCACCGTCAAATTGCACAGTATCATCCAACATCTTAATACGAGAGTGGGGTGAACAGCTTCCGATCTGACCAAGAAAAACGATGGTTTACATTTTTTTTTGCTTTATTTTTCAACATAACCTTCATCAACACTGATACATTTCTCATAACGGTGTTCTAATTCAGTTATACCAGTTTCAAACGTAGATTCGTCTAGCTCCTCAAAATACTGACTTACAGTTTCGATAACTTCTTCGTTGCTCTCAAATCGTTCACGGCCGAGCCATTTTTTGAGGTTAGGAAACGGGTAATAGTCGCTAGGGGATAGGTCTGGAGAGTAGGGAGGATGCTTCATCAATTCAAACTTCAATTCGTGGATTTTGGACATGGTAACAATCGACGAATGAGCTGATGCGTTATCGTGATGAGAAAAAATTTTTTTTCGCCAAATGAAGTCGTTTAATTTTCACCTAGACCTTCAAACGTTGAATAAGTCTGCGTAGTATTGGCCGGTGATAATCTTACCCTTTTCAAGATAATCAGTGTATATAATTCCTCTCGCATCCCAAGAAATAGTAGCCATAATCTTGTTTGCCGTTGAAACTGTTTTCGACTTTTTGGTTCCTCCTTTCCAATACACTGTTTTGAGTGTTCTTCATTTTCAGGGGTGTGGTGGTGAACCCATCAACAGTTATGAATCGACGCAAAAATTCGTTTGGTTTACATACAGTGCCAAATTTTCGGGAGAAATGTTTTTTGAAATCAGTTTTTAGTCGAGCCTTAGCAAACGCAGCACCCATCTTGCACAGAGCTTTTCCATGCTCAAATGGTTGTGCAAAATATTTAGCACAAGTTCAGCTGAGATCCTATAGGTCTCCGCTTTCTCATACACTTTCAATCTGAGGTCTTCCAATACTATTTAATGGATTTTCTCAATCATTTCTGAAGTTCTGACCTTAACTGGTCGTCCTTAGCGTGGCTCGTCAGAGATGCCCACACGACCCATTTTGAATTCAGAAACCCACTGCTTGATAGTTGAATAGAATGGAAGGAGTCTCCTAGTGTTGTATCCATCTCTTATTTTATTTGCAATGGTGTAGAACCTTTCAGACAGAAGTACTTGATGACAGCACTGTTCGCCAATTTTTCTATTTTTTCAAAAACAACGGAAGCGTCTCGCGCAATATGTTCTCAAACGCAAACTAACAGAGCGATTGGGCTGAAACTTTATATACAAGCTCAGTAGGAATGGAACATTACTGAGCTTGTATGTTGGTATACTTCAGATGCTTACAGAATACTAAGTATTATCAGTATTCAGTTAGCATCTGAAGAAGTCGTTTGTAACGACGAAATGCGTCATGCTATGTTGTCAATAAAGTGAAAATCAAAAGTTCAAGTGTTTGAATTTTCGTTTATATTCAATTTTATAAAGTTGATGTTATTTGGGGTTTCAATTCGAATCTATTACTATATAATAGATAGTAGTATAACACTGATGGAACATGATTTATATTACTCTGACCTATTATTACTGGTGATTATGTATAATGCCCGAAGAATTCAATTATTTCAATACTCTTTATCAGTTTGCGCCGATTTTCTCTTATCGTTTATTCTTCTCATCGACATCATCTAAACTAAGAATTTTTTCTGACATGTTTAGCAGCAATTCTTTGAGGATGTATATTCGCGATGGGCCAAAGCTTCTTGTTGACTCTTATATGATTGCTTGTGTAGATTAGTGGTCTTGTATGATGTAAAATATGCCACCAGCTATGATTTTCAGATGCCATATCATTCCTCAAACAAGTATGCCTCGACACTAAGGAAATGGTTATTGTATGAAGCTTTCTTCATTCAAATATGATGACTTGAAAGCCAGCTGAAGTAGCAGTGGAGTAAATTTACCTTCGAAGTTCAGATACAGTTGCAATTTTTTCAAATATTTCGTTAATAATGCAGATAAAGTGTTTCAACTAGTATATTTCGAAATGTGACAGCACGAAGTTTCACTATCACCCCCGTGTACATTATATCATACTTCGTGTACCCCTTACGTTACCCTTAACGTTTGACGTAATTTATAGCTGCCCCCTTTACACACTCCAACTTTTTCATCCCAATAATCTAACAAATTTGAGAACCTGTTCAAATCACAGACTGTCTTCTACTCCGAGCATCGACAGCTTAATCTATTTGTCAAAAATTAGTCCAGTTTCCTTTTAAACTGATTAGCTACTACGTTTAAAACGTTAATTGACATCCATTCCATCATTGTCACCATTGGAAATCACTCGCTACGCTCTTTTTCGAATAAAATGTCCAGTAAATACTAATAGATTCACTTCTCTTATCAAAGTATTCGGAAGTAATATTTCTCTTTGGCCATATCTTAACCGTAACATACGTAATAGGTAGCTGTTACTAATACTGGATAAAAGCAATAATTATTCATCGCCTCGGTAGTAAAATGTTTTCGAAATCGTGCCTTCCTGATATGTAAATTATATTTAATTACTCATATTTATGGCCAATTATATCACACTTCCCAATAATTATGAATTAAATTTATTGTCGTGACAACTCTCACTCACTGATAATCACAGATGAAACTTGAATTCGCTCTAATTAATCCATAAATAAAGCGGGATTACCCTGATTATCAATAAACTGGATAATTTTATAATGGAAACTAGGTATTGGAATTTCGAATCTCTGTATTTGCGCAAGGAGTGCCACTAACTATGTCCGTCAACTATATTCATAAATTTCGTTATCAAAATGGCTAATTTTCAATGCCACAATATGTAACATATTCAATATTATGTTTTCATTAGCCGAGCAATTGACTGGCATCTCTAGGACTCATTTAGAAGCGGACTGCGAACTATACAAAATACGTATAAATAGTTTTAAGTGATATTTCCAGATCTAGAACATAATATAATAATAATAAAAGTGTGAAAGCCGTAAGGCTTGAAATCGAGGATAACAATAATAATATTTATTGCGAAACATCTCTTACATGGCAAAATTACATTAATTGAATTGATACGATAATTACAACTAAGAAGAATGCTCACAAAAGGACTGAATTCAGTTTTGAGTCTGATCTTCCATTCGGCCTTCGAACAAATTCATTGCTTCAATTTTACATGAAACTCACAATGGTAATTAACAACACTCGAGAAAAAAACGACGGGTTGCACTCCGGGAGTGCCGAGAGAAGTAAAAACTCGAATATTAATGTTGTGCATTTTGGATATTTTGGAATAGAGAATAATTTTGTACGAATTGCTTTCATTATCAGTATAAAAGTATTATTATTTATGTGGTGGAATACAATATTCATTTATTGCGCTATTGTACACAAACTTGAACGTGAACATTGTCTGGGAACATGAAAATCATTAAAGCCAATAAGGGTTGAATAGTCTTTATAACCATGTAAAAGGTTATACAGAAACTTCAGAGACAACGAGTCCCTGCCAACTTTGATTGATTTAGCTCCAAACCTGTTTAACAAATCAGTTTGGCTAAATCCTCTGGCCGGATAAACGAGATCTTCCCTCCAAATCAGATATTTGAGAAATTTTTCATTCAATTGTCGAAGTTTACGTGCGCATGTAAATGATCTAGCAATTGACGCTCTTGTTAAAAAGATGAATGTGTTAATTTTATCAGAAACTCATATGGGTAACGATGAAATAATTGACATTCCGAATTTCAACTTTGTTGCGAGTTTCAGAAGAAATAATCGTCCAGCGGGAGGAGTAGCTATTTATCAAAATATGAATACAGTTCATTATTGTACAAATTATATGGATGTGCATGTGAAATACAACAGCATGTTTAATGCTACTGTTTCTGATATCGGTGATATTTGTATAAGTCGTTGCCACTCTGGTGATAATCAGTTTATTATTATGGTTGCCGTTTACATCTCTCCAGATAAGTCATTGCGTGCTATACGAGACTTCTTGTACAAAAATTTATTCATTTATTCTCATGACGCATCTGCATTGCTTAAAAAAAATTGGAAAAAGCTTTGATGAATTGCCAATGATTTTGAGTGGAGATTTCAACATAAACTTTGCAGACGATAAAAATCAACTATTAATTGAATTTTTAAATGATGAATTTGGTTTAACTATGTCAAATGATCGCAATCTTAGCACAACGAAATACAAAACTACTATTGATGCGGTCTTTATTAGACATTTAAATAGGTTCGAATCAAAACTGTTCGTTTCTCACTTCAGCTATCATAAACCTATCGTATCAGTTTTAGAGATTAGCGATGAGTCGTTGAAATTATGGATGGAAGTTGATTTTCCTAAGAGATAAACTTTTTAATGTAAAATAATTGTAATAGTTCTGAAGTGTTAAATTTTCAATGTAATATAAATTGTCATGCTTGTGTACGATAGCGCAATAAATGAATATTGCATTCCACCACATAAATAATAATACTTTTATACTGATAATGAAAACAATTCGTACAAAATTATTCTCTAACCATTCCAAAATATCAAAAATGCACAACATTAATATTCAAGTTTTCACTTCTGCTGGGACTCCTGGAGTGCAACCTGTCGATTTTTTTTATTCATATGAGGTACAAAACTGAATTTCTGATCAAATATCATAATATAATATTAGATAAATAATAATATATATAAAATAAATATAATATAATATAATATTATAATCTGCATATATCACTTGATGCAGAAAATTCACGACTAACCTATATATAAAACTACATTCAGCATGTGACAAATTTCTAGGTGGTCAATTATAAATTAATCACCATGCATAATTATAACTTATTTCGATTATCTTGTCTTGTCACGCACATTCAGAGTTTTAGATTTAACAAGTCTTAGAGCTTCCTACAGACAAATTGTAGTCAAGCACGCAGAAACAAATCATAGGTTGAGATCGAAGATTATTAATCATTACGTCTAATATTATACTTAACCATTAGGTATAATACAAATCTGATATTTGCCTGAAACACTTCTACCGGAAGACGGTGAACGGTATATTTCGTTGAAATTGTTACTGGTACTAAGTGTTTGTAATCTTCGGATCGTACCCTTGGGTAGAGCACAGAAAATTATTAATACTAATGAAGATGAAATTGGCACGATCTGTGTTCCCGGAGGTGGTATGCCTAATGCTCTATATTTTAGATATGAAGTTATTAGACCTTTGAACTCGGAGTTTCAGCGAGTTATTCGTTCTGAAACAATGCGAGATATTTATGAGAAACATTAAATAGATATATTCGGGTTCGTTGTTAGAATATTTTTATTGTTGTATAATGATAATAATAATAATAATAATACTGTTTTTATTTCCAAATAGATAACCATGAACAAAATACTTTTGGTTCGCGACCTTGGAATGGAAATTGTGTCACTCATTCGATGATTCCATCTTAAATAAAGTAATTAACAAATGAAATTAACTACAATAATTATTACGAATATTCATTGAACGTATCTGGTTCCAGCTCCATAAGATAATGAAACTCTATATCCATAATGAAACAATATTTAGAATTTTCTCATATATTAACAAATATGTTTCGAAGTACCACTTTTTTATCAAATTTTGCATTGAAAATAGATGTAATTTTACAAATACAATACCTATAGCTACTCTCACAGATTATACCAGGTATGTTCTATGACTAACCTGGAGTGAGGAACATAGAACACAACTGAAGTTTAACAAGAAAGAAAGAATCGTCTACCTGAAATTGACACAGAAAATCAATTTGTTGAGTCAGGTGAACTGACTAAGAATGTAGGAAAAGATACAAAATAATTATAGAGAATGAAATTTCTAAGAGCAGTTAAAGGAAAATTAAAATTTCTGAACATTGAAAAACATAAAATTGAAAGTAAATTAAATAAAAAATAGGTAATCAATCTGATCTGCTAACTGGAATATTCTTATTGAACATATTAAGTAGAGGTCTAGTGTTAACCTCTAATTGGCTATTGAGTAAAAGTCCCGAATTTTTGAATTTATTAATATGTAGTGATTCTAGAAAATTTAGCTTGGAACCTTTATTCTCTCTATTTAATATTTCAAACTCTGAACTAAATATGTGATTTTCCTCTTAGAGGTTGTTGGTATAATGGGAAAATGTTTTCTGTTTTTCGAAACTACGTTTATGTTTTATGTTATGTTATAATCTAATTCGGAAATTTCTGAAAGTTTTGCCTATATAAAATCCCTCACAAATAACATAGTTATTTTGTATACTCCACACATTTGATTTTTGTTGATTTTTGATTTATTATTTTCGATTATATCACCAATATAATGGTGGTTCGAAAAGAAATATTAATATTGTGACTTGTCGAAAGTGATTTTAATTTTGAACTAAGTCTTCCCATATATATTGAAACACTAAATTTTGACTTTTCTTTGATAAGAGGATAAACTTCTGTAACCGCTCTTTTGCAAAGCTTTTTATTAATTAAATTGTTCATTATTTCTGGTTTTTATTCATTATTTGAGGCTATTTGCATAATAAAGCTTTTTTCTTTGTTAAAATCACCCTTCGAAATCGGCAGTTTATTAAGTCTATGAACCATAATATTGACTGACGACATTTTTTGTTGTATGGGGCGAACAGAATTATCATTAATTATTGTATCCGTATGAGACGGTTTGTGATAGATAGAGAACGAATGTTTATTATCTAATTTTTAACATAGAAACATCAACAAAAAACCTGATCAACCTGTTCTTCAACATAAATACCAAATATTTTCTACTTGTTCCGAGTGATGGAATATTGAATTTGATACTAAATAACTCATGAATTACACCCCGCTCTGGATAAACAGAAACATCAGAGCAAAACCAAAAAAAAAAATCAGAAATTGCCTTCGAATCTTGGATTCCAAACAACGCTAGCAAATTCTAATTTGGATCTTATTGAGGTATTTTATAGAAGCATAATTAATTCAGATCACAATTTTGTGTTTTCACTCTTCTTTTCTATTTCAAATAAACAATTTTTTCTCCTCATTTTATCCGAAATATGCATCTTTCAACATTGAATTGATTTAATGATTAAACGAAAAATACAGTGCTCCATTTGTTAAACACATCATTATAAAGGTGTCCTAAAATTGATGCAAGATTTGAATTTGCCGCCATTTATACAGTAAAGTGTTGGCAACCCTAAAAAAAACAAATCGACAGGTGACAGTTCAGAGTGAGTAAAAATGTTAATTGTTTTATGTAAAAGCGTAACGCGATGGAAGAAAGTGTCTTCATCATTGAACAATATCTCAAAAATAATGAAAGCTTGCCGGCCGTAGTTTGAAAATTTCATACGAAATTTAGTTGGAATAGTGTTTTAACGTCGTCAACTGTGAGGAGAATAATTGAAAAATTTCAAGACATAATACGATGGAGACGCCAAATACAGGGGTCGTCCAAAAACAATCTGTTTAAATGTCAATATCGAACAGGTGTGTCGATGTGTGAGTGACAATTCAGGAGTCTCAATTCGTGGACAAGAATTGCATATTTCAAAAAGCTCGCTCCCTCAAATACTCACTGAAGATCTGTGTCTCCATATTTACAAAATTCAATTAACACAAAAACTGAAGCCTAATGACGATGCACAGCGAAGAGAGTTTGCAAAATGGATTATAGAGCGAAGTCCAGGTTTGAACCACTGCTAAAGTAGTCCATCCTGCTCCACTTAACCTTTATTGTGACATTTATATTTCCTTACTAGTAATTATAAATGCTAAAAGTCAAAATAAGTCATGTTTGCCAAATTTTATGAAAATTTTATCAAATCTTGCGTTAGTTTTGGAACAGTCTATATAACGAGCTTATTGGGTTACGTATGTACTTAGGTACGAGACAATCTGTTTAAATTTACGAGAAGAATACATAATATAAAATTCGTCATCTTCTGCTTAGAAAACGTGACGTAAAGTGAAATACGATGTTCTCTTCGCACAATAAAACTACAAATATTGCACGAATTCATCCATCTTATCAAACACACTCGATATAAACACATTACCTAAGCCGTTCGGTTCAACGTTCTCAAACTGACCGCGTATCATAACACCAAGTAATTATCACAAGTACATTCGACTTCTGTCCCAAGTGATCTACGAGTTGCTATTCTGCCTCATTACTCTTCCGATTTTTAATTCGTTCTACGATATCTTTGATTTCTCACTCAGCGCGCGTATCATTGTCCTTCGAAGGACGTTTCTGGTTTCATAAATACTTCATAAATATGCACATAGAGCTGGATGCATAAATAGCCTATCGATGTGGGTAGAAGAATTTATAGACCGTGTCTAATGATTGAAGAACAATGTATCTAGTTCCATTCCTTGCCACACATACGCGTATTCAAATGATCAGTAATCTAATGGGCTGTACGCCCAATTTGATTACGTGATATTTCGTCTTAAGGTTCATCTATACGACAAATAGCTTATCCTTGAATGAAATATCACGAGTTAATATACGTAATACTCGTATATTGCTATATAAGTATATATGGCATGATGCCTACATCAATTCACGCAGAGAAAATAACATACATAATAACAATAATAATCATAATAAAACAATTATTAAACTGATTTACACATATTTTAAAAAGAATACTGCATGACGTACGTTTCGATGAGATTCACCTTTTTTAAATGCTACGTGCAGACTAATGACAATTTCTCGAATACATACAATAGGTAAACTCAAATTATGAATACAGAGAAAACAGGTAGATAACAGGTAGAAGGGATCAATTCATACTGAACTACTATATATTAAACTAAGTAATTTTGAAAAGATTGAGAAGGGGGCTTGAGGTATGATCGATTTGGTTGTTCAAAAGGTTGCCAGAATATTTGTATTTATTAATTTGAAGTTATTCTAACAAATTCGGCTTCATTCCCTTGTTTGCGATATTCAAAATTTCAAAATCGGAATTGAATATATGATTTTCATTAATCAAATGATTTGCATAATGTGAATCTGTCTTCTGATTATCAAAGCTACGTTTATGTTCCGAAATTCTTATTTAAAAACTTCTAAACGTTCTACCAATATAAAACTCATCACAACTACCACAGTTAATTTTATATACACCTGATTTTTTATTTCTGTTGACCTTAGATTTGTTACTACTGAACACTGACACTACTGAATATTCTCACTCAAATTCGAAATTTTTCTAGTCAATATTATCAAGCAAATTGAAAATTTTATATGAGCATTAAATTTGTTAATTCAAACAAAAAATTAAAAAACAGAAACCTCCTCAGTTTCTCCTCAAAATCCAAAAATGCAGTTTGGCGTGGAGGTTCTAATGACCATCGCTTAAAGATAAATTTTTTTCTATACGTTTTCCAGAATAGTAATCCGTTGCAACAACCTAAGAACTGGAAATACCCTATACTACTTTTGCAAAGACATCACTTCAATGTAAAGTTGTTCTTGCATGTAAAAATCGATATTAATATCAGATAATGACGTTTCTCTCGCATCTACAAACCCGGTTCCGTAGTATTACCCTGAAAATTCGTAACAAATATATGAGATGCCGACATTCCTAACTGTCGCTTTATTCATACCATATAAGTTCAATATTTCTTTCAACGTAAGTTGGTGCTAATAAAGTGATACACCATTTACGTCTGGCGATATATATATTTCTAACTGTTTTCCAACCAGTTCAATCTATAAACATAATGCGAACACGTTACATGGTACATCTACCCAATTACTTCGGTATATCTTTGAGAAATTGCGATGTCAGTTTATGGAAAACAGTGTAGTTTCTGATTCTCGAAGGAGTTGCCCCCGGGAGTCGTATTATACGTCTTTAAAATTGACCGAATCGAAATAAATTTAGTATTTCGTATAAGATCAGTAGAGTTAGATATTGGAGACACTCTATAGATGTTAAGTTTCCAAACTTTCATCCATTACTTCGAATTGACCGATGATTATGATATTTATTCACATAAATAAGAATTTTATAGAATTCTTATAGCAGGTTTGATGAATATTCTTTTCGTCTGTACCACAAAGTTATAGAAAATCTTAGTCAAATTTCTAACGATCCACTGAAAATTTTATATACATATTTCAATTCAATTTTATTCGTATTCTTTTTCTATCTACTCTATCATTGATATCATTTCATAAAACGTAATGAAAATAAAAGAAAGAAAATTTTAAAGAGAAATGTTTCTCCGTATATTTTTCTTTCATATTCTAATGTTGACATAGTGGAATGAAAAAGGTTATACATTATTGAATATTTAATGCTCTAATTAAGGAATATTTAATTACCCTAATCCGTAGCCATCAACGCCATCTTCTGGCCATTCAGAGAAGGTTTTCGAAATGCTTAGTTTGGAGGGAGGATAAAGTTTATACACAGAGAGGAGTCAATCATAACGAATTATTAAGTCGATTTAGTTCAATCTCAATGCAGAGCAGGAGATAAGCTTTATCACTAAAATTTTTGTACAAAAATTACTGCACAACAGTATTGATTGTCTTCCCATCTTGTCCACTTAGAAATTTCGTGTTACTAGGCAAAATTCTCGTACTACAGAATTATTCCCCCTAAACACTCCAAGGACCAACTCGCTAATACAATCCCCCATTTGGTTTATGGAGTCTACATTCAATAGAGTTGTCAATAATTGTGACATTCACTTTGACTCGATAGAAGTTATTATTAGGAGTTATGTGAACAAAGGAAATTGACTAAAATGAATTTCCGAGATTGAATTCTCGCTTAACTCTTGGTGAAACATAATTGAATATTAAAATAAATTAAACTCTTGGCTTAATATTTCACGATTTATTTAACAACATTGGTACAAATGTTGTTAATAAACATTTAAGTATATTGCTGGTCAATAAATGAAAATATCATGCCAAATTATTCTCAAAAGATACGACTATTGTTAATAAAGCGGTACAGTTCTTTCATCTTTGATAAGTAATGAGCTCTACTCAGTCTTATTTGATATTTCTGTTGTGAATATGTCAGAATTGATTAATTATTGCTGGAAAATGAGTTTACTCTACATATATCAAATATGACAGTTGATAGCCTGCATCCATGTTGTTTTTCGAAAAACTTCAAAGAGACATTTCGTTGATTGAGACATAACAGTAAATATTTCCGGTTCGGTAATGTTATTTTGAACACTGAAACTAGACCAGAAATTATTTCTATGTAGTATTGAGGACTATGTAGTACTGAGGACTATGTAGTATTGAGGGATTTGTATGCCCATTTATTTTTCTCTGAATATTTTTCAAAAAGTCGGAAAGACATGTTCTACTATTTGTGCTGCACTATCTTGTTTCTAATATTTATCCCGTGTGGAGCCAGGGAATTACTCTCTAACGAAGGGAAGGCAATACTTCCTGTTCTTTCAAATCGATCGATATCACGTTATCGATCGTGTTATCACGTACTTGTCCCATATATCTCATCATTAATTAAATGAGATATTTGCTGGATATAAGTCAAAAAATATTCCGTATTTAGTCCATTTCCGGCAACCAATGAATATAGTGTCTCTGGTGGCTGTACCAATTGGGTCTATATGAATTTACTCCTCGCGCAATATTTTGTCGCATCACTGGTAGTATTTTCTCATCAATAACAATTAAACTTTGCCTTGCAATATTGACACACACGTTCATTGGTCCAATAGCAATGATTTACTGTGAACTGTAATCTATTTCCACGTTATAATTGAATGCAGGTCGATGGGAGTTGAACGCAAACTCTTCATATTGTAAATTTCGATTCCATCGATTCCGTTCAACTTCATTAAGAGCTTCGCGTTGCTCGTCAGTTTGACTTGCTCTTTTATATCTTTGACTTGCTGCATTGCGACTTCTGCGACTCAAATTTGTAGGTACATCTTATAGCTAGCATTTTTAAAAACGAAATTTCAACTGGAAATTAAAGAAAACTATGTATTCTTCTTTATAATCAAATATACCACGTGCTATATTATTAACGTGTATGTAACTCTTTTCAAACTTACCAAAATTTCATATTTAATTGAAGTTGTGATATTAGTGGAGATACTCTGAACTAACCGAGATGTGTGATAAGATATTCAGTATTTCACATCCTCTTTTAGAGAATAAATAATTATTTCTTCTATATTATTAATTAAGTATTCTTAAATTTTCAAGATTTGCACGCAATTTTTAAAAGTTCTTCCCTGACAATTAGAAAACCAAGTTTGGGAAAAAGAAATAGGCCATTTTTAGGATTTTCCCGCCAATTATTCGAGTTTTTCTCGCCTTAAAAACAATACTTGGACTTCAATGAACAATCAAAAGAAAGAATTGGCGAAATTGGTCCAGGCGTTGTTGAGTTATGCGCTTACCAACGCATTTTGCGAATCATTTTTATATTATAGCAGATATAGATATAAATAAATTAAACACAATTTTTTAAATTTCGAGAATATTTAAGTGTATTATATTGCAGTGGACAATATATGGAATATTTTCGAAATTTATTCGAAAATGTTTAATTTATTTATGAATTCGCATGGAATATCAACATGTATTTCCCCCTCAATCAACTTTATAGATACAAACTTGAAGGTTCAACTAATACTTATTTTCGCCCAGTAGTTGCAATTCGACATAATTGATTCAATTTTTTGTAAAAGTCTAAACTTTTATTAGGGTTAGTTTGTCAGAGACTATGCCTTCAAATCATCTCTTACGCTTTACATTCAATAAGACTAATAAGAATGTAATTTTTTAAGATATGTTAGATGAAAATCAACCTCAATTTTGAATAGAGTAAGTATGGTATGTTTTATTCTGTATATGTTATTCAGCAGTTTAATTTAATTTACTCATTTCCTTAAAAATAGAATTATGTCCTTCCTTAATACTTCAGAAAGTAAAACAAATTTTTCACTTCACATATCGATACATAGATATAATATTTCTGTGTTTATCTTATATTTAATTGAGTGTTTGATTTTATATTTTAATAACATACATTACTTAAATGAACAAAGTCGAAAGTATATTATGATTTGTATATTTCGTGACGTTGTTTATAATTTATCATTTCTTTTGATAAAAAATTGATACTTCCATAGAAATAAGAGAGTAAGCAGATAAATATAGAATAAAACATTTGGAAATTATCTACGGTAGTTAGGTACTTTAAATTCTACATCTTCATCAAATATTTCAGTGAACTCAAAATTTTCGAGACTTAATTATCCTAGAAGTTTCTCGTATAATTTATTTAAATTGCGGTATTAGAGTTTTATAAAACGTGCAATTTATGATAGTATGTACCAATTTTCTCATCAAACTATCTCTCTCATTTCCAATGGCTTTACCCTGTATAAATCGATTTTTGAGATCCTTGAAAACTACTGAATGATTCTGATGTTAGGTCAACGTTTTTTCAGTTATGTCGAAAATGAAAACAAATAAACGAGTTAATCTTAATATAAATATATATCGATAATCAAATAGAAGTATTTGAATTTTATTCTGAAAATTCTGAAAACTTCATTATGTTATTCATTAAGTATAATCAAAACTTTTTGACCTATTAAACAATAGTTTGAAAGATAAGGAAAACGAATACTTAACAGAAGTATAATTATGGCTTTTCTTATAAGTATATTCATTTCATTTTTTTGCAAGGACTCGTAAAATTTGGAAAGGTTTTTTATATGTCACGATATTCAATATGATATCAATTTTTTGTTCATTTTATATGAGGCATTTATATTTTATTGAAATATTTCTAGAATTTACATAACTCCAATATTGTAGGAATATGATCCAAAACGAATAAAATTTTCATACTTTTTTGAGTTTAGTTGCTCCAATAGAATGATTTGATTATGTTATTATTGCCAATTCATCAGTTTGAGAGATAGTTTTGTGAGGAATCTTCTCAACATGTAGTTACCATTGCAGTTAATGTTTAAGGAAAATATTTAAATGAATACGTTCTATCCTCAATATTTTTGTCACTATGCATATAAACTAAAACTGTATCAGCGATTATTGAACTGAATGCCCAAAATATAAGGAACAACTCACGTTTTTTTGTCTAATACCAAATCAAATATTTTCAAACAGAATTTCAAAAAAATTGTATTCACTTGCACTATACAAATCCTGTAATATATTGATAAGATATGGTGTTAATACAATACAATATTGAAACTGTTTTTAAGAAAATGTTATTTTCAATTACTTATTCAAACACACTCAATTAGGAAAAATTCCTTAAAAAATTCTCAATGTAATGAAGAATAATGAAATAAGAGTTTGAAGAGAGAAATAACGAAATAAGTTGTATAAAAGTCAACCAATTTTGAACAACTAACATGAGAATACAATCAGATATAAGTAATTTTTATTTGTTAAAATACCAGTTGGTAAAAATACAAGTGATGAATATTTGAATTAATTTGAAAAGATTTGTCACATTTTAAGGATCTGAATATGTCAGTTTTGCATCTGTATTATTTTTGTTGTGAGATGTTTAATTTTTCATGAGTTGAAGGTTCACATTTTATGTGAAACTTGAAAGGGTTAGTAGGGTTGCATGATGAAAAAATGACGAAAAAGTCGTAATAAAATATATTTAAAATAATAACACGTTGTTACCTCTCAATAGGAACAGATTTTTCTTGGAAAAATCATTGCATAGTAAAGTCAATTCAGCATATCTACTAAATACTCAACAGTCTCTCTCTTTTTGCGCCACTCTCGAAGCAAAATGCCACTTTAAACGTATCAAAATGAAATATAAAAATAAATATATACACTCGCTCAAAATTTGTATAAATATTAAACTAGATTTTATAAAAGGACGGAATTATATAGTGTTTAATTTTAGTTAACTGAACCCTGACAGTAAGGGATCGAATTGTCTCAAATGATGCGAAAAATCTGGGGATAAGGCTGAGGAAAAATCCACTGAAGTTAATGAATCATCCGGGAAATCTATCGAGAAATCTGTATGCGTTAAGGAATGGTCTGAAAAATCACTGTCCAAAGGAAGAGATTCCCCGTCGGACTCCAACCACAAGCTGTCGAAATCGCTGGCACTTGGTAAAAGATCTTGCTGGTCCCCTTCTTGACTCAGCACCGAGCTGAGGGTCGATATATACTTCATGGCCAATCTTAAAGTCATGATCTTTGTCAATTTTTCATTAGCCTGGTGACTGATCGTCA
Source organism: Henosepilachna vigintioctopunctata (assembly GCA_030704895.1). NCBI lineage: Eukaryota > Metazoa > Arthropoda > Insecta > Coleoptera > Coccinellidae > Henosepilachna > Henosepilachna vigintioctopunctata. The sequence continues at coordinate 1,633,617 of JARQZJ010000034.1, forward strand.
TTTGAGGCACCACTTTTCTTAACGTTTCAAAAGCTTGGTTGATTTCCTTCATCCTAGTCCTCTCCCTTGCGTTTGCAGTTTTTCTTCTATACTTGCTGAGCGGAGCAGGTTTCTGTTTAGCCCTTGACGTTTTAGATTTACTAGACTTCGAAGGTATACTGATGATTTCTTCGGAATCATCTTCAGCGTGTCGTTTTTTCGCAGACCTAGGACGTAGCGAATATTTTTCGCCACGTTTCGAATTTTTTTCACTACTACATTCACTGTTGTTGTTAGGGTCTGTGGTGAAGCTCGCCATCAGGCCTAAACGTTCAGATAGTTCGCCGAATTCTATCATGATTACGCGTGGTGTTTTGTGCCAGCGTAACGTCTGAAGATGTTGAACGCTGGACCGGTCGCCGGATACTGAAGATCGTTCTGCGATGGTAGGTTGAGTTTATCTGTTCTCCCACTAACACGGTCTAGTGTTCGCTTTCCTCCCGCAACTACTTATCCCACCTATGTACGCGATGTAGAACTTTAGGGCAGTACCCTCAAATCGAAATTTCGTGTAATTTATTCAAAGATTTTCGTAATCGACTCAAATTCCATTAACAATCGAGATAAATGATGAAGAACCATAAAAATATCAAAAAATGTTTATTAATGGTGAATCTTTCAATTATATGTATTTACACTGCTGAAATTTGATACATTGAATCAACTAAATGACCTTAAATATTTCAAAAAGATAATCAATTCGATACTTCACTATTTTATGAACTTGGTAACTTATGGTAACTTTGTTAAACCCTTTTTCATATAAAAATGATAATAGTAATAATAGTTCTCAAAGAAATTCTTACATAAGGTTCTATAGCACATGTAATAGAAAGTGTTATTTTAATTTTAATTAATTAGTCTAGAACATGTTAAGGGCTAAAAATTTTCTTCGTACATAGTTCCTGTTGTGGGTATTATGAACATCGCTCAAATATCCTCCAGTTTGTTCAGTCCTGTATGAAACATTCGGTGAAGTTCCTGAAGCCGATTTTTCATTGGTTCCATGTTTGTCGACGACATTATTACCTGCTTCTAACAGGTACCCATAGACAGGTTCATTCTTTTTCAAAATTCATTATTTCACTTCACCCAAATATAGAATTCACAAAAGAAATGGAATCGGAAGACTTTATAAACTTCTTGGACCTTACAATAAAAAAAAATAATAAACATGAGTTCTCAATTTTCCGGAAACCCTCATATTCTGATCAAACAATACATTGCTCGACCTCACATCCGTTCCATCAAAAATCAGCGGGGTACAACAGTATGATACATAAATTGATAAATATGCCTTTATCAGCAGATAATTAAACTCATGAATTGAACATCTTCAAGCAGATCGCACAAAATAATGGATATCATCATTGTTTCGTCGATAACATTTTACGAAAAAAGTTATAAAAAAAGGCCATTTCCCAAGTATATCCTAAAGTAACAGATATCCAAAAAAAGTTCAGAACATTTTCAGGCAACCCTGTATCCAAAATCTCGAAGTTTTTATCTGATAGAAATTTAACGATAGCTTTCTACCCAGAATACCGTGGGTTGACACATCAGAAATGCGAAAGATGAAATTTCGCCTGATGATAAATCGGGTACTTATGAGTTGAGTTGCGGTATATGTCCCAAAGTATATGTTGGCTAAACTGGCAGAAATTTCAACCTTAGAATATCCGAACACCAAAGATGCTTTGCAAAAAATAAAACCGATTCTAGGTATGCAACACATCTTTTAGAAGAGAACCACGTCTTCGACAACAACTTTGAAATATTGCATACAGAGCTAAAAGGTTATAAAATAACCCGGTTAGAAGCCATGGAAATGAATAAGAGGAAGAAATCGAACAGTTTATTAAATGATCACGTTTTAATCAATAATTCTCCGTTATTAAATTTATTCCAGTAAAAATGCAATCGAAAAAAAGTATTCTATAGTCATCCCCCACAATTCAGAAGAAATATGTTCTATAGTCATCCCCCTGTAAAAGAACAACAGTGTTCTATGGTCATTCCCACCCCACGCACTTCAGGATAAATATACGCAGTCCACAATGTAATAGCTCAGTTTATCATCAACATCTGATGAAGCCACTGTGTTGGCGAAACGATATTGTCATGTTTTCATTGATTATAGTGAAAATCGAAAAACTACTTAGTTTTATTTAAATTATTATAGCTATTAGGTGGTCTATGTTTCACATTTCAATTCTCATTCCTCTCTTCTCAATTTTTTGCAGTTCATTCAGGGTTGTAGTTTGAAGATTGTATAACAGAGAAGAGCAGCAGTCAAAACACGTATTCCGAAAAGCAAAAATTTTGTATACATATTCAGTGAATAGCAAAACCTAGAGATTCAGTGTACTTTCGTCAACATCCCTTTGGCAATATATCCAACACGCAAGTGGAAGTTTGGAACACGCAGGTTTTCATCTGATACTACCTGTAAGTAGTTTACTCTGTACCCTTTATATGAAATCATTACTGATTTCAATATTGTTGTTCTCTAAATGTGTATCATTCAAGTTATGAGGCTTCCTAACAGCATATGTTCTGATTTTATCGCATTGATCTTGAGGCTATTATCACGAAGCCATAAATAAACTCTATGCAAATCATTATTCATCTCATCAATCATTTCATCAATATCATCATATAAAATAAATTGTGTTATAAATTCTAAATAAACGTTATGAATAGTAATGTCCCTAGAACCGAGCTTTGGGGAATACCGTATTTGTTATCTCTATTTGCTGAAAGATTTTCATCGACTTCTGATAGAAGCAAGTTTTAATGAATTTCGTTGATACTCGAAATAAATATCGAAACACGTTTAACAAATTATAAAATATTATAGAACAGAATAATTGTTGTCTATTTTGTACAAACCCAAAATCAAAATTGAACAATCAAAAACAAACCATTTTTATTTGAAAACTGGAAAACAACAGACCAGTGACATTATTTTTCTTTATGTATTGATTTGTTTCGTTTTAACCTATCCGCTACTCTATACTTGACGAGTAAGAATATTCTGGTCTGTTCCATTTGACTCTCTCCCACTCCAATAAATTTCCGACTCAACAATCGGCCAGATTTGGTAGGCAGTCGTAAATTATATTTTGCCATTACTAATTAAAAGAACGACCAAAAAGATAATTGCCGCTTGTAGTAAATGACTGTTAATAACTCACTTTGTCTTTATTGCGAAATAATCATAACTCAGAGTATTTAAAACAATATATTATCAATTTGCGATGTTGAATATAGCACTCAGAGACGTTCTTTTTTTCTCTGCAACAACATTCTTAGGAATATCCAGAAATGCTCAGCATTTCTAGAATGACAATTGGAGAGAGGTCGAACAGATATTAGATTTCCGATGCGAAAAAGTATATCTAAAAATTTGTTGGTATTGTTTGATTGAAAGAATTTTTCTAAGAATACATAGAAGTAGAAGACGTAAATTAAATAGACAAACTTTATACCGTGCCTCACACGAATGAGAATGAGAAATGTGCAAACACGTGTGCGAAAAGTTGTTTTTTCCATTGAATTTTTTTTTGTCATGTTCATAGGTTGATCTTACTGGGTTAGTTTGAATATAATATCAAAATTGTCTGTCCTGAGTTGAACCAAGTCAAAAGCACAATTGCTCAACTAAAAATTATATACTTCGCATGATTTCTCAAAGAATAATCACGAACGAATTCTAAATTTTGTACAAGCATTTCAAATATTAGTATTCGAGGTTTCTAAGAGAATTCTGTTTTTAGTGGCAATTTAGAAACCTCCAATTGCAGCTTTTTCCTTGAAGAAATTACTCATTTCTCTCTTAGCCATATATTTAGCATACGCAAACTCATGTTGAGACATTTACATGATTCAGCTCTCATAGAAACGTAAATCTAATGATTTAAACAGAAAACATCAAAGTATATTATGTCCTATCATTGAAATTCTCATTTTGCTACCGTTTTGAACTGAAACATTCTGTATATTAAAAATGGAAGCAAAGGATGACTCCCTCCGCGAATTGCCGAGGATGATTGTTCTTATTTCGTAATGGTAGCAAGAATGTTGCTCCATTTGCATACAATATAAACTTTTAACCAACATTTTTCAATGAGTCCGTTTATATTGTATGAGTGCGTCGTCTCAAGTACCAGCGGAGCCCGCGAGAAAGCGTAAACCGAAGACAATTAATTCAGAGTTTGAGAAAATTCATTGGAATTGAATTCAAAGCCGAGCCAACGCTCGAGTTCGCTTATAACTGGACGTCTTCGTCGATGGAAAACCTTAAATCGATTGTTTAGCCACACATAAATTGGTCTTGTATTCAATACCTGGACGCTTTCAAATAAATTTCTATGTAGAGCCGGGAATAAATATATTACCACTAGACAAAATACGACAGATGACTCATAAAAGAAGAAAAACTCAGGCCATTGAATATTTTATATTAGACTTATATCAACATTGAATGAGTGTACTATTTTATTGGTAAGGAATTAATGTTGACTTTCTAACTGAATTCATTCTGAATAAGTATATATGTACTGTTAAATTTCGTTATTATACATATAAATCTCAGGTCTGGTTTTAGTTTGAGTGTTAACTCACCTTTCCGATAGAAAGCTTTTCAAAATACGAGCACTTTGTTTCACCCTATATCAAACATGGTTATGGTGTTCCTCAAGGAACTGTACTTGGACCTTAGCTTTTCTTATAATGTATTAATTGTATTGCTATTGTATTTGTGGTTGAAAATTGTAGTATTTCTGTTTTCTTATGATGTTATATACAGAGTTGGTGACAATATTGATGATCTGTTTGATGCTATCAAGTAACATTTTTTGAGTGTGTATATTTGAAAAAGTGGTCATGATTTGTGCATACTAACTATAACAAGGGTGCACAAGATTCTTGGAGCAAAATATCTGGCGGAGAAAAGCAATACTCAATGGAATGCCTAAAAATTCTACCTACATGAAATGAAATATGTTAAATTTGAAAAGCAGGCATTTCGATTTTGAGTGGTCTGTCTAGATCTGTTTTTCATAATATTTAATTAAGAATATGCCCACTGAATGAAAATATTGACAAAATTGCTCTAAATTCACTTGATTTTCAATATATCTTCAAGTTTAATTCATTCAATGTTATGCCATAGCATTATCGTTCGATTTGCTTTTGGTTTGACTGTCAAGTTGGTTTGAATCTTACCTTTCCTATAGAAAGCAAATCTAAAATATAAGAACTTTGTTTCATTTTATATCAAATATGATATTCCTCAAGGATGTGTACCGGAACCTCAGCTTTTCTCATTATGTGTTAATGATTTTGTAAGTGTGATTGAAAATAGCAGTATCTCTTAGTCTGCTAATGATGTTATATACATAGTTGGTGACAATATTGATGATCTGTTTGATGTCATCGAGTATGATATGTTTAGAGTGTATATGCGGAAAGGGGTAACATTTGAGTATACTAACTAACTAAAACAAGAGTTTTGTACTTACAAGTGTAAGTACAAAATCCTTGGAGCCAAATATCTGCTGGGAGTAGCAATACTCAATTGAATGTAAAAATTAACGATCTGAACCTAAAGAGTGTACCTTCATGGAATATGTGGTACATGGAACACTTTGATTTTTAGAAATCCTGCAAACTCTATAATTTCAAAATTCACGAAAAAACTGGGTTTTTAGACTTCGAAATTCATTCTACATGTAAGTAGAACTACTTATTTATGCTATTTTTGAGCTACAATCAGAATTATGTACAACAATTCTGTTCTACCTTGATGAAAGTAGCATACAGATGTTACCCAGGGTTCAGAGTAAGGTTATACGATATATTTTGTATTCAATATGTGTAGACTCATTGTAAAAATGTTGAATGTGTTGAACCTTCTATCAGTTAAGCAATTAATTAGGTACCTATGTACAAGACACTCGAGTTTATATTTAAAATCAATTTAAAGCTTGTTCTTTCAAACTCCCTTGTAAACATTGAATATGTGAATTCGTTATCATAATACAGATATTTGTATAAATTTCACGTTGATTCATGCAACAGAGCAAGGCCCATGAATACTTCATTTTATGGAGGTCTGATAATGTTTGATGATGCACCGAACCAAAACAAAAATTGTGTGAAATTAAAATTATTCAGAAAAATGATTACGTTAAATATGAGTTTTGTGATTTTCAATGTAAATATATTATTCATTCAATATCAATATTAGCCTTATGGTAATATATGTAGTCATAAGTAGCTTGTGCTGTGTAAAGATTGTTGTTGTTTTTAGTGTTTCTATGTCACTTATGATGCATTCTACATAAACGACACTTTCACTAAGAGATGAAGACGCAGTTTTTGAGACGAAAAAGTGTCAATTTCAAAGAAATAATTTCATAAAATTAATTGATTGAAATTTAATAATAAAATAATAAATTAATTTTGCTTTAAACATTCTTTTGTATAGACCAACATCGAATGAACGTTGACTAGTTCTTGAAATTTGTTTACGTCTTTAGATGATCAATTAGAAGAGCTCAACAAGCTTAATCACCTAATTAGAAAATAAATGCAGTCATTAATTATGTTAAAAAAATTCTCTCTTCGAACGAAAAATGAACAGAAAAGGATAACGCAGTCGAATATAATATATAAAAACATTGACCTCCATACGGAGCAATATTTGAAATAATTTCATGAATGAAAAGGTATCATTCGAAAGTATTCTTCTTAACGTTGAATAATCATTCTAAGCAAAATTTGCATTTCGTCGCGTTCAATTCAGAACAATTAAATTTTTCCACTTTGTGGTAAAAGAAAAACAATTGATTCATAAGGCAATTATTTTCCAAGATAAGTTACTCGGCCCTCCCCAGTTTCCTGTTACAAACTTCCGTTGCGTTTCTCAAAATCCACTGGTAGATTAAAAGGAAACTTGACGAGAGACAATAGACAAAAAAAACCCTAAAAGCATGCGGAATGCAAGTAATATTATATAACTTCAAACCGTAACCCTTCAGGTGACAGCCTACCATAAGAAGGCACTGAGTTGGTATTTATTATGACGGTAGCCAGTGTAGCTCTTTGGTTTAATTTGTCTGCACCTCAGCTGGGGGCCCTAACTGGATTAAGAATTTTTATTACATCTCCGTTCCCATTTTTATGGCCCTAGTATCATATTCATAAGATCAAGCCTCCACTAAACACTAGGAAATCAAGTGAAAAGTATAGTTCTTATTAACATAACTGAGTCCTACACGCAGAGAAATTGAAGAAGTGTTGTGATATTGTTAATCGTTTCGATTGATTTTACTCATCAAGACTAGTTGAAATTGATTTATTGTTTCCTGAAAAAACAATATATTAATTATGGGTTAGTATGATGGTCAACTTGAAGTTGTATTTATAGTATACAAAGTGTTACAATGTACTGTAATTTCTAATTTTAACATGTTACGTTGAGTATTAATTAATACTGATAGAAGAGAAATTGCTGCATTAAATGAACTATAATTATTACAATCTGTAGATAAAACGCTTGAAATATCTTAATGAAATTTGCTTAATTATGTTGTTAAAAAAACTAGTTTTCTTGCTAATTGGACGTTTTATATACTTGTGGACATTTTGAACCATTAGTGAAATTGTTTTGATTATTTGATATCTGATGAATTCATATATTGATTGATTATTCGTTTCAATGTATGAGAAAATAATGGAAATATTTTATCAAGTACTAATCAAGTTATGTATATTTCAGAATATAATAATAATAATAATATTTATTTAGCTGAAGCTATACAAAAATTCATATATTTTGAACTATCAATTTTGAATTACATACCTATCTTATTATTTAAAATATACTTTCTTAGATCACGCTAAATATCTTAAAACTAGTACTAGTTTTTAATATACTTGTTAAATTATTGAAAGCTTCAAATCCGTCATAGTATATGCTATTTCTATTTTTAGATTCAGAAAGCTTACAACTTTGGATATAAAAACTATCAGTATTTCTAGTACTATACCCATGCACATCACTGACATATGTTACGTTTATTGTCACATTACAAGGAAGCAACTGATTTTTTTATTTTAAATATGAATATATATGAAGCGAAGAGTATCCTTTGTTTAACAGACATTAGTTTCAAAGAGTTCAGCATTATTTTAACAAGGGTTTACATATTACATTCTAAAATTGTTCGCGTGTCTATTCTGTAACTTTTGTAATTGTTGAATTTCTTCTTTAGTCAAACCAAATAACAAAGTGGAGAAATATTCAAAATGTGGCATTATCATTGATTTGAACAACAATAATTTCACATATGTCGACAGATTTTATCCTATTCTTTTCGGAAAATTTCGATTTTTTTAGAGATTTTATATGATATGAAATCAATATAATCTTTGAAACTTAATTTTTTGTCTAACATTATGCCTGAATATTTTACTGTTTCTACTCTTCTAGGTTTTTGTTCATTAATTTTTATAGTTATATCCTATTTTATTGATTTTGAGGGTTTTACTTGTATCCAAAACTATGAAGTTAGATTTTTGCACGTTTAGGGATAAGCTATTGTCCCATAACCATTCATTATTTGCAGAAAGCTCTGTATTGATCCCCACTGTTATATTCTTAATACCTATATATAGAACCACATATATAAGATCATTGTATCATCAGCGAATAAACGTATAGAACATTTTTTCACATGAGAGACAATATCGTTTATATATACGGAGAAAAACAACGGACCTAAGACAGTTCCTTGAGGTACGCCTACATCCACTTTCGTGATAAAGAATGTTCAATGGAACTGAACATAAATAGAGAGGAATATTAAGATGAAGAATTCTCTTTCTTTGTTATTAGGTATATTATTATTGAATTAAACCTCGAAACTTGTATTGAATTTGAAAATAACTGAAGTATCCAATTCAATTTTATAAATGAACTGAGATTTTCGAAAAAAAAATTTGAAGTAAATTTCTGTTAAAAAACGATTGGTAACACTGCCGCCCCTTCACTGATACTCCATCTTTTTGGTATGAAAAATTTCTCGTAAATTCATAGAACTTTTTTCGTTTTGCGCGAATATTTTCTAGAAAATACATTCAAAATTGATATCCACATCACGAATGACAAATGAAGTTAAGATTACCAAATTGTAGCAATTTTAGATTGTCTAGATTCCCAAAGATGATTTCTCAATAACTGGTAACTGTAACATTGAAAATCAACATTAAATAATATACGATGAAAGTATGTGATTTTCATGCACTTTCATTCGATTGTTTAATTTGTGTGCTATATTTTCATTAATCCATGGAGAAACCGTTATAATGTCCTCATTCTTCATACTTGAAACTTAAGAATAACGAAATTTATAGAAGTGGAGACATAGTTGGGTAGGGGATCGCAACACTGTTTATTTCAGTTTATTTTAGTCATTCAAATTTGATGAGGTAACATAATAAAGGAGTTAAACTATGAAACATCATTTCTTATTTGACTCATAATTCTTTTTCGAACGAATTGTTCAATTTTAAGGCGATTCTAATGATATCATCAGCAACTTTGAGTTGTATTATTATAATTTGCTAGCATAAGAGTATACATATTTTTTGTTCTTCAATTTCCAGATAATTCATCAGAATTGTTACAAATCAATAAATTGAAAACTTCAACACTTTTTTGTTAAATTCAACTATTATATGTTAATTTTAGTCAGAAAAAAAACAGAAGGTCAGAAGGATCATTACCCTTTAATTCTATAGCTACGTTTCATTATCTTCTCTTATATGTTTAAGTTTACCTTTGGAGTGTTATACCTGACCTTCACTTCCTAGTTTCTTTGTGTAATTTTAATGCCCAAATTCTATTGTTTTTCTAGTGTTAATTTAGTGTAAATGTCTTTTTTAGCAAATTTAATTTAACATCTGAAGTAGAAGTTTTACTCGAAACGCGCGTCCTGAGTATTATTAAATAAATGAGAAAATTTGAAATGACGGTTTCATTACTTTTCAAATTTTGAAATGGATTTTCATAAGTTAACGAACACGAACATTCCAAAAATTGAATAGTTTATTTTCGATCAATTAGTTTAGTAGTTAGAAATTTACGTAGTTCTGTTCATGTTCAAATTGATGGACTTTGAGGTCGAGACGTCCACACCAGTCCAGTATTTTCACCTCCTTATTCGACTAATCCGAAGTGTTTCAAGAAATAAAATGCCACGGGACAAACGATCGGTGTGTGGTCAGCGACGACGGTCCGTTGAGACGTCCCGGTATTATCGGTTTATTGGAGATAGTGACCGGCATTCCGATAATGCCTGGGCATCGACGTGCTCAAAAAGAATCTTGCCATTGTTTTTTGCGGCTGGCATCTGCTGTAATGGTAATCGATTCAGTTAAATCGATTCAGTTAATTCAAAATATTCGTTTGGTAATGGGACAACTCCTCATCGATGATAACTATAAGCGTCACCTCGAAAATTACGCTGGAATATCTGTCGCGCAAAAACGGAAGATACCGGTTACTGGTGGCGAAAGAAGGGAAAAATGATATCTGACACTGGAGGACTTCATAACTGCTTCTCGAAGCTCCAAATTTGATTCGAAACGTCTTGATAACACATCGGAAATATCAATTATTCTTCATGAAGTAACTGTCATCTTTCACACCACCGATTCAAATTCCAGGTATCTTCTTGAAGAATGTAAAAATAATTTGCTGTTGGAATTTCACGATATATTCTACAGTCTTTTGCATAAAAGAAGAAATAAATTTTCATTCTGAAAAAAATGTCGTTTACAAAGATGATGAACAATGCAAAACAGAAAAACAGATCCCTGTGGAATTCCTCACTGCACATAAAGGAGAATATCACATTCAAGGCTTTTCAGCTATTTACAATAGTGGTTAACGGAAGTTACAAACCTCCGAGAAAATCTTCGTTATTCGATACAAATTCGTCAATTTTTGGGCTTACAACAGGGAGATCAGAATAATTCCACTGATAGAAATTTACGTAAGTTTTGTACTCAACGGAAATAAAGATAACAAAGAGACAAATGATCATTTGAAGCCAAGTGTACCTACAAATTTGTCAAATTTTCATTTATCCCATGGCCATTCTAATTACAAGTTGAACGAATAATATCTTATATACATCAATGTATATCCATGTACATCCATTCATATTCATATACAACTTGGATCTTTCAAGCTGCCAGGGTAGCTACTGTAATAGATTGGATGTTCAACTAGTGGGCTGTGGTGTCAACTTCGTTTCAGGGTATTGTCAATTCAACAATTTGTAACATAATTTCTGTTAACTAAGATTTTCAGGCTGTTTCAGAAATAAATTGACAGGCTGATTCCAAAACTTTAGTTTTTTCAAGAATTGGGAATTTCATACTATAAAGCAACTGAATGGCGATTGTTTATAGATAGCTCAAAACGTAGCATGAAGTGTGTTCTCCACAATGGAAATTTATATGGTCCAGTTCCAATAGGTCATTCAGTTTCTTTGCATGAAGAATACGAAGATATAAAGAAGGTCATTGACTTGTTGCAATATAACTTACACCAATGGATCATCTGTGTTGACCTTAAAATGGTTTGTTTCCTTCTTAGCCAACAACGCGGATATACCAAGTATCCCTTTTTTCTATGTAAGAGGAACAGCAGAGCTCGTGAGAAGCATTGGGTGCAGTCAAAGTGGCCGCCAAGATCTGACCTGAAACCTGGTGATCCAAACATTCTAAATCATCCACTTGTCGACAGAAAAAACATTATATTTCCACCTTTGCATATAACACTAGGCCTCATGAAGACATTTGCTAAAGCTTTGTCAAATGAAGGGGACTGTTTTAAGTATATCATTTCCTATCTTGTCATTTGAGAAGATAAAGGCTCGTGTCTTTGTTAGGCCAAAGATTCAGCAATTTATTAAAGATGAACGTTTCATTGAAGCAAGGAACGAACTTGTAAATAACTTGAACTTGAATGGCATTCAATAGTATTGTCAAGGACTCAAAACACGTGCCCAGAATTACGTCGAAATTGTTCAACAACTCTCAGAAAATTTTGAAAAGTTTGCTGTAACGTGAGTATCAAACTGCATTTCTTACTTAGCCGTCTTTCTAACTTTCCAGACAATCTTGGCGCTGTTAGTGATGAACAGGATAAGCCTTCCACCAAGATTTGATGGTCATGGAGGCAAGGTATCAAGGTAGATTGGATGTCAGTATGATGGCTGACTACTGTTGGAGCATCAAGCGAGAATGTCCCCAGATTGAACATTCTGGGAAAAGTTATAAGCGAAAATGTTTACCCTAATTTCTTTCTTTATTTTCTGGATAAACACAATTTAACTTCAAATATTATAATGACCTTTGTATGAATAAAATATTCTAAAATGTTCGGTTAGTACCCACTTCATTTTCCTCTATATGTGCATTTTGTATGACTTTTAGGGTAAAGAGAGGGTATCCTGTAGTTTAAAAACTTGACGCGCTGGAGAAAAATGGATAATATTTTTGAATTCAGAGACCAAAATTCAGTCAAAAACAAGTCACAAATCTAAGACTACACAATTGCTGTTACCCAGTAATCAAAGAAGGCTTGAATTTTCCTTCGAAATAGAGATACAAGCGTTCGTTTCTGAAAAACTTTAGTGCTCCGTTAATTAATTGTATAATTAGACTGATGATATTCACAGAACTTGATGGTTCGGTCTGTTGTAGGAACAGGGTAGCGTCTCCCACGCAGTGCCGCCAACATTACCACACAAAAGAATAATCGACGGTCGCACGTCTTATTTCTCCGAGAAACATTAATTACCGAGATTATTTTTTCCTCGAGATCTGCCTGAATTAAATTCGAATAAATGACTTGCAAGGCGCGGCTCTTTGTCGTCGACAATTTAAATTAACTGAAACAATTACGAATATCTTGCACGTGGTTATTGTTTTATTGTTTTCCGTTGGCTTAGTTTTTATTAGTTCATTTGTATTCAGCTTATAGCGAACGGCTCCTCCTCTGATCAATTGTCGGGTATTTTTTAGACTTCCTGCTGAAGAATAAAGAGTTCGAGACGCCTACATGCTGCAACGGGGTACCAGCCTGCTTCAAATGTCATAATCACATAAGGCTTCGATGAAAATGACAGTCACTACGGAATATCTCATGGGTACCAACCTGATGAAAATGAAATTCGAATAACATAAGATTTTGACTGGAAATAACAGATTCCATTACGGAATATCTTCATTGATTCAGTGGTCCAGAGTATTCTTCTTCACTTCTTCACAATCAAATAATCAGACTTCTTGAAGATTGATCGTTATTATAGATTTACATTCCTTTGACTTCCGAAGAAGTGAACAGAAACTTGGAGGAAGAAGTGGGCAGCACGAGTATTACAATTCGTTGCAGGGTATATATCCATGATGAAATTATCATTCAGAGAAAGAATGAAATTATAATATAAGTATGATAGTTCAAGTTCATTAATAAGTTTCAATAATTGCGTATGAATTTTTCGTATAATTCGAAATACTATGTCTAAATCACTTGTTTCTCAACAGATTCTATCGTTTAGTCTTAAGTCGTTTTTTTTTCGAAATCTTAGTCAGCTCCTTTTTTTCCACTTCCAATGTCGAACTTTTGGATGTACTTGAATTAAGTGAAACTTTATTCAAAAGTATTTTCGACCATTTTAAAGCGATAATAGATGAATTTTTTCTTTGATTATTAATTGACAACTCTTGAACTCTTTATAATTTTGGATAAAGACCTTTTGAATCATTCTTGCGATTTACAGATTATGTAAATTCAAATACAAAATTTCAATCAATTCAAATTTTTCCTTATATTGCTAAACGTCCTGCCCTCATTCTTGTAATCCATGAAGTAAACTATTGTTTATTCCGATATCAGGTTAACTTCAATAAAGAATAGGCTCGCATTGCTGTCAATTCACTCAACAAAACGTCAAATCGACGCGTTAGATCTAATATACAACTCTGTGACATCGACATCTAACCTACAACGCCATCTATCCTCGGTGGCGCCTTGAGATTTGCATACGAATTAGCCAGAAGCTGTGGCTACAACGAACCACGACGGATTTCTATTAATTTCCGCGGATACGGTAATTTACCGTCGAGCTGTTTTAATTAGCGATACAAGGACGCGACGGCACTAATTTCCGCCATTCGGGGATGGCACTCTTTGGCGGACCCCACATCAAGTGGACACGGACCACCTACGGCCGACGTGTACGGCGAACGGGGAATTATGGTAATACCGATTCAAATTCAAAACGCGTGCTCGTCGATTGTCGCGGTACATCACTCATCCCGGTTCTTTATTTCGATTTTCAATTTTAGTTGGTTCTTATTTAATTAACTTCTTTGGTCCCGAGGTGAAATTTAGGATTGGAAGTTGTTGGTACGATCTGTAACGGAGGAACTCTCTATCCATCATCGAGCAGTCATAAAGCCAGTGTAATCAAGACGACCGGGCGTACTTCTTGGGAAGGCGGAGAAGAATTACCACGTATTTTGAATTTAATTAGCTTCAAGAAAATTGCAGTAGTCATGCCAAAAATTTCAATATTAAATTGATGCACAAATAATGTGTTTTTCGAGTATTTAGGCCGAATTGTACGAAATTTTCTTGTTTTTGCGAGAAGGTCAAGAAAATTCAACGAATTATTCTGTTCCTTTTCTACCGTGAATTTGATACGAAAAATATGACTGCATCAAATTTTACAACTGTGATGAAAAAGCTATAGCCTTCAATTTTGACAACAGTATTCTTTGATCAATCTGGGTGAAGGCCTTCTGGATATATGTGTAAATAACATCCATCTGGCCACGGTCATTCAATGTTTCTAATTGAAACTTTGGCTGGTTTGCATTGAGATTAAGCAAAGTTCCACACAAGGATTTATCTCTCGTCAACGTTGGCTCCTGACGCAAATGTTCAAATGTCTCAATATGAGTTTTCAAGTTCTTCAGAGACTTTTTTTTTAAGTAGAAGTGAATCAAAACTTTCCTTTTTGCCTTGGATTAACTATATTGTGATAATCTTCAATAGAAAGATGAACCTGAAGGTAGAGATATGGTTGCCATTTTTCGAAACAAAAAAATCACTGATGATCTTCATAAGAATGGCTTGTCTGGACGACTGCGCGGTATCATTAGTTACAGGCCTTCAAACACCCTCAACCTCTTCGGATAACGTTTAACAAAGGGTCGCCTACATGGTAATTAGTAATTCGACTCGACAGTTTCCCACCCACTCAGGGCATCAATCATATCTACTTCCTGTTCCCTGCTGGCTCTTCCTACCACAACGTAAATCATATAAACCGCATTAATGCCTTGATGCACCTCTTAATTTATTATGTACCGTTCATTTTGATTCTCTTGTTCGTAGTACATTGAACGAAAAAAATTCAGGCGCCTTATAATTCAATTTCATCAAGATGGAGTCTTGAAGAGGGTGTATCGAATGATGACAACGATTCTCACTCTCGAAGAATGATTTCAATTCACCAGTTAGGATAATTGTATGATTTTGAAATGAGCTGAGGAAACGAGTACCTTTCAACTTCTTAATCTATTACAGAAGTCTTGGGCTTTCTGTTAAGCTCAGGGGGCTCCTAAAGAAGCTCTGTTCTGAAATTCTGTGTAATTTTTCCTGTACCGATGATAACATCGATATATTGCAATGTTTTAGCTCTTTAAAACTAGATAAATACCTCATCGGTTCTTGTAGTTGTGTTATCTTCTCTTGGTTCCTTCATTGCATCTTAATATTTCTTTGTTTCAAAAAATAATTGAAATCTGACTGTCACTTACATCTTCAAGAGCAACAATAAAGGAAGAATTTTGAACATACCATATCAATTGGTGATAATTTAAATAAAACTAAGTCGTTTTTCGATTTTCACTATAATTAATTTCAAACATGACAATATTGTTTCTCGATCACAGTGGCTTCAGCAGATGTTGATGATAAACTGAGCTATTACATTAGGGACTGCTTGTATTCATCCTGAAGTGTGTGGAAATTACCATAGAACACTGTTATTTTGAATTAGGGGAGTGACTATAAAACATATTTCTTCTGAAGTATATGGGATGACCATAGAATACTTTTCTTCGTTTGTCTTTTCCAGGAATGAATTTAATAAAGGAGAATTTCTGATTGAAACTTGATCAATTAATGAACTATTCGATTTCTTCCTCTTATTAATTTCCATGGCTTCTAACAGGGTTAGTTCATAACCTTTTCGTTCTGTATGCAATATTTTGAAGTTGTTGAAGACATGGTTGTCTTCTATAAGATGTGTTGCATACGTAGAATCGGTTCTATTTTGATCACAGCATCTTTGGTGTTCAGATATTTTAAGTCTGAAATTCCTGCCAGTTTGACCAACATATACTTTGGGGTCAGTACTGCAACTCAACTCTTAGATTTATCATCCATTGAAATTTTATCTTTCAATCAGTCCACAATATAATAGCTCAGTTTATCATCTTATGAAGCTACTGTGTTGGCGAAACAAAATTGTCATGTTTGAAATTGATTATAGGGAAAATCAGAAAACTACTTGATTTTATTTGAATTATGTATTTAGATTGTCATCAAGTATCGGCCCAATCGATTAATGATTCAATTGGTGATGATCCACACATAGTTGACCAAAAACAAGAGTTGAATAGTATTAGCGTATATTGAGTATGAAACTTTTGTAACTGAGGATACTTCAAACACTTTAAATTGATCTACACTTTCATTGCCTTAACGTGACGCTTTTTATGGGATTAGCGACTTCTTCAGACTCTGACAGAATTTGATTTTGACTTTCAAAACACTCCTTAGAGCGTTCAATAACTGAAGCTCTGATTTTCTATTTCAATACAGATCATTTCACAAAAGAAAACTTCGAGATTGAGCTTTATTACAGAAGAAAACATTTTTTCCAGAACTTTGGCATTTTGGCACTCCCTCATGTTTATGAAGTTTTGATCAATTTTTGATCGAATGTCTTTTTATCTGAGTACCTCGTTGACTAGTATTGTTTTGCTATTTCGAAAAATTCGCTCGGAGTTCACAGTTTTTAATAAAAGACGTCAGGATGCTATGAAAACAGTAACAATCAATAAGGGGTAAACAAAGCGTAGACATTCGGAAACCCCTGGAGTATCTATTCTAACACAGATCATTGGACAAAAAAAACTTCGAAATTGAGCTTTATTACAGGAGAAAACAATTTTTCCAGAACTTTGGTAACTCCCTCATATTTATGAAGTTTTGATCAATTTTCGATAGAATGTCTTCTTATCTGAGTAACTCGTTAAACAGGGTTATTTCGCTATTTCGAACAATGTGCTCGGAGTTCAGAGTTTTCAATGAAAGACGTCGGGAGGCTATGAAAACAGTAACAATCAATAAGGGGTGTACAAACCAGAACATTCGGAAACCCCTGGAGTATTTGATTATTGTGTTGCAAAGTTCGAAACCATCCGCTGTCAGTGAATCCCTGTTCAAACAATGTAGTTCGCTAAATGAAACGTAATGATTTATATTTACAAGTTGGAGTAGCCCAGAAACCTCCCCCACAATGGGATCGCGAACGTCTCTGTGTGGGCATGACAACATCCGTCGAAATCGTACCGCCATGCTTGTCCGTAACAAGACAATCTTTTCATACCGAAACCCCGTGGAAAGTCTTAACGAGAGCGTCAACTTAAATCAACTGCATTAAGTCAGATCATACAATCTCACTGTTGCGAATATTTTATGGCTTTTGATAGGAGTTCGTTTCATGCGAGGCCACTTTGATTTACAATTGTCTTCGCCCACGCTTGACATTTTATTTATGTCAGCGTAAATACTGCACCATTGTGATACGACGTGAAAGGAAAAAAATGAATTACAAGACCAAGTGCCGAAGAAACAGACGGTCAATCTCGATATCTTTTCATTTCGACTCTGATAGAAAATCCGAAATCTGATCGAAGTTGAAAGATATTCAGTCCCACATATTTTTTGGTTAACTATCTGACCTGGGGAACTTTGTACGCCCATTTATTTTTCTCTGAATATTTTTCAGAAAGCCGGAAAGACATGTTCTACTATTTGTGGGACACTTTCTTGTTTTTAATATTCATCCCTTGTAGAGCCAGGGACTTACTCACTGACGAAGGAACTGCAAGAATTCCTGTTATTTCAAATCAGTCGAATTATCAAAAAATTCCTATGTTAACACGTTTTATGTATTGAAAGTGATTAACCTGTTCGTTCTATAGTTCAACGACATGTTCCAAATTTCGTAGCAAGTACTTGTCCCATATATCTCATCATTTATATTTGCTGGATTAAGTCAAAAAATGTTCAGAATGAAGTTCATTCCCGGAAACCAATGAATATAGTGGCTCTGGTGACTGTACCAATAGCGTCTATTTGAGCTGACTCTTCGCGCAATATTTTGTCGCATCATTGGTAGTATGTTCTTATCAATAAAATTAAAAATTTGCCTTGCAATAATGACACACAACTTTCGTTGGTCCAATAGCAACGATTTGCTGTGAATTGTCAAATTTTTCAATTACATTATTATTTATTTGATTCCACATTGAAGAAGCAAAATATTCAAAACTTTCGCAAAAACATAAAAAATTGAGGATCATTTTCAGTCAATGATAAAGACAAACAGCCAAGTAAAGAAAAAAGTAAAGTAAATAAAATTAATGATGTTGATTGTGGCAAAACGGACTGGAACAGCGAAACCAAAAGAAAAAAACATAAATTCACCATATTTCATGATAAAAACTACGAATTATTTTCAACACGTCGTACTCAAACTTAGGAAAACTTATGCACGCACAAATGAAACGACAAACTCTGGATCTTCTAGAGCAATTGGAAATTCTTGAATTCCTCGGCTTTGAAAAACAAAACTATCTTTATCCAAACTCTCAGTTCTCTTTCGAATAACTACAAGATATGACTTGTAACACTCTTTGAACCTTATCTTTGTCCTATTATTGTGTTTTGAGATGGGTTCAAGAGCATGACTCTTGCAAATAGGGTAGCACCTCTAAACAAATGTCAAGCAATTAATGAAATTCTTAGAAGCTAAGCCTTGTTCTCTTCATTCAATATAACTGGTGTCTCAGAATGTTTTTCGTTTTTGAATTGACCACTACGCGTCAACCGCAGGTAGCAGGGTAGGGGAGTGGTCTCTATCGCTTGGCCGGCTTGTTAAGTTTAATAGCCATGAATCGTTTCACGGGACCGCAGCGCGCATTTTGCGTGCTAGCGTTTTATTGAAGCAACGATTCCTACATTGTGGTTCGTCGTCTCTACAGGACACATTTTAATTTAACAAGCTTAAAACATGTACCAAGTACCAATATAATTAAACATTGGGCGTACAAGTTTGAAGAGACTGGGAATACAATGCCGGACAAATCGTCTGGGCGCAAAAGGACACCAAGAACGAGCATGAACATCAACCGCGTTCGCCAGTCTGTTCTGGACGACCCATGACAGTCGTTGAGATTGCGGGCAGCTTCTCTTAATTTGAACAAATCTACGGTTCATCGCATTATTCCGAAAGACTTACATTTTTACCCCTATAAAATTGTTATTGTTCAAGAAATGAAGCCTGATGATCCTGATAAACGAGTCGAATTCTTCAGGACAATGAAATACCGTTGTAGGAACATCTGGTTCTCACGTGAATAAACAAAATTACAGATACTGGGATTGAAACCCTTGCAATCGCCAAAAGTTATTGTTTGGGCTGCCATATCAAGTCAAGGAATTATCGGTCCCTATTTTTTTGAGAAGGACTTTTACACCTACAACAATGCAAAACTAGGATGGATGGCTACAACCGCAACAACTTTTTCCAACAAGATAGAACCACTTCTCATGTTACAAATGACCCATTAGCTGCTCTTCACGATTTATTCTCTGGAAGAGTGATAAGCCGCCGAGGAGCCCTGATTTAACGCCTGCTGATATTTACCTACGGGGCTACCTAAAAAGTAAAGTTTACAATCCATTGCCATTCAACCTGAATGTTTTGAAGCAAGGAATAACTGAAAAAATCAACTCTATTCCAAGAGCGATGCTCCTGCGAGTGATTAAAAATTTTAGCTGCAGGTTAAATGAGTGTGAAGAAGCGAATTGTGCGAATTTGCAAACGGTTGTTTTCCATAAATAAACGTCAATAACTGCTCCTTAATTTTACAATAAATTAAACCAGTTTTAATTGATATTGTTGTTTTTATTTAACACTATTTAATTTAATGTTTCACCAATGAGATCAGAGAACCTCCAATAACTTCGATAAAAACTCCTCTCAATTCTCATCAATTGATTTATTTTTATCATTATTATGAAAATCTAAGAGGCAAGAACTACCTATCTTACAAAAATAAAATTATCTTGCATTTCCCCTCTAAAACTATTAAACTAATTATCTGTAAGATCTTATCTAGACATGGCAATTTAGATAAGAAAACATCATAATGTCAATTAGACCCTGTTTATAGCTTTACCAGCTCAGATTACATAAAGGCTTGGTATACACTTACAATAGCTATCCAGTTCTAATTTTTTCAAAGGGGCTATAAAATCTTTGGTACTTATTGGTGATGGTCGCTTACTACCCGGTTAAGTCGAAGGAGGTATTGAATTTAATACCTTAACATTCATCTATATCTTATTTTATTGTTTCTGTTATGTTTGAATATATTTCCCTATAAAGAAGCAAATATATGGTAGGTATTAACATTATACTCTCATGTAAGACGTTTGAAGTAATTCAAATGACATACCAATCATTATATGTCAGTTGATGGTACAAAATTGAGTCCTTTGAAAGCAAAAGTATCATATTTTATACGTTTTTTATTAACTGGTGACTGAAAATGTTCAATTATTGAATTCACACGAAACGAAATTGAACTCCATCGGGTATACTATATTATATGGAAGTATTTTGAATATTAAATTTTCTTTTTTTAACAAAAGAAAATTAATTGACATAATTTTGAAGTATATCTTCAAAATTATGTCTAATGTCAAAGTATGTCCAATTTTCTTTTTTCAACAAAAAAAATTAATTGACATAATTTTTAATTATATCTTCAAGATTATATCTAATGTCAAAATTATGTCAAATTATGAAAGCGAACTAGTGTCAAAAATTCTTGACAAAAAACTCTATCGGAAAGCTCTACGATTAGTATTTTCTTATCAGTCGGATAAGAAATCGTAAATATAACAGTTTAACATACTTTGGAAACGTCAGTCAAAAAGTCAAAACCTTTTTAAGTAAACATAATAGCTTTTATTTAATAGTCTAACCATTTATTAACAGAAAACCATACGTTTACTTGATGTAGTGGAAATCCATTATAATTGAATATAACTTAAATTCAGGTAATAGAAAATTTTTCTGAATGGAATACTTGAACTTATGATTTACACGTTTTTACGACGAAACATGCTATGTACAATAAAGTGTAAATCATTAGTTCAAGTGTTTGAATTTAAGTTTATATTGAAGTATATCTTCAGATATCTACGCAATTTTATACCACATTATTACAAATGACTTCGAGATGTTCAGATGCTATTTTGCGAGAATCAAATGTCAATTATTCGAGAATGTTTGAATAAAACAACAAATCTTTCATTGAATTATTGATGGAAAATCATGACATCAAAGGCATTATATCATCCATTGTTTTTGATATTTATATGAGCAATAATATATGAATTCGTTTTTTGAAGTGAAAACAGGCAGAAATATAGGTATTGATAAATTCATTCTCCCTTAACGTTGTGGAATTGTTGCTTTATCGAATTGTTGATATTTCGTATATCAGAGTAGAAAACTTGATACGATATCAGAGAAAAATACACAACCATAAAAAACTTAAAACTTTTTTAAGTAATTTAAGAATAAATTGAGAATAATTGTTCTTTTTCTAACATCACTTTCAAATAAGATAAAATAAGGTAAGTTTATTCATCAAGGTTTGAAAAAAATTCATTTTGAAGCGAAATGTAAACAGGAAAAAGACAGTCCGTTATAATTAATACAATGCCTATTAATTTGAAATATTGTTCATTTTCACGGTAATCTGCAATCGATACATTTTATTTATTGACATCTGATATCCAATTTACATATCAACTCAATGAAATATTAAAGTTTCAGAACTTAATATAATCTGATGTTGAAACAAATGAAATAATGAATGAGATTGAATTCTCGCTTAACTCTTGGTGAAACATAATTGAATATTAAAATAAATTAAACTCTTGGCTTAATGTTTCACGATTTATTTAACAATATGTATAGTCAACATGTTTCTGAAACATGTTGTTGAAAATGAGCTAACGCTCGAAACATGTTGACTATACATATTGTTAAATAAATCGTGAAACATTAAGCCAAGAGTTTAATTTATTTTAATATTAAATGAAATAATATTCATTTATAGAACGCAATATCGCTTGGTTAAGGTTTTTCATTTCCTTATTTGAAATTTCATCAATTTTTGGTTTCGTATTGTTAAAAATTCAGTCAGAATAAAAATAATATGACTGAATATAGTCAGAATATAATAATATGCTGTTTCCGAAATTTGTGAATCAGGTAGCTATTTTTATGCAAGTATTCAATTGAAGAAATATATCAAATATATGCTCGAGTTTTTCAATAATGTGTAGAAAGAAATTAATGTATCATTGCCTCTACTAGTTATTTGATTCAGTTTTGACAAGCGAAGTAAAATGAAATTATAAATTTATAGTTTCAAACTTTCATAAAGCCCTTTCCTTTTGATATTCCATTTATTCGATCAATGGTACTTTCATTTAATTTCAGGAGTGACAAGGTTATAATTAATCCACACAAATACCTTTCACAGTATCCAATATATAATTAAACTTCTTTGTCGGGCTTCATTATTCCTTAATTGCTTTGAATTACGTCCGCGAGATGTCGCGTTATATCTTATTAAATTTTGAGGACTCGTCGTTCCGAATTGAACTGTCTAAAACATAAATTTCGCAAATACAATAGTGATGAGAGTGCGCAGGCAATAAAGGATCGTCAGCGTTTTCTAATCCTCTGAAATACACTCGCTTAATCCAGAAGTTATGTACGCGATACGCAGTGTATACTTTTCGGGCGAGATATAAAGTCACATATTCGTTACAGTTGCCGTAATGATGGAGACAATAATGGTTTTTCTATCGAGAAAAAGACGTCATGCCGCTTGTTTCCCTTCGCTTTGACCACAATAGGAATGAGTTATGATGACGTGTTCATTAGCAGAGTCCACCTTCTGGTTGGAGTTATGTTGGCGTGCCATCTCTGAATATGGCTCTAATTTTAATTTGTGATTCGGTGAATCCATTTGAATCAATTTCAACGCAGGAGGAACATAATGAGCTTTTCATGATATTCCGGGACATCAATCTTGAATTCTGAAAAAATATATTATGTAGAAGGCGGATGGAAGTTTTCAATTCAATTTAAAAGACAACTTGAACGAGAAGAATGAGTTTTCGGAATATTTTTGCAGTTAATTTTTCAGTTCTCGTCAAGTCAAGTATCTTCGGAAAAATAAAACTAAAAGAAAATTCTATGGTTCTCTTACTATTAGCTTTTCCGTATACGGTAGCTTTGAATTATGAATTCATATATTTATACAATGAATATTGTAAATAGTGTGCAAGGAAGCATTCCCAACAAAAACATTCATTTCAATTACAAGTAGGTACATTGAAAACAAGTAGAAACTTCGGCAATAGGATCCATGAACATAAATACAGTTTCACATATAACAAAAACAATTCGAATTATACAACCAGTTATCAAAAGAAAACCACACTTTCGATATGAATTTAAAAATGTTACATAATATGCAGAAAAGTAGTCAATTAGATTTTTGGGAAATAGTGGAAATAAATGGGCATAAAAATTCTGGAAATGAACAGATACAATTAAATTCGCCCTTGTTAAACCTGTTCAGTTGATAAAAATTATATTTAAGAATGTAATATCTTGGGTAAAACCCAGAGTCATAAAATCTTAAAATTGTTATTTATACTTGTTTTTTCAAATTTGTTTTTAGTATTCTGTTAGCATGTGAAGAAGTCGTTTGAAACGACGAAACGCGTCATGCTTTGTTATCAATAAAATTGTAAATCAAAAGTTCAAGTGTTTGAATTTCAGTTTATATACATTATAATGGATTTATATCAAGTAAACGCCAACACTATCAAACATAAAAATATTATAAAGTAAAATGAGTGAAGACAAATATAAAACAAAATTTTTTGAGAAAACCAAATTCAACAGCAAAAATTGGTGATGACATCGAAAAAAATTATAGAACTTACAGAATCAGACCAGCAAAAACAGCCACCTATATGAGAACATCTGAGTTTTCAAATTAAATCAATTAATATATGAAAAATACACGTATATATAGAAATGAAGATAAAAGAAACAAGTTTGGGCTAAAAAAAAATTTGTTTTTGAGTGAACGACTTACAGATTTTTCTTCATTTCAAAATTAACTGAAAGAAAAGAAAATTTGAATATATTACACAAAAAGCACATAACAAACTGGTTTTTATTACATAGAATACAGCTCTGGCAAATTTAGAAACTTGAAGACTATGCTCAGTTCCACTGAAGGATATATACTTCATTCGAAATCTATTTCGGGCAACTAAATCAATGTCAAGAGTTCTTAAAACTTTGGTGAAACTCTTGACAATGTGAACAGCACTTTAAATCCAAATTTTCAATGAATGGTCATAAACCAAATACGTTTTCTCATTCACACGACACTTTTCAATATCGAAGATGAAATAATGAATAGAAAGATAAATTGAAATATTTTGTTATTGAATGAAAAGCCTAAAGAAATTACTGAGAATAGTAGAAGAAAATAACATTAATAGATGCATAGATCGAGGGCTGCAATAAAATTTCACACAAAAAATTCACCTCTTGATTGACCAAATGATTTTATCAAAAATAAACATTTATTTTTCTAGTTTATTAATTTAAGAATGAAATGAATTATGGTCAAAGTTTGACCACAAGTTTGAAGTTTTCAAAAACTTTCAGCCAAATAATTATATGTATTAATAGTTCAGTTTATCGATTCAGAAGCAAATGATCAAAACAATTAACTAATCTGAGATAAGGTCAATATAGAAAATAAAACAGTGAAATCAATTTTCTTCACTCTTGAAACTTGATGGTACATTATATATGACGTTTGACCTTCTTGAAGTCCGAAAATGAATTTAAATAAGCCCTTAATTTCTCAAATTTTTCGAATAATTAAATTCAAAAACATCTTGGTTTGAAAGACAGAGAGACAGAAAGAGATATTCGACCTATCGATATTAAATCCGGTTATATAGGCTGACATTCGAACAAAATTCATGATTTGTAATGATAACTACATATTCTTCAAAATTTGCATGCAAAAATATCCCTAATCGAACACAGAAATAACAGAATAAAACCAAAACAACAAAAACCCCGCTATATTGAATTTTCGAAGAGGAGGCTTACGCATTTTTGTCGAAAACGACGCCGCCATGTCAATTATGTATATTTTGCAAATTATACACGTTCAATATTTCAAGCACACCCTTATATTATTAATAAAAGCGTCGTATTAATCTGCCGAAATCAACTCGCAGTAAATTCGTTTCATTTCACGGCAAGTTAAATATTTTAGGCCCACCCTGAACATTAATTATAGTGTCATATTAATTTCTGAAATCAGCCGGCAATTAATTCATTTTGGTTTATTATACGCCCAATGCTGGCGGACGAAGCCCACAAGACTATCATCGTAAATAAACGCAAAGGCAATTCTTGTGGTACTCCTGAAATACCGAGATTTGCGTGTTTATTGGTAGGTACCAGATGTATTTTTCGATACTGTCCAATTAATTTTCTATATTCGAAAATTAGGTTATTATAAAGGTTGCCATCAATCTCATAAATGCTCTTTTAGATAAGAAAATATTCCTTGTTCAGAATGAATTTTCGAAGTTAAAACGAACAAAACTGAAACCAAATTTAAAATGAAACTGAAAAACAAAAATTCAACAATTATAAAGTATGTAAATTCAACTTTCAAATAGAGCTTTGAATGAATTAAATTGAACTCTTTATAATGCGTAGATCGCCTGGAAATCGAAAATTTCTCAATGTTGTTAGGATCATACGATGTTTTTATAATTTTGATTAAGCAATGATACAGTAACAAAGATATATCACGCAGCATGTAAACGTCTGTAAGCATTTGAGACGCATGCTAAGAATATCATGGATTCACGAAGTAACAAAAGAAGCCGTCCTACAGAATATGGGAAAACAAAACGGTTTTAAACGTTTTCGAAGAACGCAAATTACTCTTTCTCGCTTTTTTTACGATCACTCGAACGCTTTCATACTCTGGTCATGCTATGCGAAACCAGAAATATAATCTACTTCAGCTTATTATGCAGGGCAAGCTTAACGGCAAATAAGGTCCTGGAAGAAGAAAAATCTCTTGGTTGCAATATCTATGACAATGGACAAGAATGACATCTATGGATCTATTTCGGGCTGCAGCAAATAAAAGCAGATAGGCCATAGTAATCTCAGATAGGCCATAGTAATCGTCAAGGTTCACTGAGGATAAGGCACAAGGTGAAGAATATGAATAAAGTGATGGAAATAAACAACAATTGAATAACTCAACAGAAATCCTTGAAAAAACTAAAACTGAACTAACTAACAAGTATAACTCAATTAGAAGTAAAATCAAAAATAATTAGATGCATGTGTTCAATATCATATGGATTAATACCTTGTTGAATAAGTTCAAATGGACCAGGATTGAGCATGACATTAGAGCTGCTTATGTATCTGAGCTGTTTATTATAATCGGGTATGTGTAATGAATGATTGCAAGTTTATTACACACAAAAATCCTCAGGATTAGGTACAGATGACTATCATGATGCATAACAGCAATATAAGAAATGTTTGGCAAAGATGCAGCAAAATTCCATAGCTTGATTATTTGGACTCTTTATAAGAATATTTCGTCCTCCGGTGATTCTTCCGAAATCCCTTTGTTTCAGGCATACAGGATTAACAAAATTTTCGAAACATTCGGTATTTGTTCGAAAGAATATTGTTTGGCTGTCACTATTCTACCGTACCTATGCAATGACAACAGCCACAAATGCAGAATAATTTCCATAATGCAATGAATTCAGTTGTTGCGATTTTCCATATTGACTCAAGAAGATCAGTATAAATTGGTCGATGTGGGAGACATGCATGGCCTGTTTAATCCCCTGACTCAAACCTCTCAGACTATTTCTTCAGGGGATCTAAGGAGTCATTAGTAAATGCTAAACTAATGGTTCAATGGTAACTGATTGCTGCAACTCAATAACGACTCTGTTTTCGTTATTTGAAAGGACCTAGAAATCATCAATGGCAGGAAGTCTAAATGCTTGTGTCCAGGCTGAAGACAATCATTTCCAACATTTATTGCAGATTAACCTTTGTTACATATAGTTTTTGATGATAAAATTTTGTTAATATTTCAAATTTTGTTGGTTTTATCTGAACGAACGATTTTTCAAAAATCATCATGAGACGAAATATTGTTAAAGTTGTCCAAGAAAGAACCACTAGAATTTGTGCCGAATGCTCATTCAACACCCTGTGCATCTTCAGTGTAAAGTAAAAATTCAATCAAATTTCGTTTTCATTGAGACAACTACTTAGGATCAACGAATTTTCTTCGGTGCCTCAACTTCAAATATTCAGATTCTTCTTCATCGATTAAACCAATGTTTTCGAAATTTAAATTGCCGAATAGCCAATCAGATCTCTGAAAATGAAAAATAACTCCGTAAAATAGTGAACAGGTTATGAAATATTCCTAAAATTTGTCAACTATATATGACATGAGAACTGTCAACGATTAACATCTTTCAATGAACATTTAAACGTAATTTTCCTGACATTTTTTATGTTAAAATTTTGTTGATATTTTAAAGTTTGTTGATATCAGTTGAACAAACGATTTCTCAAAAATCATTATAAGACGAAATTTGGTTGAAGTAGTCCAAGAAAAAAACTCTGGAATTTGTGCCAACACCCTGTACATCTTCAGTGGATGATGAAAATCCAATCAAATTTCGTTTTCATTGAGACACCTACTTAAGATCAATGAATTTTTTCAATGCCTCAATTTCAAGTATTCAGATTCTTCTTCATCGGTTAAAACAATGTTTTCGAAATTTATATTGCCGAATACTCAATAAGATCTCAAAAAATGAAAAGTAACTCCGTAAAATAATGAACAAGTCATAAAATATTTCAAACATTTTTCAACCACACATGACATAAGAACTGTCAACGATTAACATCTTTCAATAAACATATAAACGTAATTTTCTTGACATTTCCCAGTAAAATTGTTAAGATATGAATACAAATTATATAACTTCCATGTAACTTGTGAATATATTGTACTTTTACTTATTTTACCTAATAACGTTATCGAAAATTTACATGAAAATGTACCTACTTCGTTTTCTATGGCCCCTAAAGTACCAGGACTTACATGCACGTAGTACGCCTTCCTATAAATAAAATGATAAGCCGCTGCTCTATTGCATATTTGCTCTAGTCATACTACAAGTGATAAAGCTTAGTATTAATTATCAGCTCCATTAGTGTATATCGAAGTATGACACGGCGGTGTTGTTCAATTAAATTGGCACACACTTCGTCTATGTGGGATATATTGATCGGTTTCGAACACCGTGGATTTATGGGTACCGTTCCGAAGACCCATGTACGTTAATTTATGGTTATAGTGGAGCTGCGATAGATTACGTCTCAGATAAAGTACATAAGAAATTTGTTATTGAATTATATACCCTGTTAAGGAGACTGGGAAATTTTTGTTGAGAGAAGTCTTTAACTAATAGAGTTATTTTAGAATGAACTTGATACATTTTAGTGAAGAAAATTGATGGATATTTACAAATACGTTCACAATACTCCAAGTATCCAAAATCCTTCACTAAGACAATATTTTTGTGATATATGCGTTTTGCTAACTTGACTTAAATATATTTAAGCACTAGTCAGGCTCCTCTTCGATCACAGTGCGCCCCCCAAGAAGGGCACGAAAAACTGGAAACCCCCAGCACTTAGATATTCCTCTAATGTATGCTTTCTTATAGAATTGGGGATGGAATTTCATACACAAAAAATTTCTAAACGAAAAGAAATACAACGAAAATGGAACAAGCTATCAAAAATTTTAAATTCCAACGTCAATCTTAACGTACAATATGTTTTGAAAACGAAAATTGAATTTTCGGATAGTTTTATCTACGAGTTCCAACTATTAACCACTGAAATCGAACAAAATTGACCTCAGTTCTATCATTAGTGATAAAAATATTCCCATATATTCAAAAGGCATAAAATACGAGTGTGCTATGTCAACAGTGACGACTAATGGTCAAGAAGTAGGAAGTAGGAAAAAAGTAGGAAGAAGAAGATAACAGAAAATTATTAAAACAGTAGGTGACATCAGAAAAGATAAAATGTCGAGAAAAAGTCATGTAGGGTAACATTTCGGAAACATTGAGAATAAACTGAAGCATAGGAAGACCTAGAAAGAGATAGATATACGACAAGGCGGCTTTAGGCTGAAAACAATGGGTAGGAACAGCAAAGATTGACAAGCAAATAAGAAACTGCAAGAGCATTTGTATATCCAACATTGCAAGAACGAACGCCGAAGACGAAGAAGAACTAGTTGATGAGTAAAACGGAACTGAAATGAGAACACTATGTCCTATGTTAACAGTGACTACTAATGGTCAAGAAGCTTCAATATTAACAAAAGTAGAACAACCAGGAGTAACTGAAAGAGCCATGAAGACGACTCTGCTGTGTGATGTGTGTCTAATCATCAAAATATGTACATAGAAATATCAAAGTAGGAAGAAGAAGATAACAGAAAATTATTAAAACAGTAGGTGACATAAGAAAAGATAAAATGTCGAGAAAAAGTCATGTAGGGTAACATTTTGGAAACCTCGAGAAGAAAATGAAGCATAGGAAGACCTAGAAAGCGATAAATATAGACAAGGCGGCTTTAGGCTAAAAACAATGGGTAGGAACAGCAAAGATTGACAAGCAAAGAAGAAACTGGAAGAGCATTTATATATCCAACATTGCAAGAACGAACGCCGAAGACGAAGAAGAACTAGTTGATGAGTAAAACGGAACTGAAATGAGAACTCTACAGATGATTGAAAAATTGTTTGTAGTCGACACTCTTCATTATTCACGCCCTCTGACTTCGAATTCGAATGTCCAGGTCAAATATTAGATAACCTACACGATATGTCCAATAATTCATCTTCGATTAATTAATCATTTCTCAAGTAACGTACAACGCCGATACTCTACTTGGCTATTAATTCGTTAAATCGTCTAAGTATCATCTTATAAAGGATATTTCACAGTTAATTGTGACAGTATTCGAAGTCTCACCTCCAAACAAAGGCCCCGATTAGGAAATCTCGACGGGTTCGTATCATATTTCATTAGATAATTGAAAATTGTTAATATAAGATAGTGCTACAAAGTATCATATATCACATGGTGAGTTTACAGGTGACTGTAATGACTGGTCTGATCGCTCTTTGGGCGTTATTCACACAAGCGCTCGCCCGATGTGAAAATATGAATGTGCCCAAGGTGTTCCATTATTTTCCTTACCGGACGTTATTTTAGTTTCGTCAATTTATATGTAAGGATGTAAACCGTTATTGATTATCTGTAGGTAAATGCCTGGCTTACCTTCGTACAAACTAACGTAATGTAGGGATAGGTATTAAAATTTAGCCGTGAGGAATAAAAATACGTAAGCACCTTAGCATAGACTGAGGTTGTACTTTCCAGTAATTTTTGTTCGAAAGGACGGTAATTATTCAATTTTTCAGTAATGTTCACTTTAGGCGATAAAATAAAACTTCAACTTTATTTACAAGCACTTCCGTTTGGAGAAAAGGCAGATGGTATAATGAAATCGCTGCAAAAATTCTGCAAAACAATTTTTCTGAAAAAGCGTTTATCAGCAGATAATTACACTGAAGAATTAAATATCATTAAACAGATCGCAAAAAACAATGGATATCATCATTGTTTTGTCGATAACATTTCAAGAAAAAGGTTGAATATTAAGGCCATTTGTCAAGTATATCTTAAAGTAATCGATAGTCATTAAAATTTGAGATCATTAACGTATTTAGGCAACCCTGTATCGAAAATCTCGAAGTTTTATCTGATAGAAATTTAACGATAGCTTTCCAAATCACTTATACCGTGGGTAGACAAATCAGAAATGCGAAAGATAAAATTTCGCCTGATGATAA
The DNA here is from genome assembly GCA_030704895.1 of Henosepilachna vigintioctopunctata. Classification (NCBI taxonomy): domain Eukaryota; kingdom Metazoa; phylum Arthropoda; class Insecta; order Coleoptera; family Coccinellidae; genus Henosepilachna; species Henosepilachna vigintioctopunctata. The sequence continues at coordinate 1,665,256 of JARQZJ010000034.1, forward strand.
ATCGGGTATGTATGAGTTGAGTTGTGATACTTGTCCCAAAGTATATGTTGGTCAAACTGGCAGGAATTTCAGACTTAGAATATCTGAACACCGAAGATGCTTCGACAAAAATAAAACCGATTCTACGTATGCAAAACATCTTTTAGAAGAGAACCATGTCTTCGACAACAACTTCAAAATATTGCATACGGAACGAAAAGGTTATAAACTAACCCTGTTAGAAGCCGTGGAAATTAATAAGAGGATGAAATCAAACAGTTTATTAAATGATTATTTAATACCACATTTGAATGAAGTTTTAATCAATAATTCTCCTTTATTAAATTCACTCCAATAAAAATGCAATCGAAGAAAAGTATTCGGTGGCCATCCCCAACAATTCAGAAGAAATATGTTTTATAGTCATTCCCCTACAAAAGAAGAACAGTGTTCTATGGTCATTTCCACGTACTTCAGGATAAATACAAGCAGTCAACAATGTAATAGCTCACTTTATCATCAACATCTGATGAAGCCACTGTGTTGGTGAAACGATATTGCCACGTTTTGAATTAATTATAGTGAAAATCGAAAAAATACGTAGTTTTATTTAAATTATATACCTATAAGTTTTCGAAATTCTGACTTCAGTTTTCAATGAGTCCATATAAACTGCATAGAGTTTATTCCATCAAATAAAACTAATAATGAACACTATTCATGAATATTGCATACAAGCTGACCTGGCGAACTTAGTATCGCCCAACAATTAACAAACAATGAATGGAGTGACAGCTTTTAGTTTAACTTAATTGATGATTTCAATTATCGCAATGAAATGAATACAACTTTAAAATAATAACATTGGTATAAATAACACGTGTTTGTTTTCAATATTCAGATATAATTCGACGAAGAAAAGATTATCGCTCACACCTTGTCACGACTGTCCTTGATGAGTCTTCACTCCATTTCCATCTCCACTCGAAACTCTTTCATCTACTTCTATATTTTCTTTCTAATATGTATTTCTAATTATTTAGTTATTACTTAGTTATGTATTCAATATATATAATGTTATTATTTTCTGTAATTGGGTGTTATACCCATTAATATTTCATTGAATGCTATAATGTATTTTTTTTAGATTAGATTGATCTCTTTGTTAAATCTTGTGTTTAATTATTTAGTTAAATCTTTTTTCTAATTATTTAGTTATTACTTAGTTATGTATTCAATATATATAATGTTATTATTTTCTGTAATTGGGTGTTATACCTGTTGAAAATAAAGAACTTATTATTATTATTATTATCTACTACACCGGGCGGTTTCTCAGCAAATATATATTATATATTACATATGTTTTACTCTACCGCTCTAATGAGTATATATTTTAAGAATTTTTAGATCTCAAAATAATGAAACTGGATAACAAACATACTTTTTCAATTTTTCATAAACCATCACATATAGATAGTATTATACATAATACTTCCATGCATCCATTTCAACACGAAATGGCAGCTTTCAATAGTTTGATACATCGATTAGTAAATATTCCTCTTTCTGGAAGCAATTTCAACACCGAGAAAAATGTAATCAAGCAAATAGCCGTGAATAATAATTATGATCCTGAAATAATAGATAATAAGATATTAAAGAAAAACTTCAAAAAGGCGATTGGTTTGGTTTATCCCCTAGTCAAAAACAATATTATATATAACAGTCTTACATAAATAGGTAAGTCCAGTGAAAAACTCAAATCTCTTCTCTTTAACTATAACATCCACATTGCTTACCGTACTGAAAATAACTTAGGAAAACATATCAAAAATAACAAATCTAAAGTCAACAAAAATAAAAAATCCGGTGTAAATAAAATTAACTGTGGTAGTTGTGATAAGTTTTATATTGGTAGAACGTTTAGAAGTTTTCAAATAAGAATTTCGGAACATAAACGTAGCTTTGATAATCAGAAGACAGATTCTCATTATGCAAATCATTTGATTAATGAAAATCATATATTCAATTCCTATTTTGAAATTTTGAATACCGCAAACAAGGGAATGAAGCTTAATTTGTTAGAATCACTTCAAATTAATAAATACAAATATTCTGGCAACCTTTTGAACAACCAAATCGATCACACCTCAAGCCCCCTTCTCAATCTTTTCAAAATTACTTAGTTTACTATATAGTAGTTCAGTATGAATTCATCCCTTCCACCTGTTATCTACCTGTTTTCTCTGTATTCATAATTTAAGTTTATATATTGTATGTATTCGAGAAATTGTCATTAGTCTGCACGTAGCATTTGAAAAACGGTGAATCTCATCGAAACGTACGTCATGCAGTATTATTTTTAATATATGTGTAAATCAGTTTAACAATTGTTTTATTATGTATGCAAAAGACATTGTATGACAAGTTTTTTCATACCTTGGTTAAAATTATCGAAGTTTTAGTAGGAATCCGTATTGTTTTTCAGTAAAATAAATAGTCTATATCACTCACAAATGACGTGGCTTTCTATTGGTGAAAGACATTTCAAAATTGGTTCAGTAGATCCAGATATTAACTCCTAAACGTCACAAATTCACAAACTTCACCCCTTCATCATATCAGTATAGATCATTCTCTCCCCAAAGCTCTTATACATCGACAAATCTGTCAACAATTAAATAAGAAATGCCTTCGCCATGTAACAGATGTCGCTCCTCGTAAACAGTCGTCATTAAAATCGAGAAATCTAATGCGACCTGACAGAAATGATCCCAAATATTGCATGAATCAAATTCGCACCTCGTCGAAGGCGGCGCCGCAAACAGAAAGTGGTCGAAATATGGAAGTGCCAGAAGCGATGTTCGGCTGTAGGTAAACCTCTTCCCTTATATGGACATCCCCGCTGCGTAATGGACGAGACTCGGAGTATTTCGACCCCCGGTGGCATTGGGACGTTGCGTTTTGTCATTTCGCCCATTTCGAAACCGCTGGAGGTTACGTAACGGCCGTGAGATACGGTACCGTTGCCCCATCGAAGTCCCAACGATATTTACAGACGATAATGATATTGGTGGTATATTAGGTACTTTTACTTATCGCGATTTAGAGAAATTTCACTCTCAATCGTATTTTGAAGGAATATATAACGGGTGTTTTTTTAGAGGTATAGAACTTTAAGTGGGCATTACCATTACTTATTTAAGTTTTCAAAAAGTGCAATTTTATTTCGAAAATAATCGATCCGTGCGGAATACGTATCGCGCGAATTTTGTTTAGCGATGAAGCGCACTTCTGGTTGAATGGCTACGTCAACAAACAAAACTGCCGCATTTGGAGTGAAGATAATTCTCAAGTGTATGTCGAAACACCGTTATATCCAAAAAAACTGACTGTTTGGTGCGCTTTATGGGTTGGTGGAATCATTGGTCCGTACTTCTTCAAAAACGATAATAATTAATCAATAAGATTCTTACTTCTTGAATTTTAACCTACTCAACGACTTGATGCCTTGTGCTGTAGCCGTGGAAACCAAAATGTGTCAAGCACTAACAGCTTACTGCGAACAAACAGCAGACATTGTAAAATATAAATACAGCAGCGTTACGATCTTGTAGTTGATGAAAATCGGCCTGCATAATTATTGTGGCTTCAGGTTGAAGATTGATCGAATGCATCCGTTTTGTGTTCGAAAAATTCTGGCACTCGCTGCTGAATGGCCCCAAAGGACTACATTAGGTACACCTCAAATGGGTGAAAACGAGAGCGTAATAAGCTGTAAGCAAACCATCCAGAGAAAACGTCTTGAGTCGACTAATACTAAAAGATGAACTCGAGTCAAATGTTTTTTGACTCAAAAACTCAAAACGAAATATTTGAGTTTTCTGTAGGTTCAGCAAAAGTCGGTTTCGATAACACAAATCCGAAAAATGCTGGATAAATTTCCTGCATTTCTCAACAAGCTCGTCCTTTGCCTTAGCTGATAGATCCATCGTCGTGTCCTCTGCGATAAGAGTGATAGATTCACCTACCGTATAATCGGAAACATCATTAACAAATAAAATAACAAAAATATTAAGGGCCCCAAAACAGCACCCTGAGGTACAACTGAATAAGAAAATGAATTAAATGAAATAAAATATATTAAATTGAATTAAACTCTTGGCTTAATGTTTCACGATTTATTTAACAATATGAATAGTCAACATGTTTCGAGAGTTAGCTCATTTTCAAGACTAAACTACTATAAGGAACGTACAACAAATTTATATTTATACAATGGATGTGAGTAGGGAGGATAATTGAGAATCTATTTGTCCATTTACGATTTCTCCTTTTTTCTTCCAAGAACTGCTTATTTCAATTGCTTCCAAAAGGTCTAAACGTTTCCCTTTTATTACCTGCGTGTAGGCATTTGGTTTTCTCAAAGTCTGTGAAGTGGTTAGAGTTGATGCAATGTTCTGAATGTCCGGTTTTATTAACATTATACAAAATCGACCTTTTATGTTCGTCAACCAGAGTTTTTATTTTTCCACCTGTTTGGCCGATATGAAACGCTGGACATTCATTACAAAAAATATTGTAAATCTCGCTTTTGTCTTCAACATTTGCCTTTTCTTTATTATTTATTAAAAGTGACTTAATATTTCTTTTGTTGGTATAAATAATTTGTACCAACAAAATAAAAAGGTCGATTTTGTATAATGTTAATAAAACCGGATTTTCAGAATATTGCATTAACTCTAACTACTTCATAGACTTTGAGAAAACCAAATACCTACACGCAGGTAATAAAAGGAAACGTTTAGACCTTTTGGAAGCAATTGAAATAAGCAGTTCTTGGAAGAAAAAAGAAGAAATCGTAAATGAAAAACTAGATTTTCAATTATCCTCCATACTCATATCCATTGTATAGATATAAATTTGTTGTACGTTCCTTATGGTAGTTTAGTTTTGAGAGCGAGCCTACGCTCGAAACTTGACTATTCATATTGTTAAATAAATCGTGAAACATTAAGCGAAGAGTTTAATTTAATTTAATTTTAATTATGTTTCACCAAGAGTTAAGCGAGAATTCAACCTCAGAAATAAAATATAACAAAGGACTCAATTTAAACTGAAAACAATAAAAAAAACTAAAAACAAAATGAAGTGAAATATGTCAAAGTGAATGTCACATCATTAGCAACTGTATTGAATGTGGACTACATAAAAGAGACAGAGGATTGTATAAGAGAGTTGGTCCTTGGAGTATCTAGGTGGAATAATTCTGTGGTGCGAAAAGCTTGCCTAGGAACACTAAATCTCAAAGCGGACAAGAGAGGAGGACAATCAATACTGTTGTGCAGTAATTTGTACAAAAATTTGAGTGATAAAGTTTCTCTGCTACCCTGCAATAAGATTAAACTAAATCGACTCAATAATACGTCATGATTGACTCCTCTCTGTGGATAAACTGTATCCTCCCTCCGAACTAAGAAATTCAACAACCTTCTCTGAATGGCCTCAAGATGGCGTTGATGACAAGTGTAAATAGGATGCCAGATCAGGCTGCCATACTCCAACTTAGGACAAGTATTAGTATTAGGACAATAAATAGTCTAATAAATGTTGAGGAATTATTACAATATTTGCCATTACGTATAACGAATCTACAGATTTTCGAGACAAATGAAATAAGTCAGGTGATGTCTAGAATGAAAGAAAGTTTCTGATAATTCTAAGCTTTCTGAATGATATTCCAAGATATCTCTATCGCGCTAAATATGTCTAACCGTTCTCATTTTATCCGTACAATCCAAATTATTTTCCGATTCGGTGATTTCTGCATTGCCGATGCGTCCGAGACAGAGCGTTACGTGACATTTCTAGTGGAAACATAAACATTCATAACCTCAACAAAAGAGCGAAAGATCCAGAACGTATACATGAACTGAAACCCTCAGATTTAACGAAAAATGATGAAAAGATGTCCCAAGATAAACGAGAAAATTTGTCACAAAATGAATGGACCGAAGTTAAGTCTAGGAGAAATAAATCTCTCCGACCCAAAGGAATTATATGCAAGGGCATATATTTCCTCAGAAGTGGATTTATGTGGGTAGAATCGCAGGAAAAAATTTGAAGAAAGTGTAATCAAGGAATACGTCCGTGTTGGTTTGGACTCAGATCTTGTTGAGGTGAAGAAATTGGTTTCAAAGGGCATTAATTCGTCGTTCAGTGTAGGTGTACCATCTGAGGATATATATCAGAATGAGGAATTCTGGCCAAATGGAGTACTGATTCGAGATTTTAGTTTTAAAAATTTTTTTCACAAAAATTCAATTGTACAACAAAAAAGGTAAACTCATATATTACATTAGTGCATCAAAATATTCAGTGTATTTCCACTTCTTTTGTTAAGTTGTGTAGCTTCATAGAATAAGAAAATCCTGAATTTGACAATTTGAAATTTTTTTCCTTTTCTTGTTTTGTTCTGGAGTAACCTCTTTTCCTTTCTACTCTGTATATTTGGGAAATCAATAAATTATTATTATTATTATCATTCTCCAATTTAATTTCATTTAATCATAGTTTGTTTCAGAATTTGAAATTGAATGTGTAGGCAATGCAAGTCCAACAGAATAGTGAATTTCATGGTACAGTTTGTTTTATCCATCATTACCTCATATACTTCAGGTTAACGGTAATACACTCATTAAGTCCAAACACCAAATTATTAAAAATGAGAAGAGATCTATCTAAAAACGAGTCCGTACGCGTTAACGCAATTCGCATCTTGTCAAAATTAAAGTCAAGAATATAGCGTACAATTTTTCTTTTTACGCGAGATGAATTACCAAATGGACACTCGTTACTTACGTTCAACCAATTTAATAAATCAGTTAATATACAATACGTCGAACATCTGCATGATTATTATACTCGGAATATTGTATGAGGTTTCCCTTGAGACGTTATTAAAGATTGAATAGTGGTGGCATGCTTTAGTGAAGTAATAATTCAGAAACGTCGTACGATAATGGAGCGACAAAATGAGTGAGATATGTGTAGAATGCAGTATAACGAACACAATTTTTCACGTGGTTATAATGAATTGTCACAATTTCACCTTCTTGCGGTATTTTCGCTCATTATTATGGTAGCTTGTCGTTGCGCTTGTTTACGCGTGAACAGTTTCATTTTTATTTGTAGAAGACTCAAGTATGTTTCTATTGTATGCTGTTCGGTTTATTTTTCCTCAGTTTGAGAGCATTCCCTTGGATGCTAGTTTTTTCTTCAGAAGCACTCAGAAGCTAGTTATTCCTTCAGAAGTACTTTGATTATAGTTATTATTTCAGAAGCCCTCGGAAGCTTGTTATTCCTTCAGAAGCACTCTGAAGATAGTTATTTCCTCAAAGAACTAACAAGCTTGTTATTCCTTCAGAAGCACTCTGATGATAGTTATTCGTTCAAAAGCACTATGAAGCTAGTTATTATTTCAGAAGCACTCGGAAGCTAGTTACTTCTTCAGAAGCACTCTGATGATAGAATATAAACTTAAATTCAAACACTTGAACTTATGATTTACACTTTATTTACTACATAGCATGACGCGTTTCGTCGTTACAAACGACTTCTTCAGATGCTTACAGAATAATGTTAATACATTACATTACATAATGTCTAATACATTATTCTGTAAGCATCTGAAGCTAGTCGTTTGTAACGACGAAACACTCTGAAGCTATGTATTCCAATGAAGCTGTAAATCATAAGTTCAAGTGTTCGAATTTAAGTTTATATTCAATTATAATGGATTTACATCAAGTAAACGCCAACACTATTGAATACTCTGATGATAGTTATTCCTTCAAGAGCACTATGAAGCTGGTTATTATTTCAGAAGCACTCGGAAGCTAGTTATCCTTCAGAAGCACTTTGAAGCTATTTATTTTTTCATTGAACTTATGAACACTGATTGAACACTTGAACTTATGATTTACACTTTATTGACTACATAGCATGACGCGTTTCGTCGTTACAAACGACTTCTTCAGATGCTTACAGAATAATACATTACATTACTCTGTAATAATTACATTACTCTGTAATAATTACATTATTCTGTAAGCATCTGAAGAAGTCGTTTGTAACGACGAAACGCGTCATGCTATGTAGTCAATTAAGTGTAAATCATAAGTTCAAGTGTTTGAATTTAAGTTATATTCAATTATAATGGATTTACATCAAGTAAACGCCAACACTATTAAATATTTATTTTTTCAGACGGACTCTGGAGCTAGTTAATCTTTCAGAAACACTCTGAAGTTAATTATTCCTTCGGAAGACCTCTGAAGCTAGTTATTCCTTCAGAAGCACTCTTCAAACAAAATACATACAATAAAGTATTTATGAGAAAAACGAGAAAGCACAAAATTAATATATTTTATGTGATTTTACACTAATAAATCTATTTGTTTGATGTCACACTTATGCAGTCCATTCTCAGTAACATTGACAGTAATATATGACAACTCTTGTAAGATTCTAACTAAACAAAAACAAAGTTTCAATAGATAGATTAATTCGAATGAGACTGATTCAAATTGTTTTGATTTTAACGATAGTCCAGTTCTTATAAATGAATCTCAATAATAAATGTAAAGATAAACAGTGAGACTAATAATTACGAATCAAAATCGATTGTTTACAATAATTTAATTTTATATAATCGATTGAATAAAATGAATTGAAAACATGGGATTTTCGAAACCGCATTTGAATCATTGGTATTATGTAAAACCATGTTATTTCATAAAAACATAGTAAACAAAAACAATTATTCCACCAATCAGTTTATTGACTCAGAATCATTCATTCAAAAAGAGTTATATATCAAAAGTGAAACCCTAGCATTTGGAATAAATTATACAGAATCCAGTGAGTAACAATATAAAAAATACGAAAACAATGCTGGTTATTAATTGTGCATACAATTCGTTGAATATGAATGAATGAGATGATGACTCAACTCAGTATAGTCGTAATAAGCAGGCTATGAAAATGAGAATACTTCGAAGCTATTATAATTTAGTTAATTATTCATCAGACATAATAATTTTTGTGATTATTTCTCAGGAAAAAAATACACCAAGAGCAAAAGTATGTAGAACTAGAAAATTACTTCCAGAAGCATTAGGAGTTCCAATAAATTCGTTGTAGTTCAATTATGCTTCATCTTTTCCTCATATTACCAACAGGTGTCAGCTACTTGTGCTTTTTCAACTTCATAGTTCACTTCAAACGCTCCAAATCACGTAACGCAAGTGAAGAATTCATCTTATGTCACCTTGATTGTATTATTTCATTTTACATCTTGTCATATGTCTTGTTCTTTCAACCTTCACTACGTAGTATAAAGCAAAGTCGCTTTTTCTGTCCCTTTGTCCCTTTGTACGCTTTAATCTTTGAAACTACGCAACGGATTTTGATGCGGTTTTTTTTAATAGATAGAGTGATTCAAGAGGAAGGTTTATATGTATAATAACATCCACTAAATAGTGGAGAAGTACTGTTATTTTTGAAGTTTCTAATGTGATGTCGTAAATAATTACATTTTTTCCGCTTACATTGCAAACGCAGGCTGAACCCTACGAGTTTTATCAAAATAATGTACTAAGTATTGTACACATTGAAAAGGTCTACAGAAAAGTCCGTGATGGTATATGTCTATCTCTTATGGATAACCCACAATAACTTTTTTTTGTCATTTACTTTTTGCGACAAATAATGGCTAATTTTCGAAGCGATTTTAACCCATACAGCATTAATCCTTAACCAATTAAATACATTGTTCATTTAATATAGATATATATGGACTTTACACCGTATGATTTAAGTGAATATTTTCGAAGATATTACAGATTTAAAAATTGCGGGGCGTAGCGTTTGCGGCGTGCGAAGCCAGGGCGGGTCGCTAGTATCATATAAGAAGGAAACGTGTTCTTCTTCAACATTTGTCATTTTATGTAGGAGTTTTTCTAGAATTCTGTGTCATAAGTTGAAATTGAGGATCCTCAATCACCCTACGTAATTCATTACTTATTATATCGTTGAAAATAGGCCTACTTCGAACCTGAAGCTCTCATTATCTTTATAGTAGTAGAAGATATAACTTTTTTGGTGTTTTTATTTAGAACTTTTTCTTACAAACCCTCCTTCTACTGTCAAACTTAATCTCATCCTTATTCTTAGCAGTCAAGTTTTTGAAAAATTGCTTGTTATTTCTTACAACTGTTTTATAGAAAATTGTTTTTCCCTGTGAGTTTGACACGATTTAAAGGGAAGATAAGGATGAATGCTCCAAATACCGTCTCAGTTAGTTGCTGTAGTCGTGAATCTTTTTGTTCCACTGAATCTTCTTTCGATGATATTAAGTTGAACAATACATACAATAAACATTGTAGTAGTATGTAGTTACATGTAGTATGTTACGACATGTAAAATGTAGTAATATTGTAATAACTAATTCTTGAAATTCACAATTTTGATAGGGTATTCTTCATATTGTTGAGAATTGGGGAATCTTTTCCATAAATACCTAACATTACTTCTTCTATTGATGCTACTTCTTTTTTCGGATTTACCCCCTCGCAAAAGTATATTTTTCGTATATATCAGTTAGAATGATGTCAGTTGGAGAACTTGAGTAAGGAAACCAACATTAAGCTATATCTGTAGGTAGATCTGTACTCATGTTCAGTTTTCATTATTTCATATATCGTGTGTTATGAAAGAAACCAAGAAGTTTATATTTTGTGAACAAGAATATGAAGTATTATGACTACTTCTTCTAAAAGCTATTGAAGCTGCAGGAAAAGTATGGAAGTGGTGACCATCTCTTGTGGTAGTTTGGAAATCGCTGGGTTGGTTTTCATTTTATGCACACAGCTACACAGAACTAATCCCTGTCACTTTTCGATAATGGCGATCAATCTAAAATATTGATAATCGTTTGTGGAAAAACGGGAACTCTTCCTTATTACATTAGCTCAATTCTTTCCAATTGTGTATTTACTGCTATATTCGGCCAAATAAAGTATTAGTACTTGGAAGAAGTAAACGGTAGTACCCACAAGATTATCAAAACCTCAGAAAACCCCCCTAATCAAACAGCAAAATTAGAAACCCTAGGTAGTTGAGTAGATGATCAGTTTGATATCTTCAAGGATCAAAGATGAGAAACATCTCAAACAACCTCGAATGAAGTGCAGCTAAATTAATCAGTGCTTAACGAATCAATTCCGTTCAACGTAATAAAAAGAGCTCATTTAAACAACCTGTATATTCTTGTCATTTCTGCCGCCGCGCCGTTCTTCAACACATTCGACCTACTTTCATCGAGATAAATGGACATCATGTAACTATGAAATCAACTTGAATAAATGCAGTCTTCGTCGAAAAATGTACAAACAAATAATTCTTCAACAAGTCGGCGAATTCGTGAATTTTATTTGAGGGCTCATTATATACATCAGAGCTGTTGATTGCGTTTGTACGAACGCACAGACAGACAAATCTGCTTGTCCACAGCGTGCGCATAAAAATATGAGAGTTGTTGATAATGAAGTGACTTCCATTTACTTATGTCAATGCTTTTTGTCTTGGCGCCAGATAACCGACATTTTCAATATTTATGTCTCATCTCAGATACGAGTTTATGTGCATTACCATTCGTCGTTATATCAATCTGTTATGATTATAAAAAATTTATGACTTTATTGGATGAGACCTTGGCCACATTAAATAAACGGTACACGAGGGTCTTCAGTTAGGATGACTCACACTTAAATATGTAAATGAGTTTTTCGTTAGCAACATTTGATGTTGCAAAAATTGATATTTCGACTCATTGATTTCTATCATAAAATCAATTGGATTCTTCAACAGTGACATTCGCACCAAATAATCTATTTCTATCAGTCGTTCAGTTGCATGAACACTTGATGACGGATTAGGAGCCCGAACAGAAAGTGACTTGTACAATTTTTGTATTTTTACAGCTTCTTTTTGTTTCCCTTTAACCCGGTTTTTCAAATAATACTAAGGCTCGCCCAGTGGTCGAAATTTGACAATAGCTCAATTAGTTTTTGGGTTTTAACTTGAAGGGGTTTTTTGTCGAAGAATTTACCTCTAGATTATCCTTCCTTCATGATTTCCATCATTATTTCTGGCAATTTAATCTCACAAATTATAGATAACTAACAAATAATAACAATTTCTAAGTTCTAACGTTTTAACAAGCAATAAGACCAAATAGAATGAAACCTATAAAGCCTAAAGGCGAAAAAAAACTTTCAAATTAACCATAAAATAATCATGTTATGTAATTTTAATGCATTTTGAGTAGAAAATAAAACGATGTTCTTCTTCTCCATATTAATTTCACGTTCATTCATCATTTTTTCAAAAGGGTTACAAAGTTTCTGTTTCATATACTAATATAAAGATTATAATTTTCAAAAATAATCTAATATTCATCGGTATCGATTCAAAAATCTTGTTCATTCAAACTAATACTCAAACAGTTCCGTTAAATTATGCAGAACGCATTGAGATTATTATATATTTCATAGAATATAAAAAAAAAGGTTTTTGTGGCCAATTTTCAAGGAGTTAATTGAAAAGGCCACGAAGGAATAGAGTGGAAAGTATGTATGAAAAAAATAATAACTTTCAAGAGCATGAGTTATTGTTTTCGAAAGTTAGTTTTGTTATTTTAATACAATAAACTTCGAAGTAAACCTACCCCGTACTACCAACAATGGTATTAAGTTCATGTTATTTTTCTTTCCAGTTTTCTTCTTTTCTTCATTCGGTATGAGCTCTTCATGATTTGAATTGTACTGTAACAATGACGTTTGTGGCAAACGAAATATCTACGTCTACAACTGTAGTTTAGTTTTACCGCATCCTGTGATGATAAGATAGCTTAAAACATCAAGAAATTTTTTTTGGGATACAGTTGAGCTTTTGAAGAAATTATAAGGTGTATTTTTAAGGGTTAAGTTTTCCAGGTTGGCGGCACTGGTTGGTAATGGCATCCAAACGTCATCTGTCAAAGTGAAAAGTTTTCAGTGTACTCTGCCATTTCATCAAGGAAACACTTACAAACGAGCAACGTTGTGTATCGTTTGTTTCGATCATAATATGGTCGTCACAATCCACCTGGTGAATCAACAATTCGTGCTGTTATCACCAAATTTCGCACCAAGTTTACTTTATTGGACATTAAACCATTGTCTCGCATGCGTACAGTGCGTACTGAAGAGAATATTAAAGCCGTAGCATATGTACATTGTTAATGAGGATCGTGAAATGTCAATTCGTTGCCGTGCTCAGCTATTAGGCATGTGTTACTCAACCACATGGGAAATTTTACGTGTTGATTTGGGTTTGGAACCTATAAAATTCAACTTCTGCAAGAATTGAAGCCGAATGACGTACCACAACGTCTAATTTTTGGTGAATGGGACTTGGAACAGCTTAATGAAAATCTGGTGTTCTATCGAAAAATTGTGTTCAACGATGAGGCTCATTTCTGGATTACCGGATATGTAAATAAACAAAACTGTCGCATCTGGAGTGATGAAGGGCCACATGCCATACAAGAATTACCGATGCATCCCGAAAAAACGACAGTTTGGTGTGGTTTATGGGCTGGTGGCATCATCGGTCCATTTTTCTTCATAGACGACTGTGGAAGAAACGTTACCGTCAACGGCGAACGATATCGAGCCATGATACGCAATTTTTTTTTGCCCCAGTTGGCCGAGTTGAACTTGGTTGACATGTGGTTTCATCAAGACGGTGCCTCATGCCACACAGCTCGGGAAACAATGGACATGTTGAAGTATGAATTTGGTGAGCAGCTTATCTCTCGAAATGGCCCTGTGAATTAGCCGCCAAGATTGCGATTTGGCGCCTCTGGATTATTTCTTGTGGGGTTATGTAAAGTTGTCAGCGTATGTGGCCAAGCCGAACACGATTGAATTGTTACAGGATAACATAACACGGGTAATTCGTGGGATACAGGCCGAAATGCTCGAAAAAGGGACGCAAAATTGGATCTTCCAATTGGACCATTTCATACGGAGCCGTGGACAACATTTACATGAAGTTACCTTTAAGATGTAAATGGCAAAGGCCAAGTTATCAATTTCAATAAAATTGAATATATGATGCAAATTGAGTGCTCTATTCTATTTAAAAAAACTACGCTTAATAAATCACCCACTATTTTTCTTGAATCAATATAAATGGATGGTAATACCTTTGAAAATGTAGTAACACCCCGAAACAGTTATACAGTTTCAGGAAACTATATAATTCTCTGAACTAAACCAAGTGTTTTTGTTCAATTTTTAGATCTTGTTTTACCAAGAAATCATCGAATATTCAATCAACTTCCTTCACATTTCATATTAATGTAAATTTTATCATCATAATGTAATATAAAATTTATTATATGGAATAACACTAAATTAGTTCATTTAATTCCCACACAAGGATGGTTGTCTTTATTACTTCATCGTAAATATAAGTTTACATAATCTTCTTTCTTTTTACGATAATGAATTGAGAAATAATTTTTGTTCAAAGAGAAAAGCAATGAAAAAGATTGTAGTAATGGAGCTATGATGTTCACGTATTCTTAAAATAAAGATTAAAGTATTCACGATAAGTGTTGATATAACTCTCATCAGGATCCATGTTGTTCTTGAATATCTCTAAGAGCCAAATGGGCATTAGTCAACACCACCCGCAGAATATTCATGATAGTATACACAAACATGTGACAAACAATTTTATAACTATGGAGTTGTATGATTCTCAGGAATCAGATACTATATCATATCTAAGTTTTCGATTATAATATGATATTTGCGTGCAACTTGAACTTTAACGTTCTGATCGTAGTGTAAAATACTGAGAAGTCGTTATGTATATTTCTTGTTTAAATGATTGAATTATGTTCATTTGATTTTTATTTTTAGTTCGCTGGTGAAGTGTTTATGGTATTTGGCATAATATACTTGTGAATGCGTTGCTCTAAGTTTTCTGTTTTTCTGTGAAGGTTATCCAGTAGATAGATTTTCTTCTAGACATTATGAGTTTGTGAAATACACTGCTCAACAAAATTTAAGCAATTTCACCAGTTTTGGAATTCTTGGGGATATTTTGAATTATTTTCCAAGGCATTTTGCGATGTGAAAATTCAATACTGTTCTCTTACTACTAGTTTTCAGGATATAGATAGATAGATGGATAGATTTATTGGTGCTTTAAAGTACAAATATGATAAAAAATCACAACCACATAGTAGAGTCATTTTGCACACATCAACACATTCACAACAAATGGAATAATAAAATGATTTAAAAACAACAAATACATGAAAAAATAAAATCCCAGTTTACACTGGGAAACTGATATTATAGAAATCATTAGTGTCATAGAGCACATTAGCAACCAGAACTTTCTTCACAGTCCTCCTAAAGCTGTTATTAGGCAGAATTTGTACCGATAAAGGTAAGCCGTTGAAGATATTCCAGCAATGAAATGTTGAGCCGGTCTGCGATCTGCTCAGCCTGAGATAGTCGAATCGGATTGCATTTTTTCCTCTCGTGTCATGGCCATGAACATCCTGACATAAGTTGGCCGCCACAACATTTTCATGGGCATATATTAGGCACTCCAGCACGAATAGTGCAGGAAAAGTGAGTATATCAAGATGCCGGAAAGCGTCTCTGCAACAATCACGATAGCCAAGTCCCGCAAGTACACGTACAGCCTTCGCTGCAAGCCAAAGATCCTTTCACGTCCACTACAGTGACCCCACGCAAGAACACCATATCGCATATGAGACTCACACAATGCAAAGAACGCCATTTTCAGGACAGTTGGTGATAAAGAACGTGATAGTTGCCTCAAGACTCATACTTGAGTCTTGAAAATGAGCTAACGCTCGATACATGTTGACTATACAAATTGTTAAATAAATCGAGAAACATTAAGCCAAGAGTTCAATTTATTTCAATATTCAATTATGTTTCACCAAGAGTTAAGCAAGAATTCAATCTCCGTCAGTAATTAGTAATGTATGAATCGATTTCTTACACCATATTTCTGTATATTTTTGCATATTATGACTCATCCTACACAATGCAGAATTGTCTAGAAATATGTTATTTGGAGGCCGAATTCTGTCGACACTTGACAAAAACTTTACGTAAATATCTCATGTATTATTTAGAAAATTCATCTTGGAATTCCATTCAGTTCTTCAAGGTGTGCATTGAACACTCCGCTCCAGTTTAATACGTCTTACAATATTTATATACCATATTGGTTTTTATTTTCAATAATATTCAAATAACTGTATTCCAATGTTGAAACTAATGTATAGAATAGTTGTTGCTGTAAGTTTAAACTCGAGAACAAACCACAACAAGGTGGAAGGTAGACAACAAGACATAATTCTTTCTAAGCGCAGATCGCCAAGAAGTGAGAATGCTATGTAGCTACGCATACCATTCCTTAAAACTCTTTCTCTCCATGTGCGTTACATCGCACATAGTATATTAGTCCGTTCTAGCATATTATCTTCCTCTTGCCTATTTAGTCCGAGGCAGTCGTCCATTGAAGAATGCAATATCCATATAATTTCCAACCACAAAAGAAGTCGAGCTTACTATCGTCCTATGAAATCTTTGAGTAATTCGAATTGTACTGGTTCTGTATAAATAATATCATCCTACACGAAAAAAATATTGCATTGGCCGCCTTTGCAAAAGACGATAATATTCACGGACACCTGTGCCCGATTAGATTACGGCATGTAGATTATTTCTTCGATTTGAACGTATCTTGGTCGTATATTTTGTGTTTTTATTATAGCACGTAACATTCTTCGATTGGGTGCAGTTCTGTCCTGTTCTAGCTTGACGAAGAAAATAACTGTTCAATAAATTGAGCGATGTGACGCGTTTACTTCGAATTTAAGTGGCTTCTTGGCGGGCAATTATTGCCATCTATCCCGGTCTCTAATCCTGGATTGACGATCTGAGCTATGAAATATGTGAGTGTGCTAGATCTGCACGTCCACGCAACGTTAGTTAGAGTTTAGTAGACGTAGAATTTAACACTTTTAGGAGTGCTCTTGAGGAAAGTTGTTTCTAACAATAATGGACTTCTGACTGGGTTTATCTTATGTCCAGTGGGTCATATTTCAAAATTTGCGAGAGAAGAATGCTTCTTGACTACTTAATTAGTTTGAAACCCCAACAGAGGGTTGAATTTTGACTTAGGGACTATCTAGATAACCTGCTGTCACTCCTGCACTTAATTTAAGGGTATATGCTAGCTGAAAAGTAATGCCAAACTTTGAGATTTGAAAATATCAGTACATTGTACATCTGTTTATCACCATTGTTACTTCTTCATTTTGAACTTGTTTATCAGTACATCAGTACTTTGTACATTTTTTTATTACCATTGTTACTTTCTTCATTTTGAACTTGTGTTACATTGTTTATCAGTACATCAGTACATTGTACATTTGTTTCTCACCATTGTTACTTTCTTCATTTTCAACTTGTGTAACATTGTTTATCAGTGCATTGGTATATTAGTTCATTGTACATTTGTTTATCACCATTGTTACTTTCTTCATTTTGAACTTGTGTTACATTTTATATCAGTACATCAGTACATTGTACATATGTTTATCACCATTGTTACTTTCTTCATTTTGAATTTGTGTTACATTGTTTATCAGTGCATCGGTATATTAGTACATTGTACATTTGTTTATCACCATTGTTACTTTCTTCATTTTGAACTTGTGTTACATTGTTTATCAGTGCATCGGTATATTAGTTCATTGTACATTTGTTTATCACCATTGTTACTTTCTTCATTTTGAGCTTGTGTTACATTGTTTATCAGTGCATCAGTACATTGTACATTTGTTTATCACCATTGTTACTTTCTTCATTTTGAACTTGTGTTACATTGTTTATCAGTGCATCGGTATATTAGTACATTGTACATTTGTTTATCACCATTGTTACTTTCTTCATTTTGAACTTGTGTCACATTGTATATCAGTACATTGTACATTTGTTTATCACAATTGTTACTTTCTTCATTTTGAACTTGTAAACATTTTTACTTTCTTCAATTCCTTAATTTAAGATGTTTTTTCCTTTGTTATTCCATAGTTCTTAGATTTAATTCAATACTTCTACCTGTATATTGACCTGTGCCTCTACTTCGGAGACATCGATATCAGCCTTAAGTCTATTGCAGGTAACGATGTGTAGGTATATAAGAATGTTGTTCAAAAAATGTTGTTTAGTTTAACTTTTCGGGGAACACCCCGAAACAATTTTCAAGTATTCATTATAAATTTTGTGAAACCAAGGCATATTTAATATATCAAACAATGATTCACCAAGAGATGAGCGAACATTCAATCATCTTTGGTCTATGTTTAATAACAATGATGATCAAACGATAGATCGCCGAAGACCTACAAAAGTTCAATGAAGAATCAAGTGAATTCCCAATGTCGCAAATTAAGAAAAAATTACGTAAAATTATTACATCGAAATGCGTATTTGCGGATTCGAACACTAATGATCCATATTCTTATCTTATCCATATATTTACATATTCAACAACCTCGCCAGTACTGACAGTAACACCATATCGAACTTATTGTGGTAAGGCGGCGGACTTTTATATGAAGATTCGTACAAGCTATGAAGATTTATAAAACTAGCCGGGGCGAGCTCCTAATGAGACAGTTTCGAAAGAGTTTAACCGTTTCAAGTTTCAAATCGAGAGTGTATAAACTACGAGATTTAATTAGTCCAGAAGATTTACATGCCGATTTTCAGATATCCCTCTACTTTCCTTAATTTAGTTTATTACTCTGGCCGCTCTATATTTATGATCTTTTCATGCATGCGCCTTACATTACGGCATAGATGTAATCTAGAGGAGATATTAACATAAATTTGAATGGGTTTCAAAAACATCTAAAACACTAAGAGTATGCCAGATAACTATCTTCGTTTAGTGGAATGAGTGTCGTTGTGTATACTTTTGAATTACGATGATGTATATCTCATAGGAACAGTTACTTTGGGAGCAAATTTTCAAAGTTTTCTTTCAGATTCCGTTCATTCTGCAGTATTTTCCACAAAAAAACACGCTGTTACAATAGTTTCCCAAGTAAATAGAAGTTAACTTAGACTATCCTGAAACTACAATTCATTTATTCATTCTTTATTAACAATATCCTCAAAGATTACATAATCCCAATTATAAGGTAAAATTAAATATAAACGTACACCAATAATAATATTAATAAGCATATATTTCCAACAGGTAACTACCCAATTACAGAAAAATACATATTGAATAAGAACTACAAAATTTGGCGCCAAAAAATATCTATAATAACATAGATATACAATATTATAAAATAATAATAATATTGAATATTATCAAATATAATAATCCAATCCTATAATATCAATATCTGAATGTTCAATTATTCAACTGAAGCTCTAAATAATGAGTAATAACTAAACAAAATAACAAATCTCTCAAAACTTATCCGGAAGACATCAAGATACCTCAATGGTTGAGATTTGAATACACATTAATGAAGGAAACAAGTGAATTCTAGTAAAAATCACAGCAGCTTGATACCTCGTTAGCAGTAGAACATGCAAAGCTAAGCGGCGATTGCGAGAGAAAATTGGTCCTGTGGGTTTTTGAGTAAAATGTCTGGCTTATTCTAATACACCTCTGAGGAACGAAGAAATTAAGTTTACCCAGAAGCTCAGGAAATCGAGATTGCCATTGTGCGAATTGAATACAAATTTCAATGTATTCAAACTTCTCCTGGTGTCACAGAGAAGGTTCTTAAAATTCTTAGTTTGGATAGAGGGCAAAGTTTATCCACAGAGAGGAGTCAATCATAACGAATTATTAAGTCGATTTAGTTTAATCTCATTGCAGAGCAGGGGAGAAACGCTATCACTCAAATTTTTGTACACATTACTGCACAACAGTATTGATTTTCCTCCCATCTTGTCCGCTTTGAAATTTCATGTTCCTAGGCAAAATTCTCGTAATACAGAATTATTCCACCTAGAGACTCCGAGGACCAACTCGCTGATACAATCCCCCATTTGGTTTATAGAGTCTACATTCAATAGAGTTGCCAATAACTGTGAGCTTATAGCAGTTATTATTAGGAGCTATGTGAACAAGTTAAATTGACTGAAATCGTGTCAATGAAATTGAGATCTTTGCATTCTTCATTTCTTTTATTATTTAATTATTAGTAAGTTTTTTGTTTTTTCAGATTAGATTGAGTTCTTCGTTATAATATTTCAATTCATTTCATTACTCATTTTCTACACATCCAAAGCACGCAAATTCAAACAGAAAAATTAAGATATTTCTTCCCAAACCAAATAACTTTAGGCATTAATTAACGAACGTTCCTACTATTCTAGTACCGAATACTCCAACTCATAATTACGTTATAGGCGACTTAAGTAACAATTTAAAAACAAATGTTTTTTCAACCGTTGATTTATGTCAGAGTTTCACTAAAAAAATCCCAAAATTCAAGAAGTCTCTGTGGGACGTATTATTAACACTGGGCGCTCCTTTTTGCGTGGGATGTCACTTCCTGTTTAAGTCAGCAAAAACGAATCACACATTTACATTTATTTAATTTGCATTTCTATTCATTTGGACCTACCTGCACTTCGAACCTCCGAGAAAAATTCTCATGTAAATATCGACCGTTCTTATTGTTATCGTGAAATTAAAACTTCGGACGTTTTATGCTGTAGAAAATTTATGTATATAGCTTAATTTGTTGAATTTTCGTTGGGTATCACTGGTTCATTTATATAAATGAGGCTTCGTAGAATAGACACGAGAAAGCTTTCAAATTATTTTTATATAGATCTTCGAATTGAAATAAAATTTCAAGCATTAACCAGTTCAATTTCACAATATCATCTCATTCATAATGTTATTCGGCAAATTATGGTGGCTTTCCTTCCAGAAGACTTCATTCGTTTTGTTTTCATTTTCAAATTCGTAGGTTGCAAACATGGATACACCGTTCTGATGAGATACAAGCAATTGGAAACACATATCAACACGTATTTGGTTGCCTCCAAATGCGGAGTATACACTTAAATTTTACGCTTGTTAGTTCAATGTTTATCTTGTGATAAACCTTTCATACTTTTAAATAAAACTAAGTAGTTTTCTGATTTTCACTATAATTAATTTCAAACATGACAATATTGTTTCGCCAATACAGTGGTTTCATCAGATGTTGATGATAAACTGATATTTAACTGATAACTGATAACTGATTTTCATCAAATATCGGACCAATCGATTAATGACTTTCATACATTGTTGAATTTTTCGGTTACAGATTCCTTCAAGGATAAACATCAAAACAATTATCAAATTTCCAATCTAGAGAGTTCATGCGGAATTAAATTATGGTAGCTCTCTTTGTAAGAATCTTCATTCCTTTTGTTTTGATTTTCAAGTTCGTACATCTTGAATTCTTGATGCTACACCGTTCTTATGAGAGCCAAAAAGCTCGAAACACTTGTCAATAGCTCCCTACAAGTACAGTTAGATATTTCGTCAAGGATAAACATCAAAACAATCGTGAAATTTCCAATCTAGAGAGTTCATGCGGAACGAACCTATCCTCGCTCTCTTCGTAAGAGTCTTCATTCCTTTTCAATTTCATATATCTTCATTTTATATATTAAATATTTCAAACCTTAACCACTTCAATTTCACAATACGCGCATTCGAAATGTTATGCTACCATTTATGGTCGCTTTCCTTCCAGAAGTCTCCATTCGTTGTGTTTTCGTTTTCAAATTCGTACATTCCAAACGTGTATGCACCGTTCTGATGAGTTACATCCAGTTCGAAACACGTGTGAACGGTTGCCTCCAAATGCGGACTATACCCTTAACTTCTACGCTTGTTTGTTCAATTTATCTTGTGATAAACTTTCACACTTTGTTGCAATTCTCGGTTACAGATTCCTTCAAGCATAAACATCGAAAAAATTACCAATCTAAAGAGTTCATGCGGAATCAACTTATGGCAGCTCTTTTTGTAAGAATCTTTTTTCCTTTCGTTTTGAATCTCATGTTTGTACATCTTGAATTTGGCTCTGCCGTTCTGATGAGAGCCAAAAAGCTCGAAACACTTGTCAATAGCTGCCTACAAGTACAGTTAGATATTTCTTCAAGGATAAACATCAAAACAATCTTGAAATTTCCAATGCAGAGAGAGTTCATACTGAACCAACTTTATGATCGCCCTCTTTGTAAAAATCTTCATTCCTTTCGTTTTGATTCGTACATCTTGAATTTGACAACGCCGTTCTGATGAGAACCAACAAGCTCGAAATACGTGTCAATGGCTCCCTAAAAGTACGGTCAGATATTCCGTCAAGAATAAACATCAAAACAATCATCAAATTTTCAATACAGAGTGTTCATGGGGAACCAACTTATGGTCGCTGTTTTTGTAAGAGTCTTCATTCCTTTGCAATTTAATATATCTTCATTTTGTTTCCATTTTCAAGTTCTTATATCTTGAACTTGTCTATGCCGTTCTGATAAAAGCAAAAAAGCTCGAAACATGTGGCAAAAACGACTTATTTCATTATATAAAATGAAAACATGTGACACATTGTTCTAAAGTACTGTAGAGTTTCAAACAATCGATCAATTTCCACAAAAATTATGCAATTCCATCGTCATTTTGTTTCGGAATACTAAACTCTCATCAAGATTTGATGAAACTCTTTTAACTTTTGAGGATGTATAAATATTATCGTCCAACAATTATGTTCGAACCTAGCCAAAAGTTCGGAGTTTAACTTCGAAATTGCTCGAAGTATGAGGTCATATATGCGTATATATGGCCCTGTACAAAGCCATATATGTATAAGGGCCTCGAACTGGAAGACTTGGATGTTTCTTTTTGACAGTCTGAATAAGCCATCATAATGTTATAACGTGCTTCATAATTTTTGAATAAATGTGTTCAAAATCAGTAAAATAGCGTTTTCTTTGCCATTTTATTTTGAAATGGATTCACATCAAGTAACGTCCTTAAACAGTCCAATAATTATTTCTAGATGACAATATATATTAGGATGAACTATCGTATTCTCTCAATATAAATGGAAATCTCACATATAACTTTAGAACATTGTTTGTAGGAATAATATAATTTCGAACTGAAATAAGTATATAAAACATTGTATTTTTTTAACGTAGTTTCACCTGATATCGATCTAAGACATACAAAAGCCTACTAAGTGTACTGACAATTAATCACATAATTCCAATTTTCCTTGATCTGGCTCTCTCCATCTGTATATACCGGAAATTCCACTTTCAAGTTAAAATCTATTTAGTGAATGTTTATGAGCCTTCGCAGTGTAGAAAACAACAAATCGAAATCTGCCCAAGGCTTTAAAAGGCGCCAATTGTGCTCTTGCTAAATCTTGTGGTCACAGTCAATGGCGCCCACGCTGTTTGAATTAGTTATTGAATAGAAAGGTGAGTTGTGGGTTTCCTCTATTATTCATTTCGTAATTCATTCATGAAAGGAACGAGTCGAAACGTATGAACAACATTTCGAATGATTTATTTGATAGAATATAAAACTGGGCAGCAATGAGTTTTTATCGAAATGGAAATTTTGTTTGAAGAAATTTCACTGATGGAAGGTATCCCAAAATAACGCAATATTTGAATTGAATAAACACAAAGTTTTGAGCCTTTTGGAAATGCTGTTGAAAGTGTTTTATTTATATGAGGTACAAAAGCGATCAAATATACCGAGGTCTTGAATTTCGCAGACTCTGGTCAGAATGGTTTCGTTAATTGTGTGGTCAAATTGTATACGCCGTTTTTTTCACTGAATATGACAACGTTACATTTAGTTACATTAATATTGAGTTTATTGCGTTAACACCAATCAGAAACAGCAGTGAGTCATATGTTTCAATTTTGCAATATATTTTTCAATTATTAGCATACATGAGACTATGAATTACAAGACAGTCTATTAAATCATTTACAGAAAGGAAAACAATAGTGGGCGTAAATTGGAGCCTTGTGGTACACCGGAAATGGTTGTGTATACATGACTCTCAAATTACACAAACTGTGTTCGATTATTTGAATAAGGTTATTTGTATTCGCAAACACATTGATGTGATATACATGGACTTCCATAAAGCGTTTGACAGGCTTGACCACGGTATTCTTTTGAATAAACTAGGCACTTTTGGGCTTTCGACAGCCCTCATCAAACTTTTCGAATCGTGCTTGAGAGGCAGAAAGAAACGCGTTTTTAGCCGTGGGTATACATCAATTGAATACTGTGCTTCATCTGGAGTGCCCCAAGGTTCCATACTTGGTCCATTGCTTTTTACAATGTTCATAAATGATATAATCGATGTCATTGATTGAGGGTTTATGGTTCGCAGATGACTTTAAGATTTTTCATTATGTTTCCATCATTAGTGACTGTAAACGCATTGCAAGAACCTTGCGTAATATTGTAAACTGGTGTGATTACAACAAATTGAACCTCAATATCTCCAAATGTCATGTTATGTCGTTCTCCACAAAATATAATTTGATAAATTTCAACTATGAAATTAGTGATAATATTTTTGGCCGACCTAATACATTTATTGACCTTGACGTAACTTTTGATTCTCAACTAACTTTCGTGCCACATATGAATTCTACAGTAACCGCTGCCTGTAGAGTATATGGTTTAATTTTTCGCGTTGGAAAGGAATTTAGCAATATATCAACTCTAAAACTCAAGAAAATGCCATGCAATAATCTTCTTGCATAAAATAATTAACAATAAAGTGAAATGTCAGGAATTATTGCAAAAGCTTAATTTTATTGTACCAAGAGTTTTCTTCCAGAAGCGCATTCACGTTCTACCTTCCAGCAGCTAGAACGAATGTTCTGAAAATTTTCGCCATTGCACACGATGTGTGAACAATGTAATATTTTGGGAGCTAAGGTGGATATTTTCAACTGTTCTGTTACTGATATTAAGGCAAGTTTCCTTGATATACATAATCTCTGATGAAACAATCATTTATATGTATTCACGAACAAATTCATACTCACTCAGATAATTATGGTTGTATGTAAAGTGTTAATATGTGAATGTATATGTATTTGTGTGTTTAAATGTATAAGTATGTATAAGTTTGGTCAGCAAGTTCTTTTTTATTCCTATATTATTATATTTCATTTCATCACTTTCATTTCACAAACTCTTTCATTTAAAATGAAAGTACAAAATTGAAACTTCTGTACTACCAATTTGGTCTTCTGTATATGTTATGTTTCCTGTTTTGTAATTGGGACCTGTCCTGTAAAACAGTGTATGTTAAATAAATAAATAAGACTGAATTGGGAAACTATATCTTTGGAGAACCCTGACTTGGCTTTCGTTAATAAAAATGAAATATATAATCGTAGACGTCTGGACTACCACTTATTCGACAATCTGTCAAAATATTATGATAATTGACAGTTTTATCCGATGCAAAGTTCATTCCTCTTCTTCTTCGCTTGCGTATAACTTGCTTGGGCACTCGGTCGTACATCAGCATCTACTGCGGGAACCCAAGCGTCATAATTCAAGTCATAGGCAGGTACGAAATGAACGTTTTGACTGCTTCAAGGCTCGTAATGCCCTTAAGTAACGGGTTCTTATTTCGCACATCATAATACCGAGGGAAGAGGGGTGTATGTTTCGCGCAATGAATTATCGATCCATTAAAAATAAAACGATGGATGGCAATTTAGAATATTGTTATTTAAAGTAATGATTTATTGGACGACAAGAAGACTCTTTTTGTAGTCGATGCATGAAAAGGAGAAATTAATACGAAGTGGACAATTACGACTATAGTTGGATAAAATTCCACTGTACAGAGTGTATTCGATATTGAAATGGGTAATAAATAAATCTGTTGGTTGTCATATTTTCATGACCTGAGTTGTCATCCACTTTTTGAGGCTTTACCGAAGCTTATTTCGAGAATAATCTAGGTACATGATCCATCTGCAAGATGTACAATTTTCACCTAGTACCTACTAGTCACATCACAGAAACTCAAGATAAAACAGAGAAAACGAAGTACAAACATACAAGGCCTGTAATCGAGTATTCGGTTCCACGTCAGATTGTTCAAAAGAAAATGTGATTTTTGTAAATCCCCCCAGATATAATGCCCTTATGGCAGCGCTTCTTTCAATCCTCGAAGCACTTCTGAAATGCGTTTTTGGTATGGCCATCAGCTCGTTCTTCGATTCCGACTTTATCTCATCAATTGTAGCAAAACGCTTTTCTTTCATTGATCTCTATCTCTTCAGTTTTGGGAATAGGAAAAAATCGCAGGCAGCCAACTCTGGTGAATAAGGTGGTTAAGGCATCATTACGGGGTTGTTTTCGGTAAAAAATCACGAACAAGCATTGATGTGTGAGCAAGTGCATTGCCGTAATGCAGATTCCATGATCTGTTTTTCCATAAATCGGATCGTTTGAGCCGTATTGCTTTACGCAAACGTTGTGTAACTTCTTTTTAGTATCCTTATTGAGTGCTGACCTGTGACCTGCAAAAACTCTTGGAGCATCACGCCGTTGTGATCGAGGCAAACAGTGAGCAAAATATTTGATCGAATTTGGTGTGCTTTTTTCGGCGTTGGCTCTTCTGGCCGCTTCCATTGGGATGATTGAGCCTTGGTTTCGACGTCACAACCATATACCCACGTTTCGTTACCAGTTATGACCTTTTTGAGCAGATCTGGATTGTCTTTGACGTCATTGAACAACTCCTGAGCGATACTAATGCGACGTTGCTTTTCCTCCAAATTTTTCAATTTCGGAATGAACTTTGCTGGCACACGTTTCATGCCCAATACATACGAGAAAATTGCAAGGCATGAGCTGAATGTAATCGAATATTCCTCTGCAAAATCTCTATTAATGATTCGACGATGTTCCATAACCATTTTTTCCACTGTTTCAATGTTTTCTTCACTTGTTGACGTGATTGCAACTCCAGGACGCTCATCATCATCAACATCTTCTCGACCTTCTGTAAAGCGCTTGTACCACTTATAAACATTTTTTCGATAAAGTAGACTGGCCGAATGCAACAGTCAACATTTTGAATGCACTGTCACCATTTTGAACGCCTTATTCAATACAGATTATTTGATATATTTTTTTCAAAAGTAGGGAGTCGGAGAACACAAAAAACGTGACTAACTTTTTCAGTTGTGAACAAAACAAACTACTAATCCAAAATGGCTGATAATTTTAACATATGAGAAACGTGTGTGCACAGCTCGACAAAATCCCACATTCACCTTTTCTTTCCAACAGACCTCGTAAGCTTAAAAGCAAGAAAACGTATTCAAATTTTAATTGATAATATTCAAATAATGAGTCAACCTTTCAGGTAGTTTCGCTATTTCGTTTCTTGTTGAGTGCTTTGTTTTGTTTTGCGTTTTCTCCAAAGTTTTCAGCAATATGACTAACAATAAGAAACAATGAGAAAAAGTTTTACAGCTGGTTAAAAATTATTAGTGCAAGAATTACATTATCAGTAAGCGCATTGAACATAAATCTAAGTTAGCATTTTTAAAATTCAGGGAAATGATGAGATGTTGTGAGAGTTCACAACAAACAACAAAAAATTATTACGACTGTAACTATGGAAAGGTAGATTTTTTAAAAGAGTTGATATCATAGTTTTTCTTACTAATAATGAATGCAAATATAATCAGTTGAAATAAAAAGAAAACAATAGTTTTACATAGCTATACTTCGACATTTTGTTCTCGTCATCTTCAACTTTCTTCTCCTCAATTTGTTACTCGTTTTTCAGTCTATGTACAGAAATCAATCCTCACATTCAATAGATCTCATTTTGTGAAGCATCTCTTTCGGAATGAGTACGGAAGCTTTTAAAATTCGAAAAGTTTGACATTTTACAAGCAAGGGGTTGCTTCGAAATGAAAAAATCAACAAGATCAAACACCTAAACCCCTAAATGAAAATCATTCCAACAAAAATATCAAAACATGCTTTAATCCGAACCTTTTTTCATGATAAACATTCTTCTTCAACACTTTACAGATTCCTATCAAACTTTCTTGCAATAAGTTGAAATGCTTTCGAAGAAAGTTGATTGAGTATTCGTTGATTTCTTGGTGGAACATGTTCCATATAAATTGAACGTTTGGCATTTTCAGAAGTTAAACTGCAACTTCAACTCTCGAAAATATGGTAAAATGAAACCTCCTCGAAAAAATTGTTAAAATATTATTATAATTATGTGTAACTCAGCACAGTGTTCTCATTCAATTCATTAAATCTTCCTCGATCTCTAAAATCAGAGGTCTGGTTAATCTGAGAGGTCAATGAGTAGAAAAATTTAAACACGGAACAGAAATCGCTGTAACAGAAGTATCAAAACACAGTTTATTCATGCTATTCTATGGTTAAAATTCTTCTACAACATTTAACAGGCTCTCATCAATCAACTAACAAAACCAAATTAATCTTATTGACGAACAGTCACGACTAGTATCTCGAAAAAAATCTCGCGAACCTCTAAATGTTTGTAAACGTGCTGGAGTCAATTATCCAAATTAATTTTTTCAACATCCTGCTTTGTTCGTCAGTTAACGTCTATTTACATTCGGAACACGCCGAAGAAGCCATATGATTGATCAGCGATATCCATCAGGTGCAAACGCTAACATCATCTAAGCTGTAACGTTTCAGAATCTCGACTGGTACACCATAATACAGTCTCCGGTTCTTATGAAACCTGTCATTCACAACTTCCCACGTGCGGTTTCCGTCCATTCATAAAATTATTCTAATTTAAAGTAACGTTGCCGTGAATGCCGGCACGCTTTCGATCACTCCATCAATGGAGACGGAGATGTGGCAACAGCGTTGCCGGATGACATGGCCAAGAAATCGAGAAAGTCGAGGAAAAACGTGATAAACTTCAAAATGTTTCGAAACAATTGAGCAAACATTTTTCATTCAATAAAAAAATAAATAAAATTTATTGAGAAACATTACTTACATTGTAAAATTACATTCACTCAATTGATAGAATAATTATAACTAAAGAATAATACTCTCGAATTCAGTAAATAATTGAGTCCTGCATGAAAAATGAAACAATAATATAATAATATTATTTATTTAGCTAAACCAATACAAAAAACTCACATAGTTTGAAATATCCACTTAGAATTACATACTTATCTTAATATTTAAAACATACTTTCTTAGTTCACGTTCGAATATCTTAATCCTTACTAGAACTAGTTTTCAATATACTTGGTGAATTATTAAAAGCATTAAATCCGCCATAATATATGCTATTTTTAGATTTAGAAAGTCTACAACTTAGGATGTAAAAACTATCAGTATTTTTAGTATTATAATATAATAATAATATTTATTTAGCTGAAGCTATACAAACAATCTATATATTTTGAACTGTCAATTTTTAATTACATACCTACCTCATTATTTAAAATGAAGTTTCTTAGATCACGTTTGAATATCTTAATACTAGTACTAGTTTTCAATATACTTGGTAAATTATTGAAAGCCTTAAATCAGTCGTAGTATATGTTATTTTTAGATTAGGAAAGCTTACAACTTTGGATATAAAACCTATCAGTATTTCTAGTAATAAACCCACTGATTTCTTATTTTAAATATGAATATATATGAACATCACTGACATTAAAAGGGGTATACCTATTGCACTTCAAAATTTACTATTCTGTAACTTTTTTAATTGTTAAATTTTTTTTTAGTCAAACCAAATAACAAAGTAGTGCAATATTCAAAATGGAATCAATTGCAAATATAGCCTATTCTTTTATGAGAGATTTCAGTTATATTCATTTATTTTTTTTAATATTTGATCTTTAGTGTTTATAGTTATATTCTTATTTTAATATTTGATCAAATATAACATATATTTGAGAAAAAACACTGGATTTACTTCCACACAAATATATTGTTGTTTCACAACTGTTTCGGGTCATTTCCATTTTCAAAAGTTGAAAATGCAAATGATCACCTATTATCAAAACCAACATTTTTATATTTTACATCTTCATGTGCAATAGAAACGTGGAAAAATACTGTTCTTGGAGTCGAGATCATCGAATGTGAAGGAGCAGGTGAGTATTCAAGAAAACAAGGTATTTAATTGTCAAAAACGAAGAATTTCGAAGGAAAACACAATTAAGAAATTTAGGACGAAGAAGGTGCTAATGACTAGAAACTGAAGTTTAGCATGTCATTGGTACGATTCAGATATTTCCAATTGTTTAAGAAAATTAAGAGTTTTTACCTGACAATCTTTCATTCTAATTTCAATGTTCCAACCTGTTTGGCTCATGTTTTATGCTTCACAATTAGCACAATTATTTTGGTATACTCCAATTTTTTTATCGCCAGTTTCTCG
Source organism: Henosepilachna vigintioctopunctata (assembly GCA_030704895.1). Lineage (NCBI taxonomy): Eukaryota > Metazoa > Arthropoda > Insecta > Coleoptera > Coccinellidae > Henosepilachna > Henosepilachna vigintioctopunctata. The sequence goes on from JARQZJ010000034.1 coordinate 1,695,938, forward strand.
TTCCGTTCGACTGAAAATTTCTCTTGTTTGTGATATGGGTTATAATATTGTGTTTCCTCAATCTTCAAGAAAACATTACGGAATTATGACCACTACTTCTTGAATTTTCACTCCAGAAGTATTATCAGATTCATTTTTAGAGATATATTATTCACAACCAAGTGTTAGAAAACAAATTTGGCAATATAACGAAGTTTAAAACCATCAAACTGATTTTTAATATCAGCAATATTGAACCGATCAACATATTAGTAATATTTCAATATAGAACTGGAATAATTGAATCGAAATAGTGTTATCGAGATGGTTTCTATCATAATATTGCCTGATTCGCATAAAATTTTTGATGATTATCAAAAACCCTCTGAAAATCTTTGGAATTATCCCTTCATTCGAACGAATATCAAACTGAATCGTGAAATTTTGAGAGAAATAGTGAAAATTGGCAACCCCGCATAGCAAACGCCTTCCTTCTGTTCTATGTTCGCGACTGTGACATTTCGACGATGACGTAATGGTAACCGTTGCATTTGTCAACCTACGCTTCAACTTCTAGTTCTAGTTTGATTCAGGTGTCCCTTGAACCCCTGACTGACTTTTGTGGTGACTCCTACGCATGTTTATTATAGTAATCAGTTGATAAACAATTAATTGGTTGGAAATGTTGAGACTTAAGGCGGTTTATTACTTGTAACTGTGGTTGAAATATTGGAATGTGAAAAAGGAGTAGGTATATGTTAAAAATTGTTAAAATATTGAACTATAAACTTCAATTGTCGTATCATAAAAATCTTTGTAAAATTCTTGAAACAGTACTCCACTAGTGCAAAAATTAAACATAATTGCATCACGTACCTAGTTGAAAACGTTTCGAACATTCAACAGATCATAGAGTGATTTCTGAATTTATGTCTTATGCAGATATAAAACGAAATTTATTATTGACACAACAATATTTCGATTTGAAAACTGTCCAACTTTCGAGCAAGCATTCATGGAGAAAACATCTCTACATTTCGAATTTTTCTTCACTTCGAACAAGAGATTTTTCATCGAAACTCATCTCCAAACCATGAAAATTGTATACTCACCAAGTTGGAAAAATCTCATTTGCCAGCTTGGTGAGAAAATAAAGATATATTGAATGATGGTCCATGAGTTTTATGCGAAAAACGTTCTTTTTATTAAAAAAAAAAATACTCGAACTCTTCAATCTCAAAATTGAAAGGAGAAGTATAAAACAATCATTCTGGTGAAACATACTACAGTGAAAATATGATGTCCCAATTCATATTTTCAAATAAAATGCCGAGAAATATCGAAATATCAATCGAACCAATAATCAGACTATTTTTCTTTACACAATAAACAACGACAAACAGTAGTACCCAATTCATCAGGAAACTGAGGTAACGGCTTCAATAGGAAATGAATGTATACAAATTACAGAGAAGAGGCTGTCAAAGCATGTGGAATATTGCAGCTCCATCTGTGGGAGTCAATACTAACCACCCCATCGATCTTAGAAATTCAAATTGGTAATTTGAGACTTCTTCAATTGAACGGATACTTATTTGACGTTATTTTACAGAATAAGTAACTAAACTTTCGATTGGTATTTCACTGATCACTTAGTGAAATATAATTTAATGTTTTCTGTCGCGGAAAAGGTTTCATAAGCGAATAGACGTAATCAAAAGCAAAATATCGACTTTGTATACACTACAATCCAGTTTTCTTGCGTACTTACTAATTAGTACCAATTTTTACTCAAATTCCTTTCAAGTTATAACGATTAATTTCACTAAACTCAATATTTATATTTTTCTATTTCTTGACGTTAACGAGTATGAGATAGTAGGTTGCAATTGTATTGAAAATGATCTATTTATCATGCCTTCGAATATTCCGACTCAAAAATCTGCGAGTATACACATACCTGAACTTAATATATTGTAGCAATCTATAACATTAGTGACAGATTTATAGCTTACTGTATTAATTCATTAATTTATCTAGGACGAACAGGTGGGAGCTGTAAAGGCTGCCTTCAGAAGGCCGTCCGCTATGAAATTCCAACGGAAGTTGGCTTGTGCTTTGGCGTGTTGCACTGAATTGCATCCATCGTCTTCTTGTTTTCTTCAAAAGAGATGGTTAGGTACTTTGAGATCTCATCATAGCGGTTATTGGACTAACGGATTGATTTCAAACTATAATGAACTCATTCAATCACAAAATTGACGTTTGATATTCTACGTTTCTAGCTGAAGTATATAATAATACAACTTCATTGAATGGAAACTCATTACAGCATTTCTTTAAATATTAACAAGCAAGTAGAAACATACAAGCAACGGAATACCATTTCAAAAGGTGTTAAATATTGGCTTTAGCCAGTATTACTATTAACTCCATGAAACCAGTATATTATTCCTGTTATTTTCTGTTTATCTAACAATAACTTCTCCATTTGTGTTTTGAAATTCAATTCTTCCATCATTTTGTATTCGTTATTCAGTTGCTTTGAAATTTCAGAGCTGACATACAAAAAGGATGCTTGAAACTTTACGGTATTAGTTTTGGTATATTAATCACATTTGTCATAATATTTCGAGAATGTTTATACCTATCTGAACATAAATTCTAACCACATTTTCTTCTTGATTCCAGAAATCAACTGCGCTGTCCACTGTCTACGTGGAGTAATAGTTAGAAGGAATAACTGTCGCGCAGGAAACCAAAGTTCGAACCCCTGTGAAGATATTATTATTAGTTTGTCTGAATTAATGAATTTTATAATCGTGAAACTGATGTAACATCTAAAAGTTAATATACAAAGTGTGAAAACTCAAATAAAACGAATAAAAAAATATTCTCTTCAAATTACGTTCGCTTAAAAACGTTTAATTTGCAACAATTACCTACGAAATTCCAGCTGAGAACCGCGTCAGATCTTGACGATCTCGTTTCTAATTTAAAGGAACTCAAGACCTTATTACAGCCCGAATGAGAAACGAGATAATAACTCAAGTTGTAAAGCGGGCAGAGACAACAGAACCACTCCTAATTTATATCAAAGTGAAGGAATATATAGCGTGTTAATTACACATTGCCATGTAATACGGTATGTAAATTTACCCGAGAACAATAATAAATTTTTCACAACGAAATGGCGAGTACGTTTTTTTCCTGTCCGAAGAGAGCGTGTTTTGAGGACGTTGGCGAACACGCGATCTCAAAATGACCATTTAATTTATCCTAAACGACGCCGTCAGATTTACGGTTATTGCAATTTGGCCAGTACTTCACACTATTTCTTTACGAAATGATCGGTTTTACAGATTTCTGGCTTTTTTTAAACATCAGCAACCCCATACATACCGAATTACACTGGGGAAGAGCAATTTAGTTGTTTTAGATCTCTAACTTGTCTTTGACTAAATTTTGGCCTCTGAATTCAAGAAAAATTATCAAATATTCTCCATCGCGTCAAGTTTTTTTAACTACAGGATACCCTCTCTTTAACCTAAAAGTCATAAAAAATGGGCATGAAGTGGAAATATTTTATTCGTACAAGGGTTATTATAATATTTCATTTATTGTTTCATTTCATTTCATGTTATTTTTGTTTTCGATTGGAGAAGAATAAATTTTGATTAATTACGCTATTTGTAGAAGCATGATATGTTAACACTTAATTGGATACATTATAATTTAATTGGTAAAAAACTCATAATACTTTTGTGAGCAAAAATTGAGAATATCTAATTATTGGATAAAAATGTAAAAATATTATAAAATCTTATACTCTTTTCTTAATAAACATTATTATTATTATTATTATTATTATATTAAAAATTTTTGCTTATAACTTTTCCTAGAAGGTTCAATCTGGGGACATTCTCGCTTGATGCTCCAACGGTAGTCAGCCACCATACTGATATCCCATCTACCTTGATACCTTGCCTCCATCACCTTCAAATCTTCTTGGAATCGCTCACCATGTTCATCACTAAAGGCGCCAAAAATTTTTCTGGAAAGTTAGCAAGCTGGCAATGTAAGAAATGCAGTTTGATCCTCATGGTACAGCCAAGCGTTTTGAAGCTTTCCAAGAGTTGTTGAACAATTTCGACATAATTATGGGCTCGTGTGTTTCCAAAAAACACCTCGACAATCTTTTGAATGCCAACCACGCATTCTTTTCGAGTTCACTTCAAGCATTGTTTCAATGAAACGTTCATCTTTAATAAGATGCCGAATCTGTGGCCAATCAAAGATACCAGACTTTATCTACACATATGACAAGCTAGGAAATGCCGAAATGATATACTTAAAACAGTCCCCTTCAGTTGAAAAAGCTTTAAGAAATTGCTTCATAGACCTAGTTTTATATGCAAAGGCGGAAATATAATGTTTTTTCGGTCGACAAGTGGCTGATTTAGAATGTTTGGATCACCAGGTTTCAGGTCAGATCTTGGTGGCCACTTCGACTGCACCAAATGCTTCTCACGACCTCTGCTGTCCCACATACATTGAAGACAGGGATACTTGGTATATCCGCGTTGCTGACCAAGAAGTAAACAAACCATTTTAAGCTCAACACTGATGATCCATTGGTGTAAGTTATATTGCAACGAGTCAATGACCTTCTTTATGTCTTCGTATTCTTCATGCAAAGAAACTGAACGACCTATTGGGACATATAATTTTCCGTTGTGGAGGAGGACACACTTCAAGCTACGTTTTGAGCTATCTATAAACAATCGCCATTCAGTTGGGTTATAGTCTGAAATTCCCAATTCTTTAATTGAATCAGCTATGTTATGGCAATACACAAATCTATCATCACTCCGAAAGAACTGCAGAATGCACTTTCTCTCCATCGAAAGTAGGTGACCTTAGATCCTTCTTCTAACAAGTTTTTTTCTGTAATTCATGTTCAGTTCCGCGAAGAGTAGTAGTATGCGCAACAACTGTGGAAAAAAACTTGACGTGCTAGAAAAAAAATGATTTAAGTTTAGGAATCAACATGTCAATTTACCTTCAAAACAGCCTAAAAAACGAAGTCAACAGAAATTATGTTAGAAATTGTTCCCCAGTGTTATTAGAAAACATTGTAACATTTTAACCTTATATTGGTTAAAATATTAAGTAACTTTATTTAGCACAGCTTATAAACTTTACAAAAGAGAAATTATATAAACAAACATCAAAAAACATATTTCAGCATTAAATATTTGTTTTATAGAAATAAACAATTATTTTTGAAATCATTATGATTCTCACATAATTTTAGTTGCGGATTTAGACTTTTAAATAAAATCAGTCCTTTCGCACATAAATTATTTAGGCATTTAGATGTACTGCACTTATCAATATAGAAATCATTTTGTTCCTTAGACCTTGTTTGGTAACCATGTACATCTTCAACGTATTTCATACGATATAGTCAGGGACCTTGCCATATTTTATTTCATAAATAAATTGTGAAGTTTTATTTACTTTGTTCTACCTAATATTCATCTCTTGATATGATAAAAAATCTGCAGGATTTTTCGAGATTTTCCCAGTACTATTTTATGATCATGCATAAATAAATGTAAATACAGTGTTACCACCTTTTACGACTCCATACCACATTTATAACGACAAAATAAGAATGCAAAGAATACATTTGTTATGCTACTTCTTCGGCACAAAAATTGTTTTTCGATGCCCTTCTTCTTTAAACAGAAATCAGATAAATTAAATGAATAACCAGAGCAGAAGCTCACGAACAAAATATTTAGACGTAATTATTTTTCATTGTATCTGATTGATTTCACAGACCAAAGTTGGCGAGTCTGCATTCTCAACTCTCAAATCTCACTTCTATGGTTTTTATCACTTCGTACGAATAAGGCCTGTAGACACCTAATGAAATCTTCCTCTCGAGAGGCCATTCAACCGCCACAAATAGCAGTAGCAAAGGACTTGAGTAGATTCCAGAAAATCTGATAGATGAATCAATTAATATAATAACAATTTCAAGAATATATGTAGGTATGTATATTTTCCATTTCCTTCTGAATGGCATTTTCACAAGGAATTCCAAACAAAAATGTAAAACCCTACAAACTTCAATTAAACGAATTATTTAATAAAGTTCAAAAGTTATTTTGTGTTCATTAAATGAGATACATTTATAGCGAAGTATAATTTTACATATAAATGAACAATAAAAATAAACCTACACGTAGAAGTTAAAATAATCTTAATTTTTCGAACATTAACACGAAATTTCATTATAAACAAGATATTTCTCATTTTTCAAAGCAATTTTTCAGGTGAAAATCATGCTTCACATTGAACTGACAAAAACCTAAATCAAATCAATGACTTTTTTGGAATTTGAAATGGTGTTATCAGTTGTTCAATAACCATAATTCATTAAGTTATATATAAATATAACCACTCAGAATTGCTATTTTTGAAACTAGAAAATGCTGTAGTCAGAACAATATTTGATACGAAGCTTCAGTATCATTGTAATATGGAAGTGGTTGAAATAAGTACATATATTATGCTTTATATACATCATATATATTCCATTGCAGTCTATCATATGTCTACCTAAAACATAGACGAAAACTTTTTATTGTTGGCTTAATCCAGGCGGTTGGATACAGTGTCTCGATTCTGATTGGTCGTCTAGCAGACGATTCTTGGAAATAAAAACAGAAAAGAATCGAAGACGCCAAAGCCCGTAGACATTATTAAAATATTGTATCATGAGTTTAGAGTTAGTTCAATCGAATCTTGAAGAAGGTAATAATACATTATGCAATAACTTTGAACATATATCCAAATTAATCGTATTTTCGTTTATATCATCCATACTAATGATATCAAATCTTTCTATCAGGTAGAATTGAAGAAGTTTTATACCACAAAATTGCAGATTATTGTTTGTTGAACCGAAAAATTAGCCCAGATCAGCTTTTTGTAACAACAATTTTTGAAAAAATTGATTTAAAGGAAAGAAATCTACAAGCTTTTGAATGGAAAAGGATAGTTGAAGGAGGTGAGTAACTGAAGACATATATTATTATAACCAGATCTATATCTTCTCTGAAAATGAGTAAAAACTGAGAAAAAAAAGAGAAATTCATATTCAAACGAATTGCCTATCCTAGCAGTAGAAAAATTATTCATAATCATGATTTTTTATATACATTTTCTTTTACTGTGGAATTTTAAAGTCATATAAATAGAAGTATTTTTGAAAGGATGTTTCTTGAAAGTATACAAATATACGAAAATGTAAAATAATATACAAAAAATTTCATGCTGTATTAAAAATACTATGCCATATTCATCTTAAACATTATAACTTAAGATGAATTATTTATTTCTTCTGAAAATTTTCATCGAAAAATATCGAAAAGAAATATCATAGATAGTATATAATTGCTAATTGAAAGAATATTCTAGAAAGTGGCAATTGCATAGTTGTCTATGACATGACGTCACTGGTCGTCTAGACAAGTGGGGAAGAGTTCGCGGAAATAAAAACAAAAAAGAATCGAAGACGCACAACACGGCAGACATCTTTAAATTCTTGCATCATTAAATTAGAAGTGGTAAAGCAAAAATTTCGAGAATAGGTGAGTTCATATTGCCTAGTGGAACAACAAAAAATTATTATTCAACATATTCCGAAATTGATCTTTCTGTAGTGTATATATATTCAATTTTGATTCCAAGATGTTTTATAGAGTACAAAATGTGAAAATGTTCAAGATTGAAGACTAAATTCATAATTGAATGAGATTATGATTATGTAATCTGTAACAATATCGTTTAATTGCAGCTCTGTCAACATATTTTCATTTTGAGGAAGACTACAAGTTTTCGAACATCAAAATGCAAAAGAAATGGAAAAGAAAATGTGTTTCAATACAGAAATGGACTATATATGTATATATAAATATATATCAAAGGAAGCGAGTATATTAGAAAAAAATCTATAAATGAGAGAATTGAGCATTAATACCACTTATTTCAAATCCGTACGTGATTTCAAAATGAGAAAAGGATGTAGGTAAGTATTTTTCAAATAAATATACAGATTCACATAGAAATTCATATAAATAAAATATTTAATATTCAAAAATATAAAGGAAGGCGTATCTGGGATTAATCATGTGAGATATCTATGTATTCTCGACGTTTCGGTTCAGTTATGAGGACACCTTCAGGGTGTGAGTGCAACTGATCCACTTGCGTGCCCTCAATCCGCCTAATCAACAGTCAAATAACTGAAAGAGGTGGGGATAATTCATCAGTGTGTGAGATCTCAATCAAGATCTAAACTTCATGTTTATGATGAATATGAAGTAATATATATTTCTTACCATTTTTTATGCGAATAAAATGTATTGAGAGCCTTTGAATATAAGTTTACTGATAATAATTGTTGAATATTTTTTGGTAACCGTTCATGTTAAATATCAAGTAAAATGTATTTTATACCATTCTTCATGTGAAGATAAAATGTTCAAAGCCTTCACGCATTGGTCTTCTGCTAGCAACCATTCCTGTATATATGTATGTGTCTGAAGGGTTGAATATTTTTTGGTACCTGTTCATGTTGAATATCAAGTAATATGTATTTTATTCCATTCTTCATGTGAAGATAAAATGTTCAAAGTCTTCACGCATTCGTCTTCTGTTGAAAATCATTCCTGTATATATGTGTCTGAAGGGTCGAATTTTTTTTGTTACCTGTTCATAATGAATATCAAGTGATATATATTTTATACCATTCTTCATGTGAGGAGAAAATGTTCAAAGCCTTCACGCATTGGTCTTCTGTTAAAAACTATTCCTGTATATATGTATGTGCCTGAAGGGTCGAATATTTTTTGGTAATTATTCATGTTGAATATCGAGTAGTATGTATTTTATTCCATTCTTCATGTGAAGATAAAATGTTCAAAGCCTTCACGCATTGGTCTTCTGCTAAAAACTATTCCTGTATATATGTATGTGTCTGAAGGGTCGAATATTTTTTGGTAATTATTCATGTTGAATATCGAGTAGTATGTATTTTATTCCATTCTTCATGTGAAGATAAAATGTTCAAAGCCTTCACGCATTGGTCTTCTCATTGGTCTGTTCATGTTGAATATCAAGTAATATGTATTTTATTCCATTCTTCATGTGAAGATAAAATGTTCAAAGCCTTCACGCATTGGTCTTCTGCTAAAAACTATTCCTGTATATATGTATGTGTCTGAAGGGTCGAATATTTTTTGGTAATTATTCATGTTGAATATCGAGTAGTATGTATTTTATTCCATTCTTCATGTGAAGATAAAATGTTCAAAGCCTTCACGCATTGGTCTTCTCATTGGTCTGTTCATGTTGAATATCAAGTAATATGTATTTTATTCCATTCTTCATGTGAAGATAAAATGTTCAACGCCTTTACGCATTGATCTTCTGCTAGAAACCAATTCTGTGTATGTGTCTGAAGGATTGAATATTTTTTGGTACCTGATCATGTTGAATATCAAGTAATATGTATTTTATACCATTCTTCATGTGAAGATAAAATGTTCAAAGCCTTCACGCATTGGTCTTCAGTTAAAAACCATTCCTGTATATATGTGTCTGAAGGGTTGAATATTTTTTGGTACCTGTTCGTGTTGAATATCAAGTAATATGTATTTTATACCATTTTTCATGTGAAGATAAAATGTTCAAAGCCTTCTCGCATTGGTCGTCTGTTGAAAATAATTTCTGTAAACAGTCTGTAGGGTTCAATATTTTATGGTACCGGGTTATGTTAAGTATAAAGTGATATGCCTTTTATATCATTTTTATATGGAGAGAAAATTATCAATTTTTCGATTGAAGAAATTCGTCTTGTGATTGGAGCAAATGAGAAAAAAAAGAAACGAGAACGCCAAACCTGTTATTCAATACTAAAATTTCGAACCATTCTTCATTTTTTAGAAGGTTGAAAATCTTCATTTGCCTTCATCTTCCTTCATCTTCATCTTCATCTCATCTTCATCTTCATCTTCATCTTCTGTATCTTCATCTTCATCTTCATCTTCATCTTCATCTTCATCTTCATCTTCATCTTCATCTTCATCTTCATCTTCATCTTCATCTTCATCTTCATCTTCATCTTCATCTTCATCTTCATCTTCATCTTCATCTTCATCTTCTTCATCTTCATCTTCATCTTCATCTTCATCTTCATCTTCATCTTCATCTTCATCTTCATCTTCATCTTCATCTTCATCTTCATCTTCATCTTCATCTTCATCTTCATCTTCATCTTCATCTTCATCTTCATCTTCATCTTCATCTTCATCTTCATCTTCATCTTCATCTTCATCTTCATCTTCATCTTCATCTTCATCTTCATCTTCATCTTCATCTTCATCTTCATCTTCATCTTCATCTTCATCTTCATCTTCATCTTCATCTTCATCTTCATCTTCATCTTCATCTTCATCTTCATCTTCATCTTCATCTTCATCTTCATCTTCATCTTCATCTTCATCTTCATCTTCATCTTCATCTTCATCTTCATCTTCATCTTCATCTTCATCTTCATCTTCATCTTCTTCTTCATCTTCATCTTCATCTTCATCTTCATCTTCATCTTCATCTTCATCTTCATCTTCATCTTCATCTTCATCTTCATCTTCATCTTCATCTTCATCTTCATCTTCATCTTCATCTTCATCTTCATCTTCATCTTCATCTTCATCTTCATCTTCATCTTCATCTTCATCTTCATCTTCATCTTCATCTTCATCTTCATCTTCATCTTCATCTTCATCTTCATCTTCATCTTCATCTTCATCTTCATCTTCATCTTCATCTTCATCTTCATCTTCATCTTCATCTTCATCTTCATCTTCATCTTCATCTTCATCTTCATCTTCATCTTCATCTTCATCTTCATCTTCATCTTCATCTTCATCTTCATCTTCATCTTCATCTTCATCTTCATCTTCATCTTCATCTTCATCTTCATCTTCATCTTCATCTTCATCTTCATCTTCATCTTCATCTTCATCTTCATCTTCATCTTCATCTTCATCTTCATCTTCATCTTCATCTTCATCTTCATCTTCATCTTCATCTTCATCTTCATCTTCATCTTCATCTTCATCTTCATCTTCATCTTCATCTTCATCTTCATCTTCATCTTCTTCATCTTCTTCTTCATCTTCACCTTCACCTTCATCTTCACCTTCATCTTCATCTTCATCTTCATCCTCATCTTCATCTTCATCTTCATCTTCTAAATCACTGAAAATTCAATTCTTCATCTTCATCTTCATCTTCATCTTCATGTCTTCATCTTCATCTTCATCTTCATTTCAAGTTTAGAAGGTTCATAGAGCTTCTTCATCTTCACCTCTCAAAAGAAAAAAAATCTTCATGCCTTCATTCTTCATTCTTCATCTTCATTTCTTCATCTTCATGTTCATACTAGTTAAAAAAATCAATTTTTTTATTGATTATTGTTCATTCTTCATCTTCATCTTAAATAAAAGATCTTCAATAACATGTATTTCAGAACAATTATATATTGAATGGTACCTGTTCATAGTAAGAATCATGTAATATAAAACCTACATACCATATGGCGTGAAGAAAATATGTTCGAAGCCTTCGGTCATAAGTTTGGTATGGAAAAATAGATATTTCGATTCAAACTGATTATTTTGTACAAGAACTCTGTTTTATATTCGATCATGTGAATATATTCCACTCTTTCGTCCAGCCATTATGAATAATTATGAAATGAATTATTTTTTCAAAAATTAATGTTTTGCAAATACTTTAGCTTTTTCAAACTGTAAAAAATACATTTTTTTCTATATAAAAAACTAAATAAAATTAAAATTGAAGAAAAGATAGAACAGAAATATAAATATATAAATAATATGAATGAAAATATCAAATATGAAAATAAAAAATGAAAAAGAAGATATATTCCAATTCAATAATATATATATATAATGCTAACTGTTGATAGAAAAACTTGATAAATATATACAATTTTTTGGTTGATGAAAATATGCTGAAAGCCTTCACCAATTGTCAAAAAATGGTCATTATAAAATATTTCAAGACGAATTGAAAACAAAAAGGAACTGCGGGCGAGAAAACTAGCAGACTAACAAGTTCAGCATTTCTCAGAATTTTTGATAATGAGTGGAACATTGACATGAAAATATATTTTTAACATTGATTGTATACTAATTTTGAATTCTTACGTTAGAAGTCATTGAAGAGGTAGAGAATTTGCGAAACTGGAAAATTGCGGAGTGTCAAGTGAAAATTGAAAGTAAGGAATGACAAGTGATGATCTCATTCTAGACCATTGAGAGGATATTTCTTCATTGCAGCTTTTTGGGCATCGGTACCATCAATTCTTTCATCTCTATGCTGAACTGGACGATTCATCAATTCCAGCAGAAAATTGTGCTCTTGGAAGGAAATATATCAGCGAAGACAGAGTTAGGCTGAATCAAGAAGATAAAGTGAGAGAAACATTCAGGAATGAGGAAAATTACGCCAGAAGTGTTGCCAGTCATACAGCTGATCCTAGACATGAGTAAAAACGGTGAGTAGTTTCGAAATTTCATACTCAAACATTATCTAACAAGGAAAAATTTTCCTATTCGTTATTTTTTCAAACAATGGTTCATTTCGGTCATTTTTATTTACTGTAGATTTATGTCGAATAAAAGTTTATCGTATAAAATAATTTGAATTGAAAAAATTTTCAAAGTTGAAGAGATTACATTAATTGGAATGAAACTATTGAATAGTTGTAAAAATATTACATTTATTCACTGACGATGTTTCGAATTATAACTGCTTTTTCTTCAGTACTTCAAAAATTCAATTACTGTTAATGGATACAATGAATGAAGGATGGGGAAAATGACAATTATACACACGTCAAATAAAACGTCACCGCTAAATCAGATATTGAAAAATTCAAGTTCTTTCACAACGATTTTGAAATAGATTGAATTAAATCGGACTCTCAGATCAAAGGCTCAGGTTTGAGTCATTAATTTGACGTACAAGTGTCTCAAGTCATATTCAAAGTGTAGAATTTTTATCGATTCGCACAGCAATAACTTCACATATCTCGACAAATCTCTTCCTATTCTTCTCGAAACACTGATTTTCTTAGAGAGCATCTAAATTAGAGAGATTTGGCATGATGTGAAATCAACATGATCATTGAAACTCAATTTTTGATTTAACAAAACGCCCAAATATTTAACAACTTATAACGTACCCCCTACGAAATGTTGCTGATTGAACCGGCTAGCTCTGAAATTTTGGGAGACGTATATAATTTCACCTGATTGAGATAATATATACTCAGTGAAACTAGGTAATTTTATTTGAAATTTCTATTCAAAATCTTTTTATTTGAGGTCACAAATAAATTTTGGTGGAAGATCTTTTTATTTGAGATCACAAATAAATTTCGGTGGAAGATCTCTTTTTTCTTGAATCCTGTTCTTCTTTGCTTGCTCAGAATACCTATTTTCACTTTTCACGTGAATCCAATGGTCAGAGAGCCACTCGAAATTCCGTGTACCGTTCTTCAAATAATAATAATAGTATTTATTTAGCAATAGCTATTGCAAAATCATATATACTTTTAGTTTCAAAATATATTATTTACAATTATATGTAATGTATAACAAACTTAGCTAATTTACGCTTCAATACCTTAATTATCAACTAATTGTTTTTATGGAGCTAGGCAATGTTTAGAAAACTTACAAACTTTCATGTGGAAATTGTCAGCATTTCTTGTATAATAACCGTGCACATTACTGATAATGTTACATTTTTTATTACTTCATATGGGAACAATTTGTTTTTAACTTTGAATACAAATACATATGTAGATATGTAGCAAAAAGTATTCTCTGTTTAACTGACATCAGTTCTAAACAATTTAGCATGCTTTGGATTGGAGTATTTACATTTCAAAATTGTTCGCATAGATCTATTCTGTAACTTTTGTATCTGTTGAGTTTTTTATTTACTCAATCCCAATAACAGAGTGGAACAATATTCGAAGTGTGGCATTATTATTGACTTAAAGAGCAATAACTTCATATATATTAAATTAAATTAAAAATTGATAATTGATGAGGCCGATACTTGGAGAAAATTAATATCCATAATATAACAATATTTGAAATTTAATTTAATATAAAATACGCATGACGACGTTTCGAAGTACTACTTCTTTATCAAATCATTTGATAAAGAAGTAGTACTTCGAAACGTCGTCATGCGTATTTTATATTAAATTATTAGAAAACTCTTGGCTTGATGTTTCACGATTATATTTAAAAATATGAACATGTTTCGAGCGTGAGCTCATTTTCAAGACTTGAAAGATTTTCAAGACTTCAATCTTGAAAATGAGCTCATGCTCGAAACATGTTCATGTTGTTAAATATAATCGTGAAACATCAAGCCAAGAGTTTAATTCAATTAATATTAATTATGTTTCATCCGATCAGAATTTCATCAATTCAGAAGAGTAAAGCGAGAATTCAATCTCAACTTGATATATGTCGTCAGTTTTTTTTCAATTCTTTTGAGAAAGTTGATTTTCTTGGAGTGTTTAGACGATATGTAGTGGACATGATCATTGAAACTCAATTTCTCTTCTAACATAACGCCTAAGTATTTAGAAATTGAAATTCTATTTCAACTTCTGGGTATATAATGAAGCCATTTCATTTTTGAACATTTTGTTCAAAAAAATTAACTCTTTGAATCAAAAAAATTGAAAGATAAGGAAACTAATTTGTGTAAGAAATAAAAAACACAAATTTTCATCTACGCAAAAAATCGAGAAAATGAAAATGAAAGACTTGACTTATTGAAATTGAATTAACAGATAAAGAATTTAATAAGTAACAAATAAGTGATGAAGTATGGATTGAAAAGTTGGAAAAGACTGTTCTTATATTAGACACCATTTTGAGGTTTCATGTTAAATTGAAAATGTAATCTAAGGTTCATAAATTCTGTTGAAGGCAAAAATAATCGATGAAACAATCAATAGTTCGAAACATTAACGCTTACCAGCGCACTCAAAATTCACAACGATATATATTATGTTTGATAATAAGGAAAACTTATCAGTCCCAATACTTGATACGAGAAATCCAATATCGGAATGAATCTATAACCGGAATATTATGCATAATAACCGGTGCATTTCGATCTACGATTATTTCATGCGATGCGGTCTCAACATTTATCTCTTCAACTTGTGTAAAGTATTTTAAAACGCTACAAACTTTTACCTTTTCATTTTGCTGATTTGTAATCTTTATGATTATGCCAGATTTGTATCAAACTTAAGTCTTACGTGTACTTAAAACTATGACGTTAGATTTTTTCACATTTAACGATATAATCTATTAATGATAATAATAATTTTTATTTAGCTGAAGCTATAAAAAAAATCTACATATTTTGAACTGCCAATTTTGAATTATATACCTATCTCATTATTTAAAATATACTTTTTAAGATCAGGCTTAAATATCTTAGTACTAGCACTAGTTTTCAATACATTTGGTGAATTATTGAAACCCTTTAATTCGTCATAGTATGTATATGCTATTTTTAAATTTAGAGAGCTTACAACTTTGGATAAAAAACTATGAGTATTTCTAGTATTATACCCATGCACATCACTGACATATATATGTAACATTTTTTGTTATAATACATGGAAGCAACTGATTTTTGATTTCAAATATGAATATATGTTAAGCGAAGAGTATTCTTCGTTTAACAGACATTAGTTCCAAAGAGTTCAGCATAATTTTAACAGGGGTATACTTATGGCACTTTCAAATTATTCGCATGGCTGTATTTTGTAACTTTTGTAATTTTTTAATTTTTTCTTTAGTCAAACCAAATACCAATGTGAAGCAATATTCAAAATGTGGCATTATTATTGATTTGAACAACAATAATTTTACATTTCTCGACAGATTTTTTCCTATTCTTTTGAAAAAATTGATTTTGTTAGAGATTTTAGATGATATGAAATCAACATGATCATTGAAACTCAATTCGTCAAACATAATGCCTAAATATTTTACTGTTTCTACTCTTCTAATGTTTTTTTCATCAATCTTTATATATATATCCTCATTTTTATTGGTATTAAGGGTTGTAGTTGTACCCAAAACTATGAAGTTAGATTTTTGCACTTTTAGGGATAGGCCATTGTCACATAACCATTCATTAATTGCAGAAAGGTCTCTATTGATCCCCTCTGCCATATTCTTAATATATTTGCCACATATATAGAGCATAGTATTATCAGTAAATAAACGTATTGAACATTTTTTCACATGAGAGACAATAAGGAGAACAACAACGAACCTAAGACAGTTTTTGTGTTCGCGAGTCCAAGTAAGATCCGAACCAATCATTATCAATCAATCAATTAATTATATTGCCATATAATCATCCATTAGTTACAGAAAGGTATCTATTAATCGACTCTGTCATATTCCTAATGTTCCTATGTGTCTTTGCCACATATATAAAGCATAGTATCATCATTGTAAAAATATATAGAGCATTTCTCCACATGAGAAATAATATCGATTATATAAATTGAGAACAACAGCGGACCTAGGACAGTTCCTTGAGGTATTCCCACATCAGCTTCTGTGCTATTCGACACCATACCATTAAACTCCACTCTTTGTGTTCTCGAATCCAAGTGAGGTATGAACCAATCATTAACTACTCCTTCAAATCTCAAATGCTCTAGCTAACAACTTTTGAAATCCAATGATACTAATGAAACTACTTCTCCTTTATCTATTGCACTATAGTATTCCTCATATACAGATGTATATGTTTGAATCTGTCGTATTTTTATGGAAGCGGTAAACATGTCGAGGTCCATAGCAGTTAATTTAAAATTCGCAAAGTTGTCTACATTTAATTCTGCCTGAGAGCACAGAACCGATTGAATTATTCAAAAACATTTAACGGACGAGGATAACAATCTGCTGGCGAGATGAAAAAGTCGGCATCAAAGAAAAAAGGATTTGCATTTTAGTGTCAAGTTCAATGATGCAAGGAAAATTGCTCCTTGTTATTCTTACATAATACAAATTATCGACGCCATTTACGGATTTATCGAGATCGATCCGTACGGATAATTATTCGATATTGTCATAAAAGTGGAGAAATTCGTTTCAAGGGTAACTTGGCGTCCAAATAAGGCGGAGGTAATGATTCAACGTCGAACTGGGTATCACTTTGGCGTATTGCGTCACGCTTGCGAAAACTGAAACGAAATTGTTCGTCGGTTGTAGTCTCTGACAGAAATAATTCGGAATGATCGGAAAAATTGAGGATGAATTCATTAATCACAATCATTCAAGTAGTGGAATTTCAATATGATTCAATATTATTTAATATGTTAAATAAAAACCTTCGGATAGTTGTAATAAAATTTATAATAAATACTTGACAATTGTTTCGGGGTGTTACCCCATTTTGAACAGTTGAACTTTGAAAACTGAAAAGAATTTAACTTTTGAAAATAGGGGAAGACCACGAAACAATTGTCAAGTATTTATTATAAATTTTGTGAAACCAAGCCAAGTGTTTTTATTTGATATTTTAAACAATTTTCCAACAAGAAATCAGCGAGCATTCAATCAACTCAATTTAACTTGTTCAAAGCTGTTGGACAATGTATATTCTTCACTATTTTTTCGGACTTTCATTGCTTATAATTTGAAATTCACATTCTTAAACAAAACTGTGATTGAATGAAAAATTGAATGATAAAATCAGTCGGAATGAGCTGAAAAAATTGAAAGGGATCGATAATTGATGTCTTGAAAATTGAAACAGAAATCTGAAATGAAATTTCAAACGAACAAAGAGAAATGATATAAAATTAAATGAATTGCGGATGAAACTGAATAAAATGCTGATAAAAACGAATCCAAATGGATAGAATGAAACAAATAAACTTTTGATGAACAAAGGAAGAGTTGAATCAGAAATCGAATTCACACAACGTTTCGGTTAGTAAAGTATCTCTGAGCGTTATCAATTGAAAACTGTTTTCGCTCAAGTGGAAACTTTCCATTCGAGAAAGTTTAAAATGCTAATGAACTAATATTTCAATAATTTATAGAATTTGATTATTCGATCGTTTCGATGAATTTCAATTGTCAACGAAACATGAACAAAAATGAAGAATTTTCATTCAAAAGTTATTGCATGTTTTTGCTGAAAATTTTATGTATAATGATATATGATATATAATTAATTTTTGAAAATTATTCAAAAGAATATTATAGCAGAGCTGGCTATGTTGAAACATGTACAATGCGATGTTTCCATTATTCCTCTAGGGATAAATGTTAGAGAATATTGGAATGGATGTCTACATTTATTGAAAGCGAGAGACAGTCACTGTTTCATACTGCAAGGTGCTCATCAGTTACGCCACGTTCAACAAATGAAAGACAACGACTTCAATCCTCACATACCCTCCTATTGATTGTAAGACAGAAATATAGAGTAAGTTGTATGCATATATAATGCATAGATTAATGTACATCTCAAATCTTAGGAATCAATGAAAAGCACATGAATACATCTAACATTGAAAGTTTCACACGTCCTTATCAATTCAAGATACTACATTTTACAACTCTAGTTTTTTGGACAATTTCATCTAATTAGATAAAGTAATGCGCCATCTAGGTTGCGGTTGTAGAATCGTTCGTTGTGATTTCTCAAAACATAAACGAAATTTATGCGATGCAAGAATTTATGCATGCAATTTGCATGCGATGAAAGAAATTTAATAGATAGTTTTTTCATACCATGGTTTTTATATTATTGAAGTTTCAGAAAGGATCCGTATTTTTTTCTGTAAAATATATAGTTTATTTCACTCATAAATGACGTGGCTTTATATTGGTAAAAGAATTTTCGAAATCGGTGCAGTAGATCAGAGATTTCCCTACAAGGTAACAAACTCACAAGTTTTACCTCTTTATAATATTAGAATGGATATGTAATATCTACAGTCAATGTACGTACGAGGGTGGGTGAAAAGTGTCCAGCCTGACCAAGAAAAACGATGTTTCAAAATTTTCAAAAATATTATACCAGTTTTGAACTGTAGATTATTCAAGCTCTTCAAAATACTGATTTAAAGTTTCGATAACTTCTTCATTGCTCTCAAATCTTTTACGCCAAGCCATTTTTTGAGGTTAGGAAACATGTAATAGTTGCTGGGGATAAGTCTGAAGAGTAGGGAACATGCGGCATCAATTCAAACTTCAATTTGTGGATTATGAACAATCGACGAAAGCGCTGGTGCGTTATCGTGATGAAACAAAATTTTTCTTCCCCAAATGAGGTCGTTAATTTGCACCTCGTCCTTCGAGCGTTGCAATAAGTCTGCGCAGCCTTGACCAGTGATAGTCTTACCCTTTTCAAGATAATCAATGTATAGAATTCATCTCGCATCCCAAAAAACAGTAGCCATAACCTTTTTGCCGATAAAATTGTTTTTCCCTTGTTTGGAGTTTGTTACCCTTTCCCAACTCACTGTTTTGACTGTTCTCTATTTTCAGGAGTGTACTGGTAAACACAAGTCTCATCAACAGTTTTGAGTCGACGCAAAAATTCGTTTGGATTACGCGTATACCGCGCCATTTTCGGTAGAAATATGTTTTCGAATCATTTTTTGGTCGAGCGTTAACAAACACGGCACCCATCTTGCACACGGCTTTTCTATGCTTAAATGGTTGTGCAAAATATTTCGCACACTTTCAGCTGACATCCTACAGGTCTCAGTTATCTCATGCCCTTTCAATTGCGGTCTTCCAATACTATTTGATGGATGTTTTCAATTATTCTGGAAGTTGTGACCTCAAGGGGCCGTCCTGAGCGAAGCTCGTCAGAGGTGCGCACACGACGAAATTTGAATTCAGAAGCCCATTACTTAATAGAAGTATTTGATGGCATTTTCATGAACACAACGGAATCGTTTCTCGCAATGTCTTCCCAAGCGCAAACTAACTGAGTGGTTGGGCTGAAACTTTATATACAAGCCCAGTAAAGATGGTACTCTAGGACGCCACTCCAAGAATTGATCTAGTCGCGATATGTCTTGGTCAGGCCGGAAGCTTTTCACCCACCCCGTATATTTGAATACACATTTCCACACTTCTTCCTCCCACACTTCGTCTTCAACACTCACAATCAACGTCAGATATTCTTATGTAGAAACCAATAACGTAATTTATTCCCATCTCACGAAATTCAGTTTTCCTTCATTTCAATTAACTATAACCCGAACCCCGCTAGAGGGCATATACTGCACATCCCCGAGAATTATTACATCCCGATAGCCATTCACAGTTTCTGATTCCCACACCGAAGTTCATCTTGTTTATTGGCGGCCATATTTCGACAACATCTTAAATCAATTTGTGGCCTCCAACTATACCATTTATTTATTTCACGGGACGCTAGAAAAATGTCGAATAGTGCGTGCTGCGGACCATTAGATTCCATTATGGGTATATTAATCAATTAGTTCAGTTTCTAATGAATACTGATTCGAAAAGAGATCATTAAATCCGTACCTTGACGAGGCAGAGCCGATAATCGAAGAATCTTTTAGTCTAATTATCGAAACACTCGATTGACTAATTTAGTGTCGCTTCGGGTTTTTACAGAAACGGTATCACTAAATCCACTTGAATATTTTAGACAAATGATCGAATTTTCGAGCTTGAAGTGGCACTAAATTATTAGAACACTAAACTTTCTTTAATGGATATTCGGGAGCTGATGCTTCCAAGTTCAATAATCTCATGGTATACGCCTTTTCTCAGCTCAATGAAGATAGTTTTTTCGATATTAATGTATGCGCTATTGAGATGAAGTTATTTCGTAGTAGTTGTAGTAATCTTTATTGTAGAGGGAAGAAATTTCTTTCTTACAAAAGGTAGGAGTCTGGCAGATAATTCTTTCACTCCTCCAAAAATAACATTTACTTAAATTAGAAAATAATACAAAATAGTAGATAAAGATACACTAAATACTAGGTGAAACTATTGACTGAAGTCTAATAAGTATAAACTTAGTAAATTTAAGTAATGAATTCACCATAAAACTGAAAAAATAATATATAAAAAATAACACATAAAAAGATGTGTTGATATTCTATTGAAGGCTTTGCCTTCAAGTAATCGGATTATACTCGCTGAAATAAAAGAAGCACATCTCAGAAGATTTTCTTGAAGTTTATTTTGAATTCATTGAAAGAAAGCTCTTTGAAATGGAAAGGTAATATATTGTATAAATTATAATCAACATTCGTAGAACACTACGTATTTTTTGCAACTGAGGCCAAATTCCAGAGTATATTAAGAACTGTGCTAAGTTTCGGGTGGTTAGCCATTCTCAAAAGTGATACTAATGTTAACTGATAGTAATGAAAATATTTAATATTGTTATTACTTTTGAAACTTATTACTCTCGTTAATATATACAGTGGACCTCAAGCCAAGTGTTTTAAATTCAATTTATTAGTCAACATAACGTTTCACCAAGTGGTAAGAAAAATCGTCGTGTCATTTATTGAATATCGAAAAGTTTTGACATTTGCTTGTTGCAAATCCACCAGAAAAAACATGAAATTTTGAATATAAATGACTTGAATTTTAAACAAAAACTAAAACTGAAACAGTTGAACTTTTGATTTACACTTTATTGACAACATAGCATGACGCGTTTCGTCGTTACAAATGACTTCTTCAGATTCTAACAGAATACTCAAATTATGATTTACATTTCTGTTGTGACATAACGTGACCCATTTCGTCGGGTTTCTGACTGC
Source organism: Henosepilachna vigintioctopunctata (assembly GCA_030704895.1). Taxonomy (NCBI): domain Eukaryota; kingdom Metazoa; phylum Arthropoda; class Insecta; order Coleoptera; family Coccinellidae; genus Henosepilachna; species Henosepilachna vigintioctopunctata. Next base: position 1,717,932 of record JARQZJ010000034.1, read on the forward strand.
TTTACACGCTCAGCAAATATTATTAGCTACAAATTTTCAAGGTTTTCAAACTATAGAGTTATTCTCAAATTCGTTCCACAATGAACTATGGATTCTTCACTTTATGTCTTATGAATTTCATAACCCCTCTCATAAGGATATAATAATACACCCTTTTTCACCAATAGTTGCACAAAATGACTTGTTTCTAGAGTATGATAATTGGATTTACTAATTTCCGTTATCCGGTTCATATAATTAGGATATAAGGACTTTAAATTGATTTATAAGATTGGTATATCTCAAACGATTGATTTATTCTAAAAGAAATATAACTTTTACTTACAATATTCATCAACATTATCAAGTTCAACTTACCTAAAAGAAAAATCAATTTAAAGTCCTTATATCCTATACAATCAATACTATCTATTTCTATTATTTTACAAATACATTTTATCTATATCTCTGCTAGTTTGGAACAATTCTGTCTGTTGAAATGAAGTTTCCCCTTCCTCTTGAAATGATATGAAGAGTCTCTTATCATTTTACATATATATATATATATATATATATATATATATATATATATATATATATATATATATATTACTAGAATTAATTTGAACACAAATACAGAGTTACCTACATATAACAAAAGTAATTCCAATTACTCAAATCATTCCTTAGAAGAAAATTATACTTTAGATACAAATTCAAAATTTCACATAATATACAAAAAGTAGACAATTATATTTATGAGACAAAGTGAAATATACTCAAAAATCCAGTGGAAGGTCTTCGAGATTAAATTTAAAGCTGTTCTTATTCTTATGGCTGCTATTCTTATTTATAATTATTTGTGCAGACATATTTGTTGTTAATAAATTCGTATTCTGTGGAGTGTCTGAAGAAGCAGTTAACCCCACGAAACGCGTTACGTTATTACACAATAAAAATGTGAATCAAAAGTTCGGAATTATTATAAATTTTATCAAATTTAAATGAAAAAAACCTCGAGACTACTGCTTTCAGTATTCCTTCGAGCTGTTACGCAATTAATTTTCATAGATACGAAAGTTTAAAGTATATCTACCCCGTAATGAGAAACCGACACCGCGATATCTTTGAATGCAACTTCAACACAGTAAACCACTTAAAATCTGCTCTATACTCCGCAGAAAATTTGAAAAAATCCACCTGACTATGTGCGTTACACTCCTCCAACCTTTGTTCTTCAACGTTGCGCCGATAGCACAAATTATACACCACGAGTACGGTTTACGAGATCTTTGTGTATATCTTTTCCTAATACCGGCGAATAATCATAGTGCTGCCACGATTTGTGCCTAATCTAACCGTAAACTATTCATCATGGCCTAATGGATGTTGGGATAGTATTATCCGGCTACTGATTATAGAAAATTGCTTGGTTGGTTGAATTAAAAGGTTCGAAAGTAGAAGATTAGTTGGGTAAATACCCGAAATTCAGCACCACACGTTCCAATTTTTCATTTATCGTTATCTCTTGAAACTATCAACATTTTTTGTATCTTTGCATTAACTGTTAATTCTTCTCACCTACACATGAAAATTATGAAGTGAGAAACACTTGATTACTGACGATTAGAATGTTATGCGAATAACAATGATAATTCAAAGTGTAATGTTGTGTCTTTCACAAGGAAAAGAGACCGAATTGATTGTGATTAAAGCGTCGGTGGTCAGGTTCTCTCTCGTTCAGATAAGGCGAGAGATCTTGGTGTAGAAAATATATGGATTCGTTATAAAATATATTTCATCTGCTGCGAAAATATATGGATTCGTTATACGTAATGGCAAATATTTTAATATTTCATCAACATTCATAGGACTATTTAATACCCTAATCCGTAGCAGTTGGAGTATGACAGCATGAACTGGCATCCTATTTACACTTGCCATCTTGAGGCTATTCAGAGAACGTTCTTGAAATTCTTAGTTTGGAGGGAGGAGAAAGTTTATCCACAGAGAGGAGTCAATCATTACTCAATTATTGAGTCGATTTAGTTTTATCTCATTGCAGAGCAGGAGAGAAACTTTATCACTCAAATTTTTGTATAAATTACTGCACAATAGTATTGATTGTCCTCCTCTCTTGTCCGCTTTGAAATTTCGTGTTCCTAGGCAAAATTATCGTAATACAGAATTATTCCACCTGGAGACTCCAAGGACTAACTCGCTAATACAATCTCCCATTTGGTTTATGGAGTCTACATTCAATAGAGTTGCCAATAATTGTGACATTCACTTTAACTCCATAGAATTTATTATCAGGAGTTATGTGAACATCGAAAATTTACTAAATGGCTCGATGAAACTGACGTAGACATTCCAAAATTGGATGAAAGTATGCAGACTCACAATGCTGAGCATCAAACATTCAATATCATCGAAAACTTAGAATCATGGTCTGAGGACTGTTAATTCGAATAACTATGTCCACCAAAAATTTTAAGTAAGTTCTTATGTTCGTAATATTGCTTAATATTATAATATTTTTGTACCTTACTCCATGTTGAAGACCCTATTAGTAAAATCTTATCTCTATCCTAAAAATATTTTATTATTTTTAGAATAATAACTTTTAACTATGAATTATTGAAAAAATCAATATATAAATTAAAAAATGTTTACATAAGCATGATGGCAGGGGGTGAGAGGTTTGCTTACTTTTGCTGACAAGGGGTGTAGGGGTAAAAAATTGTAATTAATGTGCTAACATAATTCTTGAATGGCCCCACAGTTTTAATTTTATTTTCGTTGTATATAGTCGCTTGTATACTTTCTCTCTTTTCTTATTTTTGCTTATTCGTCATTATTTTCATTCAATTTGTCCTTTTTTCCCTGTAATTGAATGTAAATCGGTTGGGAATAAATGTACCATTATTACTATTATATATCGAAATGATCTTTATGTTAGTATATTAAACTCTGTATTGTATATAACATTTTTTGACAATCATAATCCAGAATCATCCTAAAACAAGAACGACGTGTTTATCATTTCGGTCGAGATTTATACTAACCGTTCCAAGGAGTAGCTACCGAATATTATTCTTCATTATCCCTCTACGGAATCCTAATGGCAGTCGTAGAACACGAAGTGAAATTACATTAAAATATTGTTCGCCTACTTAGCCTTGAAAAAAACTCATTATTATCTGGACACGGATCCACAAAGATTAGAGTCACGATTCCGTATAGATACTCTAATCTTGAGCAGATTGTTCTATGCCCAATTAACCTTACTTTTGCCAGTTCGTGTAGATTTATAGTACCGATGAGGTGGTATAAATGTTTCACCATGCTATATCGCTGTGATACCTACGTGCTCTTGTGGGGCATTGTTCCGGTGATTTATTTTGTTTTTATGCTTTTATAATTAACTTATTTGCGGTTCAAGTAGCGTAACGGATGATTTTTTGCCCGGAGATGCTTAATGAAGTTTTGATATATTCGTTATTTAATTAAATATTATGTTTATCGGGAATTTATGCAAGTTTGCACGTGGATAAACGGAAGATTTTTTATTATGATGAGTATTCAGGTGTGGTTAGCTATAACTGAAAATGTTTGACTAGATCATCTGGTATGTTTTTTGAAGTTCAATCACATCTTTTCCCTTGAAATCCGTACATAGTAAGGTACTTTTTGAAATGCGGAATATTTATTGATGGACTTTGTACTTAAAAGTGTTAAATTTTGCATCCACTCTATGATAATATTGAAATACTGAGTGACATTACGTACATATAGTTCATGAGAATCATTAAAGAAAGTGTAATTTAGGTTTTTTGTAATGTCTCTTTCAATCTCTGCACTTTCAAATGATTTTCAGTGAGTTGATTTATCAGTTTTTCTGCAGAGACTCCTGCAGCTTCTTATTGTACCTTCTCGAAAGGTTTTTTTAGTTCAGTGAATACATTAGGGACCTTTCCATTGTCGTGGTTGGTGATGTACCAGGGGGCTTCAACGGTTGAAAGTAATGATTCCAATTGTTATCTTTGAAAAATTTCAATATTTGATTATTCATGTTGTCCTAAATCAGTGTTGGTATGGATCTCGCATTTTGCAAGACCAAAATCAGGGCCAAATGCACTTGATTGAATGCAAGACTCACTCTGCCAGACTTTAGCAAGAACAAGACTGACTAAAAGATGTAGAAGTCTTCATTATGTTCACATTTGAGCATTTTTCATGTTAATTAGTTTAATTATCCGGCAAAGATTGTTTTTGGGCTACACTTCTTCACGAAAGTTTAGAATTGGATGTTGTATGTCCATATCGGTTGGGTTATTTGTTCAATTCGTGTAAATATATAGTTTCATTGAAGAATTTCTGTTCTTTGAGCCAAAACGAACATTTGCTGGATCTTCAGATCAATTCGGTTTTTTAATTTTGTTTTGGAATATATGAAGAAATACTTTGAATCAACATTGTAGTACTGGGCAAATGAATCAAGAGTTCTATTAGTACTTTTTGTAACCATATCTAAAATTTACTAAATGACAGGGAGGTTTCGCTTATATCTTGGTGAAATATTATGTTGAAAACAATAAATTAAAAATTAGTACACTTGACTTAAGTTTCACTGAATATATTAAAACCTCTACACATGTTTCGGGTGGTTAACTCATTATCAAGAGTATCAATCACTAATATTGTATACTCTTGATAATCGGTTGATCACCCGAAACATATGTAGAGCTTCCAATATATTCAGGGAACTTAAGTCAAAAGTGTTAATTTTTAATTTATTGTTTCTAAAATTCAATGTCGATATTACAGACCGCAATCTTTGTTTTTCTTCTGGAAATATTCAACAAAATTTAGGAGGCTTCTTGAGTTGTTCAAGAATTCGATAATTCTTATGAATATTTATCCGCATTTGAAATCTAATTAGCGATATTTGATTGAAGATTTTGTGTGTTTTTGGCTTTCATCTGAACTATGCGTATATATCGATATTCTCTAGGTAGTCTCCTTGTATTTAGATTTCTATTGAAAATTATTATTTTCATCAATAATGACAGAAAAATAATATCAATCAAACATTCGATAGCTTAATTTTTTATATATACGAGTATATAAAAAGAATACTGAGTCAGTATTTGTTTTGGAGTTTCATTCATATTATTTGTGATGAGAATTTCTAGTATTTTCATCTTAGTTTTTTTGATCACAGTTATAGAAAACACTACAAATCAAAATTTTCAATTATTATTCATTTTCTGTCACTCCAATCTGTCTAAAATTAATCAAACTACATTTGCAGTTGAAAGAAATCAAGTGTTAAAATTCTTCACTTTTACCTGGTGTTTTTGCTTAAAAATTCAGAATTATTCGATGCAGAAATTTCAATCTATAATTGGAATTAAGTTTGAATGAAACTATTGTTGAAATATTTATTTCGAAGAACTTGTAGAAATATTGTTGAATGCCTTCGAAACATTTGACCACATTTCACAAGTCTGTTCAATACACTCGACATACATATGTTTCGGGCTGCTCATTCAATATAAAGAGTTCAATAAAACTGTTTCCATAACAGAGTATCGAGTGTATTGAACTAGTTTTGAGGAATTTTGTCAAGTGATTTAAATTATACTTCACATGAAGGCTCTGTAATCTTTCCATCAAATCTTAGGCCACAAGATGAACCTGCGTTCACTTCATAAGATGCAATTTTTACACAATCCAAAATACCTGTTAACATAATAAACTGTCGCACCGCAATTTTATGGCACACATTTTGGATGATGCGATTCACTTCTCTGCAATTTGGCATGTTTGTTGGCGAAAGTTTTCAACAGATAACATTTATAGTTCGGGTACGTACGCGAAAGAATACAGTAATTTTCTCGTTTTTTATGGCGCTCATAATCGGCTTTCCATGTTGACGATAAGCGGATTTATTGTAGTTCGACAATTCGTTCGGATGAAAATCTTCGTGATTTATGCGACACAATTATTGCATTGGAATATTGCAATCTCGAGTGTATCTGGGACAAGAGTGAAGTGATTAACGAGGTTTGTAATACACACGGTGTCTCGCGTACAAAATCAACTTGTTACGTCGGCAAATGTTGTGTAGAGTTTGATAGATGCGCCAGTACGATTTTGTAAGGAAAATTCAACTGAATCATTCTGTTCGTTAGCATGTTGCTGCAATTAAATAACTGCAAAATAACCATAAGAACAGATAAAATTGGAACCTACATTTTTATGGAACCAGAATCGTTTTTTTGATATATTTCATCTTTTTCTATTTCACATTCTCATCAGGTCTATTGAGGTACTATCGGTTTGGAAGTCCGTGTCCTCATCCAATCATTTCCTCCATTCTCTTATAATCCTAGGAGACATTATCATTTCCTCTTCTGTTTTTCTTTTCTATATTCCTTTTTTTTGGTCTATCCATTGGTTTTCATCTTCGTCTTCTTCAACTTCTCATTACTTTTCCGCTATTTGTATAGCTCTTCATCGTTGACTCATTTTCAGCAATTGTTTGATATCGAAGCATTATATTCCTTAGCCTGTAGTAGCCATCAAACAATCACAGAATCGCCATAGGATTAGATGCAAAGAGGAATCTAAATTTTACGTTACCAAAATCGTCCTATCAATAAACTGAAACACATTTGATAATCACTACTTCTACTCTTTCTCCCCGTGCTCCTTATATCTGTTCAGGTATCCGATTGGGGATCTGTGTCTCATCCTTCATTTCACTTACTATTTCTCTTTAATTGTTTCTTATATCTCCAATTACTTAGCCATTGACTTTGGGTCTTCTCTTTGTCTTGTACGAGTATGAATTTGTAAGTGGAACTTAACTGCATCATTCTGTTCGTTAACCTTTATCTGCAATCAAACAACTACAGAAGTATCAAAGGTAATTATGGTAACAAAATCATACGATCAATACATTATAACAAATTTGATAATTGATCATTCTTCTACTCCTTCACATACTCCCCATGTCTGTTCAGGTATCAGTTTGGAAGTTCGTAACCTCATCTTCTCATTTCGTTTCTCCTTCATTATGTTTCCAATCTCGTATTCTTTGCTTTTGTGTCTCCCTCTTTGTCTTCCATTGTTTTAGCTATATCTGTGATTTTTCTGGTTTTTTTTGCTTGATTCATTCTCGCCAAATATATAATTTATAAAGTTTAATAAATATACCAGCACCAGACAAAAAAATGAGACCGTGTCGCGGGACACGAGGTAGGAACGGTAGTTCCTTCAAGAATTACTATTCAGTTAATTCGAGAGAGAGAGAGAGGCGGACCTTCCTTTTTGTCTTCTCAGGGTGTTATCTACCTGTGTTTTCTCGAGAATTGTCATACCGACCAATACCTAGTTGAAGTTTACGTTTTGGAATACCACAACCATCATATCAATAATATGAATTACATTTCTTCTACTTGATATGATCGGTATGCTCACTTTGTTCACCCCTCCAGTGTTTTTCCTTCATTTTGGCTTCTTCGTGTACCTGTTTTTTCAGCTGATACTTCTACATCTACATCTGTGATTCATTTTCATCGAGTTTGGTCAGTATTCTGCGTATTTCGAACTTTTCTTATTATTTATGTTGGATTGATCAGTACCTTTATGTTATCGTTTTTTAGCCTATCACATTTGAAAACTTCGAATAGTTTTATCTTGGTATATTATTCATGAAAATAGAACTTTTTGCTATTAAAAAATTCAATTTCAAGTAGTGGGAGTTATTTGTCTTCAATTTTTCATTGGAAACTGAACTGATTTCCCCTTATTCATTCATTTTAAGACCTTCATGGTTTCCAAAATAGGATCAGGAGAAAAATTTGATGTACGAATGAAGGAACACAAAGTATGTAATAAATGAGAGCGTAGTACATTTGTCAAAATTGTATTGAAAATAATTATAGTTAAAACGAGTACAATATTCTATGCCTAGAATACGCAATACTTGAAACTGTTAGAATTACTTGAAAGTGTTGGAAAAATGGTTCTTTCAAGAGATTTCCTTATTCGGTTTCTTCTTTTCTTTTAGAAACTGAAAGGTCTTCAAGTTATTAGATATCAGAGAATTGGAGGTAAACAAGTTTCTTTTACTAAACTCTCTGATAGTGTATGAATTTAATTTTTGAATTTCGTACTATTTCTTCAACTTTTAAATGAATGAATGACTTTAATACCAAGTTACATTGAAAGCTTTTTGTTGCCATTAAACGTATTGATATTACAAAAACCTTATATGAAAATACAATAAAAATTTCTATATGTTTATCTATGGATGATATCAGTGAGATTCTCATTTCCGTTGAATAATCCAGTCCTACATTTAATAAATCTAGTTTAGCTTTCACAGACCGCTTTCTTCATGATGATGTCACACAAAATCATCGAAACTTGTCATCGTCATTCAACACTTGCCCGATTTTCACTGCGATAACGTATTATGATTGCGTCCAACAAAAAACACTGCCTGCGCTTTGCAATTGAATAATATCTCTTGCATTCTCTCCGTATCTTCAAGGCGAGACTTGACAACCAAATTGCTCATTTCAATTTAATAAACCGAACTGAAATTTCGGGCTCGACCGATTTTAAATGATGATTTTAGGTTTCATTATGCCATGCACAATGACACAATGGTTATTTTAGGTGCGTGTCTGACGGTTATAAGTCACGGTAAGTCTACCGACTTGTCTGTGTATTTTGATGCATTGTGCTGTAACAAGGGAGCCGCCTATTTTTTAATTTCGCTTGCTCCGGTAGGGGGTATATTGCGAATTTAACTGGTTCTTTGGTAGCCAAACTCATTTAATACCAATCACGATCAGATCGAAGATTCGAGCAAGTTATTAGTAACTTTTTTGCCGCGTGTAATCGATACCATTATATTCGCTCGATATTGTTTTCTTCACATCGAATGACGCGTTTATTTGTATGAGCTGGATTATAAATCGAAAAAGAAGTGGGTGAAAATGATATTGAAATTGATATTCTATTTTTATGTTCGTCGCTTTGAACGTAGATACCATAGGACATACTTTTATCTATACGAATTGATAAAATTTAGAACGATAATGATGATAACAACAAGGCATTAATCGATTCTGCCGATACTTGATGAAAATCTAAATACATAATTTAAATAAAACTAAGTAGTTTTCTGATTAATTCAAATACATGACAATATCGTTTCGCCAACACAGTAGCTTCTTCAGATGTATATTATGAACCGTGTTGGCGAAACAATATTGTTATGTTTTTGAATTAATCAGAAAACTACTTAGTTATGAGTAAACAATCTTGAAGATGAGGAAGTCTTACCTGGTGTTCTGTCAAGAGAAATCAATATCTTATAGAAGTTGTGATTGTACTTATCATTCTCTCTGATACTGTTCTATCTTTCGATAAGATTGTTTATATATTTAAAAAATTATTATAGAAAAATTTTTCAGAATATCAATAGAAAAGACAAACCTTTTTCAAGGCTGAAAATTCATCATAAATGACTTCATGATTTCATTAACTGAAATATGTCTTAATATCAATTGAATAATTCATCAATTGATTGAATCCCGATAAGCATCGAGACATTATATGCTTGATAGTTTCTGAGTCCTGATGACGTTTTCTGCACATATTAAACTGTATATTAGGATCTCTGCAAAAGAATTTCCCAAAGTAGTTGATATTTTGATCTTGAATACCCATCAAGATCCTTTCAGGTTCAGGGAATAGGCTTACGTTAGGAAGCCACCTATTCGATACCTTTTGGAAACAAGTCAATATGTTGTTGGAGAAGGTATTGTAATATTTGCCATAGAGTTACATCTGGGACCACTTTTCTCTCTCTTCTTGTCCAATATAATCTTGAAGTTGGTTAGTGCTAGGTTGTCTTCGATGATCGTATTTGGTATCGGCACTTGTCATCCCTCACTGTTGTGTCTTAAACTATGTAATTCAGGTAAATATTGGTTGAAATAACCTTGTTCTGGCTAGCTTAAAGTGTGCCTTCAGTTTCGGGAAACATTTTGCCTACGACCAATCAGTAGTTCGCGACGCTTTGTTCTCAGAATCTACCTTCGAGGTCCCATTAGTGTTCTCCTCGTGCAAAGATTTTTCTCTACAATTTTGTAGCTTTTCGTTGTTGAGATTTTGATGATTAATATCATTTTCATCACCAAAAATTCTCTTATGTTTTGTAGTTCAACTCAATGATCATTTGTTCAATTCCGTATCATCATAACTTATGAACATCTATGGAAATAACACAGATCCAAAGCAACAATTCCTTCGGAATATTAATCCTATCTTTTGTGTAAACTGAAATTCTCTACAGATAACAGATCTACAATATTCCACGCTCTCCGTGACTATTACTTATCAAAGTTCCAACAAATATTTATTCCGCAAATGTCTGGAATATTTCAGCACGGTCGAACACAGAGGAAACACTTTTGTCGGCCACAGAAACTGATAATCGCCATCAACGTTTTATCGCGATAGAACAAGATAATAAATGTAAACTCGGGACTGGGGTGAGCGTTAATTTGTATAATGCGTGAGGAATAAAGCATACGCGAAATTACTGGCGTTGCTGGATTGAATAATTATTCGAAATATTTCGAATTGCGACGCGGCATCGCCGCATTCGTGAAATATCAGTGGTGTCTTGATGAAAACGGCCAGCTCCGGGTTTAATATTGCACGTGCACAAACCCGGAAGGAACGCCATCTGTTTAATCGAAAAAAGTCGAACCTGATTGGACAGGGTTGGAGAGTTCAAGACGGCGTTGCATTTTTGATAAATTCGCAGGAGTTATGTACTGGGGTCGACCAATATCATACTTGACTACAACATTTTTCTATTTCTTATTGGGCAACGATTAACTTAAGGTGAATGTTCATCAAAGTTGATTGAGATATAGAGACCCACTGAAATTTTATGTCGCACAATAATATTTGTAGAAAATTCGATAATAATTACAACAATTTGAAGTAGTTATATTTCTCGGATCGTTTCCAAACATGTTGAGCATAGTAGTTGTGGATGTGAATTGTTTTCTGCCTCATTCGGTGTGCCACAGGGGTCCTACTTTGGCCCGTTATGTACATCATATATATGAATGATCTCCCCATACAATTTGACTGATTCCATCAGCATTTTGCTAAAGTTTTGAAAATACTTGTTGTTTTCAATGGCCATCATGATACTTTCTCATTACCGGTGTCTTGAAATGTCAATAAATGTAAAAGTTCCATCTTTTGTCGAAAGTTTACTCCAATCCACCAAAAACATTACATTGGGAGCTCAGATTCAGATGAATTTGTTGGGTGAAAGGATTTAGGGCTGGTTTTCGATGTTAAGCTGTCTTTTTTAGAACATATAAGTTGGATCACGTCTTCTGCCTGTACAACGCTGTGCTATTTGGTCAGAAAGTGGAACAGCTCAGTGAATATTTGCATGATGAAAACGCTCCAATATCATTTCATTCGTAGTGAATAAGTATAGGTCTAGAATAACAAAAAGCTTTTCAAAAGATAGGTTACAGAAGTTTATCCTCTTATCAAAGAAAAGTCAAAATTTAGTGTTTTAACATATATGGCGACACCTAGTCTGAAATTAAAATCACTTTTGATAAGGTACAATATTAATATTTCTTTTCGGACCACTAATAATATTGGCAATATAATAAAAATAATAAATCAAAGATTTACAAAACTCAAATGTTTGGGATATACAAAATTAACTGTGGTACTTATGGAAATTTCATATAGGCAGAACTTTCAGAAATTTCCCAATTAGATTATCCGAACATAAACGTTGTTCCGAAAAACGGAAAATTTAAAGCAATGTCACATATTTACTTCATAGTTTGAAATATTAAATAGAGAGAATAAAGGTTGAAAGAATTCAAAAATTCGGGGCTTTTACTCAATAGCCAATTAGAGGTTAATACTAACCCTTCACTCAATATGTTCAATAAGAATATTCCAGGTAGCAGATTACATTGATTACCTATTTTTCAGTTAATTTACTTTCAATTCTATATTTTTCGATGTTCAAAAATTTTAATTATCCTTTATCTGTTTTTAGAAATCTTATTTCGTATAATTATTTTGTATGTTTTCCCACATTGTTAGTTGGTATACCTGACTTAAGAAACTGATTTGCTGTGTTCAATTTCAGGTATACGATTCTTTCTTTCTTTCTTTCTTTCTTGTTAAACATCGGTTATATTCTATGTTCCTCGCTCTAGATTAGTCATAGAACATATCTGTTATATTCTGTGAGAGAAGCTATAAGTATTGAGTTTGTAAAATTATAACTATTGTGATTTCAGCATTTGATAAAGAAGTAGTACTTCGAAACGCGTCATCCGTATTTTTATTAAGTTATGAGAACATTCTGAATATTGTTTCATTAAGAAAAGGTCTCTATAATCTGGTTTCCCCTGTATATTGAATTTTTTGTCGACTAGAAGGAAGTTGAAAGAAAGTGTTCAAAATATATGTACTTCAGGTGTTATGGGCAATGTTTTTTGAGAAGCTGCAATCACTGAGTATTGTAATTGAAGTATTGAAGTTGGGACGTGAACGGTTTGGTCAAACGTTTCTGTTCAAAATTTTGGACAGTTCAATTGACTTGGCACTTTATCTCAGCAAAAAATATTCGCTTACCAGAGTCCTGTCTGAGACGAAGTAATACATTTTATGTAGATTACAGCAGATCGATTGTTATGTCACATTTTCCTATCAATTTTATATAAAATCTATTGTTGGGTCGTTGTGGTCGATGAGATGTGTATTCTGATAATTGTCTCTAAATAAGCTTACTATATATCACTATTTCATCTCGTTTCTTTTCCATTTTTGATGGGTATTTTCTTAGTGAATTTTCTCAGTGAAAAAGTAAATAAAAAGTACTTATCTACGAGTATTTATTTCTTCTTCATCTTATTTTTCATTCGATTGATTATTAATTCCTCCGTTTATTTGGGTGTCAGGAATTTTCTTTTATATCGATTCTTTATCTTTCTTTTTTATATCGAAAATATCGATTTGTTTTCATTTTCCTGAAGTCTAACTGCATCTCCAATTAAAAGCCGAATGACCATATGAAAGAATCGTTGGAATATACACATTAAATTTGAGAATCAAATATTTCCTCTTTTCAGAAGTTGATTTCTGGAAAAATCGATTTTTCAGATTTAAATTTGAAAATTGATTCAATTTTCATTGAACAAGTTAAATCTTCGAAAATCGTCATAAATTCCTCTCGAGTGATCAAAACCATAGACAGATGAGCTTTTAGAATTAGCTGTAAATATTCAATAACCGAATAACTCAAATACCTGATCTTCACGAGTCAATTTCAGTTTCACAGACGATTTATGCTCGGAGCGTGTTCACGTCGGTAATGAATAAAGGATGTCTCCCGTTATCGTGCTTTTCCTTCAGTGAAACTGCGAGAAAAATCACCCTAAGATGTCCTAATAGCAACGTGACACATAAGTCACGTTGTTGAACATCTGATAGTGATATTCAGTATAATTTTCTGCACTAGTTCTCTCGCGTGCAACGATGCATTTCCGCTTGGGCGGATTACCAATTGTCTCACCTTATTTATATTCATAGGTTTCCTGATGATATACGACGGACCGTTCGAGACCCATATCGATTCGCTCGGTATCGAATTCATCCCAGGCGGCGGCGCTTTTATACATACATTAAGCCATCTACGATCTCGAAATGTTGGATGGTGCTGAAGTAAGCGTAACTGTAACACTTCAGTATTTGTTATCTGTTTTTCTCTAACTATTAATATTTTTTTGAAATTATAAAAATAATGAGAGGAGAATTATCACATTGGCATTTCAAAAGTGTCCCCAAAGTAATCACAAATATTCATTTGGTGATTTCTTTTCACGCTCGTATATATACTCGTATGTGTTCAAACTTGACGTTGATGACATAAAGGTGTTGACAGGGTGTTTCATATTTTCTTGATAACTATATATGAGTTGAGGCAAATCTATATGTATTGAGTTTAACTTGATTCCAACAAACGTTCTGGGTTTATGTTGAATTGGTTTCCACTCTATTATTATTGTTCTAAGAGTGTAGAACAGAGACACACACTTGTATATATTGTGTATATATTGATTATTTCGACGAAATCGAACCCACCAGCAAATCGAAGGCAATATATATATATATATATATATATATATATATATATATATATATATATATATATATATATATATATATATATATATATAATGCTAAAAACTTTCAAAATAAATACCTCAAACAGGCAATAAATCAATTTATATATATATATATATATATATATATATATATATATATATATATATATATATATATATATATATATATATATACGAGAGTAGGTTGAAAATTTTCGGCCTTACCAAGAAAAACGATGTTTAAAATTTGTTTTCGCTTTATTTTTCAACATAATCTCCAACAACACTGACACATTTCTCACAACCGTGTTCTAATTTAGTTATACCAGTTTTAAATGTAGATTGAGCTCCTCAAAATACTAATTTTGAGGAGCTATTCATTTAATTGATTTATTTATTTTAATATTTATGATTTATAGTTTCAATAACTTCTTCGTTGTTCCCAAATCTTCCTTTGTGGTTAGGAAACAGGTATAAATCGCCAAGAGTAGGGAGGATAACTCTTCAATTCAAACTTCAATTCGTGGATTTGGACATGGCAACAATCGACGAATGCGCTGGTGCCTTATCGTGATGAAACAAAATTTTTTTCTTCCCCAAGTGAGGTCGTTTAATTTGCACCTCGTCCTTCAAACATTGCAATAAATCTTCGTAGTATTGACCAGTGATAGTCGTACCCTTTTCAAGATGATAAAATGTATATAATTCCTCCCAAATCCCAAAATTACATCCCAAAAAAATGTATCCATTTCCTTGCTTGCTGATAAAATTGTTTTTGACTACTTTGGAGTTGGTTCCCCCTTTCCAACCCACTGTTTTGACTAATCTTTATTTTCAGGAGTGTAGTGATGAACCCAAGTCTCATCAACAGTCATGAATCGACGCAAAAATGCGTTTGGATGACTTTTATACAGCGCCAAATTTTCGGTAGAAATGTTTTTTCGAATCAGTTTTTAGTCGAGCTTTATCAAACTCGGCACCCATTTTGCATACAGCTTTCCCATGCTCAAATGCTTGTGCAAAATATTTCGCACATGTTCAGCTGACATCCTACAGGTCTCAGCCATCTCATGCACATTCAATCTTCGGTCTTCCAATGCTATTCGATGAATTTTCTCAATCATTTCTGAACTTGTGACCTGACCTCAACGGGCCGTCCTGAGCGATGCTGGTCAGAGGTGCTCACACGACCCATTTTGGGGCAAGACCTTTCAAATAGAAGTATTTGATGACAGCATGTTTCTCTAATTTTTTCAATATCACGAAAACACCGTATATAGTAACTTCTCATTCAAAAATTGAATCGTGAGTTGCTTAGATATTTCATATTGCCTAGGAAAGATTATATTGGGAAACACCCTTCATAAAAGTAGAAACAAATAGAAAGAAGTAGAGAGTTATAGGAAATAGAAGTCAATAGCTTTGAAGATAGAGCTTTATAGTACAACAAAGCAAGACACAAGTGATAGAGAAAAGTATAATTCATTTGAAAAAGTATAAAGACGAACTTCAAAGAGTATTCTACACCGACAGAAGGACCGCGTTACCTTAAGACGTGTTAAATGGTAGTCGAACATGAGAAATTTTCCAAATTATTTTAGTTGGGATAGTATCTAAGGAAAAGGATACTCATACAGAAATCAGAATTTTTGTCACAAATTTCAATTGAAATATAATTTTTATGAAGTTTTAATTCAATATCGAAGAAATAACTCTTTTTTCCTGCTTTTCTCAATAACGTTTTCATAAATAATGGAAGATTAAGAATAATTTATATTAAATTTCAAGGATGAAAAGTTTTATATCAAGGTAACATAATCACTGTAAACACTCGAAATGTTATTTTCAACTTCAATAGAAAGGAAAACTATTAACTATTGACGGATGTATTATATATTTTGTGAAAATTTGTTCACCTATAATCCTTCTGTAGCAAAACAAAAAATGTAATAATTTATGCATCAGAGTACACTGAAACGAGAAGACGATTCCAAGCAGATTCACATAAATTTCAATTGTGGTTAAGACTATTGTAAGAGTAATTGCTGCACGTATAGAAAAGGACCATCATTCCTGCTTCTGTCTTTTCGAATTTAGTAGTTCTTTCAGCACGTCACAAGCAAACAAAGCGTGCGTGCAGTCATTTCACATGATTTTCAATTGGCTCTTCTGTCGGTCAACCATGCAAATTAAATTACAACTGATTCTTACATTCGATCCTACATTCATTATCTTATGTCCGTCGGTCTTGTCTACAAACTGTCGGCTAAATCTTCACTGAAATATTTATCTCCTGGAAATTTCGTACGTGCTCTTGTTCTCTACTCCTTTTGGTTAATGATTTTTCTCTATCAAGATTATATAGAGTCGGTGTTCAAAGATTCTTCGCATTCTTAGACGTTTTGTGTTGGCGGGAATTTCAATTCTAACAGTTTTGAATCATATTTGGTTCACTTTTGTATCCACAAACTTTGACAGGTCTTTCGTTCCAATTTTTGTCATGATTTTTGATCGTAAATGAAAACTTCATATAAGGGTCACTGCTCCTTGATATATTTATAGTACTTTCATATTTGGTATCCGTACTACTCGTCGTAGCTTTAGTGGTGTGTCTCAAGCAATTTTAGTTTAATAAAATGTTGAACATTTGTCATTACTTCTTATTATTGATATAAAATGAATAGGCTGTGACAATGAGAATGGGTTGTACGAACTTGTTTTCGAATTTCGAATTCGACCATTATTTTTATTATCTCAATAATTTTCGTCAGTATTACAAACTCATTTTTCAACATAGTCCACATTCAAATGAACACATTTCTAAATGTATTGCAAAGCATTGCCAAATATACATGACCAAATTTCATCATTCTATGTTCAGGAATTTTGTCTCGATGTTCATCAGTTAGTCAGCCGTATCCTTTTTTATATACTAACTAGCTGTCCCAGCGAAGGTCATAATAACCAAAAATTAACAGTGAATAAATGGAGTGATAAATTTTAGCTCACCTTAATTGCTGATTTTAACTATCACAATGAAATGAATACAACCTTTAATCATAACATTGTTATGAATAACACGCGTTTGTTTTCGATACTCAGATATACTTAATTCGAAGAAGAAACGATTATCATTTTCCCCTATCACGACTGTCTATGATGAGTCATCACTCTCATTCTATCTCCACTCAGAACAGTTTCTCGTCTACGACACCAGGCGTTTTCTTAAGCAAATCTAATTTTTTTCACTTTACCGTGCTCTATCAGAGTTTCTCTGAATGAAAAATCAGACTCAAAACCGAATTCAGTCGTTTTCTGAGTATTCTCCCTAGCTGTAATGGCTATATTGATTGAATGAATGTGATGTATAATGTAAAGAATATTTCACAATAAATATCATTATTATCTTCATTATACTCGTACTATAACTACCTATAATACGAGTATAAAAATTTCGACTCATAACTTAAATATAACCTAAAACATTTATTGACCTTGGCGTAACCTTCGATTTTTAACTATTTTCTGCTTTTCTTTTTTTTTCTTTTGCTTTTGCTTTTGTTTCATTATTCGCAATGGTAAGGAATTTGGCAATAAATCAACTCTAAAAACATTGTATTGTGCTTTCGTAAGATCTAAACTTGAATACGGATCAACAGTCTAGAATCCTGCAGTTATATATTGATCAACTGGAGTCTATTCAACGAAAGTTCCTGACACTTTTGACCTTCAGAATTAATGGAATATATCCATCTACAACATGAAACACAAGTCGACATAATGTGGACACACTCAGTGACCGAAGGAAATGCCGTACAATAATCTTCTTGCATAAAATAATTAACGATAAAGTGGAATGTTAGCAATTATTGCAAAAGCTTAACTTTATTGTTTAAAGAGTTTCTTCCAGAACCGAATTCAGGTTCTACCTTCCAGCAACTAGAACGAATGTTCTGAAATTCTTTCCATTACACACGATGTGTGAACAGTGTTTTTGGGAGCCAAGGTGGATATTTTCAACTGTTCTGTTACTGATATTAAGGCAAGTTTCCTTGAAATGCATAATCTCTGCTAGAACAATCATTGTGTATTCACGTGCAGTATTCATATACTTGTATGTGTGTATATGAGTTAATATGTGTATGTAGGTATATGTATGTGTGTGTTTATGTTTATATGTATGTATAAGTTTGGTCGTCATTTAAGTTTTTTTTTATTCCTATAATTGTGTTTCATTTTATCAGTTGTGATTTTATTCCAAAACTCCCTCTTTAAAATTGAACTTTAAAATTTCAAAAAACAAAATTGAAAATTTCAAACTTTTGTACTATCAATTTTGTTTTTAGTATTTGTTGTCTTTCCTGTTTTGTGAATAGAACTTGTCCTGTAAAACAGCGTATGTTAAATAAAAATAAAATATCTAAATAAAAAACTTTAATTTCTTAGCTTACTACATTTTCAAGCACATATATTAATACGCATATAATAATTAAAGAAACAAAGTGTATTATTCTCTATGAACAATCACAATAAAGTAACGGACAAATCGGTCGAATATTTGAAAATGATCTTATCTTATGTGACATTAAGGTTCAATAAATCTGTATAATATATATCTAGTTTAAAATATGTAATTGTGTTGGCGTTTATTATAATTTAATATAAACTTGATTTAAATCCATTATAATTAAATATAAACTAAAATTCACTTGAACTTTTGATTTACACTTTATTGACTACATAGCATGATGCGTTTCGTCGTTACAAGCGACTTCTTCAGATGCTAACAGAATTCTGACTGATCAGTCAGTATTCTGTCAGTATCCTGTTAGCATCTGAAGAAGTCGTTTGTAACGATGGAACGCGTTATACTAACTTGTTAATAAAGTGTAAATCAAAAGTTCAAGAGTTTGAATTTTAATTTATGTTCAATATCTAGTTTGATTAGAATCAACGTAATGAAATTCAATAGTTCATATTTAATTATAATAAATTTTCAATTTGTTCAAGACCAAATTGAGATATTGTTTCCAAATTCTCGTCAGTTTAGAAAACCATCGAAATCAGGCATCATTGATAAGTTCACTGATAGTGGCATTTAGAGTGGTTGACTTGATTAATCAATTAGTTACGCAAAACTACCCTGGTCGCTTCGAGTAAATAATTGGATAAACGTTAATTGTCGCATTTCCATACCTAAGAACTAGACGTTCGAAGTCACGTGACCGCGTCGACTTGCCATTACCCGGCACACGACATTTCGATCTTATCTGCGCGATTTCCTCTTGAAAAGTGAAAAGCGAGCTGAATGAAGAGGCACCGCAACAGATCTATATAAAGATTAGGCGGCGTTGTATGAGCATAGCTGTGCTACCTACGCATTGTTTCAATGAAGTCTAGAGTAGGTATTCAGATAAAGACGATAGTATCTTGTTTTCAGTTAGGCACCTTTGTTTACTCGTGCTGCTATGATACGGCTTCTATGCTCGGTCGGAAAATGGTGCGTTATGATTTATTGAGCCAGTAGCGTGCACTTTGGGGCGGAGACGTCATGAACTTCGTAATGCTCGACATCTGTCTGTTATTCTTACTAGGAACAGGTGGAATGTAGGTTCAATTTGAAACAGTAGCTTGGATAACTCGAGAGGACGAAGAATGCGGGAGATATTTTATAAAACTAAGATTTTTTTCATCATTCATTGGAATTTACAAATCAACTTTGAATAAACAGAAGTACTGAGTGAATATTGTATATATTTTTGTATGACGAAGTTTTGAACATCAGTACTACATTATTGAAACGTCTTCAATTTAGGTCGTTGGTCAGTGGCCGTTTTGTAGAGTGAATCTAAGTCGAGTGGATTTTCAGTGAATTTTTCTATTATTTGAATAGTCTGTCTTGTAGACTTTTGATGATATGATCCACTTGCGTGGGGACATATCCATTGAGTGGGGAGTGTCTCCAAGTCAACAATAGAATTATTGTACAAAGGAGTTTTCTATAGATTTGCGAACTTTGAATCCTGTATTGAGTTTTTACCTGTACCTATTCATTCTATTTCATATAAGTGATTTAAACGTGAACGATATCTATATATGACTCAATTTGCTTAGTTAAAATGGCACTAAATTGTATATTGATTTAGAATTGCTTTCATTATCACAATATCGAAGACAAAACTCACGTATCAAACGGGTACATAATTTTTTTAGGGGTACTTCGGTGTTCAAAACTAAATACAATACTGACAAAATTACATGAAAATATCAGCAGAAACACAACAAGATTGTAGTGACTCACAAATCGATTCGAGTGGTCCTTGATCAATGAATTTCCATAATAATTTGGCGTTCTAAGAATTATGAGTTGGCAATGTTTTCATTACCAATGTCTTTGCCACTTTTTTTCATGAATGAATATTGCTGTCAAAAAGAACGGAGAAGAATATATATATATATATATATATATATATATATATATTATTATTATTATAACGTTTGTTCCCCATGAGGAGAGCAACTGAACTTGAATTCGCAATCATTAGGAATTTTGTTTCATCTTTTTTGCCTCCCCAAAAACGCTTCATCCTCTCTGAATGCTCTTTCTTCCGTTCATCTGTCCACTTTACTCCAGGTTGACGATTTGATTTTGCTCAAACTTCACATGTGCGATTTTATAGCGACATTCAGTGCGATCTTCGAGATTTTTTATATTGATCTGTTGTAGATCCTTTTGGACCTCTTTTAGCCACTCTGTTCCGCATTTACTATTCATAATTATATCGAGTAGTTTCTTCGGTATTCTGGACAGTTTCATTCTGTAGACATGTGCATAGAACTTTGCTCGTCGTTTTCTGATTTCTTCCGTTATCGTATTCGTCTTTTGATACAGTTCATTCTGAGGTCTTTTCATCCAAATACCGTTTCTATTGATTGGCCCGTAAATCTTTCTGAGAATTTTTCGTTCTTGTTTTTCTATTTTTTTAATTTTTAAATGGCCGCCAATAACCATTGTTTCAGCTGCGTAGATTGCTTCTGGAAGAATCGTTGTGTTATAATGCCTCAATTTGGCGCCTCTCGAAATGCACTTTTTGTTATAGTGAGCCCATGTTAGTTTGTAGGCCCTTTGGAGCTTGGTTATTCTCTGTTCATTAGCGATTCGGTTTAAACCTGAGGACTGTATAACTTCTCCGAGGTATTTAAAATTGCCTACTTGCAGAATTTCACCATGTTTTGTCATAAGAGAAGATTTATTTTTTGGTTTCCTTTCCATGTATTTGGTTTTATCATAAGAAATTTGTAACCCGGTTTTCTGCGCAATTTCATGTAGTTTTTCTACGGCGCGAATGGCTTCAGTTCTGTTGTCTATGATGATAGCAATATCGTCTGCAAAGGCGAGACATTTGATATTTATTCTATTTTCTTTTCATACTAATACTAATCATGCAATATGAGATGAAATATGAGCTCATACTAATCCGAAAAAATTAAAAAAGTAACTGAAAAATATATGATAGAATTGAATGAAATATTACAAGGAACTCAATCTGAATCAATTCGTTTTAGTCAATGTACCTTATTCACATAACTTCTATTAATAATTGCTATGGGGTCAAAGTGAATGTCACATTTATTAGCAATTGTATTGAATGTAGACTCCTAAGCCAAATGGGGTTTGTATTAGCGAGTTGGTCCTTGGAGTCTCGAGGTGGAATAATTCTAGGTGAGATAATTGTGCCTAGGAACACGAAATTTCAAAGCGGACAAGAGAGGAGGACAATCAATTCCGTAGTACAGTTATTTGTACAAAAATTTCAGTGATAAAGTTTCTCTGCTGCCCTAAAATATGATTAAACTGAATCGACTCAATAAATCGTCATAATAGACACCTCTTCGATTTGAAAAATTTAAATTTGCGAATTGAATAATTTTTCGCAAGTTGGCAACACAGATCGAATTATCTCTTCTCGTTCCGCAAAGTCGAAATTAAACCCATTTCCATCCACTCACTCGGCTATTTTACATGAAAAACAGACCTCGACTTAGGTGCTCTACCCACGTTTCCATGGCCTTGATTATGCCACTATGTCAGACTCCTACACAGTATCGCTGCTACCTGTCTCTTTGAATAGAACACAGGATGGCGTCTAGATCAACTTGCCGACAATCCTCCATGAATATTCATCTATGATATCACTGTCGCGCTTCTAGAAATCGCTGACTGTTTACTGCAAACGACTGTAATATTTCGGGAAGTAAATAATTATCACGACGAAATGTCAGTTATTCATACCTTAATCGTTTACGACGTTGTGTTTTATTGTTTACTAGGAATCGTAAGAAACTAAGCTAATTTTTACGATTTTATTCAATGAGGAACAGGATGTTGCGTTGAATCATTAGAAAAATACTTTATGAGTCTTTTGTTTAGTACTTAAAAAATATGAGGATATTTCACTCGAGTTCTTGTGAGATGAGTAAGTTCATCTTCTATGGTATTCACCTTCTCAGAATTATCAATTGTTATCATAACAGTGAACCACATTCTTGATATCGTTCAGTATAAACACACAATAAATTTTTTATTGGTACGTACTGGAAGTGTTGATTTTGAGCATGTCTTTACATTCTATTTAGGCATTGAAGCCTCTCTAATTGAAATCTTTCGACTATTCTTCGTCGAAATACGTTCTCATCTGCTTATCATCTTCATTGGTTTCTGTCGTCCTTAACTTCGTGCGTCCTGTGTTATTTTTCTTCATTTTGACCCGTCTTGGATGTTCTGTCACCATTTCTTTATTATAGGATTTACGAACTCCTTATGTCTTTCAAAAACTGATGAGAGTGTTCTTTTTTAACTTCTTGTTCTCTCTCATCCTTCTGATATGTTCGTTCTAACATCGTGGAAAATTTTTTCAGAGTTCAAAGTTCATAAGCCTCTGAAATTGGAATTGAACTTATTTTCCTCTCAAATATTCTCAATTCTTCTTTTTTAATATTGAGTATCCTCATTTTCATTTGTACGCAAACTGATGAAGTTGATTGATGATTCATTGCATGATCTCAATTTCATGAAAAAATAATTAGTTTAATTTCACAGAACTATAAAAATTTCTTAACAGTCGTTTCGGGGTTTTACGCCATTTTCAATAGGCGTGAACTAAACAGTTGTTCTCCAAACTATCATCTGTATATTTTACATTTCTACCTGTTGAGTTTGTTATAAGGTTTGTTAGGACTCAATAACAACGTATAAGGCGATGTACTAGGTTTTACTATTCTAATAACTCATTAGATGTTTCACACTCTATCTCCTCTATAATTGAATGGCTATTTTCAGATTTGTCTAACAGACCTTCAACATTGTTCGAGCGTAATTTTGTTTCAGTAATTTTGCTTCGATTTTGTTCCTCATTGAAATAAATAATGAATTTTGTTCGCTTCGATTTGAAAATTGCTCTTTGCCTTTTACAAGATTTAATTATTCTCGAGCTATTTCTAATTATAAGTTGATTTGAGTATTTTCGAAGCGATATACGACTGAATCTCAAGAATAAAGGGAAATGGAAAACGAATGACTACTCAGCTTTGTGTTGAGTCGAATTCCAACCACCGAAGCGTCATCATCTACGAAAAACTGAGAAAGTTAACTCAAAATGCGTGCAGCTTTCAGTCATTGACTGTCTTCAACTAAAATAAGTGGCGTCTCATATTGATTTAAGAGACGAAGTGGTGTATCAAGTTAACAATAGTTAAACGTAGTACACTGCCTTATACGTTGTTACCTCATTTGACCTCGTTGACCTTACAAACCTCATGGCAAATTTAACACCACCTATTATAGAAATGTAGAGAAAAAACTCATACAATTTCTGTTATAGAACGAGAAATCTGATCTCAACGAAAGTTTAGAAAATGAGTATTTTTGAGAATTCTTCAGCAAATAAATCAAGCCAACAATTCAAAGATTTCAATACAAATCTATTAATATCTTTTGAATGATGGGTTAGTAGAACGAAAGATATGCTGAGTGCTTTGAACAATTTTCTGGAACTAAGCCAATTTGAATCATATGATTTGAATCATTTAACGGTGTTCTACAGGGTGTTCTAGGAGGAGTTTAATTTTTATAAGTTCTCAGTTTCGCTTTTATAGTTTATAATTATTGATTGTATTTTATCTGAGACGATATTGAATGAAATTCACAATATTTATAGTAATAATAGAGTATAAGCGAATATATAAAAAGAAAAAATTAAATTGAAATAAATTGAAATAGTATTGGACAATAACCAGATGTTACAAACTAAAAATAAAATACTGTCTATTACAAAGTTACATATGGTCAGCAGAAGTCGACCATATAGCAACGAAATATTTTCGATGAATATAATAATAAAATTAAAATCGATTGCAATAGTAATATATAGTAAACAAAAGAAACAAACTAAAATTAAAATATTATTTATAACTAAGTCATATGTAGACAATAGAAATTCAGGAAAATATCACGACATTCCAATGCGCTGTTCTGAGTGACACATCAAAATCACTGATTGCCGGTCAAAATAGATCAAATCGACCGCATCACCCATCATAAAGATTACATATACAGTTGATAGGAGAACGTGACATAACATTCGATCTGTTGTAAGTGACATAAAATATATCATTCCGCCTCAGTCCAGGCCTTGGTAATCGAATATTTATTTTGCTGAGAAAAAATGGTGAGCCAATCGAATTGTGCAAAATTTTGAAGAGAAACGTTAGGCCGAACCGTTCACGCCTCAACTTCAATAACTCAGTTCCCAAACTATCGGTTAGGATGGATTGGTCGAAGCTTCTCGAATGATATTGCCCATAACATCTGAAGTACATATACTCCGAACATTTTCTCTGAACTGCCTCCAAGTCGACAATAAAATTATTGTACAAAGGAGAACAAATTATAGACGCATATTCCAGTTAACTGCGAATCAAGGAGTAGTACAGCGTTTTCATTGTGCCAAGATTAACAAAGCTGCCCCAATTTCTGATCAAGAAACTCAGTATCCTGGAAGCAGAAGCCATGATACAAGTTATATGTTCAGAGAAGGACAGCTTATAGTCGATAAGTACCCCCAGATCCTTAAACTCAATACATCTATCTAGAATTTGTCCTTCCAATATATAACTATGGTGTATTGGAGTCAATTTATGCTTATCATATGTTCGTTATTGACTTTTTACACACCAGTCTTTCTTCTAACGTCCAACATGTCACCGTATCGTATCGACAGTCCAGTTATTTCTACATCTTCCACGCTAATTACACAAGTCGTTTGGGAACTTACCACTACACAACTCGTAGAGCTACCGCAAAAAATGAATAAATTATAACCCGAACAGTGCACCTTCCAGCGACTTATTACGTTTATTACATGTGAACCTCGGACATGAGCTGTTTCTGATTACGATTGAAATCTTCAATTAATCTAATGAAGCAATCCGATGCTATATGTGCGTATGTCTATTCGTCCGATTCCATCTGCATATTTCGCAATGAGAAAATGCGTAATTAGCCGGCTGATATTCTGTGTATGTAACAGTCTATGCGTAATTACGGAGAAATATGCACACCGCGAAAACTGATCGAAGCATCCCTCCAACCGATTTAACGACCGTGTGAATCTAACCTATTTTCGTGGTCATTCATCAAGATAATTCAACGTTTCGGAATATTCTCACATCAGGCTGCGACAAGTTTAAGAAAATCACATTAGTAGAAATCTAATGGTACATTTATACCTTATAGAGATCGACGTAATTGCCAGTTGGCAGTTCTCTGAATCTCCTTTTCCTCTTTTGATAAGCGTCTGGTACCGCCGTGTTTTCCTCGGTAATACGTCATTCGCCAGAAAATTGACTCGATAACTAGAGCAAAAACGTTCAGGAAATGTCGAGATCGAGATGGCTTTTATCGTTTTTGTACGCATGAATTCACTGGATAAATTAATTTAGAGTTGGTCAATGAGTACGAACGAGTTTAATGAAAATGTGGAAAGCATCTGGTTTACAATCGTTTAACCGCCGCGTCTTGTAATTGAGTAATTTGTAATTGAATTTGATGTCTTCGATAGTCGGTTGTAGGATGGAGGTTTCGTTGATTATTATCTGTAATGATACGGTAGGAGTACTTGAACGTATCGAAGCTGTTCTGAAATTAACCCAAGATTTCGATATGTCGTCAATTATGCAGCAAATTGTTAAAATCTTTCCTAAAAGGAACGATTCAACAACTTGAAGGATAGTAATTATGAAATGTTATAAAATGTTATGACACCAAACATGATTGTTAGTATGTTTAAAGCCACTACTTGATGTTAGGCAATCTACATCTTTACTAATAATAATAATAATAATAAGTTCTTTATTCTCAAAAAGTATAATACCCAATTACAGAAAATAATAACATGATGTTGAGTAATAACTAAATAATTAAAGTGATATAACAAAAAGCTCAAACTAATCGTAAAAAACTAAAATGAAAATTAATAACTAGATAATTAATGAAATACTACAAAGATCTCAATCACATAACTCCTAATAGTAACTTCTATGGAGTCAAAGTGAATGTCACAATTATTGGCAACTCTATTGAATGAAGACTCCATAAACTAAATGAGGGATTGTATTAGGGAGTTGGCCCTCGGAGTCTCTTGGTGGAGAACAGGACAATAAATACTATTGTGCAGTCATTTGTACAAAAATATGAGTGATTAAGTTTCTTTCCTGCTCTGCAATGAGATTGAACCAAATCGACTCAATAAATCGTTATGATTGACTCCTCTCTGTAGATAATTTTTATCCTCCCTTCAAACTGAGAATTTCAAGAACCTTCTCTGAATGACCTCCAGATGGCAAGTTTAAATAGGATGTCAGATCGTGCTGCCATACTCCAACTTGCTACGGATTAGGGTATTTAATAGTCCTATGAATGTTAAAGAATTATTAAAAGATTTGCCATTGCTTATGACGAATCCATATATTTTTGAGGCAGATGAAATTAGTTGGATGATGTAAGGAACGAAGGAAAGTTTCTGATAGAAGACTACACCAAGATCTTTTACCTTATCAGAACAAGAAAGAACCTGACCACCGACGCTATATTCACATCCCACTAATATTATAAAGAGGTGAAGTTTGTGATTTTGTGGCGTAGTAGGGGTTAATCTCTGGATCTGGTGAACTGATTTTGATTCTTCTACCAATAGAAAGCCACGTCATTTGTGAGTGACATAGCCTTTTATTTCAGTAGAAAAAATTCTTATTCGTATTATTATTCTTATTCTTATTTAAACTTCAGTAATATGAACGAATATATGGAAAACTTGCCATAAAATGTCTTTCACTGCAGAAACTATTAATGTTGATAAGTCAGTATATTTATTAAGTAGAGCTAATAAACTTTACAGAAGAGAAATTATATATACAAGGACCAAAGAACATATTTCAGCCTTTGATATTATTTTCTACAAAAAGATACAATAATTTTTTGAAATCATTATGCTTATCACATAATTTTAGTTGCGGATTTAGACCATGAAACAAATTCATACCTTTTGCACATAAATTATTTGAGCATTTAGATGTACTGCACTTATCAATATAGAAATCATTTTGTTCCCTAGACTTTGTTTGGTAACAATGTACATCTTCAGCGTATTTTACACGGTCAACGATATAATTAGGGACCTTGCCATATTTTATTTCATAAACGAAGTCTAGAGTATTATATGCTATATATTATATGCTGCCTAATATTTAAACAACTTAGTGTTTCTAACAAGAGTGATACAGGTGTGTACCTGTTGCACTTCACTATAATCATAAATGCTCTATTTTGGAGCTTCTGCAACTTTTGAATATCATTTTGGGCAAGGTGTATAATACAGTTGAACAAACGTTTATATGTGGTAATATTATCGACTTATACAATGAAGACTTTGTAAAGACACTAACATAATTTTTTTTTCTAGCTGAAAAATTTACATATCTTAAAAATTTTACTCATGACATATCTAAAAGGATTTTTAAAACTCAAATTTTCATCGATAACAACACCTAAACACTTAATCTTACTAACTTGTTCCAATGGTACATTATTAACACTGATTTGTATATCACTCTCTAATCCAGATAATTTTGCTTCATTACCCACAATAATAAATTTGGATTTAGCAGTATTTAATGAAAGACTGTTATCACGCAACCATGAATGCAAACTATCAAGGTAGAACAAAAAAATGTTCTGGATTTTTAAAAAATATAATAAATATCTATACGAAATTCCGGGTTACCATACGAGTATGTCAACCATTGTAGTTATGTCGTTATGTTATACTACTTTTTTGATAGAAAAGTTAACAAAAACCTCAGCATACCTAAAATAGATCACGTAATTCACAGCTTCTAGGTGAAATATTTTCAATTATAGAAATTGCAAAAAATGAGTTGATCAATTTTTCACATAAAATATAAATGTGAGTTGTATATAATAAATTTCCAGTTAATGATATTTCAATAATCTTGATTTGTATGGTAAGATAGTGTTGTTTACATTTAACATTCAAGGTACTGATTCCATAACCTTTCAGACAAAAAATCTAAATGGTAATGTCTATATCTAAGAAGCGATAAAAAACAAAATGTATTTTCCCCATAAGACTATATTCTTTTTTTGTCTCAAGAATCAAAATTTCTCGAGAATACAGACGTTTTGTTTCGAAAAAAATGGAATTTGTACAAATAAGAAGGAGATGAATGCAAGAATGATTGCAATATACGAACTTTCACACATTGTTATAGTTATAATACTTGTTGGGAAATATTATATGAAACAATATGGTCTTAAATTGAATATTTCAACAAATTTTCAAGTGCTCTGAGAAGTTGAGTTTTTACCGTTATTGGGATGTAGTTTGGTGTTTTCTGTTTCTTTACTTGCTTCGAGTATTGAGTGACTTCAATTCTACAACAAGAAAGAAACTTTGAAGAGAAATATCATCACACTCTCAGTTTATATGTCTCTAGCCCACATATTGTTTAAAATGAGTTCTTTTATTATTCATTGCAATATTTATTTTTGCATATTCAGTATGCTGAAGATTTGTCACTCGCAAACAACTAATAATATAGCTTTGATATCAAATTTTCATCGAATTCCACACGACTAACAATTCTAACAAGTCCTTTGCATTCGATATATATTTCTTATATTTCATAAAGGTGACTGAATGTTCACTGATTAATTAATTCAATAAAAAACACTTGGCTAGGTTTCACTAAATGTATAATAAATAAATAGTTGACAATTGTTTCGGGGTGTTACCCCATTTTCAAAAGCTATATTGGTCTAACTTTTGTCAAATATTTATTCATTATAAATTTTGTGAAACCTAGCCAAGTGTTTTTATTTGATATATTAATCAGCGAACACTCAGTCAACTTTATGAAATATAAAAAAAGCTAAAATTAATTTATATCGTAACATTTTCTATAATCTGAAAATGGCTTTCGTAAAAAATATTTTGTTGATTTTCTTAAAATTTTTATGCTTTTTCCGCTACAAAATGAAGAAATCCTCAAATTTCAACTAATTTAAACGTGTTTCTTCGTCCAAATTAGCTGGCAATATTGCTCTCACTCAACGGAAAGAAAACAAATCGTATCTAGCCAAGACGTGCTCGTTGGTATGCAGATTTGTATTTTCTTTGTCATCGGTGTTTCTTCGAGGGGTCATTTGAAGATGACACGAAGCACTTACGGTTGCCGACGGTTCGTGACTCTTTGAACATACCGAGAGGTCACACTCTAACGAGCCACTGTGACATTTGAAATTTGCGTACGTGTTTTTCGTGAATCAGAATGCGTAAGAATGAAAATGAGGAAGGATTCTGTCACTGAATGAGAAAAAGTTCGAAAAATGTTTACGTTTAGATTTTTGTGTTTACATGAGTGTCTGGATGCAAGTAAACACCAACAAGATAAACCTAACAAGCAGACCCGACAGAATAATAACGAAAATATGATAATTTAAAAATAATCGTTATGGCAATAAATCAGAATAATTTGAGAAAGAGAAGAAAACTGAAAAGATTCATCATTTCATACTCAAACTGTTAACAACATGATTGTAAAAAACAACATTTTGAAGTGAATTACTAGATATTTTGTCTTGAATTATTAGATATCAATATATAAATACTAGATGGAAAAACTTTGAAAGCTTTTCAAGAAAATTGCACAAAAAGTGCACATATTAAATGAGAAAACCAATAACATTCAAAATTTGAATATAAAAATGCGTGACGATTTTTTTCATATAAAATACATCAGAAATACAATGAATCATTGAAATTGAACATTTTAATCGAATATAAACTTTAATTCAAACACTTGAACTTATGATTTACAATTTCTTGACTACATAGCATGACACGTTTCGTCGTTACAAACGACTTCTTCAGATGCTTACAGAATAATCAGTAAAGTGTAAATAATAAGTTCCAGTGTTTGAATTTAAGTTTATATTCAATTATAATGGATTTACATCAAGTAAACGTGAACACTAATAAATATTGAACACTTTACACAATACTGTTCGAATAACACAATGTGTCTAATAATGAAAATATTTACATTGAAATAGCTATTACAAATTTCATATAAACATTTACGTTCAGAATATATTATTAACAATTATTCGTTTAAAATGAATTTAGCTAATTTACGATTGAATACTTCAAGGTCACTAATTTTGAATGATTTTTAATTAAAAATTGAAGAAACCTGACTCAATGTAAGTCGTCATATGTTGACCAGACCGGAAGATGTTTTGAAACTGGGTTGAAGGAACACTTAAAAAACGGACAATTTGCTTTTCGGGAACATGTAGCGTCGACAGGACATAAGATCTCACCCTGTTTTAAACCAAATATTTTCTATTACTGTGAAAAAGTTATGAAAATAAACTACCTTGAAGCCATGGAAATAGATAATCTCCAAAAATCCGATAATTACAATCTTCTCAATGACCAGTTAGACCTAAACCACTCCTCACTGTTAAATCTCTGATAGTTTGGATATCCCCACCTCTATGTTCCTCTATGTTCTATGGATAACGAACATAGAACGAAGTTGATATTGATGTTCTATATTCTACCACCTCCAGGGACCGAACCACAGAACATACCAAATTTAGGGTGTATTCTGTGGAACCGAACTGATCTGCAAATATTTCAAAGGTTGTCTTTGTAATATGTATTCATTCTTGATAATGCTTTAAAAGGCGAAACTAGCCGAATAAAGAATTGTTCAGTCAGTGATTTTTAGACAAGTAGGTATTTCCTTTTACCTCTCATTTCTTATATGTCGTTAGATTTTTCTCAAATTCTTATCAGAAAGTTGATTTTCTTAGAAATTTTAGACGATATGCTTTCGACGTGTTCATCTAACATACTTATCTAACATAACGCCTAAATATTTACCAACTTCCAAGGTTTCAATATTCTGGTTTTCAATTTTAATAGCTATAATTTCGTTACTATTTATCTTCAGAATTTTACTTGTAACCAAATTGCTGCCAAGTCTCTATATCGTATAGAGAATTTTTCACATGAAAAACAATATCATAAATGTATAAGGAGAATAGCAGTGGACCTAAGACCGTTCCCTGACTAGTAAATACACTCAAATTACACCCACATAATACTGAATTTTTAGAATAATTTTTGTCTATAGGCTTCAATGATTGATTACATTCTCTTTGGTCTTATGGAAATGTAGATAGAAAAAAAGGATTAATAACTTAAATAAAACTTAGTAGTTTTTTCGATTTTCACTATAATTAATTCAAAAACATGACTATATCGTTTCGCCAATACAGTGGATTCATCAGATGTTGATGATAAACTGATATATTTTCATCAAGTATCGGACCAATCGATTAATGAAAAAAGGATTGCAACTTTGGGACTGTTTTCAATCAAATACTTACTTATCAGTTGTACAATTGTTCAAATTATTCGATAGAACAATTTGCTGAAAAATATAAAGAAAATCATTTGAACGAAGGAATATATAAAGACACAATCTATAACGACAAAAAACACTGAAAAATTTAACTTGAGAACTATGTTTGAATTTCGACCAAGGGCCACCTTAATTAGAAATTTTCAAAATTTTCTATCGCCTCAAAGTTTTGGTAACAATGATTCAATTCGATAAAAATTTCCTAGATATAAAAATCCAGAACAACTTAGTCAATTGCAGGAAGTATCAAATAGATCAAATTAATAATTTGATTATTCAAGGACGTTGTTGAAAATTCCAAAAATATTTTATATATTGTCCACTACAATATTTGTAAAACTAATTTGTTTCATAAATTTAATGGACGATGAATCAACTCTGTGATAGTTCATATTCAAATGAGAGGTAATAATAAATACGTGTCTAAAAATCACTGACTGAACAATTCTTTATTCGACTAGTTTCGCCTTTTACGGCATTATCAATAATGTAATTTTTTTCAGATGGTTTTCATCCAACTGATGAAGGTTTTTTAATACCGAAACAATATTGTAGTGGACAATATATAAAATATTCTTGAAAATTTCATAAATGTGTTTGAATAATCACTAAGTTGACATGGAATTACAACACGTAACTTCTTCAATCAAATAGATCAATTTATTGATAAATGGATTAAATTTTGACTGCAATTATTTGAGAGACTGTTAAATAAGTTTTCAAACCATAAGGTTAAGAGAAACTCAGATTGCAAAATCGATCTCTATTTCCATTCGATCGACACAACACCAATGAATATCGAAGACCTCTCGCAAATATTACGACTCATTTTTATTTATCGATCGATGAATCATTCTTGTTTACATAATTCCATTGCGAATTACAAGAACCGATTCACCATTTGCGCCTTAATCTTCGTCTTGCAGCGATGAGTCATCAGTGAACTTTGACCTGAAAGTGGCGGCGCCAGTTCTGATACTACTTAGGTGTAAGTGTAGCCTCGTTAATTCCGATGGTGCACATCTAGCTGTGAATTATGGATACACATTGCTTACATAACCAGAAGTCCATAACAGTACGGGATGTTTTATTGGCAACGGTTTAAGTGTTATCAATAATATAGCTTGTGAAATACGCATTTTGAAAGAGGAGTGTATCAACTTGCGATCAATAATCTCATTTAACCTTCGTGGAAGCCTAACTAAAATAGAGTAATGAGTGACGAACTCTAATTTGTGAAAGATGTAATTTAGAGTTCCAATATCAACTTCAAATATTTCGGGGTTGTGGTGACCTCCGAAGAAACTTCAGTTTGTTTTTAATGATAAAAATAATACATTTATTCCCAACATATATATATCAAATTAGAGGGAAGAAATAACAAATTGTACACGAATGAAAAACCAGGAAAGAGCGAATATAAGCGAATATTTACAACGAAAATATAATTAAAATTAATTGAAATAGTGATGAACAATAACTAAATGAAACAAATTGAAAATAAAATATTATTTATTACAAAGTCACACGCTGTCAAATTAATGGAATGTAGTTGATGAATTCAATTGAAATAAGTTTAAAATCATTTCATATTCGAACCGAACAGCATTTCTGTATACAAAATGCAACATTTCTATATACAAAATAATCCAAAATCAACAACAAAACAATCAGCAACAACAGAAAATGTATCGAGCACAATAATCGAAATATGGCTGTACAATAGCCTGATGTACAGTTATTCAGGACGTTACAGACAAATTAATAGATATGATAAAATATATTTTTTCCGCTATTTCCTCACATATATATTCGAAATGAGCATTAAAATTCAAATGAGAGTCTATATAAAAACCCAAATATTTTGCAGAAGTTATCAAATCCAGTTTGTCATCACGCTTTTTCAAGTTTATATCATTCACGTTCAATTGGCCATATTTGTACTTTGAAGTTATCATTGCATTTGTTTTTTATGCATTTTTTCATATGCATTCTAAAAGCAGAAGCTGTGATATAAATTATGTGTTCAGAGAAGGATTTTAGTCTAAAATAACCCCTAACATCAAGCAAAAGAAAAAAAAACTCTAATAACCATATATTTTAATGTAACGGTTTGCAAAAACAAATTTTTGGGGAAGCAATCTTTAAATATACACAGCCATGGCGGGTCGAAGGGTCCAAGTTCTCGATTAAGAGGATTATAATAGACAATGTTGGGCATTGCTTTCCTGGGGTACTGTCATCGGCACCTAAGCTGGTTTCAAAATCGTGGTACTATCCTCTAAAAACCGTCCATTCGGTAACAGCTCAATTTTTTGATGCCTTTGATGAATTTTCCACGCAAATAACATAACTACCTTCCATTTTAAAAGTTTCGCCAGCATAGATTGAGGAAATTAACAGAATTACAAACTGTTTAAATGAAGATCCTCAGAAGAATCACATATATCTAGGAGACAGACATAAGACATCTGAAGAGAGTGTAATCTGAAGTCTTCAAAGAGGAGAACCATAAGATGAATTCGATAGAAGAATTGATCTCAATTAGAGCTCACTATTGCTGTAAATTTTGAAAAATTGGAGATATATAAACATTACGTACGGAATGAGTCTTTGAAAGATAAATTTACGAGTTCAATTTTCCTCTTCTTCTTTCGGATATTAGGATAATATTTCAAGGTTTTTCAGCACCAAATACGAAAATGTCAGCAATCAAATCTGAGTGCTCTTTTGAATGAAATGAAACGTACTGAAGGGTAATAGATGAACCTATGTATTAATATAATGCAAATTATGTCAGATTCACTTTGAAAAACTGATTCAAATTATAAATGGTGAAACTATGGTTCATTTCTGTGATACAAAGTTCCCAATGTTTTCTGTTATTATTCAACGACGGCGCCACTCTACTCACACACCCCCTTCGGTTCTATTTAGACACCTACACTTTTTGATATTGACAATTATTCATACATATTTAAAACCTCAGATTGAGTAGTCGGATATTTAATAGAATTTTCCGAATATATAGTTGCTATGATTGTTAAATCGTCGTTATATCTCGAAATTTTTTACATTCGTATTCAATAGGAACTTCTTCAGTAACATATTCAAATTTTGGTGAGCATTAAAAGAGAACTGAGAATTATATAGCATTTCTATAACTTAATTATGTCTTAGGTAGCATTGCCATACCTAAAACGACATAAAACTCATCGTAAAACTTAGCCAAACATTAACTCTAATAACTAAACACCTTTAGTAATATCGTTAATAAACAAAAGATGTGTTAGTTGGACTTATTTATAACGACATTCATTCTAAAACTTTAATTGAATTGATTCAAAGGTCGAAAAGAAGATATTTTACGGCTATTAAATTAAATTGAGCCGCCAAAATAAAACCATTATCATAATTAAATTATGTATTCTCTCGTAATCATATTATTTTGTTTCGGTGAAGATGAAGTTGTCAGTTTGGAAATGAAATAATTCAAGAGTTAATTAAATCTCTGAAGATTAAGTAGTCGAAATTACGTCATAATTCTGATATGAAATATTCGATTCATTCTTTTTATTTTGAAATAAACTATGTAGAATATTAATGTATGTTTTTTGCTTCTATATACTTTGAATTCATAGAATAATAATGTTCTTATTTGATTGAATAATAAGGTTCGAAATATCGGAATAATTCAAATAAAACTCTCGAAGAACTGTCTGCACAAATGTTGACAACGAAACCACAAACTAACAATTTTTGATAGTGACTATTCAGTACATTTCGAAGAACATCGACCTCATTTGCAATACCATACGGCGCTGTTTCATTCTATATTGGGAATCATCAGTGGCATACATCGAAATAATCGAAATTTGATAGTTTTTTCAAACGATTTACACTTTGAATCGATATAATGGTAACAATAGCAGAGGTTTTAAGACAGAAGATTTCACAATTTTTTCAATTCGATTCGAAAGTTCGCAAAATTAATATAAAGACAAATTCTATCTCAGTAAAACATAACAAATTATAGTTCTGTCAAAATTGAGGCGCTATATCAACTATAATTCACTTTTCGAATAATATCATATACTGCTTCGACTTCTAGTGATATCTAACACTTATGTGTATAAGTTTGACATTGTTATATAGCGTCACGTTTGCATTAACCACCACTTTCTAAGCCTCTTGAGGTAATGAAACGTATACTTTTCATTTTTGAATGGGTTCAGTAGCTACGATTGATTGGAAAGATAAGTCACATGATTGGGGGAGGCCTACGTCGACAGACAACCTGACCAAAGTGGTTGCTAACAAATATATGTATATAAATTGATTACAATGCTATATAAATAGATTCAAGAATACTTATGTTTGTTGAGAATAGCGTGTAAGTTTTAAAGGTCAGTGAATAAACGCTTCTATTATGATAAATATTCATATTATTATTATATACTTTTCATTTTGTCGTCTTTCTTGTGTGTGTTGATTGCTACGATACACTGCGCTCTTTCTACACACGATGTTTTGAGAGAACTACTTTTTTGATCGATTATTTACTCTGAAGTTTGAAATTTCAGATTATAGATTATTTCAATGAAAGTAAATTTGGAACGTCTTAGACAATATTCATTAGTATTCAGAAATTTGTTATTTTCGAAGAAATGTCCTAATTTTAACAAAACTATAATAATAATGATAAGTTCTTCATTCTCAACAGACATGATACCCAATTACGGAGAAAAATAACATAATGTTGAAAAATAACTAAATAAATGAAATAAAACAAATAAAACGAAGAGGCCAATTTAATCTAAAACAAAACTAAAAAAGTAAATTATAACTAAAAAATAGAATTAAATGAAATATTACAAAAAACTCAATCTAAATCAAATCATTTTGGGCAATTTCCTTTGTTCACATAGCTCCTAATTGTAACTGCTATACTACCAAAGGGAATGTCCGATTCATTAGCAATAGTATTGAATATAGACTCCATAAACCAAATGGGGGATTGTATTAGCGAGTTGGTCCTTGGAATATCCAGGTGCAATAATTCTGTTGTACGAGAATTTTGCCTAAGAACACGAATTCTCAAGGCGGGCAGGAGGATATTCAATAATGTGGGAATACAATAGGACAATCAATACTGTGGTGCAGTAACTTGTACAATTTGAGTGATAAAGTTTCTCTCCTGCTCTGCAATGAGATTAAACTAAATCGACTCAATAATTCGTTATGATTGACTCCTCTCTGTGGATAAACTATATTCTCCCTCCAAACTAAGAATTGCAAGCACCTTCTCTGAATGGCCTCAAGAGATGATGGCAAGTATAGATAGGATGCCAGATCATGCTGCCATACTCCAACTTGCTCCAGATTAGGACATTAAATAGTCGTATGGATGTTGAGGAATTATAGAAATATTTTCCATTGCGTATAACGATTCCAAAATACAATTAAACTGCTAAAGCAGATAGGTTGACAGCCAAAGTTGAGTCAAATTTCTTTTCATTGGTTTAGAATTTCAACTCCCTTGAAAGTAATATAAACTTAGTTGGAATATTAGATACTTAGGTTATCAAAATTCTCTTCTTATTATTCCTGTTCATTCGAATGTACAGGAATGTGACTGTACCATCGATATCATCACCGTGCCATTCAAGAAACATTATCCGACTGCATATCGTATGATAAACCATGTAATCGTAAATTTTACAATATGATTACTATGTATTCATAGCCTCGATCGTTATTGTTCGAGCTCACCTAACAAAGAAGTTATTTTCGTTCTGTTGGGCTCCGCGACTGGCAATAAATAAAGACATATTCAAAATAAATCCGAGGCCTATAAATATTACGGTTGTAGATGTTAAGTACCGAACAATATAGGTGGAGAACAAGAGGATAGAAAATTAAGGCCCCATAAAAATTCCGACATCGGTCCGACTTGCTTGTGAATTAAACAAAACAGAGAAATGAGCACGGTAATAATCATTAAGAGGGCAGAGCGAAAGCTCGTGCTGCCTTTTGCTCGGAGCATGCCAGCGGAGTATGTGGACACCTGCGGAATCTACCGTGGCGCGTACCGGAAACGGTCTTATACGGATTATACCGTGGGTTGATGAATTGGGTCAAGGATGAGCTAATCCCGAACTAAACAAAGAATAAGACTTTTGAATTGTGATTTTTCGAATTTTTGTAATTTCATCGATATATTCCGAAAGAACTACTGATTAGTTCAAACGTATCGCTATCGTTATTTTATTTATTTTCATCAGGCAGTTGTATTCTCTTGGAAATTGAATATTTCGGGATTTTAAACTAGTGCCAATGGTCAAAATTTCTTTTCCATGAGTCGATCATTAACTTTGTCGAAATTGCGAAGAAAATGAAGATCAGTGATTGACAAGTGTAAAAAAAAAAGAAATTGGAGATTTGACTCTCTAGATCTTCTGAGTATGATAGGAAAATTATTCAAGTTTATTTTCCCACTGCTTCTGTTCGTTCTGCTTCGAATTCTATATAATTAAGAAGAATGATTCTATCTCTGTTATAAATATATCGAGTAAGCGAAACTTCAGATAAATTGAGCAATTTTGATACAATTAGAATTACTTATAATGATAAAATCATGAATTCTACAACATAAAGCTACAGAGTGCAAAACTCTTAGACGGGAGACATATTAATGGGATCGCTATGTCGACAAAGAAGAAAAGTATCAGGAATATTGTTTCCCGGAAAGCAAACTCCTGGATATCCAAGAGCATGTGATTCCAAGACTGATTACCTGAAATTATTTCTTCTCAGTCCTTCAATTTTGTCAGAATGGTCGTGGTCGTGTTTCGGTCTTGTGCCACTGCGTCCCACGCAATACGGCGCCACACTGCTCTATGTTTAGCAGCTCTAGAGTTTTCACTAATGCTGGAATATCAGATCTGTCCACCTTGTTGGAGAACGCCCACGCGATCTTTTGCCCTCGTCTTTCCCTTGGACCTCCAATCGTTCGATTGAGTCTTCGTCTCGGGTTATATGTCCAAAGAATTTAAGGATTCGCAGCTTCACAGTCGACTGATGTTTAGCTCCTTCAGAATCGAGACGTTGGTTCGATGTGCAGTCCACGGGATTCTGAGCAAGCGTCTCCAGCACCACATTTCTAACGCATCAATTTTGCGACGATCTTGCATCCTCAATGTCCATGTCTCAGCTTCGTACAAGAAGATTGGGAAGAACTGAAGATTATCTGAAATACATAGTTAAAAACCAACAAAGAGGAACGACAGATGTGATATGGATGCCAAACACCAGAGACAATCCAGGACATAACAGGGTGATGCCAAATATTTGCACCTACGGAATACAGGGAGAGATATGACGCCCTTGCAAAGAGTGTAGAACTAGCATTAAAGTTTCGTCTGCTGCAGAAGGAAAAGGTGACTTATTACAATTAACTTTCAGAGTAAATTTTGGAAAGTAATAAGTTTAGACTCTACTGGGAACCACACTACCTGTACTGACTGAACAGTTTCTCACAATAGGCCAGATCTTGTAATGATTCAAAAAAGTCAAGGACGCTGCTTTCATGGAGGTAGCTGTTCCAGAAGCAAACAACCTACCTAAGAGGAATGCCGATAAAATCTCTAAAAACAGATAACTTGAAGTGCAAATGAAGAGACATTTACACATTAACGTAGGTAAGACTGTTCCACTCAACTTAGGGTCCACTGATATAATCCCAAAAAATCTCCGTCAAACATCAGAAAAGTTGGATTTTTCGAACATCTTTATATAGAATTACAGAAGTCGATGCAATTGGCTACATCGAGGAGGGTGAGGAGGTTTTTGAGGTCAACGCTACGAAGGCTTCTGCCATGAAGATGGTAGCCGTGGGGACCACCACCACGAGCTTGATGATTTGGAAAGAGCTCCAACAGACCTTAATCCCCCTGATATATAATGTATAGGATGGGTGAGAATTAACCTGTGAGGAAGTGTGAAAACTTTAAGGCTTGAAATTGGGTATGACAATAATACGGAGCTTCTTTCGAATACACAAAAAACTCATGGAATCACTGAGAGAATATTTAACGGAATTTTTTCCTGTAAGTGATGCGTTAATGACTATAAAATAAAATTTTGCTCAACATTCTAACTACAACAATTATAAAAATAAAATAAATTTAATCAGAAATTTCATCCACAAAGTCCATAAAACTAAAAGGAATTAGACTCAGCATTCCATTTACTGAGGTTGTAGAAATAAAATACATTTAACTAGATATGTCATCTACAGATACTATGAAAAAAAAAGAATCCGTCACTTAATATTCATTCCATATAGTCTATAAAAATCAAATGAAATTACACAAAATGAAGTCGATAAATTAAAATTAACACACTCGGCTCAAGTTTCAATAAATACTCATTCACTAAATAATGTTACAAAAGTGTAAAAGTTAGTAAAAACATTATCAAATTCTTTATATTATGAAAGTTTCGATATTCTTCGTCTAACAGCCATTCTACAATCATATTCTCATAATACAGTTGGTTCTTCTTCGAAACTTCAAAGTTACTGCATCTATGGCAAATTCTGATAAAGCAGTTCCAGCAAAATAAACTGAAAGCCTTCACCTTCCTTCAACTTCTTCATTTCGTCTGGTCGTATCTCAACCAGTAGCACTTCAGCCTACGTAGAAATTCTACGATCGCCTCTTAACCTAAACTTTCAGATCGAAAATACTCAGGATGGTATCGATACAATCTAATAAGCTTCGACGGCAGACATATCGAATCTTCGGATTAGTCTTTATAAAACGATAAAATACCACACCCGTACGATAACATCTGATTTTGATTTTATAACGTTCGATTCAGACGTCGATATCTCTCGAGTATCTTATTGAGGTGACATTCCGAAAATAACCAGGAGCTAAATGCACTCTTTCTAAATCCAAACGTATAGAAACGGGGAATTATTGAGATATGATCTCGAATCTCGATAACACCAAGAACTGAATGGGTAAACACGTGCCGATCCTTCTATTAATCGAACAATCTCAACTGGTTTCTGGAACTTTGACTTCGTACTTTGATTGGTAATACCAAATATACCAGAACTTATAACATCCATCTATAAACAAACTTAAACATATAATAAAATGAACAACCATACATTATATGATCAAGAACACTACGCAAAATTCCACTAAAATTTCTAATTTTAATTGAAATTCATAATGAAACAATATTTAGAATTTTTCATACCTTTAATAGAAATTAGGATGACGACGTTTCAAAGTACTACTTCTTTATCAAATGCGGAATTAATACTGAATATTACTTCGAAACGCCGTCATGCGTATTTGTATTAAAATTATGAGAAAATTCTAAATATTGTTTTATTATGGATATTAATATTCTCCAAGTATCGGCCTCATCAATCATCAATGTGATTGAAATTATTTGCAAAGGTCCGAAGAAATAATAATAATAATAATTAGTAATTATTATTATTATTAACAGGTAGAAGTGAATTGATCCCTTCTACCTGTTATCTACCTGTTTTCTCTGTATTTATAATTTAAGTTTAGCTATTGTATGTATTCGAGAAATGTCATTATTCTGCACTTTGAATTTGAAAAACATGAATCTC
Source organism: Henosepilachna vigintioctopunctata (assembly GCA_030704895.1). Taxonomy (NCBI): domain Eukaryota; kingdom Metazoa; phylum Arthropoda; class Insecta; order Coleoptera; family Coccinellidae; genus Henosepilachna; species Henosepilachna vigintioctopunctata. The sequence goes on from JARQZJ010000034.1 coordinate 1,759,902, forward strand.
ATCGAAACGTGCGTCATGCAGTATTCTTTTTAATATATGTGTAAATCTTTGTTTAACAATTGTTTTATTATAATAATCAGTGTTGAGACCATAAAATTACCCAGTTGCAGGAAAAATTCGAAAACGTATATATACAGTATTAACACCAAATGATATAATGCAAACGTTTAAAGTATTATTACCAATAAAAGAAGTAATCATAATGAATAATAGAGAATGAAAATATAGCTATACTTCAAAATTCACTATACATGAAAAGATTTCAAGTAAACCAGACTTTGAAAGCAAATGAGTCACTATTGATATCGCATTTGTCGGACACATCCTCGAAAATCGAACACATATATCTAATGGATGATTATACGAGGGAATTAGTTTTCGGAGTACCCAATGAAAAAAATTAATTCGAACGTGAACATTATCTAAGAACATGAAAATCAATAGAGCCAATAAGGGGACAGTCTAAATATCCATGACAACAAGTCCCTGCCAACTTCGAGCAATTCAGCTCCAAACCTGTTTAACAGATCAGTTTGGCTTGAATGAAATCATGAAAATGAATGTTAATCATGAAAACAGTTTTTCTCGGATTTTGCCCAAAATCCACATAAAGTTTTGGTTCGAAAACTTCAATCCTTTTCAGTCTTGTCACAATGCAACGATGGCTCTTGCTTCTATATCGGTGGTTCTGACTATATTGAAGATTCAGTTCATCTTTCCTCGTCTGAATGTATTCTATCGCATCTAGGATCAAGCGTAGATGTTCAACGGTATTTGCTTATGTACTAACATGATTGTTGAAAAATATTGAAATCTGATCATATTGTAATCTATTAATGTAGCTAAAGAATTCGTTCTGTTTCTGGTATATGGAATGTATATAGGAAATACAGAAATAATAATAATAATAATAATAAGTTCTTTAGTCTCAAGAGATATAATACCCAATAACAGAAAATAATAATTTATTTAATAGTGTTGGCGTTTACTTGATGTAAATCCATTATAATTGAATATAAACTTAAATTCAAACACTGGAACTTATTATTTACACTTTACTGATTATTCTGTAAGCATCTGAAGAAGTCGTTTGTAACGACGAAACGTGTCATGCTCTATAGTCAATAGAGTGTAAATCATGAGTTCAAGTTTGAATTTAAGTTATATTCAGAAAATAATAAGTTGAAAAATGACAAAATAAATAAAAGAAACAAATATAAAAAAGAGCTCAATATAATCCGAAAAAACTGAAATAATAACTAATAACTAAATAATAATTCATTTTAGTCAATTTCTTTTGTTCACATAACTCCTAATAACTTCTACGAAGTCAAAGTGAATGTCACAATTATTGGCAACTCTATTGAATGAAGACTCCATAAACCAAATGGGAGATTGTATAAGCGAGTTGTTCCTTGGAGTCTCGAGGTGGAATAATTCTGTAGGTCGAGAATTTTGCCTAGGAACACGAAATTTCAAAACGGACAAGAGAGGAGAACAATCAATACTGTTGTGCAATAATTTAAACAAAAATTTGAGTGATTAATTTGCTCTCCTGCAATGAGATAAACCTAATTCGACTCAATCATTCGTCATGATTTACTCCTCTCTATGGAGAAACTTTTTCCTTCCTCCAAACCAAGAATTTCAAGGTCCTCTGAATGGACTCAAAATGGCCTTGATGGCAAGTGTCAATAGGATGCCAGATCATGCTGCCATACTGCAACTTGCTACGGATTATGGCATTAGGTGATCTTTTATTGAATATTTGCCATTGCGTATAACGAATCCATATATTTTCGAGGAAGATGAAATAAGTTGATGTGTGGAATGAAGGCGAGATTCTGATCGAAAACTATACCAAGATCTCTCATCCTATCAGAACGACAAGGAACCTGAGCATTGAGGATATAACCAAACTCAATTGATCATTTTTCTTGTGAAAGAGACAACATCACATCACATTTTGTCATAATCAAACTCAGATAATTATCCTCACAACAACTGGCAACATGGTCCAGCGCGAGCTGAAGTTGAACACAGTTATCCTGTGATATAATTTCATGATATAGTTTCAAAAATAAATGAGAAAATTTAAATGGGCCTAAGACAGTTCCCTGCAGCACACCATCTATATAGGTACTTGAAATGACGGGTTTTTAGAAACCGTAATTCATTATTTCGAAAATTATTGAAACTGAATACTTAAAAATCTTCATATATGAAATAAATACCTTACGGTTGGGTATTATGACGTACAATTGCGGCTGCGACCTCTAGTTCTGACGAAATATGTCACAACGAAGTAGGCACGCCCACACAGTCCTCATTCATTCATAAAATTATTCTAATTCAAATCGGTTTCTCGTCTCGGCCGGGGGCACGCGATCGATCTCCTCATCAATGAACCGAGATGTTGCAATCTGCCCATTTCCTCTTTTAATACGCGGCCACGTTCTTCGGCTTTGACATTTCGAAATTAATTACGTCGTAATACTATCGGTAACAGTTTGAGAATGTTGCAGCCCACGCGCTTCTTCGACGTTCCCCCCAAACCGGTGACCCCTTTCTTATCGGCCGTCCGACACTGGCGCATATATAATTGATTGGTTATATTTCATTGGGAGATTTTTACTGTCGCAAATGTTCCGGGTGGACGGTCGTCGTAAATATCCGGTGATGTTCACGAGAAATAATGTTTTTCAGTGAAAGTTGTGTTTTGAATTCTGATCCAGGCGATAAAAGTGAGAAAAATTCTGCCGGATACTATTTTTATTTTTCGCGAAAATTCATTTCTCTCCCAAGTAGATCAGAAATACTGAACCTACCGAGGATTTTGATAATAAAGACCTTCATTCGTCGATAAATATTGAAATTTACTTCTTTATTCATTAATTTTATCATTATTTTAGCGAAAGAAATATACCACAAGAAAAACAATTCTATATTTCTCCTGCTATATTATCGCACTTGAAGATATTCGCTAATCAAAGTATACAATAACTTTCTTCCGATAGTTTTTTTTTAAATGAAAACGAGTATTTCTACAACCGCAACCTAGATGGCGCATACTTCATCAAATTAGATGAAATTGTCGAAAAAACTAGAAATGTGAAATGTATAATCTTAATTGATAAGAGCGTGTTGATAAAACTTTCAATATCAGATGTATTCATGTGAATTTCACTTCGCATGTGTATCACAATGATGTACATTGATATATGCATTATATATGCATACGACTTACTCTATACTTTTGTCTTAGAATCAATAAGAGGGTATGTGAGGATTGAAATCGTTGCCTTTCATTCGTTGAACGTGGCGTAACTGATGATTACCTTGTAGTACGAAACAGTGACTGTCTTACGCTTTCAATAAATGTAAGCATCGATTTCAATGTTCTTTAACATTTATCCCTAGAAGGATAATGGAGACATCGCTTTGTTCTTGTTTCACATAGTCAGCTGTGCTATAATGTTCTTTTGAAAAATTTGTCAAAAAATTATCGAAAGAAAGTTATTTCAGCGGTTGGGACATAAAAGAAGGTTATTCTGACACGTTCAATTATGGGGAAATAAGATTTATTCTCTTCAGTTAGTGCAAACTACTTCAATAATTATACGAGTCCTTGTTGCAGCGTACAAATATATTTCAATGATTCCCTAAAATTCCAAATATCATAAAAAAATCTATACGTTACTGAACAGCATATACTAATTTATCGAATCAAAATACTGATATAGAAAATATAGATTTCTTCATCAATATAATTATTGCTTCATTATTTTAATCGAAGCTCATGATTGGAAGAATTGAATGTCTTATACATATAATATTGTAATATCTTATATAATATTTTCAATCAATTATTCATATATTGAAACGTGCTAAGGAAGCTTCGTGCTAAGACGATGACCTATATTATTGAAACACAATAGTCTAAATTCCAATTATTACACGACTTAGTATCATTGTATGTGTTTCTCAAAGTAGAAAATGCAAAAATTCTCATGACATTCACCAAAACGTACTTCAATTTGAATTTCAATATTCAAATAGAAAGATTCATTTTTTGGCGGTTTCGATACCTATATCTGATTTTCGTGGAATTATTTCGAATCATTTATTTCGTAATTTATTATTTTTTGAAATTTTCATATTTGTTATTTCCGGAAGAATTTTAATGAAAAACTATAATTCACGCTTGAAATAATGCAAACTATGCTAAACTAAATAATACGAATTAAATGTTTCAATATTTATATCTAAACTGTAAATAACTGGATTTAAAAAGGGTATGAATATAAGTTTCTTAGTGAACTGAAATGGTACCTTGAAGAATGAATGGGCAACGTTGAAAGTGATTCCATGAAAAATCAATAATATTGATCACTGTGAAAGCTCCACAGTCACTCAAATGCGTGGGCATAGTTGAAATAATTGATTAAGCTTGCCACACAGCACAGTACCACGCCCTTATAATATTATACACGCTGCTAAAAATAATACATGCAGAACTTTCTAATGCTTTCATTGTTAATTAAGTGATTCAATATTGTTATCTCGCTCAATCTTCCATTTGGGCTGAAATAAAAATTATTTTTCTGTAAATTATTCAAGCAATAATTAAACTGGGACAAATTCTCAAGTATGCTATATTGTTATAATAATACTAATTTTAACACCTAATTGAAATAGATATACGCTCTTCAGGTTAATCTTCAATCAATATCAGCAATTCAATCAACTGAATCAATAGCTTCAGATATTCTTTCATTTATTCAGGAGCCTTTTATAAAAAGTGTCTAACTAGGTATAATAATAATAAAAATAAGTTCTTTATTCTCAACAGGTATAATACCCAATTACAGAGAATAATGTTGAATACTAACTGAATAATTAAAATAAAAAAGATATAACAAAAAGCTCAATCTAATCTAGAAAAACTGAAATAGTTGATAACTAATACCTGAATAATATCATTCAATGAAATATTACAAAGAACTCAATCTAAATCAATTCATTTTAGTCAACTTTTTTTGTTCACATAACTCCTGATAATAAATTCTATGGAGTCAAAGTGAATGTCACAATTATTGGCAACTCTATTGAGTGTAGACTCCATAAACCAAATGGGGGATTGTATTAGGGAGGTGGTCCTCGGAGTCTCTAGGTGGATTAATTCATTATTACGAGAATTTTGCCTAGGAACACGAAATTTCAAAGCGGACAAGGGAGGATTTCAATCAATACTATTGCGCAGTAATTTGTACAAAAATTTCATTAATAAAGGTTCTCTCCTGCTCTGCAATGAGATTAAATTAAATCGACTCAATAATTCGTTATGACTGACACCTCTCTGTGGATAAACTTCATCCTTACTCCAATCCTAGTCTAAGAATGTTGAGAATTATTGAAATATTTGCCATTGCGTATAACGAATCCATATATTTTCACAGCAGATGAAATAAGTTGGGTGATGTGTGGGACAACGGAAAGCTTCTGGTCGCAGACTACACCAAGATCTGTCACCTTATCAGAACGAGAAAGAACCTGACGCTGTAATCACAGTCAATTCGGTCTCTTTTCCTTGTGAAAGAAACAACATTACACTTCGACACATTCAAACTCAAATAATTGTCCTCACACCAACTAGCAACATGGTCCAGCGCGAGCTGACGTTGACCACAGTTAATGATAATTAACATGAGCTAATTACATGATATACTTAGTATAGTGACAACGACACATAATGTGTTATGATTCTGCTGAATAGATTTTTATGCTTGGTGAAGGAACCTGACGATATACCATAATAAGCGAATTGATCGCTTTCAACGAAACAGTGCATCTGATATATATATATATATATATATATATATATATATATATATATATATATATATATATATATATATATAGCGGTACCTGCACTGAGCATTCAACACTGTTAAGTGTGGCTATGTATGAGATTCCTGCAGGTTTATAGAGACGATTTCTCTAATAGCCTATTTTAGCTTTACATGAAACGCTAAGAAATATCATTATTATCCAATCCAACACATCTTCTAATTGCAAGGTCAAATTCTAAATAGATGTGTTGAGTTTTAGGATCTGGGGATTTTTTCCACTGTAAGCTATCCTTCTCTGAACTCATAATTTGTATCAAGGCATCTGCTTCTAGAATGGGTTATTTGGTCCAAAACTGGAAAAGCTTCATTAATATTTGCACAAAAACGCTTCACTACTCATTTATTCACAGTAAAGTGGAATATGCGTCTACAATTTGTGCTCTTTTGTACAATAATTTTATTATCAGTTTGGAGGCAGCCCAGAGGAAATGTCTGAAGTATATGTACTACAGATGTTATCGGCCATATCCTCAAGAGGCATCGACTATTCCATCATAACCGATAATCTGGGAATTGAATTATTTAAGTTGAGGCATGAACGGTTTGGTCTAACTTTTCTCAACAAAATTTGGCACAATTCGATCGACTCGCGATTTGTTATCAGCAAAATAAATATTAGCGTACCAAGGCTTGGCCTGAGACAGAATAATACATTTTATGTCACTTACAGGAGATCAAATGTTATGTCACGCTCACCTATCAACTGTATATGTGATCTTTCTGATGGGTGTTGAAGTCGATGTGATCTATTTTGATCGGCTATCAGTGATTCTGAATGCCACTCAGAACAGCGCAATGGGATGTCGTGATATTTTCACGAACTTCTGCTGCTACATATGACTTTTCAATATATAATATTTTAATTTTGAAATTTTTTACTTCATATTACTATTACAATTGATTTTAATTTTATTTTCTTTGACTTCATCAACTATATTTCAACAAGTTCTGTTGACTACTGTTACTTTGTGATACATAATATTCAATTTTTTTATGTCTCATTTAGAGTATGTCTCATTGGTTATTGTTTATTAGTATTACATTCCATTCCATTTTTATTTTCGTTGTATATATTCACTCATACTCTGTTTTTTCTCTGTTGGTTTTCTTCAATTTCTTCTAATTTATTTTTATTTTTGTACAATTTGTCATTTTTTGTATATTTGTTCGGCATAGATGTATTGTTATTATACCTACACCACAGCCAATATACACAAAAAATGTTATACTGTAACCGTATATTGATTTTAGATATCCATTTTACATTAAACTGTATTCATCAAATATAGCATGTACAACAGGATAAATCTGAACGAAAGTATAGCAGTGTATGGCCCACTTTAATTGCGAGCACGATTCCGCAACGACTGAACTGGCGCCTGAAAACGCCACCGGCGTTATTTTAGCGGTTTTCAGTTGTTTGCTCAGCTCTTTAACATCTAATTAATATTCGTGAATTTTTACTGTCTGCGGCGAACATTCATGTTCAGCTGAGTGCTCAAATAAAGGAAAGTTTGTACGATGATATTTATACGGTATTTACCGATTCTATTGCTCCCGATGTTATTTGGGCATGATGATTCTCTCGTGATGAAGAGAATAATAATAATAATAATAATAATATAATTTTATTGAGAAACATTCCTTACATAGTAAAATTACATTCATTTCAATTGATGAATAATTACAACTAAGAGAAATGCTCTCAAAAGGACCGAATTCAGTTTGGAGTCTGATCTTCCATTCAGCCCTCGAGCAAAAATATTGGTTCATACAAAAAACTTGGTTAAACTCATATTTACAGTAATATACAATTTTGATTGAAAAGAAAAGAAAATAAAAATTTCCTCAGAGATATTAAACATTTGGGACAATTTCACATGGTGAAGAACATTAGTGTTAAAAAATTATACAAATATATGATACAAAAAATTGATTCAAACATTATTGCCTACATCCGAATCATCGAAGTACTCTGACACACTATAGTACGCCTTTGTTAAGAGCAGAGATTTAACTCTCCTCTTAAACAAATGGGCTTTCAGTACTTTCAAATTCGATGGTAAATGGTTGAAAATTTTAATGCTCTGACAATAGAGAGAGTTCTCAAATTTGGCTGTTCTATGCATAGGAATAAGTAGCACATCCCTGTTTCTTGTTGAATACTCATGATTACTATTCAATTTAATAAACCTATCTTCATTTTCTTTAACATATAACAAACATCTATAAATATATAAACACGGTAAGGTGAGTATGTAATTATTAATGAAGATAGGTTTACAAGATGTTCGCTGATGAATATTGAATATTAATCGAAGTATTCGCTTCTGTGTAATAAACACCCTATTTATTTCTGTAGAGCAACCCCACAGCAGAATATTATAATTTAGATGACTATATACAAGACTGTAATACACATTCATGACACAGTTTCTAGGAACGATGTTCTTGATTCTAGAGATTGCAAAAAATGAGTTACTCAATTTTTTACATAAGACCTCAATGTGTGTTGTCCATCTCAAATTTCTGTCTACATATATTCCAAGAAACTTCGTTGATTGGGATGATGATATAGTGTTGTCCCCATATCTAACATCCAAGGTACTAATTCCATTGCCCTTCAGACAAAACTGAACACATACAGTTTTGTCAACGTTCACCATCAGATTGTTCATTTGACACCAACTTACAAACTCCCTCACAATGCATTCACATGCCTCCAGAAGTTCTTCAGGAGTCCTGCCAGAAACAACCACCGATGAATCATCGGCAAATAGTGTCACCAAAAACCGGGACAACTTCGCAGGCAGATCGTTTATGAACAATATGAATAAAAGAGGTCCGAGTACAGAGCCTTGAGGCACCCCAAGAGCAATATCATGTCTCTGAGAATAACTCTCACCTATTTTCACTACCATTGTTCTTTCTTCAAGATAACTACGTAACCAATTCAGAAACACACCTCTGAAACCTAAATTGTAGCATTTATCAAGTAAAAATTCAAAGGATAGTGAATCAAATGCGGAAGATAAATCAAAAAATAACCCCGCCACAAACAAGTGTTTATCCAAACACTCGTAGACGGATTCAAAAAACTCAACCGCAGCTGACTGAGTTGAGTGGCCGCTTCTGAATCCATGTTGCGCGGAGTCAATTATTTTGAATCTATTGAGATAACTCATCATTCTGGCGAAAACAATTTTCTCTATTACCTTGGAAAACACGCTCAAAATGGATATTGGGCGATAATTAGTAATTTCACTCACGGTTCCATTCTTAAATACTGGAATTACTATGGATTGCTTAAGGATATTGGGGAACTTTGCAGTAGTGATGGAAACATTTATAAGATATGCAAAGTGCTCGCCAATAATTCCACTAATTCCTTTCAAAACTTTGGCTGATATGGAATCAACACCGACGCTTTTTTATTTTTTAAGGCTCTAATGGTATCCTCAACTTCAATTTTAGTGACAGGGTAGAAGTAAAAATTGGTGTTCACCATGGGTGATAATGTGCAAATCCGAGATAGATTATTGCCATATCGAGATGTTAATTTGGTACTAGCCATTGTAGAAAAATGTTCGGCGAAAACATCAGCTAACTGATTCGGATCGTCAAACACCTCCCCCTCAAAGTTTGAGGTCACATCACTTCGCCTACCGCCACTTTTTCCAGAAAGATCGTTAACAATATTCCAAATTGTTTTATTTCTGTTCGATGAACCATCAATAGCTGAACTATAAAACGTATATTTCGTATTTTTGATAAGCATATTGTGTTGATTTCTGGCATTTTTATAGTTTTGTAGGGCACATTCCGAACGGGTATTTTTATGTAGTCGATGAAGGTAAGATAGGTTACGTTTACTTTGAAATATCTCAGTTGTTACCCATCTTTTCTTTCGATCTACCGAAAATACTTCACGCATAGGACAGCATTTTTCAAAATGATATCGAATAACATCAATGAATGAATCAAAACATGTATCAGCATCAAAATTATAAATCAGGTCAGAAAAATTGTATTCAGATAAAGAAAACAAAAAATTATTCATATTTTCCTGACTAATATTTCTGAAAGAGTAAGTTGTTTCTTTTTCATTGCGTGCTTGTTTGTGAACTGTCTCAAATAGAATGCATTTGTGGTCACTGATATGGGGTTCAAAAACACTAACTTTGTAATTTTCGGAATCAATATTTGTAATGATATAGTCTACTTTAGAGATACTGGTATGTCCATTTATATTGGTGAATTCTAGTAGCATACTGGGACGTAACGTTCAATCCGAAACAATCTAATAGATCTCTGAACAATTTAAAATATTTACACTCATTTTTTAAATAATCAATGTTCAAATCGCCACATAAAACAATATAATTTACCGTTTGGAAACAATGCTGTAATGCACAAAATAGCCGATCAAGAAAAAGATCATAGTTACCTAAACATGGTCTATAAACACTGAGGATGCCAAATCGAATACCTCGATCCGAAATAATAACACCACAGATTTCAATATGCATCTCTTCTGAGAATTTGGAAACCATTAAGTTTTTCACCTTCAAGTTCTGCTTGGTGTACAAGATGGATCCACCGTGTTTTCTGTGGGTACGACAAAAACAATCAGCTTGAACATAACCCGCAATCACCATGGAATTAACACTATCTGCACTACACCAATGTTCAGACACACTTAGAATATCTGTATTTGTTTCCATAAGTAACACCTCCAGATTATCGAGTTTGTTTGAGATACATTGAGCATTCAGCTGTATGATTCTCAAACATTCATTGGCGGCAGGAACAATCAGTCCACTCGATTTTGTTTCGTTTTTTTGTGGAAAAAATGATTCACGGTTACTTTATTTGGCCAACTTGAAGTATCGAGAGCTTTGCTATATTCAGAACTGGGTATAAGCACCTTATACGACGCGTAGGAATCTGGGTAGCGTGAGGTTAATTTTTCACATTTGACCTTGGAAAATTTGTTCTTCAGGAAATTCTGTAGACTTTCGACATTTGTTTCAGGTTTGAGATTTGAAACATGGAAAGCTTTGAATTTGTCTAAGCCCTCCACGTCAGCAGCTCCAGAATCAGTTCCCACAACCAGAGTTTTCCTAGGCTTGCTACTTTTTTTTTCTCACAATTTTCCATTCAGAATCCAATGGTTTATCAAGTTTGGGAGGAGATCCATTATTTTCATTGAGATTTCCTGCTTTCTGTGCCGATTCAACCGCCTGATTTACCTCAGCCAGAGTAAACTTTTTGAATGATTTCTGTTTTTTATTTTTTTTAGGAAGATCGATAGTTGAAACTTTTCCTTTAACCAGACTAGTTTGCCGGTGAGCTTCGGGTGAACACACAGATAATGTGGACATAGGGGAGTCACCGGAATTTCTTTGGGTATCAGCACCTGGTATGAGCTTCTCATCATCTACAATAGTGACAAGTTCTTTGTCCAGTTGCTTCATTATATGCCCTTTTCCTTTAATTTGATCTTCTAGTGATACAATTTTGGACCTAAGTAAGGAATTATTTTCTACCAAAATATTGTTTTTGGACTCCAACTCATAAATTATTTTTAGAAGAAGATCCACTTGAGTAGATTCCTTGTTTATGATCCTATGTGTTAAACTAACCATCGTTGGTGAGCTTCCAGTTGTTTCTTCATTAGGGACTGACATGGATAATTCGATGTCACAACACTTTTTCACCTTCAATCCACAACCTGGGTGGAACGACTTCAGACAATGTTGGCACTTTGCGCATTTTTTTACAATCGATTTTCTACAAAGTCCACATTGAGGAATATCAACTTGTAGAGAAGAAATCGTATCGATTTGCTTACTTGCCGACATATTGATGATAATTTAATATGAAATGATCCAAAATCAAAACTGATGATTGTAATATATTTTCTAACGAAGCGTTATTCACCTTCAATTGCTAGATACACTCAGTTTTGCTTAAACGTGGCAACACGGTTTATCCGTCTTCGATGATTTACTAGGGCAGCGGCAGGTACCTTGGTCTTTCGTAAAAGCTGGGAATGGGCACTCTTTCCTGGTAAAAGATTGCGAACGGATAAGTGATGGATACCAGATGTCAAATTTTGCAGAAGTGAATTTGTACAACTTCCACAATAATGTTATTTCAGAATAAGTTAAAACAAGTTTAACGTATTTTGATTGTTTTGTTGCAAATGAAATGCCCAATTTATTGGGTGTTATTGAGCACTTTTTTTTTCACTATACACGTACTTATTTCGATATTTTCAAATTACTATTATTGAATGTTTTGAACAAATTTATAGGAGCGTCACAAAAACACGTCCGTATCGTACAACACTTCGAACTGGAATCTGGAGATATATGTAAGGTGTATCAATCATTGTTTGTGAAATTTTACCATGTCTCTTCAAATAAAACGTTGAATAGAGTAATATGAAAGTGAATTCAAACCATTGAAGCTTTACCATGATATTATAAATTAAACTATAGTGTTCATAATTTAAAAAAAATGTTGAAATAACTCACCACAAAGTGAACAAAATTCGCAGAGTACTCGGATCATTCGAAAAATATATATTTGGAAACATTTATTTGCGGTTAGTTAGTTTTCATAATGAAACAAATTTTATTTTTCTCCTGTGTTTCCGTAACATTCAACAAACTCCCTACTTTCTCTTAGGATGAAAATTGAAAGTGTATTGGGTCATAAACCTAATTTTCAAGTATTTTTTTTTGTACACATAGGAAAGACGTATTATTTGAGACTTCCATCATAGACATACTAAAATTAAAATGTTAATAACGCAAACCCACTGCAAACATAGCTATGGATTTCAATCGTTTTTTAAATAAATACTGTTCGTGATGATGAAACCTCATTGAATTTTCGAAACACTGAATATATATTTTCATGCAAATTACCTATACTTTCAAAAATTCTACACAAAAAAAAATTATATTGTGCTCTATTATTCTCCAAATTTGCAGACCACAACAAAGAATATGACAAAATCGAAGGCTTATGCGTTTCAAGGATATAAGATGTTTCGTGTATCAATATATTAGTATTTTTGAGAATGCAGCTTCGAATTAAATCTAATTTTAAAATTGGATGCCCCTACAATTTACTTAATGGCTTAATAGATTCTGCTGCATGTACGGGCCTTATAAACTTTAATTGTTCTCCACATGTAGTAAGAAATCGTACAATACTGGTGGTAAGGAAGAGCAAAATAAATTATATGTTGAATTCACCCATCCATATATCTAATAGGTTAAACTTGATCAGTATAAAGACCAACTTGGATATTTTCTCTCCGCATTTTAAAACTTTTAAGAGACGTTTGAAAAAGAGATTATTTAAATGTCGATAATAGAATAATTATCAGTTTCTATAGAGTTATCCTTTCATGATAAATTATCTGATGGTTTTTAGTAGAATTAGGTATTTTGTGTTGTAGATGAAGAGATTTAAGTCAATCTCATCGAGAACTTTATTTAGATTCTCATCTGTACAAATTTCTATAAGATGTAAGATTGCCAATAAAATTTCTATGAGATGTACATATTAGATAAACTTTATTTATTTCATTTATTCAAATCCAGAGTTATATAGGAACATTTACAGGCAATCTCAAGTGAAAGTAAAAAAAAACAGCACCGCAAATCCTTCAGACGAAAATAATATTTCTTTATCGTAGGTCCGGTTTCAAAAAAAAAAAAAAAAGGAGAAAAAAGAAATAAAATAATATTGTCGGTTAGATAATTGTATGTACCAGCACACAAAAAAATCTTCCAACCACACATCACTCATCACTTATTCATACAATACCTCTCATACACAAATTTTTTTTTTTTAATCTCATTCCATTTGACTGACTTTGGTTTCTAGATAATTAACAGTTGTAATATGTGCTCCTCTATTTTAGGGCAGTTTCAAACTGTCTGTTAAGTGAGCCCTTGTATGTAAAATAAAAAGAAAAAATAAAAATTATATCTGTCTTTTCACTAGTTTTTATACGTTTTATAAATATCAACGCGGTCACTATATTCACAATATATTACATCTGAAGGAAGAATTTAGGAATTTTGCTGCCCTCGACAGTGACTAGAAAGTGAGGTACAGTATTTCAGATATTATATACATTTGGTGATATTTTTAATATTTGATGATTGAAAAATAGTGATGACAAATATTTGAGGATATTTTATTTAATGGGTAGGTCATATTCATACATAGGATGTGAATTTCCTCTCTCCTTTCATGTCTAGAAAATACATAGGGCGTTATTCTGCAACGAATCCTTGGATTCAGTGAAGAACCTGTATACCCTCCTCATTTTCTCTCCCGATATAGAAGTTATGGAAGATTTCACCATCACACGTTTCTACGACGACCAAAAAAATCCTGAACAAGGTTCAGCGCTAAGGCGACAATATATATTTGTCTTTCCAATGAACACAATAAATGTCAATTGTTATCTCGCAAAACACGATATTCGACTAAATAAAGTCATTATTTCGGGGCATAATGACAGCATAAACCTCAGGATTTTGCTATTGGGCGTGAACAAAATGGATGTGTCCTGTATCTTCAACACTTATATTTGCCTTTTGCATGATAATTAATTACGGAGATAAAATCTTTATCGAGAGGTTCAAATCGATCGAATGCGCTATCGATGGTACTACTTTGATGTGTAGATCCAGTTTCTTGCATTCTCAGATCCGCTAAAAGTTATCGATACTATTTTGCGAAGATACACTGCTCGGCAAAATTAATTGGCGGTGGATTTATGAAAGTATGTCAGGCTACGGGTTAAAATACGAGATTCTGAGTAAGAAGGGTTAACGCTCTGGAATACCAAACAAGAAATACTACAATGATGTGAACAGTTTCTTTGAATTAATGACAATTATAATATTTATTTAGCTGAAGTTTTACAAATAATCTACATATTTTGAACTGTCAATTTTTAGTTACCTATCTATCCCATTACTTGAAATATACTTTCTTAGATCACGCTTAAATATCTTAATACTAGTACTAGTTTTCAATATACTTGGTAAATTATTGAAAGCCTTACATCCGTCATAGTATGTGCTATTTTTAAGATTTAGAAAGCTTACAACTTTGGATAAAAAAACTATCAGTATTTCTAGTATTATACACATGCACATCACTGACATATGTTATATTCTTTATTACATTACAAGGAAGCAACTGATTTTTTATCTTAAATATGAATATATATGGAACAAAGAGTATTCTTTGTTTAACAGACATTGGTTCCAAAGAGAGTTCAGCATAATTCTAACAGGTTCTTATATTCTAACCTATTGCACTTTAAAATTGTTCGCATAGTGTTTCCATTTTCATTTCTTTCATTATCTGTTCGTTTGTCATATACCAGGGGGCTCCGATTGTAGTCCTGATTATTCTGTTCATTGTTCCTTGTAGTGCTTTCTTCCTGTAGTTTTCATTTGTGTGCCATATCTCTCCGGCGTATGTTATTGCTGGAGTTATAATGACTTTGAACCATTCAGATTGTTTCCAGCTAACCTATCCTTTGGAGACTAATTATCAGCATAAAGTACAACCATCAACGCCATCTACTAGAGGGTAAAAGTAATAAAACCCAGAAAATGCAGGAAACGCACGTTGACAAGCAACTATGTGTCCAATTTGCTATATTTAAAACTCAAATCCAACAGGTGCACTCAGTTAATGTTTCTTACACTCTATATATCATGAATAAAGGAAAATAGCAAACCAAACGATCAAATTGTAGGATAATTTTTTCACATGTTTGGTCTGAGTTATTTCACATTTGAGTGAAGACTATCAAGAAAATGAAACAAATAGATTAAATACTATTTTATCTAGACGCAGTAAATTCTAAATTTGTTCGAGTATTAGCATCCATCATCTCATAATTGAACGTTGAAATAGCGTCGATATAAAATCTGAATATAGACATTTTAATTGGCAATGAATTGATCCGATATCATTAAAGTAAAATTCAACGATATGTTTCTACTTAATAATATCATTCAATCGCAGGAATAATAATGATTATTATTTATACTGATGGCGAGACGCAGCATCGGTAGCCCATTTTCGATGAATTACTGCTCGTGCGATTTGAATAAAGCGATTTTAACGATGCAGAAATATATCGATCTATTTCTATTTGTGATGTCAGCGGAATTCATTTTCCATGATTTGTTGCGATAGTTCCATGATGGCTTTCACTTCGTTACTTCTAGTTTATGTTCTTTTCTATGTCGCTCTAAATGTCTTTTACAAAGTTCTATTTTGATGATAAGTAGGTCCATTTTTTCCAAGTTAATTTTAACGATTATATCAGTACGATTGGAATATGATAAGTAACACTGGGGAACAGCAATTTTTGAGTCTTTTAGATCTGTGGCATGTTTTTGACTAAATGTAGGTCTCTGAATTCAAAAATGCTATCAATTTTTCTCTATGGCGTCAAGTTTTTAAACTACAGGATACCCTCTCTTTACCCTAAAAGTCATATAAAATGGGCACACAGAGGAAAATGAAGTGAGTACTAACCAAACATATTAAAATATTTCATCCATATGAATGAATATATTTTGTTTATACAAAAAATAAAAAAATATATTGCGGTAAAAATTTTCGCTTATAACTTTTCCTAGAATGTTTAATCTGGGGACATTCCCGCTTGATGCTCCAACAGTAGTCAGCCATCATACTGACATCCCATCTACCTTGATACCTTGCCTCCATGACCTTCAAATCTTGGTGGACTCGCTCACCCTGTTCATCACTAACAGCGCCAAGATTTTCTGGAAAGTTAGCAAGATGACTATGTAAAAAATGCAGTTTGATACTCATGTTACTGACTAGCTTTTTAAAGCTTTCTCAGAGTTGTTGAACAATTTTGACGTAATTCGGGGCTTGTGTGTTTCCTTGGCAGCCTATCAGTGGAGACTTCCTTTGCAGGTGTGTTCTTTTGTTGTGGATTCCATCTCCAGGTTCGTACACCTTGAACTTGGCTACGCCTTTCTGAGGAGAGCCAATAAGCTCGAAACACGTGTCAACGGCTGCTTCCAATTGAGTTGCGGGCTATACCGATAATTGTGTTTTTTGTCATATATATATATATATATATATATATATATATATATATATATATATATATATATATATATATATATATATATATAATTTGAAAAGGATTATACAGGTATTAAGATAAAACAAAAGAAACTTACGGTATGAACCTGAAATTTTTGGGACAGCCGTTTACATATGTTTCAAGCTTATTGGCTTCAGAACGGCGTAGTTCAAGTTTTAGATGTTCGAACTTGGATGTTAATTAAAACGAAAAAAATCACAAAACACAACACAGAGTTCTATGTAAGGAATCTACTTCTTTTTGGCTTGGGATTGAATATCTCTGTTGGAGTTCTTCGACTCCGTTTTGAAGACTGAATCAATGTCAGCCAGTGAAACGATATTTATATAAACGTTATATAAACGATAGCCAATAAGCTTGAAACATATGTAAACGGCTGTCACAAAAATTTCAAGTTCATACCGTAAATTTCTTATCTTTTATCTTAATACCTGTACAATCCTTTTCAAATTATATTTATTGTTCGGTACAAAATTTGCAGAAGGTGAAAATATCGCTTCACTGGCTGACATTGATTCAGTCTTCAAAAAGGAATTGAAGAACTCCAACAGACATAGTCAATCCCAAGCCAAAAAGAAGTCGATTCCTTACATAGAAATTTGTGTTGTGTTTTGTGATTTTTTTCGTTTTAATTAACATCCAAGTTTGAACATCTAAAACTTGAACTACGCCGTTCTGAGGATAGCCAATAAGCTTGAAACATATGTAAACGGCTGTCACAAAAATTTCAAGTTCATACCGAAAATTTCTTATCTATATATATATATATATATATATATATAAATATATATATATATATATATATATATATATATATATATATATATATATTGAAATTAAAAATATTAAAAATATATATATATATATATATATATATATATATATATATATATATATATATATATATATATATATATATATATATACTAAGGAGGCTAATCAGATTGTTCGAATACAAAATTATCCGATCTTAAACACGATTTTTCATAGTTACGAGACAGTAAAATCACACCGCTCAGCAAGTGCGCTCTCCAGATCACTTCAATCACTCTTTCCACTCCGAGCAACGGTCCGCGTCAGCGTAATATTTTTCGCACGATGCGACCATAAGAAATACCAATGACCGTCGTATTTCCCGTAGATGTGACAACGTCTCGTTATTGCGCTGCTGATATAATAATAGTCGTGTTTACAAAAACGAATTGAATAATTTTAGTGCTTCGCCTCCCGCCGTCGCAAATCGTGTCAGAGGTCACGGTGACAATGGATTTTATGGCCATCGACGAGTATGACTCTTTGGAATCTGACAATAAATCATATCTATGGTTTCGATTATTATGTGAAATTTGCATGCTATCGGACTCTTTGCGACTTTGTTCGCATGATAAAGGCCCTGAACGGTCGGAGACGTTTGAAGAGGGATTTATGAACTTCATCAGTGTCGATCTTCGAAGAACAGAAAATAACTCTTCAAAATATGAGCTTTCGTTGCTAGTCATAGCAGCAAAACTCTGAATTCTTTCTGATCACCTTCTTGTATTTTTCATCTTGTTTTTAGTACTTCATCTTAAGTTTTCATCCTTCCTTTTCATCCATAAGGTTCAACCTGTAAAACACGTACCTGAATACACAAATCAGAACTGGAAGTGCATAATATATACCTATAAGTCCGTTACGCAAAGTAATCATATATAGAGGAAGAAAACTGTTGATTTCGCATACATACTTACAAGTTTCTGAGCTGTCAAGCAGTCGAACGTGATCAAATATTTGAACTTCAGCTACAAGTTTGCTTCAAAAGGGTGTTTTTTTTTAGAGGTATAGAACTTTAATTTGCAATAAAACAAAGATGGATCATTCGATTGACAAGAATTTTTTTTATTCGAAAGATAATCTTGTAGCATTACATTTTAAATATGATTTCTGGCATATGACAATTTTTCTTCTGAATTTCAATTTGGCAGTATTTCTGGCAATTTTCGATGACTTTTTCCAACATTTGTAGCCGTATATCGGCAATAACACGGCGAATATTGTCTTACAAATGGTCAAGCGTGTGTGGCTTATCTGCATAGACCAAATGACTTTACATAGCGCCACAGAAAGTAGTCTAGCGGTGTTGAATCACAAGAGCTTGCAGACCAATTCACAGGTCGAAATAATATTCTATGGTCATGCCCCATACTTCAGAAGAAATAAGTTCTATAGTCATTCCCCTACTTCAAAAGAACAGTGTTATATGGTCATTTCCATACACTTCAGGATGAATGCAAGCAGTCCACGATGTAATAGCTCAGTTTATCATCAACATCTGATGAAGCCACTGTGTTGGTGAAACAATATTGTCATGTTCAAAATTAATTATAGTGAAAATCAGAAAAGTACTAAGTTTTATTCAAATTATGTATTTAGATTTGCATCAAGTATCGGCCCAATCGATCAATAAAATTGATAATTTCAATTGAAGTATTTTTTTATGGGAGTGAAAACACGTTTATGTGATATGAAAACATTGATCTCAATAGTTCAAAACATAAACAAAAACCCTTCACTAAATCTTGTGATATATTACGACACTAAATTGAAATAAAATGCTCTGATTCCTATAGTTAAGAATGAGTTAATTTTCTGCACAAAATGTAGCGTATATTCTAATGTAATAGCCTTAATAATGTAATAGCCTTCATCTTCGAATCCGTGTCAGTTGCATTCAAGTCCACCCAGTATTTTCGTTGAATTCCTGTTCAAACACACACAGGGATGAAATCTTTGAAACAGTTCGGCTTTTGTTCCCTCAATAAACACCCCTTTATATTTCCTTCTGAATCTGTCATATACAGGTATCCGACTGTTATAGATTTCCGTGTTATTTGAATCGACGAGTTTGATATATCTTAGTAACGGACGTAAAACTGTCTCAACTCATTCCCCAATTAATCGCGATGCTTGTTTGTGCAATTGAACTCGACATAGTGATGGGTACAAATAGCGAGAGCCATTCTCTTGGCAGTACAGTTAAGTCACTAAAACAAATTGTCGGAAAAAAGTAGATAAATATTAGTTAGCGAACCTCGGGACCGGACTTTATCGCAGTATTTTCAGTTTTATTAGACAGAAATCAATTATTCCGTTTCTTTCGTCGTAATTAAAAGAATAAAATAAACGTTTACAACTTGCTAATAGAACGTGTTGATTATTAGATGCTGCCTGTTCTCGAGATTCCTCCTGTCAGTGCTCAAGATGAAGGTGAGAGCGTTAGACTTATCAGTCGCTCTGGTGATTATAGAAGGTATAATTATCGATGTTGACGTTTCGTTGGGTTTTTAGAACATCGTCGAGCGAAATAACATTCGAAATAATTGATTCATTATTAATTATTCGATCTTTAAATTCAGCAGAATCTTTTGAGAGGTGTTATAAGTTCCAGCTCAAAGATAAGTAATAATAATAATATTTATTTAGCAAAGGCTATTACGAAATTCACACGAAGGATTACAATACGTTCAGAATGTATTATTAAGAATTGTTAGTTTGAAACGAACTCACCTAATTACGTTTTATTACCTGGAGGTCACTGATTGTTTTTATGGAGCTAGACAATTCATCAAATGTATGATTCCTTCATAAAATATACATTTTCTAGATTTAGAAAGCTTATTAGGAACACAGGTATTCAGCAGAGAAGACATCACCATGGACGCCACAATGAGACTGAGACAGCCACCCATGGAACAGCAAAAGAGCTGAGAGTAAAATTCATTTTTATAGGAGAAATAAGTTGTCTCAAAAATGAAGTTAATGATGGTAATGAACTGATATTCAGGAACTTTATTCTATGCCACTCTTGGTGGATGATCCTGATTATCAGCTCTATTGATATGTTCGAAAATAGGTTCGTCACATCTAGAGATATTACTGTATTTTATATTATTGTATAAACATCTTTTTCAGAGTCCTGATGAAGACTATAAACACAGTAGAAATATATATATATAATAAATACTGATACTTTTAATCGAAATATTTGTTTTATGTTTTCAATATGCTTTTCTCAATAGTTTTAAGAAATGAATCGTAATTCATTATCTAATTCGAAGTCAATTGGAGTAATAAAATAGTAGAAAAAATGGAATAAACATGTGTTCACTTCAATGAGAAGAGTAACTTCAATTCCAATCATCAGATTTTTATGTTGATACTCACTGAAAATTTTCCGATGTGTTCACTTCAATAAAAAGAGTAACTTCAATTCAAATCATCAGATTTTTATTTTGATACTCACTGAAAATTTTCCGAAATATTGTCAAATGTTTCCATTTTGATATCCAGAGCATGCCTGAAGTACCAAGAAGTGAATCGTGAAATAAAAATTGTACAAAATCTGTCGTCATTGGAGAAAGATATCGTAATCTGATTAATTTTCCATGTCACGTTTCCATCTCTAAAATAATCACACGTAAATGAGTACCTCGAATAAGTTCTCGTCTAACACTTCAGCTTTTTCACCTCTCTATCTAAATGATGTTGATTAAAACAATTTATCACGAACGTTTTTCACGGGGTAACAGGGTTACTTGCCTGCAAGATTGAATGTTGCGTCAAACTCGACAACTTTTTACAAGATAGAAAATTAATTTGAATTATGCCAGATAATCTGCTACATGGCAAATTCATTTTGAAATTATCTATGTTAATAACTTAACAAGGCGGTGCACACCTCCTTTTCCCACTTTATCTTAAAGCCATTAACGTGGCTTCCTAACTATAAAACACTTTTAACTCCTGTTTATTAAAGACTTGCCGTATCAATGACAAATAAAAGTGTTTACTTGATAGGTGAACATTATGGGGCTCTGCTGTAATGGTAGGTAGTCGCTTATTCATTATCCTTTCTTATCCCTTGAATGCCCTTATGACTTATGCTTACGTTTCAAGTGTTTTATGGCGTGATGTGTCATCTTTTCATTTGTTTTAATAATATTTATAATAATATTTATTTATCAAGAGCTATTACAAAATCATATATACATTTGGGATCAAAATATATTATTTACAATTATATGTTTGAAACGAAATTTACGCTTGAATACTTTAAGGTCACTAATTTTTTTTATGGAGCTAGGTAATTTATTAAATGCATTGAATACTTTATAAAATATACTATTCCTACATTTGGAAAGCTTACAAACATGCATGTAGAAAATGTCAGCATTTCTTGTATTATAACTTGTATGTGTACGTGTATGTGCACTTCACCGACACATGTTTTTATTATTCTATTTGGGAACAATTTGTGTTTAACTTTATATATAGTTATATATGAAGCAAAAAGTGTTCTCTGTTTGACTGACATTAGTTCTGAACAATTAAGCATGTTTTGGATTGGAGTATAATAATTACATTCCAAAATTGTTCGCATAGCTCTATTCTGTAACTTTTGTAGCTGTTGAGTTTTTTCTTTACTCAATCGTAATAACAGAGTGGAACAATATTCGAAGTGTGGCATTATTATTGACTTAAAGAGCAATAACTTGATATATGTCGTCAGATTCTTTCCAATTCTCTTGAAAAAGTTGATTTACTTTGAGATTTTACACGATATGAAGTCAACATGATCATTCAAACTCAATTTCTCATCTAATATAAGTATTCAACAAGTGTTACCCTATAAATGTGCTGGTTTTCAATTCCAATAGCTATATTTCCGTTACTAATCACCTTTAGAATTTTACTTGTACTAAAAACTATAAATTTAGACTTTGTTACATTCAGCGATAAACTGTTATCGCTTAGCCATTCATTTATTGCAACCAAGTCTCTATTGATACATTCTGTTATAGTCTGGATATTTTTACCACTAACATAAATTTTTGTATCATCTGCAAACAATCGTATAGAGCATTTTTCCACATGTATATATACGAAAATGTTTTTTTTTTCAACATTCTACTTAGAGGCTCACTCAACAGACAGTAAAAACTGACCTATAATAGAGGAACACATATTACAAATGTTAATTACTTATAAACTGAAGTGTATATATTAATATGTACAGAAAGAATCAGAAAACGACGAGTAAAGTTCTATGCACCTGTCTACACAATGGAACTGTCTAGAATACCGAAGAGACTACTCGATATAATTATGAAGAGTAAATGCGGAACAAAGTAGCTAAAAGAGGTCCAAAAAGATCCACAACAGATCAATATGAAAAACCTCGAATATCGCACTGAATGTCGCTATAGAATCGCACATGTGAAGAATGAGCAAAAATCAAATCGTCAACCTGGAGTAAAGTGGACAGATGAACAGAAGAAAGAGCATTCAGAGAGGTCGAAGCGTTTTTGGGAGGCAAAAAAGATGAAGCAAAATTCCTAATGATTGCGAATTGAAGTTCTAATAATAAACAAATTAATAATAATATGTACGTACTCCTCATAGGAATTTTTGATGCGCTTGTGAAGGGGAAACTATATTTCGGATGTATGATTGGCGTCCCATCTACAATTTTCACCAAAATCACTTAGAGTTTTTTAGAGAAACAAAAATTTTTCAAATATCTAATTTGGAGGGAAGATCACGCTTATCCGGCCAGAGGATATGACCAAACTGATCGGTTAAACAGGTTTTGAGCAAAATCACTCGAAGTTGGCAGGGACTTGTTTTCTCTGAAATTTCTGTTTAACCTTTACATAGTTGTATAGACTATCCTACCCTTATTGGCTCTATTGATTTTCATGCTCCTAGACAATGTTTACGTTCAAGTAAATTTTTTTCATTGGGTACTCCGAAAAATAATTCCCTGGTACAATCACCCATTCGATATATGTTTTCGCTATTTGTAGTAGTTTATTACGATAAACTACTACAAATATATCAATAGTGAATCATTTGCTTCAATAAGTCGAATCTTTTCATTTATGGTGAATTTTGAAGTATAGCTACCTATATTTATATTGTCTATTATTCTATATAATTACTTTTTCATTGATAATCATTTTTTAAACGTTTGCAATATATCATTATGTGTTGATACTGTATAAAATGGGTGATCTTTTAAGCGTAGTCTTTTTTAAATCGAATAAAACACTCAATTTGAATCATATTTTCAAAATTTTCATTGAAATTGGTAACTTGGCCTTTGGCATTTACATTTTGAAGATAACTTCATATAAATGTTGTCCGCGGCTTCGTATCGAATGGTCCAATTTTGCGTCACTTTTTCGAGAATTTCGGCCTGTATCCCACGAATTACGCGTGTTATGTTATCCTGCAATGTCTTCATGAAACCACATGTCAACCAAGTTCAACTCGGCCAACTGGGACAAAAAAAAGTTGCGTATCATGGCTCGATATCGTTCGCCGTTGACGGTAACATTTCTTCCACGGTCGTCTCTGAAGAAAAATGGATCGATGATGACACCAGCCCATAAACCACACCAAACTGTTGTTTATTCGGGATGCATCGGAAGTCTGCGACAGTTTTGTTTATTTACATATCCGTTAAGCCAGAAATGAGCCTCATCAATGAACACAGTTTTTCGTTGAAACAGCAGATTTTCATTGAGCTGTTCTAAAGCCCATTCACCAAAAATCAGACGTTGTGGTAGGTCAATCGGATTCAATTCTTGCAGAAGTTGAATTCTATAGGTTTCAAACCCAAATCAACACGTAAAATTTTCCATGTGGTTGAGTAACACATGCCCAATTGCTGAAAACGGTGACGAATTTATATTTCACGATCCTTATTAACACTGTACGCTACGGCTGCAATATTCTCTTCAGTACGCACTGTAAGCATGCGACACAATGCTTTTCGTCCAAAAAAGTAAAGTTGGTGTGAAATTTTGTGATAACAGCACAAACTATTGATTCACCAGGTTGATTATGACGACCATAATATGGTCGTAATGAACGATACACATTTTTCACGGACCACGAATTTTGATAGTAAATTTCAACAATTTGCAATTGTTGCTCGTTTGTAGGTCTTTCCATGATGAAATGGCAGAGTATACTGAAAATTTATCATTCTGACAGATGACGTTTGGATGCCATTACCAACCAGTACTGCCAACCTGAAAAACATAACTCTCAAAAAATCTTCCGTTAGTATTATGTATACTTTATATAGTATATACAATATATAGTGTTTTTATCTGTAGGAAAATAAAGACTTATCATTATTATTACTATATCCTTAGGTGTTAATTCTGTATATATATATATATATATATATATATATATATATATATATATATATATATATATATATATATATATATATATATATATATATATATATATATATATATATATATATATATATATATTTCTTCAATTGTCCTATAAATGTTGAGGAATTATTGAAATATTTGCCATTGCGTATAACGATTCCATATAATCTCGAGGCAGATGAAATAAGTTCTGGGTGATGTGTGGGACAAAGGAAAGCTTCTGGTTGAAGAGTACACCAAGACCTCTCACCTTATCAGATCGAGAAAAACCTTCTGAAAGAGACAACATTACACTTTGACACATTCAAACTCAAATATTTATCCTCACACCAACAAGCAAAATGGTCCAGCGCGACCTGAAGTTGAACACGGTTTCTAATTCTAATTTCTGGAGAAAGGAAGATTTCATGGATTCGTAGGTGCATTTCAAAAACAATTCTTCCAATTTCATTCTTCTCAAAATAAATTTCAGCAGGATATTTTTTTTCACTTTTCCGAAACAATAAATTACAATTTGAAGGAAAGATATAAGTATCATTATCTAGTTTTTTCGTGGATTGACAAATGAAGGACAATGTATTATAGAATTTCAACTTAGATAAAATTTTCTGGATTTCAAGATACAGATTCGTTGAAAAATCATAGATAAAAGATTGAACATGCTGATCACTACAGTACAGTACTCACAATCGAACGTTCAGTAAATGTCCAGTAGTTCAGAGATTGCTTAAAGGTAATGGGCAATGTATATTCTTCATCATATTGGCGAACTTCCATTGCCTGTAGATTTTATTTCAAATTCTGAAACGAACTATCATTTCCCATTGTAGTTAATATTATTCACAGGCACTTTTAATATTCGTTGAATATATATTCATTGTTAATTCTGCACAAAATTTTAATTTGTTGTTGAAGAAGTGTATATAATCTGTTCTTTACTACTTATATAATCTGTTTATAATATTAGACATAATATTATAAACAGATTATATAAGTAGTATAGTCCATCTACTACATATTCTCTTTTTTTCGACTACTATACACAAGAACATACCTTGATGTTGTAGCCGACCTAGTTGATCCCTAGGTATGATAGAATAATATTATTAATACAACAATATTTAAAATATTCTCTTAATTTAATAAATACGCATCTTACTACTACTTCTTTATCAAATGCTGGATTAATTATCTAAGCTGGATGAATTAACTATGTGTAATCTTACAAAGTCAGTACTCATAGCTATTTTCACAGAACATACCAGGTATGTTCTATGACTAACTTGGAGTGGGGATCATAGAATATACTGATATTCAACAAAAGGATCGAATACCTGAAGATGAACACAGAAAATCAATTTCTTAAGTCAGGTATTCCAACGAAATGTAGGAAATATACAAATATACAACTAAGATTTCTAAGTACCAATAAAGGAAACTTAATTTTTTTTTCAAATAAAACATAAAATTGAATGTAAATTAACTAAAACTTAGGTGATCAATCTGATCTGCTAACTGGAATATTCTTATTGAACATATTAAGTAGAGGGCTAGTGTTAACCTCTAACTGGCTATTGAGTAAAAGTCCCGAATTTTTGAATTTATTAATATGTAATGATTCTAGAAAATTTGGCTTCGAACCTTTATTCTCTCTATTTAATATTTCAAACTATGTACTAAATATTTAGCTTTCTTCTAATAAATGATTAGAATAATGGGAATCTGTTCTCTGTTTATCAAAACTACGTTTATATTCCGATGATCTAATTTGGAAATTTCTGAAATTTCTTCCTATATAAAATTTTTCACAAATGCTATATTTAATTTTGTAAACCCCATACATTTGATTTTTATCAATTTTTGATTTATTATTTTTGATTATTTTACCAATGTTATTAGTGGTACGAAAATAGATTATAGATATATAATAGAAAATATATAATAGAAAATAGATTAATCTTATAGCTTGATAAAAGTGGTTTTATTTCAAACTAGGTGTCCCCATATATGTTAAAACACTATATATTGACTTTTCTTTAATAAGAGGATAAACTTCTGAAACCGCTCTTTTGAAAAGTTTTTTGTTTATTAGGTTGTTTATTATTTCGGGTTGGTATTCATTGTTTGAGGCTATTTGCATAATTCAGCTTTTTTCTTCGTTGAAATCAACGTTCGAAACCGGAAGGTTAACAAGTCTATGAACCATACTATTAAATGATGACATTTTTTGTTGTATTGGGTGAACCGAACTATTATGAATTACTGTATCCGTGTGTGATGGTTTGTGATAAATAGAGAACGAATGTTTATTATCTAATTTTTTTGAGTTGTCAAGTTCTTCTTCTAATGTAAGTTTTATTTTGGGGTGTATCGAGTTGATGGGATTCTGAAAAGAATGAAGTTGTCTTTTCGAACCTGTAAAGCAACAAATAATATCGTTAACATATCTGAACCAATAGAGAAAACGTTGGCTCAACGGATGGTCGTGAATAGTATGCTCTAAATTGTCCATGAATATCTCAGCACATAAGGGACTAAGCGGATTTCCCGTTATCAGACTTTCAGTACTACTAAAAATCTGACCTTTAAAACTAAAATAGTTTTGTTCTAGACATAATTCCAAAAGCGAAAGAATGTCTGACTTCATTATTGGATCTACAAAGTTATTATTGAGCGACTATTCTATCAATTTTAATACATCGTTCGGTGGCACACTTGGGAACAGATTAACGACATCCCAAGACAATAATTTTGAATTTGCTGGTAGAATTACATCTTTAGTATTGCGAACCAATTCGTTCGAATTTTTAATAGCGTATTTAGGTATAAAATTACAATGTTTTTCAATAATATCAATTAAAAAAAAAGAAGTAGTACTTCGAAACGTCGTCATGCATATTTCATATTAAATTATGAGAAAATTTCAAATATTGTTGTATTATGGATATGAATTTTCTCCAAGTATCGGTCTCATCAATTATCAATAATATTATTTCCTATCTTCCTCTGAAAATTTGTACAAAGCTTAGAAATGTAGTCTCTCAAAGTCAAATGTGAATGTTTTAAATATGAAATCATCAGGACATACAGGCTGATAAAACACCCTGTTTTCTACCTCCTCATCAATAACCTGATTTCTATATCACTTAGGACGTAGGGTATTTTCTCAATAACTCCTATTGAAATATCGAAATCTTTCAATAACTTACTGAGGTCATTATATTCATAAGAAACCGTATGTTATCGATTTTAATTCAGTATTAGTAAATGCAGAAATTTGTTGTTAACTCAACACGAAGAATTACCGAAATGATGCTACAAGGTAGTTGAATGGACGGAGGTGAAAAAGTGTTTGACGAGAAATGATTTGAGTAATAACTTACTGGCATATTTCATCTTCTACAACCAAAAATATACCTTGATATTAAAACCGGCCAAGTCCATCACATACGTGTAGTAGATGGGCTAGGGCGGTCCTAACATCAAGGTACATTTTCGGGTGTAATAGATGAAAATGAAAAATAGAGAATGGAGGATTTACCTAGTACATACTTCTTGAAATCTTCAATGAAACAGCATAGTTTCGTACACAATCAAGGTTTTTTTCATTGACCAGTCTTAGTAGTTTCTTTTCATATCACATGTGAGATCGTTTCTTTAAATTTATTTAACATCAAATGGGTCCTCTATATTAGAGTGAACGTTGTGCCTGAGCATTTTCCACTAGTTGAGCATAATCAAATTTTAGTTGGAAATTGCCAACCTTGAAGAATCCATTGTATGAGCATCTGTCAAGCGAGAACGGTGGTTATTTTTTGTTTGTTTTGAGTACGAAAATGCTGACTCACATAAATATGTTGAACCAAAACACGAATGAAATTCTGCAATCATATTTTCAAATTTGGATTTTTTCGTGGGAAACAAGGGCACAGAGTGATAATTTCGTTTTTATAACATCATGTGCTCCGATTGAAATGTATCTGCACATTTTGTAGCCAATTCGTAGATACTATATTTAATGCCTTGATCCAACCACTCAATTTTTCTAAAATCACTAAAGCGAATTTCGAAGTCTGCTATCACTGCCCTAATTTCTGTTGTATATTCGTAGAAATGAAATTGTTGGTAGGATGTTTTTCCATATGATCCTTGATGTTTAAAAATTGTTCAAATTTTTTTTTCTCTACCGTAGATTCTGTTTGACTTTGAAATGCTGCAATAGAACTCATCATTTCTGTTAATGTTTTATTCTTGTATATTCAGATTTAATGTACTCAGTTTTCCAGTAAAATCGACCAAGAAAGCTGGATCACATTGCTAGTCACGCTAAATCACGCAATTACCTACAATAATCAACTCTTTCATCAAGAAATTTTATTGTTTCTGCCAATATATCTCAAAATCTTTGGAAAAACTTGCTTCGGCTCAACAAGCTTACGTCAGTGTGCAATGCCAGTTCTAGTTCCTCATCATCTAATTGCTGTTTGAAAAGTCGCCTTTGGAGGGAATTTCCCTTCATGGAATTTACAATTTTGAAAGAAATATCCATCACATGTTTCGTGTTTGATCTCTTACTTGTCAGTACTTGCTGATGAGTTATGCAGTGGTAGGTAATGAAGTCTGGAACATCTTCGTCTTTGTGACAAAGGGCAATAAAACCATTATGAGTACCTGTCATTGCAGGAGCTCCTTCAGTTGTCATTGATACGAGTTTATGCAAGGGTAGCTTAATATAGCAAATATATGCTTCGAATTCCGTGAATATATCAAGACCACGAGTGGTTCCTTTCGAAGAAATAATACTTAACAGTTCTCCTTTGGCCGAGAAATCTTCGAAGATCATCTGAATAATAACAAGTTTTTGTGCAGCACCTATCAGTGATATCTGTTGACTCGTCCAAATAAAGCGAAAAAGCAACGCATAGGACGATATCTCTTTGCAGTTGTTCGTTTAAGTTATTATTCATCGTTTCTAAACGGCTCATCACAGTATTTCGGGATTGACAGTTGACATACGCCCCTCCCCCGAAACACACACGCTTCCCGCTTATTTGTCATTGCACGCAGAAAACAAAACACTGCACGTAGTTGATAATTATCAACTACATGCAGAAGTTGATAATTATGTTGCGTAGTCTGGTCTAATTATTTATATTTTTGCGTGGCCACCATTGACTGGACTGACAGTGGCGATCGACTGGTTGACCACCCCTGATGTAGAGCATAGTACAACCAAAAACATACCGTGATGTTATAACCGGCCAAGTCCATCACTTACGTGTAGTAGATGAGCTAGGGCGGTTCTAACATCAATGATGCTAACCTTCAATAACCTACAAAAAAATTAATCATCACTTTGAATTACTGCATTACAGAATCAACTGCTGACTGTTTTATTGTCAACACGGTAGTGTAGTGATCAGAAATTTCAGTTTTTTCTACGTGTGCTGTGTAAATGTTCTTAGATACTGATCGCACGTTGATGTGATCTATACAGCTGCCTTTGATCCTTCCGAAACGCGTAACTTCGTTAATTAGGCACCTAAAATTCATTCTCTTGAGCATTGACGTATACTCTCGCGTTTTCGGTTCGCGAAATTTCAATAAATCAATATTTATGTCTCCGATGAGAATGCAATCCTGTGAATCGCAAAGTCTGGAAGATATCTCCCGTTCTAATACTTGTAGAATGTCAGGTTGTTTTTTGTGTACTGAAGGTTCAATATACACTCCGAATATTTTTAAACTGAGCATGTTGTCTATTTTCATATCAAGCATAACCATTTGAGTTGAACCAAGTGAAATTAATTCGCAATCAGGTTTCGGTGAGATGGAGTGCCGGTAATAAATAGCTACTCCGTCATTTCGGTTGTTGAATTTATCTGTAGATTTGCCTTCAAAATTAGATATATCGGGTAGGCCATCTTGGTCGTACTTTTTACAACCCATGTAGGTCTCTGACAGACATATTATTGATGGATTTAGTTCTTCTATCAAATTTTCCATTTTTCGAATATTTGCAACGCTATGAATATTCTGACAAATGATTTTAACTTCCATCTTAGTATCACCCGACAACATACCTTGATGTTATAACCGGCCTTGTCCATCTACTACACGTAGATGACAGTTGTACTATGTTCTACATTGTTCATCCATCTACATCGTTTTCGCCATGAGTACATTACTTTTTTTTCATTCTCATCTACTACACCCGACAACATACCTTGATGTTATAACCGGCCTTGTCCATCTACTACACGTAGATGATAGACTTGGCCGGTTTTAATATCAAGGTATCTACTATTAACTTGGCCGGTTTTAAAATCAAGGTATGTTTTCAGTTCTACTATGTTCTACATCGTTCATCCATCTACATCGTTCTCCCGAGAGTATATTCTCTTTTTTTCATTCTCATTTAACGTGTGTTTTTTTAGAGGTATAGAACTTTAAGTTGGCATTACTGTTGAAGATGGCGACCGATCTAACAACTGAGACGTGATTTATTCTCAGTTTGGTTTGGCAATTCATCATGAATAGACTCACGCCTGAACAACGCTTGCAAATAGTACATTTTTTGATTGCAACAAGATTGCTGTTGTTCCCCATTTTCATAAGCGAATTTTGTTTAGCGATGAAGCGCACTTCTGGTTGAACGTCTACGTCAACAAAAAAAACCTCCGCATTTGGAGTGAAGATAATCCTCATGTGTATGTCAAAACACCGTTACATCCAGAAAAACTGACTGTTTGGTGCGCTTTATGGGCTGGTGGAATCATTGGTCCGTACTTCTTCAATAACGATGATGGCCAGAACGTTACAGTCAATGGTGATCGGTATAGAGCCATGAATACTAACTTCTTCATTACTGAATTGAACAACCATGATGTACAGGAGCTATGGTTTCAACAAGACGGCGCAACATGTCACACAGTTCGTGCAACAATCGATTTATTGAAAGACACGTTTGGTGTCCGCCTAATTTCATGTTTTGGACCCGTGAATTGGCCTCCGAGATCTTGTGATTTAACACCGCTAGACTACTTTCGGTGGGGCTATGTTAGGTCATTGGTCTATGCAGATGAGCCACAAACACTTGACCATTTGGAAGACAATATTTGCAGTGTTATTGCCGATACACGGCCACAAATGTTGGAAAAAGTCATCGAAAACTAGACGTTCACATTGGACTACATCCGAGCCAGCCGTGGCGATCATATGCCAGAAATCATATTTAAAATGTAATGCCACAAGATTATCTTTCGAATAAAAAAAATTCTTGTCAATCGAATGATCCATCGTTGTTTTATTGCAATTTGAAGTTCTGTATCTCTGAAAAACCACCCTTCACTACATCCGAAAATATACCTTGATGTTATAACCGGCATAGTCTATATCTACATGGACAAGGGAAAAATTTCTACCAACAGGTGTTACTATATATAGTAAGAAATAACTAAAAAGGACCTAGACCATCAACACACTTTTCTATCACTCTTGATATTTACCTTGATTGCTATTTAACATTTTCATCTGCTACACCCAACAACATACCTTGATGTTATAACCGGCCTAGTCCATCAAATGAGATATGCCAGTAAATTATTACTCAAATAATTTCTCGTAGAGTACTTCAGCTTTTTCACCTCCTTCTATTTAACTACGCTGTAGCTTCATTTCGGTTATCGTTTCTTGCTGTTGATTTAACGGCAATGTCTTCATTCACTAATAATGAAATTAGTACTGAACTGAAATTAGTCTATAATGACTTGGGGAAGTTATTTGAATATTTCGATATTTCAATGAGTATTATTGACAGAAGCCCCTAGGTCCTCTTTGATACAGTTCTAAGGAATAAGGTCATTATCTTTGTTCGCGGTAAGGATTCTGAACCGATTCAGAACTAATTCATAACTGATTCGGTATTCATTTAATACGCATGCTCGGTTATGAACTGGTTCGGAATTATTTCGACCCGCGAACGATTTTAGAACTAGTTTAGGGAATTTTCAAATGACGGTTGTTCTCATCGAATAATATGACGTATACCGCTTGAAATTGTCATTATAATCGAAGAACAATACAATTACACATTATTCTATGGAAGTCGACTTATAAGTAAGCAACCATTTTCCAATTTATTTGTTTTCGAAAGACATGACTGGAATATTCACCTAAAAATATGTATTTTTTTATTGAAGATAAACTTAAGAGTAAACCAATCATATAACTTACTTGTTAAAACAGACGGTATAAATTGGAATATGTATTACACGGTAATTGCAGCCAAATGAAATACAGGATACTTCAGTGAACGAACTGTTAGTTTCCGTTTCGTTACCATGTCTCATGTATAAACAAATCATAGAAATAATTTTCTATGATACCAATTGCCAAACTATCGTGAATGCGCAAGTCACGAACTTATAGTTCTAGATTGATCCTTCGAACCGGTAGAACCAATTCCGAAGAGATTACGAACCAGTCCCAGTTTATCCGCGAACACAGAACTGTAACAAAAAGTTCGGAACTGGGTGATCCGCAAACGCCAAAATTCAAACTGCGCATGCGAATAGTTCTGAATTGGTTCAGAATCCTTACCGCGAACAAAGCTATTGATGAGCTAATGAGGATATAGGAAACAGGGTATTTTATTACGCTAGAGTAATCAAGTTAAGAGTTTCAGTACTTTTATATAGTTAAATATTTGTGATGAGAAAGCCTATTGTTTAGAAACTGTGAAGATATTTTGGAAGACGATGATGTCAAATATGAGTACTGACTAGAAATTCATATGCTGCTATATGTACGAGTATTTACTGATTTCATGGGTTATATTACATAGTTTATTTACTGAACTGTTGTAGAATAAATATTATTCATTCTGAAAATTTACTGAACAGAATGAATATAATAAGTTCTTAGTTTTTCATAAGATATAGGTAGATTATTTGAAGAACAAGGTATCATTTTTTAGTGTTTTAATTTTTTTAGAGTTAAATTCTTGAATATGTTTCTCACCTTCTTCCGTACGTGTAAGGTATGGAAATGCAGAAGGGGCGACAAAATTTGAATAGCCTACTGGCAGCAAATGTCACTGATGTAATGATTTGAAGAAATTATTGAAATATTTCGATATTTCATTGGATATTATTGAGAAAAGACCCTAAGTCCTGTATGATATAAATCTAAGAAATAAGGTTATTGATGAGCTGTTCAGGATATACAATACAGGGTGTTTCATCACCCTATATGTCAAGTAAAGAGTTTGAACTATGGTAAACTTGCGCGAAATGCCTTGTACGTTTCAGTTTAGGTTTAAAAAACTCACATTTGACTTTAAAATACTACATTGTCAAACTTTTCGCAAATTTCTAGAGATATATAGGAAATAATCTTTATCCATAAGTAATTTTCTAAGTGTTTATAATATAAAATCAAATCATTAAAAATTCAACAAAAAAAAAATAATACAAATGCATAAAGGACTAATGAACCAAGGGAGTAAGGGATTTCTTCACTCAAGAATACTCACACCATCAACAATGGACCGATTAAAATCAACTATCTTAAATATATGCTGTTTCAATAAACAAGTAAAGAATTATTCAAAACACACCTAAAATCTACGAATATTGTACAATATATTTCTGTTCGTTCCGGACAAACGACCATGGATGAATAGAACAAGGATCGACATTGACGAAAATCGTTAGATAACTAAGTATTTAATACCAAAATCTTAAAAGTTCAATTTTATTTTCGAAAATATAACAAGTGGATTGTTCGGAGTTCCCCTTTCGTTTAAATGCTTTTGAAATTTCAGGAAATAGATTTTTAGATTTAGTTAACACATCACTAACACATAGAGTATTTCCAAAATATTGGAAATTTCCACCAAAAATACCTGTGCCAAAAATTTGCAATACTGTTAAAATAGAGCAATTTTGACCTACAAATTTACTACAACCATATGAGAAAACTTAAGAAATAGTGGTAAAAAAACAGGTATTATTTATTTAATAGTGTTGGCGTTTACTTGATGTAAATCCATTATAATTGAATATAAACTTAAATTCAAACAATTGAATATATGATTTACACTTTATTGACTACATAGCATGACGCGTTTCGTCGTTACAAACGACTTCTTCAGAAATATTCTGTAAGCATCTGAAGAAGTCGTTTGTAACGACGAAACGCGTCATGCTATGTTGTCAATAAAGTGTAAATCATAAGTTCAAGTGTTTGAATTTAAGTTTATATTCAAAACAGGTATTAGAATTATGTGAAAAATTTTTGTCATTTGTGAGTTTCAATCAGGAATCAAAATAAATTGCTCTTTGAGACAGCAATTTGAGCAGATGTGAGGAATGGTATAGTGCTATAGATGAAGGAGAAACGGTTATAGTAGTATTATTGGATTTTAAAAGAGCTTTGGAAACGTTAAGTAGGACATTATCATTGAAAAAACTGAATAAACTTGGCTTTGAGGGAGTAGTAAATGATTGGTTCGGATCTTACTCGAATTCGTGAACACAAAATGTAAAGTTAAATGGCGTGCTGTCGGATAGCACGAAAGTGGATGTAGGCGTACCTCAAGGAACTGTCTTAGGTCCGTTGTTGTTCTCCTTATATATAAACGATATTGTCTCTCATGTGAAAAAATGTTGTATACGTTTAATCGCTGATGATACTTTGCTCTATATATGTGGCAAAGATATTAAGCATGTGACATAGGGGATAAAATATAACTTTTTGCAATTAAGAAATGGTTATGTGACAATAGCTTATCCCTAAATGTGCAAAAATTTAACTTCAAAGTTGTGGGTACAAGTAAAACCCATAGAATCCATGAAAATGAGGATTTTATCTATAAGGATCAAAGAACAAGAAATTAGAAGATTAGAAAGAGTAAAATATTTAGGCATTATTTTAGACCAAAAATTGAGTTTCAAGCATCATGTTGATTTCATATCATGTAAAATCTCTTTAAAATTTTTTGAAAGGAATATGAAAGAATCTGTCGACATATGTGAAATTATTGTTGTTCAAATCAATAATAATGTCATATATTGAATATTGCTCCACATTGTTATTTGTTTTGACTGAAGATAAAACTCAACAATTACAAAAGTTACAGAATAGAGCTATGCGAACAATTTTAAAGTGCAATAGATATACCCCTGTTAAAATTATGCCGAATCCTTAGAACTAATGTCTGGTAAATAAAGAATAATCTTTTTTTCATATGTAGGTATACATATTCAGAATGAGAAATAAGTTCCTTCCTTGCAATGTAATAAAAAAGGTAACATATGTCAGTGATGTGCATGAGTATAATACTAGAAATACATACTGATTTTGATGAGTTTTCATATCCAAAGTTGTGAGCTCTCTAAATTGAAAAAAGCATAAACTATGACGGATTTAAGACTTTCAATAATTTACCAAGTATAATGAAAACTAATACTAGTACTAAGATATTTAAGAGTAATCTAAGAAAGTATATTTTGAATAAGGAGATAGGTATGTACTCTCAATTCAAAATTGAGAGTTCAAAATACGTATATTTTTTATATAGCTTCAGCCAAATAGACATCATTATTATTATTAAATATGTCGTTCACGCTCTTTGGCACCCTTAGCAACTACAACCCGATACCAAATACTACTTGCTCCTATTGTCAAGTCGTTTACTAACACCAAAGACCCAACCTCACACATTCCTACGTACCTCGAACACCTTTGCTGAAAAATATCATCTTATATCTATCGAAAAGAGGCATGTATGTGTCAACAGCGTATCATTGTATGCACCAATTCGGACATTTAAAATTCAAAGTATTTAACCGTAGGTTCAAGGAATCTAATGCAATTACAGCGACTACGATCAGCTTTCAACCCGCCTTAAACACGTTCAGATCTTGAACAATGATACAATTAGCATTTAATAATATCATGCACTTTGTCCTATATGTATTGGAAGTGATTTAAATCCTATTAGCGAGAGGAATGCAGTGAGTTTAATTCGAATAACCATTATAAAGACTCACCTTAACTGACGTGTAATTGGCAGTGTTTATGTCTTCCTTGAATATGTGTTCATATAGATAGATAGATGGTTTATTGATGAGAAATACACACGTATTAGGTCGTTGTATGATTAAGGAAGTGAGATACTAGACGTGATCGACCGAAATTTATGTTAGTTTCGTTATAAATCATCATCAAAAGGAACAGCTAACTTATATAAACTCTTTGAAATTGAATTTTTCAAGAAATATTAATAAAACGACCTGTACATGTAAAAGGACAATATTAATAACAAGAATAATATTATGTATTGTATAAACTTCAATATTTATTCAACATACACTGTTTTACAGGACAGGTCCTAATTACAAAACATGAAACACAAGGCATACTAAAAAGAAAATTGGTAGTACAAAAGTCCGAAATTTCAATTTTGTACTTTCAAATTTTAAAGTTCAATTTTAGAAGAAAGAGTTTGTGATATGAAATCACAACTGATAAAATGAAATATAATTATAGGAATAAAAAAACCTAAATGTTGACCAAACTTATACATACATATAAAGGTAAACGCACACATACATATACTTTCACATATTAACACTTATACACACATACAAGTTTATGAGTGAATATGAAACATGTACGTGAATAACCATAAATGATTTTTCTAGCAGAGATTAAGATCAAGAAAACTTGTCTTAATATCAGTAACAGAACAGTTGAAAATATCCACCTAAACTCCCAAAATATTACATTGTTCAAACATCGAGTGAAATGGAGAAAATTTAAGATCATTCGTTCTAGCTACTGGAAGGTAGTACGTGAATGCGCTTCTAGATGAATTTCTTGAAACAATGTTAAGCTTTCACAATAATCCCTGACATTTCATTTCTTTAAATAACACGGAGGTTTCGCTTATCTCTTGGTGAAACATTATGTGAATACTATAAAATTAAAAATCAACACACTTGAAAACTCTACATATATTTCGGGTAGTTAACCCATTATCAAGGGTTAACCACCCTTGATTCAAAAAAAATTCTACATTTATATGTAAAAAATTGAATTATTCAGTGAAACTTAAGTCAAGTGTGTTAATTTTGAATTTTATAATTTCATTTTATTGTTAATTATTTTATGCAAGAAGATTATTGCGTGGGAATTTCCTTCACGCTCTGAATGTGTCCACATTATATCGACTTGTAAGTGTTTCATATTGCATGACTATAAGTGGATATATTCCATCAATTCTGAAGTTCAAAAGTTTCAGGGACTTTCGTTGTGTAGACTCATTATACAAATCATACAAATATACAAAAGATTATACAACTGGAAAGAGTTTCATGCCAATCTTTCATTCCACGAAATATTTATTGGCAACATACTGTCATGCCCGACATCAAACAGGCCATGAAATGTGCCTGTATGAGTATGAGTATGTGGCAACCGTGGCGACGGTGGTCTATGGAATTTTGCAACCGTCAGTTTAGCTTGTATACTAATGCAAATATGACGCTTCTCAAAAATTAATTGAATAATAGAATAGTATAAATTCTATATTTTTTAATCGTGTATAGTGTAATATATATTTCCTCTTTGATAATTTGTTGAAATCTCAACAGCAAACTATAAAAACGAAGTGTTTAATGAGCTCAACGTGTTCAGTGAAACAAAATAAATTTTATGTTATTTGAGACTTTCGTAGTTTGAAGTTGAATATTTTACGGTTTCAGTATAAATCCTCAGTGCATCTATTTTGTATAGTGTAATATAGGTGCTAGTGATGATAGTTTCTAGATAACCTAACATCAAATTATAAAAACTTATAAATAAACTTAAAAATTATTATGGAGGCATCACAAGGTACACGCTCACATGCTTTACTATAACATTATTTTGGTTGATTTAAGTTTTTCGAATGAATGTTCTTGTGTTCTTTTTCTTATTAACACATTTCATTAACCCTTAGATACATCCTTTGCTATTTTCGACAAAAGTCTATGAACTCAGGTACAGAATATGGTTCACCCTGAATTAACATTGTGAGTAATTCTCTCTTGAAAGGTCTGTATTCTTTTGTTATTTTTGCCGCGAAAAATAATTTCGCGGCAAAAATAGTTGAAAAGTTTCATGCTCATATAGAAATTACTACGCTCAGTACTAGATAGCCTGTGAACAGGTAACAAGTACTCAATCATTCTTCTGATAGTATTCACATTTCTATAAATCCGATAATATGATTTGTTCTTGAAAAAAAATAACAAAATTCTATACATATACAAACCAGGCATTGTTAGAATATTACGTCTTTTGAATATGCCTCTACATGATTCTCTGTATTTTATACGAAACATTATTCTTATAGACAGTTTCTAAGTGATAAACACACGTTCAGCATGAGGGCTGACAACCCCCCCCAGAAAATGACTTCATATGACATGATTGATTGGAAATTCGCAAAATATGCAATCTCCAAGGTGTCTATATCTACTCTATTTCTAATAGCTTTTAGCGTATATGTGACTGTATGGAGTCTTTTTGATAGCGATTCACAATGCACTTCCCAACCAAGATTCCTCTAAACAAATACACCCAACAACTTCGCATAAGAGCCTATTTCAACGTTTCTGCCGTCAAAATTAATAG
The DNA here is from genome assembly GCA_030704895.1 of Henosepilachna vigintioctopunctata. Classification (NCBI taxonomy): domain Eukaryota; kingdom Metazoa; phylum Arthropoda; class Insecta; order Coleoptera; family Coccinellidae; genus Henosepilachna; species Henosepilachna vigintioctopunctata. The sequence continues at coordinate 1,799,942 of JARQZJ010000034.1, forward strand.
TCTCAGGAGATGCTAGATTTGAAAGATCAGCCGAAAGCATTAGAACATTGGTTTTATCAACATTAAGAACCAATCCATTTTCAACGCACCATTTTCCAATCTTTGTCATTGATGTTTTCAACCTGTATGTAACCTCTTCAATATTTCGTCATGATATCAAAACATTAGCGTCATCAGCATATAAATATGTTTCTATCAATTCTTCTGTAGATGAAATGTGTTCAGTTGTTATATTTTGTGGTTGTGACATCCCAACTAACTGGGAATATATATATAGATATATATATATATATATATATATATATATATATATATATATATATATATATAACAGTAAAATGAGCTTTGATTCGCGTTTGAAGTTGGAGCAGTTATAAAATATAGATGTGGAGCATTATCATCAATAAAGACCACGGTAAATGAGTGCTAATGGTTACAAAACTGTTATTTTCCAAGCACCGGGGGTATCGTAACGGTCAACTTACCACACGCAACGACGCCGACCAATCACGTTCGTCAATAATCCATTCACGGGAATTAACCATGCGGTTACAGTGTTCGATTACAATTAGGACAGAGAAATAAACTTCCTTTTGTTAACGTCTTAATTTGTCTAAATGTAAATTCGAAAACGATCCACTGCCTCCCAGCGTACTAATTAGGCCTTTCGAATGATTCAATTATCTTATGCCATAAATGGAATAATTGTTATACCACAGGTAGGGCTTATTGAATTTCATAATTATGAGAAATCTAGTTGAAACGTTAGATAATTGAGTTGTTCTTTCCGTTACAAATGAATAAGATGTGGGTGGCTATGTGAAAATCGTTTCATTTTTGTTTTTGATCAATTGGTGAATATATACGAGGGTGGGGTGAAAAATTTTCTGGCCTGACCAAGAAAAACGATGTTTGAAATTTTTTTATTTTTCAACGTATTCTCCATCAACACTGATACATTTCTCATAACGGTGTTCTAATTTAGTTATAACAGTTTTAAACATAGATTCGTCAAGCTCCTCAAAGAACTGATTCATAGTTTCGACAACTTCTTCGTTGCTAAATCTTTCACCGCCAAGCCATTTTTTGAGGTTAGGAAGCAGGTAGTAGTCGCTGGGGGCTAAATTTGTTGAGTAGGGAGGATGTGGCATCAATTCAAACTTCAATTCGTGGTGAGGCATTTCGAAAAACAGTAGCCATAATCTTGTTTGCTGATAAAATTGTAATATATTGGATGCAATCTACGCAGAAATGTTTTTTCGAATCAGTTTTTTTTAGAGCATTGGCAAACGCGTCACCAATCTTGCACCGAGTTTTGCCATGCTCAAATGGTTGTGCAAAATATTTCGCACACGTTCAGCTGACGTCCTATAGGTCTCAGCTATCTCATGCACTTTCAATCTGCGGTCTTCCAATAATATTTGATGGATTTTCTCAATAATTTCTGAAGTTGTGACCTCATCGGACCGTCCTGAGCGTGGCTCGCCAGAGATGTTAAATCCATCTTATGTTGAATCCATCTATTCTTTCATTTGTTTTTTTGTTTCATGACAGCAAGTTTCTACAATTTTTCCATTCTCACGAAAACAACGGAAGCGTCTCGCACAATGTGCTCTCAAACGCAAACTAATGTAGAGATTGGGCTGAAACTTTACATACAAGCTCAATAGAAATGGTAGTGTAGGACGCTGCTCCAAAAGTTGACCTGGTGGCGCCATCTCATGAGCAGGCTCAAAACTTCTCACCCCACCCTCGTGTTGCGGCCAATACACTGAAAAAAAATCATTAGACGCTTTTCTAAAGAGTTCGCGAAGAGTTAATCCTATTAGCATGTATATTTTTCTATCGGGCTTCATTTTTCAGTCTACAACTATAGTTTACCAAGAAATTAAGTATATGTTTTCGTAAAACCTTCGAGTTTAAGATTTATCTCTCTCTTTCTCTCTCTCAATTGAAGATGGTTCACTTCTTGACTTCAGCCAGAGCACATAAAAACGTTCAGCAGTTTCAAAATGCTTGTGAAAAGTCGGAAATGGGAAAGAGTAATTGAAAAATGTTAATAAGGAAGATAGTGCCAGTTTTTCTAAAATATTCGGAAGAACTTGTTAACCACAAACATATCGGTCAATTTTTATCAGCTTATCATCTGATTCCGTATCAAGAAAAAACTACTATTATTCTCATTCAGTTTCATTAATATGTCATAGAGTAGGGGGCATAAGTTACCTTCTTTGAAAGTATTTCAGGGTGTGTGCTTGCAGAGTATCGAAACAACTCAACGCTCAACAAGAAACAAGACGAAATGTAATTTTGGGTGTCCCTCATTCAGTAAAAACCGCTCAAAAATTTAAAGTAATGCTATTCAATTACAGGCTTATATCCCCTCAAAACAGCTGAAAATGTAGGGATAAATTCAAACGAAACAAGAATGAACTAAAAATAGTAAAACCATATAATCAACTAGTCTCCAAGCAGTTTTTGTCATTCATAACAATTTCAATTCACACATCATTCGATATTCAAAAGTTTTACGATATTCTCAAGTAAACTGACATATTATCTGTTCAATATCCCATGAATCTCAAGAACTAACGCTTTTATATTTTGAAATATTCAAATTCGATGCTTTTACAACACATTGTTCGAGAAAGCTCACCACAATGTTTGTAATGCGGTCCTGTTCTCTAAGAGAATGAGAAAATTGAGATAAGCACAGACCACCAAATAAGTTGTTAATGTTTTTCAGATGATACCTTAATTACATGCATCAACTAATTAGCCAATATATTTGATATATGTTAAAACGGTTTTGATTGCTCTTGCTTTCGTGCTACTTGACGTTTTTACTGAAATCCTAAAACAATGATTGCGACTCCCAACATCACGTTATCGAACTAAAATTAGTTTGTGATAGTGGATAAACGCATAAGTGGAAAATGTAGGTGTAATACGTTCACGTCTGGAAGGCAATCTGGATGATATTACAATAATGGCCTTGTATGAGCTTGAGGCCGTTTTCTTGTAGTATAATTAATTCGATATCAGATATTTTTCTCTTAGACTGCGAATCGTATGAGTTATATCTAGTAGGAAACCATTCTTTTTGTGTAAGACCGAGTAAATGACATACTTCATCAGTTCTGGAATATATATCAAATTTTAATTCTCGAACGGACTATATATTATTTATATATGGCTCTATTTTAGGCCCACTGTTGTTTCTTCTTTTTGTGAATGATTTAATAGACTGTCTACCAGTTCATAGTCTCATGTATGCTGATGATTTGAAAATATATCGCAAAATTTAAACATATCAGGACTGCATAAGCTTTCAGTATGGCCTCACTTCTGTTCCTGATTAGTGTTACACATTCACTAAAAAGAAACGGCCTGAACAACGGAGACCAGAGTCTCCGAAACTCGAGACCTTTGTATAATATTTGATCGGAAATTCACTTTTGTACCTCATATAAATAAAACAATTTCAACAGCATTCAAATCTTACGGGTTCATTGTGCAAAATTCTAAACACTTTTCGAATACAAAAACAATAATTCGAAATTTAATACGCTTGTAATGAACAAATTAAATTTCGGATGTATGATGTGGCGTCCCATTTAACATTCTCATAAAAATCATTTGAAGCAGATACAACGAAAATTTCTCTAATATCTAATTTGGAGGGAACATCTCGTTTATCCTACCAGAGGATAGAGCCAAATTGATCTGTTAAACAGGTTTGGAGCTAAATCACACGACGTTGGCAAAGACTTTTTGTCTCGAAGTTTCTGTATAACCTCCTACGTGGTTATATAGACACTACGTGGTTATTAGACAATGTTCACGTTCAAGTCAATTTTTTTCATTGGGTACTCCGAAAACTAACTCCCTCATACAATCACCCAGTAGATATATGCGTTCGCTATTCGAAGATGTGTCTGACAAATGCGATATCAACAGGGACACATTTACTTTCATAAGTCGTGTCTACTTGGAATCTCTTCATGTATAGAGAATTTTGAAGTATAGCTATATTCTCATTGTCTATTTATTATTCATTATAATTACTTCTTCCTTTGATAGCCATTTTTCAAACGTTTGTATTTTATCATTAGGTGTTAATACTGTATATATGTATATTTTTTCAATATTTCCTGTAACTGGGTGTTTTTAGCTGTAGTAAAAAAAGACATTTTATTATATAAAAAGCTAATATTTGCAGTAGAGAGGGTGGTTTTCTATTATCACCCCTTCCGCCTGATTGAACGAGACCACCCAACCACATACAAAATGGAACCAAAATATTGTTTATTGTGCAAAATAAAAAATTTCACCTTAGAAGAAAATTATATTGTGACTAGTAAAATTTAAGCATAAGTTAAAATTGTATTCACAGAAATATAAGTATTTTCTTTGGGCCATTTATGCCTTGAGTGTTCCAGACCTACCCTTAATGAACCCTTAAACCTCAGGTACAAACCCATTTTGAATATCCTTCAGCTCTGGATTTTTGTGGGTATACAAATAATTTAAATGAATATTGAATATCTTTGAAATAAAGAAAAAACAAAATAAAAGGATGAAAGAGCCTTCTTTCGAAATAATGAAAGTTATTGATGAAATTATCTCTATATTACCTGATGAATTGGGCAATTGAAATCGTGAAGTTGATCAAATTGACTTCATATTGAATTTAGTAATTTCGAAATAGAAATCAAGACTGGAAACCAAAGAAAATTAGTAAATAAAAAATTGATTTGTGACTTTAGAACAAACTGAATTAATCTCAATTATTTCTTGGGTTTCTCATTCGAATTCAGTTGTTAGTTTCATCTTAATATCAAATTTCATCACATTCAATTCCAAGGAGCTACCAGTCACCAAAAACGTCTAGGTCATCACTTGGAGATAAAGCCTGCTTTTTGTCGAAATGTACAAGAGCAAGTTCGTCGCATTTGTATTCTTGCAGAATCTTTGGCGTTTACTGTTCGAATTTTTCATTGTTCTTTCTCTTATTCGATAATAAATCTTGTTTCAGTGTCACGAACATGTATATCAGCGTTAAAAAATATGTCGAACGCTTAATACGACTGTGGAAGATTCACGAATTACGTGAACATTACGTACATTTGTTCATTCCAGTGGCCTCTTGAACTTGTGTAGAGAACAGGTCACTCTAACTTTAACTGAGAATTTTCCTATCTGAAATTTCCATTCAAAGAATTCTCCATTTGTTTCAGGTTTTCTGGAAACTGAAAAAGTTCAATAGAGCAGGTTGTAAAGACAGCAGTGTAAACTGGATAAACGACATTCTGCTGCAGTTAATCAAACGTATTTCTCATGAAAGCATGAAACCATATGAAGATGTGAGCAGGATTGAACACAGACGAAGGCACTTTTGATGTCCAGAGATGTGGATAAGGCACGATTAGACGTTTCAGGTGAGTACCTTCTATAGTTTTCATTTTAAAACTTGTAGTCTAAGATCCCGATATAGAACGACCTTCACCGAGATGTTTATTTGATGAAACATATTTTATATTCAATTTAATTTGCCAATAATTATATTCCATATGGGTTGCCTAATAAATTTCAGTCCAGGATATGATTAATTAATAATTAAAAAAAGATTTTTTTTTTAATATTTCACCGGTTTGACTATTAGACAAATTCCACTCCAATCGAAAGTATGAAGCCCATAGAATATGCTAACGTTAGGTTGGCTATTCTTTTCCAGTCATAACTCTCTGGTTGCCAGGTGTAAACAGGTAAATCGATAGTAGCATTTTACACCGGTCTGATAATTTAATCAAATTTACATGAAAATAAAGATTATTTAATTATGAACACGGTAAAATAGGGTTGCCTGCGAAAAATCAGTCCTGAATTACGGTTGTCGAATTTTAAAAAGTGAAATATTGCCGCGAGTGAATGTGTACGACTGAGAGGTCCCAAGCAACCGTTCCGTGCGTTAGAAGAGGACAGAGCATAACAGCTGCTTAAGGTCCGCCCATTTAAAGAAAAAGAGCGCGCATGCTATTTGTCAGTGCAACTGAAAAGGATAGCGATAGACTTGTATATGCTGTGTATCATTTTAGAGTAATGTATTATTAAAATAGAAGAATATATTTTTAATTAATTAATTATTTATGTGTATATATTTAATGTGATATTAAAGTATATATACATATATAGTAAAAGTAAATAAGAAGGTTATAGCAATAAATATGTAATACTAATTAAGAAAAAATTTTTTTATTAGACAAATTATAAATAAATAATTTTTTTTTAATTATTCAGCTTCTGAGTCATCAGAAATAAAGCTGAGATCTTCGAAATCTGCACCTTCTTCGTCATCACTCTCTGTTTCGGTTCTTTCGATGATATCATCTATTCTTAAAGGTGTATGATCCCCAATGAATCCTCGTGGTTTTAAATATTCATCTAAGTACCAACCGCAACTCTCAGGTTCAATTGTGAAACATGGTGAAATGATTTTCCGGGCTGATTGGCCGTGGTCAACTGGAACTCCTCCTCTTCCAGACGTTTCGTCCCTAACTGCGAGAGACATCTTCAGTGGCGGCGAGTGCTTCGACGTAGTGGCGTACTGGGCGACGACTCTGGAGCTACTGATGACCTGTTGACTAGAGTGCCGATATTTATAGGTCTTCGTGGCTCGGCAATATGTCCGCTTCGCTGTACACAAGCTGTGTAATGTACACAAGCATCGCAACAATTTCAATCGGAAAGAAGAAACCATGAGAATAAGGAACATTTGGCACCCTGCACTGAAACGGAAGCTGATTGGTCCAACAGCAGACAACGAACGCGTTGGGGTGGACCAATCAGAGCGAAGCGGACATATTGCCGAGCCACGAAGACCTATAAATATCGGCACTCTAGTCAACAGGTCATCAGTAGCTCCAGAGTCGTCGCCCAGTACGCCACTACGTCGAAGCACTCGCCGCCACTGAAGATGTCTCTCGCAGTTAGGGACGAAACGTCTGGAAGAGGAGGAGTTCCAGTTGACCACGGCCAATCAGCCCGGAAAATCATTTCACCATGTTTCACAATGGACACCGGCCGTGAAAGCCTACACGATTTCATCTCAGGTTCAAGTTTGATACATATTGGATCTGTTGCATTCAGCCACATCGAATTTACGTAAATAGTTCGTAAAACTTTTTGTGTTAATGATATCCAGCACGGAGGTATGGAGTTAGAGTCGAAGACTTTGATTTTTTTAGAAACTGCTCACTGTCTTCTTTAGCAGAGTAATTTTTCATAAAAATGCGATATCTTGCATCATTCACATTAGTGCAATTCTTAATCCCATACATACAAGCTGTAAATTCTTGAACAATTTTCATTTTATCTTCAATGAAAATATCAGCAGCATCTGTTAATGACGCAAAAACAGCTGTTATGCTCTGTCCTCTTCTAACGCACGGAACGGTTGCTTGGGACCTCTCAGTCGTACACATTCACTCGCGGCAATATTTCACTTTTTAAAATTCGACAACCGTAATTCAGGACTGATTTTTCGCAGGCAACCCTATTTTACCGTGTTCATAATTAAATAATCTTTATTTTCATGTAAATTTGATTAAATTATCAGACCGGTGTAAAATGCTACTATCGATTTACCTGTTTACACCTGGCAACCAGAGAGTTATGACTGGAAAAGAATAGCCAACCTAACGTTAGCATATTCTATGGGCTTCATACTTTCGATTGGAGTGGAATTTGTCTAATAGTCAAACCGGTGAAATATTAAAAAAAAAATCTTTTTTTAATTATTAATTAATCATATCCTGGACTGAAATTTATTAGGCAACCCATATGGAATATAATTATTGGTAAATTAAATTGAATATAAAATATGTTTCATCAAATAAACATCTCGGTGAAGGTCGTTCTATATCGGGATCCTATACTATTGTTAGGCTACTAAGAAATCGTTAAGTTTGAGTGTCAATGCTGTCAAGTATAATACAAACTGATTGATAGGATATACAAATACTTTATATATACTATATCATACATAAATCCTCAAGAAAGCTATATCGAAACAAAAGTTTACTTTATAGTTTGAAGTGAATACATTGAAAGAGGATTGTTGAAAATACTCATCGAAAATTCGCATTGACTATCGAATCGTTTAAATGAATGATCAGAATAACGGATGCCAATTAAAATAGACAGCGTGCATAGAGAATAGTTTCGGTATGATTTATCGGTTTTCGACATGTGCGCCATCTTATCGGTGATATCTTGGTGCAATTAGTTGTCTCGATGCACGAGACTGATACCACACACGAACTGTCAGATTCGCGCCATCTGACATGTATCAGATTGTACTAACCTTCTATTCCTTGCAATCTAGAACGATATTCTACAGATTTGGATCTTGAGTTTGATTTAAGCATGAAAAAGATGAAAACATCAAGTAGTACAACGTGTTTGCAATAATTTACATGCGCAGAATAGTTGAGCAGATATAAAAGTATATATATGTAAAGATATATATTATGATTTTTTTTTGGAATTACTCAATTTGAAAAAACTCCTTATTATTTCAGAAGCGGAGTAAAACGAACTATTATATTTTTAAACTTAACTGAATTAAATTATGGAAAAATACTACTCGGAAATTTTAATTGTGGCATTTCTCAAATCCTTCTTCCTATAGGATCTCATTTTTTATTTGTTTTTCAACCTCCAAAATGAAACTTGTGATTGACTTTTTTTATACATATCGAATTCGAAATGATTGAAGTTAATATCATTATTCTTTCTTAACTTTTTCTCTGCACTCTTTGTCGTACTTTTTTCCAAAATTCTTCTTCGAAACCTCTGGTCCTTTTCATTATAGTTATAGTTATAAAATTCTTACTTTTAGATTATTTGAAATTGTATTTCGTTTTTCTGTGATCGTCTTCTGAATTCTTGTCGTGTTTTCTGTGATTAAACACTATTTTGTTCTATGTTTATAATTTTCAGTTGTGACCTCTCAAAACTACTGAGTCATTCATAGTTTATGTGGCACAATTATGTTTTTCTTACAAATATAGTAATTATAACAATTTATAATGGAATATCCAAATTATGTTTCAATTTTTGGGTTGAATGTCTCACAAAATGAACATTTCAATATATTTTATCTGTTGACAATGTTACAAAATGGCGAATGTCAAAGTTTCATTCAGTACATACAGAGTTATTGTTGAAAACATTTGAAACCAAATAAATTAGAACATTTTGCTGATGGTCCAGTTGCTATTGAATGTGGACAATTTTTTTGTGACCACATGTTCAGAAATTTAAGTATTCAATACCCACTTCAATTTTTAAACTCTTTCTGTGCCAAAATTTGGTTGAGGGATTTGCTGCCAGTCCATAGAGCATTGTCCTTCGCATAAAGCTTCGCTTTTTTCGAGTGTGAAGCTTCTGTAAAGATTGCTCGATCTCCAATTCTGTATATACACCAAAGGTACATTCAACTTCATATTTTTACGACATTTGAAGAAGCTCGACACTCGTTTTAGTGAAAGATTAGAGAAAATCTCATAAACAACGACCAATTCCATCCTGATGTTCCGCTAGCTCGAGTGGTCATCTTCTCCATAGATCTTTCTAGTTCTGATTCTGTACGTTGACAATCTTCATCGCAACTAGGAGGTGACACGACCTCTGGGGAAGTTCCACACTCGTTCTTGTAAAATTTGAGGGACATTCTGAGAGACAACGACCAATTCCATCTAAATGATCACTACCTCAAGTAGTGATCTTCTTGAGTGGCCGCTCCATCTCCGATATTTATCGTCTACTTCCATAGAGTTGAAGCTCTACACTCGGTCCACTGAAACTTTACAAAATTTTTAAGGAATAACGATCAACTTCATCCTAACAATTCGCTAGAATGAGTGGCAAGCTTCTTCAGAGGTCCTTTCATCTCTAATTCTGTATGTATACGGTTTTCATCCGGTTTTCATCATACGGTTTCATAGAGCAAGAAGCTCAGCACTTATTCTAGTGAAACTCTAAGGAAGTTCCAAGACACCACAACGAGTTTAATTCTAAGTTTGTTATAAGTTCGTATGCTGTGAATTGTCAACATCTAAAGTCGTTGTTGAAACAACCTCTGAAGAAGATATCTACACGTGCCAGCAAAGTACTTGGAAGAAGTTTAAATCGTTAATGCTTCTTAGAACTGGACCAATACAGCACTTGTTCGTCTATAACACTAAACGAAAGGAAACGAAACAGGCACCGATTTTTTCGTACCGAAGAAATCGCCCACCAAGAAATACCTTAAAACTAATAAAAACGTGTACTGGTGTACAATTGTGTACTGGTTATATCTAATGCATTTGCTTATGACACAACATGTCATAATAGACGAAATAATTACTTTTCCTAGTCGAGAACAAGCCGACTCATGATAAAACATTCGCTATAAACCATTATTTACGATGTACAGTTGGAGTAATTATATTTTCAAATTGTGTAAACTTGTGCACCGCTATACTTTATCAGTCGGAGATGTGTTCATTGGATAAAACAGCTTTTTACACGATACAAATTGAATTTATGGATAACGATGCGGGTCATTGATACTGCTTACCATGTTCTACACCACTGATTTCCAACATTTTTACACGTACGATTTATGGGCTTGCGATTGCGCCAATTTCTCCATTTTCTCGATTTGAGTTATTTTCGTATCGCGAATGTCCTTTGCTGCGTATCAGTCTTGAATGCTTTATCAATTAATTTTTCTATATCTCTTTTACAGTTATTTTATGATACGAACGATATATGAGGGTGGGGTGAAAAGTTTCCGGCTTGACCAAGAAAAACGAAATTTTGAAATTTTTTTTTACTATATTTTTGAACATAACCTCCATCAACACTGATACATTTCTCATAACGGTATTTTAATTTAGTTATAATAATAATTTCTAGTCTAATAAGTATAAACTTCGTTATACCAATTTTAAACGTAGATTTGTCAAGTTCCTCAAATTACTGATTTATAGTTTCGATATTTTCGAAGAGAAGAAAAGAACAGTCAACAAAAAATCTAATCAACTTTCAGAAGAAAGAAATCCAAAATATTTTCTACGTGTTTCAAGAGACGAAACTATAAATATTAAAGAATTGAAGAATTTCATAAAAGGAATAAATTGAAAATTAACAAACTTGACTTAAGTTTCACTGAATATATTAGAAACTTTACATATGTTTCGGGTGGTTAACCCATTATCAAGAGTATACAATGTTACTGTAATAGTGATATTGTATACTCTTGATAATGAGTTAATCACCCGAAACATATGTAGAGTTTTTAATATATTCAGTGAAACTTAAGTTAAGTGTTTTTATTTGTAATTTATTGTTTTTAACATGTTTCATCAAGAGATAAGCGAAACTTTCAAAAAACCACCTTTATAAAAGCATAGTTGGTTCAGATAATTTGTCATTTTTTTATGTACAAAGAAAACATTGGACTTTTCAAAGGATTCGAACATTATGTCAATGAATTCCTCAGATTGATATCTTCCATATGGGCTAATTTTCAATTTTTCAAATGAATTTTTAGTTTGCAAATTGAATTAATTGAAATATTCCTAACTAAGTCTGCGTAAAAGGTTGAATATGTCACTGAAAAACATCGATTCGATTTTCATCGATCTAGCAAAAACGTTGTCAAAACTTTTTACATTACGACTACGAATTTTAATACTTTTTTTTTCGTTAAATTTTTCTATCGATTCTGAAGCAATTAAGTGGCTCCAGTGAAAAGCATACCCAAGAATAAGGAACTACTACGATACCAAAGGTAAGTATATACTGGAATAGTCCCGATATTTATTTTTGAATAATTCACTAAAGATATTATTATTATTATTAAGATTGTTCCCCATGAGGACAGCGATTGAACTTGAATTCGCAATTAGGATTTTCGCTTCATCTTTTTTGCCTCCCAAAAACGCTTCATCCTCTCTGAATGCTGTTTCTTTTGTTCATCTGTCCATTTCATTCCAGGTTGGCGATATGATTTTTGCTCGAACATTACATGTGCGATTTTATAGCGACATTCAGTGCGATCTTCGAGATTTCTCATATTGATCTCTGGTAGATTTTTTGGACCTCTTTTAGCCACTCTGTTCCGCATTTACTCTTCATAATTATATCGAGTAGTTTCTTCGGTATTCTAGATCGTTTCATTGTGTAGACATGTGCATAGAACTGTTCCCATCGTTTTCTGATTTCTCACGTTATCGTATTTTTTTTATGAAGTTCATTCTGAGGTCTTTTCATCCTAATGCTGTTTCTATTGATTGGCCCGTGAATCTTTCTAACAATTTTCCGTTCTTATTTTTTTATTTTTCTAATTCCTGAATGACCTTCAATATTTATAATATATATTATATATATATATATATATATATATATATATATATATATATATATATATATATATATATATATATATATATATATATATATATATATATATATATAAGAAATGAACACTAGAACATTCATTTGAAAAATTGAAATTAATCGAGAGAATGTTATAGTAGAGCTAGATATGTGAACGTGTACGATGTGATGTTTCCATTATCCTTCAAGGGATAAATGTTGTGTGTCTGTAATCTGAGAGAGGTGTTTTCTACTGATTTCTATAGATGGAATTGTAGAGTATTCATTACACTATGATCTTCCGCTTGAAGTCACAAAAAGTTGCCTCACTTCGATGGGCGTAGTGCGACTGACGAGTTCCTTGCATAACGAAACATATATGTCTCGCACTTCCATCAGGTGTGGCATCGATTTCAATATTTCTCTAACATTTATCCCTTGAAGGATAATGGAGATATCCCATCGTACACGTTCACATATCTAGCTCTACTATAACATTCTCTTGATTAATTTAAATTTTTCAAATGAATGTTCTAGTGTTCATTTTCTTGAATATTTAATTCAGTGCCATAAGCACAGAAAAATTTCATTTTTATATATATATATATATATATATATATATATATATATATATATATATATCATTAATCAGAAGGAGTATTGCCTGGTAATTTAAATGTAATTATATGGGTTATAGGCAAATATACCTTGTTAGACTTTTATTTGTTACGTGTGAGACATGACATTTGTGACTACAGTATTCTATTCTCTCACCTCTGTGTTCGTTTTTCGGTGTCAATGTTCTCTGTGCTTCTTGTCAATTCATTCGATTGTTAATTTTGGTTATCATACGGAAACATTTTTATATCTACAATTTCAATTTCTACTGATTATTGTTTTAATTGTTTTAAATTCTGCTTATTTTACTATTTATTATTATTATTATTTTTTAAATAACATATTCCTGTTGGATGGTTGTTGGCCATACCTTTTATTCTTAGTTTGCTGTAAGTTGTCAAACATAAGTTTTACAAGTATAATTGTATGTAAATGTTTTTCAGAGTCCTGATGAAGATTGTAATCACAATCGAAATATAGACCAGGCATCCAAATTGAATAAAACCTATTCATAGTGGCCTTTCATTTGCCTATAACCCATATAATTACATATATATATATATATATATATATATATATATATATATATATATATATATATATAATTTTTTTTGAGATTAAATGAAAATATATAAACGTCTAGACGTAAGAATACGTTACACCTAACCCTTTTCAAAGATTCAATTGCACTTCTCAAAAGAGGTAACACCTAGAAATAATCGGTTTTCAGATTTAGATTCACATTATCCTCAAAACTCAAGTAACTCATTTATTTATTCAAAGATAAATCTTCAATAATGTAATCAATTCACCAATAACATTATTTTTTGTTACGCAATTAATATAGTTCATTTATTACCAAAATCTCGAATCAATTCGGTTCATCAAGACGTAGAGAAAATAACACATCAATCATAGGTCATTAGAGGTTGTTAATCACCTTGTGTATTATTTCAATAGGATGAATGTATAACAGAAACGTACTTCCTTCTCGGCTTACTGTTTGTTTCTCTAATCATTAATCTAACATCTTAATCTACACGAGATATTATCCAAGAACGCAGTCACGATATTACCGATACCGTTCAATACTAGTCTTCTCCAGTAAATAATTGATGTTGTTGATTTGAATGAAGATGCTCATTAATGTTGGTCATTTCTGAAATCAAACTTACCACCTTTTGTCATATTTGTTGGAAATAGGTCGATTTATATCATAGCTTTTCAGAACCTTTTTTTTATTAACAGTTGTTAATGTGAAACTGAATTTACGTTCCAATCTTTTCAAAATGAAAAATTTGAACATCTTCAACTTTCAAATTATTTTTAAGCGCTGGCATTATTCATGAATAATAGTATGTTCTTTCCCCTCAACAGGTATAATACCCAATTACAGAAAATAATAACATAATGTTGAATAATAACTAAATCATTGAAATGAAAGAGAATAACAAAGAACTCAATCTAATAAAAAATAATAAAATAGTAACTAATAACTAAATGATAGCATTTAATGGAATATTACAAAAAACTCAATGTAAATCAATTCATTTTAGTGAATTTCCCTTGTTCGTATAACTCCTGATGATAACTTGTATGAAATCAAAGTGAATGTCACAATTTTTGGCAACTCTATTGAATGGAGACTCCATGAACCAAATGGGGATTGTATTAGGGAGTTGGTCCTCGGAGTCTTTAGGAAGTTGGTCCTCGAAGTGGAATAATTCTGTATAACGAGAATTTTTCCCTAGGAACACGAAATTTCAGAGCGGACAAGAGAGGAGATCAATCAATACTATTGTGCAGTAAATTGTACAAAAAATTGAGTGATAAAGTTTCTCTCCTGCTCTGCAATGAGATAAAACTAAATCGACTCAATAATTCGTTATGATTGACTCCTCTATGTGAATAAACTTTATCCCAGCTCCAAACACAATTAAAAATACATCAGTACTAATGAAAGTAGGTTAAAGATTCAAGATGTCATTAAGCATAAAAGTTGCCTTCGAGCCAAGAGAAACTCAAATCTTCTAATCTGGATAATTCATGCGGATGCTTATGACCTCATTTTCCTTGCTGGTGTTTCAATTCGTTTCATCGTGTTTCCATAACTAAAAATTTGAGACGTACAGGAAAATCATTTAGTATCAGAGTTCTCTCGGAGATGTGGAAATTTGAAATTATTCAGTTTATCATGAAATATGGCCTGAAAAAATTGTAGAGTAACCCAAAAGAATCTTTTTCCTGATATAATTCGAATTTATTTTTCAATATAGTTTACCTTTGACGACGATACAACGATTATAGCGGCCATACAAATTTTTGGATATCATTTTCATGGTACGATTCGTTGTAAGCCTCGAAATAGACTTCAGAATCGCGTACATCTTGTTCATCTGCGAGGTCTGAGAATAGTAAAATGTCGATGGGGGTCAGATCTGCAAAATAATGTGGATGCGGAAACAATTCGAAGTCAAATTCTTGCAATTTTGCCATCGTTTACAATTTACATTGATCCGTGACAGTGAGTCTTGTCTTGATAAAACAAACATTTTTTTCTTCTTCAAATGGGGACCAACTAACAGAAGTTGCTCCACTCAAAATGCTAACAAACCTATAGGACAACGGCTATCAAATTATTACACATTCCATTTGAAGGTTAAGGCTAAGCAATAATGATACGTCTTCAATACTAGTAGCGCCATCTATGTGTAAACCTACGAATTTTTCAGCCCACCACTTAGTGCACATAAATTTGGAGAGTTTGAAATTGAAAAATCAAATAAATTTCCGAAATATTTTGTAAATACAATCCCACAACATAAACAATAAACACTTAAATTCAAATTCGATTATTCGGTTATAGATTATACAATAAATTAATTATAATTTCCGAAAATGTTTCGAATAATTAGGAATGATTGAGCTAGTGTTATTTTACTTCGTAGCCATAGAAAACTAGAACGGAATTGTCATTGAGGTTAGGAATATCTATCATTGAATTGAGAAATGGACTTAACAACGTTGCCTTGGTACTCTTCAAGAGATCTACTAGCAGAGGAACATCAATAATATATAGCTCATATCAGATACGGGTTTTTAATTAATAATCAGTTACATTGACTCGAGGGCAATCAATTTGATATTCTGGAGTAGGCAAAAGGTAAAAACAGAATAATAAATCAAACATTAATCAGCAATACGGATCTCACGTCTGTGGAGTGTATATCCTATGAAAAAAAAATTTCAATAAATATCACTCCGAAGGCGGAGGGAGTTCTTTAAGTTGATATGATAGGTAATTAGGAAACCAGAACATGTTAGACCAGATTTTCGAAAGAATCAATTATATTAGAAGCTGCTTCAGTATTTGAATCATACACTTCTCTTTATCGTTGTAGATCAATTAATCTGTTTCGATAATTGTAACAGAAGACTTAAACCTTATCTTTATTAGAAAAACACAGAACGACTTTATCACAATGTTCAGATATTAATGATACATATTGACCAAAGTGGGGCAATTGGATCGATTCATTTATTTTTTATTTATTCAGATAGTTATTTAAAATACACTGTTTTACGGGACAGGTCTTAATTACAGAACAGGAAATACAACATATACATATTTGTAAGAAATTTGTTTTCTCTGCAATAAAGATACTAAAAACAAAATTAGTAGTAAAAAAGATTCAATTTTCTACATTAAAAGTTTGAAGGAAGGAGTTCGTGATATCAAATAACATCTGATAAAATGAAAAACAATTATAGTAATTAACAAAACTTAAATTCTGACCAAACTTAAACATACATAAACAAACACATACATATACATTCACATATTAACACATATACACACATACAAGTATATCAGTGAATTTGTATACTGTACGTGAATTAACATAAATGATTGTTCTAGCAGAGATTATGCATTTCAAGGAAATTTACCTTTATATCTATAACAGAATAGTTGAGAATATCCACCTTGTCTCCCAAAATATTACATTGTTCACACATCGTGTGCAATGGAGAGAATTTTAGAACACTAGTTTTAGCTGCTGGAAGGTCGAACACGAATTCGCTCTTGAAAGAAACTCTTTAAACAATAAAGTTAAGGTTTTGCATTAATTACTGACATTCCACATTATTGTTAATTATTGCAAGAAGATTATTGCATGGCATTTCCTTCACACACTTAATGTGTCTACATTATGTCGACTTGTAAGAGTTTCATGTTGTATGCCTATACGTGGATATATTCCATCAATTCTGAAGCTCAAAAGTTTCAGGAACTTTCATTGTATAGACTCCAGTTGATCAATGTGTAACAGATAACCAGGATTCCAGACTGTTGATCCGTATTCAAGTTTAGATGTTACAAAGCACAATACAATGTTTTCAGAGTTGATATATTGCTAAATTCTTTACCAATGCGAGTAATGAAACCATATACTCTACAGGCAGCGGTTACTGTAGCATTGATATGTGGCACAAGTTTAGAATCGAAGGGTTTGACAAGGTCAATAAATGTTTTAGGTCTTGAGGAGGTGTTGAGAGTTAATTTGTTGAGATCACACCAATATTTCTGGCAATTGGTTCACAGTCACCAATTTCAGAAACTTAATGTAAAATCTTGAAGTCATCAGCGAACATTGAAGCCAAAACATCTATGACATCGATTATATCATTTATGAATATTGTTGCAAGTAGAGGATCACATATGGAACCTTGGGGCATTCCAGATGAAGCACGGTATTCCTTTGATTTATACCCCCTGCTAAAAACGCGTTGCTTTCTGTTTATCAAGTAAGATTCGAAAAATTTGAAGGTGGATTTCGAAAGCACGAAAGTGCCTAGTTTATTCAACAGAATACCTGGTCAAGCCATTTAATTGAAACTACTAAATTATCAATAGGTTTCCTGACCTCTAACTTATAAGCAAGAGTTCCTCACTATGAAACACAATTACCTTCTTTTCTATTAATATATTTTCTCATATAAGAGAATTTTGCAATAATATTATTATATATTGGGTGAAAAAACCTACCAGACCTGAAAATTGTGATCACTTATGAAAAATACAACTAGATATGAAGGAGAATCTGAGTATTATCGAATTATTTTGTCATATAGAGTAATGATAATGAATTGTGAAGTCAAAGAAACATAAGAAGAACCATCCCAACAATATATCGCTAGATTGAATTCCAGAAATCTCATTCAACAAATGAAAATATTGGTTTCATGTAAAAATGTTTTGATAATAAAAATGACATGTATTCAACTGACGCTATACAAAAAATTTAAATATTTTGAACCGCAATTTTGAATTACATACCTATCTCATTATTTAAAATATACTTTCTTAGATGACGCCTAAATATCTTGAAATTAGTTTGCAATATACTTGGTGAATTATTGAAAGCATAAAATTTGTCATAGTGTATGCTATTTTTAGATTTACAAAGATTACAGTTTTGGATACAAAAATCAGTATTTCTAATATTATACCCATGCACATCACTGACATATGTTATATTTTATTACATTACATGAAAGCAACTTATTTTTTATTTTGAATATGAATATATATGAAGCGAAGAGTATTTTTTGTTTAACATACATTAGTTCCAAAGAGTTCAGCATAATTTTAACAGGTTCTTATATTCTAACCTATTGCACTTTAAAATTGTTCGCATGGTTCTATTCTGTAACTTTTGTTATTGGTGAATTTTGGTCGAAGCGTATAACAAAGTGGATCAATATTCAAAATGTGGCTAGCAATATTCAAAATATTATCGTTTTGAACAACAATAATTTCACATATGTCGACAGATTTTTTCCTATTCTTAAATCTTATCAAAAAATTTGATTTTCTTAGAGATTTCAGATGACATGAAATCAACATGATCATTGAAACTCAATTTTTTGTCTAAAATAATGCCTAAATATTGTACTTTTTCTAGTTTTCAAATTTTTTGTTCATTTTCATTACGAATCAAACGTTTTTTACGCAATGGAAGTGTAGTTCGAAGGTTTAAGTGTTCCAATGCATCTTATAGTTCGTTATAAGAACTAAGATACCAGTGAATTTGTTTCTGATATGAACTTAAATGAAAATGTTCCTTATCTGAAAATATACAGCAGTTACCAGAAACATTCTACATTTATACATATGGAAAATATTCCAATAAAAATTTAAATGACTAAACGAATGGTTCTATGTATACATTACTTCATAAAACATGCTATGTTTTATTCCAATGGAATATATTCCAGAAATCGATTTAAACTACCGTAAAATTAGCCATTTGATAGTTATGAGCATGAAATCATTGTAATACAAAATGTCTTTATATCATTAATTTTATATTGGATATGGTCATTCTGACGTGAAATTCACTCGAGAAAGTACATTTCCGAAGACATTACTTAAACCCATTTTCTGTCTCAGTAACATTCATTATTCCCTAACTCACTGTTTCACTATGATATCGATATTCAAATTCGCAGTTGTAGTATTTTATTTAATCGCTCAGGTATGTAGTTTTAGATTTTTTTATTTTTATGTTCAATTATCGGGGTTATTGATTCATAAATTCATCATATTGACCTTCAATTCACACGAATTTCAGAAGTAAATGTTCAGAAACCAACCAGGTGTCATAATATTTTGATGAAAATTATGATGAGGATAATGAAATATAAATATTAGAGAAAAAAGATTGTGAAATATTGTGAGGGTATAAATCAGATAACTTTCAATTAAAGTGATTATTGATTTCAATAAAGACTTGCAATAAAATTGGAATTTATTATATCAAATAAAAACACTTGGCTTGGTTTCACGAAATTTAAAATAACTACTTGACAATTGTTTCGCGGTGTTACCCCATTTTTAAAAGTTGAACTCGACAACATTTTTCTACCAACATTCTTATACATATATCTCGTTATATATGTAACGATATAAGGGCAATAGACAAGGCTGATATCGATGTCTCCGAAGTAGACGAACAGGTCATTATACCGATAGAAGTATTGAATTAAAACTAAGAATTATCGAATAACAAAGAAAGTCTTAAATTAATAAATTGAGGAAAATAACAGTTGTGATGAATTAAAGGTAAGTTGATCATTAAATCCTGTTTTTTCCTTTGGTGCGAATCAGAAATTTGCAGTTGTTCTAGAAGATCCATAGTTTTACTGTCTGTTTATATGCTAATGACTGAACGGTAAAATATCCAAGGACATGAAACTGAAATTGAATAAAAATCACCATTGTTTCTTTCTTCAATTTTTCAATTTGAGACCTTCTCTGTTATTCGAAAATTCGTAGATTTAATTTAATACTTCTACCTGATAATGACCTGTCCCTCTACTTCGGAGACATCGATATCAGGTCTAAGTCTATTCCAGGTAACAATGTATATGTATATAATATCAATAATATAATGATAATAAGTTCTTTATTCTCAACAGGTTTAAAAACCCAATTACAGAAAATAATAACATCATGTTGAATAACTAAATAATTAAAAGGAAACAGATATAACAAAGAGCACAATCTAATCTAAAAAAAACTAAAATAGTAACTTAAAATAAATAAATAGCATTTAATGAAATATTACAAAAGAACTCAATCTAAATCAATTCATTTTAGTCGATTTCCTTTGTTTACATAACTCCTAATCATAACTTTTATGGAGTCAAAGTGAATGTCACAATTATTGGCAACTCCTTTGTATATAGACTCCTTAAACCAAATGGGGGATTGTAACGGGTGTTTTTTTTAGTGGTATAGAACTTTGAGTTGGCATTACTGTTGAAGATGGCGACCGATTAAACAGCTGAGAAGTGATTTATTCTCAGTTTGGTTTGGCAATTCATCATGAATAGACTCACGCCTGAACAACGCTTGCAAATAGTGCAATCTTATTTCAAAAATAATGGTTCTGTGCGGAAAACGGTTCCCGATTTTCATAAGCAATTTTGTTTAGCGATGGAGCGCACTTCTGTTTGAATGACTACGTCAACAAACAAAACTGCCACCTTTGGAGTGAAGATAATCCTCAAGTGTATGTCAAAACACCGTTACATCAGAAAAACTGACTGTTTGGTGCGCTTTATGGGCTGGTGGAATCATTGGTCTGTACTTCTTCAAAAACGATGTTGGCCTTTTACCATCTTATAGAGGCATAGAGCCATGTGATCGGTATAGAGCCATGATTACTAACTTTTTCATTCTTGAATTGAACAATCATGATGTCCAGGAGCTGTAGTTTCAACAAGACGACGCAATATGTCACACAGCTCGTGCCACAATCGATTTATTGATAGACACGTTTGGTGACCGCCTAATTTCACGTTTTGGACCTGTTAATAGGCCTCCACGATCTTGTGATTTAACACCGCTAGACTACTTTCTGTGGGGATATGTAAAGTCATTGGTCTATTCGGATAAGCCACAAACGCTTGACCATTTGGAAGACAATATTAGCCGTGTGATTGCCGATATACGACCACAAATGTTGGAAAAAAGCCTCGAAAATTGGACGTCCAGATTGGATTACATCGGAGCCAGCCGTGGCGGTCATATGCCGGAAACTATATTCAAATTGTAATGCCACAAGCTTACCTTTCGCACAGAAAAAACTTATTGTCAATCGAATGATCCATCTTTGTTTTATTGCAATTTAAAGTTCTTTCGCTTCTAAAAAACACCCTATATTTTCGAAGCAGATAAAATAAGTTCGGTGATGTGTGGAATGAAGGAACGCTACAGCAAGATCTCTCAACTTATCAAAACGAGAAAGAACCTGACTACCGACGCTATAATCACACTCAATTCGGTCTCTTTTCCTTGTGAAGGAGACAGCATTACACTTTGACACATTCAAACTCAAATAATTGCCCTCACACCAAGTATATAAGAATGTTGGTCGAAAAATGTTGTTCAGTTTAACTTTTGAAAATGGGGTAACACCCCGAAATAATTGTCGTCTTTTTATTGTCAATATTGTGAAACCAAGCCCTCTGTTTTTAGTCAATATATTAAACAATATTTTACGAACAGATCAGCGAACATTCAATGAATTTCATTAAGAAATTCAAATTATTCAGCAAACCCTCACCTTTTTTCATTTAATTTTAAAACAAATTACTTCATGATCTATATCTAATTCAGCTTAAATCTTTAAACACAATGTTGGTCCTCCGAATTATGTACTCTTCTCTCAAAATCTCAAAATACATTGAATGAATTGTAAACTTATTTTCGAAATTCCTATGAATTATTCCACATTTTCTGTATCTCTTATTTTGTATCTTTTTCAAAAATAAACCGACGATTATTTCGATAGAAATCAATTTGAAAATTTTTCCTCTTGCATCAATTTTATTTTTCCATTTTGATACGAGAGTCGTTTTAATGTCTTTTATATTGAATTTTCGTACCCTCCACTAAGTAAAAATCAGAATAATTCAATAAGTTCTGAACGGTTCTGCCTGTTTCTATCAGAATGAAGTAGTACTGTGCATTTTCATCATGAAAAATTTCAATAAATATAAAATTGTCACATGTTTCTTTCAGATGAGTGTCTTGGCAGAAAGAGATATTAGTGTTATATTTGATAAATGCTCAGCACAAAGGAAAGAACCCGATAACCAATACTCCAGCGAACTACCCTTGTGCATACTAACCGCTATGGAAATATTGAACAACAACGGGGCAGTCAATAAGAAGAATTTAGAGGAACTCCTATTGCTCAGATACAAAAATCAAACATTTGTAAATAATCTTATAGATTTATGCGCTGTAGAACAACCAAATCCTGGTGAAACTGCTTACTACGTGTTTTATACCTGTTGGATAACTCCATACGAATCACTGGAAGATGCTAAACATATGATCGCCTTCTTAAGTTGTTGGTATCCGAAATACAAATCATCAGAAAAAATCAAAGCGGCCCAAAACGATATTTATAAATGTTTCCTGGAAAAAATTAATATTATGGATAAGAATGGTGAAGTAAACAAGGAGGCAGTGTTGCAGATAATGAAAGCTTCAGAGAATAAAAAACTCACTGATGCAGTGATCGAAGGTTGTGTTACGAAGAAAGAAAATCCTCTAGAAACTGCTAATAATATTTGGAAGTGTATTAATATGTGAAAAACTACATATTATTGTATACAACTTTAGATAGTTTATTTATCATATAAATAAAATATTCAAAATCTTAATTTTCGTAGTCACCTCGTTTTATTTCGATATTATTATTTATATTATATTTATATATCTATTCGTCCTTGTATTGAATTATACGAAATGAAATTGAAGAATAAACAAACATTATTGAGATTACAGAAGGAAGAATGAAATAACACAATTTTTGATAATTTCTACGGAATTTAATTTTTTTAGCAGATAGTTTCACAAGTTGATGTATGGAAATGATTTCATTTGGTTTTTCTGGCTGACGTTTATCTAGAAGAAAATCTGAGAGTGCAATTTTTAGACACTCTTCTCTCATTCAAGTTTAGCTTGTCTTAGGTCTTTTTGCTCATCTACGTGGATATCAGGCATTTCCACCTATTCTGTAATAAAATTATCAAATATCGTCAGATCCTTGGTGCGACATGGCCATGTTTGAATGTTTCCATTTGGTGGAATATATGCCAAGGTTTTTAGCATGTGCTAAGTTAAAATTTTATGTGTGCAATGTTGCAGCATACCTACCTATGATCACTAAATCGTATTATTTGTCAATTTTTTTTGTCTTCAACTCCTCTGAGACTTGCGAACCCAAATTGTCAAAATTTTCACGCAAATGGAAATTCAATTGAAATCCAATTGATATTTTTATTTTCATTGAAATGGAATAGCCATAAATCAACTCACATATATCGATAATAAAGTACAATTTTGAATATATTAAATAAAAACATTATTTAATATAACTATCAAATATAACACTATTAAATACACAAATAAATATATTATTTACTATATTTATCAATGTTTCACCAAGAGATCAGCGAATAATTTATAATTTAGAATATTTCCTTGAATCCAACTTGAAAACTTCACTAAATGAAACAGTTACCTTCGAGTTTTATCTAATTTTTTCAATCGCAGATTAAAATATGAAAACATTCGAACATCCTTTCTTCTTTCCGTGGGAATTTTTCTGTGCGAATTGAAAACACTCATCGCTTTGAAGTTTCTCACTTTCATGTAACATTAATTACAATATTTCATATTTTCCTTACATAAACAATTTTAACAATAATACAATTCCATACATAATCTCTAATGAGAATAAATGAATACAATGTGTGCAGATATTGTAATTACTAGTATTTGAGTGATATTTCAATTTATAATTTCCATACACTTTCATTTAAATCCTCCTGAATTCAATCAATCATAAACATTGACGCATTATCGATAATTAAAGTCCATAAAATTTTAATTAGGTCACTTAATTCTTCCGTGAAATCAACTCAAAGGTAAATAGCATTGTTTATCGGAAATTAATTGAAAATATCATGATATTTTTTATTTAGTTAGAATATAGTGTTCAAGAAATCATGATATTCCAAAGCCTTTTCTTTTTGTTCCTTTATGTAACAACACAGGTATGTATATCATGTGACATTTCATTCAATTCTACCCTAATAATTGATAAAGTATCCTTCCCTATCAAGTAAAAATTTTCTACGCTCTCATTTTGCTCGAGAGAATAGTGACAAAACTACCGAATATTGTTAAGGTTATTTGTCGCAATATATTCAAAATTTAGTTTCGATATTCATGAATCATTCATACTTAGTGTAGAAGCAATTTTTATTCGAAATATTGTAGTTTTTGAATATAAATCTGAGGGATGTCTACATAAATTATGTTCAAACGAAAACACAACCCATCGAACATGTTGGAATTGCCTCAAAGCGCTGTTTCATACTATTGCAGGAATAATCAGTGCCATGAACAGTCAAATTCAATAAAGCACCATGCTTCTATCTATTCAAAATGAGGAAAACGTTTATTAGTGAATAACTTACGGGAGCTCCCTCTATCGAAGAAACAAGAATAATTCTCTTGAACATGGTAGAGCGTATTCTCATGGTAAGATCAGTGGGTACTTTCATACAAAAATGAAAACGCTTTATAGAGGTTTCATCCCAACATATCAGACATTTTTGTGCCTTGTAAGAATGGTTCCATGCCTCCTAGCTCCACTTCACACGCTGGTAAAAGGGTAACTTCCTTTCGAAATTTATGAATCCTTTCATTTCGAAATGAAATTTCAAGACGAAGATTCAAGACTAGGTGTAACAAAACTCATCGAAAATTTCTAATTTCAAATTTTCAAAATCATTGAAAGAAATTTTTCGGAAATTTAACATACACCAATAAGCTTAGATATATTGGGACGTTTCGGCCACTTTTAGAAAACTTTACACCAGAGGAACCCATTGAACTGCCAATCTGACCTTCGCCATTGGAACATAACTATAATAACTTCGTATTTCAGGTTGAATCTCATTCCAAGAGCGAAGTTGAGGATATCCGTAAAGATTGCTTCTACAAATTCCCACCCCATACAAACGAAGACTATTATGAAGAAGCCAAATTCGATCACTGCTTCTTACTTGGCACCGAAATCATGAATGACAAAGGAAAAATCAGCAAAAAACGTTTGAGACACGTTTTAAGAGTCGAATACCCAGAAGTAGACAAAAAATTCATCAAAGAAGTCGTCGAGGCCTGTGTTGATAAGCAAGAAAATCCTGTGCTTACCGCTTTATATCTCAGAAAAGCCTGTTGGTTCGATCCTACGAAAAAATTGAAACTAATTCAAAATATTGTATACTTTTGGCAATGTGTTATTTTATTATCGCCTACCTACCAAGGACAGGAGGCTGTGAATGTCAAAACGTTCGAATGTTTCATAGGAAAAACGAAAGTGGTAGGGGAGGACGGTACGCTGAATAAAGCTGAGTTAGTAGACTTTTTGGAAAGTTTCAATCATAAACAAAGTGTGATAGATAAAATACTAGAATGTTCCCAGTCTCAAGTTAAGAAATTTCACACAATTCGAAATATATACGAGTGTATAACACAAAACAAGAGTTGAAATGTGAAATAATCCAGAAAAATATGAAGGATTTATATATTTTTAATTCAGGAAAAAGAAGAAATTCGACAATAAATTGTTGGAAAAGATTTTGTGAACTCAATCGCCACCCATATAATCCTGTATATTAATAATACTATAAATATATGTGAATACATATATAAGAAAAGGAACACTAGAACTAAAAAATTCAAATTAACCAAAAGAATGTTATAGGAGAGCTAGATATTTGAACGTGTACGATGTGATGCTTCCATTGTCCTTGGAGGGATGAATGATGAAATATTGAAATCGATGCTACACCTGATGGAAGTGCGAGATAGCTGTTTCGTTCTGCAAGGAACTCGTCAGGCGCACCACGTCCATCCAAGTGAGACTACGATTTCAATCCCAAAGCATCTGTTTATTACTCCAAGTGGAATACTGTCAAGTAATGATTACTTCACAATTCCATCTATAGGAATCAAAAGAAAATATCTCTCAGATCATAGACACACGAAGCATCGAACTTTCACATTTCTTCTATACCCGTAGGTATGGTATCTAATAAATTGCAACGTCTATTTAATATTATTATATTATTTCAGTTTTTTTATTCAATTCCTACGGGCATCGAAGAAATGTGAACGTTCGATGCTTGATGTGTCTATGATCTGAGAGATGTTTTTTATTGATTCCTATAGATGGGATTGTGTAGTATTCATTACTTACGGTATTCGTTACGGTATACCACTTGGCGTCATAAGAAGTTGCTTTGGGATTGAAATCATTGCCTCACGATCGTTCGATGAACGTGGTGCGACTGACGAGTTCCCTGCAGAACGAAACAGCTGTCTCTCACTTCTATCAGGTGTAGCATCGATTTCAATATTTCTCTAACATTTATCCCTTGAAAGATAATGGAGGCATCACATCGTACACGTTCACATATCTACTATAAAAATCTTTTGGTTAATAACAATTTCTCAAATGAATGTTCTAGTGTTATTTTTCTTGAATATTTCATTCAGTGACATAAACACAAAAATTTCGGTACACTGAAAAATCTTCAATTTCTGAAAAACAACTGATTTTTCAACTGATTTCGAAAAACAACGTTTTTCGAACCAATGACGAAATATAAAATAAACATTTAAGTCTCTTACTTATTATGGTTTTTGCAATTCGCATTTTCATTCAATTTCTCCCTAATTTTTTTTCCTGAAAAATTAAAACCGTCATGCAGTGAAATATCTGAAAAAACTCCTCAAAAATCAGGAAGTTTTGAAAAATACTGAAAATCGTTCTTGTAAGAGATTGCAAAACAAGTAAAACCTAACTAAAAAGATAACATTCTCCATTTTTTATTCATTTTTGTATCTCACTCAATGTTTTAAGTGAGAAGGGCTAAAACAACTGAAAATCGTTTCTCATCAACAACGTAATGATAAAAAATTCAACTCTGGCTCATTTTGTTTCTTCATCGTACGTTTAATTTTTTTCTCTACTTTCATTCGAATCTGACACATTCCTGAAAAATTCAAAATTTCTCGAATATAACTCAAAATTGTGATTGTTAGCACTTTCAAAATAATAATAAAAATTTAGTTTTTCAGTCCTTCTGTTCTTTCATTTTTAATATTCTTTTATCATCATTTATTTATCTTATTATTTAAAATTTTTTCTTGTCATTCATTCGGTTTCTGAGTCACTGATACAGACGATCAGTAAAAATTATTCCATTAAAATTTTTTGTCAGAACTGCAACAAGAAATTATTTAAAAATATTTTTCTAACTAAAAATCATCCATTGTAGCAAATTAATAACACACAGTGGAAATATTAAAAAGTTCACATCATGTGAACTGAATTATTTTTAGAAAAAGCTCACATTAATATTAGATATAAAACGATAGTTTCTAAATCAGATATAAATAATTTGGGTATTATTCAGAACAATATTTCAAAATAGGTTGAAGTTGGCTCTATCAAACCCGTTCAAATATTGAACCATTCAATTTCGAGGCCCATTGCTCTTCTTTTTGTTGATGGCTGGTCATTTGCCTACGCTTTTTCTTTCGAATGATATCATAAATATGATAATAAAAGATATAATAACCTAATAAAGTATCTAACTAACAAAGGATCCTCAAAATATTAGGTACTCATAACCTGAATGTACTTAATATATTTTTCCATTCAGTTCTAAGAAGTTCAAACGAATGATTCGAAATAGAAAGTCTACAAAAAAGTCAGTATCATAAGTGAATTAATCATTAAACTGAACCAGTTGATGTAATAGACTAAGTAGGTTTATTTTACGTATAAATATTTTATGTGGAATTTTATTCAACCATAAAATTATTAGTGCATTTTGATATTCAAAACGATACTAATTTATTTTTATACGTTTTTCAGAAAATTACTTCATTTGCAATTCACTAAGTCAAGAAACATAAAATTTTATAGTGAAAAACTCACTAATTCAATTTCCAACGTCCCATAATTTGAAATTTTTTTCGATTATACTTACTTACTATGAAATATTTCCAATAAACTGACATTTCGATTTTATGACGAAGAATATATAGCAATAATCAAGTCTGTTTTAATAAAAAGAAAAGATGAATGTCGAATGTTAATAGAGTATTTATATAAAATTATAAAGCATTGTAAGAAGAAAAATCAGTAGTAATTCAATAATAATTGTTTAAAATAATATTTTTCCTTGAAAACTCATTAAAATTTTGAAGTTGAAGTTCAAATAGAAGAACCTATTGAAATTGTGGCAAAACACAGAATATTCATGTAATATGGCGCAAACTAATAACCTTTTTAAATATATTTAAACTTTGTTATATTCAATATGACTTTATTTAGGAACTCATTAAAAATCAAAACTTCGTGTATAAATAAATTTAATAATACAATATTTAAGTAAATCATCTCAATACAAAAATAAAAACGTCGTTCTATAAAACATCCACATAAATATTTGAAAAATTACCAATAAAATCTAAATTTCACAAATATATAAATTGGCAGGATCTGACCTTGAAGGCACTTTTCGTTATGTTAAATTTTTAAACTATCACAGGTGTTAGCTAAGTCCTGATAAAAAAGGATCGAATTCGATTAAATCGCTCGGGAAATCCGGAGATAGAGGTGTGGAAAAGTCAACGGAAGACAACGAACCGTCCTGGAAATCCACCGAAAAATCTGCTGGTGTTAAAGAATGATCCGATAGGTCACTACTCAAAGGAGGAGTCTCACCATCAGAGTCTAGGAAGAAAGAATCCAGCTCACTGCAATCTGACAGTAAATCCTGTTGAATACAATTATCACCTACGTTCAACGCGCTTCTTAGTGCTGATATATATTTCATAGCAAGTCGTAACGTTGTTATTTTCGTCAATTTTTCGTTAGTGTCGGGACTAGTGGACATCTGTGGCACAACTCGCCTCAAAGTCTCAAAGGCTTGATTTATTTCACGCATTCTACCCCTCTCCCTTGCGTTTGCAGTTTTTCTACGATACTTGCTCAAAGGTGCTGGTTTCTGTTTAGGTCTACTACCAGATTTCTTCAACTTTGTAGGTATAGTTACAATTTCATCGGAATCGTCAATTAAAGTTCTTTTTCTACAAGTTCGAGGTCTTAAAGAGTACTTATCACCTCTTTTTTCTTCCGAAGAATTTCTGTTGTTGTTCGAATCCGATATAAAATCGGGCGACAGTCCGAGTCTTGCGGATAGGTCTTGGTACTCGATCATCGCAAGCGCACTCACTAGTTTAGTCACCGAAGAAGACCGTACACGTTTGCCAGATGCTGAGACCTGGACCGCAGAAGCGACACTAGAGATTGTCATCGCGGTAGGGTTAAAGGCAGGTTGGTTCTTTCTCCCACTAACTGTGCATTTGGTTCACTCCCGCGTTGTGAATGTGAACTGCGGTTAAAACGATGGGATGTAGTGATATTGTTTCTACCTTTGGCCATTACCCCCTTAAAAATCGGTCCGTTTGAATTTTATGTGTCAACCGAAATTAACTAAGACGGTTGTCAGAATGAGGTTTAGCAAAAAATAATAATAAGAATAATTAAATTTATTGAGAAACATTCCTTACATTGTAAGATTACATTCATCAATTAATATAATGATTACAACTAAGAAGAATGCTCACAAAAAGACTGAATTCAGTTTTGGGTCTTATCTTCCATTCAAATTATTGGTTCAGTTTATATTCACAATAATATACAACTATATCTGAAACGAAAAGAAAAAAAATTACATTAGAAATATTAAACATTTGAGATAATTTCATATGGTGATGGACATTCGTGGTAAAGAAATAAACAAGCATATACAAAAATTGATTCATACATCTTTGCTTACATTTGAATTATCGAAGTACTCTGTCACAATGTAGTAAGCCTTTGTTTACATCAATGACTTAACTCTCTTCTCAAACAAATGAGCTTTCAATAATTTCAAACTTGACGGTAAATGGTTGAAGATTGTAGAGTGAGTGCTCAAATTTAGATATTTTATGTTCCTTGTTGAAAACTCATGATTACTATTCAGTTTAATAAACCTATCTTCATTTTCTTTAACATATAGTAAACATCTATAAAAATATAAACAAGGTAGGGTGAGTATGTACCTAATTATTGATTGCAAAAAATGAGTTACTCAATTTTTACATAAAACATCAATGTGTGTTGTATATCTCAAATTTCTGTCTACATATATTCCAAGAAACTCAGTTGATTGGGATGATGATATAGTGTTGTCTCCATATTTAACATTCAAGGTACCGGCTTCATCGCCCTACAGACAAAAATGAACACATACAGTTTTGTCAACGTTCACCATCAGATTGTTCATTCGACACCAATTTACAAACTCCCTCACAATGCATTCACATGCCTCCAGAAGTTCTTCGGAAGTCCTGCCACAAACAACCACCGATGAATCATCGGCAAATAGCGTCACCAAAAATCGGGAAAACTTCTCAGGAAGACCGTTTATAAATAATGTGAATAGAAGAGGTTCGAGTACAAAGCTCGAAAAATATTATCCGAACTCAATGACGACACGATGTTCGATATTGATGTTAAAATTGAAATGAAAACTCTAAATGAATAACTATCAATTTTTCATACTATACCAATACCTAATGATTCTAAAATTCTTATTATCTGCTTATGCATTTTGTGTGACTAAAAGTTCATATTCTTATCAATAGACTCAAATATTGAAGAAAAATGTTCTTTCTTTTAGCTACAAAGTATATATATATATATAAAGAGAGAGAGAGAGAGAGAGAGAGAGCTCCCTGATACTCTCAGGGAGCTGTCTACACGAATGTTGTCAACGAGAACGAACCTAGGCTATCACTTTCGAGAGTGTGTATTAAGTTCTCTTCGAAAAAATCATCGAACTTGTTGAAGTTGATATTCATATAATTGTTTCATCACCATTATGAACGCCAACACTATTAAATATACAAAATCGATTACTTTCAAAATGCCCCAAGGTCCTATATCCGAATGAAGAGATCATTACTTCGTGAACTATTCACTTGAGCTCCCTCTATCGAAGAACAGACTCATAAATTCTCTCCAGCATTCTAGATTCTACTCATCACAACATTAGTAAGAGTACGTAGAGGTTAAGACATTTCATTCGAACCTAGGGTTATTATTCTCATATTCCACCAAAAATATTTTCATATAATATCCAAAATTCATCAAATGTTACTTCTCGAATTAACAGTATTGATTGCTTTTTTCGAATATTGATCATTTTGAATTAATTCATTTTATATTGGTATTTCCTTCATTGATTATTTACAGGTTTCGAATGAAATTTTTATATTGCTTTCTTTGCTAGTGCAGCACGTTTTTACGTTTTACGTATACAGTTATATACAAAACAAATTCCTCAACTTAATATGTATCCGCTAAATTCCTTTTTCAACAGTAATATTCATTTTGAATTCGTTATTGTATACAATTTTTATCACATTTTTCCTTATTTCATAATTTTCATTTCACGAATATCATACTGAATTAATAGCGAATGAAAGTTCGAAAAATGACTGATAGTTTATCTATTCCAACTTAAGTCTATATTATGGGCAGATAAGTACTTCCCATTATATCTTCAAAATCAATTTCCGTGAAAATTACCATGCAAAAACCTGTACCACACAAGTTGATTGATGGGCGTCAACTATCCACAGCTACTAACAATCAATACAAGAACTCTAACATCACTGTGAATACTAATACTGAGACATGGGCTAATAGTATTTGTCATTTTAATTGAGCAGAAGCGTCCATCGCGAACATGCTAATGAGATCCATAATTAGTCTATCATTATCGCTACTCGAGACACGCCTTGAGAGTATGGGGAAGTAGTATAAAACCACGTAGGGAGATCAGCACGTTTGTTGATTTTCTCTGCATGTAATTTTACGGTTTTTCTAGCTAGATCGACATTATTTAATAGTCCAGTAGAAAATATATTTTCACTTCAAGCAAATTTTAAATTGTCAATTATCGTTTCGAGTTCAGTTTATTAGATGTTTGTGAAATTATTGCTGGGTATTAACTCAAATGAAGTTTCTAAAAAGGGTGTGATATATATATATATATATATATATATATATATATATATATATATATATATATATATATATATATATATAAAGATATGGAACATGAAGCAACCACTACTCTTGATGAAGATGTAACTCTCTCAAACTGTCATTTGCATGCAGATATGTCTACTTCCTCAGGCAAACTTTTGATGATTTTCTAAAATATCTCAACTCACATGCTCTATAATTGTTTGTTAATTATAGATAAGGATTTTGACAGTAGGTATCAACAAAAAGGTTTCTTAATTTCTCAAAGGTTTTACTTGAAATTTTATGATGGCCAACTCACGCTTTTTTCTGGAAAATGTTAACCAATTTTGACTTCTTCGTTATTGCCCTCGAACTTCCTAAGGAAGCATGCCCTTTAGTTTATAGAAGAGGTACATAATGTTTCTCAAAATTTTCACAAAAACTACAAGCACCAAAAATCTCGTTTCCGTTTAAAATTTCAAACAAATACTGCATCTATCGAAAAACTGACCCGCTGTATCTGCCCCAAGACTTAATATAATTCATAGTTTTCCTATGGTACCACACCTCCGGTTGTCTGTACGTGAATTCAATTTGTCTTGTAACGTTTCGCCGCGTTGTTTTCAAGCCAGAGTCAAAGTTCACGAAGCTCTTTTGAAAACCGAAACAATATCCAATGCCAGACTCATTGTTTTATAGATATACTACATTGTTATTAATCATCTTACCCTGTACACTGATCAGTTCTTTATCTGTATACGTTTTCATGTATTGTGATATAAATGCACGTATACGCCAAGCAGAGAAAATGGTCATAACGTTTATTAACTGCCTATGTGGTTGTTCTTAAGAGATTGGACATAAAAAGAAGATGAGACTGATTTCGTCTTTGATACTTGACAGTTTGACATAATGAAACAGGTACTCAATATGAAAAAGAAACAATGTGTTTTTAATTACATATAAGGATTTAGAAAAATTCGATTTTATTGATGTGTAAATCCCAAAAGAGAATCATCGATCTTAGAAAACCAGGTATTACTTGCGATCGTCGATTTCTACCAATATTCATCATAGGTTTCTTATAATTTCAATTTTTTCGCTAGTAGCGTATGTGTATTTTCAATATATAACCACTCGAACTAATTCACAGGCATAAAATTCCGGATTTTACAATTTTACGCTCTCAAGAATTCTGGGTTTTTATTTTGAAGTACACTGATACAACATTTTTCATATTTTATATTCCAATACTATTATAAATACTGTTTCAAATTCTGCCAATATTTTTAAGGGTTAATGCGTCATTCTTCCTTTCTGCTATCTCTTTATCTCTGTTGTCTATCAAAAAATGACGTCCTGAATTCAATATTAGTCCCCAAGAACACGTTAAGATAGTTGGATGTTTTACACAATGTTTTGTTTTTACACAAGTTCATTGAAATGAACAAGTTATTCGCGTGGCTGTGTGATAAAAGATTAAGTTTTAATGCAGGAAAATCAAAATTTAGTATATTCGCCAAGAAATCACGAATGATAAATGTGCAGGTTGATAGTATATTTATTTCTGTAAACGGAGAAGCTACTGTTCACGATAAACATATCAAATACTTGGGTACAATTTTGGATTCGAATTTAAACTTTCACGCACACGCAGATTATATAACGAGAAAATTTTCGAAAAAAGTAGGATTCTTATCACGAATCAGCAAATCTTTGTCTATGAGTACAAAGTTGTCACCCTATAAAGCCATTGCACTTCCTCATTTACAATTCTGTTGTTCCTTATTGTTTAATTGTCCTCAATATCAAATAAATCGATTAGAAAAAATACAAAATAGGGCTATGAGATCTATATTAAAATGTAATACATATACACCTGTCAAATCCATGCTTAATGTGTTAAATATATTATCTGTTGGCCAAAGAGTTGTGTTTAATGTACAAGTGTTCATTTTTAAACTGAAAAGAAATATGTTACCAACATACATTAGTGATAGAGTTCGATTATTTGAAGATGTACATAATTATAATACGAGATTCAAAACATACTTTATCCTTGGAAAATGTAACTCTACACAAAAGCTTAAATCTATATTGTATAAAGGTTTAATTGAATTTAATAGACTTCCTGCACATATATAAAACTATGAAAGTTTGAAAGTATTTAAAAGACTTTTGAGAACGTTCATCTCAACCGAATGCAATACAGTTTAAAGTCACTCTAATTCCATTGGGCTTTGTTTCTGCTAGTACTCTAATTGATGTTTATCATGTAATATTAGTTAGGTGCTAAGTATAACGTTTTTGTTTTTTTACTATATTAAGTTATTTACATATATTGGTACTTTACTTAATTCACAGTATTTTACTTTTCATTATTTCAATTTTTAATTTACTTGTTATTACTATATTTTGTAATATGATGTAGCAATTCTGATAAATAACTGCATCATTATTTTACTTTCTCCTAAACGTGCATAAAATATATTATTTTCTGTCAGTGGACAATTGATTACTTAGGAGCAGAAAATTTGTTATTTTTTATGTGGCTCAAATTATCTATATGATCCTCAGTGAAGGTCTCAGTCAGGTCTGTCTTGGTCATGTTGAATTTCTCGCAGTATTTCATTTGTATATTAGAGTATGCCTTGAGTTTCAACTTCAATTCATTCTGATTTGACAGAAGATCAAGATTCAAAACTGAGAAGTCTTATTCGAGTTTGACTCAGGAAGACACTCATCAAGTAATTAAGGAAGTTTCAAATACTTTACATGTTCATTTCGATTTTTACATGAATTCTTCATTTCCCACAGCAGTTTTCTGGATGTTTCATCTTTCTAAACACGTATAGCGGCTCTTAAAAAACATTTTCAATCGTAGCGGCTTATGATGTTTCAATATTTCCTCACGTTTCCGCATAATCACATAAAATGAGGCAGGAAATATGAAGAGGGATTTCAGATGACACAGTATCTTGTTAGAGTGTGACCCCACGGCATCTTCAAAGGGTCACGAAGCGGCTTCAGTGACAAACACGCGTCGCCCCAAATGACCCCCGAAGGGAACATCTTACGACGAAGACAAATCTGCATACCAATGACATCTTGAGAGAATTACATCTCTTTTGGAATATTTTGCCATCTGAGTATGGCAGTTGATGAAGAAAAAGGTTATACTCCGTGGAACAGAATGATATAAATTCTACTATTGAATTCTTCATTATGTAATACTCAAAAATCACAAAACAACGTCAAAATGAGACGAACTTCTAAGACTACGCCAAAAAATATTGAAGAAAATTGCATCCAACTGCTTCAAATTCAAATTCATCATCGACAAAAAACAAGAGGAATGATAGGTTTACATCAAATTCTACACTGGCATGTGTTTTGTCACGGAGATTTCGAACAACATATCTCGAATAATAATGGTAAAGGGTATTTTTTTAGAGGTGCAGAACTTTAAATTGCAATAAAACAACGATGGATTATTCGATTGACAAGAATTTTTTTTTATTCGAAAGATAATCTTATGGCATTACATTTTAAATATGATTTCTGGCATATGACCGCCATGGCTGGCTCGGATGTAGTCCAATCTGAACGTCCAATTTCCGATGACTTTTTCCAACATTTGTGGCCGTATATCGGCAATAACACGGCGAATATTGTCTTTCAAATGATCCAGCGTTTGTGGCTTATTCATATAGACCAATGACTCCACATAGCCCTACAGAAAGTAGTCTAGCGGTGTTGAATCACAAGATCTTGGAGGCCAATTCACAGGTCCAAAACGTGAAATTAGGCAATCGCCCAACGTGTCTTTCACTAAATCGATTGTGGCACGAGCTGTGTGACATGTTGCGCCGTCTTGTTGAAGCCACAGCTCCTGGACATCATGGTTGTTCAATTCAGGAATGTAAAAGTTAGTAATCATGGCCTATACCAACGTTACACCATTGACTGTAACGTTCTGGCCATCATCGTTTTTGAAGAAGTACGGACCAATAATTCCACTTGCAAATAAAGCGCACCAAACAGTCATTTTTTCTGGATGTGACGGTGTTTTGAAATACACTTGAGGATTATATTCATTCCAAATGCGGTAGTTTTGTTTGTTGACGTAGCCATTCAACCAGATGATTTGCCAAACCAAACTGAGAATGAATCACTTCTCAGCTGTTGAATCTATCGCCTTTTTCAACAGTAATGCCAACTTGAAGTTCTATACCTCTAAAAAAAACACCCGTTATAAGTTGTTATCGGAATGAATGAAGAAATTTTTTTTCAAATCGTACGAGAAAGTTTCCATTGAAATCTAGGGCGAAAATTCAATTCAAAAATTTTTTGAAATATTTCAAAACACTTGATTCACTCGATTTGCGTTTCGTGCTTATGAATCTTCATCAAGACTTCAATACATAATTTTAATAATTGATCAATGTCCCCAAGCTAAAATTTTGAAAACTAAACAATTTTGTCAAGTATTGACGGAATAAAATAATTTTGTGTTGTTTTTGGAATCATAATCTAACACTATTCGAAAAATTTAGTTCCATTTTTCAGGAAGTATAAAGATTAACTAAAAATTGAATAAAATAAATCTGGTAATGAATTCAAAAAATATTTATCTATATAATTTCAGCTCTCAGAACTTCCGTTGACCACAGTTAAACATCTTGTTGTTCAAATAATCTAAGTCCAGATGCATGATAAAAATTCATTTTTCGGGTTGTTAAATTTTTTTTTACAATTCAATCAGCTTCATCTGAAGTTTATTGAATTGTGAATGGAGATCGAATTCGAAAATACTGAAAGAAATAAATAGTAGAAAATGAATAATAGAATTGAAAAAATGTTGACCCATTTATCGAAAAAAAAGAAAAATAAAAAAATTAGTTACAGTTACAAACATCATCTCTCCTTGTTATATAGCAAATTCCACATTATTTAGTATTTCAACATGATAAACATAACATCTACTCATATATTAAAGCTTGTTGCTTAAATATTCATGTGGAACTAATTCTTTTTTCATCAAATCGAAAATATTAATACTACTTAACATTAAGGAATTCTGAAAATAATAAGATCATCAGCTTTAGGAAAATTATCATTCAG
The DNA here is from genome assembly GCA_030704895.1 of Henosepilachna vigintioctopunctata. NCBI lineage: Eukaryota > Metazoa > Arthropoda > Insecta > Coleoptera > Coccinellidae > Henosepilachna > Henosepilachna vigintioctopunctata. Next base: position 1,837,870 of record JARQZJ010000034.1, read on the forward strand.
AATTCTTTTATGTAAGTCTTACTATTAGTTACGCTTTCTAAATTATTTAATAATCGATTGCAGATAAACTTCAAATGTTCTCATAACAGGATATTCGAACTCAGTTTCAAATATCATGACAAATTACGGGTTTTACTTAGGCTTTCCAAGGTCAATGAACACCTTAGCCAATTAGAATATTGTATAATCTCCTTCTGATTTCAAAATAAATATCCAAATTCGATTAAAACTTCGAATCATCATTTTAGAACTCCTTGAGTATTTCTTTAGAATATTTTTCGAAGCCGCCAGAAGAGTTACAATGGAAATTAAAATAATTAAACGTAGAAATTCAGCAAAATTTTTTCTTTCAAAAACTTTCAGGATTTGATTACATTTCGAACGGTACTCATACTGCCATCTAGTGGTATCGATAAGAATATCGCAGAATACTTGTCATGGCTGAAATTGATGGTCAAATTATTAGACTTTTTATATTTTTGAATGATTATATTAAGTTTCCAACCACTTATCTATAATTATCAAAACATGACAAAATGTTAGTGGTTATGAGTTCTCGTGAATTTATTTCAACAATGAAATAGTACCCCTATACCTAATGGAAGTTTCAGAGATGAAAATACTTTTGTGTAACTAGAAAATATTGTTTTATTTTTCATTACAATGTGGATATGAAACATTACAATATGAATATGCGCTGAATTAGGACTTTTTATTCAAAAATTTGGCTCAAATCACGAAATTAAATTGAAAGCTATGTATTCCTGCATGCAAGATTTAATTGAATACAGATTCTTTTTGATTAAGTTGAATTCAGGAAGATGCAAACTACTGTTACATGATGGCGTTGCTTCCTATCAATCCCGCATAAAGTTGTTGCGTAAAGCACGACTACTGAGGATCCAGAAGAATATGGTTAATCTTTTCCGCTAAATTATGAAAATAAAAATAATAACAACTAAAGACTGTGGGATTATTTTTGAAACTCGTGAGTACATGATTTGTGTCTTCAAATGTTGAGAAATACTCAATTTTATGAAGTCATATTAGTTTATTAGTGTAAAATCCAAAAATGTATTTTAATTCAGTGTTTTATCGTTTTTGTTGATGAAATATAAACCATTTGGTGATAAAATAAAATTAGTGTATTTTATCTAAACAACCTGCCTTTTGAGCAAATCATATCCGTTTTTACCCAAGTGAATTAATTCAAACAGATAATTCAACTTAAAAACTTTCACTTTAAAACACAGGTTCCAAAATAGAATATATAAAGGTAAGTCTTATTGTATAGCTAAAAATGAGAAAACACCGAATGAAATATTTCTTTTGGGACTTTACCGTTATAAACTTTGCCGCCTTTATATTCTAGTCAATTGTAAAACACTTGGAAAGTCCTTATAATGGGTGATTTTTTGAGCGTAGTTTGTTTATATCCAATAAAACACTATTTGCATCATATATTCAAATTTTTTATTGAAATTGATAACTCGGCCTTTGCCATTCACATTTTGAAGATAACTTCATGTAAATGTTGTCCGCGGCTCCGTTTCGAATGATCCATTCGGAAGGTCCAGTTTTCGTCACTTTTTCGAGCATTTCGGCCTGTATCCCACGAATTACGCGTGTATGTTATCCTGTAAGACTTCAATCGTGTTCGGCTTGTCCACATACACTAGCGACTTTACATAACCCCGAAAGAAATAATCCAGAGGCGTTAAATCGCATGATCTTGGCGGCTAATTCACAGGGCCATTTCGAAAGATAAGCTGCTCACCAAATTCATCCTTCAACATGTCCATTGTTTCACGAACTGTGTGGTATGTGGCACCGTCTTGATGAAACCACATGTCAACCCAACCGGGACAAAAAAAATTGCGTACCATGGCTCGATATCGTTCGCCGTTGACGGTAACCTTTCTTCCACGGTCGTCTTTGAAGAAAAATGGACCGATGATGCCACCAGCCCATAAAACACACCAAACTGTCGTTTTTTCGGGATGCATCGATAACTCTTGCATGGCATGTGGCTGTTCATCACTCCAGATGCGACAGTTTTGTTTATTTACATATCGGTTAAGCCAGAAAAGAGCCTTATCGCTGAAAACAATGTTGATAGTAAATTTCAACAATTTGCAATCGTTGCTCGTTTGTAAGTCTTTCTATGATGAAATGACAGAGTATACTGAAAACTTTACACTTTGACAGATGGCGTTTGGATGCCATTACCAACCAGTGCGGCCAGCCTGAAAAACTTAACTCTAAAAAAATCACCTATTATTTCTATGACAATACATCATTACACGTTCAGTTTTATACGAATAAGAGCAGGAATGAAAAATGTTACGGTTTACTACCGTGGTTCTTCTTCTATTTGAAGTTGTATGACTTCTTTAAATTACTTTTAAAGACTCATTTCGAAGAAATAAACGTATCTATGTTATTTCGAAATTATGATTTTCGGAAAATTTAACATAAATAATGAAAATTGGAGCTCATAAAGCCAACTACTTCTGAACCTCATCTTAGACTATCAAGTATCAAATGATTTTCTTATTTCAATTGTGTGTCGTTGACTTCCATCATCTAAAGACATTTCACACGCTGTTTTCTATAAAGAAGAGTTTTCTATGTAAGACAACTTCCTAAATAGCTCGTTTCCGGACGACTACACTCCTTTCAATTCCAGTTAGAACTATGTTTTCGCTTCTGTTGCAATTTTATTCATTCGGATCAATGATACTTTTCTTTACAACTCGTCCTTGTTATGTCTCCCATATCAGACACTTGGACACTCTCTGCAGACTTTTCTACTACAGATAATTACTTGAGATATTCTGCATGACAACGAGACAATGTCGTCTTTCCATTTTAGACTTCAACTTATTATGGTTTGTACAAATTGGATAATAGCGCATTCTCATGTGACATTGGCTGAGCTAGTTCGAGTTCTGGTATCTACGAAGTAGGTACCATCATTGACAAGGTTTGTTTTTTCAACAGTTCTGTAGTATCGTTATAATTTATAATTGTATCTATCATTTTTTTAATTAACGTTTGGAATGGATGGAATGAGAGGTATTGATAATTATATCAAAAAGGCCCAGCAATTTAAGGTTTAATAAATTATCAGTCATCGTATTTACACAGTTTTTCCAACGTAGAAGTTGGAAAAACTGTGAAAATTACAGAGTTCAAGTACAGAATTGTACTTGAACTATTTGTTTCACACCAGAAGTTTCTCTATTTCTTAGATAAAACTCTTATAAAACGATAAGTGAAACTTTATTAAAATAGATCAGCTGTATTAAATCTGGAAGTATTAATGGCTATTCATTGAAATATATCCTATCAGTTCTTTTTTTTCTGGTAGGAACCATAGGAATGAGAGATATTGATAATTGAATCAAGTATCTGTGGATGATCAATCATCGATTTTCACAGTTTTCTCATCATAAAATTTGATAACAATGTACTTAGACAATTTTTTCTTCACCAAAAGTTTTTCTGTTTCGTAGATAAAACTCTTACTAACCGATAAGTGAAACTTTATTAAAATACATCAGCGGTATTAAATCTAGAAGTATTAATGGCTATTCATTGAAAAATATTCTATGAATTCTTTGTTTTCTGATAGGAATCATAGGAATGTGAGATATTGATAATTAGATCAAGTATCTGTTGATCAATCATCGATTTTCACTGTTTTCTTATCGTAAAATTTGAGAAAGTTGTACTTAGACAGGTTTTCTATTTCGTAGATGAACCCTTTCTAACCAATAAGTAACACTTCATTAAAATAGATCAATTGTATCAAATCTGGAAGTGTAAATGGCCATGCTTTGAAAAATATCCAATTAATCCTTTATTTTTTGATAGTAATCGAGAAAAAGTGTAACGATTCCAATTTATTCTACATCAAAACTAGGATCAAAAACAACTAGTTCAATTTCATTTTCTTTATCAGTTCTACTAAACTCCTGATGATCGGTAAATAGAACGAAACATATATTGAGTGTATTAAATATTGTTTTTAGGAGGAAGTCAAAAACTATTTATTTTCGATTAATATTCAATATTCATCAACGAACATCTTGTAAACCTATTTTCATTTATATATTTATAGATGTTTAATATATGTTAAAGAAAATGAAGATAGGTTTATTAAATTGGATAGTGATCATGAGTATTCAACAAGGAACAGTGATATGCTACTTATTTCTAAGCATAAAACCGCTAAATTTTAACACTCACTCTATTTGTTTAAGAAGAGAGTTAAGTCAATGATGTTAACAAAGGCATACTGTAGTGTGAAGGAGTACTACGATGATTCGAATGTAGGCAATAATGTATGAATCAGTTTTTTTGTATCATATGTTTATTTGTTTACCACGAATGTCCCTCACCATGTAAAATTGTCTCAAATGTTCAATATTTCTGAGGTATTTTTCTATCCTTTTCAAATATAGTTGTATATTATTGTGACTGAACCAATATTTTTGTTCGAGATAGAAATGGAAGATTAGACTCGAAACTGAACTGAGTTCTTTTGTGATCATTCTTCTTAGTTGTAATTATTGTGTCAATTGAATGAATATAATTTTAAAATGAAAGGAAAGTTTCTCAATGAATATTATTATTATTATTATTGCGGAACTCAGGTTAGAACCCTGAGTAACTCCATACCACCTATGCACCAAAAAATATTTTCCTCTTCGATATGACTATTTCCAATAAAATATAAAACCCTGACTTTTAAATTAGTTTTTTCAACACTTGTGTTGAAAAGGAAATTGGATTTCAAATTTTCTATGAGGAATGAACTACCTAATTCTGACGTCACTGACATGAATGAAGTGTTTGTACTAACTCCAAATAAATGTGTTTATTAGTGTAAAATCTCATAAAAATATTTTACTCACTGTTTTCTCGTTTCTGGTGATAAAATAGGAACTTCAGTTTGTGTATTTTGCTTAAAAAGTCTGCCTTCCAAGCAAATTATATTGATTTTTTCCCAAATGGGTTTATTTATTTCAATGAGTCGGCATAAAAACTGTTACTTTGAAGCACAAGTTCCAAAACAAGGAATGTGAAGAAGATTCCTTATTGTATTTTCAAAAATGAAAAAGCACTGAACTAAATATTTCTTTTGGGACTTTTCCGTTATAAACCTTTTAGAGCCAGTAGTGGCTCCACCCCTTCATATGACGTCAGAATTAGACAGTCTAATTCGATGTTTCAATATATTATCGAGCAAATTTATGAATATTCGAAAATCTTATTCAACTTGGAATGTGGTAAGTATTAAATCATCCATTCGAAATGGTTTTAACCCATTTTGCGATAAGCCAAATATCAATACAGCTTTAGTAAGCGGAAGCCAGAGAAATTGGTTCCATTGTGCGATGCACAAGACATGAAAAATTGTTATAATATGCCTCAGAACGGTTGCATTATACCAATATATGATGTGGATACTTACAGGTCAATATTGCCTGCGGGTAGGTTACACCTCCGTAAATAAGTCGAATTTTTAAAAATAGCCCTCACGTAATTTGACACCAAAAACGTACATTATTTAACGTAAGACCACCCAAATTATGCATGCATTCGCAATTTATTGTCGAACTCTATATTTACACAAAACACCAGGCGTGCGAAAGTATCATATAAATATAAGTTTTATTGCACTCGCGTTATTATTTATAAATTATACGACGTGTCTCCTCTTTTTATTGTTTTCAATACACAAAATCGATAAAGTTTCCATATAAACCTGATGACCCACTTTCTGGGAAAGGATGAATATATGTCGTCTTGATTTTGTTCGAACATTTCGGTAAAGAAAATTTGCAATACCTACCATTGGACAACTGAAAAAACTGCGGAGAAGATTATATGCTAATACGAGCAAGTTTGAAATTTATTGGAATTTTTCAATCAATTTCAATTTGATGAGAAATGTTTTCAGGGGTTACTCTCGGAAAAAAATTGAAAAAACAATCATTTCTGTTTTTCACCTTTATTTTTGATTTTTTACAATGAATTAAAGTCCACAAATACGGAAATACTAAAATAACTGTCCTTCATAAAATTAAAATAACTGTGAATTCAACTTTAAAGATACATTAAATATAGACTATAATTCAAACACTAGAACTTTTGATTTACACTTTATTGACAACATAGCATGGCGCGTTTCGTCGTTACAAACGACTTCTTCACATGCTAACAGAATACTCTGTTAGCATCTGTCTAACAGAATTTTCTGTTAGCATCTTAAGAACTCTATCGTTCGTATCGTTTGTAACGACGAAACGCGTCATGCTATGCTGTCAATAAATTGTAAATCAAAACTTAAAGTGTTTGAATTTTAGTTTATATTCAATAATAATGGATTTACATCAAGTAAACGCCAACACTATTAAATATATAAAGAAACACATATTTCAGCAAACTGATAAGGTTATAAATGGAAGGAAAATTCTGAAAATGCTTCAGATACGTCAGAATTTAGTGAATTCTGTCAATAAAAGGAAATATGTAAATAACTGAGTTCAATTTATGATAATGTGATAAATTTAGCGAATAACGGTTTTCAAAATAGCACACCAACTTAAATAAACCAAAATACAATATCAACCAATAAAATAATAAACTAAGGATATTATATTGAAAACATAAAAAAATATAAATATAATGAGAATCTACATTAAAATATTAAAACACATTGATTATGTATTAAACTTTTTATACTGTAAAAATGAAATTTATCTATTATTTTTATGTATTATTCTTGATTTTTCTTTATGTTCATTTTACATAATTCGTGAATTTTATTGTATTTGCTCATTATGTAGTCGACGTAAGGTCCTGACTGGCACAATTCGAAGTAATTGAATACAAAATTACAAATATTTTGAGAATTAATTTTTGTTTTTGTTACGCTAAAATGCTAAGAGACATTTCCACTTATTTAAATTGAAATGGAAGACAAAAATTTGAACATTTTTCTAATATAGATATCAATTTTCTTAAAGTATCGCTTTCATCTTTATTCATTGAATTTTTTTCTTGTTTTTTCATACAAATCATTGTATTCCCTCAAATAATTGTATTCCAGTCATAGAATTTTCGATCGATGGTACAAAGAATATTGAAAAAATTACATAATTCTGAAAAACCCTGAATCCCTATGTTAATTTTTCAGAAAAAACTGAAAAAATTGAAATTTCGATTAATTCTCATACTGAAAATTTTCAAATTCAATAAAATTTGTGCTTAAATCCTTCGTTAATGAAATCACAAAGAGAGTTCACGTTAAACCGTGGGAACTCATTAAATGATAATAAAACGTTAGTGACCATTGAGTCAAAGTAAATACTGAGGTGTTACTGAACGTTTAAAAATTTGGAACAAGGTGTTAATGAATTACCAGTTTGAAAAATATATATTTACGATTATACAAACACTTTGTACAAACAGAAGATGCTCTCCACTTCGTGGTTCTCATAGGAAACTTACTGAGTCACCAGTGAAAATTCTTGAATAAATATTAAGATTTGATTTCGGAATTCTTGCTTTTTTGCAAACTCAATCGACAAGGTCACCTTGATATTTGTCAAATAAATTTAACTGAAAAAGTTGTTATGTTAGACAAATATAACTTCTAATTTGGTTTCTCTAAAATTTACGAATCCGTAAAAAATGTTTCTGGAAAAATTCTCAAACAATGATAATTACACAACAATATCTCTCTTTATTTATCGAATTATGCATTGAAAAAGTATGTGTTGCATTCAAACAAAGTGAGTAAAGTGTATTCAGATTAAATAACAAGTATTTATTTTGTGATATTCACTGTGTTTTCAAATAGATTCATTTTTTTATCAATAATGACTGAGTTTGAAAATGTAAAAAAATTGAATGAACATTGGAAATTATTAAAATTCAATTTTATTCGTATTGAGACACATAATATCACTAATTAGTTCAATAAATGAATGGTAACATAATGTTTTTTATATACTCGGCATGATTCTCAAATCGTCTATCACTTGATATTATATCTAATCAATATCAGCATAAAAAGAAAAATGTGAACAGAATATAAAGATCTCACCTGAAAATGTAACATATGTCAGTGATGTGCATGGGTATAATACAAGAAATACTGATAGTTCTATATCCAAAGTTTTAAGGTTTCTGAATATAAAAATAGCATATACTACGACGGATTTAAAGCTTTCAATAATTTACCAAGTATATGGAAAAGTAGTACTAGTATTAAGATATTTAAGCGTGATCTAAGAAAGTATATTTCAAGTAATGGGATAGGTAGGTAACTAAAAATTGACAGTTCAAAATATGTAGATTTTTTGTAAGGCTTCAGCTAAATAAATATTATTATTATTATTATTTATTCAGTTCGTCGCATACTTCTTTTGTCTGAATTATTTGAATTTTCATTACTCCCTTATAAATTCCGTTACCGTATGTTTTCAAATTAAATATCCCACGTAAAATAACTTTCTAATTCAAACTACGGGGGTGTTTTGAAATGGGTTTCGGTTATTTTTCAACGCTTGAACTGTTTCTACTCAGATTATTTCTTCCTTCTGTCCAATAAATTATACCTGCTCAACAAAGTGCAGAATATAATTTATAAATTTATGAACTTTCTGCAAATCAACATGATATTGTCACGCATAGTGAGCATTGCTGGACATAAGTGCAATTTTATATATATCTTGTGTTTATTTAACTACCTTCTCTACCAACAAGTCAACACCAATGTGTTTCGTCATAATATAATCGTTTTTGCTATGCTGTCTGGAACACTCGTTATTTTACATTATTTACAAGCCCATTAAAACAGTACCTCAGTAATAAGCATTGATAATATATCAGTTATTTTTCCGACAGAGAAATATAATATCCAGAAGCGTGCTAAAATTATGCGAAGCTCGGGTATCTGAACACTTTAGTATCAGAAAATTAATTGAAATAATTATTTAGAAGTTAATTTAATAGAAGCAGAGTATTGTAAAACATAAAAGTACTCATTAGAATTTCAAATATATAGTTTCGTTCAGAGATATACAGTAAAAGCTCCTTTTTCGCCCTTCCTTTATTCGCGTTTTCACTATTCGAAGATTGAAAAAATGCAACCCAATTTCTTTATTCGCGGATCTAATAGCTCTTTTCCGTAAGTGGTTCCGAATTTTTTTGTTTCGGAAGTTGAAACTTTAAAAAAAAAGAATATAGTCTTCGAGCAGATCTAATTTCGGATAATGCACCAGGTCAACCTCGCGAACTTGAAATAATGCATCCAAATATAATGTGACATTTTTTCCTTCCAACATGACGTTTGCTTCAACCTATCGAGCAAGAGATAATCCAGGTCTTGAAGCTCTATAACATTAGACGAACCTTCAAAATCATATTGGATGATATTAATTTGATCTTGATATGAATGATATGGAATGCTGGAAGGATTTTGACGTAGCAAAATTCATAGTAAACATAAAGTAATCATTGGAAGAACTGAAGCCATACACATAGAATTCATGCTGGAAAAACTGTGGCCTACTCTGATTGCAGAAAATGACGAAGAACTGTGCACATTTAAACTTTGACTCCGAACATAGCTGAAATTGCGAATGCAATAGGACAAGATGGGTTTGAATGGATAGAATCATTTGACATTCAGATGTTGCTTTAATCGCAAGGTGAAGATTTGACTGAAAGCAACTTGGAGGAAAAGTTACATTCACAGCCTATTGAGGAAGAGGCTTCAACGAGCACGGGAAACGTGAAAATTCTTATTAAATCAAATTAAACTCTTGGCTTAATGTTTCACGATTTATTTAACAATATGAAATAGCTTACGCTCGAAACATGTTGACTATTTCATATTGTTAAATATGAAATAGTCAACAAAAAGTCATGAAATAAATCGTGAAACATTAAGCCAAGAGTTTAATTTAATTTAATATTCAATTATGTTTCACCAAGAGTTAAGCGAGAATTCAATCTCAGTCATTGATAATTCTTAGTGAAGGTTTAAGAATGGCAAATAAGCATTGTGATTTTATTTATGAAACTTGATCTCTATGAAACGAAGTCTTATTTTAAAGGCAAATTGCTAAAGTCATTGCTCAATATCGGACTTGAAGGAACCTATAAAAACTACCAAGTGAAAAAAAATTACAAAATTCTTTAAATCGTTGCCTTAGCCTGAACATAATAATTAATCAATATGATCAACAACTTCATTCAAATTAATTTTTTTATAGAATTTTTTTCATTTTGTCACCCAGGAGCCTCTATAATCTCATATAAATAACCATTCCATATTTACGGTTTCTGTATTCGCAACATATTTCCGGAACGTATACCCCGCGAATGAAGAGTTTTTACTGTATATAAAATAAAATTAATAAGAATTAGACGCTATACACTCTTGGTCACCCCTGTATTTTACTTTGACTTTTTTTTCATTTTTACATACAGAAGCTAACTCAAAAGACAGTTTAAAACAGTCCTATAATAGAGGAGCACATATTAGAAATGTTAAATACCTATAAACTAAAGTGTATCTAATATGTACAACGTATGGAAATTTGTTATACATCTTATAGAAATAAAGTTGTCGGGCATTGACTAAATCATTTCATTTACGACACAAAATACTTCATTCTATTGAAAAAGATTAAAGGAATGCATCACGAAATGATAACTCTATAAAAACTGATAATTGTCCGATTACCGCGCTCTAAATGAAAAGTTTTTCAAATGTCATTTAAAAGTTATAAAATACGGAGTAATACGAAAAATTTATAAAATACGGATATTGATCACATACGTACTAATCAACTTCTTTCATATATTTCAATATCAAATTTGTTTTCAATCTATTTGCAATATTTCGAAATTTAAGTTGAACCAAACGAAGAATTTATGTAAAATGTGTGAGTTGATTTGAAATCAAAACACCCCGTATTTTGGAAAGAGCCACTGGCATATGTTTCGAACTTTTTGTCAATTTCAGGACTTCGTAGTCAATTTTGAGATGTGTAGACTTGGAGATCATCAATTTGGTCATTAAAAAGGTCTAAACTTTTCAAATTATCTAAAATTTTTCATGGGGCATGAAATGCTAGATTCTTGCGACGCAAAATTTCATTGTTTATGCAATTTTTTGATTTCATCAATGTGTTATCCTTTCTTCGTCATAATGCAATTCATTTTATTTTAACCTGTCGAATGTGCCCATTTCAAGTCATAAACTTTATCTGTTCAACATTATTTTATGCAAATTTAAGCAATCATTAGCAGAGGTACTTTAGAGCAGCTTCAGTTTAAACGGAAATGGTTTCCTACCTAACATCAAATGATTCTTCAGGCGATTTGGTATCCATCTGCATAAAGTTATCTTAAACTATCGAACTGATAAAATCGAAATATAGTGGTGGTCCTATTTTTCCTTCTACCAAAAAAATCTGCTGTGGGCTACCAAATGTTGGGTGGTCAGCTTGTATTGATTAAACTATACGTAATTATGCCATGATTGCCCAAAGTTCGTTGTTTGTGTTAATTTTGAAGGATCATTTTAATTGCTAGGTAAAAAAGGGTCAATTTTCAGGTTTGTCACATTATCAGGTCATATTTTTTGTTAGAAGTAAATTAACAACTCAAATTCCAATAATTGGTATTTCTTTTTTGATTTTTTATCACTATTCGAATTCTAAACATAATATTAAAATAAATTAAACTCTTGGCTTAATGTTTCACGATTTATTTAACAATATGTATAGTCAACATGTTTCGAGCGTTAGCTGATTTTCAAGACTAAACTACTGTAAGAGACGTACAACAAATTTATATCTACAAAATGGATGTGAGTAAGGAGGATAGTTGAAAATCTACTTGTTCATTTACAATTTCTTCTTTTCTCTTCCAAGAACTGCTAATTTCAATTGCTTCCAGAAGGTCTAAACGTTTACCTTTATTACCTGAGTGTAGGCATTTAGTTTTATCAAAATCTATGAAGTCATAGATTTTGACTTTTTTGACAAGAGTTTCATTTATTTTAATATTCAATTATGTTTCACCAAGAGTTAACCGAGAATTCAATCTCATTAATCTAAACATAATATTTGTCTTATGTACTATCTTTATTGCCCACTTGAGCTGTATTTCCAGCTCATTTTTAGCATAATTTAGCCACAGCCAGTGGCTCATAGATTATTGTCAAATAATCTTGAGGATATAGAGAGTAGTTTGAATCTGCAATCAAGTTTCTGAATTTGATTATTGAATTGAACCGAATCTAAGTAGTTGTATGTGTAATTTATATTTTAAATAATTCAATTTAAGTCTTTTCATGTTAAGTTTTCATTTCATATGAAAACCTGCATCTTTTTTGACATGTTTCGAGCGGTCAGCTTATTATCAAGACTAACTCCAAAAACAGAACATAGCAAATTTATATCTATATGAGATAGAGGCGAGAAAGGGTGAAACTTCCCGAAAAGTTTCGATAAACAAATAAATACATTGAAAATATTAGCAAAAAATAACGGTTACAAAAAAAAACTAAATAGATGAACATATACGAAAAAAGCGTCAGAATAATCTTTCATAAATATTATTTCATCGTCTTTTAATCAAATATTTTAGCTAGAAAATATGTGAAAGATTGAAGAAAAGGCAAATTAAAATTAGTTTGTAGGTACGAACAAATTGAATATGAAGTCACTTTTAGTGAATAATAAGGAAAAGATTAATTTTGAATATATGATGCAAATTGAGTGTTTTAATCGATTTAAAAAAAAAACTTCGCTTAAAAATCATCCATTATATATAATTTTTTTTTGTAAAGTTTATCAGTTGTGCTAAATAAAGTTACTTATTCATGATTACATTTTAACTGTTGAGCAAAAAAGTACAAAGTTCTCGCTATAAATTTTAATATATAAGTATTTCTACAGTTATTACTGCATTAAATAATACACGTCTATAATTGATTGATAAACAGTAACATTAATAACGAATAAGTAAAGTCAATATTTCTCTGAAAGTTTAAACCTCAAAATATCACACTTGGGCGTCTAAATCCGGCTTTAAATTTCCAAGTTGATTACGTTGATATTCTCAAATGAGTAATAAAACTGACATTGTGTAAGGTTTCCCCAGTGAGAATGCGTCACATTTCTTAGATATACATAACTCAAAGTAAACGAACCTAATTAGATACTATCAAAGATGAAATACGGCGAGATTAAGCGAACGTTTAGATCTCCTACGCCGCCATTCTCAACAGTGACAAAATATCACTGTAATTTGGAGGTTTCTTAAATTATTGATCGTAAATCGGTTCAATAAAACGCTGTATTCCACATATTTCAATATAATTGGGTAATTTGGGAAATAATCCTGTTGCTTGGAAGACTTTGAAGACCTATTTCCTCAGTATTCAATTGGTATAACAGTTATTTCTTATCAGATTCAATTTCTAATAATATAATTTAGAAGAGCGTACCTTGAGCTTTTACATCAATCATTAATCGATTAGGCTGATACTTGATGAAAATCTAAATACATAATTTAAATAAAACTAAGTAGTTTTTCGATTTCCATTATAATTCATTCAAAACATGACAATATCGTTTCGCCAACACAATGGTTTCATCAGATGTTGATGATAAACTGAGCTTTTACATTGTGGACTGCGTATATTTATCCTGAAGTGCATGGGGTGGGAATGACCATAGAACACTGTTGTTCTTTTACAGGAGGATGACTATAGAACATATTTCTTCTGAATTGTGGGTGTTGACCATAGAATACTTTACTTCAATTGCCTTTTTACTGGAATAAATTTAATAAAGGAGAATGATTGATTGAAACTTGATCATTTAATATATTATTTGATTTCTTCCTCTCAATAATTTCCATGACTTCTAACAGAGTTAGTTTATAACGCTCCGTATGCAATATTTTAAAGTTGTTGTCGAAGACATGGTTCTCTTCTAAAAGATGTGTTGCATACGTAGAATCGGTTTTATTTTTTGCAAAGCATCTTTGGTGTTCAGATATTCTAAGGTTGAAATTCCTGCCAGTTTAGCCAACATATACTTTGGGACAAGTACCGCAACTCATAAAAGACCGCAACTCTTGTCCCAAAGTATATGTTGGCTAAACTGGCAGGAATTTCAACCTTAGAATATCTGAACACCGAAGATGCTTTGCAAAAAATGAAACCGATTCTACGTATGCAACACATATATTAAAAGAGAACCATGTCTTCGACAACTTTAAAATATTACATACGAAGCGAAAACGTTATAAACTAACCCTGTTAGAAGCCATGGAACTCAATAAGAGGAAGAAATCGAACAGTTTATTAAATGATCAAGTTTCAATCAATAATTCTCCGTTATTAAATTTGTTCCAGTAAAAATGCAATCGAAGAAAAGTATTCTATGGCCATCCCCACAATTCAGAAGAAATATGTTCTATAGTCATCCCCCTGTAAAAAAACAACAGTGTTCTATGGTCATTCCCACCCCACGCACTTCAGGATAAATATACGTAGTCCACAATGTAATAGCTCAGTTTATCATCAACATCTGATGAAGCCACTGTGTTGGCGAAACGATATTGTCATGTTTTGAATTAATTATAGTGAAAATCGAGAAACTACTTAGTTTTATTTAAATTTTACATCAATCTTCAGAATTGCAATTTCAGAGTATAAACTTCCCTTTAAAAAAACAGTGAACGTAGGATCTTTTATTTCAGTATATGTAACTTAGTGACCAGACGTCCCGTTTTGAACGCGTTTTTGCATTTGTATGGCCAGATGTCCCCTAAGATAAAATTTTGTCGCCTGAATAACTTTTCGAGCACCAAGAAATGTCTCTCAATTATCAAAAAACTTTCTTCGAATTCGCCCATTAGAAATGTGGCTTTTTTACACAGTCTTCGACAAGTTTTAACCAAGCTATACTGAAAGTTTGTCCTTTATTATTGATAGTCAAACTTTATCGATAATTGAAGATGCAAAAGAGAAAAATCAACAAAAAGACCATTCGGCTAAGAAACAGATCAATCTGTTTCTTCCTTTAACAGGTAAAAAATTAGCGAAGTTGGGAATCAATTTATTGATTCACGCATTGACGAAGAATTTGTGAAATGTACGGCTACCGAATTTCATAGAACAATCCAAGAATATTGATATATCGTCAACGTTATACATTTTGATTGAAAATGGGATATATTGATAGTAATAAAGGCACGGAAATAATTGACGAATCTTCATTAGTTTGAAACTATATAACCATGCAAAAAAACCGAATTGAATGATCGAAAACTTCCTATGGAAGCCCGCTAGATGGCGAAAGCCTTAATAATATAAATGAAGAGGCGTATAATCTTTTTACCTTCGTAGTGAGTACTTCCTTCAAACATTTCCTTGCTTGTTGATATAATTACGTACAGAAAAAGATAGTTACAAAAATCTTCTCTTCGGTTTTTCCACCTCTAATTTCTCACAATTTATATTTAGCTATGGCTTCCTGATGAGAGCCACTAATCTCGAAACACGCGTCAAAGGCTGCGGTTTATGCCAATAACTTTCATTTTCGTTGATCAAATTTTTGAATTCAGAGACCAAAATTCAGTCAAAAACAAGTCACAGATCTAAGACAACAAAATTTCTGTTCCCCAGTGTAATTTTTCTCATATTATAAGTCAATATCAGAATATTTGAATGCTGGTTTCTCCATTCAATTTTCAGATGACATAAATTTGTTTTTATTGGGTGTAAATGTTATCAATGATAGTAATATGACCAGTAGTATAGAGTTTCTTCATAATAAAGTTCACAAAATTCGAATAAAAGTGTTGAACAATTTGGACCAATGGAGACCACATGCAAAGTGTGAAGTGATGAGGATAATATTAAGTTACTTCTACTAGATATTCTTGCTTCTTAGTGAACTGTGACATAAATATAGATATTTTATGTTTGTATGTTAATTTTCGAATATTTCGGTTTCGGATTATGTACATATAAACTCTTTTTTAGTCGAGAGATTTCAAATGTATTCTTCATGTTTATTCTATTCGACCTTTTTTTGACTATTAATACGTGTAATATTTTGTAGAAATATTCTAACAAAATAGTGTTGATAGAATTATTAGAATAGTGATGATTTGAATATAAGCACGACCTTCTTTGGTTACTTCAGATGAAATATTCATATGATTTTCTGGGTAGACAAGGAAATATTATTATATAGTTACATTCTTATATTTATGTCTCAAAAATACAATTGAAATATAATTCTGTGTTGTTAATTCAACTGCTATATTTTATGAACAATAATATTCTAATATAATTTGAGTATTTGAAACATTTTCTATTATGTCTTTTTATAAAACAATTGTTAAAGTGATTTACACATATATTAAAAATAATACTGCATGACGTACGTTTCGATGAGATTCACCTTTTTCAAATGCTACGTGCAGACTAATGACATTTCTCGAATACAGACAATATATAAAATTAAATTATGAATACAGAGAAAACAGGTAAATAACAGGTAGAAGGGATCAATTCATACTGAACTACTATATAGTAAACTAAGTAATTTTGAAAAGATTGAGAAGGGGGCTTGAGGTATGATCGATTTGGCTGTTCAAAAGGTTGCCAGAATATTTGTATTTATTAATTTGAAGTGATTCTAACAAATTAAGCTTCATTCCCTTGTTTGCGGTATTCAAAATTTCAAAATCGGAATTGAATATATGATTTTCATTAATCGAATGATTTGCATAATGTGAATCTGTCTTCTGATTATCAAAGCTACGTTTATGTTCAGAAACTTCTAAACGTTCTACCAATATAAAACTTCTACTCACAACTACCACAGTTATTTTTGTTGACCTTAGATTTGTTATTTTTGATATGTTTTCCTAAGTTATTTCCAGTACGGTAAGCAATGTTGATGTTATACTTAAAAAGAAGATATTTGAGTTTTTCACTGGTCTTACCGATGTATGTAAGACTGTTATATATTATATTGTTTTTGACTAGGGGATAAATCAAACCAATTGCCTTTTTGAAGTTTTTCTTTAATATCATATTATCTATTATTTCAGGATTATAATTATTATTCACGGCTATTTGCTTGATTAAATTTTTCTCGGTGTTGAAATTGGTTCTAGAAAGAGGAATATTTACTAATCGATGTATCAAACTATTGAAAGCTGCCATTTTGTGTTGAATTGGATGCATGGAAGTATTATGTATAATACTATCTGTATGTGATGGTTTATGGAAAATTGAAAAAGTATGTTTGTTATCCAGTTTCATTATTTTAAGACCAAAAAATTAATAGAGTTTTCTTTCTCAAGTTCCAAAGTGAATGTAATTTTAGGGTGTAACGAATATCTGAAAAGTGTCGAGTTGCCGAAGATATATCTTTCTATTTCACTGTTTCAGTTACTGTTCAACTGTATTATACACCTTGCCTCAAAATGATATTCAAAAGATGCAAAAGCATCTTTTATTATGTTTTATTATCTAAATAGAACATTTATCTTAATAGAACAATCTTTTGACGATATTACACTAAGTTTTGAAGTATGTGTACAAAAAAAGATAACAAGGACTCAAAACAAGTTGATTTTTCGTATCATCTCAATACACGTGCTATATTAATCAAGTTTGATGATAAAATTTTCTCTATTGGAATCAAAAATGAATAAATGATCAATTCATAGAGTTGGGTAATGGTATCTTATTAGTATAGTTTGGAAACTTATTTTTTATGAAATCTTTCCACTTCGAAATACATCAAGGGACACTAAAAAGTTGTTCCAAAGATTCAATATTTCTCATTTGAATTATGAGTGAAATGACATAAAAAAAATTCGTAATACTTTCCTTTTAACAAAATTTTTCCTGCTTTACTACAAATTTCACGTAGTGTTTTATATTATCTGCTAGATTCGAGTTAGAATCTTTTCCGATTCGTCTATTTACATCATAAAATTTGCCTAGAATATATTGTCTGGAGTGATCATTTCTGACAAATACAATGGCCAGATTATTCGACGAGAAAACTGAATTGAAAGAGTATATGTGCTTTTTTTTGGTCATTATTTCAACTTATATTCATCGATATTTATGTATGAAAACCTACAGGTACAAATCGAAAAACTATTGAAATTAAAGCAATAATAAAAGTTCGAAACATGAACGAATACTGCGCCACCCTAAACATATTTTTCGCTAAGATTACTAGCCTAAAGAAATTGAGTTGTTTCGAATTGTTCTTTTGTATAAACTGCAGATATTTTCCATGGAAAATAGAGAAACAGAAAGTCGATCATTTGTCAATTGCAGTCCACCCTCAGTTGCTTTTATCTTCTCGCGATCCAAAAATGGTTCTTTAAAATCATTATTCGGTCTGTTTTCAACAAAGGATACATTCGTAGCCAATAAACCAGTCGATATTCGAAATGAATCTGTACAGGATGTACGTGGTGGGTGATAAAATATGGACCGACGAGCGGTAACGAGAACAGCTAAATAGGCTACCAAATGAAAGAATACGGAGCATGGTTAGTCTGATTCATGACCTTGTTCCCTTGTCGCTACCAACATTAAAACCATGCAAACGAAGTGGCGCCAATTATCCACCACCCCATAAATCTCGAAAACTGCCGCACTTAGGGAGAAGCGAACTCACGAAGACGCATATATTTCAGTGATTTAGATCATGCTGTACACCGGTTATTGGCAATTGCAATGCTGTGAAGGAGCCTCCTTATGGTCTTATTTATCGAATTCGAATTCCCAGTTTCTGCGGATGAAGCAACAAGGGTGCGATTTTTCACCAGCTGTCTTGTACCGTTTTACCAGAAGTTTGGGTACGGAGAAGAAGGAGTTCTCATCTATGCCGCTTAATCACAATCTATATTTCAAATTGACGAAAATTTTTTATTTATACGAGGTTGTTCAAAAGAAAAGATGGATTTTGAAGTTTTTCTAAAAGTATGACCTACTCATAGGTAAATTGTTGGTGATTGCATCATTTAGCTCTGAAAGTTTGGCAGACTTATAAAGGGTGTTTTTTTAGAGGTAAAGAACCTTAAATTGCAATAAAACAACGATGGATCATTCGATTGACAAAATTTTGTTTAATTCGAAAGATAATCTTGTGGCATTACATTCTAAGTATGATTTTCGGCATATGACCGCCACGGCTGGCTCGGATGTAGTCCAATCTGGACATCCAATTTTCGATGACTTTTTCCAACATTTGTGAAATATTGAACATTTGAGACATTTTCACATGGTGAGGGACCATTGTAGTAAAAAAAAAGAAACAAACATACGATACAAAAAATTGATTCATACAGTATTGCCTACATTTGAATCATCAAAGTAATCTGCCACACTATAGGATGCGTTTGTTAACAGCAATGACTTAACCCTCTTCTTAAACAAATGAGCTTTCTGTAATTTCCAATTTGACGGCAAATGGTTGAAGATTTGAATACTCTGATTATAGAGTGAGTACTCAAATTTTGCTGTTTTATGCATAGGAATAAGTAGCACATCACTGTTCCTTGTTGAATACTCCTGATTACTATTCAATTTAATAAACCTATCTTCATTGTCTTTGACATATAGTAAACATCTATTAATATATATATAAAAGGTAGGGTGAGTATGTAATTATTAATGAAGATAGGTTTACAAGAGGTTTACGTTGATGAATATTTAATATTAATCGAAGTATTCGCTTGTGTGCAATAAACACCCTATTTATTTCTGTATAGCAGCCCCACATCAGAATATTATAATTTAGATGACTATATAGAAGACCGTAATACACATTCATAACACAGTTTCTAAGTACAATGTTCTTAATTCTATAGATTGCAAATAATGAGTTACTCAATTTTTTACATAAAACTGATGGTGATATGGTGTTCTTTCCATATTTAACATTCATGGTACTGATTCTATTCCCCTTCAGAGAAAAAGAAACACATATAGTTTTATCAACGTTCACCATCTGATTGTTCTTTTGACACCAATTTACAAACTCCTCACAATGCATTCACATGCCTCTAGAACTTCTTCAGGAGTTCTGCCTGAAAGAACCACCGATTAATAATCAGCAAATAGTGTCACAAAAATCGGAACAACTTCGCAGGCAGACGTTTATTAATAATATGAATAGTAGAGGTCCGAGTACATAGCCTTGCGGCGCCCCAAGAGCAATGTCATGTCTCTGAGAATAGCTATCGCCTATCCTCACTACCATTGTTCGAGGTGACTACGTAGCCAATCTAGAAAAATGCCTTTTGTTGTAGCATTTATCAAGTATAAATTCGATATATATTGAATCAAAAAAGAAGATGAATCAAGAAATAACCTCGCCACAAACAAGTGTTCATCCAAACACTCGTCGAAGTATTCAGAAAACTTAACTGTAATGTCAGGTTAAGTATTTGAGAAACAAAATGATAAATCTTTGTATATAATAAATATCATAGGAGGTTTTGACCACCCCTCGTATACACAAAATATGAAATACACGAAATAAATCGTTAAGCTAGATCAAGTTTGTGTCCTAAAAAACTGGAATAAAAATATTATGATCGATCATTTCTATTATTTCAAGATCAATTCCTCTATTTTGCGTTAATAATATTCACGATTCCCCAAGAAATATGCATAATTCTCAATATGCATAATTTATGAATACTCGATATTCGCTGTAATGAACCAATAAATGCTTCATTCAGTTGTACGACCAGGCATACATCAGAATTCTCGGAATATCATTCCAGCTCTGACTGAAGAAAATCTCTACATAATAACGTCGAAGATACTGGAAAATGCATAATGATTCAATTAATTTACACATTAATTAAACTTATTAAATTTCACTGCACGAAATAAAGTGGATCATTACTTGCGGGGTATCTTGAAATTTTTATCCGGGTTTTTGCTGCCGATATTCAACAAAAATCGTGGAGCCATCAAGGCATTCCAAAAAAGAATACAGGGTAATTAAATAAATTGAATCTTTAATTGGCATCAGAGTGTTTGACTCGATAAAATAACATTCTTCCATTATTTATTTTATAGTCGTTGTTATGTTGTCGTCAACTCTGTATGGGAGATTCTGAAGATGAAAAAACAAATATTAATAACGCAAATTAATTAAAAAGTATCCTATAATTCAAAACAATTGCTTGAATTCCACGAAAATTCAATATACTTGACATATATTTCGGTCTATACAGACATTACCGGGAGTTTAATACCTAAAACTATAGAAATAGTTGTGTAGTTCAAAGAAATCTGGAGTATACTTTTTTGGAATGACTGAACTCTTTGTGGTTACCGTGCCTTGCTGTGAAACGTAAAATATAGTTTCACATTGAAAAAAATGCTTTGAAACGCTTGTTCTTCAGACCTTTGACTCTAGACTTTTTATCCTTGCGTGTGTACTATTTTATACGACAGAATGCATTTTGACTGGTCTAAATATGACAGAACAATTGAAGTAACTCATGAGCTCAATTTGCTAAAATAAGATAATGTTTCCAATTATTCCACTGGTTCCACAGTAGATTGTAAAATCCTGCTTACTAATCCTTCTTCTTACTCCTGCCTAAGATGTGAGCTTGTGGTTTTGTTGGGAGGCGATTTTTCTTGTCGAAGAAACATTTGTGGTTTCAAAATATGTTTACTGATAAAGTGGTTTCAGTTTGTTGCATAGTTACCATTGGAGCGTTTTAGCGTGTTTCTTTGTTTACATTTCAGCGTGGTTACAACAGTATTGACATAATTTAATCTTCTTATGCAAGAAATGAAGAATTATTTATTTTATATACGATTTCACTTTTTTATTTGAAGGGGTTGAATTGAGCAGGTACCTTACGCCTAACTTGGCATGTTCTTAGCAATAGTACCTACTCAATGAAATCTAATTTATCATTATCAGTAATTACAAGAAAATGGTCTTTTTTGAACACATTATATACTTTCTATTAATAACTTTACAAACATGGAGAGTTTTCATTTCTATCTGAAGTTTTGCTTTGCCAATATATATTTTCCACCACAGACAATGTGAAAAAGATCTCAGAATAAACCCAAGAATGGTAAGTTGAAGCCTCAACTGTCAAACCACGATACCAATTAGATTAACTAATACTTTAATATAATAAACTTTATCATATATAAAAATTCAGCAGTTTCTGTTTTATACAATATTCTGTTAAACACGACTGCTCCTTTCCTAACCTACTCGTTTTTCACACAAATAGGTTGATGCAGAACATTTTTTATGTAGCTTACAATATATGTCTTGATAATATGGAGATAACTTTTTTCTGAACAAACATTTGTGGTTGTGGGATATATTTGTTTATAACCTGTCACTGCTTACATTACATTAAACTGTTGAATGTTTCTTTTCTCAATGTGAACGAATTATAAACAAACAAATAGCTCGGATAGCCCCGGATTATCAACCATAAATCTTCGACATGTTACAAGCGTTAGATATACCGGATGCACACATCAAAAAAAACTTAAAACAATGGATAACATATTATGAATCGAGATATATGGACTCACTTGTCTTTTGATTTGTTTTACGACGAAAGGAGTGTCAGTTTATGTCCTCGTATAATTCAAGGATACGTGGGACGCAGATCTTGGATGCAGACCAATTATTCAAAGAAATGGTAACGATTTTTTATTCGATTGAATAACATAAGAACAACTCAACTCATTGAAAGATCCAATGAATATTAAATGCGATGCAGGGAGTCATCGTGCAAACTTTTACAACATTCAACATATTTGAGGAACATTAAACAGCAAATAATTCTTTATGAGACTAAATTGAAGAAATAAATTCTTTTCACCCCTCAAATTCAAAGGATGAGCAAAATAGAAAGACAAGAACGAAAAATTCCAAGGAAGATTTACAGAGAAATCAATAGAGATGAAAAAGAGCATTCAGATGAAAAAACCTCAGAAGGAACTGAACCAAAACGCAAATACAATAAGGGTAGAAATCAGAAAACGATGAGCAAAGTTTTATGCACATGTCTACAGAATAAAACAGTCCAGAATATCGAAGAAACTACTCAATATAATAACAAAGAATAAATGGATACAGAGTGGCTAAAGAGGTCCAAAAGAATCTACAACAGATAGATATAAAAATTCCGAAGATCGTCCAGAGTCGTTATAAAACGGCATATGAAGTTTGGGCAAAAATCATCACGCCAACCTAGAATACGAGGGTGGGGAGAAAAGTTTCCGGTCTAACCAAGAGATGGCGCACCTAGGTCTTTCTTTGGAGCGGCGTCCTACAGTACCATTCCTACTGAGCTTGTAGGCTTGAGACGCTTCCGTTTTTTTCGTGAAAATGAAAAAATTGGAGAAAAGTGTTGTCATCAAATACTTCTATTGAAAGTTTTTACACAAAAACAAATAAAAAAGAGATGGATTCAACACTAGGAGACTCCTCCCCATCATATTCAACTATTGAGCAGTGGGTTTTTAAATCAAAATGGGTCGTTGAGCACCTCTGACCAGCCTCGCTCAGGACATCCCTTTGAGGTCATTCAGAAATGATAGAGAAAATCTATCAAATAGTAGAGGAAGACCGTAGAATGAAAGTGCATGAGATAGCTGAGACCTGTAGGATGTCAGATGACGGTATGCTAAATATTTTGTACAAATATTTGAGCATGAAAAATCTGTGTGCGAAATGGGTGCCGCGTTTGCTAACGCTCGACCAAAAACTGATTCGGATAAACATTTCTGCCGAAAATTTGGCGCTGTACAGGCATAATCCGAACGAACTTTTGCGTCGATTCATAACTGTTGATGAGAATTGGATTCGCTACTACACTCCTGAAAATAAAGAACAGTCAAAGAGTTTGTTGGAAAGGCGAAACCAACTCTAAAAAAATGCAAAATAATTTTTATCGCCAAAAAAGGTTATGGCTACTGTTTTTTGGAATGCGAAAGGAATTACATACATTGATTATTATCTAAAAAAGGGTGAGTCAATCACTGGTCAATACTACGCAGACTTATTCAAACGTTTGAAGGACGAGGTACAAATTAAACGACACGAAACGCACCAATGCATTCGTAGATTGTTGCCATCACCAAAATCCATATTCAAATGAAGTTTGAATTGATGCCGTATCTTCCGTACTCTCCAGACTTAACTCCCAGCGACTATTACCTGTTCTCTAACCATGAAAAATGGCTTGGAGATAATAGAATGGAGAGCCCCGAAGAAGTTATCGAAAATATAAATCAGTATTTTGAAGAGTTTGACGAATCTACGTTCAAAACTGGTATAACTAAATTAGAAAACTGTTATGAGAAATGCATCAGTGTTGGTTGAGATTATGTTGAAAAATTAAGCAGAAAACAATTTTAAACCATCGTTTCTCTTGGTCAGGAAGGAAACTTTTCACCCCAGCCTCGTAAAATGGACAGAATTATGGGAGGATGAAGCGTTTTTAGGAAGCTAAAAACTGAAGCAAAACGCTTAATATTAAGATTTCAAGTTTAAATCTCATGCATTTCAAATGATGCGTGTAATATTTCTTGAGAGTTGTGTTGTATATTCAGAGGAAGAAGTATAAAACACATTACCTGAAAAGGTATCACATGAATGTTTATGTGTATTTGTTTCAAAATCATCGTCTGATTTTCAGAAAATTTTCAATAAATAAACATAGAAGAGTAATCAAAATGTATCCACTTCACTCAAGAAGAAGATCTCAAATAAAATTTAGCATAAATGCTAATTCGTCTTATTCAAATTACCATTCCCTAGAAAAAATTATCGAAATAGTGTGTCACCATATCATTAATAACTATTTGTGTTATTACATTATCAAAACAGTGTCATCAAAACACTTGAATCAATTTTTTCATAAACACAACACGGTTCGAATCGCTGAAAACAATGGATGAACGCATACGTCAACGCCTGCTTGATTCTGGACGCTTTGTAATTGCTAATATTTCTCTTTCAACCTAAACGTTGATGACTCGCAAGTGTTTTTATTTTCCATAGATGAATATACTATTGTTAAAAACCGTTAGTAGTGTCTCACTTACCCATTCACTGTTTTTATCCTCAACATTGTTCTTTTTTCAGATGTAAACCAACAATGGCTAGAAAAAAAGGGTTGCGTATAATCATGTATGTAAATGAAAGCCAACGAACAAAAGTGTCAAAAATACAATGGTTGGGTGTGTCACTTATAACGACAAGAAATTAGAGAACAGGTATTTTATAGTCGTTTTGATACAGGTAGAACGTTTTCCACCACCAAGATCCTTTTTATTCAATTTCATTCAATATATATACAAATTCGTGAAGTAACCAAGGAAACTTCTTAGCACACTCTCTCAGAATTTAATATACTAAGAAGTGTATCAAGTTATAAATTCATTAAAAAAATTCAAAATGTTTGGAACAAGTGAATTAATCTCCTATTTCATAAAAAACACTTTGAAATAATTATTGAACCTTTGACACAACTCATTAATGCTATATTATCAACTGGAATATTTCGAGGTTCATTCAAATATTCCAAAATTATTCCAATGTTCAAAAATAGAGATCGTGACTTTGTGGATAATTATCGGCCTATTTCAATCTTATCTATATTCAGTAAAATAACAGCAAAATCATTAAGAAACGTATAATATCATACTTTGAGACCAATAATTTTTCAACAATTCACAATATGATTGTTTCAGAAAGGATCGCTCTACAACTCTTGCACTTTTGGATGTCGTGGGTAGCATAGTTGATGGCATATTACGATGTGTGATCCCTCAAAGTCTCGACTGTGTCTCTCATGATATTCTACTAGAAAAACTACATTTTCGGCGTCAGAGGTACTCCTTTAAAGCTAATCGAATCTTATCTACCTGATAGGCACCAGGCTGTCTGGTATGAAAATTGTCTGTCTGCATTTGAGCTATTAAAACATGTCCCGCAAGGATCATTTTTGGGGCACTGATCTTATTGTCTTTCTGAATTTGAGCTATTAAAACAGTCCCGCAAGGATCAGTTCTGGTCCCAGTGTTATTCATTATATATGTAAATAACTTACCCAACTTTACGGTTCCAGTGAAAACGGTATTATTCGCGGATAACACCACTTTTGTTTACCTGATATCTCTTTTGATACTCTGAAATCGTTCAGGCTTGAAAAAAAAACCACGTAAATATAATATCTCAATTATGGTCAAGGCAAACAAACTCGAATTCTATGATGACAAAACTCAAAATATAGTCTTTTCATTTAATCACTTTGATAATACTGCGGAAAAAAGTACTGCAAAGCTGCTTGGCGTTACACTAGATAGTAAACTCACTTGGAAAGACCATATTGAACAACTGAAAGGAAAACTTTCTGGTACTCTATTTTTGCTTAGTCGTATGCGAACTATAACGAACATTATCACATTAAGAATTATATACTTCTTTCTAATACTTTAATTTTTGAGTTATAGTGTTGTTCTGTAGGGAAATTGTGCCAATATCTTGGTAGTTTTCAGGATGCAGAAAAATTATAATTATGCGAATAATGGCAGTCGATGGTTACTTGGATTCATGCAGACCATTATTTTTAAAATATGAAATAATGCCCTTAGCTACATTGTGGATATATAAGATTTTTTTTAGAAATACATAGGGATGTAGATACGTTGATCAAACAGAATGATCTACATAATTATAATACAACAGGTGCACATAATATCCTAACAACTAAATATCTTTTAAGTAAATCAAATAAAACTTGATTATAAAACAATATTTAGAATTCTCTCAAATTTAATATAAAATACGCATGACGACATTTCGAAAGTACTACTTCTTTATCTTGATGAAGATGTTTTTCATCTCCAGGTATACGATCCTTTTGTGAAATATCAGTGTATTCTATGGTCCTCATTTCAAGTTAGCCATAGAACATCCCTGGTGGGTTCTGTGGAAATAGCTATAGGTATTGACTTTGCAAAATTACACATAGTATTAATCCAGCAATCCAGAAACGTCGTCATGTGTATTTTACATTAAATTTTAGGAAATTCTTAATATCGTTTTATTATGGATATTAATTTTCTCCAAGTATCGGCCTCATCAATTATCAATTTAAAGCTTGATTGATTGTACTTTATGCAATATCTTACCTTCTCATTTCAAAGAGCTTTCTTTCAATAAATTCAAAGTAAACATCAAGAAATATCTTCTGAAATTTTGCTTCTATTCTATCAGCGAGTATTCGAAGCTCTTGAAGGCAGTGTTCAATATGAGCATGCTCACTAGCCACATCTTTTTCTGTGTTTTATTTCTTGCATTATATGAATTCTATTTTCAGTTTTATGGTGAATTATTTACTCAAGTTTACTAAGTTTAAACGTATTGGACTTCATTAATTAGTTTCACCTAGGATTAAGTGTATATCTTTATGTACTTTTTCGTACTTTTTTTTTCTAATTTATGTTAATTTTATTTTTGGAGGAGTGGAAGAAGGATCCATCAAACTCCTAGCATTTGAATGACATTTCTTTTCTCTACAATAAAAATTGCCATAACTACGAGTATCAAATTTTTCGTTATAAAATTGTGGACATAATGTGTGACAATTTGACGAACCAAAGAGTCTAAACACTCATAAAGCTTGTCTTATGAAACATCTATCGATTAGAAGTTCCTTCTAATATTCTATTCTAGTTAAAATTTTGACCTGATACAAATAATATCATACGAAGATACATATTCATCAACATTCATTCCCCATATATTTTCCGTTTGTCAAACTATAATTTAATTGCAGCTATTTATTCTCGAAATTCCATCAATTCATTGAGATCGCCAGATATTCAGCAAACTAAATTAATTGATAAATTTCTGGCGTAACAAAATGTGAAAATATTGATTTATATTGGCCGTTCAAGCGCATTTTGATGGTATTACGTACCCACATGGTAGTTAAGATATGATCTTGTAAGTATTTACATAAATTAAAATGTCTAAACTCAACGAAATTTATCTAGAATAGCAGAAGTACCTAAGATTGAACGATAAAGTGCTTCGAAATGACTGTCGTTAAGAATTTTTGGAATAGCCAACTATGATTCCTAGATATCATCAAGACAAGTTACGACTGAAGTTGTAGCTTCCAGGTATTCGAGTTTTGCATGAATAGGAAGAATTCATTGAGTTGAAGAAAATTGTTTGGATGCTTGAATGACACTTCGAAGATTATTCACGGCGTTTCTAAAGATTTTGAAATTTAAAACCAATTTTTAATCAAATTCCATTCGAAAGTTGTTACAAGAAAGGCGGTGTTTAATTCCTTCATAGACAAGAATAAAATATAATCAACTATTCTAAAAAATACAAAAATTTCCCTGAACCTGTTGTATTCACTTCATGAAACTTGAAATGTTTTGAGATATTTAATCATCATCGAGTTAGTTTATAACCAAAACGCAGCAAGTTTGATTTGTGCAAAACAATATCAGCAAAAACTTTTTCCTCGAACATGTTTCTGAGTTCAAAAGTAAAAACCTCAAATATAAAAATCGGGATCAGAATTCGGGAATTGAAGTGTCAAAACTTTCAACTCAAAATCTTGTATAAAGATAACACGATGAAAATTCAGAAATTGAGATTTTATTTCACGTTTTTATTTTTATCTATAACGTTAAATGAATATTGAGATGAAATTTGTATGTAGAAATATAAGCAAAACCAAAACAAATCGAATATGAAATTAATGAAAAAACATGGAAATATTTTCAAATAAAATAGATGAATATTGGAATAAAATTGTACAAATACAAACAAAACCAAAATAAATCGAAAATACAATAATGAAAAAACATAAATTTATGAGAGTCAATGAAAATACATTTAAGTAGTGTAGACAAACACTCATATGAAATACATATGCACAAATACAAACCAAACGAAAGTATATTGAAAAATACAATAAATGAAACAAACATAACATCATCAAAATGAATGAAATACATGAAATTGGAGTAGATGAATTAAGTGAAATTTATGTGAGTTTATATGAATATAAATGAAAAAACATAACAGAATTAAAATGAATGAAAATACATTTAAGTGTAATAGATAAACATTCAAGTGAAATTCATATACACAAATACACACCAAACAAAAGTATGTTGAAAAATACAATAAATGAAGAAAAATAACATCATCGAAGTAAATGAAAGTGCATAACTCGAAATAATAAAGAAATACAATAAAGGAAAAACATAACTTAATTAAAATGAATGAAAATACATTCAAGTGGAATAGATAAACATTTAAGTGAAATTCATATACACAAATACACAGTAAACAGAAGTATGTTGAAAAATAAAATAAATGAAAAAAGCATAACATCTTCGAACTATATGAAAGTACATTAAATTGGAGTAGATGGATATTTAAGTAAAATAAATGCGTACAAATACAAATAAAACTTGAAATAATAGAGAAATACAATTAAGGAAAAAACATAACATAATTAAAATGAATGAAAATACATTTAAGTGGAAGAGATAAACATTCAAGTGAAATTCATATACACAAATACAAAACAAACAAAAGTAACTTGAAAAATACAATAAATGAAAAGAACCATCATCGAAGTAAATGAAAATACATTTAATTGGAGTATATGAATATTTAAGTAAAATTAATGTGTACAAATACAAATAAAGATTGAAATAATAGAGAAATACAATAAATAATAAAACATAACATAATAAAATTGAATGTTTAAAGTTGAAGTTTTTAAATGAAAAATTCATATGTAATTACAAATACGAAACAAAAAAAAACAAATCAAAAATACAACAAATGAAAAAGGATAACTGAATAGATTTAGATAATACTTTGTTGATGTTTGAACTTTGTTGATATCATATTTCATTACTTCTATAATCACGGTTCCAAATTCTGCCAACTTTTTTTTGTGAGGGATGAGTTTTACGAAAAATACTTATCTTGAAATTCATTCGAAAGTCCGAAGATTCAAAATACTCAAAAAGATCCGAATTCAACAAATGAACATATCTGTCTAATTTTGAAAATATTAATTATAGAAGAGCCTTCTTCAAGTCTTTTGAATCAGCTCGTCAAGGGAACATACCGCCTCTGCAATATCTGAACGCACTCATTCTGCCATTCTTCAAAGAACACAATACTTCAAAATCATAATTGAAAAATGATATTCCTTTCAACATAATTTATTTTATTGAGCTACCTTGTGTATTGATCTGATATACCTCCGAAGTGTATAGGAGGCCAAGACGTCGTTTATTTCAGGGTGTGTTCCCACAAGAAGCGTGCTGTCACCAGCACCAACTCCGGACTATCCTTTCGTAGCGTAGGACGTCATTTCCGGTACTCGCTACGTGATGCCACAGTCTGAATTCTGCCATTTCATTGGCACAATGATAAATTGTCGCTTTCGGACGCTAATAAGATTATAAGACAAATACAGGCAGACAATGAGTTAGAATGCTGAGAGACTGTATTCAATTCAAAAGATTTTCTTCAAGTAACCAACGAGAAAGGCTTGTAGCCTTGATGATTGAATTCGATTCACTTGTACTAAAGCTTTCTGTTCGAAACACCTGTCAAATATGTCGCGATCGCGCTCACCATAAATCGAGAATACGAAATCAATCTCAACACTTGAATATCAATAATAGAAATAATACTGACACGGAGGTTTCGCTTATCTCTTGGTGAAACATTATGTTGAAAATATTAAATTGAAAATAACACACTTGGCATAAGTTTCACTGAATATACGAGGGTGGGATGAAAAGTTCTCGGCCTGAGCAAGAAAAACGATGTTTTAAAATTATTTTTTTTGCTTTATTTTTCAACATAATCTCCATCAACACTGATACATACTAGTTTTAAACGTAGATTCGTCAAACTCCTCAAAATACTCATTTATAGTTTCGATAACTTCTTCGTTGCTCTCAAATCTTTTACAGCCAAGCCATTTTTTGACGTTAGGAAACAGGTAATAGTGGCTGGGAGCTAAGTCTGGAGAATAAGGAGGATGCGGCATCAATTCAAATTTCAATACGTGGATTTTGGACATGGCAACAATCGACGAATGCGCTGGTGCGTTATCGTGATGAAACAAAAATTTTTTCTTCGCCAAATGAGGTCGTTTAATTTGCACCTCGTAGTTCAAACGTTGCAATAAGTCTGCGTAGTTTTGACCAGTGATAGTATTACCCTTTTCAATGTGAGATAATCAATGTGAATAGTTCTTTTCGTATCCCAAAAAACAGTAGCCATAACCTTGTTTGCCGATAAAATTGTTTTTGCCTTCTTTGGAGTGGGTTCCCTTTTTCCAACCCACTGTTTTGACTGTTCTTTATTTTCAGGAGTGTAGTGGTGAACTCAAGTCTCATCAACAGTTATAAATCGACCCAAAAATTCGTTTGGATTACGCCTATACAGCGCCTAATTTTTGGTTGAAATGAATTTTCAGTTTTATCAGTTCATTTATCGATTGGGCCGATACTTGATGAAAATCTGAATTTATAATTTAAAATAAAACTAAGTATTTTTCTGATTTTCACTATAATTAATTCAAAACATGACAATATTCGCCAATACAGTGGCTTCATCAGATGTTGATGATAAACTGAGCTAATACATTGTGGGCGGCCTGCTTGTATTTATCCTGAAGTGTGTGAAAATAACCATACAAAACGGTCTCCTTTGGTAGGGGAATGTTCTATATATGTTCTATAGTCAGTTCTTCATTGAAATTTGATTTCAATCGTTTTTTTTTCACCCATGTGAAAAAATCAATTCATACATTTTAGCATTCATTTACTTTCTTCATTTTTGATGAATTCACATAGAATGTCAATGGAAAACATTTCAAGACTTTCGCAAATCCATTTTAAACAAACCAATGAATCGATATTGATATTTCTCTATCTCTCTTTGACATACTCTATAACTTTTATATAATTCTATATAATTTCATAAAGAATCTGACTCAAATGATCGAACAACTTCTATCAAAACATATTTATAATGAAAATAAATTAAAATTAACGCACTTAGCTTAAGTTTCATTGAATATATTGAAACTTCTACATATGTTTCGGTTGGTTAACTCATTATCAAGGGTATACAATGTTACAATTTTAGTTATAAACATATACAATTATATACATATACAATTTAAGTAACACTGTATACTCTTGAAAATGGGTTAACCTCCCGAAACATATGTAGAGCTTTCAATATATTTAGTGAAATTTAAGCCTAGTGTGTTAAGCTTAATTTATTGTTTTTAATGTAATGTTTTGATTACATTGTGTCCAATATCCGTGTCATTTATTATTTGTAATAAATCTTTCCAAACGAATAAAATTTATCAAAACAAATCGAGACAAACTGAGTAATCTGAAAAATCAGAACTATATAAATTTAATTGTTTTTTCTCAAAGCTAAGTACTTGTATAATGATTCGCTCTTGAATTAAAGGAAAAACTCTGAAGAAAACTCAAAATTTAGGAGTTTTTGGACTGATTTATCGAGATGCTTGCTTCAAATGCCTTGCAATTTTTGAAAGTATGAATCAAATTGTAGTTATTCCTCAACAAATCGGAATTGTTTCCGAATTTTATTTCTCTATAAATGG
This sequence comes from Henosepilachna vigintioctopunctata, assembly GCA_030704895.1. Lineage (NCBI taxonomy): Eukaryota > Metazoa > Arthropoda > Insecta > Coleoptera > Coccinellidae > Henosepilachna > Henosepilachna vigintioctopunctata. The sequence goes on from JARQZJ010000034.1 coordinate 1,870,693, forward strand.
GGTTCTTTACAAGTAAAATTTTTCTTGCTCAAAATAAACAGTAAATCTTAAAATTATAGTCATTTCAAAATGACATAGTTTTGAAACCCCTGCTTTTAGTCGTTATGTTCCAATAATGATAAAATTACAAAGAAATAATCACATATGATATCAAAAATAGTTTCAGTCTTCATTTATTACGTACACATCTCTTTCACTACTACAATTCTCGATCAATTGTTTATACATCTTTGATACTGTAAATTTATTTCGAAATTCTACCTCTTCGAAATGATTGAAAATTTTCAATCGGACATATTTAACTGTTGTCAATTCAAATATCTCTAAACTATTCACAGTCCAAATGAAAGGTATATCCATAACAAACCCACATGGTACAACCGATTTTGAAATGACTTTAACAAGCGGTAAGCTTATACTTAACAATGACATATTTATTATTTCGAATTGTAAACAATAAACAATAAGTGTATAAATCATGGGTGTTTAACTGTGCGCGCACCAATCGCTTTCACGACAGCAAATTATTTAATTTTTCATTTTTGTCCGACTTGTCAACTTGCTCGGAAATCATTTTCATTAGGGCGACATTCAGGTGGTAGTTCTATGTGAAATCTGTTACAGATTTTCAAACTGATAAAGCCTCCTAACGAAGTGAGACTTGTAAGTTATAAGCCATAAATCAACATTTAGATGCGGTAAATTGTATACGTAAAAAAGGTAAGCTACACTTGCCATAAATTAAAGCCGTAACCACACATTGACACAGTACAAATCAGGGTTTCATTTGGTAATAAACTCTATATTATCTAGAAAGAATTATCGCGTTGGTATTCTAACAATTCTTGTTTTGAATAGAGGTGTTGTAATTTGAAAACAATGAATTAAATCGATATGTGTGGTTTGTGGATCGATTAAAAATATTTTGTACGTCCCCTGTATATTTTGAGATTGTATGGATTGTTGAAAATCGGGCCTCAAATGTATTTCCGTATCGGATATTCACTTTACAGAAATTCGAATTCAAGCAAAAACTGAAACTTCAAACTAGAAATGCATATTGAACTAATAATAATAATAATATTTATTTAAGTGAAGCTATACAAAATCGCTACATGTTTTGAACTGTCAATTTTGATTTAAAAATGCTATTTTTAGATTTAGAAAAGTTAAAACTTTGATATGAAAGCTTTGATATGAAAGCTATCAGTATTTCTAGTATTATACCCATGCACATCACTGAAATATGTTACATTTTTCATTACATTGCATGGAAGCAACTGATTTTTTATTTTAAATATGAATATATATGAAGCAAAGAGTATTCTTTGTTTAACAGACATTAGTTCCAAAGAGTTCAGTATAATTTTAACAGGGGTATATTGCACTCTTTTACCTTTCTATTGATACCTATTTGCACTGAAAAATTTGGACTGGAAAATTTTTCGCTTGGTTCTATTCTCTAACTTTTGTAATTGTTGAATTTTTTCTTTAGTTGAACCAAGTAACAATGTGGAGCAATATTCAAAATGTGGCATTATTATTGATTTGTGAACAACAATAATTTCACTTATGCGAACAGTTTTTACACCTACATTAGTGATAGAGTTCGATTATTTAAAGATGTACATAATTATAATACGAGATTCAAAACAGACTTTATCCTTGGAAAATTTAACACTACACAAAAGCTCAAATCTATTTTGTATAAAGGTTTAATTGAATTTAGTGGACTTCCTGCACATATAAAAAACTGTGAAAGTTTAAAAGTATTTAAAAGACTTTTGAGAACGTTCATCTCAACCAAAAGCAATACAGTTTAAAGTCACTCTAATTCTATTATGAAAGAAACAGACATATCACTAACTGAATAACATATAATCGACGTCTTACATAAAAAAAAGTTACAACAGGGGTAATTTCAGAATTCATAAAATTGAGCTTTGTTTCTGCTAGTACTCTAATTGATGTTTATTTTGTATTATTATTTAGGTGTTAAGTATAACGTTTTTGTTTTTCTACCATATTATGTTATTTACATATATTGGTACTTTACTTAATTCACAGTATTTTACTCCTCATTATTTCAATTTTTAATTAACTTGTTATTACTATATTTTGTTATATGATGTAGCAATTCTGCTAAACAAATACATTATTATTATTAATGATAATTCTTTCAATGCATACATTTTGAAAGTAATTGAAACAGTAACCAGCAGTGTTTCACCAAAAATACCCTGAGGGTTCGTTTGGTTCGAATGATGAAAAAGTTGAACAGCTGTGTTATATAACAAGAAATAAGAGTCATTGGAAATATAAGCCCTCTATTCACCGCAGCAATAACTTCTTTCGCACATGTACCGTGCTCCAGAAAACCAAGGATGTGCATAAATAAATAAGCGCATCCTGCTATATTTCTCAAACACGATTTTCATATAGATAACAACTTACAAGTATGCTTTCAACAGGTGACCAATGGATTGGAGTAATAAAATATAAATCTCGTCGTATGAAGATGTAAAGCCTCTGATACAGTGGCACGCCTTTCTGCTTCCATTGATAGATTATCGACGGAAGCTGGTTCACACCAACAAAGGCAACGTTCGGGCTGGTTTTCTCTGACAACGCACTTCTTGGTGTGAGCTGGCATTCGAGACATTCTGAGGTTGAACAACTGTCTTCACTGAACGAACACTAAAGAATGGAAATAAATAACCTATTGATGAATTTTCTACTGAATGATATTCAGGGGTCTACAATTTTTACCGACAAATATTTCTGAACACACTGTAAATCTTGTAATGAGCAGCAATAATATAATAATTAGTTATTTAATAGGTTAGTATTCCAATTACAGAAAATAATAACATAATGTTGAATAATAAGTAAATAAGTAAAATGAAATGAAATATAACAAAGAGCACAATATAATCTGAAAAATTAAAGAAGTAACAAATGGCTAAATAAAAAAATCAAATGAAATATTACAAAGAACTATCATTATTCATTATATAACTATCTCATTAGATTCATTTTAGTCAATTTCCTTTGTTCACATAACTCCTAAGGAGTCAAAGTGAATGTCACAATTATTGGCAACTCTACTGAATGTAGACTCCATAAACAAAATGGGGGATTTTATTAGCGAGTTGATTCTTGGAGTCTCTAGGACAGGGGTTCCAAAACTTTTTTACTACGCCCCTTCCTGTTAAAATGGAAACCATTCACGTCCCCGTTCTCAGTAAATTTTATAGGCATGTGAAAAAAACAAAAATTACATTGAAAACAAAACATGTATCTTCAATAACACAAGGAACAACATCTGAAAAGTCAATTTAAAAACATACTGTTAGAGAAAAACATAAACTAAAAGAACATAATAAACTAGTAAACTATTCAGATGAGTGGGCTTGCATTTTCTTCACTAGTAAACCTATTCTTGGTTGTGTTTTAGTAAGGGCATAACGTAAGTCACTGGTAACATCAAGTTTGTTTCTGAACTTAGTTTTAATTTCAACGAGGGTTGAAAATGCCTTTTCACACAAGTAGGTACTCGAAAAAGTCAGATATAATCGAATAGCTGCCTGTGATACATGAGGGTACACTTTGAAATATTTGATCCAAAATGATGACTTGTCCATTTTGTCAAAGTCGTACTTGGCAGAGGAATCATGTTTTATCTCCAAACCTTCTTCTTGCAGTGCTACTGGCTGAGAGTTGATATTGATATTGAATGGGTCTGTTGACAGTCTGTAAATACCCTCGTCACAAGTGTCTGGGAATTATTTCCTGAACTCTTCAGTGTGGTTCTCCAAATGCTTTGATATTAGGCTTTTCATTTGGGATCCTTCAAAAATCTCCTTGAACTGTGGCCCATCTGAGGTTGACATTATTTTGGCAAAATTTGAATAATTGCAGAGGTTTGCTGCTATTTTTCGTCTCCAAAGCTGCAATTTCTCATTGTACATCTTGATGGCATCACGATGTATCACTAGATTTGATTCTCCACCCTGCAGTTTCAAGTAAAGGTTGTTCAATGAGTCAAAAAAGTCTGACAAATTAGCCAACGACACCTGTGTACTTGGTTTCATGAATTATATGCTAGGCTCATTTTTTTCAGATTTTCTAAGAAAGTGATTACTTCATCTCGGAGGTCAAATAATCTAGCTAACATGTTACCTTTGGATAGCCAACGTACTTCTGTATGAAATAGCAGTGTTTTGTGGTCACTTCCTAAATCCTCACAAAGCGTTTTAAACAGTTGAGTATTCAATACACTGTTTTCTATGTAATTTACAACTTTTATACACTGTTTTAGGACAGCATTGAGTTCGTTTGGAAGCGTTTTGGCTGCCAAAGCTTGACGATGTATAAAACAATGAATTTTCAACCGGTCTTGTGCCTACGCCCCCCCTGACATATCTTCACGTTCCCTTTGGGGGGCGCGCACCCTCATTGGAAATCCCTGCTCTAGAAGGAATAATTCTGTGGTACGAGAATTTTGCTTAGGAACACGAAATTTCAGAGGACAAGAGAGGAGAACAATCAATACTGTTGTGCAGTAATTTGTACAAAAATTTGAATGATAAAGTTTCCATCCTGCTCTGCAATGAGATTAAACTAAATCGACTCATTAATTCGTCATCATTGACTCCACTCTGTGGATAAACTTTATCCCCTCTCCAAACTAAGAATTTCTAAAACCTTATCTGAATATCCTCAAGATGGTGTTGATGTCAAATGTAAATAGAATGCCAGATCATGCTGCCATATTTTAACTAGCTACGGATTAGGTTATTGAATAGTCTAATATAAATGTTGAGGAATTATTGGAATATTTGCCATTCCATATAACGAATCCATATATCTTCGAGGCAGATCACACTATTATAATCAATTCGTTACATTAATACTAATAATATTAGTGTTAATAATTGACGAGGACGATTTTTGGAGATGTTCAATATCTATAGCGGAACAATGTTAAAATTTTTCAATATATTGAACCAAAGACCTCATAATTTTTATTGAACAATTCTGAGATAGGTACACAATAGAAAAACAAAATGAAGCACTTATTATTTTAAGATGCAGTAGATTTAACCCCAAATCATAATGTTGGATACCACAAATCTATTAAACATAAAACCTATTAAAACTGTTAACAAAATTGTTGAAAATCCTTGATTCAGAAATAATTTTCATTCGAATAAACTATAATAAAGTTATATCAGAATAATTTGTTTCATAAAGGTTTGAAATTATATAAAGAGTTGTCCAGTAATGTTAAATTCTGCGAAAATCATTCTAATTGCACAAAATAATGAAGTTTTAGATTTAGAATTGAGAAGGTTCCTCTGATTCTCTAATTTTTCGTATTAGCTAGCTATAAACCAGAAGAAGATCATTATTTTCATTTTTAATTCTTCTATTTATCAATTGATTTCAATAGAAGTCAAGCTTCTAGTCTATTTGTATCTATATCATTATATTTTCTTCCATTCTTTTATCTGTATACAACAAACTTGAAGAAACGGATCACAGAAATAATTCTGTTGGTATCTATGATTTTAAACTATTGTGTTACCTCATTAACAGAAAACGATAATTTAAGACATCAATAATTTTTATTTTGTCTTTCAACTCTGTTATCGTTAAGACATGGAAATTTGATTAAAAATTTTTGATATGCAAAAATTAATAATTATTTCGCCTTTTGTATATTCTTTATCGATTTTTTTTAATTTCTAAGTAGAGTTACACATAGACAACAACAAATACAAAGTATTACATTTTATCTTCATCATTAGGAAAAATTACGTAAAATTCTACCATGACATGAGACGTAGTTAACTTTAGGAAGCGATGGCAGCTCAGGTTCTCGACTGAAACAACACTATTCGATATTTTATGTACACGCTGAAGAGATAGCTTTTCAGCGAACTAACTTGAGTGATTAGAAACCGTTTTATTGATAATAAACGATAGCTGGCGCCACTATACAGAAGAAAGATCGATTATAAACGGTTGTTTGGAAGCAATTATCTTTCGCAAACAATACAGAAGAGCTTGCAGAAAAGCCAGAAGAGCTTTCATCTCTAATATTTATTAACCGATGGTAACCGGTGAGAAAATTGATGTAATTTTATGTACATGATGCTTAGGAGAATTTGTTATCGAGGAAGACAAGGAAGTAAATCATTGAAAGTATTGCTAAGAAACATTTAAAAAAATTCTGTTTGAACATTCATCAATATTATAAATATTGTTTTCAACATCAATTAAAAGCCATACAAAGAAAGAATTTTTATTGCCTTACACGCATACACACAAACAAAAAATATTCCATTCAATTAATTATATACCTATAACTTGAGCAATAATATTTGTGAAAGATTACATAAAAATAACGTGAATACAATATGCACCAACAAAAGACTTGGATATAAACTTAAATTCAAACACTTGAACTTATGATTTACACTTTATTGACTACATAGCATGACGCGTTTCGTCGTTACAAACGACTTCTTCAGATGCTTACAGAATAATAACAACATTTTGAAAAACACAGGTATAAATATCAGGAAATTTTGGGATTCTATGGTTTTGGTTTGCCTAAGATATTCCATTCTGAAAAATTATATCTATCACCTGAAAAGGTTTAACAAGGGCGAATTGTTTAATTCTATCTGTTCATTGAGCAAATTTCCAAAATTTTTAAGCCGATTTATTTCCACTATTTCCCAATAATCTAATTGACTACTTCTCTCTATATTGTGTATTAAAAAAACATGCATATAAACGTCATCTTTCAAAGTTAAAAGTTTTCAGTATACTCTGCCATTTCATAATGGAAAGATCCACAAACGAATAACGATTGCAAATTGTTGACATTTACTATCAACACTCGTGCTCTGAAAAATGTGTATCGTTTGTTACAACCACATTATGGTCGTCATAATCGACCTGGTGAATCAACAACTCATGCTGTTATCACCAAATTTCGCACCAAGTTTACTTTGTTGGACATTAAACCATTGTCTCGCATGCGTACAGTGCGTACTGAAGAGAATATTGCAGCCGTAGCGTACAGTGTTAATGAGGATCGTGAAATGTCAATTCGTCGCCGTTCTCAGCAATTCGGAATGCATTACTCAACCAATTGGAAAATTTTACGTGTTGATTTGGGTTAGAAAGCCTATAAAATTCAACTTCTGCAAGAATTGAAGCCGAATGACCTACCACAACGTCTAATTCTTGATGAATGGGCCTTAGAAACTTAATGCTTAATGAAAATCCGCTGTTTTATCGGAAAATTGTTAAGCGATGAGGCTCATTTCTGGTTTAACGGATATGTAAATAAACAAAACTGACGCATCTGAATCGATGAACAGCCACATGAAAGTTTGGTGTGGTTTATGGGCTGGTGGCATCATCGATCCATTTTTCTTCAAAGACGACCGTGGAAGAAAAGTTACCGTCAACGGCGAACGATATCGAGCCATGGTACGCAACATTTTTTTGCCCTAGTTGGCCGAGTTGAACTTAGTTGACATGTGGTTTCATCAAGACGATGCGACATGCCACACACCTCGTGAAACAATGGACATGTTGAAGGATGAATTTGGTGAGCAGCTTATCTCTCGAAATGGCCCTGTGAATTGGCCGCCAAGATCATGTAATTTGGCGCCTCTGGATTATTTTTTGTGGGGCTCTGTAAAGCAGTTAGTGTATGTGGACAAGCCGAACACGATTCAAGCCTTACAGGATAACATTACACGCGTAATTCGTGGGATACAGGCCGAAATGCTCGAAAAAGTGACGCAAAATTGGACCTTCCGAATGGACCATTTGATACGGAGCCGCGGACAACATTTACATAAAGTTATCTTCAAAATGTAAATGGCAAAGGCCAAGTTATCAATTTCAATAAAAATTTTGAATATATAATACAAATTGAGTGTGTTATTCGATTTAAAAAAAAACTACGCTTAAAAAATCACCCATTAAATTCAATTTACTTGAAGAATATTGAATGTTATCAGAACTGACAAGAAGAAATATATGAATTCATAATTAACTAGCAGCTTTCTTTTCCGGGAATATTTCAACATGAAAAGTCGTCTAGCTGTTAGATAGCTATACATGTATCCAGGAACAGAGAGAGCGACTTCTAAAGTCAAGGCAGCAGTTGAAATTTTACAGCGTAGGAAAATTATTTACTAGAACACAAAAGAGTAGGCAGTTAATCGTTGAACTTCGTCAAATATCAACTTCCTACACTGCATTTTGCCAACCAGTGATTAGATTATTATCGGATTTTTATTCCATACATATAATTTTTCATTCCGTGCAGGACTATCCGTGGGTTTAGCATGGCTCTTTTTGGTTATTCCAGAAAACAACTTTAGTCACAACCGATTTATAATTCCATGCCATTTTTATTGTTCAACAGGTAAAGTTCTGAATTTACGTGCAATTTTTCTCACTTTTTGTCGTTAGCGGGGGTGTTATAGCGATTTTGGACTTTATTTCTTTCGGATGATACACGAGAATGAAATATGACAAGAATATAAACGATTTTTCACATGTTTACTGATAAATAAATCGGTCATAGCGTGCTACGATCCAACTGAATAATTTTTAAATTGTTTTTTTGAACAACTTGGAAGAACAGTTTTTTTTAGTAGTATGTACATTAGGGTGGAGCACGAATGTATGGCGAAATTTTTTTTCAATATTTTTGATTTCTAAATGGGGGGGATTTATGCCTTATGTAAAAACATGAACGTATGCCGATTTTGGTAAATATTGAAAATTTCTTTTTACCTCCGAATCGCCTCTAAAATTTCGAAATTCTTGAAAAAACTGACTTCTTTGTTCAAATCTATATTCAGTGGAAATTACGGAAAAATGGATGTGAAATAATACACAAAGCAATAATCAGACAAGTAAGTAAGTAATAAATGCAAAAAGAAGTAAATGTAACATATAAAAGAAATGCTAGAAACATCTTTCAATTTGGTTTAAAATGACATTTTGTATCAAATTTTTGCATTTGGGCTCTTGACTTTAATATTGCCTTCATGGCACCTAGTCGCGATTTTTTCGTACACTGAGACATAGCAGCTTCTGTTGTGATCTTCACGGCTCGCTCTTCAGGCTGGGTATGGCACGGAAGACGCAAAAATGATAGCTAGCCCTCGCCACCAGATTGAACAATACAGGAAATTTCTTCTGTCGACAAGTTTTTAAAAATTGGAGGTTCAGTTATCTCGTTTTGCCAATTTATCATCTCGATATAATTCGATGCATCAAAATTAATTTTTGGTAAAGCAAAAAGCCGTGGAACTTGTACCGCACTACTACGAGCCTTCAAAATACGCCGGGCAGCCAATTCACGTATATGTTTCCTTTCGTCGGTTATTATAGCCAATAATACATTCTCAGCATGCGCGAAATAATTACTTTTCTGTAATTTCGGTTCGCTTTCTTGATAATTTTCAAAGTTTTATCTTTTCTGCCATCAAAATATAACGCAGAAATATCACTGACGTTTACCTGTTTCTGTAACTCCTGTCTAGTCTTGTTTCTTTCTCTTCGTAGCTTACTTTTATCTATAACTTCAACTTCAGAACCAATATCATGTAATACTGATGACACAATCGCAGCAGCAGCCCTGTCAGACACTCCGTATCTATCACACGTTTTCGATACCGTAGGCAAGTCAATGGACGACACTTTTTTCTTTTTCTTTAGAGGAAAAACGGATTCAATTTTCTCAGCGCAGGCATCGTTTTTCAGTGGCTCATCCGTTTCGGAAGAAAGAGAAGAGGTGCTGATATCTAAATTAACAGAGGACGTACTTGCAATCGCTGGGCTAACGGAGCGATAATGTTGTTTTAGCTTCCTTTCCTGATTTATTACATTTTTTTTACTTACAGTAACATCAACTCAGCCAATTATCATTTTACGAGCCGTTCTTTGGTCAATTAGAAAAGCTTGTTCACGTTTCTTTCTCTTGGACACGTGCATCAGTTAAAATCTTTCATTTACAAGCTGATATATCATAGAGTAACTTTTTATTTTACATAAAATTTTCTAAAGTTTGCTGGAAATTCTTTTTCATCGACTTAAGAAGATTTTTCCGCTTCTCGTGGTAAGTTTTTAATATTTGTATAATTCTGGTTCTAGTCACTGTTGGTAAAGATGCCGCTTGCCATATGCTCTCGATTTCAGGCACAATTTTATCGGAAATTTCTGAAAATTTGAGCTCCTGTTTGCTCGTTTTCATGCTTTGCCTCGTCCATTCGTAATGTTTCACAACATCTTCGTAGGTAGGTAGAACATTTTTTTTTAACTCACAACATTCACCAAATAGTGGGCATTTAGAAGCACTACGAGTTTTTTCCATATTTAACAAACACAATGTTTTAGATTATGTTTTAATTGCGCGCGAGCGACAGTTCACCTAGAAAGACAATAGTGCACTTCCCCGCGTGGTCCACGCGCGAATTGTCCGGTTTGCACCCCCCCGCACTTCTTGTTCGTACTTAAAGTACCTGGTTTTTATTTTTTATTGTTAAAGTACAGTATATTTCCAATTAATTAATTTAGTAATACAGAAAGAAAGATCAAGATGTTATAGAAAAAATAAATCACTAACTCCTGCATAAATTCTGAATTTAGTGAAAGTTCAATAACCTTTCGGAGGTAGTTACATTCATTTTTATCAAATAATATTTTACAGGTATATGTTTGAGCTTAAAAGGCATAAACTTTTTACTCTTTGAAGATGGAAATGCGAAAAAAAAATTTTCGCTCCACCCTAATGTACATCCTATAAATATGAATACTGAAATCTGATAGATTGAACCTTCCCTATTAAAAGATGAAGAATTAATAATTCACTTATATAAACACATTCACTATGAAGTTAATCAAAATTGTATCTTTCTACTTGAACAAGAAACATTTAGGTTTAAAACAACTAATCATCTGATTTGCAATAAGCTTTTGAAAGTTTTCTTCTGTTTTCAAACTAATTTATACAAACTCAGAAGCAGAATAATAACATAAACAACTCAAGTAATGATTGTAGTAAAAGCTATACTGGCCAAATGTCAGAAAAATTCTTGTGAAAGAATGAATAAAAGACTAAAGATAAAAGTGGAGTAATGACTCATAACTGACACTCGTGAAATGGTGCGAGCGATAATCTTTTCTCCTTCGAATTATATCTAATATACAAACTGAAAGGTATCACTTCATTCATTCATATGGATGAAACTTGTGATATAACAAGGGGCCATTGTTAGTTCTCATGTATATATATATATATATATATATATATATATATATATATATATATATATATATATATATATATATATATATATATATATATATATATATATATATATATATATATATATATATATATATATACATATACATATATATATATATATATATATATATATATATATATATATATATATAAAGCTTAACTGCATGCATTTGCTTTCTGCGGATTATTTCGAAATATTTGCTGCTATTCACAATCGTCATTATTACGTCAAATTCCCTTGATGCTGTTGATTTGTGGTGTAACAACAATGGGCTGAAAATGTAGACTTTAATCATTGTCTCGAAAATTGGTTCCAACCCACCTCAGCTAAACATTGGGAGGTCAAATTGTAGATAGATTTTAAGGCTCTGAATGTTGTTTTCGATCATAAGCTGCCCTTCTCTGAAAACATAACTTATATCACGGCTTCTTCTTCTAGAATGGTGGGTCAGAAACTGGAACAACTGTGTTAATCTTCGCACAATGAAAACGCTGTACCACTCCTTTATTCGCAGTAAACTGGAACATGCGTCTGTAATTTGGTCTTCTGTGTACAATATTTCTATTGTCGACTTGGAGGTAGTTCAGAGGAAATGTCTGAAGTAATGTCTGGGTGTGTTTTTTATAGGTAGAGAACTTTAAGTTGGCATTACTGTTGAAGATGGCGACCGATGTAACATCTGAGAAGTGATTTATTCTCAGTTTGGTTTGGTATTTGATCATGAATACTCACGTCTGAACAACGCTTGCAAATAGTGCAATAAAAATTTCATTTCGAAAATAATGGTTCTGTGCGGAATAAGTATCGCGCACTACGTCCATTTTATCTTCGACAAAATTGTCAACAAACTTAATCTTCAACAAACAAAACTGCCGCATTTGGAGTGAAGATAATCCTCAAGTGTATGTCAAAACACCGTTACATCCAGAAAAACTGAATGTTTGGTGCGCTTTATGGGTTGGTGGAATCATTGGTCCGCACTTCTTCAAAAACGATGATGGCCAGAACGTTGCAGTCAATGGTGATCGTTATAGAGCCATGATTACTAACTTTTTCATTCCTGAATTGAACAACCATGATGTCCAGGAGCTGTGGTTTCAACAAGACGGCGCAACATGTCACACAGCTCGTGCCACAATCGATTTATTGAAAGACACGTTTGGTGACCGCCTAATTTCACGTTTTGGACCTGTGAATTAACCTCCAAGATCTTGTGATTTAACACCGCCAGACTACTTTCTGTGGGGCTATGTTAAGTCATTGGTCTATGCGGATAAGCCACAAACGCTTGACCATTTGGAAGACAATATTCGCCGTGTTATTGCCAATATACGGTCACAAATGTTGGAAAAAAACATCGAAAATAGGACGTCCAAATTGGACTACATCCGAGCCAGCCGTGGCGGTCATATGCCAGAAATCATATTCAAAATGTAATGCTACAAGATTATCTTTCGAATAAAACAATTCTTGTCGATCGATAGATCCATCGTGGTTTTATTTCAATTTAAAGTTCTATTACTCTAAAAAAAAACACCCTTTATATGTACTACAGATGTTATGGTAAATGTGCTTCGAGAGACGTCGATCATTCCATTCTAACCGATGGTCAGGGGATTGAATTATTGAATTTGAGACATAATCTGTTTGGTCTAATGTTTCTCTTCAAAATTTTGCACAATTCTATCAACTCGCCATTCCCTGATCTAAGGCGGAATAATATATTTTATGTCAATTACAGCAGGTCAAATTTTACGTCACGTTCTCCTATCACCTGTTATCTTTATGATGTTGTTGCGGTCTATGTGATGATTATTTTGATCAGTGATTTTGACATGGCACTCAGAACAGTGCAATGGGATGTCGTGATATTTTCATGAACTGCTGTTGCTACATATGACTATATAATTAATAACATTTAAATTTTAGTTTTGTTTCATTTGGTTACTTTATGTTACTATTGCAATTGATTTTAATTTTATTTTCGTTGACTTCATCAACTACATTTCATTAACTTCTGTGGACTACGTGTGACTTTCTAATGGATAATACATTTTAGTTTATTCCATTTTGTTTTTGTTTATTACTATTTCAATTCATTTCAATTTTATTTCCATTGTATATATTCTCTTATATCTACTCTCTTTTTTTCATTTTTCTTTCTTTAATTTTGTTCTTAATTATTATTATTTGTGTACAATTTGTCAGTTTTTTCTTGTAATTGAATGTACATTTGTTGGGAATGTATGTATTATTATAATAATAATTATTATTATTCATTATTTGTTACCAAGTTTTCGGATCAGCAAGTATACATAAAATACTAGTAGATTTCTCAGAAACTTCGGAAAAAACGTAGAAAAATTGAAAGAAAAGTTCGAAATAAATTACAAAAAAACATTATGTTATTATTGGTACCAAGTGAATAAACGAAACAAATTCTTCAAAGACTCAACGCAACTAAAGCAAACATATTGCGGAACACTGTCCCTGATTTATCGATGATTTATTCGCATGAAATGTGAAAACGCAAAGCAACTATCTATCATAAAAACACATTCATTTAAATCCCTAAGACGTAGGAGGAATTTAATTAGTTCGTGCAAATCTTCTGATCGGTTTGATAAATCAGATTTCCAACATCATGCAATCTTATCTACACGCAGATGCCATTAATTGATGATTAGCGTTATCTCTTCCATCAATATAAATTAAGGATTTAAGGACGAAGAGAACTACATCTGTATAATATACACTCCAACGCGGTTTTGAACCTAATTGATGGTGGGTGGTTGATTTTTTATTTGCTGAGACTATTGAAAAGCTCTCAAATAAATTAAGTTATGGTCGTGACATTCTCAAGATCATGATAAAGGTTATGATGAGTTGGTTTTGTATGTACCGGGTGGTTCAACAATAATAATAAGTTCTCTATCTTAACAGGTATGACTCGGAAGTTTCGCTTACCTTTTGGTGAAAAAATATTTATTTATTCTTTTTATTTATTTATTTAACGTACACTGTTTCACAGGACAGGTCCTAATTACAAAACAGGAAAGACGACAGATACTGAAAACAAAATTGGTAGTACAAAAATTCAAAAGTTTCAATTTTGTACTTTCAAATTTTAAAGTTCGATTAAGAATGAGTTTGTGATATGAAATCACAACTGATAAAATGAAATATAATTAAATGAGAGGTAATAATAAAAACATGTCTAAAAATCACTGACTGAATAATTATTTAATCGACTAGTTTCGTCTTTTACTGCATTATCAAGAATGATTACATATTACAAAGACAACCTTTAAATAAAACATAGAGGTGGGGGTTTCCAAATTATCAAAGATTTAACAGCGGGGAGTAGTTTAGGTCTAACTGGTCATTGAGAAGATTGTATTTATCGGATTTTTGAAGTTTATTTAGTTCCATGGCTTCCAGGTAGTTAATTTTCATACCTTTTTCACAGTAATGAAGAATATTAGGTTTAAACCACGTGAGATCTTATGTCCTGTCGACTCTAGATGTTCCCAAAAAGCAGATTGTCCAGATAACTCCATTTTTAAAAAAGCTAAACAAAGACATATTACTCACCTTAGCGTGAAATTTTACAAATCATTGCGAGAAAGTCATAAATTGTACCTAAGGAATATAAATTCGATTAGCCCCATTAAAAAGTGGTTAAAAAGAAATTCAAGTGAAGAAGTTTCATTTGAGCTCTATTGATAGAACAGCGGTTCATGATTTTTCTGTTCTATTAAAAGTAAATGATTTTATTTTCGAATATAAACTTAAATTCAAACACTTGAACTTATTGATTTACACTTTATTGACTACATAGCATGATGCGTTTCGTCGTTACAAACGACTTCTTCAGATGCTTACAGAATAATCCTGTAATTATTCTGTAAAGTCATTAGTCTATGCGGATAAGCCACAAACGCTTGACCATTTGGAAGACAATATTCGCCTTGTTATTGCCGATATACGGCCACAAATGTTGGACACAAAAATTGGACATCCAGATTGGACTACACCCGAGCCAGCCGTGGCGGTCATATGCCAGAAATCATATTTAAAATGTAATGCCACAAGATTACCTTTCAAATAAAAAACATTCTTGTCAATCGAATGATCCATCGTTGTTTTATTGCCATTTAAAGTTCTATACCTCTAAAAAATACACCCTCTACATACATATTATGAGAATCTGGTTATGAATTCAATAAAATGCCAACAATCGGTACTCAATTATAAATTGAAAATTTAAAAACTTATGCCCATTTTTTCAATAGAATATTAAAGGAAGGCCCCATTGAGAACTGTTCAAAATTATAAAGCGCACCTGTAGGTATAGCTTCTATACCTCATAAATATTTCACGCCACTTGTCAACCACCATTACGTTCTATTTTATCACGATAAACGCGTCTCGTACTGATAAAACGACCTAACGAACTGTGATTTAAGAAGTATATTATAGTTTAAATCAAAGCTTAAGTAGAAAGTATAGGCGTAATTATCATAATAATATAAATAAGAATTATCGATGTTGACAGGTATAATACGATATAATGCACATAATATTAGTTCTGAATAGAATTATGATGAGTATAGAGAAAGGGATTTCGTTATTATGTATTTATGAAATTCTAGGTTATTTTATATAGTTCCTTTGCGGTTTAGGTTTTATATTTTATCACTGAGTAATATTTTCACTTAGGTAATTAATTGAATTGAGTTCGTTTAAGAAGTATGAATTTTAATAATAATAATAATAATAATCTTTATTTCCACTGACTTTTACAAAGTATGGGAAAATGTCAATAAAAACAGCAAAGGAAAAATTTAGTAAAATAGTGTCCAAGTAAATCCTGACAACTGAACTACACATAAGTATAAAGACAAATGGATGCGCAACATAGGAATACGACACCCAGTACAGTATAAATAGTTATAGACAAACAAGCTACAATAAAAATACTAGAAACAATGATTAAAATATTCGTCGACAGAATAAAAAACGTTTTTCAAAAGTATACACCTTACAGCCCGCTTGAACTGGTTCCTGCTTTCCATTTGTCTTATATGGTCTGGCAGATGGTTGTATATTCTTGCGCTCAATGTAAACGCGCTGTGCTGGATCTGCTTCAGTCTGGTGAATGGTGGACGAATCTTTTTTTTTCGAAGCATCACGAGTATCATAACAGTGGACTTCATCAGTCACCAAATAAGAAGACCGATGATCCCAAATATTAAGAGCACAATACAAAAGAAACATCGATGCCACTGTCAAGAAATTGTCCCTGAAGAACTCCCGGCAGGAAGTGCGCCTGGATACACCAAACATAGACCTGACAATTCTCTTCTGCATCAAAAACACAGACCCAATGCTGGTGCAACCTCCCCAAACCAATATTCCATACCTCAGGATTGAATCCACTGACGCGTTGTAATAGGAACACAGAACACTGAAATCACAAGAACCCTCAGTTGGCGTCTTGCGAAATTGCATGAAGCAAGTCTGTTACATAGGTGATCCACCTGCTGTCTATTCATCAAGTGATTGTCAATCCTGACACCCAAAAAAACGACTTCATCGTTTATCCGAAGACTTTTCTTGTTACACGCTCTCACTAACGGATTCTCTTTACTCGTGCAGCCAACTGGTGAGAAGACTATCAACTCCGTTTTTTGTTGATTTAGAGTCAATCCATTTGACACACAATACTCACTCATCTTCGACAGACACTCAGACGACTTATTTGACAGGTCATGGATGGAGCTTGAGGACACCACAACCGAATTGTCATCCGCGTAAGCCACCACAGCACCGCACTCCTCCAATAGAGCAATGACATCATTTATAAACAAAATAAACAACATTGGACCCATATTACTGCCCTGACGCACGCCAGTGCTCAACCCTGTTCCTTCCGAAAGTATACGCCTTCCTTCATCCCAAACGTTGACCACCTGAGATCTACCAATGAGATATGATCTTATCCAGCTAAGGGGGACACCACGTA
Source organism: Henosepilachna vigintioctopunctata (assembly GCA_030704895.1). NCBI lineage: Eukaryota > Metazoa > Arthropoda > Insecta > Coleoptera > Coccinellidae > Henosepilachna > Henosepilachna vigintioctopunctata. The sequence continues at coordinate 1,888,078 of JARQZJ010000034.1, forward strand.
TACCCATGTGCTCCAGTTAATGAATCTTGATGCTTGATGTTTTCAGAAGTTTAACATGAAAAACATGAAGAAGGTACATGTCTAAGTACAACGAAAAATTGAATCATTAATGAAATCATTTTGAATCATAGTAAATAAGGGTGAATAATAAGGCAGAATTATTTCAGCAATAAACTTTATTTATATCAATAAATATTACTAGTCGAAATTATCACGATTAGTTATGAAATGTTTTGAAATGACGATTGTTTGCAGTTGCTTTTTTCACATATTTCGAGCCCTTTGCCGTCAAATTATTTCAATGAAAAGTGTTCATCCTTGTTTTCGTTATAAACTTGTTCTGTGGTCTGCAGATTTGAGAAAATAAGAAAACTCTGTGATTATTTCTAGTGTCAAATTTGAATTCAAGCCCTGAATGTTGTTAAGTATATGAAAATATAGACTTAACGTTTCACAAATCGAATGAAATTCATCACTACTAAGAGAAGAAACACTTTATGATTCTTTAAATAGAAAAAATTACTAAGGATAACTTAAAACTCCATGGAAACTTTTCTGCGGTATTTCACCAATAAAGTTTCAAGACTTTCACGGATAGGAATATTTGAAATTGCGTCCATTAGTAAGTGAAGCTTCTTGAAGTTGAACTTGAAGTTGAATTATCTTGAAAAATTATGTTTGAGTAATGTCGATGACGGAAATATAGAAGGACATGAAGTCATAACCATTGAATTCACGTTTCTGTAATAAATATATATGAGTCTTTTAAGTATTTCCCAGAATTTTGACAATAACTAAAAGGGCATTCAAGGCACACGTAAAGAATTATAAGATACCATAAGAGCACTAGTGCATCCTAATTTATGCAAGCATAATAACGTTATTTTCTATCTGAAATACAAATTACATATCATTAAAATCGATTAACTATTAATTTTATCGCTAGCACACAATAGACCAATATCTCTACCCTGAAGCCCGCAGGGTAGATATCAATAATTTATCCACACTATTCAATATTCTCTAGCTGTTTATTGAACATTTCCCACAGTCCCTATCAAATATCGGCATCTCTAGTGTCGCTTTTATTCGTGCTCATGAAAGTCAACATGCCATGTCGTTCGGACTTTTCAATGAAGACAATTTCTCACCGTTTTGAAGACGGTCATTGGTGGAAATTTGATCGAAGATTTCCAAGAAACTACCTGAATCATAGCTTACAAATATTTTTTTTTAGAAAAGTTTGGATTTTGAAAGAATGTGTTATTGTTAGTTAGATTTGTGAATAGCGATCTGTTTATTCGATAGTTATCGGTTATAAATAGGTTAGAAAATATACTTATTAGAAAGTCACCTATCCCAAGCTTGAAACATACTGAATCATCTACGGAATACCTGTCCCCTATACTATATTTTGCAATAAAATTCACAACACAAATTCTATTTCGATTCGATTAAATCGGTTCACACAAAACACTTCGTTTTTATAATTTGATGTTATGATATCCACAAACTATCAACACTAGCACCTAAATAACACTATAGAAATTTGATGAATAGAGGATTAAAACTGAAATCGTAAAATATTCAACTTCAAACTACGAAAGTCTTAAACAACACAAAATAGATTTCGTTTCACTGAAATTTGTGAACAAACTAAACACTTTGTTTTTTATAGTTTGATGTTGAGATTTCAACAAATTATTAACATCAACACATGTATTACACTGTACACAATTGAAAAATATAGAATTTATAACAAAAGCTCAAATTATTTTACTTCAAACTGCGAAAGTTTTGGAAGCGTCCTATTTGCATTAGTATACCATCTCAACTAATGGCGGGATTGTTAGACCACTTCTATTCTATGACAGATATTCATTTCATGGTCTGTACTAAAGTTGGCCGTGTATATGGCATTATACTGAAAAAACTCTTGAACTTGATAAATTAATAGGATTCTCTGGAAATTGCTTGCTCAATCAAATGATAGATAACATAACATTGTATTCACTTATAGATTTTTCAAGATCAAATCAAATTGAATATTGTTTCTTTTCGTTTTAATCAAGTGTTAATCTTCTTAAGTCAAATATTTTCGATATATTTTTCTATTGAAAGTGTATTCTCTTCTACCAATCAAGATACAAATTCATCCTTGCTATTAGTTCTACGCATTCATTGCAAATGTCCTACGTGTAGGTTAGAATTCAAAGATCGAAGTACCATCCTTGAGCCATACAATCGAATGTCACTCCACAAATCACAGTAGGCATTCTCCTCGCGATTAAAATGATAAGAAACTGAAGGAAGTGCCGCTGCCTGTGCTAAACTACTGACAACGGATCAGATACTGGCTACGCTGCCCGTGGGCAAATTTCACCTTCAATTTTTATGTAATATAAATCTATGGAAATTCCAGGAGTCTTCAACGAAACGACAAGTCGATAACACTTGTGGTTATGTTGTTCTTGAGGTTACGAAATCGAAGAAATTTTCGTCTGAGTTCATTCATCTGCTGCTTATTTTTTATTAATGATATATGGATTTGTTAGATGTAGTGCGTGTGAGCACTACATCTAATATATATATATATATATATATATATATATATATATATATATATATATATATATATATATATATATATATATATATATATATAAATATACTATGAACATAGAACATTCATTTGAAAAATTCAAATTAACCAAGAGAATGTGATAGTAGAACTAGATATGTGAACGTGTACGATGTGATGTATCCATTATCCTTCAAGGGATAAATGTTAGGTAAATATTGAAATCGATGCCACACCTGCAAGTACGAGACATATATGTTTCGCTCTGCAAGGAACTCGTCAGTCGCACCACGTCCATCGAAGTCGGGCAACGATTTCAACCCCCAAGCATCTTCTTGTGACTCCAAGTGGAAGACCGTAGAGTAATGAATACTCCACAAATCCATCTATAGGAATCAGTAGAAAACACCTTTCAGATTACAGACACACCAAGCATCGAAATTTCACATATCTTCTATACCCGTAGCTATCTACTAAATTGCAATGTCTACTCGTATTTGACAAATATCATCATACGATGTTTTCAAATGTCAACAGGTTGCGTTAGTAGTACACTTGCGTTTATTCCTGTATTTCACTGGCCTATTCGGCGATATTTTTAAGGAAATGAAATTTTTGTGCTTATGACACTGAATGAAATATTTGAGAAAATGAACACTAGAACATTCATTTGAAAAATGAAAATTAACCAAGAGAATGTGATAGTAGAACTAGATATGTGAACGTGTACGATGTGATGTATCCATTATCCTTCAAGGGATAAATGTTAGAGAAATGTTGAAATCGATGTCACACCTGATGGAAGTTGCAGAACGAAACATATGTCTCGCTTTTCAAGTGTGGCGTAGATTTCAATAGTTCTCCCTTGATTCTCTAACATCCCTTGAAGGATAATGGAGACATCACATCGTACACGTTCACATATCTAGCTCTACTATAACATTCTCTTGATTAATTCAAATTTTTCGAATGAATGTTCTAGTGTTTATTTTCTTATATATATATATATATATATATATATATATATATATATATATATATATATATATATATATATATATATATATAATATCAACTGAGGAGTGTTGCCGTGGTAACGAATATAAGTGTAAAATTGTTGGGTTATCGGCAATTTGGGCTATTAAATTAATCCAAGACTAATCGTCAGTAATTCTATATTTCGAACTAAGGTTCAGTTCTTCATCAGGAATGCTGGAATCGTATTACAAGATGTTAAGTAATTATAAAAGATAGTGAAAAATACCTACATCTGACATAAGTGGTTAAACTGACAAAAAACAATACAGAAGTCATTCAATAATCGATTACAAATGCAGGAAAATTATTTTAAGAACAAACATGTTCATGTTTACGTTGTTATCTACATGCTTGTTCTTAAAATAATTTTCCTGCATTTGTAATCGATTATTGAATGACTTCTGTATTGTTTTTTGTCAGTTTAACCACTTATGCCAGATGTAGGTATTTTTCACTATCTTTTATAATTACTTAACATCTTGTAATACGATTCCAGCATTCCTGATGAAGAACTGAACCTTAGTTCGAAATATAGAATTACTGACGATTAGTCTTGGATTAATTTAATAGCCCAAATTGCCGATAACCCAACAATTTTACACTATATATATATATATATATATATATATATATATATATATATATATATATATATATATATATATATATATACGTATATATGTATATATACTGAATTCTTTTGAGAACAGTACATTTGAGAAAAGAATGAAGTGATTAAAATTCCTTTCAGCACTGAAATCTACCCAATTTCCATAAAAAACATTTCAACACCCAACAAATTTGAAACCCATAAATCAAACTTAATAACTAAATTCCAAAGCGTAAATATACCTGACTTTCAACTGTTATCCAATGTTTCAACAGTGCCTTAATGAAAAACAATAGAAAATCTTCCGTGTACCTCCTACGAACCAAAACAATAATAATATATTATTATATCCACTATCAACACCATCCTCAATGCACACTTGAAACTGATATATAACCAAAATCTAAAATTACTCGAAGTTAGGCAATAACCGCTCTGTGAATACGAATCGTAGAAAAACATACGTTGTTCGACTCACACATGTGAAATCTTTAAAAGCCTCAGGTGCTAACAAGGCATTTAGCTGACCTCTGGCCTCGAATGGCTTCGTTATGGCCGAGTGTAGGAGACATTTGAGCATATTGTTATGACCAATATGACTGGGATATATGACGTGTAGCGTTACAATAGAAAACGCACTTAAATCACACATCCGAAGTACCATTGTATAGTTTATGATATCGTCAATGTTAGTTTATTACAACGCGACGACAAACATTTAGTTTTATTTTCAAATAATGGTGGGATTGCTTGTATGTTTCAATAGGCGGATCAATAAATTACACAGGCCAACAAAAAAAAAAAATTTGGTGCCAGAAATCTAACATCTGATTTTAGATGTTTTTAATGTGCCGATTCCAAAAATGCCACCAGATTTTTTCTATCAGCTCTAGTTTTTGAGATACACGTTACAGGTTAAATGATATATTTTTTTCTGATAAAGGACAACAAATAAAGAGATAAATATGTACTTAATCGTCAAAATAGAAATTTCCCAGAATGTAATTAGCCAAATGGATACCTGGAATTGTCCCTGACCCAATGTTCCTATACTAGGAACTACTCAATACAATGCTCTTAATTACTTTTATACCTGTAATTGCCTATGACCCGATCCTTCTATACCTGCTTGGCTGTACTTGATTTAGTATATTACTGAGTTTTCCCAAGTAAAGTTGTGCTATCATTTTGTGTAAATTTTGGTCGTTTTGTAGTATCAAGACACTAAACTGAAACAATGGCATCCACAAGCAGACGTACCTGTGTAAATCATCCCGATGTTTTTTGTTATGTGTGTGGTGAATACACTTTGAAAGAGAGCAGAAAACGATTTCTGACTTTGTGAAAAGAGCTTATCTTGCCTATTTTGGCGTTCATTTAGGAGATCAAGATAAATCTTGGGCCCCACATTTCATATGTAAAACATGTGTTGAACATTTGCGACAGTGGACAACTGGAAAGAGGAAGTGCCTAAAGTTTGGTGTACCAATGGTTTGGAGAGAACCGCGGAACCATCATGACGACTGCTATTTTTGTCTCGTTAATATTAAAGGCATAAATAGAAACAATAGACACAAATGGACATATCCTGATCTAGATTCTGCAAGAAGGCCTGTAGTGCATTCGGAAGAAATACCCGTTCCATCATTCAGCAGTCTACCTGAACTGACAGAAGATGATACAGAAACATCAACGTCTGACGAAGTTAAAAGAATTCAATCAGAAAACGACAGCGATTTTGAAGCAGATTTAGCAACTCCGCAGTGTTTCAATCAAGAAGAACTAAACGATCTTATAAGAGACCTGAATCTCTCAAAGGAATCCGCTGAATTACTTGCATCCAGATTAAAAGAAAAAAATCTACTTTGTCGAGGTACTAATATTACATTTTATATGTGATTAGTGACTAATGTAATTATGTAAATTAAGTTTTTGCAATAAATACTTAAATCCATGTGTCTTTGTTTTTTTTAACTGTCAATAGTAATATTATATATTATAACAGTTATAACGTAAATTATATACACAATTTTTTAAAAAATCTCAAAAACTAGATCTGATAGACAAAATCTGAGAACTTTTTTACATTCTGCATCCAAAAATTACTCAGGAACAGTTAAAAAATCGCAGGCACCAAAATGTGTGTTGGCCTGTGTTATTTCGAGTAAAAATGTTTTCCGTACTTAATTTATGAATAGATTTGGTCGGGTCGTGATAAAGCACTTGATAAATCCAAAATCAATTATGTGGATTTATGCGTTCTTGCGTTATATTGACGGAACTGTAGTTTTCTGAGTTAGAGGTCGAGTTGTGTGGGAGTGCCACACAAACTTTGGTAACGCGGTTTGTACTAATGATTACCTGATTGAGGGACCAGGTAGACATGATTCGGCCATTTGAAAGATCGTAAATTTTACATTTTAAGATCACTGAATGGCTTTATTACAGGCTCATCGAGATGAACACTTGTTCCCAAGTGAAAGAGAATGCGGTATTATTATCGTCTTCGGTCGTTTGAATTTATTTCACCTTTAAAGTCTTTACCTGAATTTAAAAAATAGTTCTCACATAAAGTACAGAAACTGTTCACTAATAAGTGAACAATTACTGCAATAATTCGAGATAAATTCAAAACTTAATCTAAATTTTCATTTCATATATCAAAGCAATAAAATATAATCGTAAAAAATCATTTAAATTGGTACACATGATGTTAAGGTACTTCATTTTATGTCGCTTTAATGTTAATATTTTTCATTCATTCATTTATGTACTTATTTATTTTTTATTTAAATAATTATCTGAGATTGAAATATTCATTGACTAATTCATTTTATTATATTTATTTATCGAAAAGTAGTATTGAATTTCATGCATAAATTGTATAATTTAATGAATTCAAAATATTCTATACCTTTTCAAAAATATCGATATATATATAATGATTATAATAAGTCTTAATTTTCTAAAAACACTCAGTTACAGGAAATATAAAAAAAAATATCTACAGTATTAACACCTATTGATTTGATACAAACGTTTAAAAAATTATTATCAATAAGAGAAGTAATTATCACTACATAGTATAATAATAATAATATTTATTTGAGGTTCTCGTAATGCAGTATCTTGTTACATTTATATATATATATATATATATATATATATATATATATATATATATATATATATATATATATATGTAGTAAATACTGAGAACCTAATCGAAATATCGAAATATTTCAAATAAAACTCTCAGGGAGTTGTCTACACAAATGTTGTCAACGAGAACGAACCCATCACTTTCGAGAGTGAATATTCGAACCCATCACTTTCGAGAGTGAATATTAAGAGCGTTTCGAAAAATTCATCGATCTTGTTGAATGATAATAGGATGCAATTGTTTCATCATTATTATGAATCATCAGTCCATACTTAATCTATCAATCAAGAATCGATGACTTTCAAAACGAACGTAGGTCCTATACCAAATTGAGAGATAATCTACGTAGTGAAATATTCACGTAGTCTCCCTCTATCGGCGAAAGGACGTATAAACTCTCCCTAGCGTTCAAGATTCCTACTCAAGACAACAAGAGTGCGAGTAGAAGGCTTTGTAGATATTTCATTCGAACACAACAGAAAATTGTCTCTTGTCTCAGAAAATCGAATATGCTCTTTACAAGCACATTGAATAATTTTTTAAGTGTTTTTGTAATCGAAAAGTGTCCAACATTACGCACAATAAACCCAAAAGATTTGAATGCTGTTGAAATTTTTTTATTTATATAAGGCACAAAGTGAATTTCTGGCCAACTGCTAGAGAGTCTATTAAATCATTCAGAACAAGAAGAAACAACAGTGGGCCTAAATTAAAGTCTTGTGGTACACCCGAAATGACTGTATTACATATGATTTATGACGCTCGAGTTGTACAAACTGTGTTAGATTATATAAATAAGACTGAATTAGGGAAACTAGATCTTTCGGAAACCTGACTTGGCTTCCAGTTTGTACAAGATAACTTTATGATCCATTTAATCAAATGCTTTCATTAAATCGGTATATACAACATCTACCTGACCCCTTTCATCAAGATTCTTTAACACAAATTTGGAGAACGTTACAAGGTTAGTTATACAAGATCTATTGGACATGAAACCGTGTTGCTCAATCCTCACTTGATGTCGTACTTTGGGATAAATATTTTTAAACACTATGATCTCAAATAATTTTGAAAATTTGGAAAGAATAGATATAGGTCTATAATTGCTGATAACCGTTGCATCACCTTTTATCAGTACTGCTACAATTTTTGCTGTCTTCTAGAATTTCTTAAATATTGTCCATTTAATAATTAAGACATTATTTTCCATTTCAGAAAATATGACTTTTTGAAGTTTGAATAAAATTTATTGGTGGTTTATTCTATAATTTCGTAAGGAATTTGTTTGTTGATTTCTTCAACAACTCATTAACACAAATATTCAAATTCCTGAATAATATATGGAAGTTTATTATGTATAAACACTGAAAAATTAATACGATATCAAATTAATCACCGGGGGATACTTGTAATATACCAAAAAACGTTGTAACGCACATAGGTGATGATATCTCAAATCGTGTATCTAAAAGACTTCTTTTTCATGAAGCTCATAGAGTGACAAACATACTTTCGACATGGGTGGTAGATACTTTAAAACGGATCTCAATAGCTGTGATTTGAATAAAATCACATGTCTATATACTGTCCTAATGTACACGAATCACTGAATTATGAGTCGTAACGCCAATAATCTATACAGGGACGTGAGTTGAGACATTAAAAATTTTACTGCTTCATATTTTATTGGGATGCTATCAAAAATAAATATCGTAAACTATGTTAGATGTCACACCGTGACGCTGTAACTGTGACATAAATATAAATTTCAAGCTGTTATTTCTGCTATTTCTGGTAATATCTTGCTATCGAGTGATACTGATGGAGTTATGGTTCTTGTATACCGTATAGCTTTATATTCGTCGTAGCTTTAACTGATAAAAAATTTCAGCGAATCGAAGATTTTAAATTTCTAATGTAATTGAATTTTATTTTTCAATATCGTTAGCAGTGAGAGTAGCTATTTTAATTGAAACATCTTTATTCAAATAGACGTTTCATTACGAAATGAAACTTTATCAAAAGTAATCAATAATTGAATTTTATTGATTACTATGGAAATCAAACGCCAATTGTAATTTTTATAATCAACTGGACTCTTTTGCCTCTTTAATATTCAAAAGAATAATTCTGGATCACAGAAGTGTCTTCTTTACCATGAGAAAGCCTCCGTAAAACTCATGGTAGCCAGGTGATTCAAATTGAAAATATTATCTTCGAATTAAAGTGTACTTTGTTGATTAGTACTATACTAATATATTTTTGCATATTCAATTTTTGATGATGTGCTTGAAATTGATCGTAGACCAGTAAAAATTATTTTTGAGATATGTTCTGGTATGAAATTAATGGTATTTTGAAAGAGTTTATCCAATCGTTATAGATTGAATTGCGATGTTTGATTTCATTCATAGTATGAAAACATATTTAAAATTTGTCTAGATATTTTGTCTTTCTCTATTGGTAAATTATTTCTATAACTATAATTAAAATCGTGTTTTTCAATTATTTTATTTAGGGTTGTCATTAGGATTTTCAAATATTTATTGGCTATGTTGATTCGTTCTTATACATTTCGTGATAATTTACCTATATAGTATTTTTATCAGCTATTGAATTTTTCATGAGTCAATGTTCGGCTTTCCAACTTTATATATACATATATCTGTTTGTCTTGTTTTTTGCCTAATTCGTATGCATTTATATTCTTTGAACGTCATATTGATTGAAGTGAAACAAGTGTGAAGTGGCCGTATTGAAAATCTTGAAGTTTTCGAAACACTTAAAAGTACCACTTAAAAATGTTCTTTATAATAATAAACAATTATCAATTAAATAACAAATATATATTTTTTAAAATACAAAGTCGAATGGATATAATTAAACAAAGTCACTTACAATCTATCATTTTCTTTCATCAGTCTTTTCAATATAATGAATATAGAAATTTGGATCTTCTATCTCATTCAGACTTTTGAAATCAGCATAAATTTCATGATTACTTTTTTCACCAAAAACTGCTAGCAACATATCGTTGAAAACCTTCAGTCTATGTGGGTAGTAAGAAAGTCGAAATTCACTAGAAATATAATAATTCAGAAATAGCTTCTCAACTATTTAAAAGACAAAACTTGCCTGATATTGCTTTCCTTTATGAAGTCTTTCTTACCGAACGATGACGTGGTATCTACTAGATAATCAAATATAACCAAAGCAGGTTGTCCAGCAGTGTACATAACATGGGTTTTAATATCAATCATATGATTGCTCTGAAAAAAAGGTTTCTAATATTAGAAAAATACCCTAATCTACAGATCTGAAATGAAATAATTCCATTGTAAATAAGATGTGTATGCATATCGTCAATTTCAGAAAATTCCTTAGAAAACCCAAATAACTAAAATTTCATCTTTTCGGTTGGTCATACTGAAGTTACCAACAAATTGACAGGTGAGGTTGAAGAATGCTTGAAAGTTTAAAGGAAGTTTGAGGTTAAAATTATAATCGAAGGAAAGTATTTCTAGTTCCAATGAGAGTTAGTTATTCTTGAAATAAATAATATGTTATACCTACTTACATTATAGTAAATGCTTTTAGCAACTGTTTTACCAGTATGCATAATATTATCATAATTTCTATGATCAATGAGTAGGAATCCACCAGGTTTGAGACATTTCTCAAAATTACTAATTGCTTTCCTGAAAAAAACTCATAAAATAAATATTTTAATCACTAAACTAACCTAATTTATATAACACGTCTATTATTTATATTTCAGTAGATTATAAATGCCTATATTCAAATATATGAAGTGATGTTTTTAAATTTTCTCTGCTAGAAAATTCTAAATTCTCTCTGTTTTAGAAAACACTGCTAAGCCTAAAACTGAAAATATTTTCGAAAGTTTTGATCAGTAGGTACTTACTTCTGTTCCCTTTGGTCTCCAAATGAATCCAACATATGTGCAAAAGAATTTCCAAGGCAAATGACAGCATCGAAACCTTCACCTCTCAACTGCTCTATATCATCATATAAAGTTAACCAATTTGCCTCTTCAATAACTGAAAGAATTATTAAAATTGAAGAATTGGAAGAAGCTTTATACAACATTGGCTCTCATCAGCACGTTGTAGCAAAGTTTACGATTCACAAACTAAAAAATGAAACAAACAGACAAACAAATTTATCTTCAGCTAACCTTTTCGTTTGGATATTTTAAACTGGGTATGACGTTCTGATGTGGATCAACTAGCTCGAAACGCATTTAATGTATTATTATGTCATCCAAACAAGAAGGATAAGTTCTTATGTGATATAATTTATACAACAAAAATGAAAAAATATAAAAATTATAAATGAAAAACTTTGAAAATATTTAAATTTTTTCAAATTATTTTTTTAGATTTTAAAAATTAGAGCAATATCCAAACTTCAACTTAGTAAATATATAACATTCTATTCAAAAATCATTGTATAATCAAAAGTTACGACATTATCACTACACTGCAATATGTATCTGCATTTATGCGTATTTATTTCGATTGGTTTTGCAACGAAAAGATTTCAACATATTTACTACATCAATTGAAAATATAAGATGCAAAAGCGAGATTTCATAATAAGTACAGAGAGAAACATCCAAATATAGAACAATCATGTATTTCATTTATCTTACCTAAACATTCAATGAAATTTGTTAATTAAATATAGGCAATTTTCAAAATGAAGGGATTTTTGTCGTCATGTTAAATGTTTCTTTGTTCTTTATTGAATATAAAGAAGTTATTAGTTTGAAAGTGTGAAAAAATGTTAATATGAAAAAGAATATAATCAAAGAATCCCTAGACTATTTCTAAGCCGAAAAAGAAAGCCAAAGATCGATATGATGGCCACCACTTTCACCTGATTTTACTTTCTTGGGCATTGAACTTAACTGTCTAACTGACTGGAGAAATAGAATTCAGCTCTCGATTCATTATTTTTAAAGAATATTATATTTTTATGATTTATTTCTTCAATGTTAAATTTATCGATTTATTTGACAAATTGCGATATTGTAAATGTAATATAAAAAGATTGGAGGTACTTACGAAACTTTTTGTATTAATTAATGAATAGTTTCTACTTGAATGTTCCACATTATAAATACTCACCCCAATTATCAAACTCAGGTTCTTTTCGTCGATTCCATCTTGTCTTAAGAGCATATTTCAACATTTTATCGGAAGCATCTACAGAGACTACCTCAAATCCTTCCTCTAACAACATTACCGAATCCACACTAAAATAAACCACAAAAATTTTAAATATCATACACCTCCAAATTTTGCAATGAAAATTTGTGAAAATAATTCTCACAAAAATATACAATTTGTTTTTTTGTTCAAATTCGACACATATTTTCATCGTTTCTATTCTTATAATTTTCTTAATCTTCACATCAGTATTTATTTTTCCTGGCACGGCCCGCTAGTATGAAAAAATATTGAGCGACCCCCCTATCTTCAGCTTCTTGATCATGTCAGTTATTGTAATACAAATATTCATTCCATACTAAATTTTTATGAGTGTCCATAATCGAAATCGAGAAATGTACGTAAAAGAACCCTCGCGACCCCCAAGGAGTCGAGACCCACACGTTAAAAAACACTGCTCTAAATAAACATATGATGAAATCGCCAAATATCTTCTGATATTACTGTTCAATGTCATGCCTGATATGTAGGTGCTTAATAAATATTTTGATAGTCCAATTCTTTTCTATTACAAAATGCTATAGATAAGGTCAAACAATGTAGAACGAAATAAAAAGCTCAGTAATCTAATATTCACACAAAATTTTATGGGTTTTTACAGTTTCACCTAAACATTTTTCCAATATCTGCACACTATTCCAAAATTATACACTCTATTTAAATGATCTTCATTACAAGAAATGAATTTCGAGTAAAATTGGAAAAATTTGGGTACTCTGTGAGTCGTAAAGGTCATATTTACTTCCTTGTGTAATTAAATCATTATCAAATGTCTTCAACGAATATTTTTCATTAAATTATTGTTCTATATTAACTCAACTATAGGCAATAACATTTGTAGAAGATATCAGTGTGTGTTCTACCTTTATTAATTGTAGTCAATTATGTAATATATTCATAGATAGTTCTATAAACTGAAGGATTTGAAAAAGAATCTTAACTTGAACTCACCCAGTTCCACATGCTACATCTAAAATCCGCTTGCATCCCTTTTTACGTAGCAAATTAACCAAAAAATCACGGTAATTTTTCGTACGAGAATTTTGATCCCCTATAAAAATTTCCCACACTTTAGCTGCTTTTCCATCGGCATATTGATCCGGTACTCCTTCTACAGCTGTTCCCAATGAACGAGTTCTAATTGTATCCGTCATACTAAATTTTTCCAATATTTCGGAATGAATTAATGAACTGCGAATGAAATTTAAGTTGAAAAATTGGATGTGTAATGTGAACTAAGCAATATTATTGATGTTAAGTAGATATGTATTGATATTAATTATGGTGGGGGATTTATTTGTTATTGAAATGTTCGAATAAGTTGATGTAACATATTTTGAAAAGAAAATATTTGGTTATAAACAACCGAAAATAGAAAAGAATGAACTTCAGAAGTTATTTCAGGTTCGGATTGAGCAGAAGTTTGACCCAATAATTTCCCACAAATTTGCCTCGAATAATAATCTATTCACTCCTTCTAAAGTTATGGCCGAAAAGAGATGTTTCCATAAAAAACTGAGTCAACACGATTTTTGATTTTTAAGTTGATCACTAAGATGAACTAATTTATACTATTGCTCAGATTGAACAGCTCAATTAGTCATAAATATTTGTAAGATCAAAACAATGGGAAGTTTGGGTGATGAAACACCCTTAGATTTAATTAACCTTCTATGTCATAACTGGGGGTAAGTTTAATACGTTTACGCATATAAGCTTCTGCCTATCAAACGCCAACGTCGCTTTAGGGCCAGTCCAATACTGTCTCAAATGATAAACACTTATCAAATAAAGATCCCAGTATGACCTTCCAAGAAGGTTAAATACGTATGAAGAAATTTTTTGAAATACTCGCAAACTTTTATTTTCTCTTCGATACTAAAATCTTTCGCGTAATTATCACTTCATATTATTTCCAACGAAACAAATGGAAAATTAAAATTTCATCATTTCAATTATCGATAATGAACTCACACAACTATACTAAAACATGGTAAATAATAAAGCAAAAATAGAATGAATACGCTTGACTTACACGTTTGACAATATCTTTATCAAACATCTTTGTATACATGTTTCGAGGTTTTGCGGGTCATCATCAGTAAATATCTTGATGATTCCTCGAAACATGACCACTAAGCGGTGTCAATATATTGAAACTTAAGTGAAATGTATTTAATTTATTGAGTTACATTTTATTTAACATTATTATTGATATCGACATTTTATCATTCGAGATTTTAACTTTGAGGAGTAAGAAACTTAAAAAAGAATAAAAATAAATAAAAACGTTCATTTAACCTAGAAACGTAGGGTGTTCAGATCTATCTATTGCTTTCTAACAGATTGTGTTACAAACTTGAACTAACAACAATATTGATTTCATCCATCACTCCATCTTATTGTTGGATAAATATCACTTAAATGAAGGGTGTTTTAACACACCTCTATAACTGGAAGGATTCTGGATTGTTCATCAGCTACAATGAATGTGAATTGTAGTTCCTCTTGCATTTGTCTAGCTTTCGACACTACTACTTCCAATTTCAGGACCTTCCAAGGTCAATATAATTCTCGCAAGATTGTAACTATTAACGCTACAAGAGCCATCAAGTGTATGCATCTTAAAAAAATAGAATGCAGATATGATTTAATAAAAAGCTTCAATAGTTCATAATATTGTAAGTAATAATAGCTGTAACAGTTGAAATATTTTTCAACTTGGAATGTTCTGAAGAAAGCAATAACTAGTAGTGTCTACAGCTAGACAATTCAACCAAAAAGTACGCAGTCATTATCGCTGACAAATAGCCCAGACGGCAAGACACTAATTATTCATACTTTTAATAAGTGTAATTGTTACTCTTTCGGATTATATATAAGGAGCAGGTCTGACAGGTCGAGTTCAACGGTGTAGAACTGTGACAAACACAAACAAGACGATTATTTACTGCAGAAAGTTGTCCAAATAATGCATCCAAAGAAAAAGAACAAATCGTTCATAAAACGGCCGTAATATGAAAGCAACCACGATTGAAACCGAATGAACGACTTAGCAACTAAGTTTACATTTATGTGTGAAATTTTATTTAGTAATACCTTTTCCTACATTATATTAATAATATGTGAGTAGACTGAACCATAGCTATTAATATTAGTGGTGTTGCAATAAAAATGTCCTTTGGATAATTATTTCTCATCAATTTGCATACTCACTAATGAGTAGAACTGTAGGTACCTAAGCACCTGAATCACCAGAGGGGTTTACACACTTTCAAATAGAATGCAATAGGATTTAATGGTATTAAAATTATCAAAGTTGCTGTATCAAATCCTACTTGGTATATAAATCATTAACAACTAAAATGTATACTGTATAAATGTATATTATATTGTATTTTCACACAATATAATATATATTACATACATATTGAATGTGAATATGATTTCATTAGCTTACCCAAATACAAAGTTTATTTTTAATAAAGGTGTATAAAAATGTATAAATTTAAGGACACTTTTCACACCAAATTCAATAAATTTAATAAAACAATTGTTAAACTGATTTACACATATATTAAAAATAATACTGCATGACGTACGTTTCGATGAGATTCACCTTTTTCAAATGCTACGTGCAGACTAATGACAATTTCTCGAATACCCGAGTTTTCGAGAAATTGTCATTAGTCTGCACGGAGCATTTGAAAAAGGTGAATCTCATCGAAACGTACGTCATGCAGTATTATTTATAATATATGTGTAAATCAGTTTAAGAATTGTTTTATTATGTTTATCGATTTACATCAAGTATCGGCCTCATCAATTATTAACTTCAATAAATTTTTTGTCATACATTCGTAAAAGTTGGGTACAATTTATTTTTATTAAGCATGTTTAATTCATAAAATTGTAAGATGTAATTTCATTGTACAATCAAGGGAAAATCTGTCAAAAAAATGAACAATAGGAATCACAGTTGAAATCTTAGTTATAAATAAATTTTGAATCCTTGGATAATAAAAATGTGATTTGAATATAAATTCTTCCAAATTTTTTCAGATAAAACAAAAATAATAGAAAGGAATGTGTACAAGAATAATATGGAATTCATGAATAGATTTTTAATTTATCATAACAGGAATATTATATAAAGAAAGATAATAAATCATTTCAATACTAACAAATATCGAATTGTCTTGACAGTTTTCTAGTCTTTCATAAATAAAGTGCTCAACCAAGGTGTTTTACAGAGGTTATGAATAATGAAGGTACTTCAGTGCCAAGATTTAGTAATTCCAAAAACTTCTATCTACACCAGTGTTTCTCTACGAGGCCCTCGATCCACAGTGGGCAATTTAAATGTTAAAGGGGCAAGTCAAAAATGGACTTGATACGATTTATACCCTTTCTTAGGAGGAGGTGGGGCATGGTGTAAAAGAAGTTGGGAAACACTGATCTACACCAATGTATTTTTTTATTTATTTACAGTAGTGACATAATTATATCTGTTTATTTTTCATTGTTAAATAATCTATAAATATAATCACTGCTTTTCATATGATCAAATATAATAATGATGAAATCAGTACCAACTGATTAAGGGAAAAAAAATTAATGTTTTAATTTTTTTAATCATGATGATAGACATATCTTGTACTATATATGAAAATATAAGAGCTATTAAATATTTTTATTCAAATTATTCACATAACACTTTAAGTAAAATCTCAGTCACCTAATATGTCATCTAACCAATTTTGAAGAGATTCTGTTTCTAATAACGAACTTCCACCTTGTCGCTCTGAATCTGGAAAAGTAAAATACAAAAATTATGAAAATATAAAAATAACAGAGTAATTGAATGGTTATTACTTAGATAAGAAAATATCCTTATTTCATTTCTCATATCAGAAATCATATTCACATACAAACACAACAATACTCCACTAATTTGAGTGCTGCCAATAAGACACATCACATTTGAAAATATACATGTATATAGAGGAATATTTTCTATATCTCTATAAATAATGAATATCAAATTGAATTTGGGCGTTATACTACATGAAATTATTAAATGAATTTTAAAACTTAAGTAGGTATCTAGTTTTGTTTCAGAGAAGTAATAATACAGGATACTGAGTATGAATTGATGATTTTTGTCTGTAAACTCAAATCATTTAATATGTAATTGAAAATATTATTTATTTCCATTATTGGATAACATATTGGACAATATTTCATCTATTGAATTCATTAAATTAAGAGCTAAAAATAAAATACCTTCTTGATCAGTCATATTAGAGGTATCCTTCAGCGTTTCTTTCAACACCAATGGTGTTGATAATCCTTTATATTGATGACTATTAGAGATATCTACACGAGATACTTTTGAATCACTGATCAATTCCAACTTATCAAGTTTTACTTCCAGTTCGTTCAATTTATCTATTGATGGATGAATAAGTTTATTATTCTTGTTGTTTTCTACTATATCTCTATAATCAGGATCAAATTGGCTACTTTTTTCATTCTGAACATGTTTCCTTTCATCTTGCATATTGTGTTTCTTTCTGGCAGACATTTCATTTTTTTCTTTGATTTTTGTGTTAATATTAGTATCTTTCTGTAAAGCTAGTTGATATATTATCTCACTATCAGCTGCATTCTTTTTAATGCTCTTTATTTGAGTATCCTGAAATATAAAATAAATTTATGCAAAATAATTCATGAACTTCTAGAATTACTTGTGATAGGAATGTGTCATACTCTTATTGTTAGGTATATTCAAAAAAAGAAGTATTAATACTTCATTTTGTGAATAAGGAACACATGCCCACATACTATTTTATGGATTTCAAATTGTTTATAAGCAAAGAATAAAAATTTGTACATTGTATACTCAATTATATCTAATTTTTAAAACTTTGTTCTATCAATTATTAAGCTATATGAAGGTGAACTCACTAAGAAATAATTTTCAGGTATATCACACCTTTCATTAAATGGTATACATGCAACACTCAATCCAAGAAGATTCAAATCCATATTAAATATACCAGTTGAATCTACCAAAACATTATCCACATCAAATCTATCTTGAGCATCAGATTTAAATTGAAAATGACTGCCTTTTGAAATGGGAGCTTCAGCTAAAAGTGAGAAATCTGCACCACAAGGAGAATTTGAAGTTAATACATCCTTATATCTATCCCAATTGGTCATCAATGTAGATGACTTAGATATTTTTACAGGAGCTTTGTCTTTTGGCCTATGTTTATATTTTGTTTTATTCTTCAAATGTTGTTTACCTCTAAAATAAAGATTCAAAGTATTATAGTGATATTAAATAATAAGATAGTGTTACCTCTTTTTTGGATCGTCCATTTTCACCACTCTTTCGTTCAATTCATACAGTTATAAATAAAAATATGGAATATTTCAGAGTACTTATTTTGGTAAACCTATAGTTCAACCACCTCAATCATTAGCCAGATGAAATATTTCGCTTTTACTATTCAAATTCTGATGCATACATGTTTCGATACATCCACACAATTAATTTTATTTCATGATTTAAAAAAATTTGGGTTGTTTTAAACTTTCAATATTATCAGATATTATTCGGTATACTTTTTTTGGTCTTGAAAACTGCAATAAATAATTTTCTGCTGTTAGTGAACTGTTTATAGCCCTTTTTTTATAAACGTACGACCATAGAACATATCTTTATTTTTAGTATATTCTGTGGTCCTCCGTAGTTCTTAACTTCGTCGATATTTGAGTGGCTAGAATGCCGTGAAACTTTAACCAGTTTATATGCGGTAATTAAATAAGTTTTGAATTGATCTAAATTCATGAAATGAACACTGAACTACTAACGGCTTCTGAATTTTAACGGCTTCTCATGTTTTTGTATTATACTTCAATTACATGGGATTCTAATCGAAAGAATTTTTTTAAAAATGCTCGCCAAAGTCTTCATTGTCATTACGTAGGATAGTTTTGAGAAGCATTTTTCATATTGCAGCCCCTATATCTTTATAATGTTGAGTGCTGATTCTATCTACATAACATTCCATCGAAAGAGGCAATTGATAACGAAAACTGATTTCTAATCTAATAATTTCTAGAGATTTCAACTTGCCGAATAACTTCTGGAAAATACTTTTTATAGTTTAAATTATTTTATGAAGAAGGGAGGGTGGCCCAATCGAAATCTTGTGACTTTGGTAGAAAATGATCTATGATCTATTTTACTTAATCAATTGCAAGTTCCTCAGAACATACGCTTCACAGACTAACTCTACTTACGTAAGTAGAGTTAGGCTGTGTACGCTTACTCCATTAGAATATACCCTCTTTGTATGTTCTGTGTCTCTAGTTCCTTAAACTCAACGTTCAGTCAGAGTAAATGTTTCAATTTTTTAAAATATATTAGGTGGAAATGGTTGCTTGGTGTTCGTTAGTGAAATTTCAGGAATATCAGGTGAGTACTTTGGTTACCAGTACTTTTATTTCCCATATTCGAAAAATTACGTCTTTTTGATTCACAAATTTCATTTTCGAAATAACTGAATTGTTTTGTAGCAATGCTCTTTTATGACAAAATAACTTAATAAATATCAAAATTTTCTCATATGTTTAAAGCAATAACCGATGACGCGCGTTTCGAAGTACCATTTTTTCGGATGCGACATTAACAACTCATTGTTCTTTTTTAATAGTTATTAATTCGATCCTAGTATCGCCCACGTCAATTATCAATTGGGTATACCATTCATTCAATGCAAATATAGTATCTTAAAATTTTAGGCTTCCAGAAAAACATATAATATTAGGCTAGATAGAATCAATTACGGGAATGGATGGGAATGAAAGTTCACGTCCTAATTTCCATACTTGCGAATTCTATAATTTATTGTCCGAACTTTTTAAGCAAACTAAACTTTTATGTACTTCGTGTATATAGTAGAAAGACCACTGTTTTTTATCTACAGACATACACCTCTCACAAATGTTCATACATTCTCTCCGAAACATAACCTGTGTAATATATGCTACGGGAAAGGGGATATCGACTGTTCAACACTTCGATTTATAGAATCCCACGCATGTTGCCGCCTTAGAGCTATTTGTACAGCTTTCTTCTTTCTGTGTATGTATGTTTATATTGTTTTTTATCACCTAAATTGTTTAAATATTTAAGTCTTTCTAGTTTAATTTTTTCTCTAATTTTGTTCACTCTTCAAATGTATGTATATTTTGTATTTTGTCAGGTAAATTGTTTCAATATTTAAGTCTTTTCTGTTCAATCATTTGTCATCACTTGTATCATATACATTTATGTTTAATTATACCTTACATCTGGGTTTATGTGATCTGTAAGGCATATATTGTAAATAGAAAATAAAATAAATGAAAAATATTTCTGTTTTATATTCACCTGTTTTAAACTACTGAAAATTTAGTTAAAATATTAATACACAGAAATGTTTGTAGTACTGATTTACAACATTTTATTAGCTTTAATGACTACGAAGTGTACATGTATATTACTACCAAAAGATTTTAAAAAACTTCTGATCCCTGGTGACGGATAAGTAGTCACATCGTTTTTTAATGTTTCATATAATTTGTTTCCACGTTATGTTGGCTGTGATGGACTGTGTCATATGTCAGATTCAGCTGACTTGTTTTTATCATAAATGTTGTGATTCACATTGTCAATAAAATTGAAAGTATTCTCAAGTGTACTTATAAAAAATCTCATATTAATTTTGATGGACATAAGCTGATATTTTTTACTATCGTTGATAATTCAATAAAAAGCATATTTTATAACACATTATTTTAAATTGTTTTGATGTCAAAGGTTTGTATCTGTTTGGAATATGTAAATAAATATGCTCTAAATTTAACAAAATATTTTGAATGATAAAAGAAGAATATTCCAGTCTGGAAATATTGATCCTTATTTCAAATTGAGCAAATTTCTTTCATGGATTTTGAGACATGGAGCAATAGAGGAGGGGATACCAATAAAGGATGATGGTTTTATGCACGTAGAGTATATACTGAATCACCCTTTTGTGAATGGAAGATATAATAAAGAGGATATTATTCATGTAGTAGATACTGATGAGAAACATAGATTTGGAATTCGTTCAAATAAACAAAGTTTTGAAATAAAAGCAAATCAGGGTCATTCTATCAATGTGAGTTTTGATAAAGCATATATAACGTTAAAATATTACATAGAAAAATTAAAATTCTGCCTAAATCTGTTTGGAAGTTTATGGTTTATGGTAATGATAAAACACCAATATACAGAAAACATTTTTAGTTCATCAAAAAACTTACATCTTTTATTTGAAAAATGTAGATATTTTATTTATTGTTCATAGAATATCTAATACAGCTATTAAAATTATCTCAAATCTGTCAAAAATCAAATACTCAGTAAGTTAATTTTGAAATGTTGACATAATTATGAAACTCATTGCATTTAAATAAATTTGAAGGTCGTGAAGAACTTGGAATTGTTGCCAATAAATGATACCAGTGGTATTAAGTTTGTCATTCATGGTACTTATTGGAAAAATTGGAACAATATAAAATCTCAAGGATTATTGCGTATGGGAAGAAACCACATCCATTTTGCTCAAAATATTTGCAATACCAGTCAGGCAATCAGTGGTTTGAGGAAGAACGTGGAAATATATATTTATATTGATTTGGCCAAAGCCTTAGAAAGTGGGTTAAAATTTTTTCTCTCCCCTAACGGTGTGATTCTCAGTCCAGGTGATCAGAGAGGGTGTATTGATGCAAAATTTTTCCTTAAAGTTACTAAAGTTGACGGAACAGTGTTGTTATTTTAAGAAGGAAACATGGAGAAAAATCATAGTGATAATTGTTGTGATATATGTGATGTTAAATTCACTGGTAGTAAAAGTAGGGATGCACATTATAATGGAAAGAAACACCTTCAAAGAGCTAAATTGCATCAGGATATTCATTGTGGAGTATTTGTAACAGGTTTGTGATTGGTCATTCATATTTAGAGAGAATGTAATATATATATATTTTTTTGATTGACTGATTTTTAATTTGGGGATAAAAATAAGTTGAAAAAAAATATATATATAAATTAACATTAACACAGAGTATAAAATGTCACTAACATTGTATACTCTTGATAATGGGTTAAACACCCGATAACGTATGTAAAGTTTTTAATATATTTAATGAAACTTGAGCCAAATGTGTTAATTTTAATTTATTGTTTATATATATATATATATATAGTTTTATATATATATATATATATATATATATATATATATATATATATATTTGTATATATATATATATATATATATATATATATATATATATATATATATATATATATAAGTGTGAAGGTTTCTTGGGAATGAGCACAGTTTAAACTTGATGGAGTAATTATTTATTCGACATATGTTTCGGCTCTAGGCTTTTTTCAAGAATATTATAACTAGGTTCATTGTTGGTTGGAAATTGACTTCAATTTCACAAATCTTTCGTAAAACTCTGAGTTTTACGAAAGATTTGTGAAATTGAAGTCAATTTCCAACCAACAATGAACCTATAATATTCTTGAAAAAGGCCTAGAGCCGAAACATATGTCGAATAAATAATTACTCCATCAAGTTTAAAAACTGTGCTCATTCCCAAGAAACCTTCACACTTATGTTATTAAGCAAAGCACAAGAAAACTAAACGAATTATATATATATATATATATATATATATATATATATATATATATATATATATATATATATATATATATATATATGTATATATATATATATTATACAAATTTAACATACAAGTGAAGTTGATTCCAACCATGATGCTTGTATTAAGATATTTAAAAAATGCTTAGGCATTATGAAAAATATAATATAAAAAATTTTAATATATAATGAACGTGTGAATAATGAATATACCAGTAACTTTTGGAAAAGGCTTGATATGTTTTTTATACACATGGAGAACGTTTTAATATTTTCAAATTCTCTATTGTTGAGAATTTTAGATCTATATGGTGTAACATTCTGGTCTTGGATAAGAATTGCCAAATTTGAGTAGACAGTGATATAGTTTCTACAAAATTCTTCACTGTAGAGGGATTCGTTATTCCAAACTCAAGATATATTAATGTGTTTATACTGGTTTCTTATGCTTTTTCCTCAGATGCCTTTGTATTTTGAACAACTTAAATACCTGAAATAATATTAAAATTTTTCTACCTTATACTTATGTATATTCTACCATATATACTGTAGCAATTTATTGAGCTCCTCATAATTTTAATAACAACATGCATTAAACCACAGATATCTTGGTTGTGGAGTAATTATGTATCTCTCTTCGTACTCTAATATGTACCTACTTGCTGGCTATGAGTAAGACGACGCTACACGAACAACTCGTTATGGTGTGTACCTGATACGAGAATTGATACCATCTAAAAGAATTTTTTTATCGTTATTCTCGAATATAAAAATTGTGCTCGTCGTGAGATAAAAATTGGGTTTTGATAAGTTATTTTTGCTATAAGTGCTGAATTAATTCAGAATTTGATAAAGAATTATTACATACGTATTTGTATTAAATTATGAGAAAATTCTAAATATTGTTTCATTATGGATATTAATTTTCTCGACCTCATCAATCATCAATTTAGTAATAGTTATATTGCTTCCTATTCAACTT
Organism: Henosepilachna vigintioctopunctata; assembly: GCA_030704895.1. Lineage (NCBI taxonomy): Eukaryota > Metazoa > Arthropoda > Insecta > Coleoptera > Coccinellidae > Henosepilachna > Henosepilachna vigintioctopunctata. The sequence continues at coordinate 1,912,494 of JARQZJ010000034.1, forward strand.
ACGTTTCTGAATTATGTTTTTGGGTATATCTTTTGCTATAATGTGTTGACATGTTTGCTTTGCCTTATGTTCACATGGTCATCACAAGTTTTTAGCATATCTTGCTTTTGTGTGCAGCAATCTGTTACGGCATAGGTGCTGTGAATATTTCTCCTTGCTCACAAAAGATATCTGTATTCAACAACAAGACACAAATTAGGTACCTATTTTTGATATTGAATAGTGTTGGCGTTTACTTGGTGTAAATGCATTATAATTGAATATAAGCTAAAATTCAGGCACTTAACTTTTGATTTACACTTTTATTGACAACATAGCATAACGCGTTTCGTCCTTACACACGACTTCTGGTGCTAATAGAATATTGACTCAGTCATGCTATGTTGTCAATAAAAGTGAAATCAAAAGTTCAAGTATTTGAATTTTAGCTTATACTCAAACCTATTCTTGACTCACTTATTACTTATTTTGTCATTTTATGGCTATTTTGACTTTAATTTCCGCGAGTTTGACACCAATACCAAATAGGTTGGTGGAACTCGCCTTTTGTTTAGTTAGTCCTTCAGAAGCAACTTTTCCAGCCACTCACTGCTTCTCTTGAATATTTCATTTCGATAGTTTTCTAACTCATGAATAACCATTTTGCCATATTTTTAAATTATATAACTTAATTGATACTTCGCCTTATTTTTGCTTATCTATTTGTTTATTTCATTTCAGTTTCATTATGTGTCTTTCGTTTTTGGTCAAAATTTTCAAATTCAGCTTCAGTTTTATTTTTTTTTCATTTATTTTTATTTATTTTTTTTCTTTGGTTTTTATGCGCTTTGCACTTCTCGGACCTGGGGTGTATCAGTTTATTGAGCTCTTCATACTCTGTTAATAATAACGTGCATTAACAACGGATATCTTGGTTGTGGAGTAACCCTGTATCTCTTCTACTATAATACGTACCTACTTGCTGGCTATGCGCAAGACGACGCTATAGAACAACTCGTTATGATGTGTACCTAATACGAGGATTCATACCATTTAAAAGAATTTTTCTTAGCGTGATTCTCGAATATAAAAATTGTGCTCGTCGTGAAATCAAAATTGGGTTTTAGTAAGTTGGCTTTTCGTATTAATTTGAATTCGTCTTCAAATAAATACGAATAATTCGTATTTAATTTGAATATTATTATGATATGCTGCTTTGAGTCTTTCAATCATTTGTTTTTCGATCTATTTCGTTTTTTCTATATAATTCAACGCCATTGCTATTTTGTTTCATTTTTTATATTTTCACTCTCATGTTCAAATTAATCATAATGCGAATGGGACAGAATAATGTCCCATTCGCTTAACTATTAGTTTTGATTGCATTTTCAAATTTAGAATATTTTCATCAAGGTTATTTCACACCAATCGTGTTTTGTTAGCACTTGTTTTATCTTCACACATCGCTGGTTTGGGAAAACATTTCTGTATTCAAGCTATCTTATTAGTGGAGTATTTTGTATTTTCATAGTAATTTATTCTGTTTTAACGAACAAATTGTAAATTCTGGTAATGATGCGTTCGGTCAGATTTTGCCCCCCATTGCCTACTACCGGATTTGTCTTACTATCTACTACCGGATTCTGCTTCACTACTACTACTGAATTTTAAGGGACTCCTTGGATTTTTCCTACACTACCTATCACAGATGTTTGCTAATCACTACGTATTACCTGATTCTCGACATTGCTGAATGAGTAATTTGAGTGATTTTCGATATTTTGGGTAGTGCAGATAACATGTTCATTAAATTTTGTTTTTGCGGTCTAAAATTTTAAAATTTTTTCTTAAACAACAAATAGCTGCTTTAATTAATGGATCTCAAGTGGCCATAATCCAATTGTGGTTGATAATTCATTATTTTAGGTGGTTTGCAACATTCAATTGCATTGTATGACAATAAAACTATTGTTTTCATTATTGAGTAATATTAGTTGTGTCAATTTTTTTTTGCTTACAGCTTTCAATGCCAGCCAATCGAATGGTGTGGCACAGTATTTTTCCAAGTTTGGAAAAATAATAAAAACATATCTGGGTCCAAAATCGAACTACCTGATTATAGTTTTCGAGAAGAAAGCAAGTGCTGAAGCTGTACTCAATACAAAACATTTTTTTGAAGGAAACATGCTGGTAGTTGAGAAACGAAATCAACCTACTAAATTAAGTATGTATATTGTTTCTAGAATCATGAATTTCAAATATTTCCTTTCATTTGGTGAATTTTGGGCTGTTTTTTATAAGTATTATCTTTTAAGTCATTACTTTTTGATGTTTCAGGAAAGTCACTTATTAAATGGAGAGACTGTGTTTGCAAACTTATCAATTTAATTTAAGTGTAAAGTTTGATCTAGTTGATCTTTGAAGATTTTGTTATAATCATTTGATTTTATGCTGAAAAATAGAAATTTTTCTTCATATTTTACATTCTTTATTATTGACACATTGAAAGTATATTGGGATAATAAAACCCCTCTTGTCAACAAAAATGTTTAGTATATAGTTTATTACTGCCAAACATATTTTTGAATTTGTGAAATATTAATTTATGCTTTTTTATTTTTCAATTCTTTATTTCACAGAAATGGCTCCAGTTGAAGAATCCTCAGATGCAAACAGCTTTGAAATACTGAAAAGACTACAAGGAATTCCCAACGTGAACGATCAGTTGGAAATGTTTCTTCAAGTGATGACGCCTGATTTCGATCAAGTTGTACCGAATTATCACAAAGTGAACACGGATCTTTTAGATGCCATGAAGTCTAAATTTGGTTCGTGTGAAGTATATCCTTTTGGTTCGACTACGACTCGTTTGCAATTCAATAATAGTGACATAGATATATATGTAAATATCAGAAATAGACCCAAAGAGGACGAGGATTGTTTAAAACAGGCGAAGAAGGCTCTGTACTCGAGCAATCTTTTCAGAAATATCATTTGTATACCTAGTGCTAGAGTGCCAATCATAAAATGTGTTCATATTGAAACGGAAATCAAATGCGACGTTAATTTCATCAACATGTTGGGCGTCAGAAACAGTCAGTTGATTCATTATTATTTATCCCTGGATTCTAGACTCCGATCAATCATGCTGGTTATAAAGTATTGGGCGAAAGTGCATGGATTAGCTGGTGGCAATCAGATGTTTACCAATTACTCATTGGTTCTGATGTTTTTATTTTATTTACAACAGAGTTATTCCTTTCCAAGCGTTTTTTCTCTACAACAAAATACCTCACCTAGTGATCAGCAGTTTATCTGGAATGCAAATATTGTAATAACAGAAAACCAATCGTCCTCAGTAGAATTCGTAAATGCCACTCCTTTAACAATATTGAAAGGATTTTTCAAGTTTTATTTAGATTTTCCCTACGCTACTCATATCATTTGCCCTTATTTAGGCAAATCTGTAGATAAGAAGCTGTTTGAGCAACTTAGTACCATCCCACAAGAGTTCATTGTATATAAAATGAACATCGAGACTATAGAACCTCTGAAATGTCATATGCCAGTTTGTCTACAAGATCCATTCGTTCATAACTTCAACACATGCGGTACTGTATTTTCTAAAACATTACAAAAGTATGTTATTTTATGTGAATTCGCCTTGAAAAATATTTTGTCAGAGAACAATGAGGTGAATATGCTATACTTGCTGTTCACCGAGCAACCAGATGAGAAACTTTCACATATACCTCAACCAAACCCAAATAACTATATAGTACGTATAAGAATGAACAAATATTCCAATCATTTACGTAAAAAGGTTATGTTACCAGAAAATAATCCAGATTATAAGCGAGAATTATTGAAGCTTTGGTTTGAAGAAGTTCACAATTATGTTCAGACTTTGTTCAAAAAAGTATACAAGTTTAACATAGTAGAAGTAGACAATTCTGATCGTAATAATTCGAAAAATTCAAGACTAGATAATCAGAGTGATGTGTACGACTTTACGGATTGTAAAAAATATATAGTCACAAGTTTCCTGAATTTGTGGGACTCCAGAAATATGAATACTTCTCCGATTGATGATGAACTTGCAAAATGTAAAACCACTTTGGAACGAAATATAGTGGTAAGCGAGTACTTGTGGCAAAAGAGTATTAATATAAGACCTTCTTCTCCATTGTTTGTATGCCAAGTTAATTTCATGTGCCTAGAAGAGCCTGCAATGGTGAACATAGAATTGATAAGAATTAATTCTTATAAAAGGGTATATAAAGCTTTCTGTAAATATTTGTTATATAGGTTACCTAAGGATTTTGAACAAAATGAAATTGAGTTAAGCTTATAGTTTTGATATAGTTCGTATTTTAATTCATTTCATATAACAAAGTATCTTGTCTTAATTACTGGATTGAATTTTTGATGTAATAAATTGATAATTTAATTGAAAGTGTCGATATTTCATGATGTAGGTTTAAAATATTGTTTTATTTGTAGAACTCAAATTGTATGTTTTTGAGTTTATTTCCCAGTACTATTTCCCCAGTTACTATTTGACACTATATATTTGAATATACTGTAAATAATATAATATAAAATTTTTAAAATTAATTTTCGTTTTGTTTTCATATTGTTTAGTAGAAAATACCCACAGTACTTTGAACTTGTTTTCTTTGTACACTATCAATTCTAATGATTGATTGAATTCTCGCTTAACTCTTGCTGAAAATATATATATATATATATATATATATATATATATATATATATATATATATATATATATATATATATTTAATTTCACAATAATGTTTTAATCCAGAAGTTTAATTCATTAATATCTGACAAAATTACTGATTTTGTAGCATCTAAGACACTAGGATTAGAAAAGAAAATGAAAGTTCAACAAAAACAAGCTAAAGGAGGCATTTCCTAAAACCCATAGGCTGTTATACTGACTGAAATTCAAACTACTTCTTGAGATGTTAATTCAAAAACCAGTACCTAATAGCAGTACTTATTCATTCTGACGAAGTTTTTCATTCACATGCGATGATGAGACCTATTTTGGCTTTATTGTTATATAACTATATTTTCAAACACTGTTACTGGTATTCTTTATTCCATTTCATACTATAGAAACGAATAACTATTGAAAGAACTAAGTTGAAAATAAAATTTTATGAGTTTCGTAGTTGCTGAATTTTATTAGATTGCTTTAATGAGTTTCTTCTCACTATATTTCTTTTTTAAACGTGTTTTTAAAAAACACAAAAAGATTATTATTCTAACTAAATTCTGTTTGAATTTTAGAAATTATTGGGATATCATAAGATTTGAATCCTTCTGATTGATCTTGCAGAAAGCTGGGTTTAATAAGACAATTTCTATGAATCCATATTTCTTTAATGAAAATAATGTACAAGTTTTATTGCCTAGACCACCAGTATATTACACGTCCGAATAGGGTCTTATACACAAACTCTCTGATAAATGATCTACCATACAAATTTAGTCGACTGTTTGATAGAAATCGACTGAAGAATTCACAAGAATATACGTCATTGTAACACTGACTGTTACTGAAGAAATCATTTGAACTTTGGTCACAATTTTTATGATATTCTTGATCCTATCATTAGAAGAATTTTCAATTCTTGTATTGTATGAGATGAATCTTTGAAAAAAGTTTTTGCAAAATTTAAAAGTGAGGAGTTGAAAGTTTACAAACTTGTGCCAAGTTTCGTTGGTTTAGGTACACAGTCAGTGTTACACTTTTATAACATTTACTACACATATACCTATAGAACTAAAATCTAAGGGGATTTAAAAACACTAGATTGGTTATTTACGACTGAAAAAACGTAGATGTTTCGTTAGTACTCTCGTATATAGATGATAGCATACTCTAAATTTTACATTGATATGATATATTACTCAATTGTTTGCACAATCAATATTTAAAACTGTACAATCGTGGGATGAAGAATGATATGTTCCATCACTGATCAATTGTGCAAACATTGTATTCAAGGACTTAGTTTAAAATATTTGAAGAAGGAAATATTGACTGTATATATTTAAAAATTCATATTAAAGTCAGTGATGAACTAAGGACGTCATCATTTCCTTCTAAAAAGAGCAATATGTACATTTTTACCCAATTATTCACGAAGAGAACGTATCATTTATTGACAAAGTATTTTCACCTGAGATTTTAATAAAAATATAGTCCATCCTATCTGATGACAAAGTAAATATATGTGTGTAAAATTCAGTATTTTGGATTAGAAACGATGTTTAATTTCCAAGTACGAACGTTTTTCATTATAATAGACACTCTTTCAAATTGAAGAATATAAAGGTGGCCGTTGAGGTACTAGAAGTGAATTGTAAATTTCAAGCAAATATTGAATAATTTCCTATTCAATGAGGAAATCTGTTGAAAAACAGGATGAAAGGTTCAACAAAATACAACAATTTTTGAATATTAAACACTAAAGAAAAGTGGAGTTGAAACATTCAACAGTAGGTGTGGTAATTATACTGAGCACTTTTGGAATTTAGATTGCAGTATTATTTTTCACTATCACTATCACTAGCAGACTAATCATTAGTCTGCACGTAGCATTTGAAAAGGATGAATCTCATCGAAACGTACGTCATGCAGTATTATTTTTAATATATGTGTAAATCAGTTTAACAATTGTTTTATTAAGAATGATTTTTGTTGAAAATCGGTTAAGAAATATCTTTGATACGTTAAAAAAATTATATATTCTTCAAAATGCAAGAGTTTATCACAAAGTATCCTTCGTAATTAATCAGATATCATACCACATGAAGAGGAGTCAAATTTAATTGGTTCAACTGAAAGAATATAATTTTTCAAATCATTGAAACATCAGAAAAAAGGAGTACATAATCATCCAGCAATAAAAGATTATATTATTAAACAGTTTCAGTTATTGCTGAAATATTGTAAAACCATTTAATAATTCAATTTGGAATAATTTTTACCGAATAAAGAAAAATTTTTAAAAAAATGGAACCTTAAGTATCAAATGGAAACTTGGTTTTGGCTTGGATAAATTATTGAACTGTCTGGTGGAATTATTGAACAATTTCAACGTTTCAATTCCTTCCTTTTGTGGGGTCATGTATGCTCCAAAAAACGTATGTATATCGAATTCTCATTTACTCTTCTCAAAGTAATGCAGATGACTCAAAGACTATTTTCAAAATACTGAAAGTTAATTGAACGGTTTTCAATTTTTCAAAAGTTTCCCAGTTAATTTTAACCACGCTTCCGGTTTAAGGATATGAACACCCGGAACTACGACCCTATTCCCATATCTCCGCATGTTTAAAAAAAACAAAAACTATACAGTCAGTCCTAATCGGCAACACAAAACCATAAATAAATTCTCAATACTTAAATAAATTAACGGTTTGACACATCAAATATTTCATCTTAATATATTAACAACCGCCTTAATTTCGAATAGGAACTTTAAAAATATTTCCAAATTGGTCCTCCAAGGAAAAGAACCACGCTTTTATATACACTGAAATACGAAGTTGATTCAGCAAAAAATCAATTATACATTGTTACAGTTCTGAATACTAAACAGAGAACTATGTTAAATACTACAAATGTATCCCGCCTATCCTTTTCTGATGACGATATCTAAATGCCTACTATCTACAGGGTGTTACTATACACAATTGACAGGTGACAAACATTCAAGTATAAATATTTAGGACCCTGCTTGACTAAATGAATGTCAACTGACCATATTCTCTTACAACAACTCAACGGAAACTATTGGCGGTATAATATTCCTCTCCGATTTCCCCGAAAAAAAATCATGGGAAATAATTATCTGATATGTTCATCTATTTCATAAAAACTCACAATAACGAGGAATAATACACCACTAACAAGGAAAAAAATAAATTCGCTACTATGCTAATAAACCAGTTAATTTGAAAACGAGTATTTTACAAATGTACTCGATCGCAAATAAAACTGTGTATATTTTAAAAAAGACATGATAAACAATAATTTATATATCTATAGAAAGTAAACTACATACATTTATACAATAAAGAACTATATGAAAGGGAAATTAAACAACTGTACAACTTATTTAATGCTAAGAATATTTTTGGCATTATAATCATCGAAAAGTGTCATTTTAAACTTCTCAGCCTTACCAACCTCGCGATAAAAAGAAAAAATAATACTGACCATATATATAAGAATTTTTCAGTTTCCTTTAGTGATATAATGAAGAGTAGAGTAAAGAGCATCATCGCATGTGTTAAAATGTGTTCACAAAATAACGTTAAATAAAGGGGGTGCTGGTGTAGCAAAATATGTTAACACTATTTTATAGCACAAAATGAGATTTTCATAAAAAGACAATGAACTACATCTTTTTTTTTTCTAATTTGACACTCACAGTTTCAAATACTTTCCGCAATTTCCTTTAAAATGTTCTTTTACAGCAGCACCACCTATATTCAAGGGTGTTCACTGTGACAACTCATGTTAACACAGAGAGGGCACTCCTTTCAATCCTCCCCAGCGATATATAATTTGTGATAAGACTGAGGTGTAAATATAAAATTTGAAATGGATTAAAACTAATCAATATTAGGAACTTTTTGTAATCGTGGAAGACTATTAGACGATGGCAATGCAGATAGTTAAGCTAAAATAAATAACACATTCCAAGACATCGTTAACATACTAAAAAATATCAGCAATGATACATTTTCGATGCATACATCAACTGCGGACGTTTCGATTAAGTTAATGCTTATTAGTATACATCCGCGTTGATGGAATTGATATAATTTATAATTATCACTTCAGTTTCTATAAAATATGAGCTTCAGGTTCGTATTCAATATGAATCAACTGAACCTCACGGTCGTCTTAGCGAGCAACCCTTCCAGGAACATACGTACGATAGAAATTTAAAGAAGAGAACTTCGTTCAATCAGTAAAGTCAACCAACTCGGATTAGAACTGATCCATTGCACTGTATGATATCACTCTATGTAGTGATCGGCGAAGAAGTTAACGTGGGGTCATTCCTGCTTGACCATCATGTTCGGGTTGAAATTGTGACCACTAGATGTCACCAGGGACAAGGGACTAGGTGCCAAGGAATTAGCGATAGCGAACATTGCGCCGTTTGTGTTTGCTACGGAACACGGTGATCCCATAGCCGCCGCTGGGGGGTTGATCCTTTCTCTTTCTGTCTCCTGTTGCAGAACCACACTCTAACTACCTCTTTCTCCATGCAGAGCCCGTCTGCTAATAACGTAATCTCCTCGGACGTAGGTTTTGGATTTTGCATGAACGCCTTCTCCAAAGCTATTCGAACACTGGTTTCTATGGACGTTCTCTTTTTTCGTCGACGTCCTATGGCTTCTGGGGTGGTCAGCGGGTTACTCAAGGCTCCAGGGTTCGCCATCGTGCTGTCAGCGTCTTCCAACCATTTCTGCAGCAGCGGTTTCAATTTACACATATTTTTGAAGCTTAGGTTCAGTGCTTCGAATCGAGATATTGTTGTTTGTGAAAAGTCATTGCCATAAAGTTTTCCCATTGCAAGTCCTACATCTCCTTGGGTGAAACCTGTAAAAATAGATGATGTTAGTAACAAACGTTAAAGAGTTTGGTTTACTATCTCTTTAAAATTAATGAAAAATGAACATCCAAACTTATTGTTATAATGGGCTTTACGTGGCAGAGACCTGGACAGTGAGAATTAGTACGAAAGAAGTCTAACAATTACTGAGGCTTATTTTGGATGTACCAATTCAACAACAGATGTAGCGATTACCTTACAAAATACGCACTATTTGTAAGAACATAAGGAATGAATAGACTAATACAAGTATCTTCGGAGAAGCTTCAAAGTGTCTGAATACATCAAAGGCATTAACTACACCTCAGGCAGTCATATCAAGTTTGAGCATTAACAAAGAAATATTAATGAAGTCAGAATGAGTTAAATTTTAAATTTGGAGTCATTCACACTTACCTAGCTTGATTCTTCTTTGTTTGAACGTTTTGGCAAATTGTTCTAGCTCTTCTAAATCAGTGGTTTCTTCTGGCGAGGGTTCCAATAGTCTGGATGGAGTTTTCATATGCTGCGGCGTCATTCCAACTGAACCAGGAGTGCTTGGAGTCAGCAAACTGGCCGGTATATGCGCAGAATTATTCGGTGGCGTGGTTTGCGTCTGATGAGGCACTAAAGAGTTAGTCGAGGGAATGCTCGTGTTGTGGTGCTGATGTTGTTGGATGATGTTTTGCTGTTGATGTTGTGTTTTTTGTAGTTGTTGTAGCTGTTGAGCGATTTGTTGGACCTAAAATAAGAACAACGTTAAATAACGTTATCGATATGCATGAAGTTGTGCTCAAGCCTACAATTTGTTTGGTTTTGGACATATAGATACATAAAAACTGATATGATGAAAAGAATAATGATACATGCAAGACAATCAGGGTATTATACATGTTGATAACACACATTGTTGTTAAGGCTTTTTTATGGCATGGTCTTCATTAAGTCAATTTAGGTAACTCTACCGTCACGATAACCAATAAAAATTGCTATCAGAAGAAAGGTTATTTAATTGCCAAAATAACAGTAAAGGCTCAGCAAAAACCTTTATAGAGTATTTTTGCAGTGCTTTAAAGTTCGAAAATCGAAGCGCTTAAATATGTTCGAGAGAACGTAGATTATCTGAGGTCTGTTTGATAGAAGAGGATGCAACATCGCAGCTTCATGCGGCCTTTCAAAACGTTGAGGCATACAAGAATATTCTACGAAGGATATTTTGCTGGCAAACCTATAATACTTTCTTGGTAATTTAATTATCTATCTTCTTATTTAATTCTTCTTGATTCTGCAATTTTTATTGGTTCTTATATCGGTGAAGTTATGTGAATACATTTAGAGAAGGTGATTGAAAAAATTGATTGAAAATAATTACATTAATAGTGAAAAGTTTTCATAGGAAAGCTAGCATAGGTGTGTTTATAAATCGATAACATAGCATTATTGAAAATGGCCTCAACTGGTTATCAGATGTGCGAATGCCAAGCCCCACAGGTTCTTAGCAGGGAGGCTATAGACTATAAGCAGGGACTTTTGGGTATATATGTGATTTAGAGGTTAAAATTATAATAATACTAATAATAAACACATATTACAAGCTACCAATGCAACATTTTCAATAATATATTGAAGACTTGGTCCCAACAAATAAAATCAAGATTTTGAGTTGTTCATTTCTATTTTACTTATAAAACATTGCAGCTAATTCCCCGAATCTTCTTGTGTAGGTGAAAAAGATCATTCAAATTGGAAAACCTCTTATTTTTCGAAGCTGTTCGAGTGCGACAACGATTTGAAAATAGCAAGGTTATTACTGACTGACCCTCGTACATTTCGCGATGTAGTTTATAAGTAAAAACATTTTCAAAATTACGTTCTGATCGAAATTGAAAGTTAGTGCAGTATAATATATAATTAGTCAAATAAATTTAGTCCAACACAAATGTTTCTACATAACGGAATTCGACAACTTGTCATGTCAAACATGCAAACAAGAAATTAGAAACTGAACATGTAAACTCATTATTATGGGTAGATACTTTGGAAACTAATCCTGCTTCATGCAACGAACATTTAAAGGCGATTAGATCTTATAAAATATGAGAAATTTATATTAAGCAATCTAGTACGGGGGTAATTCATTTTGTAGAAGGATTCGTAAAATATTTTTTGTTTGAGAATCAAGTAATATGATATTGTCTTTCAATTTTGATAGAAATTCAGGCGAAAGATTGGAAAACAAATTGAATACCTTTCTAGATAGAAATTTTTACAATTTTCTCAATCTTTTCGCAATTTTATCAGAATTATTTCCCTATTTTCTAGTTTGGATCCAAAATTAATCTTCTATAAAAAATTTCGAATCAGATTCAAAACTTCTCCCTTCAGAAGAGAGATTAGAAAAAGATTCAAACATCTCGAAGTAAATTAATCACCCTGTATAGAATATATGACGTTAAAATATTTGCCTTCAAGTCGTACGCAAGTTAATTTTTTTAATATCGAATATTTACTATAAAATGAAAAAACGATCAAGTATCATTGCGATTATTCAAATTACAGTTTCTTTAATTTTCATATTTTTTCGAATCACAATTAGCAAAAGACCACAAGACACAGAAGCGTTTTAAGGGCGATTTTAACACACCTGCATCGTATGTGGTGGCCTTGTTATTGGCGTCCTGGGAAACCCCTGCAGAAATCCCTTCAAAATTCAAATCAATTACTATTTAATACAAAACTACAATTAAAAATGAAAATTACCTGATTCTGTAAAAAAAATTGCGTCTGTGGGTTCAGCTGATTGCCACTGGCCTGCTGTAGCATCGCTAGCTGTTGCAGTTGCTGTAAATTCTGTGGATTTTGGAGGGCCTGTAAGCTTCCCAACATCTGAAGATGGTTGCCGAAGATACCTCCCAATCCTCCGAGAGCTGCAAGGGCAGCTCCCACTCCAGGACTCGAACTAGAAACTTGCGAGTTGGGGGTGGGAATTCTTTGTTGTTGTTCCGGCGCATTCGTAACCTGAAAATTAAATTGCTATAGTTTTTCTTCCCATTTATCTTTTTTACATGTAAATTGGCGATCTATTTTGTTATATCATTAATCCATTTACGTATTTTGGTTAGTTTAACATAATAAGCTGATATTTAAAATTTCAGTTTGTTTATTCGAAACAAACTGTGTGTTTTGTTCAGTGTGTTTTTTGTACCAACTGATCCAATTACTGCACTAATTGACAATTGACAGCAAAAAAATTCACCAATACCGAAACTTGCTGTTCTCAATTTTCATCTCCGAGTCATAAGATGATCGATAAATGCAATCTGTTTCTTTCTTGTAGGTGAAGTTTACTGTAGAACGAAACAGTCTGTCTTGCGTTTCTGTGACATTCTTTTGGATTTTTTCAACTTTTCGAATGGATGTCTGATTGTTTTCTTCAATATGTTATTCAGTGCCATTAAGGTTTGAGCGTTTTGCGTGTTCGGCGATTTTTTACTATCGAAAATTATGTATCAAAGGGTTTGCTTAATGTATGTATCGAATTTTGTGTAGAAAATTGAATCGATTGCTATAAAACTCTTGAAATTTTTACAGTGGCATACGGTAAGTCTAGTCAAAGTAAAAAAAAATGTCTACAAGTGGTGTTAATTCTTCCAAGCAGGCTTAGAAGATACCAATGACGAACCTCGCTCTAAACACCCCAGCACGCCATCAACTTATGAGAACTATGAAGAAGTAGAGTCAATGGTGCTAAAGAATCGTCGAATAGCCATAAGAAACGTTGATGATGATATCGTCATCTCATTTGTTTCCTGCCAAGCAATTCTGCGGGATGTCAGATGACAATTTTTTGTCCCAAATACCACACCATACAACAGCCACCGTATTCACTGGATGTAGTCCCTTGTGGCTTTTTCCTCTTCCGTAACTCAAGAAATCTCAAAAACTGCTCATCAGAGGAGCTTTGAGGATTGGAAAAAGCGTTGAATCAAATTACTGTATCTGGGTGGGCCACTTTCAATAGAGCAAAATAGATATTGATGAATAAATAAATATTTTTGATAATAATAAGCAGTCCCCATACTTTTTGATCACACCTCGTACATATATAAATAAATATATTATATGGTTATTTCAATAATTGTAATCTTCGAAACGCTAATAGTTTCGCCTAATTAAGATTGAGGCACTGAAAGCAGATGTGCATCACCAAAAGAACCACTCATAAAGTCGGTTTGTATAAAACAGTTAATCATCAGTTACAAGAAGATGAAGTTATCAACCATAAAATTATTAATATGTATATACGGCCATGTGCGAATTCAAAATCAGGTAGTCATTCATTTGAAAATGCCCCACAGTCTTAAGTCATTACCACGGATAATTTAACAGTTAATTATATTTATCTGTAGGAAATGCTCGTCTGAAAATTAAAGGTCGCTTGCCATTTACCATGCAAAACACAAGTTGGATAGAATCATACCTTATTATATTTAACAAAGATTACACCCAATTTTAATACCATTGTTAAGTCTTCGACGAAAGAACAAGTGTACCTTTCGCAACATCAATCAAAGTCACACAAATTCGTTTTGTACTTTTTGAACTATTTCTTACGTCCTATTTAACATTTGTAAGAATATTGAAATATTAATCAATATCAAAATACAAAAAAATTGAATATTAAACCTTTTAAAAAAATCATTTCAATCAATTAAAAGGTTTTATATTAATTAATAAAACTGGATGAAAACGTTGCTCGAAACATATGTCATATGAGAAACTATTTTGTGCAATTTAACTTTATGTTTTGACCCAGTTTTTGACAAACTCTTCAAAGTTATTCATAAAATAAATGCCCTTCGTTCTTAAAATGAATGAAACTATTTGTGTTGTTAAACTTTGCACAAAACTCAACTAAAAACAATGAAGAATTAAAATGCAAATGCAACCTAAAATTCACGTTAATATATTCTGATAATTGTTGACAACAAAAACTCTGATAATAAAATAAAAGTTGACACATATATAATAATAAAATGATGCTTTCTCTATTTCTTTTTTCTTGTTTTTTTGCATTTTCGGAATGCAAATTTAGGCATTTAGGGCCAGTTATGCGTCCTAACGATCCTTCATATATTATTTCTCATCATTATAAAAAATATTTTCGAAGGAAATGGTACAAATATAAATAAAAATATATTAATAAAACTCAAATAATGAAAAGTTCCAAGCTTGATAAAATAAATAATAATAAAAAGGATATATATGAAAAAATTAAACTAGCTATCACTAGTTTAGCTCGAATTTTTTTTTTCAAATTTAATTAATAGACTTCTTTACAAACAGATAACTTCATATTATTTTATATTAAATCAAATTGATCTAGCATAACAACTAAACCCATTTTATATAAATTTTCTTGTAAACTGCTAATAAATCTTCCATTAATTTTCTAAATTCAACAACACTATCATTAAATTCGAACACATACAATTTAGATGATCGATATGTTTTTGAAACGTTAACTTCAGTTCCACTCTGACGAGTTTTCAACATATAGATTCTATTAATGTTGTGATATATAAAATGAAAGCGGGAGGGGTTAAAGCAATCCCCGAAGAGTTTAAACATTTAACTTTGGAGGGGTCGCGAGGCCCAACATACGCCGAGTTTTATACAATTGGGACCTTCAAGTTCTGATTTATATACCAGACGAAAACAAATGTTTTCAAAAAGAGAACAGTTAGGAAAACAACCCCGGGGAGAGGTCGTCAATTATAACTGAAACGATGTTGTTCAGAGTAAATATTTAAAGGAAACTTTAATATTTCCCATAATATATCGAAGTTTTTCTACCTCGAAGGTTTTCTCTGAAGGAGAAACAGTATTTTCCAATTTAATAACTAAACTTCATATTCAGAAAAATGATTAACCGAACATTATCTACAGGGTAGGAGAAGAAAAACTTGCAATATAATTTTTATTGATAGTTTTTCTGACATAGGAATATTTTTAACATGTAATTCACTTCTAAGTCTACTTTCTTCAATTTAAAATTGACAATCTCACGTAATAAGGTAGGTAAAATATGAAAAAAATGTCCCTTGATCGTCCATAGAATGCATAAAATCATTGACATTAGTTTGACATGAGAAAACACTGAGCAACTCAAAAAATTCTATGATTCAAGCCTTCCATCGTGGAGATCATAGACATACATGTCATTTTGTTTATCACGTTATTGTTAAGGAAAATAACTAAGATGAAGTTGAAAACTTGCAAGTATATGTATTGATATTTGCACAAAATGAAAATTCGTCCTATTCTAAAGGAAATTACAGAATATATATCTCTGAGGAGAGAAAAAATGCATAATTCCTTTCCTTCCAACTACGAATGACCAAAGACGAGCAAGTTTTGAATCTGAACAACAGTCAGGCAAATTAATATTAGGTTTATTGAAATAGAATGAGCCCCTCAATAGAAAACCACAGAAATCCGTTTCAATGGTTCGTATAATTAAAAAATTGGGTTGTTTACTCAAACATTTTACGATAACTGAACATGTTTCAATAAAGCGATTGGACATGAAATTATGCTAAATTACGGTAGCTCTTGGATAGCACTGGAGAACATCAATTTTGTTGTTTTAGATCTGTGATTTGTTTTTGAATAAATTTTGGTTTCTGAATTCAAGAATGTTATCAATTTTTCTCTATAGCGTCAAGTTTTTGAACTACAGGATACCTTCTCTTTACCCTAAAAGTCATACAAAATGGGCATCAGAGGAAAATATATGGTACCCTATTGGATTATTTTATTCAAACAAAGGTTATTATAATATTAAAACTTAATTTGTGTTTAAACAAAAAATAAAAAAAGATATTAGGGAAAAAATTTTCGCTTCTAACTTTTCCTAGAATATTCAATCTAGAGCATTCTCGCTTGATGCTCCAACAGTAGTCAGCCTTCATACTGACATCCCATCTACCTTGATACCTTGCCTCCATGACCTTCAAATCTTGGTGGAATCGCTCACAGTGTTCATCACTAACAGCGCCTAAGATTTTCTGGAAAGTTAGCAAGATGGCTATGTAATAAATGCAGTTTGATACTCATGTTTTTACATACAGCCAAGATTTTTGAAGCTTTCTAAGAGTTGTTGAACAATTTCGACGTAATTCTGGGCACGTGTGTTTCCAAGAAAGTCCTTGACAATACGTTTGAATGCCAACCAAGCATTCTTTTCAAGTTCGATCATTGTTTCAATGAAACGTTCATCTTTAATAAGATGCCGAATCTGTGGCCCATCAAAGACACCAGCCTTTCTCTTCTCATATGACAAGCTATTAAATGCCGAAATGATATACTTAAAAACCCTTCAGTTGACAAAGCTTTAATAAATTGATTCACGAGACCTAGTTTTATATGCAAAGGCGGAAATATAATGTTTTTTCTGTCGACAAGTGACTGAGTTAGAATGTTTGGATCACCAGGTTTCAGGTCAGATCATGGCTGCCACTTTGACTGCACCCAATGCTTCTTACGAGATCTGCTGTCCCACATACATTGAAGACAGGGATACGTGGTGCATCCACGTTGCTGGCCAAGACGGAAACAAACCATTTTAAGGCCAACACAGATGATCCACTGGTGTAAGTTATATTGCAACAAGTCAATGATCTTCTTTATGTCTACGTATTCTTCATGCAATGAAACTCAGTGACTTATTAGGACTGAACCATATAAATTTCTATTGTGGAGGAGAACACACTTCAACCTACGTTTTGAGCTATTTCAGTAGTTAGTGAAATACATTCTCAAACACTCCAGTATAGTATGTGCAACAACTGTAGAAAAAAACGTGACGCGATAGGAAAAAACTGATTAAAATTCTGGGATCAGCATGTCAATTCATCTTTAAAACAGCCTAAAAATCGAAGTGAACAGAAATTATGTTACAAATTGTTCCCCAGTGTAATCTACAAGATGTGTTGAATAGAATCTTTTCCTTGAATACCAGGTAAGCGTAATGTGTAAGACGTACATTGTTAATTAATAAGCTAAAGAAGTCTAATGTTCTTTAACAAATCTTGTGTGGTAAATGATTCATTTCGTTCTCATTCAAATTCCTTATTCAAACAAGACAATTCCAAAGAAATGAACCCTTCCGTCTTCACAACAAAACTAAAGCTCGTTCCAACTGACAGTTCGGAGAAACGTACAACAACTGACAGTTTTTGAAGAACAACCTGTGTTTAGATTTAACTCACCAAGTTGAGAGCTCTCTCTCTGTTAGATTCCAAAGAGTTCTCATCGTGATGATCACCCCGCTCACTAATTATACTCTGTTCATCACCGCTAACGTCTCCATTGGCATCTGAAAAAGAAATTAATATTTTAATGGGAACGACGCACAGCAGTTGCTAATATCAGGAAATATTAAATTTTAAATTATTCTTATAAACGCAACGTTTTCAGTGTCTAACAACTAATTTAATTCAATCTGAATGAGCATTCGTTTAATGAAATCATCACACCTTAGTATGATTATTTCTATTTATATTATTATTATATTATTTCTATTATTATAAGTATTCTAGAAAATGTCGTGATTAGAAAAATTTTTGTGAGTTATGATAAGTATTAGTAGAACAATTTTTGGTTAATCATTCAGAAATTTATTATTTATAAATTTCTATGAAGCGTCCTCTATAGAATAATCACTACTTTCAATATCTCTGGTTATTGTTTTTGTGATATTTTGGATCTTCAACTGAAGAATATTGTCAGATGATATCATTACTGATGATCAAGCTGGTATCTTGACAGATTGATCATTAAAGGAGATTGCCTGAGCCAGAAAAAATAACCTCTTGAACTTTGATCTATAGTTGATCAATATTTATATACAATGGAACTAATACACCAATGGAGGCAAACCAAACAGAACTTTGTTGATGTTTGTCCCATCATCTTACCTCCAGAGAATATTGATCTACATTTAAACTTTGTTCTAGATTTGAAGATAAAGAAGTCACAATATTTAACGAAAATTCAGAATCAAAATGTAGCTAATACACCAATACACACTAATGGTCAAAATCAATCAATTTGAAGATTTTGATTCGATGATCTCTTGGGCTCATGATCTGCATTGAAATTAAATATCAAATGAAAACGAAGAGGACACAATATTTAACAAAAAAAGTATTAGAATGAAACAATACACCAGTAATGACTTAAGACTAAAACAGATAACTTTGAAAAAGTTGGTCCAATCATCTTAACTACAGAGAACATTGATGTACATTTAAAGATGAATAAGACACAATATTTAACGAAAATTCAGAATCAGAATGGAGCTAATACACCAATACACACCAATGGCCAAAACCAATCAGTTTGAAGATTTTGCTCGATGATCTTAGCTCTTGGGCTCATGATATGAATTGATATTCAATATAAAATTGAAAACGAAGAGGACACAATATTTAACAAAAAAGTATTAGAATGAAACAATACGCCAGTATTGATTTAAGACTAAAACAGACAACTTTGAAAAAGTTGGTCCAATCATCTTAACTCCAGAGAACATTGATCTACATTTAAAGAGGAAGAAGACACAATATTTAACGAAAATTCAGAATCAGAATGGAGCTAATACACCAATACACACCAATGGCCAAAACCAATCAATTTGAAGATCTTGCTCGATGATCTTAGCTCTTGGGCTCATGATATGAATTGATATTCAATATAAAATTGAAAACGAAGAGTACACAATATTTAACAAAAAAGTATTAGAATGAAACAATACGCCAGTAATGATTTAAGACTAAAACAGACAACTTTGAAAAAGTTCGTCCAATCATCTTAACTCCAGAGAACATTGATCTACATTTAAAGATGAAGAAGACACAATATTTAACGAAAATTCAGAATCAGAATGGAGCTAATACACCAATACACACCAATGGCCAAAACCAATCAATTTGAAGATCTTGCTCGATGATCTTAGCTCTTGGGCTTATGATCTGCATTGAAATTCAATATAAAATTGAAAACGAAGAAGACGCAATATTTAACAAAAAAAAGTATTAGAATAAAACAATATACCACTAATGACTCAAGACTAAAACAGCCAAGTTTGAAGATCTTGGTTTAAACATTCTAGCTCCCTGGATCTTTGATCTTCATAGTTAAACTATAGTTTAACATCAAGAAGACAGAATATTTGTAAAAACATTCCTAATTTCTATTCCAACTGAGCTAATCATCAATGCAGACAACTTTGAAGATTTAGTCTTTGTTCAATATTTTTGGCTTGTGGGAACAAAGCTCCAAAATAAACTGATAAGTGAATGAAATCTAGATGAAATGGTGGACAAAAAGTAGTCTTATATATGTTGGAAGTTTGAAAACCAAAATCACTGCTAGTGTTACGTTTGCACTTGTCTCACAACATATTAATTCATATTTTCACGAAATTACAATCGATACCGAATAAAAAAGAAAAAATATAAATTTTAATGTAGAAAGTTGTTTTTAACTCAACTATTCTTATCAAACATGTTTTGTTAATTTTTTCCATCAAATAATTAAAAAATTCGAGAGAGTTATAGTCCCAATTCGATAAGATAATTCGATAATTCAACTCACCCATTTTTAATAAACATAAAAGAATTATTATTTGTTCATTATAAAGATATTAATACACAACACACAATTTCAAGTGAAATAGTTAATTACTAATAATATTAACGCGTCCAGAAATCGTCCTAAACTCAAACTAACAAACGCAGTAAAAAATCGAAACGTTTCACTATTAATGTTTGACATAAAATATAAACAAAGACCTATCCTATGCAAATTTAATGACAAATTTTAATATTCAATTATTTTAATCTTCACGGGTTATTAAATCCTTTAAAGATTTGCAATTATACGATGTACCTCGTTTGTTTGAATAATAATGTTGCCTAATCACTCTCCAAAATACGATAATTCAACTTTTATTATTATGTACGCCATTGTAATTTCTCATTTTTCCATCAGAATCTCATTCGATCGTAAGTTTATTAGTTGTTCTCAATTTTAAGCGTGTATAATTGGAAGATATAACGTCTTTACTGAAATTCATTAGAGATTTAATGACATAAGTTAATTGGGCAGTGCGGTATAAAAAAAACGTTATTGAAGAAAGTACGGAACATCTATAAATTGAACTGAATAGTCCTGCCACGGAGTTTGTCTAATTTAGACATATTTTTATATGCCTCATATCGATTTGTACGTATTTATTAGTTCCTCTATTCTATTACAATAGAACCTTAATGAACACATAACCGAAAATTTGAACTCGTATCGAAATCGTTTCAAGTTGGAATAAGAACTCAAGGCTTCTTCTGAGTATTCTTTTTCTGATATTTTCACAAAAACCGTGAAGTTTTAGGCAATGAGCATTATCCTATGTGCGTTTCCATAATACAATCTATCTCTCTGTCAAATTTCATGAATATCCATGCAGTAGTTTTGGAGTTATTGTGGAACAAACAATTATAAAAACATTTGAAAGTTTTCATTGACATTTTAACTTTTTCACCTATTATTTTCAGTGGTAAGAAGTTAGATTTGCATGTTGCTACCATACTAACATATTACCTAATTAAAAACTTCTTTAATAAGGCCATAAATGTCATAAAACCCATAGATAATCGTCCAATCGTGAAAGTTATCATCACGTTTAGAAAGCTTAACTTTCGTTATTTCCTGTCAAATATTAAAATCTCAGAAAGTGAAAAAAGATTATGAAACCCAAACACTAAATGACGCTTGCACAGGTCACACTTATTGCTCACAAAAAGATAATATTGTCTTCCATAGTATGTGTCAAATGTCATAAATATTTGTGCAGACGTTCTGGGATACTTAAGTAACAAATGTCCATCAAAACATCTAAACTTTTCCATTCACATTTTATTCATTTCTTACTTTATTTCACTGGAAAGAAGTAAGTTTTGTATGTAGCTATCGTACTTACAACTTTTTGGAGTGGAAACTTGTATAGAAATCATTCAGCAAGTTATAAGATCAATGGACCGTTTGAACGTAGACGTAACCGTCACGTTTGTGTCGTCACGCTCAGTTACTAAATGATGTTTGCGCAGATTTATTGCGTTCAAAAACATAATGCCCCGAATTTAAATGATGTTCAAACACGTATTTGGTATTTTTTCATAGTTACAGTGAATTTATGAAGAAGTTTTCTTTTCTATGGTCCAGTACTACAATTGATAGATTGTCAATCTCCTTTTGAGCTTTAGAGGACGTAGACCCCCTTGTCCGTACGTTTGAACGCTCATAAAACCACCCCCAATCAATGCCGAATCGATAGACGATTAGAAATCGCAACTAAACAGCCCCAAGTTCGTCCAAAATTTTAAATTCGTCTCTCGCTTTGTCGTAGATAGTGTAAAAGGCAATATCGAAGTGAAAATCGAGTTAGCTGCTCCAACGGGCGGTTCGTATCGCGTCAGTTCGTAGCTATTTTCACGGCCCGTGAACAGCGACGAGTCAAGTGACCAGTGCATCCCTAAATATCAAAATTCAGTCGGTGTGAAATTTGCTATCGTACGGTAGGAGCGTGTTATCGGTCGGTGTTCGCAGACACCGCTTATCGGACCTCCACAGAACTTAACACCTACCAAATACTGATCTATTGGAAAATTGCTATACAGGGGTTTTTTCACGCTTTATCGACGATTATCGTCGTTGAGAACTTGAAAGGCGTTATCGAGCAACGTTACCAAATCGCCGCGTTACGAAAGCGGCGATTTTCCACGAGTTTCCCTGAGTGTGAAGTAATGCTACTGAGAAAATACAGACTTTTACTGTTACTTTTATGTTATTCGGACCTTGATTACTGCAATTCTAACTTGGGAAGTATACCGAGTGTTTATTAAATATACCGTGAAAGTTTGTTTTTTTTAGGGAATAAAGTACAAAGCGTATTTTCTGAAAGATGTACCTACCACTGATAACTAGGAAGGTTATGTAGTTTGTGGAAAATGGCACTCTAGTTCATTTTACACAACATGCTCATCATTTCACCAACAAATCGTTAAATTAGTCTTACTATGGCCCACTTGTTTCCCTGATTCAAACTCCGTAGATTATTTCGTATATATCTATCTAAAGATACATTTAGGTACAATATACATTTGGTTTATTTATTTAGGATAAAAGACTCCAAGTGTACTTCTACGGAGTAAAGCGTCTTCATTGCAGACATTTTTCATTTTATATGTATTCCAATCGATGAATTGACATTTACTTGATGAGAATTCATTATCACAGTTGTAATAGAAGACAATAATCTATTTGCACCTATATTCAAATTGTTTTTCTCACAAACATATAGTATCGAAATTTCCAATGAAAATATGGGTGGAAATCTGTCTACTTTAATCTTCTATTATAACTTCGTCTTTTGTGAAAATTTTCTTGAGTTTATGTAAATTGAAGAAAGATTTTCTGTTATTATTTCATATATTAGAAAAATTAATTGACATTATTGAATATTTGACGTTTCAATAAAATTTAATTTGCTATTGTGAAGTAAACTACCCTTGAAAGAGGTCTTGTGGGATATGTTATGTTCAAAAATCCCAAAAAATGGCTCGCAGTGTTTGTGAAGCTCGCTCGTCACTTTTTAAGGGAAGCTTTTTGACAAAGGGATCTTGTCAAAATGTCGAATAGATAGATATATAAAACATTTTGAGGGCAGAGTAAAAATGATATTAAAATAATATAATTTGTACAAAATTTTCGCACTTATTTCCAGCTCATTTGACAGTTGATTTTACCGAAACCCTTCAATAATCAAGATTCAAAGAATAATTCTCTTCGGAATTAAATAACCCAATCACTCAAAGGATTATAGATTTTCGAAAATTTAACTTATATATACAATTTGAAAGTAAAATACGTGCTAATTCCCATACGATCGTATCTAACCCTCTGCCAACTTCTGGCATAAGTTAACATCCGATATACGGAGCTTAAAAAATCAATCTTTGTTAAAATGGCGCGTGATACGAAGGGGTTGGATTCAAATGTGGGACGGATTATAAATTTTGATTGGCCGACATGGTATAACAATGAGGTAGACTAATGCCGCGATTAGGGTTGCTCGTGTTAACACTGAATACACAGAATAAAAGGTTATTGTATAACCTGCGATCAATCAAATGCTGACACCGCGGTTTTTCAGAATCGGTTACAATGTTTTCCGGCATCTGGGCAGTTTTTTCGTTAATAAAGTTTAGAAGGCGTTGGGGGTAAATACGCGTCACGTGACACACGTCTCGTTTGATGTCATGCTTTACATTTGTGCGAGCGTAGAGGAAAATAAGATTGACTTATTAAAAGGCGATACCTCATAGTTGTCGCAGCATAGTAGACCATGTAAGGAACAATGGAAACGTGAAATTTTCGAGTTGTCTTTTCATCTTAATTTATAAATGTTTTTAACACATTTTTGTCCTGAGCTTCTGGGGAAACTTAATTTATTTGTTCCTCAGAGGTGCACTAGAACAAGCCAAACATTTTACTTAAAAACACGAAAAACCAATCTTGTCTCGCAATCGCCGCTTTGTAAATGCATGCGCTATTATTTAGAGATACTAGAGAGTTAATTAATTGGATATTTAGATACTGATATAGTAGAATTATATTATTATATTTGACAATGTTTTATTTTATTATTATTATTTTTTAATGTTGTATATCTATTTTATTATTGATATTTTTAGTCACCAAATTTTGTATTTCATTATGTATTTTCCTGTAATTGGGTAGTTACCTGTTCAAAAACGAATAGATGTTCTTGTTTCTCAATTAAATGAGTTGTTGATTTTTATTCAAGCATATATTTGACGTGAAATTGAGTAGTTTTCCTGGTTAGAATATACATAAATGTAAACATTCTATTCATTTATATATAGTATAAATACATGTGAAAATAAAATAAAAAATAATATATTTAGATGCAAATAGAAAAAATAAATGAAAATATGCATTCGACATCGAAGAAGATTTTTACAATACCCAAAAATCAACAACTAGTGTATTCTTCTTGAGGAATGTGAAGATAAACATACGCCAGTAAGTTATGTATCCTGTATTTTTGGAAAGGTAATGTTAGAGAGCATTAGAAGAGCATTATTCCATAGATAGCGGGTTTTCTTCACCAGAAAATCATAAATTGTGCAACGTTAAATCTTGTTGCTCCTTTATTTGTTTAGATCAAGTGTTTCACTTTCTAATTTTTACTGTGTGATTTTTCGATGCTGTATTTCTCTGTGCTTTTCAGAACATTTTTCTTTAATTGTATATAGTGTTATCGCTGTTCCCATGTGTTCAATGTTCACTTCTGAAATTGTTAATAACTCCAATTTTCGATATTTCGAGAATCAGTTGATACACATTTTTGAAACATTTCAAAACCTCGTTATTATTGAGGTTCAAATACAGATATTCATGAAAAAATAAGAATATTTACATGTGGATTTGAGTGATTGTACGTCAGATGATATTTAAATTTGAAATTTCACTAGAAGTATTTTAACGGTTAGTTTCAAACTGATGTAACCCAGTTCATTTAAGAATAGAGTGAATTTCAAAACTATATAATTTAAAGTTGGAAAGTTTGTATAAACATTTGAGTTAATGGAAGATTATGGTTACTTAATTTATCAAAATATTTCAAAAAATTACATTGTTGAACGAGTGATTTTTAATGGAAAAGTTGAACAAACTTGTAGATGGCCTTAGATCAAGAAAACGATGTGTGGAAAAATGAAAAGTAGATATAACTCAGAAGAGTTCTTTTTGTGATACTTTTAACCATAATTTTAACTTCACCCTTTCGACTACTCAATCTCTGATGATGTCAAGTCAGTTGTTAATTACACTGAGTTGATTATATTCATTTCAGTGTTGTAAGGTGAAATTTGAATCGCCCATCATGACTAAATCCGGACTAAGTCCTTTAAAAACCTCCCAAGCCGTCCCTGGCACCATCCACCCTCCCGCTTGACCCCTAAACGGGAATTGATGGGGGCGCGCTACGTTCGGCAATCGTTTATGATTGATTGATGACCGAACGATGCAGTGTCTTTCATCTTTCAGCGCCTAACCGTTTTTGATTGGTTTTTAATGCGAGATTTTGTGTCATCGACAAAGCATCTACGCAGTCGCATATATTTCGGTCACCCCTTCTTCGTTCGACGATCTATCATTCAAAATTGAAAAGTCGTCGAACTGAAAAAACCAGTTTGTGTACATAGAAATATGCCCCTTTGGGTGAAAATATTATCAGCGTTCAGGTATTAAAATATATATTAAGGGTGTATAATTTTGCCTATAAGTTTAATGATGATTCCCCGTAAATATTTGGGGTTGTTTTGAAGAAACTATATGACAAAGGCTAAATTCATACTGAGTTTATTTTTCAGGTAAATTAAAGGAAAGTATTTGATTACAAGTGAAAATACATATTTTTATGAATTAAATTTCACGATTTTCGTTATAGTAACTAATGTTCTTCAAATCTTCAATATTTATTTTTTAAATCATCAATTACTTTCGTGTAGACATTTTTGACGTATAACTTCAGATATAAACATATAGCTACAATAGTTTTCAATCAAAATTCGATATTTGTAAATATCAACTGTAAAAGTACATTTGTAATGGAATAGGTGAATTCAAATATATCTAATATTTATTATATTATAAGAAGCGACTTGTGTATTAAATTTTAATAGAAGTGTACAAATTTTTTTTCAAAATGATGGTTTTGTTTTTCTACCTAGGCAAAAAACTAGAAACATGTACCTACAAAAGAAAATGAAGTTAAAAATTGTTGAAACAAATATTGATAAAATGAATCAATCAGAAAATTAATAGGTTCTTTATAAAAAATAATAAAACTGGACTCTCAGAGATACAAAAAATTTAAGAGGTTGAGGTTGTTTGGGCTACAGGGGCAGTTCAAAAATAATAAACTCATCAATTTTGAACAAAATCTCATCAATACTTTCAGGTCCTGAATAAAATTGAACAATTATTGGGATTTAAAAATTGTTGAACACCAAACATTCAAATTATATATAATTTTATATGAATATATTTGAACAGGGTGTAAAACGTAATTCCCAACTCTAAACAAAATGCCATAAAACGGTCGATATTTCGATTAAACGTCTCTTATTGATGTATGGCACCGGTAGGAGGCCTCGCTTCTGAACACCCCGAATAAAGATCTTCTATATAAATTGTATCATCTTTTATAATTCAACAAACGACAGCACGTGTTATATAACCCCCGGCACGTGGCCATCTTCTTTATTAAAAGGGTTAAATACTACTTAGGGTTTTTTAGGCGCGTAATACTTCCTCTGGGACGATTTTATAACGACACTTATACCGTCATACCCTCCTCTGATGGCTCCTTTTCTAACGCAACCGGAATAGAGATCACCCCGAACTTGAACTACGTAAGTGTGACTTTGAAATGAGTTTCAAATTGTAGTTAACATTTGTAAACTGATGGAACTGAACTAATGGAACTCCTTTTCCGGTTACTTTTTGTATCTGATGATGATTTAGTTTCTCGAAACGTTTCTACGTATGGATGATGTTATATGAGAAGACATTGCTGCATTTAAACATTTTCTTGTGTTTATGTTATAAATTCAAGATTTTTACTTCAAATGAAGCAGTTATAGAAAATTAGTGTCCTTCATTTCAGAATTGAAAAGACCGATATTCAAAAATTCCGTAAATAGTTGAATAATTGAAAATATTGAATCGTATCATTGAGAAAAAGTCAACAATGTAATAATTCCATTATCAATTTTCAAGGTAGTACTATTTCTGAACAATATAGATATAAGTAACGTCAAAAACTTTTTAGTAACAAAAAACTTAATCAGGTTGACTTTATTCCTTGAAATTGTTTGTTTTTCATACAAATATGGAATATATTGATACAAAAATATTTCTTTGGAGCCAAACATTTTCTAAATCATATTGATAAATCGTTTCAGTTTTGAAATGAATGATAGTGTTTCTACATTCATAAATAAAATTTTTAAAGAATGAAAGAAAAAAATAGTATTATTTGTAATTTTTTTAAAGTAATAATTCGAAAATTCACAGAAATTGAAGATTATAGAAGAACTAATCATGAAATATAAAACTACATACTGACTTGAATTGAAATAAAAATAATAAGAATAACAAATTTATTGCGAATTAAATTTTCAGAAAACCATTTTATTTATTTTCTATCGCACATGAGAATCAAAATTTTTGATTCTTCCAAAAAATCAAATATGAATAAAATTTTAAAGGAAAATATATGTCATGTGTTTCAAATTAAATTCCTTATACAGCTGCAGGTCAATTCATTTGGAGTATTACTATGGTATGTTTCGTTTATCTCAATCATTTTCAGGCACCTTCAATAGAATCGATTCTTCAGATATTTTCTTCAAATTGAAAACTCAAATCAGTATATAAAAAATAGAAATCAGTAACTTATCATTTTTTTTGGGAAAATGTTTATTTATGTGAACTTTTCAATTCATAATTCAATTTTATTGCAGTAAACAAATTGTATCGTTTGAAATATTTTTTGGGAAAAAAGTAAGAGTTTAAAAAAACACATTTAAACTAGTTTTCTAGTTTTGAAATATGAGTTGACCCCCCTCCGAGATTATCGAATTAAACTCAAAAACGATACTTTAGGCATGTTTAAATTTTGATGATATATTTAATTGGGAGTTAGAGGAAACATGTCAATTGGCAGAAGATTTGAACGGTTTTCAAAAAACCCCTGACGTGAATAAAGGTGTCAGGGGGGCACTTTTAAACTCAAAAACTAGCATGAGAGTGTTAATTTAATTATGTGTTTAATAAATTGAATTAATATTTTTTTTAATAATAGTTTAATAATTATTACAAAGTTACTGAAATAAAAGATTTAAAAATGCAACTGGCTAGAGACATTTATTGAATATTAAATTAAATTAAGCTCTTGGCTTGATGTTTCACGTTTATATTCAACAACATGAACTTGTCAAAATGTTTCGAGCGTGAGAGTCTTAAAAATAAGCTGAAATCGTGAAACATTAAGCCAAGAGTTTAATTTAATTTAATATTTAATTATGTTTCATCAAGAGTTTAGCGAGAATTAAATCTCAGTCAGAGAGACATTTCTTCATTTATTTTTTTGCAAATTCAATAACTTTCAAAGTAGCTGCAAGGTTTTTATTATTTTAACGTGGACAAACACCTTGTCCAGCTTTATCTTCAGCTCTTCGAGTACAATAATTTGGAGAGAAAGCAGTATCTGATACATTTCTTTCATTTATCGTTTATTTATTCAATTTTTTTCTATCAGAAAATAGTGGTTTTCAACCATAAGATTTAACATCGATTTCAAGTAATTCATCAATGTTTTTCTAAATATAACCGGCTCCTACGTTACAGCAATATCAAATATTCGTATAGGTAGACACATATCCATATATTTCTGTATATTGTCGTTGCGGAGTGGCAAAAGTTGAAAACTATCTCAAACACGACCGACAATCTTGTCTTACAAGCTCTCATTTCCCCATCCATATTGAAATATTTTCACGATTACATTCTAATACTTTCGTAAGGCTTCGAATTATCATAAACTGAATCTCGAAACGACGATACCGGCATCCGGCCCGTGAGGTTTTTTGCATTTCGAGAGAAAAATCGAAGTCCGACAGACGTGATAAGAATACGAACGAAACGTTCATTTAGATCTGTCGCGCCGCCAGCTTCTTTTCTGCCCCGTTCCGCTTAAGCATCGGAAATTTTTGCGTCACTGTGTATGTAAAATAGGACTTGATTTGCGGCATCCTCTACGTGAATCGAATGATTCGATCGGTTGGTTTTTTTGGGGGAAATGTACGTCTGAATTGATTACGAATCAATCGAGAATTTTTAACTGATATCGGAAAATTCTATTATCGATGCATGGCGATGAACTCTAACAACAATTAGATTCAGTATTAGAACATTCAAATTGAATCGTACTTTTTGGGAATAGCAGATACATTCGTTTCTCAACAGAATTTTCAATTCTTATATCTTGAGAACTAAAAGAAATGACTAAAGATCTGATTTATCACTTCATACGGTTCATATTTTTACTGTAGACTTGAGAAAAAGCAAAAGTTTAACGTCATAACCACTCATAGTGTGACGCTTGTCACTAGTTTCGAAACTGTTGGTTCCCCTCAGCATTTGAAGGCTTATATTGAGTTTTGAAAACTTGGAGATGAATGAAGAAGAAAGAAGTCTACGAAATATGGTGTGAATACTTAAATTGCCTTTAGTAAAAAAATTTCGTCGAAGTTTTCGTTATCTCATCAGTTCTGACACTTCAAATTTGATGATATGATGATACATTAGAAGCTCAAAACACTTGTCGACGACTAATTATGGTTTCAATATAAAAAGCTTTATTTTCGTTTCGTTGTATATCATATCGTTTAAAAAAATAATTGATCAATTAGTCCTAATCAGGTAGTTTTGATGAATTTTAAAAATATCAAAATACTATATAAACTTCTCAAAAAAATAGTAAACTTCTTACAAAAAAATTGATTAACGAAATGATTAAATTATGGTACGTAAGAAAGAAGTCAAAGATTTATGAAGTTTCGAAAGTACTTCTTTGTAGATATTTGTATATTATAGAAAAAAGATGGGCTGTGGAAACAGCTGATCACCCCATTCCACCCCCATAGATATTCAGGGAAATCTGAATGGAAAATCTGCAAGCGAATCCAAACATTCACAGCTACAGAAATACCAAATATTCAAAATGCTGCCTTCGGAATCACTTTGAATAATAGAATAGATGACACAATAAAAATATACTACCCCGATAATGTCCCTCAGATTTCGGGATCTACATGATTCCTCCGAAATTCCCGGTAGGCATATTTATTGAGACGATTTTCTTTTCGAAATAGCTTATTCAAATGATAAAAATATTTCATTCTAGATAAATTTGATCTGAAAATGAATGGAGACTATGGTACGATATACAATGCATTCTAAGGTTATTGTATACTAAATGAGTCGTAATAATTGAAACGAAATGCACTTTTTTATCACAAAAATTACAAACGAATTGAGTGTTTGAAGGATATAAAGACATTTGAAGTTTCTCAGATTTTAAAAGTGATTCAACACAGTAGAGGAACAAATATTCTACTTTATCTTTTTTACAATCATAGATATATTTATATCGAATGTTGTGTTTGAAAAATTACTAAAATTGAACTTCAACTTGAAGTTTGGGTAACGTTCAAACTAGTCTAGTATCAAATTTCATTCTTATTTTGTGATTCAAATATATTCCAATCACTGAATGAATAAGTAACTTTGCAATAGTAATTACTCATATTCTATTTACAACGAATAATTTGAAATAAATAACGAATAGATAAAATATTTTTCCACATTGGTCATCTTTGAAAATATCAATACGCTTATCAAAAACCATATTTCGAAGTTGGAAAATCTGAAGTATTATTTATTTACTTTTTCACAGAAGATTCCGATATGATAAATAAAACAGTGACAATCAATAATTTTATATAGCACTCTCAATTTTCATCTGTACTTCTTGGTGGTACCGCAATTGACTCAAATTAGGGAACATTAAAAAGAATAAGTGTAAAAAAGAATTTCTTCTTTGAAATTTGCATTGATATTTGCGAACTTTTCAAAGGTTATTTATTAAAAGTTTTTGAATTTTCAACTTAATTTTTAATTATTGAATTATTAAGGTTTATAAATTCAATTAATTACGAAAGTAATTTTTCGAGACATCTTTTGTCCCATAAAAAAGGATTTTACTCATTCTACATTTGCACATGAAGTTAAGGACAATAATTTTTTTCCGTTTCACAATGAAGTAAGATTTCTTTCTTTTTATTTCTTTAATTATACCTTTGCACATAAAATTGAGAACACTCAACTTTCTCTGCTCGACAGTGAAGGTAATTCTCTTTAAAATATCGATATTTTCGAGAGATATAACGAAAGAGATCAATACAAGGATATGATCCATATCGAATAAAATATCGATATATTTTTCACGTGTACATCCCTACCTTACAGTGACAAGTTCATTCGAAGTTGGCGTCATCGCAAATTGGCCATTTATCTCGGCAATTCCACAAAACGCAATCCTTCCTTATTATATTAACCGAAAAGAATAGAGCTACTTGGAAAATTATCGACCCTGCATTAGTAAAACAACTGTGTAGGATGGAAAAATAAAATTACACATTTGTCCCAGTCGACGTATTCATCGTTCCCGCTGTTAGCGCCTCTGTGGGACCTTTTCTGATTAAAGAAGCCGCAAGTTCTGAATGTATAATTTGTGCTTTGTATAAAGGCTTATAAGTGGCTTACTGGAGTCCGAAGAATTGATTGAATCGTTTCCCACAGTTTGGCGTTAACTTTAACTGACGGTAAGTTTTGTGTTCGTCATGTTTGTATGGCTACCACTTACCTTCGTTCGATTGTGGAGTTGATGGTGTTTTATCCAGTCGAGTTAGAGGCCTCTGGTCAACTGGAACAAAAAATTCAAATTAATGATTGGTAAGGCCCTTACTTGGGGAACATTGATATCCATAATGAGACAAAAATTCGAATTTTCTCATATATTTAACAATACGCATGACCCGCGTTTCGAAGTATAACTACTTCTTCAGATGTTGAACTATCAGTGCTAATTTAGCATCAGAAGTTGTACTCCGAAAAGCACGTCATGTGTGTTACTGTATATATGAGAAAATTTCAGATTTAATGCTACTTGAGCTTTTAAGTGATTCGACTGAAGAAGTAATCATAATGCTGAAACGTCAGAATTGTTTGACTCCGAAGAAAAAATGTGTAAATATAGAATACTGCTGACGATTTTATTGCTGATGTGATTTTTCAATTGACAAAACTTTTCTCTGCAAAAAAATGTTAAGCCAACTTGTGTTTATCAAAACAAAGTACTTCAACAGTTGTCAATATAAATCAACAGATAATGCTTTCAATTAATACTGATATTCCACATTTTTTATCATATGTAGAACATTTCTAGAAAAGATTCAGCTTCTTCAAACGTTTTATCGAAATGAAAATTATCGAAATATTTGCCATTGGGTGTAAATAATCCATACATTCTCGAGGAAGTTGAAATGAGTACGGTGATGTGTGAAATGAAGGAAAGACTCTACCAAGATATCTCACTCTATCAGAACGAGAAAGAACCTGACCACCGACACTAATATCACACTCAATTCGATCTTTTTTCCTTGTGAAAGAGATAACATTACAATTTGACACATTCAAACTCAAATAATTATCGTTACACCAACTATTAACATGATCCAGCGCGAGCTGAAATTGAACACAGTTTTTCGGTGATATTGTTTCAAATTGTCCCCGAACATTAAATGTGCATCAAAAATTATGCATCAGATCATTCACAAACAGAATAAATAACAATGGCCCAAGATGGGACCCCTGAGGTATTCCGGAGGTAGGTATCGTAAACTCTCCAGCTGTACGAATTGACGTCGGTCAACCAAGTAGGAATGAAAACATTGTTTATTTATTTAACACCGTTTTGCAGGACCAGGTCCTAATTACAAAACAGGAAAGACAACAGATACTAAAAACAAAATTTGTAGAACAAGAGTTCAAAAGTTTCAATTTTGTACTTTCAAATTTTAAAGTTCAATTTTGAAAGAAAGAGTTTGTGATATGAATCACAACTGATAAAATGAAATATAATTATAGGAATGAAAAAACTTAAATGCTGACCAAACTTATACATACCTACATTATAAAGAAAAACACACCCATACATATACATTCACATATTAACACATATACAAACATACAAGTATATGAGTGAATATGAATCCAGTACGTGAATACACATAAACGATTGTTCTAGCAGAGATTATACATATCAAGGAAACTTGCCTCAATATCAGTAAAAGAACAGTTGAAAATATCCACCTTAGTTCCCAAAATATTTCATTGTTCACACATCGTGTGCAATGGTGAAAATTTGAGAACATTCATTCCAGCTGTTGGAAGAAACTCTTGGAACAAGAGTGTTAAGCTTTTGGAAAATTCCTGACATTTCACTTTATTGTTAATTATTTTATGCAAGAAGATTATTGTATGGCATTTCATGTTGTATGACTATATGTGGATATTTTCCATCCATTCTGAAGCTCAAAAGTTTCGGAACTTTCGTTGAATAGACTCCAGTTGGTCAATATGTAACTGATAACCAGA
Source organism: Henosepilachna vigintioctopunctata (assembly GCA_030704895.1). NCBI lineage: Eukaryota > Metazoa > Arthropoda > Insecta > Coleoptera > Coccinellidae > Henosepilachna > Henosepilachna vigintioctopunctata. Next base: position 1,946,558 of record JARQZJ010000034.1, read on the forward strand.
ATTCCAGACTGTTGATCCGTATTCACGTTTAGATCTTACGAAAGCACAATACAATGTTTTCAGCGTTGATATATTGCTAAATTTATCAACCCTTATCAATGCGAATAATGAAACCATATATGTACTTTACAGGCAGCGGTTACTGTAGCTGGTTCGTCTTTACTAATGATTATGAATGGTAGGTGATAATGGACGAAATATAATATCTCTAGTTTACTTCATTCTCATTATTACATTAAATCATGCATACTTAACCCGTTCCATTGTTTACCATACGACCATCCTGAATACCTCATTTTGACCAGATGTGATGAAACCGTAAAGAAGAGAGACATTCTGGTACAAGACGTCCTGAGTGACGTAGATTTGATAGTAGATGCCATTAATACAAAGTGTACCTCTTTTACTCCAAAATAAAGTGCCTTACAGACTTATTACGGCGAGTGACTCCGAAAGACAATTCCACGTCGTCCTAGTTGCCCTTGCAATTCTCTATCTCTTTCCTGGACTACCCCGGGGTAAGTGGAGTGTCGTATGTACATGAATTATATTGATTGATTACTATACTTTGTTTTATTCATTGGATTACTTTGCATTTGAACATATTTATTCTCAGAACGTTGTTAGACGAATTAGCTTCTCCTTAGAATTAAAATACAGTCCACTTTTCTACATATTCTACTTATACGATTACAATACAGTAGCATTGATAGGTGGCACAGGAGTTAGTTGAGAATCGAAGGTTACGCCAAGGTCAATAAATGTATTATTCTTCCCATATTTTTACGAATTTCATAGTTGAAATTTATCGAATTATATTTTGTTGAGATCACATCAATTCACAATATTACGCAAGTTTCTGGCAATGAGTTCTCAGTCACCATTGCTGGAAACATAATGAAAATAGTTGAGGCTATCGGAGAGTTGTAAAGTTGTTAGTTACTATGAGTTATAGTAGTAGTAACTACTACAACTCATAGTAACAGGAGGTATAGTTGCTACTGACTACTATAAAGGTGATCACAAAGACAAAGTAATAGTTAATAGGAGCTTCTTTTGAAGTCATAGGATTCCTACGAGCCTTAAAAGGAAGTCTTCTCACTTTCAAGTTGGCTAGATATTCCTATAGTTCGACATTCTACTGGCAAATACTTTCATAAAATTCCGCAAATAGGGAACAATATTCGTGTACCAAACAGTGGAAGAAGAACTACATTGAAATCGTCTAAATCAACTTCCCCAGTCCAGTGCTTGCCGCTCTTCCTTTTTCCGTATTCCTCCGATTGCCCAAAAAACCGGGAACCCTAGGAGTGATTTTATGCCCCGGTGATATTTGCATGTGAAGCAGTCGCACATCTATATTTGATGACCTACGTCATGCGGGACGAATATGAATCTAAAATATCGCACGCCTCCTGAATATTTCAGACCTCATTACGTCCTAAGAGACGGATCGTTCGAAAAAATAAACCGCAAAATATTCAGAAATTCAAAATTCAATTATATTCGTGACATTTAAAAAGCGGACAGGCATGCCAGGAATCCTGAATAATTCAAACGGTGGCTAATTAAATCGTACACCCTGTCTAATAAGTGGTCGTTTCCCCATAGATAAGACGTCCGAATCGAAAGCAGGTAATTGAATTATTTTCCGGGGACGGTGATAAAGGACAGCAGCTGAATCTGGGTTTTTAGGGACCGGCCATTGATTATATTGTGTGTGTGGCACGTGGATAACAACACGATTTAATTTAATTTGACGATAGGATGGAGAAAGAATGCGTTCACCTAATCAGTTTTTCCGATTATCTATTGCTTTGGAATTTTTCTTTTCGCGGTATCTTTGTATCGATAGTTAAAATCTCAAAGTTTCGATGTCTTACTTTATGATAAACTTTAATTCACTTTTAAATAATTTTTACTAAATCATTGTTATTTCCCATTATTGTTAAATCCTAATCTAATTGCTAATCCATCCTAATGCTAGGACTTGAGGGTTTCAGATAGATCAGGTATTTTTCCAAAGATTCTACCTAATTTCTCTTATGAAATAAGTACGACTTCATACATAGGATCTAAGATAAATAAGCAGAAAACCTTCAAGTGATAATTCCTTATGATACTTCAAGTAAAAGAAGATTATTCTGAAGAAGTAACTAAAAAAATCTTCTTCTATGGCCTCGCCTTGTCCCGTTACACGAGGTCGGCTTTCTTGATCATGAGGCGCATTCCTTCCGCTGGCTAGCATCGTCATCAGATGGCACCTACCTCTTCATGTCCCTCTGGACATTCGTCAACGAAGAAGTTGGTGGTCTACCTCTCCCTAGAAGAATATTCTGTTCTATTTTGTTATCAAAAAATCATGAAAGGTTCTCAATCTAAAATGAATATCTCCAACTTGAGGATACAAGATTTCCATCATCTTTCCATTAACTGTGGAACAGTTTCAAATACACCAAGATGTTCTCTAATCCAGTAACATCCACCTAGTATCACATCTCCCAAAGTGTCTAGACTCTTTACTGACATCAGGATACCTAGACGAAGTTATCCAATGAGTGTATGTCTGGAGATCCAGTTGGCCATGCATTTGACCTATCTAAACCAACCCAGCGATGTTGTTGAAGTTGCTGTTGAGAATGACAAGCAAGCCAACTGAAACTAGTGCTGTAGCATTCTGCATAAACCACACTCTTCTTATTACGTAAAATACAGGCACCAGAAATTCAGATAGACCTGATGTCAAGAAATTTAAATACATTTCGTCAGTAAGTCTTTCTGGTAGACATACAAGTCCAATTAGAGTGCTACTCTCAATTCCAACCAATATTTTCAACGAATACATTGTAATTAACTCACATTCAGCAAAACATGTGCAGTAATAGCTGCACAATATCAGTTTCCACGAGCATCGAACATAATATACCGCTTTCGGCTGACTGATGCTGGTGGGTTCGGTTCCCACCATGTTCTTGAGCAGTTCGAAATCGATGTTGAATTGCAAGTAAAATTATTCCATAAGCACGGAGTGCTTTTGAAACAATATCAACCACTCGTTATAATGCTTTGAAATGAAACACAATTTACGATAACTTAATTCGTCCTGTATCACGAGTCAAAGAGTTTTTCAAAATCATTATTGAACAAAATATTTTCAGAATATGCCAAGAAATAAAACCTTGAAGGTTGTTCAAAACAACCTGTATATATATATATATATATATATATATATACACCTTAATTTTGATGATTTTTTTAATACAGTAAATTTAAGAGGGAAATTAAAATGCTGCTCAACGAGAAGTGTTTTTACAATAAGGATGAATATTTTGATTTCAATATGAATTAGCATATAACTTGTTATTTCATGTTCCTTTGCTTCTTTTTTTCTTTTATATGGTAAGTTTATTTTATGTTTCATATGTTTACTATTTACTATTGTCATTGCTATGACTTGGGTTACTTGTTTTTGTGTATTTTAGAAACGTGTCCTATACAAATGTTTTTTGTCTGAAAGGATGAATAAAGGTTATTATTATTAAGTGCAGATTGACACGTGAAGATAGATTCGAAGACGAAGTGTTACCCTTTTACCAATATTCTACAATAAATAGCATCTTATAAAAAACATGAGAAATATGATAAATATTAGGTCTAAGGTACATAAAACAGATAATTTTATTTTCTTCAGAATTTCATCCCTCTCTGGGAAATGAATGGGGAAGCTTGGACATGTCAGGAAAAAAATTGACTGTAAAGTTGCCTAGGGCTCTCATATGTCACCCCCTACCCCGTACAAGTTTCTGGTAAAGTAGAACTGTTAGGCATCGTTGAGTCGTGGAGTAGGATATATGCAAAGGTCCGAGGGATAAGGGTGAGAAATAATAGCATAGGGTCAGTGTTCCCGCGGGAGTCGTAACTAGTAAACTACCCGCGTCCCCTCAGATGGACATCCAGGCCGCAAAAGAGTCCGTGATGTCCCCGGCATCTTATTTATAAATAAGGCATTACGGCTATGTACATAAAGGTATCGATAATGTGTCATTTGAATTGATGAAGAGCTCTATTTTCATAGAACGGCACCGCTGTCATGTTTTATATTTTCCTAGTATTTTGAAATAAAAATATAGGAACATTTATTGACTAGTAAGGCGTGAATCTAATTACAGTACAAGCTTTCACTGTAAATAAGCAAATTAAATAAGCTTAATGTGTTAAATATGTTATCTGTTAGCCAAAGAGTTGTGTTTAATGTACAAGTGTTTATTTTTAAACTGAAAAGAAATAGGTATGTTACCAACCTTCATTAGTGATAGAGTTCGATTATTTACAGATGTACATAATTATAATACGAGATTCAAAAAAGACTTTATCCTTGGAAAATGTAACACTACACAAAAGCTAAAATCTATTTTGTATAAAGGTTTAATTGAATTTAATGGACTTACTGCAGATATAAAAATTTGTGAAAGTTTAAAAGTATTTAAAAGACTTTTGAGAACGTCCATATCAACCAAATGCAATACAGTTTGAAGTCACTCTAATTCAATTGGGCTTTCTTTCTGCTAGGACTCGAATTGATATTTATCATGTAATATTAGTTAGGTGCTAAGTATAACGTTTTTGTTTTTCTACTATATTATGTTATTTACATATAATGGTACTTTACTTAGTTCACAGTATTTTACTTTTCATTATTTTAATTTGTAAGTAACTTGTTATTACTACATTTTGTAATATGATGTAGAAATTCTGCTAAATAAATACATTATTATTATTAATTCTTATACCCAACAGATGTATCGCAATATTATCCAACTATTTCAAAAGAAAGTACTCAGAAATATTACAGGCGAACTTTGACATGTTTGTAATAGTGACTCACATAGAGACTTGAAGATAGAAACTGTTGAGCAAACTGTTACAAGACATTATGCCAAAAAACATCAAGAAAAGCTTCATCAAAATGTTAACATCGAGCTTGATTTGTTAGACAACAGAAACAGTAAGAAAAGACTTTCTTAAGTTTCATTAAAACTATTAGTTATAGTTTTAACTATCACTAATAGTTTCACAAAACTATTTGAGTTAGTTTTGTGAAAGTGACTGCGAAAAACAGTGCTCATTTTACATGTGAAGTTTTAGTGTAACTCTAATATAGGAATAAAATTTTAGAAACTCTGATCAATATACCCTAGTTTGAGTAAGTAATGGGTGTTTTTTAGAGGTATAGAACTTTAAGTTGGCATTACTGTTGAAGATGGCGACTGATTTAACAGCTGAGAAGTGATTTATTCTCAGTTTGGTTTGGCAATTCATCATGAATATTCTCATGCCTGAACAACGCTTGCAAATAGTGCAATTTTATTTCGAAAATAATGGTTCTGTGCGGAATACGTATCGCGCACTACGTCCATTTTATCGAAGTGCACTTCTGGTTGAATGGCTACGTCAACAAACAAAACGGCCGCATTTGGAGTGAAGATAATCCTCAAGTGTACGTCAAAACACCGTTTCATCCAGAAAAACTGACTGTTTGGTGCGCTTTGTGGGCTGGTGGAATCTTTGGTCCGTACTTCTTCAAAAACGATGATGCCCAGAACGTTACAGTCAATGGTGATCGGTATAGAGCCATGATTACTAACGTTTTCATTACTGAATTGAACAACCATGATGTCCAGGAGCTTTGGTTTCAATAAGACGGCGCAACATGTCACACAGCTCATGCCACAATCGATTTATTGACGGACACGTTTGAAGACCGCCTAATTTCACGTTTTGGATCTGTGAATTGGCCTCCAAGATCTTGTGATTTAACACCGCTAGACTACTTTCTGTGGGGCTATGTAAAGTCATTGGTCTATGCGGATAAGCCACCACCGCTCGACCATTTGGAAGACAATATTCGCCGTGTTATTGCCGATATACGGCCACAAATGTTGGAAAAAGTCATCGAAAATTGGACGTTCTGGTTGGACTACATCCGAACCAGCCGTGGCGGTCATATGCCAGATATCATATTTAAAATGTAATGCCACAAGATTATCTTTCGAATAAAAAAAATTCTTGTCCATTGAATGGTCCATCGTTGTTTTATTGTAATTTAAAGTTGTATACCTCTAAAAAACATCCTTTAGTAGACAATCAGATTAGAATTAAATTGACTGTTGGTAGAATCGGATCAAATTGTAATGATAAAAATGCTTAGATTAATGATAAAAATGCTATCCCCTTAGATTTAGTATTTAATGAAAAAATTATATATAAACGAGGTCTGTTGAAAAAGAGTGAATCTTGAATTTTTTCGAAAAGTATTTGTTAGTTTATCAATATCCATTTTGTCCCCTTCAAAGTTATTAAATCATTATATCCCCCTCAGATATAATGCACTTATGCCAGAGCTTCTTTCAATAATCGTAGGACTTCTGAAATGTGCTTTTCGGCATGGCTATCAGCTCGTTCTTCGATTCTGACTTTATCTCATCAATTGTGGCAAAACACTTTCCTTTCATTGCTCTCTTCAGTTTTGGGAATATGAAAAAGTCGCAGGGGGTCAAATCTGGTGAATGCGGTGGTTCAGGCATAATTACGGTGTACTTTTTGGTCAAAAAATAACGAACAAGCATTGATGTGTGAGTTGGGGCATTAATCTGATGCAGAACCCATGATTTTTTTCCACAATTCCAATCGTTCGAGACGTATTGCTTCACCCAAACATTGCATTACTTTATTGTAGTGTTCCTTATTAACTGTACGACTTGTTGGCAAGTACTAATAGTGCACCACGCCTTTGAAATCCAAGAATTCAAAATTCACCTTTTCTTTTGAACAGACCTCTTATATATCGACTAACTTTGCATGAAATTTTTCTCTATAAGACATACCTTCAATACTATTGTGATGTTTTTCTGTGTACTTATACTAAAAACCAAATTCACTAATCGATTGGGCCGTTACTTGATGAAAAATTAAAAACATAATTTGAATAAAATAATTTGAAAACTTCGAATGTATATTTTCATTGTTTTCTTCCGATTTGATTTACCAAAACCAGGAATTCCATACAAGATAAGCCCCAACAAACATTATCATTAGCGTAACGACACATTTAATCAATTTAGAGGAAGAAAATCGCAACATTGTGAAAAATATAAATCATGCAACCTGCAAAAAATTAATTGCTTCTTTGGATTTGTCATTTCTGCTTTGGAGAAATCGAAAATAATTGGTTATTTACTCGCGATACGGCCCGATAGGAATACAGAAAGGGGACGAGAAAATAATTTCGTCGATTAATTGCGGAAATTAGAAATGTTATGAGTTTTCCCGTAGTGCAACTGAGGGACGTATAAAAAATTCAATGAGGCAGAACTAACCTCCAAATTGACCGATACTAATTTATTGGCATTTCTCATTAATTGTTAGCAGTAATTGAAACATATTAGTCGAAATAATAAACGCTAAACTGTATTAAGAGGGTAGGTGGAGAGAAAAGATCTCTGCGATCACACCAGATAAAAAAAATTTGATTTTGTATACAGAATAGCACATAAAACATTTATTATCTCAATTAATTTATTAGAAGAGCTGAAACTATATCGAAAAATGCCATTTCTCTTGAAGGTAGCTACAACAGGCAATGGTGTAAAACGGACTTAACCACCCTAGACAACTATTTCCAGGAATATTTGAAGGAGGTGATATACGTCAATAAAACCAAGGGTTTCAATGAAATCAATGAATAAACACTCTAAATTTCGTAAAATATATAAATAACAAGAAATCTTATCTTTAATATCTGAAAGTCAGTAAGTAATCAATTCCGTATCCATTATTTTTTCGAATTAAATTCAATAGATGCGTTAGTCTGACTGAAAATGCTTCTGATCAGTATAAAACAGTTAATAATAATGAAACAGTTTCCTATAGTTGAGAAATTCATGATTGATGAACACTTAATATTTTTCAAATGAGAAAATAATTGTAGTTTTTCAATGGCACCGACAGATCACAAGAGGAATAATTTGCTCATCACTAATTTCACGTATTAAACACATCTAGGAACACCGTTTTTAGGGCATTTGCGTTACGTATTTAAATCAAGGAATTTCAATTTATACAAATTCATCATTCATAATTTTTAAACCGAATATTATCAACTGATATTTATTTTTTATTAAGATAGCCAGCAATTCTTTCGAATTTCAATTTCACTTAACATAAATAAAATCAATTTTTCTCTCTATTGAATTTATCTCAAATATAAACTGTTTTTGATTACTATAATGTATTGTGTAATCTATAATGTGAATTTTCATGTTTAATCATTACTTTGGAGTTATTAAAATATATATCTCAGTGTAAAGTACAACTTATGATTCATTGAAGATTTTATCAATATTTTTTACGAATGAAGAAAATTGATTCGAAAAATATTATGAAGTATTAAAGACAAATTCAAATTTTTCTCGAATGAAAATAAATGGAATTTAACGAAAGAAAAAATTAATATGACTCACTGGATATGAATTAAAATTATCTAAAATACGAATAAAAGTAGGATTAATATTCAAAGAATATTAATCTATTATATTCAAGAATACTAAATATTCAAGAAGTTGAAATGTTTTCCTAAAATGTCAAACAAATGAATAAAAAATCAAATTGAACATGATCTCCAAAAATATAACAATGATGAAATGATTCAGGAAAGAATATTTTCATAACGAAGTCAACAAATAAACGCACAAACACAAATGAAATGAAATAACACGGTGCACAAAAAATTCTGACGATTCAAGTTCCAAAATCAGACAACGTGGACATTCTTCAAATCGTTAGCAACTTATCAAAGTCAATACGATTTCGATACGATCGAAATTATACAAATCAAATTTGAATACTCACCCATATTATAATAAGGGTAACCGTTTGAAAAACCACCACCAAGCATGTCAACGTAATTTCTATACGGCATATTAGAGTTGTTGAAAGACATAAGACATACCATATTAATGAAATGAAATTATTAGAACTGAATATTTAAAATGAAATATTTACTAAGTGTAGTAAATAGATTAAGAGTCGATAGGTTTATTTTTAAGATTACATTTCGATAAGATAAAATATGAAAATCATTCTATATTAGAAATATCAGCGCGTACTTTATAGCCAGGTAAATAAGAGCACTCAATATTAGCATTTGGGCTACAAGAATTGGATAGAACAGGTTCATATTTGAAAGGAAATATCACTGTTTTATTTACTTTTTCATCAATTTGGTTCTTTTACGTGAGAGATATGTTGGATCGCGGGTTTTACTGCGAAAAGAGATGCTTTCTTTTGCGTTATGTGATCTAGACTGACGCTATGGACATCGGTCAGCTCTCAATATGAGCGATAATGCATTCACCCCTCAAAGTAATGCTCGAGTTTCCAGTACACCCACATATGCCTATCCGTGGAGCATTCAGCCACCCCCTGAACCGCTTACTAATGTCCAGTACGTCCGAGTCTACAGGATACGGGTTGGTAAACAATTTTTGCATTAGTGCTCTTCCAGAAATTCAATATGTTGATGGATGTTTGGCGAAATAACGGCCTATATAATTTATTTCGACCTTCTTTATCGAATTTCCGGAAAATATACACACGGTGTAATATACGCGACCTTCGAAGTCATTAAATTGGTCGATATATTTCGTTCAAGCTAGTTTTTGGATCTTCAAATCGACACACCAACCCTCAACTGTTCTTAGTACACTTTTTGATTTGATACTAGACGTGTATTCGAAATTGGTCCACCTTGCATATTATCAAAACTATGATAATTTTTTATTGAGTATATAAGGTTTAGTTCACCAATATAATCATATTATTGGCTATATTGAATCAATTTTCTTGTAGTATTATATTTATTCTTTATAAAATTTCCATTGCACTTTCGTATTATTTACATTTAGTGTATATATTGTGTGTTTATTCAATGATATATATTTTCTAAAAAATTATTGAATTCACAAATTAATTTAGAAGTAAATTCACTGGTCAGTTTGAATTTTCTGAAAATGTTAAACATTTTCCTACTTAGAAACTTTAAAATATCATAACATTTTAAACTTATTTCATTAATAATAAGCCTAACTTAATTTCACTTAATATTTATTTTACTGAATTTTAATAAGTAGAAATTAACGCTTCGAAAACTTATAGTTTGAATGATTATGTTAGTACCTATAAATTATCAATGATTAGAATTATTTATAATATAACATTCATTTTCAATAAACTTTAGGTTTTTTCTTGTAGTATTCCAGAATTAGATATTGATTGATCTATTATATCAAATTGATAAGAATATTTCTCATTGGGATTAACCTGAAGAAGAGCCACACAAATATGCTTGAAAATTCACAAAGATTTACAATGATTGAGTTTGAAAAACTGAAAAAGGAATGAAGGCATTATTTGGAATCTAAACCAGTCTGAAGCTTATGTATATAACGTATTTACATTGAATATCATTAAGTCAATAATTATAAAAATTTATATCGATAGCTGAGTGAGTACACATATATTCAAATATGATATTGAATTACAAAATAGGTAGATAACAGGTGACATCAATAAACAAGTACATAAATTCTAAAAGATTGGACAAATATGAAATATTAAATATACGGTAATTCCTTTAGTTTTCATTTAAAACAAAAAGAAAAACTGCCCTCGTATGATGAATATATTACTTGAAATTCTAATAGCTAGTATTTTTTTATATATTATAGTCAACTAATACCAGGGCAGTATTTTTTCTATTTCAACTACATTAGTGAATAAGTTTCATACAGAAAAGAGACAAAACGTCTTTATTTTTATTGAAAATTATATGTTCACTCAATTTTTATCAATAATGTCATTGATTTTTACTCTTTTTAATGTTTTTGCCTCTGTACTCCTCTCTGGATTAAGGAGAGGATTGAACGACATCGAAATAACGTTAAAGCGTTATGTTATTGAACAAATGGTTAAGAAATCGAACTACGACTTATAACACAGAGAAAGAATTAAAGAGGCACTCATTTTGGTAGAATAAAGTACACCGTAAAGCCCTCCAAAAGCATTATATCAGTATTAATTACTGCCAATTTATCAAAAGGACGTTTAGAGCTTTCAGAAAACAGAAAAAATATGAAACTTTGGAAACATTAATTAAGTTAATTAGCAAAGTTTGGGGCATTAAGCCTGTTCTGTTTGGAAATTTACGGATCCAATATAACGTCCTATATAAGAATTTCCTTTTTCATTACTCACTCTTTCATATTGAACTTTGCAACGGAATTCGGAAAGTTTGAAGGCGTTGCCGCGTCTACGGCAATCTTCGCGTTGTTGCCACGTTATCTTCTAAAAATTAATGTGCGATTTTAATATTGAGAGTGGCAATAAACTTCATTTGAATGGGAATATTAATTCACTTATCTTTAGTGATTGTGAAATTTAGACGTCTGATGATTTTTTTGATTATTCATTATCTGTTTTTTGGGATCATTAAATCAGAGATACTAATTTAGTTATATTTGTTCATTGACGCTCCAAAATGAGATAAATTATATTTCGTGAGTTCGTAGAATTGAGATAAACATAATGATTTCATCGTTTTATTGGATGAAATTTTCATCTCGTGATTCCGATACATAAATATTATATTTTCCAGAAGTTTTTTTTGCAATAATAGATATAGATACTTTGGTTTATCTCGAATAAAATTAATTTATTTTAGGTATTTTAGGTAAGGTTATTCGTGATAAAAAATTCGAATTTATGCAAGTATAAATTATATTTTGAAAAAACTATTTGAATATAATAATAGAGACTGTTATCCCTTTATAAACGCAATGATTGTGTTTATATTCGGTTTCAGATTAAAGCAATATTGAAATAAGTCTTGAAACATACGAGGGTGGCGTGAAAAGTTTCCGGTTTGACCAAGAGATGGCGCTACTAGGCGCTACTGTTTTTTAGGAAACGACAAGAATTATATACATTGATTATCTTGAAAAGGGTAAGACTATCACTGGTCAATACTAAGCAGACTTATTGCAACGTTTGAAGGACGAGGTGCAAATTAAACGACCTCATTTGGCGAAGAAAACGATTTTGTTTCATCACGATAACGCACCAGCGCATTCGTCGATTGTTGCCATGTCCAAAATCCACGAATTGAAGTTTGAATTGATGCCGCATCCTCCCTACTCTCCAGGCTTAGGCCACAGCGACTATTACTATTTCCTAACCTGAAAAAATGGCTTGACGGTAAAAGATTTGAGAGCAACGAAAAAGTTATGGAAACAATAAATCAGTTTTTTGAGGAGCTTGACGAATCTACGTTTAAAACTGTTATAACTAAATTAGAACACCGTTATGAGAAATGTATCAGAGTTGATAGAGATTATGTTGAAAAATAAAGCAAAAAAATTTTAAAACATCATATTTCTTGGCCAGGCCGGAAACTTTCCACCACACCCTCGTATGTCGTGAGATTTTTCGAATTCGTTTCAGAAAGTTGATTTGAGATTTTAGACCATATGAAGTAGACGTGATCATTGAAACTCTTTGTCCATATATTTAACAACTTGCACGCTTTAAAAATTCTGGTTCTCAGTTTTCATATTTTATCAGTTTTTATGTATGAATTATGACTTTTGCACATTGTTATAGCATAGCGATTCATTTTTTGCTGGTCTCTATTAATCAAGTAGGACCTAAAGGTAGCTACGTAGCAAAACATTACCTATGTCGTTTGAATTACAGAATTGAGTTTAACCTAAATTTCTCTTGACTAGGTTGAAATTATGAGGTAAACACAAAAAATTAAACACCCATAAAAGCTAATAACGTAATAAAACTGACATAGATCAAAATCGATCGTCTCCACTTGGAAAAACCTTTTTCCTCAAATGGAAACGACTAAATTTGACTGTATATATATAGCCGAAGAGTATACATTGTCGGCATTTAAATTCCCCTTAGAAAATTCAAATGCTTAGACTTCGATTCACTTTAAATGCTAAGAGCAACCTCTTTGCTGCCGACAAAAAACTTCAACGAGAGAGAGATCCACTTCTATTCTTCGCCGTGATGCATTGTTTGTAAAATCGTTTCTTATGCCTTTCGGGTCAACTCAAAGAATTCAGCCTATTTGATCTTCGAAAAATCTCCATGCACTTCGATATTTGATGCCAAGATTCTTTCTCGAGTTGACCGGCCGAATATATCCATTAAGTATTTTTCGGGGGTCCCGCAGGTTGAATACGAAATACTGGAGTATCTTTGATTGTTGTCAACGATTCGATTTATGTATTGCCTACTCGATCTTTTTCAGACTTTGTTTCGGATACCGCTAGATGGCAGCGCTATAAGGTTAACAAATATTCATATGCTTCAAGTCTCGAAATCGAAAAAACATTAAAATTTTAGATGACAATAATAGTATGGCTTTATTAAATTTACATTTTTATTTAAATTTTTACAGGCAAAATTTCAGCTCAAAATACTCCAAACTTACTTGACTCTAAGAAAAATAGTGAACAATCAAATAAAGTAATATGGAATGAAATAACAAAACACGCAATTACAGTATATACTAGTACACTCAACGTATGAACATTATGATATTACATCAACACTGTTTTATTTTCTATAGCAAAATATATAAAGAATTAAAGAAAGAAAGCAGAAACGAAAAATTCATATACTCCTCAAAAAAAATGATCAGAGTGAGTAGTTCCTATATTTTGTATCTTCGGCATTTTTTATGTTTGTTTAGAAATTTGGAGCAATGAAAATATTTTATTCAGTTCCAATAAAACTATATTATTCTATGACACTGTACGTTAACGATCGCCTACCTATTTTTAAATCGCCTACGTATTTTTAAACGAAACTGGGGATAGTTTGAGAAATTCTGGAATAAAACATGTTTTATATTCACACTGTGCATTTTTCTCTGAATATAAGCCTTTCCAGAGTATAAGCCAGTCGTCTTTTTCCTAAGATCAAATTGTTTGAAAATTCACAGTTTTTATTGAAATACATTCCAGGTTTCTACGTATAATTGAAAAAATATGTATATTACAAAAATAATAAAAATGCCTTTTATGTGTTAATTTTAATTTTTTTGTGCATTATACAAATATGTTTTTTTTCAGTCTTACGGATAATTAATCACTAAGTTCACGAAGTCTACTTTTATTAGAGTGCAATCATTAGTTTCATCCTGGTTTAATTGTGTATCTTATCTACTATTTTTGTATTATTATCTAATGTATGTTCATTGTATTTGTGGAGGAGTGGAAGAATGATTCGTCAAACTCCTACCATTTGTAAAAAATTTCTTTTCTCTACAATAAAGATATTCTATTCTATTCTATTCTACAAATTATCGATTTTCAAATAATCCAAATTAACAATCTTCCCGTAGCAACTCTGGACAATATATCAGCAGCCCGAATCGTAAGTCGAGAGAATTGAATGATTCTGGTGGAACTTTCTCAATGTTTAATTATATAATATCCTATAATATAATTAATAATATCTGAAAAAATATATTAAATCATATCTTGAAATCTTTTATATTCACGTTTCTTCTATTTTTCTTTAAATGAAACTTTTCCTATAGATATTACCTACTCAATCGTTTTTCGAAAAGAAACTCAAAACGCTTTTCATAATTGCAACTTTGAAAAATTATTAATTATAGATTCTTCAAGTATCAAGAAAAACCTGAAAATATTTATCCGAATCATGCGATGAAAGTATTCGATAAGATGAGATAATTTCCTTCTCAAATTTAAATAGGAACTGTAATGTTTCAATTCAGTTTTTACATTTCACGTCCACAAAAATATATTTATTCATTAAGGTTTACTTTGAATTTTTAATAAATTTGAACATAGAGTAAACAACTGTATATTTTGATAAGTAGTTGAAGGTTCCCCCTTTCCCCCCCAGTGGCAACACTGAAGATGACTATCACAATAGAACGAAACGCCTGGAAAGGTTAGAGCTCTAGCTCACCAAGGCATGTCAAAATTTACACAATTTTTACTAAAGATATAAGCTGAAATAGTCGATGTTATTTATATTCTGCAAGTTTTAATTCAAAACTAAGATATGTAAACGTATTACAGAAGACTGCGTTCATTTACCGAGAAATTCAATTTCCGCCTAATTTAAAATGTATATCAAATGAATATCAAATGCGTTTTCTACCAGCACGAGGCGAATTTCAATAATAAAGCAGTGACCAAAGTTGCAAAGGCCCAAAAGGTAAAGCAACTATAATATGCATTGGACAAAATAAGCCTCATGAAATCAGACGCAGAAGTAAACAACAGGATTTGTTTCTTTCGCTTGACCCTAGAGCAGAGTCCCCAAATTGTATACCTGTTTATAAATACTGTAATTTTCATATGTTATCTATATTTCAAATACTATAACATATCGAAACAAATAAAATGAAGAAACAATAGAAGAGTTGATCAAAGGTTTAGTTGGAATTAATGAGGTTATATTAGGTTAAGCATTGCTCAATTAGTGAGGTTATGTTATTGATAATAATAACAATTAAGATGGGTTCATTCATAAATTGAAGATTTTGAGATACAAAAGTCTCGATTTCTATTGAAAATAAATTTTTCGTGCAATAGTTCAAACGGGTTCATCGAAGACTTGAAAATTTATCGAATTTTCCGGGAGTTTTGACTGTTGAAGCGTATAATTTTTATACTGGCAAAGGTTTTCACATGACAAAGAAAAATTTAACATATTCATTGAATGTAAATTCGAAATGAGATTGAAAGTAGGCACACACATACATTGTACGAATTCGGGGGTCGAAGGTAAAGTGCAGAACAATATTTGCACAGTATATCAATAAGGGTGTTTAAGGGACGTATACAGCTGACCATCGTAGGACCCTGTGGAATTGAAAATTATGTGCCCTTCCATCGCACCCACGATAGCACAGGACCGGCTTTCATTTAATGTTTCTTTCGATAACCTTCAAATTGTTCGAGGGGGGTTACGAGAAAGAAAAATTTTAATAAAGACGAAAAATGAAGAGAATATTTTGCAAAATTATATAAATATTTCAGGGCTTTTAGTATTTTAAACCCTAAAACCTAGGTAACAAAAATCAGTCATTGATTCACATAAACATTCGTTTTCATAGGGTTGACGGTCCTCAAAAGGATAGATTCGAAGATTCAAACTTCTTTTTAGAGGTAAACGTTTGCGTATATCATCAAATTGAAGAGTTAAAATGAAACATTAATAAAGAATAATGTAAAAAACTACAAATCCAAAAAATGTTTGCAGTTAAACTGTCCGTTCTAGTCTAAATAATGTACAATAAAAAGAAACAAATATTCAAGTTACTTATAAGGTTAGTCACCTTACTTTTCTAAGTACATTCGTGGATTTGAATGAATTTATAATTTTAGGCAAGGTGAATTAACAGTATATTGCTTCATCATTTATTTGATTTGGAGTCACTTGACACAATTAGATAATTTTGAAAGTAACGTTGAATTCGATTAGTGATTGCTCAATAAATCTATTGATTGATTGGATGAATATATAGAGAAACTACGTAATCTTACATCGATAAATTATATTTTTCGTAATTGTAACTAACTCTGCATGATACGCTCGGCTTATTTCTGATGCATTTTTGTCTCTACAGGCGTTAAATTGAATACTAAATCTAGAAATATGAACTAAGAGGAATAAATACAAGGAATAACTCGAGATTCTAACGCATCTACCTCTGAACTGGGGCATAATCTAGTGGTCCAAAAATCAAAACAAAAACATCATAAAATACGATAAATAGAAAATATGCTCGATTAAAATCACATCTAAATTGAAAAATGCGGTATATTATTTGAAGAGATTACGTTAAAATTGATGCATGTTACATTGAAATCATGCATCCCGAAGTTTCACAAAAAAAGAACACAATGTTCCTAAAAATCATCAAAGTACATTCTACATTCAATTGAACATTTAATTATACGAAATATATATTATTCTGAAAAATCTGAAATTAATTGATATAAACGGAAGTTATTGCTGAAAAATTGCCCCTTTTGATAAATAATATAAAATCTTCACATTCACAAAATTTTATTAGATAAATGAAATTTTGAAGATATACAGGGGTCGATTAAAAAAAATGTGTTTCATAGTCCGATGCATTTAATGGAGACAAATGAAATTGGAACATGCATGAAATCAATTAAATATGTAGTATTCTTGATATTTTGAATAACACACAGTTTCAAGTAGTTTTTCTCGAAAGTAAGACTTCTCCATTCATAATTACAAACCTACAGGTATGAACTGAAGACGAGTACTTCCTAAAAGTACAAAATAACTAGGAGAAAGTTTTTACTAGTGTTTTATCATTTTTAATGTTTTTCTAAAACCTCTTTTATCTTTTATGTGGACTTAGACAGAGTTCAATCAGGAAATCTATCGTCAAATGGTCAAGCTTCGTGTTTTTGAATTTTATCAACCGATTCCTCTACTAAGCCTATCATGATCGCATAAAACTCATAAGAATGATGATGCTATTGATTTAATATTATTTTATCTCGTTATTTACAAATGCGATGATTCAATTCGATTCCTGTAACCTCCAAGTTCCCGATTTTTTTCATTCAGAATAAACAAAATAGGTGTTTTTCTCAACATTTGAGATCATCTATTCAATTAGATAAGATTTCAATGTTAAAGTAATCCTATTATAAGAATAACCGCAAACGATAACGTTGTGGCATTGGTGTAAGACACTTAAGACCTACAAAAAATTACCACTCTTTCACCTGACACTCGACAAGAATAAAAAAGAAAATAAATAAATCAAATTTTAATAGTACAATGTTAAATTGTTATTGTCCAGAATTATTGATGATTAATTTCATATAAGTATGTTTAAACCGGGTGTAAATGAGTCATGAGCCACCCCTAATTTTTTTTCAAGTATTTTGCAGGAGCTGTTCAATATACAGGATGACTCACGTATGTTTCCAATCAAGAAACTGAGTTTCTCTTTGAACAGGAATAACTGAAACGAAATTGAAAAGGATTTTCAAAGCAATCTAAATGTAGTCATTTATTTGTTTCCCCTCGACGAAGCAGCCACCTGCGATGAAAAGGAAATATGAAAAAAATTATTTAAATGGCGCCAACATCGTCATTTGAAAAAATTGAATCTATGTAGTTGAAGCTACACAATCGATATATATTACAAAATTAATTTCTTCCTATGGAATGGTTTATATATTCGATTTAAAAAATCTATAATTTTCTCTGTATTTTATATGTCGTTAAGAAAAAATAAACTTAGGTTTTACGTGAATAATTAAACAATTATGCGATAAAGAAACTGATTCAGTTCGCACAAAGATGTTGGGATCTATATCTGCTAATTTAGTTTTATTGGCATCTATTGGCAATAATTCAACTACGAGGTTTATCTATCTAGTAATTAGTATGGAAATAATTATAGCAATGGGACACACCTCGTTTTATTCTCATGCCATAAAATGACTAATAGAACTCTGTTTTTAAGTGCGAAAAACCAGATCGCATATCCAATTTCAATATTTTATCGATAAAGAAATCGCCTCATGATATCACTCAACATCTGTCGTTATTTTAACCAGAGAAAATGAATTTTGCAATTGAAATATAATTATTAACTCCAGAAGTCTTCGTTTAAGGTATAAAGGTAGCATTACTGCATTATTGTCTCTTATTATAAACAGCTACAGTTAAGTTTTTTGCATCAGTCTACGAGTGTTTGGATGAAAACTTTTTTGTGGCGGGGTTATTTTTTATTTATGTTCGGCATTTGATTCACTATACTTTGAATTTATACTTGATAAATGCTACAATTTAGGTTTCAGAGGCGTTTTTCTGGGTTGGTTACGTAGTTACCTTGAAGAAAGAACAAAGGTAGTAAGAATAGGCGAGTTATTCTCATGATATTGCTCTTGGGGTGCCACAAGGCTCTGTACTCGGACCTCTTCTATTCA
Source organism: Henosepilachna vigintioctopunctata (assembly GCA_030704895.1). NCBI lineage: Eukaryota > Metazoa > Arthropoda > Insecta > Coleoptera > Coccinellidae > Henosepilachna > Henosepilachna vigintioctopunctata. The sequence continues at coordinate 1,965,658 of JARQZJ010000034.1, forward strand.
TAGTATTTATGAACGATTTGCCTGCGAAGTTTTCCCGATTTTTTGACACTATTTGCTGATGATTCGGTGGTTGTTTCTGGCGGTACTCCTGAAGAACTTCTGGAAGCATGTGAATGCATTGTGAGGGAGTTTGTGAATTGGTGTCGAATGAACAAGCTGATGGTGAACGTTGACGAAACTGTATGTGTTCATTGTTAAGGGCGATGGAATCAGTACCTTGAATGTTGAATATGGAGACAACACTATATCATCATTCCAATCAACTAAGTTTCTTGGAAATATGTAGATATTAATTTGAAATGGACAACACACATTGATGTTTTATGTAAAAAATTGAGTAACTCGTTTTTTGGAATCTCTAAAATTATGAATGTTGTAGGTAGAAACAGTGTTATGAATCTGTATTACAGTCTTGTATATAGTCATCTAAATTGTAATATTCATCTGTGTGGCTGCTCTACAGAAATAAATAGGGTGTTTATGACACAGAAGTGAATAAATAATCTTAGGTGAACTAATTTCGGTAAGATTTTGTCATCTCCATAATGGATTATTGCTCTTTAATTGACACAATTTTGCAATTTACAGCGATAAGTTATTCGAGATACAAACGAAAATTATCAACATATAATGAAATAACTTGACATATTTAATATTTATATAAGATAATATCGAATTATATCAGATCAGGTAGAGAAGATAACGAAAGCAAATTATTTTTCACATTTTATTTGAATTTTGATTAGCCTTTACTCGATAAACATCAATGACATTATTCGTGGAAATCTATTTGTTTGGATCATAAATGAGAGTTCAACTTTTTGTAGAAAACCTACAAACAAATTAATAAATATTTCCAATATTGTTGTTGTTGAAATGTAACGAATGTTTCGTCAATAAATTGGCATCATCAGATAGAAGTCAGAGTTTCTCAACCTTTCTGTTATTGCGACTTTGTAATTAGTATGAGATTTGAAGGAATTTTTACAGTTGAAAGTAGATAAAATGGAGAAGAGAAAATCTATGATAAAACGAACAGATGACTATTCTAATGTATGTGTTTATGGTACAAAAAAGAAATGAAGAATTAGAAAAATAAGAATAGATAAACACAGAAGGTTATATGACCACAAAACAACGACTCTAGTCTATGAGTTAATGGTATATAGCGGTAATAGAAAACTTCTTCTTCTTAGAAGTAAAGTAGAACTTAAATTAGAAGTAAAGGTAACGAACTTTTTTCTGGTACTAACTTCAAAGACGAACTTCTAACGAAGTACTAACTTCTAACGAACGAATTTTGATTTCTTTTCTCGTAGTTTTGAATATTTTAAATCTGTTATCTAAAAGATTTGTTGCATTTTCCTTGTCAAAGTGAAGTTTCACTTTGTTTTCTATGTTACTATACTTCAGTTAAACAAACCTATCAAAATGTACAATAGATAAACTTATAGATAGATTATAGAAAGTTTTCTCTAGTATTGCACATTTTTTCTGTGTTTTATATGATGTTAACATTTTTGGTTAATCGTAGAGAGTTTGAAATTCACTTATTATATTCCTAAAAAGGCAACTTGTATATTTTGGTGTACTTTTTTTGTCGAGAAAAAATACGAGAATTTGTTTTTTCAAACAAAAAGGAAGTAAATACATATAAAATTTTCATGTTGTACTATATATACTGAATTATTTTTAGACCATAAAAAATCTATTTATATGAAACATCTCCTGTATTATTTTAAGTTACATCAAATTGAAAAAAAAATCGAAATTGAGTACAAGTTTTCAAACTTAGTAATACACACCCTTCATTTTTTCGAATTATGTCTAAAGTATTATTATTTGACGAAAAATAAAGTGTGCCCCCTGAAATATAACCCGCAATATATATGGAATGATTTTTGCATATTCAAGAGTTAAGAACTTGAGAGTGTATTTTGTGAATGACTTTTATGAATGAATTATCGAACTTATCAACCCTACCAGATCGAGTACCTGTTGAAACGCAATATAGTCGTAAAAACCAACCCTCATTGTCAAGTGTTATGTTAAATTTCGTCCTATTGACACCGTTCTCCTTGTAAGGGATGTAAATTAGGGTTATGTGGGGAACGAAAGAGAATTTAAAGTATCTTGTGCCGAAGGGATGAGATACACTTAAACCCCAGCGGCTTACCGCACAATTCTGTGACACACACCCCGTCAAATCGGAACCAACAGGTAACCAAGATCCTTTCTTTGTATCGCCGACGATAACCGACTTTGATACTCTATTTAAATTCACCCCTTTTAAATATTAAGCAGCCAATTGGGTTTTTATCAATCGCCTGATGATGAATACATGCTTACGTAACACACCTTTACACAGGTAACACGAGTTTTACAACCCTTTAAATACGTGACACGCGACTAGATTATCACCTTTTTCACCTGATGCTATAATCATTTATTCATGGGGGTACTTTGCATCCGTTACGGCATTTACATAGGTAGAAGAGTCTATAAAAATGATAATTGATATTCCACTATTAAATTTATTTTAATTGTTTAGGTAGCTTCTAGAATATATAAAAGTGTATTTTGAATTAATTTTAGGTTATTTAATGATAAATACTTATTCAAATTGAAAAAATTGCCAACAGTTTAGGAAAATCAATTTATATTAGCTTGATCATCAAATAAAGGGAAGGGGTAGAGATAATAAAGGGAAGAAAAAAAACCGTTATGATTTAGCTAGATCTCGTCGGTAGAGTATTATCAATGCCAAACCAATTTCATGTAATTTGATTACTTTATATTTCTATTTTTATACAAAGGATGAAAATCTGTATATTTTTCCCAACAACTCGACAAAATCATTCATATTTTCTTATATTTTCGTATTATGAAGGTGACAATATGAATTCTACCGGTGAAAATTTTCAGCGAATTTATAAAACGCCTCTGCGAATTTTCATCCCTACTTCTAAAGTAGGAGAAAATGCGAGAGAACGAAAAAAGGGAGGAAACTAAATCGCCAGGTCTCTAATAAAGTAGATAAAGTATATTGGGTCACTTTTAAATAATGGAGAGCCATTCAAGTCGAGTATAATTCCATTTAAATAAGGGAGAGTGTCTCCAGCTGTGGAGGTGGCCCTAAGTTACGGGAAAGGAAACGGGGTGTGAAAAATAGGAGTGTTTGATGAAAATTCGATAAGAATTGATTGTGCTGGTTCTTTCTCCGTCTGAGTTTCGGATATTGTAGGCGTTTTTTAGATGTTACATGAATGTGTTGTCGAGAATTCAAATTTTCGTTTTTCTTTGTTCAGTATAATATGAGTTCTAATAATAGAAGGAGGTTGATTATGTACTTAATGTGCGATGGTAAACAGAAAATTGTTTGCAAAAAATTAGGGAAACTCGAAGAATATCTATATTTACTATATTGTCATCCTCAATTCACTCATTGTTCGATATATTTCAGACGTCAATTTTGATTTTCACAACTCTCAACTACTTGAAGAGGCTCAAAAATCGTAAAAACCGATATTTAGAAAAAACTTCGGTGATTTTGTTTTGAAGTAAACTAATAACAGAAAATTCCTAGAATATCTGAGGAAGTACTACTTTGAATATAATTGATGATGAAACTTGATCGTAACAAGATCGTAATCTTGTCTCTAGAAAAAAAATTATACATTTTTCAATTTATTCGAAAAAAATTGATTTTAGAAAAATTGTTTTAGGATATATTATGTTGATCTATGTTTTGCTTATTTTTCAATTTCATTGATTTACAAAGTAGCAATAAGTTCTATATAAATCTATATAGAATTGCTACTCTCAGACTGAAATATAAGATCGGAAAACCAAAATTAAGATGAAAAAGCAAATAACAAACTAGTGACTGAAATGTTGAAATAAAAATGAATAAAAAAGTGTAAATCGAAAAATGAATATATAAAAATGAGAACTGTAAAAAGATACATTCTTACTGCTCGTAAATCAGAAATCAATTTTCCAGACGTTTCGGTTGATAATCTCTGAGCATTTTCAAGTGAAAACCTATTGATGAATCGATGAATCAATTATTGCTTTAATTTTTAATTTTTCTTATAAAATTCAGTCTCGACATTTTGATAACTATAATATATGAAACAAACTATAATATATATGTTTTTAAAACTATTGCTTTCATTCAGTTGTTTTCTCTTTTTTATGTTTCAAACGCTTCTAGAAATTTTTTGAACGCTTCAGATTTTGAAAGTTCAAGAGTCTCAGAAAAAATCTACAACTTCAAGAAATCAAGCCTAGAAGTTTCAAATAATATTGAAAGATTTTTCGAGAATGTTTAATCTCTAAATAATAATAATAATAATACATTTACTCCCAACCTATATACATCCAATTACAGGGAAAAAATAACAAATTGTACACAAATAGTGATAAATAAGAGAAAATTAAACGAAAAAAACGAAAGTATTAGCGAATATACAAAACGAAAATAAAATTGAAATAGTAATAAACATTAAATAAATGAAACAAATTGAAAATAAAATATGATCTATTACAAAGTCACACGTAGTCAACTGAAGTTAATGAAATGTTGCTGATGAATTTGACGAAAATCAAATAAAAATCAATTGCAAGAGTAATATAAAGTAACCAAATGAAACAAAACTAAAATTACATAAATTAGAAGATAAACATGAATTAAGTTTTGACATTATAAAAAATAAAAATCGAGGTGAAAGTTAAAATTGAAATAGTAAATAAAATGAATAATGCTTTCATATATTCCAATATTAAGAACATATTGTATCAAGTTATTTTAAAGTACCATAAAATAGTATTATTTATATTAAAATACACCAAAACGAATCAATTATTTTGAAATATTTAGAACATTCTTGATACAGTCACGAATTTCAAAAATTTTTTTGCAAATATACCGAAGCTTCCGGAAATTTTGGCTATTGTTCCTAATTTATTGGAAAACTTCATAAATATTCATTAATAAAAAATATAAAATTTATTATCGGGAGTACCTTTCACCCATTCCTTTATTTTTCGCTTTCACTCCACCGCATCATTCTATCTAATTTATTTATAGGTTAGATCACTTCGATTCGAAGGCTAACATTTTATTATATTATCCACCAGCCCCCGAACATCGGGAACGTCAAATAATTTATCCTCATGTATGACACCGACGCCTCACGCCGGTAATATACGAAATTTACGACGGTTAAGACATCGTACGTCTCAGTCAAATTCAGTTACATATGCCTCTAGTCCGGTGACATTTCAATATATGTTTTATGGAATGTATAACCTGCTCCGACCGTATATCAAAAGGACTATCAGAGCAAGGTGCTGCTACCGGACCCTGCAGGACATTTTCAAGAACCGATAGGGAAACTCCCCTAGGACATATACGTCCCTCGCCATGCCGCTAACATCAAATACTCGTCCAGAAGAATGGACGTTATTTCCTTGTTTCGCATACGCCGCATTTTGTCGTTTTTGTTTTTCTTGGAATTTGAAGAAATTTTGCACAATTGTACTCGCCAAGGATGACAACAATAACAATAACTTACGACAAAATATGATGTGTATCTGAACTTGAAGTTTCGGAAAATATTACAATTCGCTATAAGTATTTCTAATTCATTTTTCGTATACCTGCGTCACATTTCCTCATTATTAATTATTCTTGAAATTTGAAGAAATTTTGCAGAATCTTATTCACCATGTATCAAAATATTTACAACTTTTTACAAAATATAATGTGTATGTGAACTTGCAGATTTCAGAGTATCATTGAATTTTCCATCAGTATTTTGATTTTTCTTTCGTATACGCCCTATTTTGTATTTTTTGTTCTTCCTGGAATTTGAAGAAATTTTGCATAACCTCATTCACTCCGAGATTTCGGAGTATTTTTCAATTTGCCATCAGTATTTTGTTCCTTTTTTACGTATAAGGCCAATTTTTTAATTTTTGTTTTTTCCTGGAATTTGAAGAAATTTTGCACAATCACATGCACCAACTACTATAACATCAATGATTTCCTACAAAGTGGAATAAGTATGTTCGGTTGAATAATCAGAATTAAGAGAGCAGTTTCATGAACTAAAATTAATTGATATATGTGCAGAATCTAGAGAGAGATCATAATTTTAGTCAACTGCAGATTATTTCATTTTCATATGAGATTCTTTTCATAATTGTACATAAATGGAAGTAAAATCTGTACAGAACGAACTTTTAAGTGACCCCTAGAGGAAATTATTTTTAACTATGGAAACTTTTATATTTGAAAGTTCAGATAACAGAAAAAAAATTGTCTAAATTTATTTTGAAATATAATTTAAATTAACAGAACAAATTGTATAATATAAGTTTGTATTATCTTCAATTCAAATGTGTTAAAATCAATTTTAAAACATTTGAAATCATTTAGCCTTAATTGTATTGCTTAATTATTTCATTGTTTATTATTTTTTTATTATAATAATTATTATATTAATTATTTATCGCAATTTTTTCATTAAGTTTTGATCGTCACTAATTTGATTTGTCTGAATAAGATGCGAAAAAATAACAAATAATCACCCGTGTCTAAATACATCTGATTTATCTGTAGTTTCATTTCTTAAATTAGTTTCTCTTTCTAATGATTATTTATCATTAATTCTTTTTTCGGATGTCTAATGAAAATTTAATTGTTTTTTTCGTTAACTCTACGCTATATAACACTATTCTTCTGCAACTATTGAAAAATGAAATTAATTAGTATATAATATAAAATATAAAGTTGAATATTTTGGAATAATTGAGATAAATGAAATTAATTATAATTCTACTCGAATTTGGCGGATGAGCCAGGACAATTGAGCAACGATATAAACAGTCATATCAAAACTACAAAGTTACACGAAGACATTTTAAAATATATTACCCTGTTTAAAAACGGTTATTTTGAATTAAAAACTATAATTCATTGCGAAATGCGGGCTGAAAAAACGCCAATTAAATTAGAGAAAGGGGACGTCATCGTACTTAAAATAACTTTAAATTTATTGCCATAAATACACGATAAAATTTAGTAAATTAATATGATCATTCGTTAATCATAATTCTGTCAAATTCAATCCCCATATTCGAAAATTACTTCGCAATTTTATAGAAATCAGCTTTCATTTGTTGTGTCCACCATTTTCGAGTTTAAACTACGCCGCGCCGCCTTGATTTTTTATGCATCAAGGGAAGGACGTCAGTTGTTTTGGGAGTGTTGTTGTCTTCTGCGCGAGCAGATTGGGGGTGAGTAGCTCAGGATTAGGAGCTTTTAATTATAGAAAGGGGATGACAATTTATGTGAGGAAGACTCAACCTAGACGACAGTTGATGGGGCCATTGATTCGCTTTATGTCGTCGTCTAACTCTCTAGGAATAGATATCGATTATCAATTTTACATTATTTATAGAAGAGTGATGTGATAGAAATTGTGCGAAAATTGGAAGGATGGTTATTTGAAGAAAAGCACACAATTTTTTTAACGTAATAGGAGGGATATATTTTTCGTTTCTTTCAATGCGAAATATCTTGTCGTTTTTTTCTTATTACAACTCACTACTTGTAGTTTTGATGTTTTACTTGTTATACTAATTTTCTATTAATTTCTTATTTTGTTATTTGTAATTACTGTTATTTCTCTTGTAATTATAATTTTCTATTTGTAATTCTTAAGTTCTAATTGTGATTTTGATAGTGTGTGCTCCTGGATATTTATATAATTTGCATTGTTATTGAAAAATTTGGGTCTGAAAACGAGAAAATTACTTTTAGCTTACGTTTGGCTACAAATTGTAGGTTTTTCAAAACTTTTATTGATTTTCGATTACCAGTTTTGATTTTGTGTATAGTTTTTTTCAAATTATTAATCGGATAGACTGAAAAAGCCTCCGAAATGATGAAACGTATGTCACTATCGTTTGATGAATTGTGTGAATGTATAATGCAAATAATATAACAGATTGTTGAATACTAGTCAAATACTGAGAAAAAATTGAAATTTGGTTATCCAACACCTTAATTAATTCAGAAATGAAATAAATCAGCAAAAATACAGAATTCACTAAAAATACTGTGAACAGTCATTCCAATATGAATGCTGTATAACCATGAACACACACTTATGTTTATCTGGTTGCAATATAAATTCTTACGAGTAAAATTATTCATATGAGTCATCAATATAAGTTCCTATCTAATCACAAATCAAATCATTTAATAAATGCGACTAAAATATAAATCCCTTATTCGATAAGAAATATTCATCAGTACTTTGAATATTAAAAAATATTCAAAGATTGAAAACTGAGATACGATATTTTAAAAGATATTGAAATTTTTATAAAAATCTCCATCTGGGAAAGTAGCATTTTTCGAAAAATTATTTGTAGTTAGAAAAGATCTCAAATTTCAATTTCATCAAAAACATCCAGAGTTTGTCGCTATCGACAATAATAATACATTTACTCCCAACATATATACATCGAATCAAAGGAAAGAAATAACGAATTGAATACAAATAATAATAAGAAAAAATGAAAAAGAAGAAGAAAAATAAAAAAGTATGAGCGAGTATATACAAAGAAAATAGAATTAAATAGTAATATAAAATAACCAAATGGAATAAACTAAAAATAAAACATTATCTACGTGTCACAAAGTGACACGCAGTCAACAGAAGTTAGAGAAATTATATTTGATGACGTAACCGAAAATATAATTAAAATCAATTGCAATAGTAATATACAGTAACCAAATGAAACAAACTAAATCTGAAATATTATATATTACTAAGTCATATATAATCAACAGCAGTTCATGAAAATTTCTAACAAATAATAAATAACCAAATAAAAATAAAAACTCAGAATGAAATATTTTAAAAGACAAACCTTAATATCTGGATATTTATCGTAGTACCTACTTTTTTTTTAGTCCCAAAATCACCAAATTTTGTAATACTTGAAGTACTATACCCCAGTAGGGTACAGTAAAGTATAAACTATTAAAATATTTCGAAGCTCGCGACGTTTAAAGTCATTTTAAAGACAATTTACAATATATATCACCTCAAAATGACACATAAGAAATAGATACGATAAAGTGAAATAAAAAGTACAATAAAAATAACTTTGAACGACAATAAAATATATACATACATTTAAAAATAGGAAACAATTAGAAACATGAAAAAACAAAAAGAAAAAAAATTAAATAACGATATGGTTATTAACATTGTTTTTCTCGAAATTACAACCTATTTATTATATAACAGAAATCCTCATTTTACCTATATTATCTAATCAATATAGAAAAACAACCCCATTATATAGAATATTCAAAACTACATCAATAAAATGTCTCGTATCATTTTACATATCAATAGAGAAATAAAAATCAAAACGACAACAATCAAAAACTAAATTCTACACATTCATATACATTTTTCATCCCTTTAACTTGCAGAAATCCCTTTTTTCGCAATACTTTCAATAACGATTGCTGAACAGTCGATTTGATAACAAGGGCATGTACAGGCACTGGCGCAACATGTGACATTAACAAGAAGGGGTGAGTCAGCAAATTTGGGGGTTTTTCCTAATAATCTGTCAATGGGGTATGTTTCTGTAAAATCAATGATCTTCGGAAATTGACTGTCTCCCTAAAATGACCGAAAACGAGTATGTTGGATAGAGCTAATATATCAGGACAAATCCATGTATTATTTATTGACGAAAAATTCGATACTGAGTGACCCAACAAAATGAAAGGGTGTACTTCCCTCGAGTTAGTATAGAAGAACAAGAGCTTTTCGAGTTAGTATAGAAGAACAAGAGCTTTTAGTAAATGGCATAAAATCAATTCAGTTATTCATAATTTTGAAAATTTTTACCTGGTGATGAGAGCCCTAGCCTTGAATGTAGAGCTGCTTTTGATTCTTCGGTGGTAGGAAGTGGCATTTCTTGTCGCCAGTTCATTTCTGGCTCGTTCATCCATATTTTTCCTAAAATAAAAACCAAGTGTCAGATAAATTTAACAATAACTTTAAGTCTTCTATAAATATAATATCACAAGACCATAATTTATAAATTCAAAAGTTAAATAAAGATTTAATCTTTAGTGAAACGAAATATTGAACAGAATACAAAAACAAATAGAAATTAATAGATAGAAAAGTTTTATCTAGTTTAGTGATTTGTCCAGTGTATCTAATTGAGTGAGTTTATTGTCTCTTAGCATTTAATGATGAAATTTGTTATATATTTTTAATTTTATCATCATTTTTTTTCAAATCTTGATTCTGATCATTTTGTTTTTTCTCTTTAATTTTCTTGATAATTTGGTTCACTTACTTTTATTCTCAATCTAATTGTTATTTTCTTATTATAATAATTATGCCCGCTAATTCAAACTTTTTTTGTCATTTTAACACATGAGCCTGAAGTTTAAATAAAGATTAATAAAGATACAAACTTCTACAAGCTGAAGACGGGTAACAATACATTTATATTAAAATAACGTAACATTTATATGAAACAATACATTTTCTTGTTGAATAAAATAAGTACTAGAAAAATATGTAGTTATTAAATTTCTAGCTATAGCTTGACATTTAATCGCTCAAAATTCAGTGTATTTATACAAAAATTACTGCTTATACACTGATTCAATTTTATTTAGGAACAAACTTAATTTCTCAATCAAATTTTATATGTTGAAATTTTCTTCTTATCTAAATATGCTATCATTTATATTTACTGCCATTAAATATTTAATTTCTATAGCTAGTTCATAGTCGGCTAGTTTTTATTTATTAAATTTATTTTATCTGTTTTCATTTTATTATCTTTCTCACTTGAGTGAGAAATCATCTGCGTGATGATTTAGTTCATTTACCCTCTCGATTTACCTGCCAATTTAAACTTTTGTTTCTAATACTAACACCTATTCTAAAAGAATCAAAAATTACGGTAATATGAAAACTTTCACAAGTTGAATGAAGACTTCAAACACGACATCGTTTCATTATAAAATTACGTAAATACGATATAAGCATTACATTTTCTTCGTGAAAAAACTGGCAGGAAAGATTACATGATGTTCTTTAAGTTTCTTCCGAATTATTCTACTACAATAGACAATTCTTTTAATGTCTAGTACTAATTTGTTTTTAACAACACTGAAATTCTTTTACTTTTACATTCTACCAATCGGAAATCCGTTCCAATCGATACACATTTCCTCAATTGAAGATTTAACAATCTACAACAACAGACTCTCAACACCTCGAATCCTGAATTGAATTCTCCAAGTCCAACCGACCGAATTAAAATATTTCGAGTACCTAGAATCTATTAATTATTATTAAAATGCGGTCCGAGTTCCACGTAGAAAAAAAAGTGATAGATTAACCTTGACTATGAGAAAGGAAATCCCGGTTCCGCAGTTTTACGAGTTCCAAAGGTTGAAGACCTGAACAGCAACGTTGTTGTGGCTGCTCCAGACCGGTGGAAGAAGCTGCGTGTGTTCCGGACGTCGGTGGACGTCGCGGCGGCTACGGGAGGGGGGTCTATTGATTAGGGCGACCCTAGTTAGCACCGCGTACGTCGCGCACCCCGCTTCGCAAACAGCCCCTTTCCCCGTGCAGGAGCATTTCGTGGGGATTTGTTGATATAACGAAGCTGGGGATGATTTTGGATATTTGGCGATATGAAAATCATAAAATAACCTTTTCTCTACGTAATTTTATGTTGGCGATTATTCTAATTATTTTTTCGAATAGTCGGAATCGTGATAACTTAATTTTTGAGACGTGAATTCTTTGAACTTTGATGATGGTAATTTATAACCTAAATTTAATGAATAAAATTCGAATTATCGAAGGACTTGTCTATAATTAAACCAAAAAAAGGTACCTAGTTTTGATAAAAATTTGTAGGTGAATATTTAATTCACAAAATATATGCATAGATAATAAATAATATATGAGAAGTTTTTTATTTATTTGAAACTAGTGATATGCTAGTTTTGATTTAGAAAGCTTACAACTTAGGATATAAAAACTATCAGTATTTCTAGTATTATACCCATGCACATCACTGACATATGTTACATTTTTTATTACATTACATGGAAGCAACTGATTTTTTGTTTTAAATATGAATATATATGAAGCGAATTGTACTCTTTGTTTAACTTTAATTCTTTATTATTACCAAAGAGGTCAGCATAATTTTAACAGTGGTATAACAGTAGCACTTCAAAATTGTTCGCATGGCTCTATTCTGTAACTTTTCTAATTGTTGAATTTTTCTTTAGTCAAACTGAATAACAGAGTGGAACAATATTCAAAATGTGGCATTTTTATTGATTTGAACCACAATAATTTAACATATGTCGACAGATTTTTTCCTATTATTTTGAAAAAATTTATTTTTTTAGAGATTTTAGATGATATGAAATCAACATGATCACTAAAACTCAATTTTTTGTCTAACATAATGCCTAAATATTTTACTCTACTCTTCTTATTTTTTGTTCATTAATCTTATTATAGTTATATCCTCATTGTTATTGATTTTAAGCGTTTATCTTTTTTCTTCCTCATAACATTTACTTCATTTTACTTTACAAATCAATGAAAACAGTGGGATATGGAAAACATTACAAATTTTCTTCATTTTAGTTGTCTCAAATGCAGTGTATTTTCTGTTTACAAATCTCTACACGTCATTATAATTTGTGAGTTTTGGATAATCACTGATGTACATTTCGAACATCAAAAATAATCAGGTGTACACTACGTAAGGGTAATTAGCTAAGTAATAAGGGTAATTTAGTACAAGTGAAGAAAACATATAAAAAAAATAGTGCTTAAATTGGAGTTCCTTCTAGTTTTGTTTGAACAATTACAAATAAAGCATGCTTAAGTAACAGTGAAATGATTTAAAATACGTCTTATTTCAAGATTTTTGAGGACTTTCCGAACAATAGTGTAATAATTCACTACACACTAGTGAAAATTAAATATAAACAAAAATATGATGTATGTGGATTTTCATTTAGTCAATTTTCAATAGCAGTCAAAATATTTTCTATTTGTTGTTCATCAATTACGAAAATATCGAAAAAACAGTAGTCGTGACGGTCTCTTCTACATTATTCTAAGGTCACTTAAATTTGTGAGTATTTCTAAGAACCAAATTAACCAGTAGCAACTTTGTGAGGATAATAATTACCTGCGGCTTTCTTTGTCAAAGGTGGGTCTCAAATACGCCTTTTTCTATATCTGTGTCATCATATAGATAACCACTTGAAATTTTCAACAATTTGTAACATTCTCAGTCAACACAAAACGTGATTTTGTCTAAAATTTGTGACTATTCATTAAATGCATTTAGGTTTCACAAATATTATTCTCGAAATTCTCAATAATTATATATTTTTTTATGTTCTCAGAAGGTGACCCGAAAAATATAACAAAATATCAGCGATCTGTACAATTTTTGAGTTATTATCCCAACGACCACCTTTATGATGCCAATATTTCTTTGTGGTAATTTCATAGTTTTGGAATTAAAAGTATACTATTATTTATTTTAGGAACGAACATTTTAGAAATCATTGTACCTTTAAATTTGTTACTTGAAACTTATCATATAGAATAAATCGGAAAATAAAACGAAATCAAAATTGAAATAAAATATGTTAAACTCTTCAACCTTGAAAAACCTCTACGTATTTCTTACATACAAGTGAAAACTTTATTTTTTTATGTTATTATAATTTTTGACAGCAGCATATTCGTAGTTATTTTTTTTCATTTCTTTGTTAATTTGTTTTCAGTGAAAAGTTTTATATTCTTGATTTTCTTACTGTTGTTCACCGACATTAATGTTCAATTAAAACAATTTTCTACAGAGTCAGGACTTTATTGGGAAATTCAAGACGATAGAACAAATAATTTTTCTAACAAAGAATAATCTTCTAACAAAATAATGCGTCGATTTAAAACTGCCATAATTTTCTTAAATATTCAGTGACAAAATCACAACACACGTTCATTGAAATCTTTTCTGATATAAATGAAGAAAATTGGATAAATACCACAGAAACAGTTCAATACAATCCAATCGACATACATGTTTCGGGTTCCTAACCTCATTATCAAGATTTAAATACAACTAACTGAAAGTCCTGACATATTCTTTCAAAACATATCGAATTTATCAACCAATTCATGAAAGTTTTAGTGCAATTTAAATATTATAGGAAATGGTATTTTATTACAACTGTAGTTCTTGAGGAATTTAAACCACTAGTTTGAATTTTGTGACACATTTTTAGTTTTCACAAGTTTCAGTGAAGAATAAATTAACATTTTTCAAAATATTTCTCCAATTGAAATACCTAAAAAAAAAATTCTTCGAACCTGCATCGGACTTAAATAAAATTTACAATGAATTTTCAGATGCGGGAATATATTCAGAATAACGTTCAATTTCCTGTTACATTTTAGGGAGTCGAAACCCGGGGCCACAATTTACTTAAGGAACCCTTTTTCGCAAATCGAATTGTGAATCTTCAAAAGAATGCCACCTTACCTCCCCCGTCACCCCCGTGCGCCGAAAGTCCCCGTTTGACCCGGACGCCCACTAAAATGCCCTTATTTCACTTTTATTTAACTCAGTTTTATCTCTTCCAAATCACATAGCCGGTGGATGTTTGAATCTCGAACGGTCGGACCATCGAGAAATTGGAGATTAAGGGATGTAGAGTTTTCACCCCCTCGTCCAATATGGGCCCTTTGTGCCACCGGTATCAGATGCTCAAAAGTAAATATCCTTTATTACGTGATAAGTTCGGAGCATTCATGTTTTTCAAAGATACGAGCGTGTTTATTAGACCGTGCAGTAATAATTTGAATGCTCATGTTAACTCGACCGAAAAGAAATGATATTTTAACTCTGGAGGACTACCACAGGTGAATGTATGTATGTACAATATCAAACTAGTATACCTATAAAAAAATTTCAGTTCAATTCTGCTATTTATTATTTCTACATTGTTATCAATTCAAAAATTTATTTATTTTTTTAAATTTTGATTAATTTTTCAATGTTAATGGAGCAGTAAAGTTGCACAATAATTTCACCACTGTCCAAAGTTCATACATTTCATCCGAAATTAGCTTCATAGGAGAAGATAAAGAGAAGGAGAAGAATAGAGGAACTGATAACTTTCATTTGTATAAACAATAAAAAATTGAAATAACTGAATAAAATAAATGATTACAACTACTAATTTTACGAGTCTTTGATGACAAGGAAAGAATGTAAACTTACACGAATAATGGTTCGCACTTTGAACATTTATTGTAGTATTTGTTTGATATTTTTTTTTTTCATTTCTTTAAATGATGGTTATTGTTATTATTAGGATTTAAGTTATAATATTAATGGAATAAAAGTTTTGAGGCGTAGTCGGTACGCTTTTCATTATCCCTCCGTTTGTTTTATTTTCCCTGGCAATCCTGCAATATGTGTAAAATGATGTCTTTATGTCTGCCGTTCATTAGATCTGCGTAACCATATGGCAGACATAATTTGGGTATGCAATAATTAAAGTGCCGATATCTGCGTAACCATAGAATTTAGGCATATGGTACCTTGTATCAAAGTTATTCTAGAGGTCAAAAGAATTCATAAACTGTTATAATATACAGGGTATTCCATTTAAAAAATCCATCATTGCAGTCATTACGATTTTTAGGACCACCCTGTATATTTTGTTTTGTTATATAAGATTTTTATGATTTGGTAAGATACGAATGATTCGAACATATTTTAATAAAATTGTTTACACTCAAAAAACAGTACATTAACTTAAGTTTCTGAGTATACTTCGTTCAAATATGATCAAAGATTCAGAAGAGATGAATATGAATAGTTGTCAAAAAATGGTTTCTGTACACCAGTCAACAGAGAAATGAGCATTTTTCATTGAAAAAAGTGAAGCTACCCAAGTTATATGTGACTTTTTGTGGTTTCTGTACACCAGTCAACAGAGAAATAAGCATTTTTCATGAAAAAAAGTAAAGCTACCGAAGTTGTATGTTGAGTTTTCGAAAATGAATTAAACTCTGTTAAATCTTTTGAAGTCTTTTATACAAGTTTGTACCTACTTTTTATTATTATTTAATTATTATTACTTTATTATTTTTAACATAATCGTTTATTTTCTGAATTGACTTCTTCATTTCCAATAATTGTTTTCAAATATATTTTTTTAGGAGTATCAGTTTTTTATTTTATAATTTTATAAAATAAAAAAATAAAATAACTTTGAAATTTATATACTTTGTGTAATTTTGTAACATTTTTTCACAAATTTTCAGATATTTCCCGAAATGAATGAGTTATAGAAGGGGAGTCTATGAAATAAACTGAAATTGAGTTAAGCCCCCTCTGATACGGATTTATTTGTCAAACGTCTGCCTCCATTTGGTAGGTAGAAATACGAAGCGAAAACAAAATTACTAGTTATTAAAATCCCAATTTGTTTCGGCGTTCGCAAAAGGCTGCCGTAATAACGTTAGAAGTCCTCTCGACGGCCCCACAATACAACCCCCAAATATAGTAATAAGGTGCATGAGCGTACCGGAAGTCCTATAAAGAGGACAAATAAGAAAGGTAAACGGAATGATCGAATATCGAAAGGTCGAAGAGTATAAAAAAAGGATAGAACTGCCAAGGCGGCCGTTTAGCACGCGTTGCCATTGGCTACCCTTTGAATAAGGGTTGAAATCTTATATGGCACATATCGAGGTGGCGCGAAGCGAAAGGGATGATGATAAAAATGTGCATGTAAAACGTGTTAGATCGCGCACGCGTTCCGCTTTTTACATAATATCAATAGAGAGATATGGGCGGGGTACGCTTGCGCTATGCAAAACTACCCCTTTTCATCTGCATACGGTGGCGGAAAAAAGGGGATGGCGCCGGATCGCGGGAAACCGGTCCCACCTACTTGTGTCGCTGTCTCTAGCTTCTCGGAAAACTCGTCGGACACGTCTTTTTGGCATTTCGAAGATTTATGGGATCAATGAAAATTTGGAATTGTTCAGATACGTGATGGAAAATGGGTCAGTTCGAGGAAAGTTTATCCATATTTCAACAGGGAACATTTTCTATTCGGAGACATATATAACGTATAACAAAGTTCTAACCGTAATCTTTTGCTGAAATCATTTCTTATAGAAATAACCAAATCGAAGAAATTATAGAAGAAATAGGAGAATGTTATAGAAGAAACCAACTACTCGAAATAAAAGAACGGGAGTAATTTTTCTAGAGCAACACAAAGCCTATTCAATGGAACAAAATGAGAATATCTATATGCATAGTACAAAATTTATTATAATAATTTTCTGTGCTGTTTATCAATACAAGTTTTTTACAAAATATTTTAGGAATAACAGCAGAAGAATAAAGTGAATCAATGAAAATTCCACAATTACGATAATACAAAATCGTCAATTTCCATCTAATAATCAAGTAGTCTTTTTCTCAACAGATAGACCGAATTCTTTTAAATATCGGGTGATACACATTGTTAACTTGAGGGAATATGTTTAAGATGGGTCAATTGACTCATAATTCGACTTCATCATTCGATAGTTCAAAAAAATTCTTGAATCCTGGAAAATCAGATTCCATATCCATATGAAATTTCAACAAAAATTCAAGTAATTCTCACAAAATTATCGAATATTTCAGAAAAGCTCCAAGAAAACATGAATGAGAATCAAAGAAAACGTTTCTTTAACTGATTTGTCAACAAAAAAAGTAATTTAGATGGTAACATTGAACTTTTGTTGCAAAAGATTATCAAAAAACTATAGTTGTTATATATTTCAACATTTTTTTAGTAAACTTCCTACTCTTTTATAAGTAGAAACTGCAATAATAATACTACATTTATTTCTTCTAACTGATACACACGAATATAATAACAAATAATGTACATGCAAATAATAACAAATTGTACACAAATAATAATAAATGAGAAAAAACTAAAGAAAAAATACAGAAAAACGAGAATATAAGCGAACATCTACAACAAAAATAAAATTAAATTGAAATAGTAATAAACAATAACCCAATGGAGCAAACTAAAAATAAAATATTATCAATTACAAAGTCACGCGTAGTCAACAGGAGTTAATGAAATGTAGTTGAAGCCAAAGAAAATAAAATTAAAATCAATTTCAAAAGTAATATAAAGTAACCAAATGAAACAAAACTAAAAGTAAAATTGATAACGAGGCAATTATAAAGATAATAAATTAATAACAAGATTTCACTTGTGTAATAATTGTGATAATATTTTGGGGACAATTTAATCAATTTTATCATCTGTAAAACTTATTTAAATTGATAATCAATTTGAATTTCAAAACTTCATAAGTCTTATATTCTGAATGTTAGTGGTTGTTTCTTCTTGTGTTTTCATTTCAACAATAAAATAGAAAAAAAAACAATGCTTTGTTTCCTTTCCTGTATTATTTTCGATTTTTCAATTGAATATTTAACATGTGAACATTATGAACCAATATTGGGATTTTTATTATAGAACAAAAATTGTATATTTTTTAAATATTTTCAGAAAACGTCACGCTCGACTGAAAATTTAAAAAATTCGAATAACACTACGAACAGCGATGTATTTTTACTTAGTCTTAAATTCAATCTTTCATCTTCAAAACCAACATGCGACGCCAGAAAAGAAGCCAATTCAAATGAAATGTTCATTCAAAAACTTCAAAATTCAAATATAAAACATCTAAAGATTAGGTCGCCTCCGCGAGACAGTTATAGATAAATTTTAAACCGTCGAATTAAGAACGCTCCATTTATTGTTAACCATTCTAAAATTCGAAATGGAAACAGTTCTCAATTGTTACCCCGTACATCAAAAAATGCCACATGCCGTTGCTTAGACACTATTTGCCATTTTTTACTCCTTTGAATGCTGGAAAGCATTAGGTCCTATTGTGTACACACGCTTGACAGCGTGTTTGTCTGTCTGTCTGTACGTTTGCGTATACCTGGGGTGTGCAACCCTTAACAGCGACCAACCCGCCCGCTCCCCACGCCGCTCAACCCCTACACGTTGCAGATTTCGAACCGTATCAGCTGTGGTTGGGACAAACAACTCGAATGGTACAGATTTGGACGGTTCGGATTTTTTTTCGAGAAATCTTTTTATCAATGGAACCTAAAATAATATTCTCTATTGTGACGATTTTTATAGGAACGTCTTAAAGAAAAAATTTGATCCGCAACATTTAGATGTCTGCGTATCGGATGACAAAGAATTTGATGTATTATTTCTAGAAACGGTCGAAATGTTCCCCATTTATTTAGAATAGGTGAAAAAATCCGATTATTATATAGAAATTATTTCAGGCTACACAAAATGGAAATATTGTAATGAACACCAAAAAAAATCCAAACAGACTATAAATAATGCTAATTGTCGAAAAGAATGATAAACTTCTACAACAATTGTTTAATTCATTCTATATCTATAAATTGATAGTACTTGTATCAAAATCTTGATAATAATTACAGTTTTTGTGGTATTTATTACAATAATACTTATACAATTACAATTAATTATACTAAGCCTTTTTTGATCAATTTCTTTGAAAAAATTCCATATTGCAATTCAAAACCCAAAATTTATTTTTCTGTAGATAACAATTATACTTTGAAATTTCGTATTATGATTTCAATTATAGCAAATTTAATATTTCCTGAAAAGTTCAAAACCACACTGTCTTGAGTTAAACTTACTTTCTGGCTACTTTATTCTTGAAAAAACAAACAATAGGAGAAAATAAATAAAAACAGTAAAAAAATTATGTAAATATGGTCAGATCAATCTTAATTAGCGATTTCCAAAACTAATAAACTAGAGAATGTTGTTTATCAATTCCTTTCAGTATTCAAATCCAACCTGAGAGAATAAAAGTTATACTAAAGGAGATACAGGAAGGAATTTGGAGTGGAAAAATATACACGGCCATAAAACAGCATGCTTCTACTTCCGACCAATTAAATTTGATGACCCGTTGTTCCAAAAACTGTAAGAATTTATGTATATATATATATATATATATATACAGGTTTGCTTAAAAATAGAGAGATTTTCATTATTCATACCATTTTTTTTTAAAGTCTCTCACTTTTTTTGACAGTTTGTAGACTGAATATTTCTGCTGTTTATAAGACAAAATAATGAGGAAAATTTTGTCTCAATTAGCTACATACCCACAAAATGAAAATTAGACAGAAATTTAGTGCTAAATATATTGAAAATATGCAAAAGTATTGAAAGCAGTCGTAAAAACTAAAAATTCTAAATTGGATCTCTGATGCAGCTAAAATGATGTAAAATAATAAATTTATATTCCCGAAGATTTAATGAATGTACCCACTCAAATTACAATTCATTCTTAATGCGAAAGTCAACCAGGGGGTGGATTGAAAATTAATTGAAAATTTCAAAAATAATGTTTTTAGAAGTCAACCAAAAGAACAGTTTTTCGTTATCTCTCAATGTTTTGAGTTAATGCCAGAAAACAAGCCTTTTGTCGTAATCTTTGCTTACCCACAATCAAACGCCTTTAAGGTATTATGGAGAAATTCTTCCAACGCCTTGGTAGTTTTCAGGTTGCAGAAAAAGGCAATTCTAATAATAGCAGGCGTTGGTTACTTGGATTCATGCAGACCATTATTTATAAAATATGAAATAATGCCCTTGCATACATTGTGGATATATAACTTTCTTTCAGAAATATATAAGAATGCAGATACACTGATAAAACAGCCTGCTCTACATAATTATAATATAAGAGGCGCAAATAATATCCGAACAACTAAGTATCGTCTAAATAAGTCGAAAAAAAACTCGATAGATTTTAATTTATACAATATCTTACCTGTCTATTTCAAAGAGATTTCTTTCAATAAATTCAAAATAAACATCAAGAAATATCTTCTGAGATTTTGCATCTATTCTGTCAGCGAGTATTTAAGTATTTTTTAGTAAAAGTCTTTAGTATGAACATGCTCACCACATCTTTTTATATGCTACTTTTTATGACTTATTTTTTGTGCATTATATAAATTTATATTTTTTTCAGTTTTATGGTGAATTAATCACTAAGCTTACGAAGTTTACTTATTAGACTTAGATCATTAGTTTCACCTTGGTTTAATTTTGTATCTTTATCCACTATTTTGTATTATTCTCTAATTTATGTTCATTTTATTTGTGGAGGAGTGGAAAAATGATTCGTCAAACTCCTACCATTTGTAAGAAATTTCTTTTCTCTACAATAAAGAATAATATTAAATATTATTTTGTATCAAAATTACAGAGAAGAATTATTCAAAATTACCAAATCCTGCCATTTCCTAGAAGTATATCAAATAATTCCTTACAATTATTCCTCTATCAAAACAGCTCAGATTTATTTCCGATTGAGGATTCAAAAACCTTCAAATCCGCATTATGCCGTTGTCAATTTAAAGGATCCTGTTACACCTTCGCACACACCGTAAAAAATAAATTGCGAATTATACAACCACCATTTAATCCTTTCGAAATCTCTTTCAAACGAAATTCTAACCGTTTTAATACGGACTATTTCTGAGAATGGAAGCGTGCAGTTCTCGTGTGTTCGTTACACGTGTGGCGTATTCCTGTGTTTGTCTTGAACGAACAAAAGGGTGAAGGGTTCACCCCACGGCTCGCGTGTTCGCGTATTTCAAAGAGGTAAGGACCTTTTGTTGAAAAATAACGCCGGATTGGATGGCATATGACCAATCGTCGAAAGATTTGAATAATTTATCTCCTACGAATAGTTTAAAATGGTCGAGTAGCAATTTGAATAAATGATCTCGAATTGTAACGATTATAACGATAGGTAAATAATCGAAGAATAAATACATTGAAAGATTTTTCAGACATTTGATATTCATGTAAAACCCTCCATTTCATTTCCCATTCGAAAAAGGTACCTAGAAAAATAAAATATTAGAAAATAAAGGATTATATAATAATAAAGGCCTAAATAAAATAAATATTAATACCAACTTGATTCTAATGACTTTTTAGGATGGAATAACAGATCATTGTAATGTATTCTCAGTTAAAATTCGGAAAATAAAAATCATTCAATGAAAAAAATTACCTACAAAAAAAATATTAAAAAATATAAACTATCAACAATTGATAATAAAATGATTGAATATATAAAAGAAAATACATATCAATGAAATCGGCATTTCGATTGAAATACCTCAAAATGAACATCAAAAGACAAATACAATAACGGAAGAAATCAGAAAACGAAGAGCAAAGTTCTATGCATATGTCTACAGAATGAAACACTCCAGAATACCGAAGAAAATACTCGATATAATTATTGAGAGTAAAACGGAACAGAGTGGCTAAAAGAAGCCCAAAAAGATCTACAAAATAACAAAATCTGGAAGATTGCACCCCAGAGTGTCGCTATAAAACCACAAATGTGAAGTTTGAGCAAAATTCAAATCGCCAACCTGGAATAAAATGGACAGATGAACGGAAGCAAGAGCATTCCGAGAGGATGAAGCGTTTTTGGGAGGCAAAAAAGATGAAGCAAAAGTCCTAATTGCGAATTCAAGTTCAATCGTTCTCTTCAGGTGGAACAATCGTTATAATAATAAAATAAATAGGACAGTACATTTTTTTCTATTATATCATTAAGCTCGAGAACTGTGAAGTTCGTAGAAAATAATGCACAAATTATTCATTTTGTGAACACGTACATAAATATATAATCACTTCTGAAAATTATACAATTTCTTATGCAAACTTAATAGAAAAAATCAGGAAAGTGTTCAACATTATATGCATTTGAATTAACAATACAATTTATTATTGGATGTTATAAAAAGGACGAATACATTAGTTATTTCCGAGTGTATTTGCGATATTCAAAAATGTTTCCTCTGAAAAATATTATTGAACAAAAACTGGTACCTAAATAATTAAGACACTAGTTCTAATTGACTATTAATTATACTTATCGTTCAGAATTTAGTTCAGAGTTTCACGTCAATTCTGTTATCTTCATTTATTATTCAGTTTTTCAATTTTTTCACTAATTCTATTGAAATTTTGAGTATTACTAGGGGTATTAGGTAAGGGAGTTTCAGATATTTCTTGGTAGGTAGAACAAGTCATTATGGGTATTGAAATTGTTGATCTCTATTGAATTTTATATTAAAACAATAGAAATTTAAATAAAATTCTTGGCTCAATGTTTCACTAATATATTCAATAATAGAATAGTATTACAACGTTTAGCTGACCGCTCGAAACATGTTGACTCAATTATTCAATATATTTGTGAAACATTGAGCCAAGAGTTTGATTTGAATTTTTATTTAATCATGTATCGCCAAGAGATAGACGAGAATTCAATTTTAGTTTCTATCTTTTTTCGTGTTCATTAATTAACCTTAGTCTACTCTCTGTTTTCTCAAATGACTCCTGTCCATTCCTCATAATTCATTTATGAATGCAATGACAGCAATACAATCTGAAATATATTCTTTAGTACCTTTTTTCTTAGAAGAACAAAGAAAGAAAACCGTATCAGTATGCCATCAATAATTGTTTGGGTATAAATATCTGTTTTTTCGAATTTAATACATGTGAGAAAAAAACGAAGAAGCTGCAAGGAATTTCCGTTAAAACATCAAAATTTAAGACCCGAGTCACCCCAATCGGTAGAAATTCTTTCCCACGTTGAGTTTGTTCTAGCATAAGATCAATTTGAAATTCATACTTTATTCGTAAAAAACCCGACTCACCCCATTTTTTATTGGGTTGCATAACACCCGAAAGTAGGTAAAATCGCGACGGGTTCGCATGAAAAGAGCACTTTACCCTAAAAAACGAATATTAGGGGAAACGTCACCATACGCAGTTTGACCCAAATCTCATATTCTCGTAAAAAACTGCATAGTGATGAAAATGCAACGGAATTTCGTTTTTAAGGGGTTTCGCATAAAAGACGTATTTCACCTTAAACCCTTAAAATTGCCATCGTATTGTTAGTTTTTTAACGAATTTCGTAGCTTTGTAGCCGAAGGGTGGGAATCTTTCGACTTTGATGTGAGATATTTTACTCGGAATAGGTAAAAGATTACTTTTTACCATGTTTTACAATTGAACTCTTTACAACAGTTTTAACGTATTTTCAGATGAATTAGAAAACGGTTAAATGTCATATTGATGTGAAAAAATTAGACAGAAAGGATGAAATGGGTTTATAACGGATTTTTTAGAAATCTCGATGATTTATATGGTTAACAGTCTTTCTTAAGAGGTAAAAGACGCTAAGCGATGTCTAGTTAGATTTAACGGTTTTTCTAGACGTTTGGGTTGTAACGGATCGGAGTTGACAGTTTGAAAATAAAAAACCAAGCTACATATTCTAAGATATTGATTTTTATCGCATTTCAAAAAGAGAACAATTATAATACTGAAAATATATCAAATCTATACTGAATTATTTAAACCTTCATTTGAATGCAAATAATAGTTTTTGTATCAGATAGGTATCAATTAATACTGATATTATTTTGAAATTTCTGTTGGTTGCACCAAGAAAGAAACAAGAACAACTACACTAACATCATCTAAAATAATAAGTCTCCGTTAATAAACTCATTTTGTTTAGCTTACATTTGAAATTTATTTTCGTTATACAATTTATCTAATGCGAAGAGAGACCTAAATCAACACACAATAAGATAAATCCTCGATACGTTTCTGTTCCTCCAAAAACTCTCAAAATTGACTTCAATATGAAAACTTTCAAAATTTAAAATGACAAAATTTCTTCAAAGAATGTCTTTATTGAAATTGTTGTACAGTAAACCATTTCTGGTTCAATATAAATTCGTAAACCATCTTAAAAGACGACTCTGGTACTACTTGATTTCATTTATTCATTCTATTGAGTTCTGGTTTACATTTATGGTATTTGTTTCACATAGGGTAGATTTGTAGCGGTGGATACAATGATATTTCACGACGATTCTTACTTTTCATCGAAATAATGCAACAAACAACTGAATTCAACAATTTCTCGAAAATAAGTGAAAAACTTTTAGCAGTTCAGTCTTTATTGAACAACCCATGTACGTACTCAAGAAATGTTAAACAGAATGACTCAGACAACCTTATTGAATTTAGTCCAGTCGTACTAGCGACTTCCAATAATAAACTTGAAAATTCCCAAATTTGGAAGTATTCAGTTTTGATTTATTAAAATACGTCGCCTTTTTAAGGAATATAAATGAGCGAAGTTGAAAAGTAGCCAGAACAGAAGGATAAAACTCAATAAGTATATGATAATTTATACTTATAAAATATTTATTCATACTGGAATAGGTACTATACTTCAAATAAAACTGCTATTTACCTTTTATATTGTACTCCTATATTTGATATAATATTAATGAATGAACACATTTATAATTCAATTATTTGCAATGAGTTCACTTTGAAATTGAGAGTTTTCAATGAAATAATGAATAATAAACAGGACAAATGTATTGAATAAGCCATTTTTGAATCGTTCCTTTCCTTAATAAATGACAATCGCTTATCTATTGGAGAAACATTATGTTAAAAACAATAAATTAAAATTAGCACATTTGGGTTTCACTAAATATATTATAAACTCTACATATGTTTCTCAGTAACATTGTATACTCTTGATAATGGGTTAACCACCCGAAACATATGTACAGTTTTTAATATATCTAGTGAAACTTAAGGCAAGTGTGTTAATTTTAATTTATTGTTCGTTCCTTTTCTATTAAGACTATTATTTCCAACTACTTGAATTTATATTATTTTAAAGTACCTGCTAGTTTGAAAAACATAATTAGCTATGAATTTAATAAGGGCCAACAAGCACACCTGTACATTTTACCTGTACATTCTTTTTCAAATATTCTTTATTTATTAATAAGGTCTGAATGCAATATTAATAAACTGAATGAAATTCACATCTATAAAATATAACTGCCTTAGGTATGGCAAGATTTTTCTTTTCACTTCGTATATCTGAATTCTTTTAACCTGTCAATCATCAGCTTATATTCTTTCATTTCCCAAAAATCGATGGCCTACCTGTTTTCTGAATAGTACCGGACGTTCCCAATTATTAATACCTAATAGGGTAAAATATTCCTCCCCCTATCTTAAGACTTTACTATTTGGTGCTACTTACTTTAATCTTTGTGTTATCCTATAATGCAGAATGACGTTAATGAGGATAGATAATTTAAGTATGTCAAGTACCTAAAACAGGAATGTTTAAAATGGATTTTATCATTTCTTATATTGGATTTAATATTTTACATAGGGTGGATATCAGTTTTCAATCTCTTTACCCTCATCTCTTATTAAAAAGTATTTGAACCATTTTATTATTTAAAGTTTCAAGAGAAATTTAACAATAATTTTAAACGAAAAAATCGTAGTGCTAAACACAAGAAGAGAACACTTTTTTTCGTGTTAGAACAATACGATCTGAAAATTCCAAATGAAACTTTTAACAAAATGTTGAATTATCAGTTCTATATTAATAATTCTATATAAACGAATAATACTGATAGTGCATATATTCAGATGAAATACGAAAAAATGGTATATAGTTTTACATAAAATGAACAAAAATGCCAAATGGTCTTTTTAAACGCAATCTGAAAAAATTCTTTCAGCGCAAGCAAAACTTTTATAAAATGAAGTTCCTGACCTCCTATGGCTTTAATCACGAGTTATATTCCTTGTTTTTGTAATTTTTTCATAGTAATTTTCAGTTGAAAATGATTTTTATTACACCTTCTTCTAATAATACAAAAATCGATGAAGTAATGTTGAAGTAGACCTAAATTATAATTTTAATTATTGATCATAGCTTATCTATCTACTTTTATGACTGTTTCTGTTTAATTACTTCTTAAAGACTGGTTTTTTCTTTGATTATGCACACAAACGAATTTATTAATTATTAGAATCCGTCAACGTTTACAGTTTTTATAAATTGTAGTTTCCCAAAACCATTTGAGAACGCCACGAGAAAATCAACAGATAATTATGTAGATGCTCTACACTAACAGAAGAGCTTCTGATAATGGCTATGTCCATACCAGTTCATCAGTTTTATAATATCTATTAACATGTTTAGCGGTTTATCATTTGAAACTCATAATATTTTTCGTTAATTGAAAAAAGGTTCCTCAGTTCGTATACAGATGAGAGTAATTTAGTATTTTATGGGGAATATCATCATGAAACTAAGAGTAAGTAGGTGATTTGGTTGAGGCTTCACATCAGGGTCGAGTCGCAGTGGCGTACGATACGTAAAATATGAGCAACTTGAATGTATGAATTTTTAAATTATGAAGTTTTCTGTATGCAAATTGCTCAGTTGAAAAGTTCTCGTCGATTGGTAGGCTAAGATCAATTGAGGGTTCATATTTTCTATGTTTTTCCTAATACAACAGGTAATACAACATCAGTACTTGCAGTAGGTGTTGGTGACTTTGTTGAACAGACGTTGCTTCAAAAATTTCATATTACAGTAACGGAAACAATGAATTATAAGATCAATTTCAGTTGTGCGGAAAATCAATTGATATTATTGAGTTATATTGCAAATGACAATCGTTTTTAGCGGACTTAAACTCTCTCGACTTTCAGTGAGCCCATTTGATAAAATTTGCCATCTCTAAGAACCAATCAAAATCTGATCAATATTAATAAAATTAGAGTTGAAACATCACAAATTTAATTGAAACATAAAAAACAGGAAAAACAAAATAAAAATGCACCAAACTGAAAACGAGGATTAATGGTATCAATTCGAACCGGATTTAATAACACAGAAACATTTTAGAATATAAAATATCAAGGAGAAATTGCCACAAATGGTATTTTGATAATGTTCAGAGGAATTTAAACCTTTCACTTGGAATTTAGCTACGCCACTGGCTAAGTAGAAGCTCAGTGGAGTGAATATTTCATAGGATTTATAAAGGTTTCGTGCATGAATCATACATATATACGTGCATGTATTTCTGAAACATAAATTGGTTAATTATGAGGTAGTAAAGAAAAAATTATACCAAGAATCAGTTTTTATTCCACTTTATCTGTATTTAAATGAGTATATTTTGTGCTACGATATGATTAAATACAGAAGTCGAAATGTAGGTAGTTTTTCAACTGCTACTCTGGTGCTTGATCGTCACGAAATAGAAAATACAAACTTTATAAAATGGTTTGGTTGAAGACTTCTTAAACTTTCTCATCATCTATTTATCGTGAGCCATCAGTAGGTAACTGATAATTTAGCAAGGTAAATTGTTATATAAAGTAGTAAATTCTAGCAGAGGGTCTACAAGAAAACCACGACGTTTTGGTAATTTAACGTCAACCTTCTTTATATTTCTTCTAACACAGTTTATTACTCGTATAATATTATTGAAAATTTAAATATTTTTGTTTCGTACAAAACGCAATCAGCGATTCTTGTATCCATTGTCGTAATTGCCATTTTTATCACTGCACCAAAGATTTTCCCAAAACTGATCTGAGAGAAATTGACGGTGTATTAAAATTGAGTTGAATTAATACACAAGCTCATATTTCATAAGCACTATCAGTTACTACTACAAACTACTCTATTTTTAATATTAAAGCTTATTCTGATTAAGACATATATTTACTCAATTTTATTCTCATTCAGTTCAGCTAAATAAATATTCTCCAAATTCTTCAATTCTAATCACAGGAAACTACATTCTAATATTCTATATCCTTAACTCTTCATTGTACTTCATACAAAATCAAAACTGCTTGTGGAGAAAGCATTAGAAATTCCTGACTGTTTGAACGTATACCAACCGTAGTTTTCGAATGTATACCAATACAGATTTTACGTAGGTAAACTCAAACAATGTTAACCAAGACAACAAAAAGAATTTTTCATCAATTATGCCAAGGATTAGAGCCCAGTCTACCTGCTGCTAAATAAGTCAGTTGTGTCGACTAATGAATAGAGCCCCCCTACTAAGAACTACGGGCAGACTCTGAAAAAAAATCATCTCCAGATACAAATATTGGTTTATGATTGTTAAAACATGTGTTTCATCACGAGCCGTAGGTATAAAGGCACATAGTACATTGTTTTCATTATATGTAAGCTATAACCAACCGATTATTATAAACATAGTGTTATTGTCATCAATTAAACTTGTATAATGATGACAAGTAAAGATTGAGTGTTGATTTTCACAGTATTTATGTCTCTTTAATTTTTTTGAAATATTTTTAAAGTGATATTCTATAAATATTCACAAATATCTTTGAATTAAAAATTCATAATACTTTTGAAATAAAAAATTGGGAAAATTAAATTATCGAAGAAAAAAACCTATAATTATAAATTAACTTATATAATATGCAGGATAATTTGGAATGTTGAATATTCAAATCATGAATTCAAGGAAACCACAAGAAATATTTCTAAGAACACAGACATAATGTGAATAAGTTTTGAATACGTCGAATTTGACGATTGAATGATTCGAATTATCATATTTTTCGCAAGGTTATTCGCATCGTTTTATTGAGTTTATGGTGATTTATTTCGTACGAAAAACTGCTACATTAAAAATATAACTAAATTAAAAGTTTTCACTGAAACAAAATGTTCCAGGAAAAATTCTATTGTTCGATAAAGTAACAATTATAAATCAAATAACAATTTCTCATTGATTACAAACATAATTTTTGTGAAATTTAAGAAATTATTTTATATCATAAGTATATCACAATATACAGTTGCTTTCATAGAATATTTTGAACGTAAACGTTGAACTGAATATGAAGATTCCACTAATATAACATAAAGAAAGTATGTCCTAATACAGAGTTATAAATTTGCATCTTTTGATGGTTTAAAATGAATATGCAATTTTATACAATATATATATTCAAAATACAAATTCCGAAAATTATAAAATACGGCTCTTAGGATTGAATTGAGTGAGACACTTATGCAAAAATTGATCAACAGAAAGGTATGAATGAAGGAGATATAAATGAAAAACTTGAACACAATGAAAAATTATAAATAACGAATAGAACAGATTCAATGTATAATTGAAACAGATTAATGCAAGAAAAGTAAACGCAATAAATTAATATGAGCTTAATTGACGATGTAAGGGAAAAGAATAATGATATTCTTAAAATTAAAACAGTATAAAACCAGAAACTCAAACTGAAATTGAAAAGAATTGATTCAACACAACAAGAAATGATATTGAATATTAATGTGAAAAAACCATAAAACGTTGAAATAAAATTACGAAATAAAGAAATTAAGATATAGAAAGAGGAAGAACTTCGTTGAATGTAGACAAGTGATTTCAAACTACATATATAAAAATATCCATCAACAGATTCTCTTTTTCTTCTTCTCAGTCGTTCACTCTTGACAGCGTGGTAGTGGTCGTGTCTTGGTCTTGTGACACTGCGTTCCACGCAATACGGCGCCACGCTGCTCTATGCTTAGCGGCTCTAGAGTTTTCATTGATGCTGGAATGCATCACAGATTTCATCATATCTGTCCACCTTGTTGGAAAGCGCCCACTCGACCTTTTGCCCTCGACTTTCCCTTGGACCACCAATCGTTCGATAGAGTCTTCGTTTCGGGTTATATGTCCAAAGACTTTGAGGATTCGCAGCTGCAAAGTCGACGATAACCTCTCTTTGATGTTTAGCTCCTTCAGAATCGAGACGTGGGTTCGATGTGCAGTCCACGGGATTCTGAGCAAGCGTCTCCAGCACCACATCTTCAACGCATCAATTTTGCGACGTTCTTGCTTCCTCAATGTGAACTTTTCCACTGAAGATCTTGCTATGGCGCAACGCCTCCGTATTTCGTCTTCGCAGCTTCCAGCGTTTGAGATCTTGGAGCCCAGATATACGCAACTGTTGACTACTCCACATTCCGCAATGTTTTGAACGACCACCTGGTTGTTATTAGGACGGTCCACGATCATAATTTTGGGCTTATCGGGGTTAATAGCTAGTCCAGACTCCATAGCTGTGGTCTCCAGATGACAAAGCAGTCTCTATGTCATCTTTGGTTGAGGCTAAGAGAGTGGTATCATCGGCATATCGTAGATTTGACAACTTACAGCCTCCTATGGATATTCCCTTGTCCCAGTCTTCGAGAACAATCCGCATGATGTATTCTGTGTATATGTTGAACAATTGCTATTTTTACCTTCAGGAAGATCCGCATTTATGAAACCTTTCCAATTGCGAATTTTAAAGTATGATATAACCAGCATTCTGGTATTCAAAGTTACGAACTTTATTGTTATTTATTTGATGGTATCAGTCACGAAGTTCTTTCTAAACGACGTTGACCATAAAGAACTCACATTATATCAGTTCTATTCAATCAAAATCAT
This sequence comes from Henosepilachna vigintioctopunctata, assembly GCA_030704895.1. NCBI lineage: Eukaryota > Metazoa > Arthropoda > Insecta > Coleoptera > Coccinellidae > Henosepilachna > Henosepilachna vigintioctopunctata. Next base: position 1,997,347 of record JARQZJ010000034.1, read on the forward strand.
TAGTTAATGTTACTTATTCATCAAAATATACAACCATCACTTTTCTCATTCAAATTTCGATTTCACAATTGAAATAAAAACCAACTAAATGTAATATTCTCTCCGTCAAACAATCTATTCCAATTCATCTTGGAGTCAGCCGTTTCTAATCCCTTTTGTGAATAATTTCAAATCTTCTCTTACACATCCTGCCCGTCTAGCTAATTAATCACACGATTTAAATAATGCCAGAGCTAAATAAAATACGTTCGAATACGTAATCGTATTCAGATAGATAGAAAACGAGACTAAAATCTAATAAACTTCGCTAGGAACAATAATAATAATAATAATGTAGTAGAGAACGAAACCGTTATGGGTTTTGCTCATGCAAATCAAAATCGCACAGATAATCTTCTTCAACATAACAAAATGCGTAATTAAATTTTTTTCTCGGATGCTTATTGTCTTAATAATACAATTAAAATTATATTATCTTACTTTCTTGCGAAATAATGATACAACTACATAAATAATATTAATTTTGAATATGTATATTGGAATTCCTTTAAACGTTGATGAAAGATTGTTGGTTATGTTACATTGAGTTCATGCATTTTCCAGATATTTATCGTAAAAATGCACGTAACAAAGCGTTCAGTTCATGTTTCATATAACTCAAAACACTAACCTAATTCAACAAAATTATTTGTTACACTCGTCACATGTTTCAGACTATTAGCCCATTGTCAACTCTTGATGAAGGGTTAGTAGCTCGAAACGTTAGTTATGGATATTAAACCATTTTGTGAAATTTATCCATATTTTTATTTATCCAGCATTTTCCATAATGCACCATTTATCAAAAAAATGCACTGGCCTAATTCAACAAAATTATTTGTTATACTCGTTACATGTTTCAGACTATCAGCTTCATCAACGCTTGATGAAGGGTTATTAGCTCGAAACGTTAGCCATGAACAATTTCGTGAAATCATCCACGTTTAAACAATATGTTGCCCATCTTTAGACCTAGAAGGTTTTTATCACAACACGGATTCAAATTTGAGATACTCGTATTTTCTTGAAGAATGTGGATCACATGCTGTTGGAATTTCGCGAAATATCTGACAATTTTTTTCCTAATGAATGAAAATATCACATTTCAATTTTGAAACAAATGTCGTTCACAAAAATATTGAATAAAAGTGAGCCTAAAGCGGAGCCCTGTGGAACTCCCGGTTTCACAATGAATTTCTGTGAATTGAAGACAATACATTGTACAAAAAATTGTCTTCTCGATAAGTAGGCTAGAAGAAAAAGTGAAATCTTTTCAATACTTTAAGTTACGAAAGGTTTTTTCAATAGTAATATTTTCAATAAAATTGGTTTTGAAGGTTTACTTAACAGAGGGTTCAATTCTTATTTATATTCGCGATCTCAGAAAGTTAAATTAAATGGTGTTATTTCGGACAGCATTGGAGTTGATTTTGGCGTACCTCAGAGTACGGTCTTAGGTCCACTGATATTCTCCTTATACATTAATACATTAATGAATTGTTTTGCATGTAAAAAATGCTCTATACGATTGTTTGCAGATGATACAATGATTTATGTTAGTGGTAAAAATATCCACAATATGACAAAATGGATCAATAGAGACTTGACAGCAATAAATGAATGGCTAAGCGATAACAGTTTATCGCTGAATGTAGCAACTTACATTCATATGGTAACTCTATAAAAGTAAATGTTAGATACATTCATTCACAACTTAAGTTTATCTAAAGCCACTCGAAGACTTTATACGTCAAGAAGAATTTCTGGCAGAAAGGACATTGATTGCACCTTGATTGAAAGAAACATCAATTTCCGTACGGAAGAGAGTAACGGCGAAGGGGTTGGTCGCAATCCCGACCGCCCCGCCGCGGCCAGTCGCTAACTACCCGCAGAAATGAACCCCGTAATTGAATTGTCTTGTTGGCATCGGGTCTATGTGTGTGCGAATCGTATAATAAATACAAGTGGCTTGGATTCGGGCCCGTAGAAATGCCTACAATTTAGGCCTTGTCACCCCCGATTCACCCCCGTTATCCGAACGGTAGTTATAGAAGTTGGTAATTGAATTTTATCCCCCAGAATATATATTTGCGTCAGATAAATTCCATTTCAATACTACTATCTGGATGTTTTTCGTCGGTCCGTCTGACGGAGTATACGATTGGGGTAATTTCCTTTTTTTTATACACCCTTTAGGCAGTTGACGCTAATAATCCGTGGGAACAGAAATCTAAATATTACATCCCACATGAATACATTACAGAATATCTCGAACATTATCAATGAGACATTCCATGTTGAAATCAATTTTATAATTAATGAAAAAAACTTAATACAATAAATAAGCATTAAGTATTATAATGATAAAAAGAATTAACTCAATTTCATATAATCATTAAGTTAAATTCGAATTGAAAAGATCATATTGTTTCGAATACCAAAATTCAAGCCTATATGACGAAGAGAAAGGAGACCTAAACCATAATGAATATTCATATGTCTAACACACATACGAAATCATTATATGAATTAAAAAAGCATATAATTATGTTCTACATATTGTAAATACATTAATTTGAAATGCAATCATATGCAGTTTAAATAAGAAAGAAACTAAAACGACTTGGTTCGCTTTCGAACAATATTTAGAATAGAAAAAAGGTTCTAATATGCTCTAAATATTTTGAAAAGTAAATTATCTACCCACTCTTAAAGTAAAATTTTCATATCATAAAGAAAAATCTCCTGTTTTTTTTGTTTTATATTATTTGAAGGTTTCGGAGATAATATGATTATTTGTGAAAGTACCAAAGTAAATGAGGTTGAAATAAATACAATTTTCCTCCCAAACTATACGACTTGAAATTTTCTTAAAATTTTTCATGAATATAATTTTAGTAACAGATACTGAAAAATAACACTGCATCATTTTGAGTCGTGAATGTAATTTTATGCATTGCAACATTTATACTTACTATTAGACCTTCTATAGTAATTGACGGCGACACATTGATAGGGGGCTTAGCCCCCGAAATGAAAATTCACAATTTTTTTCTTCGTCAGGGAAAATTTTGGATATAAATATTGACTGGTTATAACAATTTGATTCTATAGGCCAATTTTAGAAATTATTTCAGAATCCGCAATGTATCCATTGTTTCTTGAATTTTTGAATAACACAAAGGATGAGTTTTCTCTTTTTTTTGAATGTTTAAATCTTATCACTACAAATTTTTCTCTTCGTCGTTCTTCCTAGTAATTTCCTATCAGTCATACTTCAAAAAAATGACAAGATTGAGAGTTTATTTCGACGTGTACTTACCACAAAAGATCGCCAAATTTACCAGATTCTATTCAATTACCAATTTCGCAATCGTATGCTATTCAGTTTGTAGAATTGTCGAATATTAAAAATACTTATCTGTCGTTTTTCGTCGGACCAATCAATCGCCCCCTTGGCCGTTCGTTTAAGCGACCATGATTGTATTCCCAGATAATACGACAACCCCATTCGGAAAAAAAACCTATCAGCGGGTCCCTCGAATTGCGATTACGTTTATAATGCATTTGAAAAGGGAATGAATATCCATTTGCCACTGAAAAGAGATTTCCTCTCACCTATTTAACCTCGGAGTTTTGAATTTCTGGTTGCGGTTTTTCGGATCGAATTACCGTTCAGAAGATCTGTTAATCGTTCGAAGAAAATAAAGAGATCGTTTTGAATTCGCGAGTAGATGTCGATTCTATCTTTTCATTTTTTTAATGAGAGATCACGGTCGATTTGTTGGAATTGGAGTAAAAGCGAGCAAATATTTGACAAATGCACTAGAATATCATTATCTAGTTGCAACGCTTCAGTTCGTTCTATGAAAAAGTTAAAATATCAATCTTCGAATTTCATGGCTTCTCAGTAAAAAAGGTATCGCACTTATTATTGACTTAATTGATTATTCGTTATGCTAAATAATTCGCAATTCTTCCAAAAAAATGACAGATGAAGCAGAAAGCTCCATTCATAATTTTCTGTCACTCGAGAAAGGTGAGTTCAATTTCCTAAGTACCTTCTTACAACCAAAAACGTCGAGTTACAAATGAGTAATATACATACGACCTTTTTTCCCTGAAAACTACAACTAATTTCTTCGAAACCAACCTTTAAACTCCTGAAACTAACTCAAACTGTAACAATCCAATTTGAAATGGAAAATTCGAAAATACTCGTATGTAATGTAACATACCTACTCAATAATTGACGTTAAGGATTATTGTCGATTCTTTTCCGATCATTTTGAATCACTTAATGAATTTGTTCATTATTTTATAACGCCAAATAAACCCGTAATTTCTTCCAAAATATCAGATGAATGAAGAGCATCAATTTTTTTCATTTCTGTAAATTTGAAGAGATGAAAATCAATTTGTTTCACTACTCAAAAAATAAGTTGATCACAAAGTATGTCTCATTTCACAAAGTTCGTAGATTTCAAGCAGACTCAATAGTTGCGTTAAGGATTATTGTCGATTCTTTTCCGATCGTTCTGAATACCATAATGAATTAGTTCATTATTTTACAACGCCAAATAATCCCGTAATTTGTGAAAAGCATCAATTTCTTTCATTTATGTCAACTGGAAGAAATGAAAATCAATTTGTTCCACTACTCAAAGAATAAGTTGACCACAAAGTATGCCACATTTCACAAAGTTCATATGTTAAAAGAACGACAAGTTACGAGTGAGTTATTGAGTGACAGATTGCCTCCCAGAAAAGTGCAACAAATTTCTCCGAAACCAAGTATCCCCAAACTGAAATTGTAGTAATCCAATTCCAAATGGAAAATTCGAAAGTATATAATCTAGCAGACTTAATAATTGACGTTAAGCCCTATTGTCGATTCTTTTACGGCCATTTTGAATACCCTAATGAATCGTGACTCTTTTGCAACAATTGTTTGAATAACAGCCACTTTCTTCGACTACGCAGTTCGATTCGGACCGCGTATGACGCGACATGTCATTATTTTTATTGAACGGTATACAAAGGTTTCCATTTTGCAGATGTCCAGTGGGAGGATTCCACTTCGTACACGTAATATTATCATAGCCAATCGCGCGATGCTGTAATTATTATTCAGCATACGTTTTGCGACTATTAATAAAATAGCCGGCGGCACTTTGTAGCGACAATCTTACCAACACGACAGGCAACAACGCACGACATTATGTCAATGAGTCGAAATGATGTTTTTATTCAAGTGACCCCGAGGAAAATTAGATATGTAGAAGCACGATTAATTAATTAATTTCGAAGAACGAAGCTGTAATATTACGATGAGAACAGAAAAAGACTGGAAAGTTTCAAGAAATAAAACATGGAGTTTACAAACATTTGAAATGACCTAATATTATTTAATTTTAACTCTTTTATTATAGGTATCATTTAATTGGATTACATTTCAACTGTTATTTTCAAGAATTTTAGAAATATAACGTTCAAACTTGGGCGTTATTCAGGTACTTTTTATATGTTTAAGTCTTACAATATTATTTTGTAATAATGACAGCTTGTGGGGAGTCCCACAGGGCTGTATACTTTCACCGTTGCTTTTCATCATACTTTGGGAAATATATTTCAGTCACCTTTCACAACCTTGTCACAGGTCTTGATATCAATGGCAAAATCGTTAATAGCATAGATAATGAGATGACATGGATTTAATGGCAGCCACTTCAGTCTCCAAATGTTGCTCATGGTTTAAACATTAATAGCAAGAAAGGAAAGCGTATTACCATAGCGAAAAAATCTTCCAACCACAGCTACTTCATCATGCAATGTCATTAGCTTGGAGAGAGCTTTGTTGTTGATTCTAGTCATAATCGTCTAGAAAACTTATGACAAGTTCTCCCAAAATTAAGTCACTGTTCGGCAATAAGGACCAATCTTCGTACTCGACTGATGCACTGCTACCCAAACTACATTCTTCTTCACGGTGTTGAAGCTTTAACACTAATATGTCCAATCTAAGAAAGAGTTGGAGGAACTTGGACATATAATGAGAAAAATCAAGAGATGTTGCAGTTGATCATTGAGAACAAGATTCAAGGAAAATGCAGGTTTGGTGATAGAAGAACAACCAGCCTCAATAATTTACGTCAGGAGTTCCAGAAGCACCAGATTCGAACTGAGGACGTGTCAAATGCTCACATCGCTAGTAGGTTCAACGAACTTTGATCGAAGTAGACAAAAGAAGAAGAAAAAGTTAGTGGCCGAAAAATGTGTCGAGTATTTCGACGAATTTTGTTGAAAATAGCCAATTGTTTTTCATTATAATGCACTACATTATACGATTTTGAATGTTAAAGAGAGGCTACTTTGAATATCCAGCATATTTGAAGTAGCTACCCAAATGGTACATCATTTGTATTGACTAAATGTAGTTTTAGTTGTGAATTTTAGTGCTTTCCTCTCAATCAAAGAAGACCAGGTATTTAACGTCGAAAAATATATAAACGTCTACTTAAACTGAAGAAATTCTAAAACAACAAGTTATCTCAAAGCAGTGGGGGGTGTAATTTATAAATTCGAAGTTAAATATTCGAAGAATACGCGTCCATTGCGAGTTATTACATTGAATTCAACTCAACGCATAACAAGAATTAAAAATCTCAATAAAAATGTAATAAAACATTGTGAAAGTAGGTACGTTAATATTCCTTAACGCCACATCTAAAATTGAGAAGAACAAAACGTTCGATGAAAATGTACCACATCGGAATTCCTTAATGATTGCGAATTACGTTTATAATTACGAAAAAATTGAGTATTGCATGCTTTATTGCAATTTAATATTTATAATTATTCGATTGTTCGGTGCCTAACATACCTACTTTACACAAAATGGAATGTATAACATATGCTATCTTAATAGTTGTAGCAGTTTGTGTTAATTCAGATAATACTTATGTAAATTTTCGGTTATCTACCCAATTACAAGCGATTTCTATTGAAATGGCAATGATTAGTGAAATAATAAATTCGAAATTTGAATATTTTGTTTTACGTTTCCTGTGTTTTGTTTTATCAGAACGAGGTTTTACATTAGTTGAATTCGTGTGAAGATTAGATAATTACTGCAATTTCTACGTAGATTATTCTGACGCTAAATAGGCAACGAGCATACGAATTTTATATATATATATATATATATTTATATATATATATATATATATATATATATATATATATATATATATATATATATATTTTAAAGAGGAACAATAAAAAAATATATCCAACAACGTACAGAAATTCATTCTTCTTTTCGTTCTTTATTTATTCCTCATATTTAAAAACTAAATATTCGAGATGTGAATAATAAAAAGAATGCTCAAATTTTCAGGAAAAAACACGTTTTCAGTGAAACTGCAGGAGATAGATTGTCGGAGGTGATCGCTGGAAGGCGAAAGACTTTTGAGACTTATGACTGTTTAGATGCAAAAAAAAAAACATGGGTTCCTGACACTTAAAACGAAAGAAAAATTTGGAGGTACATTTAGGAGTGCCTTCAGAAGAAAGTAACTTCCAAAACATTATTGAGTACGACACAGATCGAGAACGAAATTATCGCCAACCAAACATTTGGAAGAAGTGGACAACTTGAGAACAATATGTAGCATTTGCTGTGCTTTATTGAATTCATCTACAAGTGCTTAGGCAAATACCTAAGAATATGTCATTTTTAAACTCTCCAAAGTATGCGTTTTACATGACTTAATGATGAAAATGTTTGAAATATTGAAATCACAGATCACAAGGTCTGGTTTCATAGTTGAATTTCAGAACGTACAATTAGTCCAAGTAGAAAATTGTTGGTCGTAAAAATTTCATAGCGAATTAGGAGTGCCTCAGGGGACAGTACTTGGTCTCGTCTTGATTTTGTTCTTGATGATACAATTCTGTTAGGTACTGTCGCAAATTTTGTTCGCCATATCTTTTCACCAAGAATGATGAATAGTAAATAAATTCGTTTTATCAATATAAGAATTTAGATTATTGAAATGTTTGTGAGAATGTTAAAATGATCACTGGAATTTTCTAGTTTAGCGTTCTGTCGCTAAATAGACAACGAGTATACAAACTTTATAGTCATATTTTCTATGAAAATATAATCAAAATATAGGTACCTACATACATTCTCATATTCAACATCTTTCTGGAATTCATTTTTGTTTTGTTCTTCAGAGACCAAACTTCTGATATAACTTACATTATGTTTTATTGAAGTTATCTTCATGTGCTCAGACAAAGGTCCTTAGTAATAATTATTCAAACTTTATTATTCTATTATTATTATTATTCACATGTGTTGTCTCGTTATATTTGATGATTCTCAGAATTGCAAAGGGATTGAGAACTGAAAATTGTCGGTAGCAAAAATTTCATAGCTAATTTTCACGTGCCGAAAACATAACGAAATCAAGTGCCCCAAGGATCGGTTCTCGGTCTACTCTTGTTTCCTTGTTATATTCCAGAACCAGAAAGTGTGCAAAGTAAAAAATTGTTGGTACCAAATATTTCATTGCGAATGAGGAGTGCTTCAAGGATCGGTACTTGTCCCTCTATTGTTTTTTATCAGTTAAGTTTATTCATAATTTTTGATAATGGAATGTGCTTATTTATGCAAATTCTGTTCGCCCTAGGTATGTCTCCAAAACAAAGAAATCCCTGTAACTATATGACTCATATAGTAGAGTTGAGAGTTGTGTGTAAATTATTACTAAATTTTTATTTATCTTCGAATTGAATAGAAAGAGAATATATTTATTTCAAAAATGAATAAATATATTGGGTATGGGCCTGCAAGGCCTTATTGCAAAAATATATTACATGTGCATTGCCATTTTATCGCGAAAACAGTTCTTCTTGTTTTCCCACGCTATGCAGAAGCTCCGCAAGTTTCGACCGCTGTTTAGTTAGTTACATGAATAAGTAGATCGACTGAAATAGTCGAAACAGTTCTAAAAACTCCGGTATACGTTTTAATAAGACGACCAACAACGATAGATATATAATATACTCACATGCCATATTTACATTCATTTGAGCTCCCTACCGTTAGTGAAATTCGTATTGTGCATTCATAACTCTTGTTTGAGGCAAAGCCCGAACGAGAGGTTACTAAATTACCGAAGCATGATTAAATAGAGAGACCGTGATAAATATACCGGGCCGATTTTATGGACGATAGGCACGAAACGTCGAACGAAACTGAGAAAGAATCGCAATGCAGATTTAAAATTTATACACCGTATTGCTAGCCTCCTTTTGCATATCTTTTGCCTTTCGCGGCGAGCCGCTACGTTCTTTACTTGATATACTGCAAATTACTTATGCTTATTATTGTTCTTCTTATAATGTGATGAGTTCCGTTGATCTACGTCGATATTAAAATAAATGCGATGCCCTATAATTATTTTGAATGGGTATTGTTGATAGTTTGAGCAACGAATACCGCAGGAACATATCCAGTTCATCTTATTTTCACTTTGTATTCAATACTTAATCGTATCATCGTAACATCAATATATCGTTGTAATTGTTTTTACGTCTTCAGTTAAGTTTCAACAATAAATTTTTGGTTGATGAAAATGAAGACGAATTTTGGAAACGTGACATATATCATACAATAATGTTGTTATTATGAAGTAATTCGTGAAATTTAAATCCATAAAATACGCGACATAACATGAAAAGAATAAATTGAAATAAAGGTTAGCTGTTTTATTTTTCTTTAAAGAAAAATTGAACAATTTGGCAACATTCAAATGTGGTTTGAAAACATCTCAAACCAGTGAAACCTCAGAGTGTTTGTTGATTTTTGAGTATTTCACTTTTGTGTGAATACTTGGGTATTTAATTGAATGATAAATCTGTAAATGAAGAGCATTTCAGTTTAGTGAAAATATTTTTGAAAGACAATGGTACTTCGGAGTGTTCCAAGTGTTCGAAGCATGAAATATATGAAAATTTTCTTTAGGAAACTTCTTTAACTCGAGATATTTCACGTACACTGTATCATTTGAGAGCTAGAGATAAACTTTTAAGCAGAAAAATACATGTAATTATATCATAAAAAGCAATTGAACCACATGTTAGCCGTTTCAAGTTTTTTTAAAGAAAATTAGTATAATTTGGCAACAGCATGTCCTGCTTCACGAACCTCCGATAAATTCACCAAATTTCATATGAATATTAGTTAACTTTTCAATGTATTTCACTTTGAATTATCATTAAAAATTGATCTTTCATGAAAATCCGTCTACATCTTTAACTATATTCTACCTACATGAGAGAAAACCTAGCGTGCATATCGATGTAAAAAAATAGTTCTCGAAGACGAAATTTCAAAATGAAGGATAAAGTTAACTACATTTTAAAAACAATTAAAACTAATGTTAGCTAATGTAATGTAATGTAGCTAACTTTTTTCTGAAGAAAAATTGAATAATTTGGCAACACCTTGTTCAATAACCACTCAAATATCTACTACTAATATCTCACCACTAAAAATCTACTACTTAATACTTTTCAGTACATTCTTTACCTTTTTTTGTATCATACTTTGAATTTTTCGTACAATTTCAGAAGAGTTTTGAAATCTACATATTGTCAATTCTCCTGTTAAGACTTTTTAAAACAGAAAGAGCTTAAGAAAATGTATATACTGAATTTTTTAAGACTGAGAAAATTTATTTACACAGAAACATTAAGTTTGTCAGATGTTTCTTCAGAATGTTCTACATGAACTATATTCACGAATAATAGATACGTATATATCGTTATGTTAGAACATGTTTATCAGCTTCTATTCACGATACCTCGAACCAACATAGTGTTAGGCTTACGTACTACATTGAAGCCAATAATATTAACTCAGGACATGCATGCGATATGATTAATCAGATGTATTTCCTTCTTCGATCCCTTTGAGAATACCGCGATCGAAGCCCATTCAATAACAAATTGTTTCTTAAGTGAAGCTCCATCAGATGAATTTTTACTTCGTGTTTTACACGCTTTTAACGCTTAGGGGTAAAGATTACACAGGCCCGTATTCCAAGGTCATCTCGTGAAGATATTTGTTCAATCTTCAACGTAAACAAAATAACACGTAAAACTTTACACACGTAAAATAAATATGAAAAATAATATCACAAACAGTAGAACAATGTGATAGTAAATAGAAAAAAATACCCAATGAACGATTTAATATAGTTACTAGTAGTATTAATCGTAACAAAATCGTCTTGCCAATAATAAATCAAAACAACATTCAACAAAGATGCAAAAAAAAAAATTTCCATCAGTATTAAACTTTTTCTTTTGCTCAGGGTAAAATGAATATCTTATTTCACTAAGAGGACATTGATAGATAGTAAAAAATACAATTTCTGCTGGTCCAACGTTGTATTAGAAAATATTCAAATTAAAGATTCAAACTATCAAAATAAGTACTAAAATTATAAGAAATTGAATGTCAATATTAGTTCAAACATTGCCTGAATTATTTCTGATTTATTTTGCTAAATTCTATACATTCTTTCAGTCTAAGTTCTTCCTCAATAATTTTTATACTCATAAAGTCGATATTCCAAAATGCGGAAAAGAAAGTTTCACTTCGATCTTTGCACCCTCAGAGTATAGGCAATCTATCAGTTCAAACCACCGAGTACACAACTAATATTTGGACAACAGGTGCAGGGGTTTCATTTACATAAAAAGGTATCCGAATATGCATTATTCAAATTTCCTGCATAGATTATTCCTACCCTCCTAACGGTACATTCTGCAAGCTGATAACTGCTTGAATGAAGAATGTCCAAGATTTAACGAAGCCATCTGTTAGAAACAGAGGGGTATTACAGTTTTATCGAACCACCGTTTCTTCACTACGTTTTGGTACTTAATATTGATTGAATATATTACAAACACGACAATATTTGAACTTGCAATGATAATTTTAGAATGAAGGATTTTCTCAACTTTCTTCACTGATGAATGTGGCTGGTGTTCCACAAGGTTCGATATTGGAGCCTATTTTATTTGAGATGTGAATAATGTTTCGACATGAGTACCAAAAACACGTCCTAGGTAACTCCACCTGTTAAAATGTAGACCAAACTATTTATGGAGACGAACGTTGGAGTGAAAAATGTATTGTTTCATTGAAAACGTGTACGGTCCTGTTCTTTACGATCTTATTTCACAGTATCGATTAATTTGACTATAATATTGCTCGGAGCATCTCCGAATTTCCCATGTAGAGTAACGAGTTACTTTCAGGTTAAATGATTGATAGCAATTATTTAATGGTATGTTTATAGGATTGTTATTGATTATCATTCGATACCACTTCCTTGGCCGTATAGCGAAGATTTATCGATATCATGTACTTTATAAATTACACTCCAATTTTACTTGTCAGCGGGAATCAAGGTTTTGAGAAATCAATCAGTATTTAAAAACCTACATCCTCCATTATTTGTTACTCACTTTCAATGTTGATAGATCTAGCTAAAGTGTTTCTGTTGAAGTTTTTGAGGTTATAATTCTGCAGGAGAGAAAAAATGATGAGAGAAACGAATCGACACCATGAAGAAGGTGTTAACTGCCTTTCATATTTCGCAGTGTGAATCTGAAGCCACCTCCAGGAACCGAAACACAGAACATACCAAATTTAGGGTGTATTCTGTGTTCCGAACTGATCTGCAAATATTAAAAGGTTGCCTTAAAAGGCGAAACTAGTCGAATAAAGAATTGTTAAGTCAGTGATTTTTAGACAAGTATTTCTTATTACCTCTCATTTAAATATGAACTATCACAGAGTTGATTCATCGTCCATTGAATTTATAAAGATTATAAATATATTAGAAAATTTTATTTATTAATTTTATCTTATTTATTTAAAAGTTTCTAACATTAAATTACCTGATTTCGAACCAGTGGATATCTCAATTTTTTTATCAAATATACTTATTATTTTGTTGATGTTTTATAGTTCGTTTATGTATATTTCAATGGTCCTTTTGAGTATGGGCGTATGTTGTCGACATATCTTTGTTTGAATTATAGAAAATCAGTGTACTACTCATTATTTAGACTAAATTAACTTTGAAAGCGATACTATTATCGATGTAATATATAAGAGAAATTTTTATTGCAGTGTCTATATTTGGAATGTTGTTTGTTCTTTTCAATAGAGTAACCAGCGAGGGCGTTTTTAGTAGTTTCATAATTCGTAATTAGTCGTACTAGAGGTTTCATGAAATGTATACTGCTTATGTATGTACATGTAAAAGAGAAAATATCATAGCCTTTTTAGGCGATCGAGTGACTTAACATAGCTCTTTCGTCTTAGCGGTTTTCACTTGCCGACAAGTTGAATAAAATTATTGTAAATGGCAATAGTAACTATATGCAGATAGCACACAATTCATTGACATTAAAGTATATACTGTGAAAGCCTGACTTGCAGTTTGAGAATGCAAATTACCCAGTTATTTTAAGTTTTCTGATCATTGTTGTCAATCAATGTTGATATCTTATTTTTCTTTATAATAATAGTAATAAGCATATATTTCCAACAGGTCACTACCGACTTACGGGAATATACATAACGTCAATAATAACATAGACATACTCTTTTTGCAGATGACACGGTGATCTGAACCACGGGAAGGACGAGACAACTAGATGTCTTCAGTACGTGGGCGAGCAACTGGAGAATTACACCCAACCCCAGGAAAACCCAGTCTATTTTATTCTCTCACTACAATTATTCACACTCCCCTAAATTCAAGAGTAATGATGTTCACCTGACGCTATGGGGCGAAAACCTCAGGCTTCAGGACGAAATCACTTACTTGGGTGTAATATTCCCTGAACACAATTCCTGGAAAATCAACCTGGAGGAAACCCGGAAACAAATTCGCAATAGAGCAAACCTTGTGTACGCACTTAAACTTGATTTGATAGACAAACAATATTAAAAAATAATAATGTTAATAAAAACATTAACAATAATAATTATCTTAACCTATAATATCTAAATATTCAATTATTTAACTGAATCTCTAAACAATGAATAAAAACTAAAGAAGAAAACAAATCACTCAGAACTCGAACCAGAAGAAATCAAGATACCTCAATGGTTGAGATTTCAATACACGTTAATGATAAAAACAAGTGAATCCCAGTGCAAATCACAGCAGCTTGATGCCTGGTTTGCAATAGAACATGCAAAGCTAAGCGACGATTGCGAGAGAAGATTGTTACTGTGGGTTTTTGAGTAAAATGTCTGGCTTATTTTAGTACACCTCTGAGGATCAAAGAAATTAAGTTTACCTAGAAGCTCTAGACAGTCGAGATTATCATTGAGCAAGTTGAATAAAAATTTCAATGCATTCAAACTTCTCCTGGTGTGGAGGCTCCTAGTGTTAAACAAGCGAGATCACAACCCCTAGGTTCGGGGAATTTCGGTTCGATTTTAGTGGATTTCGGGAAGTAAATGTTGGTAACACTGTAAACAAACGACACTAGTGACATATGTGACGTAGGTCACATAGCCCACTTCCGAAAGGAAGCTACAGACACGATTGCATACAGTAAAAATGACGATTGCATGATGCTTTCCCGCTGCCGGAAGTGCACCTGTGATTCGTTAACATTATTATTCCCTGGCGGTAATTAAAAAGAAAACACACGAATTTGATGGGTGGCTGAACCAAAACACCATGCATAATCACCGAAATGAAGGATGTGTGCATGTCTCAATTCTTTAACAGTATTAACGTCCGAAGACAGTGGCGGAACCAGAAGTCATCAACCTTGAGACGTCGCTCTCGCTGCTCGAAGATCGCTCGTTCTATATGAAATATCGGACTTGAACCTTTCTTAATGAGGGGAATACATGAATATAACATCCATCAGTGGGATTTTTCGACTTTTTATTATAGACAATGTTAGTGCGTCTAGTATTCAAAGTAGTTTTAAAGCGATTTCGGGTAATACCCGTGAGTTAAATAGATATTATTGCAGGTACGAAGGTCTCGATTAATTTTTAAAATAGCACGACGTTCAAACGATCTACTAATCGGTCTAGAAGAAACATTGATGAATTGAGTATCCTAGATGGGAAACCTACTGAAATTAGAAGATTGTACTCTATACCGAAATATTCAATATGGCAAGATCATTTCGCATTGTTTTATACGAATTTCTGGGTTAATTCCATGACTCAGTGAAGGCCATAAAGAATGAGTTCTAATAAATAACTGACCAGGTGAAATTTAAACGCCCCTATATTTTTTTGTGAATATTTTCGAAAATTCCGAAAGATTATTATGTTACACTATTTATTTTCATCATTTATCCCGCATGGGGCCGAAGGGGCACCAATGAGACAAACATAACACTTTCAGTAATTTCAAATCAATCGGATTATCAATAATTCCATATATTAACACGTTTAATGTATCGAAAGTGATTAACCTGTCAATTATATACTAGAGGAATAGGGAATATGGATTACTAGAGGGAATATATGATTACTAAACATATATTCCCTCATTAATTATATGAGCAAACCTGAAGTCTGCAATTTCGTTGAAGTTCTGAATATCTTTCTTCATTGAGAACTTGATTTGTATAGATTGAATAGTTTTGCTGTTGCTAAAAAGGGCAATTGAATATGAAATAATATATCCTACTACTATCTACAATTTTTGAGGTCGTCAACTTCTGTCTACAAAAGTGACGTTAATCTCTGAATGTTTTGTCAATATTCTAAATAACACATAAAGCATGGATTTGACAGATGTAATAGATATATACCTGTCAAATCCATGCTTAATGTGTTAAATATGTTAACTGCTAGCTAAAGACTTTTGTTTAATGTACAAGTGTTCATATTTAAACTGAAAAGAAATATGTTACCAACCTACATTAGTGACAGAGTTCGATTATTTAAGGAAGTACATATGTAATTATAATACGAGATTCAAAACAGACTTTATCCTTGAAAAATGTAACACTACACAAAAGCTAAAATCTATTTTGTATAAAGGTTTAATTGAATTTAATGGACTTCCTGCACATATAAAAAACTGTGAAAGTTTGAAAGAATTTAAAAGACTTTTGAAAACGTTCATCTTGACCAAATGCAATACAGTTTAAAGTCACTCTGATTCGATTGGGCTTTGTTTCTGCTAGTACTCTAACTAAAAATTGTTGTTTATCATGTAATATTAGTTAGGTGCTAAGTATAACGTTTTTGTTGTTCTACTATATTATGTTATTTATATTGGTGCTTTACTTAATTCACAGTATTTTACTTTTCATTATTCAAATTTTTTTAATTGACTTGTTATTACTACATTTTGTAATATGCTGTAGCAATTCTGCTGAATAAATAAATACATTAATATATTGAAGATATTTGATGATCATTTCACATATGATAAGAGATTTTCGGTTCAATTTTCAGAAATTTTCTTTCATATAAACCATGTCCTGACATTAACAGACATAAACAGAAAAGGATTATACAATTTGATGCAGTCATTTTGAAATTATGAGCCTACAAATGAAGCTGTGTTTAATTTCATTTATATAGATTACGAAAATCAATAAAACTGAAAATCCTGATGAGTTTTCATGATGGAAAACATAAATTGATACATGAACCTGCTGAATTGACAATGCTATGAGAAGAAATTGAAAAATCGATGAAGAAACTGAAATGATAGTGAGAAATATCTACATATTTTATTTTGCTATTCTAAAGATTCACAATTTACATTTCTTTGGTTTTGGTTGTGAAAAAATTAATAATAATAATAATAATAATAACCTTTATTTAGCAAAAAGCTATTATCAACAAACAGTTTACATTCACATTTATTACAAATAATTTTTATAAGTATATTCCATCAAGTATCTTTTGAAGTCTCGATAACTCTGACAGTACTTTATATTTATGGGCAGTTTATTGTATAATACAAGCCCCTTACTCATCGTGGATCTATACATACTATGTGTCCTATAGGTATCTATTTGAAAGTCATTTCGATGTCTGGTATGATAATCATGGTATTCATTAACAAACTGCAAATTTTCTCCTAGATAACTAGGTAACATTCTTTGTTTGATCCTATATATATAATCTAGTGTTCGATAAGTAATTCTTTGATTTACACTCATCAATTGTAACGTTGACAGCATATCTCTAATAGGTGTTCTTTTGTTACATTTTAGTATTATTCTCATACCCCGATTTTGTATTTTCTGCAATCTATTAATTGAAGGAAAATATTGAGAGTCAACAGGGAATTCGAATAAGAAATTCAATATAACTTTCCACATTTTTCAAACAAAGCAGGAATATCAATTGACAGAAATTCAATTTTGTTTTCATATCTTTTTCGAGAAACGAAGAATAAATCTACCAAAACTCGTCGTATTAGAAAAAATCATTCAATCATATATTATTAAAAAATATATGAGCAATATTCTACTCATATTTCAAATGGAAAAAATATTAATCCACTTTATTTTAGTGAATTTCAACTTTATATTTCATTAAATATTTATATAACATGGGTCTTCGCCCAACCAGAAAATAAAATAATATGACAAGATTTTGACTCAATTTATTCTAATAAAAATGCATATATGTATAAATGCGCGAGTAATTAAAAACCATCCTGTATCATTCATCAGCGTATCGCCGAAATTCCCGAAGGGCCGTTATAATGACCTCAATTTTATAGGTAAAGAAATGCCAGTCAATTACAAGTAGATACCCTTAATTTCGTGCCCCCTTTGCTAAAGAACTTTATTTCCCATAATTATTTTTGATGGTTAGCATTTTATTCGGTTCTCTAACGGCTATTAAAATTAGTCTGGCTGCGCAGTTCCGAAAAATAATAATTATGCTTAATGACTAAGAGGTATATCTATTATTAAAAACCGAAAAGTCGGGGATGTTGATTAAGTCAAACGGCCTTGATGAAGATTAGTGTGAGTTTGTCGTAATTAATCTTCCGCTGATATTTTGCAAATTGCGTTCAAATCCGTGTAATTTGCTATAGCGAATTATTACGTTTTAATTGAGCAGGGAGGATTTTTTTTGGAACGATAATTCTAGGATATCGCGCGGCAATTTTCGATACTACTGGTAATCTTTTTTTTCAGTCCTGAAAAATTTTATTTGCTATCAAAACAAATAACAAAGTATCACGAAATGCTTACATTCAAAGAGCTACTTATTCCAACACAAAAAACCTTTTACAAAATTAATATAATATATATAAAAACAAAATTTAAACTCACAAAAAATAATGAAATTAACAGAAACTCTCAACTCACTATTTCCAATAATAAAACAAATAAAATTAGTTTTGAATTAAATATAAACCAAATTATTCAAATTCCAAGACATTTTGTATTTTCTTGTTCAGATTTTGAGCTTATTTTAATGAAAAAAATTCACGGTTAATATCATATATCTTCAGAAGAAATCATGTGTATTTCATATATTTTTTCATCATATTTGAAGGTTGAAGTGTGTAAGCAAAGGAAATTATTTGTAAAAAAACATCGCAAGGGAAAACACGCAGTACAATTTTATTTCCTGACATTCCTCGACTTTAAAATGTATTATTTGAAACACCAGAAAAGACGTTCACCATATCAATTTCTAACTATGATAACCAACCCTAAAATCCTTACTTAATCATAATATTTCACGCTTATGTCAACTTAAACAATCCGTGGCAAAAATACTACGCATAAACAATATTTCCCTACAAATATATCGAACAAATTTATGCTTTTTATCATGTGAAACCATCGAAAGTGATACTGAAATTCTCAAACGCAAAAATCGTAATTTTTTCACATAGTGGTACGATTAATATTCATATTGGTAAGGAATACAATTATTTCATCAGTTTCATTATAAGAAATATCGATTTCTGCAATCACGTGGAATAATAAAACAAGAAAAATTTCTCAATCACTTCCTCACGTTCTTTGTATTGTTTAACATATAATTATAATTTTTTATGAATACTCATTGTTAGGAAAGAAACTCTTATAATGAACCAATCGATCGGTAGTTTACATATCTACATGTTACAGAATTCTGTGGGATTTGACACCTTCGTAATCATTCGATAGACAATGTTAGAGAACTTTGAAAGCTTACTTGATGAAAGTTTTTTTTTTTTTTTTTTTTTTTTATTTCTGTTGGGATTTGACACCTTCGTCATCATTCGATAGACAATGTTAGAGAAGTTTGAAAGCTTACTTGATGAAAGTTAAAGACAGGCTACATCGCTCTACAGATAATTAGATAAGTGTCTCAAAGGACGAGACATAAACTTCAATACTAAATAACTTTTCTATATTTAGGGAAAAATTGTCTTTCGATTCCATTCACAGGAATATACATTTTACATAGGAACAACTTTGAACCAAAGGGCATTGTTCAATGTAAAAACCATCTGTACTCCTAATATATTCTAGACATAAACACAAATGCGTTATTTTTTTTTGAAAGACCAAAAAGTATTTTCTGTTGCAATAAATTAAGTCGTGAAGAAATTTCAGCTTCCAAATTCTTCTTATGAAAAAAAAAACGATTATATAATAGTTTTCGATTATTGTAATCGATTTAATAAATCGTATACAATTTCAAATAGTTATAATCACTTGAATTGCTTCACACAAACTTAAAATATCAAAGAATTTATTTTCTATTCATGTAGCTGAAATATAGATTGTATGTTCATTCTTCGTACACCGCTTAATAAAATATACCGTATGATTATAAACGAACAAAGCATAAGAGTGCGGAAATTCACTCCTTACGTGCAATAATCATTACAGTAATTGTGAATGGAACAAGTGAGGTTATGATCAATGAATATACATAACTGAATATACATAAGAGATGTCGCAGGCAGTCATTTGCAGTTACAGACGACGGACTTCCCAGTCAAATATGTTAAACAAGCGTAACATTGTCACTGCCTAAACAAATATTATTAAATTAAAATGTTCTGCATGTAAGTGTTACGGAATGATTGTCACATCTACGAACAACATTAAAATCGAATTAGTTTAATAATTTCGACTCCGTATTTTCTTTTTATTATTCTTCCAAATTACAGTACGCAAATTAACTCGAGTTAGTTGAACAAGGGAAGCGACCATACGACCGTTACACAAATTCGATAGAATTACGAGGTCTGTCCGGAAAAAAATCGAACTATTTCAATAGCACGTCAATGAGGATATTTAGAAACATTCAGTTGGTAGCACTGGGTTCATCATAACCTCGTGCGTCTCGATTGTTCTTCTTTTGTCTAGCTCTTGAGATATTTACGTATATTTTAGTAGTTTTTCATATGCGTGAAAAATTCTTCTTAAAATATCGATAATTTCGATATCTTAAGATATAACCGATTTATCGAAAAAATTGACGATAAACTTTGAAAATTATTCACGAAGAAATATACACGATTAAGATAAGTCTACAGAGATTATGATATATGTAATAGGCCATGTACGAATGATTTCCATGATGTGCGTTCCACTAAGTCAATTAAAGGCGATGATCGATCAGAAAAGCATTTAACCTCACCCTCAGAAATCTAACTACTGCTACCTGAAAGAATCAATTAATTGTGAAATGTTGAATGGTATTGGCGTTTACTTAATGTAAATACATTATAATTGAATATAAGATAAAATTCAAACACTTGAACTTTTGATTTATACTTTTATTGAATACATAGAACGACGCGTTTCGTCGTTATAAACGACTTTTTCAGTATTCTATTAGCGTCTGAAGAAATCGTTTATAACGACGGAACCGTGGTGCTATGTATTCAAATCAAAAGTTCAAGTGTTTCACCTTCAAGAGAAGGTGGAAGCTTTTGTTATGTGGGTGTACAGGAGAATGTTGCAATATCCCGGAGAGACAAAATAAGAAGAGAAGTAGAATAACAGAGGATACACAAGAAGACCGAAGTACTGCAAACCACCAAAACAGAAAACTAACAGTATCTTAAGTAAGCGTCTTACAGTACAGTAAGCCAAAAGCAGTGTTGGTAGAATGAGAAAATCCTGGGTTGATAATTTACGTCAGTATGTGGTATGATAGAAGAGCTGCTGTTTCAAAGAACAAAAGATACTGGAAATAAATCTAGAATGCAATATGAGACATCTTAATCAAAATGTCCATTGGAGAGACCTGTTATTCAATATGTAGATGACTTAAAAGTACTTTAATTCGATATCTACACTGAAGTCCATACAACCAAAGTTATCATGCATTGATTTGCCAGGAAAAGTGTTAAGTCGTGTATTTTGAAGAATATAAGAGTTTGTAACTATAAAATCAGTTTTCTCAAATTCGTTCTTTTCTGGATAAACCTCGTACCTTTCGCTTAGCATCCAGTTCGAAAGACCATCAAAATAAGGTTCTATCACTGCATCACGATAGCGATTGAACATAATAAAACTATTCGCCTGTTTACATTTCTTACTTATTATATGGATGTCCAAGGTAATTTACAATAGCTATTATGCAAATTCGAACGATTTGAATATAACTATTAGTGAAGGTCCGACGGCCATCAAGAGCTCATCTTCAAATCGTATAATTTATTCTTTCGAAAAAAATAACAATTTGAATACCACTGTACTAATTTGCCTCCGAAAAAAAACAGTTTTGTTTTATTACATGGAGGAATTGGTTTCGAGTAAATAATTTCAGTAATTACTATTTGTTATGCTTACTAACTATGCAAATAAATGAGTTTTTCTTATAGAAATAGTTTATGTTCACATTTTGCACGTAGAGTTTCATTCCCTACTTGGATTTTTTACAATGAAAAATGAGTTATGTTGTTGGTGAAGAACATTATTCAGTACACATAATGGAAAGAAATTAATGTGGACATATCTACAACAGAAAAATGTGGAAATATCGAAATTAAAGACAGCATGTCAAGACATTTCAAGACGGAGTTGCTTATATGCAACGTTGCCAAGTGTGTTGGAAATTCATTAACATAGGTATATCAAGAAAATTTTTTGCTGTCCATTAGCGACAGATCAACTCACCAATGATCTCCTTGTAACAATAATTTCAAAGCTTATATCTCTAGACAGAACACTCGAAACATCTATAAACACAGTTCCACAGAATAATTGATGATTATATGGAAAATTTAATTATAAAACTGGAAACAAACTGTTTCGGTAATATGCCTACAGAGAAAGATGTACCATTCTTCTCGTTATGAAAGTTTTGTTTTCAGGTACGTGTGTTTCACCAATACATCCTCAGGCTCACCTATCCCATGCGAGACAAATTGTGTGTGAAAAGAATTCATAAATATTCAACAATTGACCAATATCTATCTTAATTGCACACGTTTACAAATATAGGTATCAGGTATCGTTGAAAACTGTACAAACGAGAAAGTTACCTCACTTTATCGTCCATAAAAGAATTAGACAGCATTAAATTCAAAAGGAATCCCAATTAATTACGTTACGTTCAGACACGGTGTCGCAAAAATTCACAGTTCGCCCATTAAATGGTGTTCCTTTTATCTATCTAAAAGAAATATTTTAATTTCTGCGACGTAAACACGTAATGGGAACCAGGAGCGGATCCAGATAATTAATTTGAAGGGGGTGAAAAGTATTAAACAGATAATTCTTGAGTGAAAGGGTGAACGATTAAATAATCTTCAAGTGATACTTGGGGGTTGAGTTTCGTATGTTTCCACCCTGTGAATCCACCTCTGGTACGAGTTGAGAACGCGAAAACGTGGAAAAATCGAAAAACAAAGAATGTTATATCCATAACATTATTCTTTACGATCGTGGGAATATAAGCAAATAAATAATAATAATAATGTATGCTCGGGCAATGATCATTTGAGATTCGTAACAAAAACTTGCCACTTGTAATTTCCATAAACTATTCCGTCGCAAATTATGTTCTTCGACTTTGTTCGGCTTTCCTGCAGTGTTGCCAACTTGATTAATGGACGGGAAATCATCGTATTTTGCCAACATTTCAAGGAAAATAAAACATAATGGAATTTCGATAAAACAACGTAAATAATTTGAAAAGGGAATGTAATTATAATTTTGAAACAATATTTATTATTTAAGGAACATGTGAAGCAATATTAAGCATTAAGATTTGTAACTGAACCATTATGTTTTCAGATAATTAGGCCAAGCAACAGGTAACAACTGATAAGAGATTTTTTACATTATTTTTCGACATATTCTGACAGATTTGGACAAGCAAATACCAATTTTATAATAATCTAAAGTTAAAAATAAGCTAAATTTTTTATTGACGATTTATACCGAAAAATCACATTTTTTTTAGTTTTTTATTTATAACATTTTAATGTTATGAATAAAATCGAATCATTAGAAGCAGAGAAAATTTGGACTAACTCGGAAATTTATTGCTTAATTAACTTATTAATTACTTCGTCAATTTTATCTTACCTGGCTGATTTGGTAAAAAAGAAGCAATCTTGGCACTATTCAAGTTGGAAAAAATGGACAATGGTGGCATTATAATATTTTGCGTAATTGGCAATAAATCCAATTCGGTTTGTTAAAACGAATTTCGAAAATATGAGCAAAGTACAGCAAAATATATATCTTGAATTTTCAAAAAAATATTGCAAAATACACGAAAAAAAGGTGTAAACTGACTCCGATCGGCCAAGCGCTCGTAAAGTACGCAGTGGAAGGGGGACTTGGACAATAGGAGAGGCAAGTGTTAGTAATAAGTACTTGCCTCTCCTACTGTCCAAAAACCCCTTCCACTGCGCCCTTTACGAGCACTTGGCCGTTCGGAGTCATGTTTACACCTTCTTTTCGTGTATTTTGCAATATTTTTTTGAAAATTCAAGATATACATTTTGTTGTACTTTGCTTATATTTTCGAAATCCGTTTCAACAAACCGAATAGGACGATTCGTGTGGCATCCAGACAATTTGCAATTAAGCCAATTGATTTATTGGAACCGACAATTACGCAAAAAATTATCATGCCACCATTGTCCATTTTCTTCCAACTTGAAGAGTGCCAGGATTGTTACTTTTCCACCAAATCGCAGCCAGGTAAGATGAAAATTAACAAAGTAATTAATTAGTTAAATAAACAATAAATTTCCGAGTTTATCCAAATTTTCTCCGGTTCCCATAATTCAATCCGGTCAAATGACGGATCATTTTTGACGGAAATTTGAGTATGATTTGATTACTCGATCGTACATCGTACAAGAGACAAAAAGGTCGTATAAATACCATTTAAATCGTACGGTCGGCAACACCGCTTTCCAGGGCCCTCTAGAGTACCTACTATACACAGTCGTTGCAATTATTTCTTCTGTTCGTCTTATGGTACATGCGTACATCTTCTAAATTACACACTTTAAATGATTTTGCGGCGCAATAATTATATGATGATTAATTGCATAACCATATTTTGTTGATTGTGTTGGTTTTAACTCGTACGGATAATTTCGTTTTCTTATGTTTCTATTTCCGTTGCGTTCGGACAAAGACATCGGAATTATCCGAATAGGAATCAGTTTTACAAGTAGGTACTTCTACTGTACTATTTTAGAATAATGATCCTAGTAGAAACAAGAAATTCATAATTCAACAGAACAATAATGACAAGAAATATTATAACATATAAAATATCAGACTTTAAGGTATAATTAAAACATATTGAACGAACTATTATCGATAACAAAAAGTATTGAAAAAGTACTTTGATTAAACATATATGAAATTTTTAAAAAAAACTGTAATATGGAGAACATCTTTAACATCTGAAATTTCATTGAAGTTTCCATAAGAATACTGTAATAGATACGTCAATTCATATCAAAATTACCATAAAAAGTGCATTGGGATCTCATCAGTGTTGATCTACCATTATTCAAATAATGCAGATTGAGAATAACTCGCACTTTACACAAAGAATACATCAAATTCGCAAAGAGTAACAGAGATAGAGCACACCTCTCACGAATTCTTCTCAGTCTTTCGTCGTGAGAACCACCGCGGGCAAATAATTCATATTCAGATACACTATAAAGTTCGAAAAATCGTCCCTAAACACTTCGCGTCTAATTACAAGTTATAATAACCGTAATTTTTCGTTTTGTTTTGCCCGAGTGTCATTGCGACATTCAGGTGTGAAAAAATTCATTATCTACGCGGCGAAGAATAATAATGACACTTAATGAAAAGAATCGCCACGAAATTATTTCCACAGTTTCCCTTATAAAAACGTCATTAATATAGGCAAATTACCCCGTAATGTGGTAGCGAAATGTGTTTAACCAAACAACTTTTTACAGGATGTTTAGCCTCCGAAGCTAATATAGAAGGCAAGACTGAAATTTACCTGCTTTTCACCGAGTCCGGTATATTTTAAAACGCATTAAGACCTGGGGGCAGCTGGTCTCGAAGTGGAGAAGTCCTATAATTATTATAAAAAAGATATGGAACGGCCGAATGATCAGGAAAATAAAGCAAGTAGGTTGTATTCAAATTTTTATGAATCTGATGAATGAGGAGGTAGGTACGTTGAGTTTTTCGTTAATTGTCACGCCTTCTGGTGATGATTAATGGTTGAAAAAAAAGGCCGGTTTACATACAACGTGATTATGATGTATCGTATGTAAATAAATTTATCTTAGATTTATACGAGCGTTGAAGCGATTTGGTACGTCGCTGCAGACGTGTTTTTGCTTTCATATAAGCCATGTACCGCCAGACGTTTCGATTTAACCACTGGTTTTTACATTACACTTGGAATTGGCAACAATGTATGCTCCGAGACTTGATTAAATTTTTTTCGATTTGAAATAACGACGTATTTTGCTTCAATCTTCTCTAATACTTAGATCTTATTAGTTGACACGCCGATCTCTCTTTCCTTTCTTAAAATTTCTAACACTATAACGAAAAGTTCAATTTATTATAGGTATTCTAGAATTTTATATGAATTCCATATTATGAACATAATATTTGAGAACATCAAGCGCAACTTAATCTATACGATATTATACCGTCGAAACTTATCAAGAAAAATCACTCTTGATTCAAGAATATTGCAGACACTTAATTATTTCGATTAAATTTGGCAACGTGTCATGTGAGTGGATAACTCGTGTGACTGATGGTCAAGACGTATTTTCCATAAGAACGTCGAATATCTTGGATGTATATTGTAATAAAAAGACTACGAGTAGTATCTCAACATTTTCCCTGATCTGTAAATACTCGCGATTACTACTAATATTATACCTAAACATTTCTATCATACTTCAGTGCTACTAGACAGTCATCTAATCTAATTTTTATCAAGAGTGACCATTTGTTAATCACTTTTATTTTCTATGTTAAAATGATCACTTTGATGATGAAAGCATCATTCTTTTCAATAATCTAAAATTTTATTCTGTTTACCTTCATGATAACTACGAAAATAAATAGACATGTAAAGAATTAAATTTTATCAATCCTCCTGAAAAAAAATTAATGTTTATATATACAAGAAGATTTGAGTGTATCATAAATATTAAAAGTGTAAATTTCAAGATTAATCTTCAACATTTTTTAGAAACTCAAAAAACTGTGAACTAAATAAAGTTTTATGGTGGTTGTCAGATTGTATATTTTTCCCTTAATGTTAGATATTATATCGGAAACTGAAAAATGTTATTGAGAAGAATTCAGCAACGAACAATAGTTGCTTATAAAATAATAGCAAAGCTTTGAAATTTGAGGAATACTATTATTTCTTGAATAGTATTGGTGTTTACTTGGAGTAAACCCATTATAATTGAATATAAACTTAAATACAAACAATTGAACTTTTGATTTACACTTTTATCGACAACATAGCATGACGCGTTTCGTCGTTACAAACGACTTCTTCAGATGCTAACAGAATACTGTCTAACGTTACTAAGATGCTAACAGAATACTGACTAACGTTAGTCAGTATTCTGTTAGCATCTGAAGAAGTCGTTCGTAACGACGAAACGCGTCATACTATGTTGTCAATAAAAGTGTTAATCAAAAGTTCAAGTGTTTGAATTTTAGCTTATATTCAACTATTATTTCTTTTTCGTGGTAACTCAAAAGGTCTCAAAAAATTATCAAAAACTGAAAAATACGAATTTAAAAATCTTTTCTTCAGCATATAATTATATTTTATATATTGTATTGTATTTTATATCAAGTATTTCATTTTTTTAAAGACTTCAAGTTGTCAGATTTCTTATCTTATAAAATCTCTATATTGATTAAAAATTAGTTCATAAATAATAATTAATTTAGGCCTTTTCGAGAAGTTCATCACTTCGAGTTACCACAAAATTGAATCCCATCCAAGATCAATTAATTAGCATATAAAATTATATGGTGGTCAGCCGTACAAACATCAACCATAAACAAATCTTGTCAGAAAATTGATTAGATCATATCATTATGCACAAAATTTCGAATGGTTTCAGTACACGAAACACCTCTAGTTGATTGAAAGTTTACATTTTCGAGAATCCGAGATCGAGGTTTAAAGGAAGCGGCCAATATGTTGGCGCCTTTTTTTCAACATACCGAAACCACTGTCCGACACAGGTAGTTCCTTTTGGAATAATATTCCTTCATTAGTTAAGACTCAGGTAAAAAAAGAAGCAAAAAGCTCGGGTGTCTCCGAGGCGTAGCCTGCGAATATCAGGAGATTTTTTACGACTTTCGAAAATGAATTTCTAAGAAAAGTCCTAAACAAATAGCCCCACATTACGGAGCAACAAATTAACCAACATAATTCATTGGAAATTATTCGAATGGTCGTGGATACGACGTTTCTATTGCAGAAGGTAACCGATTCTTACTTTACGTTTTAAAGAAATTATTTCAACCATTAAGACAGCTTAAGTTCCTTCTCATGTGTGTTTTAAATATGAGAACGAAATTACTTAGGTTCGAATTCATGTTATAATTTCAATACATCGCTCAATATACAGGACGTTATTAAATATGTGTCCGATATTTCCTTAGTTATTCTTCAAAGAAAAAAGCTTTTATATAAATTATATTATATAAGTATATTTCTTCAATATCTTCATTCTTGGGGTACAAGGTGTTCAAGATAAACTTAATATTTGTTTTATCTGGATAATTCTTGGAATAATTTCAATATTTAAAAAAAAAACTTGGTGTTTCAATGTTTTATATATGATAATTTTAAGTTGTTATTTTGGTTATCAGTTGTAGGAGTACTATCTATAAATATATTGATCTTTAAGAGAACTTTGCTATGGGTGTTTGTAGCACATTTTCTGTCGATTTTTCTACCATTTTAAGTATTAAAATATTATATTTCATATATGGAAAATTGGAATAACATTTTAGCCTACTAGCTACTTTTTATTCTTGAAGTGTACGAATAAATGACAAAAAATTAGTTGTCTAAAGTGATTTGAATCAAAATATTTCGTAGCGATTTTTGACATGGCTACTTTATCAGAAAATGTGGTGCAAAAAGAACCAAAATGACGTGACTATATAAAATACGAAAGTATATATACCCAGCCCTCCTAACAGATGAGAGCCAAACTGTCATCTAATTTTAATTTCTCGAGTTGCAAAACTTCCAAGTAATATTTTTTGTTCCAATGTTGAAATTATTTCGAAAATTAATCAGGTGAAACAAAAATTGAAAAACATCAGCATTTACTTTTTTATTCGACATATTCCCACCTTTTATGTTATGAATATTTTGAAATTGATTTTTTAGAGAAACAAAGAGACTAATAATAGTGCTAGTTTACCAAACTATTGGTTTAAAGTTTGACAACTATTTTTATTTCAATTCATACTTTTCAAATGAATTTTTATATTCGAAGATATATTTTTCTTGTTGTGATAATGAAAATTATATATAATTCAGTATTCAAAAAATACTAGAAAACTTATATATTACAAAGAAAAATTCCCAACCTGAATTTAAAAAATCTAAACGAATAATTCGACATTTAAATCGTAAACGCCCCTTAATACGATAAAAAAATAATATTTTCCGTGTCATTCATATAAAATCTGTTATCATATTTAAGTATCAAGATGAGTGATTTTCATGTTAACTGTCAGTCAGTATTTCCCCTTTGGGAAGTGCACCCCAACGTGTATGCGGATGATATGAAAAGCACATTTAAACCTGTTGCAACCCCCAAGACGCAGAGGGAAAGCACGGAAGCACGCGAACCCTTCAATAAAATGCCAGGCATTCTTTCAACTCTTAGTATAAGGTTATGACATTTTAAGAAGTGCATAAATATTTAGACCAAGAATTCAAACACTTGTTCGGGGTGAGTTACGATACCCTCCCCTTTTTGCTTTGAAGATTGAAGGCCGGGGTAAAAAAGCCTTAAAAATTACCCTTGCTCAACAAATTGAGATTTATTACTACAAGGACTTACTGTGACACTAATAAAAAGTATTATTGGAGTCTACAAAATACTACAAATGACTTTTTTATTATTATTTAGTGTAAAAATAAGCATGTTAACTTCTTGAAAGCGGTTTTTTATAAGGGTTGGTCGGAAAGGATTGTAAAACTTTCTCTTCGTAAAATTTACAAGATTTGGAAGGTCAACTTACCGAATTTTTTTTCGCCTACTGGTGTAATTGGAGAACTTGGAATATCTGAAATAAAATTCGAAAAATTAGAAAAGAATCTTACATCATTTTTTTTTAAATATTCAAATTATAGAAATATATACAAGTAAGAGTGAAAAAACTTTTATTATAAAATTTGATGAAATTTTAAATAAGAAAAAACACTGCTATCTTTTTTCAATGTTCATTCCATGGTAATTATAAAATTATTAAAATTGAAATAGTAAACATATACCTATATAATTTGAATAAATTAAACGAGAAAGCCAAAAACTATTTTTTTAACGTTCCTATTTATAATAATCATTCTATAAAAGTTGTGCATTGTAGAAATTTTTGGAAAATATCGTACAATTCAAAACATTTTTCCATTTTTTAACAGAAATTGTTCAGTGCACTCAATATATGTTTCGAAATACTAACCCTTTATAAGGGTTTAATATTCTTCATAACAGGTTAGCAACTCGAAACATATATCGATTATTTAAACATGATGATTCAGTATTTTAAAACATATGTAGTGTGTTTAAATAATTTTTGAAAAATTTAGCCAAGCGTTTGTACTCATCAGTACTTTTCAAATAATAATCTACTCAATTTGAATCAACTACGAGTAAACTGGCTTATAGAAATCTAGATTTATTTATATAAAGCTGAAAATCTGAAAATATATTCCTATCTGAAATTTGATTGTCGATTTGAAAATCCAAAGTTTGTTCAGCATTTCTTCAGTTCACTCGTACTTAATTTTTCGCATTTTCAGAATTTCCAACTACTTAACACAATTAGTATAAAATACTTCTGTTCACTGAGTAATTCCTGATGATGAGATAGTAGTTCGAAATCTTTGTCGAGAAAGTGAACATTTTTAATGACTGAGATCGAATTCTTGCTTAACTCTTGGTGAAACATATTTATATAGGTATTAAATTAGACGCTTGGCTTAATGTTTCACGATTATATTTAACAATATCAATTCGTCAACATGTTTCGAGCGTGAGCTCATCTTCAAGAATTGTCTTGAGTCTTGAAGATCAATCTTGAACATTTTTTGTGGAATTTAGGCACGTTTTGATTTTAATATATATTTTAACAATGTTCCACTGAGTATTCAACCAGAAGTCAATAGATGTCATCGAAATTTTTGATCCTAAACAACGTGTTATTTGGAATTTTCCCATACTGAACGAAAATTTCCATAGAGGAATCCTTTAAAAAATTACAATGAATTCGTACAGAGCAGTACAAACCGATCACGTTTCTGCAATTTCAAACCTCATCAGGGAAAAAAAGGTTGTGGGAGTAACAAGTAAAATGTAACGTCGAGTACTTAGATAGAAAACTTCACCAATCTTTCTAAACGAAAATGGTTATCATTACACCACAATTAATTTCCTGAAATTCTCTTTTGAAGACCCTCCTTTTCGATTTTAACAAGCAACTCTCGCAGTTTCCACGTCGCGTTCTCTTCCTCATTGTCTATCGCAATATGAGGCAAAATCGAACACAAAGTTTCACAATGAAACAAATAATTACCATAAAGTACGATCGGGGCGATGTCGTAAAACACTCGGTAGACCTTAATTGACCGCCGGTAAGGCCCAACCGCTACAATAAACCATTCACGCTCAACGGTTCCAAAGTACTAGATAAACTTATATAAATACCGATATGTAAATACGGCCAAATGAGATTGGCAACGAGTAACTCACGCGTTTTTGACGTAGACGCCAAGTATTTTCCCATGGCGATGGTTTCGGATCGGACGGTGAGTAGTACCGAGGCGAAATCGATGTTCTTAACGTAAGGCACGACGGTTCAGAGCGCTAAATTAACATCTTTGGACGAGGTCGCGGTACCAACATTGAGGATATAACGCTGAGTCACATTATAACTGAGAAATGAATTATTATAATGAAATAAATTGGATGTATTAATGGTTCGTTATTAAGTTTCAGTGAGTGATGATAATGGTCATTATTATCGGGTCCATTATGAAGCATCCGCGCTATTTGCATGTCTTGAATGTGTCCTTCGATTTACTACGGAGAACCCGTCGGCGATTTCCTTCGCAGTCGGAATCGCTAATCTAACAGACATTCAAGAATTGTACATGTAGTGAAAGACGAGAGCATTCGGTCTAATAAGAATCCATCACTGTTGATCATTTCAATAAATGATATTATTATGTACAAGGGGGTGCAATGAAATAATTGATCTGATACAAAACGTAAGACTCCATTTCGAAATTTACTGAAATGATTACGAATTAATAGATGAGGAATTGATAGAGTTCGTTGATCGACGTAATGCATCAAAAATTTTCAGATTCTTTATTTTCCTTAGAAATGTAAAATTTTTCTTAATTTTCAAGTCGCACAAAACATTGTGCGACTTGAAAATTGTTGCGAAAGGTCACAAACCAAATGATATTATTCCCAAAGTGGAAATTGAACGAAATGTCAAAAAATTAAATTGTTTTTTGAAAAACCAACTTCTTGAACACACATATTTTGTATATGATGGTTCTGTAGTATTTTATACCGGAAAAAGATATTCTTAGCTACATTGATCGAATATTTGTGAATCTTTTAAAACATTGCGTTCACTAGCTTTCATAATGCACCAGCTTTAGTTGCTTGACGTAGCCTAGATGCGTCAAAAAACAATTGTACGGTGCATTTAAATCGTGTAAACGTGAAGGTCCATTTCGTTTAAAAACAATTAACGAAATCTCTGTCTTTCTAACTCTACCAAATTTTTTTTAAATCAGAATTTTTAATGATTAGATACATTAGCCTACATTTTCTCACATAGCTTCTTTACAATTGGTGGCCTTGCGTCACTAAATTCATTCGAAATATTAAGAAAATGATACAGATTCACACATCTAATGGCTAAGTATCAAAATATATGGTATCAAAATTCAACAGAATTTCAACCAAAAATATTCTTACTCTAAAATGAGTCAAATTCAAAAATGAATGCAAAAGGTAATGAAATAAGAATGTCAAGAAAAATGTCAAACCTAATGACGAAAAATTTTTTTCCATAATGTAAATTGTGAGGAATTCTAACCAGTCTTCTTGGTTTTTCCCAAAGGAATTGATCAAAATATACAAGATGATATGTAATTTCACAATTAAAAAACAATTCATCAAGAGAATCAACATTTGCTTTAATAACTAAACATTTAAAAAATAAGCCGGATTATTGAGTCAACATTGACCATTATTCGAATATTAATTTCGACGATATTGTTTTCCATGTGTGGTTTTATAACTTCCAAAAACTCCACAATAAACTAACGAGTATTCATACAGGGTAGTAAAACGAAATTTTTGATCTTAAATATTTTGAGGAACTGACCAGTTTTAAAAGGTTGTAATATCTCGTATCTATAAATCAGTTGATCGCGGTATGCAAAACATAAATATTTTAATTTGTAGGGGGGCGTTACATGTGTATTATAACACGTCCTGAGAGAAATATCGCCGGAGTTCGTGTTATAGATGACGATAAAAGCAGGTCTGCATTGAGGATATTTCCGCCAAAAATAAAATAACGAAATTACTATGATTTTAATAAAAGAAAACCTTGAAGATAATAATTGATCAAATGATTGGTCACTGTATCTAAAATCGATTGAATGATACTAAAATGATGGCGTCTTTGGACAATCTGAAGAAGGATTTTTGAACGAAACTGTGTGGGTAAATCCAGAAAAGAGTACTTTTCCATTTTTTGTTAAAATAATTAAACCAAGAAACGGTGTTAAAATTTCGTAATATTTTGGATTACAAACGTCTGTTTCTAAAGGAGATGGAAAAATATAAATAAAATGACAAGAAATGCCAAATTTGAATAATACAAATATAGAAAATTCGTCAGGGTCCATTTTCGACCGAAAAATACCGTGTACATTATGAACAATTTTGACAGGTTTAAAACTCAACAAACTGATTGAAATTTTCACAATAATTAATTACAGATTCATTGAAAACCTCAATAGATCAATATAAGAGGTAAATATAATGTGAAAAAATAGAAATAACTAAGCTCAATCAAGTAAAGTCATGACGGAGGAAATTATGCGAGAACACATGGCAAGACATTCCCATTCACCTTTTAATGGAGATTATTTGATAATTTGAAATCCTGCACACTAAACTCAATCATAACAGGAAAATAATTTCGTTTTACAAAAATTGCTCCATCGACCAAGTTAGATGACCACTAAAAATCTCCAATATCCTTCTGGTAACCAAGAAATTTAATTTGAGAGAGTTAGATGTAGTGAAATTCATTAACTAAAACTTAAACTGAGCATACATGTTCCACGTTTATGGATAATCTCGTATAGTGTGTGTTCGATCCGTCCCTGGGTCGGTCAGAAATTGAACTGGATACCAGATACCACAAAGTTTCGAATGTTTCCACCTTTCGCCTAATTACATTATAATTGGTGATTTGTTCGGCTGATATGCCCGTTGTATAATGCACTGTTGTGGGATGTTGCGTATACCATCGAGACAAACTTAAAGAAAGGATGATCGTTTTTTTTTAGTTGCCAAGTCGAATAGCCAATAACTGTACCTACAACTTCGAATCTTGCTTAATTGAAGCATCAAACAAACGACGTAGATGAAGATTACTTAATTCACTTTTTTTAGTTCATATTTTATGGTGAGTTTGTATTTGAGTGTCAGTATATACAGTATGGCGCGGAAACACAAGGAGGCACAGAATATCACAAAAATTATGTATTTGTTTGTACATGGGATACTTTCTGATCATCCCGTGCACCAGATTTAACTACGCTTGACAATTGTCTGAATATGGGTTTTTGAACGAGTCATAATCGTCAACATCACCAACACTAGAACTAGTAATTTTAGTTTACGAAAAAACGTAAAATATAACAAAATTTAGAGTAAAATATGTTGAAATTATATCAACAAATTGTTTCGGAGGTATTTATCAATTTTACTCACTAATATGTGATTTTATTCCTAGTTTCGGCTTTTTCTTTGTTCATCTAACCCACCATTTGGTTCATTTTGTATAAATTCAATTGTATGTTGCAGTTATGAATGAAGTTATTAGGTCTTCGCCTTGAAGTTTACGATATTTGTACATCTTTATTCAAATATTCATCAATCAAAATTAACTTCATTGTTTAAAGTGTGAGATACTTACTCTTACTATATATAGTTTTGCGACGTGAACTAAAATATAAACCTAATGAAATTGTTTAGAATCTGATAAAGTTCAATCCTGAGACAAAATTCCCACAAGTCATTTATAATTTATAACAGGAATTCGCTGTAATAATTCGCATTGCGTAAATAGTTAAACCATATGGAAATCAACTAGATTAAAAATTTAGATAAAATTCCATCGAATTGTTTACAAAATGAATTTCTTATTGAATATAATTATTCTTGAAAACAATTTGTAAATATTGTAAAAAATGGAGCAAAGGGAATAGTTTCGATTGTAATACTGCACATTATCAACCATCAAATTAAAATAGGCACAAATTAAAGCATTGCTTAAACTCAATGAACTTCTTCATTTTAAATGATCTTATATGTATTGTCGGAAAATAGACACTTCTTCTGTTAGATACAGTTGGTAGAAAAGCTACTTGAGCGAGTGATTAAAACAAAACTTTAACGAAAACACCAGATAGATACTTCTTTCTCTCTAAGTTCCTCAGGCTGAAAAATCCATATGTAAACTCTAGTCTGGGCTCCAAGAACGTTCAAGGAAATGACACATTATTTGGAAGAGATTGTCAATATGTTGAAAGTTTAAAAATCTCTAAAGAACTACTACTACTGTAAATACATTGGAAACTATTTGATGTGTCTAACAAATTCATGAAAATGTGAATACAGATTGCAAAATCTTGGCTAAAATATTATTTACTTTTTCACTAGGAAATAGTATTCGAAACGCATTCACCAAGGGTATTGTACCTTTGTGAGGGGGTTTCAAATGTTTTCAGTGTCTTTATTAATATAAAGGTATGTATATAAGATGAATCATCAGAAACTGAATTTGAATGCTAAGACCTCAGTTCGAAATTTATCAAAAGACAAATACAATAAAAAATTAGAAAACGACGAGTAAAGTTTTATGCACACGTCGAAATATCGAATAAACTATTTGATATAATAATAAAGAGTAAATCTGAAACAGATTGGCTGAAAGAAGTCGAAAGAATCTACTACAGATCAATATAAGAAATCTCATCTCGTAGATCGCACGGAATGTCGCTATAAAATAGCACATATAAAGTTTCAGCAGAAATCATCACGTCAACCTTAAATAAAGTGAACAGATGAACGAAAGAGAGCATTCTGAGAGGATGAAGCGTTTTTGGGATGTGAAAAACAGAAGCAAAAGCCAATAACAACAGATTAATATGAAAAATTTCAAAGATAATGGAACAATATTTAGAATTTTCGCTATAAAATCGCTTGTGAAGTTTGACCAAAAGCCATCGCGAAAACCTCGAATGAAATGGACAGAGGAACGGAAGAAAGAATAAGAGGAAAAACAGTTTTGGGAGGCAAAAAGTTAAAGCAAAAGCAATAAAAATTGCAAATTCAAGTTTCACGCCTAATGAGAAATAATCATTATAATACTTGTAATGTATGATACTTGAAATATATGGAATTGGGAATGATATGTCCTTAGGCATAAGTCTTTGAAAATTTACTATATATTCCAGAGATATTCCAACGTACTATCTAAATATGAATAAAAATTATTCTTATTCAAAGCCTACACAGTTTTCTCTTCATGCTTAAATGACAGGATTAAAATTCCTTTTGCGTTACTTCATCCCTACAATACGTGAAGACGAAATTTTTACGACTGTTCTTATTTGAATGGAACTGATGAATATAGCGGAGAAACTAATTTTCTACGAGACCATTACAAATGTCTTCAACTGGTCATAACGAGGTATTCAAATGTGCCTGCATATACTCAAAGAAACCCGACAGATCTGGCCACGCTGATGTGATAATGACGGTTTCCGTCAAATTAACCACTAATACACACACGCTTCTGCATATATTTACATCAGAAATTTCGATTCGGCCTTTTTTAACAAATTTCCTCGCTTTTTGCCTCCGCTTCGGGCTCTCTCGCCTTTTTTTCACTTAACAGAACGTAAAACTGTTGATTAAGATTCGAGTAGCAGTTTTCCCATGGCGCGATATCATTTTAATAATTAACATTCACACAAAAGATTCCTTATTCCATTATTCATCACTTGCATTAGTTGCACCTCCAGTTGTTAAGGTATTCGCGCAGGTTTCTCATGATAAAGTAAATTTTTGTAGTTTATAGGATGAATCTAAAGTTCATTTTTCGTTGAAAAGATATCAGTTTCCATTAATGTTTGAAAATTAAGATTTGGTGTGCCACAAGGTTCAATATTAGGGTCACTCAGACTCTTTGTTGTTGAAGTTGCCAATGCTTTCATATACTTACCTATATTTGAATTATATAAACGAGGATATAAATTAAATATAATTCGAGATATATAAATTAAGAGTTCTGCATTCGTTTTGTTTGTTTGGCAGCCATTCAAACTTGATATTAAGGTATCATAATGGCTACAGTTATGATAAAATATCAATTTGTTATTCCTATAATTGTATTTCATTTTTTCAGTTGTGACTTCATATTATAAACTTCTTGCTTTAATATTGAACTTTATAATTTAAAAGTACAAAATTTAAATTTTGTACTACCAGTTTTTAGTTTAGTAGCTTTTGTTTATAGTATATGTTGCCTTTCCTGTTTTGTAATGAAGACGTGTCCTATAAAACAGTGTATGTTAAATAAATAAATATTCCGGTATTAATTTTGACGAAATTGTTTTCCATGTGTGGTTTTATAACTTCCAAAAACTCCACAATAAACTAACGAGTATGTACACAGTAGTGAAACGAAATTTTTCATTTCAAATATTTTGAGGAATTCATCTTTTTGTTTTGTTAAGGTATTCATGTAGCTTTCTCATGATAAAGTAAATGTTTGTAGTTCATAAGGTGAATTTAAGGTTCATTTTTTCGTTGAAAAGATGTCAGTGTACATTGATACGTTTAAAAATGAAGATTTGGTGTACCACAAGGTTCAATGTTAGGGCCACTCATACTCTTTGTTGTTGATGAAGTTGCCAATGTTTTCATACTTATATTTGGTGTCACGGTATGAAATTCACGAACATTATTACGGCTTTTCAGTTATAACTATAATTATTGAGAAATAGTAAGATTTCTAATGAAATCTGTACTGATACTATTAAGAGTTTTGCTTTCGTTTTGATGGTTTGGCAGTCATCCAACTTGATATTAAGGTATTATTATGGCTACAATTATGATAATATATAGCTATCTGACAGAAATAGTTGCAATATGTTGCAGTCTAATCAACACAGTAAATATTCAATGTTTCATTCTAATAACGTTAATTTTGCAGATTTTTACGTAAGTTATCTTGAAATCAATGTTATCAATTCCTGTTTTATTGAATTTTTGTTAACTCAAAATTTGAAAAATTCATTAGCTTATCTTTATGAAAATTTTAGTGTAGACTTCGTTTTAACACTAAACATCACAAAATTCTACAGAAAATAGAAAATAGCTTCGATTAATACAATTTATTTTTGTAATTTCTGCCAGTAATGACAATTGATATAAAATGAGTTTGTAATTAAAATATCAAACTAAAAACATATTTATGAGCACCAATTACAGTATTTGTTTGTGTTTGACTCTGAGAAACCTGTTTTTATAACTTCGTAAACTTGGGTCATATATATTTAACACAAATTCAAGGAGAAATTGCGAAGTTTCATTTGTTTCTGGATTGAAGTTTTAATTCGAAACGAAACGTCAACGGAAATAGGGATTTTTCATGCAAAGTCTGTTATTGCTGAAATATATTGAAAAAAACTATAGATAATCAATAGGCAATTATACCATATAGAAAAAAATACATATGCATAAGATATGCAATTATAAAGTTGTGAATAGAAACCAAATTATAACCTTCATCTGAAAATAACATTTGTGGGTCATTATTTCCCAAATTTTTTCAAATACTAATTCAAATGCAAGATTATACAAAGTGACGAAACTGCTGTTCCTTCTCTTCTAGAACAACAAAGGAATAAGTTTTTCAATTCGATATCCTCCATATAAAAATGAAATAACGAACTCGAAAAAACCAAACAGATGACAAGTGGTCCCCATTATTCATGGTAATCACCATGATTTATTCAATTATAAGTTCTATAATTGATCGGAACTTTGTGGAATTGAACAGGCTTCCATCCGAAATGAGGCATTTTCTTTGAACGCAACTCCGGTCAAAACCGCAAACGGTCTAATAGAAATACACCTGCAGGTCGACGCCAAAAAGACCTAAATAATTGATAATGAGTGCGCTGACTATTGAAGTTTTCTCCCCTGTCTGGTATTAAATAAATGACAGGGTTATCGTCATGGATATTCATTTCAGTATCTCCAAATAAAAACAATATAAAATCACTTAAATCATTCATTCTAGAAATTTTCTTTTTGTAGGTAACAAGTACCAATAATTAGTACTATTACTAATACAATTTTCTGTAAAAGTTCGATGTTTTTTCGAACTGACCTCGTATAGTAAAAAATTTTTGAACGGACCTCGTATACTAAGAAAAATTTAAATTGACGCTTCCTAAAATTCTGTGCTTTGCCTGTGGAAAGCGTTCATCGTCAAATATTGAAGCGAAGGTCCCGAATTAAAAGACCGCTTTTTATAACATAAATGAGTCATACATTCGTATTATTTCGAATCTCTTTATGTTACCGAAATTGATTAATTAACTTATTCCACAATAATTAACGTATAGACTGATTATTGCCGGTTTTATATTCAAATTAAGGTTAATTAAGCATATTATAATGCAGAAAACGGAGATACACAATCAAAAGTGCCCCGGTAGAACATAGCCGGTAATTATTTCTTTTTGCATGATTTATGTTTAAAAAACTATAAAACGGAATGAGCCTGCCAGGCGGCGGCCGCTCCGCGTTCACAAATGCCTATTAATATAAATTTAATTTAATAAGTTAGGTTTGATCCCTAATTGGTTCTTGAAGAAGATCTAGATCGAGTGCTTATCAGATGCGATATGAGTACGACTGTGGAACTATCTAAATTAATTTGAGAATTATGTCGATTACTTCTGGAGGAATCTCGACAATTCCAACAATTTAAATGCATTGAAAAATCGGTAAATATTTTATCAGTTAGTGAATAGAGATTAGAGTTATTCACATTAACAGAATATACTTGATCTGAAAATATACTATTGAAATTGACTGAAAATATACTATTTATGGTAGCAACTATTACTAACTGAATATGACGATAAAGATATTGCATTAGATAAAATTTTAACACGATTTTTTGAGATCAGAAATTATGTTTTCGTACAAACTGATCAATTTCTTGAATTGAATGAACTCGATATGTCTAGTGACTTACTCATTCCATACAGTGTTTTTTAATTCTTTTTCACCAAAACTAATAGTGAAAAGTATATGATAAAATTTGAAAAGGAAGATTCATAAATTGTATTATAAAGTTGACATTGATGACATTGAAGACTAGAAAAATTTTGAAACTTACTCTAAGCAAATATAAATATTATGAAAATTATAGAAATATGAATTTACTAAATAGAACAAATATGCTTATTTCACTTTGAACAAAAAGTTCTAGGAGAAAGATTGAAATGTGTACGAAATTTTCTGCAACATTTATTTGAAATATTTTGTTAATATAAATTACGTACTTACGATAAATATTAACAATATAAATGATTAACATACATATATAAATTATGTTTTTCGATAAAGAAGGTATGAATGATTAACATAAATTTGAACTTGAAAATGTGAAACTTCTAAACTGTTAAATCAGAATACAAACATCATTGAAGTTCTTTTTCTATTTAAAAATGTGAGAAAAATGTGAAATAATAAATATTTAATAACATTTTAATTTTAATAATAATAAACACTGAAGTAACTTATAATTGCAAAATAAAACCTTAATATATATTTTTTCTTTGAATTTTAATTTCAAAAATAATTCTAGGGGATTTTAGGAGGTTTTCAAATTGACTACTTTTGGAAAAATTTCACGACTTGGTAACCCTGGTTAGCCAGTATTCGGGGCACTTCAAGGCAATGTCTTTAATATAAAAATGCTCACCATATCTTTTTATGTGTTGTTTTTTATATGTTATTATTTGTTTATTATATTATTATTTTTTCAGTTTTATGGTGAATTCATTACTTAAGCTTACTAAGTTTATACTTATTAGACTTCAATCATTCCTCAAACTCCCACCATTTATAAGAAGGACATTTCTTTTCTCTACAATGTAGATTACTACTATATAATGAAATCCACAACAAAGATGTTATGTGAATGGATTAAAAAGTGTGCAGAAAAGTTCCTGAGGGTTTTATCTTCCATAAATGAACCCCATATTGAATTTCGAAAGATTTTTATATATTGTCATTAGGTGAGCGAAATGAATAAATAAATAATTAAAATCAAAGCAACCAAGTATAATTATTATAATTGCTGCAGTAAATCAAATTAAATTATGCTTTAGCTAAACTTGTACGAGTATAAAGAAGTTACTGAATAAAAGATTTCGACAGCAGGAATAATAATGGTTTCCGTTTTGCAAAACATCAAATATATACGAATACCGGAGGTTGAATTTCTAAAAACCGCACAAAGATTTGAATATACATTAAGCTAACACAAGAACGACCGTTGCTAGATGACAAAGGCTTCCCCGAACGCTGCTTTTTTCCAATGAAAAGAACGAAAAATTTGACTATACACGATGAATAGTCGAAATGATCCCTTGGATATACTAATAGACTTGAAACGTGTGAGATCACTGGGCCAACGATGGTTTTTTCTGTGCGAAGATTCATCTCGCATATATTTCCCTCTTTGTGGCGACTACCTGCCTTCGAATTATGTATCAGACCCGTATATTCTGCATCTTGGGGCCTTCCTGGCACGGTAATGTGCAGGTGTCAAGAGAACCGATCAATTGGAATTCACATGTCAGGTAGAGCGGTGTGGGTGAACTGGATGTTATTAATTTTGCGCTGTAGTACCTAACAAGTTCAGGTTGTAAGCAAATTTAGAAAATACCAGTTCGTAACGGTACAATTTGGGTGAATGTCAAGTAGTACTCAATTATTTTCACACCTATACCACATTTTTAAATAATTAAAATATGAAAATTTGAATCAAACTTTGACTCAATATTTCACAAATATATTGAATGATAAAATACAACGTTGTTAAGACTAACATAAGACAAGAGTTTCATTAAATTTTTTCACATAAAAAGACATAAGGGAGAATTCAATCTCAGTTATAACTGAACATATGTTTCTGTGTAAAAAATTTGGTGAAACCTTTCGAACTAAAAAAAAATTCGAACAATTTATTTAAATTCCACAAAAACTGTATCAACTCTCGAGAATGAGTTACCTGAATGATAACCCGAAACAAATTCGAGGAAATATGTGAAATTCACTTCAGTGTTTTTAATTTATTTTCATTCAATTTATATTATACTCTTATTTTTGCGATTTACTTTAGTGTTTTCTATTAATTTCCAATATTTTCTCATTCAGTTTATTTTATTTATACTTTAATCAAAATGACTGAAATTTTACTCAACCTGTGATCTACAAAGGTTCTAGTCACGGCTAAGAAGAAATTGTCAAATCTCAGTAAATTTAGAAACCATCAAGTAAGCACATATCCCTTTCAAATATTTCGATTTTCAATAGAATTGTATTCAGATATATACTATTCAGTCTTCAGTCAACGAAAAAACAAATGCGAAAAGCCACGGGGGCATAAAGCAAATGAAACATTGTTCCTATTTCTATTATTTTCTCACCCTTTGATGTTGTAGATGATTATGTTTCTATCTAGTTATCCAAATGATGTTCAAATAAATAATTCATTTTATCTTTATTTTGAAGCATCAGAAGAAACGTATATGAAATATTTCATTAAGTTTTAACCTAAATGCTATCAAATTATCTCATGGTAGAACTATAGTGTACTATCAACAGGAACGATTATAAATTATTGAGAAAATTACTAATAACACTTGGGTAATTCGTTGAAAAATTACTGGATATCAAAAGAAGTTATTATAGAGTCAAAGTACAAATGAACAATATCTGAAGATTCAGAAAAAAGAGATAAACTCGAATATAACTATTAATAAGTGAAGAAAGACTCATTTCAATACATTTTTTCAACTTTAAATGAAAAGCACACAGAATAAATGAACTGGTTCGAAAAATTTAATGAAAAAACGAAAACTATGCAAAGTTATCAAAAGGTTTGAACATAATTCACAATATGTCAAAACATAATTCTTGGTGGAGTAGAAATAATGAAGAAGTTTTTGAAAAAAGTATATGAAACATGGTATATTAAAATGTAAATTGATTAAGAAAAATCAATGAAAATGTATATAGCAAATACAAAGTATTTTCATTAAATAAGTACTTATTTATATCGTTTGTTGATGATTTGAATACAATATGCCTGAAGAATAAGAGTACTTATTTATACATAATATTTACTTATCGAACACCATTTCTGTAGTTCTTGAATATTTTTCAATGATTCTTAAAGGAAGACAGAATGAATGGGAGAGCGCGTTTTTACCATTTATTTTTCTTCAGCCAAAACAATTTGAATATTTTCAATTTTTATGAAAACTTAAAATAGAGAACAATTTAATTCAATATAGCTATATTCTGACAATTTGACCATAATGATTGTATGACTTGGAGAACTATTTATTCTGATAATTTTAGGGGGCAATCGCCATAACCCTCAGAATGACGAAAATGTGAACCTTATATTGATAAAAGGTTCCATCTCAAATCATAAATTGTAATTTAGTTATAAAAGGCATGAAAACACAGATATTTAAATTTTTTACATGAAAACCGAAGCAAGTGGTTATTTCTATTTACTTTTTATAATACCTATGTGGTACAATAAATATGTCGTCCTTTTATATATATTTGGCACTATTTAGCTAAACCACCCCCGGTAAAAATTTACCAGGAGCATTTGAATTTTATAATTTTAAATATTAGAAAAAATTCCTACCTTCGCCTCTCAAGGGTCCAGGACTAGGGGGAAGCGACCTGATGGGGGAGCTGGTCGTCGGTGGACCAACCCCCTCTTCTTCGGAACTACTCGAAGGACTACTGCCGCGCGTATAACTAGTATTGTTATTGCTCCTGTTGAAAAACACCCCGTTATTCTGCAACAACATCATATGCTGTTGTGCCGCCACAAAATTATTAAAGTTCATCTGGTGGGCTTTGACCGAACCGCCAGTTTTTGTCTTAAATTTCGACATTGTAAAGTCCAGGGGTTGATCGGCCTCGTGCGAAGGCAAGTGCACGTGCGACGGGGGTTGTTGAAGCAACATCGGCATCTCCTCCTTCGGCAATCTCTGATTCCAGAAGGCCTGGAAGTCGATGTTGTTGTTGTTGTTTATGCTGGACTTGAGGGTCGACTTGGGGGTGTCGACGTTATTGTTCTGCTGGAGGTTGGGTAAGGGGTTAGATTCTACCCACCTCCGAACCTTATCGCCGTGAAGATCCGCCAGATTCGCTATTTGCATGTGGCCGACGTCTCCTGGGAGCTTGTAATCAATCTGTTCGAATTCACACACTAAATGTCACTGCATGTTTTGTAGCACGCACTGAACCAGTCCGACTGTGAGGGGTAGCACCGGTTTATGTGTCACACAGTCACTGTCATCGCGTTTGTTGACATGAGGGTTAAGAGTTGCGCTAACCTATACGGAGTCGTGCTCACGGCGCCACAGTCTATAGCGGTATAAA
Organism: Henosepilachna vigintioctopunctata; assembly: GCA_030704895.1. Taxonomy (NCBI): domain Eukaryota; kingdom Metazoa; phylum Arthropoda; class Insecta; order Coleoptera; family Coccinellidae; genus Henosepilachna; species Henosepilachna vigintioctopunctata. Next base: position 2,042,217 of record JARQZJ010000034.1, read on the forward strand.
CGGCCGTATACTTCAGCGTATTTGCATCAGGAGGATGCTGTGTACCGTGTGTCGAGAGGGGGGGCCTTGGATCCGGGCCTCCGGGTGGTGGGGCGGTCGCACTTCGACCAATCGCGTCGCGTTCTCTTCCGATATACAATAGTGTATAAATTGTATGGATTATTTATTTATTCCAACATCTTATATATGTATTTATGTGAATATATGTATGGAACGGAAAGGATTATTCCCGTAGTCGTCCAGCTTTTTCATTTCTTTTCTCTCTCTCGCGTCTCAATGGCGAACCTACCAATGATCGATGGAACTGAGGTTGATATTGTGTTTCTTTTATATTATCCGTAAAATATGCAACGTTTTATTACCATACTACTTGCCAATTCAACGGTAAGCATAAACTCTACATTCGCAAGAGCAAAAAGCAATTCTCCTTGTATTAAAAAAATATTCAATAGATTTTACAACAGAAATTGAAACGATTTTCATATTTTCACAATAATTAAGAAATTTCTCTGAAGAATAATTTTATTTTAATTGCCAGTACTTCTTGTTTAATTTCCTTAGATTTCTAAATGTTCAAATGGGTTCCAAATTAAAATCATTATAGCTTTTATATTGTTTCATTTATTCATTTTCGATTCCAGAAATTTTCAATTCAAAATAAATTGAAATTGAAATTAATGTTTTTAGATTTCTCCATTATTTCATGATTTCAATTCAAGTAAAACGTAATTTCTGATAGTTTCTCACCTGTTATAAGTTCTTATTAGATTTTATTCTTTTCGATTAATTTAAAATTCAAAACTTGTTGAATAATTATTGTACCTAATGTGGAAACATTTTTGTATATTGAGAAATCCGTTTTTGATCACACCCATAATTAAAATGATTATTCTTTTTAATAATTCTTCATTCATATTCAATTTCAAGTTCATTTCGAATGTTGCAATCAATCAAAAGTTGAGTCATTTATTGTTACTTACCTATGTAATTTTTTAAATTAGAATAATAATCACGTTATTGACAATTCAATTGTTCTTCTATTAGGTACATCATGTTTTTAGAAAAAATTCATGTTATTTTAGAATTAGTTCTATTCATAGTTATTTAATTCGTATTATTATTCGAAAAATTTCATTTAATTTATTATAATTTTATCCGAATCATTTCAAGAATATCCTTATAAGCAGTAGTTTCGTGACATTAAAAGATTGTGTTGTGACCCCCTCCAATGTTCTATTTATACTTAAAATTATTTCACTTGTTGATAAATGAAACACAATTCAAAAATATTTCATTGTCCACAACAATATTGTTTCCGTATACAATAGCTTCATCTGGTGTATTAAAACTTAAACAAAAACATGAAATATTTCTGAAATTTCTGAATTGTGTTCAATTAATTGATAAGTTGTCACGGTATTTCAACACTTTTATAGTCAATCAACTATAAAAGTCTTTCTTATCTTGGCTACACCAATCTGCACAGGTAGGTAAGTAACATAACATTTTTATTCCTTGTATATTAAATTATTCTTTTATTTCAATGAAGTTCATTCAATGAGCTCAATTTAATCATTTCACTTAATTAATTAAACGAAAATCCAGAAAAATATAAGCCATCTTATAAACTGCCTTATTTTTAGAACCAACAACCTCAAGTAAATTCAAAACAAATTACCCAAAAATATTATAAAAACTTCTTTACTTCTATCGATCTTCCTTTTGATACAATTAATTGAAAAGTATTTCAAAATGAACAAATATATAAAATTGATGTAAATTGATGAAAATTGAAATTCCGATTAAATATTGAACATATAGGAAATATATAGGGTGATAGAACACTTATATAACGAGAAACTATCTACATATCGCTCAGTATAGAAAATATCTACATATCGCTTAGTATCTCAGACAAAGAATCTTTCAGAACAATGGTTTATGGGGGTGACGACCCTTCTGTTATTTGCTGCAAGTGAAGTAAATTCCTATTATTGCTCATAAGAGGAGAAAATCGATAAGAGTTTCGATGTTGAACCTTTGTATTATTCACGTTTATGCAAATGAAATAAGATATACGTTCAAACCGAATCATATTTGGAATATTCATCGATAATATATCTACTTATACAGTAAAAGCTCTTTATTCGCGGGGTAAAACCGTGAATATGGAAGTAGAAATTTATATGAGATTATATTATATATATATGGGTGACAAAATGAAGAAGTATATGAAAAAATTTAATTTAAATGAGGTTTTCGATCATATTGATAATTGGTAATAATAATACTTATTTAGCAGAGCTATAGAAAGAAATTTACATATTTTTAACTATCAATTTTGAATTACATACCTATTTCATTATTTAAAATTCACTTTCTTAGATCACGCTTAAATATCTTAACACTAGTTTTCAATATATTTGGTAAATTGTTGAAAGCCTTAAATCCGTCATAGTATAGGTACCTTAAGCTCTTTTTTGATTTGAAAAGCTTACAAATTTGGATATGAAAACTATCAGTATTTCTAGTATTATACCCATGCACATCACTGACATATGTTACATATTTTATTACATTATATGGAAGCAACTGATTTTTCATTTTAAATATGAATATATATGAAGCAAAGAGTATTCTTCGTTTAACAGACATTAGTTTCAAAGAGTTCAGCATAATTTCAACAGGGGTATACGTATTACACTTTAAAATTGTTCGTATGGCTCTATTCTGTAACTTTTGTAATTGTTGAATTTTTTCTTTAGTCAAACCAAACAACAATGTGGAGCAATAATCAAAATGTGGCATTATTATTAATTTGAACGAAAATAATTTCACATAAGTCGACAGATTTTTTCCTATTCTTTTCAAAAACTTTATTTTTTCAGAGATTTCAGATGAAATGAAATCAACAAGATCATTAAAACTCAATTTTTCGTCTAAAATAATGCCGAAATATTTTACTATTTCTACTCTTCTAATTTTTTGTTCATTAATCTTCATAGTCCTCATTTTTATTGGTTTTAAGTGTTTTACTTGTACCCAAAACTATGAAGTTAGATTTTTGCACATTTAGAGATAAGTTATTGTCATAACCATTCATTAATTGTGAAAGATCTCTATTGATCCCCTCTGTCATATTCTTAATATATTTGCCACATATATAGAGCATAGTATCATCAGCGAATAAACGTATAGAACATTTTTTCACATGAGAGACAATATCAAGAAATAATAACAACGGACCTTAGTTTGGGTCTTTGGGAAATGTTTTTGGGTTTTGGGATTAATTATCATGTTCTGCCTCAGACAATGGTTTAAAGAATTTGGTAATTTTTTCTTGCTTGGCAATTTTTGAAACTTATTTCAATTTGAACTGATATTTAGTAATGACTTCTTTAAATAGCAATTTGACTTCTAAAATTGAGACTTCTTCCCTTAGACATATTAATTTTCATAAATAAAATCACAATGCTCATTAAGCATTCTTAAACCTTCACTAAGAATTTTCAAAATGAATATTACGTTTTCCGTTCTCGTTCAAGCCTCTTCCTCAATAGATTGTGAATTTAACATTTCCTCCAAGTCGATTTCAGTCCAATCTTCACCTTGCGATTGAAGCAACATCTGAATGTCACTTGATTCTATCAGTTCAAATCTATCTCGTCCTATTGCATTAGCAATTTCAGCTAAATTTGCAGTCAATTTTGAATGTGCACAGATTCTTCGTCATTTTCTGCAGTCAGAGTAGCCCACAGTTTTTCCTAGCATAATTTCAATATGTATGGCTTTAGTTCTTCCAATGATTCTTTTATGTTTACTATGCATTTTGCTATATCAAAATCCTTCCAGCATTCATAACGTTCATATCAGGATCAGATTCCATATTATGCAATATGATTTGAAGGTTCGTCTAATGTACCTAATAGTGCTTAAAGACCTGGATTATCCCTTGGTCTACAGGTTGAAGCAAAGCCGTTTGGGAGGTAAAAATGTCACTTTTATATTTGGATGCAGAATTTCAAGTTCGCGAGAATGACCTGGTGCATTACCCAAAACTAGATCTGCTTTAAAGTCTAAATTCTTTTTTTCAATAAGTTTCATCGTCCGAAACAAAAAAATTCCGGAACCAGTCACAAAAAATAGCGATCAGATCCGCGAATAAAGAAATCATTGCCGGAAATATAAGAATTGGGTCGAATTTTTTAATTCGCGAATATTGAAAACGCGAATAAAGGAAGCGCGAACAAAGAGTTTTTACTGTAGTGCTAACAACGCATATAACTTTGTTATCTAAACTTTTGATATTATGGTGATTTATTCAATTGTTAGAATTTCAAATTCAGTTCCTTAATTCTCTATTGGGTGTTGATAATCATTCAAAAATTGAATTAAGAAAGTTTTGACAACGAAAATAATCATTTCAATTTGAATTATATCTTGTTGCATTAATTTTAATATAATATGTTATACATTCATTCTTCGTACAACAAATTTATATCTACAAAGATATAAATTTATATATTTGTTTTAAATGTTCAAAAGTTGATGAATCATATATCCGTCCTTTGTTTTCATTTCCAGTTTCCCCATTTTCCAGTTGTTTATGGCAGATTTGAATTTTTTAATCTTTACCATAGTTTTCAATTCAAATGGCAATTCATTATAAATTCTTGGTGCCAAAAATTGTTACGGAGACATATGGATAAATAATTATAATCATAAAATAAAATAACGCTAAAATATCAATATTATGGCTAGATAAACAAAAATAAGTAGAACAATAGCCGAATTTTCTTCTAAACATTAATTTTTTCTCTGATTAATATTTTTAATTCAGCTTTATATTGACAATTTAACAATTTCAAATGAAAATATGGGATATTTCTATCGAGCCCATCTTATCATATCACCTCAGTTCCCTTTACGTCGTTATCTTATCAGCAGCCAACCACTGAGCCGCCCCCACTCCTCGGCTCTAAAAATACATCTGGAAAAATGTACGGTGCAATGGAAACGCCGGCACCTTGATATACGCATATTCAGATTTGATTTGATATCGAAGTTGGCGGCGGTGGCAGATCCGAAATGGCGGCGCAGTCGCGTATCGCATTATGTATGCGCCAATGCGAATCTACCTATACCCTTCGGGACGAGGGGGTGCCTTGACGACCGGCGTTTATTTTATTTTAAAGCCATTTTTCATTGGCTATAGAGATATAGAACAGACGCCTAAAATATGGTATTTTATATAGTGCTAGAACCTTTCTGACACAAAGACGTTCGAAAAAAACTGAACTACTTATATTACTCATTGTTCAAATGGTATCTAGATGAACATATACAAGGTTTCATGAATCAGATTTATAACATAACAATACAATTATTTACATTAATTATAACATACAATTATTTACCTCGCCTAACCCTTGGAAAGTAAGCAAACCTCTTCCTTTGCCACACACATTTACGAAAAAATAAGTATAACTATATGCATTTTATTTTCAAAATATTTCGTTTTTCATTTCTCCATAACCAGTAGTAGTAGTAGTAGTAGTTTATTGGTGCAATAAAACATCATACAGTTGTTTTTACACAAGTCAAAAATATATATGAAAAGCATAAACAATCACAAATATCTGCATACATACAATCACAAATAAAATGATATCAAGTCATGTATAAGGAGAAATCTATACGAAAGAACTCGGTGAAACAGTAGATAACATTAGTAGATAACAGTAGTTATAATTCTATAAATGAGACAAAACTTTGTCATATTATTTAACATACAGTACCTTAGATAAAACATATTGAAATCTAAAATAATATTACGAAAAAACAAGCTTCTTTTGAATTAAAGGCATAAAATGCAGAACATGATTTGTCTGAAAAATTCGGTAACCTGACGCAACACGTGACGTTATTACCTATACAATAAAAATGTGAATAAAAAGTTCAAGGGTTTGAATTATGACTCGAGAGTGTCGCTTATCAGTTGGTGATTAACATTATGTTAAATGATAGTGAATTCAATCAAGACACTTGGCTTCATTTTCACTGAATATATCACATCTCTACATTTGTTTCGGATGGTTAGCCCATTGTCAAGAGTATTCAACAATATAACTGATAATTATAAATACTGAAAATGATAATTCTTATGAGATTGTTTAATACTCTTGATAAAAGGCTAACCACACGAAACATATGCAGAGTTGTTGATATATTCAGTGAAAATTAAACCAAGTGTTTTAATTGAATTTTATATTGTTTAAATTATCTTATATGTTATTATAATAAATTTGCACCAAGTAAATCCCTATACTATTCAATATTACCTACTTTGCATTTTCAATATACTTATTAATTCCTATCAACAGAATCTAGTCCACGACATACTTTTTGCATCACTCAACTAGGAAAAAACGTATCAGATTCGATTTATAGGTAGGTACATATGTACTTAAAGCCTTGCAATTCTTCTTCAATTTTCTTAGAGACAATAATATCAGATTCGTTGTCAGATTTTGCTAGTAATCAGACTTATGCTCGCTACATTTCGTCAACTTTTTTCCGTACATTTTCTTCTTATGGATTTTATGAGATTTTTCAAAACATTCGAACAATTTTTGGTATAACTTGTATTCATCTATTCGAAACACAAATTCAACTTGCGTTGCTTTGTTTACGACAAGTTGAATCGTCAACCATACCGAAACGAAACAACACGAAAACAAGTGAATAACTAGATTCTAAGCGAGTATCTTAGGTATTCATTATTTGTGTGAATCCCCGAAAATGGGTTTCTTTTCAGAGCTAAGACGAAAAATAAGCAGAGCCAAAAACCTCTGTCCCTTTATACTGCTTAAGTAGAAAGTACTTGAACAACTCCGCTATTAAATATAACGCAAAAACTCAAAGGGTTATTTCTTAAATTTTTTTGAAAATAATTTGACCTACGATTATTTTTTTGAATGGCTAAATGTAAAAGAATTGCTTCTTCACATAAATCAATGTGCTCAAATAAATTCATGCTTTAGATATAGTTGAAAAGTAAGTCTATCATTTTCAATAGAAATAACGTAACTATTAGTGGAATCGTAACTATTTGGAAGGCAGCTACTTGGGTTTCTAGAACATTCCTGCCAAATATAATAATGCTAAATTATGTAACATTATTTTTTGGTACTTTCTGTTGATAATATCTCTGATTTTGATAATGGACAACGCGATCTCCATACTTAAGTCTACTACACAATTTCTATCTGAAGAGTGACTTGATGTGTTTAAATTTATTTTCTCATTAATCTAAAAACATTTTTCAGAAAATTGATTTATTCATGTGTTAGAAGTTTATAGATTTTATTAAGCATTCAAAAACGTTTTACCGACATTATTTTTAATGATGAAAATTGTTATTTCCGCAAAATCTATGAAAAAAGCACCTTAATTATTGAAAAATCATAAAATAACGCAATAATATTAGACTAATCTTTGGACTAACCCCTCAAAATTTTGTTGCATGTTTCACAAACACCCTGTACAGTTATACGATTGGAAAACGGTTGAACTAAGCGCCTTCCGCGGGTTTTTTGAATGGAATTCAACGCGCCATGGAATTCGTTAGATCGACAATTAAGGAAGCTGGGCACTTGGAATGTTTAAATCGAACAACCCTTTCTGGGGGTCAAATTTCGGATTTGTCACGGGCCGTGCGGCTGCCTCCTGCAGCGCAATCATCTCGAAAAGGCCACCTTCAGGACCAATACCCGGATGTTGGTCGCGTGCCGTATTTGTATATATAAAGCAGCAGCTGTAGAGATATGATAATAAAATTACATATATAGTAAAATAAATTACAATGGATCAAAAGTAAAGAAATTTTTATATTAAATTGACAAACTGATTTATATTGAAATTAATCAAAAAAATATGAAAGTTTGATTATATGATATACTCTATAGATGAATTATGGTTAAATTTAATCAATTAATCTTATTTTCGATATATTTAGAATTCATTATGCGGAGTTTTCTATGAAGGATCCATTGATTAACATTTCGAATTATTTTCACTTACATTCAATATTTTGATAAAAAACGAAACACTCAATTGCTACTTTTATTATTATTTATTATATTTAAATAAAAAATATACTTCGATTGGAATTTCTGCCTTCTTCCAGGTTTATCTTCTGGTCTTTTGTGATTAAAACCAATAAATCACAAAATAATCCAATTACCAAAATTGCAATCGGAGTTAAATTTCTACTTTAAAAGTGGCTACTTTTTTCGCGTCGAGTAAAAGAATGGAGTTAAACGAGAGCAGTTTCTCAAAAAAAAACAAGTTACTCTATAATGATGAATGGTTAGAAAATAACGATTATTGAATGTACTTCTGTTGGAGAGTTTTCTTAAATGAAAGCAGTAAAATTATTTTTTTTGTTTGTGACTTTTTTTTTGAAGGCGTCAGGAGAGAAATGGATCGAGGTAAACTTTTGAATTTGAAGGTATAGAATTATAAGTTTTTTGAATTCTAATACGAACCTTAAAATACGAACCTTATTGATTTTGAACAGTTCTCGTATATGAATCAAGCTTTTCTAATATGACTTGGCTAATTGGAGGCTATTTTTGAATGACGATTATAAAGGAAGCGATGACAACGAAGATATTCTGAATGGAAAGCAGCAGATTTATATCGAATGAGATCTACTTCAAGAATTACAGGTATGTACATAATATCGATCAGAAATACAAATTTCATTTTAAATCAGTTGTTTGGGTGGAAGAAATAAGTTTTAAAGAACAGATTTTTTATTTAGAGGGTGTTTACAAGGACTGACCAAATAACGTACCGTCTTTTTCATGCACGGTAAGAAGATAATAAAGATTGAACTCTAAATTATGTCCTAAATGGATTTTAGACTTATACACACTGTGGGCTATTTTAAGGCTATTCTTCCTTAATAGTGAGTTGACGGAATATGAGGATACGCAATTATGAATATATCTATGAATTTTTAGGAAGCAACTGTAAGTTACATTTCGAAGATTTGATTCAAATCCAAAGAGATGAAGGCTATTTTTCTGGCTACTTTTGCATTGACCAATAGAAGAATAGGTGCAAAATAGATTCAAATTTTTGAATGTCATCCCGTGATAAGTTCTTCGAATTTCTATAGAAATTAAGTAGAGTACGGTTTATTCCGAGAATTGTAGGCAAATAACAATTCAAGTCATATTTTTAATGGGTTTTCTATTCCTCCTAATACTGACTTGACGAAATATGAGGTTGAGTAATCATGAATCTATCAAATATTTAAGAAGCAAATAAGACGAAAACTGTAAGTTATATTTCGAAGATTTTATTCAAATCCAAAGAGATAATGGCTACTTTTCTGGCTACTTTTGCTTTGACTAATAGAAGCAAATAGGTGCAAGTTTTTGAATGCAAACGTGTCATCCCGTGATAAGTTCTTCGAATTTCTATAGAAATAAAGTAGAGTACGGTTTATTCCGAGAATTGTAGGGAAATAACAATCCAAGTCATATTTTTAATGGGTTGTCTATTCTTCCAAATATTGAATTGACGAAATACGAGATCAAGTAATTATGAATCTATCAAATATTTAAGAAGCAGTTAAGACGAAAACTGTATGTTATATTTCGGAGATTTGATTCAAATCCAAAAAGATGACGGCTATTTTTCTGGCTACTTTTTCATTGACCAACATAAGAAAATAGGTGCAAAGTTTTGAATGCAAACGCGTTATCTCGTGATAAGTTATTCGTATTTCTATAGAAATTAAGTAGAGTACCTACAGTTTATTCCGAGAATTGTAGGGACATGATAATCCAAGTTATATTTTTGAAGGGTTTTCTTTTCTTCCTAATAGTTGACGAAATAAGAAGTTACGCAATTATGAATCTATCAAATTTTTAGGAAGCAGTTAAGACGAGATTTGTAAGTTATGTTTCGAAGATTTGATGCAAATCCAAAGAGATGACTGCTATTTTTCTGGCTACTTCTTCATTGACCAATAAATGAAAATATTGGTGATCGCGAACATATTTATGAATGTAAAAGTATAATCCGTGTTAAGTTCTTGGAATTTCTACAGAAATTAAGTAGAGCACGGTTTATTCCAAGAATTGCAAGGAAATAACAGCCCAAGTCATATTTTCAAAGGGTTGTCCGGATCCGAGCGCACACGACCGCCGTAATACAAGATATTTATTATCAAGACCTTACAACGTATTTCAAAACGCCGCATAAGGAATTCCAGATCCAATATTCATGAGGCATAAGGACGGAATTTCTTCATTCCAACATTAAAATCAATACGGACGACAGTGTATATGCCACAATATATCTGCAGATCCCTAGTTTCGTGAGGACCTTCTCTCTCGCCTTCTTCCTTTGTATTCCTTTTTCGCGAAAACTGTCATAATTAGATTTCCTTCTTAATAGCGAACGAAAGATGTATTTTTATTACGTTGGCTGGCAATTTAGTTTGCGTTATTGCTTTAGTAGCTGTCGGAAAGGGATCGGGGGCTGTTTCGGAGGTCATTGTAACTTAAACAATGCACAGTAGATGATAAAAATTCCTCATCGAGGTTCTTATCAAAACTAAAGAACCTTTTCATTTGAATAACTAAGAACATTCCAACAATTCTTCATCAAAAATATGATCTCACTGAAATAATAAGTTTGCATATTTAATCAGTATAAAAATGCAAAATGAAATGCACCCCCTGAAGAATACCACCGATTGATGATACACTTGATGATACAGGGTGTTTCTGTTACTGGTATTTCCTACTTCCTTTTTTTCAGAGAAATATTCAACTCCATATAGTTCAACCCTTTTGAGTCTTCTTACCATGAAAATTGATTGATTCATTCACCATCTTCAGTCACAGGTCTGTGTGCAGGTCGCTATTTCTTACATACCAGGAGGCAGTGATGATACATATCAATATTTTGTTCTCTAAACTTTGAATTATTTCAATATTGCTGAGCTGGGCACACTTTCAAAGTTGTATGCCATTCGTCCAATCAAGCTTCAGGATATGTTCTTTTACCCTTTGTTTTGTAAAAGTATAAGTAGTATAAGTAGAAAGTGGACTGTATTTTTAATTTTAAGGAGAAGCTAATTCGTCAAACAACGAACTGAGAATAAATATGTTTAAATGCAAAGTAATATAATGAATAAAACAAAGTAAAGTAATCAATCAATATAATTCATGTACATACGACACTCCACTTACCCCGGGGTAGTCCAGGAAAGGGATAGAGACTTGCAAGGGCAACTAGGACGATGTGGAATTGTCCTTCGGAGTCACTCGCCGTAATAAGTCTGTAAGGCACTATATATTCTGTAGTAAAAAATGTACGTTTTGAAGTAATAGTATTCACTATCAAAAATCACTCACGACGTCTTGTACCAGAATGTCTCTCTTATTTTCGGTTTCATCACATCTGGCCGATATGAGGTATTCAGGATGGTCGTATGGTAAAAAATGGAACGGGTTAAGTCTAATGCGTATGCATGATTTAATGTAATGAAGAAAGTGAATATATTCCGTCTATCATCAACTATCATTCATAACAATTTAGTAAAGACGAACCACCCTTAGCTTATAGAGGAAAAGAGATCGAATTGTCTGATTATAGCGTCGGAGTTCAAGTTATTTCTAGTTCTGATAAGGTGAGAGATCTTGGTGTAGTCTTCGATCAGAAGCTTACTTTCGTTCCACACATCATCCAAATTATTTCTCTATCTCGAAAATATATGAATTCGTTATACGCAATGGCAAAAATTTCAATAATTCCTCAACATTCATAAGACTATTTAAGACCCTAATCCGTAGCAAGTTGAAGAAGGTATGGCAGCATAATCTGGCATTCTATTTACATTTGCCATCAATACCATCTTGAGGCCATTCAGAGAAGTTTCTTGAAATTCTTAGTTTGGAGGGACAATAAAGTTTAACCACAACTTCGTTATGATTGTCTCCTCGACAATTATAACGAATTATTTAGTCGATTTAGTTTATTGCATTAGTTTCATTGCATTGCATAGAAGAAGAGAAACTTTATCACTCGAATTTGTATTGCTTGTCCATCGAACAGTATTGCTTGTCGTCCTCGCTTTGAAATTTCGTGTTCGTAGGCAAAATTCTCGTACTACGGAATTATTCCACCTAGAGACTTCAAGGACCAACTCGCTAATGCAATCCCCCATTTGGTTTATGGAATCTACATTCAATAGAGTTGCCAATAATTGTGACATTCACTTTGACTCCATACATGAATTGATTTAGATTGAGTTCTTTGTAATATTTCAATAAATGCTATTATTTAGCTCTTTGTTATATCTTTTTCATTTCAATTATTTAGCTATTATTCTACATTGTTACTATTTTCTGTACTTTGGTATTATACCTGTTGAGAATAAAAACTTATTATTATTATTATTATCATTAATGTCTACCTGATAGCCAATATAATTGTCTATGTTTAATGTTCATGCCATGATACCTACGCGTATTTGCGTATATAAAGAAATAGTTCTTAATAAATATTAGTAGTTGGTCAGTGCATTTATTGTTGAAATTTACACGCATTGATTCATTTTCTTTGAGTCGAATGCGACAGCTTTCCGTCCGTGCATTGTCTTGATCTAACGCTTCGCGGAGTATTTTTTTAGCCTCTTGTTCAGTTTTACAATCAGCCAGTATCATATCTGTCTTCTGCAGATGAAACGACTGTAGTTGGTTTTGTTTCTGGTATATGAAGGTGTCAAAGAGATACTGCAATAGGCCAAGGACATTGCCTTGTGGTACTCCAGCTTTTATTGGTCATGATTCAGAGTACTGGTATTCACATTTGATAGTAAACAATTTTCTACGTATACGAGAGATCGACAGTATTTTTCTAGCAGAATACATTTTGAATGATTTTTTTGTGATATTCTATATAGAATATGTGTATTTTTTTCATTGAAATCAATATTTCGACCAATATTATTCAACTTCTTAATTGTAACGAGAAGTAAAATTAGCAAATATTAGCCGAAGTAAACTTTATTGAAGATCGTAAATGAATACAATGAATTATACAAAATTTTTAAAAGTTTCCTTACATTATTAATTTTTTGTATCAGAATGATGAATATTTTTGTTATATTTGTCTTCTGAGAAGACTGTTGTGTTAAATTGAATACACAACAATACAGGGTGGTTATAATCGATCGAAACGACTGAGAAATCATGAACTCAATGAATTTCAGTTGATCTTTGAAAAAAATAAACGAGAATCTTTTTTTCATCCCCGAATTCAATACGACAAAAAACATAAAGACTCTCAAAGCTGAAACATTCAAATTCCTCACATAAAGATCGCCCTGAGATATTGCAGTGGGGTTAAAAAACTACCTGCCATCGCCTCGACCACCCCCGTATTAGCGAAAATACCGACGAACGTCAAGGCTGCCAACATTCGTATATCTATCTACCTTTCGCAGGGAACTTTTCTCTATATTTTGCTATACCTAGAATCATTATCCCGTCGGCCAGCCGGCCTTTGTGTTTCGAATGGGGCATATGCATTAGTAATTTATTGCTAGATGGACTGGAAGACCATTTTCTAGGATCCAAATTAATTCTGATAAAAGTTAATTACTAATCTAAAATAACAATTTTGAAGAAATTAAAGATTATGGGGATGATGCGGAAAATAAAGAGATTTTCTTTGAAATATTGTTATTAGATTTGATACTAGGTGATGATAATAATTTCGTGACTAAATTTAAATTGAATATTTTTAATCGTTATTTTATTTGAATATTTCAAAATTTTCATATATAATCGAAGAATTATTTACTTATTATTAAGAATAATTGAATAATTATTAATCTAAAATAACAGTTTTGAGGAAATTAAAGATTATGGGGATGATGCGGAAGATAAAGCGATTTTCTTCGAAATATTGTTATAAGAAAAAAGTCTACAAAAAAAATTTTGTAGACTTTGAAAAAAGATTGTAAAAGCTGCTTTGGGCAACTGTTTCTCTCGAAAATATCGGTAATATTGAACATTTTCTGTTCAAATTTCGGTCCAAAAAAAAAGAAAAACTTCGACTAATCAAAAGGAAAAAAAATGTAAAAGCTGCTTTGGGCAACTGTTTCTTTCAACATTTTCTGTTCAAATTTCAGTTGAAAATTCTCTGAAATAATCGTTTTTTCTGAGCAGGTTTTAGTTTGCTCTAAAAGAGAAAATCATCGACTAACTAAAAAAAAGAAACTTGAAGCTGCTTTGACCAACTGTTTCTTCTGAAAATGTTGCTATACTAAACATTCACCATTTATTCGTTTATCTATAAAAATATAGGGTGGAAAAAATCATCATGACTTTCCTATTCTCTTTGTGGTATTTCTTACTTTGAACAATAAAAAAATTGCTTTGAAACTTGAAAGCTCTTCTAAGATCATAGTTCCTATTCAAAATATTGTCAAAACTGAACATTTCGCTCTTTAGTCATTCTCACCCGAAAAAAGGGATGTTGTTCTCGAAAATTATTGTTTTTGCAAGCGTAGTTTATCAACAAGCGAAAAACCAATAGTCTTTTCTGAAATTCGTCCTTTTCGTGGAATGAAGCTCCAAATTAACTCAAAACCTATAAATTGAAGGCTTTCCGAATCTAGAATTAGAGTATTTTATACAAGATTCAATGCATACAACAAATTGCCTGGCTCTATAAAGACTCTTAGTGACCTTGAGATTTTATGAATCATTAAGTCTGTTTGGAAAATATATGGAATCATTATACGAAATGACAAATATTTCAATGACTCCTCAACATTTCTTAGCCTATTTAATGCCCTAACTCATATCAAGTTGGCGTATGGCTGCATGATCTGGCATCCTATTTATACTTGCCATCAACGCCATCTTGAGGCTATTCAGAGAAGGTTCTTGAAATTCTTAGTTTGGAGGAAAGACGAAGTTTATTTAGAGGAGTCAATCAAAAGAAATTATTGAGTCGATTTAGTTTAATTTCTCTCATTGCAGGGCAGAAGAGAAACTTTATCACTCAAATTTTTGTACAAATTACTGCACAATAGTATTGATTGTCCTCCTCTCTTGTCAGCTTTGACATTTCGTGTTCCTAGGCAAAATTCTCGTAATACAGAATTATTCCACCAAGAGACTCCAAGTACCAACTCGCTCCCCCATTTGTTTTATGGAGTCTACATTCAATAGAGTTGCTAGTAATTGTGACATTCACTTTGACTCCTTAGAAGTTTATTATTATTTATATTAGGAGTTATGTGAACAAAGGAAATTGACTAAAATGGATTGATTTAGATTTAGTTCTTTGTAATAATTCATTTAATTCTATTATTTAGTTATTAGTTACTTTTTATTTTAGATTAGATTGAGCTCTTTGTTATATATTTCTTTCATTTTGTTTATTCAGTTATTAATCAACATATTATTTTCAGTAACTGGTTATTATACCTTTCGAGGATGAAGAATTTATTATCAACTATTTGTGGTTGAGAGAGGTAACAAAACTGAAGAGTTTAACAAATACAAAACATCCCGATCGAATGTTTCCATCTTCGCACGAAAAAAACTCACCCCCGCCTAAATAAACTTATTCATCGAATAAAAAGATTGATTGTGTCGTTATTCAAGGGGGACGAAAGATGTGACCCAAATTTTAAGAGTGTGTGAGAAGTTTACATAAACGGGGAATATCTCGCAAACCGTCTGCCTTTGTTTCCGTCTCTCTTTTAAGGTCGAATTTCGTTTCGGCACAGAATTTTGCTTTTAGGTAAAAAAACTAAGTAGGTCGCAAGGTACAAGTCCATAAAAAACACCCGAAAAAACGGCGTTTCCTGGGAACTGCAACGAGAACCGGAGGGTCGGTTTTCGATTCTTTGAAATTTATATAATAAAACCTTTTTTTACCCTTGAAGACTTTGCATAGCGGATTTTTATTATTTTATGTTCCCCCGGTGAATTAGAGAATTTTTTAGCGGGGTTGTCTTTTAAAATTCGTTATTCTTATCTCGACGAAGGATCGATATAATATCGGCATATTTAAAAGTGAGGGGTAGATGTATAAGTAGGTAAAAAATTATTATGGACTATTGAAAAGGGACGAGAAATGTTGTTTATAAAATATTCACAAATTTTGGAATATCGTAAAATTCGTGACAATTTCTATGATTTTGTATTTTACAGATATAATTACATTTTTTTTTCATCTTTATGACACGTTTTATTGGCACAAAAAAGTCCTTGACAAAATAAACAAGTGCAATAAAAACGAATTATTTCGTTCTTTTAAAAACCAATGACTTTGAATGAAGACATTTTCGCTATTATGAATTAAATAATCAGTTTCGTAATTTAACATAATATACAGACTAGAATTCTATATTACAATTAGAGATTCATTAAAAAGCATTCATCTGATCAATTTCAGTAAGTATATTATCCTAAATTCTAAATTGTCATTCCTTTATACTATTCTTTTTTATTTTCGGCTATTCTTCCGCTTCATTGTCGAACCTTATCTAATAACGAAATGGGGATGTTCAAAATTTATGACATTGCTAAAATTTTCAGAAGAACGGGAATATTTTAAGAATTTTTAGTGTAGAACATCTCAAAAACAATGAATAAATTATAAATTAACAAGTACCATTTCAATACTAACAAAAACCAACGAATACTAACAAAGTGTTTGCATTACGAACAACAAAAGAAATCATAAATCCAAATATTTGGTACAAATTTGGTATACCACAGGGTAGCATTTTAGGGCCTCTTATGTTTATCGTTTTCATTAATGATGTGCATTGAAGGAAAGTTATTTTGATGCAATAACAAGTATCATTTCAATAATATCAAAAACCAACGAATACTAACAATGTGTATGCATCACTAACAACAAAAGACATCATAAATCCAAATATAGGAAATCAAAATTTGGTATACCTTAGGGAAGCACTCTAGGCCCCTCTGCGTTAATTGTTTTCATTAAAGATGTGCATTGAAGGAAAGTTATTTTGATGCAATAATAAGTAAAATTTCAATACTATCAAAAACTAACAAACACTAACAAAATATTTGCATATTTAACAACGAATATTTACGACCCGATTTTATTTTGTTTGATCAATGGTTTATGTGCATTGGGGGAGAAGTAGTTTCTATGAAATAACAAGATTTGCAGGTGATAGTATTGTCATTCTGATAATAGTAACATTTAAATATAAGATTATTTACAATACTAAAACATCAGTTGCACTACATCTCACATAATAAACATTATAAATTGTTCTACTTTATCTTTCACTCAGCTCCTGAGATTCAAAATATGACTTTAGATAGAAAATGGATACTAAGAAAAGATCAACTTGACAGGCATTCGCTAGGCGCTGTGCCCGTAACAAAGGATTATTGAAGCTGTAATTAGTAGGAGCAAAACTGATATGAAAAATTTCTCTTGACCTAAGATTAACTGGTTTACAATTAAGAATTAATTTGCTCAATAGATATTTGCAATCTAAAAAGTTGTTAATCAATTTATAAACTAACATAATGTCAAAGTTATTTCTCCGTAGTTCTAGAGATCTCAAATTAACTCGCCTCTGTACTTCATTATAATTTATAACAGGAGACGGTATACCTAATTTGAAGGAAACCCACTTAAGAAATTTCCTTTGAACTCGTTCAATGGTTTGTATGTGATTGTCATAGGCTGGGGACCAAACAACAGATGCGTATTCGCATATACTCCTCACATTGGCACAATACACTGATTTAATTACATCAATATTATTGAAATGGCTCATTGACCTCTTGATAAAACCCAGCATCTTGAACGATTTGTTCGCAATAGTTTGTATATGATTAGCGAAACTAAGTTTACGGTCGAAATACACACCTAAGTCTTTCATGATGCTAACTTCCTTCAATGTTTGGTGGCTCAAATGATACTCGAAATTGATCGGAGATCTCACTCTTCCAAACCTCATTATTTGGCACTTCTCTAAGTTGAATTCCATTTCGTTGTCTGCACACCATTTCATCAAGTAATCAAGATCACGTTGAAGAAGTTGACTATCCTCCATTGACGATACTGGTCTTAGAATTTTAAGATCATCCGCAAAGAGTAGAAATGAACTGTGTCTTACACCGTTTCCTATGTCATTGATAAACAACAAGAATAGAAGAGATGACAGGGGTGATCCCTGTGGTACACCAGATTCCATTCCAAATTCTTCATATAACATCTAGTCAAACAATTTAATGAAAACGAATTTCTGGAGGCTTTGGCTTTCGAACATTTTGAAAGATGATAATTTGTATCATTAAATGCAAAGTTTTCAGGAATATTAATCAAGTCAGTCACAAATATTGAATTGTGAAAATATTGTTGAATTAACGATTTTAAATAAAATACGAAAATGAAAATTATTGAATAAAATGTGTTTCCTCCATTTTATATTTTCTCATTCCATCGAGGAATCAATTACAGACCATAATTACAACCGTATAATTAATTTTTTTTCAGGAAACTTACGTAAATAAAGTGTATATTTCCCTACGTAACATTAAATGAATTCTAAAGTGAAATAACTAGCGTCCACTTCCGCTCGTACAAGCATTTATTCAATTAGAAATCTATTCGTGTTATCATTTGTAATTATTTTACGTTTCATCAAACACTGTTTTCAGTTTAATACGCGTATACCGATAACTACCCGTCTTATTAAAAACGTCGTATAGAGAAATTGTACGTTTAACTCTTTCATTTCGTATTCTCGCAATTTAAATCTAATTATCTATTTCGATATTACATTATGGCCGTCTAATAGCCATCTTCGAATGAATATTTATTTTACCGAGTATGACAACTCGTGTTTTTTCTGTTATTGAAAATTAAATCGTCCAACCAAGTATGGAGGACGACAACCATTGATGTAATTCCTTATGTAATGGAGGTATGGGAAAATGCAGAAAGGGGCGAGTCTTACCGAGACTATGTGATTAAGATATGCATTATTAGATTCTACTAGAAAAAATGTCTAGCTAAAACGTCTTTTTTCAAAAATAAATGTTTTCATTTTAATTTAATTGTTTATTCTTTGAATATAAATTCAAATTTAACAATTTATTCGATAATTCAACAGGGGTTATTAACCAGTCGGTCCGAATCCCTAGGGGGTAGCATGATCCTGCCCCCTGTGGCGATATTTTATATTTTTGAAAATAAACTAAAATTCAAACACTTGGAACTTTTGATTTACACTTTATTAACAAACATAGCATGACGCGTTTCGTCGTTACAATTGACTTCTTCAGATTCTAACGCAACACTCAAGAAGACCTCTGAAGAAGTCATTTGTAACGACGAAACGCGTCTTGCTATGTTGTCAATAAAGCGTAAATCAAAAGTTCTTGTGTTTGAATTTTAGTTTATATTCAATTATAATGAATTTACATCATGTAAACGCCAACACTATTAAACATATTTCATATTTTCTTACAAAAATGCGGAAAGAGCCTGAAAAAACATTTGACGAGATATGTTTGTGATGTCTTCTATTATCAATGAATTGAAATTGGACATGTGTTTTTTGGCAAATAAAACCTTAGACTTATAACAATAATTCATTTATTTGTATTCTATTTCAACAATACCTGAAGGGTTGCCAAAATATCCAACATAAAAAGTAAGTCAGTGTATCAATTAAAGACGACTAGAGAATCAATCTTATAATTATGTACGAAATATATTCACTAAATACTCTTAAATAAATTGACATTAGGTACCATATGAACTACCTGTTCAATTTCAAACAGTTGAATTAAAGAAAGTGTTTGTATCGAAATAATTCAATATTTTTCATTAATCAATGAAAAGAAAATTTCTATAGAAACCTCTTATCTCAATACTGAGATAGGAATAGCAGGGCCCACTTCTTCAAATGATATTTATCGATCATATTTTTGTAACACAGAACAACCACATGAAATAATAACACTTATCTCTATTCTGAATAATTAAATTTCTTTTGGATGACAAGTTTTCTTCGATTCCTTTCAAAAAATGTAACGTATTCATAAATTGTGTCTGAAATAAATACGAAATCACCTCTCAAACAAAAAACGCTAAATCCTACTGAAAATAAATTATAGTCGTATAGAAGTGGAGTAGTGAATTAATAGAATGACCACCGGAATAACCTGATCTGACACCAATGAAACAAAAACTTAAAATCGATTAAACTAAAAATTTTGGTAGACTTTTTGAATGAAGGAGATCGACTGTTTCGTAAATATTCGTCAAAAAATGAAGATTGGATATCTGAATGACGAATTTCTGCACAAATAGTGAAATATCTATGAATACTTCAATAACACGTAGACGTTCAAATATCATGAATATTTTTTGTAAATCGGAATCGTCCAATCCATTTTAGACTTTGATATTTTCTACACAGTGTTCTTTGAATTCAGGAGGATTCATGAAGGAAATATTGGAATTCTTCTATATTCTTCAGTTTCCATAACTTTCTTTGCAATTTCATACAAAAAACTTTTCATACAAAAAAAATTTGTACAAATTTTTACAGGAAGGAATCAGTTTTCAAAAGTTCTTCAGCAATATTTGTTTCTACATCGAAAATTTTTCAATTTGAACTAGTTGGATGTACGCTTTGCAAAATAGAGTCTATCGGTATTATTGACACATTTGTACCTGATGATGGTTTAACGTAACGAACCGTAGCAAAAAGTTCGTACTGAAAATATTATTTTAGTTTTAGTTTCAGAATATTCATGGATTTCTATCCAGTATAATCCACTTTCTGATCGCAGATAATACGATCGGGAATCCAGATATTTTTCCAATTATACACAAGAGAAAATAGTTGAGACAATTTTATTGTGTCACAAAGTTTCTTTATTGAAGGAACAGCGCGGAAACATTTTATTGCATCTTGATAATGTCCACACAGTGGTAGATGTTATATGCCTTCTTGTGCAATATACTGAAGTCGGAGTGGAGACGTTAATCATTTCTTTATTGTTTCCATTTTCAATTTATTCTATACAAGATGTAACACCTTAGTTTAAGACAACTCCGTTCTTATCAAAGACAAACACCGATTCAGCCATTATTTTAATATTTCGAGAAGATAATCCCCTATGAACCTAGTGGTATATAGGGTGGCACTGAAAACTGACAGTTTGTTCAGCAATGTAATCTTTTAAAACAATAACCTGAGAACTGAAATATTTCAAATCAACGAATCACCACGTACACCAAATTATTTTGATTGATTAATATAATGAAGATGAAAGTTATTGCCAATTTGTCGCACTCTTTATCGTCGTTGCTCACAGTTTTTGAAAAACAAAAAGTCATGGAAGGTGACACAATAGTTTTCTTCTTTATGTCCTACGCTTGTAATACCAAAAAGAGTGGAATCTAACTTTGGTATTCGACAAGAAACTATTCTAGACCCGTTTTTGTTAATTGTTTTCACTGATGATCCATGAGTGTAGAAGGAAATTTATTTTGATGCAATAACAAATTTTCTTCATGTCCTACACTCTTGATCCTACCGAATGAACGAAATCTTTGATATTCCACAGGAAATTATTCCAGGTTCTCTTTTGTTGATTATTAATGATCTACGTGTTTTGAAGAAAACTTATTTCGATGCTTTAACAAGTTTTTCTCAATGTCCTGCGCTCACTAGGTCACCCAATGAGCGAAAGTGAACTCTGTTATTCTTCAAGGAACAATTCTAGGTTCTGCTTTTTTATTTGTTACATTAACGATCTATGTGCATTTCAGCAAAGTTATTTTGATGCAATAATGAAGTTTTTTAAGTCCTAGATGAGCTGAATTATTTTCTTTACTCGTTTATATTTATTTCCGTGGTTTTTTCAGCGGAATTTGACCTTCAAGGTTGGTAAATTTGAAACCAGAATTATCTTAAGAAAAATCCAATGTCTCTAGTCAATATTGTGGCTCGATTTTTATCGAAATAAGCTGTGTAACTTTTGAAGGAATTCAAATTCATAATAATACTCTTACATCTATAGACAACTGATATAACGGTAAACTAAACACCAATATAAATGTACCACCATTGATACAACTGAAATAACCAGGAAAATTTTCGAAAAAAAGAATTTCACGGAATTACAACATGGATAAATATCGGAAAAGCATTACATTTGAATTGAGATACGTGAAAAGCTGTATTGCCATGAAAATCAACGCCGCGCATGCGAAAACAGTCCTTCTAGTCATTGCCAAAAAACCACGATTAGTTGTCCGTGATTTATTTCTAATTATTATCGACAAACAAACCGAGCTATTTAATTCCGCACACATCATCGATTATAATAATTATTATGTGAAAATGAGCAGCCTATTAATAATACAATATGAATGGAATGGCCAAATTCGCTGCCTTGGGTTGTTTGCATATGGGGTACGTTAGTGTCGAAAGAGTTGCGTGTCTCGCAAACCGATGCGAGACCCAATGCACAGGTGTTTAACAGGTGTCGATCAATATTCATAAGGTCTAGCGCATTTTCCTGGACACAACTCATTCAAAACGTGAATATTAAATTGTGATCTACCATGTCTTGATATACGACATGTGCGGACGATTTGGAGAGGAAGTTGAGGATTATGATTCATCGGGACCTTAATCACATGGCAGACGTGAAAATTCAGCGTGGAGGAAAATAAATCATGGAAAAAAATAAGAGAAATCCTTTTTTGGCGAATCGCTAGTGATAACAATAATAATAAGTCTTTATTTTCCAACGGGTAAAAACAAATATTCAAAAAGATATATACAGTATTAACACCTAATGATATAATGCAAACGTTACAGAAATCATTATCAATAAATGAAGTAATTATAACGAGTAATAGACAATGAAAATATAGCTATACTTCAAAATTCACTATACATGAAAAGAGTCCAAATAAACCCGATTTATGTAGCAAATGAGTTACTGATGATATTGCATTTGTCAGACACATCCTCGAATAGCAAACACATATATCTAATGGGTGATTGTACTTGGGAATCAGTTGTCGGAGTACCCAATGAAAAAAGTTGACTTGAACGTGAACATTGTCTAGGAAATGAAGGTAGGACAGTCTATATTACCATGTAAGAGGTTATACAGAAACTTCAGAGACAACAAGTCCTTGCCAACTTCGAGTTATTTAGCTCCAAACCTGTTTGTCTGATATGTAACATATCAGTTTGGCTATACCCTCGGCCTGATAAACATGATTTTCCCTCCAAATTAGATATTTGAGAAATTTTCGTTGTATAGACTCTGAATAATATTTATGAGAATTGTAAATGGGACGCCAAATCATACATCCGAAATCAAATTTACTGTTGTACAAGCGCAAATAATTGTATAAGTGTTTTTGTTTACGAAAAGTGTCCAGCATTATGCACAATAAATCCATATACATTTGAATTCAATTGAAATTAGTTCATTTATTTGAGGTACAACAGTAAATTTCTGATATAGATATATAAAAAATTAGAAAATCAACCAACCTACAAGTTTTTTCATTTAATACCTCATATATATGACATGGAATTATAAATTGGTCATTATACATAATACCCGGGAATTATGAACAATGACCAATAAGAGATAGAAAATTGATAATAACGTTTCCAGTAATTGAATCCTCCGGGCATTATATATAATGCCCATCGTCTATGTAGCAAATTAATTAATACTTTATTATAACATTTATTTTTGAGATCAAACGGAAATTGAGAACACAAATATTACGAACCCAATGGAAGTCAAACAGAAACACGAAAATTCATCAACCTAAAATATGTATACTTAACTTTAGACAATTTGAATATTTAGATTTTTCTATGTTATGCTAATCCTTCCAATAAGTTAACTGGTGAAAATGCAACATGACTTAAGCCAATGCATGTCAGGACCGACTCTAAACAGGCCATGAAATGAGTAAATGGCAACAGGACGCGGTGATCTATTAGAATTTTACAGCCCTGGTCATTACTTATGGGTATGTACTAATGCAAATAAGACGCTTCCCTCAAAACTATCACAGTTTGAAATAATAATTTGAGCTTTTAGTATAAAATATATATTTTCAAATTGTGTATAGTGTAACTAATATATGTGTTGTTGTTGATGATTTGTTGATATCACATCATGAAAATGTAAAAAACAAAGTGTTTTGTGTGCTTATCGATTCCAACAAAACGAATTCAATTTCGTGTTTTTTAGACTTTCGTTGTTCGAAATTTAATATTTTCGTTATCAGCATAAATTTTCTTTTTATACATTTTGTTTAGTGTAATATAGGTGTTAGTGATGATAATTTGTGGATATCATAACATCTAATTGTAAAAACGAAGTGTTTTGTGTTTACCGATTTCATCAAATCGGAATAAAATATGTGTTTCAAGCAATGTAGAGGGTAGGGGTACCGTTGGTATTTCAGTAAGTTTCAAGCTTAGAATAGGTAAGTTTCTAATAAATCTATTCTCTTAAAATGACGAAAACTTGTTGGACTAATGGTTGTAAATCAAATTATAACAGTAACCTGAAGGCGAGTAGGCAACTAACTAGTATCGACATTAAGATTCCCTAAAAATGATTTTTTAAAGACTAAATAGATGAAATCTAGGTATACCATGATATAATTAACCCCCAACAAAATAAAATTAACCACCAATAATTGACCCAAAAACAAAATATTCAGTTGTTATTCACCAATGAAGAGAAATTTGTTTCATTTGGTGGTATTATAAGCATACCAAAAAGAACTAGATTATTCCCTCATACGGTTCCTTATATTTTTCCAAATTTACCGCATTATTTGTCAAAAAATATACCCTTGACCAGAGGAAAGTGGAGAAATAATTTAGATCGTAATGATTATTCGAATAACTTGAAACTCGAAAAAACAAAACCCTTTGAGTTGATGCGTTTAATTTCAAGACCATAATCGTCATCTTTTTCAATCATGTCTCATTGAAATTTGGCAATTTTACAAATCCTGCCTGAACCAAAACTTAACACACTTTCAATGCGAAAACTATGATAGAAGCATCCCAAATCAATAACAATTCCTTCAACGAATACTTTTCCAATAACAGAGACCTAAACGATATTATATGTCCGAATACACAAATACAAAATCTCGAAGACACGTGACCCGTAACCGTTCTCCTCGTTGAAGACAACTAAATTAACCATTGAATTGATTTCGAAAGGTGTTGCTTCGTCTTGAAGAAGTCGGTAAAAGCACTCGTCGTCCACAACGTACTGCCCACTAGTAATAATTCATTTAGGGCCTACACAATAGCTAAATAAAGGCGACAGCTATGTTGAGAAATACGAAATTGTAACACATAGTAAAACTGAAATTGGGCAAGGCTGATGGCCATATCAGAACACCTTCTAGCACGCTTCGGAGGACAAATGATAGCAGTGACGTACGGATTCGTAGGCTTTTGGAAATTTCAAGCGTATCGAAATTTGGAAATTTTATTGAACACGCATATTAAAATGGTAATTTACGTATGATAAGGACCTAAGGGATGAAGGTTATTTATTATAAAACTCTAATGCATGAAAATTATGAGCACTCCTCGATCTCCCAAGCCAATGAATTATATATTAATGAAGGGTGTTTTTTTTAGAGGTATAGAACTTTAAGTTGGCATTACTGTTGAATATGGCGACCAATTTAATAGCTGAGAAGTGATTTATTCTCAGTTTGGTTTGGCAATTGTCCAAAAACTGACCAAACGATCGTCAAGCAAGGCGTAGATTCGTCGAATGGGCCCAAAACGAGATTGCCGTTGTTCCCGATTTTCATAAGCGATTTTTGTTTAGCGATGAAGCGCACTTCGGGTTGAATGGCTATGTGAACAATCAAAACTTTCGCATTTGGAGTGAAGATAATCCTCAAGTGTATGTAAAACACCGTTACATCCAGAAAAAATGACTGTTTGGTGCGCTTTATGGGCTGGTGGAATCATTGGTCCGTACTTCTTCAAAAACGATAATGGTCAGAAAGTTACAGTTAATAGTGATCGGTATAGTGCCATGATTACTAACTTTTTCATTCGTGAATTGAACAACCATGATGTCCAGGAGCTGTGGTTTCAACAAGACGGCGCAACATGTCACACAGCCCGTCCCACAATCGATTTATTGAAAGACACGTTTGGTGACCGCCTAATTTCACGTTTTGGACCCGTGAATTGACCTCCAAGATCTTGTGATTTAACACCGCTAAACTACTTTCTGTGGGGCTATGTAAAGTCATTGCTCTATGCGCCACAAATGCTTGACCATTTGGAAGACAATATTCACCGTGATATTGCCGATATACTGCCACAAATGTTGGAAAAAGTTATCGAAAATTGAACGTCCAGATTGGACTACATCCGTGCCAGCCGTGGCGGTCATATGCCAGAAATCATATTTAAAATGTAATGCCACAAGAGTATCTTTTGAATGAAAAAGAAGTCTTGTCAATCGATTGATCCATCGTTGTTTTATTGCAATTCAAAGTTCTTCACCGAAAAAAAAACATCCTTCATTATCTTTATTCTACGTATCATGTGAGCCTAGGTATATAAGAAAAAAGTTTGAACTTGTATAATTTCTTGTGTACATACAATAAGCATTCAAAAATAAACAAATCAGGCTAAGTTAAAATTTCCAGTATTTTAAATGATGACTTACAGCAATCTCTATATTTCAATCCATCAATAATCCTGATAGCCTTTCTTTTAAGACGAAACATTGAAAAATTGACGAACACCATGACATAATAGCGTATTCAATATGTGATACTTGTTGCGTCACTATTGTTGATAAACTCCGCAACAAAAATAAGTTCCTGGATAATTTTGTTGCCAAAAGATATATGTGGCGCCCTCAGACAAGTTTCGAATCAAGAACAACAACCAAAAATTTCTTTCTTTTTCGATGACACCAGTTCTTAAAGTAAAAGCGACTGTTTCACTTTTATTCAAATTCAACGATAAACTATTCTTCTCAAATCACTTTAAGGCCTTAGCCCGGAGTTCCCTCTCAAACTCCTCAGCTCTGCTCATATCGGCCTCAGACACAATGACTGTAGTGTCATCACCATATAGAATTTTTTGACTGCAGGGTCTGGTGAAATAATCATGGAATTCACTTATAATATTAGAAACAAAAATGTGCCCATAATGGAGCCTTGTGGAACACCAATAATAATAACCACTGATTTTCTTTAAAACCCGATTGAAAACGTTTGCTTAAATAAGAAGTTATAAAGGCCTCATCACCAAATTTGTATCGCTTAAGCTTCCCAATACGAGCTGCATGAGATAATTAAATTTTTTCTATCATTTCAGGGTTTTTCACAAAAATGGAGTATTTTTCAACCTAGAGGGAAGTACTGTTAGTTTGTGAAATAATAATACGCGATGAATTTTTTCACTATTCTTCGCGAAATTAGCGTTGAAAACATTTTAAAACCCCCTAATTAAATTTGAAACAATTTTTATGTGGTAGATTACGTCGTAATGTCGCAAATAGTACCAAAATTGGCAGGCACGCCACTGGGCGCAGTTTCTGCCGAAAATTATTGTCGTCTGTCTTCGATCCGGATTCAAATGCGGCAACGTGGACAATGGCCCCGATGGCATTCAGGTATTGTGATTGTTTAACCACCCCCGTAGAGCGAGAGTGTCACTGCCAAAGTTAGCGACAGCTGCGCGGTGCCGTTAAAAAATGAAGTTTTCAACCTCCACCTTAGCTACAGTTAATTTAACCCGGGTCGCTTTTCGTCCTTATTGCGTGGACAGATGGTCGCTGCCGATAAAGAGGTTGAGGCGAACCTTATTAAGATTGCCTTCTAATAGAGCCTATCTATCTAGTTTTTTATCGGTAAAGGAGATCGAAACGGGAGGGTGAATCCTTAATTTTGCGCAAATTTAGGTCGGGAGAAGAACGCTTCGGAAAATATCTTATGCGAGTTCTTCGCGCTGATTATTAATTTACACCGTTCGAAATTTGGTGCATCGAACATATGGCGTTTGGTACTGGGACGAAATTTCATCTGATTAATCGTGACTAATTAGACCTTCAACTAAGGGTTGGGATCAAACAATCAGACAATGGGGTTCTTGACAATTTTTCAGAACTTTCTATTTCGAAGATTGTCATGAAAAACTATATTTTATTCAGAAATATAACTAAATTAGATGAAATAATCAATAAAGTATAGAAATTCCGATTTTTTCGCCAAAATACTCCACAGCTGTCAAAGCTGCAGAGTGATGTCATCAACCTCTAAACATTGTCTGCTACTCATGAGGTGTGTGTTAAATTCATGAGCTTTCTCCATACGAAAGTGAATACAAACGATCAAAATGATCACAAAGTTCTACAAAATCTGTGCTTTGCCCATGTGTAAGAGTGCAACGATTACTACACCGAAAAAATTGTTTATTCTTATTCCAAAAAAATGAGGAAATCAAGAGAAAGTGGGTAAGACTTGCTAGAAGAGACTATTAGCAACAAAAACTACCGCCTATTTCTGTCTATAATTGTGAGCTGTCAACAGTACCATTCTTTCGTCAACAATAACAATTACTGGTTAAGACATAGAGCGAACTTTGTGTTCAGGACTTATCGGACATTTGATGGCACACAAACCCAGTTCTATTTTCAATTGAACATATTAAACTCATCATCGCCATTGACCTTCAAGACAAGTCGATGACGTCATGAGGTCTGATTGGGGTTTGCAGTCACGTGACAATAGGCCATAAATACAGCTTTTAATATTAATTTCATTAAATTCTATATGATAAATCAAATTACTGAAATGTTCTTTTCGAGATTATAATATTACAGATTTTGATAAAATCAACACGAAACATTAATTTATGATAAGTGTCAACATCCCTATTATGTTGAAGAATAAATCTTAATTCTGAACACCTGACTTTTTATAGAAATTTGGTCGCATTATAGGAAAATATGAGGAAATCAGATTATGCCAAACTATACAAAAATCAATTTTCTAAGTAGTATATTCGTCTTATCGTGTAATTTCTCAAACTTTTTCTGCTGTAATTTCTCAAATTATCGAAAATTTAAATCTTCAACTTTGTGATAGTTAATTCCAGGTCTTCAATAATAAACACTACAAGTCAAAAAAACACTGGAATTAGTATTGTGCAACTAGTTTCGCCTATTTTGATCTCATCAAGTACTTTATTCATACTTGACAATGCTATAGAAGGTGAAACTAATTATGTGGAGAGTATTTCGAGGGTTATTGAGTTAACTAAAGAAACTTAAACTCAAGAAAAACAAAGAAATTAAACAAAGAAACTTCAGAGATTTAACCATATTGAATTGAACTGAAATTGATTGATTATAGTTTAAGGGTGAAAATAAACAACAGGCATCAAATCAAAAACGCCGTCGAGTATTTGATCTGCCAATAGTCCGAATAGTTCGGAGTGAAAAAAAAAACAAACGATTAATGAAGAAGAAAAAAAAGTCGTTTCATCAAAATGGGAAATGATAAATGAAGAAAAGAAGCTTTGAAAAGATTGAATTAAAAGAAGAAAAATTCGTTACAATATTATAACCTAACATATTTTTGGACTATAATTGAAAAAACTTGGAAAGATATAGATATAAGTATACATATAATACTTATATATTTATATATAAGTAAATATATTTATATGAATTGATATTATACCTTATTTCTATTGAATGCAAAATGCATTGAAAAAAGGTCATATAAAACAAAAAAAAAAAAAAATATACGGTCTTACAAACCAGCACCAAGCTAATGAATAAATCTAATTAATCAATTAGACATTACTTTGACAAAAACTCATTGAGACTGTAATAACATTTAACAACTAAAAATTTACTGAATCTAGATCTGAAACTAGGTACCGAAATAGCGTCCTTAATTTCGGTGCCGATTTTATCCGGTGCCGGGTTTGGAAATACATATATGTATTTCCAAACCCATGTACACTGGTGATATTCAACTATATATCCGACATCTTTTAATTTATTTTGCCTTTATTTTTTCATTGAAATAAATGAATAGCTGATTTATCAAAAATAAATAGTTTTCAGATGCTTGTACATACAATTTTCGATTGTTAAAATGACTTTTTTCATAACTTAAAATTCTTCATGAAATTATACCAAATAAAATGAAATACTGAAATAGTCGCGTAAAAGATCCACAAACACCCACAATCTCATTAAAATAGAGTTAAATATACGTAATAAACTATTTTTAAACATTAATTCATAAGAGTAAATCAGTAATTGCTCACTGCAAGTAGCAACAATATAATGTAATTCACAATATCAATTTAATTGATACTTCTCGTGAACTAATACTTAAAAATAGTCACTTACGATTCTTCAAGACTTTTTTTATGGAAATTATGATTCAGGAGTTTCTTTAACCGATAAATATTTCAAAACGAATAATCGTACTTTCACACGGTTCACGTCGCGTCGTTTGTTTGTGATTAAAAATACGAGTGTTGAGCTATATCGCGGGTTTTGAAATGAGAAAACAGGACTAGAAGAACCACAACATGAAATTACCTCTGTGTAATTATCCCTGTGTGAATTGAGACTCCGAGAAATTGTAAAAACCCTTGCTGCGATTTCTGCTAACTGGTACAATAAATCTAACGAAATTATAAAAAAGGGGAAAAACTCCGTGGGGATCGCGTAATTCTGGAATTCATATAAAGGGCTTTTTTGATTGATACCTTACGATTTTATAGAAAAAATCCGTTACGTTTTCGTGGGAATATATTCATTTCACTGGAAAGAAACGAAGGGATGGGGTTGATAATTTTAATATATTCATTATTGAATATTTTTACATTTAAAACTCCAAAAATCCGACTGTATATAACACAGTTTATGACATTAATCCGTTCGAGTTTGGAAAATAATTTTTAATATGAAAATATGTAGGTATGTAACACAGAATCAGTATTGTAATACAAATTATTGAAAAATATCTGAAAAATTTTGAAAATTTACTTTTTGATTTCTACAACAATATATAAAATGAAACACAATAAATGGAAATTGTTAGATTCCCTTTGTGAATATTGAAATATTTCATATATTTAAATGGTGTGTAGTATTCGCATTTTTGTCTCTTTCAATTTTATTTCATTTCTGATTTTTTCGAAAATTTATGAACATTGATGCATGAAGTAAAAACGTCGTTTTGAATGTTTTAATGTATAAACTTTGTTTTTTCCGCAAAATCATTCTTCACAATTTTTTTATCGATTACAATGAATGAATCTATCAGAGATAAATCTCATTTTTGTAATGAATTGTATTCTTTAGTTCATAAGTATATCTTCTATAAATGGTCTTAATCTCCGAAGTGCTATATTTTTCGAATTGATGTCCGAAATCTTTTCTTTTGAGCTTCAATTTTATTCTGCAATAATTATAATAATAATAAGCATATGAGTGTTCCTTTCCAACAGCTAACTACCCAATTACAGTAAAATATATAATGAATAAAGAAATACAAAATTTGGTGACAAAAAATATCAATAATAACATACAAATACAATATTAAAAAATAATTATAATAAAAAACATTATCAACTATATTAATCTAAATCTATGATATCAATATCTAAATATTCAATTAAGTATTTAATTGAATCTCTAAATAACGAGTAATATCTGAACAAGAAAACAAATTTATTAGAAGTCAAACAGGAAGAAATCAAGATACCTCAATGGTTAATATTTAAATATACATAAATGATAGAAATAAGTGAATTCTAGTAGAAATCACAGCGGCTTGATACCTGGCTTGCAATAGAACATTGCAAAGTTAAGCAGCGATTGCGAGAGAAGATTGGCTTAAGAGGGAGAGAGAGAGAGAGCTGATAGGAATGAATTCTTCACACTTTGGAATGTAGAGCACAGAAAAAACGAAATATGACGAACACTGTAAATGTCCAATCATTTTATAGATACCGCAGATATCCACATTTTTCCTCATGAAACAGCATTTTTCCTTTTCGACAATTCAGGTTTGAGTAGGCCAATTCTTTCGTCTTACTATCCAACTGAATTGTTTTATTGTCTTTCTTTTTCAACGTTTTTCATTTAAAACACTCACAATTTTGGTAGCATAATTTCACCAGATATAATTATCAGATAATCTGATTGTGTTTTGTAGATAACATTTTTTTTGTAGATATCATTCACTAAATACATTGATTTTCCATTACTTAATTATAAGGGGCCACCCACAAATCACTTCACACGATAAGGTAGAGGGAGGGGTTGACGAAGTGAGACATTATGTGACAAGGGGATGGAAGGGGACCTTAATGTCTTGATGTCATATTCAGAAATCTACGTATTGAAACTCCTACTTTGAATTATTAACGAAAAACTCAAAAACATTCGCAACTATGTCTGAACCTAGAAGATAAAATCGCTCCACTGTTTCTTCAGCAAATCTTTCGATCTCAGAGCATCATCACATTTGAAACAAGCTCCATATGATGGCTATGTTGCCTTAGTGTCGAGGTGTACCTGCTTAAGCGATTATGTGCAAACTTTGCATCGTAACGGGTGTTCTTTTTTAGAGATATAGAACTTTAAATTGCAATAAAACAACGATGGATCATTCGATTGACAAGAATTTTTTTTATTCAGAAGATAATCTTGTGGATCACATTTTGAATAAGATTTCTGGCACATGACCGCCACGATTGTCTCGGATGTCCAATTTTCGATGACTTTTTCCAACATTTGTGGCCGTATATCGGCAATAACACGGCGAATATTGTCTTAAAAATGGCCAAGCGTTTGTGGATTATCCCCATAGATCAATGACTTTACATAGCCCCACAGAAAGTAGTCTAGCGGTGTTGAATCACAAGATCTTGGAGGCGAAATCACAGGTCCAAAACGTGAAATTAGACGGTCACCAAACGAGTCTTTCAATAAATCGATTGTGGCACGAGCTGTGTGACATGTTGCGCCGTCTTGTTGAAACCACAACTTCTGGACATTATGGTTGTTCAATTCAGGAATGAAAAAGTTAGTAGTACTGGCTCTATACCGATCACCATTGATTGTAACTTTCTGGCATTCATCGTTTTTGAAGAAGTACGGACCAATGATTCCTCCAGCCCATAAAGCGCACCGAAAATCTATACCTCTAAAGAAAAACACCCTTTAGTTAATGGAATATTTTGCACCATACAATGGCATCAATCCAACAATCACGTAAGAGTCAACAAAAGCTTTTACCTATATCGAAGATTCGTCTTGAAAGAATTGCTGCCAGACATGCCAGAGAAATTATTAGCCTCGACGATGACAATTATGCTTTATGGTTGGTCGAAATAGATGTTAATACAAATAATGTTCCTGACATTAACCAAAACGAGAACCAAGAGGCTGCTATGCCAGTTATAAATAATTTAAAGGTGTGGATTCGAAGTTCATGAACTGGAGATGTTCAAGTTTTCTTCAATTAATATAATTAATCTGTTCTTGATTTGTAAATTTCTTAAAATATTTGACTTGACGTTTGAATTTCTAGATGTGGAAATTGCAGAAAAAGTAACGTCACACTAGGGGGTGTCTCACAAATGTGACCAGTTGTGGCAACGACGAGGGAGGGGTCAAAAAATCATGAAATTTGTCTGACGTAATTTATGCATGGCACCTTATTGATTTAACTAACTTACAGTTTTGTTCAAGCTGTAAATTGTTGAACAAATAGAAAATACTTATATGAAACTTGCAATCAGTTTTTTCAACAAAGTTCAAAAATGTTTTGTATCACCCCTGTAACAACAAATTTTGAATAAAAAATTTACGAAAAATATTCAATTTTCAATTTGAAGCGGATATAATGCCACTAGTATCATATGCCACTAGTATCATAATATTTTTCATCCTTCTAACATTAATTTATTCCATATTATCAGCATTGAAAATGCTTCAAAAGAATGTTAAATTCTAGATTCATTTATCGCTAGTTTCTCACAATTAATCATGCCGCATTTCAACAAGAAATTCCTCGCGTTCGCTCTAAAAACAAATAACTTCACGCTGAATAACATTTTTCCTTACGTTACACATTTTTTTCGATCGATTTCTGAATACCTTCGCACGGAGATTAATACGTCTTGTCGCGAACATTTTCATTCACGACGAAAATTGTGCAAAATAGTGCGAAACTATCATCTCTACCTGTTTCATATCCTCTACACGATATCGAATAAACAAGTTGAAAGGAATTCTTTCTTTATAACAGACGGGATTATTTCATATATTGTGTATTATATAATGCGGGACCAAAAACAGAATGCGTCAAACGTAGTGTGAAAATTGCATTTTTATCGACAACCTGCCGTTGAATGATTCAGCGGGGAGGATTATTTCACCCCCGCTATCGCATAATAGTCGAATTCAGATTGGGTTGACGAATGCAAGAAGTTCTTTGATTTCAAAAAACCTTTTTGCTATTCCTAAGACAGCTATTGTATCTTTTATATAGTGATAATTCTTTGAATTAAATGAAGTTCGAAAAATGTTCGTCTTTATTCTTGCTATTCGAAGAGTAGTTCTGACCGCGACTGTACTAGTTTCTAGCATATTTTGGCATCTATAAATGATGGACACCTTCAATTGTAAGGAAAAAAGCTTTTTCATCCCCTTAGGCAAAAATAAATCGACTCATAGAACCCATATGAAAATCTGTCCAGTAGTTTTAGAGGCCTAGGCCCTAGTTTGATTATAATTGAATTCAAAACAGTGGAATAAGAATAATTCTAGCGTTTAAATGGAACCTATATTTCAAGTAGAACGTCTAAAAATACATTTGTAAGCATGCATTTTATTCTATAAATAGTTTTTGCGTGATGAGTGTACAAACATGCGAACAGATCTACAAAAAATCCAAGAATTGATATTCTGGCTTTTGTTGCTCTAACAAAGACCCCTTGTATTATTTTTCATAAACACCTATGTCATAATATATGCACGGATATGATAGGTCTGTTCACTATCCATATCGAAATCAATTGAATCCATTTCAAATTGTGTATATATATACTTGATATTGAAAAAAAGGCATGAACTGGCCTTTATGGAGCCCTGATTTGATCCCTATTGACTTTATTCTGTGGTCTTATCACAAATCTAAAGTTTGCAAGAAACAACCGACTTTCCTGGTGCAACTGAAAGATAATATTCGTTAATTTCCAAAATTCCAGAACTTACAGTCGTATATAAGGTGGTTAAGTACCCTAGAAGATATAAAATATTTTTTCAACATAATATATCCACAACAAGTTATTCTTCAAATTTTCTTTGAATTGAGGTTGTATATGTTCCCTGACTTTATGACATGATATAGGGCGAGGTATTGGTTGGACGCACTCACCACCAGTTTATCTCAGTTAATTAACGAACGTCTCCATTTTGAGAAGAGAGTTCAATCCTTTTCCATTCTTTCTTGAACAAATATAAATGGTAAAACACCATCGGTTACTTCAATTCATTTTCGAACTGATAACTGAAAATTACTATTATTTTCATATAGACCCATCCACCCCTATTTTTATTTCGATAAATGAACGAACGCCCCCTTTTAAGCATAGGCTTCAATCCACCCCTATTTCAAACACCTACAATTATTTTAATGTCTTATTATTGCACTAAAGCGACAATTACACCTGATTTAATTTCTTTTTTGCTCAATTGATTCAGTTGATTTTGAAAAAAATTTCTGTAGAAATATCCTTCACTCTCTAGTCCAGAGGTTTCAAAAGTGCCGCCCTCAAAGCATGTGAATGCGGCCAGCGATATTAATACGATATACTTTACTTTTATTCCGTTTTGTATTTGCCATAAGAATGATTTTATTTTAGTGTTTATTAATTGTGTGATTATTGTTTTTAATGTGAAGTACCTATTTCAGTTTTGTTTGGTTTTGATAATATATAAAAGAAGATTTATATTTACATTTAATTCAGTATACCTACCAATAACAAAAGAGTTAAATACATTTTGAAGGAAAAAAAATATGGTTGTTTTCTTCAGCCACCCAAATATGTCGGTAACATTCAATTGACCAATATAAGAAAATATTTGGGAACTCCTTTTCCAATCAATTAAATTTTGCCAATGTGGAGATCTGAGTACGAAACCCGTGTTCGACATGAAAGTTTGTGAGGGTTTTTGAGTTCAATGGTTTA
Organism: Henosepilachna vigintioctopunctata; assembly: GCA_030704895.1. Lineage (NCBI taxonomy): Eukaryota > Metazoa > Arthropoda > Insecta > Coleoptera > Coccinellidae > Henosepilachna > Henosepilachna vigintioctopunctata. The sequence goes on from JARQZJ010000034.1 coordinate 2,078,629, forward strand.
AATATTCGTTACTCATTGAGTAATGTAACTGTAACTGATTCCAAAACTTTAATCAGTTTTTTTTTATCACATCAAGTTTTTTTTCTACAGTTGGTGCGCATACTATTATGGTTCGAGGAACTGAACGCGAATTACAGAAAGCCCTACTGCACTCCTGTCGGCACTTTTTTGAAGTGTGTTCTTCTCCACAATGGAAATTTATATGGTTCAGTCCCAAGAGGTCATTCAGTTTAATTGCATGAAGAATACGAAGACATAAAGATGGTCATTGACTTATTGCAATATAAGTTACACCAATAGATCATCTGTGTTGACCTCAAAATGGTTTGTTTCCTTTTTGGACAGCAACGCGGATATACCAAGTATCCTTGTTTTCTATGCATGTGGGACACCAGAGCTCGTGAGTAGAATTGGGTGAAGTCAAAATGACCGCCATCCGACCTGAAACCTGGTGATCCAAACATTCTAAATCAGCCACTTGTTGACAGAAAAAACATTATATTTCCGCCTTTGCTTATAAAACTAGGTATCATGAAGCAATTTGTTGAAGCTTTGTTAACTGAAGGGGACTGTTTTGAGTATATCATTTCGGCATTTCCTAGCTTGCCATATGAGAAGGCAAAGGCTGGTGTCTTTGATGGGCCGAAGATTCGGCAACTTATTAAAGATGAACATTCCATTGAAACAATAACCGTAAATGAAATTAATGTTCGGTTGGCATTGAAAAGTATCGTCAAGGAGTTTCTTGGAAACACACGAGCCCAAAAATACGTCGAAATTGTTCAACAGGTCTTAGAAATCCTTACAAATCTTGCCTGTCACATGAGTAGCAAACTGCATTTCTTACATAGCCATCTTGCTAACTGTCCAGAAAATCTTAGCACTGTTAGTGATGAAAAGGGTGAGCGATTCCACCAACATTTGAAGGTCATGGAGGCAAGGCATCAAGGTAGATGGTACGTCAGTATGACGGCTAACTATTGTTGGAGCATCAAGCGAGAATGTCCCCAGATTGAACATTTCAGGAAAAGTTATAAGCAGACATTTTTACCCTAATATCTGTTTTCACTTTTTGTATAAAAACAATTTAACTTTTAAGATTATAATAACCTTTTTATGAATAAAATATTCTAATATGTTCGGTTAGTACCTACTTTATTTTTCTCTGTATGCACATTTTGTATGACTTTTAGGGTAAAGAGAGTGTATCCTGTAGTTTAAAAACTTGACGCGATAAAGAAAATTGATAACATTTTTTAGTTCAAAGAGCAAAATTTAGTCAAAAACAAGTCACAGATCTTAGACAACAAAATTGCTCTTCCACAGTGTTATCGATTCACTTTCCATTTCTAAATGGAATAAAACCAGATGTTCGTTGATAAATAACAACAAACCTACTTCAAATCGTCCGTTTAAATTTCCTTAATTTTTTTCGGACCACAGTCAACATGTTCTACATATTTCTTAATTACGAAGTGTAACAAACAACGAGAGTGACAAATAGTTTCGGCATAGAGTCACATTTATAAAATCGGCTACATGAAAGACAAAACCAAATATCTAAATGAATGTAAATTAGCCACACTTAAAATTAGCATGTCCACCGCATTAACCCCGGCTAACACATCCGAGCGTTTGAGATGCCGCTTCAAAAGAATCATTTACAATGGGAAAAAGGCTTTTAAGAGAATTGGAAGATTCACAGTATGTGAACGACAGGTCCTTATTCGACAATTTTCCCATTTGTGACGTCAAAGTTTACGATAAGTAATTATAATACATCATATATTGGTCGTTCTTCTAGACTGCATATCTTACAGTCACCATACAAATACATTAATGAAACAATTAAAATAATTGAAATTCTTCATGACATTATAAAAATGAAACAAGTCTATAAACGTCAACTGTCATTGAAAAAATGACACAGACACACAACGTATCCGAATTAAAGGTTAGAATATCTGTGAATATCTCGCAACCTACTAGTTCAATTAGCAAGCACTCAATTAGAACCTAGCATTAGAATTAGTACTCAGCATGTTCCATTTTTTCAAAAAATTATGTTTTTGTTTCATTTTTCAACCACCCAAGGCCATATAAGGGCCCTTTTCGTCATGAATGTCGTCTCATTGTTAAGTTAACTCATGAATGTTAAGTTTCATTGGCTAATTTTGATCAGTATAGAGAACAACTTGAATATTTTCTCTCCGTATTTTATAGCTTTTAAGAACGTTTGAAAAAGAGTTTATTTAAAAGACGATAGTAATAGAGTGTACAACAGTATAATTATTTAGGGACAAACATTAACGATACACAAGATTACACCAAGGAAATAAGGGTAAGAACAGAGAAACCTCAAAGTGTATTCATTAGAATGAAAAAACTTTTCTGTAGTCGAAATCCTAGTCTGAATCTGGAGATCAGGATGATTAGGTGCTATGTTTTATCGGTATTGCTGTACGGTATGGAAGCATGGACAATAAACAAACAATATAGGAAAAAATTGGAAGCACTTGAGTTTGGATGTATCGGAGAATATTAAGAATATCCTGGGTAGAGTTACGAATGAAGATATACTTCGCAGAATGGAGACCACAAATCAACTAATACCAACAATTAAGTCCAGAAAATTGCAATACTTGGGACATGTTATGCGAGGCGAAAAATATCAGCTACTGCAACTCATAATGCAGGAAAGATCTAAGGAAAACGGATCAAAGAATGTTGTGACTGAGAAATCTTAAGGAATGGTTTGGTTGCACATCAATTCAACTCTTTCGAGCAGCCGCTTCAAAAATTAGAATTGCAATGATGATAGCCAACGTTCGAAGCGAAGATGGCACGTGAAGAAGAATAAGTAGAATAATTATCAGTTTTCATATTGTTATCCGTTCATGACGTATTTCTATGATCTTTTTCAGTACATTTAGGTATTTTGTGTTCTAGATGAGAAGATTTAAATCGATGCATCGAAAACTTCAATTCGATGAGATGTATAAAAAATTTCTATAAGATGTACATATTACATACACTTTAGTTTACAGGTAATTGAAATTTGTAATATGTGTCCCGCTATTATAGGACAGTTTTGAACTGTCTTCTGAGTGAGCACTTGAATGTAAGATAAAAATCATATAAAAAAAAAAAAAAAAAATAAAAAAAAGTTCTTGTAAATTTGACTTCAACAGCGAGAAGCGAGTCCGGACCTGTGCCCGGATCGCTTGATCATCGGAATTGGGACCGTTTGCGACGGTGTTAATTAAGCAAAGAGCAGAGGCAGCTGTGCAACGAAACTACGCACTTTGAATATAATTGCAAGTTAAACCACTTCATGTAAATATTAGTTTAATTGCGTTTAGTTTGATAAAACGGCCGTCCGAGATGATTTCCCATGAATTACTGGAATTCGCTCTGCTAATCAGCCGAATTTCCGTCGTCTCGTTAGCTCGCTGCGTTTTATTTCGCATACATTAAAATTCCTCTTGGATTTTTCCACGCCGCGTGCTAGTTTTGTTCGTTTTGCATCGCGAGATTTCGTTTTTCGATCGATAAAACTCGCATTTTTGCACCCGAATACGCGTTTCGATTTTTTCTCATTGCTAATTGATCACATTCAATATAACAACAATTAATAGAGAATATAGATCAGTGTTTCCCCACCTTTTTTGCTCCATGCCCCACACCAACCTTTCTAGAATTCTCAAGAAAACGGAGAAAAAGTTAAAATTAAGAAGAACGAAACAGTTGAACTCGTGTCGAGTCCTTTTTCGAATTACCCCCTTAACAATCCATTGTCCCCCTGTGAGGCTTGGCAGCCCGATGGAAAACACTGGTATAGATCGTTTGTACTTGAATAATTACTTCAACGTGTTCAATTCAATAACTTAAAGTATTTATTCAGTTGAAAAGCTGTTCACGGATGTCATTTGGTCCAACGAAGGCTTAACATCTATCCTCAAATAGTGCATAAAAAATGGTCCTTGGAGAAATTCCAGTAACTCTAAATTATTACTCATCGGTAATCAGAAATTGAGGAGTTGCTTCGATATCTACTATATTCGTGGAATAGGTAAAAACGAATGATGATGTCTTGGTCAATGTTGATAACACTAAAAATCTTGGAGTGGTCATGAATGACCTATTCAATTTTGGAGGGCAAGTAAATAAGATTGCTCAAGCTTGTTTTTTCAAACTGAAAGTTTTTTCTCTGTATGGAGTTCTTTTTTTTATTCTTGATCTAGAGTAGTGTTTCTCAACGTGAGGCCCACGCCATACAGGGGGCAATCCGATTGTTAAGGGAGGCAATTCGAAAATGGATCCCAGTAGTGGAGAACCTTCGCACTTCCTGATTTCAACTTCTTCGCCCTTTTTGGGGATATAAGAATTCTAGAGAGACTAAGGTAGGGCATGGCACAAAAAGGTTGAGAAACACTGATCCAGAGCACAAATTGCTCCACTTCTTTGTTTACCTACCTATTTACTTCTGCAATTTTTTTATAGATCTCTCAATCGATATGTCAAATAGAGGCTGCAAAAATTGAAAACGCTGCTATTAGATTTGTCTTTGGGTTCTCCGAAGAATAATGGAATACAACACCATAGGGAGGCTCCAATAACTGAAAACTTCGTCTAGGAAATTTTTGCAATAACCAAAATGAATTACTACTCAAATATCTGGTATCTGTAGAAACCTTCAAACACTGTAATGCTGCAGAGCTAAATGTCGTGCCTAGTTGTGATGATTTATTTGTTTATTATCTACTGTTTCACAGGATGAATTCTTAGAGCAAAACAAGAAAGATTGCCGATAGCATAAGCTACAAAACCTAATATGAAAGGTCTAAAAGATAGCTCAAGCACAAATCAGCTAAGCCCCCAAAATACTGCAATGTTAATATTGCACTTCGTGTGCAATGGAGAAAATTTCAGGACATGGATAGTCTAGCTTTTGGAAGGTAGACCTGAATTTGCTTCTGGAAGAAACTCTAGGTACACCGAAATCAAGCTTATGCAGAAATTTCTTACATCTCACTTCATTTTTTATTACTTTATGCAAGAAGACTATAGCATAGCAATTTCTTCGCGTAATGAGGGTGCCTACACTGAATAAATTTCGTCAGTACACATACAGTACATACAGTTCATGCTGTATGCCTACAGATGAATATATTCCAACTATTTCAAAGGTATTGAGCTTTAGAATAGTTGGGAAGAAGCGTTTCAAGAACTTTCATTGAAATACTGCAATCTACCAATATGTAACTGAATACCATAATTCCAAACAGTTGACTTGTATTCAAGTTTGAATCTTACGAGAGCAGAATACAATGTTCTAAGATTTGATTCGCAACTTCTTTCTTCTTCTTGAACAGCACTACAGCCTGGTGCAGGCCAAGGCTTTCTCAGTCTGCTTTCTCCAGACAGGGCGACTTGCAGCCAGATTTCTGTTATTCCCATCACTTTTAGCAACTTCTTTACCGATGGGAAAAATGATACCATTTCCTACAGAGGCAGCAGTAACTGTAGCACTAATTTTAGTACAAAAGTCAGTTGAGGATCAAAAGTTAACTCCAAGGTCGTCAAAAGTTTCAGGTCTTCCCAAAATATTATGACCAATTTCATATTTGAAATTACTCAAATTGAAAAGCACTCTTTGAGACTTGCCGCCCTCCGATGCTGCTCTTAGACTTCTCTGTCTATTTGAAATTTGAGTCTCGAGAATGCTTCTCTAAGATGGGCACTCACCTGAACAATTTTCTTTCGTTTAATTGATACACCCAAGTTTAAATTTGCTTACCTCTTCAAAGAAGAAGCGTTGTAAACACATTTTCCTGAGAAGCAACATTTCGCTCGTCATTAACATATATCAATTCTCCTTAGAAGTAGAGATAATTGAAAACCCAACTGGAAAAACCTTTCCCAGTCGAAATTTCTGGTATCCCATCACCGACTCCCACAAAACGGAATAAATTTTCATTTCGTTGACCGGAAAACATGTTCGGAGAAAATACCGAACGGAATGTTTGGACAGGCTTTGTGCATGTGTGCATAAACCGTATTTTCCCTACGCCAACATCGGTAAAAGGGACCCTCTCGAGGACGATCCGCCGGCCAGGGTGCACACAAAAACGTATTTGAAGCAATTATTCGCTTCGCTGACCGGCCTTACATCTATTTGATAGTAAAATTCCTGCGAATGACGTTCGAGAGTCGGCCGAGAATACGAACAAGAACAGAACGGATTCGTTTCGATTATTTCTCGGATCTTCGAGTTGAATAACAAAACGCGCGCGACAAAAACAAAGGGAAATAAGTCTCGAGAGTTTTGGAAGCGATGAGATATGCGAAGATTTTGACGAGTATGCTAAGTAGATAACAAGAAACGAGGACAAAACCTCTACACGTTATTTACCACAAAGAATATAGTTGACGTCATTTCAATTCTGAATTAAATGATGATGTTGGTATTTACTTGGTGTAAATCCTTTATAATGGTTATATAATAATTGAAAGACTTGAATTTGATTCCAGAAAGTTTTTTACGAAAATTCAATTCACATTACTCAACGATATATTGTTTTAAAGTAAATTTGTTTGTCAAAATATTACTACCTGTGTTATTTTTCTCTTTAAAGCAGTATTTACTAACGTGGGCCTTATAACCTACTTTTTTTATCTAGTTATAGGTTTGTATATATCTACAATCTTACACATACAAGATGTATACCTGCGATTAACCTCTGGTTCAAAACCTAAGAGACTGCTAATTGAGAACTGAAAGTTAATGAAATGTACCACAGTTAGCTACAGTGAAGACGGGGTGGATTAATTGAGTAAGAAAAATTTAATGCCAGGCGCCAGAGGTTTGAAATTTCTGGGTACAATTCAATTGGTTTTTTGGTGGATCATACAACAACTCCACCAAAAATAACAGTTCCTAATCTTAGTTCTCCTTAACAGTAATATCTACTTGGTTCAATAAATGATGATATGATTTTATATAGATATACATATATGTGAAATATAAAAAAAATTAATAATGTGAAATGCAAAAAAATTTAAACAAATAAAAGATTAATTAATTCTCTCTTAGCTAAGAGGACTTAATCGTCACAACAAAAATATATAAAAAATGTTGAACTAAAGATTTTCAGTATGTAAATTGAACAATTATAAAATGAAAGTAAATTCAAAGTTAATAAAATTTAAAAAATCAAATATCAATTGTCCCTTCAAAAAATGTACTGAAATACTCTGACCACACCAAGCGTTCTCAAACTTCCAGCTTTAGGCTCAAAGATATATTCTGATAAATCTTCTCAAAATAGTGATTCTCAATAATTCCAGTACTCAAAAAGAAAAAACAGTCAAAAGAAGTAAAAGTAAAAGTGGAAATACAAATGAAAACCCTGAAACATAAAAGCCTACATCGAACAAAAATTAAAACTAAATGGAAAATACCTCGACTTACGCAAAGATGTAGCGCGCGGTTTACTGTGTTTCAAGAACACGTGATTTGGCCCCCTGAAGGGTAATTCTTCTGTTCACAATTTCCAAACAACTAACAAATGTCAGAAGAATTTAACGACCATCAAATTGTCCCAATACTGGATACCTTTTATTTTCAACAAAGCTGAATTCCACAAAAGCAAAAGCATATAATTTTATGCTCAACACGTCTCTCATCTTGATGATAATTAATAATTAATTTCTGATCATTTTTCAAAAAAACCACCCAACTTTTTTTCCACAGTCAGGTTAACTTTCCATCATCTTCCAAGCCAAACAACATTACAATCAGACCTACTTAATAGTAGGCCGAAAGAGTACCAACATAGCCTATCAAAACTACCACTCCTCTCACTTTTCTGACAGAATGATACGAACATTAAACAAAGTTATAACGTGTTGTAATAACACAGGTGGGCAATTTGATTGCCAAGGGGGCCAATTCATTCACGCGTTTAACCCTTTCCCACTTCTAAATTTTAATTTTTCTATCTTTTCTGGGGGCATAAGATTTGAAGATAGGTTATGGTAGGACATGTCACAAAAAGGTTGATTAACACTGCTTTAGAGTATCTCTTATTACTCAAAAATTTCCAAAACGCGCTTAATGATTATATGAAATATTTCACATATATATGAAAAGCTAACGGACACTACAAATGGAAACTCGACATTTTACTTCGTTCTCAAGCTATCCGTGTTATTCTGCACATGTTATTCGTTCAAGAATAAATATTTGATTATCGATTCGAGTGCAACTAGATGAGAAGAACTCTCAATACACGTCGCATCGGCTTGTATAGCCAGCAATTAAATATTAGTGACATTTAGTTTTCTACATACCTTTGAGTCTTATGTGTTGAACGAACAACTTCAATATTTGTAAGTGCAATTTTCCCAGCTCCTGTAGTTTGCAGTATTTGTCCAGCTTGTCTCTGCTATTTCTACAATCGCGATTTTATTCCCAGCAGATACAGCTTACCCAAAAGAACACCACATTAAGTAAAGTTGACTGTATACAGGGTATTCCTTTTCGTACCTCAATATCTTCTGACAGCTGGAGAAAATATAAAACTATAAATAAAATTGTGAATTTTCTTCACTATTAATAAAAATATTAAATGGAGCATTAAAAAACCAAACGAAAAACATTGCGAATGTTCATTTCGGTCCAAGGCCCCCCAAGCCCCAATTTAGCCCCCACTGCATTCAAGCAGCCGTGAGTTTTATGTTTACTTTAATTAATTTAATGTACATATTTATAACGCATTTTAAGTTAACGGAGGTTAAGCCCTCTCAAACTCCCTTCTAGCCACCACTGGCTATCACATACATTTTAATGAGATGTATGAAGTCTGAAACTTCCATTTCCTCTTTTTCAAAAGACAGTTCATCGAAAAATATAGGTAACTTATCTAAACTAGGTAAACTTTGCGAAATTTTGACTAAACCTCGTAAGTTTCCGGTTAAAACTTCGGCTCAGGTTCAATTAGACTACAGAATCGCTAAGATCGTGAAATATTTCATGGTATTTTTCTGACCCCTCTGTACCTTACTTCGATTGAATAACGAGCGGAACCTTAGAGGTCTTCCAAGAAAATAACGTCCTTCTAATTATGCAAGTTATAATAAGTAATTCCGATAGTAAGTAAGTACATGCAAATACCGACGGAAAGTTATGTATCCTCCGGACGGACAAGACGTTCGAGAACAAACACCGCGGAACAGAACACGCGGTCGAGATGTGCATATTCGACCCAGATGCCCTTGAACGGTGTTGCCATTTAATGCGACAAATGAAATTAAAGAGAATTGGGTCAAGCGATTCACACCATTAAGTGAAAATTTGTAAAGGCGCCAAAATTTGCAGTATTCCTTCTGCACAATGAGTAATACTCTACACAACCTGCATTTTCAAACTGTTTATGACAGTTAAATCATCTAACTATCGAACGAAAGCAGTTTATATATGCATTCAGGTCATTTCTCAAAACTTTCTATCAGATTTTGAACTCCCAATCAGATGTTACGGAATGTGGAGTGCCTCAAGGGTCCAAGTTGTTGCCAACACTATTAATTAGATCCCCGTATCGCTCAAAACATATAGAAAACTAGATCGAACGATATTGTTACTATAAAATTTTGTTAACGGCTCCAAAATTCACAGTTTTCCTCAGCTGATTCAAAAATCGAAAAAGTGGCTATTACCTGTACTTTCAAGAGTTTATGAAATTTTATTCACCTTACTATCGGAAGAAAGAATTTTATGTAAGCAATGACTTTCTTCAAAACCATCAATAATATTTCGAACAATGAACAACCTGCCAATATAATATAACGGAACGTGGGGTGCCTCATGGATCCAAGCTGCGATCAACATTTTTATTAGATCTGCGCTTCTCTCACAAATTTACAAAGAACGGGGTCAAAAGGTACACGCGTTTGTAAACCAACCAAGGCCCCAAAAATTTGATGATTTTCTGCTTCTTGTAGCACAATACTCTTTGGAAGCTGTAATTTTCAAGAGATTTTAGAACTCAAATCAATCAACTGTCGAACGAATGGTATTCCATTCATGTCTTCAGGTAGTTTTTTCGAAACCCTCAATTAGATTTAGAACAATGCACAACCTCCGAATTTAATGATATGGAATGTGGGGTGCCACAAGGGTCCAGTTTTTCTTCTGCTGATTAAAAAATGAGAATACTCCTTAGAACCTGTACTTTCAAAGAATTAATACAACTTAAATCAACTGACCATCCAACGAAAGGAGTTTATTTATTCATTCAGATGCGATTCAGACTTACAATCAGATTTTTAACAATACTCGACATAATAACCAATGTTACGATAAGCGGCATGAACTAGGGGTCCCTATTATGACCAACAGTTTCACAGAATCAAGACAACTAATTTTCAAGCTGTTTTTTGCTAATTAATGAGACATTGTCACATCTTCGATACTCCAAAACTGTTTACAAAACACAAAAGTAACAATAAGATAGTAAAACTTAGTACTAAGTAGTAAAACTTCTACTAGAATTTACAGATCTGTATATTGAAAGAAAAATTAAGAATATTGGGTTACCTCAGTGATCCAAGTTGAGACCGACACTTTCTTTTCTATCTGTGTATCTCTCACAATTTGAAATATGGCCAACTTGGTCAATCACTTCAAGTCGATAAAATGTTTTGCGGTTGATTCGAAAAAGAGAAATTATTGATTGGACCAGCAATCTAAAAAAGTCGATGAAACCAAAACGACCTAACTAGTTACTGAACTCAATTCAATTCCAACTAAATTCCCAGATAAGTATATCGATGAAGTTTATTATCAACGGATTGACAGAATTTTGTAACAACCTAGTCAAATGTTACGAATAGTGGAGTGCTTCAGGGGTCCACGTTGTGACCAACATTTTTTATCAGATGGTATATATGTTGAATTTTTTTCTTTTTTGCTCTTCGGATCCTTCATATTTATAATTGTTTCTCATTTCATTGAAAAAATAATAGCTTATCTGAATGAAAAAACAAAAAATTCAACAGTTCTTCAGAATTGAAATTTAAATATATTCAATGAACTGGCAACATCGATTCACCTGTTGTGAATACCTCTTCCCGATTTGCATATGTTTATCCGCAATAAGAATCATTCGCGATCAGATAAAGAATAATTAATTAAAAGTAATTCCTGATTTGAATAAATCCCTTAGACAAAACGTAATTATTACATTGACACGAACATGTGCGATATAAATTCAAGAATCTCGGGTTTTTCTAATCGACATGCAAATCTTATAATAGCTCATTTAAATAAAAAAAACTAATATATATGCCGATATGTGATGATTTTCCAATGACATTCCTCGATAACTCAAATTGACGAAATGTTAATTCATAGGAAGCAGATGTTACCAAGAAATTTCGTTCTTGGTATCCGACCGGAACACCGTCAATTGTCTTACACGAGCCATAACTTAAAAGCAGGTAGATAGCCATCATTTGATTATATATTATAGTCCAGAGAAAATCTGCAACCACATTCATCTGATATTTTGTTCAATCGCATTAAAGTTACTTTATTACGAACTGCAATTAAAACAAAACATATTTATATTTTTACTTTCACTTATAAATTTCATTATATTAGTTTTTAAAATTTATACAGAAGATTTCAAATCTCAATATATTTATTATATTGATGTGAGTCTCGATTTGAAAGAATTCATCACGAATATCAATTTATGTTACAAAATTACATGCAGCGTTGCAAAACTACTTCTAAATGATGAATTAAAAGACTTAGTTTATTATTAAAAGACAACGTATTGTATTATATTTTGGTGTGGGTGACAACAGAATATAAGACAATAAGCTGAGAATTGAAGGCTGTACTTTGGGCTGGCTATTCAAAGTGTAGAAAATTATGCATAAACTGCAAAGCAGTTATTTAATCAAACACGAAAGTAACAAATAAGTTTGGCTTAAAGAGAGCCATAGCAAAAGGAATTGGCACTACAAAGCAGGCGTTGGAAGCAAAAAAAACACTCAACGGTTATGAAAATTGCAGAATTGGGATATGTTAACTACAATTGGAAGTGAGTTAAACTGTTTAAAACTAATGTTTGTTAAACAGTGACGATTATGGACGACTACTTCTGGAACAATGAGCCTTATTGAACTATGTAGAAGACGTATTAGATTATTAGAAAATCTAAACTATTGATGCTGATGCAGAAATGAATTTTCACAGCTACAAATGTAGAGTTTGCCTTGTCTTTATATCCATGAATGTGTAATTTATTGTTATAAACTGAAAGGAACTATGTTAGACCAAATGAGGATATTCGCATATTGACAAAAAGAACAAACAAGAACTACGTGCAGGGTGCCGCAAACTCGGCAAATACAGAATGGCCAGAATTTTTATCGTTTTGTATGTTAGAACTAGTTACTTCTTCATGTGAGGAACGTTCAACAAGCCGAATTGAAGAGTTTTTAATTGTCTCATTTCAAACAGACTATGAACTGAAGATTTAATTACCTTTTTTTATTTTTGACTTTCATTCTTTCATTTCTTTTCACTTGTTACTTAAAATGTATTCTATTTTTGTACTTGTGCTAAACATGTAAAGATTGAATTGCATCAATAAATATCAACACTGGGATTTGTAACATAATTTCTGTTGACTTCGATTTTCAGACTGTTTTAAAGGTGAATTGACATGGTGATTCCAAAACTTCAATCAGTTTTTCTCTATCGCGTCAAGTTTTTTTACAGTTGTTGCGCATACTATTACACTTCGTGGAACTGAATGCGAATTACAGAAAACCCTACTGCACTAATATACTACTACTGAGATAGCTCAAAACGTAGGTTGAAGAGTGGTCTCCTCCACAATGGAAATTTATATGGTTCAGTCCCAATGGGACATTCACTTTCTTTGCATGAAGAATACGAAGACATTAAGAAGGTCTCGACTTGTTGCAATATAACTTACACCGATAGAGCATCTGTGTTGACTTTAAAATGGTTTGTTTCCTTCTTGGCCAGCAACCCAGATATACAAAGTATCCCTGTTTTCTATGTTTGTGGGACAGCAGAGCTCGTGAGAAGCATTGGGTGCAGTCAAAGTGGCCGCCAAGATCTGACCTGAAACCTGGTGATCCAAACATTCTAAATCACCCACTTGTCGACAAAAAAAACATTATATATCCACCTTTTCATATAAAACTAGGTCTCATGAAGCAATTTGTTAAAGCTTTGTCAACTGAAGGGGACTGTTTTGAGTATATCATTTCGGCATTTCCTAGCTTGTCATATGACAAGGTAAAGGCTGGTGTCTTTGTGGGCCACAGATTCGGCAACTCATTAAAAATGAACGTTTCATTGAAATGAACGAATTTGGAAAAAAAAGCTTGGTTGTCATTCAAAAGTATTGACGGGGACTTTCTTGGAAACACACGAGCCCAGAAATAAGTCGAAATTGTTCAACAACTCTTAGAAATCTTTAAAAAGCTTGCCTGTAACATGAGTATCAAACTGCATTTCTTACATAGCCATCTGCTAACTTTTCAGAAAATCTAGACGCTGTTAGTGATTAACAGCGTCAGCCACGATTCCACCAAGATTTGTAGGTCATGGAGGCAAGGTATCACGGTAGATGGGATGTCAGTATGATGACTAACTACTGTTGGAGCATCAAATGAGAATGTCCCCAAATTGAACATTCTAGGAAAAGTTATAAGCGAAAATTTTTACCTTAATATCTTCTTTTTTTTGTATCAACACAATTTAATGTTTAATATTATAATAACCTTTGTATGAATAAATTATTCTGATAGGTTTGGTTAGTACCCACTCTCTTTTCCTCTGTATTTTCATTTTGTATGACTTTTAGGGTAAAGAGAGTGTATTCTGTAGTTTGAAAACTTGACGCAATAGAGAAAAATTCATATTTTTGAATTTGGAGACCAATATTCAGTCAAAAACAAGTCACAGATTCAAGACAAAGAATTGCTGTTCCCCGGTGTAATCGCATCATTAACACCACACATATTTTGCAGTTGGCTATTTTGGGATTATGCTTATGGAGAAAGGCACAAGCTGTATCTTTCTCAGTATTCTTGTATTTTATGACATACTTCCTCTTAAGGAGTAACTGGACTCCAAGTATTCACTGGCAATATACCCTGACTGAAAAACCTTCTCTTTGAGCTTCCTGGCATATTTAATTTGAATATATGCAACTGTTTGCCAGAGACACTCCATATTTCATGTTAACAAAATCACTTCGCTGAATTTCAGGACATTTTTGGGTGCTCGACTCATGTTTCGGGTCACTAACCTATTACTAAGAGTTTCTCACCACTAGATAAGCGACTAGAGGATACGACAACTGCTTTGAAACATTTCGTGGTACTCATCCATACATTTCATAATTTTCCAGCCGAATATCACCTGTAACTATGTTTTATATAACTGTCGAAAAATAAAACATGTCATATTATTGTCAATTTAACGTATCTGCTCGCTGTTTTCAGACAGAATCCCAATAGTTATTCTTCTCAGGCCACGGTTAGGAGTGATGAACGACGAATAAGTACGTTATAAATATTAATGTAATTTTCCCGAGAGGCTGTAACTCATAAAACCGGGGGACATTAAAGCCGAAAGTGTCGTCCTAGGCACAAACTCGCTGATATGGTTATCAAGCGTGAAACTGTCAGAAAATTTCACGTTACCATGAAGAGAATATTTCGAGTCAGGCACGCAGGCTTAATGACGGAGTGCATCTCTGTAATTTAATTGCATTATTAAAATGTAATAGCCATATTCATATTAGTTCGAGTGTGTTAACTTTGCTTAATGTCATTTCTACGCGAAAAAATTATTCTTCATTATGTTCTGTGTATTTTTCTCTTTGTGAAAAAGAAACTGGAGTTCGCTTTTTTACAAAGCATAAAGTACATTTTAAATTTTTTATTATTTCACAATATAATCAGGTAATCCGCAGAAAAGGTTTTCGTGCTTGTTAGTACCGCAAATTATCAAGTGATATTGTCTACACTTGGCAATATCACTTGCGGTACAGAAGGGTCAGTATCAAAGCAAGAACTTCGGACATCTTCTTTATATGAGAAAAAAACACGAGCTTCTATCATACGCTATACTAGAAAACTTGTCAGTTAAGAAACAGTTTTTATGTAATGTACGTACTACATTAGATTTAAATATACCTCAAGAATAAACTTCAAGTTCATAAATACATGGTGAATATCAACATGGATAAAGTTCAGCCCAAATTCTTGAAATATCTTAGTTGTGATAAGCTTATCAGTAATTTTCTGATCATTGGTGATAAGCAAAGGCGAGGCATATCCGTCATTACCAGTTTTACCAGCGATTTAGATCGCTGTTTAAATCCTCGTTTTGGTTTCACTCTGAATAGTGATGAGCTTATAAAAGTCACCGATATATCAGCGTCGTTGGTTTTAAATCATCCGTCGGTTTTCGACGTCGTTGATTTTGAGCCATCGTTGTTTCAACAGCGACTTAGGTCACTGTTTAGTTCACCCTGAATAGTTATGAGCTTTTCGATAATTTTAAAGTCACCGATATATTAGCGTCGTTGATGTTTAGTCACCGTCAGTTTCAACAGCGACTTAGCTCGCTGTTTAGATCACTATTTTGGTTACACTCTAAATAGTGATGAGCTTATTAAAGTCACCGATATATCAGAGTCGTTGATTTTAAGTCACCGTCGCTTTCGACGTCGTTGATTTTAAGTCATCCCTGTTTTGGTTTCACTCTGAATAGTGATGAGCGTATCGATAACATTGAAGTCACCAGTATATCAGCATCGTTGATTTCAAGTCCCCGCCAGTTTCAACGGCGACTTAGGTCACTGTTTAGTTCACCCCAAACTTCAGTTAGGAGATTATCGATAATTTTAAAGACACCGATATGTCAGCGTAGTTGATGTACAGCCGTCAGTTTCAACAGCTACTTAGGTCGCTGTTTAGATCATTGTTTTGGTTTTACTCTGAATAGTGATGAGGTTATCGATAACCTTAAAGTCACCGGTATATCAGCGTCATTAATTTCAAGTCAGCGTCAGTATCAATAGCGACTCAGGTCGCTGTTTAGATCACTATTTTGGTTTCACTCTGAATAATGATGAGCTAAACGATAACCTCAGTCACCGATATATCAGCGTCCTTAATTTCAAGTCACCGTCTGTTTCAACAGCGTCTTAGGTCGCTGTTTAGATCACTGTTCTGGTTTCACTCTTAACAATGATTAGTTTATCGATAATATTAAAGTCACCGATATATCAGCGTCGTTCATGTTTAGTCACCGTCAGTTTCAACAGCGACTTAGGTCGCTGTTTAGATCATTGTTTCAGTTTTCACCGGTATATCAGCGTCGTTAATTTCAAGTCACCATCAGTTTTAGCTGCGACTCAGGAGGCTGTTTAGATCAGCGTTTTGGTTGTACTCTCACTACTGATGAGTTTATCGGTGATTTTTGGGTCAAGTAGTATATCGGCAATAGGGAATTTAAGTCATTGTTCGTTGTCTGACTGGTGATAATCTCATAGATGATCTCCAGATCTCCTGTATATCAACTATGGTGATTTATAAGGCAACGATAGTTCTGCCAGCGACTCGGGTCGCAGTTTAGATCACTGTTTTGGTTTCACTGTGACTAGCGTTGAGGTTATCACAGGTACATCGACGACGGCGATTTGTGTTAGCAGCGACTTACGTCGCTGTTAATATAAATTTAATTCTCGTCTCTACGACGTTCCATTCTGTTCTTAATTATGCCGATATGAAGTAATGAGCAAAGACACTCTGACAAATATAATAACAATAGCAATCACATACATTTGTGAACCACGTTGAAAATTTTTTTAAATTATTATATTACTTTATTACTAAGTACCTACAGTCTTTTTGCAAAGATATTTCGAACGCCATTTCAGGGATATCAATTTTCAATAGAAACATTGTTATTTTTTTCAATTTTGTTCGGTTTAAGCTCAAAATTCTTTGATATAACTTTGAGAAGATGAAAGATGCGATGTCTTCATTGTCCTACAAGGAATAATTATTATATAACCTTAAAATCGATGCCAACACTTGATGGAAGCACCAGACAGTGTTTCGTTCTACAAGGAATTCATCAGTTGTACCACACCCAACGCCGAGTAAAGCAACGACTTCAATTCTCAAGTAATCGATTGATTACTCCATAAATTCCTTCTATAGCAATATATCTATAGAAAATCATGGACACATCTAGTATCGAATGCTCACAAGTCCGTATCTACTAAAGCTATCTACTCAATTTGCAATGACTTATGACAAATACACCAATTATATTACGTTTCACGTTAAGATATATTATGAATTTACGTTCTTAATGCATTCACCTCAAAAAAACCACGAATTTCCTACCCATACCATCGAAAATTCTCAGATATCTCTTCTCTCTCTAATTATTATTACGTATTCAAGTACAATATATCGTGCTTCCGTCCCGCGGTATTATTCAAAACATATTTTGAATATACTAATTGAGATAATTCAAGAGTAGGTATACTCATTTCGAGTTTAAATTATAAGGACCTGAGCGAGCATGCATATGCATGTTGAAAGGTGAAGTGGGAAAAGTATATTTATTAATAGTTTTCGATGTTTATCGGTGTAAACGGATGTCTGTTATCAAGGATTTTAATTCGAGCTTTGTTTGGTAGGTCATTAAGTAACGAGACTAAGAAGAATGCGTCCTATATATGGAGGAAATAACGGGAATATCTTTGCAAATGAACCCGACGACAGAGGTATTTAACGTTTGATATATTATACTTGAAAAGAAAAAACTGTGGAAGAAGTACTTTACTCATTTAAATTTGAACTCTTACATTATTTTCAATGAAGGGTCGATTGAACGTTATGTTTGGTAATTATTGAAATTCTAATGTAATCTTGGGCTACTGTTATTTATTTTGTTTGTGAATGATTCGATGGATAATATTCACTCTCCACATTTGATGTTCGCAGACGATTTGAAAATATATCATGAAATTAGATCACAGGACAACTGTGTTCAACTTCAGCTCGCGCTGGACCATGTTGCTAGTTGGTGTGAGGACAATTATTTGAGTTTTAATTTATCAAAGTGTAATGTCTCTTTCACAAGGAAAAGAGGCCGAATTAGCTGTGATTATAGCGTCGGTGGTCAGGTTCTTTCTCGTTCTGATAAGGTGAGAGATCTTGGTGTAGACTTCGACCAGAAGCTTTCCTTTGCCCCACACATCACCCAACTTATTTCATCTGCCTCGAAAATATATGGATTCATTATACGCAATGGCAAATATTTTAATAATTCCTCAACATTCATAGGACTATTTAATACCCCAATCCGTGACAATTTGGAGTATCGAAGCATTACCTGGCATCCTTGCTAGCAAGGCCATCTTGAGGCTATTCAGAGAAGGTGGAAATTCTTCGTTTGGAGGGAGGACGAAGTTTATCCACAGAGAGAAGTCAATATGAACAAAAGAAATTGACTAAAATGAATTGATTTAGATTGAGTTCTTTGTAATATTTCATTGAATGCTATTATTTAGTTATTAGTTACTATTTTAGTTTTTTAAATTATATTAAGCTCTTTGTTATATCTCTTTCATTTTGATTATTCAGTTAGTATTGAACATTATGTTATTATTTTCTGTAAATGTGTATTATACCTGTTGAGAATAAATAACTTATTATTAAAATAAGAGTGCAAACAAGTTACGAGTGAATATTAGTATTTTTTATCATTTATTATGAATATTAAGTTCTTCATTTTGATCTTCCAAATATTTCAAATATTTCTCAAAATAATTTTTTCAACAGAAAGATATTTTTGATGCAATTCAAACTGTGAAATTTTAAGTAGACTGTTCAGAAAAATTCGAGTAACTTTTTCGCTTGAAAAAAAGGCTTCTTTGGATGAATTGTCGACTTATTCTCACGAGAAACAACTTGCCAATTGATCTACATTTCGAAAGATTGTGTCGAAGAAGTAACTTCTTAGAAAGTAAACTTTGTAGAGTTACCACTTTGACAGCATCAGTAGGTACGCTTTTCTGTGCCACTTTTCGAAAACCTTGTTCGAAACTGCCTTCCAAGCAGTTTTTATTATTTTTTGTGTGTTTATTTCAATGATATATGAAGTTTATTCGAAAGAAAAGCTGAATTTTGAATTTTTCGGAAGTTGTTTCCTAATATCCATCAATATCTAATATTAATATCAATAATAATATCTAATATCTCTTCAAAATAATCCAACACAGACATAAAGCACTTATATCATCGCTTCTTCCAATTTGCGAAGAATTTCTGAAATGCGCTTTTCGGTATGGCCATCAGTTCATCCTTCGATTCAGACTTCACCTCATTAATTATGGTAAAACGCTTTCCTTTCATTGCTCTCTTCAGTTTTGAGAATAGGAATAAGTCGCAGGGAGGCATATCTGGTGAAAACGGTGGTGGAGGAATGATACCGGTGTTGTTTTTGTCCAAAAAATCACGAACAAGCATTGATGTGTGAGCTGGTGCATTATCGGAATGCAGAATTCATGATTTGTTGTACCACAATTCCGATGGTTTGAGCCGTATTGCTTCTTACAAATATCTCATAACTTCCTTGTAGTATTCCTTATAAACCCTAGGACATGTTGGCAAGAAGTCATGGTACACCATGCCCTTGTAATCGAAGGAAACAGTGAGCAAAACCTTTCATTTGATCGAACTTGTGCTTTTTTCGGTCGTGGCTCTTTTGACCGCGACCATTGGAACGATTGGGCCTTGGTTTCGATTTCGTAATCATTAACCCACATTTCGTCTTCAGTTGTGCCATTCAGCAAATCTGTATCGTCGTTGACGTGCTTCAACAACTCCTGAGCGATACTAATGCGACGTTGCTTTTGTTCAAAATTTACCAATTTCGGAACAAACTTCCCTGCCACACATTTCATGCCCAGAAGATCCAAGAAAATTGCATGGCATAAGTCTATTGATATGCCAACATCCTCTGCAACTTCCCTAATAGTGATTCCAAAACCATTTTCTTGTTGACGTCGGTGCAACTCCAGGACGCTCATCGCCATCAACACCTTTTCGACCTTCTGTAGAGCACTGAATCCACTTGTAAACAGTTTTTGCGACAAAGTAGACTCGCCGAATGCCACAGTCAACAGTTTAATTGCGTTGGAGCAATTTATTCCATTTTCAAGACAAAATTTAATTCAGATTTGTTGATCCGTTTTTTTCAGAAGTAAAATATCGAAGAGCGCACAAAAATGTGCTTACCTTTTCAGTTATGAAAAACCAAGTACCTACCTATCCAAAATAGCTAATAATGTTAACATATTAGAAACGTATGTGTACCAACATAACGAAAAAACAATTTATTTATAAATTATATACACTTTAAATTATATACCACATACAATATAGAGCTGCACCAAACAAATCATCCAACGAGATGAAAATAAAACACTGCGAAATATTACATACATTCATTGGTATGTTCGTAATGGTTACTCACATAGAAACGATTAATTACATAGTGAAGATTGATTTATAAATTGAGCAACTTATAGCATAGTATGCC
This sequence comes from Henosepilachna vigintioctopunctata, assembly GCA_030704895.1. Classification (NCBI taxonomy): domain Eukaryota; kingdom Metazoa; phylum Arthropoda; class Insecta; order Coleoptera; family Coccinellidae; genus Henosepilachna; species Henosepilachna vigintioctopunctata. The sequence goes on from JARQZJ010000034.1 coordinate 2,099,318, forward strand.
AAAAAACATGAAAAAAGGCTACATCAATATGTCAACATCGAAGCTCTTCACTTGTTAGACAACACGAACATTAAGTATTTAATAATAATGAAAACATATATAGAATAAATACGTTCAGTATCATACAATTAGCATCTAAAATTTTGCATATATTCATAATAAAAGTTTTTTCACAGCCGGTGTTGTTTTCTCCAATAATAAAGCAACATTCACTAATGAAACGAAATACAAATTGTTTTTCTTGCCAACGAATCGAATCAATTCAGTTTTACGACCCAGAATTACACCTTAGACATAACCTTAAAAATATGACTCGCTAAGTAGAAACGTTCAAAGACTTGCCGCCAATCTTCTAACCTCAAAAAACGTCCAATAGTTCGATAATTTCAAACTACACCACGTCCTATTAAAACACTAATTTGGTATACCCGTCGTAAAAATCTCTTATCTGTTCATCTATTACCATCAATTGGCTTTCTGCGTGCCTCTATACGTCAGGGGTAGGTCTCCAGATGAAGATTTCACATTGTCCGAAGACATTTCACTAATTCTAAACCGGCGGGTATCTGCGTTGCCCGCCTAAACTGTTTCAATTCCTCTCGATGTTCGAACCGAGATAAAGCTCGTATATTTAAAATACCTCGTCTCTGTTCGTTATTATCTCCAATTCAGTCACATATCTTATCCAATCATGGTTCACGCTCGAATTATCGTAGATTTGTCTTCTACAAATGGTCGGGCAATAAAAATGTTATTACTCTTAATTACTGGGAGATTGTGCGTGTATAAATAATAAAAAAACATTCTGGAATACGTAGAATGTAACAATCGGTAGCCTGAGAACTGAGCGATTGTGGCGACATCGTCCGGCGTTTCCATTGTTAACTACGTATTGTCATTAGGACCAACGGTTAGCTGTGTTCATTTTTCTGCATAAGTTTTTCGCGAAAATATCGCTTCTTCATATCATTTGGACAAGGAAAGACGTTAATACTCGTATTTCCATTGTTAGATACTAGTCACCTCGTAAAATATAAAACTTATTTCTAATAAATTAAGAAAATCCAATATTCGAACCAGCATTGAAGATTTCAAGTCTTAAGTATTTACCACTTGATAACAAAATAAATACATTCTCTTTGAAGAATCGGTGATACCAATTCAAAATGAGGTTCCCTAATTTGAAGTAGTATAGAATTTTTAAAGACAAAAAAGCTTCGAACAGGCAATAAATTACCTATTTATAAAAGTAATTTTTTCCGTCTGATTGACTTCAGATGAATTTCAAAGAATTTTCCAATGGCCACCGCAAGAAACTTCGGTTCATCACAAACAGCCTTTTGAACTTTTGAAATTATCGACTTTTTTCTTAAAACTTCGGTGAAGTCTAGTCGAAGCATTATGTGATAAATGACACGGATGTTTCGCTTATCTCTTGGGGAAATATGTTAAAAACAATACATTCAAATTAACATACCTTGATTGAGTTTCACTAGATATATTAAAAACTCCACATATGTTTCGGGTGGTTAACCCATTATCAAGAGTATACAATGTTACGCTTGTATACTATAACATCAATATCTAAATATTCAATTACTCAACTGAATCTCTAAACAATGAGTAATAACTTAACAATAAAACAAACTCGGAGATCAAACCGGAAGAAATCAAGATACCTCAATGGTTAAGATATGCCATTGAAAAGTATAATTTCAAACTATTCAGAGAAGTTCGACAATATAGAAATAGGCTGGTAATAACCACTTAATGTTCCTGACTACCCCTTATCCTTTATGAAATATGTAACAAGTGGCTAGATAGGCTGCACAAGTTCCCGTTAAGACAATGCGACTCGATATCATCAATCGATTCAACGAATTAGCCAAAACCTTGACAAGATAAAAGATCTGCACACATCGTACGACCGATTTCAATAATTGACCGTCGTCCTTAGAAAAGGAATAATATCGAACGGATTCTCCGATCGCCTACGCCGTTCGTATATTATAACCTAGGTGTGTGCATGATCTAGATTGGAGATATTGTCACCAGATAGCGACCGGGGCAGAAACGAGCGTGCAGATCGCGCCGATAAGGATTAAGCGCGGGTGGTCGGCGTTTTAGACGTCGTACGTTACCGTACACACACGACCCCGGCTCTCATTTGAATACGACCGTACGTTACCGCACGCTCTGTAACTGCGAATCTGCATCCGAGCGGAGTACTCGCGGTTTGGCGTCTTCGGCCCAAGAGTTGCACTCTTTAACGATGTGTCCTCTCTAATGAGATAAGACAAGATGCTAGATAATATAAATTTAATACTCCCGATATTCCGGCTGAGTTAATACAACATGCGATTTTATTTATCACTGGAAATTTCCACGGCTTTTGCCCGTTTTTATTGGTACGCCGGGCGTACTGATGCACGGTTCTATTTTTATCGACGTTGCGTTCGGTTTTTTTTCTTTGGCGACGCGTTGATCTAACGCTCGTTTTTTGCGTGGATTTGGATACTTTTGTTTCTTTTCGTTCGGTTCGAGGACATTCCTGAAAGTAATAAGATTCAAGCACCAGTATATTACTATAACGCAGTGGTTTTCAACTTGGGGGACGCGAAACTGTTGCAAGGGGGGTATGCAGCTGTAGGTATTCAAAATATTTTCGAATACTTTAGGTTAACATCAAAATGGAATTTCTCTATTATTAAGTGTTCAGAGTCGACCAAATGTCCCACATCTAACCTGCTGGCAAATGTCGAAAGACATGCCATAGCCTAAAATTAAAAAAAACAAAAAATCTAATAGGTGTGAAAATCAATCAGCAAATATACGTATACGTAATCCACAATCCCTGCCGCGAATTTTTCGGACACAAACGCTAAAAACAAAGCATCGATCTCGCTTAGTAATAGAAACAGTTCGCATTAAATTTTTATAATGTTGTATTAATTAAATAATCTTATTTTTTGTATTTTTGTAAGATTTGTTTTTATTACATTCAAAATTATCATTTCTTATGATAAATAATTATTTTTTATGTATATTTTTAAATAATATTGTATATTATTTTGTAGCCCATTAAATAAATTAAAATATCAGTTGAGTATTTATGGAATTAGATTGTTAGAAAAACTAAGGCAGCGAAACAATTTTTTTAAATTTTTACATGTACAAAAAGCTTGGAAACCACTGCTTTCAATCAGTCTGTCCCGGCGTCCCTAGCGAAGTCGATATTGTCCCGCTTTTGCAAACAGGTCAAACGATTATTTAAAATGTATTTCTCACAACTTCTATTTTACTCAAAATACGACTCGGGAATCCTCGAATTACTCTTCAGTCAGCTTATTGGAATTGAAAGTGGAGTCTGATTGCACACTGATTGTCTTCCTGTCCACTTCGAATGATTGAAATTAAATTCTGTCTAGTTGATCTCGATTTTTGATGCTTTTAGATCTCTTTTTCTTTTCTCCCTTTTCCAGTTTAATAAATTCAGGTATATGCTACAAGGTTATACAAGGTTCCATCAGGAACCAGATCGATCTACATATTACAGAAAACTACAGAATTACAGAACTATCCACAGAAGATTTCCGAAAATTCAACTGTTTTTAGAGATGTGGAGTGCTATTTCCTCACAAGGAAAATTTCCCCCTGACAAGGTCCCAATCTGCCTACTCCTTGTCAGGAGATTGATCAGTTGCCGAGTGATGGACAACCAATTTAAGGCCCGATTCCTGGAAATCGGTATGAAAAGGTTTTCGGTGCTGGCAAGGCCTCAATTTGCCTACTCCTTGTCAAGTCAATGAGTTGACTACTGATGTAGAACTGATTTTATTAAGAGAATATTAACATATTTATACATAAAATAAAAACTGCTTACTCGGTAAAATGAAGTTCATCACACTCATGCGAGTATGGTGAACCCATGATATTCGTAATAGTTGCGTTAATCTACTTACTTATTGCCTAATGCATGTCATATACTAAGTCAAAATATTCAAAGTTTGATGTCAAATATGACTCCAGAATACTCGAATTACTTGGCAGACACCTTATTGGAATTTAACGTAGAGTCAATATAGTCCATATGGCGATCAAAACTGTCGCTGATTGTCTTACTGTTTACTTCGAATGTTTTAAATTTATTTCTGAATTTTTTCTTTAGTCAAACCGAATAACATTGTGGAGCAATTATCAAATAGTGGCATTATAATTGATTTAAACAACAATAATTTCACATATGTCGATAGATTTTTTCCTATTCCTTTCAAAAAATTGATTTTTTCCGAAATTTTGGATAATATCTAACATAATGCCTGAATATTTAATGTCTGAGATTGAATTCTCGCTTAACTCTTGATGTTTAAATATTGAATTAAATTAAACTATTGACTTAATGTTTCACGATTATATTCAACAACATGAATTTGTCAACATGTTTCGAGTGTGAGCTCATTTTCAAGACATGTCAAGAATCTTGAAAATGAGCTCACGCTCGAAACATGTTGACAAATTCATGTTGTTAAATATAATCGTGAAACATTAAGCCAAGAGTTTAATTTAATTCAATGCCTAAATATTTTACTGTTTCTACTCTTCTATCTTTTGTTGATTGATCTTTACAGTTATATCCTCCTTTTTATTAATCTAAAGGGTTTTACTCGTACCCAAAACTATGAAGTTAGATTTTTGCACATTTAGGGATAAGCTATTGTCACACAACCATTCATGAATTGCAGAAAGGTCTCTATTGACCCCCTCTGTCATATTCTTAATATCTTTGCTACATATTTAGAGCATAGTATCATCAGCGAATAAACGTATAGAACATTTTTTCACATGCTAGACAATTATTAATCAAAAAATTCTCATTGAAATATTCAACAAAGTTATAGTTTTTCCAAAGTATTTCTAATATATTCAAATTGATCAACCGACGTAAATCATTTAGAGTAAACTCGAAAAGTTTTACATATAACGACTAGTAATAATTTACACACACAACTAAATCTGACAAGTATATTCGAGTCGTTTGTATGATAGTACACATTTCATAATTAAAATAATGAATATTTATCATTCAAAAGTGCAATTCATTACAGTTCCGAACGTAAAAAACATGAAAATTTCAGTCATTTACATTATATTATGCATTTGTATTTATTTATGCTTTCTGAGTGATAAACTTGGATAATTATGATAATTGGAAGAATATTTCTCTACTACATCATTATACGCTAATGGTATGTAGAGAGCTGAAATGAAAGAAAAATGCTGCTTGAAGAAAAAGAAGAGCCATTGTATTTGGATAGAAACTTCACGAACAAATTGATCTTATCTTTAGAATCTTTTATTTTGAGATCAGTGATAATATTAACCATATATTTATCGTTCGTTCTCTAGTATTTCTTATACGAGGATATCTTAAAAATACCATGAAATCGAAAAAATCTACATTATTCATTGACGTTCGGTTACAAATTGCTTTAAGTCGAAAAAAATTATTCTTTGTTTCTTTCTATGAAAAACACCAGTTTGATAGGGTAAAATATTCGAACGAAATCTTTTATTTTATTAAGTAAACGAGTACAAGGGGTAGATAAAGGAGGAGTACATTTCTTCATTATGTTTCATTTTTATACTACATACTTTTTCATTTATTCATATTTTTATTTTTTTCGTGAGTCTTTTCCTCAAATTCCTCCGTTTGAATAGAAAATGTCACCCATAAAAAATGCGATTATCTCGAAGTGTTGTTTGACTTCATAGCTCGTTCAAATGCCAACACTTTAAACTTTTTTAATATTTTTTTTCAGAATACAAAAAATACCATGTCAAACTTGAAAGACGAATGAATTTTTTTTCACCTTTATGTAAACTCGATCCAAAAATTAATTCTGACTGACAAAAATGATCACTTTCTAAAGTTGTTGAAGAATACAACAACTTATTGGCATTATATCGAGTATTTTGTATAAACACAGGAAAATAATGACTTAGCATACCGTTCAGAGGAATATATATTTTCTTCGCCGAAAGAAAACATTAAAAAAATTCAAAGTAAATTATATATGAAAGTTTCTTGGAAAATAATGAAGTTCAAATTATAATTACGGGTGATTTTTTAAGAGTTAAGTTTTTTAGGTTGGCGGCACTGGTTGTTAATGGCATCGAAACGTCATCTGTTGAAGTGAAAAGTTTTCAGTATACTCTGCCATTTTATCATGGAAAGACTTACAAACGAGCAGCGATTGCAAATTGTTGAAATTTACTATCAAAATTCGTGCTCTATGAAAAATGTGTATCGTTTGTTACGACCATATTATGGTCGTCATAATCGACCTGGTGAATCAACAATTCGTGCTGTTATCACCAAATTTCGCACCGAGTTTCCTTTGTTCAACATTAAATCATTGTCTCGCATAAGTAGCGTGCGTACTGCAGAGAATATTGCAGCCGTAGCGTACGGTGTTAATGAGGATCGTGAAATGTCAATCGTCGCCGTTCTCAGCAACTGAGCATACTCAGCGGCTGAGTTACTCAACCACACGAAAATTTTACGTGTTGATTTGGGTTTGAAAGCCTATAAATTCAACTTCTGCAAGAATTGAAGCCGAATGACCTACCACAACGTCCAAATTTTGGTGAATGGGTCTTAGAACAGCTTAATGAAAATCTCCCTGTTTTATCGAAAAATTGTGTTCAGCGATGAGGCACATTTCTGGCTTAACGGATATGTAAATAAACAAAACTGTCGCATCTGGAGTGATAAACAGCAACATGCCATACAAGAATTAACGATGCATCCCGAAAAAACGACAGTTTGGTGTGGTTTATGGTCTGGTGGCATGATCGGTCCCTTTTTCTTCAAAGACGACCGTGGAAGACACGTTACCGTCAACGGCGAACGATATCGAGCCATGATGCCCAACTTTTTTTGCCCCAGTTGGCCGAGTTGAACTTGGTTGACATGTGGTTTCATCATGACGGTGCCACATGCCACACAGCTCGTGAAACAATGGACATGTTGAAGGATGAATTTGGTGAGCAGCTTATCTCTCGAAATGACCCTGTGAATTGGCCGCCAAGATCATGCGATTTGACGCCTCTGGATTATTTCTTGTGGGGTTATGTAAAGTCGTTAGTATATGTGGACAAGCCGAACACGATTGAAGACTTACAGGATAACATAACACACGTAATTCGTGGGATACAGGCCTAAATGCTCGAAAAAGTGACGCAAAATTGGACTTTCCGAATGGACCATTTGATACGGAGCCGCGGACAACATTTACATGAAGTTATCTTTAAAATGTAAATGGCAAAGACCAAGTTATCAATTTCAATGAAAATTTTAAATAAATGATCCAAATTGAGTGTTTTATTCGATTCAAAATAAAACTGCGTTAAAAAAATCACATTATCATTATGGGGATGTGTTTATGTTTGATTCTTAAATTCAAAAAATTCATATTATTCATTATTGATTTTGTATATTTTTATGTTACAACAGGAGTATTATCGTTTTATTATCTTTCGTTTTATTCATATCATTTGATGAATTGATAATAAGTTCAGCAAAATTGGACTCAGATAATTTGTATTTTTTTCTGTTATTAATAATTTTCTCAAAATTTTCGCGAATATTATTTTTTGAGTAAAGAATCTCAAAGTTTCGATTCAAATAATATGATCGATTACATAAATTGTCTTCAAACAAATAAATTATTCGAGAATATGTTAAAATAGCTTTCTCATAAGCTTTTCCTATAGGACAAATTTATAATTTAAAAGTCCACAAACTTATAATTGATATTAAAATTTAAATACTTCGAAAATCGTATGATTTTTTTCCAAGTTATCCCAGTCATAATTTTCTGTATACAGAGCGATTAGGTTTCAGATGGGACACCTTGTATAATATTCACTTATCTATTTTCCTCTTCAACGGAATGAAACAAAGAAAAGAAAGATCTGAAAGCATGAAAACGTGAGAATGAAGAAATTTACAACGAAAATAGGCATCAATTTTTCTAAATATTCGAAAAATAATGATCTCAAATATGTCTTTGCGTTTCGAATCCAAATTGCATAATTGAAAATGTTTGCAGTTTCAAACGAATCTGATTTTTACATGTTTCGATACACCTACTTTTGAAATTTCAATATTCCGAAACCAACTCATTTCATAATGCGAAATTTGTAGCAGATTTTTTGGCACAAGAGGATAGTAATGTTGTCTTCTTTAGAAGTGATATTATTTTTCATTTCCTCATATATTTTTAAATGAAAAACGAAACTTTGCACAATAATTGCCGATAATTTTTCATCGATAAAACCTCGCAATTTACGTTCGAGAATTTAAATAATTGCAAAATTCAGTTCCCTAATTCCATTTCCTAGGCCTGAAACTACCAAAACTCCCCTCAATTTATAAAAATCATACACTATCAGATTCATCAATCATACAAACACGTCAAGCTCCCATATAATTTCGGTGGTTGAATTTCGGGCGAAAAAAATATCCGAATTAAAAATTTAAAATAAGTAGCCAAAACCCCAAATGCCCACGGTGGAGAAAGACCATTACGCAGGATTCTTTGAACACTATAAATCCCAAAACTGTAAACCTATGCGGCGCCAGATTGGATTCTACCTGTGATTTTTTCACCAACTTTAGGTTACCGTGAAACGAAAGAAGCGCTCACGAGCAAGGCCGTTCGGTAGACACTGAAGACGTATTGTGGTACCTTCAAACCGAGGAAAACATCAATCAAACTCAAAGGTATATTTTCAATGACAGGATCCAAATTTGTATTAGAATGAATGTTTGTTCGCCATTTTGCGGCGAAATAATTGCCATCGATAATTATTGGTTGAACATCTGCATATTAACAAAGGCACATGATTTATGAACTTGCATAACACGAAACTATAATGCATCTATATCAAATCAAGCTCCGACTTGACTTCAATCCTTCGTTAATTATTATACTGCTTTGTTTTGATGATTTTCAAAATTATCGACTTCTTTTCTGAACCGCTATACCAGAATTTCATGCACCAATTAATAAATACCACTATTGAGCAATTGAAGGATAGAATCTTTGAACCTCACTATACCTAGTATCCTTAGTAAAAAACCTCGCAACTTTTGTATAAATTTTAGTTTATACATATTAATATCCAGGTCTGCGACATAAAAATTGTATCCAATTGAATAAGTGATTTTTAAAGTGTTTTCATCGCTGATTTCGGAAAAAATTGTGAAAATATTCCATCGAGTACAGTTATTTCACCAACAGCTTGTCTAGTTTCAGCTTATTCTATATTTTTATACATATTCAACCTAAAGTACCTACTTTCGAAAAGTAATACAAAAAACTATGAAGCAATTTCAGTTACTCAGCTGTTTTTTTACTACAGTATACCACTGCCTGAAATAGAAAGCTTTAGCTACCTTGGGTCCTTCAAAGCACCTGATTCCAATGTTGACGAAGATGTCAGTCACTAACTGGTGATCTAAGCGAGCCCAAAACGCCCATCAAATTCGAGGAAAAGGTATACAAAACATGGGTACCACCAGCCTCAACATATAAAGTAGGAAAAAAATGCACGAACAACAACTGCACACAAATGAGATTAAGATGTTTCCAGGTTTATACAAGTCAAAGCTTATGGGAATAATCTTTGTCGGACTAAACATCGAAAAACTGATAAAGAAGTTGCAGCTTTGTCGACAAAATGGAAAGAGAAAGAAAACGATATGGACATCTTTCAAATCAGTAGAGTTCAATCAGCATTAGAGTTCAATTTTTCCATTTACATTTTGACTACCTTCCTGCAAATCTTGATATAAGAAGCCATCTTCAAGACTCTTTGTGGAATGTTGAAAGTTCCACCAAGACATCAAAGGAATGGAAAAGAGAACCAAAGAAAGAAGGAACCTCAACATGAAGTAGAAAAGTGGATGCTGGATGTTAAAAACAGATGATCTCTAACGACTCCCTAGCCGGAAAAGCAATGAAGGAATCTTCGACAGAAAGGGAAAGTATTTTTAAAAGAACTTATGACCTCTAAAAAAATTGAAGCCTTCTGGAAATGATATTTGAACATGATGTCAATGATGCAAATAATGAATCGTGAACAAAATTTTTTGTTCATTTTACGAAAAATACTCCTTTTTGTGGAATAACCTGACGTGATAGAAAAAAATGGCTTGAATTCTTGAAATCAGTGCTAAAAAGTACATGAAAATCAGTTTTCGAATTTCAAAGAACTTCATGAAACAATTTTTATAGACCTGTCTATGTCATCGAAGTTGATATTAATAAAAAAAATTATAAACATAAGATGAAGAAAAATTAATGGGAAATTACTGAAAGATCAGTTCTAAAAAAATTCAAATTTTCGGATTCATCTCTCTTTACCGTTTTTTTAACTTCTCAGGTCTTTTTGTTGTGGCTTGCCCAATGGTTATTAAAAAAGAAGAAACTGTTAGTTCTATGTACCAATTCAAGTGGAAACTGATCATCTTTGTCTCCACTCAAAGTCTTCGCTGCATTTTAAAGGTCAATAAGTAAACCTTCATTAATATTTCGTTTCCCAGTGCGTCATAATTTTGTCGTACGAAAATCTAACTCGGACGTAAAGTAAAGTCGGTGTAAGCGCCCTGTAATTACCCACTTCAAAGTCGGCTAACGAGACATTGATTGGCGTGTGAATTTGTGGCCTCCAAGCGCCAAATGTATCACTCAATTTAGCCACAAGTGGCGACACTAAATTGAAGAAATTCCTTCTTCACTCTCAACTCATTACCTGTTTAATTAGATTAGGCTCCAGTGAGAAAACAATGTTTTATTGAACTTCACGTATTATCTGTCATAAAGTACAGAAAAGGAGTGTAAAGGCATATAAATCAATGAATAACTTCATTATCTTCAATTTGTACACGAAGACATATGTATTTTTGGGGTAAGCGAAGATAACAGTTGACTTGGTAGGTACAACAGGTCTTTATGAGTTTTTTGAAACTTCATTTCCTCAAACTTTGGAGTATTATCCAGGTTTTGAAAAATATTCAATTCATTTTCAACGATAGTTACGATACACAATATTATACAGCAATGAAATTCAAGAATATGAAATAACGAAGTCAATTATACATACTTACTCTTGAAACATCAGCATATCGTGGTAGCTCCAGGATCAGGAAGGCATACTTGAATTTGAGCTTGAATTGTTCTCAATTTGAGCACCACATCCCTCAACTTTGCACAATCTTCAGTTATCTGCACGCAAAACGCTTTTATTGTGAATATCCAAACCACCATGGCGTCTAAAACAAATAACAATGTACTCAAAACAGATCCTTGCGGTACTCCACCTATCGTAAGTCTTGTAAAAGTGAAAAAATCGTCAGTTCTAACAGGAAATGATATGTTCAACGAATAATATATATGAGTGAATAAAAAAGGACTGACAAACAAAATATAAATATACAATTGAAATATAAGAAAATGGCTTCAAAATATATGTCTCGTCTATACCAACTTCTCCAATTGGCAATAAACAACTCTTTTGACCACTAAGTATATGAAGTTATGCTTAAGTTATGTGTTTGTTACTCCTTCCTTTTTTGTTGTTAGTGTTTAATATCCGCTTTTGTATTCATTTTACTAATTCAATTAATTGTATATACCTGCATCAGTTCTTTTATAATTAAATGCTGTAAACGCTCTAGTTTCATCGAATTTATTGTATTTGTATATTATTGCCTGTCTCCGAAATTCTATTTATGGCAAGGTTTGACATTATAACAATTTTTGTAGGTTTGCAAATAACTTCAATAACTTTGCAATAACTTTCCTCACCGAAAACCAAAGATTGCGATTTTATATGCTGGATCGAAAAACTGAATACTTTCAATAAATGTCTCTTACAAATAAGCGATTGTGTTTATAAAGATAATACGTAATTTTCACGTCGTGCTATTACTATAATGGATGTATTCCATTACTATGTTAACATCCGATAACCGGATATATTTATATTTGCGCCATTAATTAAATTGAAAATATAATAGGGAAGATCGCCTCTTTGATCGGTCTACTATATTTCAATAATTTGTCATAAAAGCATACTTAACCGATATTGATAACAAAATATCGTACGATTTCGTATAATAATTTCTTTATTCTCAACAAGTATAATACCCAATTACAGAAAATGATAACATAGTGTCGAAAAATAACTAAATAAATAAAATGAACTGAAATATAACAAAGCATAATCAAATCTAAAAAACTAAAATAGTAACTGATAACTAAATAACATAATAGAAGATCATCTTTCCTCCATGATGCGAGTACCAATTGAGAAAAAATCTGTAAGATCTTCAATCTGTAGAACGAAGAAGAAAATCTGGATTTAACAAGAAGACAAATGAGCTGGAAAAGCTTGTGATTAACCCAGTTATTTCTAAGTTAGGAAACAATGCAACTTCCCATAATGAGGGCAAACTCCCTACAATTTCTTCAAACAGACAAATATTCCAATAAAGTCCGTATATTAAATTGAATTAAACTCTTGGCTTAATGTTTCACGATTTATTTAACAATATGAAATAGTTAACATGTTTCGAGCGTTAGCTCATTTTAAAGACTGAAAGACAACGCTCGAAACATGTTGACTATTTCATATTGTTAAACGAATCGTGAAACATTAAGCCAAGAGTTTAATTTAATTTAATATTTAATTATGTTTCACCAAGAGTTAAGCGAGAATTCAATCTCAGTTCAAAGTCCGTATAGTACGAAGTATGTCAAGAATACCTATACATCTGTCCTAAGCTGCCCTTATGCCTCAAGCACTTCATCAATTAACAGATCTAAAGACTTCTTGTTGCTGCCCTTCTTCCAGAAACTAACTAAGTATTGTCTGAAACATACCTGAAACATTAAACCAAGAGTTTAATTTATTTTAATATTCAATTATGTTTCACCAAGAGTTAAGCGAGAATTCAATCGCATTAACTAAGTATTGTCTATATGAGGAATCTGCTGGGATTTTCTGTTTCAAGGAAGAATCTAGCAGCTGAATATAGCATTCTAGGAGGGTAATGCTCATATCAAACCAAAGCTACGGTAGTTAGTAGGTACAAGGACCTCTTCTCATACAACTAATGAAATTTAAAAGCCAATTTAATTCCAGAAGTATACCATTTATAAATGTATTTCCCAAAATACTACGCAGAGTAACTGAAGTAACTGAGAAATCTGAAGAAGCACCTGAATTTTCTTCAATGCAGGAGAAGATGAGGAGTGTTCTTGGCTGGAATGTATTTCTTCTCACCTCATCATATGAGGAGAAGGTTATAACTCTTCTGTAACTGAAGGTGATGGTATTGATATTGAAAGGAGCACATCACTTTCAGTTTGAAGCAAAACTCAATGAGGGCATAACTCCTCTACAATATCTTCAAACAGATAAATATTCCAATAAAGTATCTATATGATGAAGTGATATCTCCCCATCTGACCTAAACTGCCATTATGCCAAAGGACTTCATCATTTAACAGATCTAAAGACATCTTGTTGCTGCCCTTCTTCCAGAAACTAAGTATTGTCTCATACCCGACCTAGCTCAGGCTGCCCTAAGTACTGTTATATTTGAGGAATCTGAAAAACTCTGCTTAAGTTTTCTGCTTCGAGGAAGAATCTAGCAGCTGAACGTAGCTTTCTAGGAACCTTATGCTTATATTAAGCTAAAGCTACGATTGTTAATGCAAGTATCTCTATCCATACCGCTGATGAAATTTGATGGCATATATTCCAGAGAAATACACATTCTCAGTTTTTCCAAAAATACCACAATAACTGTTGAGACATCTGAAGAAACACCTGAATTTTCTTCGATGCAGGAGGAGATGAGGAGCATTCCTGGCTGGTCAGTATTTCTTATCACCTCATCGTATGAGGAGAAAGTTGTAACTCTGCTGTAACTGAAGTTGAACGTGTTGAATATTGAAAGGAGCACATCAACTTTAGTTTCAACCAAAACTTAGTGAGGACATAACTCCTCTACAATATCTTCAAACAGACAAATATTCCAATAAAGTATCTATATGATTGAGTCATATCTCCACATCTGAAAAAAGTACCATAGTCAAAGCCAAAGTACTTTATCAATGAAGATGCTTCATCAAAAGACATCTTGTGGCTGCCCTTCTTCTAGAAACTAAGTATTGTCTCATACCTGACCTAACTTATGCTGCCCTAAGTAGTGTTATATTTGAGGAATCTGAAGAACTCTGCTTGGGTTTTCTGCTTTGAGGAATAATCTAGTAGCTGAACATAGCCTTCTAGGAGGTTGGAGGTTGTGCTAGGCTAAAGCACAACCTAAAGGACTAGGCTAAAGGATCTTCATCCATACAACTGATGAAATTTAAAGACACATAGGTACTACAGAAACATACACGTTTATAGATGTATTTCCCAAAAATTCCCAGAAATTTCCCAAATTTCCCCAGAAGGCATTGATTGAGGAGTATTCCTGGCTGGTAAGTCTTTTTACCTCATCGTAGGAGGAGAAAGTTGTAACTGTGCTGTAACTCAAGTTGAATGTACTGAATACCGAAAGGAGAACTTCAGTCCTAGACAAAACTCTCAAAAAAATACTATGAATCCACTAAATTTCATTAGAACTTGCTATACACATCCAAAATACAATGGACAATAAAGATATGACAGCAACTAAGTCGCAAAAATAACACGATACGGACCTGCGGATCATTTCTGTTAGATGAGTTGTACGTTGGAAATATTCATTATATCTAGCATCTCGCAGAAAAGAGGAGGAAAGAAGAAGAAGAATGCACGAAACGAAGACCGGCTTGACGGTTGGCTGCTTGCAAATCCTCTTGATTGGTATGCTAGAGAGCGTCGTTTCAGACTTATATCTGCCGTTGAGATGGAATGAAATGAGGAAAACTTAGCAATTCCTCACCCCTACGACATTGCCGTGGATATAAAGTTTGGTGCTTTGTGAGGAAAATGCGGCCAACTCGGGCGCTTTGTCGTAAAGTTATGTCTATTTCATATTTCTCCGCCAGAGTATTCAATTGGTTCATATTAACGATATTTGGACATATGAAATATGCCTCAAACTTATTAATGTTAAAAAATGTCAATAAGTAATATAAAAATATCGAAGATTCATTTTTATAATCAAAACACATTTTCAAACAAAAATATATCAAATTCATGTAAATTTATTAAACAGCTCACAAAACTTTTTTCACGAAATAGTTTCAAATAGAAAACTTTTAATTTTATCACATCAAGTCAGGGCATGCCTTGGTAAATGAAAAAGCTGAATATTTCTTGTGAAATTGATACTGAAAAATAAATTCATCACGTTCTGATTACACTATCATCCTACTTTAACATAAACTTGGATCTTTAAACTAATTTTTGTTTATTGCTGTGCCTTTGGAAATACCACCTGATACAGATTGATATAATTTGAGTGATAAACCTCAAACCTAAATCCTACTTACTATTGAAATACTCAATTTCGATAGAGACTTTATTGTCATTCAATTTATTGATACATTTTTCATCTCTTCTTCAAATTATGATCATTATCATTCAAATTCACACTTGGTATAAACCCAAATGAATATAAAAACAACCATTCAATTTTACGCTTTTATATTGCCAGTTATTCAGTGTTGCTTACAAAGTAGGATGTACACAGAGACACCTATTAAGTAAATTTTATTTTCTACTTCTATATTATTTACATAGTACATACACATTTGATAACAATTTCTTTCAAGGAACTACTTTCCGAAGTACTTATCAAAAAAGTAGAGCAAAAGAAGATTATTGGAATCCCAAAAACAATTTCTATTTCAGAATTGAATTCACTAGTTCAACCCTGATCATTTATCGTAAAGTTTTTAGAACATGGGGGTAATGCATTATCATGAATTCAAATATTTTTGAAGAAATAATATATAAATAATTCAGAAATATATTGTGAAGTATTCGAAGAACAGTTTCAAATTTTTCCTAGTTAATTTTCAATAGATAAAATCCTGTAGAAGTTTGTATATAAGTATTATCCACAGTTTAATGTAAATATGTATTTAAAATTGAGAGGAGTGATAATAAAATTCTGATTTTTTTCATCATTTGTGTCAATTCTCTGATAACCACCTATAACACAAAATTTTCTTAAGATTGACAGATTTAGAGAAGGTTTCGATAATGACGTGATTATCGAAAATGAAGTTTAATAGTTATAAAAATGTAATTGAATTTAAATTTTCCTGAGATTTGATTTTGAGCAAGTATATATCTATTTTCAATACTTCTATTTGCAAAATTTAGGTTGGATAATAAATATAAGAATCAGCAATTACTAAATGCTTACGAGGATCATAGTTTCATAAAAAACCCATACACTGAATATCTAACATATCAATCGATTTTAAATATATTCAAAGAATGATCTCAATAAATTATGAAATTATACTCACAGCGCATGATCATTAAGATCGGATACAATTTAATCTTATTCCTTCTCAACTTCATTTACTTCCAACAATTCTTCATACTCAGTTTCTCTTGATGCATTCTACATTGATACACTTAGGTATAACGAATTGAATGATATTCTTCCATACGCAGTTCGCATTCAGTTCAACTGGAAACTTTATATTCGCTTCTTAATAATAACCTCCAAATTGCACTGACCATTTACACTTGTGAATTTAATTCCTACCATTACTTTCAATCTATATTTCGCGCCTTTCAAACGTACGTTGTCGCTAGTAATTAGGTATGTATATTAACTTCGGTAAATATACTGGAATGTTTATCCAAATCAATTTCATTTTCTATATCAGCGCGTGCTTTCTTCATAATGTTACAACTATCTCATCCAGAGATAACTTAGATGCTCATAATTCATTGTGTTGCAGACTTCCAGGAAATTCAAATAATGCTACTCTGTGTTACAACTTTGAATATTATACTATGGTTCGCAACTTTGACGTTATTGATTTATACTGTGGCTATTACACACTCATTATTTTCACTGAAATGAATTCATTTATGAGTAACTAAAATATAAAATCAGTAAACACAAAAGATACATATTCAATTTCATTCAACTTATTGATGATAATTTGAAAGTACTTTTTATAACTATTATTTGAGTTATTATTTATTAAATTCACAAAATAACTGAAACCAAATTATGTAGGTGCTTTCGTCAATTCCTGATATTTTAAGTAACATATGACTACCAAGTTTTGGAATATACTGATTTTATATATATAAAAAATTTTCAAAGTATATTTCGGTATTGAAATGAATTTGAGAATTATTATTTCAATTGAATTCAATATTCTACAGGAAGGTTAAGGTATAGAAATAGGAAATATAGGTAGGTACTTAATGATAAAGCCCACAAACGCATGTATCCATTGATACGCGTTTCGAGCTTGTTGGCTTTCATCAGAACGCCGAATGAGTGAATTAAGTAATGGAATAATCTGATGAAAGATTATCGTTTCATCACCAATTGACGAATAATAAATTGAATGACAAATGACAGTTTCCGAATTAATCGAGCGTATTCACAAATGTAAGATTAACCTCCTTAACCTTATGCAAAGAGGAGAATTTCTTCTTTTGTGTATTATCGCTTGTTCTTTGATGAAAAGTGTTATTTTTTCATTTGTACAAATTAATCAGAGTAAACTGCGCTGATGACAGCCAACAAACTGGAAACACGTTTTAACGACCTCCAGTTATAAAATACAGAATTTTGCCAAGAGATTAGGACATTTTCATTTAATGAAATTATAAAAGAAGAAATAAGATTTTGAAATGTTTCAAGTGTAAAGCAGTCCAGTCCTGCAATAATATTCTATTCATATATGGTAATTTTTATTTCCTTCTTCAGTTATTACGAATACTTTTTATCAGTCACACTTTATGTTAACTTGATTATGCTAGAGTATTCTTAATCACCAGTTTTTAATAAATGAATAAACAAAAGATTATCAAAAGTTTGTCTACTAATAAAAAACATGTTTGGGGCTCCATATAGGGAAGCCAATCATCACGATAAGCTCGTATTTATGTTATTTTCAACTGAAGAAATCTTCAGTTTACCACCAGTTAAAACAGCCCACATGATTTCAATTGGAATATTACGCAACTATATATTGAAAAAATTGGACACTATCTTATAGGGTGGGTAATAAGTATATATCTCCAGCATCAATGTGTTTCCTAAGATTCGAACCCAAGGCAATTGTGTCTTGAGTTAATAACAATATTAATATCCAATTTTACAACGGATAATTTCATAGAATATGCTTTTAACCTTGGAATTTTCAAAGTTTCAATGCTATTTGTTTATATCTATATTTTTTGGTGTTATAATTTGCAACTCCTACAAAACAGTTCAACTGCAAGGTGTTATTGTTTGACTTGGTTCTTGCGATGTACAGTAAGTCCTCTGTATTTGAGTATTTAATTCTGTTGTTATACTTTATCATGACAGATTTAAAACAGTTAAAACTTTGGGAATTGAAATCTTTAACTAACTCATTTTATTCGAGTGAAAGTAAGCAATAAGAAACTTTTTTCATCATATTCTACCTATCTAAAAGATAGGTAGATGTTGCTACAGTAGTTTGTGTTATATGTCTTGTATTATGAGCTGTTTTATCAGTAGTATTTTCATTACTTTATTGTTGAGTTGAGTCTTGTAGAATTTGCTCGATATTTCGTTTATATAATCTCGAAGTTTTCTATTGGTGCATTTAGCTGATGCGTTTCAATAATGGTTAATTTGTTCGAGTTGGGTATTAGCCACCGAATTTTATTTTGAGATAATCTAATGGTCATAGAGTATGACCACTAGAATGTACATAACGTGAATATGCTGTATAATCTTCTGAACTTCTATGAATCTATATCGTAGTTAATATATTTGAACTGACGTGTTTTAATTTTTGTTCGAAGTCATCTGATTCTGCAATAACGAATTAATTTCATACATTTGCATCAAACTATAGATATAGAGCATGTACAAGGAATAATAAAACATATTATCTAGAAACAGTTTTGATTCATATTCAGATGATCCTCAACTTAACAATTCTATTATTCATAAATATCTGATATGATGATTATTCAAAGAAATACCTTTATTCTTAATATAAAATCAGAGATATAAAACATTTAATTATTCAACAGCTGGTGTAACTAATATAAATATTAATTTATTTCCAGGCATATCAATTTATTCATCATACATTATCAGTTTCTTCTAGAAGGATTATAGAAGTCAACCTCAGCAAACACAGGAAATAAGAAAGATCTTTTTTCTAAATCTAGTTTGCGATTCGTTTCTTGATTTGCAAGCGCAAAACAAATAAATAATTAGAGCGTCCAGATAAGAAATATATTTCTGCATTCATTTTCATATCAGGGCAGATTATACAGGCAACGTATATGCATTTACCCATAGCGACTGTTTGCATGTTGAGTCTTCATTATGCAATTGTTAAGACCGTTTCTAAATTTAAATTAGATGCTAAGAGAGTTTGAAAAAATCGAAAGAATTAGAATTAGATGAGAGAATCGTGTATTATATTTTATTGAGATACGTGAAAGTTTAACGTCCTAGATATCTTGTATAATATCGAATAATATCGAGTTTGATGATTAAACAACATTTTTATTAAATTGGAGGTAGCAGAACGTCTTTATATTTGTCCAGACAAATCTACGATCATCTAGAGTTATATAGAACATATTTATTTGAAGCACATTGTAAAGCAAGTCATTTGAAAAGTTAGTAAAACACTCAAAATGAAAGAATAATAATTTTTGTTAGAAACTGAGAATGGAATGAATCAAAGTACAACACATGACGAGTATCAAAAATGCGGCTTGTTACCCTCACTAGCATTCTCATTCCATCTTTATACCGTGAAGAGAGTCCTTTGAGTTTCAAAGTGTGCGTAACAGTTGGTATAATGTAACACAGTGACTGACCTTACATATTTCCTTTATGAGCAGATCTATATA
This sequence comes from Henosepilachna vigintioctopunctata, assembly GCA_030704895.1. Taxonomy (NCBI): domain Eukaryota; kingdom Metazoa; phylum Arthropoda; class Insecta; order Coleoptera; family Coccinellidae; genus Henosepilachna; species Henosepilachna vigintioctopunctata. Next base: position 2,119,442 of record JARQZJ010000034.1, read on the forward strand.
ATATTTATTCAGCTGAAGCTATAGAAAAAATCTACATATTCTGTCAATTGTCAATCACATACCTATCTCATTATTTAAAATATACTTTATTAAATCACGTTTAAATATCTTAATACAAGTACTAGTTTTCAATAAACTTGGTAAATTATTGAAAGCCTTAAATTCGTCGTAGTATATGCCATTTTCAGATTTAGAAAGCTCACAACTTTCGATATAAAAACTATCAGTATTTCTAGTATTATACAAAACCACATCACTAACATATGTTACATTTTTATTACATTACATCGAAGCAACTAATTTTTTATTTTAAATATGAATATATATGAAGCAAAGAGTATTCTTTGTTTAACACACATTAGTTTCAAAGAGATCAGCATTATTTTAACAGGGTTATACCAATTGCACTTCAAAATTGTTCGCATGGCTCTATTCTATAACTTTGTAAGTGTAGAATTTTTCCTCCACTCAAACCAAATAACAAAGTGGAGCAATAGTCGAAATGTGGCATTATTATTGATTGAATAATAATTAATTTAGTAATTTCACATATGTCGACTTTTTTCTTATTGTTTCCAAAAAATTCATTTTTTTCAGAGATTTTAGTTGATTTATGAAATCAACATGATCATTGAAACTCAATTTTTCGTCTAACATAATGCCTGAACATTTTACTGTTTCTACTCTTCTAACTTTTTGTTCATTAATCTTCATAGCTATATCCTCATTTTTATTAATTTTGAGAGTTTTGCTTGTACCTAAAACTATGAAGTTAGATTTTTGCAAATTTAGGGATAATCTTTTGTCACATAACCATTCATTAATTGCTGAAAGGTCCCTATTGATCCCCTCTGTCATATTTTTTATCTTTGCCACATATATAGAGCATTGTATCATCAGCGAATAAACGTATAGAACATTTTTTCACGTGAGAGACAATATCGTTTATATATAAGGATAAGAACGAACCTAAGACAGTTCCTTGGGTACACCTACTTTCACTTTCATGCTATCCGACAGCATACCATCAAACTTAACTTTATGTGTTCACGAATCCAAGTAAGATCCTAACCACTCATGTAGGTAGTATTCCCTCAAAGCCAAGTTTATTCAGTTTTTCAATAATAATGATCTAAGTTTTATTAGATCTAAGTATCTAGTATCGTAATCTGAAGAAAATTATTGAAGTAGCTATGATGTAGGGATCGTTACTATTATTCACAGTTACTTCTCATGACTGTTTTCACTGTAATCAATATTTAAAAGATGTGAATCAACGGGTTGTAGCTGCAAATCATTAATTCGGTTTTATTGTTGAGTGAAAAGTTTTCCACATATTTATATCATTATCTGAAATATTTTTCAAGCAAAAATATTGATAGTCTTGAATACTAGTCAACAATTACATATTGAAATTATGAAGTCTATTACGGGAGTTCTTGAAAATCTTGGGCTTCAAAATGGATGGCATTTGTAAACACCCTCAGTGAGCGAAGAATTGCTATGCTAGAGTTTTCTTGCATAAAATAATCAACAATAAAGTGAAATGTCAGTATTTTGTACATAAGCTTTATTTTATTATATCTAGAGTCTCTTTCAGAAGCGATTTCACGTTTACCTTCCAACAAGTAGACCTGATGTTCTAAAATTCTCTCAATTGCACACGATGTGGGAAGAGTGCAATATTTTGGGGACCAAGATTCATATATTTAAATGTTCTATTTCTGATATTAAGGCATGTTTCTTAACACAAATATTTAGATTATTGTTGATCCTCGATTCGTATATATAGCGTTTCAAAGTTGTTTATGTAAAGTTATTTTATATGCACTTATATTTGTATATTTTTTTTTACATTTCAGAAACTATTTCTAATTAAGTGAATGTTTGGGCTTTTGATCTTGATTTTAGTAGCTCATTGTTTTTGCTGTTTTTCTTTAAAGTTATCTTGTACCTAAAGCAGTGTAAAATAGAACAATAAAAAAGTAAAATAAATTCCTCTAGAATAGAATAGCCATCGATTTCTAAACGCTCGCTTTCAAAGAAAAAAAGTACACTATTCCTTAAATTTGATAATTTTTTTGACTGCCTTACTTCCTTTGAGTTCCGAAATATTTGATATATGTATATATTTTCATATACATTCTTTCGGAGGAAAATTCGAATTTGACACTTGGTAAAATCATAGAGTTTTGTTACTCCTCAATGTGCACGCCAGAATAAAAAGTTTATGTTTCATATAACTTCATTCCGGCGCGAAAATTCGAATTTGACACTTGGTACAACCATAGTTTTGTTACTCCTCAATCTGCAGACCACAATAAGATTTTATTTTTTCATATAACTTCATTTCGGCGCAAAAATTCAAATTTGACACTTAGTATAATCATAGACTTCTATTACTTTTCAAAGTGCATAGTACAATAAAAATTTTGCATATAACTTCATTTCGGCGCGAAAATTCGAATTTGACACTTAGTAGAACCATAGAGTGTTGTTACCCTTGAATAAAAAGTAATAGACGAAATTAGGGATGTACAGTTTTCATCGATACGAAAGGAGTATCGATCCTCTACAAGTAAATCAATATTTTCAGAAATTGAGTTTTAAAATGAACTACCTTTTTAAAGATAGTCCTGACCTCTCACAAGCATTCTTCGCACTAACAGTTACGTAAAACTACTCCATAATACCTACGACTCGCTCTTGTTCTTTATCGTTTTCTTTGTAATTAATCGCAACCTGGGTTAACTTGACTAAGATCAGAAACACCTTGTTAGCATCCGTTTGTGGGTTGGATAAGAGACGCAATTTAAAAACGCGAAAAAGGCGGAAGTCCGTGGTACACCAGGCGGAACCAAATAATAATTGAGAATTGTATCGGACTCTGTTGGAGAGATTGCATCTGAATACCGACATCACGAGTATACGTCGCCGGTTATATTATAATATAGCGTGGGGTCGTTTCAGTTTATGTATGATGGTAATAATCGATGTTTAAACGACGTTCGATAAAACGAGGACTATTACGTCAAAAACGGATAATACGCTTTGTGAGATCTTGCACGATGAAGATGATGGCTCTAAGAATGTAGAATCAAGTTTGACGACTAATGGAACGATGAAAATATTCAAAACATTTCATGTTTATTACCTTTAACAATGAAGAAGTTTCCATTTTTGTGCTATGGGTAAATTATACCGATCTAAACTTCCACTTTAGCTCGCGCTGGACCATGTTTCCAGTTGGTGTGATGATTATTATTTGAGTTTGAATGTGTCGAAGAGTAATGTTGTCTCTTTCACAAGAAGAAGAGATCGAATTGTGTGTGATTATAGCGTCAGTGGTCAGGTTCTTCTCGTTCTGATAGGGCGAGAGATCTTGGTGTAGTCTTCGATCAGAAGTTATCCTTCATTCCACACATCACCAAACTTATTTCATCTGCCTCGAAAATATATGGATTCGTTATACACAATGTCAAATATTTCAATAATTTTTCAACATTCATAGTGGCAGTATGTCAGCATGATCTAGCATCCTATTTACACTTGCCATCAACGCCATCTTGAGGACATTCAGAGAAGGTTCTTGAAATTCTTAATTTGGAGGGAGGATAAAGTTTATCCACAGAGACAAGTCAATCATAACGAATAATTGAGTCGATTAAGTTCAATATCATTGTAAGTCAGGAGAGAAACTTTAGCACTCAAATTTTTGTACAAAATATTGCACACGAGTTTTGATTGACCTCCTCTCTTGATTGCTACATTCTACAAATAAACATCATTGTGACATACATTTTGACTCCTTGGAAGTTATTAGGAATTATGTGAACAAAGAAAATTTGAATATAACTTAAATTCAAACACTTGAACTTATGATTTACACTTTATTGACTACACAGCATGACGCGTTTCGTCGTGACAAACGACTTCTTCAGATGCTTACAGAATAATAACAACATTTTGAAAAATACAGGTATATATATCAGGGAATTTTGGTGTTCTATGGTTTTGGTTTTACCTAAGATATTCCATTCTGAGAATAATTTCTATTACCTGAAACGGTTTAACAAGGGTGAATTGTTTAATTCTATCTGTTCATTGAGCAACTTTCCAGAATTTTTAAGCCGATTTATTTCCACTACTTCCCAATAATCTAATTGACTACTTCTCTCTATATTGTGTAGAATTTTGAGAGAGAAATAGTCAATTAGATTATTGGGAAGTAGTGGAAATAAATCGGCTTAAAAATTCTGGAAACTTGCTCAATGAACAGATAGAATTAAACAATTCACACTTGTTAAACCTTTTCAGGTAATAGAAATTATTCTCAGAATGGAATATGTTAGGTAAAACCAAAACCATAGAACACCAAAATTCCCTGATATATATATAACTGTATTTTTTAAAATGTTGTTATTATTCTGTAAGCATCTGAAAAAGTCGTTTGTAACGACGAAACGCGTCATGCTGTGTAGTCAATAAAGTGTAAATCATAAGTTCAAGTGTTTGAATTTAAGTTATATTCAATTATAATAGATTTACATCAAGTAAACGCCAACACTATTAAATATTCAAAGAAAATTTACTGAAATGAATTGATTTAGATTGAGTTCTTTTGTGTTGGGTATCTGCTCACACCGTTTGATTCGTATTTTGTTCATTACCAAATGACAGAAGTTGAAAAAGTGCTTACAAATATTTCATTGTTCTTTTGCATCAAAGCACAGGAATTAAAAATCCTAAAATTGTTTTTCGTTTACCAAATTCTAGTGAAACAAGGAAATAGTGGTATTATATAATATGCAGTCATTAGTTTTCTTGATATGATATCAAGGAATCAATCTATTTTATCCATCAATCTTAATGTTATTCAGATCATCTACTTGTACTAATCATTTTCTAGTTTAAGGTGGAAATCAATTTGTGAAATCCATACTTAAATTTAACCTAAAATTTGGATGAATATTATTTTAAACTGATGTAAATGTGTTATAAATTACCAGATATCATATTGTTGAAAATATTCTTATAATTTATGTTTAAATTGATACATTTCTAATATTTATAAAAATTCATTATGTTATATGTATACGACATAACATAACCTATATTCATAATCGCAGTGTGACACAAAGACATAGATACAACTTAGCACAGAAATGAGGGGAAAATTTCGAATATTCTGGAAGGATAAATGTTTTCGAATTCACGAAAGTGACCTTTATTTTCGAACTGTTGCAATACAGGAATTTATTGAGAAAAATGTAATTCAAGTAAAGAAATTAATGATAATTCCGTTGGTTATTTCCGTTAAAAGAACTTAGAACAGTTGTTAATTTCAGACCTTACTTTATTCTCATTTAATTTGTTTTTTTTTCTCCTGTATCGAATTCAATTTATCATAAAACATTTCATATAAGTGAAAGTAGTTACCGACACCTATCGAAAACATCTTTCATGAAGCAGCTGTAAGAATTGTTCAACATTGTACTCACCATCTTCACATAGGTACACCTGTGTTCTTTCCGTAAAATAAAAAATAAAATCACATCCTTCAATTTACCAAACATCTCATATACCACCAATATCCCAAATTTCCAAAACCTCGTAATTACTTTGCACCTTTTTCAATTAACCATAAATGTTCCATTTAAACGTTCACAATTTCCATTTCACCATAACCTAAGATGTTGTACCGTTACTAAAAATATAAAATTATACGACCAGCCACGATTTCTCATTAAAGCTTTTGTATACGTATCCGTTTAAATATTCCGAAATTACACTCTGAATTATAATAAATATAATAACGAAAAGATGCGCTGCTTGTAAGTAAATTTCCATACTGATCTTGCGTATACTATCCAGTAAAAGCGTGCAATTTTAACAGTGGCACATCGAGATTTTCGAGATAAATCTCAGTGGTAGCTTCGAAGAACCGCCTGGCGGATTGTAATACTATTACCAGCCTCCTATAATTATGTGGGCTTTTTTTGATCGCGATTGAGAGAGCGGGTGTAGATCTAGAGTGCCGTGAAGTCCGTAAGTCTCCGTTCCGATATTACCCATATTTACAGCTAACTGCTTTACCGAGCCTCATTATAAATAGAACTATAGTCCAGCCGATTAATTGGTCTTTTGCATCGGCCCCTTGTCACTACGATCTCATTATAGATTTATTCGTTTTTCGAGATACGTCGTTTAGCATAGCGAACAATAATAATTATATTCTGCAGGTATATATAAGTGGAGAAATTATTCGTGTAGTTGTGAATCAGGCATTAACCATTTTTATTATTCTTATCGACAATATCTTAGCTATATAGCTGGCGAATGAATTCACGATGCAATTTCTTGGATTTTTTCAGCGAGATATGCTTTCAATTACTTTTTTTTCGGTGGAAGAGAAAATTTTGTTTAATTAAGTACCGATAGAGGTCAGTGTTTTGAAGAATTGAGTAGACTTTCGATTTCATCAATTCTCAATAATCAATTCTTTATTGAGAACATGATAAAGAGAAGTCTTCACTATTTTGTCGGATTTCCATTACCTATAAAGTTAATTTGAAGCTTTCGAAAATAAATGAATCAATAAATAACATTATAATATCATTATACATCACTTTTATGTTCCTACTTCAAAATGGAAACTGATAGTATGTCGATGTTCTACAACCTCTAATTAACCGATTATTTTTTAGTCACGTAGTCGACGAACTTCACTCTTATTTATATCCACCGTATCTGCTCGTACAATGGCTTCGTGTTATTTTTTGTGAGGAACAGAAGGACGGTGTTGTGATGACAGGACGAAGAAGACAATCTAGTTTTTTCTTATTCGTATCGACACAGTGTTACCAGCTGGTCGTGCTGAACTTGTGAGGAATTTCTCTCAAATTAAGGAATTATTCATTTCTACATTTTTGGGCAGGCATCAGTGGCCTTATAGGATATCGAGTGTCTTATTATTTCTATCGAATTTGGAGGTTATGTTGTAATGTATCGTATAATAAAAATATTTACTTGAATACTACTTAAGTTTTGGATACACTCAACAGAAAGAGTAGTAGAAATTCCACCATTTATTACATTGAAAAATACATTTCTTTGAATTTTGTGAGATTTAAATGAGTAATTTTGAAACATTTCAAAATTTTCCACAGAAAATCACGAAAAAAAAGATGTAGGTTATTTTGTAGATATGAACAGAAAATCATTTGAGAAATATTTTAAAAAAATATGCACTATGCAATTAAAATAATTTGATAAACAATATTACAAAACTGTCGGTAGGTACGCTAGAAAGTATAAAACTCTGAGAAAATTGATTTTTTGGAGAGTGTACGTGAAAGTATTAATTTTTAACTAAATCAGATCTCAAAACCTTACAAAAAAAAACGAATGGAAAAAAACACAAATGTACAATAACGTTATTTTTATTTCTGGGAAATTGTAAAATGTTTCAATAATGGATAATTATTAGTATTCTCTATTTTTATTAAAAGAAATTGAGGAATGAAATTGTGCTTCAAAGATATATGTAAGAACACATAAATTTCATTATTTCAATGCCACGAAATGAAGAAAGTAACTCATTTTTGATTTAGTTTAACAGGATTTTTTCTGAGAATACTTAGTTCTATCTTCGAAAAAATAGTATTTAACGAGCTACTAGTATTTTTCACATTATTTCTTCCAATTTTTTTGTGAAATTATCAGAAATTAATGTGTGAAAATTTTTCTGTAATAATGCAACAGACTTTTTCAAACCTATTTCGAATCTGACATCCTCGAGGGCAGTTTGAAATTTATTTTTGGATCCCGCGCTATGCCCACCAGTGTTCAGAATATGTAGTTCTGACCAAAAATATACCATTAGAAGATGAATAATATTACCAATTCGTATAAAAGACCCGAAAAATAATAAACACATAAAATATAGAAACTAATAAAAATGCAAACATTATATATTGATTTTATTTCCATTTCTGGTTGGATAGATACATATACCCACCTGGTTTTTAGCATAACCTGCGAAAATGATGTTCTTTCGGTAGCCCTACATCAAGTGTTGGGTAGAATCTATGAATTATTAATAACAAAAAATTTCAAATAGATTTATCTCATTAAAGTTTATTATATAAGTATTATAATAAAAGGTCTAATTTTTTCCATAGTAAATTTATATAATATCTATATACCAATTATCGAAGCAAATAATCTAACTTCTGAATTTATAAACAATTTACGCGAAAATACAACGTCTGTTCAACACAGAAAGTTTCTCTGAGCACATTTAGTGATAATTATACATTGAAATATCGATTATCGAAATATCGAAAAATAAATTTTTTTTCGATAAGTAGGTACTTTTGAAAAATTGACGAAAGTGAAAAAAATTCATTCAAAATCTATAAAATATCAAAAAATAAAGAACCTCTATTTAAACACATATACCTAATGACCACATATTTCAAGAAACATGAAACGAAAAGTCATATTAGATAAATAACTATGACAAAAACACAATTTGTGAATTCTTACACTCGTAGTTGACAACTGTGACGTCAGTCTGAAGAAGCCATTGTAGTGGTTAAACATACGTCGCAAATGCCAAATGAAAGTATGTAAGTTCGAATATTCACGACCTCCACTTGATGTAAATCCTTTCCAGAGCCAAATAATAAAGTAAATACTGTCTTCTACATTTATACTATTTTATTTAACAATTGTAACGTATGTTTTACAATTACGATGGCATTTCCGGAACGACAGTCTACAAACCGTCTTCGGACTGACTGTCAATGTCAGTAAGGATGACATTGACAGTTCCCAATGACAGTTCGGAATAACATAATGTGTTAACCTAGAAAACATTGTTTCCTTTACTATTTTGATTTTGAATGTATGTAAATCAAAAAGACAGTGTTTTCGTTGATATTTAGTTCTTGAAATGGATTAACATCTTCAATTCAGTTCAATTGATTCCTTAAAAACAACAGAAAACAAAATTCAGATTTTATTCGAAAAAAGTCAGGAGAGAAGTCTTCATTCGAAACATTCACAATTCCAAAAGTTTCAAACCTCTCACAAAACATTAATATAACATGTGATATTAATTCAGTTGTTTTCATGGCTCACTAACGACAACGTAGCAACATTACCCTTTGTATAAGTGCACTTGAACACACGTGTCGCCTACAAGAACAAAATGGAAGCGTATGTACAAATAATCTAATATAATGTTAAGTAGATAACAGACCCATCTATGGGAAGTTGCAACCATTATCTTTTTTATTATAGCCTGTGGCACATTTAAAATTTACCACTAGTATATAATAATGATAAATTTAATAAAGCCATGAAACAACTGCAAGCAACATCATTTCATTTCTTATATTTGGTCATAATTAACGCAAGGGGTGTAATAAAAGTGCACATTTTACGAGTGCAAAACCAGAGTTGGGAGACTCATTTCATAAGGTGCGTAATAAAAGACGTTAGTGGATCATTTCGATCTGTTAAGAGGTGCACCCTCAAAGAAACCTGAATATCAGACGCCATGTAACACATGGGATTGAAGAAAGAATTTAATTAAGGGTGAATAATATACAAGTCGTGAAAATATTGTTTCAGTGAGATTTTCAATCAAGATAAGTAATTTTCTTATGAAGGGTGTTTTTTTAGAGGTATAGAACTTTAAATTGCTATAAAACAACGATGGATCAACAAGAATTTTTTTTATTCGAAAGACAATCTTGTGGAATTATATTTTAAGTATGATTTCTGGCATATGACCGCCACTGCTGGCTCGGATGTAGTCCAATCTGGACGTCCAATTTTCGATGACTTTTTCCAACATTTGTGGACGTATATCGGCAATAACACGGCGAATATTGTCTTCCAAATGGTCAAGCGTTTCTGGCTGATCCGCATAGACCAATGACTTTACATAGCCCCACAGAAAGTAGTCTAGCAGTGTCAAATCACAAGATTTTGGAGGCCAATTCACAGGTCCAAAACGTGAAATTAGGCGGTCACCAAACGTGTCTTTCAATAAATCGATTGTGGAACGAGTTGTGTGACATGTTGCGCCATCTTATTGAAACCACAGCTCCTGGACATCATGGTTGTTCAATTCAGGAATGAAAAAGTTAGTAATCATGGCTCTATACCGATCACCATTGACTGTAACGTTCTGGCCATCATCGTTTTTGAAGAAGTACGGACCAATGATTCCACCAGCCCATAAACGCACCAAACAGTCAGTTTTTCTGGATGTAACGGTGTTTTGACATACACTTGAGGATTATCTTCACTCCAAATGCGGCAGTTTTGTTTGTTGACGTAGCCATTCAACCAGAAGTGCGCTTCATTCCGCGCAAAACCATTATTTTCGAAATGAAATTGCACTATTTGCAAGCGTTATTCAGGCGTGAGTCTATTCGTGATGAATTGCCAAACCAAACTGAGAATAAATCACTTCTCAGCTGTTAAATCGGTTGCCATCTTCAACAGTAATGCCAACGTAAAGTTCTATACCTCTAAAAAAAATACCCTTAACGTTTCTGTTGGTTCAAATGAATTTTTGTGATTTTTTCCTATTTTCTACTCTAAGATTGAATTTCATAGTTCAACCACCTAAATCTGAAGCTTTCCCAGGACTTCAAACTAACCACCAGCTTATGTGGACATCATTTATTTTGATTTTTTAAAATCATCAGTTTTCATAATAGATTACATGGTAATTGTTAGAATATGATTTATTATTAATCTGTATTTTGTAAATCCTCTTTATTTCAAACGTAAAGTTTATTGTTTTTCTAAATAATATTATTCTTCATTCTATGACAACAAAACTGAGTAGATGTCAGAATGATACCAACATGACTACTAAAATTCCCTATATTGCGATATTTTAACACACGTCATCGACATTTCGTAATCAAAAACGAAAAAAGGACGAAAAAAAATATAAATAGAACATTAATACTGAGTAAATAATAATGAGTTTTACATGCTCAACAAGTATAATACCTAATTACAGAAAATAATAACAAAATGTTGAATAATAACTGAATAAATAATATGAAAAGAAGAATAACGAAAAGCTCAATCTAAAATAAGCTGAAAAATAAATGAATTGTATTGGGGGATTGTATTAGCGAGTTGGTCATTGGAGTTTCTAGCTGGAACAATTTCGTAGTATGAGAATTTTGCCAAGGAACACGAAATTTCAAAGCGTACAAGAGAGGAGGTCAATAAATACTGTTGTGAATTAATTTGTACAAAAATTTCAGTGATAAAATTCTCTTCTTCCCTGCAATGAGATTCAACCAAATCTACCCAATAATTTGTTATGATTGACTCCTGCCTGTGAATAAACTTTATCCTCCCTCCAAACAAAGAATTTCAAGAATATTCTCTGAATAGCCTCAAGATGGCGTTGATGGCAAGTGTAAATGGGATGCCAGATCATGCTGCCATACTCCAACTTGCTACGGATTAGGGCATTGAATAGTCTTAAAAATGTCGGGGAATTATTGAAATGAATAGGTAGGTACATCAATAGGCCCATTACTTCCCATTTCGTGATTGATCATTACTCTTATCGATTACTTCCGTTCACTCATCGGTTAGAATAAGAATTATTCAGTAATAAAACGTTATGCATTCATTAAGACCGTGAAGATTCACGATTTCAAGAAATCTAAACTGTTAAAAAAGCAGTTTATTCATCTGATGGTTTAATACAGGTGCAAGGGAAAGATGCAGCAAAAACTTGAGGAATTTTTTCTAAGCTGATTCTAAGAATATTTTGTTCTTCGTTGTCATTCATTGGAATTAACAATCTCTTTTATAAACAAAAATATTAAGTGAATATTCTGTGTGTACAATCGTTGAGCGATCATTAAATACCTATCAATACTTCATTGTTGAAATTTCAAATCAGGTTTGGTGAGGTCGATTTTAATCTCCATTGGTTGAAAGGATTTTGAGTCAGTTGGTCTACAAGTCGATTCATGTATGCTTCTTCTTTCTGGTGCTGTTATTTCAATAGCTTTTCCATTTCGTTGTTGACATATGAGACCTTTGAATCCTCGTTTGAATGTTGAATTTCTGAAATAACCCATTGTTTCAAAGATACAAGGCCAACAAAATGTTTTTCTCCAGACTGGTTACAAGCATTGACAATCTTTTCCTCATTGACTGTCAAACCCTATCACTCAGCGTTGATTTTGACAGAATTACACCCAAAAATCATCCAGTTTTTTTGATCGTCCAAATTATCTTCTGGAGTAACGTGATTTGGTGATTTGAGAGAACCCAGAAGAAATTATCTAGGGAGTCTAAGTCTGGGGAACGAGCAGGCCATACTAGAAGTGCATCTCGGCCAATTAAATGATGTTACCTTTGTACCTAAATAACGAGAAATCAAAGTGAAATGTCGTGGTTTAACATAAAGCATAGACCGCCTTGCCATTTTTAAATTGTACAATGCATCTTCTAAAAATTTAGGCTAGGATAACTTCCAAGAAGGTGTCATACACCTCGCAAATAAGTCTTTGTGGTGTAAACTGGCCCTACTAAATAATTTAGCCAACAATTTCAACTCAAAAATAATGAAAGAAGAGAAATACCAATCTCAATATTCAACGTATCCATCAAGACTCAAAAGAAAAGCTGAACCTTTGATCTATGGTTTTTATTCTGTTTCCTATGGTTTTTCATTATCCTTTCTCCAGATTATAAACATCAGTTCTTTATGTTTGTGTATTTTTAACTGATTAACTTGTACAATAACAATTTCTGTGGTTTTTAGACTTATTTCATCAAGTTTCATTATATTCGAAAATAAGGTAGTTATAACCATTTATATTCAATTTTTTTTACTTATTTTTGGTTTTTCGTTTCTTAAACTCGAAACAGGGATTGATAAATTTTTGATAAAGTGTATAAAAAAATCTGGTTTACTTATCTTTAATGAATTAACAGCAAAGTCTTATGTCAATTAACGCATATTTATTATTATTTTTGTTTATAATAGCTATCATAAGTTGTCCTTATCGAAAATTATTTGATTTGATTTAAAACAACCTGGAAAATTTTCTGTTTTTCTTCATTTAACTAGTTGAACGATTCGAGAGATTCACTTAATATATCGGCAAAATATCTATTAAATGTACCTACAAAAAAGATGAAGTTTCTATCAAAACGTTTTTATCGTTTTAACGTTTTTGGTAAAAAAACGAATTGTTTTCAAATATAAGTAACTTATATCCTAGATATAAGAAATTTTCACATGCAGATTTTGCGAAAAAAATTAATAACTATTCGAACATTAATTCCAATTGGTACCTATTTGTTTCAATGCTAAACAATCAACGAAATATGAAATTCGTTGCTAATATTGATTAATTTGTCGATAAAGTGCTTCATTTGACGTTCAGTTAAATCGAACTGCCAAAATTGACAGGTGACATAAGCTAAAATTTCATAATATGAATAATTCGAAAGAATATTACTTAAGTCTATAAGAAAGTGGAAAACATAATCGATAAACCAGCGCAACGTTCAAAAAATGCGTCCCAAGTAGCCATGTACGAGCGCGTGCTACAATAAAACTCACTCCTCGCATTATCAAGAAGTCTTGAACGTCCACGTCGCATGGCAAGGCAATATTAAATTTGAATTTTTATATGAGTCAACCAATCGTGTGTGTAACATAGCTTTAGAGTGAGGAAGGGGGCATGGGCCAATGAAACGTACGGAGGAGTGGCCACCCATCGATGTTTATTTGTTTGTGTTCATAACGATCTATGCGGTTCACGTAGGCGCTGAGCATTGAACATACCTTAAGATAATGCTTGTCAGCGCGTCGCGATGACCTTGTTTGTCCGGAGAATTCTCAGCACGTTGTTCTTAAGCAGCAGTCGTGTTTATTGTTTCCGTTTTACCTACAGGCTACGCTCGATAATTAATGACCTAGGAAAAATGAAGTGGCATTGCCAATAAATCCATCAAAACAGATATTTTCGAATGAATTCAAATTCTTGTAAAAAATAAAGACAATTCACCAAAATTCTGTACTAATATTGTAAAGAGATAAAATTTGTGAGTTTTAATGTATCTAATAATAATTTCTTCATTCTCAATAAGTATAATACCCAATTACAGAAAATAATAAAATAATGTTGAAAAATAACTAAATTAACAAAATGAAAGAGATATAACAAAGTGTTCAACCTAATCTGAAAAAAAAACTGAAATAGTATGTAACTAATAACTGAATAATAGTATTTAATGAAATATTACAAAAGACTCAATCTGAATCAATTCATTTTAGTCAATTTTCTTTGTTCACATAACTCCTGATAATAAATTTTATGGAGTCAAGGTGAATGTCACAATTATTGGCAACTCTGTTGACTGTAGACTCTATCAGGGATTGTAACGGGTGATTTTTTAAGAGTTACGTTTTTCAGGTTGGCGGCTCTTGTTGGTAATGCCATCTAAACGTCATCTCTCAAAGTGAGAAGTTTTCATTATATTCCGCCATTTTCATGGAAAGACTTACAAACGAGTAACGATTGCAAATTGTTGAAATTTACTATCAAACTTCGTGCTCTGTGAAAAATGTGTATTGTTTGTTTCGACCATATTATGATCGTCATATCGATCTGGTGAATCAACAATTCGTGCTGTTATCACCAAATTTCGCACCAAGTTTACTTTGTTGGACATTAAACCATTGTCTCGCATGCGTACAGTGCGTACTGAAGAGAATATTGCAGCCGTAGCGTACAGTGTTAATGAGGATCGTGAAATATAAATTCGTCACCGTTTTCAGCAATTGGGCATGTGTTACTCAACCACATGGAAAATTTTACGTGTTGATTTGGGTTTGAAACCTATAGAATTCAACTTCTGCAAGAATTGAAGCCGAATGACCTTCCACAACGTCTAATTTTTGGTGAATGGACCTTAGAACAGCTTGATGAAAATCCGCTGTTTTATCGAAAAATTGTGTTCAGCGATGAGGCTCATTTCAGGCTTAACGGATAAGTAAATTAACAAAATTGTCGCATCTGGAGTGATGAACAGCCACATGCCATACAAGAATTACCGATGCATCCCGAAAAAACCAAGGTTTGGTGTGGTTTATGGGCTGGTGGCATCATCGATCCATTTTTCTTCACAGACGACCGTGGATGAAACGTTACCGTCAACGGCGAACGATATCGAGCCATGATACACAGCTCGTGAAACAATGGACGTGTTGAAGGATGAATTTGGTGAGCAGCTTATCTCTCGACATGACCCTGTGAATTGGCCGCCAGGGTGATGCGATTTGACACCTCTGGATTATTTCTTGTGGGGTTATGTAAAGTCGTTAGTGTATGTGGACAAGCCGAACACGATTGAAGCCATACAGGATAACACGTAATTCGTGGGAAACAGGCCGAAATGCTCGAAAAAATTGGACCTTCCGAATGGACCATTTGACATGGAACCGTAGACAACATTCACATGAAGTTATCTTTAAAATGTAAATGGCAAAGGCCAAGTTATCAATTTCAATAAAAATTTCGAATATATGATATGCAAATGTATATAATAAATTATTAAATACACATTATTATTAAAATGTGTTTTATTCGATTTGAAAAAAACTACGCTTAAAAAATCACCCATTATTGGAGAGTTGGTTCTTATGGTCTCTAGATGAAATGATTCTGTAGTACAAGAAAACAGGATAATCAATACTATTGTGCAGTCATCGTACAAGAATTTGAGTGATAAGGTTTCTCTCCTACCCTGCAATGAGATTAAACTGAATCGACTCAATGATTCCTTATGATTGACTCCTCTCTATGGAAAAACTTTATCCTACCTCCAACTCCCTCGAAGTAAGAATTTCGAGAACCTTCTCTGGATGGCCTAAAGATGGCGTTGATGGCAAGTGTGAATAAGATGCCATATTATGCCGCCTTATACCAACTTTCTACAGAATAGGGCATTAAATAGTCCTATTAATGTTGAGGAATTATTGAAATAATTGCCATTGCGTTTAACGAATCCAAATATTTTGGAGGCAGATGAAATAAGTTGGGTAATATGTGGAATGAAAGAAAGCTTCTGGTCGAAGACTACACCAAGACCTCTCACCTTATCAGAACGAAAAAGAACCTGACCACCGACGCTATAATCACACTCATTAGTTCTTTTTCCTTGTGAAAGAGACAATATTACGCTTCAACACATTCAAACTCATGTAATTATCCTCACACCAACTGACAACGTAGTTCAGTGCTACCTGAAATTCTTGATAATAGCGTAAAAGGCGAAACTAGTCGAATAAAAACTTGTTCAGTGATTTTTAGACAAGTATTTCTCAATATATCTCAAGCCCCCTTCTCAATCTTTTCAAAACTACTTAGCTTACTATACCTATATTAGTTCAGTATGAATTGATCCCTTCTACCTGTTATCTACCTGTTTTATCTGTATTCATAATTTAAGTTTATATATTGTATGTATTCGAGAAATTGTCATTAGTCTGCACGTAGCATTTGAAAAAGGTGAATCTCATCGAAACGTACGTCATGCAGTATTCTTTTTAATATATGTGTACCTAAATCTTTGTTTAACAATTGTTTTATTAAGTAATTCTCATTACCCCTCATTTATTGGTCATTGTTTAGAGATTCAGTTGAATAATTGAATATTAAGATATTGATATGATAGATGTAGATTATTATAAAATTATTATTTTTTAAAATTGAGTTATTATTGACAATTTTGTCCAACAAATTATATATTTCGTTGTTTAATATGTATTTTTCTGTAGTTGGGTTATTGGGTATGGGCTTATTATAATAAAGAGTTGGAGTTTTCAACAGAAGGACCTCAAGTTCAATTGAAAATTGAACGAATTATGGTGAAATTTTGATCTCTAGGCGACATTACTTTATATAAAAACAATACTAAACAATGTTGAAGACGAAACTGTCCACTATCTTTCAGTAATTTCGGTTGATTTGTCCCCTTAAACGTACTCTTAAGTCCTCTTAGTATCTTAGTCCTTCTTAATTGCACCACAAACTCCGCACAATTTATAATGTTTTCACCGTCTACATCTTTTTTTCGTCTTTTCTTCGCTTCATCGCACGCACATGTATCTATTTCCCGTATTTTGCAAAACATTGATTTCTCATTCTGCGCATACATCGCTGGCAAATTATAGCCAGACAACCAGTTTTTCCATCGCTTGCTGGGATAATTAAATTTAATGACGCCATTTTTATTACATGCAGCATCATTGATTTAATTCGATCAGCCATGTCAAAGGTAGTAACAAGGATTCAACATCGTTAGATCTATAGAACTACATATTCCTCCGACTGGTTTCACAGAAGTGTCTTTCATTCGCTGCAGATATAACAATCAGCCATGGAGGCAACTTATAATAATAATAATAATATTAGGTACATTTATTCCCAACAGATATACATCCAATTACAGAGAAAAAATTACAAAAAATTACAATTTACAAAAAATTACAAATTGTACCTACACAAATAATAATAAATAAGAAAGAATGAACGAGAAAAAAACAGAAAAAGAGAGTACAAGCGAATATATACAAAAAATTAATTTGAAATAAATTGAAATAGTATTGAACAATAACCAGATAACTAAAAATAAAATAAAATATTGTCTATTACAAAGTTACGTCTGGTCAGCAGAAGTTGACCATATAGTAACAAAATATGTTTGATGAATGAAAAAAAAAATTAAAATCGATTGCAATAGTACTATCTAGTAAACAAATGAAACAACTAAAATTAAAATAATATTTATAACTAAGACATATGTAGACAACAGAAGTTTAGGAAAATATCACGACATCCCATTGCGCTGTTCTGAGTGGCATGCCAAGATAACTGATAGCCGATCAAAATAGATATCACATCGACCGAAACACCCATCATAAAGATTACATATACAGTTGATAGGAGAACGTGACATAACATTTGATCTGCTGCAAGTAACATAAAATGTATAAAATAATGTAAAGGCCTTGGTACGTGAATATTTATTTTGCTGAGAAGAAATGGTGAGTCAATCGAATTGTGCAAAATTTTGAAGAGAAACGTTAGGCCGAACTGTTCACGCCTCAACTTCAATAATTCAATTCCCAAACTATCGGTTAGGATGGAATGGTCGAAGCCTCTAGAAGGATATTGCCATAACATCTGAAGTACATATAGGTACTTCAAACATTTCCTCTGAACTGCCTCCAAGTCGACAATAGAATGAATGTACACAGGAGACCAAATTATAGACGCATATTCCAGTTTACTGCGAATCAAGGAGTAGTACAGCGTTTTCATTGTGCCAAGATTAACAAAGCTGCCCCCATTCCTGACCAAATAACCGAGCATCCTAGAAGCAGAAGCCGAAATACAAGTTATATGTTCGGAGAAGATCAGCTTATAGTCGAAAAGTACCCCCAGATCCTTAAACTCAACACATCTATCTAGAATTTGACCTTCCAATGTATAAATATGATGAATTGGAAACAATTTCCGAGAAAATGATAAAATTTTACATTTACTGATATTCACTTTCAGCCCATTGCTGTTACACTACAGATTAACAGCGTCAAGGGAAGACTGTAATCTGACACAATCATGACGATCGTTAATAGCAGCAAATATTTTTTTGAATCATCTGCAAAAATCGGATGCATGCAGTTAAGCTGTGAAGAAAGATCATTTATATATAATATAATAAACAACAATAGACCTTACATATCTATTAAAAACGGTATTAAAGATTGATGGATTGATGATATTGTGAAATAACCGAAGGACATAATGTTACATCTAACCGTGTTTATATTCACGAATTTTAATTCACAAACTGAAAGAACCAGTTCTGGATTTTGGTCCATCTTAAACAACAGTGGATATTACAATTATCAAATACCTATGAGTATAAGACACAGAGAAACAGAAAAAGCACATATAAACAGAAAAAAATAATCGTAAAGGAAAAAATCTATAAACAGTAATCTTGAAAGGTACCACACTTCTATTTTACAGATAGAAGGTACGTTTTACCATGAAAATGACTGGTTTGGACTTTTTAGCCTTTGTTATGGTGAGATATCCATCGCATTTTCTTAAAAGTGTGCAAACCTAAAAATATCTTGAGCATTTTGTGTTTAATTGGATTTTCTTGGTGTTCAATTTGGATATCCAGTAACGGCTTTAATAACTCAAATCGAAAGATGAGTCAGATCCTTTTGGGGTTCTTTATCATTTTATGGAAAAACTTGGAATAATGAGAGTTTGAATAAAATAAACGAGGTGTGTTCGAAAATGGTGAATTTTGAATTTTCTCGGGTTGTACATATTCAATTATCGGATTTTTTCGTTATGCTGCTACACATACGTTTATCTTATGGTGAAATTAATATCCGCCATTTGGGATTAGTAATTTGTTTTTGACAACTTTAGTAACAGGTTAGTACAAGGTTAGTAACGTACGTTTTTGTGTTCAGATGATCACAGATCAAAGACTCTGTATTGAATTTTTGGTCAAAAATTAAATTGAGATGTTGACTGTGGCATTGGGCCAGTCTACTTTGCCTCAAAAAATGTTTTTATAAGTGTACAAGCGCTTGACAGACTGCGAGAAGATGATGATGACGATGAGTGTTCTGGAATTGCAAGAACGTCAACAAGCGAAGAAAACATCGTAACAGTGAAGAAAATGGTTTTGGAAAATCGTCGAATCATCCCCCACAATTCAGAAGAAATATGTTCTATATTCATCCCCTGTAAAAGAAGAACAGTGTTCTACGGCCATTACCACCCCACGCAATTCAGGATAAATATACGCAGTCCACAATGTAATAGTTCAGTTTACCATCAACATCTGATGAAGCCACTGTGTTGGCGAAACGATATTGTCATGTTTTGAATTAATTATAGTGAAAATCGAAAAACTACTTAGTTTTACTCAAATTTAATAATTACCAGTGTTTAGGTAGGTATATACAAAATTAGATGGTGATGAATCCTCACTTGCAGAGCTTTTTACTGATATGGTTCGCTATCCTAGAAGCCAAAACTCAACGAATGAGCCCTAAAATGTTCGACCGTCCCACATATTCTCCTATAAATTTTGTCTAAAATTGAAAAAACAACCCCAATTGCCGAAATTACGTTCGAAAGCAGCATTAATTCAGTTGTTGCCTTGATCTCAAGTTGATAGAGAACTCAGCATCTGAATCAGCTTTTTGCAATAATTCTTCGTTGACATGAGAACATTGCACTATTGCAAAACGGTAAAAACCAAGACAACCGATTCCACTTGCTTTCTGCGGTAGTAATTCGATCGGTCGAAAAAACCAGTATGATTTATAACCGGTAACAGTAATATTATTGTAAAAATGGCGTTTTATTGTTGTTTATTGAAGCGCGCGACAAAATCGTTTATAAACAATTCTAGTTTAATAGATATCCACTTTCTATATCGTAAATTACCTTCCAAACCGAGCCGATGACTTTGTTGTCTTGGTTTTCGATTTATACATGTCTATGAAACGTACTTATAAAATATTTTATCATTAAATATGACGGATTGCAACTGTATATAAAGAAGGAATTATGTTTGTATGCGAGATATGCAGGTTAATTCCTTGGAATGTCAGGTATTTTCAAGAGTTTCGTTAGGAGTGACCTGATTTTTAGATCTGCCAATATCCAGTTATTCTTCCTATATTTATTACTTGTCGTATTGAATAAATGTTGCGTAATATCAGTTTCCGTGATATGAAGTTTCCTTGCAGGCAAATTAATCTAACTTGATGGGTTGAGACTGGTTTTGATAATAATAATATTATTAATACTTATTTAGCAATAGCTCTTACAAAATCATACCTACATTTAGGTTCAAAATATATTATTTACAATTAAATGTTTAAAACGAACTTAGCTAATTTACGCTTGAATACCTGAAGGTCACTGATTGTTTTTATGGAGATGAACAATTTATTGAATGCGTTGAATCCTTCATAAAATATACTATTCCTAAATTTAGAAATCTTACAATCTTGCATGTAACGGGTGTTTTTTTTAGAGGTATAGAACTTTAAGTTGGCATTACTGTTGAAGATGGCGACCGATTTAACAGCTGAGAAGTGATTTATTCTCAGTTTGGTTTTGCAATTCATCGTATCAATTAATCAATTAATATCAATTGGTCGAATGTGCCCAAAACGAGATTGCTGTTGTTCCCGATATCATAAGCGAATTTTGTTTAGCGATGAAGCGCACTTCTGGTTGAATGGCTACGTCAACAGACGAAACTGCCGCATTTGGAGCGAAGATAATCCTCAAGTGTATGTCAAAACACCGTTACATCCAGAAAAACTGACTGTTTGGTGCGCTTTATGGGCTGGTGGAATCATTGTTCAGTACTTCTTCAAAAACGATGATGGCCAGAACGTTACAGTCAATGGTGATCGGTATAGAGCCATGATAACTAACTTTTTCATTCCTGAATTGAACAACCATGAGGTCCAGGAGCTGTGGTTTCAACAAGACGGCGCAACATGTCACACAGCTCGTGCCACAATCGATTTATTGAAAGACGCGTTTGGTGACCGCCTAATTTCACGTTTTGGACCTGTGAATTGGCCTCCAAGATCTTTTGATTTAACACCGCTAGACTACTTTCTGTGGGGCTATGTAAAGTCATTGGTCTATGCGGATAAGCTACAAACGCTTGACCATTTGGAAGGCAATATTCGCCGTGTTATTAGCGATATACGAGCACAAATGTTGGAAAAAGTCATCGAAAATTGGACGTCTAGATTGGACTACATCCGTGCCAGCCGTGGCGGTCATTTTAGAAATTGTCAGCATTTCGTGTATTATAACCGTGCACATGCCGGTCTCCGTAGTAGAACTCCAGACTACGGTGCAGTAGAACCCGGGTTCGAGCCCCGCTGAAAGCACGGGTATTTGTGTTTGTCTATGATTTAAGTAGATTAAATAATGAAATATACTGGGTAATGTACATCGATTTCAAGCCCAATGGCCATTCCGAACCCGCGTTAAACTGTAGGTCCACTGAATTAAAAAAAAAATCACTAACACATGCTACATTTTTTATTATTTCATATGGAAACAATTTGTGTCAATAGAGCTTTTTTTTTACAAATAAAACAATAATCAAATTAATAATGATCTTGAATGTATTATAATGATATTGCAAAACAATATCATTAATGTATAAGGAGAAAAAAGCAGTGGACCTAAAATCGTACTTGTATCTCATCTTATATTTATTTTCGTACGATTCATTTGAAACCAAAGCATAATCCTGGACCATTTTTCCCAACCTTTTTGGGCCATACCCCACCTAAGCGTTTTTAAAAGTCTTAGACCCCCTTAAAAGATGAAAAAGTTGAAATTAATAAGTGCGCAAGGATAAAATTTCGATTTGCCCCCCTTAACAATCGAATTGCTTGCTGTGGGGCGTTTGCCCACGTTGTGAAACACTGCCCAAGGCAAAAAAACAACAAATCGATGAACAATCAATTAATAAAAAATATTAAAACCTACACAATACAAATTTATTTCATCACGTCAGTAAAATAATTTCTAAAGCACTATAAAATTTCAGGGGTGCAAAAAACGAATAAGGTGTTCACTTCTTTCACTTTGTTTTTTGAACTTTATATCTGTATGAGAATATTGATATATTTTGCACTTATATTTATATATTTTTTATTTGCTCAGAGCAATGAGTTGAACTAATAGCTATAGGTATAGCGTTAGCGTTAACATGTGACGTGAAAAAGTTGATGACAATTTACTGTCAATCCAAACCTACCTATACCTACAACTTTTCACTGAAAGTTTGTCAAATTAGTTGAAAACTATACCGAAATATTTTTCATCTCAAATCTTTATGTTTTTCAAATATTAAAGTATATTGAAGTCTAACTAAGCTTAAATCTTCTGATTCTAAAGCAAGCAGTTATTATATTAGTTCTTGTATTTTTTCAATATTCTTCGAATTTTCTATCATAACCTCAGCAAAGTTTTTGGAAACATTCTAACTTCACTTTTGTTTTTCACTGTCATTTTTCTATTCGAAATTGTTCGCAGACTTTCACTCATCATCAGAATTACAAAGCATTAGATTAAATAAGCACTGAAAAAATTGCATCTATTAAAACACAGATGAGCCTACAAAGCAGAGAATTGCCGTGAAAAATTAGCATTACAACAGCTTTCAGCAGACTTGTATATTTCTAAATTTATGATTTTAAGGTTAAATTTTCTGATTCTAGGCCAAGCAGCTATTAGTTCTTGTATTTTTTCAATATTCTTCAAATTTTCTATCATAACCTCAACGAAATGTCGGAAAACATTTTAATATCGCTTTTTTTTTACTGTCATAACTTTCTATTCGGAATTGGTTGCAGACTTTCGTTCATCATTATAATTACAGAATAACCGATTGAATAAGAATATTTTAAAATACTTTTAAAACAAAGTATCTAATAGAGCACAGAAGAGCATACAAAGCATAAAAATACCGTGAAACATAACATTACTATGACTTTCGGCAAACGTGCATATTTCAAAATTGATGATTTCTGGTAACATACTGGGATCTTTCAGTGCAATCTCTTGATAAAAAGCAGAAATCCTCAAATATACGTTTATCAGTTTCATTGAATATCTACGATCTAAAAATTGCATTATCGATACATTTGGTGTTGGTATCGTATTCAGAATTAGATAAATAAAGTTCTCACAATAACGTGACGATGATTCAATCATCTATTTCATTATTTTTGGGATCTCACCACTAATTGACATGTTAAACGGTGACCAAACCGCTCGGGTAGCTTTATCTTATTAAGTAAATTTATAATTGGAAAATTGATAGAATAATTGTCATTTAGCTGATATATTCAATTAAATAAGCATTTGCCCTTTGGCTATATTTATTGAAACTAATTAATTTATTTGAGAAAGAGGGAAAGCAATTTCTAGGCGACAGTTCAATTGTTCTTTAACGTATGTCATTTGCTTGATTATGAGACCTTTGTTGGAATAAATTAGACAACAAATTCGACTGATTCTGACACAAAATTTATGAAGAAAACGAATGGAATTTCTGAATTGGAGTAGCTCAAACTTTTGTTCAATTGTTACAGTTTTATATGACTGGATGAGGTTTTTGAGTTTACATTCGCCAAAACGGGAGGTTTTCCGAGTTTTCTTCTGGAACTTTGCCAGATACTGTTACTTCCAAAGAAAGTTTTTCAATTCCATTTTCTTCAACCACACCTCCAAAGAACTTATCATTCCTATCTTCTACTATTAAACACATTTTTTTTCTGATTCTAGCTTTATCCAAAATACATTGTGTGTTGTTTGAGGTTAGGGACACTCCCAAAATTCTGAGCTAGCTGAAAACTTCGAATTCATGGATCTTCTGTTTAACTTTTTGTCTTGAGATTCCAAAATTCTGATCCACAAATAAGCCCTGAAAAAACTGAAGTAACAACTATTTACTAATCTCTTTTGGTGTTGAAGCATATTTGATGGATCTTCCACGCTTAGTTAGTATGTCCATGGATTCATACCATTCAATGCTAGCTCAACATTCAAGAAAATTGAATATTCAATGTTTTCAGTACCTGTTCAAAAGATGTATATTCTTGGCTCCCTTCAGTGCTACTAGCTCAAAGCTGCAATGATGATGACGACAACTGTAGATAGATAAAAGTTTGAACGCCTGATTAATTAACAAAAAGAATGTAATGATCCGAATCAGTTCTGAAGATAGCTTCAATTGTAAAGCAGGAAACCTTTATGAAAGACTCCAGTGCAAAAAGAATCACTATTTTTATATAATATAAGAATAGTTATTTTTTCAGTGGAATCTGGTCAACTGCTATACTCATTGGAATGAAATGTTAGAATCTTTCTCCAAGTGTTAAACCCACAGTCAATAGACATTAACCATTTCCAAATATGCCCTGAATGAAATATAATCTAACAAGGTTGCATATGGATGAAAAAATCGATATTCAAGGCAGATTCATCAATATTCAACAGATGTATATTCTTGGCCCTCTTTACAACTACTAGCTTTGTTCTCCATTGATATGATAGCAACTACCTCTGTCATAAAAACTTATACACACTGATTGGGGAATAATAAGAGTGTACTGATCCAAACAGTGTTACAGTGTCTCTTTCAGAACAGAAGACATGAAAGATTTCGGTGCTAGGAAAATACAAATAGTTAGTTTTTCAGTGGAACCAGGTCAACTGCTATACTCAGTTTAATACAATGTTGAAGAATCTTTCTCAACGTCTAGAGGAAATATATTCTCGGCCCTCTTTACAACTACTAGCTGGCTTTTCCATTGATGTGATGGCAACTAGCTATGTCATTGAAGCTTATACACACTGCTTAATTAATAATGAGAGTGTCCAATCAGTGTAAGGGTGTCTCTTTCAGAACAGAAGACATTTATGAAAGATTTCGGTGCTAGGAAAATACCTATAGTTATTTTTTCAGTGGAACCAGGTCAACTGCTATACTCAGTTAAATACAATGTTGAAGAATCTTTCTCCAAGTGTTAAACCCACAGTCAATAGACATTAACCATTTCCAAATACGCCCTGAATGAAAGATAATCGACCAAGGTTGCTTATGGATGGAAAAATCGATATTCAAGGCGGATTCATCAATATTCAACAGAGGTATATTCTTGGCCCCCCTTGGATACATAGCTTGACTCGCCACTGATGATATCATGACGGCACGGTAGTCCGCACGCATATAAACGACAAAGGACGATGACTGACAACGAGTTGATTTATTTCAATTAATGGAAATATGCACTGGATCTTTTATGCGAACAACTTTTTCTGCACTGGCCTAAGACGCACTAAACCAGAAAAATGTTACATTACTATGAATGCGGAGCTGCTCGTTGTATAATGAAGGGAGTTCATATATATCTATATACATTTTAAATCCAATTAAATGATTATTTCATGAAGGCCTCTTTTTCAAGATTACATATTAAGTAACCTGGAGATATACATACATAATATGTCATCTGGAAATTGAAATGAGGAAGCTGGATGAATTTTTCATATATAAAAATGACGCTCGCTCTATTTGGTGGCCTGTTTATTCAATAATTCATTTATATTTCTTGAGAATATTATTTTTTTTAATCATATTTTTTCGACAATATTCGTTCATGTTAGTTATTCATGACTTGCTAGTCAAATACTGCGATAAGCTTGTAATCATAGTTAGAGTTATTGATTTTGTGGTGTGCCACAGGGTTGGATACTAGTACCAATGTTTTTTCAATGCTTTACATCATTAACTTCAACGAACCCCTCAACTTTTTTTTCAAGTGGCTGCGATGTTAGTGTTACTAGGAAGGAAGTTTTAACATCATTCTTGTTGTTCTAATAAATTCTTGTTCTCCAATAAATCAATTAATGTTATTCGATATTTGGTTGTTATATCCGTCAATTGCTTCAGTCCGAAATAGGTTGTCAGTTCTGACTCCCTTAATCACCTCTTTTCTATCTATAATCCCTTGTTTCTGATAGTTTCATCGCTTTAGTCTGGAGGTCTCCATTCTACTTTTCCTAGGTTATTTTTTTCTACAAGTACTTTTCTCCATGGAGCTTCTGAGACCTCTATCTTAGATATATATTCATATCAATATTGATTTTATACAATTATCTTGTTGATGGTTTGGGGAATCATTAAATCGAAGTCTCTTCGCTTTAATTTATATAAAACTAAGCAGTTTTTCGATTTTCACTATAATTAATCAAAACATGACAATATCGTTTCGCCAACACAGTAGCTTCATCAGATGTTGATGATAAACTGTCTCTCTTCGCTTTCTTTCAAAAACGTTATTTCATTGAAGTTGTGGTATTTTGTGTTAATGATGGCATTTCCATGGGTCTATTCTATAACCAATGGACTGAAGGCAACACATCGAATGCATTGGTGCTAAGCAATTCTTGAAAACTTCAAGAATATTAGATATATTGTCCGGTATACAGTACTTTCATCAGAATCAATATGATTCCCTTTACTAGGGAATAATTAGGGATTAATTATAGTGTTTTTTTAGGGGTATAGAACTTTAAGTTGACATTACTGTTGAAGTTGGCGACCGATTTAACAGCTGAGAAGTGATTCGTTCTCAGCTTGGTTTATCAATTTATCATGAGTAGACTCACGCCTGAACAACGCTTGCAAATAGTGCAAGTTTATTTCGAAAATAATGGTTCTGTGCGGAATACGTATCGCGCGAATTTTGTTTAGCGATGAAGCGCACTTCTGGTTGAATGGCTACGTCAACAAACAAAACTGGCGCATTTGGAGTGAAGATAATCCTCAAGTGTATGTAAAACACCGTTACATCCAGAAAAACTGACTGTTTGGTGCGCTTTATGGGCTGGTGGAATCATTGGTCCGTACTTCTTCAAAAACGATGATGGTCACAACGTTACAGTCAATGGTGATCGGTATAGAGCCATGATTACTAACTTTTTCATTCCTGAATTGAACAACCATAATGTTCAGAAGCTGTGGTTTCAACAAGACGCCGCAACATGTCACACAGCTCGTGCCACAATCGATTTATTGAAGGACACGTTTGGTGACCGCCTAATTTCACGTTTTGGACCTGTGAATTGGCCTCCAATATCTTGTGATTTAACACCGCTAGACTACTTTCTGTGGGGCTATGTGAGGTCATTGGTCTATGCGGATAAGCCTCAAACGCTTGACCATTTGGAAGAGAAGATTCGCCGTGTTATTGCCGATATACGGCCACAAATGTTGGAAAAAGTCATCGAAAATTAGACGTCCAGATTGGACTACATCCGAGCCAGCTGTGGCTTTCATATGCCAGAAATCATATTCAAAATGTAATGCCACAAGATTATCTTTCGAATAAAAAAAAAATTATTTTCAATCGAATGATCCATCGTTGTTTTATTGCAATTTAAAGTTATATACCTCTAAAAAAAACACCCTTTAGAATAAGTGAACATCAATAATTCATTTCTGAGTCATATATCGATGGATTTTTGAAATTCTTTCTGTAGTTGATCAGTTTTGATCTATATTTCGATACCATTACGTTGAATATAATATTAACAACGTAATGAAGCTTCTTCATTCTTGTGAGATCAACTAGTAGAGCTGAATGTAAAGGACTCACCGTATAAAAGACACGGCCACCTACATCAGGTAAATGTCTCGTCATCGGAATCAACTCTGAGGCTTTCTTCCCGTTTTTGCAGCGTTCTCTCCTAGTGACTACGATTTATGGCTTATCTGAACTTAGGATAAACGTAAACCACGGTCATTTCTATCGGTGCAACGGTCGAGTTGGCGTATATGGAGGAACTACTTTGAAAAACTCAGGCAGCTATGGAAGGTATAAGTGGACGTGTTGTTTGTAAATGAGCCCGCTAACTTACATAGAATGGCAACAAACACACAATTTCACAGAGAATTGTGGTGTTCGTTCATTCAATCTGCTGTTCTCATAATATGAAGATTTATTATGTTCTACATTTGTTAACTTGTTAACTGGTCCGTGTTGAGAGAAGCGTTGCTGGAAGAATAGAAAACATTCAATTACGTGTTATTCAAGTACTGAATTTCAATTCTTATTCATTATTCAAACGGAATTTTTTACAATTTTGTACCTACTTTGATGAAATTGTAATATATATTTGAAGAGAACTTTTTGAATTTCTTTTTTATTGAATATCCGGGTTTTGGATGTTTGATGCACCAAAAAGTTGAAATTTCTGATGTCTTTGTATTTTTTAAGTCAATTTTGAATACCGCAAGTTCATTCTTTTTTCGAACTACTGTGTTATCATTCAAATATTCAGTGTTATGATTCTTGCACCCTTTGATGGACTAGGAAGTGAAGCTAGGAAAATTTCTATAGTTTTATACAATTTTTTGTATAAAACTAAATTTTGTATTTAGTAGTATTTTTATAAAATTATATAGTCTTTCTATAGTTACATTAATATACCTTGAAAATCTTTCAGTATCTTGGTAGTTGAAACTATACTTCACCTCCAATTTTCATTGAGATTTTCATGAGTGAATTAGTTTCCTTTCTCACAAATCTTCTCAACGAAACACAACCTATCATTTATAAGAGTGAATAATAAGTGCCTTCTGATAAACATCGAACTTGTTGGATCTAAATACCATGCAATTGTTTCATCCTATTATGGCAATCTTCAGTGGCATGCATCTAAACAATCAAGTTTCCAAGGTTTTTCGTCCGGACATATCTTCAGAATAATGAACATTCAGCTGTGAATCAATCACGTGAGCTCCCTCTATTGAAGAAACGAGCTAAACTCTCACTAGAATGGAAGATCTCTTCCTCGTGGCAAGATCACGTGAACAAGTTGATCTGATTAGTTCACGGATAAATGTTTGCCGCATTTTGAAGATTGGGCCTTAGTGAGTCCGAAACACCATCGAAACTTGAATGTTATTTCACGTTTTTCTTCACTCTGAAGGTCTCAAAATGCAAAAACAATATTAATTGTCTCACCGCATGAAAAATCATTATTGGGAAAAAATTACATTACACATTTCCAAAAATTATCGAAAAACACGATGCACTTACTTATAACAGTTAAGACAGTTACTCATTCAATTTTTGCTCATTTCAACGAACATCCTGTATAGAAATAATAATATAATAAATAATAATAATAATAAAATAACAATTATTATCCTTACATTGTAAAATTACATTCATTCAATTGATACAATAATTACAACTAAGAAGAATACTATCAAAAGGACTGAATTCAGTTTTGAGTCTGATCTTCCATTCCGCCCTCGAGCAAAAATATTGGTTCAAATAAAAATATTGGTTACATTTATATTTACAATAATATGCAACTTTATTTGAAAAGGAAAGGAAAAATTACCTCAGAAATATTTAACATTCCAGACAATTTCACATGGTGAAGAACATTGGTGTTAAAAAATATACAACATATGATACAAAAAATTGATTCATTCATTATTCCCTACATTCGAATCATCGAAGTCCTCTGCCACACTATAGTAGCCTTTATTAAAGCCAGAGATTTAACTCTCCTCTTAAACAAATGAGTTTTCAGTACTTTTAAATTCGATGGTAAATGGTTGAAAATTTTAATACTCTGATAATAGAGAGAGTGCTCAAATTTAGCTGTTTTATGCATAGGAATAAGTAGTAAATCCCTGTTCCTTGTTGAATACTCATGATTGCTATTCAATTTAATAAACCTAACTTCATTTTTTTCAGCATATAGCAAACATCTATGAATATATAAAAACGTAAGGTTAGTATGTAATTATTAATGAAGATAGATTTACAAGATCTTCGTTGATGATTATTGAATATTAATCGAAGTATTCGCTTCTGTGTAATAAACACCCTATTTATTTTTGTAGAGCCGCCCCACAGTGGAATATTATAATTCAGATGACTATATACAAGACTGTAATACACATTCATAACACAGTTTCTAGGTACGATGTTCTTAATTCTAGAGATTGCAAAAAATGAGTTACTCAATTTTTTACATAAGACGTCAATGTGTGATATCCATCTCAAATTTCTGTCTTTGATGAAGAAACTTTGTCCCCATATTTAACATCCAAGGTACTAATTCCATTGCCCTTCAGACAAAAATGAACAAATACACTTTTCTCAACGTTCACCATCAGATTTTTCATTCGATACCAACTTACAAACTCCCTCACAATGCATTCACAAACAAATGAAACAACTACCTTCGATACAAACTTCCTTCATTCTCAAAATTAATTTATATCGCTACGGTCACACAGATAAGGCCCGTATTTTCAGCTGAAACGGGCGAAATAATTAAATATAAAGTTTAAATTACGTATATAAGTTTGTCATTCCAGATGGTAGGCAGGATAACAAGCCTGGCTTACGTATACGGCACAGTTTAGCAGCCCTTATTTGCGACATCTGCTCAGAGACCGAAGGACATCTATATTAAAATCCCTTCGATTGGCTCGAATTGAAATTGACACCGTAATTATACAATTATTCTATCAATTCTGATGAACTGGTATTTCATTTAGGTGGCTATGGGAAATAATAACCTTTTAAATATCGTGAATAAGCACTTATAGTTGACAATTATCGCCCTTACTATCTAATTTGTATTTCATTTAAAAGAAATAAATTCATTCTTATCTGTGGCAACTTGTTATTGAACAAATTTGATGATTGATAAGAATCAAAAAGTAAACAAATTTATTCATCGGTTATTAATAATAATTGATGAGGCCGATACTTGATGTAAATCGATAAACATAATAAAACAATTGTTAAAATGATTTACAAATATATTAAAAAGAATACTCCATGACGTACGTTTCGATGAGATTCACCTTTTTCAAATGCTACGTGCAGACTAATGACAATTTTTTTTTTATTATTTATTTAATAGTGTTGGCGTTTACTTGATGTAAATCCATTATCATTGAATATAACTTAAATTCAAACACTTGAACTTATGATTTACACTTATGATGACGCGTTTCGTCGTTACAAACGACTTCTTCAGAGTCTTACAGAATAATAATCTATTAGTCTACTAGTCTTGGTAATCTACTAGTATTATTATTCTGTAAGCATCTGAAGAAGTCGTTTGTAACGACGAAACGCGTCATGCTATGTAGTCAATAAAGTGTAAATCATAAGTTCAAGTGTTTGAATTTAAGTTATATAATAATGACAATTTCTCGAATACATACAATATATAAACTTAAATTATGAATATAGAGAAAACAGGTAAATAACAGGCAGAAGGGATCAATTCATACTGAACTACTATATAAAACTAAGTAATTTTGAAAAGATTGAGAAGGGGGCTTGCGGTATGATCGATTTGGCTGTTCAAAAGGTTGCCAGAATATTTGTATTTATTAATTTGAAGTGATTCTAACATATTAAGCTTCATTCCCATATTTGCGGTATTCAAAATTTCAAAATCGGAATTGAATATATGATTTTCATTAATCAAATGATTTGCATAATGTTTATAATAACATTTTATTGTATAACATAATAGTTTTCTCTGTATTCATAATTTAAGTTTATATATTGTATGTATTCGAGAAATTGTCATTAGTCTGCAAGTAGCATTTGAAAAAGGTGAATTTCATCGAAACGTACGTCATGCAGTATTCTTTTTAATATATGTTTTTAATATATGATATAATAATAAATCAGTTTAACAATTGATTTATCATTGAATATAAACTTAAATTCAAACACTTGAACTAATGATTTACACTTTATTGACTACATAGCATGACGCGTTTCGTCGTTACAAACGACTTCTTCAGATGCTTACAGAATGATTTATTATGTTCATCGGATATATTATAAGTGGATGTATTTATTCAATCCTACCAAATAACATACATACTCAAAAAGGATGAAATCAGCAATATACTTATTATTATGAAAAATATTATTATTATTGAAGAAATTCAATATAATGTGTATATTTTAATGAATCAATCAATAACTCATGTTATTCATAATGATTAATTGAGTTTATTGGTGCAATTATTGCATATATCGATAACTGTTTTTACACAAATATTAATAAAGAATATAATCATTAAGAAAAATAAAAATATCTCAATGAAAATTATAAATATGTCTTCAAATCGGAAGGAAAGAAGTTATAACGTATACTGCGAAAAATCTATAAGAAAATACTATGTAAAAATATAAATAACATTTTCTATCGGAATATTTTTTGACAGTTATCTGCACTTATTGATAGAGGTGCAGATTTTTTGAGGCAAAGACTTGCTTAATCTGGTGAAATTCATTCGAATATAAGATTATTTTTACATCATGTTCTCTAATCTACTTGAAGTGAACAAACTTCATAAATTTTTTTATTTATGAGTACGTAGTTTTTAGTGGTAGTTTTGTAGTGTACTCTTTTCTTTTGTACGATTATCTCTTTCTGTATAAGTTAGTTCTCTGCTAGGGGTAGGCTTTTGTTCAACCCTATTTATAGTCCATCCATGAATTATGCCACACGTTAAGGAGTTGGGAAGGGCTCGACGAAGTGTGGCATTATGTGACAAGAGGGTGATAGGGGTCCTAAATTTCGTGATTTCAAATTTCGAAACCTACGTGTTTAAACGCGTTCATTGTTTCCTTTACGAAAAACTCAAAAACATAGGAAACTCTATCAAAACCCCAAATGTATGTACATTCGCTCTGGTGTTACTTCAGCTAGCTTTCAGAAGCACGCTCCATATGGTAGTTTTTCCATCAGGGTCGAGAAAAACTTATTTAGGCAATCATGTAGCATCAAAGCATCACAGTAAGTGGCATATTTCGCCGTATAAAAGGCCACTGATCAACTCAAGCAATCACAAAGTCAACAAGAAGTTTTGGCCATTGCGAATTCTCGTCCAAACGAGAACCAAGTGGCTGCTATGCCAGATATAAATAATTGCAAGAAAGAGGATCAAAGTGGACTTAAGATGATTAACTTTTCTTTGACTCATAAAATTAATGTTTTTTGTTTCGTTAATGTCTTAAAATATGTTATTGATTGCTAATTTCATTTAGAAAAAATTCAAATGGTAATAAACCTTCAATTCAGATCAGTGTTTTCCAACCTTCTACAAAATATCTTTCGTCACAGTACACGAGGGGTCTCACAAATGTTTCCAGCTGTGACGAAGACGGGGGTGTATTGTGACGTAATTTATGGATGACCCCTTATCACACTCAATTATTTCAAAATATTGAAGATGAAAGATTCGAGAGATTTTCATAAATTCAATTCGACGTCTTTACCTACACGTTCCTCGTTTCAAAAACTCTTTCCAATGTTTTCTACAATTCACAAAATAAAACAAAATATTCTGAATTGATTACATCATCAAAATATAAATATCCACCCAATTATCAACACTTTTATCGATGAAATGAATTCAAATTACAATCGATTCAACTTCGATACGATTTTAAGTACCTGAACACTCGAAGTGCTAAAATTAAACAGTTTAATTCGAAGTAATCCTTTTCAATCTCATTCGAACAAATTTCGAATAGCTACACGTTTTCTTCGACCTTCATCAGGGACATGAATCTCGAATCTGCCTTTCTTAGACGTCATTTCCTTCTCATTAGCCGCGATAAATTGAAAGATAATAATAATAAGACGAGATAACGTTCATAGTTGCGATGTTTTATGGTTGTTTTCACAGAAATTGTATTCATAAAATCAAACGTGTCTCACCTAGCGTTTAAATAGTCTGATGACCATAAAACAAATTAGAAACGTTGGAAATTGTGTAATTACTTCTAATAGGTGTATTTTTCGCAATGGCTATAATGTAACATAAATGTGCATTACTATATCCTTCGAATGGTTGAGAGAAATAACAAATAACTATGACGAAATATTCTGAGAATATCTGAAGAAATCGCATTTCAAGGGTTGTAATACTTCGGGAAGAATTTTAGATGAAACAGAGAAGGCTTAATAAATTTTTGAATGTATACCCATATGTATGACTTTGTAATATATAATATTTCAATTATAGTTCATTTCATTTGGTTACTTTAATTACTATTACAATTGTTTTTAATTTTATTTTCGTTGACTTCATCAACTATATTTAGTGAAATATAGTTGATGGAAGTCACAAAATCAACTTCTGATAGCCTCACCAACCTTTTTCATTCTTACCTGGTGGAACGACATCAAGTCGTCTGAGTTCATACCTACCTCTGGAATACCACAGGGATCTAATCTTCGACCACTGTTATTTGTTCTGTTCGTAAATGATCTGCTGATAATATTCACTCTCCACATTTGATGTTCGCAGACGATTTGAAACTATATAATGAAATTAGATCACAGGGCAACTGTGTTCTACTTCAGTTCGAGCTGGACCATATTGCTAGTTGGTGTGAGTACAATGATTTGAGTTTGAATGTATAATGCTGTCTCTTTCACAAGGAAACGAGACCGAATTGAGTGTGATTACAGCGTCGGTGGTCAGGTTCTTGCTTGTTCTGTTAAGGTGAGAGATCTTGGTAGAGTCTTCGATCAGAAGCTTTCCTTTGTCCCACACATCACCCAACTTATTTCATCTGCCTCGAAAATATATGGCAGTATGGCAGCATGACCTGGCATCCTATTTACACTTGCCATCAACGCCATCTTGAGGCTATTCAGAGAAGTATCTTGAAATTCTTAGTTTGGAGGGAGGATAAAGTTTATCCACAGAGAGGAGTCAATCATAATGAATTATTGAGTCGATTTAGTTCAGTCTCATTGCGAGCAGGAGAGAAACTTTATCACTCAAATTTTTGTACAAATAACTGCACAATAATATTGATGATCTTTGAAATTTCGTGTTCCTAAGCAAAATTCTCGTAATACAGAATTATTCTACCTGCTCCAACTCCCCAACAATCCCCCATTTGGTTTATGGAGACTACATTCAATAGAGTTGCCAATAACTGTGACATTCACTTTGATTCCATAGAAGTTATTATTAGGAGTTATGTGAACAAAGAAAATTGACTAAAATGAATTGATTTAGATTGAGTTCTTTGTAATATTTCATTAAATGCTCTTGTTTATTTATTAGTTACTATTTTAGTATTTTTAGATTAGATTGAGCTCTTTGTTATATTTGATTCATTATAATTATTTAGTTATTATTCAACATAATGTTATTATTTTCTGTAATTGGGTATCATACCTGTTGAGAATAAAGAACTTATTATTCTGTTGACTTTGTGGCTTTGTAATAGATAATATTTAATTTTTAGTTTGTTCCATTCGTTTATTGTCTATTACTATTTAAATTTATTTCATTTTATTTTCGTTGTATTTATTCGCTTATAATCTCTTTTCTGTTTTTTTGCATTCATTTTCATTTGTGTACATTTTCTTATTTTTTCCCTGTAATTTGATGTATATCTGTTGGGAATAATTGTATTATTATTTTTATTAATATTATTTTTGTTACTATTATTATCATGACTGAAATTGATTTCTCGGTTAACTCTTGGTGAAACATTATTGAATATTAAATTAAATTAAACACTTGGCTTGATGTTTCACGATTATATTTATTAATCAATCCGTCAGAATGTTTCGAGCGTGAGCTCATCTTCAAGCCTTAACATCTTCAAGACTTCAAGACGAGTCTTGAAGATGATCTTACGCTCGAAACATTCTGACGGATTGATTAATAAATATAATCGTGAAATATTAGGCCAACTCTTTAATTTAATGTAATATTATTACCATTATTATTATTATGTATTAACATCTGCTGGACCCAGTATTAGGTATTCTTCATAAACTATTGAAAAAATCAGTGGAAATCAAACAAAATCCTCTTATTTGATTCAAAGGTTTTCCAATCTAGTCTGGTGGGATATTTCATAGATTCCTTCAACGGAGCCACCTGTCTTTCTTGCCCGATGACAGTTTTATTCCGTTCACAAATAGAATATATAGAAATGATAGATTTCTCCTCATCAATCTCTCCATGTACATTTATTTATGTATATTACCCGATCTAGGAAATGCGATAAATTACGCAACGCCCTGAAAATTTGTTTTTCTGTCCGCCTTGCCATGGACTGTTATATATTTATCATACATAAATATCATCGGTCATAGCGACAGGTAGAATCCACTATCTCTCTTCAATCGTCTTCAACTACGGTTAAAAAGTTGTGCGAGGCATGCTGCATTATTTTTAATAATCAATAATCATGTTCATTAATTACTTTCAGTCGTTTTATATATTTGTTTCTTTTTAAATTGTTTCGACGAACTGGGTTGATTTACAGAATGGTTATGTCTATACGATTATATCTACTTGGAAATAACAGATAGGATATTGAATTTAAAGAGGGAGTATTATGGCCTGAATAACCTTCTGGTTCTCTAACATTAATATTGAATTGTTTATTGTGTACTTTTTATATCTATTCTTCGAATGAATGCTTATGTTACATACTTCTCTTGTTGCTACTCGTGCTGCCTGCTGCACTACCTTGAATACTTCTTTGGCAGTATATAAAGCTCAAGTCGTTCTACAATTTCAACTGTATGAAATACTGTCTCTTAGACATAGTAGAGTACCTATAGACCTATTATTCTACGAGGTCTCAGAGCAAAACAGTAAAAAACACTTGGCTTTTTTTCACAAAATTATATTTATTATTAAGTCATGCTTAACAATTGTTTCAGGGTGTTTGTTTCACCCCTTTCAGAATGTAAACTGAATACTTGTTTTCTAGACTATGGTTTCAATATTTTACATCTTTTATTTTACATTTTTTTACACGTTTTTTATTTTACATTTTACAAACATTTGACACAAAGGTTTCGCTTACACACTTGGCTTAAGTTTCATTAAATATATTAAAAAACTCCACATATGTTTCAAGTGGTTAACCCATTATCAAGAGTATACAATATTACATACGTTTTTGAGTAATATTGCATACTCTTGATAATGGAAGCATATGTAGAGTTTTTAATATATTCTGTGAAACTCAAAACAATTGTGTCAATTTCAATTTATTGTTTTTACATCTGTATTTTCAATAGAATCATGGTGGTAGAGAAAATAGGTATGAAGATGGTTAAGGTTATTGGAATCGATGTCTTCGAAAAAATGGAACAGTACAGTAATTAGGAAAACAAAGTAATAAGTTTTAAAAAGAATTAAAAAAATATTTATTGAGAAATTTAGTACAAAGTAAGTAAAAGTAGCGATTAATTGAAGGTGATTTGATGTTTTAGATCACCTATTTAAGTTTAGTAACATCAGGAAAGATTATTAGAAATTGAACCACAGTTTTTCCACAGAAATGTATGCGATGTTATTGTAATGAAATAAATGAAAAAAATTTTCAATGCATTTTATATTGAAAAGATAGGTTTTTTACTTCTTTTCTATACACATTTGACTGTTAAATTATATATAATTCATTTAACATAACGTCAAGTTTTATGTTTATCGGTTTTCCGAATTTTTTCAAAAACGAGTACAGAGTAAACGCTAACTATTTTCTTTATAGTATTTATAGATAGAAGATAGAACATTTTTCTGTATATTAGTAAGTTAAAATCAAGACAATCTCATCTAGCAATTTTTTGGAAACAAATTTCTACCTGAATATTTTCGTAATTTTGTTATTTTTCTGAGAAAAGTTGAATATTGTTGAAAAAGGATAGAGCATAAAAGTTATTCACCTGTAATGATCCACAGTCGTAGGGAAAAAAAATATAAAATTGTAATTTCAGAAGTTTACCTATAAACGAAGGAAAAAGTAAGATATTCGACAGTCTAACATATTTGCATTCTATTATTTTTACGGTTCACCATGTGAATAGCAATATGTATTTCATAATTTTCAAGAAATCAGTATTTATTTAATACTCTTAATTCTCAAGAAATTTGCATTTTATTTTTATACTTATAGAGTGTGTTCTTCAAATAAGTGGCAATTTGAAGGGTGATTCTTTGAACGATTCTGAAGTGAAAAGTTCAATTGAACAAATTCCGTTATTGTTTTGTTTTCAATATACAGGGTGTCAAACTTTTTGAATAATCGTTTTTCTTGAATATCTAATAATCCTTCACTCGTTGTCTGTTGAACTTTGGAAATGCTTTCAGGTTATCGAAGGGAATATTCAGTTCAAACCAGATCAATATTTTCAAGCTCAGTGGCATCCCAAAAGGCGCAATATCTAATATTTCACACAAAAAATCGTAACCCACTGGTTTTTGCAATTTTTTCAATATTTTTCGTACTAAGCTAGTGAAACGGAGTTTATTTGCTAGCTGTTTTATGGAATTTCGCCCCAGTTTCGAAAACAAAAACATAATTAGCACTTCAATAGTATCGAACAATTTATTCAAATGCTTGCAACCAAGTTACTTTCATATTTTTTCTTAAACCCATAACATGATGTGTACAAAAGAAATGCTAGCAATGAGAAGTTACACTTTCATAAACCTCATTAAGAGAAAAATAAGCCAAAAATGAAAAACAGCTATATATTTTGTCGTGAAGATAGACGATAGACCACAGGCCTGCGGGACGCTACTGAGCTCAAAAGGGTAGCTCTGTACTACCCTGATAGCACTGCCAAATGTAAATAAAAAATCGCTAAAGAATTATCGAAATTCCAGGAAAAATTGTACTTTTCAAAGAGTTTTATATCGATATTCAAGAAAAAACGAATATATTGAAAAGTTCCACACCCTGTATCTTGAACGAAACATTACCGGACCTTCGTTCAATTGAACATTTATTTACACAATCGTTCATAGAATCCACATTCAAAGTTTGGTCATTTACTCGAATAACTAACACCCTGTTTATTGAATATTATTGAAGTGTTTAAAACAACTGTGGTCAGTACACTTCATGAAATATAAGGCTAAAAATCAACCTCATACCCCTCACGTAGGTATAGTTCAACAATAGAAATAAAAAGGAATCATAAATATTCAACAATTTTCGTCTTCATTCACGACGAGCTGGTGTCTGTGATTACTATACTTATAAGTCATCAACGCCGAGTTGGGTACCTAATTAAAACGTATATTAGTTATATTCAGCTTCATAATTACACAGAGAAGAATCATTGTACTGCATAATTTTATGTATCTTTCTCCTCTAATTTTTTATTAATTAACGTTTCAGAAATTTTGGTATGAATGCCAACCTGAATTCGTATGCTTTCGTAAATTGTACACGAGTTGTTTTGTAGAAATGAAACGCCTTTTGCTCAGTTAAAAAGTAACATTCAACTCTGAAATTACGTACGATCGGGTTCGTTTCGGTATACAAACCTTCATCAGGTGGAAGGAAACATAAGGTGGATGGAAAGGTTTCAATTGCCTGATGAAGGTATTTTATACCGAAATAATATTGCAGTGGACAATACCAAAAGGGTGTTTTTTTTTAGAGGTATAGAACTTTAAATTTCAATAAAACAACGATGGATCATTCGATTGACAAGAATTTTTTTTTATTCGAAAGATAATCTTGTGGCATTACATTTTGAATATGATTTCTGGCATATGACTGCCACGACTGGCTCGGATGTAGTCCAATCTAGACGTCCAATTTTCGATGACTTTTTCCAACATTTGAGGCCGTATATCGGTATGACGCGGTGAATATTGTCTTCCAAATGGTCATTTGTGGCTTATCTGCATAGACCAATGGCATAGCCCCACAGAAAGTAGTCTATCGGTGTTAAATCACAAGATCTTGGAGGCCAATTCACAGGTCCAAAACGTGAAATTAAGCGGTCACCAAACGTGTCTTTCAATAAATCGATTGTGGCACGAGCTGTGTGACATGTTGCGCCGTCTTGTTGAAACCACAGCTCCTGGACATCATGGTTGTTCAATTCAGGAATGAAAAACTTAGTAATCATGGCTCTATACCGATCACCTTTGACTGTAACGTTCTGGCCACCAAACAGTCAGTTTTTCTGGATGTAACGGTGTTTTGACATACACTTGAGGATTATCTTCACTCCAAATGCGGCAGTTTTGTTTGTTGACGTAGCCATTCAACCAGAAGTGCGTTTCATCGCTAAACAAAATATACGTAAAATATACGCGATACGTATTCCGCACACAACCATTATTTTCGAAATGAAATTGCACTATTTGCAAGCGTTGTTTAGGCATGAGTCTATTCACGATGAATTGCCAACCCAAACTGAGATTAAATCACTTCTGAGCTGTTAAATCGGTCGACATCTTCAAAAGTAATGCCAACTTAAAGTTCTATACCTCTAAAAAAACACCCGTTTTAATATAAAAATTAATCGCAGAATGTGTTGGTAAGCGCATAACTCAACAACACCTGGACCAATTTTGCCAATTCCTTTTTTAAATGCTCGTTGAAGTCCAAGGATGGTTTTTACGGCGAGAAATATTCGAAATACAGCTCTTTACTTCTCCCATACAAACTCTAACTTAAATGTACAGTCAATTTGAACTTGATTGCTATTCAATAAAGGTCATATTAAATTTCAAGCACTCGCTGTTGTCTAAGCAATAGAGGTGTGTTCCTAACATCAATTAGTCAATTTGCAGTTTATTACCACTGCACAAAGTTCAAATTCAATCATATCTTTCAAAACAGTGTGCTTGTGCGCGTTGGAGGATCTAATGTCGCGTTCTGAAACTCAACGAAAGTGATAATATCGCGAACCCGACCAAATTGAATAGTCACAAAATATAAGAGCTATAGATCATTAGTACTGATTACTGAATTTGGTCAACTTCGCAATATTATTTCTTTTGTTTTAGTTTCGTCATGCGACATAAAACGCATCAGTTTTCACGTCATAACATCTGTCAAACACAAATCGTGTTACCAAAAGTGTTTTATTATTTTTAATTATTAATTTAATTGATATCACTATCTGTGCAAAATTATTGAAATACATACTAATATTATGTAAATGAGCGCCGAATCCTGTATATATAAAAATGAATTTCCGATTTCACTATTTTTTTTGTTATGTTTGTTATAGCCAAAAAAATTTTTCAAAATTGTACCGAGTACCGAGCTCAAGTTCGTCACCCCTAAATTAGACCATAGAATGTCTATCGTTATTTGTTTCAGTTATATATCAATTTACTTTTGTGAATATCTATATGTTCGTTATTTCGATATATGAGAAAGTAGAATGTTTACTGGAAGTACGTAGATACACGATAAAATGTTGACAATATATATACTTCCATATATCACAATGAAGATATCGATCGAACTGACCCAGTCCAGCCAAATACTAACCCTAAAATGGGGGTTAGTTGAGGTGAATTCCATCCTATAATCCACCACGTCTCTCATATTTCATAAGCAATTTTCAACTTTCTGATATGTGTGGGGTTCAATAGTTTTTGAGGATTAGAACATTAGATACGCCCATTAAAAGTTTAAAACCCGTTGAGATACCATTATATTTGGCAGGCAGATATTATTAGTACTCTAGCTTCGATATGTCTGTCAAATCTTAATTCTTGACGGATGCAGAATTCTATCTAGGAAGGACGTTCATAATGATAGTTATAATAATATTAATGTAACACAGCCTATTACAAAATTCATATAAAGTCAACACATCTGAAGTCCTTCATAAATAGAGTAGCACAAATTGTACCTATAACACATATTTCAGGATTTTCGAAAATAATCACGAAAAAAATATATGAGTGTACGATATTCAATAAAAAAAATCAATTCTGCTATTTCAGTCCTGAAAAAGTGAGTTGACGTATGTTTAGACGGAATTCAAGTGTATTTTCGATAAAATTCACAGCTGTATTACACCCTTCAATATATATTTTAAGGATACGATGAAGAAACGTCAAATAAATTCAGTATATTTATACAAATTTCAACGTTGCCGGTTATCACTGAATTAGAAGGCGTGAGAGAACAAGCAGGTCGAAATAGTAGCGGAGAAAGTTGCCCGCCCACTTTGCATATCGGTCGCTATTGGTCCGCGGTCTCCCACGCTCAGTGGCATTAGCTAATCGCGGTTTCAAATTTATTACTGGCCTACTGATGTAATTTAACATGATATTATTTATTCGCTTCAGATTATGTGTTGGAATTTGAATTCGTTAAATACCAAATATTTGATATTTTATAATTTATAATGAGGAAACTTGACATTTTTTTAATTGAATCTAGCAGGTAGGTACCTACCAGACATTTAATCTGGACATGAATACTCTCAGAAAATCATTCGTTTATATTTATGTTATGAATTTTGCACAAATTGAATAAAAAACACTTGGTTCTACAAAAATCATAATTTGTTAACAATTGTTCCGAGGTGTTACAACATTTTCAGAAACTTTTGAGCCATATATTTTTGGCGGGGTTGTGTGTATAGATTAATCGATGAACTTGTATTACACTACCGCCTGTTTATTTATCTGATGTGTGAGGGAAGGTTTAATTGAAATACCCTTCGAAGAACTTTTAAATTTAACTTTATTTTAGAACTAACAATATTGTAGGATATGACTTATTAGGACGAACTGTAGTCTAGACTCGTTTCTTCTCAACTCTCTCGAATCTTTCCATGTCTCTGCTTTTATACATTTTCAACAGTATTCAACAATGGAAATCTACGTGACAATTTGACAGGATTCAAGATTTACAGATTCAAGAATCATAAGATTTGTACATAATGAAAAATGAAAATTACAAAGAGTTTATTACTTAACGAGGGTACAGTATTAAGCGGAACGTGCAAGTTAGTTACTATAAGTTTTATTACTGTTCCCTTCGATAACTTACCCCGGTGGGAGGTAAAAGTTGAACTATGAATTGCCAATCCGAACCAAGGATGTTCGGAGAAGTTACTGCAATTAGAACATAAAATGCAATATTTTACAATATTATGGATTACTTCAGAAACGAGTCTGAGAAACGAATAACAATGAATTTAATACTTAAATAGGGTACCCTATTAGGCAGGACGTGCAAATCAGTTATAAATAGTTTTATTACCGACCCTTTAATAGTGCACCCCAGCGGGAGCTGTATTAGCCAAAAGATGGCAGGTAAAAGCTGAAATATGAAATTCATTGAGATACATTCATTGAGAGACGAAAATGAGCCGCCACAGCACCCCCCTGCCAGTGATTTTGAATCACGAAAATCCAGCCTGGTAGCGATCAGGAAAGTGGACACGTCTGCCTGATCTGGTGGTCGGCCTGGAGGATGATGTAGTTCTGCAGGAGCATGAGCTTTCTCTGGTGGCTGATTTGAGTCTGGTGGTCGACCTGGAGGATGATGTAGTTCTGCAGGAGCATGAGCTTTCTCTTGTGGATGATTTGAGTCTGGTGGTCGACCTGGAAGATGATTTAGTTCTGCAGCAGCATGAGCTTCCTCTGGTGGCTGATCTGAGTCTGGTGGTGATGGCGGAGGTTGTTCTGGTTGAATGGTATCTGCTAGTTGCGAGATGGAACCTGGCAAAATGCGAATGCATGCACCAACAGCGCTCTTCACGTGACGTGTGATTTTTGAGCGTTGACATACTACACATGTTTGCGTCCATTTCCTGCTATATTCCTTGATGGAATGACAAATATACCTCTCAGTTAGTAACTTCCTGGTAGCTTTCATACCAGAATGACTAAGGCTGTGGACACTGTCAAATGCAATTTTTCGGAAACTTGTTGTGACATAGGGTCTTGGTGCAGATTTTGTCGCGTCGCACCACAATTCGTGGGTGGTTCCTGGAATTTTGATCAACCTGAGCTTTAGACTTGATGTTTTGTTTTCTATCAGGTTAGCAAGTTCGTCATCAGTCTGCTGCGATTTTGCTAAGGCTTCGTAATCGACTGATGTATGTAGTTCTTCAATTCTAGACAGAGCATCTGCTG
The DNA here is from genome assembly GCA_030704895.1 of Henosepilachna vigintioctopunctata. Taxonomy (NCBI): domain Eukaryota; kingdom Metazoa; phylum Arthropoda; class Insecta; order Coleoptera; family Coccinellidae; genus Henosepilachna; species Henosepilachna vigintioctopunctata. The sequence continues at coordinate 2,164,094 of JARQZJ010000034.1, forward strand.
CTACATTATCACCGACGGCTATGTGCCTTATATTCATAGTGAACTGGCTTATGAAGTCTAGGATTCTGAACTGCCGGGGTGATGTCTGCGTTTGGCTTATGAAGTCTGAATATCTGAACTGACGTGGTGATGTCTGCGTGGTCTTATGGCTAACAGCGTATATTAATGGCTTGAGTACCTGTGTAGCAAATCTGTATGTTGCTATGGGTGTATTGTTCGCTGCTGATAATTGGTAGGCCGCTTTACTGGGTGCTCCATTCATATGTTTAAGTGGAAATATGCTTACGTCAGCTCCAGTGTCGGCGTGGAATTGAAGTCTGCTGTCTTTATCAACAACGAATAAGCGGCGTGACTTGTTTGCGCAGGTGTCATCAGCCGCTTTTCTTGACTGCCGGCTTGGTTTCCTTTGATTCCATGAGCAGGGTGCAGTACATTTCTTTGCAGCTTGATTGAAACGATAGTGGTACCAACACATGTTAGCAGATCGTGGCTCACGGGTAATGGAGGGTGGTTTTGAATGTGTTCCAGAATACGCACTGTTGGAATTGCTTGAATAGTAAGATTCCTTAGAACTTTGTATTTCCCGTTTGATGGTACTTAGTTCTCCTCTTACGTGTGAGAGTTGTGTACTGAGTCGTAACAGAGCACCGAGATTTTGAGATACAGAAGGGTCTACTGAAGCAACCGAGATCATATTCCTAGCTGGCAGCGCGGTGTAAATAGAATCAGCTACTTCAGAAATTTCTATCAGCGACCGATGTGATTGGGTCGCTAAGATGGGGCGCAGATTGTCTGGTAATCTGCTTACCCATATGCTCCTGACTAGCGCTTCTGGTACCGCAGATCCTGCAAGGGCTTGTAGGCGACGAAGGAATTGCGATGGTTTTTCGTCCCCCATGGCTTCGTTTTCCAGCAGCTGTTTAGTTTTCTGATCCTGGCTGATACTTAGTCGTTTGATTAATTGTTGTTTCAGTACGGAGTATGAGTTATTGTCCACTGGACGGATCACTATATCGCGCACTTCGGAAACATATCGCGAGGGAAGTTTCGCGAGAATGTCACAATACTGTATCACAGGGTCCGTAATGTTCAACCGTGTAAAGCACGCTTCGACAATCACAAACCAGGTTTCCGGATCTGTGTGATCAAAATCGGGAAGGTTAGGCACGGGATTCACTTCACTGATGTTCGCAACGTTTACAGTTGTCATGTTAGTATGCATTTTTGAAAGATATACTGTCAGTTTGAGTATAAATTTGAATGAACAATACTCACTTTTTATATATTTCCGCAATTTGAAATCTGTTCACTTGAAATAACGTATCACAAATGTATCACTTCTTCCACTCACGATCAGATCACGTCGGGGTCACCAATTTGGCGGGGTTGTGTGTATAGATTAATCGATGAACTTGTATTACACTACCGCCTGTTTATTTATCTGATGTGTGAGGGAAGGTTTAATTGAAATACCTTCGAAGAACTTTTAAATTTAACTTTATTTTAGAACTAACAATATTGTAGGATATGACTTATTAGGACGAACTGTAGTCTAGACTCGTTTCTTCTCAACTCTCTCGAATCTTTCCATGTCTCTGCTTTTATACATTTTCAACAGTATTCAACAATGGAAATCTACGTGACAATTTGACAGGATTCAAGATTTACAGATTCAAGAATCATAAGATTTGTACATAATGAAAAATGAAAATTACAAAGAGTTTATTACTTAACGAGGGTACAGTATTAAGCGGAACGTGCAAGTTAGTTACTATAAGTTTTATTACTGTTCCCTTCGATAACTTACCCCGGTGGGAGGTAAAAGTTGAACTATGAATTGCCAATCCGAACCAAGGATGTTCGGAGAAGTTACTGCAATTAGAACATAAAATGCAATATTTTACAATATTATGGATTACTTCAGAAACGAGTCTGAGAAACGAATAACAATGAATTTAATACTTAAATAGGGTACCCTATTAGGCAGGACGTGCAAATCAGTTATAAATAGTTTTATTACCGACCCTTTAATAGTGCACCCCAGCGGGAGCTGTATTAGCCAAAAGATGGCAGGTAAAAGCTGAAATATGAAATTCATTGAGATACATTCATTGAGAGACGAAAATGAGCCGCCACATATTTCTATATTAGATACCTAACTGTCAAAACTTTATTCATATAAATCGCCATCTCTTTGTTACTTCTTTTTCTCTAATTCAAAATTACATGGTATACATTACAAAATGTGATTCAGTCAAAAGTAGCTTCCATATAAATATTGTTCAATAATAAAGACACGTTTTCCTACCGTGTAACGCTCTATTTCTACTAGGTAACCCTAAACTGTCAGCTGTAAAGTTTTTCAAGGTTGCCCACACTTCACTGCAAAAATGGCGGCAAATTCAAATCTTGCGTTAAGTTTGTGACGCCTATAGCTACATACGCCGAATAGGATGAATGGAAATGAAATATCTCAAGTAAAGAGGTCATCTATCGTATAACTACGATTGATTTGAGAATCATTCACTTCAACATCCTTCAGGTGGTCGAAACCTACCTCAGAATTCTCAATATTAGTACAAAAATGAGAAAAAAACGATTTTAAAGTAGTAACACCTTTAGTTGCGACATTTTCCATCGCTACGTCTTCTAGCTGTTGAAAATAGAAAACTGTTATATTCCCCGAATTCTAAAAACTTCCTAGGCATCTTTTAATCACTTAGCGATTATTCAACGTCCACTGTCAGCTCTACCAGCAGCGTTAAGCGTTCTTTTTATCTTCATTATCTCAAACGGCAACATACAGTATGGTATTCATCACTTCCCAGTACCCAGCTCGAGGAAAAAAGCCTATCGCGCAGAGTTTCTCTATGCAGTAACCAAATGCGCCCGTACTGCAACTAACTACTTAATGAGTTCCAGCAATGATTGGACTGGAAATGGAAAACAAACGAAATGCCATAGGCTAGGGAGCAAGCACCGATTAATTGATTTTTTGTGACATATCTGTCATGTCTGCAAAGCTCGTTATTCCGAATGGATAATTAAGCGGGCAGCTAACTGCACATTTCCATGTTGAATAATAATGTTTAATTAGGGCGAGCAAGAGCATGATGCGACGGTCTACGGTTCAGATTCGCGAGACTGCGCGACGTTGCCACGTTTGTGTCACGCGCGTCTATGTCACGCGCATGCGAAAACTGCAAGTCCAGTAGCTAAATTCCATGAAATAATGACGTTTATACGATAAAAATCCGAGCATCTCATCTATTTAATGAAATAACACATTTTTGGTGGAATTAGACAAAATCAACACGAAAAGAGAACTTTATAAATTTACTCGAAACTCTCAACATTCTCGAAAAGAGAAAGTTATAAATTTACTTTAGAGAAATTGTAGCCTTTTAGATATAAAATGAGTTATTAGATTAGATGAAATATTAGATATCACTGTCCGAGTTCGATTTTGTCGAGTTGAAAAAGAAAATATCTCTATTCTGGATTAACATACATTGACTTAACAACTATGACGTACCTTTCACTATTACAAAGACTTCTACAAACACAATTGTGAAGAGAAGTTCGCCATTTTATTTTTGAAATGTCGAATACTTAAGGAAAACTGTCGAAGAGGAAGAAATTAGTCAAAGACTTCAATACAATTAAACATATGAAAATATGTTCAAACTCAAACTTAAATAAAAAAAAATTTAAAAATTTTTAAAACTAAAAGAAAAAAACTTAAACGCTATCAACGCATCTTCCAAATATTTAAATTCAATTGTAATAAATGAAATAATTTTCGATTATTTTCATTTCTTGAATAGTTTCTGAAACTACATAATAATTTGTGTATTTTGTTTCTTTCAATTGTTAGATTTAGATTAGAAGCATTTTCGAAGTATTTCAAGAAAGCAATTACTTTCAAAAAATTCGACATACTAAATCTTGAAAACCAAGTATTACCTATTTTCATTCAAACTATTCGCTTCAACCAAAGAATCGAACTCTTAAGTTTAGCTATGTGTCAAATAACTATACCTGAGATGAGAGAAATCTACTACAAGAAAAAGAATTCTGTAGTTCTCGTTCTATATTATCGCACTTGTAAATATATAATATAAAAGGTATACTATATCTTTCTTTCTATGTGAAACATGAACAATGCGATGTCTCTATTATATAGTTCTGGGGATAAATGATTGAGAATATTTTTTATTTCATTTATTACTAAATTCATTGGAATCGTCAGTCAGTTAACTGTTTTGTACTACAAGTTACGCCACGTCCAACAAATGAGAGGCAACGACTTCAATCTTCACATACCTACCCTCTTATCGACCGTAAGGCAGATGTACAGTAAGTCGTATGCATATATAATGCATAGATTAATGTATTATATCAACTTAGGAGTCAATGAAAAACACATGAATACATCTAACGTTCAATGTTTCACCCATCCTCATCAATTGAGATACTACATTTTACAACTCTAGTCTTTTTTAGTAATTTGATGAAGTATTGCCATCTAGGTTGCGGTTGTACAAACATTCGCTGTCATTTCTCAAAACATGAAAGAAATTTACTATAAGAAAAAGAATTATGTAGTTATCGCGCTTTATTATTGCACTTGTAAATATTCGATATTAAAAGTATCTATACTTTAACTTTTTTGGGTAATCTTTTTGGCAAATTATTCGAAAGAACATTATAGCAGAGCTAGGCTATGTGAAACATGAACAATGCGGTGTCTCCATTATCTTTCTAGGGATAACAATGTTAGAGAATATTGAAATCGATGCCTAAAATCATTGGAAGCGTAATACAGTTAACTGTTTCGCACTACAAGGTACTTATCAGTTACGCCACGTCCAACAAATGAAAGACGACGACTTCAATTCTCACATACTCTCTTATCGATCGTAAGATAGATATATAGTAAGTCGTAGGCATATATAATGCATACATTAATGTACTATGCTGTTTGAATTAATTGGGACAAACTTTTTTTTTTTCGTTTGAGTTACTGTAGTAAGTATGTGAGTACCAGGGTGGCCTAAACACCCTCACAACTACTTGTTTACTACCTGAGGTGACGTGAGGGTTCGACCTTGACCATCATTTGCATTCTGACCAGCTTTACCTCGGCAGCAATTCAGTTGTGAGCCTACCGGTGCGACAGTTGATGGTTTCAATTTGAATACGTGCTGTATTGTATTCTCCAAAGATGGATATCACTCCGAGGAAGCGTTCCAAAATTATCGCTTAATGAACACACATAAATGACTGCAAGAGATATAGCTGAAGCTGCTGGTGTGGAAAAATCCAGCGTTTCGAAAATTTTAATAACATTTGAAGAAAGTGGCTCATCGTCTCCAAATAGTAAAATTAATCCGAGAAAGACAAGCTTTACTTTTTTTCTTCATTTTCACATTCACTACATTTACTTCTTTAAAAGGTAAGATTTTACGAAAAATTTTTTTCAACCTTTGTCAAAATCAATTCGAACAGCATAGTAAATATCAAATCTTAGAGGTCAATGAAAAGCAAATGGAAGTTGCACGAGTCCTTCAATATCTACATATTCAGATAGATTTCGTGAAGTTGGGGATTTTATGCACACGTAGCAACAGCGCCGTCGTTCCTTCGAGTTGTCATGGAGCGTGGTTCGCGATGCCTTTGTTTTTGCTACTCGTCTAGTGGACCTGTCCTGTCACCTATCAATCAAAGGTAGCGCGACCGCTTTTTGTCAAACCTTCATACCGGACGCTAGTAACCGAGTCCATTTCAGGATGAGAGCATCTTTCGGGATGGTCGGTGAATATTTAAAATAGCCGCCGCTCGGCGGACCCAGCACGGAGACCTGAAGAATGCGAGTACCCGAAGTTGTCATAGTTAGGAATTGTGGCTTAAGATTCAGAGAGATTTTTACTACTTCCATTCCGAATGTGCAAAAAGTGACAATGGGATTGTTCGAGCTGAGTATTTTTGAAAGGGGGACTAATGGCGTAAAGGCATTTGGAGGGATGTTTATATATTTATACATAAAACGAAGAAAACTTTCTATCTCTTCTTCAGAAAATTGATTTTTTATTGAAATAACCACATTATTAGAAATTTGTTTGAATAGAAATTATTTTATGTTTACGACCAGATTTATAGCAGTAAGAAAGAACTTATTCTGGGAAATGCGTTACGTCTTCCCTTAGCGAAAATATTTTGAAAACTATTCATAGAAATAATATAACTTCTAAAAATAAAATAATATTTTATATAACTTCTATGAAAATATTCATAGAAGTTAGATTAAATCTTGACAAAATGCTGATAACATTTTAATCAAACTCTTGGCTTAATGTTTCACATCAAGTCAGTGAAATTAAGTATTTATTTGTTATTATCGAAGAAAATTGGAGTTTTAAAAATCATTTTAGGTATGTTATCAGTAAAATTTCCTGAAAAGTAAATTTTTCAGCCTCAAGGAGTAATTATGTTAGTGTCTTTACAAAGTCTATATTGCATATGTCGATAATGTTATCACATATAAACGTTTGTTCAACTGTATTATACACCCCACCTCAAAATGATATTAAAAGGCGCAAAAGCTCCAAAATAGAGCATTTAGGATTATAGGTATTGAGGTATGAGGTATAGGTATTATAGGTACACATCTGTACCACTTAAGTTAGAAATACTTAGTTGTTTGAATATTAGGCAACACATAGTATATAAAACGTTGGACTTTGATTATAAAATAAAATATGGCAAGGTCCCTAACTATATCGTTGACCGTGTAAAATACGTTGAAGATGGTATAATTAAAGTACATGGTTATCAAAGAAGGTCTAGGGAACAAAATTATTTCTATATTGATAAGTGCAGTACATCTAAATGCTTTAGATGTACTGCGCATTAAATCTTTAATAATTTATGTGCGAAAGGAATGATTTTATTTCATAGCCTAGATCCGCATCTTAAATGAAGTGAGAATCATAATGATTTTAAATAATTGTATCTTTTTGTAAGAAATAATATTTAAAGCTAAAATGTCTTGTTTAGTTATTAGTTGCCTACTCTTTTAGTTTTTTTTTTTAGATTAGATTGAGCTCTTAGTTAGATTTCTTTTCATTTCATTCGTTTAGTTATTCATTGATTATTCAACATTATGTTAATATCTATAATATAAAAATGAATCTCAAAATGTGTTGGTAAGCGCATAACTCAACAACGTCTAGACCAATTTTGCTAGTTCTTTTTTCAAAATGTTCGTTGACAAGTCCAACGATGGTTAACTTAACAACCATGGCGAGAGAAATTCGAATGATTGCCGGGAAAACCCTAAAAACAGCCCATTTTTTCCCATACAAACGTTTTCCAACTAAAATATAGAGTCAACGGCTTGACCGATTTCACTATTTATTTTTGTTGTGTTTGTTATTGTCAGAGAAAAAATTAAAGAAATTGCTTGTGAAATCAGAAAATTTGAGAATATTCAATTAATAATAGATATAAGTAAGAAATAATTATTAATTATCAAAAAGAGGATGTAACAAAACTGAATATCTTATCACACATCACGGTTAGTTCAGAGCTATCACGACTAATATTAAAACTTCAATGCAATATAAAATTTTGCTAAGTTTGAATAGACTAACATATAAGATACTAACATAGCGCGTGATATATTTGAATATAAATGAGAATACATAGTTTTCTTTGATTTTCAGTTGAAATTTCGTTTTTAAAATAATAGCATTAGATGTACAAACTTAAGTCGCAAAACTAGCAATGCAGCAAGTCAAAGATATAAAAGAGCGAGTCAAACTGACAGCAACGCGAAGCTCGATATGAAGTTGAACGAAATCGATGGAATCTAAATTAACAATATGAAAAGGTTAAGTATAACTCCTATCGACCTGCATTCAATTATAACGTTGAAATAGATCACAGTTCACAGCAAATCGTTGCTATTCGACCAATGAAGGCAAAGTTTAATTGTTATTGATAAGAAATTACTACCAATGATGCGAGAAAATACTGGGCGAAGACTCAATTCAAATAGACGTGACGGTAGTGGTACAGCTACCAGAGCCACTATATTCATTGGTTTCCGGGATTGGACTTACTTCTGATCATTTTTTGACTTATCCAGCAAATATCCCATATAATTAATGATGAGATATATGGGACAAGAACTTGATACACAATTAGAAACATGCCGTTCAACTATAGAACCGACAGGTTATTACTTTCAATACATCAAACGTCTTAATATAGGTATTTTTTGATAATTCGACTGCTTTGAAATAACAGGAAGTATTGCAGTCCCTTCGTAAGTGAGTAAGTGGCTTTCTCCACACAGGATAAATATTAGCTTTGTTCGCGGTAAGTATTCTGAACCGATTTAGAACTATTCGCATGGAAGAATCAATCTAGAACTGTAAGTTCGGGACTTGCTCATTCACGATAGTTTGGCAACTTTTGACTTTTGACTTTTTTTGACTTGCGCATTCACGATAGTTTTGGTATACGGCATATTATTCGATGAGACAACCGTGATTTGAAAATTCCCTAAACTAGTTCTAAAATCGCTCGCGGGTCGAAATAATTCCTAACCAGTTCATAACCGAGCATGCGTATTAAATCAATCCCGAATCAGTTATTAATTAGTTCTGAATCGGTTCAGAATCCTTACAGCGAACAAAGCTATTAAAAATAAGATAGTGTAGCACAAATAGTAGAACATGTCTTTCCGGCTTTTTGAAAAATATTAATGGACGTACAAAGTTCGCCGTGTCAGCTAGTTTTCTATAATTTCGTATTTTAACCTGTTGAGAATAAAAGAAATATTATTATTAATATTATTTCAGTTCAAATTAGTAGATGCAATGGACTCCCAACATGCTACCGATGAAACCACATTCACCATTCCCTTTAAACAGCCCCCTAAATATCGCGGAGAACAATATGTTCATTAACCGGAGTCCGTACCGCAGGATTTTCAGCGAAGGAAGAGGATCGTGAGTCCACGACGTGAAAACTCCAACCGTGAGAGACCACCGGAGCCGAACCCATGTAATTAAAATCAGATACTGTATTTATAAAGCGACCCGTCACCGACGTTACATATAATCTGTATGTAAATCGTGGCCACGATCCCTCCAGATCTAGATTTATTAATACACATTCAATATTGACGTTATAGTTATATTTAAATTATACGCTAGTCCAATATTGTACGACGTGCGCAACTGGTTATTACTCCGATCGCTAATTATTAGTTTTCTAATTCGAGATACGGAAGGTAACCATAGTGATTGCATTACTTCATTAACTGACGTCCAGGGGTACTTCAGAGGCGGGTTACAGACGAAAACCTGAAAGATTTCGATGGAATAACCTGAAATGAAGAAGGATTAAATGAAATATCTAAATTCTAGTAGGTACATATTAAGGTATTGTTCAATTTTAATTAAAATCCTGAATAATACGTCTTCAGAATAAGCCCTTACAAAATTAACCTCCAAGAGGTACTCCTCAATTGGAGTTACCCCAAGGAAAATGAACAAAATTTTTTCACGTATTATTTTGTATCTAAACCAGTGTATACCATCGTGGGGCTTTCGCTCCACAGGAAAGCAATTTGATTGTTGAGTGAGGCAATTTGTAAATGGACTAAAACGAGTTCAACTCTTTCACCTTTCTTGATTTCATCTCTTTCAGGAGGGGGCAGAGGAATTTTAGGATGACTGAGGTGAGGCATGGCGAAAATGGAGGAAAAGCACTGATCTAACTACTGGTAGATTCAATTTAATAATTAGTTTTTGTTCAAATATAGTTATAATCCTAAATAATACGTCTTTAATATAGATCCATACAACTTGAACTTTCAAGAGCTGTTTCTTCATTGGAGTTACTCCAAGGAACATTGGCAAAATTTTTTCACATGAGAAATTTTGTATCTAAACCAGTGGATCCCAACGTGGAGTGCACGCTCTACAGTAGAGCAATTTAATTGTTAATGGGGGCAATTCGAAAATGAACTGGAAAAAGTTCAACTCTTTCACCCTTCTTGATTTCATCTCTTTCAGTAGGGGGCAGAGGAATTTTAGGAAATAAATAAAAAAATTACACTCAATTGAAAAGAAACACTGATCTTACTTGATTTAATTGAATAATTAGTTATTGTTGAAATAGAGTCCGCCTTCAAAATACGTCCCTATAATGAACCTTCTAGAGCGGTTTCTCAGTTGGAGTTTCTCCAAGGAACATTGGCAAAATTTTTTCACATGAAAAATTTAATAACTAAATCAGTGTTATCCAACGTGGGACCCACTACTTACAGATGGCATTTTGATTATTAAGGAGGACAACTCGAAAATGGACTCGAACGAATTCTTTCTCTCCACACTTCTTTAATTTATTTTTTTCAAGCAGGGGCATAGGCAGGCTGAGGTGAATCAATGCGAAAAAGATAGAAAACATTGTTCTAACTTAGAGTAGCTATAATTTAATAATTAGTTATTGTTGAACAAGAGTTATAAACCGAAATAATACGTCTTCAAAATAGGTCCCTACAAATTTAACCTTCTAGAGCTGTTTATCAATTGGAGTTACTCCAAAGAACAGTAAAATATTTCGATATCTTTTCACTGACCAGTAAATCTAATAATCCGAACCATTGACAACTGGACAATCAATTTTTGTGTTCGTTATTGTCAGACAAGGTTCAAATAAACACAAATTATCGAAAATTGAACCGTAAGTATCAGAAAATCCCAAAATTTTGAAGAGATTGAGTGAAATGTCAATATATCAATATAATATTAAGAGATTATCGTCAGTTTTCTTGAAGTTGATAACTTCAAGAATAAAGACAGTATGGATAGATTGGCACTATTTCATATTCTTTCAACTTTTTTCAGTGAAACCAAAACGGTATTATCTGGGTCTTGATGTGTATTTAGTTTATCGTAGTGTTATTTATTGTTATCGATGAGAAAATGCCTCCAATTATGCTTTGCTATGCTGAATTTCGATGATATTGTAAGCGTCCAGTATGTCATAAAGATGACAAAATATCTACTTAATTTAAGTTTTCAATGAAGAACAGATTTTCAACGAAATTATGGACTTCAACTTCAAGTGAACCTACAGGTTAACTTCAGATCTGATAGGTTGATCAGTTTGGACACATCAAACGTGTTAATATATGAAATTATTTTAATACAACTGATTCGAAATTACTTTAAGTGTTATATTTCCTCAGAATATGAGACCCCCTCCCCCCCCCAAGGCCCTCATGGATTAAGAAAAACATAGTAAAACACCTCAGTCAGGATTTTTGAAAATATATACATATTGCATCCAAAAACTTCAACCTAATTAACACCAGGAATATTCCAATGAATGCACAACAATGCTTCGGAATGTAAATATCGTAGTCAAATACATATGAGTCAAAATATCTAATAAAATTAAAGAAAATAAGAAATGAAATGAATGAGATTGCTTACTAAAATGTCCTTCGCTTTATTTTCTAGATTTTAAACTCATTTAAATATTGATACGCCACTGGTAAACATCGTGTTCTTGTACAGCAGGTCAGTTTTAGTCTTAGCTCATAGTTTGACCCCATGAATTACATCACTAATTCCGATCCATCGTTCGTCTCGCACGCCAGACCATTCAATGCTTAAACTGATCGAAATATATTGGTTAACAATTTCTGAACAAATCATAAATTCTAATATTGGCAACGAAATTTCCGTCTTACTATATTTTCACAAATGAAAATATTTCATAAAAGACCTTCTCTTTGGTTGTATATAGATTTAAAAAAAAATGATTTCGAATAATTAAAAAAAAATGATTCTATTTTCACAAATGTCTATAAATTACTGAATTTCGATGATATTTGAGGATCTGAGTTACTATTTCCAAATATTTCCGATGTTCCTTCGTATTTATCGATTATGTACTTCGTTACTTTCTCCCAAAAGAAACTGTCAGTGTAATTATGTTTAGTTTTTTCAATTTCTTAGATTTTATATCAACAATATCGTCTCTTTTACGAAAAAATTGATTGTCAACTATTAGTACGAAATGTCACATTAATAATTGAGTGTATCGATTAACAAAGACCACAAAAAAGCCAGAAACTCTGTAATATTACTTCTAATTACTCATTTAATTCCAAACTAATTGAAATATGTGCATTATAGTGACATATTAATTGAAATTATTGAAATAAGAATACTAAAAATTGTAATGTCTCTACGAATGTATATAAACTACAAAATTTCAATACAATTTGAAGATATGTGTTACTATTTCTGAATATTCAAATATTCTCGATGGTCCTTGGTATTTATCGAATACTGCGTTACTTTCTCACAAAAGAAACTGACAGTGAAATTATCTTCCGTTCCTTCAATTACTTGGATTTTATATCAACAATGTCGTCCCTTTTATAAATAAATTTGTTGTCAATTATACGTAAGAAATGTCAAATCAATAATTATGTCTATCGATGAAAGAAGAACACAAAAAAGGCAGAAACTCTATAATACGACTTCCAATCACTCATTTAATTCCAACCTAATTGAAAGATGTGCATTATAGTGACATATTAAGTGAAATTATTGAAATAAGAATACCAAAAATTGTAATGTCTCTACGAATGTATATGAACTACAAAATTTCAATACAATTTGAAGATATGTGTTACTATTTCTGAATATTCAAATATTCTCGATGGTCCTTCATATTTATCGAATACTGCGTTACTTACTCGCAAAAGAAACTGACAGTGAAATTATCTTTCGTTCCTTCAATTACTTGGATTTTATATCAACAATATCGTCCCTTTTATAAATAAATTTGTTGTCAATTATACGTAAGAAATGTCACATCAATAATTAAGTTTATCGATTAAAGAAGAACACAAAAAAGGCAGAAACTCTGTAATATGACTTCTTTTTACTCATTTAATTCCATCCTAGTTAAAATATAAGCATTATATTGATATATAAAGTGGAATTATTGAAATAAGAATACTAAAAATTGTAATGTTTCTAAGAATGTATATAAACTACAAAATTTCAATACAATTTGAAGATCTGTGTTAGTATCTCCAAATATTCAAATATTTTCGATTTCGATGTTCCTTAGTATTTTTCCTTACATTTAGCTATTACAAAATCATATATATTCAGGTTCAAAATAATATATTATTTACAATTATATATTTAAAGCGAACTTAGCTAATTTACGCTAATACCTTAAGGTCACTAATTGTTTTTATGGAGCTAAGCAGTTTATTAAATGCGTTGAATCCTTCATAAATTATACTATTTCTGTGTTTAGAAAGCTTACAAACATGCATGTAGAAATTGTCAGCATTTCTTGTATTATTACTGTGCACATCACTGACACATGTTACATTTTTTATTACTCTATGTGGGAACAATTTGTTTAAATTGTTCCCATTTTTCAAAAATTCATCGAATAATTCGATACTTCCACCCAAAAGAAACTGTCAGTGTATTTTATCTTTCGATCCTTCAATTACTTAGATTTTATATCAACAATATCTTCCCTTTTATGAATTAATTAATGGTCAATTAGACGTACGACGTATGTCACATGCATAATTAAGTGTATCGATTAAAAACGAACACAAAAAAGGAGAAACTCTGTAATATAACTTCTAATTTTTTTTTTTTTTTTTTTTTTTTTTTTTTGACGAAGGGAAAAATGCATTTACGCACTGTGTGTGGGACTCGCTGTTGGCCAGAATACCCACTAAAAAACCCTCCGAGTAATCACAATAGGGCGACTCAAGTTGTTACTCCTCCCCAGCTTTGTGATCACACCAACGTCTTTACTAGGCAGGAAACCAGGTATGTATACCCATAAGGTATGTATACCCATAGAATATAACTTCTAATTGCTCGATTAATTCCAACTCAATTATAATATTACCCCTCGAGAAGATACACTATCAACCGATAATAATATCTCAACAAAATATCTCACGATACCCAAAGACTTTATTCATACGGCAAGGGAATGCCGATATATCCGTCTCACATATTTTGATATTCATCAGGCTGTCGAGAATTTCGATTCTGTAAAAAATAATGGTTATGATAAGTACACAATCGGCGGTCTACCATCAGACTCGACCAACACAGAGATGACGGTTGCAAATTATGGCGGAGAGTGTACAGTGCCAGTTTTTGCGGACTGGCGGTGTTCTTTGAGCGACTTGCATACATATCTGCCAACATTTAAATAATTTATATGTATGTACGCATTCGCGACTCAGTTTTTCTGGCGGGCCGCGCTAACAATGATGCCAACAGAGATGAAATCGAGAAAACAAGCTCCCCGATATCCAACGCCGACTACTCTGCCTGTGTCTCCTCGATTTTGGACTTAATCGAACTCCAGTGACAAATAATTCATATATGTAGTTTTTTAAAAATATTTTCCAGCAATAATAGGCCCTTTTTATTGAGAAAACTTCATTTTAGTTGATGTTTCGTTACGAATTGAAACCTTATCGAAACTGGTGAATATTTGCATTTTATAAATTACTTCGAATGTGGTTGTTTTGCTTCTTTTAAAATCAGGCGAATGTTCCAGGCTTGGCATTCGTTTCGGAATTGTAGTCTTCTTCAGGAAACCTATGAAAAGGTGGTAAGCCAGGTGATCCAAATGTTTTATAAACTTTCAATTGAGATGTACATATAATGAAACAATTGTTAAGCCAAGATTTACACATTTATTTTACTCATATATGTGTAAATCTTGACTTAAAAATTGTTTCATTTAGTTTATCGATTTACATCAAGTATCAGCCTCATCAATTATTAAGATGTACATAGTTGATGTGTGATGTTCTTATATAAATGATATCAATATTCCACTTCTTTCTGTTTTATTGATATAATAAAGATTTTCAAACATTTCTTCGATGTTTCAATAATTAAGTTTAAACTTTTTATCGTGAAAACTATTTTAGTATACATTTCAATAGAAGTAATTGAAATATAATCATATTATTATAAGCAATATAAGCAATTAAAATATGCGAATTTTAAAGATATATAAAGTAGAATTATTGGAATAAGAATACTGAAGATTGTAATGCTTCTACGAATGTCTATAATTTTAAAAATTTCAATACAATTTGAAGATCTGTGTTACTATTTCCAAATATTTTCGATGTTCCTTCATATTTATCGAATACTTCCAAACTTTCTCCCAAAATAAACTGTAAATAATGACTTAGATTTTATATCATCAATATCGTCTCTTTAACGAAAAAATGGAAAATAAAGTTTTTCATATTAAAAGAAGCCTGTTATTGCTAAAAACATTTAAAATAAACTAACTTGAAAAGACAATAAATCAATAAATCAAATTTTATATATATATATATATATATATATATATATATATATATATATATATATATATATATATATATATATATATATATATATATATATATATATATAAATATAAGTGTATCTTGGAGAATTCGAGGGCATTTCCTCGATTTCATTCTGCGAGAGTTATAGGAGGAAACATTTTTCATTATGAGTTTTCATTATTATGTGCCCAGAATATTCCCAGCATAGAAAATGTCTTCGGTAATGAACTTATTCCGGCCGTTCCTCTGGTAAATGAGTTTTCTTGGACCCCAAATCACCCATTCCTCATCATACAAAAGGGATATCTCAAGTGATTAGTAGTCCGCGTGAAAACCCGGAAAATATTAAGGGTTCAGCTTGAAATAACGCGCAAAGTAATGAGTTCTGGACGTGACGTCATTATAACGGGAAACTGGTTATTTACGTCTTCGTATTTTGATTCCACGAGGGAGAAAAATTAACACACAGTCCACAAGCCCTCATTTTGATTCAGTCGTATTTTATAAGCTTGATTGAAATAAGTTTTCCATTTAATATGCGGCTACATCTCCTCCAATATTGCTTCCAATATATATATATATATATATATATATATATATATATATATATATATATATATATATATATATATATATATATATATATATATATATATATATATATATATATATATATATATATAAATGAAGTTTTTTTTGTGCTTATGGCACTGAATGAAAATTTTAATAAAATGAACACTAGAACATTCATTGGAAAAATTCAAATTAACCGAAAGAATGTTATAGTAGAGCTAGATATGTGAACGTGTACGATGTGATGTCTCTAGTATTCTTCAAGGGATAAATGTTAGAGAAATATTGAAATAGATGCCACACCTGATGGAAGTTCGAGACATATATGTTTCGTTCTGCAAAGAACTCGTCATTCGCACCACGTCCATCGAAGTGAGGCAACGATTTCAACCTCCAAGCATCTTCTTGTGACTCCAAGAATATAATAGGTCCCTGAAATGCGGGAACAATCGCAAGTTTACTACTAACGCAGCCTATTGACATTTGAAAACATCATTTGATGATATTTGTCAACTAGACATTGCAATTTAGTAGATACCTACTAGTATAGAAGATATGTGAAAGTTCGATGCTTGGTGTGTCTGTAATCTGAGAGATGTTTTCTACTGATTCCTATAGATGGAATTGTGGATTATTCATTACTATACGATAGTTCACTTGGAGTTACAAGAAGATGCTTGGAGATTGAAATCGTTGTCTCACTTCGATGGACGTGGTGCGACTGACGAGTTCCTTGCAGAACGAAACATATGTCTCGCACTTCCATCAGGTGTGGTATCGATTTCAATATTTCTCTAACATTTATCCCTTGAGGGATAATGGAGACATCACCTCGTACACTTTCACATAACTAGCTCTACTATAACATTCTTTCGGTTAATTTGAATTTTTCGATTGAATATTCTAGTGTTCATTTTTATATATATATATATATATATATATATATATATATATATATATATATATATATATATATATATATATATATATAGTTGAATGTTTCACGACTGTAGATATGTATTTTCAGTGTTTAATTGGGATTGCAGTCCAGGACAGGAAAATAAGTTACCTCTTAAGTATTTTGCAAGCTTTCGAAAATGTTTATATTCTTCTTCAGGGCTAAAATAGTACAATATTAATAGTTTATATAACAAGGCACTATTGAAAATTTTTCTTTCAATTACTGTGAAGATAGTCCGAAAGTACATTTGTTTCTTGAATTTTGAAAATAAGTACGAGTATTCCCAAATGCATTGGGTTCGAATATTATTGCATTCTACGTGTTTAGTAGTTGTAGGAAGCAACGAGTAATACAGTAAGTGTCGTTGCTTAATTATAATTATTGATAATTCTTCAGAAGTTTCTTGACACATCAAAATTCTTTACTCAATATTTCAATATTAATTTCATGTATTGGAGTAAAACAAATAATCAGATTCATAAAACATATTGTTTCACAGTTTCTCATTTTATGTTTTCATCTTATTTTTTCCTTCTTCCTCCATCATATTATATACTTTTTCGATGGAAAAGTCAGAACAACAAGAAAACAAATACATGGAACTAGTAATGAATGTAATAAACTCTGTGATTTGGATGCTTGAATGCATTTCTACCTCATTTTCCATTTCAAGTTTTTTAGCTCGCAATTACATAGATCCCATAGATTCAAATCGGTTCTTACAGTCTTATCTTGCTAACTAAACCATATCCATACCTACTGTCAAAAAGTATACACTTTTCGGTGACAAATTTAGAAAATACAAAATAACACAGTGAGATAGAGAGCAAAAAACACTGAAATAAGTGTACATATCGTAGTGTTATCAATGCAATAATTAACATCAACAAGTTCATATATTTCAGTTAAATCAAGTCCGTTTGTGAATAAATCTCTCAAGGACAGGAAATTGATGGTGATTTGGCAACATTGCACTAAAAATAGAAGTCTCCTGACGCTACTGAGTGTTGTCATTCGGTCCTCAATTATTTGGTCAAATCATTCAGTCCTCAATGATTTGTCCTCAAATTGGAACTGCTTCTTATGAAAATTTGTTCCTGGCTGTTTTTTGTTCTTCGTTGAACTAGTTAACACGAAATATCGAATATTCTCCTTCGATTATGTGCTTCAAAGTACCCCAAAGACCTAGAACAAAACAGAAACCGTTATCAGAATATCTAATCGTAATGAGGCTAGATATAACTAAGACCTACAATTATACGAAATAGAGATGTAAATGAATTCAATTAATTTAATAATGCAAGTTAATTATAGCACTTTTCAACCGAAATGCTCGAGTATATACCGGAATTTGAAATTTAAATAATTTTGTAATTGAATTATCTATTCGGAAATCTCGATAATTACAGATGTAAATGGTTTTTACAAATTACTTATGGCTCCAAGATACGATATAAACAATAAATTATTTATGATACCTACTTGGCGAAGTTCTAAATTGAATAATGCTTTTTAAATAGATTGCCGTGCTTCTTTATAAAATTATTCTACTGTGAGATATATTTGATTTAGTTTCGTCATAAGAAAGAATAGACGGAGATGACTGAATGTTTTTTGCTCATTAATCGGATTTAACAAGTTTGTAATTGAATTTATGAGTTGTTATTATTCTTATTGAATTTATTATACTAACAGTCCAGTTCAACAACTTACTTGCAAAGAAAAATTGCCTTAAATAAGTTTTTGATTCCATTGTTTTCAAACTGAATTGCATGCATTACTCTTTCTTTATATTGAAAGCGAAATAATTATGAAGGGTGTTTTTTGTAGAGGTATAGAACTTCAAATTGCAGGAGATAATCTTGTGGCATTACATTTTGAATATGATTTCTGGCATATACCGCCACGGCTGGCTCGGATGTAGTCCAATCTGGACGTCTAATTTTCGATGACTTTTTCCCAACATTTTTGGCCGTATATCGGCAAGAACACGACGAATATTGTTTTCCAAATGGTCAAGCGTTTGTGGATTATCCGCATAGGCTAATGACTTTACATAGCCACACAGAAAGCAGTCTAGCGGTGTTAAATCACAAGATCTAGGAGGCCAATTCACAGGTCCAAAATGTGAAATTAGGCGGCCACCAAACGTGTCTTTCGATTGTGGCTCGAGCTGTGTGACATGTTGCGCCGTCTTGTTAAAACCACAGCTCCTGGAGATCATGGTTGTTCAATTCAGGAATGAAAAAGTTAGTAATCATGGCTATATACCGATCACCATTGACTGTAACGTTCTGGCCATCATCTTTTTTGAAGAAGTACGGACCAATGATTCCACCACCCCATAAAGCGCACCAAACAGTCAGTTTTTCTGGATGTAACGGTGTTTTGACATACACTTGAGGATTTTCTTCACTGCAAATGCAGCAGTTCTGTTTGTTTACGTAGCCATTCAAGCAGACGCTTCATCGCTAAACAAAATTAGC
This sequence comes from Henosepilachna vigintioctopunctata, assembly GCA_030704895.1. Taxonomy (NCBI): domain Eukaryota; kingdom Metazoa; phylum Arthropoda; class Insecta; order Coleoptera; family Coccinellidae; genus Henosepilachna; species Henosepilachna vigintioctopunctata. Next base: position 2,183,559 of record JARQZJ010000034.1, read on the forward strand.
TTATGAAAATCGGGAACAACGGCAATCTCGTTTTGGGCCCATTCGACGAATCTACGCCTAGCTTGATGATAGTTTGGCTTCAATTCTTGCACGAGTTGGATTTTGTAAGCACGCAAACCAAGATCCTTCCGCAAAATCTTCCATAAAGTGGATGGACACATATCCAATTCCTGTGTTCGATGGCGGATGGACTCATTCGGGTCTTCCTCAATGCTACGTTCTACATAAAGCAATAGCTTCTTCTGTACGCACGGTACGGCGTCTCTGGGGATGCGAGTTATCAATAAGAGTAAACGTGGTGCGAAAACGTTCCATGGTTAATCGAATTAACTGCTCTGATGGACGATTTTGTCGACTATAAAATGGACGTAGTGCGCGATACGTATTCCGCACAGAACCATTATTTTCGAAATAAAATTGTTCTCTTTGCAAGCGTTGTTCAGGAGTGAGTCTATTCATGATTATTCTCAGGTGTTAAATCGGTCTCCATCTTCAACAGTAATGCCAACTTAAAGTTCCATACCTCTAAAACAGACACCCGTTATTAACTTTAAATATCAACAAACAAGTAGAAGCACATAAGCAATAGAAAACCATTCCAAAATGTGGTTAGTATTGACTTTCGCCATTCTTCAGTTACCACAGTACCTTTAAACAATTCAAACTCAAAACAAAAAAAAAATGAAAAATAAAAGTCCATCCTACATATGAAATAATAAATTTCGAAATCAGATTTCAAACATTTGAATTAACTTCTTACAAGTATAGGGTGATTTTTCAAGAGTAGTTTTCTTTTAAATCGAATAAAACACTCAATTCGAATCATATATCCAAAATTGTTATTGAAATTGATTACACATAGCCTTTTCATTTTTCATTTTAAAGATAACTTCATGTAAATGTTGTCCGCGGCTCCGTATCAAATGGTGCACTCGGAAGGTCCAATTTGACACATGCCCAATTGCTGAGAACGGCGACGAATTGACATTTCACGATCCCCATTAACACTGTACGCTACGGCTGCAAAATTCTCTTCATTACGCTCTGTACGCATGCGAGACAATGATTTAATGTCCAACAATGTAAACTTGGTGCAAAATTTGGTGATAACAGCAGGAATTGTTGATTCACTATGTCGATTATGACGACAATAATATTGTCGTAACAAACGATACACATTTCTCACAGGGCACGAATTCTGATAGTAAATTTCAACAATTTGCAATCGTTCCTCGTTTATAAGTCTTTCCATGATGAAATGGCAGAATATACTGAAAAATTTGGTCACTTTGGATGACGTTTGAACGCCATTACCAACCAGCCAACCAGTGCCGCCAACCTGAAAAACTTAACCTTAAAAAATCACCCTATATTTGCATTCTTGTTTCATTGTAAATTTCAACAATGCCATTCACATTATCATGCAGCTCACAATAAAGTTAATTATTGATCTAATATTTGTGTTGAGTTTATATGAAATTATCTTTAATCAGACCTATCTACAAGATGACCTATCAAGGCGAAAGACTTAATGGGTCCAAAAGTAGTCCGGTTCTTAGTAATATGGGTGTAGGTACTTCAAGATTCTGTTTTGGGGCCACTGCTCTTCATCCTACATATCAATGATTCATTATTACTTCAGGCTGACTTAATAACGTAGCCAGATGATGCAGATGCTCCAATTGAAGCTGATACTTGACAAAGTAGCAGGGAAATCAACCTAACGATGAAATATTATATGGGCACGACTTTTGGTAAATATGTATCGCAGTTTCAAGTTCTACATTACAGCTTTCTCGCTGCCTACCAGGGTGTTTTCAATTATTCCAGATGGATATCAGAGGGATTAAGATCTGTGGAGACCATTTGCAATTTATCAGGCCCGTGGCGGTAGTTCCTATGGCAGTGGCGGCCTCCGCGGCGTGTTTTACTTTGTGTCTCAGACGTTTTTTCAATGGATTTGAATCATATTACAAATAATTCATTTCAATTTAGAATCATTAAAATGATGAAGTCGCTTTCACTTGATTGCTAATAATTTCCCAATGTCTGGTGAATCTTATGTTATATTTTAACATCAGCACTTTCTACATGCTTTTCGTATCTCAATAGATTATTGAAATGTCCATGGTCAGTTGAATATTCTCAAATTATAGAAAATATCTTGAATGTCGAAAGTAACAAATTGCTGGGTTCATCGGACCATCTCGAATGTTTATCGGCAATGTATTCCGAAGAATTTAGAATTCAAGACCCGTTTCTTGATAGTATGTTATCGTATAATCCTCTTCATTATTGGGCAAACTTGGCCAACGTAAAAACTAGTCGAATGTTCGCGTAGCAAAACAATGAAGAAGAATATTTTCGTAGTTTTTTACCGATACACTTTTTTGAAATTAATGTAGTCTGAATTTGAAGGCCGTTACTTGATGTAAATTCATTTCAACAATAAATTGAATATAACTTAAATTCAAACACTTGAACTTATGATTTACACTTTATTGACTACATAGCATGACGCGTTTCGTCGTTACAAACGACTTCTTCAGATGCTTACAGAATAATAACAACATTTTGAAAAATACAGGTTTATATATCAGGGAATTTTGGTGTTTTATGGTTTTGGTTTTACCTAAGATATTCCATTCTGAGAATAATTTCTATTACCTGAAAAGGTTTAACAAGGGAGAATTGTTTAATTCTATCTGTTCATTGAGCAAGTTTCCAGAATTTTTGAGCCGATTTATTTCCACTACTTCCCAATAATCTAATTGACTACTTCTCTCTAAATTCTACACAATATAGAGAGAAGTAGTCAATTAGATTATTGGGAAGTAGTGGAAATAAATCGGCTTAAAAATTCTGGAAACTTGCTCAATGAACAGATAGAATTAAACAATTCTCCCTTGTTAAACCTTTTCAGGTAATAGAAATTATTCTCAGAATGGAATATCTTAGGTAAAACCAAAACCATAAAACACCAAAATTCCCTGATATATATACCTGTATTTTTCAAAATGTTGTTATTATTCTGTAAGCATCTGAAGAAGTCGTTTGTAACGACGAAACGCGTCATGCTATGTAGTCAATAAAGTGTAAATCATAAGTTCAAGTGTTTGAATTTAAGTTATATTCTATTATAATGGATTTACATCAAGTAAACGCCAACACTATTAAATATCAACAATAAATGGCAAAGATAACACAGTTCTCTTAGGTTTGCACAGCTTCCTTCGACAAATTTCACGTACGTTTTAATATATTATGATTGGAAGGATCTAAAAGAAATATACTTAAGTTTTGTAACCATATATTCACATTAGATAAACACAATACTCCCAAAAAGTAAGAGGAAACCAATTCAGATTATTACTTCTTCCTTCATGCTTTTTTATGCTTTCAACGAAGATATTTTTCACAAATAATAGATAACTCTACAAATGCAAACAATTTTGTAGTTTAATATATCTTTTTATTGACTGAGATTGAATTCTCGCTTAACTCTTGGTGAAACATAGACTCCGTAATATATTTTTAGTAAGGCCCCTTTTCCTTCTGTAGCAGATGTAGTTTTAAAGCTTGTTCTTGATACACAATATTTGCTATTTATATTCTATTTGTGCGAATATTTGACATCCATGTGTTATATATTGGATTGTCTCGGAAGTTTGGCATCTATATTTGCACCGGTCGTCCCTCAGTCTATTACTATAAATTCCAGGTAATTTGGTGTTATATAATAACATTACAGAATAACTTGGTCTTGAATAGCTAGGAGTGTGCCTTCTTTCAGGAATCATTTTGCCTGAGACCAACTAGTAGTTTGAAGCTTCTAATTCGACATTTTCCTCAGCAGACCATTAATAAACCTCCTGTGCAAAAGACTTTCTCTCCATCTATATACCTCTTCCTGTTTGAGTTTATGACAACTTGCAACCTAACCTTCGCTCAGTTTCAGAGAAGTCGAATTATCAATTTGGTCAATCAATTTGTGGAGCTGTAAGTCAGCACTTTCTAAGGAAATAGGCACGGTGATTCACTACCTGGTTCTTAAAAAAGTTATCGATATATGTTAATCTTCTACCACCCTCATGTCCTGGTAGAGTACTCCTTTCAACTGCGCTCTTTGGATTGTGATTATCAAAATTTGTTAGCAATGTTCTGATCTTTGGCTGCAGGTTTTCACCATCAATTCTGCTTCACTCTACTATTCCAAAAGAGTAAAGAGAGTTGAACAGGTGTAAGTGTTGATAGCCTTGCGGAGATGTTAACTATTCCCCGATTTGTATGTCGAATATTTGCACCAAACGAATACAAAGAGAGACATGATGCTGTAGCAAAGAGTGTGCATCAAGAACTAGCATTAAAACTACATCTTTTACAGAAGAAAAAGGCGTCTTACTACAATTACAATTCTGTAGTCGATTATGGAAAGTTACCAAGAAGATATCAAAGAGTTACAGTTGAAAATTTCAATGCATTCAAACTTCTTCTGGTGTGGAGGCTCCTAGTGTCAAAGCCCGACAGCAAACCAGCGTAATCACAACCCTTAGGTGGATATACACCATCCTCTCGATATGAGAGACATTTCAAGAACTTCCTCTGCAGTGCCTCCTGGTGGTTTATGTGACAATTATATATTGGTCGCCAAATAATACAACCATACTTAAGTTAGCTTTTCACTAGGGCATTAAATAAGTGGACCAGTGTTGAGTAATTCGAGAACAATCCTGCATTGCAGACTATGAAATCATAAACTTTGCTGCATTATGTAATTAATTGGTTGAGATGAGGTATGAATGAGAATTTTTGATACTAGGCCGAGATCCTTAACCTCCAGAAGTCGAATCAGATTAACACCTTCAATGTTGTAATCAAAAGTTATCCATTTCTCTTTCTAGTAAAACTCACCACATTACATTTCATGAAATTCAAGTGTAAACAATTATTATTACACCACTGGGTGATATCATTCAGGTCACTTTGTAGCCTCAAACAATCATGTATAGATGACACGCGTGATCAAATGTCATTTGTATTTTTTGAGAAGTTAGCTACTGCAGGTTCTTCCAATAATACCGATTTCTTACCACTCAAAGATGAATAGAAGAATAATATAAATCGCAATACTGGGAAATATCACCTACTTATTCTAAAACACACACTCATTAATATTCAATAACGTATTGGAATCAATAACTGTTAAATTACCATCTTCCAGTACCTTCGGACCAGGCTGGTCGTAAATTAAATACGATATGGTTATTGCATAAATCAAAGCGAAGTAGGAATATTTATTACCTTCTTTGCTTATATAATTATGCAGGAATATCCAATGATATGATTGTACCCGTATGACGTTTGTTAATGTACAGGACCATTGAAAAGTATGATTTAGTGGACGACTTGGACTACCGAATATGCAGATCTTTGTTTTATGTCCAGTGGCAGTATGACGATAACTTATAATTAATGGCTTTCCAGACAATGTTGGGTAGTCTGTACGTGTTGTAACACATGTAGTTAGAGGAGTTAATTCTATATTTTCTTGTATAACGATACTTCAAAAAATATTATCATACATTCCAGTTCATTGAATTTATTTCATAACTTCTTATAATTATTAATAATAATAATAATAATAATAATACAACTTTATTGAACGGCAACTCATTACAGTGTTTCCTTAATAATAAACAACAAACAGGTAGAAGCACATAACCAACGGAAACCATTTCAAAAGGTGGTTAATATTGGCTTTCGCCAGTCTTACTATCAAGTCCATAGAAGCAATATATTATTCCTAAGAATGATTTGCTTTCCCTTTTTTCTGCTCATCTAAGAGTATATTTTTCATTTGTGTTTTGAAATGCAATAGTTTCATCGTTTTGTATTTATTATTCAGTTGGTTGAAATATTTAGAGACCAAGTACGAAAATGATGCCTGAAACTTCATGGTATTATGTTTTGGTATATTTATCTGCATTTTGTCACGAATATTTCGAGAATTTAATTTATTTCAGAAAACAATTTTTTCGGCCAGATACTTGGGACAAGATGTTGATAAAATTTTATATATAAATACATAAAATTGTGATTGAAACCTGAAATCCATTTTTAGAATTTCATTGGAATTATATATATGACTTATATGACCAAAACGTCTTATATTTTACCAAAAACGTATGCAGGTATTTTGTAAAAATTGTAATTCGTTTTTGAGTTGTACAGTTAAACAGTAAAAATATGCGGCATTAGCATAATCACAACGTGACATAATTAAGGAGTTTAACAGAGTTAATTTTGATTTATTGTCTAAGATATATTTGAGCGGTGAAAGAGTTCTAAGTTTGAAATATGCTGTTTTTAATGGCAGTTTTATATGTTTTTCGAATGTTAATTGTTAATCCATTAACAGACCGAGATTTTTAACTGTAGTTACAGGTTTAATTTTATTTGTCCGTTTAGAACAACATTGTTTATGAGGGACAATTTTTTGTGAACTGAGGAGGGACCAATGAAAATAAGTGGTGTTTTGTCTAGGTTAAATTTCAGACCATGACTTTTAGCATAAACATTTATTCGTTCCAGATCTTTATTCAATACTTTGCTTATGTTTGGATCATTGGCACAGAATCTGAGAATTAACTGTGTATCATCTGCGTAACAGTGCATAATTCTTTCGAGAGGTAAGCATGGAAAATCGAAGGTGTATATAAGGTACATTATCGGACCTAGAATGGTGCTCTGTGGGATACCCCTTGTCACATTGGCAATATGTGAATATTCAATTTCATTTTTACGATGCAACTCAACTCTTAGTGATCTATTTAAAAGGAAGCTTTTGAACCAGTTTATGGCTCCAGCTTCGAAATTTAGGTAGCTCATTATGGCGAACAAGAGCCCGTGAACAATGCTATCAAATCAAAAGCTTTGCTTTTATCTAGTAAGAGTAGGCTGGTGATTAAACCTTCATCAAAGTTGTTCAAAATCCTGTCCGTTACCTCCGTTAATACGGTGGTAGTACTAAACCCTGATCTAAAACCTGATTGGTGTATAGATAACATTTGATGTGCATTCAAGTGATCTACTAGTTGTCTATGGACAATTAGCTTATTACTTCACATTTACTTCACATTTACAACTATTACTTCACATTTTGTATTTATATTATTATTTTGACGATTATTTTCCATGAGGAGACCAATTGAACTTGAATTGATAATTTTTAGGGCTTTTACTGTAGTTTTTGGCTCCCAAAAACGCTTCATCCTCTCAGAATGCTCTTTCTTTCGTTCATCTGTCCATTTTATTCCGGTTAGCGCGATGATTTTGATTCAAACTTCACATGTGCGATTTCATAGCGACACTTCGTGTGATCCTGGAGATTTTTTATATTTATCTGTTTGAGGTCCTTTTGGATTTCTTTCAACCACTCTATGTCACTCTTAATTGTTATATTGAATAGTTTCTTCGATATTCTAGACTATTTCATTCAGACATGTGCATAAAACTTTGTCGTTTTCTGATTTATTTCGTTATTGTGTTTGTATTTTGATAAAGTTTGTTTTGAGGTCGTTTCCTCGAAATGACGTTTGTTTTGATTGGCCCTTGAACCTTTCTGGGGTTTTTCTATGTCTTCAAATTTTCAATGGCCATCAACAACCATATATATAATTATATAACATACATATATATGACTGAGATTGAATTCTCGCTTAACTCTTGGCTCAATGTTTCACGATTTATTTAAAAATATGAAATAGTCAACATGGTTCGAGCGTTAGCTCAGTTTCAAAACTTTCAAGTGAGCCTTGAAAATGAGCTAACGCTCGAAACATGTTGACAATTTCATATTGGTAAATAAATCGAAAAATTAAGCCAAGAGTTCAATTTAATAATATATATATATATATATATATATATATATATATATATATATATATATATATATATATATATATATATATATATATATATATATATATATATATATATGTGTATATATATAATTTTCCAGATATTTTTCAGCAATTCCAGGCCTTTCAATTGAATTACAACTTTGAAAGTTGCAAAAAAATCCTGTAAATGCTAATATAATTCCCTGAATTTATTTTATGTATATCAAATGAGGCCTCTTAACACAATTAAGAAGAAAAACAATCCGTTAATTCAATTCAACATATTGTTTTGTCAATTACTTTTAATTATATTCTGTTATTAATTCTACCAGCGAATAAATATCCTGAAAGAGATTATATCATTATCGGTCATTTGTAATTTTATTCTGGAAATTACCAAACCACAATATAAACAATAATATTACTTCATTATATACAATACGTCGTACTTTACGATGGTTTTTCAGCTTGAGTTGTAAAATATTACTATTTCATTAATTCTTGAATGAATAAACCCCTTAATTCCCCCATCTTCGTAGCCGAAGTTCTGAAAAAAAATAATATCAGTAGTAACTAACTCAATATTCATATATTTCTTGATATATTTTGCTTTTTTATATACGTAGATGAATATAAATCTGAATATTTCATGAAACAAAACAAATAAATTTCAGTTTGATGGTTTTGTTTCAATTTACAAAAATTTGAAAGTCATTCAAAAGTCATTCAAAATTGAATAACAGAAAACGAGTAAAATTTATGAATTTCAATTTCTTCAACAATATCGAAACGAATGAAAATTCTGATGATTTTCTTTAAATGATCTCGAGATTAGTGTAAAAAACCATAAATTAAAATTAACACACTTGGCTTAAGTCGGGTGGTTAACCCATTATCAAGAGTATATATTATTACTGATATCATCAAGAGTATACAATACTATAATATATTTAGAGTTTTTAATACGAGTATATTCAGTGAAACTCAAGTCAATTGTGTTAATTTTAATTTTTTGGTTTCAACTTAATGTTTCACAAAGAGATAAGCGAAATCTACGTGTCCTTTATTGAAGATTAGTTTTAATTTTCAACAAAATACTCAGTAAAATGGAAAGAATATTTTTTGATTTATTAATTGTTAAAAAACTCGTTATTTATTTACACTACCAACACAAAAACATGCTGTATGATATTTTGACTATTCTTAAGCTAAAAGAGAACAAAAATTTTCGAATCCACTAGCAGGTATTTCCAATCTGCAATAAAGACATTTTCAGCTTTGTAAAGCAATACCCTGTAGAATCTGGTTAAATTCATGAACCAGAAACACTTAGTTGATAGAAACTAAGAAATTCAATCGATTTGGAGTAGAAATAAAGTATTTTCTCATCAGAACTAGTCAAAAATTTCAATAAATCATATATGTAAAATAGAAAACAAAATTCACTAAGCAGTTAGAAAATATTTAATAAAAAACACCTCTATATGAAAAAAAGTTATTTATATTGATACAATAAATGATCAGATAAATGTTAATCATAATAACTCATTTTTGGATCACTACTATTAACTACTTTGTCCCCCCATTTGCCAGTAGGTATAATTTGCCCCCCGAGAGTACATAGTACCCATTTTAAATGAATTTAAAATATATGGCTAAAGGGATAATAAGATCTACGGATAGTATAGAGTATTTTATTATATATTTGATTATATTTTATTATTATATAGATACTATAGACATAAAGTATTTATAACCGAGTTCGGATACTATTAGAGTACAAGAACAACGGTAGTGAAAATGAGGGAGAGTTATTCTCAGAGATATGACATTTCTCTGAGGTGCCGCAAGGCTCTGTACTAGGACCTCTTTTATTCATATTGTTCATAAACGATCTGCCTGCGAAGTGGTCCCGATTTTTGGTGACACTATTTGCCGATGATTCATTGGGGGTTGTTTCTGGCAGTACCGACTGCTGAAGAACTTCTGGAGGCATGCGAATGCATTGTGAGGGAGTTTGTAAATTGATACCGAATGAACAATCTGATGGAGAACGTTGACAAAACAGTATGTGTTCATTTTTGTCTGAAGGGCAATGGAATTACACTATATCATCATCGCAATCAACAAAGTTTCTTGGAATATAGGTAGACAGAAATTTGAGATGGACCTCACACATTGATGTCTTATGTAAAAAATTGAGTAACTCATTTTTTGCAATCTCTAGAATTAAGAACATCGTACCTAGAAACTGTGTTATGAATGTGTATTACAGTCTTGTATTTAGTAATCTAAATTATAATATTCTGCTGTGGGGCTACTCTACAGAAATAAATAGGGTGTTTATTACACAGAAGCGAATACTTCAAGTAATATTCAATATTCATCAACAAACATCTTGTAAACCTATCTTCATCAATAAAATAATTACATACTCACTTAACCGTGTTGATATATTTATAGATGTTTGTTATATGTTAAGGAAAATGAAGATAGGTTCATTAAATTGAATAGTAATCAGGAGTATTCAACAAGGAACAGTGATGTGCTACTTATTCCTATGCATAAAACAGCTAAATTTGAGCACTCAATCTCTTATCAGAGTATTAAAATCTTCAGCCATTTACCATCAAATTTGAAAGTACTGTAAGCTCATTTGTTCAAAAGGAGAGTTAAATATTTGCTCTTAACAAAGGCACACTATAGTGTAGCAGAGTACATCGATGATTTCAATGTAGGCAATAATGTATGAATCAATTTTTTGTATCAAATATTTGTATATTTTTTTACCACAAATGTCCTTCACCATGTGAAATCGTCTCAAATGTTTAATAAATCTGAAGTAATTTTTTTCTCTTCTTTTCAAATAAAGTTGTATTTTATTGTGAATATAATTTTAACCAATATTTTTGTTTGAATCAATATGTTTGTTCGAGGGCTGAATGGAAGATCATACTCAAAACTGAATTCAGTCCTTTTGAGAATATTCTTCTTGGTTGTAATTATTGTATCAATTGAACGAATGTAATTTTACAATGTGAGGAATGTTTCTCTATAAATTTTATTTTATATATCATATTTATTCAATATTATTACAATGATGAAAATGGCAGGAAAAAATACAGCAAATAAACATTACGAATCAGAAAGTTATATTCAATATCTCAAGTATCTATTGAAAGAGTACCAATATAAATATATATATGGCATAAATATCCTATATATCGATCGAATTCAAAGAAACGAACCCATAAAAATTGTCATCCCATGTGGAACGACTAAGAATATACCAGTATAGCAATTAACAACAATATAAATTCTAATACAACGATTTCACATCGTATATCCGCTTTGAAACTATGCACATCAGCACTGGATATATTTAAGTTTGGTATATTAATTAATTGTTTGGAATATTCCTTGACCATAATGGCACATTGTATAAAAGATAATGTTGTTTAATTGTTACGATTATTGCCAATTTATGCGGTTTCTATATTATGCAAGGGAATATTTTGCGATTTTGCGCCACAGTATAGACTCCCACCAAAATGTTGAGGAAATAATTGTTCTTAGAATTTGACTTAATAATACAACAAATATTTGCGACGTTAACTAGTGTTGAGCAAGTTTGAACGAGTAGATTTCACAACATTATCCTCGTGCGTTTCAACTAGATAATTTCTTAGAAGATTATCTTGTAGATAAAAGTATTGGAGATACATTTTACCTTATATAGTTAATTGCTCTGAGACTGTGAATATAAAAATTCTTACTTAGTGACTTATGGCTCAGGAAATATGTCATCATTCAAAATTCTGTGACAGCGGAAAATAATGAACAGTGTTGTCTAGTTAAGCTGAATTTCCTAGATATACAGAAATAATGAGACTCGATCAGAAATCTCAGGAGAAAAGTCCCGATAGTTATCAATTTAATCACATTAAGTGTTTTTTGATAATGGATTGTTATTAAATTTGGGTTGTCTGATCAGGTATCTACAATTGCGATCCTCAAACTACAAACATAAAATTTCATACCTTCAATGAAGAATACTGAAGTAAATTGTAGTATTCCGCTTCAATCAGAGAATGTTATATCACACTGGGGAACGGCGATTTTGTTGTCTTAGATATGTGACTTGTTTTTGACTAAATTTTGGTCTCTAAATTCAAAAATGTTATCAATTTGTCCCTATCGCGTCAAATTTTCAAACTACAGGGTACGCTCTCTTTGCCCTAAAAGTCATACAAAATGGGCATCCGAGAAAAATAAAGTGGGTACTTAACAAACATATTAGAATATTTTATTCATACAAAGGTTATTATAATAATAAAAGTTGAATTGTGTTTATACAAAAAATAAAAAAGATATTAGGGTAAAAATTTTCGCTTATAACTTTTCCTAGAATTTTCAATCTGGGGACATTCTCGCTTGATGATCCAACAGTAGTCAGACATCATACTGACATCCCATCTACCTTGATACCTTGCCTCCGTGACCTTTAAATCTTGGTGGAATCGCTTACCGTGTTCATCACTAACATCGCCAAGGTTTTCTGGAAAGCTGCAAGATGGCAATGTAAAATATGCAGTTTGATACTCATGTTATAGTCAAGTGTTTTAAAGCTTTCTAAGAGTTGTTGAACAATTTCGACGTAATTCTGGGCTCTGTGTTTCCAAGAAAGCCCTTGACAATACCTTTGAATGCCAATCAAGCATTCTTTTCAAGTTCGGTCATTGTTTCAATTCAAACGTTCATCTTCAATGAATTGCCGAATATGTGGTCCATCAGAGACACCAGCCCTTATCATCTCATATGACAAGCTAGGAAATGCTAAAATGATATACTTAAAACAGTACCCTTCAGTTGACAAAGCTTTAACAGATTGCTTCATGAGACCTAGTTTCCACCTATGCAAAGATAGATAGATAGATAGATATGTATTTGTTTTCAGAATTGTTGTACAATATTATTAGTTTTTTCGAATACTCATAGGAGTCTCTATTTTCCTCAATGCTTGGAGGTCATATTTATTAATATAAATGACTTAAAATTCTTGCCGAAAACAATATTTCTGAAAACACAAGCTGAATATTGGGAATAATAATTATTCCTTAATAATTATATTCCTTATATAATTATACTTAATAATATATTCCTTAATAAAATTCCTTTATTAATTAATAATTGTCTTGGATTCTGCAACACAATGACTGCTAATTGGCTGTCAAAAAATCTTATGCAATGGTCAGTATCCTAATACAGATCTTCAATTTCACTCTTACATTTTGCGTTATTCGTTTTTTTCGAAGGGGAATCCCGAATATGAAAGAACAGGAGTCAAGTCAACTCAAAATGGAAACAGGGAAGTATCACAAGTCCTTGAGGTTATCACAGAAGGTTAAGGTGTGATGTATATTCTGAATCAAACCGAATAAATAAAATTTTTTATGCAGTTAGATCAATTACTTAACAACCACCCCTCGTAGCTAATATTGAACTTTGTATTTTTCATGAAATTATAACTCAAATTTTTTAAGGGGAATAGGTTTTAGTAGCTATACAAATTGCTATGTTAATATTGACAGTTTTTTCAAAAAAAATCCGTTCGAAATCTACGAATTTTCCGGAAATAAAAGCAATCGTTTCGACCGCTGGACCGAATCCGGCAAATAATACGCGTTGGCACAATTTCAATAAAGATAAGAAACGGACGAGAGGAACGCTCCGTAGTGCCCAGCATGAGGCGCGATCCGCAATAAATTAGCCGGGCGAAAGAACAAAACGGACGCTCTAACTGCCTTTCGGAACGTAGCCCTGTGACGTTTGGCCGGATACGAGCCGGCATTTTTGATTTAGCGTTTTGCCAAATCGGAATTATCGTAGGAAGCCTCATCACGCATCTTTTGTCGCATCCGCTTCACTGACTGATTTACGAAATCGCACAAACCATTATATTCTGCGAAAATGCGGCTGTTTCTTCTTGATTAAACTCGGGACATAAACATCGGGAATTATGAAGAAGAAACATATTTTCCGAATATTCATTAATCAAATTGGTGTGAGTATTCAAAGTCGAACCTACAAAAATTCTTCGAGTCATCAGATGTAAATTCGAAGGAAGTATCAGAACTATTTTAAATATATTATTGATTGAATTTTGAGTCTTAAATAATTTACGAAAAAATCATGGACATTTGGATTTCGTATCGATATATTGTTACCTGTTTGAAATTACTCAACAATCATAATAATAATATTGGAACTATCGCAAATTTTGATATCTGCAGGAAGTCCATTGAATTCAATTAAACCCCTATACAAAATATGGTTTAATGACTGAGATTGAATTCTCGCTTAACTCTTGGTGAAACATAATTGAATATTAAATTAAATTAAACTCTTGGCTTAATGTTTCACGATTTATTTAACAATATAAATAGTCAACATGTTTCGAGCGTTAGCTCATTTTCAAGACTGAATTTGAAATAACTTTGCGTCAAACACAAGGACAATGCTGACATTGTTTCTTTTTTAATTACTTGTGAAATATCATTGTTGAGATCTAAAGTGCTATTTATAATATTTTTCATTTCTGCATTCGATATAGAAGGAAACAAGTTTGTTACGTCAAAAGAGATCAATTTTGCTTCAGTTGGAATTTTTAAAGTTTTCAATTTTCAAATTCTTGAAAATGAGCTAACGCTCGAAACATGTAGACTATTCATATTGTTAAATAAATCGTGAAACATTAAGTCAAGAGTTTAATTCAATTCAATAAATATGGCCTTTGTGTATTGTTATCAAACTTTTAGAGAAATTCTGTGTAATATATAGTATTATATGAATGTATATCTTCAAATGATCTCACTTTAGACACTAAAGTTCCATTATATTAAATATTCAATTTATGAAATGCTATGAGAGTTTGTTGTAATTTTTCTTGGCACTTGTATAGAGCCTTGTTGAACCCCTCGCACAATTGAGAATGTTCAATATTCGTATCATATTATTTGTGAGATGAGGAAGTTTCTGACGTAGAAAATGAAACATATTATTGAAATCACATGTTTTTTCAAATTCCTTTAGCAAATAATTGATATTCTATGTTACAAATTGCTATAACACGGCAATATTTCGCCAAGAACTGGAACAGTTCCCACGTTAATTCCCTTTAAGATTATTCATCGATATTCTCAAGATTTGTTGTTAAGACTCTTATCCTTGATTCACATCCACATGAATTAGAAAATATCGCCCATTGTTCGAGCTCATAATGAGGGAATAACAAGGCATATATTTCAGCAGCGTTAGCAGAAAAGAGTTTATGGAATGTTACGCAATATCATCTCAGACATTACCTCCTTGTTAATATGCAAACAAATGCAAATACTAAGACAATAAAACTAACGATGAACACGATAAAGTAGTCATATTCTAAGAAAGCAGCCAGTAACTGTCAACGTGTACCTAATTCATTACAGGCTACTGCATAACCCACCGAGGACATTTACGTACGCTTATACGGTAAACCAACAATTACCAGTTTTTCTTTACAATCAATCGTCATTTTTATCTGATCACTATGAATCTAAGTACGAATTATAACTGTTCATTCCGTTTCAATTCGTTGCAAGTCACTTCCGCGTGTGACAAATGGCTCTAGATAATTCTTAGAATTGGGAAAGAACACCAAAATATCAATCACCGATATCTAAAGTATCTGCAAGTTTTTTGAATTATTCAATTTTGTATTGATGGTAAAGTTTTGCCTTGAATTGTTGAAAACCGAATATAGTAAATGAATTTTAAACATCTCGTTTTCGTGTTTAATATTTCGAATTCTTCTTATCAGAAGTATGTTATTTTATATTAAAATAACGTTATTAATTACTATCTAAATTTCTTCATTTACCACATCATCTAATCATAATGAATGTTTTTATGAATATTATTGAACAGTGTTTCTCCAAGAATTTTTTAATGAAAACTATCCTATAATTTATTGGCAATTTTTCATAATTCCTGGGTATTATATAAAATACTCCTGTCATCACATGGTCAACAAGGGATCTTAAGGCATTTAAAACATTTCGACATCCTAAAGTGAGCCTTGCGGGTCCTCAAGACGTTGCAGTAATATAGATCCTCTTTTCGAGACTCTCATTTACATTATTTCACATTAATACCCATCTAATATAGAGTAAAACAAGAGTTAATAATTATTTTCATGTTCACTAATTTGAAAAGTATAGTTTTTCTAGAGTTGAAACTTCTCTTTCAGGCTGCAGGGTGGGAAAATAAGGGATAAACTTCATTGATCGGTTACATCGCACTATTATCGTCACCAACAGTTCAGAAAACCTTCTTAATTCTCTGTACTGGAACGAATTTTGGAAACGAGTAATGATCTGTAACAAAATATGATTCCTTATTTCAACCCTTTGAACAAAAGTCATTCCCAAGACTGACGCAGACCTGATGAAGAACCTCTACACAAGACACGTGAAGTTGGGTCTGTTAAAAAAGATCCATACTCTATTAAGGGCTTATTTGCATGGATTATATGCCTGAAGGTTGCCGAATATTAATCGAAATCTTGATTCGTACTACTGTGACCGGTAGTTGCCAAAAAACTGACCTGGAAAATCATAGGACACTGCAAGATCACACACCAAAAGAATAACAGAGGATATTTTCGACGATTCGCGATGAGAATTGCTCACGAATCCACCTCATTCCTGGATTTTGCACCCAGTGATTATTTTCTGTTCCCAGATTCGAAAGAACCCATACAATTTGGAAGTCAAAATGACGAAACAGGTGTTATATATATAAGTGAATTGAGAAAACATCAAAACAGTTCTTGAGGACGGCGTGAAAAAAATGTTTATCATTAGGATGAATGTTTCGAATTGAATGCAAATTATTTTGGCAAACTACATTAAAATATTGATCAAAAGTATAGAAATAACCCTAAATATAGGTAAATTACCATAGATTCGGAAAAATTCTTCGTATATAGAATATAGGTATCTACTCTATTCAATTTTTTACTTCAAATATGAAGACTAATGAAGTTAAATCACTTAGCGTGCAATATTGGCTCCGGAAGCGCGTGGCAACATCGCAAAAACACGCATCTAGTTGGCGGTCGGGAAAGTTCTCGTCTCATATTAATGAAACGCGGTATTTCATGAATGAGAGTCGATTCTCCAGGAGATTACGGCCACCGATTCAAAACGGCGTGGGAATATCACCGTACACATCAAGTCCATTATAATTGTCAACCGCGATACGGTTAAACGGCAGTAAATTAAAGATCGTTCGATAGTTTTTTTTCACGTTCATCTACATGAACGCTGTTCTCGTGCAAAGTCATCGAAGACTATTAAAACAGCACGGACTTTCCACGATTTTTCTGGAACTGTAAGCGCTTGCTTTTACGCAACGTTCAACCAACCAAGCACGTAGAAGGAAAATTAATGCGATTACCGCAACAGTATTCCACCTGAAGGATCGATGTTGTTTATTTCGAATTTATTCGCAGTAAAATTGTCGTCAATGTTAATTGCCGTTAATGGTTTTCACAGGGATTGTTTATGCTTCGTTGAGACAGTTCTGTTATTTTCTTGCTTGCTATGCTGTTCACCATTTTTATGGGACTGCTACGGACGATTTTGCTTGTTTCGAAGAAAAATCAGAAGAATGGACAAGCATTGATCGCTACTCTTAACGATTTTATTTGAGAGATTGTCAAGATTTTTGAAATGTCCAATTAAGACGAACCAGCAGATTTACTTCATCCAAACGTTTATAGTTTAATTGCATTTTTTATCTAAATTACTTTGAATTTCCAGAAACCAACAAATATGCGCATGTTGAAGCTCTTAAGCTAAAGCTGATTTCTACATCTTCACGAGTATTCAGAGTATGGAATTATCAATCTTTTGAAAAAAATTTCGTGGAAAATTCCATGGCACGTGTCTGACAAGTGAAGTAAAAATATGATCATTCAATCCAATTAAAAATCTTGTTTGATTTGTTTTTTCAAGTAATGAACAAAATCTCGCACATTTAACAATTTGTTCTTGGAATAATTCCATATTATTACAATTACAACATAGATATACATTTCACATAGACAAATGATGTGATGACCCTTAATATCCCGTCTACTGGGTTATATTAAAGCGGCAACATGAAAGGAAGATCTCAAACGCGATTGCTTTCGTCTCACACTAAAAACTCCTGAGCTTATACGTGTGAATAAAAATAAGTTTTGATGTCATTTTGTTCTTCTACGGCTTAAATACTTTTCATTTCATTTGTTGTTGGCATTAATAATAATAACTCTGGAGAACAGCAATTTTGTTGTCTAAGATCTATGACTTGATTCGACTGAATTTCACTCTCTGAATTCAATAATATTATCAATTTTTCTCTATCGCGTCAAGTTTACTACAGTATACCCTCTCTTTAGCCTAAAAATCATACAAAACGGGCATGAAGTGGGTACAACAAAACATATTACAATATTTTGTTCATACAAAGGTTATTATAATATTAAAAATTAAATTGTGTTTATACAACAAATTAAAAAAGTTATCAGATTAAAAATTTTCGCTCATAACTATTTCTAGAATGTTTCCATCTGCAGCCAATCCACAAGCTCCTTATCCCATCTATCGTGAGGGCGCTTTCTTAGTCTTACCCTGTCTCTGGGCTCCCAATCAGCAACCACAGCTGACCAACGCTCATCTCTTGTTCGGGCTAGATGGCCTGCCCATTTCCACTTTGACCTTTCCACACTCCACGACATCCTTCACCTTTGTTTGACCTCTTATCCAGCTGCAGCGTATTCTATCTCGTATAGTTAGGCCCATCATATATCTTTCTATACTTCGATGGGTTGTTCGAAGCATGTGAGCAGATTTCAGGGTCCAAGTTTCACTGGCGTAGGTCATCGCTGGTAATACGCATTGGTCAAACACTTTGCTCTTTAAGGATAGTGGCATATCTGATTTGAACATGTGTTTCAGTCGGCCACTGTAGCCCAAGCTGTTCTGGTTCTTTGCATGATATCCGGTATAATATCCCAGTTTCCTGTGACAATCTGTCCCAGATATGTGTAATACGCTGCTAATTCTAATGGGGATCCGCCCACCTCCATTTGCTCTCTGGTGCAGAAAGGGTTCAGCATCATCTTTGTTTTTGCGGTGTTTATTTCCAGACCTATTTCCTTGCTCGCGATGTTCAGTGCATTGATGCGCTCTTGAAGATCGGTAGCATCGTGGAAGAACAGGACTATATCTTCAGCGAATCTCAAGTGGCCAAGGTAGTGGCCATTATCTTGATTCCTTTCTCGCTCCAGTCCAGCTTCTGGAACATACACTCCAAAGCAGCTGAGATCAGTTTTGGGGAAAACGGGTCTCCCTGTCTAACGCCTCTCATTAGTGGCAGTTTTTCCGAGTATTCGTCTATTTTGAAGGATGCTAAAGCATGTTCGTATATATTCTGGATCAGCTCGGTATAGCAAGATGGTATTCCTATCATCAGCAATGAGTTAGTTGCAGCTAGGGTTCTAAGCAGGTTTATATATTTATATATACATATGATCATAGAATTCATGATAATTCAAGAAATGATGTTCGTCGTTCCTTCAGAGTATCAAATACAATGTAACTTGTGCACGCTGAAGAGTTTTATCTTCAATTTACTCTATTCATAAACAAACAAATGCACTATTCGCTTGTGTTATTTCCTCAGAATAATCAGATGCCATAAAATATATTAATCAACTTTATATCTCTTCGGTCTTCTTTCAGTCTCGCATATTTTGCAGTCGAGTCTGTGTTCTATTAAATTTTTATAATGGAGTATGTTGTTTACGATTTCGTTATCTGATTATTCAACTTGAAATTGAAATATTATTTCCCATTTCATAAGGATTAATTCCAGAATGTTATAAAATCTAGGAGAAGATTACAAATTTTATTGAAACAACTGGCCATTTGACTGAATTAGATAGTGCAGATGCAAGCAATAAAACGAATTTTATACGTCATTAACTTACCAAGGTCTACCGATCTTTCTTTAGAGAATCAGTAACGCTATTTTCTGTTTATATTTACATTATCCGAAACCAAATGTACCTACATAATGTGAATAAATGTAATTTTCCAATCTTTTGTCATCTGTCTATAGCAATGCAATGACAAAAAGAAATATCTTTTGAATTCAATGGTCAATTTTATTATTTCGAAAAATATTCTTCAGATAATGTAACAGTCTTACATAAGAAATAATGCTTTTGGATAGGTACGGGTTAGGTTACGTTAAGTTAGGTTAGGTTAGGTATTTCGTATTACGACGAAGACATAAATAGCGTGGTCTTTAAAACATGATGTGGGTTTTCTTAACATTTTTTTCAAAAAAAGTAGTTATTCTGAGATAACAACATTAATTAGACATGTGGTAGAGCAAAGTTTTGTAGAGATACTGGTATGTTTTTCAAAATTGTAGAAAAATTTTTTGTTATTCTATTCATTCATGAGATCTTTCATGCGATGAAAGACATTTTATGGCAAGTTTTTTCATACCTTGGATTACATTATTGAAGTTTTAGTAAGGATCTGTATTTTTTCTGGTTAAATATTTAGCCTATGTCACTCACAAATGACCACAAACCATAAGACCTCGATTAAAATTGTGTTTCAATTTTTTAACGAAAACCGTTGGTATCTTATCTCGAAGAACAGCGATAATAATATCGAATAATTCTTTAACGAACCTCAAACACAGTCGCACACCATCAGTTACTTTGTGTAAGTCGTCGACAGTGTTATTCTGTGCTATTAAGTTAGTGCAGTTAACTCCATGCTATTAAAAGTAATAAAAGTACTTTTTTGTGTATCAAATCATAAGGACAAAAATAATCACAGCTATAAACAAAATTTATCAATTATTCAAGAATAACTGACTAGATTCAAACGAAATGTACCCACGCGTAAACAACGCCCTCTATACGACGCAGTCTACATCACGTAGACAACATTACTATCTAATATCTGTCGGCACTTTCAGTAACGAAAGTACCAGGTCACGGGTTATCTTAAAATACCTAACGCAACAGGCGTGAATAACAAGTGTTATGTAAATAGAACCATCTCCTCCGCTAATCTGTCTAAACCCTTTCCCGTTTTACATACACGCCCAATCAAACAGGTACCATCTCAAACACGTCCAAAAAAACGTATACTGGCTTTTACCTAATCGGCCTAATCTACTACCGCTTCTATTCTAGTAGACATTGTAATCTAGATTTTGAAATGGTGTGTTACCTTCCAGTGAATAACAAAATAGGTGGTTTTGCGTATTTATTTCCGTGAAATATAACGTTTCTCAATTTTTCGCATTTTTCGAATAATTAACTTCCCTCAAAAATTGAATTTTGACTGGAGTTGCCTTATAGTTGTAGTTTTGGAGAATCTGAATCTACTGCACCGTGTATCGCACAGTATATGAAAATGCAACAGTTTCTCTTCTTCCGAAAACTATCTTTTTGTGGGGTAAAGCAAATTTCGAAGAGCTTGACTATTCATACAATCTTCTTCGATCTTTTCAAATGTTTGGCTGAAGAACTGGTTCCGAATGAGTTCGTTTAGGAACCAATTTAAAAGTAATTCCAAAAAAGGAGGTAACACCTTATCAAATATTTGATCAGTGAGAATATATGATAGCCAATCATCATGACAAATAGTTAAGACAAACTTTACTATGTTATGTAAAGGTAGTAAAGGTGAAGGTGAAGTTTGTGCACTATACCATAGAACTGTTCTAGATTTATAGTCATATTTAGAAACTGTGGATAAATGTATAATGAATGTTGAAGATGCTTACCCACTTAATCTTTTTTTCTGAAAATATCCATCCTGTTTGCAAGGTGGATATGCTATGAGTACTTCTTTTGGTGCAAGGAACAATGTACATACGACATTCCTCTAGGTCCAGTGATATTTAAGGGGGGTGGATTAACGTGGTACTCTGCTCCACAAACAAATGAAAATTTCATCAGAGATAAGGTATACAGGTAATATATACCTCCAGACCATTGAGATTGTGTTAGTTGTGCTTCCCGAACAATTCTCTAGACCAGCTTCTATTCTGCACTCTACTAACATTCTATATTCTGCGTTCTTGATCTACAAGTTTAAGTAGGTTATATTTTTCGTTTCTCCTGTATTAGATTTCACTTCGTATTTATGAAATATTGTAGCTATCACCCAATGCAAGATTATTTCTTTTCGACCATGGTACCCTTTCTATGGTCTATCAAAGGTAACTGCTTCTACCCTTCACAAAAGGTTCAAGAGTACTCTACATCTCAAAATTCTATCTGGAAGCTGGATATTGAGAGCTTGGTTACGGACTGTCTTGCAATCCTTACTGAATATACCTCTTGATTCTTCTTGTCGCCCTATTTCTCGAGATTGGTACCTCACTTTCATCATGTGCAACCTTAAAATACCAATGTTACATTTCTTGCATCAAACTGTTATATACGTAGTTTTAACCAACAGTTAGCGTTTGCTTCTACTTACACGTTATCTACGTACCATATAGTGTTGCATGCAGACCTTACAAGGTCTATATTACTTGAAATCTTGAAGCATCCGCCCATGTGTGCCCCATTCCAGGGGCACACTCTGGAACTAGAGGAAATGAATCTATACGAAATAATATAGAAGCTTTGAATTCCATGATTTTGAGAAGACCAGCATGAAAGTTCTTGAAGACCAAAGCACCGGTGTGTGTGGTTCTATAAAAAAGCAGATTTATTGATGATATCAACATTTGAAAAATGAAAATTTTTTCTATCTAATAGTCAAAACAGATATATTCGAAATATAACTGATTTCAAAAATACTGAAAGACAACATTCTTTTTAATTGTCAAGAGAAAACGATCACAGAGGATGGGTCTATATCCGGCGAAATAACCCACAGGATTACCGCTGGTTGGAGTAAATAGCGTGAGCTTACTGGAGCCTTATGTGATCTAAAAATGCCTGTGAGGACGAAAGGTAGACGTTCTTACGTTGGTAGACCACCAACTTTCTTATGGTTGACGAATGTCCAGAGAGACTTGAAGAGGTTGGGGCTATCTGATGATGATGCTAACCAATGGAAGGAATGGCGCCTCAATATCAAGAAAGCCGACCCCGTATAACGGGACAAGGCAAGGCCAAAGAAGAAGAAGAAGAAGAGAAAACGTCCAGGAATTTTTTGTCGAATAAAAAAACCCTATTTTAAAATGAGGAACATTTCACTGTAATATTGGCAGTGAGCGCAATATTAAAGTTCGCAAATTTCCATCCATTTCGTCTTCTTACAATCCATGAACACAATAACAACTCAATTTGTCGAAAAAGGGGATATTCCTCCAATTACTTTTTATAACGACACATTTCGTCGAGTCCAACAAGAGACGAACGATCTTACAAGTTGAGTACTGACAAAAAGTACGATTTCACCGAAAATAAGGTAATTCATCGGGTCCAATCTTCCCGTGACCGATACTCGGCATGCATCGTTAAATTTTGAACTCGATGAATGTCCCTTACGAAACAGAAGCTGCTACAAATTACGCACCCGTAAGATTGTGTCCACTTTCCTATTCGATTTGGATAATTTACTACTCACTCGAGTCGTTTCGGTACGCATCAAATTTGACAGACTCAATTCGGACGAAGTTATTACAATGTTGTCGGTGTTACGCTGTAATTCTCATTTAAATTAGATGCAAATTCGCAACGCCGGATTAAGCGTAATTTACACTTGAAAGCAAGGTTGCCACGTGTAAGATTATAACAATACGTGTAAGGTTTTTGAGATAAAATACAGCCGTAAAATATACCGTCCGATTGTGATTGGTAACTTAATTTGCACAAATCACGGTGATCTATGATCTCCTCAAGAGATAAGGTATTACGAGATGAAAAACATTGCAGAGAAAATCTGCTTTTTTCTTTTAAAAATATATATATGAGTGAGATATTTGAATATAAATGTTATTCATCATCAAATGTTATGAACGTCTGTTGCTTACATATGACTTAGTTATGAATATAATTTTAATTTTAGTTGTTTCATTTGTTTACTATATAGTACTATTGCAATCGATTTTAATTTTATTTTTATTCATCAAATATATTTCGTTACTATGTGGTTAACTTCTGCTGACCATACGTAACTTTGTAATAGACAATATATCATTTTATTTTTAGTTATCTGGTTATTGTTCAATACTATTTCAATTTTTTTTGTTGTATATATTCGCCTATACTCTCCCTTTTTTTTTTTTTCTCGTTAATTTTTTCTCATTTATTATTATTTGTGAACAATTTGTTATTTTTTCTCTGTAAATGGATGTATATCTGTTGGGAATGAATGTATTATTATTATTATTATTATATGTCGTCAGATTTTTTCCAATCCTTTTGAGAAACTTGATTTTCTTGGAGATTTTAGACGATGTGAAGTCGACATTATCATCGAAACACAATTTCTCATCTAACATAACGCCTAAGTATTTAACAAGGTTTACCCTTTCAATGTTCTGGTTTTCAATTTAAATACTTATATTTTCGTTACTATTCACCTTGAGAATTTAACTTGTACTAAAAACTATAAATTAAGACTTTGTTACATTCAGCGATAAACAGTTATCGATTAGCCATTCATTTATTTCTGCCAAATCTCTATCGATCCATTCTGTCATAGTCTGGATATTTTAACCTGTTTTTAAAAGTTATAAAGACTGAATGCAACTGTAACGAACAATCATACACGCCATATATGGTATGGTTAAGAAAACACAGCCGTAATTCTGCAATAATAACCGAAATACGTGGATGTATATCGGAATCACTTGAGGAGTACAGGTGCAGACCTAAAATGAAATAGCCCAAACTGCACGCCACTGACACCGTTCGAATTTTTTGTCAAAAACTCAACAGGTAAGCTATTATGCGATTCTGTCGACAAAAACGGTATCATCCAGTCGCTACTGGTGTCTTGAAACCCGAAGTTAAAATTCAGCAGTGTCATATTATGCATGCACGAAGACTCTCTAAATTGAAATTCCAGAAAAAAGTTACCACTATCCGTTTCTAACAATTTACATTTTTGCCTCGGCATACGGTCTTCGATTGAATTAAAGTCCGTTTAATTTTTCGATTAATTTCACAGACAATAAAACATTGATTTGCATCGAGTTTTTGTTTTTATCAATACCGATGCTACTATGAACACAGGTCAGTATTAGGGATCGAAATATTTGTCGAAATTCATTGGTTTATTTCAGCTTAACACTAGACAGAGGCACAAGATCTACCTTTCAACAAGCAGATTTTGCTACAAGTATAAACAGATGTGAAGTTATCGGTATTGCCCAATAACAATATACAATATTGTTGAAATTTCTCGTTACAAAGTTCCATTAAGGTCGTCTCAAGGGTGGAGTATTCGATCAAATCTCCCAATCCGAAAAAATCAATGCAGAGGCCCAAAAAGTGGTAACTTCCCTCAGAGGCACTTTCTTTGTGTTTTTTTTGCATCTCCAAGTTCGTATAACTTGAACTTGGCTACGCTGGTCTGATGAGAGCCATTATGCTCAAAACACGTGTCAATATACCGATAAATTTCACTTTTAAATATACAGGTTCCTATATCGAAAAAAAGTACGAAATTATTACATTTTATCAAATCGTGCAAAACGTCAAAAACGTTTAGGAATCAATATTTTTAGTTTCGGTATGGTTTCTTCTGACAAAAAAGAAACGTTGAGGTCTCCACCCCTATTAAAGCATAAAAAGTCGATACGCTTCAAATAAACAATTTTTTTCAAACATTTCTTTTACATAAACAAAAATTGTGATTGTTGCAGTTCCGTCCCTTCCCATATTGGATAATTTTTCGTAAAGGGTGTTTCTTTCAGAGGTATAGAACTTTAAATGGCAATAAAACAACAATGGATCATTCGATTGACAAGAATTTTTTTTATTCGAAAGATAATCTTGTAGCATTACATTTCGAATATGATTCCTGGCATATGACCGCCATGGCTGGCTGGGATGTAGCCCAAATGCGGCAGTTTTGTTTGTTGACGTAGCCATTCAACCAGAAGTGCGCTTCATCGCTAAACAAAATTCGCTTATGAAAGTCGGGAACAACGGCAATCTCGTTTTGGGCCCATTCGATGAATCTACGCCTTGCTTGATGATCGTTTGGCTTCAATTCTTGCACGAGTTGGATTTTGTAAGCACGCAAACCAAGATCCTTCCGCAAAATCTTCCATAAAGTCGATGGACACAGATCCAATTCCTGTGCTCGATGGCGGATACACTCATTCGGGTCTTCCTCGATGCTACGCTCTACAGTAGCAATAGCTTCTGCTGTACGGCATCTCTGGGGATGCGAGTTATCAATAAGAACAAACGTGGTGCGAAAACGTTCAATGGTTAATCGAATTAACTGCTCTGATGGACGATTTTGTCGACGATAAAATGGACGTAGTGCGCGATACGTATTCCGCACAGAACCATTATTTTCGAAATGAAATTGCAATATTTGCAGGCGTTGTTCAGGCGTGAGTCTATTCATGATGAATTGCCAAACCAAACTGAGAATAAATCACTTCTCAGCTGTTAAATCGGTCGCCATTTTCAACAATAATGTCAACTTAAAGTTCTATACCTCTTGAAAAAACACCCGTTATATTTCAAGATCAAATTGAAACTTTCTGCAGATAAATTGCAACAAATGCTTTTTTGAGAAACTTAGTAATAATTCGTTCAAAGTTTTTCATTTATTTACATTCAAAATTCAGACGATATTCATGTAATTTCATTGTCAGAAACAAAAACGGTTTATAAGACTTCTATTCATATGTTCAATGTAAAGGAAGATAACCTCACAAATTGAAATAATGTTTAATTCCTGATTTCAATTAGTACATCGATATATTTGTGAATCCTGACCTGTCCAAAGTATTTTACTACCGAATCAGATATGGATTACTGAACCTTTTTCTCCTATTCAACTTTTTATTGAGATTTTCTTAGCACATCAATTCTAGAAAGTTGAAAATTGCTGCTTTAATTTTTATTATGAAAGACCATTTAATTGTGGAGACTAATTGAACGTCTTAATAGAGTGCAGTGCAGTATTGAGCTATCGTAACTATTCATAACCCAATCAAAAACATAGGAGAATGTCTATCAAATCAAATGAAATTTGACAAAAGTAATGAATAATTGACTTTTCAATTTTTTTAAAAACTGAGTAATATTGAATCAAACTCATTGTTAAAATTTTTGTTTCTTGTGATTGTTTTATGAAGGCGATTTGTTTTGTACGTTGCAGGTTAAGCACGAAAGTGCCTTATATCAGAAGAGCCCCAAGTATGTATCTGTGCCCCTATACAATAAATTACCAGCATATGTCACTAATTTTAGTACTTTGGAAAAGTTCGAAAAAGTATTGAAATTATTTTAATCTTGAAGAGAATTTTATACGGTCAGGAGTTCTATTCAACATTGTAGCCTAAGTACGAATAAAATTATTGTTATTAATAGGTAGGATATTCTCTTTATATATTTTTGTGTTAATTAACAATTACCTCAGCATATTAATGCTGAATTATTGTTTCTATTTGCTGAAGACAACTCTATAATTGTCACAGCGCCCACTCATGACGAGCTTATCAGCAAGACAAGACAAATAATACAAAGCTGGTGAAGTTGAACCTCCTTGTAACTAATGCTTCCAAAACACATTTCTCCTTTCGGAATTATATGGCCAATATGCGGTTCAGTTATAGTGAACGAAATATACTTTTGTCAAATGTGTAAAGTTCTTAGGAATTTGTGTGGACCAGAACCTGCACTGGTCTGACCATGTTGATTATGTGAATAAAATACTTAACAAATCGAGATATGCTCTGTTGGGCATTCGACTCGAATCCTTGTTAAAAAATCTGTATCGTTTGTTACGATCTCATTATGGTTGTCATAATCGACCTGGTGAATCAACAATTCGTGCTGTTATCACCAAATTTCGCACCAAGTTTACTTTGTTCTACATTAAACCATTGTCTCTCATGTGTACTGAAGAGAATATTGCAGCCGTAGTGTACAGTGTTAATGAGGATCGTGAAATGTCAATTCGTTGCCGTTCTCAGCAATTCGGCATGTGTTACTCAACCACATGGAAAATTTTACGTGTTGATTTGGGTATGAAAGGCTATAAAATTGAACTCCTGCAAGAATTGAAGCCGAATGACCTACCACAACGTTTTTGGTGAATGGAAATTTTTGGTGAATGGGCCTTAGAACAGCCTAATGAAAGGCCTCTGTTTTATCGAAAAATTGTGTTCAGCGATGAGGCTCATTTCTGGCTTAACGGATATGTAAATATTTAATAGTGTTGGCGTTTACTTGATGTAAATCCATTATAATTGAATATAACTTAAATTCAAACACTTGAATTTATGATTTACACTTTGACGCGTTTCGTCGTTACAAACGACTTCAGATGCTTACAGAATAATTATTCTGTAAGCATCTGAAGAAGTCGTTTGTAACGACGAAACGCGTCATGCTGTGTAGTCAATAAAGTGTAAATCATAAGTTCAAGTGTTTGAATTTAAGTTATATTCAACGATATGTAAATAAACATAACTGTCGCATCTGGAGTGATAAACAGCCACATGCCATACAAGAATTACCGATGCATCCCGCGAAAACGACAGTTTGGTGTGGTTTATGGGCTGTGGCATCATCAGTCGATTTTTCTTCAAAGACGACCGTGGAAGAAACGTTACCGTCAACGGCGAACGATATCGAACCATGATACGTAACTTTTTTTTGCCCCAGTTGGCCGAGTTGAACTTGGTTGACATGTGGTTTCATCACGACGGTGCAACATGCCACACAGCTAGTGAAACAATGGACATGTTGAAGGATGAATTTGGTGAGCAGGTTATCTCTCGAAATGGCCCTGTGAATTGGCCGCCAAGATCATGCGATTTGACGCCTCTGAATTATTTCTTGTGGCGTTATGTAAAGTCGTTAGTGTATGTGGACAAGCCGGACACGATTGAAGCCTTACAGGATAACATAACACGCGTAATTCGTGGATACAGGCCGAAATGCTCGAAAAAGTGACGCAAAATTGGACCTTCTGAATGGACGGTTTGATACGGAGCCGCGGACAACATTTACATGAAGTTATCTTCAAAAGGCAAATGGCAAAGGCCAAGTTATCAATTTCAATAAAAACTTTAAACATATGATGCAAATTGAGTGTTTTATTCGATTTAAAAAAAAACTACGCTCAAAAAATCACCCATTATATCAGGGAATTGAATTATACAACCATCTACCTGTGAACCCACGTCATCGTAACCTGATATCGCTAAAGAGATTTCTCAAAAAAGTGTGACTATCCAAGGGTTTTTATAGCGTTGAGGAGTTTATGATGGATGTTGCATTAATATAACTTGTGCAGTCCGAAAATGTTTCATTTTATACTCATCTTATTTGTCGTATTCTTTTGTATTTATACTTTTCTTGAATTAACTTATCCTATACATTTGTCAAATATCTTCAATTATATTAATATTTGAGAAGCGGATGTACGATGGTATATCGAAAACCGTCAATTCATAGACCGATCCTGCACAAACTGCCCAATCATCTTATTCGGAAACGGCGCAAAAAGCCGTAGAAAAATGCAGATGAACCGAACAACCGTGAAAATCAGAAGTTGCCGCCGTGAGAACACCGAAACAGAGGAAAAAGTCATTTATGCTTGATTGAATAATTTACTTATTAAGTAGTAGGTTCTTATCGCTATCTTCGTATTACTAAGTAGGCACGCCTTGAGAACTTCAAACCGCTAGCTAGATTCTTGGGAAATTGGTTTAAACAAATGCATGTGATTCAAATGACTGCGCAATTACGCCTACTATTCGCCTGTATCATTTATTACTTCGTTGCGGATTTGGAAATTTTTTTAATATGTGATGATCTTCATGAACAACCTTTCTTTGTTAAGGGTCAGTAACTAACAATCATTTAAATGAGAGGTAATAAGAAATACTTGTCTGAAAATCACTGACTGAACAATTCTTTTTTCGACTAGTTTCGCCTTTTACGGCATTATCAAGAATCAATACGTATTACAAAGGCAACCTTTAAATATTTGCAGATCTGTTCGGACCACAGCATACACCATAAACTTGGTATGTTCTGTGGTTCGATCCCTGAAGGTAGTAGAATATAGAACATCACCATCAACTCCGTTCTATGTTATTTATCCATAATAATAATAATAATAATAATAATCTTTATTTCCACTGACTTTTACAAAGTATGGGAAAATGTCAATAAAAACAGCAAAGGAAAAATTTAGTAAAATAGTGTCCAAGTAAATCCTGACAACTGAATTACACATAAGTATAAAGACAAATGGATGCGCAACATAGGAATACGACATCCAGTACAGTATAAGTAGTTATAGACAAACAAGCTACAAAAAAATACTAAAAACAATGATTAAAATATTCGTCGACAGAATAAAAAACGTTTTTCAAAAGTATACACCTTACAGCCCGTTTGAACCGGTTCCTGCTTTCCATCTGTCTTATATGATCTGGCAGATGGTTGTATATTCTTGCGCTCAATATAAACGTGCTGTGCTGGATCTGCTTCAGTCTGGTGAATGGTGGACGAATCTTTTTTTTTCGAGCATTACGAGTATCATAACAGTGGACTTCATCAGTCACCAAATAAGAAGACCGATGATCCCAAACATTAAGAGCACAATACAAAAGAAACATCGATGCCACTGTCAAGAAATTGTCCCTGAAGAACTCCCGGCAGGAAGTGCGCCTGGATATACCAAACATAGACCATTAATGTCAATTTTAATGTAAATTTTCACAACGCGCAGGACAGAAAAACTATAGATCTCAGCGGCATGTTCGCTTCATTTGGTTTTGTCAGATGCTTTGATGAATTTTCTCGAGTACAGGGTGATACCAAATCTTTGATAGATAATGTCTTTGTGAACATAGAGTGAAGATAGAGGTGGGGATTTTCAAACTATCAGAGATTTAACAGTGGAGAGTGGTTTATATCTAACTGATAATTGCGAATATTGTAATTATCGGATTTTTGGAGTTTATTTATTTCCATGGCTCCAGGTAGTTCATTTCATACCTCTTTCACAGTAATGGAGAATATTTGGTTTAAAACAGGGTGAGATCTTATGTCCTATCGACTCTAGATGTTCTCGAAAAGCAAATTGTTCGTTTTTTAAGTGTTCTTTTAGCATAGTTTCAAAACATCTTGTAGTCTGGCCTACATATGATGACTTACATTCTTCATAGTCCAATCTATAAATTCCAGACTTCTTCATTGGGTCGGGTTTGGGCAATTTCTTATTAAAAACCACTTTATCCAATCTGCTGTGACTTGAAAAAATTTATATTCAGATTTAAATGAGAGGTATTAATAAAAACTTGTCTAAAATTCACTTTCACTTTCACATAATTAGGCACTAAACTCATTTTTAAACACTGTTTGTTGAACCAAATATTTTGCGCGGCTGTTCTTTGTTTCATATGTAATCTATAGTAAAGATTCACCAAAACTGCTTGACTAGCATTATTAATAAATTCAATGGACGATGAATCTACTCTGTGATAGTTCATATTTAATTGAGAGGTCTCCTCTCATACAGCAAACGTTTTCTTTTCTGTTCAATTGATGAGATGAATTTACCTAAAGGTCAGCATTGAATATTCAATCTATAAGTTTGTTTAAATATCCAAATTAATGAGATTAAGTTGAGGAACTTCCCATCTTTTCCAATTATTTTCCTTCGAGGTATTCATCAATTTCCTAGAAATGCTAAGAACATGGTTTTAATTTAAGTATTGCATCACTTTTCTTTCGAATAACGACAAAAAGATCAATCTGGTTTCATGGAGATAATCGTTCTA
This sequence comes from Henosepilachna vigintioctopunctata, assembly GCA_030704895.1. NCBI lineage: Eukaryota > Metazoa > Arthropoda > Insecta > Coleoptera > Coccinellidae > Henosepilachna > Henosepilachna vigintioctopunctata. The sequence continues at coordinate 2,215,535 of JARQZJ010000034.1, forward strand.
TTTAATAATGGTCTATGAAATTGAGTCAACCAAGAACAGATGATTGAAGATACTTTTTCAGATAAATGAATTCAGTTCAAGAAGAAGTAAAGACACCGACTTAGTGTTCAAACTCGAGATAAATGGACAAATTTAGAAATTACAACGCTCTGAAAGACTTAATTTATAAAATGTCGTTTCAATTGTATTAGAAGATAATTAAATCACAAGCCGACAGACATTTGATGCTGTGATTTATCGATTATTTTCGATTAATTATTGTTTTTAGTACCCAAAACAGCAATTAGAATTTTTGTATCAAATCTAGTTTTTTGGAGTTTATCATTATCTACTTATGTGTACCTTTTGTTATTATTTTTACTATTCGAAGTTAAAAAACACACAAAGATTCACGGATTTATAACAAAGAGGTGATTCACATTTATTAGTCACTATCAATTCCCTGAAATTTCACTGGAAATTTAAGGGAATTTAGGACTTAAGGCTGTAGGCTCTAACAGTAGGTATTTTATCTCTTAGTCTTTATCAATTTGTTAGCAAGTATTTCAGCAGACTTTTTCAAGAAGTCTCATTTTACCGTATGAATTTACATTGGTATATCGTATGTATGTGTGTTTACGTCGTGTTTCATTCAAGTATTAGTGTTTTTAATGTTTATTCTCATTTATTCAATGCATTTTATACAGAAGAAGCTTTATGCAGTTCTTCTCTATATAAACTTTAATTATGTCAAGTTCCCATTCATACCACACTGCAATTTTCTTGAAAAACTTTTCAAGTATTAATTTATAGGTATTTTATTTTGTATATCGTTGATTTCTTTCAGTTTCAAACGATTCCCCAGAAGGAATCTATTCGAATAAAGAAGAATTAATGCAGAAATGTATGAATGGGCCTAACTTCTAAACGACTACTCCAAATTGGATAATTTTCTTTTTGTGGTCTTAAAATTTTAAAATTTGTAAACTGAGTAGTGACTGGGACAGAAGTCCCAGAAGAAAATAAAGTCAGCACTAACCAAACATATTAGAATATTTTATTCATACAAAGGTTAATATAATATCAAAAGTTAAATTGTGTTTATACAAAAAATGAAAAAAGATATTAGGGTAAAAATTTTCTCTTATAATTTTTCCTAGAATGTTCAATCTGGGGACATTCTCGCTTGATGCTTCAACAGTAGTCAGCCATCATACTGACATCCCATCTACCTTGATACTTTGCCTCCATGACCTTCAAATCTTGGTGGAATCGCTCAACGTGTTCATCACTAACACCGCCAAGATTTTCTGGAAAGTTAGCAAGATAGCTCTGTAACAAATGCATCTTGATACACATGGTACAGCCAAGCTTTTAAAAGCTTTCTAAGAGTTGTTGAACAATTTCGAAATAATTCTGTGCTCATGTTTCCAAGAAAGCCTCTGGCAATACTTTTAAATGCCAACCAAGCATTCTTTTCAAGTTCGGTTATTGTTTCAATGAAACGTTCATCCTTAAAATGAGTTGTCGAATCTATGGCCCATCAAAGACACCAGCCTTTATCTTCTCATGTGACAAGCTAGGAAATGCCGAAATGATATACTTAAAACAGTACCCTTCATTTGCCAAAGCTTTAACAAATTGCTTCATGAGACCTAGTTTTATATGCAAAGGCGGAGATATAGTGTTTTTTCTACCGACAATATGGCTGATTTAGAATGTTTGGATCACCAGTTTTCAGGTCAGATCTTGGCGGGCACTTTGACTGCACCCAATGCTTCTCACTAGCTCTGATGTCTCAACTACATAGAAAACAGGGATACTTGGTATATCCGTGTTGCTGGCCAAGAAGGAAACAAGCTATTTTAAGGTCAACACCGATGATCCAATGGTGTATGTTACATTGCAACAAGTCAATGACCTTCTTCATGTCTTCGCATTCTCCATGCAGAGAAACTGAATGACCTATTGGGAGTGAACTGTATATATTCCATTTCCATTGTGGAGGAGAACACAGGAGCTTTAGTGCAGTAGAGCTTTCTATAATTAGTGTTCAATTCGGCGAAGCGTAATAGTATACGCAACAACTGTAGAAAAAAAAACTTGACGTGATAGAAAAAACTTAATAAAGTTTTGGGATCAGCATGTCAATTTACCTCTATAACAGCCTAAAAATCCAAGTCAACAGAATTTATGTTACAAATTGTTCCCCAGTGATAATTGATAATCCGTCTCATTCAAAATTACTGGAAGTATTACATTCCCTTGGTCCACAGGGGACAAATTGTAAAAACATAGAGTCTAGCATAAATAGCAAAACACGTCTCCAAAATTTTCACCGGGTCAACTAGTTTCAGATAAACATCAAACCAATACAGAAAGAAACTGCAAACCAAAGAATTTTACTCGAAAACTGATTCGCAAAATTCACAATCAAACCTAAATCAAGACACGATGCCTTGTTTTTCTCAGCCTTCTATTACAAAACATAGAAACAGCAAAAATCCCACCAAGGAAGCTATCAATTTTTGCGTTATATTTATGAATAGAAAAAAGTCGTTAACCGTAGACCGATTTGTCGGTTGAACGATAACTTGAATAAGAAATCTATTTCTGTAGAAAAGGCCGTAAAGGAGACAGTGAAACAATGACAAAGTGGATATCGGACCAAATCGAAACAATTTAAGATGCACGACTCGAAATGATTCGTTTTTCGGTGTATCATCATTCGCTGGAAACACATCGGGATAACTCAAAGCCAGTGCCGTTCTCTATGAATGTACTACCGTTTTTAAAATTCTTAGCCGCGGTTTACTATGAAATAATGCAACACGTATTCAGCGGTACTCTATCCTTTAACTTTTTGTACTGTTTAATACGGACGTTCGAAAATGAACCGTTCACAGCCTTTTGTGAATTGAACTGAATCTTACTGGATCTTAAGGTTCTCACACGGTCATACTTACTTCAGATTTGCATTGCGTCCTTGCGGCTTCCACACACGGTCATACTTCCATCATGAAACAATTTGTGATTTTTATAGGAATTCTGTTATAATATAGAGGAACTCTAAATAATATACTTAAGCTTCGTAGTTTCGTCAGTTAGTCACCACATAGGGCTCTCCTTAATGTATCAAAAGGCAATTACGCTTCCTTTATATTTGTAATGTTTCTAAAGCTGTCATAGAAGATCAGTCAACTTGTGAGAATACCATGCTTAGTAATGTTAATTTCTTCGTGTTCGCATTGAGTTTTAATCTGAAAGGTACAAAAGATTGTGAAACATGAACAACAAGATAATTACGGTTTTCACAGAATATTGCATTAGTTCCAATACTTTCATATACCTCAATAAAACCAAATGTTTGCAAGTAGGTAATGAACAAAAACGACCTTTTAGACTTTTAAGAAGCTATAAGAATCAGCGGCTTCTTGATAAATGAAGGAACGATTGTAAATGAACAAATAGAATCCCAACTATCCCCCCTACTCACATCTATATTAGAGATATAAATTGTTGAATATAAACTAAAATTCAAACACTTGAACTTTTGATTTACACTTCATTGACTTCTTTAATTTGACGACTTCTTCAGATGCTAACAGAATACTTACTTATTAGATGCTAACAGAATACTAACAGTTAGTATTCTGTTAACAGCTGAGGAAGTCGTATGTAACGACGAAACGCGTCATGCTATGTTGTCAATAAAGTGTAAATCGAAAGTTCAAGTGTTTGAATTTCAATTAATATTCCATTATAATGGATTTACATTAGTAAACGCCAACACTATTGAATAAATGAAAAAAAATTTTTAAAATAAAAGAAAAAAGATATCAATTGTTTTGTTTTTGTAGTTAGTATTGATAATGAGCTGACTCAACGTTATCAATTTTATTGTATTATCTTCAATATATTCGTGAAATATTGCGCCAAGTGTTCAATTTGAATTAATAATGTATGTATATAATTAATATTAATTATTAATGAATTAATAATATAAGTTTCATAATGTCATGTAAAACGTGTATAAAAAAAAAGATATAACTATCGCTATCACTATTTTTTGTGCTCTTTTATTTTGTACTGGTAGTCCAAATCTATTTGTTTGTGCACTAGAAATTTCAGGAGGAGTTCAAAAATTTTTTTCTGCAGATAGATTTTTCAAAGATAGTTTTTTCTGCACAAAAACGACACAGACATCAAACAAAATAAAAATATTTATTCAAAAATCAATTTTCAATTAGGTAATGATGAGAATTTTTTGTGCCCATTCTCTATTCCACAACATATATTTTTTCTGTTTAGCGTTGAAACTGCTTTTTCCATCAGTCCATTCCTTAGCACAACATTTGTTTACATTATGCTTCACTCAAGTCTTTGTTCGTTGTTCCTTTTATCTAAATATAGAAACTTCCAAATTGATGATTTCTAAGGCCGATACTTGGAGAAAATTAATATCCATAATGAAACAATATTTAGAATTTTCTCATATATTAATTATTTCTCATATGTTTCGAGTTGTTTCATCAAATTGTTGTTAATTCAGCATTTAATAAAAAAGTAGTACTTCGAAACGCGTCATGCGTATTTTTGTTAATATATGAGAAAATTCTGAAAATTGTTTCATGAAAACTTTCATTTCATTCCGTCAATTCATTTCAATCTGTAATGTAACAAGTTTTATCTGTTGCATATACCATCACAAAATTTCGATTTCAAATCACGAATGGCCCAAAATGAAATGAGAACTGCACCAAATATTGTAAAGATATATTTTCGGATGTACAATCATGATGTAAGAGATGTCTGAACGTCTATGGGGACATTTAGACGATTCAATTAGCTATGACTGTATATCCCTAAAAAAACATATCCCCAATTCCCTAATAATTACAATTTGATCAGAAGTTGTTTTTCCTTTTACCTACACTTAAAGAACAACTTAATTGTTCTTGTAATCTTGAAATTTTTCAGTACTTATTCTTCATCAATTGATTTAGTTTCATCTATTATTATTTATTCATCGTTTTCAATTGCAAAAATTGCAATCAATTTTTCCTCTAGTTAATAGATGAGTGGCTGTGTTGTGCTTTTGTATTCAAATTGAGAACTTTGAGATATAAATTTTATCGAGAGCAATTTGAAAGAACTCGTATTTATAAATTTCAATTTTCTATTTTTATTTCGCATATTTCAAAATATACGAACTGCAACTTCTTCAACGGACCTTCGGTAACGTTGAAGAAGTTAAATTGCCTTTTAAATGTAACATTCTTTGATAAACTGCACAGCTATATTATCTTCTAGAGATAATATGACTATATAGATTTAAACCTGATTCAATTCAGTTGTTCAAACTCTTGACAGTAAATAATAACCCGAATCATATTGGTAAAGATTCAAACAATTTTTGAAGAACTAAAGCTGAAACTTCAGTTGAAACTATATGTGTATTTTCAAGTGTATTTTATTGCTGCGAATCTACTGAAAAACATTGATTTCTCTATTAAATTTTCCATCTCACGATAATTTGGACAGTAATATCATCTTTCTGCAGTTTTTTCAACAGATTCAATAGATTTTTCAATTCATAGATTTATCATGAAATTGAGAAGGTAATATAAATATAAAGAATGTTATCTTGGACAATTCAGTTGTGCATATGCCTGATAATAGGAAAGAAGCCCGAAACATATTTCCAAAAAGTTCATTGATTTTTGTAAAATTAACCTTCAAATAACAATATATGATGATGAAACACAAAACGATTTTACTACGTTCGTTATTCGTTATGAGTAAAATGCAACCATTTGTGATGAATAATAACAAAATATCGAGGAGATCCATTAATATAATGATATTTTCGGACAAAAAGGAGGCACGAATAGATCAACTGAAGAAGATAGGTACGAAATAATTATAAAGCGTACATTCCCAACTTTACCTTCAGTTTCAATTTCCTTTTTGAATTTCCCATTCTTTGATGAGTGGAATGGCAACATTATCTCTCGATGCAATTATCCGATGTTTGTTTTGTCACGGCCCTACGTTCCCTGTAAATTGTAAATTCTTGTCTTTGTTAGGGCGAGTTTTAAGTAAACTAGAAAGGCGCGTAGTTGTGTGTTTTCACAGGGAGAATCAGAAAGGGCCTCCCCCCAATCAAGATGAGGATTGTGTCCGGCGTCCCCGCATTCATGTGTGTGTGTGTGTGTGTGTCTGTTGACATTGTTGCCATTGTTGGAATAGACTTCCAATTCATTAGTGGAGGGAGGCAGGTACGTGTGTTCCAAGACCGGAAACTTTCCTTTCTTCTCTTTTTCATCAGATCCTTCTGCAAAAATTGGCTCATATTAAACGGGAAGGGAACTAAGATTGCGAAGGAAGTAATTTGTTAAGTAATTTTAAATACGATGGATGTAATATCTTCTCAATGATAATAATTCATCATCATGGTAATACTGAACAGAAAATAAGTGTTTTCCTCGAAATGAAAAATTTGTTCTTGTTATCAAACACCAAATAAAGGTTTGTGAGATCATGTTGCATAAAGAAGACTTTTTTTTACATCCAAGGGCTCACTCAACAGCAAAAACTGAATCTTCCTGCCTATTTCCACAGAAATTGTGCTACCTCATAGGTGTACAGAGTGATTTGTCGAATTGATGACTCAACTCCTCTGAAACTGAACGAAAACCAGGTTACGAGTTATTGTAAACTCAACAAGAGAAAACTGCAGAGTTGGATAGCATAACCCCTGCACTGAGGCACATCAATAAGACCACGAAAAAAAATGTCGATAAGAATGTTTAATAATAATAATATAATAATAAGTCTTTATTTTCCTACTGGTGAAAACACCCAGTTACAGGAAATATCAAAAAATATATGTACAGTATTAACACCGAATGATATGATACAAACCTTTGAAACATTATTATCAATAGAAAAAGACTATTTATAATAAATAACAGACAATGAGATTTTGGCTCACTTCAGAATTTATTATACTTGAAAAGAGTCCAAGTAAACCCGACTAATGAAAGCAAATGAGTCACTGTTGATATCGCATTTGTGAGACACATCCTGGAATAGCGAGCACATATATCTAATAATAATAAGCATCTATTTCCAACAGGTAACTACCTAATTACAGGAAAATACATAATGAATAAATATGGTTACTAAAAATATCAATAACAACATAGATATAGAATGTTAAGAAATAATTATAATAATAAAAAACATTATCGAATATAATAATCTAAATCTATAATGTCAATATCTAAATGTTCAATTATAACAATAAAAACAAAACAAAAATACACATTTATGATAGAAACAAGTGAGTCCCAGTGCAAATCACAGCAGCTTCATACCTAGGTTGCAGTAGAACATACAAAGCTAAGTGGCGATTACGAAAGAAGATTGCTTCTGTGGGTTTTTGAGTAGAATGTCTGGCTTATTCTAGTACACCTAGAAGGAACGAAGAAATTAAGTGTACCCAGAAGGTCAGGACAGTCTAGATTATCATTGAGCAAATTGAATTGCATTCAAACTTCTCCTGGTGTGGAGGCTCCTAGTGTTAAACCTTGACAGCAAACAAGCGTGATCACAACCCCTAGCCATTTCAAGAACTTCATCTGCAGTGCCTCCAGGCGGTTCATGTGACAAATATATATTGGTAGCAAAACAAGACAGCAATGCTCAAGTTTTCTTCCAACTAGAGCATTAAATAAATGGACAAGTGTAGAGTAATTCGAAAACAATCTGGCACTGCGGACGATGAAACCAAAAACTGTTAAAATGTTGACAAAACTACTAGTTGGTTTCAGGCAGAGTCTTAGCTGTCCAAGACCAGGTTATTCCAACCTATAAGTACCTGAAATACATCGCTAAGAACAGTAAAGATTCCGATACGATGCCAAACAGCACAGATAATCCAACACACAACAGCAGGATGTTTAATATTTGCACCTAAGGAATACAAAAAGACACATGAAAACATAGGCAAGATTCTGCATCCTGAACTAATACCTAAACCAATAATTAATACCAATAATTAATTTCGGAAATGACCAATGAAGAATCTTCTGAGGCCTCACTATCTTATCTGATCAAACGCTTTCAAAATGACACAAATCTAGAACAATTTGCTGAAGTTGTTGGTAACCTTGTATACCTATAAAGATTCTACTTTGAGAAGAAATAGAAACTACAGGTGGGAAATCATTTTATGAGCTTGTTTATGAACCCTTATGAATGTTGGAATTGCGTTTTTTGCTACTTAACACTGGGGAACAATTTGTAATATAAGTTCTGTTGACTTCGATTTTTAGGTTGTTTTAGAGGTAAATTGACATGCCGATTCCAAAACTCTAATCAGTTTTCTACAGTTGTTGCGCATATTATTACGCTTCGGGGAACTGATTGCGAATTACAAGAAGCCCTTCTGCACTCCTGTCGGCGAAACTTCCACTACCGACAGTCAACGGACAAACATCAGTACTTTTGTCAGGCAAGCCTATTTTCCTTATTTTAAAGTGAAAATTGGCGACCAAGATAAATCATGGGCCACTCACAAAGTCTGCGAAACAAAGACAAAGAAGTGTATGGAGTGTTTGAGAATGTGGACAGAATTTTTACATGTGGCAAACTTCCGTTTGGTATACCAATGATTTGGCGAGAACCCAAAACCACTCCAATGATTATTACTTTTGTATAGTAAAAACTCCAGGTTATAACAAAAAAAAACAAATATGAAATAGATTATCCTAGTTTACCGTCAGTAAATTTCAGTACCAGTTTTTCAAGAATTAACCTCCAAATACAAGAAGATGAGTTGAGCAATCAAAACCAAATCAAATCAAATCAAAAAACGTTTATTGAGATAAAGTAAATTACATTTCATGGAATTACAATGAAATTACAAATGGGAAGTTATAAGGTCTCGCGACCTTCTTCAACCCTGTATTTTCTTATATAATGTGATACAAAAAAGAAAAAAAACAGAATTTATTTTCACATTAACAAGAGGAAGAAAAAAAAACAATAAAAAATTTTTTTTTTCTCAACATATACTGATTTCGAGTTTACATGAATTATTTTGCGTCTGTGGCCGGCTTATGCATTACGTGCCATTTGGTCAAATATCCGATTTTTCAATTCATCAGACATTTGATGGTAAAGGAAACCACAGAAAACTTTACCCACGTAAGATGATGTTGTGTTCTACATAATTGGATTATAAATTTACAGATATCATAGTACAAATCGGTGATTATGGTCTGTTTTTCACGCTTATCCACTCGCACATTCAACTTTTAAGTTGAGCAATGATCGAAGTGAGCCCAGCGACAAAGATTTTGAAGTTGACGATGATTCTGTCGACAGGATCTTCAGAATGTTGAACAGTCGACAGACAGTTCACGACAGACAAAACATAATATTTCCGCATTTGAATATAAAACTAGGTCTCATGAAGCAATGTGTTAAAGCTTTGTCAAGTGGAGGGGACTGTTTTAAGTATATCAATTCGGCATTTAATAGCTTGTCATATGAGAAGATAAAGGCTGGTGTCTTTGATGGCCACATATTCGGCAACTTATTGAAGATGAACGTTTCATTGAAACAATGACCGAACTTGAAAAGAATGCTTGATTGGCTTTCAAAAGTATTGTCAAGGACTTTCTTGGAAAACACGAGCCCAGAATTACGTCGAAATTGTTCAACAACTCTTAGAAAGCTTTCAAAAAGCTAGGCTGTAACATGAGTATCAAACTGCATTTCTTACATAGCCATCTTGCTCTTTTGAACGATCAATTATAATTGATCGTTCTTATCAAACTAGCTTTATAAATCCTTCTTCTCCAGAAGAAAAGAAGGATAACCAGCTGGATAGAACCTGCTGGTTGACCCTTAACTCTGTCAAATATGCTTATTCTGTCTCAACGTGTGATTAAAGAAAACTATAATAAAAAATGTTATACAATTGTTTTATCATGTTTTACACAAAAGTGGAAAATCCAATTTGCTAGTATGCTTCGAACTAAATCGGCATAGAAATTATGTTGAACTAAAGGGATACATTTTGAAGGAAAAACATATACAATCATCTTCATCAACCTCTGAATCTTACATGAAAATTTCGGAGTTAATTTCTCATAATTATACAATAATTATTGAATATCTTATATGTGGAAATCCTTGAATTTCCTCAAGGTCAGTCCTTCGATATCAGCACGAGTAATATCATCACAGATTTATGAGTCCTCTATTGATGAAATTTTAACAAAATCAATAACCGTTTTTCCTCCCTCATGAGGAGAAACGACAGTTTGTACCAGATTTGTTGTTTTTTCGACGTTAAAAAATACAAAGCTATCTACTGAATGTTTTTCCTACTATATAAAACATATAAATATTGATTAAAGGATAACACCTCTTTACATTATTCAGTTAGGTTACCAACAATGTTGTGGCCAATGGAAAATTCTGAACGTAGAAGCCAGTTTTTAAGGGAACCTGGACCTCCGAAATATAAGAAACAAAGGAATAATCGTGGTGTGCTATGGAATGGCCATATAGATCAGGGCCGTACTCTCATGAAGTTTGCAAATATTTTACTCTGATGTCTCTAATTTGAGATTGAAGATATTCAAATTTCCTGCTGAGTAACGCTATAATATATAGTTTTTGAGGAAATGAGTGCCTGTAATCTATACACGAGGTTGAAGTAGAGTTTCCTTGGCATTGTGACAGATTCTGAGAGACGTGTTTCACTACTCTGCTACACTTCCTATATTTTTACTTTTTCTTCCGTGTAGAGTCCAGAAAAACACCCATTTAATAAGGAATTATAACACTTCCAGTGATTTAAAATCATCTGGTTTATCGATAATTTCATATATAACCACGTTTAATGGATCGAAAGTGGTAACGTGTCAATTTCTTCCTGATAAATTCTTCCATATATCTCCTCATTAATCATATGAGAAATCCTAAAGTCCGTAATTTCGTTGAAAATATCAATATCTTTTTGTATTGACAACTCAATTTGAATAGAATTTTCGTCGTCATATCATATTTGACTATTAAAATATGTTGATGTATCATTAATGGTATTCTCTTATCATTAATAATAATAATAATGATAATATCAATAATAATAATAATTATTTAGCTATAGCTATTGCACAATCATATATACATTCAGGTTCAAAATATATTATTAATAAATATTATATTTTGAAACGAACTTAGCTAATTTACGCTTGAATATCTTAAGGTCACTAATTGTTTTATGGGGCTAGGCAATTTATTAAATGAGTTGAATCCTTCATAAAATATACTAATCTTAGATTTAGAAAGCTTTCAAACTTGCATGTAGAAATTGTCAGCTTTTCTTGTATTATAACTGTGCACATCATTGACACATGTTACACTTTTTGATACTCTATATGGGAACAATTTGTTTTTAATTTTAAATATGAATATATATGTAGCAACAAGTATTCTCTGTTTAACTGGCATTAGTTCTAAACAATTTAGCATGCTTTGGATTGGAGTATTTACATTTCAAAATTGTTCGCATAGCTCTATTCTGTAATTTTCGTAGCTGTTGAGATCTTTCTTTACTCAATCCCAATAATAGAGTGGATCAATATTCAAAGTATGACATTATTATTGACTTAAAGAGCAATAACTTCATATATGTCGTCAGATTTTTCCAATTATTTTGAGAAAGTTGATTTTTTGAAGATTTTAGAAGATATGAAGTCAACATGATCATTGAAACTCAATTTCTCATCTAACATAACGCCTAAATATTTAACAAGTTTTACCCTTTGAATGTTCTGGTTTTCAATTTCAATACTTATATTTTCGTTACTATTTACCTAGTTTTACTTGTACCAAAAACTATGAATTTAGACTTTGTTTCATTCAGCTATAAACTGTTATCTCTTAGCCATTCATTTATTGTTGCCAAGTCTCTATTGATCCATTCTGTCATAGTCTGAATATTTTTATCACTTTCATGAATCATTGTATCTTCATTGTTTTACCAATAAATAAAACGACTATGAACCTATAAATACGCATCAACTCTAGAGGAAATACATTAAATAATTATTACCAGCAACGCTGGACTCCGACAAGGATTTAAGAATAAAGACGTTTCATTATTATTATTATATTATTATTATTATTATTATGAAATGAGGGATATCCAATTTGGTATAGTCGTTTGGGAGTTATGTCCCTCGATACATTCAGACTTTTCAATTCTGTTCATATAGATTTGTACCTATTTGGAAAATTTGTCGATTTTCCACCTAATACGACCCTGTTCTCTGTTTTCCAAGTCAATAGCATTAGAGAGGAGATTCATGCGGCCATCATGGGCACGACGTTAAAACAATCCGCTTCGAAAAATTCGAAATAATACTTATTTCTATAGCCATTTTAAGTATGGAATAACGATGAAGTGAAGAGAATGAATTTGACTAAATTTGACAATACAATTCAGATATTTAAGCACAAATAATCACTAGAGCGCAAACCAGAGTCGAAATAGGTATATGAATATTTCGTGTATTAAGAAAAGTTTGTATACAATAAATTAAAATTAACACACTTGGCTTTTTAACATGATGTTTCACCAAGAGATAAGCGAAACCTCCTTGTAATCTATTAAAAAAGTTTAAATGTGTACGTATTATCAATAAAATTGAAAATATTATAGTGAATATAAATAAATTCGATGGACGATGAATCTACTCTGTGATAGTTCATATTCAAATGAGAGGTAATAATAAAAACTTGTCTAAAAATCACTGACTGAATAAAATTCTTTATTCGACTAGTTCCGCCTTTTACGGCATTATCAAGCAGCATTTAACATTATATCATTCTTGATAATGCCGTAAAAGGCGAAACTAGTCGAATAAAAAATTTTTCAGCCAGTGATTTTTAGAAAAGTTTTTATTATTACCTCTCATTTATATAGTGAATAGATTGACGTATTCATGTAAACATTTATTCCAAGTGTGAACAACATTTATAGTTTTCGTTGTTTCACAAATTTTCCAATTCAATATTCAACGATACGTATTTTTATTGAAACTTTTTTTCACTCACTTGTGTTCAAATTTTTCATTCATTTCTTGTCCTGAAGAAATTCAAATATCGTTTCCAGTGTTGAGTTTCATATATCAAATGGAGTTATTTGGTATATATACCCCATAATATCCCCATCCAGCTCCTAAAATAACTGCATTTTTCCATGTATCCAGAAAAAACAATATCAAAATTGATTCCAATATAGAGAGCAAAATTGGCAAGCCTATTTCCTCAATATAAGTGAAGTTTTCCAAATATTTTCTCAGTCTGAAGAAGTACGTAGGCAAATCTGGAAAACAATGCCATCTATACCACTTTATTTGAAATGAAAGAGGTTGCCTTAAAACATTGCAATATGAATATTTTCATGAGAGTTTCTCTGTCTGTCACTGATAAAACGAATTACAAATTGTATCTTTGTCAAAACTCCAAAATTATTCATTAACACAGTTGCAGTCTTTCACTGAAAATTCAGTATAATTCATTTAAAAATTTCAACAAGCTTCAATTAATTTCATAGACATCACAAATTTCAACTTCTGACTTCTAGACCTACGACAGACTTTTTTTAATTCGAATCGGTAATGAATTTCCTGATGAAAGGTTGGAAACCTGAAACGTATGTCACTAAATAACAATTTTAGTATTATAATCACACCAAGTCTTGAACGAGTAATGCATATAGAAACATTATCTTTCAAATATTCTTTCATATATACTTTCAAAAAAAAAATTTTTGGAACATATTTATACCAATTTTTACCTCGTGAGTTTTGGGGGTAATAACCCCCTTTGCCCTCTCATATGAGGGGGTATTCGTTCGATTAAAAATATAATTAATCGCATTGTGTTTTCGATGAGACTAACTAAATAAAAAATTCAAATAATTATTAAATGTAGCTAAGACCGAGAATAATTCGCGATGAGAAGACATTTTGCTATAATCCAGAGTATATCTTGAATAATGATGAAAATATTGACATTACAAATAAAACTATTGTCCCTAAATAACACTTTTTCAGTATTTTTATCACACAAATCGTTTAAAGAAAAATCACTTTGTGTATATTCAAAAAAACACATATTTGTATCAATTTTTTTCCTGGGAACTTTGGGGGGCATCGACCCCCTTTTGTCTTTTATTAGCGGATTCAGTTCGATTAAAAATACAATTAGTTCTATTGTATTTCGACGAGTCTATTTGAATAAACAATTCTAATATTTATTATTTTTAGCTAAGACGGTTAAGCTTTCGAGAAAGCTTCATCAATCACATCATATTACCAAAAATAATTCACGATAAGTAGACATTGTGCGATAATCCAGAATATATCTTAAAGAAGCATGAAAATATCAACATTACAACGTACACAATTGTCCCTTAATAACACCTTTTCAGTCACACAATTCGTTGAAAGAGAAATCACTTCTTCATATTCAAAAGAACACATATTTGTATCAATTTTTTTCCTGTGAACTTTGGGGGGCTTTGACCCCCTTTTGTCTTTTATTGGCGGCTTTTAATTCTCTTTAGCGCATTTTCAGTTCATTCTAGCGGCTATTCGAACAAACAATTCAAATATCTATTAACTGCAGCTAAGACGGTTAAGCTTTCGAGAAAGCTTCATCAATCGTGAATAATTCACGATGTGTACACACTAAGTGAATTACAGCCAAAATTCACAGTATATCTTGGAGCATTATGAATATATTAACATTACAACTAAAACAATTGTCCCTAAATAACACCTTTTCAGTGTTTTTATCACACAAATCGTTGAAGCAGAAATCACTTCTTATGTATTGAAAACATCACATATTTGTTTCAATTTTTTCTTCCTGTGGGCTTTGGGGGGCATCGACCCCCTTTTCCTTTCTATTAGAGCCTTTCAGTTCGATTAAAAATACAATTAATTCTATTTATTTCTATTAACTGCAGCTAAGACGGTTGAGCTTTCGAAAAGCTACATCAATCACACACACTAACAAGAATAATTCACGATAAGTAGGCATTGTGCGATAAGCCAGAGTAAATCTCGAAGAATTATGAAAACATTAACATTACAAGCTTGGGCGACTACGAGTATTCATAATCGCGAACCGTTTCAATGGAAACGGCAAGATCAGGTAGGCATGTTTTCCACATATCGCCCCGCGTTAATTTCCGTCTCGGAGTCGGAGAATAGACGGGTCTTTATTGTGTTTATTATGCTGCTACACGTTCGTAATTATCAGCGTGAAATCTTCACACACACTCCTTGGCCATTTAACGTGCCGCGTATCTCAGCAACTATATATCACATCGCGGCGTGCATCAGAGTGAAGGGTCGGTACATCCCCGGTCATAAAGCTGTTGTTTTTTCTCTATCGCGCTGTCATCTCGTCCAGCTGAGAAAAATCGGCGACCAGGATGTGAATAATTCTGCTACTCGATATGTGGGAGGTTGCTCTAGATTTTCCGCACGATTTTCCAGCCGGAAAATCTCCGTCGGGAACGACTACATTGCTAATTTATCTCTGTATCGAAATGCAAGGAGATTTAAGGACAAATTTTACGGCTCCTGTGAATATCCGAATGTTTTTCTTTGTGCAAACATTTGAACTTTTCCGATTAAAACTGATTCCAATCTATCTGCCATTCGTTCTTATAACTTTGCTAACTACTTTGTAGGGTAGTTTGGATGAACCACGGTCTTGAGTTTCTCAACCAAGATATTCTCCTTCTTCTTTCGTCTTAATTCCTCTTTTGAATCATGGCATTGAATACTTACTCAATAGTTAAACTTTGGTTCTTTCGTTATGCTTTTTCCACGATGTATTTTCAAGATCCCACTCTAAGAAGACATCTAGAACACTCGAGGTATTTTAGTGTTACCTTTGTGATGGCTCAAACTTGGCCACAATCTCAGAGGGCGAGGAAGATATTGCATATTATTATGGCAACTTCGGAATAACTTGCTTACCCTTGATGCAGGTAGGCTGAGTATATTATCCTGAACTTTTATAACTAGCGAATGTAATTCCAAATAGAAAAAATTGCTATGACATCTCATTTCATGCCCTTTTAACTGGGTCAAATAAATATAGCTCAAAAGTCAAGGAAAGTAAGACGAGAAGCTAGTGATGCTAGACTGCTAAAGTTTAGATTTATCCATCCATATATCGAGATGAAGAGATCCTTTGTGAATTCAAGCTGAGAAAGATGAAGTATTCCTCATTATGTGTTCGTTGCCTTTATGGTCTGTTATTCCAATGCACTTTACTCAGCTTGATCACCAATACACAAATTCAATCTCAAACATTGGATGGCCATTTCATGGCCATCCTGTCGTATATACTTCTAGTAATATTTCTCCCAGTTTGAAAACATAGCCCTACATAATGAGCTAAAACTCATGTGGGTCCTAGACATTGTAGAGTTGAAAACCATGAAGAACTAAGAGCTAAAATACCTATAGATGGACGATTTTTGAGTCTTGAATTAACACTTCGAATAACTAAGACAAATGCTTGAGCATAAGTTTATAATTAAACCTAGTAATATCAAACGTGTGGCGGACAAAAAATTTTGTGACACTTGCAGAAAATCATTAGCACAATGTTACAATCCAGGATCTTTCATGGTCTCACGTTAACACTCTTTCATAGTGGATACAGTCATTTAAGGTTAAATATAAACAATATTATTATGTGAAATGCAGACCATTCTACAATCAATTCCTCTTGCATTATTCGAGCAACTCAAAATGCACGACAAAAACTGTAAGAACCATCTAGAGAAGAACCTGTATAAACTTATCCAAGAAACTAAATTGCAGGGTTGTCGTGCAGTTATATCAAAGGTACATCTGTTAGGAAAATTAATCTCCTCCAAGGTAAGCTGGCTGGTTCCACTTTGAGAGTAACCATCATACATATTAAATTTGTTTTACCTGCAGATTGAATTCGTATTTCCTAATTAACATTCAGAGTAACAATCTAGTTGACCACAGTCATATTACTTGAAGAACGATGTTCTTCTCTATTTATCACAAACCAAAAACTTCAAGGTTTCAACTCAACAGCTCACACAGTTTTTCATAAAGAGAGGTTCTAACCTTAACAAAGCTGGTTCCTTTAAGGAAGACCTTCCTGTAAAAAAATGTAGAAATACTTCGTTCAATACAAGAAGACAGATTCCATCACTTTGAGACCTACCACAAAAGGTAGGTATTAAGACCAGTTTGTGAAAAACCAGCGAAAATCTTCTGACAAAACTGAATTGGAGGGTTGTTTGTTCAGCTAGTTGAAAGGCAAATCATTTGAGCAAAATAATTTAATCCCATGGAAAACCAGTTGCTCTGTAAGAATCACAATCATAAATGTTGAATTTACTCAATTTGCAAATGTAATTCAGATTTCTTCAATAATATTCAGAGTTACAATTTGATTGACCACGGTCATTTTACTTGAAGAGCGATGCTCTTCTCTCCCTATCCACACCTCAACAAAGCTAGGTCCTTTAACGAAGACTTTCCTGCAAACAAATGTACAAATAAGTCTTTCAATCCAAGAAGACAGATATCATTCCAAATGAAAACTACCACAAAAGGTAGGTATTAAGACCATTTGGTGAAAAACCAGATTAAATCCTCTAACGAATTAAGATTGAAGGATTGTAAGTTGACCTAGATAAAAGGCACATATCTTAAGCGAAACAATTTAGTCCCATAGGAGGCCAGTTCCTCTTCCAGAATCACAATTGTAAATCTTGATTTTCCTTCATCCGCAGATTTAATTCAAATTTTCGTCAATACATTCAGAGTAAAAATCTAGTGAACAATGTTCATTTCACTTGAAGAGCGATGCTCTTTTCTATCTATCCACAAGGTTTCAAGTTCTCACCTAAACACTTCTCCACAGTGGACACAGTCATTTGAGGTCGAACCTAAACAAAGCTGGGCCCTTTAACGAAAACCTTCCCGTAAACAAATGTAGAAAAAATTCTCTCATTTCAAGAAGGCAGTATTACTCCAATGCTTTAAAACCTACCACAAAAGGTAGGTATCAAAACCAGCTGCTGAAAAAACAGCATAAATCCTCTGACGAAACTTAATTGGAGGGTTGTGTGTTCAACTATATGCACGTCTCTTGAGCAAAACAATTTAATCCCATGGGAAGCCAGTTTTTTTTCAAGAATCACAATCACAAATTTTAAATTTCCTTTATTCGCAGATTCAATTCAGATTTCTTCAATAACATTCAGAGTAACGATCTAGTTGACTACGGTCATTTAACTCGAACGGCAATGCTCTTTTCTAGTTAATCCAAACGTCATTTTTATGTGTCCAATCTGCACGTCCTGCTAATGCAACATATCAGCCAACTGTAACTAAAATCCACATAAAACGCCTGATAATGCTAATAATACAACTTTCGTAATGTAATTATGCTTGCCATTTACATTCGGAATTCATTAAATTCATACGAAACAAATTATGCATGGCTGTGTATGGATGCACCTTTCATATAAGATGAAATGACTGATGGAACGATGAATACCAATGACGATACGTTTTTTTAAGCCCACTCTATATGACCATTGGCCTGTTGTACGTATGCATTTATCGGGCGAATTATAATTATTTATTCAACTCATTGAAATTATGATCGAAACCAGTTTTGGAACGTGATGTTATGTTGGTATCGCTGGTATTAATGATCGATATCGATATGGTGGCGATGGATGCACGCTGCACGGAATCCTCTTTCAAACCGGAAATGTAATCCTGAGGTATTTAGAATCGTTGGACTTATTTCTCATTGTAAATAATGAAGTAATCAATTTTGAACCATGCGAAGTTCCGAAAAAAATTGAATATCTCAAATATCTATAACATTTGGGAAAAAATTCTTTCTTACATATAACACCTACCCCTGATAGCTTAAAGATAATTAATCAACTATATGCTTTCTTCAGTAATTTGCTAAGAATTTCAATTTTACTTCAATTTAGTATGTTCTAGATTGAATAATACGATTTTATTAATATCCGAACTAGTTAAAGTTAAAAATCTAACTAGAGTTAAAAATCTCGGTCTGTTAATGGATCAACAATTAACATTCGAAAAACATATAAAACTGCAATTAAAGACAACATATCTTAAACTTAGAACTCTTTCACTGCCCAAATATATCTTAGAGAATAAATCAAAATTAACTCTAATAAACTCCTTAATTCTGTCACTGTGTGATTATGCTAATACCGCATATTTTCCCTGTTTGAGTTTTCCCTTTTGAGTTGTACAGTTGTACAACTCAAAAAAGAATTACAACTTTTACAAAATACCTGCATACCTTTTTGCTACAATATAAGACGTTTTGATGATATAAGTCATACATATAATTCCAATGAAATTCTAAAAATGGATTTCAGGTTTCAATCACAATTTTATGTATTTATATATAAAATTTTATCAACAGCTCACCTCAAGTATCTGGCCGAAAAAATTGTGTTTAGAAATAAATTACATTCTCGAAATATTCGTGACAAAATGCTGATAAATATACCAAAACATAATACCATGAAGTTATTATTCTGTTAGACAAACAGAAAAAAGGGAAAGCAAAGCATTCTTAGGAATAATATATTGCTTAATGGGGTAAAACTGGCAAAAGCCAAATTAACCACCTTTTAAAATGGTTTCCGTTGCTTATGTACTTCTACTTGTTTGTTGTTAATATTTCAATATTCAATAAAGTTGTGTTATTATTATTATTTAGTACGTTGACATTATCAATAAATACGTTGATTGTTGAAAGTAAGTGATAGAAAACACGTGAAAACTGAATATTCCGATTCGATTTTCCAGCAAGTAAACTGCAAGGACTTCTCTTTCAAACCAGAATTATAATAATGAAGAATTTAGAATGAAACAATATCTAGAATTCTCTCATAATTTGAGAAAATACGCATGACGCGTTTCGAAGTATTACTTCTTCATCAAATGTTGAATTAACAGTATATGTAATTTTACAAACTCAATACTTATAGCTTTTCTCACAAAACAGACCAGGTATGTTCTATGACTAACCTGGAGTGAGGACCATAGAATACAACTGAAGTTCAACAAGAAAGAAAGAACCGTATACCTGAAATTGAACACAGAAAATCAGTTTCTCAAGTCAGGTTCACCAACTAAGAATGTAGGAAATGATAGAAAATAATTATACAAAATAAGATTTCTAAGAACAGATAAAGGAAAATTGAAATTTTTGAACATCGAAAAACATAAAATTTAGAGTAAATTAATTAAAAAAGAGGTAATCAATCTGATCTGCTACCTGGAATATTGTTACTGAACATATTAAGTAGAGGGCTAGGGTTAACCTCTAACTGGCTATTGAGTGCTCTAACTGGCTATTGAGTGTCCCAAATTTTTGAATTCATTAATATGTAACGATTCTAGAAGATTTAGTTTCGAACCTTTGTTCTATCTACTTAATATTTCAAACTCTGAACTAAATATGTGACTCTCTTCTAGTCGTAATAAGTGGTTGACTTGATAAGTGGTTGATTAAAGAATTTAGAATCGTTCATCTCATTTTTTTATTGGAAATAAAGAAGTAATCAATTTTCAACCAGTACCCTCATAGATTGAAGATGTTCAACAATGTGATTTTTTCAATAATTTGCTCAGATTTCCGTTGAATATCAACATTATATATTTCAGATTGAATTAAATACTTTTCACTTATAACAGAAAACATAAAATAATTTAACACGATCAACAATTACAAAGTTTATTGAAAAGGAAGTGATAGGGGAGACGAAAAGGCTGTATATGTTACCAAATTTCTAGTATAAAACATGTTTCAGTGACTTACATTGAGGAAAAAGACTTTATGAACGTATTATACTGAATGAAAGAGAACTACAATATGTACATACTTTAATCATGGTTTTCTGTCGAGGTATCTTTTTATGGAGAAAAAGAGAATGAAGATTTAATTTAATCAAAGCTTTTGCCAATTGAAACATCGCTGAGTCGTAAAAGGGAACTCAGTGTTTGAAAATGTCTCTATGTTCTACTATGAACTTTTGATTTCAGTTCAAATAAATAGTTAGTAGAACATCTGGACTAGTTTTCTTCAGAGACCGAATAATTATCAGACACTCCATTCAAAACTAGTTGAAACAAATCTAATTTCTTACCTATTATCAAATAAATTGCTGTGATTGATCAAGATAGTGTTCCAGAAAATGCCAAGACGTATGTTGCTACTGAATATCTAGCCTTCTTGTATCACCATAACATCTTGGCCTACAAGTTCGCCAGATCTGTTTCCTATTGCATACACCTTCGGCAAGATTTTTCTCGCATTCCTGGCCGAAAGTGAGATACCAAAAAGACACCTACAGCGTCATCGTTGTAGCCTTAAGGGTTGTATAAGAACTAGTGGATCCTCAACATAATACTGCACCAATATTTGTAGTACATAGTCTATTAAAGCCAACCTGTAATTATAAATTACGTCAGAGGCTTAAATATCTTAATAACGAATAACTGAAATGAGTTTAGCATATTTTTAACTTTCATACCCCATTGTTTTATAATTATAGAACCAACCAACAACCCTTTCAGTTTAACTTTTGAAAAAAGGTCAACACCCCGAAAAAATTGTCTTGCAATTGATACAATTCTCTGAAACTAAGCCGAGTGTTTTAAATTCAATAATTATTGAATGATGTTTCACCAAAACATCGGCGACACTGCAGCAGTTTGTAAAAATTCAGTGAAAATTAATCATGTTTAAGTGATTCATTGAAATTAGTTAAAATAATTTTCGAAAATTAAATGATAATGTAGACATTAATTTGAATATCACTAAATGTGTATTTTTAATGCAAAAATTGAGGCCCAATACAAAATTTTATTAGGGTTGGACATCCACGAATAAAGAAATATTTTCTATAAGTTATTTTATATCCACGATCACTGATATCCTTCCATCTTATTATATTATTTCCCTCCTTCAGACGGACTATAAAAATTATGTGCTAGGGCGAAAGATAAAAAACCTGTCTCCATCAAATTCCTGCATGCCCCCCTACGACCCTGATCGGCAGGAGATCGCACCACAGGGACGATGCAAGGGGTGCTCGTCACCTTCCCCGTTTTACTCGATGCCGTTATGACGTCAGAACGGGATTTGAATGTGTTCGTGAGCCCTTTGAGAGTTAGAATCATCGTTTGTTATCTCTGGCCGCGCACTACCCTGCCAGATTATGGACGAGGAAATGGGTGGCGGTGCCTGAAAATTGGCAGATCGGGTTTTTTTGCTTTATCAGTTTTTTCCAGCTAACACCAAATTGGGGCACGTTCTGATTGGAATTTGTTTTCGAGGGTGGGAAGTTGGCCTAATGAAAATATTCTACGATGGAAAATAAAATAATCTTTGGAAAGGTGTGGGACCCAAAGAATTGGGCACCTATTATGAATTGTTCCACCAGAAAAGTAAATTGTAGATAGTTGAAATAATATGACTATTTACTCATAATAAATGACGTGGTATATATTCTTAAATAATAATTTGATTGGTGTGTATTTTGTAAAACTAAAGCAATATCTACGTATAAATCTATTGTCACTTTATAAAAAAATTTCAGGAATAGCAGTAAAAATCCAGGAATTACGTGAAAAATTTTCTGTCATTTCTGAGTTTCAAATTGAAATAAAAAGTACCATTGTGAGACACAATGATAACCATATGTGAGCAATAGTATAGAGCTATAGATAAGGGAGAAATAATTATGATAGTATTATTATAAGGGCGCTAGACCTTATATTGTTATTGTTCTGTTTTTCCGATTTACCGATGTGTTGAGAGTTTCCATATTTTAACTATTGTGACTAGCTCTATCTTGTAAGTTTTTCTGTTTTTGTATTTCGGAATAATCCAAGTTTTTAATTCTGTACTTTTATGTTGTAGAGCCCCTTGAGTATGTCTCCAAATAAAAGACGAAATATTGAGTATTAAATTAGTAAAAGGAACTGACTAATGTCATTGACCCATATATATATATATATATATATATATATATATATATATAGAAGAAATATTTATATGTAATTTTCCGACGTGCATGGTTAGCGCGAATAATATTCACTTCAATTTATATATATATATATATATATATATATATATATATATATATATATATATATATATATATATATATATATATATATATATATATATATATATATATATATATATATAATATATATATATATATATATATATATATATATATATATATATATATATATATATATATATATATAGTGCGCCCTTATTTCAATCTCGCCACCGAATATCTTACCCTAAATATCCTTCCTTCGAAAACAACACCTAAGTATTTACAAATCAAGAAAGAATTAGCAGCATAAATCAGAAGAATAATTTCAGTAATCAATCTGACGTCAAGAAAAGCGCCTGATTCGAGCCGTTTCCATCCCTCTTCCTGCGCCTCCCCCGCTAACCTCCTCATCCCTCTATCCCACCCCCTTCATCGTGTCGTGAATTGGAAATTCGCCGAGGGTCACATGTGTATGGATGCGTGTATTTCCACGCATTTTCAGTTTCAAAAGAAATGTTTCCACCCCCGTTCCGTGTAAGCTGCTTGCTTATTCACAGGGGAGAAATTTTCTTAGCATTTCGGTCATGGTTCGTCCTTCTCGATGGATTTTGGCGATGAATATTCGCGCTCGAAACGTCTGGGAAATGACCACACGCTGGCTTCATTCCCTCCAGAATGGGGTGTTTCAACCGTTTCCAAATTTATTCGGTTCGGGTGGTGTTTTAACATTTTTAACGTGAATTGGTAACATAATGCTCGAATTGAACTCATTTGAAGGGATGAAACTAACTGGAGTGGAACGAAACGAATGAAATGGTCAATTCGATGAACACAGATTCGACTGAGATGAAAAAGTTTTTCAAATATGGCTTTAATTAAGTCTCAACCTCATATATTTTACTCACCCTGTTCAATAATTCTAAAAGTATCGATTACAAATATTTTTGAGACTTTGAATTGATTTCAACCGTCATCAGATGATTTTGATAGTTATCAACTAGGGTATTTAATAATAATCATAATAATAAATTTTTTTTATTTCAATTAAGAGAATACACAAACAATCTATGAACTCCCTGAAGTGAAATTTGAGTCAAATATATGTACAGTAATACCCCGAAACGCGCTTTTTCATTTTGAGTATTTTTCATTTTGAGAAACCTCTCTTCGTTTATCGCTCAGAAAATCCAAGAACCTCAAAAAATAAATACAAAGCTGGTTTGACAGGTTTTGAAAGCTTGGATGACAGCTTCTCTTTTTGAAAACTGGTTTGGCCATCATTTTATTCCTGAAGTCGATCGTCACTGTCAAAAGAAATCCCATTTCAAGTGATGCTACTGGTCATCCTTCCGCAACTCTAATTAATTTCGATCCACGAGTGGAAATTGTATTTTTGCCACCAAACCAGCTCGTTTCAACCAATGGAAGTTGGTGAAACGGGCAAGTCATTAAAACATTTAAAGCTTACTACACATGGCGATCATTGGCACATCTACATGATGCTATGAGACAAAACAATGAGCTTTCTGTTAAAGACTTTTAGAAGCAAGTCAATATTTTAGATACTATAAGATTTAATACTATATAAATGAAAATGGACAAGAGTAGAGTTCTCATTTACTATTAAAGCTCTTCTGATGAAAGACAATTAGCTCAAAACACATTGTAACACTGACTTACAATATACAATTTCAAAAATTCCAAACTTTATTTTAAAATTCTGAATTATAGAATTAAAGTACTCACGTTTTGGTATATTAACACTGATATTTCACTAATTTAATATCCTTTCAATTAATTTCAATGCAGTACGTTTGCATTAGAAATCTTCACTCTCTTCTGTATCATCCTTACAGTGCAAGATGGTATGTTGAATGAATCAGTTACACTTTAAAATAGGGTAAAGACGAACCCTACTTTTTCCTCGTCCAATCTTGAGATAAAGGGTACTTTACATATAATCCTTCCTCCTATTGGTTGAACTTCCGAATAAGGGGTTGTTTTTTCATAGGGTAATATCTGACACCCCTTTTTTATCAATCCGTTGCGCATATTCATAGAGGTTGTCCCAAGTGCTTTCTGATGCAATGGAGGATATGTGGTGAAATATAAAGTTACTTTTGAATCCCTTCAACTAATTAATAAACACTTAATTTTTTGGTTCCTGAAAAAAAAATTAATATATAAATAAATGACATATATTACTATTTAATGATGAAATGACAAATATTATTATTTAATGATGAAAAATCGTGATGAATATAGTATATGTATTCTTTATAATCTCCACCTAATTATTTATTTAGTTGTCGTATTTTAACATAAAAAGAAGCGTTATTGTGGTCAAATTAATACGAATATATTTCGACCAGTAATGAGCTATTTTATTTCAATTCTTTAAAAGGTTAGCGCCTTGAAACTCTGTTTATATGCATTGCAAGTCTCCATCTGATATTATAACTGTTATTGAGGTAATTTACAAGTTCTCCAAGTTTTCAATGTACTCTACATGTGAATTCAACATTATCATTTGATGTGTAACTCTTTTTCGAAGATATGGAGTTAATATAAAGAATAGTTCAGAAATAGTATGGGTAAAACTGACTACGTGAAGAAATAATAAATAAGTATATCACTATTTGTGCATCAGTAAAATGGAACGACTAAGCTTCCTGTATTTAGATAGTATTAGAACGATAAAATTAAGTCAACAAATAAAAAAGAATGTGAAAATAAGACCTGACGGTTGAACTCGTACGTAGAAGCAAGCAACGTGTTTTAATCTTTTAATCTTAATCTTGGCTATCATCAAAGCGGCGTAGCCAAGTTTGAGTTCTAGGACTTAGTACATCAGTGAAAAGTACAATGAAAACTATTGACTCGATTCTTCTGAAAGTCATCAGCTCAATCGTTGTCAACAGTGTACACAAGTCAAGAATGTGGAAAGTAAACTAAACAATGTTTGGTAAATTTAGTCTTATTATTGTGCTTTTTCAATGATGAATAATCATTAGGTCATCAAAGTTTAACAATTTCTGTTGAGGCTGATCTCACTTAGGGGCTCAGTAGCCGAATTGTATAATGAGCCTACAAATCTTTCGACTTACTGGTACTGGTAGGTTTGAGTCACATCTGGGGAATACTGTGGTTGAGATACACCACCGTATACATGATTACGGTGTTGTTTTTGGCCAAAAAAATCACGAACAAGCATTTATCTGTGGGCTTATTGGTGATCCATGATTTGTTTTTCCACAATTCTAATCGTTTGAGACGTATTGCTTCGCACAACCGTTGCATAACTTTCTTGTAGTATTCCTCATTAACCAAACGACCTGTTGGTAAAAACTTATGGAGTACCACGCCGTTGTAATCGAAGAAAACGGTGAGCAAAACCTTCACATTTGATCGAACTTGACTTTTTTCGAACTTGGCTTTTCTGGCCACTTCCTTTGGGATGATTGGGCCTTGGTTTCGACGTCATAACCATATACGGACTTCGTCAGCAGTTATGAGATGTTTGAGCAAATCTAGATCGTCGTTGATGTCATTCAGCAACTTTGCTGCAACACATTTCATGTCCAAAACATCCGAGAATTTTACTGGTATGAGTCGATTAATATGCTAACATCCTCTGCGACTTTCCTTATAGTGATTCGACGATTTTCCGAAACCATTTTCTTCACTCTTTCGATGTTTTCTTTGCTTGTTGACGTGGTTGCAACTCCAGGACGCTCATCGTCATCAACATCTTCTCGGCCTTCTGTAAACCGCTTGTACCACTTATAAACACTTTCTTGAGACAAAGTAGATTCGCCGAATGCCTCAGTGAACGTTTTTAATGCGTTGGAGCACTTTATTTCATTTTTAACGCAAAATTTAATACAGATTATTTTATCCATTTTTTTCCAAACTAAGAAATCGAAGACCACACAAAAGGTGAATAACCTATTGAGTTGTCAAAAAGAAACATATAAGAAACATATAAGTATGTGAACCAACATAACGAAAAATTTTGATAATAAAATGTACAAACCCCCAGCAAATTAAAAATTCATCTCTTCTGTTGAACACACCTCGTATTCAAGAGTTTTTATTGGGAGCACTATCCATTGATGAATTGTTAACAGATTACTTATTGAAGATTTAATTATCTTTTTCATTTCTAACTTTTTCTTTCTGGTTTTTTCAATTTCAACTCATTTTGTGCCTGTGCTAAAATGGTAACAATTTGAATTTCATGAATGACTATCTATTCTCGCTAAAAATTCATAGTTTCCCTCGATTTTTATTCCAATAGAACGTGTAAATTGAGTTGTTTCGAAGCAGTCAAACCGCCAAAATTTATTTGCAATTATTCCCTACAGGAAGCAAAATTCTGAGCAATTTTATAAATTCGAATAATTTATGAGTACATTTCCATTTCCCCCTATTCGACAGTTATGATGTTCTCTAACTGCGTAAGGGCAAATGTCATAACATCCACGATACAAAGGGTGAGGGGATGGACGCCATACTTCTAAGTATTGATACTACATTGTGCGTTATTCAGAGATATGGTCCTTCGATTCGGACTCTACGTCTGAAACGTTTTTGAGTTATGATCGCTATTATCAAATCTCTCTGTTCGGAAAACATCCGATATTCTTTTTATAGTTCTACTCACGGTTATGAATTCGTGTCAAACTTTACGATCTATTTTTGGACATGAAACGTTGTGAAAATAAAGGTGTTTCATCATCAAAAGCGTATTTTCTGATATTTCGACATATTTGATGAAATCCTGTAGTATAATTCATCATCGAACAGAATTATAATTTGAAAAACTAAAGATGAGGGTTCGATAGCAACCTGAAGTGAAAAGTGTATGATTATAATATCTGCTTACTCCAGAATTATAATGGCTGAACTCATGATGAACTGAAAATCCTAGTAATATAATTGAACCAATCTGAGTTTTACCACATAACACATAAATCTGTATAAATAAAAAAAGAAAAAATTTTTTTTTTTAATTTGCCATTAATTCACCAGAGGTAATGAGTTAGTAGCCCAAAAAATATTTCTAATCAATTGAACATTCATACGAAATTTAGCAGAATGGGATATGCTTCCAAAGTCAACGTCAAGATGCTAAGATGGAACGACCCCTGAAGAAGTTAGCAACTTATCCTACCGAAACATTAGGAAGAAATTTAAGCCGATGATTTCTTCAGGTTAGAATGAGAACAAAACTTGATAATCAAGGGCATTAAAAGCTTCAACTAATTCATTAGCCAAACATTTGTAATTATACAATAAAATGGTGATGATAAAATTCATTTCTGTGATTGAACACGGTATCTCAGCCATAGAATATAAGACTCCTTGTTTAACCACAGAATTTTCATTGAATTCTTGATGTACTTGATGAACTCAAGACAGTTGATTCTAGTTATACGAAACATTTAAAAATAATTCATCAACTGTTTTGCGTGGAGTTAATTGACATTTAATAATAATAATTATAATATTTATTTAGCTAAAGCTATACAAAAAACTTACATATTTTGAACTGCTAATTTCGAATTACATACCTATCAGATTATATAAAATATATTTTCTTAGATCACGCTTAAATATCTTGATACTAGTACTAGTTTTCAATAGATTTGATAAATTATTGAAAGCCTTAAATCCGTCATAGTATATGCTTTCCTTAGATTCAGAAAGCTTACAATTTTGGATATTAAAACTATCAGTATTTCTAATCATTATTTGAATAAGCCGATGCTTGATGAAAATCTGAATACATAATTTATATAAAACTAAGTAGTTTTTCGATTTTCACTATAATTCATTTAAAAACATGACACTATCGTTTCACCAACACAAAGTAATTGACTTTTTATTCAAATCCACAAAAATTGTTCAGAACATTCATTCAAAAACATGAGAATATCGTTTCGCCAACACAGTGGCTTCATCAGATGTTGATGATAAGCTTTTATATGATAAGCTTTATATGATAAACTTTTATGATGATGAAGTTTATCATCAACATCTCTAAATGATGAAGCCACTGTGTTGGCGAAATGATATTCTCATGTTTTTGAATGAATTATAGTAAAAATCGAAAAACTACTTAGTTTTATTCAAATTATCAGTATTTCTAGTATTATACCATGCACATAACTGACATATGTTACAATTTTTATCACATTACATAGAACCAACTGATTTTTTATTTTAAATATGATTATATATGAAGCAATGAGTTTTCTTTCTTTAACAAACTTCAGTTCCAAAGAGTTAAACATAATTTTAACAGGGGTATACCTATTCCACTTTAAAATTGTTCGCATGGCTCTATTCTGTAACTTTTGTAATTGTTGAATTTTTTCTTTAGGCAAACCAAAAAAATGTGGCATTATTATTGATTTGAACAACAATAATTTCACATATGTCGACATATATTTTCCTATTCTTCCCAAAAATTGATTTTTCAAAGGTTTTAGATGATATAAAATCAAAGTTATCATTGAAAAGCAATCACTCAGTTTGCCCCTTTCTTAATTTGTGTATAATTTGGTAGTTATATTCTCAATATTGTGGAAAATTGTATCACAAAATTCTCAAAATTTCTCGTATAGACAGAATCGATTGTGCCAAAAGGTCTTCGACGTAACATTTTCCGTTTCCAAGTGATCTATTGTTGAACTTTTCATATGAAACACCATTTTTCGAGGTGAAATTTCAGAGCGAGTTCCATGTAGCTGGGGAAAATGAATCGACAAGATGTATAATACTTTACCGTATTTCATAGACGAAATGAAATTTTCCGAATAGAAGTAGGAAAATTTCCCGAGGAAATTCGACTTTTTCAATGCACTCGTCATCTACTGAAGTCATTACTTCCGGAGCGAGGTCAAAGTTGAAACCAATTACGTCCCATTGTTGCCAACTACAGACTCGCCCGATTTCAACGTAACAAGTAACTAGAAGTAACTAACTTTCGCAATCGCCAGATTTCAATTTGACGATAGTGCTGAATAATATTGGATTCGTGCACAAGACCACCTCTTGCTTTAATAGAACTTTATTCAACTGAAACTGACCGATTTTCTAACGTCTTGAACGCTTAAATCCATGCTATTTCCCTCCAAATAATTTACATCAATGATAAAAAAATTTTTCTATAAGAGCAATCCAGAAAATCTCAACAATAATTTGATTACCTGCGGTTATAGATCTGACCTTAGAAAAATTTCACATATTCTCAGACATCTTCAGGTGGATAATATAATAATAATAATGAAGATCCTTCATTGAGAACTATACTGTTGAAGTACAACACAATAAGTATAATAATGATAATAATAAGTATATATTTGCAACTGGTAAATACCCAATTACAGGAAAATCCATAATGAATAATGAAATACAAAATATGGTGTCTAAAAATATCAATAATAACATAGATATACAATATTGAAAAATAATATTAAATAACATTATCAAATATAATATTGAATATCTAAATATTCATTTATTCGACTGAATCTCCAAAAAATGAGTAATAACTGAACAAGCAAACAAATCACACAGAACTCAAACCGGCAGAAATCAAGATACCTCTATGGTTAAGATTTGAATACACATTAATTTTAGAAACAAGTAAGTCTAGTGCAAATCACACTCAGATTGATACCTGTTTTTCAACGGTATCAATCTGACTACAACGGTGACAGTCCAGCAAAGAACCTTGGTGAAAACGCTTAAAAGAGAACACGGTACGAATGTCATGACTGGATGTCTATTATAAAAGTAAACTGTGTTGTAAGAACTGCGTTATATAATCTTCTAGAACCTCTCAAATGAAATTTAGGAATTTGCAACATACTCCTAACCTCGAAAAGCATCCCTGAACACTACCACTGGGGACAAGCTAATCTCTTGAGTAGGAGGGAGGAAAATGCCACAAAATACTAGAATACTAGTAAAGTACTTGTATAGACTATCTACTCTGAGACAATTCAGCTCATATATTCCTGTAGACTTTCGAAAGCCAAAAACAAAATGACAGCAAGCATTCCTTATCCTTTGCATTCTTCACCTAGGCCATTCTTTACTCGCGTTCTTTACCTTCACACAGCATACAAGCAAGAATAAAGTGAAGTAAGTTCATAGTCATAGTAAGTCCAAAAATAGAAGGAACCAACCTTCCATACAGTTTTTTCTCAATAGGAATCTAAGGAAATGATCATTTTTATAGAGACGTCTCATGAGTAATTAGTATTTTTTTACTAGTAGAGATACGTGCCCTCAAATGCTGGCAGTTTTTACATGTCAGTTTGTAGGTTTTCTAAATCTAGGAACAGCATATTTCAGGCATGCAGGATCCAATGTATTTATAAAATGCCTAGCTCTATAAAGGTCGTAAATAACCTGAAGGTATTTGAGCGTAAATTAACAGTTCAAAGAGTTCATTATAGGCAATAATAAATAATTACTAACACTGGGGAACAATTTGAAACATAATTTGTGTTGACTTCGATTTTTACGCTGTTTCGATGTTTACGAGTTAAATTGACATGCTACCTACAGTTTGTCGCCGATTCCGAACGGCCATTGGGCTTGTAATCGATGTACATTACCCAGCATATTTCATTATTCAATCTACTTAAATCATAGACAAACACAAACACCCATGCCTTCAGCGGGGCTCGAACCCGAGTTCTACCGCACCTTAGTCGGGAGTTCGACCGACTAAGCTACGGAGACCGGTAATTGACATGCTGATTCCAAAACTTTAATCAGATTTTTTTCTATCACGTCAAGTTTTTTTTTCTACAGTTGTTGCGCATACTATTATGCTTCGCTAAACTGAACGTGAACTACAGAAAGCGCTGCAGCACTCCTGTCGACGGAACTTGAAGTGTGTTCTCTTTTACCATGAAAACTTATATGATTCAGTCCCAATAGGTCATTCAGTTTCTTTGCATGAAGAATACGAAGACATAAAGAAGGTCATTGACTTGTTGCAATATAACTTACACCAATGGATCATCTGTGTTCACCTTAAAATGGTTTGTTTCCTTTTTGGCCAGCAACGCGGATATACCAAGTATCCCTGTTTTCCATGTATGTGGGACAGCAGAGCTCGTGAGAAGCATTGGATGAAGACAAAGTGGCGGCAAAGATCTGACCTTAAACCTGGTGATCCAAACATTCTAAATCAGCCACTTGTCGACAGAAAAAACATTTTTCTGTCGACATATTTCCACCTTTGCATATAAAACTAGGCCTCGTGAAGCAATTTGTTAAAGCTTTTTCAACAGAAGGGGGTTGTTTTAAGTATATCATTTCGGCATTTCCTAGCTTGTCATATGAGAAGATAAAGGCTGGTGTCTTTGATGGGCCACAAATTCGGAAACTTATTGAAGATGAACGTTTCATTGAAAATATAACCGAAATTGAAAAAAATGCTTGGTTGGCATTCAAAAGTATTGTCAAGGACTTCCTTGAAACAAACGAGCCCAGAATTACGTCGAGTTTGTTAAATAACTTTTAAAAAGCTTTGAAAAGCTAGCCTGTAACATAAGTATCAAACTGCATTTCTTACATAGCCATCTTGCTATCTTTCAAGAAAATCTTGGCGCTGTTAGTGATGAACAGGAAGAGCGATTCCACCAAGATTTGAAGGTCATGGAGGCAAAGTATCAAGGTAGATGGCATGTCAGTATGATGGCTGACTACTGTTGGAGCATCAAGCGAGAATTTCTCCAGATTGAACATTCTAGGAAAAGTTATGAGCGAAAATTTTGAACCTAATATCTTTTTTTATTTTTTATTCGAACAAAATTCAACTTTGAATATTATAATAACCTTTGTATTAATAAAATATTCGAATATGTTTGGTTAGTACTCAGTTTATTTACCTCTGTATGCCCATTTTATATGACTTTCAGGGTAAAGAGAGGTATCCTGTGGTTTAATAACTTGACGCGATAGAGAAAAATTGATAACATGTTTGAATTCATACACCAAAATTTAGTCAAAAACAAGACAAAGATCTAAGACAATAAAATTGCTCTTCCCCAGTGTAATGAATATGTATTGACTCATATTAATATCATTATTTTTAAAGAAATTACACAAACAGATCAATGCGAAATCTGGCATTGATAAACTTTTTATAAAGAAGAAATGCATTAAGTTATTTCATTTCCGAAAATATGTTAAAGTGGATCCTAAGGGCAATATTTCCTCTATGGTCAAACTGTAGATTCATTTTTGTCTGTAGGCTTTAACAATTGTATTCCCTTAAGCCTTCTTCAATGTCAGAAAAAACGTCTACTTGCTCCGAAAGTACTTCGCAATGATAGCAGGCAGTGCGAGTACCAAGAGTGATGGCTATTACGTCAAAGAATATGAAAAACTATATCCTCTAGGGCACCCAGTATTTCGTTGAGGTCTCCAAGAACCACCCTATGCTGCCCAAATAAGAATATAAGAGTTTCAATGTTCTAGTTTCATTCATTCAGAGTAATTGACTTTTTATTCAAATCCACAAAAAGTGTTCAAAACATCGTAGCGCAGTGGAACCATCAATATTTCCTTAAATATATTTTCCTTCGGTTAAAAAGCAAGGGAATGTCAATCTAGAACGTCAGAGTGACTCTGAAAACGCTTGCCTCTCGTATAAATTGATTGAATGATGATTTATAATATCTACACGACGTTGTCAGGCAGCCAAAGACTGATGCTTGCTTAAGTTGAGGAGTGACCAAGTGAAAAAACGCTGCATACAGGGTGAAACCATAAATCATCTCATACTAATGCAGTCAAAAAGCCGATGGCCAAATTATATCAGACGCTTTTTAACCCGCATTATACTCAGGGGGTGACTATGCACAAAATGTATTATAAATGTGCGAATTTGGAAACTGATAAGGGAAAAGAGGCAGCACTATGATGCTTTCACGCTACATTTGGCAATATTTTGTGTTGGGTTTACAATTTTTCATGCCAACAGAATTCTTCAACGAAGATATCTACTGAGAATGTTTCAGTGTTCTTTTTTATTTAATTTTTTTTCATTTTATATGAGTTACCCATCAATAATTGTATATTTTCGATCATAATCTATGAACATAATAAATATAGTATATAATAAAAAAATATTCATTTTATCTTTCCTCTAATTAGATTTTACGGACTTTTTTCTAGAAGAGCATGAAAATTTGTCAAACAATGACATAGATGTCTCCATCAAAACATAATTTTCGATGTGAAAATAGCATTCAATTTTCAGATCAAAAATTAGATATAATTTCGGTCAACATGACAGATCGATTTCTTTTCTGAATGAAAAGAATGGAATGCGAAAGAGAAAATGTAAAGTATCATTTTATGAATCTTCAATGATTTCAAGCAATCAGTTAGTATTTCATTGAAATAATTCAAACATAAATCGACTCAAAACGTAATGACGATAACCTATTTAATAGATATTAAATAAAAACCACTTGATTGTGACGCGCAAAATTATATTGTTTTTTGACTATTTATTGGGTGTTATCCCATTTTAAGGAGTTTAACTGAATTTTATGGATATTCCATTTATTCAAAAATTTTTATATTGTACATCTTTACTTGCTTTTGTATTAATAAAATACAAGAATTTTTCATCTGAGCTTTTTCAAGTACTTTTATTGTTTCAATAACTATTCAGACTTTCTTCAGAGTGTCGGAGAATAAGATTTTTTCAGTATTTTTTCAAAATTCTATTGCCAGAATCTAAACGAATACAGTAGAATATAATTGTTCAAACAAAAACGCAGTGTGCTTCATTTTGTAGGTAGATTCAACTTCTAATTATTTGATAACCTATAAGTACTTATTATTTTTTTTTATTTGTTTTTTCAATTCATTGTACATTCTATATCTTCATTTGCTTTCCAAATGATTAAGTTGATAATCACGTTTTCATTTTAAATGCTGAATCTGCTGTGTAATATTTTCACGACTCTCTAAAAATGTCTGTTCAATAGAAATATAATATTGAATAACTTGATGTAAATCAATATAATAATTTAATTCTGTAAGCATCTGAAGAAGTCGTTTGTAACGACGAAACGCGTCATGATATGTAGTCAATAAAGTGTAAATCATAAGTTCAAGTGTTTGAATTTAAGTTTATATTCAAGAAATATAATATATATAATAAATTTAAATGAGAGGTAATAATAAAAACTTGTCTAAACAATTCTTTACTCGACTAGTTTCGCCTTTTACGGCATTATCAAGAATGACATTTTACGGCCTTCTACGACATTCTTGATAATGCCGTGAAAGGCGAAACTTGTCGAATAAAGAATTGTTCAGTCAGTGATTTTTAGACAAGTTTTTATTATTACCTCTCATTTAAATATGAACTATCACAGAGTAGATTCATCGTCCATTGAATTTATTATAACAAATTTATTGTGTTCTATATTTTCAATTATTTGTGTTAAGTTTCCCTCTTTTCTTTCGTTTTATATATGTTCATTCATCTAAATTTTCAATATCAAATCTTGGCCTCGATTATTCTCTAATTGTCAAATTCGTTGTCATCTTATCTTCAACAAAACGTATAATAATTTACTATTTAAATTACTTAGACAATGAAATCTTGACACATGTGACAGAAGAGGAACCACATTTTTCCATATAATCCAACTATTCTTAGTTTCTTGACAATGTTTGGTGAAATAGAAAGAAATATGCAATATCGATCTTGATTTTCATCAAACAGTTCATTTGGGGGTGGACATGCAAAAAGCGTTATTATTTCCTAAGTCCACAGTGGTGCATGCAACGTTATCGAGATGAATGAAAGCGAAAGGGTGGCTTGTGGTGGTGGTAGAAGGGAAAGAACACACACACATATACAGAAAGACCCAGAAAGTGAGAGTTGTCACGCACAAAGTTTGATTGGACTGCTGGCAATCGATATCGAAAGATTCACCCTCGTCTGGCTGGACCAAACGCTACTACCCTTACTGCATATTTAGATCGCTACCCCCTGTGTTACTCTTTGCCGCCTTAAAATTACGATTTTTCCTCTCCTTATCGAGATATGAGGAAAGCAATTCAGGCCATAGAGAAAATGTCCAGATAGGAAAATGATAGCTAGTTTTTCATTCAGGGGTTGATATCCTACTTTTAATGTGTAATAACATATAAAATTCTGATGATAGAAGTATTAATGAAACTTGTTTTGAAATTAACACATTAAAATCGTCCACTATAAATATTTAATATAATAAAATATATCATATCCCTTTAAAATGAATTTTCATTCGAGAATTTATAGAATTCGAAAAGTTACAGAAAACGAGAGAAAAATTGGAGTATAAAAACAAAAATTCATCTCATAATATGTCTCTTATCACAAAATTCGACCAAATTACAACTAGTAGTAGTAAACTTCATTTAGCACAGCTAATACACTTTACAAAAGACAAGTTATATATAGGTACAACATCAAACAACATATTTCACCCTAGATATTGTTTTCTACAAAATGATACAATAATTTTTTACCTCATTATTACTGACTATGAAGTATGGCTACTAAATGAAATCATTCCTTTCGCACATAAATTATTTAGTCAATGAATGAGATTGAATTCTCGCTTAACTCTTGGTGAAACATCGTAGATTGAATATTCATTAAAATTCCTTTCGCACATAAATTATTTAGTCAATGAATGAGATTGAATTCTCGCTTAACTCTTGGTGAAACATCGTTGAATATTAAAATAAATTAAACTCTTGGCTTAATGTTTCACGATTTATTCAACAATTTGTATGGTCAACATGTTTCGAGCGTTAGCTCATTTTCAAGACTGAAAATCAGTCTTGAAAATGAGCTAACGCTCGAAACATGTTGACTATAATAAAAAAATTGTTGAACTGATTTACACATATATTGAAAATAATACTGCTGACGTATTATTTTTGCAGTATTATTTTTAATATATGTGTAAATCAGTTCAACAATTGTTTTATTATGTTTATCGATTTACATCAAGTATCGGCCTCATCAATTATTAACATGTTGACTATACAAATTGTTAAATAAATCGTGAAACATTAAGCCAAAGTTTAATTTATTTTAATTATTTAGTCGTTTAGATTTACTGCACTTATCAATATAGAAATCATTTTGTTCCCTGGACCTTGTTTGGTAACCATGTACATCTTCAACGTATTTTACACCGTCAAGAACCCTGGAACATTGAACATTTTGGCTATAAATTAAACATAAAATTGGCTAGGAACCTTGCCATATTTTATTTCATAAACAAAGTCTATAGTTTTATATACTATATGCTGCCTTATATTTAAACGACTTAGTGTTTCTAAGATAAGTGATAAGTGATGTGTGCACCTTTTGCACTTCAATATAATCCTAAATGCTCTATTTTGGAACTTTGGCAAACTTTTAAATATCATTTTGAGGCCAGGTGTAAAATACAGTTGAACAAAAGTTTATATGTGGTAATATTATCGACTTATACACTAAATACTTTGTAAAGACACTAACATAATTACTTATCCTTGCTAAAACATTTACTTTTCTTGAAATTTTACTCATAACATATCTAAAATAATTCTTAAAACTCATATTTTCATCGATAATAACACCTAAATACTTTATTTCACTGGCTTGTTCCATTGGTACATTATGATTAACTTTGATTTTTATATCATGCTCTAATCTAGATAATTATGCTTTGTTTCCGACAAGAATACATTTAGATTTATCAGTATTCAATGAAAGATTGTTATCACACAGCCATGTATGCAAACTATAAAGGTCACTATTAATTTCGTTAGCTAATTCTTGTGAATTGTTGCCCGCAGTATACAACATCATGTCGTCAGCAAATATAGAAATTTCACAATTCTTCACAATTCACACTACACCGATAAAAATTCAAAACAAGTCCTAATTTTTCTTTTATTCAATGAATATGCAAGAAATTTTGTTTGAAATTGATTGAATATTCGCTAATATTTTAGTGAAATATTTGTTATGCAAATAAATCGAAATGATGACTATGATTAATTTTAAGTTTTAATGACTATGACTTTAGTTTATTTTGAGAATCAGAAATGTTAAGAAACTATTTTTGTGTTGATATCTACTTTTAACTTTTATTGACTTTATGTAATTTGTGGTTTTCATTAGGGTTGAATGTCGAAAATAAAAAAAAGTAATGAAACATATTTTTTATTACTCTATCCCATTGACGTTCAACATTATATATAACACCCGGAGAATTTAATTATTTGAAGAGTTATTATTGAATTACCATCTCTCAGTGATCATTTCATCATAATACCCGGGCATTATATATTATACCCCATTCTAATAATGAAATATTGAAATAAAAATCAGCTCTTATCGTAAGCATGTTTGTAGTTGCATTTATCTTCATTACAAACGAAGCAACTTGATGCAATATATTTTGTTTTTTTCAGGTTTTCACAAAATTTATCAGGATCGTCTGTGCAACCTCTACGAAAGTTGGTGTTATCCCAATAACCTTCCAGATACGCCGCAATGAAACAAGCTGTTTCGTTAGATGAACAAGTGGCTGCTGTAAGTCCACAATGGCCTTCCATACAAGGATATTGTGAATATATGGAATTTTGGTAACACTGGTAACATTGCAGAGCCGATCCTGGAATTCAATTCACTCCATCATCAAGTTTCAAGTTGATAAACACAAAATAAAATGGATTTGTCTCAATAAATAATAATATTATAGCAGAGAACACCTAATTCAATCACATAATCACTCTCTTAACACTAGCGAATACTATTAAAACATCACGTTTTTAGCATAACTTATGTGAATATTAAATAATAATATATAATATTCAACATTTACATGCGTCTTAATTCCTTTATTTTTCAATTTTATAAAGATTTAACCAAAAATTTGAAGTAACACAATCTAGTTGCCGTTTATGAACGAATGTTACGTATGTCTAGACTTGATTTTTATAATTTTTAGGGTTCTATGCTCAGGATTCCGCCTATTCTGTGTTCCCTCTATTATTGAATTAAAATACGACCAATCTCACAACTTAACACTGCATGTTTTGATATGATGTGTGTAGAATTGTACCACCCAAGTTTTTATATACTCACTTGACGTATTGATTATTTTTGACTAATAACTCCTAACATTATTGAACTAAAATTACTGCTCGTTTAATAAAAACATTATTGCCTGAATTATAACTCTTCCGAAACACGAAAAAAAATTAGAAGTCAATATCATATCAATGAATATAAACTAAAATTCAAACAATTGAACTTTTGATTCACACTTATATTGAGAACATAGTATGACGCGTTTCGTCGTTAAAAACGACTTCTTCAGATGCTAACAGAATACTGACTAACGACAAATTTGTCAAAGCAGGTGCAAATAACAAGGGAACTTCAGGTTTCTATGAGTATGGGTTTTACCGAGGGTATTCCATTCTAAAATATAATTTTATAATGGAATATGAGGATCTAAAATAGAAGTAACAATCTAAAATATAATTATTTTTAAGGGAATATCTTAGATGAAACCCATACTCATAGAAACCTGAAGTTCCTTTTTTATTCATACCTGTTTTGACAAATTTGTTGTTGAATATGAACTAAAATTCAAGCACTTGAACTTTCGATTTACACTTTATTGACTACCTAGCATGACGCGTTTCGTCGTTACCAACGACTTCTTCAGATGCTACTAGAATACTGACTTACAACAAATTTGTCAAAATAGGTGTAAATAACAAAGGAACTTCAGGTTTCTATGAGTATGGGTTTTACCGAGGGTATTCCATTCTAAAATATAATTTTATGATGGAATATAAAATATCTAAAATACAAGTAACAATCTAAAATATAATTTTATAATGAAATATCCTGGGTGAAAACCAAAGTCATAGAAACCTAAAGTTCCTTTTTTATTTATACCTGTTTTGACAAATTTGTTGTTGAATATAAACTTGAATTCACTCTATAAAAACACTTGAGCTTTTGATTCACACTTCATTAACAACCTAGCATGACGCGTTTCGTCGTGACAAACGACTTCTTCATATTGAATATAAACTTAAATTCAAGCACGTAAACTTATGATTTACACTTTATTGACTGACATAGCATGACGCGTTTCCTCGTTACAAACGACTTCTTCAAATGCTTACAGAAGAATACAGAATTATTCTGTAAGCATCTGAAGAAGTCGTTTGTAACGACGAAACGCTTCACGCAATGTCAGACAATGAAGTGTAAATCATAAGTTCAGGTGTTTGAATTTAAGTTTATATTCAATTATAATGGATTTACATCAAGTAAACGCCGTCACTATTAAATATTTAAAGACTTCTTCAGATACTAACAGAATACTGAGGAAATTTGTTGTTAGTCAATATTCTAGTGACATCTGAAAAAGTCGTTTGTAACGACGAAATGCGTCATGCTATGTTATCAATAAAAGTGTAAATCAAAAGTTTCAAGTATTTCAATTTTAGTTTATACTCAATTATAATGGATTTACATCAAGTAAACGCCAACACTATTCGATAATTGATCAATGCATAACAATGAGATAAAATATCTAGTTCAGCAACTGATTTCACAAAATATCGAAAATGAAATTTGAATTCTCAGGTTTGTCATATTCAAAATAGTGGAAATACAGAATAGTCAACAACTTGAACACAAAACAGAAAGCAGGGTGAACATGAAGTCCAAAAATAGCATTAATTGAAAGGACACTCAATATATTGCTCATGAAAATATTGAGCCATAGAGCCAGAGGATGTTAAGTCCTGCTGTTGAAATTTCACAGTTGTAATTTTTCGTGCAATAATTAGAGGAGTATATCAAGAAATCATAAAGTTAAATATTTTTATGATTGAAGAAAAGGTCCTTAAATTAATTTAAATTCGATTATATGCCGAACAAAAAGGGGATAACACCCTGGTTCTGAATAAGGACTCAAAACCCTATGGCTCTGAAGTCAAGAAATATATTCATTCATATTGATTTATGTAGATATATATTTTAATTGGTATCAACTTCTATCATAGGCATTTTTATAATTGCATTTGTCTTCTGTACAAATAACACAGTTTGGTGCTTTATATTTAGCCTTCGTCAGATCCTTGCAGAAATTGTCTGGATCATCTGTACAACCCCTTATATAGTTATTGTTGTCCCAGTAACCCTCCTTAAAGACTGCGATATAACAAGCTGTTTGATTAGATGAGCAGGTAACAGTTTCAAGTCCACAATGGCCCTCCATGCAAGGGTAATTACTGTTTATCGAATTTTGGGTACACTGATAACATTCTAACCCCAACCCTGCAATTCAAATGACTTTTCACATACTTTCGAAATAATTACTCACTACCTTTGTGTTGACACAAATTTCATCTATCGTATTTCAAAAAACACTTGTCTAAATTCTACGAAAACTAACAATACACTCGACGTATGTTTCGGATTATCAACACATCATCAGAGTTCAATACAACTGAGTTATATTACAGTTCAGAGGTATAAAAGTCACAAATTTTGTACTGCTTATGTATTGGTAATATTTAGTTGCAAAATTTACCTTTTTCATTGCAGAGAAGTATAGATATGAGAGTCATCAAATATCCAAAAGTCATTTTGAACCGGAATTTGACTTTATACTCATAAATTTTTCATATATTCACTTCACCGCTTGTGAACAGTATTGATAAAAAACTATCAACCACCTATCATATTTTAATTTATCAAGTAATTCGAAAAGTTTCAGATAAAAAAATAATTTTTTGTAATATGCTGATAAATTTTTCAGCAATTATGTTTTAAATGAAAATAATAGGATCATTATTTTCATTTACCTTTCGATTACGCTCGGACAAGGTCTTTCAATAAAGAATAAGCAATACTTTTACGTATAAATAATTCAACGTTTCCCTTGGATTGTAATTCCTAAATCTTGTAATTAACATGGTTAATTTTCAATCATTCACTGACAATTTATTGTTGTTGTTTGAATAAAACAAATTTTATCAATACAAAAAAACTAATCATATAAAATACCTAAAGGAAGAAAGACCATTGTCACCTTGCATTCCAGAAACGTGAGTTTGGTATCCGAATGAAAAAATAAGAAAATAATTCTCATGAGTTCCAATTTTGGCAAATGGATGAAAATGTGATGAAATTTGGCATTTTCGATAATTCTCAAGGTTCAGCAGATATCAATATAAATGAACAATAAACTAAAATTAACGTATAAAATTAAAAATTAACACACTTGACTCGAGTTTCACTGAATATTTTAAAAATTCTACATATGTTTCAGGTAATACTAATATTACTACAATAATATTGTATACTCTTGATAATGGGTTAACCACCCGAAACATATGTAGAGTTTTTAATATATCTAGTGAAACTCAAGCCAAGTGCGTTGATTTTAATTTATTGTTTTTAACATAATGTTTCACCAACAGATAAACGAAATCTTCGTGTCAATTATCAAAATAAATGTATAAAACAGTAGCCACCTCCATCTGGTGAGTTCTAGAACGAAGCAACTGGAACAGGTCATTTTCATTTAGCTCAGTCAAAGTATAGTTGATGTTTTTCGAATTTAGAGCCAATTATCAGTTTGAAATTGGCGTTAAACTCCAGGTTGATATGTTAAAAAAAACAATTATTAAACAAAAATTTTCTACGTAGATCTGTATCAAATATACTAAAAAAATCCGAACATCTGATGATGTCGAATAACTTCTGACCCTATGACTTTTTTACTCGTTTCGAGACCAATTAGAAATTCGATAGCGATTGTTAGTCAGCTTAATCAATTGTTTCAGTATTCGGAAGGGCATCTTAGTATGCGAGGCAGACGAAGTCGGCCTTGTCAGCAGCAAGACAATTGACTAACGAGAGCTGGGCTCATTAGCCTCAAGGTAGACATCGGCAGACTGTTTGATTGTTCTCGTGGTTCTTTCCTTAAGAAGGAGAATGAAAAATTATCACACAATATGAAATGTTGAGGAAATTGCATTAAGTTCAACAGAAATGGTATTCCCTTAAAAATCGTTTTGATTTTTCAATATGAAGTTACAGTTTTTTGATATAGGTTGAATATTAATCAGAATACTCAACACGAACTAAAATAACAAAAAATAATATTTTATTATGAACAAAATTTCAGAATTCAATGAAATTATTTTCAGCAAGGTTCTAAGGGGACATTCGATAATTACTTTGGATAAAGTAAGGGGCAGTGATCTATTTTATTCCTTGTGTGATGAAAAATTATCACACAAAATGAAATGTTGACAAAATTGCATTGAGTTCTACCGAAATAAATTCCTCGAAAAGATTTCCCATTAAAAATCGTTTTGATTTTCAATATAAAGCGAAGTTTTTTTGATATAGGTTGAATATTAATCAGAATACTCAACACGAACTAAAATAACGAAAAATAATATTTTATTATGAACAAAATTTCAGAATTCAATGAATTTATTTTCAGCAAGGTTCTAAGGGGACATTCGATAATTACTTAGGATAAAGTAGGGGTCAGTAATTTATTTTATTTCTTGTGTGATGAAAAATTATCACACAAAATGAAATGTTGATAAAATTGCATTAAGTTCTACCGAAATAAATTCCTCGAAAATTTTCCCTTGAAAATCATTTTGATTTATCAATATGAAGTGAAGTTTTTTTGATATAGGTTGAATATTAATCAGAATACTCAACACAAACTGAGAATAACAAAAAATAATATTTCATTTCGAACAAAATTTCAGAATTCAATGAAATTATTTTCAGCAAGGTTACTAAGGGGACATTCGATATCTTACTTAGTATAAAACAGGGGGCAGAGGTCTAGCATATACCCCTTAAATTAACTAAAGATAGACGGGGGACATTGAAAATTTAATGTTAAATTTCAATTTGAATGAATATATTTTCATGATTTCATTATTTTGAAAAAATAGAATAATTTTCACTTTTTAGGAGTTCTTGTCTGCAACAAAATCCCCTTATAATGTTTTGTAG
The DNA here is from genome assembly GCA_030704895.1 of Henosepilachna vigintioctopunctata. NCBI lineage: Eukaryota > Metazoa > Arthropoda > Insecta > Coleoptera > Coccinellidae > Henosepilachna > Henosepilachna vigintioctopunctata. The sequence continues at coordinate 2,259,892 of JARQZJ010000034.1, forward strand.
ACTGTCACGTATTATTAAACTACCACGAAAAAAATGATAACATTTGGCTTTTCAGATTTCGATATACGGAACAAAATATAACGAATATTCCTTAAGTTTCGAAATTATATTATCCCACTTGTCCAATTCATACTTTCTTAGCGAGTCTTTGTTCCTGTTTTCCTGTCACCAGGGATAAGGCTACATAAATGAAAGCTCTTATCAGTTAGGGTACAGAAAATGGGAATTAACGTGTGAGATTTTCCGAGGTTCCTATGAAAAACTGTTCGTTAGAGATAACAAGGGTTGTTCTAAAGCTGCAAATACAATAATGTCAGATAACCTCTAATAAAACACTTCCCCATTTTCGAAAATATGCTGTTTCAATTGGAAATATTTATATTGCCATAGAATTTAATCGAATTGAATATCCTGACATAGTTTCATTTCGGGCTGATAGGCATTGTCGAGAGTAGATGCAACTTTAATTTTATCACTCTTGTTGAAAGTACCTCTAATAGATGGCGATACTTTTTCTTGTAGCGCATTGATAGATGGCGTTATCACATTGAATTTTTTCTTGTTAAAAGTTAAAGAAATTGACTCTTCTCAAACCTATGGAGCGCATTTGGATAACACATCTAGAAAACAATTCAAATTACTAGATTACAATATCTTATTACATAATTACAATAATACTAGATTAAAATATTCAAATTACATAATTACAATAATTAAATTTGTAATGTTTAATGACAAATCTCGATGATATATAGTTTATTCGTAAAATTTTACAGCTTGTGGGATATAGTTGATAATTATTATCAAGTAACATGATCGTTTTACAATATGAGCTAAACTAGTTTGAACAATATAAATTTTCAAGGCATGTTTTGTTATATTTAACATATATGTATTGATTTAGTCGTTTGCAATGATTTACAGATTTTAGATGCAAAATGTAGATATGTCCGACTAAAATTCATAGCTGGATCTTTTTTGCAGTGAAATATTTCATAATATTCCATTTTTTCATTACCAAAATTTTCAATATTTACTTTTATAACGGGTGATTTTTTAAGAGTTAAGTTTTTCAGGTTGGCGGCACTGGTTGGTAATGGCATCAAACGTCATCTGTCAAAGTGAAAAGTTTTCAGTATACTCTGCCATTTCATCATGAAAGACGTACAAACGAGTATCGATTGTAAATTGTTGAAATTTACTATCAACATTCGTGCTCTGCGAAAAATGTGTATCGTTTGTTACGACCAAATTATGGTCGTCATAATCGACCTGGTGAATCAAGAATTCGTGCTGTTATCACCAAATTTCGCACCTAGTTTACTTTGTTGGACATTAAAATTCACTGAATAGTGCGTACTGAATATTGCAGCCGTAGCGTACAATGTTAATGAGGATCGTGAAATGTCAATTCGTTGCCCTTCTCAGCAATTGGGCATGTGTTACTCAACCACATGGAAAATTTTACGTATTGATTTGGGTTTGAAAGCCTATAAAATTCAACTTCTGCAAGAATTGAAGCCGAATGGCCTACCATAATGTCTAATTTTTGGTGAATGGGCCTAAGAACAGTTTAATGAAAATCCGCTGTTTTATCGAAAAATTGTGTTCAGCGATGAGGCTCATTTCTGGCTTAACGGATATGTGAATAAACAAAACTGTCGCATCTGGAGTGATGAACAGCCACATGCCATACAAGAATTACCGATGCATCCCGAAAAAACGACAGTTTGGTGTGGTTTATGTGTTGGTGGCATCATCGGTCCATTTTTCTTTAAAGGCGACCGTGGAAGAAACGTTACCGTCAACGCCGAACGATCTCGAGCCATGAAACGCAACTTTTTTTTTGCCCCAGTTGGCCGAGTTGAACTTGGTTGCCATGTGGTTTCATCAAGACGGTTCCATATGCCACACAGGTCGTGAAACAATGGACATGTTGAAGGATGAATTTGGTGAGCAGCTTATCTATCGAAATGAGCCTGTGAATTCGCCGCCAAGATCATGCGATTTGACGCCTCTGTATCATTTCTTGTGAGGTTGTGTAAAGTCGTTAGTGTATGTGGACAATCCGAACACGATTGAAGCCTTACAGGATAACATAACACGCTTAATTGGTGAGATACATGCCGAAATGCTCGAAAAAGTGTCGCAAAATTGGACCTTCCGAATGGACCATTTGATACGGAGCCGCGGACAACATTTAATGAAGTTATCTTCATAATGTAAATGGCAAAGGCCGAGTTATCAATTTCAATAAAAATTTTGAATATATGATGCAAATAGAGTGTTTCATTCGATTTAAGAAAAAACTACGCTTAAAAAATCTCCCTTATAAAGCTTCAATTCATTTCAGAATTCAGAACGATGAAACTTGGTGTGTTTTTGAATATTTATATTATTGTTTATCACATTCAATAACCTATATAATTATTGTTCAATAACTGTATTTATATTCCGATTTAATTTATCTATTCTTCATTTGTATTCATTTAACATATCAAAGTTTTAATCGTAAAGGCGTTTCTTCATAATTCTGACTACTTTTATGGACACCGACCTATCTAATCGGAATAAAATATTACCAAATTATGAGAACGTTACATTTAAGCTATACACTCAATACCAAAGTATCAATTAACTTACAAGGACTGTATCATTTCATTTCCAACGTGTAATTTGACTTCTACGAGTGTAACGCTATTACGAAATTAATAATGAATTAAATTGAAATTAGTATGCTAAAAGAAATATTAAACGGAATTGCGTTAATTAAGGTTACAAAATCCGCAATAAAATTTATGAATGATGATTGTTGAACTAATTTCGAATGATATTTCCTTGAGTATTTTTCACTACAATGCAGGATATTCTAATCACAGGTATATTTAATTCAGACAAAAACTAATGAATGGTACTGTATTCTTATTTAAATTTCCAAATGTTGATGTGAATCGTTTTAAAAAATTAATAATGAAGAAAACATATATTCCATGTGCACACACTTCTATTCAACAATTTGACGAACGTTTCAGCATTACAATGGCTTCTTCAGACTCCCAGTACTGTACCAAGCATACAATGCACAAAAGTGTCTAAGAAACTATAGCAATAGAGAAAAACAATTCAAAATTGTTGAATAATAGTGTTTACTTCCAGATAGGAGGTTTTCTTTGCCATTTTCATTAAGATTCTCCTGTAGTATTGTTTTTCGTAAAGAATAAAAGAAAATCTTCAATATTTATCACAATCTTCAGCTTTATGTTATTTTCTGTAATTAGGTATTATACCTGTTGAGAGTGAAGAAATTATTATTACAAGTATTCATTAAACTATACTGTAGATTTGTTTTGAGTTCACATCCATTTTCGTCGAAAACAGAAATAAAAGAAAAATGTCTGAAGCATAAATTAGTGCATAAAAAAGTGTATTTTTGTGGCGCCTTCTTCAGTTCAATGAAGATTGATGCGTCATCAAACAAATAACCTTGAGCAATGTCGAACAAGAATCGTTTATGAAAATAAGACTTCATAAAAGGAAGCTTCTGAAAGTCTCAAGTCGAAAAAACATTCAGTATCAGATATATACATATAATTTTTCATTCTTTTATCCAAAATTTCACATTATATATTCAAAAATAATTCGTGTATTGAATTTTATCAGAACTGTCAGCCTACAGATATCACGTTTGACACATCTATTGTACATATCACTACAATCAAAATGTCATTGAGAAAAGTGAATTAACAAGTCTGTGATTTAAACACTTAAATGATATGTAAAAATTCTGTTTATACATTTGTACGCCTTTATAATAGTATACTATTTTTATGCCACTTCATTTCTGCGCGAAAATTAATATTGGACATTTGAAATAATCATAGAGTTTTATTATTATGTCGATGTGCGAGCCACAAAAGAATAATTTATAGTAGGGGTGACCAAATAACGCATCGATACAAACGTTATGTCAGATAAACGAGGTCAGATAGACCTCTCACCAATTGCATTCTTACACAACTTTACTATAGACATTATTCTGTAACTTGTAATTCGAATAAAAATATTCAAGATCTTGTATTTTGGATATATTTCAAAAACACGACTCAGAATCATCTCATATTTTGTATTTCTCAAACATGCGATAAAGTATTTCGTATCTTAATAAGGGAAGCAAGTATTTTGCCGAGTTATTTTCGAATTATTCATATATTTATCGAAATCTGTGAATTTTCTGAAATATATTTCTATATATTTATATGTATTTTCTTAGAAGAAAAATATTTTTTGTCATTATTATTCCTAGGAAATATTCGCTATGTTGAATATTACACACAAACAATTCATAATTGTAATTTTTTAGGTGATAATGTAAAATTCAATTCAAAAATATCGTTAGCCTCAAAAAATCTAAGAATTCAATTATAGTTCTCTTATAATTTCGGAATAATACACGCCTGGCTTTTAGAAAATAACTTCCCTTAATGTCGTGCCATAAGGGCGTTGTTTGTATCCGGAAACTCATAATGTTCTCACTTTTTAATGCAATTATTATCACGACTGCCGTTTAGACCGGTCTGTTTTGCGGTTTCAGATATAATACTAATTCGGAGTGCCGCAAAAACGTACATAATGCCTTTATTTATATTTTCCATGCAACGTCATTTGTCCCCGGTGCACTCAGATACGGGTAGACAGTGTGTTCGTTAAATTCGAAACAATAAAGCGGTGAATAAGTCATCAGCCATAATTGACTAACGTTTTCAAATCCATTACTGGTACTTTAAATGTCGCAAGACTTTTGATCATTTTTTGTGATAGGATGTTGGCATATCCATTGGCTCATGCCATGCAATTTTCTCGGACCTTTTGGGCATGAAAATGTGGCACCGAAGTTTGTTCCGAAATTGCTAAATTTAGATCAAAAATAACGTCGTACAGGAGGTATTGAATGACGCCAACGACGATCAAAGAAAGTCATCAGAATTTGTTTGTATCAAGCTCAATCGATTGCCTCAAAGCTTTTACAATTCAAAACTTTGAATCAATGATTGAAAAACCTGAAATATAAAAGATGAAGTTAAAGAATGAAAACATACCAAGAAAAAGTCATAATAGACAAAATGATGATAATAATAGTTCTTCATCGTATGTTATTAATACATACTGAATAATATAATTGAATATAAACTTGAATTCAAACACTAGAACTTATGATTTACACTTTATTGACTACATAGCATGACGCATTTCTTCGTTACAAACGACTTCTTCAGATGCTTAGAGAATAATGACTTAATAGTCAATAAAGTGTAAATCATAAGTTCAAGTGTTTGAATTCAAGTTTATATTCAATTATAATGGATTTACATCAAGTAAACGCCAACACTATCAAATATTTAAAAGAAGCTGATAACAGCTTTTTGGCACGGTGGTATTTTGAGCTGTTACTTAAAAGTGCTATCAACACGCAAAATATATGGTTTTTAACAACATGTCTGAAGAAAGAAGTGTTCCCCAAATACATCAAAGTCAATAAAGTGTAAATCATAATTTCAAGTGTTTGAATTTAAGTTTATATTCAATTATAATGGATTTACATCAAGTAAACGCCAACACTATTAAATACTGAATAATATAATTGAATACAAACTTAAATTTAAACACTGGAACTTATAATTTACACTTAATTCACTATATATCATGACGTGTTTCGTCGTTACAAACGACTTCTTCAGATGCTTACAGAATAATAACGCGTCATGCTATGTAGTGAATAAAGTGTAAATCATAAGTTCAAGTGTTTGATTTTAAGTTTATATTCAATTATAATGGATTTACATCAAGTAAACGCCAACACTTTTAATTAACACTCAATTATAAGTCACGTTTTTGTGTTTCTTCGATTTCATACCTTCGAAAAAAGATGGATCAAAGAATCTGTACTAAATTTTCGTTGAAAATGGGACAAAGTGATCCAACGCACTCAAAATATTGACTGTGGTATTCAAGTACAAGCGCTTTACAGAAGACCGAGGAGATGTAGATGACGATGAGCGTCCTGGAGTTGCAACCACGTCAACAACCGAAGAAAACATTGAAACAGTGCAGAAAATGGTTCTGTAAAATCGTTGAATCACTATAAGGGAAGTTGCAGAACAGGTCAATCGGCTCATGCCATGCATTTTTTTCGGCCGTTTTGGGCAGTGAAATGTGTGGTAGTGAAGTTTGTTCTAAAATTGCTAAATTTTGAGATACGCCGCATTAGAGTTGTTGAATGACGTCAACGATGATCCAAATTTGCTCAGAACGGTCATAACTATTGACGAAACCTGGGTATATGATTATGACGTCGAAACTAAGGCCCTATCATCGTAATGGAAAAGGCCAAAAGGACCAAGATCGATAAAAGCACACCAAGTTTGATCAAATGTGAAGGTTTTGCTCACTGTTTTCTTCCATTACAACGGCATGGTGCACCATGAGTTCTCTCCAATAGGTCGTAAGTTTGATAAGAAATAATACAAGGAAGTTATGCAACAGTTTCATGAAGAAATACGGCTCAAATGATCGGAATTGTGGAAAACAAATCATGGACTCTGATCCACGATAAAGCACCAGATCACACATCGATGCTTTCTGGTGATATTTTGACTAAAAACAACACCGTAATCATGCTTCAACCACAGTATTCACCAGATTTGACTCCCTGTGACTTTTACCTATTCCCAAAACTGAAAAGACCAATGAAAGGAAAACATTTTGCCAGAATTGATGAGATGAAATCGGAATCGAAGAACTAGCAGATGGTCATACCGAAAAGCGGAAGTGCTTCGAGGATTGGAAAAGGCGTTGGCATAGGTGCATTATACCTGAGGTGAAAACTTTGAAGGGAGCAAAATGAATATCGATGAATAAATGAATACTTTTGGAAAAAATTCAAAATTAATCTTTTCTTTCCAAAAACCTCGTAAATTCCGGAACTCCGTTAGATTCATATAGATTTGTCTATGGTATTTTCCTCTTATATAATCAAAATCATACTAGGTAGCCACTTTTCAATGATTTTTTTCTCTCTAATTTGTAGTCTCAATTGATGAAAACTGTTCATTTCAGAGTTTTTATCAAGGTGCAATTTGTAGCAGAAAGTAAATAAGAAATAAAAATTATTACTAAGTAAAATATATAAATTAATAAATTATTGATAAGAACGATTTTTCGTTGAAATATTGATTCAAGATAACTTTCAAGAAATTTGTAGTTTTTATATTTATGATTATATCGTTCCCTTTTTTTCAAAGTTTAAGAGATGTGTTTTCCTAATCCGGTCTTCATTTTTCCCGTATCGGATCCAACACAAACCAATCTGAAAATTGTGATAAACTCGGATATGCCATCATGCGAAATCCTGATGGAAATGTATTTTTTATTCATAACCCACGGGCTGAAACGCGTGAAATGTGAATTTTATTCTGAAATGGGGATTCGGCCCCAGCGTCACGTCAAAAAATGTTCTCGGCTTAGAGTGGAATTGATGAGGGTTTGTGAAATTCCGGCGGAAATGGCCAACAGGAAATTATATGCTATTGGGCACTCCCAAAATTTCAATTTGAAATATATATGAATTATTCAGAACTGTCAATGTCACGTGATCTGAATTTTTATCATTCATTTGTCCACAATTTCATACGTAATATTTTAATTAATATATAATTGAATAAAGTATTTCATTGATCACGAAAAAAAATTTTTTTGTATTTTTTTTTGAACAAAGATTCAGCAAATTATATTTTCAGAAACCTGACAAAAGAACGAAAGTTTGAATCCAACACTAAAATTTTTCAAGAATATTTATGATTTTGTGAAATGCCACAGAAGTGAGTAATCGGAAATGAAAAATTGAATCCTAGCCTGAAATGACCGGACATACAATAATGGTACTTTTATTGTCACAATTTTTCAACATTTTCAATCAATCCCGAGTATTTTAAAATCTCATTGTTTAGTTGTCACTCTCTCCATATACGTCAAAAATTATTTTCTTCAATAAAAATTATATCACTTCTAGCTTCAAAATTTCATGTCAAATAATAAAAAATCTTTTTTCTCGAAATTTCATAATGTTCTCATTTAAATAAGGTAATATATAATTCAAAAACTCAGACACATTGAATCTTAAAGCTTATAAATTCAGATATTTCATTTAATACAGAGAATACACTTGAGATTTAACATCTATTAAAATTACAATGAAAATCATTAATATTGAGGTTCATTCATTTCGAGAATTATCTTAAGAGAAATCAAATGATTTAATTCACAAAACTGACTAAAATTTAGTCAGCAATGAGCAATAATGCTGTTGTACAATTGAGAATGCTGTTTTATTTTTGAGGCAGAGGTATCACAGAATTGACCAAATTGATTTCGGCCGACGTTTCGACAATTATTTTGTCATCTTCAGGTTTGCAAGAAAGAAAAATACGTTTCAAACGACCCAAATCACTCAAAATGGTGTTTTTACACGAGTCTAAATATAAAATACAATTATTTAAATATATATATATATATATATATATATATATATATATATATATACAGATGTTTGTTTGTGGTATAGCAGGTGTACTAGACTAATTAAACGTTGAATAATTAAAGGTTTAATGAACGTTTCAATGGAGTTTCCATCTTCTTCAGCTAAAATTTGAGAGAAAAACCTGATTAAAATATATATATATATACATATATATATATATATATATATATATATATATATATATATATATATATATATATATATATATATATATATATATATATGAGCAATAATGCTGTTGTACAATTGAGAATGCTGTTTTATTTTTGGGGCAGAGGAATCACAACATCATTCAATTCTTGATAGGAAAGTTTGGTATATAAAAAATAATACCAAACCCTTTCTAGATCCCAAAATCTATGTTAGATCTTTTTAACACAAAACAAGCTCCATATAAAAACCGATAACTAGGAAAGTGAATTAGTTAAATTAATAAACGGTTTTTATTTTTAATGACTATAAAGAACTGAACAGACTGCCAGTTGGTATTTTTGACAATAAAACCTCGATATCTTCCGACATTTAGGACATATTTCGTTAAATTTATGCCAGTAATTTATTTAGATCTGGCAACAGATGCGACATGTGGCTTATTAGGTGGGCCTTATTGACACTCCTTTCGTGCGCTTCATTTCATATTAATTAAGGGATCGATTGGACGGCGAATAGAAACTAATGGGCTTTAGGAACGCAAAATATTCCGGCGACAAAGGAGCATAGAAGAAACTATCATAGAACATCCAAATTTAGCACTGAGGAGAAATACTTTCGAACACCATTTTAAATTACAAAAATTACACAAATATTTCATCTACAAAATCTAAGAATTTGTTTTAATCAAGGATAGAATGTCTAACTTCAATTGTCTTGAAGTTTTTAGATTTCAAAACTCTAAATTAACGATTGAAAAACTAAAACACAAAAGATTAAGTTGAAGGAAAGGGAAGAGGCCAAGAAAAACTCACACTAGACAAAATAATAATAATAATAGTTCTCCATTATATGTTATTGATATTGAATATTATGAGTCAGGTTTTTGTGTTTTTGATTTCTTATTTTCGAAAAATAATGCATCAAAGAATCTGTATTAAATTTTGTGTTAAAAATAGAATAAAGTGCTCTAAAGCATTGCCACAATTGATGAGGGTGAACAAAACTGATACCGATGAATAAATAAATACTTTTCGAAAAAATCAAAATTCAATTTTTTTTCAACAAACCCCGTATACTGGTTCTCAAAATTTAATTTGGCTTCCATGGCCACTCTAAGAATATTGGTGTTATTAACATACTCTAAGGCATCCCTAGTTCTAGCAATTAATATCATGAGCCGTTTTCATTTACATTTTCCCGATAGTCTTCTTGTGTTCATATCTTCGAGAAAATCCAAAACTAAAACCAAATTCAGGTAAATTAGAAGCCATCTGCTTCTCTGTCTGAAACATGATTCGTAAAATTATCTGAATAGCTTATTGATGTGATTGCAATCTTCCCCATCTAATATGACTATTGTTCTTGGAATAACCAGAAGCTACCGAATTTCTCGACCACAAGCTGTCGATATTCAGAACCTCTTCCTATTAATTTAAGTGCCGAATGTCAAGGTCTATGACGAGAGATCCGGGCTTAAGATATATACAGAAATTATGTGAATATATCTGTTAGTTTGACAGTGGAAAAAATTTCAAACGTTTGAAGAATTGTCCAGTTTATTTGATTAGTTTTTGCATGATCGTTTCAAGGTTCAGATCTATTCAATTGATTGTCCAACAACTAACTAATGGCAACTTTTATTTGTCATTTTTTCAACCCGATTCACTCCCACGTCCTGAGACTAGTTGTATGAAATATTTCACCACGTTTCGTACGTAAAAGATTCTCTCAAATCTTAGTTTTGTGATACTGCACTTGACTACATTCTTTTGTTTTGAATTTTGAATTTGCAGATTTGGACATGTATTTTGACATACCTCACGGTACAGTCGAATACTATACATTATTTTGGTCCTTATACATTAATGATAATAAATAATTGGTTGAGGCTTTCGCGGACAGTCGTTGAACTAGTGTTGTCCTGGTTGGTGGAATCAGAATCAGACTTCCAGAATCAGAAATGGAACAACCTCTGAAGAAGCTTGCCATTCGTGCTAGCGAAACGTTAAGAACAAATTCCAACAGACGACGGCGGCCATTAGGCCCAAAACAGGACAACACTAGTTCATTACTGATATTGTTTTTCATGTTCAAAAATGCTCTAAACGATTGTTCGCAGATGATACAATGATTTATGTTAGATAAAAATACCCAGACTATGACAGAATGGATCAATAGAGACTTGGCAGCAATAGATGGATGGCTAAGCGATAACAGTTGATCGCTGAATGTAACAAAGTCTAAATTTATAGTTTTTGGTACAAGTAAAACTAGATAAATTGAAACGAAAATATAAGTATTAAAATTGAAAACCAGAACATTGAAAGGGTAAAACTTGTTAAATACTTAGGCGTTATATTAGATGAGAAATTGAGTTTCAGTGATCATGTCGACTGCATATCGGCTAAAATTTCCAAGAAAATCAACTTTCTCAAATGAATTAGAAAAATCTTACGATATATATGAAGTTATTACTCTTTGAGTCAATAATAATGCCACACTTTGAATATTGTTCCACTCTGTTATTGGGATTGAGTAAAGAAAAAACTTAACAGTTACAAAAGTTACAGAATAGAGCAATGCGAACAATTTTGAAATGTAACAGGTATACTCCAATCCAAAGCATGCTAAATTGTTTAAAACTAATATCTGGTAAACAGAGAATACTTTTTTCCACATCTTTACTTATATTTAAAGTTATTATTATTATCATTAAAACTTGGGTTTTAACCCTCTGTCCATGATGATAATGTAATTGAAAGTGACCTAAGAGTACATGAAAAAAGCTACATGAATATTTCTGATGAAAATTAGTTTTTCGATATCTTGCCATCCAGAGAATGTTCTTGAAATTCCTAATTCGGAGGGAGGATAAAGATTATCCACAAAGAGGAGTCAATCATTATTATTAAACGAATTATTGAGTCGATTCAGTTTAATCTCATTGCAGAACAGGAGAGAAACTTTATCACTAAAATTTTTGTACAAATTACTGCACAACAATATTGATTGTCCTCCTTTCTTGTGCAGTTTGAAATTTCGTGTTCCTAGGCAAAATTCTCGTACCACTAAATTTGAAAATTCCACCTAGAGACTCCAAGGACCAACTCGCTAATACAATCCCCCATAGTTATCATTATATGATAATAACTAGCATTTTTGAAAATGAAATATCAACTGTAAATTAAAGAAAACTGTATATTCTTCTTAATAATCAAATATAACATGTGCTATGTGAGTAACGTGTATGTTAGTCTATTCAAACTTACCAAAATTTTATATTAGATTGAAGTTTCAATATTAGTCGTGATAGCTCTGAACTAACCGTGATGTTTGGTGAGATATTAAGTTTTTTTACATCCTCTTTTTGAGAATGAAAAATTATTTCTCACTTTTAATATTAATAAGTATCATCAAATAATTTTACACGTAATTTTTAAGATTTTTTCCCTGATAATAACAAACGCAACAAAAAAAAGTGAAATCGGTCCAGCCGTTGACTCTACATTTCGGTTACAAACGTTTGTATGGGAAAAAGGGATGTTTTTAAGGTTTTCCTGGCAATTATTCGAATTTTCCTCGCCGTAAAAACCATCCTTGGACTTTAACGAACTTTTTACAAAAATAATTGGCAAAATTAGTCCAGGCGTTGTTGAGTTATGCGCTTACCAACACATTTTGCGATTCATCTTTATATTATAGATGATCACTAAATATTTTGTGAAACTTAAGCCAAGTGTGTTAATTTCAATTCATTGTTTTCAATGAAAGGAATGTTTCATTATTTTTATTATAGCTGCTCCTGAGTTCAGCTTCGCGCGCCACCTAGCGGATTACGACGAACAGTTTGGGAACCACTGCAAAATAGTGCACCATTCATGGAGACCAGTTTACGACGAATGCAAATTTTTTCCAAATCTGAGCGGCAGATTTGCTTATTCGAAAAATTCTGGCTGCGCGAAAAAAAGGCCGAGAAAGGAATACGGTGACCGGAAATTATTCAAATTATGACGTGAAGAATTTCGGAATGCTTCGGAATAATAGGATTTGCTGGATACGAAACGGTCGTCGGCTTTTGCGGGGGCAGGGGGCAAAATTAATTCCGTCTACGAGTTGACGGATGCCTGACAAGTGACAAGAGCCGCAACCTCTGGAGAGAGAGAGACGAAATTACGCGACAGAAAAGGTTTCACGGAATAATATTCGGAGTACAGGAAAGGGCTGAGGATTTTTGAGGAGGACGATTAACTTCTTCAACATTTAATAGAATAAGCTCGAGAATATATTTGGAATAGTTTTAAACCCCACTCATTCTCTGAGAAGAATTTATTATGCCATTTCATTGCGTTTTTTTATAACATTGTTTATTTTTTTGTTGAATCAAATTTCAATTTTCAATATTCTTTTGTTTCTTATACAATTGTTATATTTTGTCTTTAAATAATTCGTTATATTTCTCACGCTCATTTTGAATACTTTCATTTTCATTTAATGTTAATTCTGTTTATTCTCATTTCTTCAATTAAGTGGTAAGTCATTTTTTTGCCTTACTGTTCGGTCTAAAATTCAGTTTTTTAATTTCATTCGATCTTAAAAGTTTCGTCTAATTTCTATCTTATATCTATCAATTTTATATTCCTGTGAATATGGTTTGTTCCATGAGAATGCCTTTCCATAAACAATTTATTTTACTTGGTAAGATCATTTGAAGGTATATACTTATTGATAATTGATCAATGTTCGATTTCGAGGCTATAAAGAGAAGATCACGTTCAACGCGAAGGTAGTTATTTTGAACGTTTTAGATTCCCATTTTGCTTTAAAATTCCGATACATAATATAAAATTGCAGATAAACACTCAATTCTATTCACGTTTGATTAGGTTAGGTTGGGTAAGGTTGAGTTAGGTTAGGTTAGGTAAAGTTAGGTTAGGTTAGGTTAGGTAAGGTAAAGTTAGGTTAGGCCATATTAGGTAAGGTTACTATTGTCGGTTAGCTTAGGTTAGGTTAGATAAAGTTAGGTTATGCCATATTAGATGAAGTTACCATAGTCGGTTAGCTTAGGTTAGGTTAGATAAAGTCAGGTTATGCCATATTAGATGAGGTTACCATAGTCGGTTCAGTTAAGTTAGGTTATGATAACCTTAAAACTTCGTTACATATGTCAGCTTCAGATGAAGTTTTCAATAATTCCTTTACAACCATTTCAATTTCAACTGGATATCCCATGTGTATTTTGAGATATTACAATTTCTATTATTCCAATTGAGAAGAAATGTATTCTCAAATTGGTATGATTGATTTTATAAAACTCCTCTGTACATTGCAACATTGTGCTACAAATATTGCAGTTGTGTCTTCTTTATTTATACAAAACTATTTGTGTAGTTCAAAGTGCTAAAAATATTTAAAATATATAATACGTGTCTATAAACTGTTATATAGTAATAATGATTATAATAAAATAATGCTGATAATATTGAACAATCAAGTTTCACTTTAATAAATTATTCGTTTCACTTTAAATGTCAATTTTGAATAACTCTAATTTTGATTCAAGATGATTTCAGTCAGTTTCAGAGTTTTAGTTATTTCGTCAATTTATTCAAGCAACCTTTATTCATTTCTTCTTATTTATCCTTCTTCATTTTTCAGTTAAATTTGAAAACTTTTTTCAATTTATCCTTCAACTTTTCTCTTTCATCAAATTAATTGAACTTCACTTTTTTCTTATGTTTCAATTATCTGTAATTTAAGCAGGACTAGCTACTGAAGAACAGCATTGATCAAACTCCTCAAAAAAGAGTTCAAAACATAGAACCACATAAGTGGATTGTCTAATCAAAATATTTCAAATATTCTTCAACATTCATAGGACTATTTAATGCAATAATCCGTAGCAAGTTGGAGTATGGCAGCATGATCTGGCATCCCATTTACACTTGCCATCAACGCCATCTTGAGGCCATTCAGAGAAGGTTCTTGAAATTCTTAGTTTGGAGGGAGGATAAAGTTTATCCACAAAGAGGAGTCAATCATAACGAATTATTGAGTCGATTTAGTTTAATCTCATTGAGGCAGAGGGGAAACTTTATACCTCAAATTTTTGTACAAATTACTGCAGAACAGTACTGATTGTCCTCCTCTCTTGTCCGCTTAAAAATTTCGTGTTCGCAGTCAAAATTTTCGTACTACAGAATTATTCCACCTAGAGGCTTCAAGGACCAACTCGCTAATACAATCCCCCATTTCATTCATGGAGTCTACATTCAATAGAGTTGCCAATAATTGTGACATTTACTTTGACCCCATAGAGGTTTTTATTAGGAGTTATGTTAAAAAAGGAAATTAACTAAAATGAGTTGATTTTGATTGAGTTCTTTGTAATATTTCCTTAAGTTCTATTCGTTATTAATCATTAGTTATCAGTAAACTATTTTAGTTTTTTAGATTGATCCTTTCGTTATATCTCTTTCATTTTTTTTCATTCAGTTATTATTCAACATTATGTTATCATTTTCTATAAATGGGTATTATACTTGTTGAGAATAAAGAAACTATTATTATTATCAAAGTATCTACTTTGTTTAGCTCGTTAAAATCTTATAAAATTTCACACCTGTTTCGGATTTCAAACTAATTTCAACTAATCTTTTTGTAGTAAATTCGATCAAAACTTGTGATTTCTTCACATTTGATTTCCTCTCATTCTGCCCGAAAAAATAAGTGGCATGTCTCATTTCTTAAGCTATTTCGAACGTATTTCAATTAGATTCTAAAATAATGCTATAAAACTCAAGCTTCGATACCTCGAAATATTATAACTTGATTGAAATAATACTATAAGTTTCAGAGAATTTGAAGCTTTGACACCTCGAAATATTATAACTTGATTCAATTAATACTATAATTTTCAAAGAATTTGAAGCTTGGAATAATTAGGATTGTAAAATTTTCTCCTCTCGAATAAAATACGTCCCTGTGATCCGCCAACATTTAACTGGATGAATTCAATCTATTTTTCAAAAGTAAATATTTGCGAAATGATATACAAGATACAGAAAATCCTTACCGTCATACTTTTATTGTCGTAAAAGATAACGACACAAATGGGATAAGCTAACAATGTGGAAAAGTTCTTAATTGAACTAGTAGATTAACATAAATCATTCGATATTTCAAGTATAAAATTGAATGAAAAATATTCGTGTTGAAAACATGAACTATCAATTGGGTTCTTGATGAATTTAGAAAGAGTGTTGAGGTACTTTTTGTGAAATTCGTTATTCTCATCTGAAGTATATATTCAATTAACCAATAATTAAATATATTCATAATCACTTCATTCAAGAAGATATATGAAGGAATGCTTCATTTTTTCAAGGAAACAGCACTATCAATACTTCACGTAGCTGTCTAATTATCTTTTCAACGAAATAAATAATTAGAATGAAAATATCGTTTAGTATATAAGTTTGGTAACCTGCTTCGACTTCTTGTCCTCCTAGTCTAGAAACACTTCTGAATTGAGAGTGACGATGCGAGCGTGACGGTTACGTCACTGATCTTACAGTTTTTGCAGCGAGCAAAGCTGAAAACTGAATCTATTATTAACTTCAGTGAATTATTGAAATTTCGATTGAAAATCCACTCATCGTAAAATATACGTTTGATTCAACGCATTATGATTAAAAAGAAGTTGCTCTCCGCAAAACGTTAGAAATATAAACTCCAGCAGCAGCGTAATTCCATCGTTGGAGGAGGAAAGCGCCCAGGTCGTTACGAGGCAGCATTCACTACGACTAACGACAATGGCCCCCAAGTTCTATCTGCGATGTGCTAATAGAGCTGAAGACCACCGCCGACTGGAGTTTATTTTTATTGTTTTTTATCACACACATCCACTCACGTTATAGAATTATGTTTCAATTTTCACAAGTGCAACATAACGGTTTTTAATGTTCTAAAGAAAATTTATGGGTTTAATCCAATCAAAGCAGGAACGATTGAATGGACCCCTTAGATTTTCCTGTCTTTAAAATGGCAGTTTTGTTAGAGGAATGAATGTAAAGGAAGCATCGATATCGAATAACAAAAATGTTGGGATTATAGGTCCTGAAGTATTCAAGCATTGGTGTTTTTTGAAGGTTTCACGAATATTCAGAAGGAGACGTTTGAAGTACCGTATGGAAAGTTCAAAAAATTCTCCTAGATATTAAAATCTCTCAGAGGCCCAGGGGTATAGCGACCCTATACGCTTCCGGCTTACTGGTGATGTGGGTTCGATTCCCTCGTAACTTTGGGCCGCTTGAACTCGGCGTTAAACTGTAGGCCCAATGGATGTACATAGGTCCCTTGCCTTCGCTCTAAGAACAATGAAACTAATTAAAATAATAATAATAGGGGTGGCTTTTCCAAATGCGAACAACCTAATTGAAGAAAAATCTGGGAAAAATATCATGTGTTTCTTTTAAAGGTATAGAACTCTAAGTTGGCATTACTGTTGAAGATGGCGACCGATTTAATAGCTGAGAAGTGATTTATTCTCAGTTTGGTTTGGCAATTCATCATGAATAGACTCAGGCCTGAACAACGCTTGCAAATAGTGCAATTTTATTTCGAAAATAATGGTTCTGTGCGGAATACGTATCGCGCAAATTTTTTTAGCGCACTTCTGGTTGAATGGCTACGTCAACAAACAAAACTGTCGCATTAGGAGTGAAGATAATCCTCAAGTGTATGTCAAAAGACCGTTACATCCAGAAAAACTGACTGTTTGGTACGCTTTATGGTCTGGTGGAATCATTGGTCCGTACTTCTTCAGAAACGTCATACAGCTCGTGCCACAATCGATTTATTGAAAGACAAGTTTGGTGATCGCCTAATTTCACGTTTTGGACCTGTGAATTGGCCTACAAGATCTTGTGATTTAACACTGCTAGACTACTTTCTGTGGGGCTATGTAAAGTCATTGGTCTATGCGGATAAGCCACAAACGCTTGACCATTTGGAAGACAATATTCGCCGTGTTATTGCCGATATACGGCCACAAATTTTGGAAAAAGACATCGAAAATTGGACGTCCACATTGAACTACATCTGAGCCAGCCGTGGCGGTCATATGCCAGAAATCATATTTAAAATTTAATGCCACAATATTATCTTTCGAATAAAAAAATTTTTGTCAATCGAATGATCCATCGTTGTTTTATTGCAATTTAAAGTTCTATACGTTTAAAAAACACCCATCATCACCTCCATTTGTAATTTAATTATCTACTACTATGGTAATATTCAAATTTTCATTTTATATCTGAACTATTTTGTAAATATTTGTATTTATTTCAGTCATTCATTCTGTTCTTGTGGGTTTTGGACTGATTTTGGATCGGTTTTGGATTGAATTGTGAACTTTTCAATCAGGTTTTGAATAACAAAATTGATGTATCAGTTGCTTTTCATCTTTACTCCACCCAAAAATTTTTTTTTAGTCCATTTTATGTTACTTTTTACGTTGATAATTTCGTTTTTCTTTCTTTCGCTTGGTTGGTGCAATCAAAATGAAGATGAATTACAATAAAACCCTATTCTTATGGCATATTGTACTGTGTCTCTATACTGTTACTCTTCAAGTTGGTAGAGTCTTGAAACATTGATTGGTTGAAGATATGACATGTGAATGACATTTCACAAATTGCGACTCTGAACATATATACAAGTATTTAGAGAAGTTTCTCCTCTATTTTGTATAATTATCGATTTGATCTCAACTAATCAAACAGTAATGAATGCAGCTGAAAATTTGTTCAAAAAATCTTAGCTACATCTTTAATTTCTTCTTCTTAATGTGGTTCTAGTAGGTTGGGGACAAGAAAGACGATTTGTTTTCTTGGTCAATCTGATTGATCGAACAGACCAATTTGAGAATCAAGCTAGGGTTTTTCGACCTGAAATTAATATACTGTGAAGATCCTCTTCCTGCAGTATCCTAAAGTAACTAGAACTTAGGTATGGTACCCATATTACGATTAGAAATGCCGTATTTCACTGAATGAGCTTCATGAACAGTTTTTGTAAGAAAGAAGGAAATCAAAATGATATATCTTATGAAAATAACTATGCTTTAACGTCTAGAAACCTTTCCTCGAGTATCTTTTATGGTACCCTTACATAACCTGAAGTTACAACAATCCACAAACAAATATACTTTTCAATTCATTGATAGCATCATCAAGATTTCGAATAGTTGACCCAATATGGCAACACTTCATCTATTCATGAAACTGACTCAATAAATTGAGGAACTCTCAGTTATTCTATTTTTTCGTCAGGTATAAATCAACAGAATTTGCAGATAAATGCACTACTGGTTCTAACAGATCCATCTTTTTTGTAATACTTTAATTAATACAGGCAATATTTTCCGACCTTTTAGGTTTATGAAGTGATTAACTTTGATGCTGTTAAAGATATTTTGTAAAAAATTTTTGTTCTCTAGTATTCATAATGTATATTCCTTTATTCTAGAAACGATCTTTTCCTATACATATTCAACAACAATTATTTTGCAAAGCATTGATGTAGTACTATCAATATTTTTTATTTCACCTTGTCTAGTCAGTTGAGAACTCTTGATATTGGACGGAGAGCCCGAAACCAACGTCAAAAAATAAACATTATCACCCATCTTGAAACCTCATCTTCAAATTCAAATCCAAATAAAAGAACGAATAGAACAAAGATTCCCCACGCTATTTATTCGGTCGATAGCTACTTCGAGAACACAATTCAACTTTGAAACTGAGTTAAACTTCTGAATATGTCGAACTCGCAGCGGTAATCGCACATTTGAATGGATTCTCCATTCTACTAGACCCTTGAACGGTAAGAATTCCAGTTTCCATCGACTTTATCCAACTTTCCTGTCGAAAAACGATAATGCTCCTCATTTTTCTGGACATTTGTCGCTTTATTTCTTCGAAAGTTCTTATATACTACATTTACTGAACATCGCATCTAAAACTGACTCATCGATTGAGTGTGAAGGAATCTGTGATTATTTTCATTTGGAATCCAACACTGATTGATTACGTATTTTCGTTTTTGAATTCTTCAACTTACTGACTACTGAGGTTTGTAAAAGTTGAGTTTTTGAGCTTGTGATTTATGTTAATTTAAATAACTGCATTCCTCCTCAAATACATAGACTACTAGCTGAACCAGTGAACGTCGTAATGCCCACAATCCACAATCAATAAATGGAGTGATGACTTTTAACTTAACTTAATTGATGATTCCAATTATCACAATGAAATAAATACAATGCTATAATCACAACATTGGTACAAATAACAGGCGTTTGTTTTAATATTTTTGTATAGTTCGAATGAGAAAAGATTATCGCCATCGCCGTGTCACGACTGTCCATTATGAGTCATCACTGCAATTTCACCTCCACTCAAAACTGTCTTTCATTTACTAGGCCGAACGGCTTTTTTTAGTTTACCGCTGTCTATCACAACTTCGTCTTGTATACAAGTATATATAATAATAATAATGATATTTATTTAGCAATAGCTAGTATTACAAAATCATATATACATTAAGATTGAAAATACATTATTTACAATTATAGCTTTAAAACGAACTTAGCTGATTTACGCTTGAATACTTTAAGATCACTAATTGTTTTTATGAAATCTTTCTACAATTGTTGAATTTTTTCCCATTGTTAACGATATGATATTATGATCACTTATCTTAGGCGTGAGAAGTAACGATTCAAAACGATTGATTTATCGTTCGTTATTACATAGTCAATTAGAGTTTTACTATTATTGGTTTACTAATATACCTACGTGAGCAGTCTTTAACAATCTGATTCAATCCACTATTTGAAAATAACAATTTACATTTGTTTATATAACAGCTTTGTGTTTTATAGTCATAGTTAAAATCATCCAGGAAAACTGATAAAGATATAAAATTGTGATTGAAACCTGAAGTCCATTTTCATAATTTCATTGGAATTATATACCTGTATGACTTATTTGATCAAATCGTTTCATATTTTAGCAAAAACGTAAGCAAGTATTTTGTAAAAGTTGTAATTCGTTTTTGAGTTGTACAGTTAAACAGGAAAAGTATTTATATAGTATGTATGTAGATATATATAGTCAGTCTATAAGGCGCAACTGATGATGCTATCCCGTTGTGCTGCAGCGATTTTCTCGATATCTGCACGTGAATCAGGAAGAATGTACTAAGGACTACATTTTGTTTGAAGTCTTTTCATTCACACGTCTAGTAAATAGTCGGAATAAATAAAAACCACGGTACCCAGAAAACCATATTTGTGTTGAACTCGAATACATAATTCATTACAACAGTGTCACCTGATATGGATTTACCAACACATTTCGTCCTTATTTATATTCTTCAGTATCCGTTCAATGGATTCTATTTTATTATAAAATACCAAATACAAGGTAATGGTATTCAATTCAGTTCTTTTGAGATGTCTATTGTGGTAGAACTGGAGAAATATGTGGAATTAAATCGGGATTATAAATTTGGCGTTAGAGAAAATGCAGGGGAAGGGAAAATGCAGGAATGCGAAATATGCAGGAGACACTATAGAAACTAAGGAAAATAGTGTATATCGATGACTAGATGTACTACTCAATACATAAATATGTTGAGTTCATTCAAAGACATCCGCGATCATAACACAAGAAATAAAGAAAATTTTATACTAGACCATAAAAATAAAAAATTTTCTAAAAATTCTGTATTTTTGAAGGCGGTAAATATTTATAATAAATTTACTAACAATATAAAAGAAAGAAAAAAATGGCAGAATTCAACAGCAAACTAAAGCAACATTATGAAACGAAAGACTGATTGATGTATGTTAAATATCTGGCATCTAATGAGTAGTATAATAAGTAGTATGTTTAGAAAGTTGTATAATTTGTATGTTAAATTTTATTACTTGTAACAACAATATATTCAAGTGTATGTATAGCGATAACAAAATGCTAAATAAATTTCATATCAATAAATTCAATGGACGATGAATCTACTCTGTGATAATTCATATTTAAATGAGAGGTAATAATAAAAAAAATTCTTGATAATGCTGTAAAAGGCGAAACTAGTCGAATAAAGAATTGTTCAGTCAGTGATTTTCAGACAAATTTTTATTATTACCTCTCATTTAAATTTCATATTATTATCAAAAAAAACAACAATAATTTCAAATATGTCGACAGATTTTTTTGATTTTTGAAAAATCAAAAAACTGATTTTTTTGAAGAGAATCATGGAATCTCAATTTCTTTTCTAATATTATGCCCAAATATTTTACTGTTTCTACTCTTCCAATTTTCTGTTCATCAATCTTTAGATATACTTTATCCTCATTTTTGTTCTTCCGATAAACTAATTCAGGATTCAGACAGTATGAAAAACGGATAGTCAAGATTGGCAAAAATATTTTAATAGCGGAGATGGAGGATCGTAAATTGGATTTTGCCACCATGTCCGCTTCTGTGAATGATCGATACCGCTTCCGAAAGCCACCCCAGGCACGTCTTCCGGTCCCTTTGCCTGCTCTTATAAATATTACAGTTCAATAAAAGTTGTTACTTAGGATTCCCATCAGAGGACATCAAAGAGACTCTGAGTTAAGCAGAGTCTCTGCTTCAGGAATTGATGGGATACGAATGAATAAGTCGCCACCCTTGTTGTTGCCAAAAGTGGAGAAATAAAAATTCCTCAACACCTAACTTGACGCAGAAGATCAAAGTTTTTTCTGCCGCGAATAAGGCATACTTGATGGAAAAAATGACAAATAACTTCTACAACAATTCTTTTTTTGGAGTAGTATCTTCTGATTTTGTTTGTTTTATTTCGTTGAGGTACATATCGTTGAACATTAGGTTTTCATCTTCGTCAAAATAGGTATTTATCATTTCTTTTTCACTACAAGTTATCCATATTGTTCTCACTGCACCTCTTTGATTCAAGCTCCTTTTTAATCGTTTAAAGCTGTCCGTTTTGCTGAGAGCGACATGTTTACTTGCAATTTTATCATCTTCTTCAAGGTATACTTCTTGTTATCTTCTGTTGATATTGAGGTTATAATGATAACATTTGACTTTTTGTCTGTTTTTGATGCTACGTATGTGAAGGTAAATTGTAGTTTTGGTGCCATCATGAACAAGTATTGTAGTTTTATAAGATATTTCTCTCCCAAGGTGGAATAAAACTGATTGGTTTCTCTGTAAACAAAGAAACTACAATAAATGTTTCTTCTTCCCCTCTTAATGTACGGAACTTATCAATTATAAATTTTATTTAGTTTGAACAATAAAATATTAATTTATATATATATATATATATATATATATATATATATATATATATATATATATATATATATATATATATATATATATAAAGGGTGTTTTTTTAGAGGTATAGAACTTTAAATTGCAATTAAACAACGATGGATCATTCGACTGACAAGTATTTTTTTATTCGAAAGGTAATCTTGTGGCATTACATTTGAAATATGATTTCTGGCATATGACCACCACGGCTGGCTCGGATGTAGTCCAATCTGGACGTCCAATTTTCGATGAATTTTTCCAACATTTGTGGCCGTATATCGGCAATAACACGTCGAATATTGGTTTCCAAATGGTCAAGCGTTTGTGGCTTATCCGCACAGACCAATGACTTTACATAGCCCCACAGAAAGTAGTCTAACGGTGTTAAATCACAAGATCTTGGAGGCGAAATCACAGGTCCAAAACGTGAAATTACGCGGTCACCAAACGTGTCTTTCAATAAATCGATTGTGGCACGCGCTGTGTGACATGTTGCACCGTCTTGTTGGAAACACAGCTCCTGGACATTATGGTTGTTCCATTCAGGAATGAAAAAGTTAGTAATCATGGCTCTAAACCGATCACCATTGACTGTTGCGTTCTGGCCATCATCGTTTTTGAAGAAGTACGGACCAATGATTCGACCAGCCCATAAAGCGCTCCAAACAGTCAGTTTTTCTGGATGTAACGGTGTTTTGACATACACTTGAGGATTATCTTCACTCCAAATGCGGCAGTTTTGTTTGTTGACGTAGCCATTCAACCAGAAGTGCGCTTCGTCGCTAATGGACGTAGTGCGCGATATGTATTCCGCACAGAACCATTATTTTCGAAATAAAATTGCACTATTTGCAAGCGTTGTTCAGGCGTGAGTCTATTCATGATTTGCCAAAACAAACTGAGAATAAATCACTTCTCAGTTGTTAAATCGGTCGCCATCTTCAACAGTAATGCCAACTTAAAGTTCTATGCCTCTAAAAAGAACACACTTTATATATAATCATTATTTTCCATTAGAAGAGAACTGAACTTGAATTCGCAATTTTTAGGGCTCTTGCTTCTGGTTTTTTGCCTTCCAAAAATTCTTCCTCTTTCCAGAATGCTCTTTCTTTCGTCGGTGCGATGATTTTCGCTGAAACTTCACATGTACGATTTTATAGCGACTCAGGCGATTTTCGAGATTTTTTACATCAATATGTTGTAGATTCTTTGACTTTTTTTAGCTCCTCTGTTCCACATTTACTCTCCGTATTTACATCGAGTAGTTTCTTCGGTATTCTGGACTGTTTCATCCTGTTGACTTGTGCATAACACTTTGCACGTCGTTTTCTGATTCCTTCCGTTATTGTATTTGTCTGTTGATAAAGTTCGTTCTGAGGTATTTTCATCCACATGCCATGAGGACCGCCGCCACAGGCCTGAATATTTGGAAAGGGTCCCCCAGAGCTCGAATCCGATATATAATGTCTTAATATGAAGACAATCTATTATTACTAATATTTATAATATTCTTAGCAATAACAGAATATTTTCATTGTAAAAGCTTTATATTTGTTAACGTTTCGTTCTTTATCACAACTTCGTCAAAACTGAATCATAATTGAATTTTATGAATTACCATTGATATCAAAACGTCAATCTTCTTTGAAAAAAATTAAGTTTTTGTCTCAATTTGCTTCGGAAGTTTTAGTCTTCTTCACCATGAGGAAACCTCTGAAAAACTCATGGTAAGCCAGGTGATTCAAATGAGTGAGATTTATAATGAAACAATATTCAGAATTTTCTCATAATTTTAATACAAATACGCATGACGACGTTTCGAAGTACTAATTCTTTATCAAATGCTGGATTAATACTGTGGAGTATCAATTCAGCATTTGATTTATGATTTATTAGTTTCATTATGGGTATTAATTTTCTCCAAGTATCGGCCTCAACAATCATCAATTTGAGTGAGATTTATACACACATATATACATACATATAATTTTACATAGTTGAGTTTTACTCAACTATGATCTTGAGCCTACTAATTCTTTGTTCGTTAGCAATTCGCTTTAAACCTGAGGACTGTATAATTTCTCCGAGGTATTCAAAACGACTGAATTTATTGTATCTTCTTGTACAACTTCAAATGAACAAATGTATCATCGCATTGGCTATATAGCAAATGCAGAAATTCGTGATTTCCTTGAAGATCTGATGATGTGTTAGTAACCCGAAACATTGTCGAGCAAATCGAAAAATTATGTGGAATTTTATCTCATAGAAACAGTTGGTTGCAATTTTGGTATATCCAAAAGCATTCGGCATTTCTCGTTGTGAAAAATTTCTTCCAGAATCGGAGCCAAGAGACACGACTTTCCATTTGGAGTCGTAGTAACGAGATGGGCCTTTTCGTAGGACGCGGGTCGACCGGACGTAATAATATAAAACGGAAAAGGAGCGAAAGTCTCAGAGGCGATTCCAATCTGTCGCTTAAACAAAGAGTAACAAACAAACGGATGGATGGACAGACGGGTCTTGGACGGATTGTCATTGTTGGAATGCAATAGCGAATCAAGATTGGATTTCAACCCTGCTTTTCGGACTGTGGGGGTCGAAGTCGCTAGTCTAATCTCGACCTAGCACTCGAATAACGCATCCCATCCCCTCACTCACAGCCACCTTCCAGCATCAGGTCCGGAATCAATTCTTTTCATATTATGTTCAAAATCTTTGAGATTTCGAACAGATTTTCTATACACAATTAATAATAGAACCGAGTTAGATGGGATAATTTAGTACAGCCGTCGAGATAAAGCCCTTGTTGCTACATCCTCAGAGCGTCCCAGCATGTTCAGAATCTTGAAGATTTTGAACAGATTTATATAGTTAGCATAGGAAAATATTTTAATAATGCATTAGGCAATAAGTAAGTAGGTTAACACAACTATTGCGAATATCATGGGTTCACCATACTCGCACGAGTGTGATGAACTACATTTTAGCGAGTAGTTTTTGTTTTATGTATAAATACGTTAATATTTTCCTAATGAAATCAGTTCTACATCAGTAGTCAACTCATTCACCTGACAAGGAGTAGGCAGATTGAGGTTTTGTCAGCACCGAAACCCTTTCATACCGATTTCCAGGAAACGGAAGAATTGGGCCTTAAATTGGTTGTCCATCAGTCGGCAACTAATCGCCCCCTGACAAGGAGTAGGCAGATTGAGGCCTTGTCAGCAACGAATCCTTTCATACCGATTTCCAGAAATCGGGAGAATTGAGCCCTACATTAGTTGTACACTGGTAGATGATAATAATTAATCAACATCTGACAAGGAGTAGGCAGATTGAGGCCTTGTCAGCACCGAAAAACTTAATTAATTTTTTGTTTATCTTCACACTGTGCGATAGATTTTTGAAGTAGCTCATAAAAACTCACGCATTCCATCACCTTCTCCAATGACTCATGCAAATCTAATTTGAAACTTAAAACTCCTTGATTGTACATAGATCTCACAAAAAAGAATTACTAAAAAACGTTTTCCCAATAAAAAATTATATTCCACTTATGGTAATAAACTTATCAAAAAAAAAACATAACTTCAATGACAATTCAAAAATATTACATGTAGAAAAGAAAAGTAAACAAGCGAATTTACTGATATGTCTATTACATGAATATTCAGAGTATTTTTTGAATTATTATAACAGAATAACAGAATTAATTACAAGAAGAAGACATTTATAGATTTGGTGGGTACCTGTTGAGAAAAAGAATTATAAACTTCAAAAAATTACTGACAAAGTTACAAAAAGACAATTACTGAACCTAGTTGAAAATTAGAGAATATTGAATTGACTTAAATTAAAACATATTTGTGATATGAAAAAAACAAATTATGGCTTCTCAGAGCTTATATAAAATAAATTAATACAAATATTTCTCTCAATTTATATTCAAAACGTTTCAATGATTTATCAAATCTTTGAATTTTTTCATTTCAATATCTAATTGTTTAAAACCTCATTTGCAATTATTTTTCAATTTGCTCTAGCTTTTGGTACCTCAGAAGATCAGTACTAAAATCAAAATTCACATCAACTTTGTCGAAAAGTTCTGATAAAATAGATAATATTTAAGTAGAAGATTCTTCTCCATCCAAATTGTTATATAGTTGGATATAATTGGATTAGTCGGTAATTTAAATCGCCTTGCTCCACGTTTCATTAGTTTACTCTACTTCATTTCATGGTAATTCACAGTTTCTATCTTATTTTATTGTGTTTTCTTTACAATTATACTTTTTGTCTCAATTTAGAGTTGTTCGAAGATTTTTTTATATGTTACATATTCTTCAATTAGAACTATTGTTTATTAAATTAAATGACATTCAATTCTTATTTGAAATAGTCAAATTTTTCAATTCATTCTAAACCTTTGAAATTTTGTTCTTTCAGATTGGCAATTCAAGTTGCTATTTACTATTTTATTCCACTTTTCTATTTGAAATTCACTGGTTCCATTTAATATAATCTAAAGTTCAGTTTGTTTCATATGTAGTTATCAATTTGGTATATATTAAATTAAATTAAACTCTTGGCTTAATGTTTCACGATTTATTCAACAATATGAATAGTCAACATGTTTCGAGCGCTAGCTCATTTTCAAGACTGATTTTGAATTGATATATAATAACTCATATCAAACTCCGGTATCAATTTCGAATTAATCAACATTTAACATCAATAATCACATTTGAAATGAATATGAAGTGATTAAAATTTCAGTTATTAAATAACTGATTCTCATTTTTTCCATAATTTTTCATTATTTTCAACGAAAAATTCAGAGTGTTTCTAACCTTTGAAATTCATCAACTGGTAATAACATCGATT
Organism: Henosepilachna vigintioctopunctata; assembly: GCA_030704895.1. Taxonomy (NCBI): domain Eukaryota; kingdom Metazoa; phylum Arthropoda; class Insecta; order Coleoptera; family Coccinellidae; genus Henosepilachna; species Henosepilachna vigintioctopunctata. The sequence continues at coordinate 2,287,918 of JARQZJ010000034.1, forward strand.
TTATAATATTTTTTTAATAATGATGCTAGAATTTTTATCAATGTTAACGCTTTTTCATGATTTTCAAAAAATAAACTGGACATTTAAAAGAAGAAATAACTTTGCTCGTCGTTTTCTGATTTCTTCTGTTATTGTATTTGTCTTTTGATGAAGTTCGTTCTTAGGTCTTTTCATCCAAAATGCAGTTTATTTCGATTGGTTCGTAAATGTTTCTCAGCATCTTCCATTCCTGCTCTTCTATTCCTGCCATTTTTCTAATGGCCTTCAAATTTGTTTAGGCTGTCTAGATTGCTTCTGGAAGAATTATCTGCGTGTGCATGTTGAATCAATTTCTCCTTAAAATCTTGACCGATTTCAATGAAATCGGTTCAATGAATTTATTGTAATGAATTCAAAAATGGTACAGATTCAGAATTAAGTCCATTACTAAGTCTAGAAGTTCCAGAAGAACCGACCAGAGAATTTTGTAGAACAAAAATTTGTTCAATCTGATCCGAAACATAAACCTACCGAATAAAAATATTTTTTATCCATTCCGTTCACTCCTGCCTATTAACCTTATTATTTTGGAGTCCGCCCTGTCCCCTGCTCACAATGACGTGTCCGAATCAAAGTCCGGCGTTCCTCTATTTCCTCCAATTCGACAAATTGAAAAATACTCATTAGTTGGATGTTTCGCACTCACCTTTCGTTAGTCGTTACTTTGCGACCGGATCTTCGCTGAGGCGGAAATTAAAAGGAGGAAATATCTGACATTTTTAGAGAGTCTTATTTCGATACCCCAAAATAAGGAATCCGGAGGTTGTAAGAAACTGCGTGAACAACGAGTTACGGATAGTTCTTGAACAATCCGCAAAAAAGTTCTCGATAATGCTATCGAAAAATTCTCGATAATCTTTCTTGCCTAAAATTGATCGGAAATAAATTCCTCAAATTCTGAGATTTAATTAGTTACCTTAAATTTCTCAGAAAAGTTCATACTGAAATTGATCCGCAAATTTAACCAAAAATCTTCTTTCGATTATCATTTTCAAAGTTGTTGTTTATTATAGAAAATTTATGATACATTGATAATCACTACATAGTAACGGGTGTTTTTTTTTTGAGGTATAGAACTTTAAGTTGGCATTACTGTTGAAGATGGCGACCGATTTAACAGCTGAGAAGTGATTTATTCTCAGTTTGGTTTGGCAATTCATCATGAATAGACTCACGTCTGAACAACGCTTGCAAATAGTGCAATTTTATTTCGAAAATAATGGTTCTGTGCGGAATACATATCGCGCACTACGTCCATTTTATAGTCGACAAAATTGTCCTACAACGCAGTTAATTCGATTAACCATGGAACGTTTTCGCACCACATTTACTCTTATTGATAACTCGCATCCCCAGAGACGCCGTACGGTACGTACAGAAGAAGCTGTTGCTACTGTAGAGCGTAGCATTGAGGAAGACCCGAATGAGTCCATCCGCCATCGACCACAGGGATTGGATCTGTGTGTCCATCCACTTTATGGAAGATTTTGCGAAAGGATCTTGGTTTTCGTGCTTACAAAATCCAACTCGGCTTGGCTTCAAGAATTGAAGCCAAACGATCATCAAGCAGGGGTAGATTCGTCGAATGGGCCCAAAACGAGATTGCCGTTGTTCCCGATTTTCATAAGCGAATTTTGTTTAGCGATGAAGCGCATTTCTGGTTGAATGGCTACCTCAACAAACAAAACTGCCGCATTTGGAGTGAAGATAATCCTCAAGTGTATGTCAGAACACCGTTACATCCAGAAAAACTGACTGTTTGGTTCGCTTTATGTGCTGAGGAATCATTGGTCCGTACTTCTTCAAAAACGGTGATGGACAGAACGTTACAGTCAATGGTGATCGCTATAGAGCCATGATTACTATCTTTTTCATTCCTGAATTGAACAAGCATGATGTCCAGGAGCTGTGGTTTCAACAAGACGGTGCAACATGTCACACAGCTCGTGCCACAATCGATTTATTGAAAGACACGTTTGGTGACCGCCTATTTTCACGTTTTGGACCTGTGAATTGGCCTTCAAGATCTTGTGATTTAACACCGCTAGACTACTTTCTGTGGGGCTATGTAAAGTCATTGGTCTATGCAGATAAGCCACAAACGCTTGACCATTTGGAAGACAATATTCGCCGTGTTATTGCCGATATACGGCCACAAATGTTGGAAAAAGTCATCGAAAATTGGCCTCCAGATTGGAGTACATCCGAGCCAGCCGTGGCGGTCATATGCCAGAAATCATATTTAAAATGTAATGCCACAAGATTATCTTTCGAAAGAAAAAAAATTCTTGTCAATCGAATGATCCATCGTTGTTTTATTGCCATTTTAAGTTCTATACTCCTAAAAAAAATCCTTCATAAAACTATGTATGCTTAAATCTTTAAAACTACGCAACAGATTTTGATGCGGTTTTTTTAATTGATAGAGTGATTGAAGAGGAAGGTTTATATTATAATAACATCCATTAAATAGTGGAGAAATACTGTTATTTTTGAGGTTTCTAATGTGATAATAATTACATTTTTTCCGCTTACATTGCAAACGCAGACTGAACCCTACGAGAATTATCAAAATAATGTACTAAGTATTGTACACATTGAAAAGGTCTATAGAAAACTCCGCTATGGTATATGTCTATCTCTTATGGATACATCCCACAATATCCCATTATGGATATTATTCCACAATAACATTTTTTTATCATTTACTTTTTACGACAAATAATGGCTATTTGGTAAATTTTACAATTTTTCTGCTCCTAGAATGCTCAGTCTATTCCTTTTTCCGATATTCTTCCTTGTTTCTTCATTTTTCTTCCTTGTTCTTTGATTTTTCTCGCTTGTAAGGTTCTCAGAATAGTTTTGTTCATCTGATTACATACTAGTCGACGAAATGGTGTTTGATGCAAGATCCAACACATAACTTACAGAAAGCATGGGGCCAATCATGGACCTGTGGAATACCACACAAAAAATGTTTTACTGAATATGATGCCATCTAGGTACACTTGGTAAGCATCAAATGTCCTGATGAATAATTTTTTGATAATATACTCATTCCAAACAACTTGATATTATTGTAAGAAAATTTGACCACAATCAGGAATATAACGATAAAATATGCTCATATTTTGAATTGGAAATCGGATAACATCGTATTCAATTCAAAAGAACCTCGTGTAGTCAATACAATTCAAAAGTTTTCCAATTTTCATTCGAAGAGTCGCTAACAATCGATTTCTGAAAGCATATCCCAAGGCTCCCCTTTTAACGATGCTATTTTAAAAGCAACCTCATAGGGGAATTGAATAAAAGTTTCCGATAATCGTGTTTTTAGTGTATAAAATCGAATAACTTCGAGTTATTTACCTCGCATTGTATGAACTACATCTTGGGGGTGACTAATGTTGGAAACCACTCTTTTCATGCACAACGCTGAAATTTTTAGGGGATTTTCTAGGTTGAAAAATGACCATCGATGCGTTCAAACAGCAGAATGAGGTACGAATATTTCAGAGTTTCCATTTATTTGAATAAACTCAGTTAACTGAACCTGGCGCATTCACCAAATTCAATTTGAATGTATTTCTTAATTTTTGATTTGTGTAAATTTGAATCTATATTGAATGGTTTTTTTATAATTTTTTTATTGAGACATCAAACTGGCAGCTCATCCTACATAAACCAAGATATAAATTGATGAAATAATGCTAAAAAAGTAGTATTATCTACAAGTGCGATAATATAGCACGGGAACTACAGATTTCTTTTTCTTGTAGTGAATTTCTGACATGTTTTGAGAAATGATAACGAGCGATTCTACAACCGCAAACTAGATGGCGCATTATTTCTTCAAATTAGATAAAATTGTTCCAAAAATCTAGACTTGTAAAATGTAGTATCTTAATTGATAAGGACGTGTGAAACTTTCAATGTAGATGTTTTCATGTACTTTTCATTGATTCTAAGATTTGAGATGTACATTAGTCTATGCATTATATAGGCATACGACTTACTCTATATTTCTGTCTTAAAATCGACTACAGCGTATGTGAGGATTGAAATCTTCGCCTTTCATTCGTTGAACGTGACGTGACTGATGAGTACCTTGTAGTACGAAACAGTACTGTCCCACGATTTCAATAAATGTAGGCTCGATTTCAAGATTGTTTAACATTTTTCCCATGAAGGATAATGGAGAATCTATTATTCTCTAACATTGATCCCTAAAAGGACAATGGGGACATCGCATTGTTCATAGCTAGCTCTGCTATAATATTCTTTAGAGAATAATTCGTCAAAAATTATCGAAAGAAAGTTAAAGTGTACGTTGATAGCGAAAATCTATAAGTAGTATTGTCTACAAGTGCGATAATATAGCACGGGAACTACATATTTCTTTTTCTTGTAGTGAATTTCTGATATATATATATATATATATATATATATATATATATATATATATATATATATATATATGTGTGTGTGTGTGTGTGTGTGTGTGTCTAATGTATTGCCAAAGTAATGGAGATAGGCATACTAGATTACCAAATAAGAAAAAAGGGAAGATTTCATCCCCCAAAGGGTTAAAGTTGATTCTATGAAGACCATCTATCACCCTTTCAATGATAGCTGAAAATGCCACCCCATCAAGACATTAGTGAATTATTAGGGTGCTCCACACTTTCAAACTGAAATCATAGACACCCTCAAAGTTTATGGCTTGAAGAAGCCGTCAATTTCATTGATTATTTTTTCTTTGAGGATAATTCATTTATATAGGTATTATATAGTAATTTTCAAGCAAAGGATGTTTTGGAAAGACATATTAAATCAACAACATTCCATTCCACTAACAATATTAATGAATATTGAATATAAACTTAAATTCAAACATTTGAACTTATGATGACGCGTTTCGTCGTTACAAACAACTTCTTCAGATGCTTGACATAATAATACATAATAATAGAATAATAACATAATATTAGAACCCCCGTGTCGCAAAAGTGTCTAGAACAAATCGGCATCGAGGCAGAAATAACGCTTAAAACAAAACATACCGATCAGAATATTGAATATCAAATGAAGAAGTTGTTTTTAACGACGAAACGCGACATGCTATGTAGTCAATAAAGTGTAAATGAAAAGTTCAAGTGTTTGAATTTAAGTTTATATTCAATTATAATGGAAATACATCAAGTAAGCGCCAAAACTATTAAATGAATAAATAATTAATGAATAATTGCAAGAAAAGAATCTGTATTGAATCGTATAGAAACACCTTCGAATCATTCAATAATTATGAATTGCGAAATATTCTTCGATAGCAGTTGAAGTTAATGTTGCAAGAAGTATTTCGATGGTTTTTAAACATTCAGATTTTAATATCAAATAAGCAACTATTTTCCAACAAAGACAAAAGCAGAGTGGAGAAATGTGAAAAAACTAAAGGAAAAACTTCTAAAAAAGAAAATAATAATTTACTTAAACTTATTGTCGAATAACGTGCATTCGTCTTTACTCTATATTATTTCCTGGTAATTATACGCCAGTTTTAACTTTATATTACTCATAAAACTTTTCATCAGTTGTTATTCAAGTTTCAGTTATTCAAAATGAAAATTATTCGAAAGCTTTTTCAATTATTTTCATTATTTTTCGCTTCAACTTATCATTCTTGAATCTAAAAACTCTCGCAAAAAGTACAACGTCCATCAAATGTTCTCTGTTTCTCCTTTTTCAAATTATTTTTCCGATTATTTTGTCGCTCATAATAATCCTTACTTTTCTTACTACCAAGTCCGGTCTACACAATGCACAAATATTGAACTTGTGGGATAAAAGTTCATCGAAAAACATGACTCCGTAAGGTAAGTCTCTCCCCAAGGAATCCACAAATATTATTTCAATTTTCGTAATGCTCTAAGCTTGCCGGCACGAATGTTTGCCTTTGCATGTAGCAACATTTTTTATCTTCCAGCGTTAGGTCCCGGCAAGTCCCGAAGGAATTGACCGACATAGTTTGCGATAAGGGAGAAAATGGACTGGTGTTATTTTAAATGTTAGGGAATTTCCGTTTTCCAACCTGAAATTCGGAGATCGAGGTAAAACAGTACTAGAGAAGCGTCTGAAGATGAATAAGACGTCGAAACTACACAAAATCAATCAATTTTTTTATGAATGAATACTTACTGAAAATTAGAACCTATTTTTGTAAGATAATAAATAAGTAATAACGGCTACATCAGTTTTGTTAATGAATTTGTTGTTCTCCATTTGAATCAATTTACTTCAATCGAATCTACGTTATCCTTTTGATAAAACATGTTCTAATACTTATTGAATGCACCTCATAGAAATCATTTGGAATTAAGTCATAATATGTTATCATATACTCCGCAATGTTTCGGATTTTAGATCCAAAATATCTTCAGGAGAGTTACTTGAAATTGGTGGTATCACAGAAGGTATAATGGAAGCATATGCAACACTAACAAGGGCGATATTATATGCAATTATAGAATAACAATTAGAATATATTCCAATCATTAATGAAATTATACAACAAATTTTTCGAAATATATTGTAGATTATATACAAAAATGCACTGCAAAATATCTTAAAATTTAGTTCGTAGATCTATCTATCAAAGTTATATTTGATTTCTGAGACTCGAGTTATATGTCAAATATTTATATGAATATTTGACAGTACTAAGTAGTTGGCAAAATATATCATTATAAAGTTTATAAATTAATTTAACTGAGAAATGTTTGAGCAGGAATAACTTTTTTGGTATTATTATAGTCATTATTAAGATTCGAAAATAAGTTTTATTTATTCCAGTTAAGTATTTGTTTAAGTTAAGTTCACTGTCAACTTTTGAGATCATCTTCCTTTTTTATTGTTATATTGTTTTTTCTTTTTTATTTCAACGAAACATTTTCATGAGATGAATGTGAAACTTCAATTCTTGATATCCATTTCTGGTGAGTTTTAAGTTCAAATAGTTTTTTAAAATTTAGGGTTTTTTCATTTTTCACTTCTTATTCACACATTTATAAATTCATTTTTTTTTTGTTGACTTTGGTGCTTCCTCTCATCAAATTAATTGTAACTTATGGCACACGTAATGACATGGTTGTCAAATTATTATTTTTTCTTCGCAATGTTGTGAAGAAACATGTTTATTTCATGGACTAAAAATTCATACGTAAAGATTCCAGTGCAGTTTTTCAAATCTTATGTATATTTCAATTAGAGAAATAGCAACAGTACCGTTTATAGGTACATTTTCACTGATAAAGTCATTCATTCTGGAAAATTACGTCAATGTTTTTGATATAGTCGTGAAAATTTTACAATTCAAAGTAAACTCTTTCCTTTCTAGAAAAAACTGTTCACATAAAAAACTAAATGCAACAACACCATCAGCCAAAATTCATACAATTTCTTCAATTTTAATATGAATTATCTTCAAATACTCATCGAAAAAAACGAGCAAAACATAGAAATATTTGATACTTATTTTCAGTAAAATGGCTGATCCGAGATTACGATAAAATGTTAGAAGTTCTCTCTGCATTCAAACCGATTCATTATTTTCTTCATGCCATACGACATCGACTAGGGTCTTAGCTTTTCCTCGGACAGGGGGAGAAATAGAAATGAGAATAAGTAGTTTCTGGCAGTCCCAGCAAGAATATTCAGTTGGGAAAGTGTCTAATTAGGGAACTTTGTGCGAACGAGAGGCAAAGACAGGGGGAATGCAGCTTAACTTGCCAACGTTGAGACGAAGTAGGTATATCCATAGCTGGTCTAGAAATAACAGCGAATGTCCAGAAGTATATCATCAATTATTGATGTTCATAATACGTCTATATATACATTCCTATACTTTGCCTTCAAGTAAAAAGAAAGGAAAATCTTGTCATTTCAAAAGATAAATTAAAGAATCGATTCTTCAAAATATAAGGGTACCTAGGTTAGGTTAAGTTAGGTTAGGTATTGTGATAAGTTGGTGTAGTTCTCACTGTTGATGATATAAATACAACATTTGTGTTTATGAATACATTCTTACGCTTTTTTCTCTGAAACAAACAAAAAATATGTTATCATTTGAAGAGATGAATTGAAATATCAAAATTTTAAAATTTTAGGTTAAGATTTTTAGGTTTTATTGTAGGTTAGGTTAGGTAATGTTTTAGGAAAGTGTAATTTTTGTGTTGATAATACGTCTACAAACACATACCTACACTGCCTCTTTGAAGCAACGAGAAAGAAAAATATATTCCTTGAAAATGTTGAATTGATGAATCGATTTTTTGAAAATATAGTTTTACAATACAAAAACAAGACGTTCATGTTTTAAAATTGATTGAATTTTATTGAATTATAACTTCACTCAATCCAATGTAGAATGTTCTTTAAATGTGAGGCTCATTAGCCCAAATAAAAATTCAAAATGATTATCAATCTAGAATCTCCCATAAAAAAGACAAGGGTTGTTTTAAGTCGCAAAGATATTTATTACCACAATTCGAGGAACATTTTCAGAGCATATATAATAACGGGTGATTTTTTTAAGAGTTAAATTTTTCAGGTTGGCGGCACTGGTTGGTAATGGCATCCAAACGTCATCTGTCAAAGTGAAAAGTGTCATAATCGACCTGGTGTCGACCAAGTTTACTTTGTTGGACATTAAACCATTGTCTCACGTGCGTACAGTGCGTACTGAAGAGAATATTGCAGCCGTAGCGTACAGCGTTAATGAGGAGCGTGAAATGTCAATTCGTCGCCGTTCTCAGCAATTGGGCATGTGTTACTCAACCACATGGAAAATTTTACGTGTTGATTTGGGTTTGAAAGCCTATAAAATTCAACTTTTGCAAGAATTTAAGCCGAATGACCTACCGCAACGTCTAATTTTTGGTGAATAGGCCTTAGAACAGCTTAATGAAAATCCGCTGTTTTACCGAAAAATTGTGTTCAGCGAATAGGCTCATTTCTGGCTTAACAGATATGTAAATACGCAAAACTGTCGCATCTGGAGTGATGAACAGCCACATGCCAAAGTGGCTGTTCATAAGATACAAGAAATGTGATCAAAAACAAGAATTACCGATGCATCCCGATAAAACGACAGTTTGGTGTGGTTTATGGGCTGGTGGCATCATTTTTCTTCAAAGACGACCGTCGAAGAAACGTTACCGTCAACGGCGAACGATATCGAGCCATGATACGCACCTTTTTTTTTGGTCCCAGTTGGCCGAGCTGAACTTGGTTAACATGTGGTTTCATCTAGACGGTGCCACATGCCACACAGCTCGTGAAACAATGGACATGTTGAAGGATGAGTTCGGTGAGCATCTTATCTCTCGAAATGGCACTGTGAATTGGCCGCCAAGATCATACGATTTGACGCCTCTGGATTATTTATTGTGGGGTTATGTGAAGCCGTTAGTGTATGTGGACAAGCCGAACACGACTGACGCCTTACAGGATAACATAACACGCGTAATTCTTGGGATAAAGGCCGAAATGCTCGAAAAAGTGACGAAAAAGTGGACCTTCCGAATGGACCATTTGATACGGAGCCGCGGACAACATTTACATGAAGTTATCTTCAAAATGCAAATGGCAAATACCAAGTTATCAATTTCAATAAAAATTTTGAATATATCGCAGTAAATTGGAATGTGCTTCTATAATTTGGTCTTCTTTCTACAATAATTCTATTGTCGAAATGAGACTCAGAACAACGCATTGGGGTGTCCAGATATTATCATCCACGAATATTGACTACATCTTTATAACTATATTAATCAGTTTCAATTTCATTTTAGTTGTATATATTCGCTTAGATACTGTCTTTTTCCGTTTTTTTTTATTCATCACTATTTGTATTCAATTTGTCATTTTTTTCTATAATTGGATGTATATCCGTTGGGAATAAATGTATCATTATTATTACTTACGGTGCAACTATCGGAACATATGATAACATTATATATTATTCTGAATAATACGTCTTTTCTCAGTAAAATACTTGTCGGCCGCCCCTCGTACATAGTTGTGTGCGATTTCATAGTTGTCGAGTGGCTTGGCACGTCGTAACTCAGGCAATACGCGAGGCGTGGCACACTAATCGATGCGATATTGCGCTATCGATTGCCGTTCGTGCCGTCGCAACAGACTCTCCAATTCAACCACTTCAGAAAACTTGGGCCCCGTGTGCATCAAACTTTTATTGCGTCGCCTTGCATAAGCTCTGGCCGACGAAGAACGTCTCCGAGCGACGGTATTGATAAGCATACGAAATTAGGAGGTAGGAATGAAGAGTTTGAACATTTACTTCTCTTGTTAAAAAGCGTTGGGTAGAGAAGAAAGCTTTGGTCTGAAATCGTGCACATTTATATATTATTATCAGAAAGACTGGGCTAAAATCAACAACAATGGTGGCGATTGAACTTTAGAAGTGGAGGGCAAGTGAAAATTTAAAATTACTTTAGATACACGAATTTCAGAGGCGTGAAGTTTTTTCTAAAGCTTCAATTCTGAATGAATATGAAATGAATTGAATACAAATATATAATTTGCAGAATAAATTACATATTATGTTGTGTTCGAAGTGAAAACGAATCCAAACACCAAATAGTATACGGTATAAGCTTCTATGATTGCACAGGCTTTCAATCAAAAGATAATAGTGGAACGTATGAGCTACAAAACATTATACCTACTATAATTATTTGCAAAGAGGAAAACAGTGTCTTCGATGTTAATTTTCAGGAAGTTTGCTAGAAATTTTGTTCCATTTTCTAGCATAACTACGGCGTATTCGGTTCAATTGGGCTGCGCTTGGTACAATGATAGCCACATATAAAGACCGTAGTGCTATTGCTTCAGTGAGCTGTTAATATTTTCACAGTAAATGGAGGGACAACTGCCCCCTTCTATCTCCACCTAATCGCTACCACTGACATTCGCCATATGTTTTGGCAACTGAATCATTATCGAAAATTCAATACAACTAAATGAAAAAAAGGATCTCCAAGAAGCTTATCAAAAAACCAGGGATATCTTTTCTCCTGAACCAAAGGCGAAAATTGGACATAATTAGAGTCTTTTGAAGTAGTCTCTGCAGTTAAGTGAAATATTCGGATTTCCAATAAATGCACTGTCTCAAATTGAGAAAACAATCAAATACAAGAGGCAAGCCTGAAATTTCAATAATTCCCATGTGTAAAATGGGAAAGAAATCCCCGTTTCTTAAATTTACACACTATCAATAATTGTCAAATAAAATTGACAATTGCATTCTAAAATTTTTGACAGCTGATAGTTATAATAATTGATGACCGTTATGTTACGTACATTTCACCATTACAATGGGTTTTTCGGACCTCTTCACTTCGAAGAAAATATAGTAATACAATAGTAGGTATATCAAACAATACTATTGTCCCATTTCATTTTTGAAATTGATATGCTTCATAAATTAACGTATAAAGTAACGGACTTCAACATTCAAAAATTTCAAATAACGTCAACTCGAAGTAGAAAAATGTATTAGTTGTCAGTGCAATTCCAGTTTTAAACATGTCTGAAAGATTACTACACTTATTAAGGTACAATTCGCCAACACTAGATATCCACCCCCAAATAAAGTTATGGTAATACTCGGAAAACGGCGTGGCGCTGTTGGAAAACAGGGGAAATGACGCATTTTCGATATTTTCGTGCTTTATGTGACATGCTTATTATACCACGAGCGCAGGTGGCCACGACCGCAAGATATTTAGGGATGCTCCAACGTAGATATATTGCCGGAGGGAATTTTCATCGCCCAAACTCTCGCCACACGCGGCAACTTCTCTTCGTTACATTCATTTTATATGACACTTTTATTATTTTACTCAATTTTGCGGGCGCTTTAGTCATTCGAAGGTTCTTCGTTTTTCGATAACTAATTTGACAGTTAAATTCTCAAATTACAATCATATTCAAGTTACACCATATTTCTGAACGAATAAATTTTGTGCATTTGAAATAGAATTTTTAATTTTCATTTTATTGTGAATTTCCAGTCGTCATGTTCAGATTTAATGATTTTTATTTTGTTAACCTAATAAAGAGAATCCTTTCTCATCCACTCAGTAACAAGTAGGTGTAAACTATTTCATAACGTCTCCATTGTTAATCCAAATTAATAATTATTAATCTAACCTTCAAACTGTTAATGTGAAACACAAACATAGATAGTATGAAAAGTAAAATATCTGTGGTTTATTTACATACGAAACGTAATTCCATAATATTCTGTAGAGAAGATTATGATAATGAATTTTAAAACATTCAATTTCGTTTTACATTAATGCCAAACTTAATTTGTGAAGGAGATTATAACAATATAGATTATTTCTTCGTAAATTATACACTGATAAGTGGCAGCTTTTTTGTACCTCAATTTACTTACAGCAAATAAGTAACACATTTTGACAAGTTGTGAAGTATTTACTATGTTCATGTAGTCGTCGAAATTCCAATAAATTGACAAACTTATAATACATATATTTCTAATAACTCATCAAATTACAAATGAAAAGTAGTCTCGTTTTGTCCACATCTAGAGTTATTGTATAATGAATTATTCTTATTAATCGAAGTTTTCCATGCTCAAATACGATATAATCGAGGATGCAAGGCACGATATCAATCTCGATACTGGAGGACAAGAAATATTGGTATCCAAATGCAGGGTAGAAAAAAGGCCAGGGCTAAGATAGCCGCCGGCTGCTTTCAGAAGGGACATTTTTATGTTGCAATTTTCCACCCCTAGAGCTTTGCAGTTGTTATGGAAGATGAGGACCGGTCAGAGGTTAAGTAAGTCTTATCATTACGCTTTTCCCTCTGTATTCAGTAAAGAATAAAATGTTGATATATGGATATGGTGGGTGAACGACCGTATTTCCATCATTTCACAAGAGAATAGATATTGAAAATGTGTAATTATTTTCAGCATTTTACCTTATCACATATTCAGTGGAAAACATAAACATAAATAAGTTGATTTAGTGCTATATTAGGTTCTCTAAACTAATTAAAATCTATGACAACCTCAAGAAATAATAGCTAATAAATATTAAACTGCGTCGTAATCTTATCCAATAGCTCTTTATCTTAGAATGATCTCAATTGTAGTTGTCGCTGGCTATACACCAACCAGTGTCAGTTTTATACCAACTTCTTAATACTTTTTATATATTTATATCGTCAAATGACTAGTTGTTTCATCACATTCACATTCTTCGTACAGCAGGACTGATATTTTTCTTCAATTATTCAAAGTCGAAAATTTTGTCACTAATTTGATTATGCCTAATTAAACTTTGAACTAATCAAATACGAAGTAGATATATTATTTCTTGATGACAACTATTGAATGTTTTGTTTATTATTACCCAGGTATTTGAAAATGTTATACACTCTAATGTTTTACCAGGCTCTACTAATTCAACGAATAGTTTTAAGTCAACTTCGGAGTTTTATAATAATTCAAACGATTATTTCGTAAGAAATGACATTATTATTTTAAACTCTGCAAGCAGTTAATTGCCTAATTTGCGGCTGAAACTATATGCAAATCAATAGGGAGGATTATTTTCGTTCTTCAAAGGTAAACCTAATTTTCAATCAACCTGTTTTGTCAACCTTAGTACGGGCAAACAAAATGAATTTTTAATTTTTATAAAGCTTGAATGCACCTCCTTGAGGTTGAGCTTGCTCAAATTCAAAAGTACTCTAAATTATTAGCAATACAGATCTTTTCAATGAAGAAATACTGAGGTTTTATAACTACTGAAAGTTATTAAAGGAAAGTTTTACATTCAACATTAATTTAGAAATATTTTTTATTTAAGGAACACAATATTATATTATCTTAATTTTTTGATAAATGTTGTAGTCTAACAAAATTATTTGGACAGTTGCAGTCCTTGACTTTCTTTCACAAAAAAACATTATTTGTCAAAACTAGAAACTAAATTTCCTATTATTTGTTGCAAATTAATGAGTAGCAAACACATTATGAATAAACTGAAAAAATAATTATTAAATTCCATGAAATAGAGGCTACTTGAAATTGATTTTCCATTGCTAAAACCATAATATTTTGTACACCATATTGGAAAGTATAGTTTTTAATAAACAATTAATACTAAAATAGAACATGGTACTTACATATTATGCTTCCATTAGTCCACAAGCTATGTATTACTCTCATCCCAACAAAATTAAAACTCACTAGCACTAAAACTTCATATTAGATGTGTGAATCTAATTAAAAATTTTCAATATCTTCAATTTTTGCTCAAAATACAATAGTATCACTAGGGGAGATAATTTGTAAGGCTACTTGCTCACCCCGAACTATTCGATCAAACATCCAGAATCAAAAAATGGACTACTTGATAGCAACTCATACTTCAGGCTGCTTCTGGTAGACTACTTTACAGGAAGCATCCCTTTCACAAGGACGCAAATCCTTTAAAAAAAGGGGTGGAGCATATGTAAACCTCTCTTCGAGCTATTCGAAAGAACTCTGCTTCGGTGTACTGCCACCGGAGTGGGGATTGTAAACTGATCGAAGGAAATACATTCACTGAACCCTTTGGAAAGTGTTTGCACCCCTTATTTTTTAGAATACTCAATGAAGTCAACCCTTCTAAAAAAGGGGTGCTCAACCCCTCACTACACTTGATAACTTCCATTAAGAGAAATATTTAAAAAAACAGTTCACATTTTGAAAATATTAATGAAAAATCAACTCTCATTAAAAAATATATTTCAAATCACAAAAAAATCATACAAATTATACGTTACATTCTGAAAAAATAAACAAATAAATAATTTAACAATTTCTAATTCCCCTGGTTAAAAAGCTATGAGCAATTCAACCCATTCACCCCACAAAAATCACAACTCAAACACAATGGTTTTTTACCCTTTCAGCAGATGGCTGAAAAGGGTGAATCTGTAGGGTTGAATGTAAACAATTACTTTTTTATGTTAGAAGAGGGTGAAGATAAAGTGTAAGATGAAACAGTCACGTGCTGTGCACGCGAATATAACTGTTTATGTTGATTTATGCTAATGATATGTCAATGAGGTGATCTGAACACTGTACAATTTAAACACATTGAAATCAAAAAGGGGTGCATTTTGATAACCCAATTAAAACTGTCAAAACACACTTGTACAATAACTATAAAAAAGATGTCTTGTTAACAGTGTTGACAAATTATTATCAAATAACATTTAAATGCCATACTTTTTTGAAAATTATAATCCCACTTAGCCACAACATATATTAATTTAGTTTTAAGAGTTCATTATCTAAGTAACACCAAAATAATACTATTAATAGGCACTCAAAACTGACGACGTTTCGCATCTTAAACTGACATCATCAGAACTCTGGAAAATTCAACATGATTTTATAACAGTAAGTTCAATAATTGAAATACACATTGAATTATATAAATAACTGATTCGTTCCAAAATAAATTCAATGATAATGAAGGCTGAATTTCATCCAGTTTTTTTCAAAATTTTGTGAGTAATTTTTTCAGTTTTTAGATTAGATTGAGCTCTTTGTTATATTTCATTTCATTTTATTTATCACTCAACATGTTATTATTTTCTGTAACTTTCTGTACTTGTTGAGAATAAAGAAGTTATTACTATAAAAATATTATTTATCAAAAACAAATTTGAACATGAGTTTCGACATAATGAAGCTGGATCAAGAATTATTTCCAGAATCTTTGTTTTCTCTTTATTTTGGAAAATACACCAAACTAAACACCCTCTCACCAGTTTATTATTTCGGTTTCTTTCACTAACGAATGGGGCCCTATTCTCTCTGTATCTTCTTCACTGCCAGAAGTAATTCACAAGTTATACTTCTTCTTTCCACTGAGTTTTTAGTTCTGAAATTATAAATAATTTGGTTCAAAATAATGTTTAATTATGGAGTTACGTTTATTACAAATACTTCATTCAAAATTATCTCATTTAATATCTTTATTATTTCAGTTTAGTATCTTCATTATTCTTTAACTTTTTTCCACTTTACTGTTTTTTAAATTTTTCCTTTATATTCTTTAATTTTTACGGTTTATTATCTTCATTATTTCAGTTCAACTTTTGAAAATAGGGTAATTTCCCGAAACAATTGTCAAGCTTATCATTCTGTGAAAAGGGGCCAAATAGTTTTTATTCAAAATATTCATTATTTCGTTTAAAAAATCACACAGTTTCAAAGTGCAAGAAGTAGCTATATTCGAAGATATAAATTACACTGGGGTACAATTTGTAACATAAATTCTGTTGACTTCGATATTCAGGCTGTTTTAGAGGTAAAATCATATGCTGATTCCAAAACTTTGATAAGTTTTTTTTCTACAGCTGTTGGGCATACTATTACGCTTTGTGGAACTGAACGCGAATTACAGAAAGTAAACTTGTTAGAAGAAGGAGCTAGTCACCTACTTTAGATCGAGAGAAATTGCATTTCTCCAGTTCTTTCGGAGTAAGGTCATTGACTTGTTGCAATATAACTTAGACCAAAGGATCATCTGTGTTGACCATGAAATGGCTTGTTTCCTTCTTGGCCAAAAACGCGGATATACCAAGTATCCCTGTTTTCTCTGTATATGGGACACCAGAACACGTGTGAAGCAATGGGTGCAGTCAAAGTGGCCGCCAAGATCTGACCTGAAACCTGGTGATCGAAACATTCTAAATCAGCCACTTGTCGACAGAAAAAACATTATATTTCCGCCTTTGCATATAAAACTAGGTCACATGAAGCAATTTGTTAAAGCTTTGTCAACTGAAGGGGACTGTTTTAAGTATATCATTTCCTATAAGTATAGCTTTTCTATTAAGTATAGCATTTCCTAGCTTGTCATATGAAGAGAAGATAAAGGCTGGTGTCTTTGATGCGCCAGAGATTCGGCAACTTATTAAAAATTAAATTTTCATTGAAACAATGACCGAACTTGAAAATAATGCTTAGTTGGCATTCAAAAGTATTGTCATGGACACACGAGCCCAGAATTACGTCGAAATTGTTTAACAACTCTTAGAAAGCTTAAAAAGCTTGCCTGTAACATGAGTATCAAACTACATTTCTTACAGGGCCATCTTGCTAACTTTCCAGAAAATATTGGCGCTGTTAGTAATGAACAGGGTGAGCGATTCCACCAAGATTTGAAGGTCATGGAGGCAAGTTGGGATGCCAGTATGATGGCTGACTACTATTGGTGCATCAAGCGAGCATGTCCCCAGGTTGAACATTCTAGGAAAAGTTATAAGCGAATATTTTTGCCCTAATATCTTTTTTATTTTTTGTATAAACACAATTCAACTTTTAATATTATAATAACCTCTGTGTGAATATAATATTCTAATATGTTTGGTTAGTACCCACTTTATTTTCTTCTATATGACCATTTTGTATGACTTTTAGGGTAAAGAGAGGGTATCATGTAGTTTAAAAACTTGAAGCGATAGAGAAAAATTGATAACATTTTTGAATTCAGAGACCAAAATTTAGACAAAAACAAGTCACAAACCTAAGACAAAATTGCTGTTCACCAGTGTTATCACCTAATAACTTGACGACATTGTCTAAATGAATACTACCTACGACCAAGTCGCACGAAACGTCGTCTTAATACCGACCGACTTTTCCAATCCGAAAAAAATGCCCCGGAAGAAGGAAACGTCAATAAAAGTTGGCTGTTAAATTACTGCCGAAGACGACGTCCGACACGTCGAAATTCGGCGTCTAAATATGATCTTCGTAGCGCCATTGGCAGGGTTAATTGTTTGAGAGCACCGCAGCGCAGTTAGCCCGCGGTATAAAACCGATCAATAATCGAATATAATGAAATAAAAGACAGTCTACGGGCGGAAAAATTAGTAGCTAATCATTGTTGAAGGCAGCTGCTTTAGGAAATAAATAGAGGCCTTTATATTTTCGGACAGGCGATATTGAGTTCGAGTAACTTTTTTTTCTCATCATCGACAGAGGAATAACTACGTAACTTTCCGATTGTATCTACCTCTGCGATGTGGGTAACGCCTCTGGGTATTGAACTTCGCGACCCCGCTCTGCGCTTCAGACAATGGAAAATGAGATTATTTCCATTACGTCTATAATTTCTATAATCGTTAAACGAGATAGTTTAGTGTATCTAAAATGCAATGAATTGGAACCTGGAATATTTCCAGAGACACATTATAATTCACAGTATTCAGTAGAACAGTGCTTTATAAAATAATGCTAAACACTTCGCTAAATTGTGAAAAAAATATTTAACACGCGCCTTATACCTTCAAGCTGCTAACCGATTGAAAAGAGTTAATGCAACTAGTTTTAAAAAATAACAATCCCGGTGTTTCCCAACGTTTTTGAGCCATGCCTGACCTCAGCCTTTCTAAAAATCTTAAGCCCCCCGAAAATGTGGGAAAGTTAAAAGTAAGAAGTGTGAAAGAGTTAAACGCGTGATGAATCCATTTTCCAATTGCCCCCCTTGGCAATCAAATGAGCCCCACGTTGAGAAACACTGATATACGAGGGTGTGGTGAAAAGTTTACGTCCTGATCAAGAGATGGCGCCACTGAGTCTGCATTTGGAGCGGCGTTCTACAGTACTATCACTACTGAGCTTGTATATAAAGTTTCAGCCCAATCGCTACGTTAGTTTGAGTTTGCGAGCACATTGCACGAAATTCTTCCGTTGTTTTCGTGAACATGGAAAAATTTGAGAAACGTGCTGTCATCAAATACTTCCATTTGAAGGGTTTTACACCAAAACAAATAAAAGAAGAGCTGGATTCATCACTAGGAGACTCCTCCTCATCATATTCAACTATTAAGCAGTGGGTTTCTAAATTCAAAATGGGTGGTGTGAGCATCTCTGACGAGCATTGCTCAGGACGGCCCGTTGAGGCCACAACTTCAGAAATGATTGAGAAAATCCATCAAATTGTATTGGAAGACTTCAGATTGAAAGTGCATGAGTTAGCTGAGACCTGTAAATGTCAGCTGAACGTGTGCGAAATATTTTGCACAACCATTTGAGAATGGAAAAGCTGTGTGCAAGATGGGTGCCGCGTTTGGTAATGCTCGACCAAAAACTGATTTGAAAAAACACTTCTACCGAAAATTTGGCGCTATATTGGCGTAATCCAAACGAATTTTTGAGTCGATTCATAACTGTTGACTAGACTTGGGTTCACCACTGCACTCCTGAAAATAAAGAACAGTCAAAACAGTAGGTTGGAAAAGGGAAATCAACTCCAAAGAAGTTCAAGAAACAATTCTATCGACAAACAAGGTTATGGCTACTATTTTTTGGGGTGCGAGAGGAATTATATACACTGATTATCTTGAAAAGGGTAAGACTATCACTGGTCAATAGTACGCAGTCTTATTGCAACTTTTCAAGAACGAGGTGAAAATTAAAGGACCTCATTAGGCGAAAAAATTTTTATTTCATCACGATAAAGCACCAGCGCATTCGTCGATTGTTGCCATGTCCAAAATCCACGAATTGAACTTTGAATTGATTCCGCATCCTCCCTACACTCCAAACTTAGTCCCCATTACCTTTTTCCTAACCTCAATAAATGGCTTGGCAATAAAAGATTTGAGAGCAAAGAAGAAGTTATCGAAACTCTAAATCAGTATTGTGAGGAGCTTGATGAATCTACGTTTAAAACTGGTATAACTAAATTAGAACACCGTTATGAGAAATCTATCAGTGTTGATGAAGATTATTTTGAGAAATAAATTTTAAAAAATTCAAAACATCGTTTTCCTTGGTCAGGCCAGAACTTTTCACCCCACCCTCGTATCTGTTTTTATTAAATCAAAATCTGTTCAACTCGTTCAACAATTTTATAAAATTGATAAAGAACATACTTTGCATAAATAATCAATAAAGTGCGAAATCTTAAGTCAATAAATTCTGTTTCCATTGCTAACTTGATTTCAATAAATTCATTAAATTTTGGTCCCTTGTACGAGAAATATAATATTTCTGATACAATTTGATATATCAGGGTGTAAATAAAAAAAAACTCAGTTTAACTTTTGAGTATGGAGAAACATCCCTAAAAAATTGTCAAGCACTTAATATAATTTCATAATGACCTCTGATAAGGTGAGAGATCTTGGTGTAGACTTCGACCAGAAGCTTTCCTTTCTCCCACACATCACCCAACGTATTTCATCTGCCTGGAAAATATATGGATTCGTTTTACGCAAAGGCAAATATTTTAATAATTCCTCAACATTCATAGGACTATTTAATACCCTAATCCGTAGCAAGTTGGAGTATGGCAGCATGATCTGACATCCCACTTACACTTGCCATCAACGCCATCTTGAGGCTATTCAGAGAAGGTTCTTGAAATTCTTAGTTTGGAGGGTTGATAAAGTTTATCCAGAGAGAGGAGTCAATTGCAGAGCAGGAGAGAAACTTTATCACTCAATTTTTTGTACAAATTACTGCACAATAGTATTGATTGTCCTCTTCTCTTGTCCACTTTGAAATTTCGTGTTCCTAGGCAAAATTCTCGTAATACAGAATTATTCCACCTGGAGAATCCGAGGACCAACTCCTAATACAATCCCCCATTTGGTTTATGGAGTCTACATTCAATAGAGTTGCCAACAATTGTGACATTCACTTACTCCATAGAGTTTATTATCTGGAGTTATGTGAACAAAGAAAATTGACTAAAATGAATTGATTTAGATTGAGTTCTTTGTAATATTTCATTGAATGCTATAATGTATTTATTAGTTACTATTTTTTTAGATCAGATTAAGCTCTTTGTTTTATCTTTTTCATTTTAATTATTTAGTTAATATTCAACATTGTTATTATTTTCTGTAATTAGGTGTTGAGAATAAAGAACTTATTATTATTATTATAGTTTTGTGAAACTGAGGCAAGATTTTTTTATTAAATTTATATTAAAGCAAGTTTTACAAGAAATCAGCGAATCGACGAAATATGTTGCACCAATTGAAATGTACAGCTCGTGATACATTTTATATAAGAAAAACTGGAAATACAAATCAATTTAAAATAGAAGACCAAGCAAAAGGTTTCAACGGAATATATGAGATAAAAACAGTAACAATCAAATAAATATAATGAATATCTAAAGATATTTGGAAAAATTCAAAGATCCAGACATGATTTTCCTTACCCAAATGCACATAGACGAATTATTCGGGGTTGAACAATTGCAGGGGAATATCAGCGGTGCCAGACAATGGAGGAGAGCCTAGAAACATTAAGAGTCATAGCACCCCGTAGCGATTTATGCTACATTACCTTCTCTGATAGACTGAAAAGTTGCGGTATAAATCATACGAGGGAACGTAGAGATTTCTGTAAATTTCGCAGATTTGGACAATTTGTTGAAATCCTTGATGCGAGACACCCTTAGATTTAAAAATTGTTCGCCACATTCATGCGTACTTATATTTGGGGTTGATAAATTATGCAAATAAACAACGTTTCTATTGAGAATGATACTAACAATTCTGTTATTAAAGTATTCACTTTAAAATATTACAAGCACTCATTTGCTTTGTCCTTAAAGTCCTTTGGAATAAGCGAGGTCAAAGACAGTAACAACTAACGTCAATTATTCATGGTTGAATATAAGATAAAATTCAAACACTTGAACTTTTGATTCACAACATTATTGACAACATAGCATGACGCGTTTCGTCTTTACAAACGACTTCTTCAGTAGATAATAGAATACTCCAATTATATTTATTCTATTAGCATCTGGAGAAGTCGTTTGTAATCACGAAAGTCGTCATGCTATGTTGTCAAAGTGTAAATCAAAAGTTCAACCGTTTGAATTTTATCTTATATTCAAATATAATGGATTTACATCAAGTAAACGCCAACGCCAGAAAGTAAGTCTTCAAAGTATTGAGAAAGTAATTTCCAGCCTCTGTTAGCAGAATGCGTGAAGATACCAGTGATAAGAAAAAATAGAACTACAATTTTTAAAAACTGAAGAAAATACTACTTGACGTAATAGCTACCAAAAATATTCATAAAATAATTAGTGTACATTGAAATACTATGAAATTTTCACTGCTATTCATAATTTCAGAACTCGTTTCTAAGTTCTTGTAAGCATGCATAAAATTAATTCTAATATCTTGAAAACCACCCCCTATTTGAGTAAAATAAATAATAAGAAGAAAATTGATCCCAAGGAAGAACGGTCCTTTCTCCTACAAGAATAAAATTCAAGGTTTCCAAGATACATAACTCAAGGGAGGCGGCGGTGAATATAGGAAAAATAAAAGACATTAGAAAAGGAAGATCTGGAGGACGGAAAGAGACAGAAAATCTCGAACGTCCCGAAACGAAATTGCGCACATTCTGGATGAGAATGTATTCAAAATATGACAAGGAAGTGAATAAATCCTGCCAAATTGCGCATATTCAAATTTAGGTTATGCGCCGGGCGACCGCCAATGGCGACCGCGCGTTTCCCGCCCCCGCCGTAAATATTGATTCCTTTAAAATATCAGACAGGCGATTGAATTGTTTTAAGGCAATCTTCGGTGAATATAAAACACCCATTTTAAAGGAGGCTTCGGCAGTAGGTGGATCTTATCTGGATGAAAAGATGGCGGACTATTGACTTTTCCAGAAAAAAAGGACTATGCATTTCGCACTCGGTTTTCCCGTCGGATAAGGCCCATTCTTTCGGAATTAATTAGACTTCTCTTTCTACCAGAGCTTCAGTTTTTTTCAGAATTGCGAAAACCATCAAAAAATATACATAATGATAACAAATGCAGGCTATAAAATATTAGACAAACTACTTAATTTGTTAGTAAGAATTTTCTATTATCATTAAAATGAGTCTAGCAGGAAATAGACATCAATTAGAACTACTTTCAAGGCCGTGCAGACAAAACTAATGAAAAAATCTCAAGATGTCAATATAACCTATAAAAAAGTTATATAATAAACAACTATATAATATAAAATGGAGCAACAAATTATATTGAAGTGAAAATTAGGCGATTGTCTTGTATCGTAAGTGTGATAATAAGTACATGGCATCAAATAGATGCCATGTATGTACATACAAAATTTTAAATAAGTATAAGTGAAACGAATTTTAAATAAGTAAAGGAAAATAAAGTAGCACTTAATAGAAATATCCCCGAGAATAGCCGAATCAATTCGGTTATAAAGTTAAAAATATTCTATGGTAAGTATATTATATTCGTAATTGGTACCACCAGTATCTACCATACTAGGAGGCCTTTTGTGAGCTATCCCTGTAGACACTTTCATAAGATTCAAGAAAAACAAAACGAAATAATGTTTCTGTCTAAACATCGCTCGATGTTACCAAAAAAAAATTGAATATAAGAAATATAACGAAATTAAATCTAGATAAGTATTGTTTTCTGAGATGAAACTGACAAATAATTCATTACTAAATTTGATGTTAAAGTTAAATATTCCGCACAAATGACTGACGCTTCAATGTTCAAGTAGATTCTTTTTTTCGCGAAAATAAGGTGACCGTGATTGAAAAAATACAGAAGAATTTCAATTTCATTCTTTCGAACAGAATTAAAGTAGATTTCATAATTGCCGACTCAGTTTATTTACGTAAAAAGTGATGGCGCTTCAGTAAGTAACCCTTATTACAAACAGAAACGACATAACCTCGCCAAAAATTGATTGAATATTAAATAAGACCAACAAGACAACAGAAATACTTCAAAACGAGAATAAAGCCTGAAATATAATCTCCTCTCCTTCAAACAAGGTTCTGGAATATACAGGGAGGTAACTAATATAACAAGCAAGCGATGAATCGCTTCTATAACACATTAAAGTTGAGGAAATTGAATACAACAAAGCATTCGAAATAAGTGCGATGGTCCAACCA
Source organism: Henosepilachna vigintioctopunctata (assembly GCA_030704895.1). NCBI lineage: Eukaryota > Metazoa > Arthropoda > Insecta > Coleoptera > Coccinellidae > Henosepilachna > Henosepilachna vigintioctopunctata. The sequence continues at coordinate 2,311,998 of JARQZJ010000034.1, forward strand.
ACTTATGTACAAATAGATAAAACAGACTGCCTCAAAACAACGCAGAAAACGGACCAGAATATAAATATATGTTCTCATATTTCCAATTCAACGTGTTTATATTCATTACAGTGAATTGTGTAAAATATCGGACAATTAAATGAAACATGGTTTAAGAAAACACGCCCTCCCAATTTCTGCGATTGGATTTATCGCGAGCGTTTCGCCCCACTGTGGCTTCGTCAGATAGAACTTAATTAATATCAATTATAATTTTCAAAATAAGAAATGGTTTCCCCAGTATCTAGATTTATCTTTTGTAATTCAAATTTGTTGTCACAACAAAGAAAGATCAGCCTCTTCAAAAATTAACGTATTTTTCTCGATCTGCACCAATTCTTCCATTTAAAACCGGAAAAAATTCCAGAGGATTAAGTAACACTACGGTAAGATAACAGAAACTTCCGCTTTTTCTTTTATAAACGTCTGCAATAAATCTGTATGGTGCTAGAAATGGACGAAACGTAATTACAAAAATATAATTACCGTACAAAGTTGCACAGAAGTTTCCTACGCTTCATAATTGATCGCCTTATTAAAGATGAGTTAGCTTCCTTTGTCCAGCAAAAAGGGGGATGAAACGGGGCACAACCCGCGGCGTTGCCAAGACAACAGACTCTTATGTTTGCTTATTGCAGAACTTATTTCCTAATTGGGTTATCGTTTCTTCGCATTTGCGTCATTTCTGGATAATATTACGCGCAGGTATCCAATTACAAGTTGCCGTTGGGGTGCAATTATGTGCGTTATATTTTTCAACCTGGCAGCCCTTTCTCTCTAACGCAAAGGAGATGCCGCAAAAAATTCCTTTGAAAAAGGTCCACTCCAACTTTTATCATATTATTCATATACAATGGGCCCTAAAAGGCAATTGTATGAAAAAGCTCCAGTAGAAAATTTTAAAACTACATTTCAATCAAATAACTGAAAATTTTCAATACGTATTCAAAAAAATTCTAGCAGATCTACTACTTAGACATGTCAGTAAACAAAATCTGCAACCCATGTCAACATATATTTCTTCATAAGAGAGGTACAACCTCTTCTATATTCAAGCTGACCTAGAAGGCATTGGAAAAGGAGAGATCCCAATGGCCCGGTTTCAGGATCTCTCGAAAGCATTTGACTAGTAATAGAAAGTTAATTAGAAAAAATTAAATTAGAGTACAAACAGTATGGATAACACACATGATGTTATGGATATCAAAGGAGTACCACAAAGAAGTATTCTAAGCCATCTGCTATCGATTGTATATATAAATGCCCTGCCATTTGTGTCAATGTGATACTAAAATTTACAACATATGCTGATGATAGAGATATAGTTAGAAATATTACTAATGCAGATCTCTCAATAAACCAACAAAGACTTGAAGTGATTAAGAATGTAAAGGAATGGTGTATAGTTAATATATAACCCTAAATTAACTTATGTCCTGTAATTGCAGGGGGAAGTAATGCCTCAACAATATATAACCCTGAATAGTATGAAAACATAGTATGTTTTCTATGTATCTAATTCTACAAATAGTAGAATTCTACAAACAGTGGAATCTAAAATTCTAGAGTGTCTAAATTGAAAGAAACTTAAAACCGAAATGTCACATTCATCACACAAACAAAAATTAAATTCAATATTATCTGCAATCATTGTTTTGAAAAAAATCTGTTAACATTACTAATATTAGAATAATATAGTTCTCCTACTTCTAAGAAATACTGACATGCACTATCATCTTTATATTATATATTAACTATCTATCCATGAAAGAGAAAAAGGCAATTGAATATATGTTGAGTTTGAAATTGAATGTTTGTATTGAAGCTCCTAAAACAATAAACTCTTGAAAACTTTGAAACTTTTTCGTTGAATGTATCACTAACAAATAGTTTTAATATTTGAATTATTTTGTAAAATTTCATTGAGAATGCATCAAAGCAACGAAGAATAGGAATAGATATAAAAAATATTTCCATTGCCTTTACAAATTACAGCACCATTATTTCAAATTGAAATCTGTTAATCCATTATTTTCAGTAATTATTCAAAAGAATTTAAATTCTAATTATCAGTGGTTGTTTACAATATGTACTTTAACTTTAGCATCAGTAACTACTGAGTCTAAGAATAACTCAACATATTAGTTAATAACAAAATAGGCATGTTTTTTAAATTAAAGATTTTCAATTCAAAACAATAATTTTGACAATCAAAATTTTTCAATGCATGGATTCAACAAATAATTTTACTTATAAAAATTTGATCAATATAAGTTTTTCTCATAACTACATAATAAATATCATTTTATGAAATAATTGAATGAAAAATTGAAACTCTACCTATTTGTATTGATCAGGAACTATGAAATGGGTCCATGTCCTGGTACAATCCAATCTGCCTGTTTTAATATCTTGATTTCCCCAAATCCAAAATATCCAAAGCATGTCGTGTTATTGGTATAACTTCAATAAATTCATTATGTCCAGCAGAATAATGATGTCCCTTATAGAGATATTGAATCCAACTATGGGTTGAGTGTTAGAAAAAAGATAATTACAACCAGAATTATCAAATATCCATACACTTAACATATTTGATATCTTCACAATTGATGTTATACTTTCTTAATTTTTCTTGAACAGGACTTGAAAGATTCCTGCTGTGCAAGTCAAATTACAACTCTGACGAGATTGTAATTATCTCCTGATGAGGTAGCCTGGTTGAGTTCGTTATCATTAACAGTACTGTGTCAGTTACACCCTGGACATGAGGTCTGCTAGGGAAAGCTGAACTGCCACACCAAAAACAGATACGTCGTTCTAGCAATAATATATTTTCCGATTGATGTCTTGGTGCACTATCACTTGCTGTTGACAGTGCGTCATTCCACTGACCTGATGGAAAATCTGCTACAGGGGAGTATCTATACGTTTAAACGTATGAGTGCAGATCCATCATTTCTAAGGCATAGTCAGAATTCACTTCCAAAAGAATAAACACTTCCAAAAGTGCCCTGTTCCAGAGATGGTCCTTTTTAAATAAATCTGTAAATAACATGTCTTCTGGTTGGTCCAACAGATTTCTCCCCACTAGTAAATAGTTCTTGTTTTACTGCCTTTTTTTTCAAATAATTCAATATGTAAGATTACTTTTCTTCATAAAACGGCTTTAAGTCCTTAACACATGAATTCTACAGCCTGAGAATAATTCAACAAATTAATGCTTGAATAAACACATACGTGAATTTTTTAAATGACAAGATTTATAAACTCAAGATATAACCGAGAGCATTAAAAAAACCTCTTGAGTTATTTATGAACCCTCTCTATTTTCATCAAATCAGTACAATATTTGCACAATAATCAAAATGTCTTGAAAGATGGATTGAACAAATAATTTTATTTATAACCTAATTTCATGATAATCAAGTTTCCTTCAAAATTACTTAAATATCATTTATTAAAGTCATTGAATTATAAATTAAAATTCTACCTATTTGTAATGATCAGGAACTTTGAACATGGGTCCATGTCCTGGTACAATCCAATCAACTTGTTTTAATATTTTATTCCTATTCTCCTGTTGCATATCATCATGTCCACTTCCCACCGATTTCCACAAGCTGTCATCTGATAGATCTTGTTCTTTTTCAAATAGATCTCCAGTTATTGCAACTAACCCTCTATCTTTTGTTTCAACAATAACAGATACATCCTCTAAAGTATGACCTGGTGTTGGAATTACTTTAACAAATTCATTAATGATGTATGGTTTACCTCCAGCAAAATCATGATCAAAGTATAAATCTCTGCTAGAGATACTAAATCCAACTATGAGTTTGGCGTTGGAAAAAAGATAATTACAACCAGTATGATCTGAATGTCCATGAGTACACACAACATATTTGATATCTTCACAATTGATATCATTATTCCATAATTTCTGTTGTAGCTTCTCACCATCCCAAGGAGTTAGTGTATCAACAATAATGTTGTCTTTTCCCTTTAAAAGGACGCACGAACAATTTGCACAAGAACCCATTTCGGTATTTTCAGAATAGCCATCGAACAACACAATAACGTCATACATGATGTATAAAGAATAGTTAATGATTAAGTTACAGAAGAGATAGATTTCCTATTACATAAAAAGGACCATGTGAAGATTTCGTATCTCAGTTTCTCTTAAGTTTTATTCAAAAAAGAGAACTAAAAGACTGAGAATCGCTAAATTCCACAAAACATTCTTATGTTTATTTTTGGTATGTTCTGTGCTGGTGCTGTCTTCGCTCTTATCCACAGAACATACCCTAAATGTCCTGAATTCTTCTGTATGTTCTGTGCTATTATCCCAAAAATTTATTATTCTCTACAAATTTTGACCAATCGACAACTGTACTTAAAGACCATTTCATCTTCTAAATCGACTTGCCTATACTTGGAACATAACCAAAAGGAGACAAATAAGCAAATTTCAGAGATTGCCAATTTTTAATTTTCAAAAAAGTATTTTTGTTGACAGATATTGGAAATCCGCAATTTACACATACCAGCCTTTTATGTTTATTTACTTGCATTGTAATTATTGAACATTGAAATAAATTATTGGAAGAACAATATTTACAGAATATTGCATTATCCGGTATTCGATTTTCACCAACAGGTGGATGGTCTTCAGAAGCAAGAGAACACTTAGAAAGGGCCAGGGTTTGGGAACCACGAAGAAGGGCATTGGACCGACTTACTCATCTAAGGCAACGAGAAACGGGATCAGGATAGCGGATCTACTGGGTAATTTTGACGATTTCAGTAAAAAGTGCCGAAGTCTTTGTAATCTATACCAAAGAATGTTCCCAATCCTGAACGTGAACGTCGAAGAAGAATTGGAAAGATACAAGAAACACGCAGAAAAAGTGCGACATTTGGTGTCGGATACCGTGACATTTTTAAATCGAACAGTCAAATCAAATAGAAGATATTGACTTTGGTACATATCCCTACGTCACGTCGTCCAACTGTAGCGTAGATGGTGTCTCTGTACTAGTCTCGGTTTGCCTCCATGCCGGATCGGCATGTCACGTCATTGGTGTCGTGAAAGCTTACACGACGAGGGTGGGTGACGGCCATTTTCCCACTGAGAGAAAGGACGAAATCGATGAGCTTCTGCAATCTCGTGGCATAGAGTTCGGAGTAACTACGAAACTAAATGGGAGATGCGGCTGGCTGGACCATGTACTTCTTAAGTACACAAACATGATTCACGGTTACATCTGCATATGCTTGTCCGAGTAAGACATCTTGAATCAGTTCCCGGAATTAAAACTGGCAGTGAACTATTCTCTAAACGGGAAGAACACGAAGTATAGATATATCTATACTTCGTGGGGAAGAAGATCGAATATTTCCCGTCCAACGCTTCCGATTTGGATCAGATCGAGGTTGAATATTTGACGATGCCAGCAAGAAGATCGTTCTCTCTCGATGCCTCAAGAAGAGGCTGATCGAGAGAGAATGACGAAACGAAAGAGGAGAAGCGGCTGCCTGGACTTTGTACTCCTTAATTACACAAACATGAGTAACAGTTACAGCTGCATATGCTTGACCAAGTTAGACATCTTAGATCAGTTTGATCTTTGGATCATCTGTAATACATTCTATTTATTTCAAATCTAAAAATATATTATACAACCAGAAGGTTTGAGTAATGTTTCAAATTATATCAATTTTATTGTTGTTGAGTTTTGTTTGATATCATTTCAATCATATGTAGTTTATCATTTTATGTCTCCATTTGGGGATTCTAGTGCCTAAAAAACTGCACAAATTTTTATATATTTTACTGTTTGTACTTATATACAGTAACGCTTTTGTTCTTTTCATTTCTATTTGCTATGTACTTTTATGTTCGAACTATTCAACTATATTGCTCTTTCGCCGATACCGATAATACATATCAGAAAGTTTCATCTGACGGTCAGAGATTAAAGCAATCAAATGAAGTGAAATTGTCCACAATTAAACCTAGTTTTAACACCTACAGATAAATCATTAGCCAACTATCATGTCAGTAACGCACAAATTTACATCCCACTGAATCTATACTGTCGGGAGGATTGCAAACACCAACGTATGGAACATTTTCCAACAATAACAAGAAGATTATCTCAAATATAGAAGAATCTACTACCAAAAAAAAAATGATAGTTCAGTCCAGGACACCACTCCAACAAGTACCACAGAAATTAATACCACATATATCGTCTTTTTAAAATGATTGCAGCGTATCAATTTGAGAAAACTGTGAAGTAAAATTAGAAGTGAACAGTTTTCTTTAGGAAATGAAAAAACATGAGTATCCGATAACCTGAAATCGGATAAATTGCCAAGTCATTTACATAATGGATATCTTCTGATAACAGCACATAACACAACCAGACAAGCGTTCAAGTAGAGCACTTTCTATAATACATAAGGGCATTTGAAGGACGAGGAAAGTTACTGATAATTAATAATAATAATAATAATAAACTTTATTGACTATAGATCAATTGGCTATCGACCGAGGTCTTCCTGCCAGTTACAATTTATTTGTTATTTTAACATTATATTTTGTTGTAAGTGTGTAGCTTTATAAGGATTTTAGGTATTCCATTAATGGAAGGGCTGGTAATTTGATTGTGGGAGCGTCTTCTTCTTGGAATTGATGGATTAAGTGGTTTATAGTATCTATATTGTTTTCGTTGTTAATAAATTTCTTGCTGAGCCTGTGTATTCTTGTGAGTATCGGTTCTATTCCTGTGGATTGATATAGTAGTTGGTTAGAGGGGTTGTATAACGGATTGTTGGGATTTCTCAGTTTGGTCATTTTTCTGAGACAAGTTCTTTCTGCAGTGGCAATGTTATTGAGACTTGTTTTGGATATGTTAAGAATTGCTGCATGGGCGTATTCCAGGATAGGTCTACATATCATTTTGTAAATTGTACTTGCTGTTTTGATGTTTATGCCTGAATTCTTGTATGTTAGTGATCTGAAATGTCCTGCTCTATTGATGGCTAGCTTTTTTTGGGTTTTGATATGATTTTTGAATTGTAATTTATTGTCTATTTGTACCCCTAAATATTTGCATTTCTGTGAAGGTTTTATCCAGTTATCTATGAGTTTTATACGTGGAGAGTCGTTTCTGAGTTTATGGTTGAATATATTAATTCTGATTTTGTTGGATTGGGTTGCATTCTCCAAAGTTTCATCCATTCTACAGTGTTATCTGTTAGTTCTCAATTTTTGTCAGATAGAAGAGTACAAGTTAAGGTGAAAAATGATATTTCAAAAGAGTTCACACCAGCACAGGGACTCCCACAAGGATCGCCCCTCTCCCCGTTGTTGTACAATTTGTTCTGTTCCGATATATATAGCCACGTCTATGAGAAGCACAACCATATAAACAAACAAGCATATATGCTACAATTTGCGGACGATACAGCTCTAGTAACCCATGATAAAACAACAAATAAATGCATAGAACAATTAGTGATAATTATCGGTTAACACATTCCTAGGAATCAATTCAGCTATTGTTTCAATGTCCAAACCTTAGTGCAAGAAATCTAAGATGAGTACAAACTTCTTAGAACAGTTGAAAGGATTACTGGATATTTAGAAGCTATGCGACAATTTAAACCTACTGATGCAACTACAAACCCATCTTTAATGTTAGCTGCTGCTAATATTATAAATTTACGTGGGAATAGTAATAAAACAAACACATATAAAAAAATCTGACTTCTATTCAAATATTTCACTACAATCAAAAATGAAATGTGCAAATAAAAAGTCATTACATTAAATGCATTTTATTTCCTGTAATCATCTTTTCAATAATGTAAGTATTACAGTTTCTGAGTTTATTGGTACGTAGAGATGATGAATTATCTAAGCACATAAAATCGAAAAAATCCACACGAAAAATTCAGTCAGATAGTCAAGATATTCGTCAAGAAGAGATTCCACTCCTCATTCGGTCTCAATTTTACAAATACGAAAAAATTAACAAGATTACATCTTTAAGAGATAATACTGATTTTAAAAGAACCATGTGCTATTTTTCTCTCATTTTATATATTTTATCACATGTAGTGTGGACAAAATTAAACTTTCATAAAAGACGAAATGAAAAAAAGTATAACTTTCTTACATTAATTTTCTTACAATAATAACAATTTATCGTGACATAAATAATAAAAGCAATTACAAATAAAGAAAATTGAATTTAGAAAAATAAAAACTCAATTTCCCATGTATATTCAATAATTCACAATTACAAAATCTATCATTAGAGGTTGAAATCGTATATCAATAACATTTAAAGGAGCTGAGGAACTAGTTGATAAATATGCAGATATGTCACTAAATTCTATCATCAAAACTAAAGAATTAAAATTGTGAATAAATTTATCTAAGCTTTGACATGGAAGGTGAATTTTCAACTAATTCAAATATAATTTACAAGTAACTAATGTATTCTTTCATTGCTATATGTATTTTATCACCTTTGTTGACAACATATGTTCAAAAACTAACACTTCAAATTCATTCATTATGTTGTCTCTTTCTTTTTTTCCCTGTTAGAAAGAGAACCAGAAAAATAAATACTGAATAAAAACTTGAGAAATAATTTTTCAAAAGATTTGCAAAATAATAGAAGTCTTCTCAATATTAGGAAAAATAATGCAATTATTTTATTTAATATTAAAAATAAAACATTTATTTCTAATTATTATTGCTTTGCGCTAGTGAATAGGGAAATTTCAACAGAAATACAAGTAAAATTAGTGAAATAGAATCATTTTCGCGATTTTTCTAAATAACAAAAATATTCTTGATTTCATCCTCATTTTCAAAATATGTATTTCTTTTAGGTACAAATCAGTTACATAAATAAGTCCTTTCAACACGAAAATAGTTATAGATAATTTAAAATTATTCATATATTCATATTACCGACAATAAGAACTTCCTTAGCTCCATTTTTTCATAATTACAAAAAAGTAAAATCTCTACTTGAAAACCTCTATCTTATAATCTACCTCTATTGGTAAACCTCAATTGTAAACCATCATTAATAGTACGGAGAGACTGCTCCTTCTGAATTTTCCATTAAAATATCAAAAAAATGAAAATAAAAAAAATGATAATCACGCAATAAATAATTTATAACTTTCTTTCAACCGCCTGAGTTGAAGAAATTTCGTCCACCATACAAGCTTAGATTCACAACTATTTACAATTTCTACAAGTTGAAACCGAACTTCAATCGGTATTTTCATTGCACGGGGGGAATAAATTCGGGGAGGAAAATTGTCTCTAATGATACAAGAGTGAAACGACTGAAGGGTTTGCTTTTTAACTAAGTAGTATGCTTAACTTGAGAAAGCTTCGATACACTAGAAAATTAATATAAAAATAACAATTAGGCTTTCCGTTTTAGTTACCTATTTAAAATTATATTTGTACACTTAATAATTTATACAGACTGTTTCACTTTACTTATAACTGTCTTTTTATTTCTCACAATCACTCCACATTCTATTATCTTTTCAAATAGTCTGCCTACAATTCCCACTCACTATCACTGGAGATCCTTTTTCTTTCAACATTCAACTCAATTATTTTTGGGATGATTCGGTCACCTATGATTTGAGCCTTCATTCATATCGTACAGAATTTGGGCTATGGTTCGGGATGATTCCACGTTGCTGAGTGCCACGTTTGCTAAATGTGACTCATAATGCTTTAAGTACCTGCAAAATGTTATCAATTAACAAAATTTGAAATGAAAAAACACACAAGCAAAGAGAAATTTTATTGCAAAAAGTAAAGCTTACCTTCTACAATTTCCACTATAAATAACAAGATTTCTAAGAATTAATGATGCCGTTAGTCTAATACTTTTCGTCACTGGACCTTCGTTGTCATCCTGCAAAAAATAAAAGAATTAAATATCAATTATATTTCCCTTACATATTATACCATGTGGATTAACGAGTTCTCAAAACAATTATATGGGAAAAATTTTGTCTAAATTTCAAAGACAATTGTTTGAAATTATAATAAATAAAAATATTCCAGGTATTGCGAACTTTACCAGAATTGACAAAGAGTAAACACAACTATTCAATAAAATACATTTCCGAAGAAACGTGTTTCAACCAAAATGATATTAACAAGCATTATGCAACCAAAATTAGATGTTCAGAAAAAATTGAGGGAATACTTTACTTATTCTAAATCTTATCATTATGGAATTCCAGAAAAAAAATTGGTACTAAACAAAAAATTCTAATTATTTCGATAAAAAAAACTGAGAAATAACAAAAAACTAAAAATTAGATCACACTCCCTGATATTCTAGGTGTAAGCTACATCAAAAGAAACAATATCAAGGTTATGCTCAGTGCAATAAAAAAGTGTAAATCCACATCAAAGCTAAATTTCAATTTTATATCCAAGAACACCAATGTATTGGTGTATGTATGTAATAGACTACATGTTACCAAATTCAATTAACCATCCATTACCAAAGAGCTGATTTTTACCAACAATCATTACAAAAACAAGCTGCAGGCGAAATTAATATTCACTAAAGGATGCAACTGAAAAAAAGTATCAAGAACACAACACTCCAAGGTCACAAACACCTCACCTGATCAATTGGAGGTGCCACAATTTTGGGCGCCGCAACAACTGTCACACTGCTAACAGTGTTCTGTTTCGTCTGTTTTTGCTGATAGCAAACAAGAGATATGTGTTAGTTCCCGTAAACGACAATGTGAAAGAAATATTACAAGCCTCAAATAACAAAGTATTCTTACTATTCTGTTATAGCCACAAAAACATTTAATAAGGGTGTTATAACCAAGTATATGAAATTAACTGATAATTATACAATGAAGATTAAGACATTACAGTAAGACTAAATGCAACCAATTTTAATAAATTCAATGGACGATGAATCTACTCTGTGATAGTTCATAATTAAATGAGAGGTAATAATAAACTTGTCTAAAAATCACTGACTGAACAATTCTTTATTCGACTAGTTTCGCCTTTTACAGCATTATCAAGAATATATATATTCTTGATAATAATATATATAATGATATATATATTCTTATAATGCTGTTATTGATATTGTTATTGATATATATATTCTTGATAATGCTGTAAAAGGCGAAACTAGTCGAATAAAGAATTGTTCAGTCAGTGATTTTTAGACAAGTTTATTATTACCTCTCATGCAACCAATTTTTTACTGTAGTTAAAAATTATATTCTTTGTGGAATTATTAGAGCACAAACTAAAACGTTAAGAACATCGAGTAATCCGAACATTGTGAACCGAATAAAGCAAAAATTTATATATTGCATGTACACTCATAGAGATGTTGCACATTTAGAAAGTACACTTCAAAATATTGGAACTATTCTTAAACACTTGTAATGCATCTTTACACATCGAAACCTCATAAAAGCTGTTAGTAAGAGTAAATAGCAAATGTTTGAATAGATAATAAATATAATTAGAAAAAATATAAGCGAATTTACCTGAAGCTCCTTAGGGTTTACAAACTCCAAGGCGTGCCTCTTGATGGCATGTAGAGCAGCATCTGGGGCATAACCGGGATGGGGGGACGTACTGGCAGGTGGGGCTGGTTCTGGCGCTTTGACAACCGCTGGCTGAGTCTTTCTCTTCAATAGTGATTGTTTCATAGCCTGAAATGAAAATAAATAAAAATATATATTGGTAATTTCTGATAAGTAGTAATAATCATATAATTCGTTAAAATTAAAAAACGAAATTAATGTTTCTTCAATACTTCTTAATTGTAACTATAAAAAATTAAAATTAAAAAGGAAATAAAAACATTTTTGGTGTCATTCTTTTGTACTCACTGGTTTCAGTAAACTATTAATATAAAACCAGTATTGAATTATTTTTAGCAAAATGCTTTATTACATAATTCAACCTAAAATTCATCTAGACATGTGTTTTAAAGTTAATATTATTACAATGGTTTTCAACTTCAAAAAGCTTATTGAATTATTTCACTACTTTTACAGCAAGAAAAATGAAAAAACATTTCAGAAGTATTACTCACCTCTGTATTACAGTGTTTGTCATGCAAATGGGTCATCAGTGAGAACTTCTTTCTCTTTAAATTATCACAACGATCCCACTGACAAACTACTTCTTCAATGTTATTTGGCGGACAATGTGCCTCACATGCATGCAAGAACACTTCATTCGCTGATTTGAATTTGGTTGCACTGAAAAAAACATATATTTGAGATTCAATGAACACTCTTGTTGGAGAAAATTGCTATTAAAATGTGTTAAAAATTATGATATACAGCGAATTGGTGTAGAGTATCCACAAGCATTCCACTACAGAAAATTCATATATAGACTTTTCTAAATACACATCATTAAATTTTCAAGGAAAATTTAGAAATAAACAATGTGCATATAACATTTTTCAGTTAACACTAATCTTAAAATGAATAATAACTTTTAAATGAATAATAAATCAAACAATAGAAGAATAGTATTCATTCCAGATATATACTGAAAAAATATTGTGGACAATCTACATACGAAAAAATTTTTATTTGAAATTCTGAAATGTGCATTAATAATAATGACAATAATAAGTTTATTGTAACTGCCTTACATACAGGATTACAAATGGCAGGAGTTTAGACAGGCTAATCTTCCACTCCTCCAGTATAAACAAGAAAACACAAAAACTCAACACTATAGAAATTAATCCCAAATATTAACAGGTTGTTCCTTAACAAGAGACCTAAATAATAAAACCGAAACTAAAATTAAATAAATAGATATAATTTAAATAGTATTAACATAAAATTCAGAAAAATAAAATAAAATACCCAACTTAACTTATCTAAAACTTAACTAAAACTCTACTCTCTTAACCGATTGTAAGTTTCTTCTTTGAATTAATTATTGAGGTATCAGCCTGAAACAACGCCCTAAACTTATTTAATGTATGAGGGGTTATATAATCGAAACACCCATCAAATGTAGATGTTCTATGCTGAGAAACGCTGAAATTATCATTCCCACGTATATTCACCTGATGAGCTGATTTACTTAGCTCCAATCTATCGATGATAGTCAGGAGTTTCACTAGCAATAAGTTTTGCAATAAAACTTCTCAACAAATACTCATCCCTCTGTGCATATGTGATTTCTCAAGTCTACTAAAGTAGGGTGTGACATGGCTTTTGTAGAGAATACAACATAAAAAGCGCAGACAAGAATTTTAAACCTTGGCCAGGTTATATTTTGCCTTCTTGGTTAATAAACTATAATACACCTAACAGCAGTAATAAAATAAAGAGTAGACCAAAGATTTGACAAGACTGAACTTAATTACTTCATTCAACTCATATTTAAATCGTTGCAGTCCGTTCATAGCTGGCCTTTCTTATAGGGGCAACATGGTGCCTAAATGATAACTCCTCATCTATCCAAACAACCCCCCAAGTTTTTAGCACAAGACGAATCTGATTTTAATAGAAGGGATTTGTTTCCTATAAGGAGTGCTTTCGCTTTTGAGGCATTAAGTTTAAGGCCATTCCTAGAGCACCAAGTTGACAACTGTGAGTTGTAAATTCATAATCCGTAATGTTGTTGCCAGATTGGAGACTTTACAAGATTTGTAAATATTGGCTAAATATCATCAGCATACAGTGATTAATGCTGCCAGTGAAGATGTTCCAAATATCCAATGAGTACAAGGCAAAAAGCAGTCCAAATTACTACCTTGAAGAACCTCACAAGGAACTGTAGTACACTTTGAGTAGCTGCCATCGACCATTACTACAATTTCCTTTCTTTCAAATAGCTATTGAATCATTCAAGAACAGATGCATCAGAACCTAGCATCCTTTATTTATATAATAAAATGATATGTACAACCAAGTCAAACGCTTGACTTTGGTCTAACAGAACCATAATAGTAACAAGACTGCTGTCCATGGCGCAACTGATATCATTCACAACTTTTAGCGGGACTGTTTTTGTTGAGTAACCAGGTTCGAAGCCAGACTATATGCTTATTGTATTATATTATTTGTTGTTTGACTGTATTAATTCATTAATCGTGGCAAAATTGAAGAGATAACATCAAATAATGAAAAATAAATAAAGATAACGATGAAAGTTTCAATTGAGACAATTTTCATATAAACAAGGTACGCAAAAACAGATAAAATACTCACACTAGACAATCCACCCATTCGCAAATGAACGGGTGCATCATATCCTTGACCACTTTGGTCTTGATTTTCGGTTTGACATCTTCCTGTTTAATCTGCGTCACAGCCGGATGGACGACGGGGGAAGCAGTCGTCGAAGTAGTCGACACCGGTACAACTGGCGCAACAGGGTTCGTCTTGATGACTGTAGGTGTTTGAATATTACTGACAGATGAATGAATAACCGGCCTCGGTACTTGTGTGACAACCACTTGTTGGCCTTGTGGAGTAACAACAACCTGAAAATGAACACGTATATTTTAAAAAGACGTTTAAGAAAATTTTAATAAAAATACTTCAAAATGAATTTTCATAAGTTGAATTCATCAACAAACCAAGCTACAGTAAATTATCAACATTCAAAAAGAGATTGGAAACTCCCAGAAGAGAAAATAAATAACATTAAGTATTGAAAGTAACCATAATTCAAAATCTTAAATGAACAGTGGAAATAATATATTAACAATAAATATTGGCAATTCATTATTATAAACTTTATTAGACAATGAAATCATAAAGGTGAATCTAATCAAAAGAATCAATCTTTAAACTTTCTTTGAACAATTTTATTAGTTATTAAGGATTATCCACCTGTTACAAAGTTATTGGCACTTAATTGTTAATTAAAAGTGGTAATAAATATCGACAAAAATCGACAATAAATTTGTTTTTTTCATAATTTCTGAAAACTCCAACTGCATTTACCAAACATTTAATCCGAATTACATTACAGTAAAATGAGATTTGCATATATATTTGATGAAATACAGTTCAAACCTATAATATACAAAGTACCATGAATAAATATAACATATGGCGATATTTTAATTTAGTACAAAAAATTGTACTAATAGAAAGGAAAAATTCATAAACCCAAACAAAAATGGTCTTATAAAAATAGATGGTGAAAGTACTGAACTACTAGAAAAAATAAAATACCTCGTGGTAATAATAAACGGAAATCTTAAACGTCTGAATGAACACATTAAACTATATCTGCAAGAAAGTAACTAAGAATATAGGAATACTATATAGCTGTGAGCAATTTTTTTCTACAGAAAATTGAAGTATTGTATATACTACAATAGTCTAACTACTGTCTTATACCTAGGTCATCTGTTTTACAGTGACTTAAAATTCTTCAAAATAGAGCAATGAGAGCAATCTTAAAGTTTAACAGAAATACAAGTATAAGCCAAATGTTGAAAATATTAGAATAGGTCAAAAGCTAAAATATGCTGTAGGTGAATGTTTAATTTCTTCATTCTTTTTAGTCACATCCATGATTATAGCACCCGAAGCAAAGACAGGTTTATATTGGAATATAAAAACACAAAAGCATCACAAGTCCGTCTTTTTAACGCCCTAGTTGCGTATAATTATTGCCATTAAATATCAGAAATTTAAAATTAAGAAACTTCAAAATGCAAGTTGAAAGTTTATATTTACGTTAACAGGAAGAGTTATTTGAAGTAATGATACAGACTTTTAAATGTTATGTTGTAATTAGTTTTTTCAGTATTAAGTTCTTATTATTATTAAATGGGAATCGTCATGCATTTATTCTGTTGCATTCCATTGAATCTCAAAACGTACAAACCTTCTGATGATGTGACGCGTTACTGGCAGTCGGCTGCTGTTGCAGAATGATGATGGTCTTCGCGCCTGTTGCGTGCTGTTGCGGCGTTTGAGCAACCAACACAGTCTGGGGCTGTCCGTGCACCATGGCGGTCTGTGGCTGGGCCACCATGTAAGCGCCCGGTGCGTTGCCCGTCTGCAACACATACTGGCCCGACGGGTTGCTAGTGACGAATTGTACCTGGCCCTGTAAACCCTGATGAGACAACAAAATCTGACCGGAGTTCGTCTGTTGTAACATTACAGGCGCTCTCTGTTGGGAGGAATTCTGCACGATCACCGTCTGTTGTTGTTGCTGAACAGGAGCCTGTTTCACGGTTGCATTTTGTTGCGACATTATTATCTAGAAAAATAGAAAACGAATTGAGCAACATAATTTTTTTTTTAATGAACAGCAGATAAACCTAGTGCTATAGAAAGTAACATTCAACTACATTGATCAGCATGTTGATTACCAATTAAAAAAGTAAAATAAATTATTTTCAATGTGCTACACTGAATCTCTCCTCAAATATGATGTGACATCTTGTAAACCTGTTTTATTTTTATTTTGTGTAATGTTTTTAGTTACTGAATCAGTTTGAAATCTGGAACTCTTGATAAACTGAAATTTTTTAATGAATCTAAAATCATATTTTAAATTCGGTTGGAAATCTAACCAACAAACAATTGCTCTCAGAATTAGGTGTTTTGTGAAGCTATTTCAAATGAAAATTTCAGATTCAGATTGAATTCTCGCTTAACTCTTGGTGAAACATAATTAAATATTAAATTAAATTGAACTCTTAGCTTAATGTTTCACGATTATATTTAACAACATGAATTAGTCTACATGTTTCAAGCACTAGCTCATTTTCAAGACTAAAAAACGATTTTTTAGACGAACACGTGTTTTTCAGTTTTGAAAATGAGCTAACGCTCTAAACATGTTGACTAATTCGTGTTGTTAAATATAATCGTGAAACATTAAGCCAAGAGTTTAATTTAATTTAAAATTTCAGATTATCTAAGCACTGACTACATAATATTCATTCAATATATTGTAACCAGCTTTGAATGGCACTAGTGAATGAGGAGAACAGGAGCAACAACTGACCCCATTGAATGAATTGGCAATTTTGAAAAGGGATTAATCTCATTGTTTTATGGGCAAGATTAAATCATTATTAGTTTAATATTCATTAGATGTTGTTCTTATTGTTACCTGATGTGCAGCCATTTTGTGAATTTAACAGAGTTTAACATAAAGTTTATTTTTGACAATAAAGTGTGCAATTCCAACATGATTTATTTACTGGTCAACAATATTTTGAACAATTCTTAATTGTTTACTAAGTATTTGCTTTAAGGCATTCAAAATGTTAAACGAGATAATGCAGTATATCAATTTTCTTCAATATGCAGAGACTTTTATCTACAATCTCTCGATGTGTGTAAAACTGAATTCATTAATAATATATAATACAAATGTATACTAAGCTATAGTACAAGAAAAATCTGAAGATAAGAATGACTAATACCAAATACTGATGTCACCTAAACATTTTATATTTTTTCATTAAAAGCTTTTAGTGAGTAAAAAAAAGTAAAAGACTAAAAGCGAGTATTAATATAACAGCTATTATTTATTTTTGATTCATCTAACATACCATAAGGCAATAACAATTATATAAATACCTATTATACATTATAAAAGGAATAATGGAGATGAACAATCTTATTTAAACTTACCTGTCTAGGCTGAGTGGTTAATATCATCTGACCCGTGCCGTTATCCATCATCAGCTGACTGACTGAGGGAGATGAACCCATATTAGGGTCGACAGCGATAGTCGGGGGCGTTTGTTGAGCCTCTTGGAGCAACTGTTCCTCGTCTTCGTCTTCCAGGATATCAGCGGCCATATCAGCGAACAATTTAGCTGCCGCGGTGGATACTGTGGCACTGCCTGCAGCTTCCTCCTCCTCCTCTTCTTCTTTTGTACACTGAAGAGAAAAGAGATTATAAATATACTATATACACCAGATTGGTTGATAATAAATTCACACAATCTGTATATGACATTAGATGTTTGTTTAATCTATATTAATCTACACACACAAAAATTAAAAACAAAAAATAATGATAATCGGTTAAACAAGTCCTATTCAGTATAAAAGTTTCTTTCTACATTTCCAATTATCTCAGAAGATGTCATATTGTAATATAACAATTCATATGAAATATATCACTTAATTGTTATAATTTGAAAAGAAATAGTGAAAGATTTATTATCAGTATTTAAGTTCTGTAATTAAAAATTCGAACAAAATGAGCTCATAAATGACTGACACAACCTTGTTATTGTTAGAAGCCAAGAGAAGCCAATAAAACAATTTCTAGTATAAAAAAACATTCTAACTTACATGAAATGAAAATGTAGAAAATAACTAAATCGCGTCTACAGAAAAGGGTTATTATTTAATCGAAAAAATACAAGACCAATAAAATATTCTCAATGAGTTAATATCATAAAACACAAGCATAACTTACCACTTCGGGACATGGAGATGGAGCGTTGCCATTCACAACCCCTTTTTCGGCGATGCAAGGCTTCTTCTCGTCCACCTCGGAAATGTCTTGCGTCGCGGGCCTTTTCATGGCCTTGTGCTGTTGCAGCTCTTCTTCGACGTCGATATGAATTATCTCCGAATTGTCCTTCGCCTTGACGACGGGTTCCGATTTATTATCTCTCACTAAAGCCTTCTCTATGTGATTCTCCACCATTTCGAGACCTTTGGCGGTCAGTTTCCGATCTTTGCACAGCCAACCGTTCAGTATTATGGGGGCGGTTTTTTCGACTTTCTTCTCGAGCAAGTCCGCCAGCCGGAGCGGCTTATTGCGGCTTATCTCGCCCGTCGAATCTTTGGAGTTACTGTCTTCGTTCAATGGATGATCGGGATTCGGTACACCGTTCAATAAGCCTTCGAAACTGTAATAGAAGAGAGTATGTATCATATCAATTCAAAAAAATAAAAAGGTAATTAATCTATCAACGCATTTTAAATTTATAAAGCGAGGAAGTTCAAAAAATGAAGATTGTCTTTAATTTTTTACAATTAATTCAAACGATTATTGTAAAATTAAACCAAGGAATAGCAAATATATTCCCAAAATAAAAAACAAAACAAAAAGATACCAATACTAACATTAGTTAGTATGGTATCTTACCATGGTATAATGTTAGTACACCAATACTAACATTAGTTTTCTGTACATATTATTTTTTTTTCTAGTCCAACTAACAAAAGGCACGTAGTGAAAAGAAAAGGAATCATAATTTTCAAGCTAAATTAGCAATTAAAAATAAAATCAGTGTGGTTAACCAAAATCCATTCAAAATCTTTTATGCTATTAAACATCTCCTGGTTAGCTATGTTACACATTTGTAATGTAAATTTGAATCAATCTTTCTAAAGAATCAAAATGTGTTGTATTGCTATAGTTTTGCAAGAAGTTTGAGCAGTTTTGAAGCTTATTTGAGGCCAATCCTAAAAATGGACTCAATTTTGTTAATTTCCAGATCAAACACGTCTAGACTCTTTTCGCTCAAATCTTATAGAAACACCATATCAATATCGAATCGCATATTTTTACATTGAGGATTGGAATATCAACATACTTTTACAACACACGGATCTTTCACAAACACACTTAGCAACATTGACTAAGTTCAATAATATTAATAATAATAAGTTAAATATATGTTACCCATGGATGAAAATTAATTGTATTGAAGAAAATTAATTGTATTGTCTTTAATACAATGTCTATCTCTTTACCTGTATAGCATTATCTAGTTTTGAGTTAACTTCCAAGATTTGGGAACTTAAATAGCAGCTATACGAATTCTTTCCTGAAGGCAACTACAGTGCAATTGGTAATATGAAGATATTTGCTTCAGACGCACTTTGCTTTATACAATTTGATTACACTGTATACAATTGTATTAGTATCTTCTGATCATGTTTCTTCTTTTGGTTACGTGAAACGATGAATATTAAAACCATACATTAAATAAAGAAGTATGATCAATTAAAATTCTCAACAGGTTAATTTTTCGCATAGCTACTCACCTTGTAAGCGAATTATCCCCGTCTTCCGTTGACGAAACACCTCCAACGCCGACCGTGCTAGATGCCAAAGAGTTGTTGCCGATCGAATCGCTGTCTTCGTTGTCGATCTTCACCGGTCTCACCATTCTTAGCTGAGCGGTGGTCGTCAGCGGCACTAATGGCGGGGGAGGAGGTTGAGGAGGCTCCTTCTTTCCCTTGGTCGTGTTTGCGAAGGGGGTGGTCGATGACACAGAAGGGTCGCCGACTTCTTCGTCGCCAAATAGTTGTCTTGCCCCGTTCACCTTTATGTTGGGCTGAGGTTCCAATTTTATAGGGGTCTTATTGACGACTGTCTGGCCCTGCTGGGCTAAGAGCCTCTGCTGCCTTTCCGCGACCTGATAATAACACCAAATTGAGAGTTACAAAGATCGCGATTGCTGCAAGGATTATTTGTTAAGTTTCATTTTGTAAGATATTTATGATTTTCACGAGTTCATCAAAAATCTTATTATAAATTAAAAACTAGAATTTAATTTATAAAGAACATTAACAGAGTTCACGATTGAACGAAAATAATAACAAAACAAATATTCAATTGTCACATACTTCTTTTCTGTTAAAGTTAAACAAAATGAACATAATGATACAAATGAAAATCACATTCAACATTTCAGTTGATTTTAACTAATATAAAGACATTAATTTCGATGTGTTTTGCTTTTTTATCAAGCAGCATCAAGCGTAGAAAAAGTTAGTAGCCAAAATTTTTAATGTAGTTATTCGACAAACAGATAATTTTGGATATTGTTATCACTGTGTGAATTACATTCAAACGTTCGTGTAAGTACTAAAAGATTACTATAAATGTATTATCACTGGCATAAAAATGTAAACATATTCACATAGATTCAAAAATTCAATATTGCTTTATTGTGTCTACAAATATCGAAGATGAATAACAATTCCTTTCATTTACAGAATAATTTATATGTACAAAAACTATTTGAGCACAATGAACACAACAGCACTTTAAATTTTTGATGAGAAATCGAGTGAATCAAATTACTATAAACACTAATTATTTAAAAACACTCACAAAACAATAAATACATAATGAATGAAGAAGTTATATCGAATATGTATAAACACAAACTTAAGGGTTACGTCAATTCAATGAAGAATTACTATTAATATTGAATTGCATTTACATCAAACTGATGGTGTAAAAATTCTAAGTTGATCAATTCTCATCTTCCGTAAATTTTCATTTAAAATTACTTCACAATTGGGAAAAATTGATGAGCAGGATTAATACATAATATATCAAATCATTATATGTCACATAACAGATAGTTAATATTTCGAATTTCATATATGTGTATAGATTAATGCGAGCGATTTCATTCAAACATTTTTAGACCTATAATAGTTCATAACCAAATTTGTACCATTTCGATTCATTTTGTACCAATAATTGTAAATTTTTCTATTATGATTTTTGCAATGATATTAACTACAATTGAAAAAATATTCTCATGAGAGTAATATATTAGAGAAAAACAATGAGAGGACTATGAATGACAAGACATTAAACCTAAATGAAGTCACTTCCAACTGCCCAAAGAAGCAACTGTAAAGGTTTGTAGACCTAAAAAACAGTATTTCTAGTTAGATTTTGATTTCAGAAATGGATTTACATCAAGTAAAAATCCCAAACATCCGTAATTTCTAACTATAATATTTTATTGCAAAAATTATGAGTTTTAAAATAATTCGAAATATTTGTCATAAATAAATCCTACTTTATTCAATATTTATTATTGTGGTTTTCTTGAACACATAAATCAGCAAAGTAAATTTTATCAGATTAAATATTTTACCTAATTTGGAACATTGTTAATCTACATCTCGTATAAACTGAAACTAGTGATTATACATATTCATGCATCATATAGTTGTACTGAAAATTCTAAAAAAAATGTTAATGCTTTATAAAAATCAATATTAATTTGGCTAGTGTTGATCTTCAAAATTGAAAAACACATTAGATCTTTTTTCATGCATCATAAATAAGTTTTAGACTGTGTGTAATAAGACTGCACAAATTTAATTATTTACAAATTATTCAACATGTCACAAAACTAGATAAGGATATACTTCTATAATTTTAAGATGTTAATCAATCTTCAACAAAAATTATCTCGACAATATTCCATATCTTCTTCATTCATGAAGAGAAAACTGAGTTAAGCGATTAGTGTGTTACCTGAACTACTTTTTGGCACTCTGCAGTCCTCATGCTCACCGTAGACATGCATTCGTTTACCTTATTAGCCAACAAACTCTTTATAAGTGAAGTGTTCGAGCCTTGCTGACTTGCCGTAGTTTGCTGTTGACTTGCTTCCTTCATCGGCGACGCTGCCGTGGACGTGTTGATGTTGCTGCTGATGTTGCCGAGGAGCGCCTGACTCAAGTGCGGATGTGCTAGTGCCTATTCCGTTTAAATTATTGTTTTAAAGTTTTGCCTGGTGTACCAAAAATGAATAAGAAACAAAAAATCCCAAGCTTTTCAAGTTTTAACAATATCCAATTTTACTTATCATTCAACTTTCAATTAATTTGAGCAAATGTATTTAAAACAACAGTATGAATATAAAAAATTCTATTTTTATATTAAATATTCAATTGAGTAAGTAATAATATATTTAACGAAAAGCAATTTACCAATTAAAAGTGCACCAATTGTGATAAAATACTGCAAAAAATTCTAATACATTCCTGTTCTCAAAAAAAGAGAGTATATACATATATATACGAAAATTCGAGAGTATATACGAAAATATATACATCCCTGAACCTCAAGATTTGAGACAAAAACTAAAAACGAGAAACCTTTTGAATAGATGATATAGAACATTCCACAAGGAATATAATGAAAAGTTTGATCAGAATTACTCAACAAAGACTTTGTATTTACAAGCAAATGAAAAGTATTAACAAAAATATGCACTATCATTCATATTTGTTCAACATTTCCCAATGTTTATTTGTTCGCTCATTATTAATTTCCTAAAGTTGCTAATATTAATTCTCAATTGAATTTAACACCATGTCAAATAAAATAAAACATTGATTTGGGTTTTCGAGAAAATTCAATATAAAATAAAAAGCATTAGGATTTTTTGTTTCGAAATGACATCTAAGTATAATGAAGCTAATATGATATGTGTACCAACCATCACCAGCATTGTTCTTGAGGAGAATAGTCATGGATTTGAGGGAAGGAGGTGTAAGCATAAGCAATATTGTTAGACAGGTTCCTACAGACATTTTTATCAGTGCCAAATCTACCCTCATAATTTTCACCGGCAGTTCGAACCGAAACGATACTCTTTGAAAATAAAAGAAAAAACAGTTAGCCACCACCTTTACTGAAAAAATCGACCAAAAATTTGAGTATTCTACTGTTTGGATATGGCAAGTATTGCCAATGTCACGAGAGCTAAACAGATGTCTTTCAACACTATCAAATCTTCTCAAACTTTTGCAGATTAAAATGATAATATAACAGATCACTAACTTCACTTAGTAATAGTTTAATGGCCAATATTACAAATCTGCAAACATAGGCCTCTGTCCTACTTTCACTGTGCAAAAGGAGGAATTCTTGAAGAGACAGTGTGACTAACAATGATACTTAGTTAAGCTTTTATATCACAGTAATTTCAGCTCAAATAATATAACATTTTAAAAGAAATTATAGCAATTTTTGGAGAAGTATTATGTTAACAGATCTCTGATCAATTGAATGTATTAAATTTTTAATACCTACTAAAAATCTCTTTCCAATATCATCAACTGATAATAATCAACACTGCATAGAAGAATTAATAATTATAACGATGTACATATATGTTTAACAGAGAAATTTAAAGAGTATATTGATATTGCTACCACTTTTTCAAACAATATAAAGTTCATTCATGTTAAAAAAGGCAGACTTTCAGAAAATAAAATGAAAACTGAGTGCGAAACAAGTTTATAAATAACATATTTATTTTACAATAGAACAACTTGGAACTTCAATCATTATTAGACTTGAATGTTTTAAACTAGAAATACTCAATTTTCAAAAAGGGTTTAATGAATGCATTCTCAATTGATCAAGGTTAATTATCATTTGGATTTTTTGAAAGTGTATCAATTGTTATACCAAAAATTTGTTTTTGAAATACCTTCATAATCTCAGAAAATGATTATGAAGGTATGAATACTCATGAAATACCTTCAGAATCTTCATAAACCATTTAATTTTTTTGTCTTTGATTGATTTGTCTTTGTCTTTTTAGGATTGATTTTATAGAGTATTTTATAAGAATTTTTTTAGTTTATTTTATTTTTAATTAGTCATTTATTATTCTGTTATGTACTGTAGTATTCTGTAATTTAGTATTCTGTTTATTATTATATTTTGCCCCACCGTTACTTCTCAGCACTATAGTGAGATAAAAATATTTCCGTTTTGTTTCGTATAAAAGCGTCAGACGGAAAATAAAAAAGAAATGTAATGATATTCACAAAACAATAATTTAGTAAACGACCGAGTGTTCCCTTGACTTCATCCCAGTCGAGGTTAGTATTGTTAGTTTACTCTAGTCCACTAAAGCCCACGTGAAACAGCAGATAGAAGACACAGAGGACAGACCAGGAGTGAAGCGTGAAAGTGAATTTTTTTTGTTGTTGTAGCATTTTAAATTTACCTGACTTTTCAGATCAGTTTTTGCGACGGCCGAACCGGGGGCGTTAGCAGCCGCCGCCGCCGTCTCCCTCTGTTTGGGGGGAGCGCTCAGCTGCGCCTTGAGAATCGGGGAGGCGGGGGACGCTCCGCCCTCGTGCGTCTCCGCCTGAAGGGCCGGCGACAGTTGGGGGGGCGCGGGCGGTGGGGACATGGTGTTACTGTCTTTCGGGGTTAGAGCCGGGGTGTTTGCTACGGCCTGGGATTGAGCCGCGCCGAATACGGCGGGGGACTTTGCGGGTGAGGAGGCTTTTGGGGGGTTCTCTTTCAGTTTGGGTTTCCGTCGGGACGGCGTTTTCGGCGTAACCTGCGGGCTGGGAACTGGGGATGATGGTGGAAGATTGATTACAAGTGGTTGATCGCGCACCTTAATGCCGTCGTAATACTGGGGATCCTTTGGGTTGTTCAGCTTCGTGGGATTCGGGCCAACGGTGCCGCCGAATACTGACCTGGAATCAAACTTTCTATTTGAGAGATTGAAAATTACTCTTCCACGTTGGTAAATTTAAAATTTTGATTATAATATACATTTTGCGTCTGTATTTGTTAAGTTAAAAAGTCAATTATTTGACTAAATATAAGACATAACAACTTACAGATAGGGTAGTTATGGATAGGATTAAGTTTCTATGTTGGGAGTAATATTTTAACCTGTGACATGTTCCTGGCATTTCAATGTTTTGATTAAGTCATTTACTTGTTTTGTGTATATTCATTCTTTTGTATTTATTCATTTATGTACATTACAGCACAAATATTCGTTGGAATTGCTGTAAATCTGACCTATGCATATTAATTTTGCATATTAAACTTGCCGCCAAGAACCTCCAATGAATGAATCATGAGTAAAATAAGTACAACTAGTTAGTTGCGTGAGAGATATCATTTTTTTTTCAATCAACTTCTTTCTAAGTGATAATCCAATTGAATATATGACCAAAACAGTATCACCAAGTTCCAGAACATTAAATTATATCCAAGTTCAATGTCCTAAGAGATTGCACAGTAAAAAAATAACATGTCAATCTTAATAACATAATCTTGCAGTATCTAAGTAGGACTCTTGAGAAAACTTGACTGTTCGATCATTGATTGAATTCTAGGAACAATTCATACCTAATCAATAGATAGAAAAAACAGAATCTATACTTCACGTGTAATAAATTGGACATTCCTCTATAATGTTAAGAAAATTCCAAAGAATATTGGTAGCAAAAGAAATTCAGACATTCACACAAAGTTTATATATGCGGCATGTCCAGCTTGTAAAAGGAACAGACTCAATGTGGAAGATGAAACAACCTGTGACTAAATATTCAAAGAAAAGTACCCTTGTGGTGTAACTTACCTTACACATCTGGGAAAATGCAAGGGCGATATGACTCCACGTCGGCCTATCTTGGTGCACGAGTTAATATAGTGTTTATACAGTTCCTGGCTGTTTATTTTGCTGTTGATACAGGGTTCATAAGTAGCTCTAAGCCAGGCGAGTGCAAATTGCTCGTTCTCGTGAATAGCCTGCTGATGGGCGTGCTGCTGTTGAATAAGCTGCTGCGGCGTCATGGGATGATGCATAGATGTCGTTTGCGTCGTGGTTGCGGGCGTTGAAACAGGTACTGCAGCTGAAAGTTGATAATACAACTGTTGTATTAATCCATTTAAACTTTCAAAATCTAGGCATTTCTATGACTGAGCTAGGAAAATAGACTTCATCACCTCAATATCAATAGTTAAGACATGAATTGTAGCATTGAACAACATAAATCAATAAGGTCATAAATCATAAATTTTACATAATATTACCATGTTCTTATCCCCACGAATAGCAGTTTTACCATTACATGTAATTGCTCCGGTTATGAAACTGAATATAAGAAGTCATATACTCTAGAATCTTTTAATCTAGAAGAATGTATAAACCTTCAGGTTTATGCATTCTGTTTCTCATTTCGAATGGACCACTTGGAATCACAGAAATTAATAGCGAGCCCTAAGAACCCTTCAAACAATTTTAATAACTGTATATTTATTAAATCTTGAAATAGAAATGTAAAAATTCATTCTCAAAAAATATAGAAATAAAAATTCTGTGACGCATACTCACTAGGCATAGGTGGACTCGGGGAAACGGACATCAATCGTTGTGGCGCCATCTGTACCGTTCTTACCGGAGTACTGACTGGTGTGAACTTGGACGAGGTCGGCGTGGCGACAGTTTTGGCCACCGCGGGACTAGATAAAACTCTGGGAATCGACGAGGTTGTATTGGTGGGCTTAGCCATCGCGGGCGTCGTGAAAGACGTAAGGCCGGTATTGTTCGTGCTGTTGTTGACCGCCTGACCGACGGACGCGCTGGCCGCGGTGTTTGACGGATTCGCCGACGCGACCGGCGCGACTCCGGACACCGTCTCGACTAATTTCATACCAATACATGCTTTCGGTCCGTAACTCTTACCCTCCACCGTTACCAAAGACACGAGTGTATCGACGACGCCGTGGTTGTTCACAATTAGGTTGCAAGATCGTTCGCCCAGCGACGACAAAGAGTACAGACACTCCAACGTATAAATGAGTAGCATGACGTCGTGGATTGTGAGAAAAGAACAAACGCGTTCGTACACTGTAGTCTCCAGCGACCTGAGCAGTACCTCCTCGTTCTTCTCGTTCTGGCTGAGCTTGTTCAGCATCTCCAGCGACGACAGACACCACAGCCTGTCCTGAGAGTCGAGAGCGCGGGTCACGATAGTCAGCAGCGCCGAAGCGAGCTTGTCCTGCGTCAACTCCTTGACGACGAATTCGGAGGCTATGTTACCGAGCATATCTAAACCGAGATTCTTAAGGTAGTTCCACTTCGAGCTCGAGCACAACAGAATAAACCGCACGAAAGTCCGATTCTTGGCGAGCACAGGCACATTGTCCTCGATGAAGCTGAGGTTACGAAGTATGGTGGCGATCTGCAAGACTCTCTGACCGAGGTAATCTTGCGTGCCAAGCGTCCTCTCCAAGCAGAACAGATTCTTATCAGAAGAGTTTATTCTCATCCGTCGTTTACTTCTTTGCCGATCCACGTCGTCGTCGTCGTCCAAATTGAACAGGTCGTTATCGTCGCTCTCCTCGACGGTAATGACGGGTTCGGTTTTATCGGCGTCCACGTCCATGGGGACTTCCACCGGAGCTTCTGGTTCTGGTGCAACGACGACTGGGCCATTGCTGGAAGTCGAAGTATCTGAGTTTTCCGCCTTGACGGGCACCTCCGGCGGTTGGTCCGTTTTCTTATCTTCCACGGCCGCCGACTGGATGAGATCTAATATTTCCTTCGATTCGAGAACCTCGTCCCAGAAGTTGTGTATAGGATGCTCCCTGATTACGTTGTAGTGATGGATGAAGAGTTTTCTGGTAGATTCTGGAAGTAATATTTTCAAGTAAATAACATAAATTTTGACCTAGGATAATTGTGAAACAAAAATTATCAAGAATCTTTCTATCGTGAATACAAATAAAGTATAATTGGTGGTAATTACATTAATTAAAAAAAAATTTCGAAAATACTATCTACTAAGGTAGGCAGAGATAAATAAGAACACATTTTGGTTTCTAGCCATTTGTATATTTGAAGGGTCATGGGAAAGAAACAACTAAGTCAATGCTTTTCAGTTTCCAATTATTGGTTAGTAGAAAAAGAAGTTTCTCTGAAAGCCCAAACGCAGAAAAGGAAAATATCAAGCCAGTCACAAGATATACGCCGCAAAGTTTAGCTACAATGGAAAAACCAGGTAAGAAAAGTAAAAAGGACCAGTTTTGTTGTGAAAAGCAGCTAGGGCGTCCAATAAATTTTTGTTTCTAATTCATGAACTCTGAAGCCAAATTAAAAATAGTTATCATTTCTTTGTTAATGTTTTTATTATTCGATGCGTACTCATTTATATTACAAGTTATTGCTATAGATTTTAAACTAGATAAATTTTGATTAATTGGTTCATTTTTAAAGGCATAGCAATGACAGAAATTGTGACAGCCACGCTAACCTAAGTTGCACATATTCAGATATTATAAATTCAATATTATTTATTGGAAATTAATATCTGTCAGTGAGTGAAAATCTAAAAGAGAACTATTGAAATCTATTGGAGATACTACGTAATTCAAAAATATTTTTTAAATTAATTTTCCTGTTACAAAAAATAGGATTAAATATCCACATAAGTGATAAAATTATTTCTTCGAACAAAAACATACAACACTAAACTCGAGCTTTGATACAATATCGAATAGTCAATTTGAGGGACACGTGGTATTCACTACACATCATGTTCTATAAATACTTTCCGGAAGATAAATACACACGGTAAAGTAACTTCTTATGCACAGGAAGTTGAACGGTTTATGTATTTACGCAGAGAAAGCTAGGGAACTTTTATACAGTTAAAGTTGAGATGGCAAGATATTGAACATATAATGGGTGTTTTTTTAGAGGTATAGAACTTTAAATTGGCTTAACTGTTGAAGATGGCGACCAATTTAACAGCTGAGAAGTGATTTATTCTCAGTTTGGTTTGGCAATTCATCATGAATAGACTAACGCCTGAACAACGCTTGCAAATAGTGCAATTTCATTTCGAAAATAATGGTTCTGTGCGGAATACGTATCGCGCACTACGTCCATTTTAGCGATGAAGCGTACTTCTGGTTGAATGGCTACGTCAACAAACAAAACTGCCGCATTTGGAGTGAAGATAATCCTCAAGTGTATGTCAAAACACCGTTACATCCAGAAAAACTGACTGTTTGGTGCGCTTTATGGGCTGGTGGAATCATTGGTCCGTACTTCTTCCAAAACGGTGATGGCCAGAACGTTACAGTCAATGGTGATCGGTATAGAGCCATGATTACTAATTTTTTCATTCCTTTTTTCAACCATAATGTCCAGGAGCTGTGGTTTCAACAAGACGGCGCAACATGTCACACAGCTCGTGCCACAATCGATTTATTGAAAGACACGTTTGGTGACCGCCTAATTTCACGTTTTGGACCTGTGAATTGGCCTCAAGATCTTGTGATTTAACACTGCTAGACTACTTTCTGTTGGGCTATGTAAAGTCATTGGTCTATGCGGATAAGCCACAAACGCTTGACCATTTGGAAGACAATATTCGCCGTCTTATTTCCGATATACGGCCACAAATGTTGGAAAGTCATCGAAAATTGGACGTCCAGATTGGACTACATCCGAGCCAGCCGTGGCGGTCATCTGCCAGAAATCATATTTAAAATGTAATGCCACAAGATTATCTTTCGAATAAAAAAAATTCTTGTCAATCGAATGATCCAACGTTATTTTATTGCAATTTAAAGTTCTATACCTCTAAAAAAACACCCTTTAGAATACATAGTTCACAATTTAATTGCTTGGCTGTTTCACCTTGTATTCGAAGAAGTATACAGGCTGGAACATTATACATAATACAGGTTAGTTCAATTGTTCTCAGGTTTATGACATTTTGAAACTAACTAGATTATAAAATGACATTCTTTAGATAAAATATTACGTTTCAATTTTAACTTTCGAGTAATCTTTTTTTAATGGCAAGTATGATGATAGTCCACAATTGGATTGCTTAGCTATTTCACCTTGTATACGAAGAAATATACAGGGCGGAACATCCAAATGGGAAAAACTAGATGACATTTCAAAACTAACTAGATTATAAAACATTCTTTAGATGAAATATTACGTTTAAATTTAACTTTCGAGCAATCTTTATTTTTCAAAATGACAAGTATGACGTACGGTGTGTCATCCAAAAAGATCTTCAATAAATAATTGAGAAGTTTATTTTTTAAAAGTGAAAATAAACATTTAAAATCATCCCATCGACAAAATTCGCTAAAACATGCTCAGAACTTGTTTCTTCCCTTACGCCTTTAAAAATCGAGAAACAGAAAATAAAACGTTCGCTTTGTATCAATGAAAAATCCAAATTCGAGCGGAGTTTAATCAGAGGCACTGAAATGCATTCTACTCGCTCTGCCAAACTTCTGCCGCCTCGCTACCGCGGAAAATTTTTTGTATTAAATTTTTTGATAAATTCAGTGTAAATGCAGGTTTTTTTGTATTTACTCACCGTGATCGAACACCCCCGCGTGCGCCAAGAGATAATCGAGTAGTCTGGGATTTTTTTCGACCTTTAAAGTGTGTTTTCCGTCGTTCGACAGCAACGTACAAACGTTGATGGCGAAGTCCTGCTCGTTCGGCAGGGGAGACAGCAGCGACAATGCCAGGCGATCGTAGTCCGTGGGTTTGAAGAGATTCGCTGATAAATGGTTGAATTCCCTGTTGGCTTCTGTAAAAAAAATAATAAAATTCTGTATAATAAGTACATAATACTATATGAAATATTTCAAAGGGAAATTTTTCGGGCAATCTTGGGGGGCACTTTATGGACATTTTTATTTCAAACCTTTTCACGTCGAACTTCAATTTCCTTAAATTTCGAAGAAAAATATTATTTTTATTTAATATCCTCAAAGTTTTTAAGGACCCGTGCTAGCAACATTTGTATTCGTTTTTGAAATTCGGCAATGTTCCGAAAAAACCGTTTATTTCTTATAAATCTTTTGGATAAAATGCTACAATTCCTCTTAAAACAATTAATTTGTCCATGCAAAAATCCTTTTCCACATATATAAAAAGGGGTTGCTCATTAAAAAAGACTTAATGACAAATATTTTTATTGTCTTGGGCTTTCAGATTCCGACGATATAACTAAAGTTATTGAAAATATTTACATTTCTTTTAATCTCGAAAAGATCTAGTAAGCATAAGAAATATAAATACTAAAACATAAGAAATTATACATTTAATTAAAAGCCATAAATATTTGTTATTTTCTAGGCGGCCTTGGTAAAAAATATGAACACGCATTAATTGACAAGTGAAGTTATCGCCGATAAAATTTTCGCAAACAATTCTATGCATGTTTTCTTATTCTTATCAGATAACTTGCCGATGTCTAGACACATTGATATCTCACGATTTGAAACTAGGTAAATAGTTATTAAAAATATTACAAATTTATCATAGTTAAAAAAATTGGTGGTAAATTTGAAGGTTAAAACACATTTAACTCCCAATTTGGTCTCACGTGTAGTCCATACGAGTGAGAAAAAAGACGAACCTTAAATGAGCTTAATTGGCAATTTGTAATGAAGATTTCGATAAATAAACCGTACTGAGTTGTTACCTTTTTGGCTTCCTGCATGAACAAAATCACATGTAATGTCTATTTAGGAGTATGTTCATATATCCAATTATATAAAAGACTAACCTTATATGAAGCAATTGAATATAATTTTTAGTTTCAATTGAATTATTAAGAACAGAAATTCGTACAAATAATAACAAAATAAATGTAAAATATATACGTCATTTACTCGAAAATCTAGTAAAATGAATTCATTATAAAATAATAACTACAATAGTGTGTTATAGAGTTTAACACTATTTCATTTCATCACGAATGCAAAGTGAAAATCACAAATTCCACAACTCTATATTTCATATTCGCATCTCTAGTAAAATAGTAGAAAAATTCATATTCGACAAATCAATCTACGAATCAATTAGAATTACGACAAAATTCATATCGAATCGTACAATAACGACCATACATAATAATATAATAACGCATAAAAACCGACTAAGATTCGTGGATACGTAGCCTATTGTTTGTTTCGTTCGAAGCGACTAGCTTTGAACAATCAAAATTGCCGGAAAACCTGTTGTTGGGTCCGACGAAAATGGAAATTTTCCGAGCGACAATCGAGAAAAAGCCGTATCGATTGGTAAACTTCGCGAGATGATTAACGCCACATCGTTTTGACGGAATGCACGTCGTTATTGATTTCACGCACTCCTCTCCATTCGAATTTTGCTAACGGTCCCCTATCGTGTTTGTCCGTGCAGCCATCGATAGGAACCCCCCTAATTCTACCAGATGACCGAGTGATAACCACCACCGATATTTACTGAAAGAATGTCTCCTTAAAAAAAATTTTAAATTACAGAAATGTTAAAATTACTAATTTTGCAAACAATTCATTTGCTGGTGTCATGGGGTCCCGCAATTTATGGAACCCCATCAGGTTCTACCAGATGATCATGATAACCGATATTTATTTTTTTACTACAATTTTGAATGAATAATAAAATGGAAACATGTTCATTAAGGGTGTCATAAAATCGCTTATTAGTTAAGGTACCATTAATATTGAGAAAAAGGCAGGCTGTAACAACATAAACTTAAATATTTTCTTTTATAATCAGATGCTTTTCATGAATGAGTCAATTTGTATGAAAACTTAACCTTTTAAATATGAAATAGTCTATACAAATATAATTAAATGTAATAAACCAACTTCAAATTGACGAACTACTTTTTAAAAATCGACTAATTTTCAGAGCGTATCAACAGCGACAATAAACATTTAGATAATAAAAAAATTTTAATTTTTAAGAACGATAACAACAACCTAAATAGTAACCATACCGTTATTTTCAATAAGAACTTTCCTTATTGTTATATTTTCTCATTCAGAAAAATATAAGAATTTTGAATTTTTTGTAGAATTGATTAGTATATTGGATAATTTTGCAATTGTTTTCTAAATGAATTTTCAGTTTTTTATTTTTATTGTAGTCCTTGTAAGATCGAAAAGTGGCTTATTATTGAAAATAATAATTATTAAAACACTCTAATGCATTCAACCATTTTTCTTTCAACAACTCTACCTTCTATGCAATAAATACACCAAATTTTTATTCATTTTCATTCGAAGCCCGACTGAAATTGAGAAATTAAGAAACAAAAATGCTTAATATAAGTATATGAAAAAAATATAAAATAAACGATAACTTCGTGAACAAAGTAAGATCATTTAACAAAGCAGTAAAAACCTTGAGTATATGCAATAGTAAATTAAAATTAGAACACTTGGCGTAAGTTTCATTGATTTATTAACTACTCTACATATGTTTCGGTTGGTTAGCCCATTATCAAGAGTATTCAACAATATTTCTTAAGCTAAGTGTCTTAATTTTAATTTACTATTATTTAAGATAATGTTTCACTAAGCGATAAGCGAAACCTCCGTGTCACTTATTAAAGTATGTGTAATTTTATAGATTTTTGCAAAGTTTTGTTTGAATTATATTATTATAATTATCGATCACTTTCATAAAATACATGCTGATAAGATCTTTAAATTAAAATATGCGATTCATACAGTCGTCATAGTTTGTAAAAAAAATTCGAAATAATTGCAACGCTTCCTTAGAAGTTGCAGATTTCTTCCCCTATTGCGGGATTCATCCGAAGTTCAAGGTCGACGAAATTGGGGGACACCTTGAAGAGTGCACCGGACGCGCCAATTTGGGGATTCCCCACTAGCGGGAGAATACTACGAAGCAGGACGAATAAGCTGAACCACAACGTCTATCTATCTATCGATGAGGGGTCAATGCCATCGCCGACTTTTTCTTATCTAATACAATACACACACACAGAGAGACGTACATACAACGGACCTAAACTAATAACCTCAAGTAACGTAAAATTCTCGTGTGCGAATCAACAATGCGCCCCCCACCATTCCGAATTGCTCCAACTGTAGCTGAACCAGACAAACTGAGACTGACGGTGTGTGTGTGGGTTGTATAGTATTGTAGGTCCATTCACAAAACGGGAGTCCCGCCGATAGAAGCCGCTCGAACCTTCAGTGCTTGGCGTTTTGCAGTGATAACTCCGCCAAGTGGGGCTACCGAAAAGCCGCCAACGATCGAGGTTAATAAAAATTAGTTCGAAATGGTTTTCTTTACAAAAAAAAAAATTGTGCTTCAGTAATAAAAATGTAGGACAACTTTAATAATAGGGTATTTGACTGTTTCCACAAAAATATCTCAAATTATTCGTTACAGCTGATGCATATTTCCCATTTGATTAATTCTCTTTAAATTTTTCTAATTTTTATGAAAATGACAGAGAAAGTTTGAATGAATAAGAAACCCGCCAAAGCACTGCTATACAAGTTACTTAACGCAGTGACGTCAAGATGCAATAAACACAGTAACCGTCACATTGCAATACGACTGTCGACTATTAAACTTAGTGATTGTTGACGATTTCATAACTTTACTGCGATAAAATGTCTTATAAATGGTGCGTAGTGCCACAATGTACTAACCCCGTAGAAAATTGTTGAAATGAACAAATAAAATCTAATAAAACCAGGAAATAAACACTCAAACACGCACGTACAAAGACATCAGAGAAATGAACGTTAGCCTTTGTTGGTTGTTGGTTTTGTTTCCTGCACGGTGACGTCACTCGCGATTTAGCCAATTCAGTGCGTTTTCAATCACGTGATCAAATATGAAATTTTAATTATTTTATTATTGATTTCTCTTAAAAATCATATATATTTCAAAATGATGTAATGGCTATATTGTTTTAAAATAATATTTACTATCAACCTAACAACATTTTGATCTATATTTTTATTGCAGTCAAATACCCTATTGTCCTAGACATTTTCAGAGGTTTTGAAAATGTAACAGAAAAAGCTCAAATGAATCAAATATAACGATCATTGGCCTCAAAATGACATAAATAGTCTCATTTCATCCCACAGGTGTATACCTGATTTCATAGCAAGAGGTGCATTTTTAAATAACGAATGGCTATGAAACAGTGTAAACTCAATATAACGACACTGAAGGGACTACATTTTATGGCGGATGGAAAGTTTTCGTTAAATGGAGAGAAAAACAATCAGAATTATGAAAAGAAAAAGTTTATTTCAAGTAGTTATGTACATAAAAAATAATCTTAGTTCAACGCTATTGCGTATATTCTGTTGTATTCTGTCAATGTTGTTGTATTTTTTTACTTATTCTATTCACATCTTGCGATATTGAGGCTGATCTTGATGATAAAGGAAGTACTTTTCCAATAATTTAGCCGCTTCTAGAGCTTTTCTCCATATTTTTATTCCTGGTCCTCAGTTTTTCTCACTGAATCCAAAATGTCTTTGTCTGTGAGTGAAGCCGTTGTAACTAGAAAGTCGTCTACTTCGATTAAGTTTGAAGATTTTCCAATCATCCATCCATTATGGAAAGTCATCGTTGCTCACAGACTCAGTTTCTGTATTCACTTTACAATGTAATTACGTAGGTAAGGACGTACACAGCTGAGCAGATTTCACTAATTTTGGCAACTTAAAAGGAGCTTTTTATTATTTAATTGTTGTCGTTATTGAGAGTGGGTGTAAGCTATACGGAGTGCATCATTGTCTCGAAAACAAGCTAAACCAACCAAAGACAAGTCATTTCAACGCTTCAGGGAATTTGTCGTTAAATCGAGTGACGTTACATGGAGTTTACGCTGTAGACAAATTCCAAAAAATTTCGAAAGTTTTACAAGATAGTCAAAGAAGATGATGAATCAAATTGGGCAAATATTATAGACCATGGACATTATTAAAAAACAAGCATTTTCTTCAAATTTTAATTCATTTCTGGAAAATTATGAACCAAGATAGAAACTTCCATGAATACGTTAAGCATCTTGCTTCTGACGGGTATTAAAATGAAGTAGAAACGTACATTTTTAATAAGTTCAATACGAAAAGTGTATATACTAAAGGTCGTGCATCGCTTCTCGGTTTGAATATCGCGTGTTTAGTGAAAAAACAAATTACACATGATATTTCACGCACCCCTAGCGATATTTCGTAATTTTCATCGAACCCCTTACCCCATTTCACGCCTAACGTGATTAATCGACATGATCACGAGATATTTACGTTATAAACGAACACTTCAGACTGAAATTCGGCGGCATCATTACGTAATTTAAATTTTTAAAAACTAACTTTACTCTTTCCAGGTAATTATGATTATGCACTAATCATTCGCAAAATTTTAATCAAATACTGTCGATTTCTATAATAAAATACTTCCAAATTTTTAAAATCTCAATTGTTTGTGTTTTTATTTCATTAACTTCTAAACCTATTATTCTCTATTAAGCAATTTAAGTAAAATAGTTTTTGAAAATTTAACTAGGTGGCAACACTACATATGAAGTTTAATTGTAATTAAGTGTTCTTGCTGTCATTCATCTTATTACCAAATAAAAGTTATATTTGTGCTAATTACTATCGTTTCTTTGATAAACGACCCATAATCCTTTATTCTCTTTATTAGTACTTCTAATGGGCCTCGAGAAAGAAAAAGTTCATGGACCTCTGACAGTGAGATGCATAATTCTATAAAAACTCTCATAAATCATTAGCAGACGAATATCCCAATGCCACTCGACGAAAGGCAATCGGAATCTATAAAGAAACGGACAAGATCGCGAAAAAAGATCACCGGGTCCGTCGGTGACGACGCAGGCGCATTTTTTCCCACCAGTTTTTCTCTCTACCATCCGTCCGTATCGGCGTATCTCGCTCGATCTTGTCAAAATTCTGTCCGCAGCCGTCCGCGCTTGTTTCGCGTCGCGCCGCCCCGGGAGGGAGAATGCGGGGCACGACGTCGACAGCTCTGTTGCCAGATAAGAGTAATCGCATCGAGAGCCGCCGCTTTGGAAATCGATATGCGGCCCTCCCACCGCCCGCCGACGACGCGATATCGAATGTACACAACCGAGATTCGATTGATGAAATATTATTTTCGTGGGAAGAGCGACATGCGATTTTCCACTGGAACGCACGGTCGACATCTGTTCCTACACCGACGATAAGTCGATGTTATTTCGACGCGACGACACCGCAAAATAATAGAGATTATTTAGAATCGTAGTCAGAAATTACATACATCGATATTCATTATTGTCCACTATAGGTGATATTGTCGTATGTCTAAGATAACCTAACCAGAAGCTCCGTTTTGAACGGGACCTTCCCGCTTTTTGGTTGTATAACCCGTTGTTTCCACATACAACCCCGGGACGCAGATATGTCTCGTTTTTCGAGAACTTATGAAAATTTTGTCAACAGGCCTAATTACCAAAATCGTCGAAAATCTTTTTTATAAATGTTTGCCAAGAAGTATTTAAAGTTTGTTCTGTTATTGAGAGTGAACCTTCATCGACCACTAAAGCTGCAATAGAAATCAGTCAACTAAAAGACAATTTTGCTCGTATACGAATCAACCAATTTCTTCCTTTTACAGTTCGTGGTTTATTGGCGAAATTGAAAGGCAATGGCACTGACATGAAGAATTTACGAACAGTACGGCTACCGAATTTTATAAAACAATTAGTGAATATGTACACGCGTTCTAATAGAATTAAGCATATTGTTTCGAAATAGGATATATTGATTGAAATAAAGACACGAAATAATTCACGAATGTTCATTAATTTTTAACTATTTACGATGAAATATTTATAAATCATATTTTATAATCAGTAAAAAACATAGAAGCGTCCATCTCATCAGGGATTCAAATCCTTAGACGATCTACACATCTACTCTTATTAAACGAATAATTGAAAGATTATTAATGATTAAATGATATTTTCACTAGAAAGCATTGAAATATTCTTTGGAAATCCGAATTTTGCCTCTTTCGTTCCATCTTCGACGTTATCAACAAGTCAACCGTGTTACGAATACGTCGATGAAAGCGAACCTACAGAAAAACGTTTACATCTTTTGGCAGACCCGATCGCGAATTGCATTCGTAAATTCCGAGTCGACTCGGTTATTATCGAGTGACTAACCAACGCGGT
The DNA here is from genome assembly GCA_030704895.1 of Henosepilachna vigintioctopunctata. Lineage (NCBI taxonomy): Eukaryota > Metazoa > Arthropoda > Insecta > Coleoptera > Coccinellidae > Henosepilachna > Henosepilachna vigintioctopunctata. The sequence goes on from JARQZJ010000034.1 coordinate 2,350,698, forward strand.
CAAACCGTAAAAATCAAGATACCGATGAGAACACGACGTATTTCTGGCACGATTCGAATTCCACAAAATAACATTACGTTTAATATAATTCATTCGTATCGAACGAGCCGGTAAATCTCACCAAGTCAATAATTTACATGCAAGGTTTCGCGACAAAATTACAAAATTTTGTCGTTCGACCCAGAAAATTTTAAATGAAAATGACATAGATAAGTGTGATATTTTAGCAAGGTTCATAACTACGAAAATTAACATACAGAATCACATTACCAATTATTATCAAAATGAACTAAGATATTTACTTTTGCGTTTTACTGGGCAAGTGTATAAGTACATTATTTCTTTAGAATATTTCGAAATGTACGCTATCAAATTTTGATATTACGTAAATCTATGTCCTTCAAGATAGCGAGAATGATGAAAAACAACCGTAGGAAACAGTTATTAGATGTATTTAATCTGTTTGTTTGAAAAAAATATAAAAATTCAGGAAAATTAAGTGTAAGAAATTTATATAGTTTACAATTTCTAATAGACTATAGACCTGTTTCCCAACAACACAGGAGGGCAATTTGACTGTTGAGTTGTTCCATTATCTCACACTCCCACGGTGGGGCAATTTGACTGTTGTGGGGTTCGATTCGAATATTGACTCGAAACGAGTTTAACCATTTTGGGGGGCATACAAATTTCAGAAAGGCTGGCACATAAAAAGTTGGGAACCTATAGACGAAAATACTTCTTTCTATTTGTGCGTTGCTATAGATGAACTTCAAAAATTAACTCAAGTCGACATAGGGCACCCAATAAAATTAACATAGCCTCTTCAACCACATATTAGGAAATTTCTTCGAATCGAGTGAAACAAACTCAAATATTTCCGACAGTGTTTTTTCCTTGCCAAAAGAAGCACATTTTCTGTTTATTCTGGTAAATTCTCAAGAATAAAAGTCAAATAATGAAAATTTTCAATGGGCAGGGCGATTATTGGAATTCTACAAAGGTCGATTTTCTAATGAGGCAATTAAAATATCATCGCATGATAGCAATCTCCTTGAATCAGATAACTTCTATCATATTATTATCTCATACATTCAAATATATGTGCCAAATATTTCTCAATTGTTTGCATTTTTTTAATAAATAATATTTACAGCAGAAGCGTCATAAATGAATAGGAAAATTTTCCAAGAAATACGTTTAAAACATAATACAGCAGTTATTATAATAAAAAATATAAACACTGCGTAATTTTGCCGTCAGATACTACAGTATCTGGATGAGTTCCGATATCTTTCCAAAATTGAAAAGTTTCTTGAAGATTCCGTACTATAATAATAATAATAAAAGCATCTTCATTAGCTTTTGGCTAGTTTTTACAAAATTTAACATATTGCGTTCGTATGTACTACTACTACTTACAGCTTATAATACTTACAGCTATTTACTTAATAAAAGATGTCTTTATCATTCTTTAAAAATGAATAAAATTTGTGATAACGTAACATAGTCTGGTAATTGATTATATAATATGAGAACACCGATAAAGAGAGATTTATATAAGTAATATGCCTGTGGGATACTTTTCTATGTGACATTCTTCCATATTCCTCATTTCGTATGATATCATAGTTGACCTTTCAAGCAATGGTGCCAACAAGCATTTTGGTGCTAAATTATTTATAATTTAATATATGGATATTAAGTGGGAGTTATTTAGACTTTTTAACATGTCTTGAAGTGTTTATTTAATAATATTCTCATCAACTTATTCTGCAGGACTCGTAATTTACATACATTATCTTCCTTATTGCAGTAATATAACAAAGACATACAAAATGTGAATTGGGGAAAGATTAATGCATTACTGATCAACCGTATGGTCCACCCTGTTAACTTATAAGACAGCCTACTCAAAAAACCAATCTTTTAACCCAGTTTTCAAAAATTGAGTCCACATGCTGACTAATGTTTGAGATTGGTCTAAATTAATCCCTAGGTATCTATTTCATACACCCTCTCCACAGTACAATTGTCTATTTCTACTTCAAATATGTTTTCATTAAATATTTTGATTTTATGGCGACTACCAAAAACCATAAATTTTGTTTTACTAGAATTTAATTTCAGTTTTTACAACCTCAGCCAGTTGATTAACATTTTCGATTCCCTCTTTTTTATTTGAACAGTTTTATTGAAATCTGTGCCAGAGAAGCGATACATGTGTCGTCTGCATATGCTATGAAACTACCTTCAAGATAATTTCTCACATCATTTGTGTAAAGATTGTAGAAGAAGGATCCCAACACACTACCTTGTGGAGCCCCATGCACAATTTTTACTTCTCCTGACATATTATTGTTAATTTTACTACTTCTTTATCACATGTATTAAATCAACAAACATTATTTATTCAGCATTTGATGAAGTAGTACTTCGAAACGCGTCGTGCGTATTTTTGTTATACATGAGAAAATTCTAAATATCCTTTCATTATGGATATTAATTTTCTCCAAGTATCGGCTTCATCAATCATCAACCAAATAAAATGCGTCTACGAAAAAGAAAATAAACTGCGTAGTTTTCGCATCGCAAAAGATCCAATCTGGAAGCGACTTCGTCGAAAAATCGGGCGTCAGTAAATCCTAACGACAACATAATTTTTTCCACATCTGGGCGAATAACAAACGCCTTCACGGAAGCCGGACACCTGTGCGCGAACATTTCCCACGGCGCCTATCGATTGACGACGCCGCAAACGACGCGACGACGTCCCGCGTCGTTTCGACGGAACGCGTCCCGAGTTTCGCACGGTTTACGACCGGATCGTAAAGCGGGGAGATTAAATTACGACGCTGCCAAGTCTAGGAGACGCACAAGGATGGATGGACGTCGTCGCTTTCTCGCATCTTATCGCAAAATAAAGTAGGGTGAAAATAACGCGACATTGGCAACTAAGCGATCGGAAAATAATTCGATAATGTTGATAAATTCAATATAAAGGAATTAAAAATACAAGTAGGGAAACTAGACCTATGGAGAAACTTGGTTTTCAGTTTATACAACATAACTATGATTCATTTGATCAAATGCTTTCATAAAATCGGTATAATACAACATCTACCTGACTCCTTTCATCAAGATTCTTCAAAACAAATTGTGAGAACGTTAGAATCTATAACGGACTTTTGCCAATTTAAGAGGATGATTTATGGATAGATCATGGAATGTGAACCCTATAATACAGCAGAATTCTATCAATACTGTACAAGTAAATCCTAATATTTTTCATTTTTGTTCTTGAACTAATTTTTGACGTTGTTTCTATGTTTTCTTTTTCTCGGTACCTACTATATAGTGCACTTTTGTAAGAACTATGAAATAAATTACTTACTATTATATATGATAATATGTATATTAAGAATTTCGATCAAACTTTCGTTTACTTCATTCAATTCTTCCACCTCTTACGTTATTTAAACTTCTGTTAGTTTGAAACTGTCTTCCGGTGCCTTCAGTTTCAAATTATCGAGAGTCGATTGTACTTTCTTTTGGGACACTTGTAGACATCCGTTCCAGTTAACAGTTAATATTGCCGGATACGTTTTTTGAAAACATTTCAAGTTTGTTATGAACGATATTTCAAATTTAATAATAACGAACGACTCAAAACTACCCAACTACGTAAAATTCCGATGTTAAATACAACAGAACGTTCTAAAAAATCATTCGTATGGTAAATATAAACTATATTTAATAGTCCAAGAGCTGGCACCATTTTTTGTGTAGGTATTTGAGGCAAGCTGAAAACCTCTCAGATACCTCTCCTGATATACCGCAATACAAAATTGCAAACCTGGCTGTAAAATATTAATTTTTTCCCTAAAAATATATTTTAGGCAAAACGCAATTTCTATATACGGAAAAAAATGTGCCAGATGATTTAATCGAGGTTTGAACATTGCCAGACGCGTGCAAAAATATTTCGCAAAAAACTGTAAAAAATGTATTCGAGGCAGCTTGAAATTTTAATGGAGTATTATTTATAACTAATAGATAAGATTTCCAAAAAGGACAGATCATTTTGATGGGACTATCCAGCTGCCAACCCCTACAAATTTAGGGGCTGATTTAGCCCTGCTACTCACCAGCCAGGTTTGCAATTCCGTATTGCGGTATATCAGGAGAGGAATGTTACAGTGTTTCCAGTTTGCCTCAAATACCTACCCAAAAATTGGCGCCAGCTCTGCTACTATAATTCGAAATCACGAGATCCACGAATTAAATCACCGAATTTGCTCATAAAATGTTCCGAATATCCAAAATCCGTTCTGGAAATCACAACTAATCCGCCTGATCTACGACAGCTGTCGTCCAAATCGTTAAACCATCACCCAAAACGAACAGAATTAACCGCCGTGAAATACATCGTCGATTTGCAACGATGAATCCGGGACCGAGCCGGGTCCAAATGACGAATTCCACCGGCCCGTTGAAGACCCACCGCAAAGTCGAATCGAGTAAGCAGAAGCGCAGAGAAACCGGCGATGTACGTAATGTGTCAAACGTTCATTCCACTTACCGTTGACGTTGTGCTGGTTGTAGTTGTAGGTCAGCGGCACCATGTGCAACGCTCTCGCCGAACATTTCTTGTGTCTGCCTTCGTCGTCGTCGTCGCTCCCTCGATCGCCCTCCTCGCCCAAATAGTGGACCTTCTCCCATCGATCTAGATACCTGCAAGTTCGATCTTGATAATTCTCCGACTAATAATCACTCTCATAATAATAACAAGTATATATTATAGAACAAATATTTATTAGTTTATTCATTAGTGTATAATTAACTCTTGTAATATGAGCTCATTTTTTATACGACGCGACGGTTAAAAATTGTCAGTTGAGTGAGTAAAAATAAAAAAATTACATTTTTATGTATCTACTTCTTGGATAGTTTCTTATCAAAGTTATAGTGAAATACTACGTTTAATTTTCACTTATAGTAACTATTCAAACTGACCAGAAAATTCGAAAAAATTGCTGTTGCAGTTTCTATGCCGAGTTTGATAAAGTTATTTTGAAAAGCGTTAAGAATTCAATGTTAATATGAATTGTCGTTTTATTGTAATGTAATTGTATATTTGGAAACAATTTTGAATGGCTGACTCTGGGGCAAACCGTAAGAATTAATAAGTTATTCGCTCACAGAATTTATTAAATTCCTCCTTTATTAGAAAATTTGAAATAGTGTAAATGCTTTTTATTGTCACTAAAATTATAACCACGAAGCTCATTTGGAAACAGTTCATTTTCTCTAACAAAGAGCATAAAATGACAATTCGAACATTTTTCAATTACGTTTTAATGTTCAAGGTCGTTATTTGATGTAAATCCAATTCAATATTAAAACGAAAACACTGTTTGCGTAAATCTAGAAAACAGTATCATTACCATTGTTTAACGTTCATTTCCGTTATACAGTTCTACGATTTATATTCAATTTCGAGCATACGAATTCAATTTGAAATTGAAATTACAAAATTAACCTCCGATAACATAATACTCCATTATAGTGACGTTTTTATATACCATTACGATTGAATATATAAATCTTTCATTGAATACTAATTGAAATTCATAAAGAAAATCGCCGATTTGAAATCAAAGGGATCAACAATGACATCTTACAATTAGTTTCTATTAGTTTCAATAATTTGTTGATATTTATTGTGGAATACCTCAGGGGTGTAATCTCGGATCGCTGTGTCAAAGTGTAATGTTGTCTCTTTCACAAGGAAAAAAGATGGTGGTCAGGTTCTTTCTCGTTCTGATAGGCTGAGAGATCTTGGTTTAGTCTTCGATCAGAAACTTTCCTTCAATACACACATCACCCAACTTATTTCATCCTCGAAAATATATGGATTCGTTATACGCAATGGCAAATATTTCAATAATTCCTCAACATTTATAAGACCATTTAATGCCCTAATCAGTAGCAAGTTGGAATATAGCAGAATGACCTGACATGCTATTTAAACTTGCCATCAATAACATCCTTGAGGTCATTCAAAGGAGGTTCTTGAAATTCTTAGTTTGGAGGGAGGATAAAGTTTATCCATAGAGAGTGAAAATCATGACGAATTATTGAGCCTAAACCGCATTGCAGGCCAGGAAACAAACTTTATCACTCAAATTTTTGTACAAATACTACAAAACAGTATTGATTGTCCTCTTTTTTCCGCTTTGAAAAGTCGTGTTTCTTGGCAAAATTCTGGTTCTACCGAATTATTCCACCTAGAAAATCTAGGGACCAAATCGCTAATACAATCCCCCATTTTGTAATGTAGTCTTCACTCAGAAGACTACATTACAAATTACAAAAAATTAACAAATACATTAAAATGGGTATTATTATATGGGTATATAACAATAAAATTGCTAATAAATGTGACGTTCACTTTGACTCCATAGCAGTTATTATTAGAAGTTATGTGAACAAGGAAAATTGACTAAAATGATTTGAATAACATTGACTTTGTAATATTGCATTTGATTTCATTATTTAATTATTAGTTACTTTTTTTAGTTTGTTCAGATTAGATTAGCTCCTTGTTATATTTCTTTTCATTTTATTCATTTAGTTAGGTATTTACTTATTATTCAACATTATATTATTATTTTTGGTAATTGGATATTATACCTATTCAGAATGAAGAACGTATTATAAAACCATCTACCATTGACTTTAAATACGAAATTTCTGTTGACAATAATATTCTTCATTTTACACACATAAACTACTGGTTCAACGCTCAACAGTCAACAGTCTAGGCATGAAGTGATACCTCTCAGTTAAACTTAATTGTATCATCAACAAATATCGTATTGAAATGAATTTATTTTATAATCATAAATTTCGTACAAATAACGCTCTTCTTCTTTATGTTTATAATTCGAAGGAGAAAAGATTACCGTTGTAGCCCTGTCGCCGGTGTCAGTAAAGAGTCATCACTCCACTTTCACCTACAGTAAAAACAGTTTTTCATCTACGACGCCAAATGACTTATTTAGCAACCGCATATTTATTGTTAGAGATGTGCGACACTTGACGTCTTGTTGCGATAAATGTAATACTACATTATTATCATTTATCACATGAACATTTCCATGACTCGAATTCGTCCCGATTTCATTGAAATCGATTGCTCCGATCGACGATTCCGCCGCTCCAAGAATTTTTCTAAAGAGTGGGAAGCGACTCCGGCGATCTCGCTTCCCACTTTTTTTTGAAACTCGGCTCGTGGCACGCGTCAAGACGAACACCAACAACCCGAAACGTACAGTCGGGCTGGTCATGGTCGCTGTGCCGCGACACTAACCTACGGTACCGAGCCGCCTTCGCACCGGCGGTATGACTGGCGGGCGGCGCACCACGTGACACCCCGTAACCGCCTCGCGCGTCTGTGAACCAGGAAGACGCGGCGATGCGAAGCGGCCAAAGAGAGCGCCGAGGTCGCGTGCGAGATATCGGTAGGCCGGCGACGGTGCCGCCGCCCGGAGATCGAGACCGAGGAGTCTCGGGGTGACAGTGTCCATGCCGTGGCGGTGTAGACGGTAGCTCACCGAACTACTACTGTCGAAAAAGTAACTTATGCGAGTACAGAGACGGGCGAAATGCAACGGAGGTGCCGTTGCCGCCGCAGACGGCATGGCGCCAAAGTGGACGGATCGACCAGCAAGAGACAGTTGGAGCAGTCGAACGAATGACCTCCAGTAGTAGCCGGTCGCTCTGTAATCTGTGTAAATGACAGTACATTCAATCGGAGCAAGCACACTCTTTCTGTATCTTATCTATCACAGTTAGACGCCTACGATGCAAGGTTGATAGGCATAAAACTAAACAAAGAGCGAAACATCAACTTCTTTGATCTAACACCTACAGAACAGCCCATTTTTATTATGAAACTATAACGAATGTCTGAATGTTAATAATGCACACTATTACTTCACCTCCCTGTAGGTATATATCGACAATAAATTCGTAATAATATGATACTTAATCCATGAGTTTTAACGTCATTTTCTCATCTTAGAAATCATGGATATTGATATGATTTATCAGTTCGAATATCAATTAAAAAATCAGTTTCTCAATAATTTTCGCATTATCGTGTATAGGTATGCAAGTGCAACTTTCTTTTCATAAAGAATATTACCATATTTTGTCGTACAATTTATTCTAACACAATTAGTATAATACTTGAGAAGCTCCCGTACATATACACGTAATTAAATGCCAGCGAACCTTCGATATTCGATATTCGTAAATTTTTAAGTATTACGAATACAAATAGAAAAGTAAAATCAAATAAGATCGACTGACGTGATTAATTTTTGTAAAAATACGAAAATGTTTTAAAAGATAGCTTGGAAATAAATATTGAAGATTAAACTCAATTAAAAAAGTAAAAGTTATTTAAAATACGTATGTTAAGTAACTTTTGAAGTAAAATAAAAGAATGAATTTTCATATTTCAAATTTTAATATTTTAAATAGAAAAGCAAATAAAATCATACTGATTTTATGATATGGAATAATGAAGGAAAAATTGATTTTTCAACTAATAAGTAGAAGTGTATTTTTTGCTTCCCAAGACGAATAAAAGAAATTGCGAGAAAACGAATTATATTCAAAAATACTAAACTCATTTCGAAGAAAGAAAATTTCTTGTAAAAATGAGGGATTTATGGAAGAGATTATAATTTACGAATCTCTTTGCATATATTCAACTAAAAAAGAACGATAAAAATTCAATTTCCAGTTTTCAAAGCTTATGCATGTATGCAATTGAAGAAAATTCATTATTAAACTAAGTAAAATTAAATAATTTCACTAAAATTAAACATAAAATATAAAGTATCGTTCATCAAATAACCAATTCTCATGTATATACATATGATACTTTCCTTAAAAAATCAAAAATAAAACTTCGTCCTAAATATAGAAGGAACCTATAACCACAAAAGTTAATATTTCTTTTGTCGAGATATTAAAGTGGATGTTGCGGTATGCAACAACATCGTGGAGCCGTGTTGTTGAGGTAACCTTACCTGAGATAAACCTGTTTGAGAGCTATGCTGCCATTGACACACTTCGACGGTAGATGGAAATGCTGCAAAAGATCCGGCCAGGCGTTCTTCGAGTTGACCTGCGGAATGAAGAAAACATTCGTGAAATTTTAACTGTAGACTTTGTCTTTAAAAGCGACAAGAAAGGGGGACAGACAATTAACAATGGAGAAACATTCTCGCGGAGCTGGTTCTCGCATTTCGCGACCCCGTAGGTTTCGGATAACAATGAAACGTCATTTAGTGGAAACATGACAATTCTCCAACCAGTTATCGTAATACTTTGGTGTTTCGTCCTCAATTTTCGTCGCGTTTCGATATAAAAAAAGAATATATAAAGAAAGAACGATGATAATGAAAATAGGCAAGTGTTATTCTCAGAGATATCATATTGATCTTGGGGTGTCACAAGGTTCTGTACTTAGACCTCTATCATTCATATTATTTAGAAACGGTCTGAGTGCGAAGTTGCCCCAATTTTTGGTAACACTATTTGTCGATCGGTGGTTGTCTCTGGCAAAACTTTTGAGGAACTTCTGGAGAAATGTGAATGCATTGTGAGAGAGTTTGTAAATTGTTTGTAAACGTTGACAAAACTCAATGTGTTCATTTTTGTATGAAAGGTAATGGAATCAATCATGGTACCTTGAATGTTAAATATGTTTAAATAGAACACTATCTCATTTTTCAAATCAACTCAGTTTCTTGGAATAAATGTAAACAGAAATTTGAGATGAACTACACACATTGATGTTTAATATATAAATTAATTATCTCATTTTTAGCAATATCTGGAATGAAAAACATTGTACCTAGAAACTGTGTTATGAACGTAAAATAGAATTTTGTATATACTTATCTTAATTATAATATTCTGCTGTGGGGTCTCATTTTTAGCAATCTCTAGAATTAAAATCATTGTACCTAGAAACTATGTTCTATTATAATCTAAATTATAATATTCTGCTGTGGGGATGCTCTAAAGAAGTGAACAGTTCGTTTGATATTCGATATTCATAGACGAACATCTTGTAAACCTGTCTTCATTAAAAATTACCTTCAAAAACATCCTTGTTTATATATTTAAAGATGTTTAGTATATGTTAAAGAAAATGAAGTTAGGTTTATTAAATTGAATAGTAATCTGAAGTATTCAACAAGTAACAGTGATGTGCTACTTATTCCCAATCATAAAACAGCTAAATTTGAATACTCACTCTATTATCAGAGTATTGAAATCTTCAACCATTTACCATCTACTTCTAAATTACTAAATCCTCATTTGTTTAAGAAGAGAGTTCAGTCTTTGCTTTTAACAAAGGCATACTACAGTGTGGTGGAGTACCTGTATGATTCCAATGTAAACAGCAAAATATATGAATACACATTTTGTTTATATCTTTATTGTTTTATTACGACTTTCCTTCACAAGGTGAAATGGTCAAAAAATTAATATCTTTACGGTAATTTTTTTTCAAAAGTCGTTGTATACCCGAATTCCACGTAAAATTAACCAATATTTTTGTTCGAAGACTGAATGGAAGCTCAAACTCGCAAACTCAATTAAGTCCACCTAATACACCTAACTTGAGCAATAAAATTTGTAAAAGATTACATAAAAATAACGTGAATACAATCTGCACTAACAGAAAGAATTTGTTCATCGTTGGTAAATAACAAGGTCAAACTTGACGTGATAATTTTTTTACATAGGTCGAACTGAACTACTATACAAAAAATAATAGATGAACACAGAAGATCAATATTATTGAATAAACCACATACTGGATTTTATGAACACTGCGTTTAACATCATTTCTTGGATTCCAAGAAAGCCGAAATATTACGCTCAAGTAGTAAGGACAAAAAATTAAATACCCTAGAAGTTTTGGATATTGCGATAGCCATAGAGAACGAAACATTTAACAACTCTGTGGTTTAGGATATATAAGTAGACGTTGTACATTTTGAAATTTAGTAATATTGTATGCTCTTGACAATGGGGTAACCACCCGAAACATATGTAGAGTTTTTGATATATTCAGTGAAACTTAAGTCAATTGTGTTAATTTTTATTTATTGTTTTCAACATACTGTTTCACCAAGAGATAAGCGAAACATCCGTGTTTTTTTGTGAGCATTCTTCCTAGTTGTAATTAGTATATTATAACATACAATTATTTAAATGAACGAACGTAATATCACAATATAAGGAATGTTTCACAATAATTATTGTTAATACCATAAATATTATATTATTAACGACACAATTGAAAATAATAATAATAATCATGGGTGTTACAGATTCTTAATTTTTCGTTGTCGGCCGATAGATTTTCCGCCCCCCCCCCTTGGGGGTTCCCTGTGCAGTTCTTTTTCATAACACAATGAAGTTAAATATAAACTTAAATTCAAACACTTGAACTTATGATTTACACTTTATTGACTACATAGCATGACGCGTTTCGTCGTTACAAACGAATTCTTCAGATGCTTACAGAGTAATGTCATTATGCTATGTAGTCAATAAAGTGTAAATCATAAGTTCAAGTGTTTGAATTTAAGTTTATATTCAATTATAATGGATTTACATCAAGTAAACGCCAGCACTATTAAATACAACAATGAAGTTAGTCTAATTTGGACGGTAATATTCGTTAATAATAATAATATATTGAATTGTAGTTACGTAAATTTAGTGTCAAAATTTTTAAGACGCGTTTGATTATTTTGATTCAGTACAATTATCTAATTTTTAAGTAATTAAATTTATGGTAATTTTTTTGAATTACTTCTATTTCTTATTTAATAATGATCATTTCTACAAGACCTATAATTTCCTCAAAATACGCAAAATAGATTCCTCTGAGAAGCGACGATAACTCGCAAACTGGATCCGTCTAATTGCAGCGATAAATCAAGCTCGAAGGCCGATGCTACATGCGCAAAAATACGCGATAAAAGAACGTTGGTCCCATCATTGATCCCCCCTCCCAAACTCCGATCGTGACTAGGACGAACTACCGATGACGCTTATCGTAATTATGCCGATCGAAAGATAACAATAGATATGTAACGCGAAAAATTCGTTCCGATGTTGACGCCGGAACAGGCAATCGTGCTAGCAGCGAAAAAACCCGACGGCGAAATCTGGTCGAAGTGTGGATCGCTCGCTCCCACTTCTACCGTATTTTACATTATCGCAAATATTTATTCTCACCTAGGAATATTTTATACGATGAGAATGTTCGTCATCGGGAGTGAGTATATCGACCGAGATATCGTGCTTAAATATTATATCTATTTTATCTATAGCGCAGAGTCACCGCTTATGGCCATTACCTCATTATAAATGATGAAATAACGAGTATCAGTTGTTTATTTCGATAAATATTAATAATAACTATGAACAATTTATTACGAAATCATTATTTTATTGACCAAACCTAAGTAAAATGCATGGCTAAAATTAAATTTATTTAGCACAGCTAATAAACTTCACAAAAGAGAAATTATGTATACATAATGAAACAATATTTAAAATTTTCTCATAATTTAATACAAATACGCATGACGTTTCGAAGTACATACTACCTACTTCTTCATCAAATGCTGAATTAATACTAGGTGTAATTTTAAAAACTCAATACTTACAGCTATTTTCACAGAACACACATTTTCACAGGTATGTTCTATGACTAACTTGGAATGAGGACGATATAATAAAACTGATAAATTTTCTGCAAGTATCGTCCTCATCAATTATGTATACAAATAGCAAACAACACATTTCAGCCTCAAATATTATTTTTTACAAAAATATACAATAACTTTTTAAAATCATGATTCTCACATAATTTCAGTTGCAGATATAGACTATTAAATAAAATCATTCCTTTCGCACATAAATTATTTAGGCATTTAAATGTACTGCACTTATTAATATAGAAATCATTTTGTTCCGTAGACCTTGTTTGGTTACCATGTATGTACATCTTCAACGTAATTTACACTGTCAACGATATAGTTAGGAATATTGCCATATTTTATTTTATAAATAATGTATAAAGTTTCATATACTATTAGCTGTAATATTCAAACAACTTAGTGTTTCTGAAATAAGTGATACAGGTGTGTACATAATGCACTTCAATATAATCTTAAATTTAATATTGTTGAATTATAATTGAATATAAACTTAAATTCAAACACTTGAACTTATGATTTACACTTTATTCACCACATAGCATGACGCGTTTCGTCGTTACAAACGACTTCTTCAGATGCTTACAGAATAATTACATTACATTATTCTGTAAGCATCTGAAGAAGTCGTTTGTAACGACGAAACGCGTCATGCAATGTAGTGAATAAAGTGTAAATTATAAGTTCAAGTGTTTGAATTTAAATTTATTTTTAAATGCTCTATTTTGGAGCTTTTGCAATTTTTCAATGTCATTTTGAGGAAAGGTGTATAATACAGTTGAACAAAAGTTTATACGTGCTAATATTATCGACTTATACAATAAAGACTTTGTGAAGACACTAACATAATTACTTATTCTGGCTAAAAAATTTACTTTTCTTGAAATTTTACTGCTAACATACCTAAAATGATTTTTAAAACTCAAATTTTCATCGATAATAACACCTAAATACTTAATCTCAGTGACTTGTTCCTATGGTTCATCATTAACTTCGATTTGTAAATCACACTCTAATCTAGATAATTTTGCTTTGTTTCCGACAATAATACATTTAGATTTATCAGTATTTAGTGAAAGACCGTTATCGCACAACCATGTATGCAAACTATCAAGGTCACTATTAATTTTATCAGCTAATTCTAGTTGATTGTTGCACGTAGTATACAATATCGTGTCGGCAAAAGTAGAATAAAATGGACAAAAATAGGGAATTCTGGAGTTCGTTACGAAAAAGTTCTGTAATAATTTCAATTGAATCCGCATCAATGCTAGATTTTCTGAGAGAGCAGATCTTGAAACAAATGACATTCAGCACGAATTCCTTCTACAAAAACTGCATTTTGTATATCAAAAGAAATATTGATTAAACCTTTAAGTGGCCATAAGTGGTGCATCTGCCCTACGTGTTAAAAGTTAGAAACTACTTATTATAACTACTGTATTTTTCATCGATATAATGAAATTGCTTTGATATTACATCGAGAAAAAAATCGATATTCGTTCCAATTATGTTACATGTACTTACGAATTACAAACAAGGGGTCGGAAAATGTTGAGTTCGATATACAATATCATAAGTGACATGGAGGTTTCGCTTATATTACATTATGGAATATAATAGTAAATTAAAATTAAGATAGGTACGGCTTGAAATTAAAAAACTTAGCATGTTGCCTTGAATTTCTCTTCCCATTATACTTTTGTATATCTTTTTCTATTAATTTTCATTTTATGTAATCTATTCTAGTACGTGAAAGGGTGGAAGTACGCCCTGCTACCTATATTATATTATTATACCTATTACCTATATTGTCATGTTTTGATTCAATTATAGTGAAAATCGAAAAACTACTTTGTTTTATTTGAATTAGGAAAAAATTATTTGATATACCCCCTTCTGAAAATTTACAGACCCTTAGTGCGGAAGATTCGACTTGAAATCCTCCCCCTTAATCCCCTCACGTAATTAATGTAACTCAAATATTTCACTTTTTGCTCGAATTTACAACGAAACGATCTACTGGACGCAAAAAAACAACTTTTATGTGATAATGATCAACTATAAGTAAGAATATATTAGAAAGCAGCTTTAAAGTATGTGGTACTCATAACAAGCATTTGATATCCGAAGACACTGAAATTTAGCAAAATATACCTCGAAGAATTTTTTATTTACACGCGTAAATTGTTATTATTCGAAAAAATTGTTCGATGATTTTACCGATCAATAATTACAATCGAACTTATTAATTAATGCCTCCCTCCCAATTTTTCATATATTTCAATTATTTCACTCGTATTTTGAACAATCGAAAATAAATAACAATATTTAAGATTATCTTCTGTTATAGAACAGAACAAACAACTAAAAAAAAAAAATCCTAGCAGTTTTATTCAATAAAAACCAAAATAAGGAAAAGTTTCAAAATAAATACTAAAATTATCAAACATCAGTGAAAACATTCAAATATTTTTCGACAATTTACAAGAACTGAAAAAATCTATATTTAATAAACCATTAATCACATCAACGAAATTATATCGCCTCAAATTTGAAGTTTAATGACACACATACCTACCGAAAACGTCAAAAATTGTGCATGGAGAGAAACGCATTCAAATATTACTATATCATTCAAACTTCCGATTCAGTGCAACAGTCTATTATTAACATAAACTTACAAACGGCGAGTAGATAGGAATCGGGCAACGCCGCCGCGATCCTCTTTCTCGTCCAGTAAAGTCGCGCAACTAGGCGACGTTGCCGCTTTCACGTCGACAAATTAATCCAGAACAAAAATCGGTCGTCTCTCGGGCGATGTGTGACGGTCGCGGGCGGCGCGCGCGCGCCGACTCACCCAATTTTCGTCAAGGTTGAAGATCTCTACGAATATTATCGCTCTGGAGAAAACTGTTCTCTTCACGTTGGTGAACCGTTCGACCGATGGAACTCCGACGATGCAACATGTGGGTTTTGAATTACTATTCTAATCGCCAGAATATTTTGGCAGTAACAAGATAACACAAGACGTCTGCTTCTACCGTGGTTTTTAAGTTTTCAAGACTGAACTGAAGTTTGTGTTCTCTTATTGAGAACGACATTTAATCGACAATACGAATCAGTAACTAAAAGACAATTTGGCTGAAACACAGATCAACCAGTTTCTTCCCTTTCCTGTTCGCAGTTTATTGGCCAAATTGAAAGTCAAGTTGAAGAAGAACGTCTACCGAATTTTATAAAACAAGCCGTATTGATCGTAATAAAGACACGGAAATAAATTATCAATCCTCATTAATTTGTAACTATTTACGATGCGAAAAACAACCGAATGGAATGATCGAAAAGTTCCTACAGAAGCGTTTCATTTTGACGTTTTTGGAATGTTTTTTGATAAACTGCGACATTTGTCAATGCTCGACAAGAAGCCCAGTCGACAATTTTTTCACTATTATTCGAAAAAAGGGATATTTTCGTTTTTTAGGGGACAACGGGGCACATGAACTAAAAACGATACGTATGTTCACAATATGAATATCATCGAATATTGAACATCATGGAATACAAATACCGGATGTTTGCGTTTTTACAGCAGCAACTGAGACTATAAACAACAATATTTATTGTTGCACAAAATAATTATTACAATACAATAACATACGAAAAAAGTTTTGTCAGTATTCTTCGAGAAATTCCATATTTTGAAATCTGGAACCTTTTGAAACGTTTTTTTTCACATCAGAGTAAGTCATCAAAAAATGACACATGGGTAGGTTTTAAATATGTCACAGCCACCAAATATACCCTTTTTTTAGGTATTCCACATTGTCTAATATGAAAATAATAGTGTTCCGAATATTGCGTCGGTTTTCTGGGCGTTTCATATAAACTAATAGGGAAGAACGTAATTAACAATAAACTGAAGGACGTATATAAATTCACAAATTACTCTGCGAAATAAGCCTTGCGCAAACTACAATTATTTCAGTAACGTTCAATCCCATGATTCCGAACATTGCATTCGACGCTTTCACGAGACGGGAAGGAAACCGGACGAAACTTTCGCAGATAAAACTTGAAATAGACTCAATTTCTCAACAGTTTACCTCGCAACTGATTGAATTATATGTCCAATAACGTTTCCGATTGCAGATCCTTGTACTTCTTTCCTTCCTCTTAGATATATCAGACTGGTATGGTTTAATATACACCAAAACCTAAACGTTCCATTATTTGGAATGGACATGGTTGAAATATAAGCTATTGAAAACAAACTAGATATATGGGAGCAGAAGGATGTCATGATGAATGACCAAAACAGAAAATACGAATCCAAATATGTATTCAATAAAGAATTGATGATGTTTACCAAATATTTTCGTGTTAATACTCAGCGAAACAATCATTTTGATAACATGAGTCGATTTATTCAATCTTCTCCGACCAAATTATAAAAAAAAAACTCGTAGAATTCATTTAATATCGAAAAACTGATGGTAGATGCAGTTCTGATTGCAAGATGGTTGCACTGTTGGTAGTGGAAAATTATAGACAATGAACAAAAAAATTGGTCATGAAAAACAATTTTGACGTGTTTCAAGATTGTCAATGGTTCTCTATATTTTCCATTCTGTCGATTTGATGCAGCTGCATAATACTTTCAGACCCTTTTTCCTCTTCAATGTCCTTAGAAACTTGGAGGACTAATTTACAAAAATCAACAACACGTAAACTACATAAGTAAATAAATTAAACCTAACTGTATACGCGGAATTTTAGTAGTTCTGGGTTAATCAGCAGTCGTATTTATCGTAGGCGATGAAACCCCACTGTGCGGGGTTTTCTTTGAACCTTGTTGCATCAGTTTTAAAACAATTAAGTGTCTTCTGTGTAGAAAAAGGCCAGGCAAAAAACCGAAAACTTTTTCTCTTTGAGTTCCATCGCCGTATCTGCTGTTTCTTCCTTTCTAGACCAAACCTATGAGCCCTTGGTGGAACTCTTAGTTCCCCTTTTGCTTTAATGCAACATTAGTCTGGATGATTGTTCTTGTTGATGATGAAGTGTGTGTTTTTGGCCTCTTTTTTGTTTAGGTCTTTCAATTTCAGCAGCCACAGCCCCTAGGGCTGAAGCTGGGGTCATTCTAAGGATTAGTTACGAGTTTATCATCTGGCAACCACACCTTCATAATGCGTGCTGTCTCGTTTGTTGAAATATCTAACTACTCATTGTATATGGAATTTTTAGACACAGATAGCTAGCAATGACGTGCCTTGTATATGCGGTTTGGCTTCCCCATGATGTATTATGCTTAAGAAAGTAAAACTATCGGATCTGGCTTAATTTCCAAGCATTTTTAGTAACTTACGTGTTATTATTAATCATCCGAGGGCCTTTTCAAATATTTTCTTAGACCTATTATACACATCGATTGACAAATTCATACTGACCCTATATGTTTCATATCAGCTTTAATAAATTTACCAAGTTTTTTTTATGTTCTTGATGAGGTACCATCTTGCTGTAGAAGGTTGGTCACAATTACTGTCTTGTGTATCTCTTAATAGTTTCTATAAACTAAACTCTGATCAGTCTCTCAAGTTATTATTAACATAAGGTTATAACTTGATAGCATGAACGTGATGCTATAAAAACCCATTCTTTATAGCTAGACTTTAAATAAAAAAAAAACTGTTATACATTTTTACTTTGACTGCTTTCATTCTTTCGTATTGGGAACGACTTAAAACTGGACACCTTGCGTTTGAGTTGTAACAAAAACCTATCAGAAACTCCTGCAAATAGCCTAAATAATGGAACCACTAACATGAACCCCCCTTTAAATATAATAAAGCTCCCACATTTGTTCTATATAGATGCCCCTCAAGTATAAATCAACCTCCGTGACCTGTGCAGACCACTTGGTAAACCACCGATTCTAACAAAGCTTGCCGCGGCGTCACAAAACGCGCTGTTACATCTCGTCGACAAGACAAGAACTCCATCGGAGTATCGCGCGATCTCGGGTTCACCGACCCCCCCACCGACGACTGCTCGCGAGCGGAGAAATTCGTCGTACTTCGAAGAGCCGGGAATAGAACAGACACGATTTACGGAACCGAAGATACCTGTCCGGGCCGATACGGTGCGAGATTTCGATTTAAAGGAACGACACACACGCAACTGCAAATTCGACTAACAGGCGCACAATTTATTGCCGAAAAGTCTAGCTCGGACGTGGACCATCTTGCCCAGAAGAAAAGAAACGCGTCAGAAGTAGCTAATTCCTGAAATAAATAATACTGAATCGAAGATATACCATATCTCCGTTACTCGCATAATCAGTCTAAAATGAACGAAGAAACTTTTCCAGTTGTTACATTTCTCTGTACAAACCCTACAGAAATATTCACCATACACGATCATGACAGCTTGGCAGGCTGTTACGTGTGTGGTCAGCTTTAGTACTAGAGCCGTTTCTATTTGACTCACTTTTCTGTGCGGATCGGAAGCGTCCCGTCGTCGAGTATTCGTGTGTCGGCTAAAACACCCGCCGAACCAGTTTGGTAGCCTCGTTTCGAGCTCGATCGTCGTTACCGCCGACGGAAAACTACCACATAGCTAGTAGTACGTAACGACCTACCGTACTCGGCGATAATGCGCGAGGCTGTTGGAATGCGAGAATTGCGACTTGCTCTCGTCTTACAGGTGTTTCAAGTTTTACAAGAACACGTATTAGAATTTTAACATTTGGATATTCTAGAGCAAAAATGAAATCGTGAATAAGTTCACTGGTTTCCTCAGTCTAACAACGAAACAATACGAGTGTGTAAAAAGCCGAAAGAAAAAACTTTGTGAATCAACGAAAATTTTTCTAATTCATTGACGAAATTAGATTTGATAAAAACGATGAATATCACCGATCTTTACATTCAGATTGACAAGGGGACATACGTCAATTACGTCAACTAAAATCGATAGGTGAAGGGTTGAGTAAAATCTCATTTAACTGCAAGTGAGCCCCCACACTTGGTGTGTGGGGGCTCAAAGCTAAAGTGAAAATCTCACCTTAGCTTTTGGTAAATCAAAAATGGAATATTTATAATTTTTTTTTACTTTTTATACATAAGTACTTCGTACTATTAAACTTGATAGGTTTATTGTATTTCAAGAACATTTAATTGTCCATAAAATTTGAGAAAATTAATAGAACGTGATATTATTTTCTATTTTTACTTTTGAATTTAGGCATCAAAAATAAATGAAATTTTTCATGGCACACCTAAAAGATGTGTTATTTTTGTTTTATGGAAATAAATAGTCGTGCATTTCAAGTCTCGAAAGGAAGAGGGATCCATAAAATAGGACATAAAATATAAAAGAAAATTGTTAAAATTTAATCAAAAGGGTACAATTTAAAAAAAAACCTGCAATTCTAATTTTAAAAACTAAAGAGGCATTATCAAACAGAAATTAGATACGTTCTTTAACAGCAAAACATTTTTCTTCCATAGAATTTTTCCATAGAAATTTTCTTCCGTTGTCATTCAAATAAAATTTACGTTGAGGACTAAGTACTTGACTGGCTAAAACTAATAAAGACCCAAAATGATTAATTCAAACAAATTAAAAGGATTACTTAATGTGACAAATTACAAATGAAAAATACTTAATTTCCCATTAAATTTTTTTAAACGAGCAACGATGATTAAGATTCGGCTACGTACATATTTCTACATCTATAACGGAAATATGACGGTTGGTACCTGCCTTTAGCAAGAATATCCAGTAACCGATTTGAAATTTGAGTAAGCAAAGTTTACCTACACCAATACGATTTTAATTAACATCAACGCTACAATTACCACATACGATTTACTTGGTACCTGGTTTTTTGAAAAATATTCTGTTCTTTAAATTTATTTGATTCGTAGCATTCAAAACAAAAAAATAACAAAAAATACACCGTAATATATAACTTATATACATAATTTTTCGAAAACATGGAACCCTGATTGAAAAAATTCAATTCCTAATATTGAAATACTAGAAAAGGGCATTAAATTGATATATCTCCTTTTGACAATCTGTACTATCAACTTCTTCATTCGCCATAAGCAATGTAGCCAACTCTACATATTCAACTGGGGATTAAGAGTTTAATTACGATTCAGTTTTCAGTTTAGGCCCCGAAATCTATCAACTGATTTACATCGTAGTCTACACACATCTTAATTAAATTATTTTTCAACTAAAATTATTTTCAATAAGTATTCACAAACAAGTCAAATATTCACTAAAAGTAAGAAAAAATATAAGGTGATTGATTATTATAGCCTGCTAAAATATTCTTTTTTTGCTTTTCAAAATATGTTTCACGTATAACTTCTATTAAGTAACTTAATAATACCAAATTAGAAAGAGCTGTATATTTTATGTTTTCCATTTATATTTGTAATGTAAATTCCTGACACGTTTTGTTATCACTGTGGCTTTTTTGAAGGATGTAAACAAACTGCAACATTAGCAGTTCTTCGATTGATTGTTCTGTTTAATTGTAGCATAACCTTTGACAAAGTTACAGTGTTAGCAAATCGTCTTGGAATTTAAAAATAATGTAAATTTATGTGGAATAAAGCGATTGTCTTTTATTATAACTGCGACAATCAATTTCTATCAAGTGAATGAAATTCTCTTTTCTTATTATTATTTTCTAGATCTTATCCAACGGCGTTTGCAGTTTCACCCTAGGAAAAGGTTGGCAACACTGATCGTAGAGCATAGATGGTTCGGACGTTCATATAATTATGTACTCATATCCCGATATTAAAATCGCGTACTTTATCGGTTAGACTCAGTCAAGTAAGCCGAGAGGTCGAAGGTCGCCGCCGCGTTGCCAAACTTACGCGGCCCTCATCGTATCCTCATCCCGCGATGAAACCGTCATCGACGGACGATGCCACGCGAAACTCGACCGGCGTTATCGTCTACACACGCACAGACACCTGCGTACGGGCGTAGGAAAAGACCTACGCCTGAATTACCTAGACACGGCGGACGGAGGATGATTACGTCACGTCGAAACATCGGTGCGATCAGCTGATCGGGGTACTACATACAGATCGGAACAACAACAACACTTTCGGATTCGCCGGCCGCGTCACGAAGGTTATCAACGGGAGTGCAACGCCATCGAAAGCGACGTCGTCGGTCTGACAGCAGAAAAAAATTAGGGACGACGTTCCAGATGGACGAGGAATCGTTTCGGAGCTTCCCCGGATATATCTTCGAGGACAAGAATAAACTCACCACCTTGAGGTTTACACAATTCCAGGAATTACAACTTTCAATTAAGCCAAACTACAAAAATAAATTACTACGGCAGGATACATCATTTATCCTAAAATGAACCAACTTTTTAGCCCTTAAGACCATTTACAGCTTCTCTCGGTTCCCATATAGCCCTTACTTCAGTAATGCCACTTTCTAAATGTCAAAACTACATTTTTTGAAACATATTGTAATATTTATTTTCGTACATCTGCGAAGTGAAAAAATTCAAAATCTCGCATAACTTATATCAATCTTGAATAATTGTGAAAAAAAAATTATTATGGAACGTGATTATGGAATCCCAAAATCATCATCTCTTGCAAATTGTACGAGATACTACGAGTACCTAGATAAAAATACTGTTAAAAATACTACTTAAATGTTTAGGGTGAAATGATTTCGAAACAAGTCTTCAGTAATGGTAAATTGTAAAACTACGCAGACTTTTATCTTAATGTGACAATCATTTTTCAACGTGATTTCCTTTCATATTTTCGCTAAAACGTCGAACAAAATGTTGAAATGGAAAAACAATGATAAAATAATCATTAAAATCTTATTATTATATAATGTATCGAGAAATAAGTTAAGTAATATTCACTCATAATCAAATGTTATTTATAAATACTTAAAGCGACAATGACAACCACTAACGAGATGTAGACACTCAAAATTTTTTTCCATTAACCCCTTTCAAGTTGATACCGACCCCTTGAATCTATTCAGCACAAATTTGGACCCATTGCATTATATAAATTTATTTCAACAAAAATATATTTCAAAAAGATCACTAATAAAATGAGGTAATTATATGGACTAAGATCAACCTATACCCTGATTCGAAAAAACACCTAGAAGTCTATTTAATTTGAATAAGTGGTAAAATAAGCAATAAATTGTAAAAATATCATGCAGTGGTTCAGGATCTACATTCAAACATTACTTGAAATTTATGCCATATAGTACAAATCGGTAATCAGAAATAAGTGATTCGAAACAAAGACAACATAAATTCCACTTCAATAATTCGCATGTTTCCAAATTATTCTGACTAATTCAAAATTAACGACGTACTCACGCAATACAATTTTATTTCCCATTGCGAGATCTTTTCCGACTTAACTAGTCTTAAATGATTTATGAAACACCAGTTAAATAACTATCTATAAGGTTAGTTAATGTATTTGTGGCATTTCGCAGTAAAAAAGCCTTGAAAGCATTTCAATTTCGGTAATATCTTCACCAATTTGAACTGTATTATCCGGTTTCGCATAATATATGCTTCTGTTATAAGTACACAAGAATTATTTATTTATAAGCAAAGTAATGCTCTATATAAATGATACAATATCACAGTGCTTTAGTACAAACAAAATTTATCACGATTTCATGGAAGTAGGACCAGTTAATTCGATGAAGAATTCAAAAAACAACCGTCCTGCATTGAATAATTGATTAACATAAAAATTTGATCCATTTAGAAATCATCAGAAGAAGTCCATAGATTTATTTAAATAAACATTCTAGTAGCTCTTCTGAGTTGCACTAGACTCTTTTTCACTGATAAAATTCCCAACAGATAACTAAGCATGTCAATTTATACAAAAAGTAAGTAATTTCTTATAACTAATAAATTTTTAAAAATTATAGACCGAACACTGAAAAAAGATTTAGAATTTGAAATATTTTGGCCACTTAGGTACATTCAATTTGAATAGGTTGAAATATTAAATGAACAAAAATTTTGAATATACTCAGATAAAATACCCACTTAGGTAATTGTTTAGAATTTTCATATTTAATTTTGTGTGAGTATTGTGTTTTCATTCAATTTATTTGGTTGTGATCCAACTCAACAGCATATAGTTACATCAAATTATCTTACCCAGGTATATTGAATAAATAAATTACAATTAGGTTGAAAACGCAATTTGAGCTTTCGTTCACCAAAAGACCCGCTGAAGTGTACGGAAAAGATTCTGACAAGAATAACTACTTAAATTCACAAATAAATAGGTACTTACTAATTGAAAATAATCATAATAAAACAATTGTTAAACTGATTTACACATATATTAAAAAGAATACAGCATACGTCATGCAGTATTCTTTTTAATATATGTGTAAATCAGTTTAATAATAGTTTTATTGTGTTTATCGATTTACATAAAGTATCGGCCTCATCAATTATTAATTTGAAAATAATCATTTGATATTGTTATAGTTAAACTATTAATAAAGATCAACCAAAGTTTGTTTTGTATAATATGATAGAGAGAATAACGATTTTTTTCTTAATATTCGGACAAAACTACAGTTTGTCAAACTACAGACATTGAAATATACTGTAATACCAAACTACTTATAGTCATAAGAATACCTATAATAATACTACGAATAGTGTTGAATTGAAAATAATCATTTGATGTTGTTATAGTTAAACTATTAATACAGTTCAACCAAATTTTGTTTTGTATAATGCGATAGAGAGAATAACGATTTTTTTCTTAATATTCAGACAAAACTACAGTTAGTCAAACTACAGACATTGAAATATACTACTGTATAAAACTACTGTAATACCAAACTACTTATAATTATATGAATACCTATAATACTGTGAATTTTGTTGAATGAAGGATTTTCCAATAGTTTCCAAAGGATAGTGAAAAAAAAATCACAGGTATATGTATTATTAACTTTAAAAATATGTTGAACCACAGACAAGAACCTGAAATGATATTTCAATTTCATGAATGCTACAACAATGCATAAAATGAAATCTATTCTATGCAGCGCAAAATTACCTTAATTCATTGTGAAACTATTTCCCAGATAACTAACCTGAATAATTAATTAATGGTAAATAGCGATAAAATAATTAAGTACTCAACCAGCAACATTGAACGTGTACTTATTTATTTCTAATTCTATTGTTATACGAATGAAAACCAGTATAGTAATTCTTCAACTAGAAAAATAACCTTTAAATAATAATGGAACTGTTTTTAATAAAGCAATTTTATATTACAGTTATTTCGTGACTCCTAAGTATATATTAAGTTATTTACGTAGAGGAAATTTCTAAATAACTAAATTTTGATTTTAAAATACGTTAAATAAGGATAGATTTTTTGACAGCTGGCAAGAATTGCCAGGTGTGTACAACTTTAGTACTAAATGTAAGTATATCGACAGAAAATCGTAGACTATAGTTAGGAGCTTTCCATAGCATAACAAAAACAAAAACATAAGCACATGCTAGTCCGTGCGCACTCGGAAGCGGTACAAACGATGCTTCCTACTTTCAATAAGTAGAGTCAAAAGTCCCGGTATTTCATTTTAATTCCATTTGTATTTATATACGCCAAGGACAAAGAGAGAATGAATTATTATAATGAACATCTAAATGAAATTATATAAATATTATTTACCTTCAACCATCCTCCTTGAGCTGTTACTAGGGTGTAAAGCAGATAGAGGTCCACTTCCCTCCCTCCGATCGTGGGAAGCTTTTTATAAGGGGTACTGAAAAAGCATCTATGAATTTTCATTCGCCAACCGGGATTTTCTTCAACTTACCCCCTTGTGTCGTGAAAGTGTTGTAAATCACGAAGGAAACCATCACGTTCCTTAGAATACGTGGCTGGGTCCTTTTCCAGAACCTGGGCCATACTTAGCACCAAGAAAAGCCGATTAAAAACCACCGCACGTGTCACTTTTCACTTTTAGCCATACCGGGAGCGGGAGTCAACTCCAGGGCGCTATCACAAGGTTCCGATGTAGGTATTGTTCACCTCCCGCAACTAGGGATGCTCGAACCTAGTAGTCGTTAGCCACTAGCCAGGCAGTTGACTCCCTGCGCTAGTAGGAATCACGACGCCAATAATGCGCAGTATCATCGCCAACGAGGCCAATAAACGTTTTTCGATACTTATCAGATGAATATACACTGTTTACCGTAAATTGCAAGTACTGAAACCTTGTGAAAAACCCGATTTTATCCGTATAAGATATGAACAACTTCACTACACTAACCCATGATGCTTGTCAAGAACGAAACCACAACATGGCTGCCGGTTACTCCGTTATTATAAGCGCGAAAATAATGATTTTTAGATAACTTCATCATTATATAGAACATTCCACGAAATATTACGTTATTTTACTTAAACTTGTCATTTATTCATTCAATGATACTCGCTCGTACTCATGAAAATTTGGATACAACACTAATTTACAAAAAATAGCAAACTTTTGACACACGAAATAATAAAGATCTCAAATGCCATTTTGTTTATTACGTCACATCTATGAAAGAATGTCTGAACTAAAATGAAAGATGAAAGTACTGAAGAAACCAGTAGATGGCAGCACCATTGCTTAGGAAGAATATTCGAATTCTGCAAATATGCTCAAAATGTTATTATCTCTGATATACTAGATATTAGTCATTTCCTCAATATAATATTCGTATATATATTGAGGAAATATAGTATATATATGATAAGCGTGTAATCAATTTTTTTTCAATTCAAAGTTCAGGATCATGAAATATAGCATCCTATCAACAATGAGGTTATGCAAAATTGTCAACAAAAATCACAACTGGAGAATTAGAAAGTCTTGAAACAAGATGAATGTATAGTTTAAGATGAAAAACAATGATGAATTTTTGAAAATTTACGTGAAAGGGTAAAGAGAGGTTAAGAACGACCATTAGAAACTTTGTCTATGCTCATTTAAAAATAATCTATGCTTATTTGACGTTCAGAAATACCAATTTCAGTCTTAGCAGAAATAAAATTTTTCTTTTGCTTTTGCTTTTCCAAGTCAACGTAAGGTTAGTATTTGAAATTGTAAATAATGAATCTTTTTTCATCAGGTTCATTGAATTAAATATTTCTTAATTTTAAAGAAATACTGTAAAGGTATTATATTGATATTGTTTTGAGCTGCATATTTTACACAATTATTAAAGCATTTTTCAATTTTTCACTTTTCGATTAAAAATAGGGTTAGGATAATTGTAGCAGTACCTACTATTTTCCACAATTAATTCTATTACTTTATTTTCAGGACAATGAAGCAAATTGTAACAAATCAAACTGTTAAAATCCCAAAGGGGTTAACAGTTTCTGTTAAATCCCGTGTAATTACTGTTAAGGGCCAAGAGGAACTCTGAAGAGATCTTTCAAGCATCTCGCTCTTGACATCCGTATGGTAAACCCAAGAACTCTTCGAGTAGAAAAATGGTTCGGTACCAAGAAAGAACTCGCAAGTGTTCGAACGGTGTGCTCCCATGTTGAAAACATGTTGAAGGGTGTAACTAAAGGATTCCAATATAAAATGAGAGCAGTATATGCCCATTTTCCCATCAATTGTGTCACAACCCAAAATGACACTGTTATAGAAATTAGGAATTTCTTGGGAGAGAAATTCATTAGAAGGTTTGTGTAGTGTTATTAGTAAATAATATTGGTAGTATGAAGTATTTATAGTTTAGGTCAGTGTTTCCCAACGTGGGGCTCACGTAACAAAGGTGAACAATATAATTGTCATGACGAGCAATTTGAAAATGGGTTCATCACGCAATGAACCCTTTTGCACTTCTTAATTTTAACTTTGACATCTTTTCGGGGGGAATAAGACTTTTAGCAAGGATAAGAAGGCACAGAAAGATTGGGAAACACTGGTTCAGGTCTTGAAGTGACTAATTTATAAATTTTTTGTATTAAATTTCCAAAATTACGGTAAAATTACTGTCATGGTTTAAATGTAAAATAATTTAGTACCCTCGTTTTTCAAAATAAATAAGGAATAAGTTTATTTGAGTAATTATCATTTTGAGTAATGTAATAAAGAGTTTTTTGTGTATTTCAAGCTAGTAAGCAGTTTGCATGTTTGCTCAATTTTTCGGAATATTTTTCTGATTTATCTCTAAATAATATTTGTCCTATCATAGGGTCAAAATGGCACCAGGAGTTACAGTTAAAAATTCCCAAAAACAGAAGGACGAACTTATTCTAGAAGGTAATTCTGTAGAAGATGTTTCAAGATCAGCTGCACTCATCCAACAATCTACAACTGTTAAAAATAAGGATATACGTAAATTTATTGACGGTCTTTATGTATCAGAAAAGACAACTGTTGTACTGGATGAGGAATAAACTTATAATTAAATAAGTCATTGTATGGTATGCTTTTCCTTTCTTCCAATGATCTAACAATACATGAAAGTTAGATTATTGATAGCTTTAATAACAATAGATTCCTTACTTTTATATTCTTTAATTTCATCTGAGACTAATACTTTATATCAAATTTCATCACACTCTTGTCTTGCTATTCTTAATGACAAGAGTGTTGAATATAAATAATTATGTAGACCTTACCTTACAGGTGAGTTAATAACGGCAGTGGCTGCAATAGCCCTCGAGTCTTAAAAACTAAGAAGATTGATTAGTGCTTGAATGAAATTAAGTTTAAATTAGTATGAATATAAAAATGTTGAAGTTTCAAAATAAATAACCATAGAATATAAATCATTTTTTCAAGTTATTTTTACTCCATTTTAATAGAATTGCACACAATAATAGGAAAATGTTATTGATATTTTGATGTAGATAATATGGGATTGATTATCAAACCTTTTTCCTAAAATTAAGCTATTAATTAGCTAAAATCTTCATTTTACAGGGATAAATTGTGCAGTTTTGTAATTTTGTTTAAAAATTCAATTGACAATTTTACAATACAAGTTTGAAAATGTTCTCGCATTCAACTGTCATGGTGTTTCTATTTTACCCAATTTGAAATTATGAGAATTAATGTTAGGTAATCTGACATTTTCACTTTAGACAAACAGCTATTTGTCTATATGTAAATTTTGCAAAATTTGAAGGGTGGCTTATTTATATAAGTTTTATGTGTGAATAGTGTTATCAGGAACATCTTGATTTCTTCTCTCAGTTCCCAGTTTCAATAATTTGAGTATCATATTTATCTTCTAGTAAATAATCAAATAATCCTCAATTATAAACATAATCAATCTTTGGTAAGTATACAAAAGAAATCCATTTGCAATGTCGAGTATTTTCTATAACTGGAAGAAATAATAGCATTAAAAGAGAGTATTTCGCTTTTTTTTGTTTAAAAAACATTTGTAGTAGGTCTCATAAATTTGATTTCAATTTACTTGTTACAAATTACCAAATTACAATTTAGTGATGTACACAGTTACGATACGAGAAATAAAGATAATTTTATTTTGGATCATAAAAACACTAAGGCAGTTTTTTTCAAGACATTTAGTGAATACAATAAACTGCCTGCAAACATTAGGAGAGAAAACTTGAAACGGTTCAAGAAGCTGTTAATTTCAAAATATCGGAACAGTGCAGAGTGTTGAACATGTGGGTATGAACAAAACCGCGGATAATTATGAACTTTAACAGACTGCTACAAGTTGAAAGTGTATTTGTCGTCCATTTTTGCTTTTTGTTGTATGTGTTATTTTGTTAATGATATGATATTTGTATGGCCAAATGGCTAATGAACATAAATAAATAAAATATTGTAATAGTGAAAAGCATAATTTAATTCTAAATTGGTTCAAAATAATCAGGATAGATAACCTCTTGTCAGAAGTGGATACAACAGTTCTATCACCTCTTAATAATGGGTTTGTAGCCCTTAACAATTCTGAGTCAATTGAACAATTTTTCTGAAATGAATTTAATCATTTTGAGTTGTTATATTACATATCTTATGAACTAGAATGAATATGAAGCTTTTAGTGCGTTTAATATTTATGGAATGATTTGTTGAAATAGGTGTTGTATAATGTTAATGTATTATAAATATATATGTTAATATATTATATCTTCTATTTCTTCAAGTAATCAAAAAAATTATGATTGTTTTTGTTATTGCAATTGCGAGTTTTGTTCAATTTTGGTATATCTTTCTACATGAGAGCCTTCATTTGAAGGCAAACAGAAGTATGAAACTAGATATACTATGTGTAGTTAATGTAGCTGAATATCACCTAGTTACATGATGACGAGATGTTATGCATATATCTCTTCTATTTCAATATATTCATCCCAATATCATGAAAGGTATTCTATAATGGAATGTTGTATCAATTTTTCAAGTTACCAAGCATAAGATTGTAGAGCTTAGGTTCTGGATGGAGAGGTGTTGAAAGTATAAAAGTATTTTGAAAAATATACATTCACAATTTAATTTGCATCAAATAATTTTTGTTTTTTCTTTTAATCACTCTAACAATGTCTGCTTCAAATACTGTCAAACTGATTATTCATATATTTCTGGCTCACTAAATGAGAAAATAATACAATTATTGCGATTGAATATAATTGGAAATTTAAGTAAATGAATTTCTAATTTCTTCACGAATTATAAAATGAGTAGAATGAAACAATATTCAGAATTTTCTCATAATTTAATACCAATACGCATGACGACGTTTCGAAGTACTACTTCTTTATCAAATGTTGAATTGATACTGACTATCTGAATGAATAAACTACTATCAAGAAAGTCTATAAGAATAAAACTACTATCAGTATTAATTCAGCATTTTTGATAAAGTAGTACTTCGAAACGTCGTCATGCGTATTTGTATTAAATTATGAGAAAATTCTAAATATTGTTTCATTATGGATATTAATTTTATCCAAGTATCGACCTCATCAATATAAAATGAGTGTTCAGAATTTAATTTTTATTCTACTTTGTGCTTTCTCAGTATGCTGTTCATTGTGATGTATATTTTAGTAGTTAACTTTAATTTAAAATTGATTACTTGCTCTTCTATTCCGTTTCCATTTTCCTGCAGAATATTGTAATAATTGTTGTGATTATTATTCTTACCATAGTCGTCTTGATATTTCAATAGAAAACAAGATACTTTTTGTAGGATTAAAAGAAATGGACAAAAAAGATTTAAAGTTTTTATTCAATAAATTATAGTTGCTATACATGAATAGCTACAACAAATTAAAATAATTAATAAGTCTGGTAAGTTCAAACATACTTAATTATCAAAAAAAAATACTCGTGCATTTCATCTCAAGTGATATGGCTATCACTTGCATCAGCTTGAAATATATCTTGATATCGACTCTTACATCTTTGGAAGAATTTAATCATTTTGTTCTTCAATCTCGTATTCAAATATTGTGAACTAGGAATTAATGGTGAAATTAATATTGTGTGAATATATTGAAAAAAACCGTGAAATACTAATAATTTAAACTTGGGGAATTAATTATAATTTGGGGAACTTTGGGAAATGTAGAAGTTGTGAGTTTATACTAAACCTAACACAATCTTAGAAATGCAATAAAATTAAGAAAACTTTGCATAAATTATTTTTCATTGTATAAGATAATGTAAAAAACAATGCTTATTTTTTTAAATTCCGACATATGGCATAAAATATATTCCTTTAAAATTGATTAGTCGGAAATAATCAGTCTTTACGTTTTTAAAAGTGTGATGTATACTACAACCAATCGAATCTAGTACAAAATCCAGTTCATACCAAATATAGAATTAAATTCTACTAAATCCCTATCGTGGGATAATATATTTTTCAAATTTTCTTGGATTTCGAAAAATTGATTCAGAATCTGGATCTGGGGTAACACCCTGATCAGCCATCATCTGATTAACCCATATATCCCTACTTAAATCATGTTTGAAATTTTGGACATTATTTCGCCTTCCTATAAATTCTGCATCTGGGTTCATTGGATATCCTTTATCTGCCAGAAGCTTGTTGACATATATATCATTGCTCAAATCGTAAGGTTTCATTGGTCGAGCAATAGGCCCATCAATTCTATTTTCAGCATCGAAATCTTCTAAATTGCCCCATTGGTTGAATGAAGGGGTCACTTTTCTACGTAGGGTGTAATCAAAGTCGTCAAGAGGTTCGAGTTTCCCAAATTGAGCCTGAATGAAAAAGTGCAGAGAAATGAAATAGTGCAACATAAAGAAGGAACAAAAAAAAGTATAAAGAACTTCCATATCCATTTGAAAAAGTAGAAAAAGCAATGTTGACCTCATCAGAGAATCATTTAATTATTGTAAATTAAAATTACATGGTTGTTTTTCATTTAAAAGATGATTGATAACCAAACTGCCTAACCAAATGAATCTCATTATCATAGTTAGTTGCAAATTAGAAATATAGGTGTAGAAGCAAAAGGTGTTTAGTATAATTATGAAATATCAAATTAATTCAATGCAGCTATTAAGGCAATTTGTTTTTTAGCCTCACATTACATACCTTGAAGAAGTTTCTAGGAAATCTAGCTTTTCTTTTTTTCGCTGAAATTAAATTTATCCATTTAGAAGTAAAAAACTGCAGCAAAACATTATTTTCGGAGTAGGTATGTCAACTTTTTATGCCAATATTCGAATTTTAAATAAGAATTTTATACATTCTGCAAATTTATTTAAATAAATTTTGTCTGGCGTTACTTTAAATTTTTTAAAAAAATAATTTGAAAGTATAGCTATTTTGTTATATTTGTTACCTACTGAAACTTGAATGCGTTGAAATAATTAATACATTCAACATTTTCATTTTGAGGTTATATATCTTCCACGAAAAGTTCTCAAGTATATTGAATTACACATCTTCAAAACTAGGTACCCGTAATAATTTATCTACTGAAAATTGATAATTATATATTCCACGATAAGGCCTTTTTATAACAAATTTAGGTGAGTATTCGATTTTCTTCTTTATCTCAAAAATGCAAAAATATATTTGTTTTCAACAACTTCCAATTGATGTCCCGATTTTAAAATATTTGTTATTTGTACGCTAAAACGTGACTCTTCTCCAAAATGAAGTATGATATTTGCAATGCATTGCATGAAAGTATGACAATAATTGAATTTGAAAGAATTCGCATAGAAGGTCAAACTCGAGAAAACCAGTTGAAGCAATTGCAAGATTTCCACCAATCGCCCACTTTAGATGCCATGCAGCAGATTTTGCATCAGAAATTAATGTTTTTAAATTCAAATGAGTGAATTTAAAGGCTAAGGTTAAATATCTGATTAGTCATATTGAAGTTACTATGCATGCAATACTATTAGATAATATAAATTTCAAAAAAGTAAACCATTATTATGTTAATTATATATTTTATTAATAACGTACAATAGATTCAATTTCTTCTTTATCAGATCATAATACAGTAAATGCTAGGAAGTATACAAGGTAATATCTGTCATTAAAATTATTTATACGGATATTAATATATTACGTATTGTCGCCACAAACACCTTATCTGCAAGACTAACCTAACAATATTGAAGTTATCACATAAAAATTCAATGATATTCATATCTGAAGGAAATATGTTACTGGAAAATTTAATTTAATTGACATATACTAATGCAGATTATTCAATGTTTGAGGTTTTATACTAATTGTTTTTCATGCAATTCAATCAAGCTGTTTCAATTTTTCTGGTGCATTATCTAATTTACCAACCTCATTGTCAGCCCTTTTGGGTATTTCATTCTCTTGACTGTTCTCAATAGATTCTACGTCTCTTGTAGCGGAAGCTGTTGTGGCTTCTTCCTGGTCAGGCTTTTCCGGTTTTACCTCTATAACTCGCACTTTAAAGAAAGCGCCTCCGTTCTCAGTTTCTTTGCCATACTTTGTTTCGTTGATCACTACTTTTTGGCCGTTGATTATCTGCAAATATTTACTGTTAAATTGTAGGAACAGATTTTGGAAAAAGACTTCGTAGGTTCTTTTTGCTGATAAGTATTTTCGATTCGTTTTGAATTAAACAGAATGTGATGTGAACAAGTGTTTGAAGGTGCTGGATAATCTGAATTCTCCAATAGACTGTCAGACTTCCATTATATGAAAATTTCAATACCAAATCTAAAACAAAATGGTAAAACAAAAAAAATACAAAAAAAAGTTGAATGAAATGAGTAATTTGAATTAAGTTATCCGAGAGATGCATACCAAATTGAAGTATAAACCAACCAAATTTACATTCAACTAAAATAGAAACTAAAATTATTAGGAAAAGTAAAATGAATTATCAAAATAAACCTGAAACAAAAATAAATTTTTATATAAAACCGAAATTTGGACTGAAAATAATTAACGAAGTAATAAATAAATATGTAACAGCTGACTAGAGAAAAAAAATTAGTTGAAAAAGAAAATAAGGTGAAAAAGAAAATACTTGAAAGTTTGTTTTTTCGTTCCGATTTTGCGATTACGTCCCTACTTATTAATTCTTCTAGACCCCAAACTTAAATTTAAATACAAATTTTTAGATCTCAATAATTATAAGTTATGACACTACTGAAAAAAAACTCTCTTACTATTCCAAATAATAATTTTGACTATGGAAATTGTTTTAATAAATTCAATGGACGATGAATCTACTTTGTGATAGTTCATATTTAAATGAGAGGTAATAATAAAAACTTGTCTAAAAATCACTGACTCAACAATTCTTTATTCGACTAGTTTCGCCTTTTACAGCATTATCAAGATACAAGATTCTTGATAATGCTCAAAACTTGAAACTAGTCGAATGAAATTGAGGAAATTGTTCAGTCAGTGATTTCCAACAAGTTTTTATTATTACCTCTCATTTAAATTAGTTTTAAGTTTAGTTTATTTCTGGTTGAAAACATTATGTTGTGAAATTTTAGTTTTGTGTTAATATTTTCACTTTGATTTTTATTGGGTATATGTTATTTGTTTTTTCGATTTCAGTTGGATGTCAAAAATAATAGTAATGAAACATGTTATTTAATACTCTATCCCAAGGTAGGCGAACCTTTATGCATCAACGTGCCATTTTTTCTAAAAAATGTTTAATGGAGTCATTGCCGTGCCATCAAATAATTTTGACTTTCAGATCAAAATAATAAATACTATCTAAACTCTTTATGAAATAAAGTACACAAAAGAGTTTTTTTTTGTAATTAGTCAATTTTGAAATGAGAGGTAATAATAAAAACTTGTCTAAAAATCACTGACTGAACAATTCTTTATTCGACTAGTTTCGCCTTTTACAGCATTATCAAGAATTTGAATTATCAATAATTTTGAAATGTTTAATACCTACTTAACACATTTTTTACACATGTTTTATGATCGGCGACGTGCCTAAAATATTGTGTCGCGTGCCATTGGTTCGCCCTCCCTGCTCTATCCCATATGTGATGAACATTATGTATAATGTCCGGATAATTCAATTATGGGAATAGTTATTATTAAATTCCCATCTCTGATTGGTCATTTTTCATAATACCCGGGTATTATGTAGAATGATCGATTTATCACTTAGTCCATAACATATACACGCGTATATATATTCATATGTGTTTATTATATGCATGCCATTGCAGAATTAACTAAAAACCTGTTGGAATTTTTCAAAATTATGTGTTGAGGATTGTAAAAAGCGACAAAAAAAACAGAGATATTGTTAGATCTATAGATTCCGCATAAGCTAATACCGTTTTTGAAACCGCAATGGTCGTACCGCATAATCAAAATGTCAGAAATATTACCTTGGTTACGGAGGTGGTATTTCCCTTGCCCAAGTCCAGATCCGGAATGGCGGGGAATCCGAAAGCCGAAATATCGTGTCCTCCCGCAAATGTGTTATTGCTGGTTCCAAAATGATTCAAGAGGCCACCCAGCTGTTCTCTCATTCTCCTCATCATGCCTGCAGGGCGAAATAATAGGATAAATTACAACCCCAATTTAAAAGTTAGAATTTTGGATTCATCATATGCACTAATTCAATCCTTTTCGTCAATTTATTTTTTCACATTTGATTGTAATTCATTCAAAAATCGAATATGTATGCTCTTGTTTGTTATTGCAACTCTTCAATTATCTTCTTTGATTCAGAAGAAGTCTCTGTAGGTTTAAGTCAATGGCTATTAGTTACAGTTAAATCCGGTAGGCGGAACTGTTGACATGATTAAGAATTTTTTTCTGATCCCATTTTGTTTTATACGTATTTTTACGAATTATTATCATACAAAACAAATTTCCAAGCACCCAAATGTTCTCAAAGCTCCTCTTTAAGCAAAAAACTCTTTGAATTTGACATAATTTTCGTATTTATCGTTAACATTGTGACATTTGAATAAACATGCGCTATTTCATTGCGCACTAACCTGTCAGTTCTCATTTCAGAGTTCTCATCATATAGAATTATTTCAATAAGTATATACCTATAAACACATTTATTGAATATCGCAAAATCTATTTCAGAAATTATTGAAAGTTCAATAAATCTACTCTTGTAGATCAAAT
Organism: Henosepilachna vigintioctopunctata; assembly: GCA_030704895.1. Classification (NCBI taxonomy): domain Eukaryota; kingdom Metazoa; phylum Arthropoda; class Insecta; order Coleoptera; family Coccinellidae; genus Henosepilachna; species Henosepilachna vigintioctopunctata. Next base: position 2,387,220 of record JARQZJ010000034.1, read on the forward strand.
TTTGTAGATTCAATAGACCTACTTTAGTTATTCGTTGTCTATTACAAGTTGTCTATGTACATCTGACATGGATTTCGTTGATACTGCGTGATAATTTAGCATGATGAAAAATAATATTTAGAATATCTAGTAATAACATTTTATTTATATGTTGAAAATTACATCAATGTAATAGTCGTTACTGTTTAGCTGTTTTGAATCTTTGAAGTCCAAGAAAGGTAATATTCTTTTCACTCTACGCCAGTATTATTCTCTTACATTCAAGCAAGCAGTCTATTTAGCTAATTTTAGCAATCCATGTACCATATATTCACATAGAAGAGTTTCAAGTTTCTTTCACTGTTCCTGATTGGAATTACTTGATCTATTAATCATAACAGATTTGATGTTTCATTTGGTACAATATTTGCAATTATACGTCCGATTTAAAACGTATTTTACACATACAATTTTAGAATTCGATTTTTAATGACACAATAAAATACTTCCTTAAAAAGTGAACGTAAACATCAATTTTAAATAAACTGCATCATTTGTTTACATTTCAAAATGTAATAAGAATTCAATGAATGGAAATTGCGACCTTCGATGACGAATTTTCGGGATTTTAAGATAAAAAACAGTTGAGTACATACGAATGAGTTTATGTTACGAATAAATCTTAGCAAACTTCGAATCATGTCGTAAATGAAAAATAGATTAAAAACTTTACGTGATAATAATAACAAACCTATAAAAACACCATATTTTTTCATTAGGTATTTTATCACCAATAAAATATTTTACCGCATGACAAAATTCCTCAATTATTGTTTGATACACTTGATGTATATTTTGGGGTATCATCCCTTCATCAATGACGTTGTACGAAACTCTTGATGGTTGGTTAGTAACCCGAAACTTATAGTTAGTATCTAGAACATTTTTCATTGAATTTCTGCAAAGTATTTTGAATTATACTATTAATTTCAACAATTCTCCATAAAGTGGTGTTATAGAAATCAATTTCAAATATATTGATAGATTATTGTTATTGATTTTCACCTCGTTGCCGAGCCTGATGATACCGAAGAACATCTTCAGCTCTCAACATCTTGCACGAATCAATCGACGACACAAAATACCAACTAACTAATTTAGTGATTAGTGCTCTCGTAAATAAAGAAATAAGTCACCCACGTCGACAAGTAGGCGTAGTAATTTTTCCGAATGCAGAAGTTGAAGACCTTCTGCTTCCTTTGTCGTTTTTCTCGATTAATTACGAAAACAGAATCTGGCATAATGATTATATAATTAACTTACTCTCCATACTTTGGAAAATGTCGAAGGGGCTGTCAAAGAAGCCGCCTGCACCTCCGACGACGCCGGTATCGATAATCGGTTGATCGCCATATTTAGTATCGATAAGTTCCGTTTCATTCGATAAAGCTGAAACAAAAGTCATACAGTAAATAAATTGGTTAAATCAGTACATACATTAAAGTTTGTAGATCTTTGGATTATTCGTTTTCATTTATTTATTCATAGAGTTTGAAAATCACTGAATTATCTGTACACTAACACCGATCTGTGAACTAAACTAATAGCCTTTGCACCAAAAGTTCGCCACTTATCTCTATGCTTTTTCTGTTCTGTTAACTGTGCCATTAGAAATAAATAGACAAAATAATATTTGTTGATTTAATATTCAGCAAAATCATTACCCATGCACAAATGTAAAAAACGCGTCAATTATAACACAGAAAATAATTTTCTAACACTTGAAGTTATTCATTGCTGAACTGATGCATATATTTTTTATTATATGTTATAATTAGTTTGACATTCCGTATATAACATGAACGAATTATATAATTATTTAAATTTATTCAGGTTATACAGAATATCGTGAATTTTCATAGTTGAAGCATACTAATTACTAATTATTTTCAATTATTTCTCTAAATTAACATATTTTATCGCTAGACATAACCTTTTTCTTTTAGATCTTTCTATTTTCAACAACTTAAACGCCTTTAATATCTCAAACTGAATTTCAAATACTTGACATCTTCTTGATCTACATTAAAACAGTAATTTTATTATTCGTTTTTATCTGCTTCATCAATACATTGAATAATAATCAAGAGAGTTAAAAATAGCTTTCGATTACAATACTATGATGTAATACGTAATCACTTTTCAATAAATCAGTATTAAATAATAGTTTTCCAAGGAAGATAAGATGCAATAAGTATTGCTGGAAAAACATAGAGTTTTCTATTGTGTAATTGACTTCTCCACTGATTGATTAAATACATGTACCTACACTAATTACAGTTCAAAATAAGATGAATAGGTAATTATAATTTTTTTTAAGTTAAAATGAATGAACGAAAACAATTAGTTGAAATCATACAATAAGAATATAAATAATGGTATCGCAATATTGTTTTGAAATAAAAAATCAGTTATCTTAAAACTTAATATATTCCTAGTTATTTCTCTATAAACTATGGAGAAAGGCAGCTCAATACTCCCAGGATTGACAAAGGGTATGTAATTTCAGATTACATCCTTTTTATGTCAACCCTTATAAAGAAACAACATCTCGTTGATCTAAAAGTTTTCCTTTGAACTAAAAACAATGGAAATTTCCAGAAAGACGACAAATCAAATTGAGATTGGTTAAGAAAGGATTGAAATGAAAGTTTTTGGGGATTCGTTTTAGGGAGACAAAAAAAATAAGATAAACAACACAAAAGCCACAGGTATAATAGAACGTATCTGAGTACATACTGAGCTGGTATTGGGCAAGATATGTACGCTAAAATCCTGCTTAATGGACAACTGAACGAAAAGACCTGGCAATAAAGACAAACAAGAAGGAACCAAATAAAAACCAAAGAGAATTAAGCTCCATGGCATCAAAACAGAAACAGAGAACAGTTGGTTCTGACAGATGACTGAGAAAAAAGATGTCTTCTTGAAAGTAGCAGTAGGAGAACGAAGAGAGAACTAAAAGACATCAAAGTGCAGAAGGTGTAGAAGTAAACATTTCCTCCTGTCACTGTTTCGTAACCCATTAGGAAGGTGTGTAAAATCTTTTATATCATCATCTCATTCATTAGAGACATCAAAGCCCCCAAAAATTTGAATTAAAGACATAGACATCGCCGAAATATACCAACTCGTGTTTCGCTACATCGATAAGACCTTCAAGCATTCTATAAATCAAATTTCGCGCTCTTGAAGGAGACGAAATTTCATTACTGACATGTATGTAATTAATCAATTGTAGTTAATCTAATCTTCTAACGAGCTAAAACAAATCGTCAATTTATTCCATTCAAAGGTTAAAAGGAGGAGTAATGGCAATTAATGTTTGCACAAATTGTATAACTGTTTTTCCTTGTGCATCTACTCAATTTGTTGATTTTTATTGTATCAATGAGCCTTACGTAGGTACACGTAGGTCAAGTTTTATTTCACATTATATAGGACGCTATTTCGAAAATCTCTGGAGATGTTAGATAGGTTACTTTGAGGCAGAAAAATATGTAACATTTTTGAACAATAAATAAATTCAATTGAAAACATAAAATTTCGTTAAAAACAGTAGAATTGACTAAGTAAAAATTCTGACTTCACAAATTTCAAAGAAAAAATTCATTTTGACTCATCATTCCTGTTGAAGTAGGTTTGAAATATAATTGTGAACCACATAACCAAAACTCACTTTTTACCTCATTGAAAGTTGAAGGAATTTATGGACGTAAAGCAGAATGCCAGAAAGAAATCGAAGATAAGTGGCTGCCTAAATTGAAGGATTTAAGGAAAAGACAAATCTGAAGCACCCAGTGGACAATCACCAAGAACAACCATCCCTACTTGACTCCCATAAAGTTTCGTTTTGAACAATTGATAAACTAAGAATTCCACCAAGAGCTCAATGTTTTGACCACGAAAAAAAACATCAGATTCAATGTGAATGTGATCGTTCTGAAAGATAAACACTCTGTCGATCTTTACGTACATTTTGCTACTTGAAATATCCTAAACTGACTCAGAACTGGGGAAACGAAGTGAAAAGAAAATCTCTTGCAGTGGAGTTTCAGAATCGACTGTCGAGTCGAATCGAGAAGTGCAAACTGAAGACTGATCTAGAGTTACTAACACCTAATGATCTTCCCAGGCACGCAGAAGATCTGCCAGGATTTCTTCTTCCAGAAGCAATCTACGCAGCCGAAACAATAGTGATTGACAGTCATTAAAAAAGAAGAGAAATAGAAAAACAAGAGCAAAAAAGTCTGAGGAAGATTAAGGAGCAATCAACAGAAAAAGCATTTGGATGAAAACACTTCAGAACGAACTTTATCAAAGACGAATTCAATAACGGAAGAAATCAGCAAAAGACGATCAAAGTTTTATGCACATGTCCACAGAATGAAACACTCGAGAATAGCAAAGAAACTAATCGATAAAATAAAGCATAGCTTGGCGAAAAGAGGTCCAAGAGGATCTTGAACAGATCAACATGAAAAATCGCACGGACTGTTGCTAAAAAATTGCACATGTGAAGTTTGAGCAAAATTATCGCGTCAATCTAGAACGAAAGGAGAAACATTCTGAGAGGATGAAACGTCTTTGAGAAGTGAAAAAGCTGAAGCAAAAGCCCTAAAAATTATCTTTCAAGATCAATCGCTCTCCTAATGGGAAATAATCGATAAAATAATAATAACAACTTCCTTTGGTTACAATCCCGCAGGCCGTTCAGCATAAAGTCTATTATGCTCAAAAAATGTACGCAGTCTAGATTCTCCAAATCGAAAAGACCTTTGTAACGCTCTTTCGTTACGTGATGATTCCCAAACTTCAATCTCAAACGGAACACGCCTTTAAAACGTCAAATTTATTTCGATAGAGCAGTATATCTTGTAATTTAACGTACATAATTTATTATTGTGTGATGAAAATATGAGAATCCAACGGCGAGTCGATTTTCAATTCCAGGTCGAACGATTGGTCGGTTCGTATTCAATTCGGAATTAATAACATATTTGCTCATCGTTGAATACCACACGTTTTCCGTTCGCTTTCTTAGAACGGGAGAAATTAATGGTATGGAAAAAAAGTAAGTGAATATAATGTTTGGATATTAGTTACGTGTCTTAATGGATGTTTATTACTGCGTTTCATTTTTTATACGTACCAGTTGACCTTGAACGATTCGTACCTGCATGGTGGCAAACGGACTTGCCGTTGCGAAACTAAAACATTCCGATAGAATACAAATAAAGTCCGGTAAACTCAGTTTCCAAATCACCATTCAGAAGACCAGTTTGCATTTTTGTACACAAATTCATTTGAATATACATCGAATCGATATGTAGACGAAAAATACGTTAAATTTCATTTGGGGGGTTGAAACAAATTTTAAACTACCACAAAAATCTCGTTTTCAAAAATAAAATATGTTAATATCAAACTTTTCCACAAAATGTAAGGAATGTTTTTATAAATTCAATGGACGATGAATCTACTCTGTGATAGTTCATATTTAAATGAGAAATAATAATAAAAACTTGTCTAAAAATCACTGACTGAACAATTCTTTATTCGACTAGTTTCGCGATTCTTGATAATGCTGTAAAAGGCGAAACTAGTCGAATAAAGAATTGTTCAGTCAGTGATTTTTAGACAAGTTTTTATTATTACCTCTCATTTTGAATGTTTTAATGATACCTACTAGGCGTTTATGTTCACCGATAGTTTGTTTAGTCTACGTTTGAAGTTCCGTATTCCTTCACGTGCAGTACTTGAAGACCTAGAGATTTCTTAGAAACAATATTATATGTTTATAATATTTTACCCCATACTGGGAAGTCCTTATTCATTAAAGAAAGAAGTTAGTTTTATTTGGAGCGTTATAGGCGATAGTCATAATAGGTATTGAATTGTATGTTGCGTAAATATAGTAGGCAGATGTAAAAAGACGTGTTTAATTAGCAAAAACATATAAAAATTAGGTCAAATCACATTTACTATTTTTACATGTAATATTAAAAAATATATACCTATAAAATCGAACAATGTGACTTTTTCGAATTTTGTTGTTGTTTATAGTACACAGAAAGGATGAATAATTTCCAAGAGTGTATAATTTTTTTAAATATATTCATTTATGAATTGTAGACATTTTTATAAAAATTTCTGGTTTGTAGTTGAAAACATTTTTTTCGAATTTAAATATTTCCAATTTTTAAATAGATCAATTAAAAATGAAATCGATAATTATATTTCTAAGATACGAGTTAAAAACGAGAAAATTCCACAAGTTTATATCCTCGTAAATTTCACTGTATAAATTTTTCAATAATAAAACTTTATTGTCGCATTTATTTCAATAATATAAAAACGATCTTCATACGATTTGATCTCGTATCCAACATATGAATATGCAACTTTTTGGCTTAAGCTTAATCTTAATTAGCTATCATTAAATTTTGTTAATCAATTCTTCATATCTGCACCTTTTGACGACTGCTGATTTATACGGAACGAATGAAGATAATCAATTTTTCATGAGTAATGAATCGGCGAAAATTGTCAATTAAACCTAAAGTGCCATTCCAATTGAACAATAATGGAATCGCAAAAATAAAAACTGAAATACTTCACATTACTGACATTTCACCTTTTAATTAGCAACATTACAATTTATATCATGAAAAAATAATTCAGGTATCAATAAAAATGATTTTTTCTAGCAGAGAATAATGATTTCAATAAAAATGGTATTTTATTTAAAAAACACTAGAACTAACACCACCATTAGAATAATCAGTTTCATTGTTCAATTCTGGCGAGGTCGAAAACAATAGTATTATAATACTGCTAAACTGAGATGTATAATCGAGATTTTAAAGTATTGAAAACCGTTGAGCCTTCCTGTTTGGGAGTATCGAATCAATATCGTTATATCCTATTAATTCGCTGTTTTTCCACTCAATATCGATATATAGTATTCACTGCCTATTTTTCTTAAGATATATGGAATTGATTCGATATTTCTGCTTTTTTTATTCGATATATTGTATCGATTATTATCCAAGGATGCCCAAATAGTTACTCGACAGAAAATAGAAAGCTTGCTTAATATTTCATAGAGCAAACATTCTTCCAGAGCTGACTGAAGAACATTGGACTTAAATGGATAAAATAGGTAATAGTCATGTTTTGAATCAATAACAATAATAATAATTAATTTCCATTCGTTCACCGTTTTGAAATGTCCACGAATTCAATGAAATATTTCTATTGATTTGTAGTTTTTCCACTCAATTCATTAGTGTGTTAAAGAGCTTTCAGAAAAAAATTCATTGCACAAAAAATCATTATTACACGTAATAATATAAGATACATAAGATACTCTATTATTATCATTATATAGCTATACTACCTATATAACTTCGACCTCTAATTCTACATTTTCGAGTACGAAATTGAAAACAACCAATTTTTCCCGTTTAACTGAAAAGTAACATTAAATGTTCATAATAAAACAATATTTGAAATTTTCTCATAATTTAATATAAAATACGCATGACGACGTTTCGAAGTACTACTTCTTTATCAAATGCTGGATTAATACTAATCAGTATTAATCCAGCATTTGATAAAGAAGTAGTACTTCGAAACGTCGTCATGCGTATTTTATATTAAATTATGAGAAAATTTCAAATATTGTTTTATTATGGATATTAATTTTCTCCAAGTATCGGCCTCATCAATTATCAATTTAAATATTCATGGAAAATATCGATATTTATACGATATCGATATATTAAAGCAACACATCGAAAGATATCGATATACAGATCTCATATATATCGTATAAATATATGGACAGATTTTTTACGTGAATACCCCTACTTCTCTTATCAATTAATTATGAATTGTGTTCATTTCAAGCTTGAATTAATAATTCAAAGAAGTTATAAACACTTCAGCTTCTGGTGAACTGAAACTTTCCTTAAAATCACCCATTGAAAACAATGCAAAAAAGATGGATTTTTTGAGAGCTTTCACGATGATTGTGTTTCCGTCTCTTTTCTCTAACTCAGTTTCGTACCTTTTCGAGAAATAGTCAACTCGCACAGATGGCAGGAAAGCGAGAGGAACGAAATTACACGTCGAAAATTAGCGAAGCAGCAGAGCAAATATATGCGCATACTTGATAGTATTGAATCACGAAACTATTTTCAAACAGTAACTTCCTTGTTTTTCTTAGAATTATTGCGAGATGTTCATGTAACATTCAATGAGAGATTTGCTAACCTTGAGAGACGTATAGCTCTCCTGATTCTTCGACTATAGACGAATAATCTTGGTATGCCTCTTGTGCAATATAATAGTCATCGAAGAATTTGGAATATTCCAAGATTGGAAAACTGAACATAAACATAGTTGAAAAAATAAAAGAGTATCAGTCGCTTCCCTGAACATTTTTTTCCTTATTTGTTTGAAAAGTTCTCCATTACATATTCAATATATTTAGAAATATATTTCCAAATATATTTATATTTAGAAATAGTCTAAAACATCATCAGGAAAAAGTTAGCAAAAATTGCAACAAAATAAGCGATAAATTTTTTAATGAAAATGAAACAACGACAGCCAACTTTAAACGTATAGATAACTTTTCAAATAAATTAGGCGGTATACGAGGGTGAGGTGAAAAGATGGTGCCACAAGGTCTACTTTGGGAGCGACATCCTACAGTACTATTCCTACTGAGCTATAGTATGTAAAGTTTCAGCCCAATCGCTACGTTAATTTGCGTTTGAGAGCACATTGCGACAGACGCTTCCGTTGTTTTCGTGAAAATGGAAAAATTGGAAAAACGTGTTGTCATCAAATACTTCTATTTGATTTTGGTTTTACAACAAAACAAATAAAAGAAGAGATGGATTCAACACTAGGAGACTCCTCCCCATCATATTCAACTATTAAGCAGTGGGTTTCTGAATTCAAAATGGGCTCTGACGCTCAGGACGGTCCGTTGAGGTCACAACTTCAGAAATCATTAAGAAAATCAATCAAATAGTATTGGAAGACAGCAGATTGAAAGTGCATGAGATAGCTGAGACCTGTAGGATGTCACCTGAACGTGTGCGAAATATTTTGCACGACCATTTGAGCATGGAAAAGCTGTGTACAAGATGCGTGCCGCGTTGGCTAACTCTCGGCCACAAACTGATTTGAAAAAACATTTTTACCGAAAATTTGACGCTGTATAGGCGTAATCCAAAAGAATTTTTGCGTCGATTCATAACTGTTGATGAGACTTGGGTTCACCACTACCCTCCTTAAAATAAGGAACAGTCAAAACAGTGGGTTGGAAAGGGGGAACCAACTCCAAAGAAGACAAAAACAATTTTATCGGCAAACAAGGTTATGGTTACCGGTTTTTGGGATGCGCCATTTGGCGAAGAAAAAAATGTTGTTTCATCACGATAACGCATCAGCGCATTCGTCGATTGTTGCAATGTCCAAAATCCACGAATTGAAGTTTGAATTGATGCCGCATCCTCCCTACACTCCAGACTTAGGTCCCAGCGACTATTACCTGTTTCCTAACCTCAAAATGGCTTGGCGGTAAAAGATTTGAGAGCAACGAAGAAGTTATCGAAACTATAAATCAGTATTTTGAGGAGCTTGACGAATCTACGTTTGAAACTGGTATAACTAAATTACAACACCGTTATGAGGAATGTATCAGTGTTGATGGAGATTATGTTGAAAAATCCAGCAAAAAAAAACTTTTAAACATAGTTTTTCTTGGTCAGGCCGGAAACTTTTCACCCCACTCTTGTAGATCATTTCAAAGGAGTTTGATGAATGCTATTTTCCTTTCAAACGCACTCAATCAAAATCGGGTTGAGTTTTCACATTATTCAAATGCGTCTTATACAAATGCCATTTTGAAAATTGGCTATGCTAAAACATATTTTCAATATTTACAATTTAATTCGAAATATGCAGCAATTCAGTTCAGTTGACCCATTTATTACGCTTAATCTATTTACACTTGGATTCTCGGAAAACGCCGAGGAAAAACGGCTTTCTTTATGAATCGTTAGGAATGAAAGAACTTGGAAGAAATATATACGACGATTCAAAAGAAAATATGACGTTCGCGCAATAAAAAAAATCAACATTTCTCAACAGGTCAATGACCAGCACGCATTTTCATTGTCACAAGTCGTATGTAAATGACATGTAATTCGACCATTATTGTTTTGTTGCGTAGATAACGACAAAATCAGTTAGGATTCGATGTCGAAACACTTGTTCCGTGAATAACGGAGTTTACATGTATTCGTTCAATAATGTAGTTGCATTCTTAAACTGAAACGTAACGTGGCTACAATAATGAAACAACGACAAACACATTCAACACCTAGAAACTGTCCAAGTTCAATCTGAAAATTGTGTTTTAAGGCAATTAGAGCTGGTTTCAACAAATATAATGACATATGCTGGGTAATGTAGGTACATTGATAACAAGCCCATTGGCCTTTCGACTAGGGTCATAACTAAAATAAAACTTCAATCTGAAAATTGTGTTTTCAGTCAATCAAGAGTCGATATCGACATAGGAGTTCTTGTGAGAGAAAATAATATAATAATAATGATGGTCCTCTAGCACCAATACAAAATTCTTATATGTTGAAAAGTCAACATTTACGTTTAAATATTCATTATTAATCATTTATTATTTTCTTAATTGAGCTTCATGTAACCTTAAACTTCATGTACCTTGAGGCCGAGTGACATTTTTGAGCAGATATTTGAGGCACCTTGAGAATTAGTTAAATATATTTTCTGTGTTATCTAAACACAATGCCGATGCCTGGCTAATAGAAAAAATATAAAATATAGAAGCCATACCATATAGAAGGGTTTAACATCCAGCCAGACGTCCTCGAAGTTATTTTTTCGAAAAATCCAAAAAAATATATTTTACGCGCTTCAAGATTCATACATCATATTTTTTGTAACCAAAAACTGATAATCAAAAAAATTCAGCTCATTTAAATGGATTCTTCTACCTGCCAGACAATCTAAAAAGTTTAAAGTTTCAAAAGTATAAAAGTGAGAGGGAGGGAACGTTTATCATTGATGAATTAATTCAATTTGTTTATTCATTGTCATTATTTTCTTCTTCTTCTTCGATGAGTTCTTCATTTGAACTCTAAATTTGAAATTCGTAATATGCTTCATTTGAAGTTCCACTCAAATAAACTTGCTTTTTTAATTATCAATTTTTGATGACAATGTATAAAATGACAATGATGACAAAGTATAAAACTTAAAGTGCCTCAAATATATTTTTCGGATTTTTCGAGAGAAATAACATGGGGACGTCTGGCTGGAAATTAAACCAATTGAAATGGTCTGGCTTTTATACGATCGTATTTTCTAGTTTCTTTTACGAGTTTAGGAAAACTTCATTTCGAACTCCTCAAAAAAATTGTTTGTCTACTCAAATTGCAATTTCAAAATTAAATGACTCGTCCAATATTCACAAATTTGTAACCAAATTTGTGTTTAGATAACACTAAAATGCATTTTCAAGGAAATGTAGTAGTATCTGAAGATGCTTCAAATACCTGCTGAACAATGTCACAACAGACTTATACTATTTCTAGATTTAGAAATACCAAAAATCCTGCATATGAACACTGTCAGCATTTCTAGTTTTATAAGCGTGCACATCAAAATTGTTATTATTTCACATGGAAACAAAATATTTTCAATTTTGAATATAAATCAATTACTTTTAGCATTGCTTAAAGCATTCTCTGTTTAACTGGCAAGTTCTAAGCAATTTTATACATTGTTGCGATTGGAGTATATCTATTATATTTCAAAATTGTTCGCAGATTCCGGTTTTGCAACTTTTGTACCTGTCGAGTTTTTTATTTGCTCAAGCCGAATAACAGAGGGGAACAATATCCAAAATGTTTGGCATTATTATGGACTTGAACTTCATATATGACGTAAGATTTTTTACATTTCGTTTCGGAAAGTTGATTTTTTTAAAGATTTATACGATATGTAGTCTACGTGAACATTGCAACTCGATTTCTCATCTAGCATTGTGCCTAAATATTTAACAACCTTTGCCCTTTCAATGTTTTGGTTGTCAATTTTAATATTTATACCTATACAAGTTTGTACTAGTTGTACAAGCATTGCATTATCTTCGGATAATCGCTTGTAGCATTTTTACAGGAAATACTAAAGATGTCGCCTTAAGAATTCGGTATTGTTAAGTCGGAAAGTTTAAATAGCAACCCTCGTAGATTTCATGACTAAACTAGATAAAAATAAAAGCTTTAGGTATAGTAATGGAGTGACATAAACCACGATTATATCAGATTTTTACAAGGCTGTACAATGGTGCATTTTGTCTTATAAAAATAAGCCAAAATACACCAAAAATGCTATTCTCTCCAAAATATCAGATGTACTCATCAGATGGCGCTGTAAACGTTCAGTACTGACAAGGCCGGGAATATAAGTATCAACCCTCGTATAATTAAATTAACGAATGAACTAGATAAAAATGCAAATGAATGAAATTCTTACAGCTCATTTATAGAGCTTAATTATTTGAACTATCTGCCTGCGTGTAAAGTGGGTTTTTCGTGAAAATTTTCTATAATGGTAGAAATTTCGTAAGTATGTCATAATAAATTCTACGAACTAATTTGGAGGAATGCGTCATATGTATCCAAGCTGAAATTATTGACCAACAGACTTTCTACCGGCATAATTTCCAGTGGTAGATTTTACTAGGCAACACTTTCTTTCGGTATAATTCGATTAATGATACGAAGATAAAGCAATACGATAATAACTAGGTACGTACATATCTGGAGAATCTTATCAATGATTTCACTGTTTGCAAAATATGGAGAAAATCAGTTAGCTATCCTGGAATCGGGCAACATATATTTACTGTTTATTCATACATACATATTTGCGAAATGTTAAAATATCCAACAAAATATATTGCCAAGTTATAGTGTTTTCTAGTAAATTGACCCTTACACTGTTATCTATTTCGCATCTGAATGCTGACCATGAATATTCCGAATTTTTTCATCTTGAACACCACCATTTTCCTTTGAAAAACGTTCAGTCCGTACGAGTTCGAGATATCGCAATAATTGATACAATTAATTAGGTATATGTCGTTATGTTCATTCAACATCAAGTTCAATGAACGCAGAATATTAAATTCCGAAAAATAAATGTATAGGTCACGTGTTTTAAACTTATTCAATTTATACGAAAGTATATAAACACTCAACTACCCTTGATTTTTCGGAACGTGGGTGTGACGCCTTAGGCAACAAAAGTTATTGATTTTCTTCAACTGTTATGACGTTCTCAAACGGAATTGTGTGGGGGAGGTTAAGCTCCAATCACCCTAATACTCTCACGATTGTCATTTCTGAATCAAAACGTTCAAGTCGTAATAATTGATACTTGAATAGTTATAGATATAGGTGAATAGTTATAGAATAGGTATAAAATTTCACAATGAATCACTTTCTATATCTGTTGAACCTGACATAAAATCAGAAGACATACTACCTACTCATTATTTTTACGTCTAAGTTTTCGCCAAAACAATCGATGTCATTTACGAAAGAAAGCTTCTAAACTTTCTTTTGGTCGAAAGTAATCTGGCAACACCGTAGAGTCACAGAAGGGTATTCTCACTCGATAAAAACGGTGTAAAAATTCAGTTTTAGCATTTTAAATACTATAATTCCGAAAAGAAATATAACGACATGCAAAAATATTATTAAAATTCATTTAATAACTCAGTTTTCCATGGCAGGAAAATCCAAGTCCAATAGAATGAGAACTTCAGAATGACCGACTAACGATTAAATTTTAATTGCAATTTTCGTTCGCGTTGAACGAAACCTCATCACGAAATTTCCTGTTATTTACTTGGACGTTGCCATTTTCTCTCATTAGTTTATATTTATAAATTACAATATTATCCTGACGTGCCAGTTTCAATCGATTATTATTTAATATATAGAAGGAAAATCATAAACACAAAACAATAATTGTGATATCATTACGTGATTCATATTTTGCAGAGCAGCGTTCTCATTAAAGTCGACATTGAATCGGTAATAAATAGTACCAACCTTGGTGGGATTCAAACGACCGGAAAATACCAATCTCGCTATTTCGATTATTATTGTAATTATAGACTACTCTGACAAATACTTACTGGAAAATCTGAAAGGTCCATAGTTTTTGAACCATTTTGCCAAAGGTCTTATGATCAAATATCGAAAAAAAACTCATATTCAATGAACGGGCAGACTTGAGAAGTGATAATTCGACGATGTTACACATTGCACATGCGCACTTAATTCAAACAACGCTTAATTTAAAAGGTGATGAGGTAATACATAATTTACTCCTAAAAAAGAAATACGTTACAAATATATGAGATTAGAACATTCCTGGTGTATTTTGTACGTTATTATCATTATAACACAACGTGTTGTCAAATAAAGCGCATAGAACATATATTTATTAAAAATTACCTACTGGTGAAATAGTCTACTTTTTTATTGTATAGTTATCATACTAAATCGAAATCCATTATGCAATAAATTGATATATTTCAGGTTAAGTTGTTTTGCACAGCTCAAAGTAAACTTCATTTTGTGCATAGTTTTTGTTGTCGATTTTTCGATTTGAGTTATAGACGAAGCCGAACGCGACTTTGAAACCAATGCAGCTTTTTTGTGAAAAATCAATACAAAAAAATATGCGAAAGAATAACACACAACAAAAGGATGTCATAAAATGGACACTTTCAACACTTCATATATATAACGTTGTTATTCAAGGGCAAATTTTATGCTAGTTAAATAAAATTGTGATAAAGAAGAACTGTGGTCATAAACCGCAAAACTATTTGCACTTCCTAGCCACAGCAAGTTGTTTTTCTAGACACCACCATGATGAAACTAATATTTTCAAAGGTGAACAACAGTAGTTAATGAATAGTCTACTTTTTTATTGTATAGTTATCATACTGAATCGAAATCGGTTATGCAATAAATTGATACATTTCAGATTAAGTTGTTTTGCATATATCGATCCTTAACAATCAAATGAAATCCTTATCAATCGAAGAGCTCCTTATCAATCGAATGAAATTTCATTTTAAATCTGAAATTTTATAAAAAATTACAAATTGAGTATGTATAATAATATAAATAACTCAAAATACTTTGCTGAATAGCATAAAAATCGTTTAATTTGTACGAGATATAATTATGTTTCGGGCTGTTAGACCATTGTCGAGAGTTGATACAACTCGAAGTTGTATTCACACATACATTGTTGAAACTTCAAGTTGTATCAACTCCCGACAGCCCGATACTAAGGTAGAGTTTTTGTAATTTACTCAGTAAGTGTGCGTGATATCAATTGGCATTAATTTCAAATAAATTATTCATTAAATGGCTCTACAAAATATATTCACATACTCAATGCACATACTTGTTATCAATCACGGTATAATCCCAACCAAAACCGGTTATTTCGGTATAAAAAAAGATACAATATTATATATCCTTCGAGGTTTAAAGTTAAAGAAGATCCAAACATTATTGCTTGAAGAACAAGAAAAGCAGTTATCAATAAGTGATAATAGTGATAATAGTATAAATGCCCGAAACAAATGTCATATGTATTGAATAAACTTGTAGAATTTATACAAGTGTTTTGAATTATATGACACATTTCATAATGTTCTACTGAGTGTTATGAAATGACAATGTCATGATCCACAATACATGAAAAATTGATGAGTTGTATTAAACTCTTGATAATAGTATAAAAGCCCGAAACACATGTCAAGTGTATTGAAGAAACTCGTGGAACTTATACAAGTGTTTTGAATGATATGATTTATTCAATAATGCTCTACTGAGTGTTATGAAATGACAATGTCATGATCCACAATACATGAAAAATTGATCAGTTGTATTAAACTCTTGATAATAGTGTAACTGCCGGAAACGAATGTCAAGTGTATTGAAGAAACTTGTAGAATTTATATAAGTGCTTTCAATTATATAGACATTTAATAATGCTTTACAGAGTGTTATGAAATGACAATGTCATGATCCACAATACATGAAAAATTGATGAGTTGTATTGAACTATTGATAATAGTATAAAAGCCCAAAACAAATGTCAAGAGTATTGAAGAAACTTTTGGAACTTATACAAGTGTTTTGAATGATATGATTTATTTAATAATGCTCTACTGAGTGTTACGAAATGACAATGTCATGATCCACAATACATGAAAAATTGATCAGTTGTATTAAACTCTTGATAATAGTATAAAAGCCCGAAACACATGTCAAGTGTATTGAAGAAACTTGTGAAACTTATACAAGTGTTTTCAATGATATGATTTATTTAATAATGCTCTACTGAGTGTTATGAAATGGCAATGCCATGATCCACAATACATGAAAAATTGATCAGTTGTATTAAACTCTTGATAATAGTATAAAAGCCCGAAACACATGTCAAGTGTATTGAAGAAACTTGTGGAATTCAGACAAGTGTTTTCAATTATATGACACATTTAATAATGTTCTACTGAGTGTTATGAAATGACAAAGTCATTGTACCACAAGACATGATTTCGGTATACTATAAATCTTCTTGGAAGGCTAAATGGAGATCCCACCTTATGTAATCAATAGTTATATTTTCTTTTCTGTAGAATAAAATTTACCACGACTGTTCGTGATTTTCAATAAATCCATAATTACATAAATGCACGAGAATGTTGATAGAAACCTGATTCGATAATTTAATTATTCAAAAGTTTCATGAAGATGTTTTTCTAGCAAATAAATCCAATATTTCAACTGCGTAATAAAATGTACCTATGCGAAGTTGCAACATTTATAATTACTAACTACTTGGTTTTTCCATGAAAATAAATACATATAATAATATATTTCAGTGAAAAAATTTACACAATAAAGAAATTTTGTAATAACCAAATAGATATACGAATTCAGATTTTGAATAAAAAAATATATTTGTCTAATTTTATAAAATGTTTACGTATTCGCAACTTTAACCAAAAATAGACGACTGTACAGTGATCTAAGAAAAGGTCGGGTACAGATCATAATAATTTATTTTTATTTTGCGATGTTATGATAACAAGTTGTTTGGATTTTGTTGACGCCTACATACAAGTCAGAATATACAGTGTGAACACTTCATTTAACTTATTTAGGTCATATAACAACCTGTGCAAATTTCACACTTTTTGTTTTAAGAATTTGTAATTTTTCTTCTACTCAAATATAATATGCGTGATAATTTTTTGGACATAATATAACAGCAATCTTAATTTCTTTTAGATCTGCACAAAATAAAACACTCATATTGAAGGTATATAATACATTCTTCTTGATCAAGAATTTGCCACAAATTTTAAACCATTAAAAAAGAATGACAAATTCAAAGTGAAGTCGATAGTAATTTTAAAAGATTTTCTTCACAGTATGCTTTCTTCTGTTTATTATATATTGCTCTTTTATTTTATTTCATTTCTAATATTTGAATTAATTACTTAGGCAATTTTTCTTTCTTTGTTTCTTCATTTGATTGATTGTTAATTTTCCCTATTATTAAGTGTAAAAAATCTATCGGTAAATGTACCTATTTTTATTCTCACTTTATAAATAATTCATTTTCATCTGACTGAGAATATTAAAAAATTTAAACTCATTTTAAACCTAAAGTATTGACCTAATGGCATAAAGATTTCTCTTGTAGTCATCCAATATTTTGTGCAATATTTTTAATTTATAAATATATATAAAACGCAACGTAGTGTACTTTATTATTACAGTAATGAGAATTTAGATAATATACTTATTTAAATTACGTATTATATCACGTCTAGTAATTTCTAGTTTGTGTATATGGAAATTATTAATTAGAATATTTATCAATATCCGGAAAATTAATTATAACTCACCTGGAAAAGCAGACGTGTAGGCAGCAAGACCTAAACAAAATATCACAGCAATGTTCACGTTCATTTTACGAATATCACTTTTTGAATGTTATGGAAAAAATCAGTAAAGTTAGTGTTTTTTTGTTAGATTTCGTCGCTCGTCTCGTTCTTAGTTCAGAGTTATTCTGCCGGTCGAAACGCCAGGAAGTTTAATATAAAGCGGCGAACGGAGCAAGACGGAAAACTGATAGCAAAAGTTGGACGAATACAGCAGCTCCCCACCTTGAGTTTCTTCGGCGCACTCACGGATTCAAATATTGCAATTTGTCAACATTCGTCCAAAAATGTCGGTGAACAAAATACGTGTTAATTGACACTGACAGATGAGTGGACGATTCGGAGGAAAAATGGTAGGCGTTGGACATCCGAAGTTGTCAATGAAAAATATTTAATTTCTATGTGCAATCGGTATTTTATATTGAGAAATGAATTTTTTCCTTAAATGGGTCGCAAAGTTGGCGCCTATAAACGGGAACGTATATAGCAATGTATAAATATATTGCTATATATGGAATTTACTATATATTAAATGGGATTCCTACGTCAAAAGCTTAATTGTTAAGCTTAGAGGATTATGTCCAAATTTAAAAAACTGTCAATTATTTTAGACGTAAAATATCTAACAATAATTTACAAAGCTCTGGGGGAGTCTCTGATAGGATATAGTACTTATTGTTGCATGGGTTGGTACTTATGATACAGTAATAAAAAAGCTCGAAATTCAACCAAAATGGGTGCTGAAAATCCTTCATAAAAAAGATATCAGATATCCTACTGACTTGCTGTATAAGGAAGTTGACATACTGGATATACACCAGCTGTTTGTTCAATCGCTCTGCTAAACTTCACGAAAAAAAAAAAAGACAGTTGTTACTTTATTGTACATAGCGTGAATACCAGATATACAAGGAACTCTTTATCAATTCCGCAATACAACAAATCACTATTTGGCACCAAGAATTTATAATGAATTGCCATTTGAATTGAAAACTATGGTTAGGATTGAAAAATTGCCATAAAAAACTGGATGAAAACTTAGGACTGCTATTATCACGGACAACAGAACTGAAGTGATACTCGCAGTAGAAAAACTACATGAAATTGCGCAGAAAACCGGATCACAAATCTCTTATGATAAAACCAAATACATAGAAAGATAACCAAAAAATAAATCTTTAACCACAACACTTCGTGAACTTCTACATGTTAGCCGCTATAAATACCACGTAGATATTGTACAGTCCACAGGTTTGAAACGAATAGCTAACGAACAAAGAACTACCAAGCTCCAAATGGCCTACAATCTAACTTGGGCGTATTATAATGAAAAGTGCATTTTGATAGGTTCAAAATTGAGGCATTATAACACAATTATTCTTCTAGAAGCAATCTACGCAGCTGAAACAATGGTTATTGACAGTCAATCGAAAATTAGAGAAATAGAAAAACAAGAGAGAAAAATTCTCAGTAAGGTCTACTTAATCAATAATTTTCTATTCAATCAATAGAAACGACAATTGGATGAAAAGACCTCAGAACGAACCTTATCAAAAACAAATACAATAACTGAAAAAATCAAAAAATTAAGAGCAAAGTTTAGTGCACATGCCTACAGGTTAAAACAGTCCAGAATATCGAAGAAACTACTTGATATAATTGAATGAAGAAATTAATAAAAAAAAGTAAATAAAAAAAGCGTTATCTTATGTGTTTTCTTAGTTAGTTATTTCTTCTCATTTCACTTAGGAAAATGGATCGTCAATCATAATTAAAAATTCTATTAAATTGACCAGACGACTTTTTTGTTATTGTCATTGTTGATTATTGGTAGAAAAAAAACTCCAGTGGTATTTCAGAAGACAAAACAAATATAATATTAAAATTTTGTTTGCAGCTCATTCATTGCGGTCAATTGCGATTTACCCTCATGTTAAAAAATACACTTCTCTGTTATATAATTTAATCAATTACTCAGCCTATTTCTCTGAAATTGTATTATGCTTGAAATAAATTTCAATCTCCAATAATCATTCTGTAAATTTACTTAAAATTTTATACAAGAATTGTACTAGGTGTATCAGTGAAAAATATATTGTAAATAGTCAATAAAATAATTCGACGAAATACATTTGATAACATTTATCTAAAGCATATAAAAAAGATTACATAACACCACTTCGAATAGCAGAGTTGTGCGAAAAAATGGTATATTTCAGCAGGGCTATGTACGAACCTTGACTTTTTATCGATTAAAAGTAATTTCTGTCGTATTACCGAAATATTGATTTCGTTTGATTTATTACTGAAGTAATGAAGGTCACACGGACATATATCATGTCGTGGACATTAGAATTAAACATAAATAATAGATACTAATAATGGAACAACGCATTCAAAATCGATCGATTCATATCTATCGATATTGTCGATATATCGATATCATTTATTTGTTTGAAGCTGCGACACAATGGAGATTTTTTGACATAATGTAAAATTTCTGTTGTTCGATATTTTTCATTCAAAATGTGAAAAGAACTGTTAAAAACACAATAAAACGGTGTTTAATGATATTAGAAATGAGTGAACGTATTCACCAATAAGCAGTTGAAAAGAAATTACTAATCATGAAAAATTACGATGTATTAACGTCAAGAAATAATAACTCAATTAAAATTGTCGTTTTTTCATTTCGATCTTATAATTCTCTTCATTTTTTGATTTTGTCCCAATTTCAAAATTAAAAATAATTGAATGAATCTTTTTTGTTTAATATAAAGTTTACAATTTGCTTAAAATAATTCAAACTTCTGTTTTTACACAAACTTTGTTTTTTCTCTTTCAGTTTTTCAACCGTTTCTTTCAGATTTCGAATAAAAAATCCCATCGTAAAGATCAATAAAAATTGATATATTTTCTTCGATATCCCTTGTGATTTATTTTTTAATATCAGTTAATAAATAAACCAATCGTATTTTAAAAAAATCGATTTTATTCATTAACATAAATGTTTTCGATAAGACAGTCACAGTGAACAGGCCAATATCTTTCTGTGGTAGATATTGACCTATTTTTTCTGAATAAGAAGCCGAATTCAATGAATTTACTTTGATAACTGAGTACTTTAAACCTTGAAATATTTTCTGCTTATTGGTCATTTTACATTGATAATTAATATAATAATATTCGTCATTAATTCCAGCAAACACAAAATCTCCTATCTTTAAATTATCCTTCATTAATATCATAGTTTTCTTATTTATGAATATGATTCTCGGAAAAAAGCTATCTATAAATAGGAATGTATTTGTACGTTTTCGATTTATAGAAAATTCGAGTGGAATTTTAAAATATGTATTTTACTGAATCCTGGGTAGATCTTTCCTTGATTAAATAATTGATTTAATAAGCAAATCTACAACCTCTGCAAAGAGTTTGCGGGTATCTGAGAAAATCTGCCCCCATGTCAATTAAATTACGTAATTTGATTTTAAAATTTGAAAAATTCTATGCGTTGTGTTTCATTACATATTTTGAAAAGTTTGGAACTTTCAATTGAAAACTAATTTTCACTTGTGTTATTGTTATATCTTTATTTCCAATTCCAAGAAATATTGACCCCTAACTATTATTTTATGAGAGAAAAAGGTAAATAAATAATTAAACTTCAAAATAAAATACATTGCAATTGATATTGAGCAGATAGATATTGAAAAATAGGTAGACTTTATGATAAAACAAAATAATTGATTTTGAATAAAATATCATTGTTAGATTTGTTACTGTTCTTACATGATTTTCATGAAATATTGATTTAATTATACGAGTATCGGTACTACACTACAGAAAAATTATGTACTAATTATAGACTGTTGTTTCACTTTACTTATGGTTTATTAACTTTTACTAATAACGCAATATATTCAAATAGAAATCTGGTTGTATTTCTATATTATTGAAATAGATTGAGATACTATTTCTGATTCAAGTATTCAGATAACCTCTATATTCCAGTATAAATAATATTTGATGCGGAAGAAAATTTAAATGAAAATAAAAATTATCGGCATATCCCGCAGATTGGTAGCAGCCGTTGACACGTGTTTCGAGCTTATTGGCTCTCCTCAGAACGGCGTAGCCAAGTTCTAGGAACCTAGAGGTGGAAAAAACAGTAAGAAAAACGGACAACCTCCGAAGGAAGTCGCAACATTTTAGGCTACGCGTTTGTTCTCTCCGGATTGGGAAATTTGGAAACTGCTATATATATATATATATACAGGGTGTTTCTTAATAACACAAGATTTAATTATATTATGTTATCAAGGTGTAATGTTCAGGAGGGACTCATAAAAAAACTTTGTGTGAATTTATGTTCCCAACGATTTAAATTTTGAGATACAGGGTGTTATAGACTGTTATAGAGGAAAATATCGATTTTTGTTTTCATTTTCATACAAATTCAGGTAGGTGTATATGGCATTTATACAAACTTACATTGAGGGGTATTTTTTTGACCTAAAAGCATTTTTTTCTCTCAACAGTGACGTCCGTACTGTATTCAGACTGATTGACAGACAGATTGGAGAAAAAAGTGGTATGCCACTGCTTTCTGTTGAATTAAAAATTATTTTTGGAATTCTCGTTCAATTTAAAACAAATTTTATTTGATGAATTTTTTCGTAAGACTTATAGTTTTCACAAAAAAAATTAATTAATTGATTTTTACTCTGTTATGAAATTACGTAGTGAAAATATGTAAATATTATTATCACCTGAAAAATATGATTAGGCTTGCATATTTTTAGTAGCGGAACATTTCCAACAACTGAAATAATATATCATTAATCGATACATGACAATATCGTTCCGCCAACACAGTGGCTTCATCAGATGTTGATGATAAAAAGATGTTGATCAGTTTATCATGAACATCTGATGAAGCCACTGTGTTGGCGAAACGATATTGTCATGTTTTGAATTAATCATAGTGAAAATCGAAAAACCACTTAGTTTTATTCAAATTATGAAATAATTTATTTTTGTGCGTTTAGGGTAGTTTTATGTTACAATTTTAAAATTTACGTAACATACCTATATTGTTATTCAAAATTACATAAATCTTTATTTCTAAACACTGTCAGGAAAAAAAATCACTAATTGCAAAATCCCAATTTCAGAACAATAATCCTCAATTAGAGAAATTTTGAGTATTGAAAGTTTTTACATAATTTTTTTAGATTGAAATGAACTAGGTTATCTCAATTGTCTTATACTGATAATATTCTAAACAGTTGCTGATATTCCTCAGAATTTATAGCATTTCTTGAAAAATTCGACATACGTTTCAGTTGTCTAAACTCCTGACACTAGCAACAACAACACAACACAACAACCCGAAACATATGTAATTACTTCCTAAGAATGTTTCTCCAAATATTTCGCGAAAGCAAAATTGATATTAAGAAAGAGTAATCACTTCAAATAATAAAGTATTCATTATAGGTATTGTACATTTTGTTTCAATAATTAGAAGGTTTATTACGACTTATAATAATAAATATTGACAAGCTGGCATAACTCGACTAGAAAATTGCACCTTTTGACAAGAGTTGGCTGGTAGAGTACTTCAGGTTTCAAACAATTAATGGAAGTGTCGCACAGAGAAGAAAGAATCACAGAAAACTGCATGAAATAACTTCCAAGAAGGTGTGAATTTTTAATATTAGTTATAAGTATAACCTCAATTATTTCTTTACCAATATTAGATTTTCGAAGACTATATAAGTAAAGTTTACATTTTG
The DNA here is from genome assembly GCA_030704895.1 of Henosepilachna vigintioctopunctata. Classification (NCBI taxonomy): domain Eukaryota; kingdom Metazoa; phylum Arthropoda; class Insecta; order Coleoptera; family Coccinellidae; genus Henosepilachna; species Henosepilachna vigintioctopunctata. Next base: position 2,411,178 of record JARQZJ010000034.1, read on the forward strand.
AACAAAAATTTAAATATTCCTGATACAAATCTAATTTTCTCTCTCAAAAACAAGAATTGTTGTACTTTATTAAAAGTGGTCGAAAGTAAACATTTCCATCACTCACACAATTACTAAATATGAAGCACCCATTATTAATACGAAAGACATTTCAGTTGAAAATAGCAATTTTTTTTTACCAACCGCTGTGAGAAAGCTAAAGGTGGTCGCAGCTCTGATGGATTGTCCCGAGATGTAAATTACTTACATCCAAAGACGGACAAGTGACATAAAATTTCCCATATCTAGATTACAAGATTGGTCTGTAAAATCAATCATATGAAAGGATTTTTATCCATATGATCTTGGATGCACTCAAAACTGTCATTCGATTTATTGCTGGACTTTATCTTGATGTTATGTTTGAAAAATTGTAATATCTGGCTGTTATTCATGATGGGTTTGAATCATTTTCACAATTGATTATCAAGAATACTTGGACGAAATAAAAAACTCAAAGAAAACTATTGAAAGTTACTAGAATTACTGAACCTTTGAATAGTTAATTTAAAATGAATTTTCATTTTAAAGTTATTGAATATTCGCTGGTCTCTAGGTGACACATCGTTTAATATATTGCATGAAAAACACTTTTACTTTCATACTATTTACTTTATACTTTTACTAAAAGTATACGTTTCTATGGAAAGTAAAGATGTGAAATGAAAAAATTGTTATTCTTGAGAATAGGTATTCCAGGAATTGTCAAGAAACAATATAATTTTGTGAAATTAAGCCGAGTAATATTCAATACAAATATTTCTACTCGATTGAAAAAATGGATAAGTACTTTCATTTGATTTATATTTTTAAATCAGTGTCTAAAATAACCAACTTTTTACTGAATCCTTTATATGACTTAAACTCCAAAGATTTTCGAAAGACCCAATTAGATAAAATTTAATATTTGTCGATGTTTTGTGAATTTGTCAAAATTTTGCAATACCTAAACCAATTAAAATACAACCAAATATGCGGTGACGTTTTTTTCATTCAAATCTAGTTGAATTCATTTGAAAAATTTTTTATGTTTTATAATTTTGTGAAGGATTTTATTTATTCGCTATTCTAAATAATTTTTTGACGAGATGAAAATATAAATCCAATAAAACTTCACCAGAGATAAACTTGCAGAAAAGTAAAAAACAGGAAATTAAAATATCTAAACAAATAGAAATTTCGGTTTATTTCTTGCCTATGTGCTGTTCAGTTTGTTTTGCCATATTAGAAATTGGCAGCACTGAGGGCCGTCTCTGAATTATATGTGACCTTTTTATCTTGACAGAACACTATTTTGTGAGAATAAACGAAAAAAGTAGACATGAAGGTTATACATCTATTTTTATTCGTTTACTTTGTATACATTAATTCGAAATATAATATATAAGCCACAAAAGTAACTCTTTTACCATTGAACTACCAATATGATTAGAGAGATCCGTTCTAGGTTTGAGGTTGGTGAAATCGTTAATCATTTCTTCAGAATCTATGGTATTAAGCATATCCCATTCTATGGACATCAGCGACTTTGGTTTATCTCGCTGGAAGCATACTTCTCAGTTCGTTTCGTATTCTTTTCAATTTGGAGAATTAGCGTTCTCCACTGCAGTTAAATACGAGAAAATATTCTGGATGGTACTTATACATTAGGGAATGTGTCTTCAATTTCGTTTTCCGTTAAAAGATAATATATTTCCTGTATACTGTTAGGTCAACCAATTTAATTCAGCAACCTTTCTAAGTATTCTGTTGAATGCTGGTAATCTATTTCTAACTCTTCTTCATAAATGTATCATGAATATGTATAATGTAAGAACTAATTCATTTTATAATCAACGGATACACTATTTTTATATTTATTAATTAATTATTTGATTAATAAACAGGTAGTATTGCGATCAGTCATTTTCAGTTGATTTTCTCAGAGTAAATTTGTTTTTCGGTTATCATTTGGTGATGCCTAATAAGAAAGAGAGGCCTAGTATTGTATTAATTGGAAAAGTGGATTATTATCTCGTATAGTTTCAAATACTATCCGATCGTTTTCTTTGAAATCATACTTCATTAATGATGATAAATTCTTGATCCCATGTATGACGAATGTAATATGTGAGTGACGAAGTCCTCAACTGACCATTACGCGGACAATGACGTATCTTGAAATCTAATAATAAAACCTAACGTAATATCTCCCAGAATTGATGAATGAATTTCTGAAGATCTCATTTATGATTATTTGTGCCATAGTCTAAATGCAAGTTTGTGCAAGTGTCTAAAAATAACTGATCGATTTAGTGAAAACAATATATCGAACTCTGTAAACTCATCAATTTATAAGTGTTGTTTATATTATTCAAGGGGGAGAATATTTAGTCACCTACATTGAAATATAACATTGATTAGTAATAAGACTAACGAAAGTCTTTTTAACAATCAACTATCTTGGATTATTTTCATTGATTACTTGAGATAAAGTTATATGAAGATTCTATCAAAAATTCTATATATTTACCAATTCTTCGAATGCTCTTTTGATGCAAAAATATAATCTTTTGTTCTCTTTCCGCACTTGAGGAAATATCAGCTTTTGTACATAGATTCCTATAAGTAATAAACAATGTAAGTAGTATTGAACACAATCTTCCAACAAATACTATCACGTTGCGTGTTATTGTAGAATTCTCATTCAAAATTATAATAGCCTATGCAACCAACCATTCAGAATCGTGCATAACAAATTGACTGTTGAAAATATTAGTTTATTTGATCATACACTATCTTAAATCTAGTATAAAGTTTTCATAATAAAACTTTATACTTTTAAAACTAAGGAATAAACGAGATAAACCGAATGACCAAGGAGAACATTATTCCCTCCAAGTATAAACTTATGCGAGGATTCCTCTATTCTACATATACATTTTGAGAGACGTCTAAAAATTCTCTGCATCTTATCTGCTTATTTTGTACATATTTATTCCTTGCCTCTCAATAGAGTAGAAGATAACTATTCAAAAATGTGCATAAGAACATCATAAATCTTGCACCTCAAATAATGGTAGACGGTCGGTATTCAAATTAGAGAATAAAAAAAATTCAAAACTCTTTCCGCACTTGAGGAAATATCAGCTTTTGTACATAGATTCCTATAAGTAATAAATAATGTAAGTAGTATTGAACACAATCTTCCAACAAATACTATCACGTTGCGTGTTATTGTAGAATTCTCATTCAAAATTATAATAGCCTATGCAACCAACCATTCAGAATCGTGCATAACAAATTGATTGTTGAAAATATTAGTTTATTTGATCATACACTATCTTAAATCTAGTATAAAGATTTCATAATAAAACTTTATACTTTTAAAACTAAGGAATAAACGAGATAAACCGAATGACCAAGGAGAACATTATTCCCTCCAAGTATAAACTTATGCGAGGATTCCTCTATTCTACATATACATTTTGAGAGACGTCTAAAAATTCTCTGCATCTTATCTGCTTATTTTGTACATATTTCTTCCTTGCCTCTCAATAGAGTAGAAGATAACTATTCAAAAATGTGCATAAGAACATCATAAATCTTGCACCTCAAATAATGGTAGACAGTCGGTATTCAAATTAGAGAATAAAAAAAATTCATTAAACTCTTGGGTTTATTATTCAACCTAAAATTAAATATTCTTCAACTAAAGCAATGTTGCATAGAATCAATATTTTCTGATGAACTTTAATTGGTAATGAGAAAAAAACTAATGAAAATTCTAAACAACTTGAAAAAGAGAGACAACAAGGAAAATAACAGGTACTTCTCGTTTCTATAGCATTAATGCTTTCTACAGAGCCTAACTTCACTACTAGTAGAGTTAGGTTTGCTTCCTATCATTGTTAGATACGTCCTAAAAATAAACGATCATTGATTTCGTGCCCCCACTCTCACACTTTCTGTATGAAATGTGTATCTACTTTAAATTTGTTTATCTGAAAATTTATGACGATTGAAATTTTACAGATACCTACCAGGGTGGGTAGAAATACCAATAACTATGTTTGACTAAATTCAATGGACGATGAATCAACTACGTGATAGATCATATTTAAATGAGAGGTAATAAGATATACTTGTCTAAAAATCACAACTCTTTATTCGACTAGTTTCGCATTTTACGGCATACTCATTCTTGATAATGCCGTAGTAAAAGACGAAACTAGTCGAATAAAGAATTGTTTAGTTAGTGATTTTTAGACAAGTATCTTGCATAATCATTCTTGATAATGCCGTAGTAAAAGACGAAACTGGTCGAATAAAGTTGTTTAGTTAGTGATTTTTAGACAAGTATCTTGCATAATCATTCTTGATAATGCCGTAGTAAAAGACGAAACTAGTCGAATAAAGAATTGTTTAGTTAGTGATTTTTAGACAAGTATCTTGTTGATAATGCCGTAGTAAAAGACGAAACTAGTCGAATAAAGAATTGTTTAGTTAGTGATTTTTAGACAAGTATCTTGCATAATCATTCTTGATAATGCCGTAGTAAAAGACGAAACTGGTCGAATAAAGTTGTTTAGTTAGTGATTTTTAGACAAGTATACCTTCTTACCACTCTTTAACTAGTTTTACCATCTTACAGTTGGTTGTTATTATGTTTCCAAGATTACTTGCATTACCGCTTCCAATAAAATGATGGTATTCTCACTTGATTATCTATGTCATGATATATTTGTGATACTATGATCTGAGAAATATTTCAGTGTTGCTATAACTATAACCCCTACACTAAGTCATTCTTATGTACATAAATGTTATCGAATGGCAATGAAACATGCATTGGAAGATGATACAACTGAAGCTTCAGGAGGTATGGAAATAATTCCCAGAATAATATTAAATGAAATAAAGCAAACTTACTCCTTGCACTTCAACACACTATTAAGAGTTAATACAATAATTAGTTAGATAACAAGGAACACATTTTGAATTATATTACATACAATTAAAAAAGTTCAGAGTGCTGTATTTTGTACTTGCGAAAACCTTCAAGTCGATGTACTTTGAAGAAAATACATTTATACCTTACTGTAATCTAGAATTTTTAACAGAATTTACCTGTAACATATTGCATTAGGAATCATTAGAAAATCGTCCACCATGCGTAAGCTATACTTACATTCTGCCAAAATAATAGAGTAAGTTAACTACAGGCCTCTTATTTTTTTTAAATAAAATTCGATGCATTACATGGCGCAGATTAACAAGTATAAAATGCATATTTGAAACTATAGACTTGATCAATACTAATCTAATATTCTACTCTACAAGACGATTGTTGCTCCCTTATAAATAAGGACTTATTTTACTTCTTGAAATAATTATATACGAGATATTATGCATATATAACATATATCTCATATATGTTATATATGAGATACCTTTCCAGGATTGCAGTTTGAAGTATATAGGTCAAACGCAAAGAAATTTAAAATCCCGATTTACATCCCATCGTAGTGATATAAATGGAAATAAAATCACCTGTGCGTTAGCTCATCACATCACCACCGCTAAGCATACACCTGACTTTGGAAATATTAGAATATTAGGCAGTGAACGAAATACATATAAACGCAATTTCCTTGAGATGGCATTCATTAAAACTGAACGAAAAGCAATGAATAAGAAAACTGACATTCAGAATTAAAGTTCATTTTGAAAACGGATCAAATGCGTAAACAGGATAGTAATAAAAATAAAATAAATAACTTATAACACACATTGCATCCCACACATCTGCGATAATGATATAAAAAGGTTTGTTTTGGAATTCTTTCCTTATTCATGGAATTAGTACGATCATCTTTAAGTTACAGTGAACACGAAGTTGTTAAGATTTCAATATTGTTGATGTTTGTTTTTGGTTATTGGTTTGTTCTATGTTGGATTGTGTAAAGCTTGGATTATTAACCTCACATACATGAGTGACTGAAGAAGGAATAAAGCAATTCTGAAAGCTCTCACCGTATAAAGAGTATTTCTTAAATCAAACAGGCTGCGTTCCCGTTAATGAATTAATTTTGAATATCCTACAGCCATTAAACAAACCTAATTTATATATATATATATATATATATATATATATTCCCAAATATTTTGGGTTATGGGCAAAAGGTGGGCCGAACTTAATTCAAACGACTAATCGTCAGAAATTCTATATTTAAATGAGAGGTAATAAGAAATACTTGTCTAAAAATCACTGAGTGAACAATTCTTTATTCGACTAGTTTCGCCTTTTACGGTATTATCAAGAAGCATAAAAATTCAGTTAATTCATTTACTTACCAAAGTTTTACTTTTTAAAGTACATACTTATTTTTCAAATTACCATATTCTTGAATGGTATTTCCTATCTTCGTAGATTTACAAATGATGAAAGATCATTTGAAGAACTATGAAAAAATTACGCTGTTATTAGTGTTTGTCTTACCTTTTTGATTAAATATTAAGGGATGTACATATGTAAAAGAATTGGTCAAAATATTTCCTCTAAAAAATAGATTTTAAAAAAGAGTAATTTTACTTAGAACAGTACTAAATAATACTCCAAGATAAAATTAAAAAGGAATCACTTCTTTTCGATGCTTGCCATAGTTAACATGCAGAATCCTCTATTCTGAAAAAGAACATACAAAAAGGAAACAAGATTAACGTGAACATAACTTGAAATATTTATTTGGTAATGCAACATCATTGCAAAAATACACCCATTTACGGATCTACACACACTACTAAATACATTATTTTTTTAAATTCAAACCTACGGACACATCCTTGCGTCCAATAAAAATTAAACAATTTAAAAAAAATCAAAGAATCAAATTCGTGAATGTTATTGAAGGTACTCTAAAAATCTGTTTCGGCTTGCAGAATTCCTCGTCATTTTACAACCGAGGGGATACAGTCAGTCCACAACGAACAAAAAAAAATCACACTAACAACTCAAAAAGAAATAAATTTCAACATAAATTATTCGATATCTTAAGGAAAATAAAGTCGTATTAATTTTAAAGTCTACGGAGTTGTTTTTAACATATTCCTGTCGTCAATTTGATGTGGGAAGCGTTTTTTATTTATTTGCACAACTAATCAAAGCTCCCCGTACCGTATAATTTAATCGCAGATGTGTAAAATCATTTTTTTTTAAACGATTTCGGTTACAATACAAAACAACTAAACAATTTTACCAATACAGTATCCCCTAGAGTTGGCACGCAATCACGCTGCAGGTCAATAACGGTTCCTCCTGCTGCTCCTAGATGGCCGATAGTCGTCGTAGCGTCTGCTGGAACGTCGGTAACTTCTCCCGCCTTCGCGGCCGTAATGCTCCTCCCTATCCCTGTGTTCCCTGCGTCTGCGCCTGCCGCGTTCACGGTCGTAACTAAAAAGATGCAGCTAACATGAGCCGGTTCTCTAACCGATCGCACCAAGTAGAAACATGGCCATAAATTTATGTATCCAAACCCGGTCATCACACTTTACATGGACCCCATCATCTACAATTCCATATAATTTGCATAACCAAACCATACAATTAAATACCATGTGCCTGACAAACCACAAAACAACAATTAGCTCAAAAATAATTATCGTGTGCTCGAGACGTCGACTAAATACAAAAATGAAACAACGTAGCTCTCTCTCTTTCTCACATTTACAAGTTTTGGTTCTGGGTATGTATATAGGTTGCTAGCTGCAATTTCAATTCATGTGATGATGATTGTGCTTACAATGGAAATATAGCAAAAAGTTGGTAACACTCTTCGTTATGTTTCACCAGAAAGACAACGTGGCCATTTGTTGCGAACATATCGGATATTTCAATACGAATTTGCTGTTGTCAGTTCTTTTGATATGAGGCGCGTAATTTTGATATAAGACGTCAACAAACGGTCTCAAGGTAACTCTAAATTTTCTGATTGGCAGTGCACAAGATTATTTGCACTGACTACAATTTATATACAAACTTTTGAAAAATATTTAACTTTTTCTTAAGTCAAATTACATTCTACACTTCATACAATTAAAAACACAACTTAGTAAATTCAATTTTGCTTTGCAAGTAGTTTAAGAGAATCTGCTGGTTCAATATTTAGAACGCTTTACTCAACGTTATTGCAGATAACAAGAAAAAAAGCAATATGGGCCCAATTATCCTACCCACATTTATCGCATTCTCCCAAAAAAAAACTCAATAAAAGAAAACATCGACGGTGTTATAATTAAAGCTATACTTAAAATTTAGAATAAAATAGACTTCAGATTTTTAAAAATTGTATATTGAAATTATTGGAATGTGATGTGTGAATCAAAAACGTACATAAATTAGTTATATGCGTAAAAAAGACGTAATAATTGATGAGGCCGATACTTGATGTAAATCGATAAACATAATAAAACAATTGTTAACAGAGATTTACACATATATTAAAAAGAATACTGCATGACGCAACTTTTTCAAATGCTACGTGCAGACTAATGACATTTCTCGAATACATACAGTAGGTAAACTGAAATTATGAATATAGAGAACTGTAATACAGAGAGATGTATGTATTCGAGAAATGTAATCAGTCTAAACGTACCATTTGAAAAAGGTGAATCTCATCGAAACGTGCGTCATGCAGTATTCTTTTTAATATATGTGTAAATCTTGACTTAACAATTGTTTTATTAAAGACGATGTATTCGTATAGAACATATTCGGCTGTTCTGCTCGAGGACAAACAATTTTAGTAATTGAATATAATTGAATTACCACATCCATTTTATAAAATCCTATTAAAGCTTATAAATAGAGCAGTGCACCGCAAAGGATTCCTCAAATTTAATTTGATATTGAGCAAGCTTCATAAATGTTTGAAAAAACAAGTAATATAAGCGGCAACGTCATACTCGGTACTTTGATTTGAATTTTAAATGACATTAAAATACATTCATGAGAAATTTAATGGAAATTGAACCGAACGACGATTTTTTTAAATACTGTAACAATTTTATCAATGGAATGAACGAAAAGAAAATGATTACTGGATCTATTATTCTTTATTTAAAAATCACACTTTGACGTACGCTTCACCTTTTCATTCATATTTATCTAGACATAGAAATAAAAGTGTGTGAACCTAGAAAACACACTGTTCTTATTCTAACACATTGACTTACGTCAAATAACGTCTCCAAAATTTAATTTGTTATAGTTTCCTTTTAAAGCTAATTATTTATTCTTTGTATTTATTTCAAAATCCTTTTTTGAAAAATATATTTGAGATTGAAAACCACAATATTAATCTCTATCGATAATTATTGGGAAGATTATGAACGAAATTAACAATTTAAATATTATGAGGATGTTGTCGGTATTGCATACCTGCTGAATTTACGACAAACGAACAAATATCTACCGAAAGTCAGTTAATCGACTTAAAAACGACCCCAATAAATGACAAATTGTGTCAAAATACAATGAAACCCGACTTAACACGAAATTTTCTTCTAATCCCAATTTCGATATTATTTTCCGATTCGTTAAAAATACATATAAAAACATGAACCATCGAGTAATCTCGCTATTTTAATTGTGTACAGTTTAGCTATTAAAACTCACACCAGAAATAAATTAATTCCTACGACATTTTCCGTTGTTAATATTGAACTTAATTTTGGACTATTATTATCCAGCTGCTTTGGGTACCTATGTTTATTTTCAGAACGAAAAACACGAACCGTACCGTATTTCATTCAAATGCGTTCATCCCGACGCAATATCCCCCTGTTCAACCCCCAAAAATATTGGTTTTCTGAGAAAAACTATTTTATGTTTGTCCCAGATTCACATTATATCTTCAAATTTCATACAAATATGTACGGCTGTACATATCGATGTAATATGCCCCCTTTAACTCATTTAAAGATAAACTTTCTACGAAAATAATTTGCTTAAGTTACGCCTCATGAGCTCAGTTATCTTCCAGTGAAGTGTTGTAAATCACTCCAACAATTTCGGAGCTAGACCAAAATTCTAAATACTGTAATTTGTACCAGTATATTTTATATGCATAGGTATACTGTAAATTTTTATTATTATATCACAGACACTTCAATTTCATATATATGTATAGATGAACATCGCAACATTATTAAAAAGAAACGTACATACTGGCAAATAGAGTGACATAATATATCTTTATTACAATTGAAGCGTCAAATGCAAGTACAACCTATAGATAAATATTGAATGTACAGAATTATCGTCCAATATTCCCCCTTTCGTTTGATTTCAGACATAAATAATTTAGTCTCTTATTACCATACAAAAGATAATAATTAAAGGCCGTTACGAATACGAACTGTAACAATGGACACGTCACTTCGATATAACGAGCAAATATTGCGCGGTGTACATTGTCCTATTAAATAGATAAAATTTATCGCACCAAATGCGGAGTAGGGTAACCGCATTATGTAGGAATTATCGCGCCTCGAATATTTAACTAAGCTATAGATAAAGTTAACATTGAATTTCCTATATATTCGAAATAAAACCAGATAACTTGAAAAAATCAAGTTGTTGATAGGTTGAAAATATTTTTTCTAACGTAATTGAATATTTAATTCCCACAAGTAAATACATTACGTTGAATAGTTTCAATTGTCTTCACTGATTGTTGAAACTGATTTAATCAAACAAAACTAATCCCAATAATGGCAGATAATTTATCGTTAAGAAAGACCAAACTTTGTCAAATATTACGTAACCAACTTCTCAAATCTGTCTAAGGCAATCAACAAACATACTATATATCTTTAATTAAAATAGAAATTATACTTCAAAAGTAATTCTCTAATTATAATAAAAATTGGCATATATTGAATAATATATGTCAATATATTATAGTATATATTGTCAACTATATATAATATAGTTGACAATAATTGAATAATTGCAGACAGTATATTTCTTTAGAAAATCCAAGCACATTTGTTTGAACCTCATCTAAGTAGCGTATTGACTTTTAGATAAATATATAATAAAAATAAATAATGATTCAGAACACCACCAATCATGAAGTAAATATCAATATCAATCAGTAAATATCATCAAATAATATCTTATCCGATATATCAGTGAACTTAGATTCTGTCCAGATTTGTTAATCTTTCTATATCTGCAATCAATTAAGCAAATTTTTGGAGGCCTAGCAAATTCAAGTCATATTTTTATAACAAATATGGAACATATATAGGTATTGACTTACTCTAGTTTATCTTCATCACACCAGAAGAATCCGAAACACGTGTAAAAAGTATTAATTTCACATTGAAATATTTGGATAGTGCTTGCAACAAATGCCATAAATAAAACATTTTATTGTAGAATGTGATTATATACATTTTAAATGACAAGATAGTTCTCTAAAAAATGTATACAAAAAGACCAATGTAATAATCACTTTCTACAATTGTGGCAGAAACATAAAACCTTACCGTGAATCTCTTTTATCGCCTCCACCACCACCTCCTCCATTCATGTCTGGACAGTCTCTGTAGAAATGACCAGAATATCCACACTGGTAGCATCTCATATTTGTATTAAAAAATCTTCTGCCAGAACCTCTAGTTCTTGGACGAGCATGAGTAACACGTATACGACAACCTGCTACCTCCCTGTGAAAAAAGGTACCAGAAAGTGTTAAAAAACAAATAATTAAAAAACCACTGCGGAAGATTATAATTCAATAAAACTTACATCCCATCTGTAGCTCTCAATGCTGCACTCGCACTTTTTCGTTCTTTATAAACCGCAAAACCGAAGCATGGTGTACTGTTAGTCATCCATACTTCTTTCAGCTCTCCATATGGTGCAAAAACTCTTTCTAAATCCGACTTCCTAACATCTTCCCCAATATCAGCTATATGTAAACGATACCCATCAATTTCGCTGCTTCTTGATCTAGATCTTGAACGAGATTTCGAATAGCTCGAACGGCTTCCGACACTCTTTCTGCTTTCATTACTGCTTCTAGAAGTACTTCTACTTCTTCTTACAGCAGGAGATCCTGACTTCTCTTTATTGTCATCTCTCATATTTTAGAACTTTCCTGTTCAACACAGTACGATTTAAATAAAAGGATATATACTTATAACCTGAATGCGGTTGGGTATTATGACACTGGTATTTTCCTATACTTTAAGTAAAAATTTCACAAATGTTCAGAAAGGCAGGATAAACGCTAACAAACTTGCACTTTTCAACTTGCTAATGCTATTAGACAAATGCAATTACTTCAAATATCACCTTGACAATATATTAGAACGCAATAGCTTAATGGCGGCCGGTGCAAAGATACGCTGAATATAGCATGCGCAAAAGCATAGTCATGTTGCCATGTCACGTTTGTAACCAACCGAGAAGTCATAGATGTGTTTACACATATACTTCTTCACAATGTCCCCAACGAAGTAAAAATTATTGAATAAATTTGATATAAATAGATTTACAGCTTATTACGAGGTGAATTCGTTATATACTTTGATGGATTTTTAAAAATTAAGTTTTTATGTTTAGCGTAAAAACAATAGTATGTGCAGTTGATTACTCTTTTTAGGTACCTATTCATATCTGATTAGTTAGTAACTATTTGATTCCCAATTAATAATCTTATATACATTACAATTTCATTGATTCGGATAACTACTTCACTTTCACTGTCAATAATTCAATACCTACATATATACTTCAATACCTACATATATACTTCAATTAATAACATTAATATTAAAATAATGATAGAAAATTTTATGAGTATGTTTTTTTCATCCTATCAAATTAGCTGAATGCTTTTTGATAAGTATTTACCTTGGCATTTGTGTACAGTTTTTCAGAAATTAGTTTACTTTATACTCATTTTACACACAGTAATTTTATTCTGACCGTATGGCAAAAATGCCGGTCCTAAGCTAAACCGACATAAATATACACATGAAATTTGCTTGTTTTTATGAGTTTGGCAATATGAATGAAAAATATATTTTGTTACATTAACAGCTATTGTAAGTGAATATCATATAGCAAACACTATTCCTAGTATAACATAAAATTCATAACTTATGAATTTGGGCTAATCTAAAGTTTCAAATATTAATCATTTGAAATAACCGCCAAAACCAAAAACTGTTCCTTAACCTATTCGTTATACTGCAAAGCAAAGTAACGTTCACGTAAGGTGAAGCCTGAAACGAACAGCTTTCGTTTAGAAAATTAACTCGAATATCAGAAGAATAACAATGAGGGACAACTTTAATATCAGTGCATTATCGAATAATATGTTCAACAATTTGAATCCTTTAATACCTATACCTAATTCGCCAGTGGTAACTATGACAAATATTTCAACTAACGTTTATTACGGTTACCAATCATTACCTGCTAAAAACGATCACAGAGACCTTACTGTTGATGAAAATACTGCAATGGAAATACAACATAATTATTTACCAGAAAATCCTGCACATAAACCAGAAATACTTGACGTGCTCAATCGAAAACGTCGTTGTTCTGAACAGAAACTCGAATTCAAAAAGAGGCGCCTAACCGGTAAGAAAGCATTTAACGATTTTCGCGGTTTTTACTCACTTCATTTTCAGTAATATAAAGTTTCTGTGCATGCCTTTAGGTAAAATAATATTTAATTTCAGATAATTTTTCTGACATTTCTACAGAATGATAATTTGGATGACGACCCATTCACAACTAAACAAATAAAGCTCAGGGTGTTTTAAAGCATTGTAAATTAGGAGTTTAGTATCAGCATTTTTAACGAATTATATAAGTGCTTTTTCACTTGATAAAAATACAGTTATTACATGTAATGTTGGACGCAAAATTATATGGACAATAATTAGTTAATATAATGTGCCGTAGTTACATGTCGTTTTTTTACTAGAACTTACTGATCCTATAATACTTACGTAACTTATTTTAGAATCCTCAAACTGGTGTTTAATGATTAATTGTCTTTAAAGTGTTCACACATTTTAAAATGATTAAATTAATTAACTAATCTATAAATTTTGAGCTAACATGAGATTTGAGTAAAAAAGATTAGATTCAATTAAAAGAAATCAAACAATATTTTACAAACAAAAGAAAATATTCATTTCACTTGGTAGTTAGTTTAATTTTCTTGAAAGGTTTTGTAACTATTATTCTAATTTTTTAACTAGTTTTTATTTTTAACAGACAATAGCCTGACAGATTTGAAAGGGAATTATGTTGAATATCATGATTTGAAGCTCGAAGAAGAATTATTGAAACAGACACACGGATTTTGCTCTTATCATTGGAGAATGGAGTCAGATTTATAAGTCTTAGGTTCCCTATATTTAATTTTTCAAAAAATCAAATATCAATTTGTATAAAATTAAAAACCTGTATTTCATGAAATAATGATTTTGATAAAACATATTTTTAACTTATACTTCCAATGTCACTGTGATAGTTCATAAAGATTAAATGGTTGTTTCATTAAATTATACAACTAATATCTACAAGTATTTTTCATGAAATAAACTTTCAAATACTTTAAACATCCTTTAATTCGTCATAATACTTTCAATATAATGAACAGTAAACCTATAGAAATATTTGAATGTAAAAATAGTTTAGGAATTAATATCGGAAACATAAATAAATATTTGAGACAAATATGAATATTTAACTTATAACATTAACTTAATCAATTTAAATGATCCTGATCATCATCGTGATTTTGAGGGCGATCTGAAACAAAAGATAAACATTACCTAAGGAATTCTTTTAAAACTAATTCTACTAATAATTTTGAATTTAATTTGTACTTTTCATTCTTCCTCATTTTTCAACTTCTCTACTTCATATGGCTAAATATTGTTGAATCATTAACCATTTATAATCTTGTAACTATTTGAGAACTGATATCATGAATAATTTAAGCTCACTTCAGCAGGCATAATTACATTAACATAATTCAATTCTACTCTTTATATTTTTGTGTGTTATATATGTTATAACTGAGTACTGTTTTTGCATTTTTACTTTTTATTTTCTACAATTTTTTTGTGAAATAATATAAATTATTGAAACAGATAATATAAAACTCTATAATTTTGCTTTTAGTCTTTTAAGGATAAACATTCACAAACCTCTTTTTGGAGTGGTAGAAGGGCTCTTTGATTTGGTTGGCAATCTAGTCGGCACTTGATCCAGACCAAGTTGATACTGAGATTCGGCCTGAAATAAAATAAAAATATGTAGATTTTTAAAACATGACAGCTTTGCAAAAACACATGCATTGTTGATTTTGACATTGAACATAAAATCAAATTGTTCCTAGGGGATGTTTTAAATAAGCTATATAATATCTAGAAACTAAATTCGCATTAAAAAAATTTTCTCTAAACATTGTGCGTGATTGAATAATCGGAATGAAATTTACTATTTGTCAATTACTGAAGACATGCAAAACCTACTTCTGTGGACGTAGTAAATGTTTCACTTGTAGCAGGAACATCCCCGCCTTCTTTAATATTCTGCAACAAGAAAACTCATTAGCTGTTTTTAATACTAATATTAGCGGTTAAAACTATGCTCTATCTTGGCCTACTCACCGTGTCGTCCACGCCAACGTTGGTCTCTATGTATCCTCCCACTGCTCCTTCCTCTTCTATATCGTCGTCTTCTACGTGACTCTGGTCGGCTTCTGCGAGGTCCTCGTTTTGAATTTGCACTGCAGCGCCAGTTTCAACCTGTTGACATCTCAGTTCAATCATGTTCGAACCGGTCGGCAGGTTCGACGAGACAAGATCGTTGAGTTGCGTGTCGCCCGCGCTCTGTACTAGATTCATGAAGGAAAGTTCACGATCTAGAAGGTCACGTATATTCTGGAGCAGAGATATCTTGACCGCACTCATACTAAAAGAAAAATCAAATCTGTTTATCGGAGGAATGGAGGAGTTCAATGTTTTGAATATAAGATAAAATTCTTCTCAACACTTGTAAATCAACACTCGAACTGTTGATTTACACTTTTATTGAAAACAGCAAAACGTGTTTCGTCGTTATAAACGATTTCTGCAGATGCTAATAGAATACTGTCAGTATTCTGTACTGACAGTCGGTATTCTATTAGCATCTGCACAAGTCGTTTGTAACGACGAAAAACGTAAATCAAAAGTTTAAATGAATGAATTTTATCTTAAATTCAATTATAATGGATTTACATCAAGTAAACGCCTATACTATTCTAGAATTCAATGTTTTGACTAACAAACACACTGTCAACATTATTTTTTCAACGTAGTGTTTTTACTCACGGTTTATCATTGTAAAAACTTAGTACGTCGTCTAGTACATTCAAAAAATGCTTTTGAAAAATCGTGTCCTTCACAGCTTTCTTGAAAGATTTTGCCTCGACAATTTTCTGCTTCAAAGTGGCCAATAAATGTTGGTTTATCGTTAAATGTTCATTCTCGTTGAGGAAAGGGATTATCTCGTGGAAAGTATATTGAGTTTGACAGGAATCGCCTTTCTTCTATAAATAAAAAGAAGTTGACGAAAAGAACTCAAGGCACCTAAATTTCATTATTAGGTTTTCTTACTCCCCACCCAGTCCTAACGAAAAATGATGATAAGATAATTTGAAAACTCACAGAAATCAATCCTTCGAGTATTGTTGCATTTCGTGGTACAGAATTTGGCTGTATTGGTGACCAAACTGTAGATTGCATGGAAAATTCGTTGGATAAAGTGGGCATTTCTTGGTTAGGGGGCGACGATTCTTGTAAAATCTACAAAAATAGTAATATAATTATAGATATAAACAAATTACTGATTTTTCGTTCATATTATGTAGAAATAGGTTATAAAATATTTTATGGGTTATAAAATTCCAGTTGCAATAAGGCAATGCTTCGAACTATATTAAAGGTTCTGCATTTAGATACAAACACATCCAAAATGATAAGGCATATTAAACTGAAATCTCCACTAACAAAAACTCAGTTCATCTGTAATCAGTTGACTTATGTTTGAAATATTACAAAAAACGTTTACTTGTTCATGTTTTAAGCATAGCCCTAAAAAGTTCTGAGTTGGAATGTTTGCTTTACCTTATACATTGAATCTCAAATTTCCTATATAGACTACTTTTTTGATGTATAAATCAAAAAGGTACTAAATGTACCAAAATTTAACTTTCTAGGTTCAAGAATTTTTTCTAGGATCTATATGCCATTTAAGTGAATTAGGGTCTGGTTTTTATGGGATTTATTGAAGTCAATTGCAGTTTCCAGGTAGGTATTTCTTGGATTCAATTTATCTTAGTACGTTTACGAATATATAACTTATTTCTTTCATTTTTACTAATTATTCCTTGATATCATTCCTTTTTTGAAATATCTTGATGTTACTCACCGAACCTTGGGAATTCCTCAAAGACTGACTAATTAAAACCTGAATGGACTGCAGAGTTTTCAGCCTTAATGGATCTGAACTGACAAGCTGCAAGTCTCTAAACAATTGGATGAGAAAATGCGGCCTCGCTTCATTTGCAGAAATTAGTGATGCCACCTCTCTATACACATTTTCCCTGAGTTCTTCGAAGAGTTTAGACCTGAAAGAGTTAATCTAAAACTCCTATGACGACAACATATCAGCTTCTAATATCTTGACACTCTTGATATAACAAACAAGATCATTAGGAATACGAGAGTATAAAATGTTTGATTAAAAAAAAATTCAAATAGTTAAAACAGAAAAATGTTATAAAAAAAGGAAATATAAAGTTAAGTTTAGTATAACAAAGTACAAAATTTTAAGTGGCCTTAAAAGCTTACTTGACATTTCCTTCGGTATTTGCAGTTTCGTTCGAAACGTTCCTTCTTCGCGGGTTCTGCAAATTCTCCATAGATGGCGTTAATACGTTAGAGTGTCTCCTGGGCGTTCTGGGCGCGCTGTTTGAGTATACCGAGTGACTGGGGCTGCTCACATCGGGTTCATTAGTTGCACGGACTTCGTTCTGTATGGGTGGAAGAGGTAAACCATCATTCTTGATGTTCAAAACGTCCGGTGGCACAACAGCTATATTCGTGTTCGTATAACGCCTTGATGGTTTCACGCAAGACCTGAATGTAAATATTTTAAAGTAATTTTTTGTCAAGGTTGAACATGAATATATTGAATAGTGTAACTGTTTTTAATACTTATTATGTTAAGTGTGTTAAGACGCCTGAGAACTTGTGCATAAAATATAGCATTTAGAGCAGTAAATACTAATCAATATGACTAATACTCAACAAACCTTTGTGGGGCACTTTCTTGTGGGGTAGCTATAACTTGCTGGGAGTTACTTTTTGGTGTTGAATGTACTTCGAAGGGAATACTTCTTGGAGTAACATTATTTGTGCGGTCAATCAGAGGAGAATTTTGTATTCCATCGTTACTTTTGGTTGAAAAGAGATTCTGTCTAGAATAGCTACAACAAAGAAATTAGAAATTTACAACTTATATGACATAACCTTGTATTGCAAAAGCAATAATCAAAAACGTTTGAAAATGACGAAATATAACAGCAACATCCACAAATTTACTTACTTTTATAAAATAATTGGATTCAACAATGAGAGTAAGAATTGAAAAAACTGCTATATACACAAGGGAACTCAAGTATTTATGATCTGCAAGAAGACCTTCAAAAACACCAATTCAATTAGAAAATCTTATCTTGTGACATATGTATGTTTTTGGGATGTCAATACAATTGGAGCTTTTGAACATAGTCATATATATTTACCCGACATATTTCGATTATTTGGTGAATTTTTACATATAAAGAAGAAAGAAGTTCAAAGCATTTTTTTAGAATAGAAAAAGTATATTATTCTATTCTCTATTAAATTTGAAATTATGTTATTATTAAAGTTATCAATGGATATTTAGTGTTTTCACAAATTTCACATTTTCAAAATGAAGAAATTTTAAATATCTTCCAGATATATGAAAAAAATAGCAAAAATATTAACAATAAATATCTCTTACGGTATACCTCAACCTTCAAATTAATTGCACAAGAAAGGGAATTTTTATAAATACATATTTAGAATCAAGAATTTTTTATTGTTAATAGAAATATACAGAATAAACAATAGGAAAAGAAGGTAACTGTAATATATGAATGTTTGAATGAAACATCAGTAGCATCAAAACAAATAATGTTTGAGTTTAGAACATATCTGAAAAAACAAAGAAGCTTCTATTTACCTCCGAAAATTATCCCAGTAGTTATTGGCTCGATTACCAGGGGCGACTTGATTATTCAATGCTTGTCCATTCCACATATGACCAGGTAACTGATTCATGTTATCATTGGACACTGGCAATGATGCCAAATTGATATTCCTGTCATCTTGATTATTCATGTGCAGCGTACTCATGTTGACATTTCTAATGTCAGAATTATTCCCAACTGTTTGCAACGGAGACATGTTTACATTCCTACCATCAGAATTGTTAACCATACTTTGCAATGTCGCCATATTAACATTTCTAACTTCCGCGTTATTAACTCCACCTTGCAGGGATGCCATATTAACGTTTCGGACATCTGAATTGTTGACCACGCCCTGCAATGTTGCAACATTTCTTACGTCGGAATTATTAACGAAACCCTGTAACGTTGCCATATTAACGTTTCTGACTTCATGGTTGTTGATTGCATCCATAAGTCTCAGGTTGTTATGATTCGCAAAGTCGACATTAACGGGCGCGCTGTTGTACTGATTCAAATTAGACAGAGAACAGGGCGTGAGAGCTGAATTCCCCTTGGGGTTGACGGATCTGCACTGGTTTATGGTCGGCACGCAAGGATTCAGTACCGGCGGATGTAAGGGCTCAACAGGATTGCAGTTTAAATTTTGGCTCATAGGTGAAGTAATCTGATTTTCGTTATTATAATGAGGACTCGGCAGACGCTCTTGTTGAAGCTGCAAAATCAAATAATAAGTGTATACATAAGTTGAAGAAAACCTACGACACTAGGACGAATATTTCCTCAAATATTAATTGAATAGAAAATGAGGTGTACTCAACAGGTGGAGAGATTCATGCCAAAATTATATGCTAGAAAATGGTACTTACTGCAGTCACCATTCCTCTTAAGTTTGCAAGCTCCCTCTGTTGTAGCCACAACATCTGACAACACTGGTTCAAGGAGTTGAGCATAAAAGCCTGTGTCTGTAGAGTGTTGGTCGCCAGCCAATTCTGGTAGTTGGCAACGTCGGAAAAGGGAAGGTTTGGCTGCGTAGCGAACCACGCCCCCTCCGTGGGAGTAGCGTGATTGACAACGTTCAGCGCATTTGACGGATGCGATTGATTAGGCGACGCGAAAGGTCTCAGCTCCGAGTAAATTGGAGAAGGGGTCAAGTTATTGCGTAGATGCTGTACGTTAGATTGGTTGCTGCTGTCCGTTTGTTGAGGTAACATGGAATCGCACACGCTCCTGATTAGTTCGAGCTGCTTCTGAACCTGGAATGGTTTATTTTTAACGACAAACAACAATAAAACGTCCTCTCATTGCCAGAAGATTCTGACGGAGGTACACAGTTGGAATATATCTTCATTTTTTATATAAATTGATGGTGGAAGCGTGTCTTCAGATATTGGAAGTCCATTTAAAACGGCCCCATTTTATTTTTATAGTGCTAGAAGTTCAAAAGTATACTCACGTTCTGCTTTCCGGTCATTCCAAGATTGGACACCGAGGATCCTCTACTGAAGCTGGCGTTGCCTTCGGTAACGTTTCCCCTGGCATTTTCCTCCGGTAACCTAAAAAGCGACTGTTGACACATGCGCTCGTAAGCCTGTGCAGCCAGAAAATCTGACGAGTTGTTGCGTTCGGAGGAATATTTCCCAGGGATAGTACGAGCGCCAGAGGGCGCTACCGTAGCTGACTGACCCTGATGCCGATTAACAGTGACATCTCTGTAGTCGTTCGCATCTTCCGTGCACTCGTCACTGGAAATGAAAACTTAAATGAAAAAGAAACTGATGAATTCACTAGCATTAATCACAAAAAATTATATATACTTCTTTTCACAACACGCAATGAACATCTGCGATGAATCTGGAAAACTGCAAAAATAGTAACTGTACTGAAAAAAGGTGATGCAGCGGTTATCAGCAATTATAGACCTATATCTGTTCTTTCCAACTTTTCAATATTATTTGAGAGCAAATAATTTAAGAATATTTATCACAAAGTAAGAAACCAAGTGAAGATTGAGCAACACGGATTCATGTCCCATAGATCTTGCATGAATAACCTTGTAACGTTCTCACAATTTGTTAAAGAATCTTGATGAAAGGAGTCAGGTAGATGTTGTATATACCGATTTAATGAAAGCATTTGATCAAATGAATCAGAAAGTTATGTTGTACAAACTGAAAGCCAAGTCAGGTTTTTCCAAAGATCTAGTTTCCCTAATTCAGTCTTATTTAAATACTCTAACACAGTTTGTACAATTTGAGGGTCATAAGTCATACGTATATACAGCCATTTTGGGTGTACCACAAGGCCCTAATTTGGCCCACTGTTGTTTCTTCTTTTTGTAAATGATCTAATAGACTGTCTAGCAGTTCATAGTCTCACGTATGCTGATGATTTGAAAATATATCGCAAAACTGAAACATATGAGGACTGCATAAACTTACAGGATAGCCTCACCCCTGTTTCAGATTGGTGTTACCACAATAAACTCAATATTAATGTAATTAAATGTAACTTTGTCACATTCACTAAAAAGAAACACCCTATACAATTTGACTACACCATTAACGAAACCATTCTGACCAGGGTCTCCGGAATTCGAGAACTCGGCATAATATTTGATCAGAAATTCACTTTTGTATCTGGAATAAATAAAACAAATTCAACAGCATTCAAATCTTATGGATTTATTGTGCGTAATACCGGACACTTTTCGAATACAAAAATACTTATAGAATTATTTAATGCGATTGTAAAGAGAAAATTAGATTTCGGATGTATGATTTGACTTCCCATTTACCATTCTAATAAAAATCATTTAGAGTCGATACAACGAAAATTTCTCAAATATCTAATTGGGAGGGAAGATCACGTTTATCCGGCCGAAGGAGATAGCCAAACTGATCTGTTGAACAGGTTTGGAGCTAAATCACTCGAAGACTTTGTCTCCGAAGTTTCTGTATAACATCTTACATGGTTATATAGACTGTCCTACTCTTATTGGCTCTATTCATGTTCATGTTCCTGGACAATGTTCACGTTCAAGTAAATTTTTTCATTAGATACTCCGAAAACTAATTCCCTCGTACAATCAGCCATTAGATATATGTGTTCGCTATTCGAGGATATGTCTGACAAATGCGATATCAACAGTGATTCATTTGCTTTCATTAGTCGGGTTTATTTGTACTATTTTCATATATAGTGAATTCTGAAGTAAACCATATTATCATTGTCTATTATTTATTATAATAACTTTTTTATTGATCGTCATTTTGTAAACGTTTGCATTATATTATTAGGTGTCAATACTGTATATATATTTTTTGAATATTTCCTGTAACTGGGTGTCTTTACCTGTAGGGAAATAAAGACATATTATTATTATAACATTGCTTCGTATATTATTATTGAATGTGTTATAGCTCCATTAAGTCAACATGTGACATACCATATATTTATTAACTTCCAATTCAAAATTGCCTTAGTCATTGATACTCACCTTGAATATCTTTCACTTGAATCAGCCTGGTTATGTTGAGAAGGAAGTAAAGGTGCCCACACGCCGCTGACGTTGTCAAATATGCTGTTGTTACAGCTAAATTCCGATTTACTGTCTGTACCAACGTCATGATTCAGATTAGAAGAGCTTGCTGGAAAAAATAGAAAATTAACATTTAATATTAACTCTTAGAACACTTTGGAAATGTTTGCTTGTTAATTACTTTGAATCAGTTGGAATATTATCATGAACTGCGTCAGTTTATCTTTTTCATTCACCAAGTCGCTCCATAAAACCCATCAAGCAGTATAACTTGTAAAGTACATAAGTAAATATATGTTGTTCTAATTAATAATTATAACAATAATTCATTCGTTTTCACAGTTATTGAAATACAATTAAATGAAATTATGTCATCAGAAATAATATCAGGAATGTTATTATATCAACTGACCCTTCTTTAAAAAAATATCTTGATTTATTGAAAATATCTATATTCATTTATATAGAAAACCGAACTATTTTAAATATATTTAACTAGATCAATTTTTTATAGCTGCGCTCACCTTTATGTTTGCCCATTATTTCCTCCAACTCTCTCTTCTTCGCCTTCAATTCAGCCTGCAGCACCAACTTCTTGCTCATATTCGTGTTGGACTCGCTACATTGACCGCTGTCCGCATCTCGACTGTTTTTATTGGTCTGTTTTCCGCGGTTGTCAAGATTTACCGACGCAGGCCCCGCCCTGTTCTCGTAATGCTGAAGTGACTGGTGATTTTCGGCATGCGACTGATTGGAACAGTTGCTCTTGTCTAGATCTTTGTTGAGGAAATTCTCCGCCTTGGCGTAGATTTCGCAGGCGATGGCTTGTTCTTCTTGGGTGCCGTTCTGCATCATGGCCTCAGTGTTTGTAACCATTTCCAGCATGTCTTTCAGCTTGAGAAGTTGATCCTTCATCGACACTATTTTGCGCACATTGTAACCTGTAACGACGTTTATATTATCAACGTTACAGCTAATACACATTGTCAATAATAATAAACAGTCGGTTTTCACGCCATTCTGGTGAAGTGAGAATTGTTAAAAGACTAATGCCATCACATACTTGATCTAGAGGTGCTTTCTGGATATGTGTTGTAAACTATTTTTGAAGGCCTATAAAACATATATAAGACCATTTGTGTCTAGTGCTGTTATTTCAGAGAGGACAATGAGCTTTATTGAGGCATTTGCCTGACAAAAATCGGCTGAGATCTTTGGGCTTAATCACTTTGAAAATAGGAGAGATAGTGGATGCCCGATTGAGACCCAAAAAGTTCTAAATTGTCATTATACGTGCGATATCAACCTTCTCAAGAGAGTGTTACAACAGGGGAATGTGCTCCCTCACAGTGTGGGGGTTGCCGCAAGTATGAATACCTTCAAGAACAGATTGGATAGATTAGTTATTAAAGCGGTAGAATTATAAGTTATTTTACCGAGAATCAACTAAGAATACGGAGTTTGCTGCATTTACAGTTTGTTGGTGATTCCACCTACTGTCCTTTATTTTTACATAAAATTTTTAACTAACTGACATTGAATTCTCGCTTAACTCTTGGCGAACCATAATTGAATATTAAATCAAATCAAACATTTGGCTTAAAGTTTCACGATTATATTTAACAATAAAATTAAATAGCCAACATGCTGTTTGGATCGTGAGCTCATTTTCAAGACTAAACTACAATAAGGAACAAACAACAAATTTAAATCCATAAAATGGAGGTAAGTAGGGGGATATTTGAAATTCAACCTATTCATTTAAGATATCTTCTCTTTTCATGAAAGAGCTACTTAATTGTATTGCTTCTAAAAGGTCTAAACGTTTCCCTTTATTAGCTATGTACGTGCAAGCTGGATAAACGCTGGACATTCGTTACAAGAATTTTTATAAATCCCACTATTATCTTTTCTTTATTATTTACTAAAAGTGACTTAATATTTCTTTTATTAGTACAAATGGTTTTTATGTTTTTTCCTCAATCTTTCGCAAATTTTCTCGCTGAGATGTGGTAGAAAATTGATAAAACAATATTTAAAATATAAATTTTTAACAATAATAATATAATAATTTATATTAACTATTATATAACTAATTATTATTAAAAATATACTCACCCATGTCATCTTCTGATCTTTGAGGGTTTTGTAATGCTGCAACTAAATGGTCCACCTGAGATTTTTTGCTTTGCAATTCAATAAGTTTGTTCTGTAGCTCAAGATGTTGGCATCGCAATTCCTCATCTCTCTTATCTAACAGTTGTATCAATTTAGTTCTGTCTTCATTAGCCGAATGCATCACATGTATTTGATTTTGTAATTCTTCAATTTCATCACTGGTAAAACTGAATAATAAATTAAGAAGGGTAAGAAAACGGAACCTTCAAATTACCGGCCTGTTTATTTGTTGCCAATACTATCTAAAATTATTAAAAAAGCGATGGCAAAAAGAATCAGTAACTATTTCGAAGGCAATGACCTTTTTTCTTACATCAATATGGTTTTAGTGGGGCTAGGAGTACAGTCCTGGGTATCTTGGACCTGCTATCTGGAATCATGGACTCTTTTGAGGGTCTTCATTATCACCTCTCTTGTTTCTACGATCTAAGCGAGGCGTTTGATTGCGAATTACTCAGTATTCTGCTGGGGAAGCTGAATTACTACAAATTCGATGGCAACAGCATAAAGCTGATTGAATCTTATTTGGAGGGACGTCGACATTGTGAATGTGAGAGGGGCGTTTTCCGACGAGAGGATGGTTGATGTAGGAGTTCCTCAGGGTTCGGTTTTGGGGCCACTCCTTTTTTGATATACATCAATGATCTGCCGCTCCAGGAACCGATTGCAGATTACACTCTTTTTGCGGATGACACGGAGCTCAGTTTGCATGGTGGAGAATTAGAATATGTTGAGAGTGACGCACAGGAGGCACAGTTGCGAGCGAAAAACTGGTTTGCATCGAATGAACTGTTATTAAACGTAGATAAAACCCAAACAATGATTTTCACACTGCGGAAACGCAAGGAGAGGCGAAATCCGGATTATGTCAAGTTCCTGGGTGTGTACCTTGATCCTAGGCTCCAGTGGGATGTACATGAGGAACATGTATATGGGAAGCTGAAGAGCTCTACGTTCATGCTGAGGAATTTGGTGGGTTGTGTTTCTGGAGCTACTTTAAAGTTGAAGCCCTTGAAGCCCATTTCATTCTGTGGTGTCATATGCGACCATCGCGTAGGGTGGAGCGGTCTGTGTGAGCAGGGTGTTTGGCCTGCAGAGGAGGACTATAAGGATCATGAGCGGTCTTTCTTTTCGTGAGGACTGTATGGATGCCTTTTTGGAGCTCGGTGTACTGACTTTCACAGCTGTATATATTCTGGAAGCTGTAGTATATGTCAAGGGAAACGAGAACCGTTTCATGGCGCACGGGCACTTCCATAACCATCTGACACGGTATAGAGATAATCTGAGAGCTAATTTTTGCCGATTGAAGAAAAGTCAGAGTAGAACAGACTGTGTCGCTGTCAAATTATATAATAAGATACCTCCGAGAGTTAAAATGCTGAATATTGATAGGTTTAGAAAGGTTCTGAAGACATTCTTCACTAGCATTATATTTTATAGTACCCAAAAGTATTTAGATTATGATTTTAATAACTATGTCTTAGATGTGTAAGATTGCTCCACTGTTGTTCTTTATAAATTTCGTTTGAACGTGTATTTTGTTGTGTATAGTATAACTGTGTTCTGATGAATATTGCTTCTGCTATGTTTATATATGGGCGAATGTTGTTATTCTTATCTATGACGTATGTCAAAATTGGTTCCTTTTTTATGACATGAAAAAACTATCTATCTAAGTGTTTGGAAGATACGCTTCAAAGCTATACGAAATAATATTTTTTACCTTTCTTCTCCTTGTTGATGAAAGTTATTCACATCCCCTTTTGTCTCCCCTTTCAGTCTTTTACTTGTTTCTTCCAATTCGGCAATAGCTAAATCATATCCTTGAAGAACACTTTCCAACCCATTAGTATTGGATGAATTTCCATCTATTGATATAAAAACATCAAAGGAATATATAAGGCGAAAGTTGAAAATAAATAGTAAAGAACCACATCTTTTAGTTTTTTCAAAATTCAAGTAAATTCCAGCATATATAAGGTTCAAGTTGAGATTTCACAATATAATTTAAAGATAGGTTTGAAAAATTACACATATAAGATGGCTGATTTATAGAATCATACCAAAATTTCATAAATGTCGCAGTAACTGGAACATCCACAAACAATGGATACTTTTACAAAGAAATTTACTTACGTGCTAATCTTTCTTGTAACCGTCTCGCATCTCGCAATCTACTATCCCCTTTCTGTTTCAAATGTTGCAAAGACATATTTTGTACCTCCCTAAGAATTTCACGATTTGTTTGATCCTCAAAATCATTCTTTCTATCTGAAGAATTATCAACAATGCATTCTGAATTCTGCAAACAATATCCACATCAATTGAAATTATCATAACGGTTTGCAAACACAAACATAAGATCAATAAAACTCACAGACAAATTTGAGCCTTATCAAGGCAGTTTTTTGAAAAACTATACAATTTGAAGAAGAATTAGTGCAAGAATACAATAAAAATTTAGTTTCAGTAAATGCATGATTAATTAAAAAGTACAATTTGTTCACTCAAAATTATCAATTCACCTCACTGTCATCCACCTTTGCCAACAAACAATTCAGTTTAGCTTCGCTGTCTTTTAAGGCATCTATTATAGAGGACAAGTTTTCCTTTTCAATTACATCATCGTTCTTTATGAAAAATGAGGAAATTATACTGCTACATTTATTCAACTGAAATAGGAAAATTAAACCTGAAGATAGGTTTGTATTAATTCTCAGAATGATTTTACCTTGTAACAGTTGTTTCTGTATTAAATAAGCATTTGGTTCAGACTATTTCAATATATTTAAAATATTAAGTGGATCAATAACATAAATACCTTCAGATTTACTTTTCTTATTAATGAACATGGTAATACAGCTTCAATAACATATTTGAGAATTCTAAAATGGAGCATTTAAATTTCATTTATATCTGCAGCAAATTCAGTATGCTTTGATAAATTTAAACAAATATTCATAACACTTCACATATTCAATAATATAAATTCTTAAAATTACCTGATCATCTGTATTTTTCATATTAGACATGAGAGATGAAGTTATTTGAAGATATTCCTGTATTTGATTAAGTTTTTCTTCAATTTGCTTCTTGTTAGGATATTTTGCTATATTATCACATTTAGGCACCGTACCACAAGAGTTTCTTCTAGAATTTGAGGAACTGGTCAAACTTGAAGTGGTAGTACCATTAGCTTGAATGAAAGAACACTTTTATCACACTTCAATATCTCTACGGACAATTTGAATTATCAAGAAATTGTTCAATTTAATAGTATAATGATTAGTACTTCGATTGAAATTGAAGAACATAAGCTGTTTAATTAAGTTAATTTAATTAATTTTATAACAAATATAGTAAAATAATATTGGATAAAATATTATTCCACTTAATCAATGGAACTTTCCAATATTTTAATAGTTTGAAGATAAGAAAAGGTTTTACTTACTGTATATTCCATTTTGATGAGATTCTTCTAGCGTATCCATTGATTCAAAGTTCATATGCTGTGAATTTCTCTGAAAATTTGATTCTGTTCTTCTGGAAGGCCACTCTGAACTCTAAATCAAAATAGTTTAATTTACCAAATGAGTTTTCATGATTTTAGTACCATAAATTGAAGTTTAACAAAATTTTAAATCAAGTTCTACAACATTTAAATTTTTTATCTATTAATCTTAGGGCTGTTATATTTTTTTATATTTAGATGCTCTAAAACCATTATTGGAGTTAAGCCAATAACTAAATAATTATTAGTAACATAACAAATCCAAATATCATATAATAAGTTATTTTTTAGGTAAGTATATGTTGCAATAATGATGACTCCTAACTTACTTAAAATTCATTTAAAAGTTGAAAAAAATAAAATTCAAATCATAGTGATGAGAGGAAATGTGCACCAAAATAATACCTACAAAACTACAAATTCATCTAAAAATACTCATTCATTGAAAAATCGTTGAATGAATCACATCTTACCAAGTTATTTGGCAAATTCCTTAGATTATCTCTCTCACTATAGAACTGTTGTCCTGTGTTGTTTCTATATTCAACTGTGTGTTTCACCTTTGGGACAGTGCCCGTAGAATGTTTATTAAGCTTTCTTCTATCATCAGACATGATTGTGTACTATTTTTAACTATTTTATTCTGTCCTAAAATAAATTGGAATGTTATCGGTGAACTTGCCGATTTTCAAAATTTAAGAAGTGATGTGTATTTTAAACATATTACTTGTTAAAATTGTAGATGTCTTTCCATTATCTCTGCAAAATTTTAAAGTAAACTGGGATTCGAATATTGTTGGGAAGGGTCAGTGCATTATTGGCAGAAATTATTTTTTTATTTTTTTGCGATTTTATGTAGGCCAGGATGGGTGGGATGTCAATGTCAATTCTATTCTCTATGGTTTCGGAAAATATGGAACTACTGAACTTTTCTTCTACTATTTTCCATACCTATATTCATGAAAAAAAGGTTTTAAATCGAGGTTCTTTTTTGTGGTATATAATTCTTATTTTGAAATCTAAAGTTCAAATCGAGTACAAGTACAATATTATTTAAGTATTTATCTTTATTCTTTGCATTTACATTTTTATGATGATAGAACTCCAAGTAATATACATATGTGATAATCGTACATAGATATTCTTGTGAACAATGTTTTGGTAGACATAGGTATTAATCTTACATTTTTGATGTTTTGCCTACAGTATCGTGTCTCAGTAAGACCATATATTTACTAAATAAAAAATATTATTTAGGACAAATAATTCATTATTGTATTTCATGCTAGTTCCTTTCATACATTCAAAATGCCAGTCAAGATCAAGATTCCTGGTATACTGAACATTTAATTTTTTTCAATGATTCTAATGTGAATGATATAAGTCAAGAACGCAACTTTCATTAATTATTTTAAAATAATCATTCATTTTGCCAATAAAATTTAAAAGGCTGAATTATTAATTAAACATATGCAATTAAAATTGTATTAATTTACCCTCCTAAATTCGCACTCCACATACGAATACTATAGTTTCACTTCTCATTGTTTAACTTTAATAATGCGAGTTTATCTTTGATAATTCAATGCGAAATAATTAAGTATCAAGTACAAACTCGTAAATAATATACACAGAAATATTTTTTTTTATCTATGTATAGAACTAGCGAACTTCGTGGTTCGTCTTATCTATTCGCAACTAATTAAAGACAAATTTCTAATTGCGTAGATAACTATTTCTAACACATAACAGTATTAAAGAATTTTTTTAAAAACAATATAGGAAAAAACACCATTATATATAAATAATATAATTATCTCTCATTTTAAAATAAAATATTACTCTAAAGCAAATTTAACAATTAAACTGAAATGATCTGATCCCAATTTCATGTTTGGTATTTTGACTCCCTCGAGCTGCTTCTTTGTTAACAATTGATACCTGGATACTAACTTCAGTTTGTCTTCAAAATTGAAACCTCTTGTGCCTCTTTGTTTCTTACCACTTGAAAATAAGCAAATCCAATATTTATAAAAAAAATAATCATTTGTTAAAGAATGTCACATCAGTGCAAGTTCAAATTTTTAGATAAACACAAATGAATATTGATTTTTACCTGAAGAATATATAATCTACTGTTAACCATTTATCTTGATACGTTGTACCCAATGTATCAATATTACCAGAACCATTATATACAGACTTGAAGGCAAATGGATGGGACAATGTACCTGATGAAAATTTAATGTTTTTGTGAGAATTCCTCTCTGTATTTTCACCTCTATCACCAGTAGATTTTTTTAAGGCTTCATTTCTCTTCCTTACTATTTCTGCATACTGGCAGTTGTCTACAATAAAAGCGTTTCAAAATATTGATGAGAAATTACATAAAACGATTTCAAATTTCTAATTATCCAGCATCAGTGAATTTTTATTTCAGTATTTTCATATTAACTTCAATCATTGAATAATATTTATCTGAAAAAATAGAAAAGTTCTCACCAGTTAGTTGTAAAAATTCAGGAACTAAAACTTTTCCTGTGATTCCCCTTCCATTTTCTTTGGTCAGAGCCATTCTACTCAAATTTTCATAGTCAAGTAAGCCTCTAGTAATAAATTCATATACTGCAGAATCTGGGGAAGCATTGAAATCCCCTGTTATAATAATTGGAAGATAAGACGCTGAGCCACTGAAATTAAATACAACAAATTAAATTAGAACATTATAAAATAGCAAATTTGTTTTATTGCTTGAACCAATTAGAATGCATTGAATTATTTTTAAAAAAACTTGCTACATTGATAAACTTACTTACTCTTGATTAATACCCAAAAATGCCACTTTATCAATTTCAGCAATCAAATTCTGTACTTGGGCTAATCTGACATCTTGACGTCTTGGATTATAAAGTAAATGGGTTGTGGCCACAACAAATTGTTGGGAGTTAATTTCTTTTGGAACGAATCTGGCTACTATCCCAACATTATCTCTATTCAAAACAGAAACATCTTCTTGAAAATATTCAACTTTTTGATATTCTACGAGCTGAAGCTTTCTCTTCTTATAATAAATGGCACAACCATCAGTTCTTATACCAGTTCGTTTTTTGTATATACTCTTGTATCCTTTGAAAGGAAGTAGTACAATCTATTAGGACACAATTGAAAAGAACTTACCTAATTTTTTTTCCAGTATGTCAAAGTAACCATTGATATGCGATTCTTGTACTTCTTGAAAACAGATTATCTGTAGAATTAAACAAAATTAATTAATATATTAATTAAACCATTTTCTTGGGTTTTCAAAATGTATATGAATTGCTTGACAATTGTTTGGGAGTGTTACATCAGTTTCAAAAGTTAAACTGAACTTATTCAGTTTAAATTCATTGTGTTCAATATATTAAACAATGTTTCACCAAGAATCAGCAAACATTGCATCAAATTTAATAGAACTGTGAGAAAATATATACTTCCAGTTTTATGTTTAAGATAAATATAAATATTATATTATATATATAAAAATAAATAGATATATATATATACAAATTTTCTATAAACTTGGACCCTAGATTTCACTAGATATTTCTACTTACATCTGGATTAGCATCTCCAATTTCTTTTAATATATTTACCCATCTCACTTGCCACCCTAAAGCATCATTGTCATGATGTTTATATAAATACCTATGATTTTCAACCAAATCTTGAGCAAGAACATTATAAGACATTAGAGTGAAAAAGAACTTTTTATCCTTGTTTTGAATTTTTCTCTCAGGTTCCCAAACTCGTTCTAATGCTTAAAATCAACAGAAAATTTGTCGTTCTAAAGTATATTCACTAGGTATAAATTACTTACGTTTTCTACGGTTATGTATGAGACTTGTTTCTGGTTCATTTGTCAATTCATTACTACCAGTTGAAAAAAATTTATTTCCTTGATACTGATGGTTTATACCACTCGATGAAGGCACAGGATACATGTGTGGATTAATATAAACACGATTTGAAGTTAGGTTTCCTCCACTTTGAAAATTAGAATTCCAAGGTTGTTGAAGTAATGGAAATCCATTGTGAACATGATTTATTGGAAAATGGGGAAGATGATAAGTTTGCCAAGAAGTATTTTGATCTTTGTTTATACCAACAATAAGCTGAGATTGAGCTCTTTGTGGTTCAACTGCATTTCTTATGTGTTGTCCAGATGGAGATGAATAAGACCTTGGCAGTCTACCATTTTTAGAATTTTTCTGACTAGGTTTACTCACATTTTTGATGTCCATTATAAATTTGTTTCGTTTTTGTAAATTACAAATAATTTGAAATGTTGCTGTTGCATTTATTTTGAGGTTAGGGGTTGTTGTCAACACAAATAATTGGAACTGAATGTGATGAAACAGAACAAACTTATGGAAAGTATTCCAAAGCATTACAATCACTCATTTTCTCATTACAGTACCTAGTGTCAAGGTTTCGTTCGCCCAATATGGAATATTACTATTTGTCTAAAAATATGATAGATAAGATATAATGACACTTCTCAATCGATATTCTGTCATCGTAAAAAGAACAAGAATTACATCACAGAATAGTAATTAAAGTATAGCGGCCTCGATTTTTCTTGTTCCACCATTCCCGAGCGTTACAATCTTGAACCCAAATTGATTACAAAGTGCTTTGAGGACTGAAATAGATAATAATAAATGGCAATACAGAAAAAACAAAGCAAAGAGTCTAAGAAGTTAAGATGCAAAATGTAACTTTTAATATTCATTGGTTTAATTGAAAAAATGTATAACTTAAAATCTTCGTCCATCTCAGAACGTGAAATTTTCATCAGCAGTCACTGGACGTTGATGGTTGCGGTTCTTTTAAGTCTATTATAAATACTGTATCTAGAATAAAAACAAATCGCTCGTGACTGTATTATATTCTCATTAATAATGAACGTTGTTATTCATATAGCATGATACTGAAATTAACTGACGTTTCATTTTATTTTTTAATCGAAACAAAAAATGTAATTGCACTGGGTGTTCAAAACATTCACTTTGCAGGTTTCCGTAGCTTAGTCGGTAGAACACCCTACTATGGTGCGGTAGAACTCGGGTTCGAGCCCCGCTGAAGGCATGGGTTTGTCTATGATTTAAGTAGTTTAATGAATGATATATACTGAATATACTGATTACAAGCCCAATGGCCGTTCGGAACCGGCGTTAAACTGTAGGTCCACTGAATTAAAAAAAAAAACATTCACTTCTACTAAAATATCCCTTATCACAAGAATCATATTAGCATTAAGAAAATGAAATTTATAATAAGCACAGTTTATTCAAATATTTCCTTGTACTGCACTTAGAAATGAAAAAAAATAAATTCTTTTTTATAAGTGCAAATATCCATTCGCAAAATTAAGCATAATTCAACTGAATTTGCTTAATAGCATCTGTTAAATTACCTCCAAAGAAAAACAAACGAGTAATTGGTTACATATTTTATTGAACAATAAAAAATAGTTGAATTCCACTGATTAATAATTAGAATGAAACAAAGCTTTTTGAAAAAAACTACAGAGTTGGTTTAAAAAATCGTGCAATGCAAAATGCCCTTCCTTACTTAATACAATCACATTCAGTACATCGAATTGTGAAAAATATATACAACCGAAATAAAAGAACATAAATAATCTTAAATTTCTAATTTTGTACTACATAAAATAAATATTCAGGAACAAATTTGGTATTAAGCTGGAAATATAGAATATTTACATACATAAACTCAAATTGCATTGAACGACAAATTTTGAGTTCATTCTCTTATGAAGCAGTGAAATCTTATCCTGAAGGCCAATTGATCGAAATTTAGCTAAAAATTAAAAACTAGGAACAAAAATATTTCTAATTATTAATAGTCTCAAAAAAAGCATTAATTATGAAATATAAGTTTAAATACTGCACATATTATCTTACAAATGTGAAAAAAGCTACTGCTTAAATAAACATGTGTAAAATTTAATTAAGCAAGAGTTATTTCGAAAAAATCAATTCGAATTCAAGTTGCACTAACAGATCATCGAGGTATAAATGCATTACAGAACATAATTCGAAATCGGCCTTGGGATACATAACCATGTCTGTAACCAATTTTAAAAAAATATATCACGTTTTCTCAATTTAAAAAAAAAAGATCAAGATATCCATCAACAACTACCTGTCAATTTATGGAACTGTTTAAAATTACACTAGAGGAATCTCAACGAAAGAAAAGAAATATATTATTAAGTAAAAAAGAGCATCTTAGATATTCAAACTTCCAAAACGATACTGGAACAAATCAATGTGTGTGTACGGACCTAATAGATCAATATCCCAAGCGACTTGGGCACAATAATGAATTTCGACTAATTTACGCCCAATCCATGTTCTCTTGGGACTGATTTTGCTGCTGTTCCGACTCGGCCTGACTGTTCGGCTGGTTCTGTTGCTGTTGCTCCTTGGTCTCTTTGTCTTTAGCGTCTTTGTCGTCCTTCGGCGGAGACTTGGCCTTGGGCGGTTGCTTGTTCAGAATGGGATTTACAGTGCCCTCGAAATTGGCCTTTTCTTGTCTTATCTGAGCGACGGTTATCGGTGGTGGAACTTCCAGGTTGACGTGTTTTGATCTAGCCTGCTCGAGCCACTGATAAGAAGCTGCGTAAGATTGTTCGACTTTCTTCACGTCTTCGTCGGTCAGATGGGCGTACTTGGGATCTTTATTTCTGGAAACATAACTTGCTAAAGGTTTTGATATATTAGAGTAGTAGCATAGTCCCTAAAACGCAACTGTACGAGGACTGCTTTACATATTTCTAGCATATACGACCAAAAAGGTTTTAGGATTGTTGAATGTTTTTATTCGAAAATAACCGAGGATTATTTTTCAAGAACTTTCCATGTGCTTCAAGTCAAGAGTGCGTCGATAAACCTAATTACATTTATGCTGAAAAAACACTATTCAAAAGTCCCTGTTAGATGAAATTCTACAATACTCATGAAATATTTGAATAATATTTTCTACAAAACAAGTAAAAAATTGAATAATTTACCAATGCATAAATCTTTACAACACTTTAATATGATGTTTGATTAGTGAATGGTACAACTGTAATAATTTCAAAAGAATTGAGTTGACAGAATTTCTCAACTAACCTGATTAGGTCAAGGGTCTTCTGGCAGAGCTGCAGGGACTTCCCAAAGTCTTCGAAAACGAGCGGTCTGAGTTCCGCCTCGATTCTTCTGTTCTGTATCGGTTCGCCCTTGGACTTGAGTTCCTGTAACTTGTCACTGTACACTTGCCTGTTGCATTCCTCGCCCTCTTCGTATAGCCAATTCTCCATATGGTCAAGCTGCTGCACAAGACCGACTCTGTCGTTTTCAGCCACAAATTCGGAAAGTTCTCCGTCTGAAGACAGTTTTCCTACGCAAAAAGAAAAACGTCATAAAGAACACTATCGCGCCTCAAATCAGAATAATATTTGTAGGTAGCTAGCAAAAATTTATGGTTTTATTGGTTTTTATTTGTTAGACAATTCTGATATAATTCGTTCTCTTTTACCTTAAGAAGACTTAGCCTTTTCTCGACTTTTTAAAAATAAATTTTTGCCGAATGTCGCATTTATAAAAAAAAATGGTCTGCAAATTGAGCACCTTAGACATGTTATTTATTTTGTGTAATTGAAATCATTTTGAGGAACAAGAGGAGTAAACCATTTTTTTATTTACCTCTCAATTCGTAGACGTACTCTTCGAGGGCGTTTCTAGCGTCTGCCCTCTCCTTTTCTTGTCTGTCAGCTGCGATCATCTTACATTCTTGTTCAGTGTACTGGTTCAGTTCGACCTGCGAGAAACCGTACGTCAGGGATTCGATAGGTAGTTCGACGCTCTTAAGTACGTTCTTCTTCTTTTTCTCCTTGTCTCCCTCCTATAAGGAAGATGAAGTTTAATCAGAACGGGAGAACAGATCTTGCAGTCAAGGTAACGATGCACCAAAACATAATTTTAAGTTCAAGTCAATACTTGAAGTTCTGTTCTTCGTCAAGTGAAAATTTTATTTCACTAATTACAGTTTTAATATCACAACTTGACTTTTACAGTAACATCGTCACAAATTTTTCAGAAATATACAAGTAGATGCAATAAATTAAACAGAAAACTGAAATGAGTAAAATCAACATTGAAACTTTTAATGATGTCCAACATTCTTATATACCTTTAGGATACCTTAACACATTACCTACTTATAAAAACTGTCATTTCGTCTGTGTGATATTCATTTACATAAATGTGACGAGATTGAATTGTTATGTATATTAAATAGTTCTTGTTTTTGTGAATAACTTAATAATAAGAATACTGGTTGGAATTTATTGCACATTTCATACAAAACAGTTATTTTGATATCATTGAGAAGATTAAGAATATATCAAATTTTTAAGATAAAACAATTTTACTCAGTCTCAATTTCGTTCAGAAGTTGTAATTTTTTTCCTAAATTTATCTTTTTGGATCAAAGTTTTCAAGATACTTTTCTTTCTAACCATATAAACAAAAATATGACGAAATTTATAATTCTAAATAAAGCTTTGTATTAACATCAAGATATTGTAGTGAATTGCTCTTCCATACTACCTGAAAGCAGAAATTAAAGCATTTGGTGTCTTCGAAACAGATAAGTTCGCATGAAACAGTCACTAAAGCACACTGGATCAGAAAGAAAATCATAAGACACGTTAAATGATACACAGTTTTAGAATTTTGGCTTGAGCAAACATGTTGAAACAAAATTATTTTTTCAACAGTTACTTTGTAACAATGTTTCTTTTAAGATTTAACAAACTTACCAAATTATGATACAATAGCAGAACACAATTAATTACGAATAAGTTCTACAATTTTGAAAAAACTGCGGCTTTTATATGAACAGTTTTGCTCAACCCTTATCTAAAACCCTGTATAAGGCAGGGACGGTGGGGTAAAGGAGATACCGCATAGGAGAGTATCAATTTATAGAACGATTTATGCAAGTCTGTAGCGATATAAACAATAACTCTATCAAAACGTACATTCAATATTTTTAAATAACTTCAAAAACCACTGACAATTAAATCGAATGCAATAATTACATCATGAATGTAACTTTCAGATTACTGACTTTATATTGTAAAAGTAGTTTCCTGATTTTATAATACAAAATTTATTATATTTTTTGAGTTGGCAAAAATGAAGTTTTATGGAAAAATAAGTAGCATGTAGCTCAGTTCACAATTTTATCGAAAATAACATTGTTTCGATCGCTATCAAACACAATGACTCTCCCAAAAAGAAAGAAAGAAATCGTGAAAACAAGCCCTCCTAACAAGTTTCGCAACGAAGATCAACTTTCCATCAATGGCAAAGTTCCTCTTAACATTCAAGCTGAATATTTAACTATTAAATATGATATCAACTGTTTCCTTGCAGATAGGCCTTAATCAACTGCAACTCCTATTACAGATACTTCTCTATCTGAAAAATGTTTGGAACAGAAAGAATTTTAAACCCAACCACTGCAAATTAGACACAAGAGTTTTCATCATGTTACACTCTGAAACGAGCGAAACTTCTTCACATTTTGGAAAAGGATGTGTAAATTTGAACGTAAATACATATTGATTTTCTTCTAAATAGAATTGTTTACTCGAAATTGAAAATAGTTAATTCTAAGTATCAATACTTATTTTAACGTGATCTGAGCATTTTATATTTCTAGGAATGTTCCGTATCGTTGGTATTAAACATAGCAAGAGGAACTTTGGCCATAGTGTACGTTGCGACACCCGCGGAAGGCGTTGACATCGGGAGTGGGTAACGAACAACGTCCGCGGTCACGTATCTCTCTCTCTCTCTCTAGCTCTCGATGCGTACCCCGCCGAACCAGCCAGAAATTTTCTTCGTCCAGCTGGTGCCGCCCGTGGAGCCTACCTCTGGCTGGGAGGCCGCCGCGTCCATGGCGGTGTCGCCGTCGGGCGTCTCGCCGCCCGGGCCGTTCTTCTGTTGCTGTTCGGCCGACGCGTCGTTCTGACCGTTGGCGTTCTGGTTCTGCTGTTCGTCGGCGACGTCCGATTCCGGGGAATTTTTGGCCTCGTACATCGAAGCGCTGGAGATGGACATTATGCCGTGCAGATTCAACCTCACTTTTACCTTGACCTTCTGCGCTTTACCTTCGGCATTCGGACGAACGTCTTTAATGATCCAGGTACCTGTAAAAAAGAAAATTATCTTACAAACAACGTTTTGTTTTAGTTAACTTTTCCATGCAAAAACAATGGAAACTTTCAAAATTAATGCAATTAATTTTGGTGAATTAATTTTTCATCTTAATGAAGAAGATAGAACCATTGCATTTCGTTATGATAAAAATTCTTTCAGTACTCGTTGTAATAATAATATTTATTTAGCTGAAGCTATACAAAAAATCTACATATTTTGAACTGTCAATTTTTAATTACATACCTATCTTATTATTTCAAATATAATTTCTAAGATCACTCTTAAATATCTTAATACTAGTACTCGTTTTAAATATATTTGGTAAATTATTGAAAGCCCTAAATCCGTCGCAGTATATGCTATTTTCAGATTTGAAAAGCTTACAATTTTGGATATAAAAACTATCAGTATTTATAGTATTATACCCATGCACATCACCGACATTTGTTACATTTTTTATTACATTACATGGAGCCAACTGATTTTTGATCATAAATATGAATATATATGAAGCAAAGAGTATTCTTTGTTCAACAGACATTAGTTTCAAAGAGTTCAGCATAATTTTAACTGAGGTATACCTATTGCACTTTAAAATTGTTCGCATGGCTCTATTCTGTAACTTTTGTAATTGTTGAAATATTTCTTTAGTCAAACCACTAACAAAGTGGAGCAATATTGAAAATGTAGCATTATTATTGATTTGAACAATAATTTCACATATGTCGACAGGTTTTTTCCTATTCTTTGAAAAAATTTATTTTTTTAGAGATTTTAAATGATATATCAACGTGATCATTGAAACTCAATTTTTCGTCTAACATAATGCCTAAATATTTTAGTGTTTCTACTCTTCTAATTTTTCTAATCTTTATAGTTCACAATATTGTTAGCAATTAGTAAAAATCTAAAGAGAAACTTGAGACCTTCTCTACAGAATAAGCTTCTTTCAATACCTCAGAACGTTGAGAACATATGTTACAATAAATTTTACATACCAAGGTCCACGATGTGAAACATGATTAGTCTTAGGTATCAATAAAGTGCTATTATCGATTAAATAAATATATATTTAAAATTCACTCACCAATATGTTTATCTGGATAAGGAACATTACTAGAGTAACAAGCTTTAACTGCAAATGGTTCGTTTCTGTAGAAAGTCAATAGTTTTGAGAATGGAACGGCATGTTTTGCGGGGAAAATTTCTACATTTCCCCCCATGTCACCTTCACCGCTAGCCTCCCAATAGACTGAAACTGGAAACGCCTGTAAAGATAAAAATAACGAAGAAAAACTTCTAAATTACCGATTGAATTAAACATCATCAATAAAATCAACAGGAATACTGAAAAATTATTTACTTGAACATCTGTGACGCTGAAATCTCTAACTCTAACAGCTGGAGAAAGCATGGCGCACTGCAAAGCACAGCCTCTACTGACAGCTTCATCCTGATTAAGAGTGGTGCTTGGAACCTTTTTGAAAATCTTCTCAATCAGCTGTTTGATGGCAGGAATTCTACTGGATCCACCAACAATCTCCACAGCGTAGATGTCATCTATAGACAATTCTGCAAATTGAATTTAAGAGGATATTAAAACTTCATTAATTTCCGGCCTTTTGTTTTGTCTATAAGATAAATCTCGTCTCTAGAAAGTAAATACAAAACATTTCAATTTTTATCTCTTAGTCTTAAATTTAAATAGTTTATTGTACTTTTGTAGCTTCAGTATTACCTATGAAAAATTCTGAAGAAAATCAACTCATTATTTTTTTCTTTATATCATTAACTTGAAACTGATCTCTAAAACATATCCTGAATCAAATAAATTGTAGTTAACAGTATATTTTTCTTGCAATTAAATATGATATCATACACTGTTTGAAAATGTAAAAATTACATCAATATAAAGCAGAAATACATTCATAACCTTACCAGACTGCTCCAGACAATTCCTGAGGGTGTGTTCCACCCTCTGGAAGAGAGGGGCACACATGACTTCCATATCACTCCTCTTAATTTCTCCGCGTACATCTTTGTCGTTCATAAAACACTCAATATTCAAGGGCAACGAAGTGGAATTTGCAGACATTTGTTTCTTCAACTTTTCTACTTCTGCTAACAATCTTAAATACGCTCTGAAAGAAAATATACCACCATAAAATTTCCAACCGTTTTCATACATTTCTTTAAAATTACAAAGAATATAAAGCATCTAAAAAATCTAGCCTTCAATGGCACTACTTACCTTGGATTTGACTTAGCATCAATTTTGTATTTAGATAAAAATTCCTTGCAAAAATGATCTGCCAATATGTGATCAAAATCTCTCCCACCCAAATTGGGATCAGCTGTAGTCGTTATCATGCGTAATTTTCCTTTATGGAATGCACACGCAGACACTTGAAGTGATGAATGACCACAATCAACAAATACCACATTTCTAGGTTTCTCTTCAGGTGCTGGTAGATCTTGCTTGTAAATGCCATAAGAAAGAGCTGTTGCTGTTGTTTCATTGAAGAGACGAAGAACATTTAGTCCTAAAATATAATTTTATATTCAGTAAATAAAAATTTAAGAGTAACAGTGTACTGAAATTTATATACCACTTACCAGCAATTGCTGCAGCATCTAACACAGCTTTTCTTTCATTGTTAGTAAAGTAAGATGGTACAGAAATTACGCAGTCATTTATCGGTGTTTGCAATGCAGCTATGGAAATATCCTTTAATTTAGTTAATAACATAGCCAAACACTGCTCAGGTGA
This sequence comes from Henosepilachna vigintioctopunctata, assembly GCA_030704895.1. Classification (NCBI taxonomy): domain Eukaryota; kingdom Metazoa; phylum Arthropoda; class Insecta; order Coleoptera; family Coccinellidae; genus Henosepilachna; species Henosepilachna vigintioctopunctata. The sequence goes on from JARQZJ010000034.1 coordinate 2,452,858, forward strand.
AAAAATATGTTCCTCATTTAAATATTGAACCTAAAAATAGCATTATATAGCTTGGTGTCAGACAATTCTATATAAGAATATTTTTAAAACTGTTAACAGATTTGCAAGTGGAAAATAATGTACCTTAATTCCTATATTCCCATTAGCTACTTCAATAATATTAAATGGTAACATTTGCAATTCTCTCTGGACATGAGGGTCTCTAAATTTCCTACCTAACAATCTTTTTAAACCATATACAGTATTTTTTAAATTCGTAACCTGCTGGTTTTTGGCAGCAACCCCCAAAATACGGTTTTTTCCAGAAAAGGCAACACATAATCTGAAAATTGTAAAATCATGTTAAAACAACACCCACATAAGCATGCACATGTCCAAATTTGGTTAAAATGTGAGTTTTGAAGGTAATTCACTAAAGCTTTTTACATTGATAGAGCATTGACACCCACTGTAATTATGTCAAATTAAATTATTGAAAATATGTGTAAATTGGGAAAAAAGTGGAAAATGTCTACTTACGGTGTAGACCTTAAACTATAATCGTTAGCTATAGTTTCTATTCCTCCAGCTTTTGCAACGGCCACATAACAAGATTCATTTCCTAAGTCGATACCAATAACAGACATAGCAGCCATTTTCGTCGATAAAAATCACAATAAATACTGGAAAATTATCCTAAAACTTATTTTTGAATAAAATATAGCCTTCTTCGCTTTAAACTGCACAACGTGCCGGTTTATGCTATAATTTTTTTATCACTAAAAATCGTCAGTCACTGGATCTCTCTGTCACTGTCTAATCTAATGCCAACCGCAGAAATACAAGGCTACGAGATCTTTCTGGAATGTTCCAAACGCGGTAAAATCGTGAAGAATGTCCTTAGGCTGTCCTTTTTTAATTTCATCGCTTTCGCCGTAAGAGATAGAGATAACACGTATAAAGTTCACTCCTAATTTAATTTCTAGAAAATTTCAAGTCCTATTAATTTCAGAATTTTTTATTACTGGAAAGGATGGCAAAAGTTTCGTAATAAATGAGAACTCAACTACCTTTTTCAAATTGAAAATGTAACTATTTTACCAATTACTACGAATCAATTGCCAATATTAATTCATATTCACGATTTAAAATGTGGTACGTCCAATATACAATATTGATAATTTTATTTTAAACACAAAGCTATTTAAAGAAATTTCTTCCAAAGAAATATATTTTATTGTTTAAAACATTTTATTAATTTTGAATTTTTTTAATCAATAAAAAATAATATGAGTAAAATCAATGAAACAATGAGCTTATATTCGTTTCGAGTTGGACATTTTTATAATATTTACTTTTTGTATTATTGATATTAGATTTTTACGTTATATATTTGATAGTGGACTTTCCCTATTTTTTATAGAAAAAAATTCTGATTGAATCCATAAATGTTGATTTACATCAAGAATAAGTTTTTTCTCTATAAGCTCTTTTGAAAGGCAATATTTTGATATCATTTGACTTTTCGCATAATATTGTTCAAAAGTATATTGCACTGAATAACAATATTAATTTGTTGATCGAAGCTGGCATATTGTATATTTTTCTAGTGAAATATTAGTGTCTTTGTCCTTGAAAAAACACCAAATGTTTTTTTTATAAAACATATCAATCTTGAAATCATATTGAAGTGTTTAATGTCATGTCAGGTCATTTAAGGGAAATTGTGGTGGTAGGTTCGATTAACACCATTTTCTTGGCCTGTTTGGAATTGGAACTTTTTTCAAAGTCACTTCATTGTGACTTCAAAAGTCACAATTTTATTGTGGCATGTTAATTATTTCACAAAGGTTTTTTATGACTTTGTGGCAGGGACGTCGTAAAGGTTTGCCATCACTGGTGAAGCTTTAAGAATTTTTAGGACAAAGGGCAAGCATTGTCAGCTTTTATAACTCCTGAAAACGGGTAACCAGTCCAAAACGAATCTAAAGTAAATAAACTCTGCTTTAGTGGCATTTTGCAAAGTTTTTGAATTAGTATACTATTTTTCTTATGATTCATTAAGTTTTTTCATATAAACTCAAAACTAGATTTCATCTATCTCATCATTTGACTCCTCACACTCATTGTATCCAAAATTACTCATTGAAGGAATTATATCGAAAATTACTCATAAGTTAGTTCAATTTTTTGAATGATTTGACAGCCTGATTAAATATTAATAAATTGTTGATAAAAGAGGGAGATACGTGTTGAAATTCCACGTCAACTTATCAAGAAATAGAGCACATTAAAAATTTCAAAAATATTTAATATAATGTCTACTACAATATTCTTTCAGTACACAATAGCTTCATCATGCGGATGAAAACAGTTTTTTTTTAAACATCGTTAAAATTTTTAATGTGTTTAATTTATTAAATTTAATAATAAATTCCATATTTGTTTTTAACATTTAAATTTTTCTGATTAATATTTGCTTTCAACAAATAAAAAGTAACCTTTTCATGAATTCGTTCCTTGTAATTTCCTATATGAATTTTACAGAACATCATCCAATAAGGTTTAGTTAGTTGTTACAAGTTTTGTAAGCTTTTAATGCAAATCCAACGTAACAATCAAACTACAAATGTGAGAGGTGAAATAATTTTTATTGAACATAAATCACCAAATAACAGAATAACTACAGCTAATACACAACACAAACAGATTAGCATATTTTATACAATGTGGAATCAAAACTTTCCAATCAAATATTTATCATATACCCATCAATTTTTATCCTAATACGAAAACGTTTCGAATTCAGTGTTTCGTTTCCACTAATTGAAAAACCATCAGTGAATTCTCGATTTTAACTCTAAACTCTGGACGAGGAGATAAAAAGTAGGTTTCTGGCATATTTGATACCTCCAGAGATCCAAAGCTACGATTTCAAACCGAACGTTAAAAAACAATGACTAATAGAAAAGACAGTGTGCACTACATCTACCTTTACTGGAAGTCATTATATATTTCGAATGACACAATATAGATAAAAACTTTTTGGAAAGCGATTCAACTAGTTTACTTTATATCTAAAACATTTTACTAGGGATTTAATACAATACACACAACAACAAGATAAGGTATAAAGAACAACTATTTTAATATATGTATATATATAATAATTTAAAAAATATTTTAAGGATAACAAGAAACAAGCATCATGCGATAGAATTAACAGTAGCTCGACATTTTTTCGTTTTTTTTTTCAACTTTTTGTTAACAAAGTTCCACACGCTACTTATGATACTAGAAGCTTAATTCTTCAACTCTTACAAAGAAGAATTTCGAAAATACTAGGGTTATATATATATATAATAGATACTTCATTTCGAAGCCATAAATTTTGTGACTGAATTAAATACTCTTAATCTTTACCACAATACTCTATGTTTCTACCACGTTTGAATCAAATTTGTATGGTCTTTCGAAAAGTAGGTAACGCGAAAAATTAACGAGTTGAAAATTTTCACTTAACCGTGGGGAAAAAAAATTGATTTTTTCCTGTCCCTCCGTAATTGACTAGCCCATCTCAAGTTTGAATGTGATTTCGTATCTAAACGAAATATAGACTTAAAATTACCACCTAACCTTAATATATAGCATCATCAGTTGTCGTCGCCATTTATTTTATTTATTAATTTTTAAATACCTTAAGAAGAAATTTTTATCGTACTCTAACATTCACTGCAAATTAACTCTTACTTACGACTACCTCTCACTGAATTCGAATGGGTTTTGCGAAATTTCAAACGATAAAATTGCTACTTAAATGAGACGCTACGGTTGCTACGTGGGTGGTCGTGGGGCGGGCCTCGGGCCCGCCGGCCCTAATGGCCGATTTAGACGTCCACCACCATCTTTTTGTGGACGTCCGTGTTGCCGACCACGTTGCAGAATTCCTCGAAGGATATCTTGCCGTCCTCGTCTTTGTCGGCGAACGAGATGGTCTTGTCCACGATCTGTTGCAGCTGGGTATCTTTCAGATTGTTACCCACCATCATCTTAAGGACCTTGAACAGAAAATAAGTAATTCAATTTGAGTTGATATTGAATTCCAAATAATTTAAATACTATTTTATGGAGCAATATTGTAATGTTTAGGTAGAGAATAGTTCTATTGATACCCAATGTCGCGTATAGAGGACGTTTAAGTGAATTGAACACCATCTATTACGTTTAAACATTCATTATTAATCATTTATTATTGTCATTAGTATGAACTCAACTAATCGCTAGGATACATTAAGGCTACTTACAGGCTTCATAGAGCTAGGCAATTTATTGTATGCATTGAATCCTGCTTAAAATATAGCGTTTCTAGATTTAGAAAACCTACAAAATTGCATATAAAAACTGCCATCATTTCTAGTGTTAAATCGTGCACATCTCTGACACATTACATTTTTTATTAATTTACCTACATGGGAACAATTCAATTTTAATTATAAATATAAATGTAGCATAAAATATTCTCTGTTTAATTGACCTACGTTGTAAGAAATCCAACATTATTTCTATTGGAGTACATCTGTCACATTTAAAAAAATGTTCGCATAGCCTTATTCTGCAATTTTTGTAGTTGTTAGGTTTTTCTTTATTCAAATCGAACAACAGAGTGGAACAATATTCAAAGCGTGGCATTATTATTGACTTTAACAGCAATAACTCCATATATTTCGCAAGATTTTTTCAAATTAGTTTCAGAAAGTTAATCGTTTTGGAGATTTTAGACGGGTAGTATCTTCTCAGCTCAATTTCGTAAATTCTAAATTACTAATCGATTGGGTCGATACTTGATGAAAATCTAAATATATAATTTAAATAAAATAAAATAATAAAAATTTAAATAATAAAATGTAGTATTTTGATTTTCAATATAATTTAGTATCAGTACATATGATGAATTCTCCACTGTGTTGGAGAATTGTCATGTTTCACTAAATTATAATGAAAATCAAAAAAATACCTATTTTTATTTAAATTACGTGAATTTAAAATTCAATGAACCCCAGACATGAGCTCAAATGAAACTCGGTATTTATTCTTGTATTCCAAACACAAATTAGAATAAATACGACCTAAAGTGGTTATAAAAGATAAGATAAATGTCACCAACATGTGACCACGATGATAAATAAAACAAGCGAGATATTTCGTTGCGTCATCTGGGAAAATGAATATTATCGCAGTGAATGAAGCAAATCGGACATTTCATTAGTTTTCCTGATATAATGAAAATTTTCAACGAAATCAGTAAACTTATAGCAAATTGTTGAATCTTGACGATTTTAACGCAGGAGAGAAAACGCGTCGCAGAAAATTTCTGATCGGCATTCAGTTCGAAAATACTTATAAATAAATTTAATGGGCACTACGGAGAGACGAAAAGCACTCGCGAATCGAATCCCTTTAATTGAATTCGCGAGACGAGAAAAGCCGGAAAACATTGTGTCGTGTCACCGAGAAAAGAAAAACGATAATTCGGTTTCCAGATGAAAATTATTTAGAAATATGCAAAAGATCCTGTCATATTTGAACAGCGCGGTACTTTGTTACTAAAAATGTATATTCCTCTGCTTTTAGTTTGGAAAACATAAAAGATGAATGAATTTTCAATTTCTATCATAAATACTTTCATTGTGCAGAGTAAAAACAAGCAACATGATCTCACATTGCTCTAAGAAGATATATAGCTGTTTTTCTCAAAAACTGTCAACAAAATATGTACGGCGCTAGTGTAGCAGTGCATGAACTGAACCATAGATAAAAACGTATTATTTATCTATACCGTGAAATTAACCGATTATGAAGAAGCGGGAAAAATGTACACCATCCTTTTCTAAATTGACTCGTTCAATTTTAGTTACTTATGCCGTTTTTTGCAATAGTTATCTGGTCTAGTAGGTTTGGAAAACATAAAAGATGAATGAATTTTCAATTCCGATCTTAAATACTTTCATTGTGTAGCGTAAAAACAAGTAACATGATCTCACATTGCCCTAAGAAGGATCTCATATAGCTGTTTTTCTCAAAAACTATAAACAAAATATAAGCGGCGCTAGTGTAGCAGTGGATGAACTGAACCATAGATAAAAACGTATTCTTTATCTATACCGTTAAATAAAACGTTTATGAAAAGGCGGGAAAATGTACACCATCCTTTTCTAAATTGACTCTTTAAATTTTAGTTATTTATGCCGTTTTTTGCAATAGTTATCTGGTATAGTAGACCATATTATTTAAGGCTTTTTAATAGATGCTCTTTCAAGTGCTTATTTTTTACCCTACAAACTTTTGAAATCGAGAATAGTGCTGCCGTACATTGTACGAGACATGACCAAAAATTACGGTACATGATTTTTATATTATTAATAAACTGATGATATTCCATTTGAAGTAACGCTATCAGTAGTCTTAACATGAGTTCATTATTGTGTAATAAACAGTGGTCACATTGAATTTTAATAAATATAGTGAATCTCAAAAACAAATGAAAACTTGCGAAAATGATTCATCCAAAAATTTTTAAGACTTTCAAGAACTAAACTTCCTGGATACTCTTAGAAACAAAAGACGGAATATATCATTTACAATGTATGTGTCAAGAGTTATTACACAAACTTTAGTTTGTAATATTAAATTAAAACGCTTGGCTCAACTTCCACTAAATATATTAACAACTCTACAATGTTTCATATGCATATGCAGAGTTATTAACTCTAAACATATGTAGACTTGTTAATAAAGGTTTTTTTTTAGAGGTATAGAACTTTAAGTTGGCATTACTGTTGAAGATGGCGACCGATTCAAGAGCTGAGAAATGATTTATTCTCAGTTTGGTTTGACAATTCATCATGAACAGACTCACGCCTGAACAACGCTTGCAAATAGTGCAATTTTATTTTGAAAATAATATTTCTGTGCGGAATACGTACCGCGCACTACGTCCATTTTATCGTCGACAAAATCGTCCATCAGAGCAGTTAATTCGATTAACCATGGAACATTTTCGCACCACGTTTACTCTTATTGATAACTCGCATCCCCAGAGACGCCGTACGGTGCGTACAAAAGAAGCTATTGCTACTGCAAAGCGTAGCATTGAGGAAGACCCGAATTAGTGTATCCGCCATCGAGCACAGGAATTGGATCTGTGTCCATCCACTTTATGGAAGATTTTGCGGAAGGATCTTGGTTTGCGTGCTTACAAAATCCAACTCGTGGAAGAATTGAAGCCAAACGATCATCAAGCAAGGCGTAGATTCGTCGAATGGGCCCAAAACGAGGTTGCCGTTGTTCCCGATTTTCATAAGCGAATTTTATTTTGCGATGAAGCGCACTTCTGGTTGAATGGCTACGTCAACAAACAAAACTGTCGCATTTGGAGTGAAGATAATCCTCAAGTGTATGTCAAAACACCGTTACATCCAGAAAAACTGACGGTTTGGTGCGCTTTATGGGCTGGTGGAATCATTGCTCCGTACTTCTTCAAAAACGATGATAGCCAGAACGTTACAGTCAATGGTGATCGGTATAGAGCCATGATTACTAACTTTTTCATTCCTGACTTGAACAACCATGATGTCCAGGAGCTGTGATTTCAACAAGACGGCGCAACATGTCACACAGCTCGTGCCACAATCGATTTATTGAAAGACACGTTTGGTGACCGCCTAATTTCACGTTTTGGATCTGTGAATTGGCCTCCAAGATCTTGTGATTTAACACCGCTAGACTACTTTCTGTGGGGCTATGTAAAGTCATTGGTCTATGCGGATAAGCCACAAACGCTTGACCATTTGGAAGAGAATATTCGCCGTGTTATTGCCGATATACGGCCACAAATGTTGGAAAAAGTCATCGAAAATTGGACGTCCAGGTTGGACTACATCCGAGCCAGCCGTGGCGGTCATATGCCAGAAGTCATATTCAAAATGTTATGCCACAAGATTATCTTTCGAATAAAAAAAAATTCTTGTCAATCGAATGATCCATCGATGTTTTATTTCAATTTAAAGTTCTATACCTCAAGCCAAATGTTTTAATTTTAGTTTAATATTATTTAACATAATGTTTCACCAAGTGAACGTTCTACTTTCCAACAGCTTGAAATGATATCCTGAAATTTTCTCCATTTCACACGTTGTTTGAACATTGTAATATTTTGGTGGCCAAGCTGGATATTTTTAACTATTTTTTTCCGATATTAGGATAAATTTCTTAAGACCAGAACTGCAGCAATAATCGTATATATAGCCTTGTATTTTCTAAAATATAGTTGATTAATATTTTTATATTATTATTGGTTTCATTCTATGAAACACCTTGCAATCAACTTTTTGTTTAACCATTAGGATTTATCATGTAAAACAGTGTATGTGAACAAAAAAATGAATATGTACATTTTTTGAGAAAAGTTTTACACATTTAGACATTTACAGTTCTCTTTCGCCACCTTTGAATATTGATGGCGTGATAAATTCGAAAAAATAAATAGTCTATTGTCAATTTTAGATGAAATCCAATCTATTTTATAACCAAAACTGGTTCTTATAAGAACCAAACCGGTCTTCTGCAGGACCACCACTCTGAAGACGGCAGGCGAAGGCTTGCCGAATCCTCGGAAATATCACACAGATAATGAAAAGTGTCCAAACAACGCTACCACATAATTTATTGTCTATACTGGTGAATCTAGAAAACAGACAAACCTGAAACAGTTCCCCGTTGGAGATGAAACCATCGTTGTCCATATCGTATATGCGGAACGCAAAACGTAGCTTTGACAGTTTGTCCCCTTTCACACTGAACTGTGACACGCCCTGGATGAATTCTGCAATAAAAGCAACATTTTTAAACCAAGTAACATTACAATCGTGTCGTTAATGTAAGTAACAAGCAATAACATTTACGAGAGTACGATATATGGACGCCTCAAGTCGGAAAAATCCCTATAAATGGCGCTATATTTGTTCCAGAAATTATTCTCGATTGTTTCCTTTCTCTTTGTATATGTGCATGATTGAATAAAGAAAATTGCTCGAAATTAAGAAGAGAAAATTTAGAAACACGTTCATGTGCGTGTTTTACTGATTAAAAATTATGTATTTTTGGGGTGACTACAGGAAATCCTCAATTGTTTATTTTCTAGCGACTATTTAGGTTTCCATAAAACATTACGATTATGCAAACAGCTCTAAAGCCGCAGAAATTTCAACGTCTTCCATTGTTGGATAATTGACTGAATTAAAAGCACACTTGCTTTAAACGCAAAATTATGCAGTCTAGATGACTTTCGATTCTACCGTAATTGTTGTAGATTACCTTGATTCTATATTTTCTGTGGTTATTTGAATTCTGCTCATCATAGAACAGAATTAACCTAACTTGAAACACAAGGTGCTGTTCATGTCATAATCGTTACCCACATTTGTGAAAATTAACAGAACTAAAGTTATACTTGCTTCAAGTTAGAAATTATGGAGTATTTCGATAACTTTCAGTTGCAAAATGTTTGAATTACAAATTAGGTGCCATAGAACAAAATTAACACAATTGAAAACACAGAGCGCAATAGTCGCCGAAATTTCTTGGTTCTTCACAGTTGGAAAATTCACAGAATTAGTCACACTTCAAATTGAAAACTATAAAGCCTTTCGATGACATACGGTTGTATAGGATATTCTTGCGTACTATGTTCATTTTGTATTTTCTACTGAATCTAAAAATTCTGCTTTAATTACCAATCAGATACCATAGAATCTGATTAAGGAAATTAAAATACAGAGCGCTCTAACCCCAAGAATTTCATCTGTTTATTCAATTGAAAAAACAAAATATTGATAGTTTTTTGATGGCCATTTTGCGTTGTATATCAAATTTTCGTGGACTTCCAATGTAATTTTTTTCTATGGGGTATTTCAATTCTGTTTGAATTACGAAGCAGATACCACAGAACACGATTAAGCTAACTTAAAACACAGAACAGTGTAACCTCCACAATCTCATCCTACTCTTTAGTTGGAAATTCTCGTAGACTTCCACAATTCAACATCGAGAAAATTTCGAAGTCCTCTATAACTTGAATGTTGTCCGAAGAACAGTCACACTCTTTTCAAAGGCTACATATAAAGGATTCGGGGGAACACCAGGCACTGAAGCAGCAGTGCCACAATAAACAAACATACCGAACCAACTTAACCCGTGAATGACGTATACTTAACCTAACTAAATCTAAAACAATCAAAACAAAATCTGAGTTTATTCCGTTAAGTCACAGTTATGATAACTCCACAATTAAAATTAGAAGAATTAGGTAACTTACTCGTAGAAAAACGCGTTCTCATTTCCGATCTTCCCTGAAAATCCCGCTTACCCGATGCGGCAAGTTTGGCGACAGCGAAGACCGGACGCATTCGTCAAGACGCCCGCCGTCGGAAAGGTGGTGGAGGCGACGACGCTTCGCGGGCACCTTGTTTACAGGCGATTTTACGTTCCCATCGCGATTTACAACGAGGCGTCGATATATACTGCCGTACCACAACAAAACGACTACGCGATCGGCACAATGGAGGGATTTCGCAGGGCTATTATTAGATTTTAGCGATTCGTCTAGGTGACTATTTTCGAATTAACCGACTCGGCCCGCTGGGCCGAGCTACGACCGACAACCTAAATTTACATCGCGAACGCTTTCCGAGCCGTTTACAGACGATTAGAACTTTTTTCCTCCGAAGTAATTTCGCGGCAATTAATCATCCTCAGATTTGCAGTCGCAGCAATTACGGTTGCCTAATTATCAAACGCGCCGCGAGAAATTTTTGGCTTCTTAGTGAAGAAAGTATAACTCAATATTTTGATAGTACGGGGATCTTTCAACCCAAGTTGTACCAACGGTTGTCGATTGATTGTCAAAGCCACAAGCGTGAACAACATGAATTGTTCATCAAAGAAACTGCCTCCACGTTCATCCAACTAAAAAAAAGACTTATAAACTTTCCCCAGGAAAATCCCTCATTTAAAATTCGCTTAAATTTCAATCCCATGAAGAATTGATAATTTGTCTCAGTTATCATAAAGGCCAATCGTCTAATTTTCACTTATATTACTTTAATATAACCGAAAATTGCTTTCTTTCAATACAACTTAAAAACAATTTTTACCAAGTTGTTGCCATATCTACACAGAAAAAGATTTTTCTTCTGTTCTTTAATTCCAAATATAATAAATGGAATACCACTTAACTAAAGTAAACTTGCAACATTACAAAAATTCGAGAACTAATGTTGAATTTTCGATGGTTCTTCTATGTTACTTTCTTCTTATAAATATTATGTCAGTGGAAATTTTCGTAACTATTTGTGGCAAGGCAACTCAACAAATAAGAGTTTGAAAGGTAGCTAAAAACACAATTCAATTTCGAATAGTATTGGCATTTACTTGGTACAAACTTTCAATTCCACAATTCAATTTCCTACAGCTTCAGTCATGACGTTTCTGTTTTCTTCAAATAACATAGAGGCTCAGAGGCCGAACGGTATAGTGACCATATTGCGCTATCGGGTTACTGGTGCTGGTGGGTTCAATTCCCGCAGTATTCTTGGGCAGTTCGGAATTGGCGTAGAACTGTAGATCCAACAGTATTATATAATTCTCCAACCTCTGTCCGTAGAAAAATAGTAATAACAATATTGTTAAAACTGAATCACACTACTGCCACACTTTATAGGGACAGTAACCTTTACCAGGCGTTGTACTTCCAACAAAGATTACACATCATTTGAAAATTCATAATCTTAAGACAATAACAATGAAAGAAATAGTCAGCCATGTAGATGAAGGGACCAGCTATCAGTTGCCCAACGGAACTCACAAGCGTTTGAAAAAGATAACACATATAGTAGATTGTTTTTAGAATAATAAGAACACAAAGATAATTCCATTTCTCTTTCCAATTGAAATCATTATATAAATAGTCGAAAAATTACTGAAAATTTTCATACAACTATTTACCCTTGTGTAGAGCAGAAGTAAAGAACCTTTAAAAAAATTCAACAGAAACGATCATCTGGTAATGTAAAAAAATAAAAGTACTTGTGTAAAATGTCAAATTTAAAAGTTATAATAAAACTACTAAAATATTCCGAAAACTCCCAAACATACTTTGAAGTAAAAAAAACAGTGAACAGGAAATAGACTACACTATTTAGAATCACTAATTTGTTCATCCTATCTACTGGAGCCTTATTATTGATATATCTTATCAAATATCCATGATGTAACAAGAGATAAAACAATTACACATGATGTAACAAGAGATAACACAATTACAATACATAAAATTAGATACATAAACAAAATAACACTAATCTGCATCAATGAATTGTTTGAAAATATATTGTTTTTTCATTCAATTTACCATATCCAATAAAAGAAGCTTTTTAATTCAAGTAATAAATAAGGAAGAGATTAAGTGTTTCTTTATATCTCCATGAAAATAATGAATGAATTACTTAAACCAAATAAAATTGTATGACAAATACAAATATCTTAAGAATGTGAAATAATGAATGTACAAATACCACTAAGATAAATTAATTGCAGTACATTACTATCCCCGAAAGATGGCAGTTATTATTTTTGCAATTACTGATTAATTTTGATATTTCACATTTTGACTCATATTTCTCTATAAATGCTATCTTTTTGTTTTTTACATTATCATTGGCAATAGAAAGAACTGCATTTAATGCAACTTATTTCATTATTTCTACTTAGACATCAACTCAAGTTTTATTTTTAGTGCATACTTGACTTTAAATGTGAGCATTCAAAGGAAAAACTAATAAATAGGGCCATTAAAAGTGAGAATATATATGAAGATCAACAATGTGCGAATGGGAACAATTTCTCCAGTAATATATATTGAGTATCTCAGTTTTGACAGTTTTATGACTTCATTTCTTCTGAAGTGTTAGCACATTATGTAAATATTAATAATTCTTTCCATAATATGTATTACATTATTTTATGATTCAAAATAACAAATGTCTAGATTTTTATGATTGAAATGTAGCTCAGTATGAAAAGTTTTACTGCAATATCAATTATTTTTCCTAATAAAAATAATCATAAATGTCACGTAGATGAAGCAGTTTATAAATAATACTAAAGCAGCATCTAATATCAATACCAGAATTACCATATAAATTATAATTTTGAAAATGAGCAAAAAACTTTCAGAGGTTTTATGATTATTCAGACTTCTAAAATTAGTTATTCTTTATCCCATACCTTTCTACATAAAATTCTAACCGATGACTAAATACAAAATGCATTATAAAGTTTTGAATAAATTGAAAAATGCATATCATTCAGAACTTATGTTGTGAATCGGGATCTATTTTACCTCAAATGTTTGAAAATTTCAAACAAATTTATATAAATAAAAAAATACATTACCTTTAAAATCAACTTCTCCATTTCCATCAGCATCAAAAATATCAATGACACGTTGGACCAGAGGATTTTGCTGTAACTCAGGCAAAGACATAAATTCGTCAATGCTTAGCGCTCCCGAGTTATCTAAATCAAGTTTTCGAAACCTTTTTCCGAGACGTCTAATTTCATCGGCATCGACTAGAATAAAATTGTTTAAACAAATGTAGGAGAAAAAATATGTTACTTACAGTTTGAGCAGAGCTCCATGGGTAGAGAACTTTCGTTACCCTGTAAGATAAAGGACTTTTAGTGTAAAAAGGATTAAATAAAGACATTTTTTCTGAAGAACTTGAAACCATTGAATGAAAATTGTGAATGGGCTTGACCCAGGAAAGTAGGCTAACCCTAGAGGGTGCAAAACCCAGAATTAATAAATCATTAAACTAAAAATGTTAAGCTAAAAATAATATGTATTATTATATTATGGAGTAAAAATTAAGCCTTACCATGGCTTTCTGTTATTCACGTCAATATATGAAAAATTTTGTGATCCAGTTGATGAAGAAATTTATTGGGTCGTTGATAAAACGAGATTGATAAAAATGTTTTCTTCTTCTTTCTTATTGCTTTGGGATGTTGTGGCCATCTGGATATTTAATTCAGAAGTCCTATGAACTCTGATATTATAGAAACTTGCAATTGCATTCAGCTAATGGATCTTACGGCCATATAAATGATAATTCATTCGTCACATACATGATTTTCTGATCACTATGTGTTTCTATTATTAATTTTTCTTATCTGTATCAATTTCCAATATTGACCTTAGAGTCATCTATATACCTCATTTATGAATGTGACTGAACAAAGCAGAAATCTGTAATGAAAGTGAGCTTATAGATTGCGGAATATTTTAGGAAAAATCCAGAATTTTTATATTTCTTATTCTCAAATTTTTTATCAGATTAGTAATTAATTGTGACTATGAATCAGTTGTAAAGAATTCAGAAATATTCAGCTTAACTGTCTCCGCAAATTTTGGTGACTAATTTATATAGATGTAAATTGAATTGCCGATTGATAATAATTTTTCTTAAAAAATAGTAATGACTAAAGTATTGAAATATTGTTTCATTTTGAACCAAATTCTCATTGTATATCGATATAATAATAAGTCAATTAAATGGTATAAATTAGCCTATTTTCAATGGTTTTTGCTGATGAGATTTTGAAGTATTATTTTTGTACGAATATATTTTTGGCTGCCATTGTGGCAGTTCAATTGCAAAAAATGAATAGCAGGAAAAAGGCATCTCACATATTCATTTCCATGTGAGTTTCAAATACAGTCTTAGCGCATTACTTTATACACATTTATTGAGATATTTAAAAAAATGATTCATTTGAATTGTAAAGTAACGTAGGAATTTTATTTCTGTTACGTTATTTGACGTGTGAGCACATGCGCGATAACCTACAATTCACAGCAGCCATTTATTGTTGACCATTTCTTCAAAGTTACTTTAAAAGCGATATTAATTTCAGGTAATATTTTCAAAAATTTTCACCGAAGCTGCAGCATTTTCGTTTTACAAACTCTATCCTTTTATTTATCAAAAGTAGGATATTTTTGTTGATAAACGAATTACTAATATAGCACTATGTTGAATAGATTTTTAGAGATGTGGCCTGGGGCCTTGGATATAAATCCTGATTTCGATTCGGTAAATTGTGATTTTTAAACTGATAAAAAATGTGCAAATAAATGACCCATTAGCACCCACGTAATGTAATAATATTGGTCTAGTTTCTATTAATAGTTATCTATTTCCTCCATTTTATTTTAAAAAAATTTTAAAAGGTTCCATATTCTACCATAAGTTGATGAATTTTTTTATTTCTTTTTAACAGTATGACTGACTCTATGAATTTTGGTCCTGATTGGATACGAAACCTTTCTTCTGAAGGTACAACAACAGGAGGTGTTAGTGGTGGTGCCAGATGTCAGCTTGCTGATTATCGGTAAGAATTGCCTAAAGTGTTATAATTGCAGGTATCACTTTAGAAAATCATGATTCAGGTATGGCAGAGAGGAGATGTTATCCTTCTTTGATAAAAATTTAAAACCCCCCCAGTCCCTGCTTGGCTTTAAGGGTTTATATTCAGAAGTTACTCTTCCTCCATTGGCTCTGTCACCAGTTGCTGATGAGGAGGTAAGTTTACAGTTTATTTTCATAAAGATGTAAAACTGTGTGAACTTAAGTTCAATTTTACAAATTTATCAGCATAAGTCATTTCATACATTTCTGAATTGAAAGGCAATGTAGTCACATCCAGGTTTTATACTCTGAAAAGGTTTCATATGTATAATTCATTTTAATGTATGTAGTGATTGTAGAGTAAATTTTTTGAAGAAATAACAATAATGTTGTATTATAATAGTCATGTTGTGCAAGGATAAAAATATGGAAAGTGATAGATGTTAAATATGTCACATATTTGTTTTCTTTTTTCTCAGTATTGTATGCTAAAATGTGAAGTATCAAGAAACAAGCATTATAGATCATGAACATTTGTTATTGTGTCAATTGCAATCATTGAATGTTTTCAAAACTTTTTGTTTATTGTATTTAAATAACATTAACATTGTATTGTTTAAATTGCATGTAGTTTATGTAAACAAGAAAACAACGAATCTTTATATTAAAAACAAAGTGGAAATACATATATGAAACAGGTGTTACTCTTATATCATTTTAAAGCGGTCAAAGTAAGAAGTTAATATTTCTTACATATCTATTAATATAATTTCAAATTGTTTTATAAAGTGTAGATACCTTTTTCAGTTATCTTAAAAAAATTATATATAAATATATATTACACACACATATATATATATATATATATATATATATATATATATATATATAAATAGGTAGTTTCTCAACTGTGTGATACTTATGTTAGAATTTAGGTAATTAGGTAACATTAGGTATATATTGTCATTCCTAATTTTTTACAAATGACAATATGAATAACAATTAAAATTCAGGAAAAATTCAAATGTATATAATTATATTTTTTTCTGTATTAAATTTATATTGAAATATAAATAAAATAAATATGTACAGCAGAGAGTATGGACTGGAAGGCCTATTTCAATAAACGGACCTCCCAGGGGACGTGGGGGACCCATGGAAAGAGGTGGAAGAGTCAGTCGTGGTGGCCGGGGGGGTTATCAGAATTATGGGCGACCTACATCATATGAGGGTAATTGGGGTAATGGAGGGGAACAGACCGAATGGAGTCCTCGAAAAGAGTACAACAGTAGGTCTAGCAATGATAACTGGAGGAGAAACAGGCTAAATGAAGAAGATGAAGGCTGGAGGAATTTAAGTCACAATAAACCGGTTCACGAAAAATGGGGTAAGGAGTTTCACTTGATGTAATAATGATAAAAATATTTCACTACAAGAATAGATACACAAAATGCCTATTTCTTCCAATACTAAAACAACTTCAAATAAGTATTCTTAGTTGTCTTAGTATTGTTAATTGTTGTGCTTGATATATTCCGTTTGTAATAATCTTCTGTTACTCTTGCTGGTGGTGTTCACTTGAAATAAATGTTTATTTTAAACAGGAAAGAATATTTGCAATACCTTAAATCACATTAAATTAGATAGTTTTCATAGTTGTAGTTAGAAGGCAACTTTGAAACTACAAGTACTAACAGAGTAAAACACTTATTCCAATTCATGTTGTTTTTAACTCAAATTGAATTGTAAATTTATCGTGATCAGTGAGGTCAAGTTGGAGAAGCGGAGACGGAGAACCGGAAGATAGAGGAGAAAGGCAAATAGGAGGACCAGAGGGCAGAGGTAATCGGATTGGATGGAGTGAAGGCAGTCGAGGAAATGCCGGTAGAAGGTCTTGGGATACCGAGGATCATTTGCCTGAATGGGTCATGGAGAACGTCGACGGCGGCGGTACTTTCGATTCCAGCGGTGCCTTTCATCATTCGGATGAGGAACAGGTAATTGACTCAATAATGAGTGAAATATTTCTGGCGTTAGTAGTGGTTCTAAAATTTCTATATATAAAATATATAATTTGAAAAAATATATATATATATAATTTAATTTATTCAAAAAAATAAAAAGAAATGTGATATTAATATAAGACTAAATGATATGATGCTGAAGGAAGTAACAGATTATAAATATCTGGGATTACACTTAGCAAACAATCTGACATGGGACAAACACATTGAAAATATTATGATTAAAATTGCTCCAATGGTCGGCGCAATTAGAAGATGTTCCCAGATAATAAATTTTTACACCAAAAAGTTTTTGTACTGATCATTTGTAGAACCTCATTTAAGGTACATGCTGGTTTGCTGGGGAAATGCTTCTAAGGCAAATGTACAAAAATTCAATTATTGAATTTTTGCAATTGAATTGAATGCAAAATAAAATTATTAAATCCATTTTCGGATTTGACTATTACACACCAACGAAAGAAGTTTATGATAAAACAGATATATTGGAAATAAACAAATTAAAAATACTCGAACAAGTAAAATTTATATATAACGTCAAAAATAATAATATAAAATCAAACACAAAATTAAGTCAAGTTAGCGATTGCCATAAATACTCCATAAGATCAAAACAACACCTGAGAACATGTTTCTACAAAACCTCAAGATCGCAAAATAATCCAGTACAAAACAGCACCATTATATATAACACCATACCACAAGAAATCACAAATCTGAAAAATATTAGAAAGATGTGCCACAACCTCAAGTTTACTTAAGAAAATGAGTTAAATATTATTTTGTGTTTTTGTAAATTGGCATTTTGTTCTAAAAAAAAAATTTATTTTTCTTTCAACTCATTTTGTAATTATTCACTTGAAGGCTCTACCAGTTCTAGAAACTCTATTTGGAGTCGGAAATAAAGGAAATTTTATTATATAATTTAAAAATGATTATACAGGTATCAAAATAGAAAAGAAGAGACTTAAGGTATTAACCTGAAATTTTTGTGACAGCCGTTTACATATGTTTCGAGCTATTGGCTCTCGTCAGAACGGCGCAGTTCAAGTTTTAGATGTTCGAACTTGGATGTTAATAAAAAAACACAAAACAACACACAAAATTCTACGTGAGGAATTGACTTCTTTGTGGCTTGGAATTGAATGTCTTTGGTTGAGTTCTATTCAACTCTGTTTTGAAGACTGAATCAATATCTGCCAATGAGACGATATTTATACCTTCTGGAAATTTTGTACTGAACAATTAAAATAATTTAAAAAGCGCCAAACCATTAACTAATTTGAATACGGATGACATCGTCATGAAAAGACATCTCTCTTCAAAACAAAAACCATGAAAGTGTTTTCAACATACAGTTTATAGCTGTCAGCCACTGCAACTGAGTATTATTCTCATGCGACGATTCTGCAACTTCTGTAACTGATCCTTTTGATTAGAATTGAACAGAAAAAGGATCGAGGCACAGTAATCGAAATGTGGCTGTACAATAGCCTGATGTACAGTTATTCTAGATGTTACAGACAAATGTGTACACCAGATTGTGTTTATTGGTAATTAATGTGTTACTATTGAATTGACTTCATGGTGGAATAACTGATATTGGTTAAAGAATATCTGCCTCAATTTTCAATTCAAGTGAAAAAATTCCAGAAGGAAAGACTAAATAGTTGCTGCATTAAATTTTGAGTCTCAACATAATCACTGACGCCTCGAGTGTGATTACATGTTTATCATGAAATGTTATCTAAAATTGTGTAACAAACCAATGTGACGGCGCTTCTATCAGACTGAAGTAAATTTCGCACTTTTTACTATAAAATGAAAATAAAATTGAGTTAACTGATCAGCTTAATTCGTAGGTTAATTATCCAATTAGAAATAGTGCTTGCTTAAAGATTTTTTCCACTTTTCTGCTTTCTAAATACAATGTTTGTAGAATCGTGTTCTTTTTTTAATAGTGGTGTTTCCATTCTTTTTCAGAATAGTTATACAATTTCGCGATAAAACTCTATGGCCTAAATTGCAAACTAAGTTTCTTTTTTTTATAAATGTAATGAAATTAGTCAAATTCAGAATATTCACATCGGTTAACCCAGCTAATCCGTTATTATTTGCATATATCTTGACATTCATTTAAGTTTGGAGTCTTTAACTTTGAATAATTTAAATTTATTTCCATAGAATTGTGTATAACTAGGCAACATTTCTATGTGAAGTATTGTCAGATGCTTTTAATATTTCGTTCACAGTTATCGTTTTAGAACGAGGGAATTTGTTTAGGTACTAAAAGTAGATATGTGCACTTTTACAGGGGGACCCCAAGCCTACCGCCAAAAAAGAAGCAGTATTACAGAAATCGAGTTCGCAGCAACACATCACGACTAGTAAGGGTTATTTTTCGTCGTTACAAACGTCAAAGTCTGTCGCGTCGCTGTCAAAACCAGACACCAATTATAACATGAAGGTAAGTTGTTCATTTGCTTGAAAATAAGTCAATAATTTCTAAATGTTCGAAATTTTTTTTCAAATTTTGTTTTTTTATAATTACAGCGGCTTTTTATTGTCATATTTTTTTCATTTTATTTTTAGGACTTTGTAATTCAAATAATTTTCTATTGAAGATGTATTGAATCACTTTATTTTCTTAGACATTTTATCAATTATTATCATGTTCGATAAATAGTTTCTTTTCACAGGAAAAAAGTTACGACAGTAAGAAGGCCGAAGAAGAGAACCAAGAAACAGAGTCCACAGATAGAACAAGGCATTCGCAACAGTCTAAAATTAGGAGCGAGCAAGAGCATACAGAAAGAGAGAGAAAAGAGACATCCCAGCAGAAACCGCCAGAACGCGAAGGAAATACGAGAAAAGTTGATCCTGCAGCAATTTCTAATACAGTCAATCATAAGTAAGTGCAATCTATATATAATACTTTTCTATTGATCACGGAACTACAAGCTGTTTCTATTCATTGGTCAGATATAAATTCTTAGAATTTACCAATACGATATAGCATCTAACTCTAAGGCATCGTCTCTAAGAATTTCTTTAATTACAGAATGTAATATATTTTTACTCATATAGCATTGAAAGTTGTTATTTTTAAAAAGTATTGATGTTCAGTGTTTGCACATATTTTGACTCTTATCACATGATATTTGTGCATGGATAAAAATGCATGGAAGCTTCAGTCAAGCTCAATAACTGATCTGTGTTTTTTGTCACAGAGATACAAGAGTAGAAGACGATTATAAAATACAAGAGGATATAATTTTGAAGTTGGTCGACGAGGACAACGCCCCAAAAGCAGGGCTTGGTGTTGTGAAGGCAGAAAACGTCCCTACAGTAACACCCAGTACGTTGCAGCCGCCACCAAACTTGGGACCTCCCATGCAGGACCATTGGTTCTATCAGGACCCTCAAGGTCAGATGCAGGGACCTTTCTCTAGTGCCGAAATGGCCGAATGGTACAAGGTCAGTTTGGAAATCGCGCCTCATTGAATACAGTTCGATCGGCAAATTAGGTTCTTTTTTGAAGCAATGTACAATGCAGTAGCTTATCGACAGTGTTCGCTCTTTCAACGTCATGCGTCTTTCAGGCGGGCTACTTCAACAACCAGCTCAAAGTGCGCAGACCGTGCGACGAGCTGTTCTATCTACTTGGTGAGCTGGTGGCACTCTGCGAAGGAGCGAATCCCTTCCAGGTGGTCGCTACTCGTTTTCCACCGCTCAAGCCCGACCCAACTACGTTGGCCGAGCACGATTTGTTACAGTATCAGTATCTGATGGCGCTGAAGCAGACGCGAGCTGCAGCCGCTATGCCAGAACCCTGGAGCACGTTGACGTTACAGCAGCAGCAAGAGGTTGCTGCCCAAAGACTGATCATGCATCCACAAGTGAGTCTATCACCAAGCTTCCCGTTGTGGTACTTATTCATTAATTTTTGTCATGAATTGAATATTGACACTTTCTTATTTTCACTATATTTTATTGAAACATAATCATTGTTTGGACAACACAGTGGAATTTAAGTCAGCATAATATTCCTTAAATAAAGGGAAAAAATAATGCAAACATTGAAAGCATATAAAAAATTAATGTAAGGTACCAAGATTCTACAATTCGTCTAAAATATTGTATTTATTTGTCAAAGTGGCGGAATTTTCGTAGTTAGAATAGCTGAACATAAAAAAATCTACAAGGAAAAAGAGATTTATGACTTATTTGCATTGCTTCCCTTTTTTTTACAACAATATTTCTTGTTGTATAAGTTAAAATTAATTTAAGTACTCATTAATCTGAAGAAGCCACTGTGTTGGATGAAACAATTATGGTTCAACAATATATAGAAATATCAACATAATCAAAATTCTAAGTATTGTATATGTTTTCTAACAATTGTTATTTATTCATTTATTATTATTTAGTCATTTGTGGAAATGTGGAGTGCAGCTTTATTATAAATAATTGTGTCCATGCGGCAATTGATACATGATACATGGAATTATTGTGTTTTTTGTCAATATGTGTATATTGTGTTACTCTACTGTCGAACTATTGCTTTACAGGTGTCCCAGGAGCTTCCATTCATTCATCAATCAAACTCATCCAATCCATTAATGCAAATGATCAATCAAATGCAACAAGTGAGTTACGAGATCATATTTATGTTTCTTGTGTTGCTTTAAATTAAGAGAAACATAGAATATATATCTCAGAATTAGATAAGAGAAGAATTGACGAATATTCGGCATCTAATCGGCTAATTTTTTTTAGGAATATAACAGCGAAATATTTTAATGACGAGTTGTCACCTGTGGAAAATACTGAGTGTTGCTGAATATTCGGCCAAATAACTATTTGTTACATCTCTACTTTGAACGTTGTAAAATTTAACCACCATAACTTTGTGAATGTGAAATTACTTCTAGGCAAATAAGCTTCCGAATGCGAGCATAGGCGACGCAACTCCTTCTGCCTTGCCCGGCCAGTTGGATCCGCGACTGGTGACGTTATCCTTGCAGCACCAGCTGCAACAACAGAGCCGTCTGCCGCCGACTAGCGCTGGAATGTTGCCGAATCCGCTCGCTTCCCGCCTGCCCGGCGTTACGACTGACGGCCTCAACCTGCCCGGCATGATGCAGAGGCCGATTGGCATACCGACACCGAGTATAGGGGCAAGTGCGCTTGCTAACGCCATGAACATGCAGCGACCGCTGCATGCCCCCGTCGTCGACAATATGGGGTCGAAAGTGGTCGAGGACCCGATACGTAGTTTGCTAAATCAGTTGCAACAGAAACCTTCCGGCATATCGGTACGTTATTATGTATAGAGATTATGAACAATAATGATCCTAGAATATAATCCTGAAACACACCTACATTTCTCTTTTCAGAGATTTTATCATTCCAAGTTTTCACTGTTTGTTGTCTATAGTATAGATATGATGATATTAATATTAACTAATAACGTTAAAATTCATATTTTTGTTTTGTAAAATTAAATATTTGAAAAACCACCGCTTAGCTGTAGATCTTTTCTATAAATATTCAATGAAATAGTAAATTTCACTAGTGAAGTTTTTTCTCCAGTTGGATTTATGGCAGAGCAGTCAATATCCTATACCTACCACACTTCCTTCTCAACAATGGCAACATGAAACTCCTCTCTCTATGTGGGACATTACAAAACCCCCAGAGGTTCCACCTCAACAACCCGAACTGCCTCCAACTGTCTTGACAAGTCAACAAATCGAAAATGCCATGATTCCGAAGCCATCTCACGAGCAAGAACACCAACCGCATCCACCGCAACAGAAGTCGGTGGAGAAAAAGACGGAGCCTTCTATCTCGCCCAAGGAACTGAGGAAGAAGAAGGAATTAGAGGAGAAACAAGCTAAAAAAGAGGCAGAGGAGAGAAGGAAGAACGAACAACGAAAATTAGAGGCGGAAAAACGGGAGGCGGAAGAAAAGAAGAAGAAGGAAGAGGAGAGAATAAGAAAGGAAATTGAGAAGGCTAAAAAAGAGGCAGAAGATAAGAGAATGAAGGAATTAGAAGAGAAGAGGAGATTAAAAGAACAGAGGAAGGCTGAAGAGGAGGCGAAAAGGATGACTGAGGAGCAAAAGAAAGCAGAGGAAGAGAGGGCAAAGTAAGTATCATTTAATTAATTGAGGCAGTTTTGTTTTTGGTACTCGTTGATGGAGTTTTGATGTTCATTGTTGGATACATTTTCCGATATTATGAAATGTTTGAATTATTAATTAAATAGCTTGTATCAAAAATTTTGTATATGCACATTTTAAAAATATAATTGTTTGCAGAAAAGAAGCTAGAGAACGGGAAGAATATGCCAGGCGAGAAGCTGCGCGCCAGGCACAAGAACAAGCAGCTAGAAACGCGAAGACGGCGCCGTGGTGTCATTCGTCTTCTACTCAGGGACTAACTCTTCAAGAAATCCAGAAATTGGAGAAGGAGAAGGCTAAGCAGGAGGCGGTAATTCTGCAACAACAAAAGCAGATGATGGAGTTTCAACAGCAACAGTTGGAAAAGTCAGCGGCGGGTTTCTCTTGGGCGAATAAAGCCAAAGAACCAAAACAGGTTAAATCGCTGTCTGAGATCCAGGCTGAAGAACAGGAAAGAATGGCAAAGGTGAAAAAACCGCATTAAACCGTTTTTTAATTTGAATGCGATTGAATATTTTAATTTAATTTTTCTGACCAATGAACTTTTTTTAATTTTATGAATACGCATGAACGTTTCGAACCACTACTTCTTTATCAATTGCTGAATTAAGAAGTAGTACTTCGAAACGTTCGTGGGTATTCATTAAATTATGAGAAAATTCTAAATATTGTTTTTTTATTTTTGTTGCGAAAAACAAATATACTGAAGAAAAATAATATTGTTTCTTCTATGCTTGTGAAGGTAGTTCAAAAACTTGTGGGCATATAGAAAATTTGAGAATATATTTTTTTTTTCCTTTAATACGGGTAATTTTTGGAAATTTTCATTTTTTGTGCACAGCCAAAAAAAGGTGAATTAAGACTACTTCATTTTTGATGCATGATTCAATCCATAATTATAGTGATATTTACAAGCAGAAAGTACTGAATAAGAGTTATTTTCAATTTTGTATTGATTTAAATAATTTGTCTTCAATTGTTTTGTGGGAGTAGGAATGGGAATGGATTTCAAGTATTAATAAATATCGGAATGTTACAAGTTTAATTTATTTTACGATTATTTAAATATACATTGCATAAAATGATAGCACTGTGTTAAATAAGTCATTATCAGTCAAGACGACGCATGTGTTTTGATCTTATGTGTCCGAGAATTGTTCCAAAGTTTTCAAATAGTAATGTTGAAGCTTTATATCTGCAAACATTGAGGTAGTTCAAGGAGTTCTGACTAGGGCACAATATACTTATCAAAATGATTTATTGCAGCAAGCTACTGAAGCTAGGTTGTTGGCCTTGCAAAAAGAAAAAGAACTTCCAACTCCAGTTCAGAACATGGGAAATATATGGAGCTCGCAAAACATTTCTTGGTCTGCTAATGGTGTAAACTCCTCACAGTGGTCATCTAGTAATTGTGAGTAAAAGTAATTTTCGATTTCTCTGAAATCCAGTTAATAAAAAATAGTAGTATTGAAATGTCTAATGTTGCTTATTCTTTGTTTCAGCCACAGGTTTGTGGGAGGACGCTCCTGCAAAAGCTACTATTACTAAGCCGTCCATCAATTCCAAAGGCAATACTGCAGCTTCGGGAAAATCTCAGAATAGTCAACAGCAGCAGCAACAATCTCAGAAGTCAAAAACGAAGACAAAGAAAGAGGATACCAATATTTCTAAAAACAGTTCGGCGGACGACTTCACCAATTGGTGCTCGAAGGCGTTAGCGAACATAACTAGTGAAATTGATAGTAAGATCATTAATTTGGTGTAATAATAACAGAAAGACTTTCGATAAGTCAAATATGTTAAATGTCAAACTTTATACTGAATATGAGCATTTGTAATAAGATAATGTGGTTTGTAGATGATATATATACTATTCATTATTTTTTCCAGTTCCTACTTTCGTAACGTTTCTACGCGACATAGAATCTGCACTGGACGTGCGAGAATACTGCAAAGAGTATCTGGGAGACAATGCAGAGGCACAGCAATTCGCCAGTAATTTCCTAGATAAACGACGTTCCTTCAGGCCGAAAAGTCAAGTGCCCAAAGACGACATGTGTTCTCCCGCCCCCGCCATAACGCCCTCTTCGATTCATAGCAATGATTTTCAAGAAGTGAAGGTAAATGTTAAACCGCGAATATTATTTACTTCATGAACTTTATTATGAATAAATGAAATTATAGTTGTTGTTGTAAGGACAAAGAAAATAAATTAAAATTATTTAATATTTGTTCAATGTACGTTATGGTAAATAGTTTTACTTGTTTACAATTAAAGCAAGTAATGGGATTTATTTTTCTGGAATCTTGAGAAATGCTGAAATATATACAGAATTTCTTTGAGCATTTTACTTGTTTACTGAATTGGTTAATTAAATAAACCGCCGTAAGCTGCTCCAACAAAGAAAATAAAGATATAAAAAAGGTAAATAAAGATATAAAAAATATTGTTGACAAATTGGTTTACTTTTTCTTCTCACTTGATAATCATTTTATAATGACATTTGAAAATGCAGAAAATTATTTGTAATCATAATATTCGGACTTGTAAAAGTCTATATAAAAAAATAGGCTTCAATTTAAATTAACGACTATTTATTTAACGTCTATAAAATTAAGCTTATTATGGACCATCTATTTGTTATTTGCATGTATATAATCATGACAGAAATAATGAGATATTTGAAGATGAAGGCTTTATTTTTAAGAAATAATTTAAAACTTTCAGTGGTTTCACGAAAATAGAGAGGAATATTCTAAATTTCAGGTCGAATATGAATGCGAATTTCTCTTAAGAAATTGCTTTAAAATTTTTCTATGTGTGATATTACAGATTGTATGTTCAAATGGAGTTTCATCGCCTGTTAAATGTACAATTAATATTTTTTTTTGTTATTTATAAATTATTGGCATTTATTTATTAAAAATCCGTCAAATATGTTTTTTAAATTGATGTTTATATTTTTTTTTAGGGTAAAAACAAGAAGAATAAGAAAAACAAAATGTTAAAAGTGGACAGTAGAATTCTAGGATTTAATGTGACTTCTGCTCCGGACCGAATAAATGTGGGTGATAGAGATTATGGTGATAATTCGTAAATGAAACACGATTTGTTTAAAAGAATCACCGAGAAAAAATTGTTAAAGTTGTACCTTTATATATACATATATTTCATTTTAAAAAACCTTGTTTACTTTTTGCTTATTTATGTCTAATTACAATTTTGTTTTATTACTTCACTGTTTTAAATCTTAATTTTATATAAATATATTTTTATTTATAGGCATTAGATTGATGGCCCATGGTTGGAGGGGGCCAGTGATAATTCTGCATTGCAGAAATAGTGAAAATGCCATTTTCGAGACTAAATACAGTATATTTTTATTAAAAAGTGATTTTTTTCGTTCAATAAGTTAATTGAAAGCAAATCCTTAGAATTATAACCTGTGAAATGTGATTATATTTTAAGAAAAGTGAAATCATTTCATTGCAGTGTATTTTCTAGAATTTGAAAGAAATTAAATTACATAAAATTTGGGACAAATTTTATATATTTATATATAAAATATAAGTTTTATTTTATAGAACTTATATTTATAAGGTTTTATATAAAATAAAGTTAATATAATAATTTATAAAGTTTTATATTAAATAAAGTAAATATAAGTTTTATTATATATAAAACTTATATTTATTCATAAGGGAATATTTGCAATTAACTCGCAGACAAAGAAGTGAGGCGTAATTTGAAAGGAGTTACCATATGACATTCATATTATATTCATGGTAGGCATAACTATTCGTAGTTCAAATCATATAGAACATAGAACTGATTATAAAAGATTCATATTTGTCTAAATTATTATAACAAATATCATTTTGATACAAATATTCTTATTATAACGATATTCAAAATTGTTATCTGTCAATACAGAATTACTGGTATTTTTTGCTTACTATAAGATATACGCAGAGGAATGGCAACTGGATTAAAGAAGTGACAGACGACATAATCCTTAACGCCTTTACAAGACGTCAGTACTAAAATGGCGGATCCTGAGTTGAACGTAGACAGCTTAATCCAGAGACTTTTAGAAGGTAAATAAATTGATTGAACAGTAAGTCATTATTTGGATTTGGGTATTAGCTCCGATTCGTTGTTTTAAATTTCAGTGTTTTATTGCATGCGATATTACCCAATTAGACTTTACTACACGTATTGAATAATGTCAATTATGAAGGTACATCTTAATTTTTATTGGATTATCTTAGGAATATGTATGATAAATGGTCTCTTATGATTATTTTAATTGTACATAATTTATTTCAATCAGTAAATTGAGCATTAATTTGTATATAACATAGCTTCCACACCAATTTTATCGATTTTCAATGTATACATACAGTAGTGTTTATTTTTGTGCTGCCTACCAACATCCTGTGTGGTATCTAAAGGGTATAACAACCAACGTGCCTTGCAGGAGAACGGAGATGTTAAGAAGAAGTCTAAATTCAAAGATTTATTTGTTTCAAGCGAATGTAAGGGAACACAATTTAGTAGAGCTTTATATTTGAAAGAGCTTTTGCATATATTCATTTTGCTGCCAGGTAGAGAAAATATCCAAATAGGTGATATGAGCTTAAATTGAAGCTGAATACTAGGTTCATGCATAATTTTTATTTGTTACGTAGCCGAGCATAAATTTAGGCCATGTATGTGAAATTTTTTGCGTTATGGATGTAATGGCACCTAATTGTATGTTTTTAGAATATTTCTAATTTGAATATTGATAATAATGAATTAATTTTTATTTAAAATATATATGTAGAGTATTTTTTTTTATAATTGCGAGCGATTACAGTTTTAGTCTTTTGGAACTTTAGACAAAAAAGTCAATTTTTTTATATTGGACAATATTATTCAAAATAATACGTATTTTCAATTTGTATTATTGTTTTTGTATTTGTTAAATTCATGTTACTGTATTTCCGTTTTGTCGTACTAATTTCAAACAAATTTTGAAGCATTAATCTGAATAAGCTGCCTTTTGAAAATTCCATTTTTTTCTTGAATAATTTTTTTTTTCAGTAAGGGGATGTAGACCGGGAAAGTCAGTTCATATGACTGAATCTGAGGTTCGTGGACTATGCCTCAAGTCGAGGGAAATTTTTCTTCAACAGCCAATTCTTCTAGAACTGGAAGCACCTCTAAAAATATGTGGTAAGTATTGAATAACATTTATATACTGGTGTTTAAATCCTGATTTAGGAGGTTCAAAAATTCTATTTTTTTTTATTGTTTGAATATATTCCTTATGTATATAAGAATGTGTAGACAAAGTTATATAGGCCAATTCGGAATGTACTCATAGTATCGAGCAGGTTTACGAGCGCTTCGGAAGTTTTTGGGACGCGCGCTCTCCTCCCTCGATCGAATAACTCCGAACTATTCGTCATAACATTCGTCCCATCTACGAAGAACTCTCAAATGACAACTTTTTGAAGCGAATCTTTCAACTCTCACGTCTGACGCATCAACCCAAAACAACAATTCTGACGGAAAAATCGTTGAAATTACAGCCAAGCAGGAATGTTCAACGAAGGATATTCTGCAGTTTTAAATATTATGCAGCTGCTCGATTTGAAAATTGGCCAAATTTGCAAGATATTTGCGAATAACGTCGACGCACAACGGATCGACAGGGAAAATCGGCGTACAACCTCTTCAAGCAAAGACTCGAGCAACTTCATCAGAGCGAGTGTTTTGAGGAGAAAGAAGTTTGTTTTATAGTGCAGGGATAGCTGATTAGCGTATTATAACCATAAGTAGCCGAACAATATCAGTTTTTGACCGAAAACTTTAAAGCCCGATTTCTCGAGAATTCGTTTTTACGATTCGTCTGAAATGGCGGGCGTGATAGCAAAAAAACCAGACGAGCAATCAAAACAAACCAAAGCTTGTTAGCTTCAGTATTGTTTTCTCTTCTATATGAGCTAAAAACATACCCGAAAAAAAATTCTTAACAATTTTTATAGAAAGTTGAAATTATTATTTTTCCACCGAAAACACATTTTTGGTTTCAAACCTGAGAAAATATTCGCATTCCATAATTTCCTCAGTTTTTCATAGTTCATATAGAAAAGAAATATGTGAAATTCAAAATGGTATCTGGTTTTTTAGTTTCAGATGAAAATTACGAGCTGCATCTGCCCCGCCGCGCCGCGCCGATTGAAAACAGCAGTTGCACTAATGTACATAAAAAACGGGCGCCTGTGGATATTTTTCTCTGAAAAACTTTTCTTTCTCGTGTTCAGACAAATAATGGGAAAACCTGAAAAGGTCGCTCAACTTGCTGAGTTTTTCTTATCCTAAAAAAATTCCAGAAAAAATCGATTTTTCGAACCTTCTAAATCAGGATCCCCCCTTAATATAACCTATCCAGAGCACTAATGAATATAATTAACTTGCTGTTTTATGGAAATATTGGAAAATTATTTCAATGCATTTGTTCAGTAAATATTTGTTTTAGATAATAGATGGTAAATATCAGGTTTTTTGAGGCAACAGTAAAAGATACGAGGTGTTTAATACATTGAAAATCTTATATTCTCATTGTTCAGAGAAAAACATCCAAATGTACAGCTTTGACTATTTCTTGAACATCAAGAAATATGTATATTTCTATTTTTTTTATTCTATACTTTTAAGTTTCAAAATATGACCTTTTTTTACTGATTGAAAGAGAATTTCTGAATTATTGGTTAATACTAATATTGCTATAATTATTCATGGAGAAGTTCATTTACAACTTGAAAAAAACAACAATATTAAGCTAAATTGAAGTACATAAAATAAAAATTAACATTTTGATCTCAAAATTGCTTAAAACATGATAACAATAAGACATTAATAACAAATATCTTTGTGACATTTAGTTTTTTTTTAGAACTTAATTGGAAATTCTTCTTTAAACATCTAGCAAACCATCCTCTAATATATATATATATATATATATATATATATATATATATATATATATATATATATATATATATTTCAAAGATTCACAGGTCATTCCATACTAGTAAATACTGAGACTCTTAATCGAAATATTTCAAATAAAACTTTCTGGGAGCTGTCTACACATTTTTACACATCGTTGACAACATTTGTGTAGACAGCTCCTTGAGAATTTTATTTGAAATATTTCGATATTTTGATTAAGAGTCTCAGTATTTACTGATATATATATATATATATATATATATATATATATATATATATATATATATATATATATATATATACAACAGGATTTATCAATTTTATTTTTAATAAACCTCCCTTGAGAGTTGACATTTTGTGTGACATGTCCCCTCCTTCTCTGGCTCAAAAGATGATACCATTGTGCAGTTCTTGCCAACTAAAAATATATTAAGATGTATTTGAATAACAATTAAAAATTGACTTTTCGATTTTGTTGGCATACGATATCTGTTTGTTTTAAGGGGACATTCATGGGCAGTACACGGATCTCTTGCGGCTCTTTGAATATGGAGGCTTCCCTCCCGAAGCTAACTACCTATTTCTAGGAGACTATGTTGATCGTGGAAAGCAATCTCTGGAAACTATTTGCTTGCTGCTTGCCTACAAGATCAAATATCCAGAGAATTTTTTCCTGCTGCGGGGCAATCATGAGTGCGCTTCTATCAATAGAATTTATGGTTTTTATGATGAATGTAAGTGATAATTCATTCATTGTTATGAAATATATGCAAATAATATTAATCATGTTAATTGAATGTAGAACAATAAATTAAAATTAACACACTTGGCTTGAGGTTCATTAAATATAATATTCATATTATATATGTATTATAATATTCATATTTAGTGAAACTTAAGCCAAGTGCGTTAATTTTAATTTATTGTTCATAACATAATGTTTCACCAAGAGATAAGCGAAACCTCCCTGTCATCTACTAAATGTAGAATCTAAAAATAGATTTATGAGAAAACTTTTTATGAAAATACATTTGGTGTATCAATGTAAATTATTATAAAAAGTTTTACAAATCCAACCAAAAGAGCCAATAATTTTTAAACGTTCTGGAATTTTTTCACTGAACCTACAAAGCATTAATGCTGATTTTAATGTTTTTCCTTTTTCTTATTTCTCATTTATCAGTTTTGGATATATAACATTTGTATTTTCCCTTTAGATTTCGATCTGTTTTTAATAATTTATCACAAGTGCAAATTAAAATCTTTTATATTCTCTCAAGTTCATTTGCATTGAATGAGCTCCTTATCAATTTTCGGTAATATGCACATAAAATTATATTACGATATAAAGTGAAATGCGCTTTATTCAAGGGATTATCTGTTTTAATCATCGGTGTTGTTTCTATGATTATTGTGAGATTTTTGTAAAATTATTTTGATGGCACATTGTCCAAAATTCAAATTATATTTTTATTTCGTAGAAAATGAATGCAAAAAATATTTACCTGAAGTTTTGGCGAAATATCTCCATGCCCATATTTAATTTTTACATTTCTCAACTCTCCTATCCTCAATAATTTGGAGATGCAACAGTCGACCATGTTCGAATTTTTTAAGATTTAATAAGTGAGTGCAAAACGGTTTTGTTCAAGAAAATTCTTTAGTATTACGTTAGATTATTATCTCTGATAATAACTTGCTCAAAATCGCTACCTTAATATGTAAAATTCTGTTAAGAAACTATTAAATTTTTTTACTTTTCTTTATGTTGAGTCGTGTAACATTATTTCTGTCTTAACCACCTATAAGAAATTTAACAGTTTAAAATTTTTATATTGACGTCATGATAATTCTGAACTTCTCAGGTAAAAGGAGATACAACATCAAGTTGTGGAAAACGTTCACCGACTGTTTCAACTGTTTACCAATTGCAGCAATAATCGATGAAAAAATATTTTGCTGTCATGGAGGATTAAGTCCTGATTTACAGGGCATGGAGCAAATCAGACGAATTATGAGGCCCACTGATGTACCTGACACAGGTTGGTTAGCACTATTTTTGATAAATAGTTGCTCAGTTACTTGAAATAAATTTCTATTTTTAATTATAGCAAAATACATTTTTAAGACAAGTATTAAAATGTTCACGAATCCATGATTATCACAATTGTTTTCTCTTAATTATTTTATCTTTTAATTCGTGCAAAGATTGAATAAAATTTAAAAACATAATCCGCAGTTATCATCGTCATAAAATTATGATGAAATTTTATCAGTCAGATTTAAGATCAGTAAATTAGAGATTATGATTTTTTTGAAGGGGAACTGTAACTAATTTAAATATTTTGATGTAGTGTTGGGTATATTGGGTATATACTTTGAAATTTGAAGAGTACACCTGTCGA
The DNA here is from genome assembly GCA_030704895.1 of Henosepilachna vigintioctopunctata. NCBI lineage: Eukaryota > Metazoa > Arthropoda > Insecta > Coleoptera > Coccinellidae > Henosepilachna > Henosepilachna vigintioctopunctata. Next base: position 2,485,985 of record JARQZJ010000034.1, read on the forward strand.
TTGTTACTAGAGATTTCTATTTAGATTATTCAAAAACCTCCAACATCCTCACATTAGATGAGCTTTCTCAACTTGGTCTTTGTTTTGTTATTCTAGTTTTTGTCAATTGTATTCATAGCTCATTTTGTGTCTGAAGAAACTATTTCACAAATTATCAAAATAATGTTCTGGAATAGAATCTAGATTTTTGTACAATATTTTCATAGCATTCAACGACCCATAGCATTGATATAATAATAATACCTGGTAGTACTGAGATGAGAGTGAATACGTCAACTCAATAAAAATAAATCACTTGACAACTTGCTCTATCCTTATCTTACTGTACGCGCAATTTTTAAGCACGGTTTCTGGTTTTTATGTCTGATGCATATAGCGTGCAGTTTTTTTGTTTGATGCATATAGTGTGCAATTCCTCAATGTTAAGTATATTAATTTGATAATTAATTTAATAAGGTTAGTTTATCAGACATGTTATCTCAAATTGTTTAATTCTTTGTTAGATAACGGTTTTGTGAAGTGCAAATTGGAAGCTTGTTGTTTAGAAGCAACTATCTATCGTATTACGGCAAATAATTTCCTATAAATAATTGTTGAGTTTTACATGATTTGTATTTCAAGCGGTTAGATCAATATCAATAATCTGGAACCTCAATTGAAATTTATCACAGACAAAATTTTAATTCCCTAGGTACCTACCTTTTTTTTTACTCTACCTAAGTTAATAGTTCTCTTTGCTCAGCAGCAGATGTTACTAACAGGCTAATTTCAATTCAAGTTGTTCGTTTTTTCTCTTGGTTCCTGGTTTATTATAGATAACAAAACACATTCTAAATCCTAATATATCCCTTCAAATTTTTATCATACGTACGAAAAATTCTAAAAAAATAGATAAAGAATAAAAAGCTTTTTCGAGCTGTCAATTGTAAAAATTGTCAATCGAAAATGTCAATTTCTTCCTAGGCAGATTCGTCATGTGTACTGGTATGGAATGCTATTTCATACTTTTAAAATTTTCTAATTGAACCCTCAGCCCCTTCGTATATATGCAAAATTATATTTTTCAGACACCTAATTCATTCTATTTCTTGATGAATATTTACGATTCAATGCTCAGCAACAAAACCAACATAATCGAAATTTACAAACTTGTAACCAACTCAAAGATTTTTTTGCAACACCAAAATTCTTTTCACTTTATATGAATTTCTCCAAAACACTTAACCGTACTTAACTCGTAACTCAATAAAGGCGTCTGCTCCTTCAGTTGATGTGTATTTTGGTTTATAATACGAGGTTATTGTTAGACAAATTTAACGATATTGTCTTCTGACGTCGTTTGCTGCACCAGTAATTTTGTTTTATTTTTTCCTTATTTTACTCATTCATATCTTGCGATATTGAGAATAATAAAGATAATAATTTAGCTGCTGACAGACCTTCTTTAATGTCGTAATGGCATAGACTCTGGCTCCTTAGTATCATGAACGTGCATAACTGGGCTGTTTTTACTTTACATCTTTTTAAGTTAATGATTATCGTTAATGTATTAACGATTAATTGTTATCGTTATGGACTTACCTAAGCCTGACTTCACTGCAATGAGTGAAGCGCTTATACTGATTCCAAAAAAATAAGTTTATTAGTGTAAAATCCCAAAAGAATATTTTCATTTGGTATTTTGTTGTTTTTGGTGATAGAATAAGAACTTCAATTTGTGTATTTTGTTTTCAGAGCCTGCCTTTCAAGCAAAATCATATCCGTTTTTACTGAAGTGAGTTAATTTAATTGAATAATTTGTCCTAAAAACTTTTCCTTTAAAACACAGGTTCTAAAACAAAATATATAAGGGACAAAGTCTTATTGTATCGCCAACAATAAGAAAACAATGAATATAATATGTATTTTTTACTGTGTTTTTTATTTTGGAAGGGGCGGAGCCAATAATGTTATCAACCAACCAAAACCAAGCGATTTCAACGCTTAGGAAGTTTGTAATTGAATCCAGTGACTTTTGAGTAACTCTGTAGTTGTCTTACTTTGTTCTTCTTAGAAAGAATCTTTTTTCATGCTTATTTGTTAACACTTTCACAGGATTGTTGTGCGACCTCCTCTGGTCCGATCCCGACAAAGACGTGAGCGGTTGGGGTGAGAACGATCGCGGTGTTTCGTTCACTTTCGGCGCCGACGTCGTCAGCAAGTTCCTAAATCGACACGATCTGGACTTGATCTGTCGCGCCCATCAGGTCGTCGAGGACGGCTACGAATTTTTCGCCAAGCGACAACTAGTCACGCTCTTCTCCGCTCCCAATTATTGCGGAGAGTTCGACAACGCGGGCGGGATGATGAGCGTCGACGAGACCCTGATGTGCTCTTTCCAGGTGAGAAACGTCATACTAAAAATGAATTTTTTCCAACACGTCATCTGGACTTGTTGGAAAAAATTGGACTTTGATTTCTTTGAAACCATTTCAATTATTGCCAAACTGAATAATTAGTGAAAGAACCCAATGTTTTATTAATTAAATACATTAATTCCGTGTTCTTCGAAGTGTGGGCAGCGAAATTTCGACAAGGAGATCTCGGAATGCGTTAAGAAGAAGGAAGAATTTACTCTTTTGTAGTTAATTCACAGGGTATTTAGATTTTGTAATATGATAAAAGTAATATAGAATTCAAAGTCGTAAAATGTTAGAGAGTCGCACCAGAAAAACTTTGAATAGCCTGCACTAATGGACTTAATTTTCTGCTCGTGAAAGTACACAATTTAATCAATGAACTGTGTACTTTTAACTTGACAACTTTATCATTAAAAATTTATATTGTGTATATTTCATTAAATTTTCTGTTTTAGATATTGAAACCATCAGAGAAGAAAGCAAAATACCAGTACCAAGGTGTTAATTCAGGCAGACCAGCTACTCCGCAAAAAAATAATAACACGAAAAAGAAATAGATTCCCATTAAATTTGAAAATATTTAACTATTCTAACGTATTTTTCGTTGTAGTGAGTTTTGTTATAACCACCTCTTGTGTAAAGTACGAGTATTATATGATTTAGTTTTTGTGATTTTTTTTTTATAGAAATGATTATATATTCGCCTTTGTAACGTTTTGTATTTTGTATATAGTTTAACTTTTAATTTATTTATTTTTAAGGGACAAAAAAACATTGCATTTCGTAAAAATATTTATCAGTTTGTGTTTAGTAGTTGGCCAGTGAATTGTTGTTGTATATTGGAAATTGTGTTAAACTTTCGCACCAAATTTGTCAGAATTCTATCACCTACTAACTTGCTAAATGTATTCAATATATTTTAGTGAAGTATTGATAATTTTCAATGCATTTGAAATTATAGAAGAAAGTGTTCGGTTTTCAAATGAATTTCATGGGACGTTTGCAGGTGATGAAAGTTTGATTTAAAAAATTTCCATCCGAACTGAGATATAATGATATTGCAAGTAGCAATAAAACTGTCAAATGGAATCGAAATATATATTCAATATTTTTCAAATTGGCCTTCTAAATGGGACGAAATTATAATAGAAATTGATGAAATTCAGATACATGTTTTGTTGTGCGCAATGAGGATATTGTTTAGAAATTTTATAAATGTCTGTGTGAGAGTCTCACTTCGTCATACATTACAGATTCAAATAAATTTATATTATTACTCTTTCCTTTTTTTTATTTTACCTATACCTGCTGTGGAAGTGAGTAGTATTATTTTATAATAAATATACAGTTGTTTGTATTTGAAAAAATTAATTCACTTAAACTGTACTATAAATAATAAATTCTTTATTCTCAATAATGAATTTAATACCCAATTACATAAAATAATAACATAAAGCTGAAAAATAACAAGAAACTCCATCTAGTTAAAAAAAACCTGAAAAGTAACTAATAACTAAATAATAAAATGAAATATGACAAATAAGTCAATTTCACTTGTTCACATAACTCCTAATAACTGCAATGGAGTCAAAGTGAATGTCACATTCAGTATCGAATGTAGACTCCATAAACCAAATGGGGGATTGTATTAGCAAGTTGGTCTTTGGAGTCCTTAGGTATAATTTTGTGGTACAAGAATTTTGTCAAGGAACACGAAATGTCAAAGCCGATAAGAGAGGAGCACAATCAATACTGTTAGGCAGTAATTTGTACAAAAATTTGAGTGATACAGTTTCTCACCTACCCTGTAATGGGATTACTAACTAAATGGACTCAACAGTCAATTCAAAATGGTTCCAAGGGTATTATAATATAGATATATAACGAATTTTTATTGAAGCTTTACTAAAAAAGCGTAAAAGAAAATATATTGCATGTAGATGAAAAGATACATTCAAACAAATTTCAAAATAATATGCTTTATTGATCTCAAGTAAAAAAATTATCCAATTAGTAAAAATTAATAGGCACCTCAAAATAAATTACATAAATAATACTCTATTTATAATACTCATGAATATCCAAGGCCATTAATAGCTATTTTATTATATGTAAACAATGAATTACCCAAATTTATGTGTACTTAGGAATGTGATGCTAATTTCAATAAAATGCCTTCGGTTATAAGAAAATATACATTTTATATTACATAATTCGTCTATAATGAACTTTTCACTAGATAAATTTATTAACATTACTTATATGAATAACTAGGTGTTTATAAGTTTCTGAATATAACTAAAACATATCAAAGTAAATTAAATAATTTTAGTTGCTCATAAAAATTAAAAAATAATATAGTTGCTCATTAAAAATTTAATAAATAATAAACAAAATATACAATATATATATAGATATATGTATATATAAGGATTTTAAATTCAAAATCCTTAGCAATAACAGAAAAAAAATGTACAATTATTATAACTGATTATATTTTTATAAACCCATTGTAAATTTCTTAGGACTTGTACAAAGTAAATATAAATGAACATTGTTCTTTATTATATAAATCAAGTAAGTATACATACAAAAAAAGAGTTCTGAATAAAAACACTCAACGCAAAGAAAATTTTCAAGAAAGAACTTATTGAGTTTGAAAATGTCAGTGAATCAGAAAAAGGGAATATATAAATTTTATGGATATGATATAAATTTCTATATTGCATTTGAAATTAGTGTTGGAAAGATCAAAAGAGTGCATGTGCTTTGATAATTAATTTGTAAAAAATTTATTTCAGCTACAATAAAAAATAACCAGGTAATTTATTCCTTTTCGATGTTCAATATCCTTAGTTATCAATACTTCTTATTGGTTGAAAAGATATTTCAAAATTGTTACTGAATCCAATTATATCTAATTCTGACTTTATACCAGGTTAATCAAACACTCTTCAACTATGTAAGTTACGGTGAATATAATAGTAGTTTCCATACTTTTAAGTTTTACTATTTAGATTAAATTTATTGGCAGTTGAATTATGAATGAAATTAAACCGAACACTAAAAATATGAAGACTTGTTAAGAATTTTAGAGAAATTTTTCCACGGCATTAGAATCAAAATTTTACATCTTAGATCCTTTATCTATTTTTATTTCTGATATTTGAAAATTGTCAGAATTAGAATACACTTCCATCCAGATAATCTACACAAATTAAACGTGATTCAAATATTAGCTCTGATAAGTCGAAAAATAGTTTCTTCAGGCAATTAATTTTATCACAAATTCTAAAATCTCACTCAAGAGTAAATAAGCTTACTTTCTTTCTAAAAAAACACTGCTCTAAAAAAGAACTGCTGTTTTCCTACATAAATGTTTTCTGATAAAAATTACAATTTTCATTAGAAAAATAATAATTTTCTAAATATTATGTCATATCATTTATTTCACTCATTTTGAATTTCTTGAATTAAATGAGAGAAGTTAGTATTTTATAACAAACGTTATAAAATAAACAAAGTTGTATTTGCAATAACAAACAAATGAGATAAAGAGCGAAATAACTGCTACATAATAATTAACTTTGTTGCTTCTCAGTTTGTGCTAATTGAAAAAGAATTAACAATATACTCCAAATAGAGAAAACTGGTGAATAATAATCAACAACTTTCGAATTTTGTCCAAAAATAGGTTCGGAAAATCCTGCATTTTTTAAATGAACCTGCAATACATTCGTTTTCTTATAATCGATGTGAATTCGTTAATTCAAAAACCAGACAATAAGCTGTCATTTTCGATTCACACCTTCTCTAAAAAATTGGTCACGTCTCCGCTTTTATCGCTGAAAGATTTTCCGTACTTGCTGTTCAATTTCTTGATGAAGTTATCCTTTAGATTTTGCAGACACATCCTGTATATGGGAGAAGTTCGAAATTTAACTATGTCGAAACTGGGTGCGTGCGCCTTGTGAACAATAAAAGCGTCGGGCAATACCACGAATTCGTAGCCTTGCGCGTTCAGTTCCATGATGTGGGATACTTTGTTCCATCCGAAACCCATGAAAGTTGGATCGTAACCTACGACGGTGCTTTTTACCACAATGTAGGGTTCAAAGTCCGGTTTCCATTCGACCTAAAATAACCGAAATTAGTATAAATTTGAGACTAAATTGTTAATTTCATTTTTTGAAAGAAATGTTAACAAAAACCACACCATGACTAAAAGACCACGTTATTTATGTATTTGTATTAATCCTTATGCAAATAAATACTTTATTATTTAAAGCTGTTTCACTACCTGAAGAATCCTTTTTGCATTATTAAAATCGGCAATTACATTCGAAAGATATTACGAGTTTAAACGGATGTTTGAGTGTTTAAAACAAAAGACTGCTCTCTTTTACTGTACATAATGGTTAAAGAGATAACACAACATAGGTATGGACTCGCGACAGGGTCATACCTAGTGCTACTAGATCTATATATACCTGTATACAAACGAAGCTCTGATAGAGAGCGGTAAATATAAAAATTAATATATTTGCTGAAGGAGCCGCCCGGCATAGTAAAGACTATTTCAATTGGAGATAGAATTGGAGTGATGACTCATTGTGGACAGTCTCGACATTGTAAGAGCAATAATCATTTATTCTACCAATTATATCTACATATTGAAAACAAACGAGTGTTATTTATACCAATGTTGTGATTATAAGCTTGTATCCATTTCATTGTGATAATTAAAATCATCAATTAAGTATAGCTAAGAGTTATTACTCCATTCCTTTAAATTGTTTTGGCGTTACGAAGTTCTGGAGGTATATTCTGGAGGTATTCAGTTAGTATAGAATATAGATCAATTGGTATTACAACTTTGTCAGGTTCCTTTTCATAATTAAACTCTAACATCGTGTAAGCATAACCTTTCAACATAAAGCATTTTCGACTTAGGTTATAAATTAAAGTAAAAGAAATCTGCAAAATGTAATTTCAAATTAAACCCATTAATATTTGGTTGGATACAACATTTTGTGGAAAATCGTTGAATCCATCGTACAACTAGAGACACTCCTAATTTAACAACTATTTTACATAATGAAACAATATTTAGAATTTCCTCATATATTAACAATTCATTGTTAACAATTCAATTAACAAATCATTGTTAATTCAGCAATTGATAAAGAAGTAGTACTTCAAAACACATCATGCGTATTTTTGTTGATATATGAGAAAATTCTAAATATTATTGGCATTATGGATATTAATTTTCTCCAAGTATCGGCCTCATCAATCAACTATTTTACAACAAAACATAAGCACAATTTATTAAATAATTTTTAATAACTGAGATTGAATTCTAGCTTATCTCTTGGTGAAAAAAGATTAAACAAAAATTTGAAGTCACTTTTAGTAAATAATAAGGAGAAGACTAATGTTGAAGAAAATAGCGGTATTTATAAAATCTTTTGTAATGATTGCTCTGCTTTCTATATCGGACAAACAGGTAGGAAGTCAAAACCCAAATAGAAGAACATAAAAGGTAGATTTTACAGAACAATAATACTACTGAATTCGCAGAACATTGTATCAGTTCTAATAATTTCATAGATTTCAATAAAACATAATGTTTACATGCAGGTATCAAAGGAAACATCTAGACCTTTTAGAGGCCATACAAAATCAGTACATCCTGGAAAAGAGAAGAACCAATTGTCAACAAACAAATAGAATTTCAACTATCCCCCCTTCTCACTTCTATCTTCGAGACCCAAATTCAGCTGCACATTCATGTGAACACCTTATTACTTTTAGAATCATTTCAGCACTTAAGTTATGAAGCAGATAAAAATATTACTTTTATAACTGAATTCCAATATTTTTGGATTAAAACATAGCAAAATAAATTATTCTCACATTGTAGTAGTTTGCAGCAGTTTTCCATCTTGTGTAATTTGTTGGAGAATGACCTACAGCCCAAACATCGTGTCTAAAAGGCATTATATTTTTGGTAGCCAACATTGACAAAAGCTGCCTTTTATTTTTTGGTATTCTACTTCTATATCGTTGAGTTTCAAACGCAGGAATTACCAGTGCCTGAAAATAAAATCTTTATACATTTAGCAATCAAGATATTTTAAATCTAGCATAATAATAAATCATATTTTCCAGGTTTAATAATTAATCATTATATAATTATAATTTCCATTTTGTAACTTCCATACAAACTTTAAAACTTAATTCAATACTATAACTGAAGTATCAACAGTTATTTCTCAATATTCTAAATGATATATACCTTTTTATCCATGTCTTTAATTGTCTTTATGTGTCTCCTCAGTACATCATATAAATCCTTCATAGGATAAAAATCGATGTCGGCTAAGAATACATATGGTGTTTCTATATTTTGAAGGCCCACATTTCTTAGCAAATTTATGGGATAATATTCCTAAAAAATAAAATTATATTTGTGATTGATTTGATCATGTAACACTTTAACGACATGCTTGGGTTACTGTTCAAGTTCAGGTGGTATTTTCAGATTAACACTCACTTTCATGAAAATTCACTAAAATGTATTGTGGTTAAAACACTCATTTCAAATTACTTTACTTAAATTAACTTCAAGAAACTGAAATCTATTATGAAGCTTCAAAATTAAGGAAACTATAACTAGTTATGAGACTGCCCCTAATTATTACATACCTCTTATAAAAATATTAAGATTATTACTAAATACTAACATACTAACTCATTATTCTGATGAGGAAGGTCTTAGAAATTAATTTTTTATATTGCAAATTAACTTGACATGTTCAAAAAACATCATACTGAGACACTGCTTTGAACTATTGGTCATTATAAATGTTCACTTTTTTTATAAATGGTGTTGAAATTGCTTTATATGAATATAATACAATCATACATATGAAATCTATATCTGTATAATAAATTAACATATACCTATCCAAAAAGATCATATTATATCGTAGCTCAAAATATCTAAAAGCTCACCAAAATAAATTGTTTGATTTGAATGAAATGCACTTAAAATCAAATAAAAACTTACTCCATCTCGAAAAACGGCATGATAGGCGATATTGGTCCTATCTTGTAGGACTTCTGAGGCTTCAATGAAGTCGTTAACTCGTTCTAGTTCAGGATCTGTGATGTATAAAGCGAGACTGATTGGCCCTAAAAACTGGATCACAATTAAATAATCGAAAAACTTACCGACTAAAAAAGCAATACCTTCCCAATATTTGGCCAATTCTTCAATCATCTGAATTCTATCGAACGATAGTTGCGCAGCAAACGTGACATCGTAATCCAACAGTTTCGTTTTGAAATCTCGAATGAACAACAAAGTTCTCCATTTTGAGGTATTCATCTTGTTGAATCCCGAACATACATCGGGGGCGACATTCTGATGAACAAAGTATTATTGATTAATATGGAGAATTAAGAACACTCCTCTAACGTATATACAGCAAATTTATTGAATATGCCACAAAAATTGAACTTAGCTAATTTACACTTGAATAACTTAAGTTCACTAATTGTTTTTATGGAGTTAGGCAATTTATTAAATGCGTTGAATCCTTCATAAAATATACTATTCCTATGTTTAGAAAGCTTACAAACTTGCATGTAGAAATTGTCAGCATTTCTTGTATTATAACTGTGCACATCACTGACACATGTTACATTATGTAAATAAAACTAAGTAGTTTTTCGATTTTCACTATAATTAATTCAAAACATGACAATATCGTTTCGCCAACACAGTGGCTTCATCAGATGTTGATGATAAACTGTTTAAACAGTTTATCATTAACTTCTGATGAAACGATATTGTCATGTTCTGAATTAATTATAGTGAAAATCGAAAAACTACTTAGTTTTATTTAAATTATGTATTTAGATTTTCATCAAGTATAGGCCCAATCGATTAATGACATGTTACATTTTTTATTACTTTATATGGGAACAATTTGTGTTCAACTTTAAATATAAATATATATGTAGCAAAAATTATTCCCTGTTTAACTGACATTAGTTCTAAACAATTTAGCATGCTTTGGATTGGAGTATATCTATTACATTTCAAAACTGTTCGCATAGCTCTTCTGTAACTTTTGTAGCAGTTGAGTTCTTTCTTTACTCGATCCCAATAACAGAGTGGAACAATATTAAGAGTGTGGCATAATGATTGACTTAAAGAGCAATAATTTCATATATGTCGTCAGATTTTTTCCAATTCTTTTGAGAAAGTTGATTTTCTTGGAGATTTTAAATGATATGAAGTCAACATGATGATTGAAACTCAATTTCTCATCTAACATAACGCCTGAGTATTTAACAAGTTTTACCCTTTCAATATTCTGGTTTTCAATTTTAATACTTATATTTTCATTACTATTTACCATTATTGTTTCATGCCTTTTTATGAGTTTTCAAAACAACTATTGCTTTAAGATATGGACAAACAGTTGAGATAGCAACAATATTGTATAAACAAAAGTACATATAAAATTTCTAAAACTTTAATATATCTTTAAGATGATTAACCGATTTTCTTTGGATGCAAGTATACCATATGGTCATCATCTACAAAACTTAATCAATACAGCAGGTCTGTCATAAGCAACCTAGAGTATGTTGTAGTTGAAAAATCTCAACTAAACAAACGAAAATATGCACCATCAAATATAAACCAATACACTTCTTCTCATTATCAATCCTTAATATTTATAGGAGTGTATTTCAAAAAGCTGCGATACCTGGCTAATAAATTGTTCTATATGTTTAAGTCACTGAATCTTATATAACATAGTGAGTTTTTGAGAACCATCAAAAGACAACATATTTATAACCAATAATTATCATATTACATACCAAAGAAGATTTAGTATCAACTGAACACGACTTCAGCTGTTTCCTTAATAAATTTCCATTCAATTCTGCAAAAGTAGTGTATAAACTTCTAAAATAATCGCCATCTTTATTTAGAACATTAGTTTTTTTTGGGGAGTTCCAATGAATAACCTAAAAACAAGTAGAAAATTTTGTAAGTCATATAATCTAAGTCGTTAAGTTTGATCCAATATCCTACCAACTTCTTGAAACTACAAATAAAGTTGGTAATCACTCACCTTAGCTTGATGTTTAGTATAACATAAATAACTGTCTGTGTGATCACTAAGTTGAGTATTCCAATAACAAGGCACTTCATAGAGAATATTAGAATTTTCTTTTATCACTGCATTTATAATATCCTGGTCACCCAACCGAGTTGATCCAATTTCGTGGGCGACTTTTCTGGTAACTTGATTCCAAATGTTAGGCCAATTTAAAGATTTCAACTTATCAATATAGTATAAAACCAAGCCAGAGTTGAAACTGAAAACAATATCTGCTTAGTCTGATATTGCTTTACAAATGATTTATACTCAATTATATATAATATAAAGTACTACTTTCACCTTGTGTACATTCCAAATAAAAAAAATATAAAAAAAACAGAAAAATTTTAAACACTTAATTCTAAGATGTTGAACCTATACACAAACTGTAATATCAGTTTTTGTAATTATATAGATAAACATACTATGCTGTTCGTATTAATCGGGACAAAGGATAAAAAACAATGTTTTCGTAAAATCTTACCTTTTAATAAAGTAAATACATACAAAAGAGCCTAAATTCTTCATATTAATACGAAGTATGTCCTCCTTTCACAGATATAACTTCATGAACTCCACTAGGCAAACGTTTCTTCATCCTTTTCTGGGTAAGCAGTTGCTTTCTTGTTGGTCTTCTTGCCTTATGGCCAACCTCCAGCAGTCGTTTTCTCACAGTTGTGGTGCTCACCTCCACACCAGAAACCATTAAATCTCTTCGAAGATCAGTGCTTGTCTTTCTTGGATTAATTTTGCTATTTCTTATCAAAAATTTGTCTGTTCATGGAGTAGTTTGCGTTTGCAGTCACAGTTTCCTTTTCTTTTTGGAGACGATGAGCCACTTTCTTCAAATGTTTTTAAAATTCTCGAACCCGCTGGGCTTTCCCACACCAACAGCTTCAGCTATATCTCTTACAGTTCATTGATGTGTGTTCATTAAGCGCGATAATTTGGAAGGCTTCCTCGGAGAGATATCCATCTTTAGATAAGACGATACAGCACGTATCAAAATTGAAACCAACTGTCGCACTGGTAGACTCACAACTAAATTTCTGGCGAGGTAAAACCGGTAAGAATGTAAATGATGGTCAAGGTCGAACCCTCACGTCACCTCAGGTAGTAAACAAGCAGGTGTGAGGGTGTTTCCGCCACCCTGGCACTGACATACTTACCACAGTAACTCAAATGAAGAAAAAAAATGTTTGTTCCAATTAATTCGAACAGCATAGTAATATAAGTAAAGGAAAAAAATGGATGCCACAAGTTTTTTACTTGAATCTTGTATTTACATCAATTTAAACAGCAAACTACTTTATCAACTTTAGTTTTATGACATAGAATTAATCTTGAACTCAAGTGTGATATTCAGTGAAATAATTGAAATGAGTTACCCTTTTCCAATAGCAGGCCATGAACTTTTCTCCAAATAATAATTACTCTCGTTTTCAACAATCCCCAAAGCCTGTAAACATTAATAATTTTTTAGGTGACTTATCAAAATTTTCTAATTAGTTTACCTGTTTATATTTGAAATCATCAAACATTCGCCATAATTCATATATATCACTCAGAAATATTAAATCTGTGTCTAAGACAATAATTTTGTTTGTAACTGTTAATGGTACAATTTGTGGAAACAATAGCTTTAAAAGACCAAATATTCCAGAGTAATGAGTATTGGGAACCCACCTTACATCTGTGATATATTCATTTATGTCATAAAAAGTTACATTCACTGAAAACAAACATAGCATATATATAATTAAAATGAACTTATTTGGGGAACATTCATGAACGTCTTCAATAAAATATTAAAGAACCACACCTCGATTCATATTCCAAGTTTGAATTAAAGTACTCAAGACTTTTTGAGACATCCAACTAGAAATTATATGAAAGTGAAAAAAATTATCACTGTGAAAATAAATAGATTTTAGCATAGTATGTAACTGAATATTTGATTTGAATCCTGCACAAACAATGCCAATATGAATCACTTCACATTTTTCATTCAAGAAATTATCATCCCCATATTCATCAATGTCCCCGTTAAACTGTTTTACCATATCACCGTTGAAAAATTGTTTTGAATTGCCTTTGTAGAAATTATGGTATACTGAAATGAGAATCAGTTAATAAATAAATTTATACCAATATATTAAACAATTTATTGTTACACACCTGGAAATTGATTGTAATAGTTTAAAATTAATATGAATATTACTACAAAGACCAATAAGACTATCCCGTGTCTAATAAATTTAATAGGTATAACATTTTGCCTCTTTAATCGAATGTTGATACTATTTTTATCGATCTTTCACCAAAAAAGTTAGATCCAATTAGAGGCACAATTATAACTAATTCTTCATTAAAATTTTAAGAAAATTAAATAATTTATGATATCATTATTTAGAAATACAATAATTTAGCATATCATATGTATTACAAAAATTAAAAATTTTAGAATGTTAAAAACTTGGATTTAATTAAAGGTTTAACTACATACAATAGGGAATGTGAGGTTAAAGTACAAGAGACATCAGTTGTCATCGTCACTGGGTTCCGAATTTCGAAATCTTTAAAGGCATCAAACAACAAACGTGAAATTTGAATGTAATGTCAAAATCTGAATGAAAATATGAAATATTTATGAAATTAAATGAATACACTCATTTCATCTTAACCACCACCCATTTCTTAATTGTAATAAAAAATCAATAAATTTTAATGTCCATTAATGTCAACTAACTTCTAGCACAATAGTTGACGAAACATTTTCAAAAATTTTATAATTAAATTATAATAAATAAAAAAAATATATATAATAAACAAAATATTTCACTGAATTGCATGAAATTGTTTTATTCATTCGATGTATGTTTAGGCTAGCAATCTATTATGAAATAGAACTAAATTATAATATTAATAATATATCACTTTGAAATCTTCACTTAACATCTGTTGTTAAAGTGTGTTATATTGCCCGCAGGAAATCAGATCTAATAGTTCGATGATGTTTTGTCTTTTACTTTGAAGGATGGTTTTTCATGACAAATAATAAAAAAGTAATAAACTAATAGAATAACTACTATTACGGATACATATAACTTATCATATTATAAATATTTAAAATTGAAAATATGTACTTGTGAGACACCAAAATTTCTTCTGAGAGCGTAGCTCGCGATCGACAAGTTGGCGACCACTGCCAAGGAGGGCTTCATTAATTATTCCTTCGTTGTCTAATTTTTATTACGTACTTAAAATTAGGCTATGTATTATTGCCGTTCATTGTACATATACTAGTATTAAATATCAAAAAACTTCAATCAGATCTAATCAAATTAAAAGATAACAACCAACAACTACCATTTCATATATACGATTTTATTTTTAAAAATGATATAAAAACAATTAAAGTAATGATAAATTTTCTTTCAGTCTCAAAAATTAAACTCTAACAAAATACGAAAAGTATATCATTTGGTTACTAACTATTATGGGTCCTATCCCCGAATCCTGGACCGGGGAAAAAAAAGTATTGTGTATATATGTCACCTCAAGCATGTTCTTGTTCTGTCTGATAACAATTAATATACGTAACTATTAAAACAAATAATATATATATATATATATATATATATATATATATATATATATATATATATATATATATATATATATATATATATATATATATATATATATATCTTGAAATTGATTTATTCTGTTTGAGGTATTTATTTTGAAAGTTTTAATAATAATATTATTTAATTAATATTATTAATTAATTTTAATAATAATAATTTATAATAGTTTTGACAAAGTTGTAATATAACAACGAAACGTCAACAGAAATAAACTTTTTCATATTAAAAAAAGCCTGTTAATGCTAAAAACTTTCAAAATATATATATATATATATATATATATATATATATATATATATATATATATATATATATATATATATATATATATAGATATTTATATATATATATAGATAACATACAAACCAATCAGCTAAAAACTAAACTAATCTAAACCTCTAACAAAGAAGTACCCCACAGCCTAACTCTACTTACGTAAATAGAGTTAGGCTGTGAGTACCCATCTAAGTATTGGGCTCACCAAGACCAGCAATCCAAGCAAAATTGGATGGACTCATGAAAAAGCTTGTTCAGATGGCCATAGCAGCCCAAGACTATAAAGGAAGAAGAAGAAGAGAATATTCGGTGTTGTAGTTACATTACATTACGCGGTAAACGAGCTTGTAATTTTTGTCATATTATGTAAATATATTGATGTTATTATATTATTACAGTGAAATTAGTAAAAATGGAAAAGAAGTACACAGTTGGCGAAAGGATAGTAATAACATTAAACACCGGTGATAACTTTGAGGGCGACTATTTGAAAACATCCGATAAAGGAATTGAAATCGAAAATATTCATCATTATGAATCGGGAGCTAAAATCAAATCCCGTTACTGGTTTTATCGCCGTGAAATAGACACAATATACAAACTGAAGACTACCCACAATGGTGATGTGAGTAACACTGAATCTAACGAGAGTAAAACAACAGAGTCTAACAATTGTATTTTGTTAGATAAAGAAGAATATGATAGACTCAAAGAAGTTGCTGTTAATTTTATTTATTTGAAAACTGATGATAAAAGTTATTTTGATGCTGTGACTGAAATTGGCAATTTTGAGTCTGTTGGTGTTTTTGCAGTAGGAGCTGAAAAGGGAAGATGTGGGAAAATCAGTGCGATTGCCTTGAGTACTTGGAAACAAGTTTATATATTTGATATTAAAAATTTCAGGTCTACACATTTTCCAGCTGAAATTGCTGAAATTTTAGAATCATTTTACATTAAAAAGGTGGTTCACAATGGAGGAACATTAAAAGATTGTTTGCTGCACTCATATAAAATAACCATGAACAATATTTTTGACACACAGGTATGATTTCACATATTTTAATTGTGAATTATCTTCTGTTGGGTGAAACCTATTTTAATTAACTCGATATTAAAGGCAAGGAATCATGATAGAATTTATGTTAATTTTCGTACCATACTTTTTCAGTTTTTTCTTAAATTGCCATTCTTTTTATTTTTAAGTCTCTTACAAACTTTGTTTTCAAGTTATGTGGAGGTTTTTGCTAATATCTGTATAACATAAGCCATTTTGAATTTATTGAATTTATTTATTGAAAACCATAAAAATTTACATAGAGGTTACAAAAGTCTACGCAAATCCCCACAGAGATAAACACAGTTATCTGTTGGTGGGCACGGTGACTTAAAACTTAAACTTAAAATTACCCACAAACAACTCAAACCACCCCCAAAACAACCCCCCCCATTAGTCCACATCCACAAACTAAAACTCACTCCCAGCAATCTATACCCTAATACACATTCATTTCACGTTATAGATTTTGAATTACTATATTTTATTGTTGAGTAATTTTGAATCTCATTATTTCGTAAATATATTGAAATGCTGTTTTTATATAAACAATTATTGAATTTCTTTTTTTATAGGTTTCACACATGATGTTGATAAAAAATTCTACTGGGGAATGTCCAAAAACGATGAAGTCTATTGGGGAATGCCTAACTGAATATTTTAATTTTTCACCTACATTATTAGCATCTTCTTTGGTAAGTACAAAAAAAATCGATTGTATTGAGTAATAACTTTCAATTTAATCATTTCTAGGAAGCATTGAATGAATCATGGGAAACTAGGCCATTTGAAGAAGAAAAATTGAAGAAATTATCAAGATTAGTAACTTATTTGATCACCATTAAAGATTATCAAATGAGTTTAATGTTAAAAGATTATGAAAAAGCAGTGAACGATTATCATAATTTATTTACTAAAAGTGTCGAATTTGAAATGGTCAAACGTTCTACAACCCAAGAATGTTCAAAAGATATAGATAATATTATTCCTAAGAACTTATTGAAGTTTGAAAGTATTAAATCTGTTAAGCTTGAATAGTTATGTATTGTTTTGATTTACAATTTTTAGAAACTTTCATGAAATATAACTTTGTGAAGAATAGTATATATTATCTGTTAATTAAATTTTATTTTTACTGAGTAATATGAATTCGAAATTGAGTGCAATCTTACACATTTTTTTTATAAATTTCTCAGGATAATGCTGATGAGAGTAATAATGGTATTTAGCAACAAAAAAATTAACATAGATTCTGGACGTACGTCTTTCTATAAAATCTGAGTTGACGTTATAAATTGCAAAGTTTTAGCAGTTCAACGTGTTGATTTGTGTAGTCAAGTCTAATACAAATACGGTAATTTATGCTTCCTCTCAGAGTACGTGGAAGAAAAATTGTTGAAGTTATTTTATATGTCTGTGCATCTACATTTCTGCATAGCCGGAAAACAATTAATCTTTATGATCCTCTCAATTATTACTAAATGTAATAAACCTCAAATCAGAATGAGATAAGTGTTGAAAATTAATTGATACACTATTGTGGAAATTCTACAATGGAACAAATTAGTCAGCGCTGTAATTAGTTTACCTGCTACTTAAAATTTATTTATACAATACTTGTTAATTTGAAAAGGAAATTCATGGAAATATTTAGAAGAAAAATCTGATAAAACTACGGTGATTGTATTTGAAATAGAAAAGTACAAAATTCAAATAAAGCAACAAGTAGATGTAGTTGATGTGATAAAATATTTAGGAGTTATAATCGATAAAAACTTAACGTTTTTAGAGCACATAAGTTATGTCAGTCAGAAAATATCTAAAAAAATAGATGTATTATACAGATCTAGTAGGTGTTTTACTGGAACTACAAGAACTGTTAATAATAATATTGTATTACCCCGCTTCTGTTTCTCGAGGACGGTCTTGTATCTTGCTAACTCAACTGACGTCAAAAGGCTTCAATGCTTGCAGAATACAGCGATGAGAATTATCCTAGGGAAAAGTAGAGGCACTAGGATCGAAGGAGTTGCACTGGATGGAGGTTAAGGATATGCTGGAGATGAATGCTTTGAATTTTGTTCATAAAGAAATATTAAGCTAGCACCAGACTACCTGAAAAGACAAATTGACAAGGTTTTCTGAAGTTCATGATCACAATACCAGGAAAAGAGACAATTTTAAGTTGGATTACTAGAGCAGCACAAAATTTCGTCTTTTTTAGAGCAGTTGTACAGTATAATAAATTGTCAACTGACTTGATGAGAAGAGAGACCGAGTTAAAAATCTTCAAGAGGAAACTGAGAAGAATTTATCTTATGAAAATGAACGGAGTGAATAATTTTTTAAGATTAATTTATAAATATTTGAGATTATTATTTTTAATATATAATGTGTTTAATTATGTTTGAATGTTAATTAGTATAGCACAATGTGCTAAATAAATAAACATTTCTATTATTTGGGTCGATAATCTTTTGATTCAACATAAAAAAGGTGATTTTTTTTCTTTCCGTTAATTTGAAATATTGTACCATAATGAATGAATATTTCATATATAATCAATTAAAATGAAAAATATTTTAGAAGGAACAGTAATTTTACAACCTAACTCTACTTACAAAGTTAGGTTGTTGAAATTCAGAAAAGCCACACATAGAGCGTGTATTGATTTCATTTTGTTGATTATTTATTTTATCCCGTGTTCTGTTCATACATAACCCTATTTTTTTCGTGCAATAAATTTTCTAACGAAAGTAGAGTAATACCGTAATTATGAATACTCTAACAAGAAGATTAGTTTCAACATCTGGAGCATTATTGAGATTATTTTCAACTGAAACAAATGAGAAAATAAAGGATCTGGTAACAAAATCTAAGGTAGTGTTATTTATGAAAGGAGTACCTGAACAACCAAGATGTGGTTTTAGTAATGCAGTTGTACAAATCCTAAGAATGCATGGAGTGAAATATGATGCTTATGATGTATTAGAAAGTGACGATTTAAGACAAGGTAAAACTTTAAAGGCTCAGAGTACATTTTGTATTTTAAATTTTTTCAGGGGTTAAGACTTACTCTAATTGGCCAACGTTTCCCCAAGTGTATATTAATGGAGAGTTAGTTGGTGGCTGTGATATATTTTTAAATATGCATCAAAGCGGTGAATTGATAGAAACTCTAGAAAAAGCTGGAATAGACAGTGCATTAAAAATAAAGCACCAGGAAAAGTAAATTATAGATTTGCTATTTTTAGTGAAGAACTATGTAATTAATATGTAAATATATGCTTGTCTTGAATATTTATGATTTTAATTGAGGAATAAAGTCACTGTAAGAAGTTGTGGTAAAGCATACAATAGCTACTAAACTTTGAGAAAATGCCCTACTTACATTAGAGTAGTATAGTTTGCATATTTTCTTCAATAATTATAATGTACATTTTTTTTCCAGATCAAAATAAAACCAACATTTGGTTATAAATCTATTATAAAAGTATAGCTTCCAATAAATAAATTGTAGTTATATTATAATACCTTCCAGTTTTATGTTAGATTCAATCTAGATGTTTTGTATATAACCAAGTATATATATAAATATATTTAGGATAAAGTCTCTTAGGACATTCATATTTACAATGTACAAGTTAACAGTAATTTGAAGTATTTTGATTCATGAAAAATGAATGATTTCCAATTAGTTTGT
The DNA here is from genome assembly GCA_030704895.1 of Henosepilachna vigintioctopunctata. Classification (NCBI taxonomy): domain Eukaryota; kingdom Metazoa; phylum Arthropoda; class Insecta; order Coleoptera; family Coccinellidae; genus Henosepilachna; species Henosepilachna vigintioctopunctata. Next base: position 2,506,258 of record JARQZJ010000034.1, read on the forward strand.
ATCACACACCTATCAATATTTCTATTTATACTTGGGTGCACCTAAAAATAGAGGAGTAATAATACATTTAAAAATTCTTTTTGTTGATCTTTATTATATATGTAGAAATTAATACAATCATTTTTTCTAATATTGAAATAAGTTACAATTAATGAAGATACTACAGATATCGTTTGTGGAGAAACAAAAAATACAATTACAAGCATTGAAGTACCCTGAATTAATTTACTGTTACAATTGATGTTTCTGTTGAATGTCCCAATTGAAATTTTTTGATTCAATTTAGAAATGCAGCATTTAGGTGGAGATGCAGGACAACTTTGTTTCACTTAAGTTACAAATTTTAAAATTAATACAGGATCACATAATTTCACATTAGAAACTGGCATAATTCAATATGGTACAAAAATTCTCAATCATTCATTGTATAGTTTAATCATTAAAATGTAATTGTAGATAATTTTCAAAACATTTTCATTTGCAACTGTGGTTTTAATCTTAATTTATATGTATATTCAAACTTCACTCTTTTTAAAATATTTTTTAAAGAGCTAAATTACCATTAATTCTATTTTTCTAAATAATTTATATGACGCTAATTAATTTTCTTACATGAGATATTTTAGCCCACAGGGCAATTGTTCACATACAATTAACTTCTTAAAATGACAACTTACAGCTACTGTTTTTCATATTTAATACGTAAAATTCCTATGGACAGAACATCAATATGCTCAAGAAAAAGAAGAAAACAACAAGAAGGGTAAGTTCAAAGCAAAGGACTAAAATATTGCGCAGAACGCTACATAAACATCCTCATTACTGCATGTTCATGATGTACGTACTTTTCAAATATATAATCAAGAATTAAAACCAGGTCATTAAAATAACTTTGAAAGGCATTGTAAATTGAATTTTCTAATAATAAACCTGAAAGATCTTTTAAAATAGGTCTTAATTTTCATTTTGATATAAATTTTGTCATAAATTTCGAAATTTTTTAAAAATAATTCACAGCATGTATTAATATATAGAAAAGGTTGTATACTAATCATTCTGAAATAACTTCAGCCAATTTTACGTTGTTTATTTCTCAACACATATTCATGTTTAGCTCAAATGAAAAAGAAATTATATTCAATTTGATTGTAAACATTAAATAAAGCCTCGAATCTTGACATACTTGAAACAGGAAATTTGATATGAACAAATAAACGTTGAAATTACCTACCTTGTGCAACTAATAAATGATTCAGGTTTTATTAAGTTTTCAAATTTAAACAATACACAATCCTTTTCAGTAAGATTTCTTAAAATCAGTGCTGGTGATCAAGTCATTTACTGAATGATTTTGGATGATCTATATGGCAACTAATACTGAGCCAAAACAAACTGATTGAGTAGATCAAGTGAGCTGTTCCAACAAGAAATCATATGTCAAAAATTTTTCATATTACATACACTCAAAAACATCTCGAAATTTAATTCCCGTTCAATTGAACTTTATTCGAGACATTTATTTTCTGTTAGTAACGTCCCCTCTTTCCATAATGGTAGTCGTCATTCCAATTTCGCTTCCACGGTTGCGTTGGAGGTGGCACAAAGTCAGTGTTTATCGGTGCAGCATTGTCATTTGGCATTGGATTCCGACGTTGAAACAGCTCGTCGCCACCTGCAGCTCCATCCTCATCGAGACGCTTCCACACCTGACCAGGTTCCTCAAGGAATGTGCTCCTTGCTCTGGAACCCTGAGAAACATTTTCATCGGTAGGGGGCACAGGTGGCTCGCGCTGCCAATATCCCTCATGAGGTTGCTGATCTGACCAGTTGCCTTCAGCATTGCGTTCATCAAAGTGTCTAAAATGAACGAAAACGTATTCAACTTTCAAATAAGTGACTCGTAAATATAACAGACTACACGCGATACTAGCTTTTGTCAGAAGGCAGCAAGAAGTTTGCAAGCATCGGTTAATACAGTGAAAGACTAGATAAAATACTGGCCCATCACATTGAACAAGAGAAAATTAATTCATATTAACTTTACTAATAAACTCCAATATATCTCCATCAATGCACAATTGCCATATGCTAATACAGCCAAATATACAATAATTTTAATTAAACACTTGGTGTTTAATTTAAATTATTATTTAACGACCCTGTCAATGTACAACAAATTATTTCTGTATAAACAGATCCTTACATCATTTATGGACATATGGCATACAATTGTAATAGTGCCAAAAAGTCTACTATTAATATCATTCAATGCTTTCAGGATAAAGTATTACGGAATATTGTCAACGTTCCTTAATACTTTAGAAGCGGTGACCACCAGAGTGGCTTGAAAATCGAAACTGTTGATCAAGCCATCAAAAGACTTGCCTGGAGTTACTAACAGGAACTATTCCATCACGTCAATGTCGAGGTCATCCGAAATCTCGACAACACAATGTTAGTAGAAGACTCAAGATCTTCAAATCTATCAAGTTTGAGCGACAAAGCAGAGTACAGTGCTATTAGTGGCACATTAACTAAGTGTTTATTTATTTACTTACGGAAAAGCCTATTTACAAAAAAATAAGAAAAAACATGTAATACCTAAAGTTAGTAAACTAAGTCCTTAATTACACAGCGAAATTGCCTAAGTGATGTACAAAAACATAGGTCAGCATTTACATAGCGATTGCCATAAAATAACATTCTATTAATTGGTGCATTTGTCAAATAATTAGTACGACAGCTGGAGTACGCAAATACATTGTCAGCTCCAGTTCTTCTGAAAGGAACGTGAAAGCCAATTTGACCAAGCAATGCAATAGAATCTATAAAATTATTCAAACATTTGAACAGAAAGACCAAATCAAATATAATTCTTCTTGAAGCCAAGGTTTGCATACCTAATTGAATGCGAATAAAAGTTGCCGAAAAATGTATACGAGGTATTGACCTCCTGAAAGATATATATAAAAGAAATTTATTCTGCACTCATTGAATATACTTCGAGTCCATCCCATAATGAGGTGACCAAATAATTGACCCATATTCAACAACAGGCCTACAAAAAGCAAAATAGAGTAATTTTATAGTTGATTCGTCAGAAAATTCAGCGGAGTTCCGACGAATGAAACCAATCACTCTCAATGCACGGTTGGTAATTATTCTAAAATGTTCCTTGAACTCGAGTTGATAGTCCAAGTTTATTCCAAGATCAATAGGTAAATACATCAGGTACACTCAACCCTTGCACCACCAATTGAATATGGATACAATATTGGATCAATATGGAAGCTAATACATTTACATTTAACAAAATTGATATCGAGCTGACGACTTGAAAGCCATCCCACTACATCTAGCAAGTCGGATTAAAGATCAGCAGCATCTCCAACTGAAGAGATCAACTTATAGATTTTCAAGTCATTGGCAAACAACAAAACTTTAGAATGCTTTACTAAAGTGATATCACTAATAAAGAGACAAAATAAAAAAGGACCGAGATGTCTACCTTGTGGAACACCTGACGTAACCAGTCCTGGACCAGAGGTTTTTAATTTTTACAACCTGAGTTCTATTTTTGTAATAGTTCTTATTCATTTTAAAAGACTACCTGTAAAACCAACCGATTCAAGTACAAGATCAAAGATAGCGTGGTTCACTTGGTCAAAAGCTTTAAATATGTCGATATAACAACTATCCACCTGGCGGCCTCCCTTAAATTCGTCAAAAATAAACGGAACATCATCAACCAGGTTGGTTAAGCTTGATTTCTTCTTCATAAATCCGTGCTGCTAAGGAACAATTATTTGCCCTATACTGAAGGAAATTTTGTCCAACACAATGCTTTCAAAAACCTTAGAAATATCACTCAAGATGCTGATCGGTCGATAATTACGAACATCATTCACCTTCCCTGACTTGAAAATAAGTGTTATATTTTCCACAAGACAGGAATGGTGCCTGATTGGAGTGAAAAATTGAAAATAACCTACTAAGAGGTTCAGCTAAAGTATCAACACAATTGACTAAAAATGATAGAGGTAAGCCATCCGGCCCACAACACTGTTTGGGAGCGAGGCTTTTTATTTAATTATATAAAACCTAAGGAATGCTACTGAGTGAGTCCTGAGTTATGTCCTTTGAAGTATTAAATTAAATGGGAACTAGATTTCCCGTTGTTTAGTCCTGATCAGATTGAAATAATAATGTAAACGAATGAGAAAAAAAAGAATATTCTTATCCAATCATATTACGAATATTATGATATGATAAGAATAACTCAAATCACTGTTACCAAATACTGTGATTTTTTATCTTAAGCCATGGAAATCTTACAACTTGCAGTTTAAGAAAAAAATTTAACAGGTTTTACCAAGACAGTAATTTTGTGTAATTCTGAATATAGCTCTCAGACAAAATAAGAAAAGTCTATCCCAAATCTCTTAGTTCGTACAGATCCGATCCGTTTTTGGACCTTGACATACTGGCTATTCGCGATCAGAATGTGCGAGAGTACAGCCCCATTTGGAACTACATACGGCCCATCTATATCAACCTATTGAATAGTCTACTCATATTCTTATCATCGATATTATGGAGTATACTGTTTACTATACGTTTGTCTTCAACTATCTTTCAACTAAAGCAATTTGATGATATAATGAATTAGAGCACTTACCTATCTTGCTTAAAATATGAAGCGCTTTCCTTTTGTCTCATCTTCAACTCTTCTTCATGTCTAACCAGTCTTGCTTTGATTTGCTCCTCCCTTCTTCTTAATTCTTCATCATTCCTCAACCTGAGCTCTTCAGCCATTCGTTCCTTCTTCTCTAATTCTAATTTCTGTTGCTCCCAGTACATTTCTCTTTCTTCTAACTGCTTCTTGAGCATTTCAGTTTCATACTGATATTTTACAAAACCCATTTGTGCATACATTTTCTCCTCTTCAATTAGAAGTTCTTTTTTTAATGCTTCTTCTTTTTGTTTATATAATTCTCTAACTTGTTTCCACTTGGTACCAAATTCAAATTCGAACGAATTTGGTTTGGCTAGCCAAGGGCCCACTTCTCGATCTTTTAAGAATTCACTATTCCTCCATTGTATATTTTTTTCACTATATCCATCTGTGTCTTGATTTGGTTCGTACAATTCAGCAATGCAAGGTCTAAGAGAATTTGTCAAAAAAAAACACCCATCTGTACATTCCTTTACAGCATGAGTTGCACTCTTTTTTCTTGTAAAATCAATCTCTCCAATACCAGTAGATCGCCCACGTTCATCTACCAACACTACAGCTCTTTCTATTTCACCAAATACACTAAAAGCATGGTATAACAACTCATTTGTCACTGTGGGTGGAAGGTTTGTTACTCTTATAGTCGATGCTTTGGGCGAGAATCTTATTCTCAATTGACGATCATTGTTCATAGAAGTTCCATCCATTTCACGTTTTGCTCTTTCTGCATTAGCATGATAATCAAATACAACAAATGCAAAATATTTATCTCGATTTAAAAAGACATCTGATATTTCACCATATGTACCAAACATTGTTTTAATGACATCTTCTGTTGTATCTGGTGGAATATTTCCAATGTAAAGTCTATTTCTTCCGTTAAATTTCTTTTCTTTCATGTCTACTGGAGGTAATTCTATAGTAGGTCCAGATATTTCAAATAATTTTTCACGGTAGTATTCAGATGTATTCCAACCACTTGGATCTTGGCGGTTACCAATATGGTCCCTTTCTCTTCCACCAAAATCTCGGGGTCCCGCTTGTTCACGATTTGGAGGAAAATCCCGGCCTCCTCGAGGTACTCCTTGTTCCACATCTTCTGGTGGACCGCTAAAGTGACGTCTAGCACCACTTCTATTATCATTTCTATTCACAAATTTTCCTCCCCTTCTGAAATTGCTTCTCCCTCCTTCTCTACCATTTTCTTTAGATTCATTCTGAGCTTTTGGTTTTGAATTTGGAGTGCCGTCATCTGGCGTTGTGGAGCTTTCAACTTTAGCTCCTGCGTCGGATGACTCTTTAGCGTCCATAACTATATATTCTGCAATTTTTTATTTAATATCCCAATTACGTAAAAAATACAATTTTTGGAGATATAAATAAATTCTTACCTACCAAAATTACTTGAAAATGTTTTTGGAAGGCCAACTTTGGTATAGCTTCCCTAACAAATTCTTTAGCAAATTTACCCTAACAAGCCTATATTACTTAGAATTCATCCGCCATATGCAACGCTGTCAATGCACAATAGAAAACAAGGGAACATTTTTTCTTTTTCTTTTCTATATGTTTTCATTGATGTAGTTAATATAAAAAAGTAATTTTTCTTAATATATATTTTTTTCTCTATATTAGATGAATTGGTTGTAATTTTGAGTTAACATTTATTGTTAAGGTGAAAGCATAATATTATTTATTGAACTCATTATATAAAACTTTCATTAAAAAAAATTGTACTTTATATAAACTTTGTTAAAAAATTGAGATTTTACCTAAGGTGTCAATTCTCTTTTCCAGCTCTTCGGTTAAGGAAGAATTGAAACTGTTAGTACTGTCTACCACAGCCTAACTCTACTTACAAGCCATGAACTAGGAAATCTGGCAACATCCAAGCTAGACCCACAAAAAGAGATGCTGTAATGGCGTTGTAATGGTTTCTGGTCATTGCTGCTGAATAAATCGCTATTTAACGAGAGAAATAACATTCAAATCCAAAAATAAGTTGTGAAAAGTGCTATTGTTTGAAGTTGTGAAGAACAAGCAAAAGAAATTTCCCGCAAATGTCACATATAAACAGGAATATCTGTTGTGTTTTAAGTTTTGCTTTTTTGGTTATACCTGGAGAGGTAGAAATAATACTAACTTTTATCATCTCATAATTGTGTAAAAACAAAAATCCGCGTTTTAGTTGTTGTGCTATTATGTGATGTATAGCGTGTAGAAAGTGCTACTGTGTTTTTTTCAGCTACAGACTAAGGAATACCTTTGAAATTTGTATGTAAATAGCTACCGATTACTGATGTTTTGACTGAGTAGTTCAGACATTAACAAAAGCGTTATTTGCTAGAATTGTTCCTTTTTGTGATTAGTAGAGTTACTTACCCTTTGTTAGATTTAGTAGTTATTTAGAACTAATCTCTTATAGGTCTTGTTCTTGATATTAGCACAAAAATTAACATGCCAAGTCATTGCTGTGTGCTTGGATGCAAGTCGAACACAAAAGTTACCTCGAGGCCGGCGAACCACCAGTTTCTGTATTTCGTTTTCCATATGATGGAAATATAATGAATCAATGGCTGAAAAATATTCCTAGGGCATTATGGACCCCCACAAAATATTCTGTAGTTTATGCCAAACATTTTCCAGAGGGAGCACTTACTAGAGAAGGAATTCATTATTTGCTAGATTGATCAACAGAAGGCAAGAAGGCTAGATGGATAAAGTTAAACTCAATTTAATGCCAAGTATTTTTCTTTATTTACCCCTACTTATCAAAAACAGTACACTCTCAAAGAGAATATCCAGCTGAAAGAACCAGCATTGAAGGAACGTTGTGAGAAATTGAATGAAGCCTTTGAAAACTCAGATTCAATTTGTAATTTTGTTGATTTAACATCCAATTATAAATAAAGATTTTAATATGTAAATCGTGGAATATAAAAACTTTTGAAACTAACAGCATTTTTTTACACTCTAGTTTTTCCATCCTACGTAACTGAATGTTCACAAATAAACAGTATACAAATTATTAATCAGATTTTAGTGTATTCATATATGCATGTAAATGTTTTTATCAATGAAAATAAACTGTCTCCTAATGATTTAAAATGGATTTTACAACTGAAATTAACTAGATAGTCTCAACTGGAAATTTTGCTTGCTCGTTACAAATATGATATCAGAATCATTCTATCGTCCAAATTATTGTTCACATCTCAATAAAGGTTGAAAGGAATTGACGCATTAAACTTACTCTCACCTGAAAATGAAAAATAATGAAATTTATAGCATATTGTCAATTCTAATTGATAAAGTGAACTTGTTAGTGTACATACTAAAAAAACAACATTTGAATCACTATAACTCAGACATAGTTCTTCTTAGAAAAAAAGTGTATTATTGATTTCTATAGATAATTGTATGATCTACAATTTTTGTTAAAACTATTTTTTTATACAAAGTACCGTTTCGCTGAAAATTTCTCTGAAAAGGCAATTATTAACATGTAGAAGACCGATGTTCGAAGATTGATCGGTCTACCGGATTGAGCAGATGCGGTGTTGCCAAGTCTATGTTCATGGCTTGTAAGTAGAGTTAGGCTGTGTGTCTACTTTAATTTTTACCAGAACATAATTTATATTTTAAAATTAAATTGTTAAAGCAAGAATGTGATTTTTGGTTTTGTTTTATTTCTCTGAAAAAGTGTTTTTCGAACGGAATGGGTTGTTACTACTTGCATGATACTGGAAATAGTTGACTAGCAGTAAAAAACGGAAAACACAGAGTTTTATTATATCGTTTTATTCTATACGTTACTAAATGGCGGATCAGAAACTACGAACACGAACGTCAAATTTAAGCAGTATCGTTATACGGTGTTTTTCCGGTGATGATCATAATTTAAAAAATAAGTTTATATATACTAATTAGTCAGTAGTTTTGAAAGCGATAAATAAGTATATTTATGCAGCACTGTGTATAAATCCTGGCAGTACACATTTCATCCCTTTCCATACCTAGTCAACAACGAAATAATCACCTACAGAGTGTCGACAGTAGGTGAGTGATATTACCACACAATTGAAATACTTGATTTATCGGATATATCTATAGCAATAATATGATAACGTAGCATAAACTTTATTGTTGTTGAAGCTCTTGCTCTTGATATCCATTTTTAATCAAGTTTGTGAATATCTGAATTATTCATTCTGTTCGGAGAACGTTTAAAATCGCGTTTTTATTCGTATTGTTAACATATTTCTCGTAACTGTTTAAAAATATTGGGAATTATTTCATTTTCACTAATATTTTATTTTCAATATTTTGCGTTATACGGATATACTGACTAATGAAATGGAAGGAATAAGTTTCAATTTATATATTGATGCAAATAATAATTATTTACCTAGATGGTTGAATACAGAAACTATTGGGTACATCCGATTAAAACGAAATTTTCAATGGTGAAATTTGAATTGAAGTTAATTTGTTTATTACAATAATAATCTGTACTTAGCATATGTTATTTACCACTTCACAAATATTGATTCTAAATTTATTCACTTTGAAATGATTATATACATTTAGTTTATAAGTAACATGCAGATAAATTCGATATATCGTAAATTCTATGTTATTGTAGAAAATTTTTAATAAACTCAAATGGTTTTATCATTTAAAGATAAAATAATACTGCTTACTGCTTTGTAGTATGCTTTCTATAATAATACATATAATATTCATGTGAATGTAAAACAGCAATTTAAACAAGTGATATAATATAACACTATACCTACTATCAATAATAATCTTAATAAGAAGTCTGTATATTTACTGAAAAATTTAAATTATCATTTATATTGGGTGTAATAACAGGATAAATTCAGTTGTAGTTGCTTTTCCCATTATTTTCTTCTTTAGTACTATAGTTCTACACATTACACAGGAATAATTATTATACATTTAAAATTAATGAAATCGTTATTGCATTGTATAGATATTTGGAAGAAAAGCATTGTTTTGTTTTCTATCCTTCGGAAATGATTAAGCTAATCATTGTACTAATGACATTTATTGGTGGAAGTTCTTATTTATAACTTTAAAAAAGCAAAAAGCTTACTATTGACATATTTGAAAATATTTAATGCATCTCTTTAATCATTACATCTATATATTCAGGCCAAGTTGTTTAATTTAGCAATTTGGCTGTTTTATAATATTCATTTATCCATATAGAATGTTTCATCAGTTTTTAATTGATATCGACAAACATATAGTTTTATATGTTACAAGCCTCTTTTGTACCATTATGCCGTTAACTCAACTTTTTAAAACTGGAGACTTTGGACGTTTTGGTACAAAAATTGTTAGTTATATTCAATTGAATATTAATAATTTTTTGTTGCCTGTATTACGGACAGTTCTTGTATGCAATTTGGATAATTAAATTTTATTTATTTGTTTTGTTGTCGCTTTACTCCATACAACCCTATTTCGACAACTATATTGGTCTGTGGAAATTTTAAATTGTTTAGATGTAACAATGTAAATTGCAAATGGGGATATATATCATTGATATTGTGACCATAATCTTTTAAGCTGAGAAGAAAACATTAGCAACATGACTTATGGTATTATCGCTGGGGAATTTGTGGTATTAATAAAAGAAAAGATTTAATGTGGATAGACGTTATTGATGGAAATCCATTTCAACATTAAAATGGGAAAGAAAACACTGTTTTTTAGTTCTACACATTTTTATTTGATTATCAAATAAAAGTGTGCAAATCTCAAAAACACTCTTTTCTTTCCTATTTTGTTGTTTGAATAAATATAATTCTACTTAACTTATTCTTAAAATCGATGAAAAATTTATAATCTAATGTTTCTGCAAGTGCTAGTTCATAATTTTTCTTCTTCAAATACAGGCCTGTTCACCAAGGTATATGAGTTGTTTTTTATTATTTGAAAGAAAATTTCCAATTGGAAATGTGTATTGTAATTTAATGTGGAACCAGAAATTCTTTTTCAATTATATGTCGCTATGAAGTCGGAAATTGTTAGCAAAAATAACAATTTTGTTTGGATCATTGGTTTTATATCAAATTATAGCTCGGAAAAATCTATAGGATACGTCTTATCATAAATTGAGTCCGGTTTAAATTATATTCGATAACATAGCTTTTTTGTAATATATAGTATTCTTTTTATTTCAAGTATTTCGTACACCATATGTATAATACATAAATATCAAGCTTATGGTTTCTTTTATTTCTCTTCAATATGTTTCTCTAAATTGTATTAGCAGTTCGAGATTCATTAACAAAATGGAAGCGTATTTTCGTATTTTCTTTTTATGTATTGTTAAATTGGTGGGGTTTATGTTATAAAACAGGTCGCTCATTTTTAGCGTTCAAATATATGTATGTATTATAAAAGAGATTCAAAATAGCTGTGTGGAGCTTGGGAAGAAAAATCAGTGGATGCTTAAGGTCGACGTTTCGATAACTTTATTGAGTCTTCTTCAGGACATTACAATTAGGCACATGAAACAGTATGTTCAGATCTCTGGATGAATTTTTCAATGGAAATTATCGAGAATAAGTTTATAAATGTATTGTTTATGCACTGAAAACTGAATATAAAATAAACAATACGGTTATAATATTGTTTTTGACAGTTCACTTTCAGAAAACCATCTAGAAATCTCAACTTTGCGTTTCTGGCAATTTAAGCGAGTTTGATGCTTTCTGCATGTGTGCACTTTTCATGAATCTGTTTTTATCCCGATGAAGATTCAATGAAGCATTGGAAACGCTATCTCATAAATCTATGGCATTTTCTTCATAAGCTCAATTCACATAATGAATGTGAATTCATGTCCGCCTAAGCAAATATATTGAAGCTCATTTGGTAACTGTTTTGCCGGTTAATTCTTTGTATTATATATTGTTTTGTCTTGAAATTTCCGAATTTCCGCATTATATATAAAATTTTAACCGTAATTTTGAATTGTTCTCCCTTAGGAGTACATCAAGCGTAAAATAATATAGGAAGGTCGTAACTTCGACTTCAATCTATTATCGTCGTTGAATCAGGTTAGTTTGAAAATTATTCTTTTGATTCGACTTTAATTGATTTTTTTTGTAGGTGATGTCTTGGACGCAATGGCCGGTGGGTCAGCCGCCACCCTCTGTGGCGGCCGCACCGCCCCTGATAAACCCCGCCCCTGCGGTGGTACCACCAGCGTTGCCGTATGCCGCGACCGACCAGTGGTCGCAGATGCAACAGCAAAATTGGCAGCAGTGGGCTCAGTGGCAACAACAGTACCAGCAGTGGCACCAACAATACGGCGCAGAGGTGAGATATCTCTAATTATTGTCGAATGTTCATTTTCTTGAGGAAGAGTTTGAAATTTTTCAAGTGCAGAACATATATAATGTTCAAATTTGTTCAATTTCCAGTATCAGAAATCTATGAGTGCTTTGGCCGCTCAACAGCCGGTTGTGCATAATTTAGGAGTGCCGCCACCTTTACCGATTGAACCGCAGCCACCCTTACCTTTGGAGGAACTACCGAAACCTGCTCCGCCTCTTCCAGCCGTTTCCGGTGCTCCTCCACAGCCTGTCCCTTTACAACCGCCAGTATCTCAATATACCACTCATCCTCCTCCGAGTAATAACTTCTCTGCACCACCGCCAAATTTCGCAACAAATCAGCAAAATTGGAGGCCCTCTGATAATCCTTCCTTGGATCAGAAACGCCCATTAGTAAGTGGGGATGAAAGTGCCGCCAAACGACAGATGGTGAACAGGCAAGTATGGAAAGGCCCGACTAATGCACTTGCACAAACGACTCAAAATTGGCAGAACAGTTCGAATCTGGAGGAATTGTCCGAAGCCGAGAAGAAATTCGATAAGCAGTTCGCCGAGTGGGAGGCGCAGTTCAATAAGTGGAAAGATCAAAATAGTGGACATCCCGACAAACAGCAATATAAAGAATACGAGAAGAAGTGGGAACAATGGCGGCAGCAGTTGCTCGACCGTAGGGAGGCTATGAGGAAAAAGCGCTTAGGTTTAACTGCTGCAAATAAAGCGACCCCGAATCAAAACTTCAGTATCCCTCCACCTCCACAAGGACAAACGGCCGCTAACATTCCGACTCTACCGATAACTTCTCAATCAGTTCTTGCTCAGAAACCACCACCAACGCTGCCAGTACAGCCGAAGGAGCCACTGCTACCTACTCCAGACGCATTTAGCAAACCACCACCGAACATGAACGACGAGCCACTGCAATTCAAAAAACCGGAAGGTGACGAGGAACATCAGGCGGAAACTCTTGGTTTTTTAAATACATCAAAATCGGATGGGATTCCGGGATTGGACTTGGTAAAAGATGACGAACCCGAAGAGGAAAATACCGATAAAATAACGCAAAAAGGACCCGACCTAGAGGCTATATCTAAAGGCATCAATAACATTCTCGGCGATCAGAAATTGATGAGCATGCTTTCTATGGTATCTCAAACCCAAAACGTTAGTCAAAATTCGAATATTAATACGATGTCGAAAATAAGCGATCATTTGCCTGGTGCAGATCAGTCAAATTTGAGCATGGAACAATCGCCGAATGAAAGGTTCGTACACTCTGAGGTCGTTCAGAATTTTGACGATCAGACCAGAAGCAGTTTCACGATGCAACCTAACGATGCGGAATTTTATAGAGGAATGCCACCAGGAAATCAGTTGAACAAAGGCGGTTTCCAAATGAATTTGGACGTCGAACCACCGTACAATAGAGGACCAATTCCGAACGATAGGTTCGAAAACAGGCAATGGAGTGGCCCAGGCGAAGACGATTTCAGACGACCACCGCCAAACAGATTTGCCAGAGGATTCGATAATAATCTCGTTCCCGATCAGAGCAGAGGGCCGATGATGAATAAAAATTCTGGTAATTTCGACGGACATCCAACTGGTATGCACATGGATGATTTTAATTCGAGAAATTCCGACAGGAGAAATAATTTTGGTTTGTCTGGCCAAGAATGTGACATGAATAGGGAATCTTTTGCCAATGCAAGAATGGAGAGAGATATATCAGGAACAGGAAATATGAGTAGGGGTTTACTAAACAGAGAACCTTCATCTATGAGTGGGATGAGTAGGGACCCATCGTATCCAGGAAGTCTAAATAGGGGTTACGGTCAAGAAGGTGTAAACAGAGGAGGTTTTGGTCAAAAGGGTATGATTAGAGACTCTTTCGGACCGGGGGGTTTTAATCAAGATTCTTTAGGCCCCGGAGGAATTATCAGAAACAATTTGGAATCTGCAGCTATGAATAGAGATTCATTTGGCACGTCGGGCATGAACAGGGGTGCTCCAGGATCAGGTGGTTTAATGAGGGACTCTTTAGGTTCAGGTATGATGATGGAGTCTGGTGTACCCGGACTAATTAACAGAGATTCTTTCGGTCCTTCAAGCATGAACAGAAATGAGCTTGCCCCTACAGGTCCTGGAAATATGATGGGAGAACGGTTCGGTTCTGGAAATAGAGATAACTTCGGTCCATCAGGAGTAGCTCATAACATGAATAGATTAGCAGGTTTGGGAGGACCAAGTAAGGAAAGGTTGGAACTCGTAGAAAGAGGCAATATGAACAGAGATAAATTCGAATCGCATATATCAAGCCAAGGAGGAAGGTCTCATTTTGAGAGGCCTAACATGGCAATGGATAGAGACGATTTCGCGTCCAGGCCTCCCGATGGCAAATTTGGAAATAGAGTTGGTCCCAATCCTAATGTTCGAAAGAATTCACGAAGTGATAATTTCGATTATAGCGACGATGCGCCTCATTTCAGCACAAGTTTTGACGACAACAATTTTCGACATGGTAGAGGACTAGGCGACGACAGAAGAGGTGATCGCGTTGATCCGTTGGAAAACTTTAATCACAGAAGAAATGAGCGAATGTCGATCGATTCAAGGAAAGATAGATTTGCACAGGACACAACACCTTTCAACCGCAGTGATGTTCGTAACGACGAATACGAACCTCGTGGATTTGGGTTAGCTTTCCATGAAGATGAAGATCGGGGAAATTTTGAAGATCGTAATGAACTCTATCCGAATAGGAAAGGAGATAGATTCTTGTCCCGTTCATTCGGAAACGACAGGGAACCAAATTTCAGAGATAACTACCGTGGGAATTTTAGGGATGAGGAAGAGAATTATCCACCTCCTCCACCGATATACGGCCAGCAGGCTTCAAGCGACAAGGGGCCAGTCCAAAATCGAAATTCAATTGTGAACTCATTACTGGACGCCCCAGAACCTCCGCACCTTCAACGGGGAGCTTTCGACGAAGATTTCATGATGGAGGAGCAGTACAGTCGAGACGCCCATGGCAACGATTTTCCAGATCATATAGCACCAGTTGAACCACCTATAGATGATTTGTGGAAACCTATGACAGTTATTGATTACGACCACAAGTCCTTGAATGAACGTAAGTATTCCCATTTGAGTTACAATTTAGAATGCTAAAATATTTAGATTTTGTGATTGTTTTTATCTGAAACGAAAGGAATTTTTTGGTATCGGTACTTTTTGTTATTCGGTATTAAACAGCGGTACTGACACCGTGAGTTTATTTGCAAATTGAAAATTCTCATTAATAATATACTTTCAGCTGAAATGGATATACTTGTCGAGCCATTCAGAATGTTCGATTATCGTCACAAACCTCTTGACCGCATTCCTTTCTCAGAGAGACCTAATTGGCTTTCCGATACAGTTAGAATGATTCCAGAATTCGATCCTCCTCTGATTAGAGCGCCTACTAAGGAACGAAGGGTTATCATTCGTAGCGAAGAGCGTTACGAACCCTTGAGAATAGACGAACGTTACGATCCTGTTAGAATGGACGATAGATACAATCCGTCCAGATCGGACAATCGTTACGATGTTTCCAGAATGGATGATCGCTACGATCCGTATAGATATGAGAGGAGGTCCTACAGTAGGTTCTCACCTCCTCCGCCCAGAAGGGAATACGAAGATAGCAATTGGTCATCGGCTAGGAGAAATCGATCTAGATCTCCTACACGTTTTGAAAAGCCACCTCCCGATGGCGATAGAGGCGAAAGAAACAGATCGAGGGATAGAGGAAGGGACTGGGAGACTGAAGGCAGAAACAAGAGAGGCGAATCAAGAGATTTGGAAGAGAGGAAACTGTCCTCTAAAGATTGGAGTGATAAAGATGTGCGCAGAGAAAGAGACGACTATAGAGATCGTGGCGACAGAGAGGAATTTAGGGAGAGAGATCAATATAAAGATCGCGATAGCAGGGACGACAATAAAGATCGCGGCGATAGGGACGGATTTAAAAATCGTGGAAGTAGAGATGATTACAAATCACGTAGTGATAGAGGAGAGTATATAGGTCGCGACGATGGCGACGAATATAGAAATCGAATGGAAAGGGACGATTATAGAGATCGCGGGAGGGACTGGAAGCCAACGTCAAATAAGGAAGGTAATTTGAAGAATAAGGAGTGGGAGGAGAGGGAAAGACAGTGGGAGGTGGATAGTGTAGACATGGACGACAGAGAGGGGAGTAGGGAGAGAGATATTCGTTATAAGAATGATAGAAACGTAGACGGAGATACCGTCAACAACGACTTCAACAGGAGAAGTGGCGGCGAAATATTTCCACTGTCCAGGTCGATGGAAAGCAAGAAGTCAAGTAATATTACTATGATTGAGGACTTGATAAATCCGCCAGGTCGGTCCAATCGTCCTCCGAGAATCGTCATAATACTAAGAGGTCCACCAGGTAGCGGCAAGACTTACTTGGCCAAATTGATCAAGGACAAAGAGGTGAGTAACACGCAAAGCCTATCGATTTATATAAATATCATCGTAACCTTTCTATCAGCAGGTGTCTAAATTTGTTAATTGTGAAGAAAATTTTCTTTCCTCACATCTTTCGCTTCTTCCCAGTTCTTGTTTCTCTTTTCTATGCATTTCGCTGCCATAAGTTCGAGCTTATTTTCGGTCGGACTCAAGTTCTCTACTGGCTCGAGTTTAGCTTTCATATCTGTTTTGTTCGTCTGTTAATTTTTAGTGATTCTATTCCTAGCTCTTCTGTTATTCCAACGATCTGTATCATATCATTTATTTTATTAGATGCTCCCTAATTGCTGATAAGTTTAGCGTGTAGTAAAACTTGTGGCGTTTTCTGCTTTCTTCCATCTTTTTTCTAACACCAAGATACCGATAATTATTTGTTATATACGAGTAACTTTATTGTATATATCTACATGTATATTTTTGAATAATAATAAGTTCTTTATTCCAACAGGTATTAAAATATTAAGATAAATATAACGAAGGGCTCAATCTAATCTAAAAAAACAAAAAAGTAACTAATAACTAGATAATAAAATTAAATGAAATATTACAAAGAACTCAATCTAATTCAATTCATTTTCGTCAATTTCCCGGCATCATTCTATATTTTTAGATTATGTTGTAAATCTTTTTGAATTTTTGCACTTTTAATGAGGTTAAAAGTTGTCAGAAAACAATCAGTTGGACTTGATTGTTTTCAGGTAGAGAATGGAGGATCTGCGCCTCGAATTTTATCATTGGACGATTACTTCATGGTGGAGCAGGAGAAGGAAATAATCGAAGACGGAAGGAGAGTTAAAACGAAAGATATGGTATACGAATTCGAGGCGGAAATGGAGGAGGCTTACAGAGCGTCTTTGATGAGATCATTTAAGAAAACAGTCACCGACGGATATTTCTCATTTATTATAGTCGACAATGTGAATGACAAAGTCAAGCATTTCGGCGAAATGTGGAGTTTTGCCAAACAAAACGGGTTTCAAGTAAGTAAATGGTGAAATTACTTTTTCAACGAATTCATTGTTGAATTTATTAATTGGATATACACGATAAAATAACATATGAGCTCGTTAACGTTGAGTTTTTGTTGTGTTATTAAAATTACCATCTATATATGGGATAAAAAACACTTAGTTTCACAAAATTATATTTGTATCTTGACAATTGTTTCAGGTGAGAATTTTGTGAAATAAGTCAAATATTTTTTATTTAATATATCAAACAATCAAGAGATCAGCGTATGTTCAATCAACTTTATTATTATCTATTTATAAATGCGCGAATCGAAAACTTATATTTAATTAAATAACTTAAATAATTAATATAATATATATAATAAATAATAACTTTTAATTAAATATATATTTAATTAAAACTTAAAATATATATTGTTCGGAAAATTAGCGAACGTATGAACATAAATTTGACATCTTTTTGGCAAAACAACCTTAATAAAGTTCAAAATGAAAATTAAATGAATTAAGGTAGAAGTTTGGGCTTAAGCCACTACTAATTATTATAATTAGAATGATGAATGTAAAGTCTAAAATACGCCAATAAAAACTCAATATGAGTTCAATCGGTCCCCCACCACTTGTATTTGCTAATTGAGCCATACTTTTGCACTCACTCTGCGATGAATTTCATTTTATCAAAATAAATTTTTATTTAACTATAAACATAAACAGAAGGAATAAATTAAGATTAACAGTAAACTCAGTTCAATTCAATAACATTGTGTACTCTTGATAATGGGTTAACCACCCGAAACAAATGCAGAGTTTTTTAATATATTTCGTGAAACTTAAGCCAAGTGTGTTAATTTTAATTTTTTGTTTTTAACATAATGTTTCACCAAGAGATAAACGAAACTTCCGTGTCATTTATAAACAAAAGGTTTCAAAATAGTTTACCTAGACGTTTCAAGTTTGTTAAGAAATGGCATCCTTACGAGAAATTGAACCCCACCTGGTAGATTTTCACGTTATGTTATCGTTGCAGGTTTACATTAGCCAACTGGACCTCGACGTGCAGAACTGCACCAAACGCAACGTCCACAATCGCAGCGAGGACGATATACGCAAGTGTGTCGAGGGATGGGAGGATACACCATCTCACCATCCAGTGTTAGACGTTACCTACCTCACGCAGGGAGAACCCATCTCCGAGGTGGAGATGGAGGAAATTAATTCACCCGGTAGCGATGCAGTCGACGACGGGTTAGAGGTAAGAGGTCGGGCGGAAGGTAACTATGACGAAGTGGAGAATTCATCGAATACGGAACGTGAAGAACACGGCGCTCCGTTTACTTCGGGGCAAGTTTTTTAGGTTAAAGAACGGCCATTAGAGCAAACATTATTTGCTAAAAGATCCCCTTTGCTTTATCTGTATGCTGTAATTTACGAATAATTGTTTTTTTTTTTTTTTTGATGGAGACATTTTATATGTAACCAAATGTACTGAAAGCTTTTTACAAAGTTTTGCAATCTAAATGGTATATACCCACATGTGCTCCAATTGACAGCTTGTTCGGGAAAAACTCAATTGACTAGTAAATCCACGGGGGTTCCCCGTGGGGAACACTAACACATATATGTTTTGTGCTATGCGACTAACTTGTTGAAAGCGAAGCGAATTATTCAAGAAAATGTTAATGAAACCTTTAAAACATCATCTAAAAAGTCTTACAAAAGTTCCTAACAACGAGAAATTCTTACTTATCAGGCATTGAAAAGGTTAATCAGCTATTTTGGTTACGTTTGTAGTTTGAGGTTATGTTTCGATAAATGACAGCGAAGAGCAATGTTTTGTTCGAACGTCAGGTATTTTACGTTGAGGCGATTTGTACGTTTTAACACGGATGCTGTTTAGACATTATACAATTTTTCTTTTTATTGAGGCGTACGCTAACTATTCAATGTGAACTAGTTTTTACTTATTTTTGATAAACATTTGGGTGTTATAAAACGAACGATGTCGTATTTTCCTTGTCGATAATTCGGATTATGCGTAAAATGCTATAGTTTTTCCGTAGCGGTAATGTGACGGTTTCGAATACACCGCCTAGGTAATTTACCCGGTAATTTTGTGTCGCAACTTTTTGTTCGCAGCGATGATCTGCTTGCTGTAAGATATCGCTGAATTGGCCAAAAATTATAATCACAAAGGGCTCGAGTAGTTTGCCAGCGGATACTGCTATAATGTGTGTTATATTCTACTGTGTTCAGTCTACATGTTATATTCGACGGTATTGTTGATTATAACGTTTGTTAACCTAAATGGGATATTTTATAATTATTTGATCGGGATCTGTCGTTTGAGTGGTAAGGGTTGGGGCTTTTGACATTTTAGAATATGAAAGGTGTTTATTTCAATTACTTTGAAAATGATATAAGTATTATTATTTGAAGTTAGATTATATTTGAATTGGGAAATTATCTTTGTGAGATTTCCAGTTTATTAAGTCGAATTTTATTGAATATATTATATTGTATATGTGGTATAATACTCTGTATTTATTCATTCATCCATTTTTTACATTTACATTAGTCAAATCCTTCAAAAAAACTTTTATCTCCACTTAAAGGTGGAGATAAAAAAAAAAGCTTTCATAAATGACAAAGGGATACACATTCAAACACGCTTTCAATATATATTTCGACTATTTTGAAAAAATGCTAAAAACCAAGCATTTGAAATATTGTTATTTCATTTATACAGTATTATATTTCAATGATACAGTAGTAATTATTAGAATAATTATTCATATAAATTACGATTATTGAGTTAAGTGGAATGTGTTCTGTATTCTTTCATCATTTTCAGAATCTTTATAGTCATTAATATTTACTATTAAAATATTTTTTGTAATAACTGTGGCGATTCTGAAATAGTTGGAAGAATGGTGGCATTCTATTTTAAAATTAAGTGAGGCTTAAAAATCAGTCAATAACTTGACACACACACACACATATTTTGTATATGTATGTAAATGTATACATATACATACGTTTATATGCATATACATAAGTACATTCATTTAAATGTATTACACACATACATACACATATACAGAATATATTTTCATACATATGTTTTTATTTAAGTATGGTTTATTTACGTGTGTTTTTCAGCATAAGTATAATGAATTCTTCATTTATTAAAGTCAAGTTGAAGAAGAGCAAAGACGATTTTTTTCGATTTTATTGGACGATTTAAAGTGTACAACATATTTGAAATATCTTCTTATAATCTAGTTGCCAAGATTAGACGTTATCACTTGGATTTAGGTCAAAAAAAAATCATAGTACTACCGTAAATTATAAAATAGTTTTGATGAAACCTATAAGAGACACATTGAAAAATCTTTTTATGCATAGGAAGCATTATATTTTTATTGTTTCCAGTTTGCTAGAAAACCACAAATGTTTGTGCATTTTTCGTATTAAGTGCATATCTGTTGGAATTTCTGCTAATAGGCGATAGGAAGTATTTAACTGTCATAAAAACGTCAGTTTAACAACATACAACTTGATATACACAATTGAAACTTGATGATGACACTCCATTATTACTAGATTCACAAATAATACATTCCAGACTACGTATTTAATCATAGAAGTGCTAAGAAATAATGGTGCAACAAGTCACTTGTATCTATTAATCCCTAAATGTCTTCAACTTATTTTTCTACTCTAAAAATGCCCCATAGTAGATAGAACGCCTATATTATACGAGTTAGATACATTAAAATGATAAAGATAATATTGATTTCTCACTGTGTGAAAATAAATTTGATGAATTCCTCTAATTCTGTGCTTATCATTTGTTACTACTGTTCCAATGCAATATTTGTAGACGTTTTACAGTAGATGTTTTCAGATGATTATAATAAAATTTTATTCACAGAACGTAACGATTTGATATTACTTTTCGATCATGAGATTTTATTGTGTTATTTTGATTTAAACTTCCCTACTAAAGATTAAGTCTTCCCAGGACCATCTAGCTAGAAGCAAATGGGACAATTTCGACTGTTCTATAAATAATCTCGGTAAGTGGTTTTCTTAACAGGGTTGGGAGGTCCTTTATTACAGTTTTCTTTAGCTGTTTTTCTGATTTCACTTTTGAAAGAAATGAAAAAATGTGCTATAGAATAGTTATATGTATTATCTTGTTGGGGTTCAATTTAGATGATTTGAGATATGTTAAATAACTTATTTATAATTTAATGTTGATATTTACGTTTCTTTTTATTTGAAACACGAAAAATACTTTTTTTATACTTGTATATATTTATGAACTTATGCTTATGAATTGTTTATTGTTATGGTATAAATATACATATTCATACATATAAATATATATGTATTGAATAAATCTTTGGTGATTTATATATACTTTGAAAGGTATACTTTTCTAATGACATCTCACATCTCAGTCATTATGAATTTGGAAAATTCGCAGTTTTTTACTATAAGTAACTATTAGGAGAAACACATTACTTAGATTCGTATTGTTTCTATGCAAAGTTGTTCCATAAAAGTTGTAACAAATTCGAAGATATTGAAATGAGAGGTAATGAGAAATGCTTGTTAGAAAATTACAAACTGAACAACTCTTTATTCGACTAGTTTCGCCTTTTATGGCATTATCAAGACTAAAATGCAAAACTGGTCGAATAAAGAGTTATTTAGTTTGTAATTTTTAGACAACTATTTCTCATTACCTCTCATATATATATATATATATATATATATATATATATATATATATATATATATATATATATATATATATCGAAATTTATTCGTCCTGGAGTAGACGCGTGAGGAATTCCTTCGACTTGAAAAAATGTACCGTTTCGCGATAATATCGGTTAATTCAATTATTTTTCGATTTATACGTTTGTAGAGTACCTCTACATTCATTACAACTGGGAGTTCTACATTCAAGCAGCAGTTTGGTTGATTTGAATAATTTTTCACACCTGATAGTAAACATTTTTATTCAGTCCTTGATGATGTTTGCTCCGTTGTCGAAACGTGCGGGAAGAACGTACAAACCATATTTCGACGAATGAGAATTTGATTACTTTTGAATGCAATAACCGTTGATATATTTGTGAAGTTTTATTCCTGATTAAAATTTAAAAATTCGAATGCATGTGTTCTAGTTACAATTAATTGGATATTTTATGACGATTAGTACCTCTTTTTATAGATATTCATAATATATTAAGCTAATATAATTAAATTATGTCGTGAAATTGTTTGTACAATATTATGAGATTGTCTTTATATTTTTAAATATAGTTTTGATATTTTATTATATTTTTATTCAACTGATGATGTATTTGACTGTATTATTTTTGCAGCGAGACTTGATGGCGTCAATAAACCCCTCCGCACCTCCAGAACTATGGAAGAATACCTTCAATGCGACGACGAGTGGCAGCCTACCAAATCCTCAAAGCCAGGGCAGAAGAGGGTTAGTTATCCTTCATTTTTCGGTGCCCCAATTTTACAATTTCTTGCTATAGTATAGGGTCATGATGGTGGCTAGCGCATAATCTTCCAACGGTCTTGAAAAAAGTAATTTTGTATTAAAAGCAAAAAATTTTAGGTACGATGGGCCGATTTGGAGGAACGCAAACAACAGGAGAAGATGAGAGCCATAGGATTTGTGGTTGGTCAGACTGATTGGGAAAGAATGATGGACCCTTCGATGGGCCAGAGTGCTTTGACACAAACTAAATATATCGAGAAGGCACAAAGAAGACGATTTTAGTTGAATTTTCTTTTTGTTGAAAAACTAATGTTTTGATTTGGAAGTTATTTGTATTTCAGGAAGAAATTCTTTAAATTTCTACGTGTATTAATACTTCTTCATTGTTGGTTTAGTAATTGAAGTTCATTCTACATGTAGGTAGGATAATATTTTTTAATTGTATATTAGATTCATGTAAAATTTTATCTATTCAGAGTAAAGCGTAAAAATAAAAGTTAGTATTAATGCGTTTATACTTTTATTTATTTAACCTGCGGTCTGTATATGATGATGTTTGGAAAATGAAGCTATTTCCCATTTTAAATTGTAACACTCGTGGTTGAAGATGGCGATGATGGGAAAATTTTTGAAAGCTTTTTGCCAATTCGCTTTTGTTGTATTTTGATTGAGAAAAATGTTCTGTTGAACAATGTAAACTGAATCAGAAAAGCATTATAAATTATCCAATTTACTTGATAATTCAAAATTAATTTCAATTTACCTTGATTTAAATATGAATTTTTTTCTATGGAGCTATAACAAAAACACAGTTTTCTGCAAAATAAATATTTATATTTATTTTAGATTGTTGTAATCAAGGAATGAAGATTTTTACTTAAGTGTTTTACAATTTAACAAACTAAGAAAAATAGCTTTCAGTTTTGAGATTTGTGTTTTTGAAAATTGTTTTCTAATTCAACATAGTTTAATCCAACTTGGGAGGCGGTTAAACCATTTTATTCAGCTATGAAAGTATTTGTAATATATTCAGCTTTATTGAAAACCTGTTCACAATGAGTGGAAAAAATTTAATTTAAAACTTTTTTTTGTATCTTTCCACGGTCTTCAGCTTGACAGGAATATGTGTAAATTGATATTCTTCTTCTGACATGAACCAACTTGGTTTTGTAGGGCTAATTTGAACAGTGCTTGTAGTTGTTCCTTTAGTTCTTTCTCTGTTACGGCTATTCGATCCTTTTTTAACTTTAGTTTCTTGTTCTGCGTCATTTCTGTGCACTGTAAATACTTTTTCATCTTCTTGAATCCTTTTAACAATTTGCTTGGAATCTTGTTCAATATCATCGTTCCTTTTCACAGAATTTTTTTTATTTCTCTTGAAATTCTCTTCCGTGTTATTGTCGAATTCTTTATCGAGAACGCTACTATTTGTGAAAATATTGTCTCCATCATCTCCTTTTCTGTCTGATCTTCTTACAGTCGCAGCTGTAGTTGACATTTGCATCACCATCATTGTTGGGCTCATGGTGGTCATATGCTCTTGTATGCAATTTTGTAATATGTTTAAGAAGAACAGGAAAGACAAAAGTGTGAGCGCAGTTAAAGCTATGCTCCGCTTCTTCTTCTTCCTGGAAATCAAGAGAAAATTAAAATATATTTCCACTAATGAAACTGAATATACTTTGACGTAAGAAAATAAAAGGAAATCCAAAATTTTATCAAACTTAATGTTATTTGGTTAATTGAAATTAAATATACTTTAAAAAATTCTGTAAATGACACCTTCACAAACTAAGAATACAAAATATTAACAATATTCTATTTCACACCTAAATACAGATAATTATTTAGATTTAACGCTATACTCGAAACTCGGGTAGAAAGCACAGGTTAAAGACGAAAGACGCTAAACACCATTAAAAAACAAAGAAATGAACGGTCTAATAAGGCGCAAGTACTTTTATATATTTATATTTATCCGTATAGACCAAGCTTCTTCTTTCCAAGAAAACGCTAAAACCAGTATGGTCTTATGACATACAACTTTCGATGTTGTACCAAACAGAAATTTCAATGTTATTCGGCGATTTCAAAACAGTGCTGATAAGTATTACAGCTGCTCCATGGTGTGTAGGCAATAGTGCCTTAAATAGAGACCTGAAGATAAAAACGATTGAGTTTCTGTACCAATTTGCCAATAGGTATGAAATATTTCATCACAATATGGACAAAATCGTTTGAGTTAGTTGTGTGAAAGTGTCACCAAAAAACATTGCCAGTTCTACATGTTAAGTTTAATATAACGTTAATTAGGAATATAATATGAGGAATACTTATGAGTATACCTTGGTTTAAGATAGCCAGTAGTAAACTAAGCTACATTGTAATTGCTTTTTGGTTTATTGTAATTTGGATAATAAAAGAGCTTTCTGTAATTACAATATATCATAACGCAGTCAGATGGCAGGACAATCGGTTGTAATTTTTATTTGCTGACGTTTATTGGAACTGAGTTATCTGTTCTGGTAATCATCTTTAGGGGTTTTAGAAGTTGGGTGCCTTTTAACTTCAATATAGTTTACGGCATATGACAATAGTATTCCTTATTTCTACAAGAGATACTTTAAGGGTTATAATATGACACTCAATATGAGTAACTTAATATTTTGTATCTGAATTTTGACAACACCGAAATGAACTTATTCGACAAAACAACAGCAATAGATTGGAAAAATTTACACCTAAATTTGGAAGAGTAGTGGACCTGTCCACTCGTTTGAAAGGTATTATAAATAGATATATTGTTACCCATTACATTTTCAAATCAATTGTAAAACCCTTAATAAAAACATGCTAAGCATATACACGGATTAATGAATTTTTGATGGCATTTACAACTTTGTAATCTACAAAGCCATGATATACTGATTACGTGATATCTAATAATGAAAAACTCACTAACTGTGATTATGGTTATAACTTACCCTGAGCTATGATGGTGGTAATAACCACCGCCAGAATGACCAGAAGAACCCGACGAACTGTAATGCGTCCTATCTAACAAACTGATGGTGGCTGCAGTAGTTAGAACATTTTGATTTGCAGCAAGTTTATTAAAAATGGAACCGAAGGAATTGACACTGGCTGCCATAGTATTTCCAAAACTGACTTGATATTGTTTCAATTTACACTGTTTATCTGGTGATCCTTCCTCTACGAAAGATTTGTCGCATTCGACTTTGGTTAACTGTTAATATATTTTATCGTACAGGCCTTGTCTTCTGCTTCGTTTGCGTGACAAATGCTAGCGCAAATAATATTTCGGCGATCTTTCATGTTTGTGGTAGTAGGCCGCGAATCGTTAGTTACATTTCGATGAATAAATGTTTTGATGGTATAATTGTCACATTTTGGATACTCCTCACCCGTGACATTGGTGTCAGTAGTGTTCGCAGACAGACGGCCGTTAACTCTTCTGATTATATCCTACTTAACTATATTCAAGAGATATATATCTTGCATATATGTACGAATAAATCTGGGATCGAAATTTCATAACGTTCATTGGGATATTTGAATTACATATATACTTTGACAAATGTTACTGTTTTCCAGAGTGGTTTGTGAAAACCCGAATTAGTCTCATGAATTGAAAAAGAGTATAGTAATTGTTTTATGAAAATAATAATTATGCTTTTCACACTATGAATATGAATTTTCATCCGGAAAGGAAGATGACGAAGTTCAAACTGACGAAGGAAATTAGAGGTCATTCAATGACAATAATGTCAATATAAATATGATTTAGTATCTATGATCACAACTGGCGATGTTACTGATGCCAGTTAATGTAAAAATCAAACATTATTGAGAAGTATTGTTAGATTTACGATTTTATTTTTAATTATTAATTAAAAAAATTTAATTTTAATTTATTGTTTTAGATTATCGAAAACTATAGATCTTAGATAGGATTTTATGATAGGATTAATACAATTCCCTTAGTCCTTTAGCATAGTTCCTCAGGGAGCTACTGTCTTTTGAAAAAGTTAAGTAAGGTTTTGAGGCATATCTAAAAACACGCTACATTCGATCATTTCAAATTGTATATGAGCCTATGATGATGAATTGTCCACTGCAAACACACGTTTTTATAGTCATCAAGAACGCTCAACCACTTCTAGGGTTTGGCTCAACGAATAGACAAGAAGTTATGTCTCTTTTGACAAAATTTACAGTTTTTTGACAAAATTTCTTAACGAAACTTTATCGATCTTTATCACATTTTCATTTTTGCAATACTGTTGAAGTTATGCTATTTTTGTTTTGAAATATAAATATTATTTACAGTGTCATTTCAACAACTTTCATCTTGTCCATGCATTATGCTATTATTTAAGTTTTCTGAAATTGTTTTTTTCTCCGTTTAGCATTTATATTTGTCAAGACTTTGCTTCTTCCAAAATAAGTTTATTTATTCAATTATTCATATTATTTTGTTCATTTTCACGTGAAATTAGCAATTTTCCTTATACTATTTTATACTTGAAATGTCTTTAAATAATAAGAAAATACTCTTATACATATAAAAACATAATAAAGAATATAATTGTATTGTTTTTTGCAGATCATATAGTTTATTTATTTCATATCCAAGTTTGTGCAACTGAAAGTTAGTTACAATGTCCTAGTGAGTGGTAAAAAGTTCGAAACACGTGTACCAGCTGTTATATTATGCGGCCTATACAGACAACTTTCAATTAGATTTTGATGGTCAACTACATTTAGCTTGAATATTTAGATTTCAATTGATTTTCAAGTTTTTGAAGTCCTTAGGTTGAAAAATTTGGCAAGAATTTTTATAAAATTATAATTTTCATTCGCTTGTTTTCAAGATTTCATTATGATTCAATATTTACTGTAAATATAGGAGAATTTATGATTTTGAGTTAGCAAAAATGTACTTACTTTTTTGATGAATAAATTTATTTAAACTACACTGTTGTTTTTAATTTGATTTCTGTTTTTATCAGTGCTTGTTCCAATAAACAGTGAACAAACAATATTGCAATTAAGCAATGATTGAAAAAACACACTAGAAATAAATAAAAAATTTATTCAAACTTATTTTACAATACCAACAATTCTTATAAATAGTGAAAAACTAATACTGCACTAAAAATCCCAACATTGGTATTTTATAGATTTTTCTCAGTCACACACTCTCAACAAAACTAAAGTAAATAGAAATACTTTATTTGCAGTAAGGTTCTTAAATATTTCAATAAGTTAAGTTAGTAAATTATTATGATTCGATGTTTTTCTATTCATTTGAGGAAGTTGCGATACAGCAGTAAAATAATGAATAAACCAAAAATTTATTAATCAAAAATTTTAAAATTTTTAAACAAATTTTTACCTTTAAAACAATCTGTTTGAATTTTTCGTAGGAGCGAAAAGTAAGTATTTAAATTTAATATTTTGTACCTCAAACTTCCCTTCTTTAATCTGCTGTATTGACTAGCTACAATTTCCATCCAATATTTTTAAATGTTCTTTAATTTACATTTGTTTAGATAAGAAGTGCCCATTCATTCAATTCCACACTACAGATATTTAGGAAGTATTCTAACATTTTCCAGCAGATCGGATTTCTATGTTAAGGTTGGAAACGGCCTTCTTTCGACATTTGCATCAATTTCAATCATACTGTAATGGTTCTCCATAAACACATTTTCATCTATAGTACAAATAAATTATTTAAATCTAACCACTTGGTGTTCGTTATTTTAGAATTATATTTCGTTACATTCGTGGTACATTTGGTGACAGTTTCCTCCCGTCCTACCCCTTCTTCCGGCCTCGTACAATACTCTGAAACCTGTTGAGCTGGATCTGTCGATCATGTAGCTAGCAGCATAGCTAGAAAATTAAAAAAGGTTAATAATTGCCAACATAGAAACGAGATTAGTATCATCTGTGTTATATTTTGTAAATTTAATTATGTTAAACCGTACAACGAAAACATCCGACTTTGGTTTTGTACTTATATCAAAATGTTTTAAACAACAAGTGACAATTTCTTTTGGCGAATTATACGCTCTTTTTGAATACTGAATGAAACGGAACCGTCAAGACAGATGGTTATGGTATTATGTCGAATCGAGTATAATCGACTTCGGTCGTTCGATCGTATTCTGTTTGGGTACACTAGATCGTCTATACTCGTCTCTTATCGACATGTTCGGGTCGACAGTTTGTCAAATTCAGACTGTACCTACTCCATTATTTTATGAATTTCTGTTGAAATTAGTATTTCAATTAAGTATTTAATAATGCAATATTCGTTTGTATCTGGACAATCTTTAGTTTTCTAACTTTAGGACACTTAGAAACAGTGCAAACGCATATATTCTGTTAAGATGGAGTACAAATCGTTTTCACGCTCAGTATGAACTGTAGAAAATAATATTTCCTTATTATTTGTTAATAATGGTCCATTGGACTTGGAAAATCTGAGTACAAAATCCATGAAATGAATCACATTTTGAAACTACTCAAACCTAATCTGGGATTTCAAGTAGGGGTACCCATTTAATATCGATATATCGAACTTATTCGATATTTGCCATACGATATATCGTATTGATTGAAAAGAGATATAGAATGAAAATGGCGAAAGATTCAGAAATTTTTCATTCTTGCAGTATGTCTAGCACTTTAATAGTTCAAGAAAGTAAGTAACGATAAGGTTTCCAATGTATAACAAGGTTAAAATAATTTCTGTTTTTTAACTGTTTTGAAATGTGTACCATATAATAAACTATTATATTATTATATAATAAACTATTTCCATTAATTTGTATTTTTTTTTCACACGTATAACTCTATGCACCACTGTTTTAGAACTTTTAGAAGTACATTTCTGTTTAACTCGTAGGAAAATCGCACTGATGCTATACAATTACATTGATATGAAAAATACCAAACTATTTCCGTTGAGTTTTTATGAAAAGTGTTCGAGAAATATCGATATATTCAAAGGATATCGTACGAGGAAAGACCCGATATAAATCCATATATGTTAATCCTTGTTTTAATTATATTCTATTGAGTTATCCATTACCGTTACGTGCTATTGTTATCACTGAGCAAACAGTAGAAGAAAAACAATAGAAACTTACTTTCCAAGATGACAGAATAGCGATGATTGACCAATGTCCATTGCGCACTCCCGATTCGCCTCGCATATACTTTTCTGTAGACATTCGTTACTGAGCGAGTTCATGGATCTGACGTAACCTTTCATCATGGTAATACCCGCAACAGCCGCTTCGCTCATAGAATCTTTTCTGCCGATATTTCTGGCCATCATCGATCTATGCGAAAAGGAGGTCTTCAGGGCGTTTAAGAGGGTCATCAGGATGTTGACAAACTGTAAAAAGAATTTAATCCGTTTGAAAACAAAAGAATTCGTTTATATCTGAAAAGAAACGTTATTTGTTTTGATGTGTTGCTTTAGATTAGAAGTAATATTTCAGATTATTCAGTAAATTGATTTAAGTTCGTAACGAAATTGGTTATATTATTCGAATTATTAATAGATCGATTTTCAGAGTTAGTAACCTCATTCATGTGGTTATAAAATTTAAATTAAACTTTACGTCTTTAGCTTTGTGAGAATGCCATAGTTGTCCTATTACTGAGGTCGAGCAGCGAGGGCGTGTTCAGAACATGGATGGGTGACCGTTACTCTTGAGACACATGTCATGACCCAAATTTTTTATTACAGAATGTCGAATTTCTTATATCATAGTTCGAATATTCAACATAAGAGCAAGATACACACTAATAAAATATTGATATTTTTTGAATAAAATTCATTAGATTATAACTGAGGAAAAAAATTCATTACTAACATTTGAAGCGACATTTTCCTTCGTGATTAGATACGTAGGCATTAATGAAGTTTTTTAGTTTATTAATTTAAGTTAATATTATGAGATGTTATTATGTGTACAATCACGAAATGAAAATTGACCATAGAAAATATAATACTCCAAGTTGCTCTGATGCATTTCCTTTCTGTGTAATTTGCTATAAATTAATTTATATTCTGTGTGGTGAGTGCCAGTAGTTTTGTACTTCTTTGTGTCAAAGTGTATAATCGAAATACTATAGACAAGTACATATTATTTTAGAACGTGAAAAATATCAAATTTGATATTTTTTGTTTCAACTTTTAAATGAAATTTAGTGCCATATATAAAATCTGTGTAATTTCGGTGTTCTGATTTCTTCTAGTGTTTACGAAATAATACTCTGTGGTTTTTCTCTGCTTTAACTTTAAATGAGGAAACACAATGTAAGTACCTATATAATGTGTTTAAACTAATTTGTCACAAATAAACTTGATCTACTAGACTTAAGCTTAATATTAACCCTAAGCCTGAGGTTTCTTTCCAGGGATGTTTGAAAAAAAATTAAAACTAAAAATGTTATGGTTATTTGTTCAAAAATGAACTTAAAACAACACTGTAAAACAATAATTTCCAAATATTTTCAATTAGTTGCTTTTTATAAAGAAGTATTAACTTAAAAAGACCTGATGACAATTGACAAAAAAGTTGTTAATTGTCTTTTCACATAAACGCTCTCTATATCAAGTATTCAAAATATTTTAATATATATATAAAATATTTCTTATCGGAAATAAAATACGAATATACTTCTAAACCTAAGAATACAAGAATTTAAAAAATAAATTGTGTTTCTCCCCAGATGATTTGCCATTGGAATTTTACTGGTTATACTAAGTTAAAGTGTTCCTCGTCATATTTTTTGAGGTAGGTAGGAAGTTCTTAAAAAATGACTTGAGGATGCCTCCATTTCATCTCTAGAAACGATTTTTAGATGAAGCCATTTGGTATGAAGTCTAGTTTGTACAGTTTCTATAAAAGTAGAAAACGTTCGATAAGACATGCATGGAGGCACGTACCCCTCTCATCCAGACGAATTAATATTCACGATTCATTGTATTTATAATATTTCATACCCGCAAACACAGAGAGTTGTGTGTTTGTCCCCTAAACAGTTTTTTTAGAAGTGCCCTCACTCCCTGTGCAGCTATGATATAAAAAGTAAGGTTATAATTACCACGTGTAGTACCAACTGTTTCTGGTAACTTTATTTTTAATAGGCCAGATAAACAAGTTTTTCAAGATCATTAGATTTACTATGTTTCTGGTAATAAATGTTCGTATTTCTTCGACTGGTGTTAGTTTTATTTTATTGTAGTACATTGAAATACGTACCTCACCAGCTTGTTTAGCAATAGCGTTCACCTGTTGTGGATCCCTTCCTCCCAAAACAGCAGTAAGCACTCCAGTCAGAATACCCTGTGCAATGCAAGCCACTACTAGTGCCATTTTCTTATATACAGTAAATTATTTTTTTATACTAAAACCACTAAGCCAAAGCCTTGTGTAGTATTTCTCGAAATAAGAAGGAATTAGTTAGCAACGCTATAGGTTACTATTTGTTAATTTATAATGTACCTAGTCGTAAAAGTTATCATTGTTTTATTGTGAAATAATTAATTCACTAAGAGAAAGTTAAAAAATTTAGAAAACTGTCTATTTCGAAAGATTTTGGCTAAAAAGATATATTTGAGTGAATTACTTGAAATACTTGTAAGCTCGATTAATAACATCAAATTATTTCTATGAGCGTCTCAAATTGATCTACATATTTACATATCTAATTACAAAATATACACTGTGCTTCTAGATATTTAATGCTCAATAAATCGATGGCTTAACCACAGAAAATACTAAATTAGCGCGAATTACGTCGAATTATATATATTCTATGGTTAAATACCATTACGTTTTTGTACAATCGAAGCCGGATTACTATGTTATTTTGTTAATAAAATTTAAATTATTTTAATAAATATACCCGATAGTAATAAATGATTGCTCGATTTCGAAAAATACCACAGAAAGTTTGTTTTTAAGCATTTATGTTGTATCTTGTGACACATTTATTTCTGATAAGCATAATATAGTGAAATGAAAGAATGAAAAGATTTAACCCTTCTTTTATTGAAGAAAATTCAACACCTTTGAATTGTCTTATTTTGAAGAAATGTAATTGTATTTAGTATTGTCTTAGTTTATTACTACTGTCAAAACTATTCAAAATCAAGATAAGCATAATTTTATACATATTTTCTATAAGAATGAACAATCAATGTTAAATTTGGACACTGAGTTGGATTGGAATAATTAGTAGAATTGTTCTATTTCTGTGGTTTGTATACTACCACTTTATACTTAACCTGGCCCAGGTGACATAAAAATTACTTATAACGTTCTAACATCAGATTGATTAACAATAAAGTTCGCTGTGCGCAATATAAATTGTTAGATTTTCAATTTATATTCTCTGTATTATAACATTTTTAGATAATTATAAGTGAATTACATTGATAAGATTTCTTTAATAAATAGAGTAATACTTCTAATTGTTCATTTTGTATTATATTTATAATTGTGTGTTTCACGAAAAATTGAATTAAAAAAATAATTAGTGTCTAAAATTGAAGGGAGTATTCGACAATACGTGTTTGAAGAGAATATTTTATTACATCGAAGAAAAACATTTCAAATATATATGTTAATGTCTTTTAATGTAAAACTTCGTTACTTGATGATAATTATTCATGAAAATAAGTAGATAGAGTGTCCTTATATTGTTTAGTATTTTTAATTCAGATATATCGTAATATTCGTTAAAGAAATAATTCTTAAAATATAAAATTTTCAAACATTTTAAGACAATACCTACAAATTTTCTTCTGATAATGATGGGGTTATCAATATACTAAATGAAAATTCCACTAACCTGCATTGGGGAACCCCCGTTATCCACTTTGTCGATACCTTCACCTCCGGTACCCCCACCTAAAATAGCCGTGAGGATTTTAAGACCAGCTGCCAGAAGATTGGCCCATGGAGATGGAGCTACACTGTTGTCGTCCAAACTGTCTGATTTGTTCGGCCCAGTAGCCGCACCAGGGGGAAAGATCAACTGCATCAACATACCTGTAAGGGGAGTACTGTTGATAAAAGCTTTTACCAACAGGACCTCTATTTAAAATGGATAAAACGGCAGTAGCAAGTGCGATGATCTGATGGTGATGATGAGATGACGAATTATTATTAGAGCCAAAATTAAACTCAAGAAGTACAGGGGTGAATCAAATATTATTATTGATATTAAGAAAACATTTATTGTTATTATTTACACAAGAAGACAATTGGAAATTATCTTCTTATATAACCTCCCACCAGACGAAATTTTTGGGATTTCGTCTAGTTTAAAAAAAAATAAAGTTCGGATAACTGAAAACGATGAAAATTACTTGTTTCCGATTTTGAGGTTTATTAAAATAAAATATTATTTGACAGAAAACAAAAATCTTTGTTCTTGAATCTAAACAACTTAACAGTCTTTTTTGTAAATTAGCATAATAAAAACAAAACTTATTACTCAAGGAGATTAGAAAGTAGTTACGGGTGATTTTGAAAGTAACTTCTTAGAAAACTTGTTCTTTTTAATGACTGACAGGATGTGCGTACCGTTGCTGACCACTGCCGCCCAATCCCGAACGGGATCTCGTCCTATTATGCTTCGGGATTCAGCCCGAAAAATTTCGCGAGATCGGGATTGCATTCCTTCCCTACGCACAACGGAAGGGAAATCAAGAAGGGAAATCGGCGTATAACCTTTTCCAGCAAGGATGCTCGCACAGTCTGTACAATCGAGCAACTTCACCACATCGAGTGTTTTGAGGAGAAAGAAGTTTGTTTTATGGTGCAGGGATAGCTGATTATTATAACCATAAGTAGCCAAAAAATATCATTATTTTGACCGAATACTTTGATGCCCGTTTACTTGAGTTTTTGTTTTTACGTTTTCTGAATTTCTGAACTTTTTCTGAAAAAGTTTTAATTAACTAGTCGACCAATCGAAACAAGCCAAAGCTTGTTAGCTGCAGTATTGTTTTCTCTTCTATTTGAACTGAAAATATACCCGAAAAACAATTCTCAACATTTTTTTTTATTATTTTTTACAAAAAGCACATTTTTTGTTTCAAACCTGAGAATACATTCGAATTTCATAATTTCTTTAGTTAATCTTAATAAAACAGTTTTTAATTTAAACTCAAAAACTGTAAAGCACGCTTCCGGTCTTAAACCACTGTGAATCTCTGACACACAAATCCCGTTTGTAATTGATTCACCCTTGTATAATGATGCATATAATGAATATAATGATGTATAATGAAACAGTTGACTATATTATGTCCAAAAATTATTCAATTAGTTGAACATATTCATTTCAGGTTGCTAAATTATCGTCAGAGTTGTTTAACGTTTTGAATGGGTTAGTATAACGAAAATATGTCGAATGAATTGAATAATGTTCATGCAATTTATTAAGCAGTTCATTACCCCTAACAAACTGAATAAATGTGATAATTACTTTTCAGATTCTGGATTCTTATATTCTATTCCTTGAAAAATCGCAAGAACTTTATTCGTGAGAATAAATCTCATCGAACCTAAGTCGTAAACCACAGGAATAATCGCGAGATGTGTCAACTATGTTGGTACAAGCATACGGGGTTTATCCGAAAACTTTTTTACTCAATGGATGAAAAATACGAAATTAATGTTTTCACTCACTCAACAAACTGGACCAGGAAAATCCTTCGCCGTTACTGTCCGAAATCTGGTTCGTTTCCAAATCATTGCTGAGATCATCCAACGCAACTTTTTTTATAGCGTTGGGTTTTTCCGCGAATTTCCTCTCCTGTCTTTGTGAAGGTAACTGTGGGACGTCTGATGGAACATTTGAAGGGACGAAACCGGTTTGGAAGTTCTGCGTTGGTATCACATTTGGATAAGATATTGTGCTAACTATGGAACTCGATACCAATAAGCTGAAGAATATCCACCCTGCAGTTTTTTGATGCATCTGCAAAAAATAACAATAGAACATTTAATGTTATTTTATCTTACGTTGAAATATTTTAATATCAAATACATGTTTTGTAGAATTTGTCATTTTATTTGTTAAATTTATGAATTTTATTCATGTACAGTTTCTACCGTCACTAGCCTTGAAAACGAAAGAAACTTATTTCGAAATGAATCGAAATTTGATAAAATAAAATCATATCTTGCTCCAAAATTTTAATAATTGTACCCAAAACTTCTTACTATTGTTACTCAAGATTTAATGGTTGAAATATTATTGCTGGGACATTCTGTATAATTATCACTGACTAATACCATCGATTGAATCATTCTGAAATACATTCATCATAAATATTATACATATTTATTCAGTACACTTAAAGCTAATATTAACATTGAGGTCCAACTTGGTTAACATACATACCATTCAAAAAGTGGGTTACTTCATGTTACAATTACTGCGGCATTTAAGGACTTATAACTGTTTGAATATAACCAGAATATCGTGCCAGTTTTCTTTCGTACTTCCTCCTCTTCTTGTATTTATTTATCTAGTTGATGAATTCGCATCTTTTATAAAGTAATTAATGAATTATTGTTATTCGCTTAGCAGAATATTTTATTTATTTTTTCTATATGAGGATTCCATTCTAGAGGGCATCCTGCAGAGGTGTTCTTATTTGACACAATAAGATCTTAGATACATTACACTGGGGAACAATTTGTAACATAATTTCTAATAAATGACACCGTGGTTTCGCTTATCTCTTGGTGAAACATTATGTTAAAATAAATGACTTTGATTTTTATGTTGTTTTAGAGGTAAGTTGACTTGATGATCCCAAAACTTTAATCAGTTTTTTCTATCACGTCAAGTTTTTTTTACAGG
The DNA here is from genome assembly GCA_030704895.1 of Henosepilachna vigintioctopunctata. Taxonomy (NCBI): domain Eukaryota; kingdom Metazoa; phylum Arthropoda; class Insecta; order Coleoptera; family Coccinellidae; genus Henosepilachna; species Henosepilachna vigintioctopunctata. Next base: position 2,543,356 of record JARQZJ010000034.1, read on the forward strand.
TTTTGCGCATACTTTGTAAAAACTGCAGGATATAACAAAAAAAAAAAACAAAATCAGTCATACGCCCTATGTCACTTTCAGTTGACATTCCAGTGCTAGTTTTTCAAGAATTAACCTCTTTAGAAATAAAGAAGATGAGTGGAGCGACGATCGAAGTGACCCACTTGTCGACGGAAAAAACATTATATTTCCTCCTTTGCATATAAAACTAGGTCTCAAGAAGCAATTTGTTAAAGCTTTGTCAACTGAAGGGGACTGTTTTAAGTAAATCATTTCGACATTTCCTAGCTTGTCATATGAGAAGATAAAGGCTGGTGTCTTTGATGGGCCACAGATTCGGCAACTTATTTAAGATTAACGTTTCATTGAAACAATGACCGAACTTGAGAAGAATGCTTGGTTGGCATTCAAAAGTATTGTCAAGGACTTTCTTGAAAACACACGAGCCCAGAATTACGTCGAAATTGTTCAACAACTCTTAGAAAGCTTTAAAAAGCTTGGCTGTAACGTATCAACCTGCATTTACATAGCCATCTTGCTAACTTTCCAGAAAATCTTGGCGCTGTTAGTGATGAACAGGGTGAGCGATTCCACCAAGATTTGAAGAACATGGAGGCAACGTATCAAGTTAGATGGGAAGTCAGTATGATGGCTGACTACTGTTGGAGCATCAAGCGAGAATGTCCCCAGATTGAATATTCCAGGAGAAGTTATAAGCGAAAATTTTTACCCTAACATATTTTTCTATTTTTATAAACACAATTCAGCTTTTAATATTATAACCTTTGTATGAATAGAATATTCTAATATGTTTGGTCAGTAGCCAGTTTATTTTCTTCTGTATGTCCATTTGGTATGACTTTTAGAGTAAAGAGAGGGTATCCAGTAGTTTGAAAACTTGACGCGATAGAGAAAAATTGATAACAATCTTGAATTCAGAGATCAAAATTTAGTCAAAAACAAGTCACAATCTAAGACAACAAAATTGCTGTTCCCCAGTGTTATGATTCATAGGACTACGAGTGATTCGAACCCAGACTTACAGTGTGACAGTCTTATCCTCTTATTTAAGCTCTGTTGCATAAATCTCTTTTTTATTAAGCTCTGTTGCATAAATATTAAATGTATTAAACGAATTACAAATATTTTACACCCTAAAACTACTCTAGGTTCTTCTATAGTTGAATGTTTGGTATTATACATTTATGTACTTTATTATCCATCATAATTATTAATCTATTATCAATTTTTTTAGGAAAACTTTCCATTCGATTGAGTTTCTGTGAATTCAACATTTATTTGTAAAATTTGGACTTCACTAATAGTCTGCAGGATCTTCAAATTGAACATTTTGCATTTGTAAAAATTTTGATTTATAACATAAATGAATTATAAACATTATGATAGATTTATTATGTAAATCGTAGTGTACAACAAATCACCAGTAAGAAAACAATTGTATCTTATAAGCAAGTTATCTTTGTCGTTTTATCTTGTAGTATAAGAATGTAAATATATTTCACGTAATAAAATATTATTATTTTGATATTTTGAACTATATCTACTTCCGAAAAATCATCTAGCAAAAATTATTCTTAGAAAGTGGTTTCAATTTTCGTGTTCTGTTCAACAGACATTCTATAGTCAGTATAAATTGATATAAACCAAAATTATAAACTAATTGCCGTTATTGAAAAAATAGGTGCGGTTTTCAAATATAAATTCGTTGTTGTCATTTCACGCTTGACTTCTTTGACATAGAAATAAGTTTAATGGAGTGAAAAGAAGAATAAAACAAAAGTGAAAATTGTACCAAATTTTAATTTTTTTTATAGATAATGAATCACAATTTCAGGTATAGAAAAGCATCGATATATATTCTGAATGTGAAAGATATATGATGTTGAAAAATATATTTTATCGACATCATAGATAAACTCACCGGTTTCAATGAATACGAGTATCAAAGTCTTATTTTTGTTTGAATATATGTAAAAGAATGAATTTATTGTTTAATTGTGGTATTTTAACAAAAATGAAATTATTTAGGTACGTTTTCAATTGCCTACAAAATAAATTCTTGAAATTTCACTGTTCTATTTCTAATGTATGTAAATGAATCGAAGAAAACTCATTTACCAACATATACAACGTACCTGTATATTTACTTATTCATTTCTATTCCGTATAAATCGAATTTTAAAACATGAAAAAATAAATAATCACTCAATTCCTACGGTTGTACTTTGCACATCTTTTCACCTTTTCATTTTATTTCACAATGAAACTAGAAACATGTACTTGTAGAAGATAGCATTTATATTTTCTGTGTGACTTTTGTCTATGATCTATTCAGACTTTCTGTAATCTCAAATCTTCCGTTTGTATTTCTGTGTTAATTTATGAGAATTCAAGTACGAATTTATTCATTTCGACTCAATTAACCTGTTGTACTCGAAGAAGTTATCACACTTACCGAAAATGTAGCACACGAAGAGTATGTTTACATGGCTGAGTTACGTGGGTCAGGTAACGGAATCTCTAAGTGATACAAGGACAAGGTTGTAAAAAATGAGACGAGTCAAGTCACTGTGCTTTTAAATATGCAAAATATTTCATTGATTGCCTCAAGACTTTGAGGACGGTCATCTAGCTGTCCGTGTGCAAAAATCTGGCAACAGGGTTTGAAAACAAACAATTACAGAAATTATCTGGAATGAAATCATAGAAACTGCAATAAATTACAGATTTTGGTTTATGATCGGGTCACATAATTTATATTACTTTGTGAGATAAGGTGGTTTTTAGTGAATTTCAATTAATTTGAGAACGTGAAATTATTTGGAATTATTTAGATCATAGAAACTGCAATAAATGGTACTTTGGTTTATGTTTGGGACGAATACATTTTATTATTCTGTGAAAAAGGTGGTTTTTTTGTTGATGTGAATTTTTTTAGAACGTGATATCACTGGAAAAGTGAGGAACTTATTTAGTTTAGATACATGATATTCAAGTTTTCTTGTAAAAATTTTTATTCACGCTTATTATATAAGTCTCTGTGGGAATTAAAACATGTATGAAATTTGAATATGTTTGAAATCTCAAAATGAATCATTGAATTGAAAGTAGAAGAGTTACAATTTGACTGTCTTCAGCACACAACCTAGTAATAGAAACGGATAGATCTAAGGAAAGTGAAAAAAAGAGAGTACACATCCTAGAAAGGAAATAAGGCGCCATTCAGAAATAAATGTTATTGGTTGAAAATAAAGAAAAGAAAGTACTTCTTTTATACACGTAATTGGTTTTCTAACGATTAAAAGACAATCTCCTCTTCTTTATAGATTAAATTTTATATCTACTTATTCAGAATTAGGAGAAAATGTCCATTTTTTTGTAATTGAACAGTATTATTCACTTTTTTAGTTTCTTTTGTATATTAAATTCAGTTTATCTTTACTGCGGTAACAAACACTCATTTTTCCAATACTAATAAAATAAATATATCTCTTTGAGGATACTAATTCAAGTAATTCATATAAAGATTGTCTATCAACTTATTGTACAGTTTAATTTAAATTTAATTTCATTTGCCCATACAATTACACAAATGAAGTATTTTTGAACAATATCAGGATATGTTTTGATACGGTTGTTAATCGAAGTGATATATGGAATAACATAATTAATACAAACAATAGTAAACAATAGATGATGATGTCACAATCAAGCTTTCTGCATTAGAAAACCTTATTGTATTTTTCTATTATTATTATTACGCAATGTATGACTATTTTAAATATACTTTCACGTAGTAATAATCTGCAATTTTGAGAATCTTCTGCTGAATTGTGGAAATATGTTATGTGTTTTGTCTTCAATTCGACGACGGAAATATAAATATACTGAACAAACATATTTTAGTGAAGCTGGATTGGACATTCCTAATTGTACGATTGGCAACACCGCTCCAACTAAGGTAAGATGTGGCAACACCTGACAGTTTTGTCAGAAATAAAGTTAAACGTTTAATTCACTGTTTGAATCTATTGCTAACTGGAAAATATAAGCTAATTAGCAATTAAAGTATTAAAAATTTATAACTAAATAATATAAATTTTGGAACTCATCAACTCAGTATATTATTTTTTGAAGAAAGTCATCAAGCATTATCATATTATTTTATGGACAAGTTTTTATTATTACCTCTCATTTTTATATTTATATCATTGAATTTATATTATTTTAAGGATTGAAATCTATATTCTAATTTAATATATTTTTCTGATATTTCAGGTAATTTTGCAGGTGTGCAACAATGCAGTTGCACAGACTAAAGTAATCTGTTTTCTATGGTTCGACGACCATTGCATGGCCTACTATACAGAAAGTGACCTGGTTCCAACTGAAGAAATGGTGACACTCGGACAAGCCATTCGCGCAGATTTTGGTTTAATGTTGCTGATTACGAATTATAATAAGAGTAAATTGAAGATGAATAAATTTTATTGGTCCTTAAAATTTTATTTTTCATACTTCATACCTAATAACGACATTTATAAACAGATTACTTAGCCAAATTAAAAATATATTCAAAACAAGTTTGAATTTCGAGTCACTTTTGAAGCACAAAAAAAATAATTTAGAAAATTTCTTTCCAAATGTTTTCAGAGATTTTGTTTTGAAATATGTGCAATCAATTAGTTATTTTGATAATCCTAAATAATAACTGACACAAAAATATTGCGTACTGATTTTGTAGAACATTTTCATTTCATAAATTAACTAAATTTTCATCAATCAGTTTGTCCAAGTTGAAATCTAATACATTTTAATATTACTTTTGTATCACTTGTGATTTTCACAGTAATATTAAATTAAAATTTATTTTAGTTCTGTGGCAATGAATCCGAATTTATATAGGTAGGGAGTAACAAATAAATAATCTAATATATAGAGAAAGTGGTTCAGGTAGTAATACAAATTGACAGATAATTTCATTTAATAAAAGTAATATGTTTTATTAACACATCGAAACATACGTTTTCACCTATTTTGAGTTCATCTGTCATTCAATTAGAAATACATCAAGATTGCACGTCAGTCTTTGATTGAGAGTTCAGAAGATCAACACAGAAACTATATTAAAGTCAGAGAAGCAATCATTCATGCTCAATGGTCTTCGAATTCACTGTTAATTATTTTATTCAAGTGTATCGGATAAATTGATATGGTCTACTTCCGTGAGATTATATTAGCTGAGATTTCAACTCATCTAACTGTTCATAAGACAGATATAATTGTCTTGGTTAATTCTAACACAAAAAATTTTTCTCAAGTTTCCCATTTGTAAGTAACAGTTAATTTGTTCCATGCCATCCGCAATTCATAGAACGTCACAACATAGGTTTCTATGAATTATCTTATAAAAAAAGACTTCGAGATTCATTTAGTTTATGAACTAGAACATCCGATAGAGTTTCGATGAATATAAATTATCCTTACGGTTTGATTACCATTAAAATATTGTCATATACATAATCAAATTTCAAAGGAAGATTTCAAGTAAGATTTTCAATTGTAACACTCAATTTGCTACGAGGTCTGATTCATAGAACGTCATATCCTTATTAAAACATAAATTTCTATGATTATCATAATAATCATAGAAATAATGTAATAGGTTTAGAGATTAAATCAGTTTACAATTTCAAACATTTGATAGAATTTCAGTGAAAGAATAATTTATTGTTACAATATATTGCCTATAATTCAATTTCCAATGGGAAATAATTTTTTAATTATCATCGTTAAATTTATACCTATTTGACGACACATTTTTATATATGTAGGTATTCTTAAAAATTTTCTGGAATCTACTGGAGTGTTTTTATTGTTTTTATATGAGCGAAATTTGTTTGATGCAATTTTCATTTCCTATTTCTTTCAATTGAGGCAGATTTTTCAATAATGATAATAACTTATATACATAAAGGCCATCCGTTTATAAAAATATAGTTATACTGGAGAGAAGGAAATAAGAAATCTTTCTACATTGAAAATACTCAATCAATAATAAAAATACGACCTGGAAGCTTTTTTTCGATTATTTCATGTTTTTATTTTGTTTTAAAGCACGTGAGGGGAAAAATTTTATGTTTCGGCTTAAATATAAAATAAACGATTTATATACAATAAGAAAATATGTATATTACAAGTATCTTTAATAATTGCAAAGTAAAGTGTCTTGTGACAAACCACCCTTAATACTTGCGAAAACAGGGCGTACTCTTTCTGCGACAAGATCTTGAATTGAAACACCCTCAAATATTAAAATAATCATTCTTCGAATTGAATAAAGTTGTGCTATTCCTAAATGTCAATGTCAAAATAGAAGAAAAAGTACGTCAAATAGAAGAAAATGTCAAATTTTCTTCTATTTGACTTATTTGAGATTTTTTATATACAACAATTGTTAATTTTCTAATAATTATTTCATTATATTCAATTCAATATAATAGTTTTGTCTGCACCCCCCTTCACTTGAAAATAATTATTTGAACTTGAGGAACAACGAATGAAAAATGTGGAAAGAAAATAATTGTTACAAATTTTATAAATGTGTAATTAAATATTTTTCCTTCATTGAACTTCAAGTTGAATGAGGATATAATAATAGCAAATTAATTGTGTCAGTTATTACTGACAATATCTCAAACTAACTGATCTTTTAATACTTATTTATTGTGATAATTTTTGATTGAGTATTTCTAGATTTTACAGTTGAGTTGTACTTATCTCCTTTATATCTACATCGAACGAATTGAAAAACTTTTAGAGCTTGACTTAACGGCGTTCTTCTATCTTTTCCAGTTCAAATATTACGTGCTCGAATGTAGGTACTTAATAGTTAAGTTAGGTTAGGTTTTAAATTATGAGGTCCTAACTTTTACGTAGGTACCTAAGTTAGTATTATCAGAAACAAAATAAATATTAATAACAATAGAACAAAAACTACGTGATCTAATTCAAACGTATGTTGAATCTGAGAAAACGAAATTCATTCATCAACCGGATGTACCGACTTGTCAAGAATTCAAAAAATGGAGGAGTTCCGTCTTGAGTGAAAGTGATTTCCAATAGGTTTGAAACTATAATTCTGTATGCAAGATTTGAATCATTCGAATGAATATACCTATCAATATTTAGGTGCAATGAACTTTTTAATTATACAGGGTGATTCACGCGTTTTTCCATCACGGGAATTTTCGCCACAACTTCGTGATCACCCAGATATTGTCACATAACGCATATTAATGAAATGGATGACACGCTGTTTATAAATTTTGGTTACGAACCAAATTATTCTCCCAATTAGCTTTTATGTTTTTCAGTTTGAAACTTTCCTAAAATGTATGATAAAAAATTATATTCCAACTGTAACTATGGTTGAAGATCAAGAACATTCTACTACTTCTGCTATTATGACTGGTACTTTATCATTAAGTTAGTTGCCAATTTTTTTAAGTATACATCTTTCGAAAAATGAACAAATATTTGACTCAAACTTTCAGTCCGAGTCCAGAGTCTGAAAATGAACGACAACTCGAAATTACAGTCAGTTCGGCTGCTTTTTATAGTGGTATTATTGTTATAAATATTGTTTATAGAGGTAGAATTGTTATGAAAAATTAACAGTAGGGTATTAAATGTTTTAGCAGAAAAAACGAACTCAAATACTTTAACTGGCTCGATTTTGCGTCAAAATTATAAAAATTTAATTATATTTATGAATAGTATAGAGGGGGGCTCGATGAAACTTCTGCTGGGTCAATTAAGCCCCAAAATGTTTAGACATAATAGCGTAGGGTTACTAGCAGCCCCTTGGAATCTAAATCTTATACTAAGGAATAACTAAAATTCTAGTGGTGTTATTACTTTTTTAACAAACATTGAAACATTAAACAGAATGTGAATAATCATTTGAAAAATTAGAGCAGTGCGTAGATGCATTCAAAATACCAAATCCATGAAAATGTACTTTATCTCATAAAAACAATAGTTCTTCATAAAAACAGACATAAAAGTTTTATTTGTATCCACCGCTTTTTAATAGTAAAGTTTGAAGTGTAAAAAAAGAAACACTCTCTGCTCTGCAAAAGAAACACGCTCTGTATGAGCAGTGTCTACCAGAACGACTTGAAAATTTGGGGAAATTAGTTAAAAGGAATGAGTTGGTACTACAAAAAAGGAATAAGTTTATATCTATGGTTCAAACTTTTCGATCATAAATAGAGTAATATGAGATCCTGAGATTCATTTTCAATTAATCTGTGTTTATACATCAGTTGTCACTTTTCAGTTTTAGTGCATATTTCTATGAAAGTCGATGTTCCTTTAGTTCTTCTATTATTTATTACGAAGAAATCAAATCAAATGTCTTTTGAAACGCTCTAAATAGATACGTAAAGTTCTATTATTATAATTTTTCAGTGACTTCTAACTTTGATGATAAGTCTTAAATACTTTAACGATTTTAATATTTCCTTTTCGTTTAACAGTTAAATTACAGGTTTATATTTTTCTTATCTACGTTTAAAAGAGATGAGCGCATTCGTTCAGTTCAAGGAATCTTTATTACGAAGAAATCAAATCAAATGTCTTTTGAAACGCTCTAAATAGATACGTAAAGTTCTATTATTATAATTTTTCAGTGACTTCTAACTTTGATGATAAGTCACTTAAATAGTTGAAATAATAACGATTTTATATATTTCCTTTTCGTTCAAGGTCCCTTTAATCTTTCCACGTGATATTGTAGGTGTCAATGACATTCTAACTATTTGTTTTGATTTGTGTTCGGTTCTTGCTTTTCACAACAGTTAAATTACAGGTGATTATATTTTTCTGTATCTACGTTTAAAAGAGATGAGCGCATCGGTCGTTCACAGATGCTCATCAATTTGGAAAATTACAAGAAAACGGTTTCCTCTCCTATAACATCTGTCTATTTGTTACACAGAATATTAATTCAACTCGCAGAATCACGGACTAATAATCGTTATTAAATTGTTTTACGGTCAAATAACGTTGCTGTATTCGATGTTTTTTCCACGATTCAGTGATCTTTTGCGTACAATTAATAGCGAACAGATTTTTAGTTAAGTTATAACTAAAATGGTTAATTAAACCAGCAGTTTTTTCAATGCGCGTAACTGTACTCAGTAAAAAGTTGAATGTGCATAAGTGAACTCATTTACATCATCTCAATAATGGAAAATAAATGAAATTAAGAACAGATATATTAAATAGAAACACTTGGCTTTGTTTCACAAAATTTATAATGAATACTTGACAATTGTTTCGTGGTGTTAACCCATTATCAAAATTTAAACTGTTTAAACTCAATTGTCAGTTTAACTTTTGAAAATGGGGCATCACCCCGAAACAATTTTCAAGTTTTCATTATAAATTTTGTGAAACCAAGTCAAGTGTTTTTTTAATATTTCAAACAATGTTTCACAAAGATATCAGCGAACATTCAGTCAACTGTACAATTTGTTTTTGAACAGAAGTTTGATGAATTGAAAAAATATTAACTCAAAATAAGAATTGAAAAAAATTAATATAAAATTGAATCTTCCCTTACTAAAAATCAAAGCTACCACTTAATTATACAGTACTACAAATGAAAAATAACGAACGAACAATAAACTCAGTGTAAAAATGCAAGAATTATTTGGATTAATTTGCTGCAGAAAGTGAAAATGTAATTGACAATCCAAAAAATTAAACTGAAACATATGAAAAAAATATTTTCACTTAATTTTTTAAAATAGAAAAGTGAAAATAAGTCAGTATGCTCATTCTGGTAAGTTGAAAAGACATTTTTACTTATCATATATCTGTTTAAAAACAACATAAATCAAATACCCGAACAAAATACTTATACAATTTCTCAACCTAAAATTTTTATTGTGCGTCAATAAACTATCAATATAACTTCTAAATCAACTATAAAAATCACACAAGCAACTAGTAACACCAAAAAAATTAATCGATATACCCAAAAATCAAAATTTTTCTGTCTTCTCTCTTTGTTATCAAAAAACTTGAAATTGCAGTAAAATTGATGAAATGATATTACAAAAATTTCGTGATAAAATTAACATATCATCATCAATAATCTCAGAGAAATCACAATTGTATTATAAATTCAGAGAAAAAACTTCAGTAATAGCTGATGGATGATGCAAGAGAAAGTTCATCTTTCTCAATCGAAAGTTTCTAGTCTGGTATGACATTATCACTATGCACAAGAAGAATAAATTCTCTAAGTTTTTTATTTGATAACAAATAAGTATATAAGCATATTGAACTTTATATATGAATGTTTCTAAATTGCATCTTAAATTTATCAACATACCTAAATATTTATAAATAATTTAAAATACGAACATAAACATTTTGAAAAATCTCAATTTCTGTGAAAATTTAATATTCGAATACGAAATTATTTTTAGAATATTCAAATATAGCCTCATTTCTTTCGGAAAAGATTTCTCAAAAAACGTCTTAGTAGGTAACTTTTCTTCAAATTTCTTAAAATTACTACAATTGAAAATAATGTTTTTTTACTTACTGTTTTTAAAAACCCGTGAATTATTGAAATTTAGATGACATTCCAATTATATTATATATTTTCCAATTTTTTCAACTCTGCCAAAATATTTTCTCAACAATATCACGAAAAACTATCAACAAAAAAATCTATATTCACGTTGAATGATCTTTTTGTGTTACAGAAGTTACTGAAGGTAAGGACCTTCGGCACCACCGAATATTTCTCAAGAAATGATAATAAAACAATATTTCAACTTCTGGAAGAGTCTGAATCTGTTTTCTCTGAAACCGCCAAAGTCGATACCTAAAATAGCCCCTTTCTAGGCAACAGATAAGAAACTGTCCACTCACCTTACAGATATTTTCACTTTACAAAATAGCACGATGAATCAGGTAATAATCTCAACTCGAAGAAGCTTCCACACTTGTAACACTACTTGAAGTGACTCTCTGGTACCTTGAACTTGGGTTTATATACGTTGACCCAGTTACCTCGTCTAGCTTACCATGGAAGCCGCTGAAGACGTTGGACGTTCCTTGATAAGCGGTTTTTACACTTCTTTTCTTCTTTGTGCGTTCGATTGACTGTCAAGTCGACGATGAATCAGGAATTTCATTCGGCTTTTTAACATCTAAAATGGACCACAGGAAAATTCTAGGAAATTTATGTTACAGGATATAAATTTGAAAGTTTCTGGGAATATGAAAGTAAACTGAATTTCCTGACCTAGTTTAATGTTTATTTTTGAGCGAAGGGCCACTACATTTGTTTTAATCATCAGATACTTGTGAAACAAAGCAACATTATTTGAAATTTACCTTTTAGATAAAGTTGGTTATCAACAACTTCACTAAAGTCCAACTAATGTTATAGTGGTTTAATGAATTGATTGAATTCTTCATAAATCTATTAATGAATTATTAAAAGAATTGTTGATCAATTATTATTCGAGAAACATTATGAACATAAAGAATTAGAGCTTTATGTATAAAATATAGGCTCTATAGCTATATCTATGTTTAGAATCAGACATAACGCATTGAAATATGCAAGTATTGCTTTCATTCATTTCATCTGTTATTGCTTTTACAAGTATTACAAGTAACTAAAAATTGGCAGCACTGAATCTCCAATTAGTCAACATAGAACTACAATTCCACTATTTACTTCTAAATATTTCGATGTTTAACACGACTTAACAGATCAAAATATATCAGTATTCACACAGTCAACATGGAAGAATAATTAATTTAATTTTTAAGTTTGAACTTTTTAAGTTAACTTTATAAGGGTTTTTCGACAAAGAGAAAAGCAAGTATGTTATGTCGCCTACGTTATCTTTCAAGGAAAGGGTTGAAAGAACATTAAAATCGATACCACTGTGGATGACACAACATAAGACAGACTGTTTCGTTCTAAAATGAACTGGTCAGTTGTGCCACGTCTATTGCCAAGTATAATGTGCTTCTATAATGACATTCTTATGCGTCCAAAAATGAAAATTCCAAGTAATACATACATACATCATAAATGGAAATATACGAGGAATCAATAGACAATATTTCTGTAGCAATACAATTAAAATTGCAAGTATATTTCAACACATATATGGATATTAAATTAAATTAAACTCTTGACTTAATGTTTCACGATTTATTTAATAATATGAATTAGTCAACATGTTTCGAGCGTTAGCTCATTTTCATGAGCTTTTCAAGACATTTTCAAGAGCTAACGCTCGAAACATGTTGACTAATTCATATTGTTAAATAAATCGTGAAACATTAAGCCAAGAGTTTAATTTAATTTGATATTCAATTATGTTTCACCAAGAGTTAAGCGAGAATTCAATCTCAGACATATATGGATATTTATATGAACATATATTATAATATTGAAAGGTTTATAGCAGGAGAAATTATAAAAACAAAAATAGTGGATAAAAGTTGAAAATAGCTGTTGACACGTGTTTCGATCAAGTCGTCTCTCATCAGAACGGCGTAGTCAAGTTTCAATTGACTAATCGATTGTGCAGATACTTGCTGAAAATCTAAATACATCATTTAAATAAACTGAGTACTTTTTTGATTTTCACTATAATTTAATCAAACATAACAATATCGTCTCGCCAACACAGTAGCTTCATCAGATGTTGATGATAAACCTTCATCAGATGTACGTAGAGAGAAACCACTAAATTATAGTGAAAATCAAGAAATTACTTAGTTTTATTTAAATTGTGGTTCAGATGTATGCACTTGGAGATGCAAAAATAAATGGCTCTTGACAATGAAGTGACAATTTGTGGTTTCAGGATGAACTTTCCTGATTGGGAGATATTATTATTGTTACGCCAGTATGGAAGCCTTTTATCCTTTACGAAATTTCTAACCTATAATAATTTTTTGAATGTTGGAGAAATTATAGAAACGAAAGTAGGAGATAACAGTATCTGAAGAAGAGTATGGCCGTTTTGATGAGAACAAACAAGCTCGAAACACGTGTCAACGGCTGCTTTCAAATGCGAGGTAAACTGTCATTTTCTACTTTCGTTTTAATATTCCATATATAGGTGCTTTGAATTAATTATGTGATTAATGCTTCAAATTAATTTTCTGGTTGAAATTCCTCAGAATTTTTATCTAGGAAAAAAAAATAAGAAGAACAAGTAACAAAATCAAATGGTTTTAGGTAAGTGTCAAACTTCTGCAGTTCGATCATTTCAAATAATTTTTATACAAAAAAACAATCATCATTCAAAAAGGCCTATGCTCAAATCAAAAAGCGCTTCTTATTCCACGCTACCGTCGCTGTTCATGAAACCACTTCCGTGGATTGCAGAAAAGTGAAAAAAATTACAAATCAAGTAGTGATATGTCACCCAAATTCGATATGAAATAATAATCAATAATAACGAAAGTCAAGCAGGCTAGCAGGTCATTTAGTAACAAACCAAATATTTCACGGAGTGTATTTCACGCAATTCTGATTTGAGCTGAAGAAGAAACTGTTATTCATTAGCATGTTCATAATGAATCAGAAATGGGTCATAATAATATACCTATGCATGCCGATGTTTCATTTTCGAAATTGTCTAACTGTTTCAAATAGTATTCTTCATTATTTATAGGGAGAATTTTTGTAGTATTCATCTACTCGGAATATGAAGATTGTTTCTTATTATTAGCTGTCAAATATATACCTACGTAACTTCACCAATTTCTAATAAGTCTTATGGAAATAAAGATCATAGTGTAGGAATATATTAATAATAATATTTATTTGAGGTTTTCGTAATGCAATTATATAAGTGAAAAAATAGTATTCTAATTTTAAAATCTATCTTGTCAATTTTGTTGCCTAAACAAAGATAGTACATTTTCTCACAAATACCGTAGCCTGCGGTGAGTTCGAAGAATGTCTATTTGTCTATTTATATTCTGCAATATTCAATACCTACATACATACATATCAAGGTAACTATTTTATTAATAGGAGAAAAAAATTATCAATTAAAAAATTTGCTAACAATATTGGGGAGAAGCGAATATCAATATTATAAAAATGTGTAACACTGTCATATATACACTATTTTAGCTTTTAAATGTTCACCAGTTGATGAATTATATATCTCTCCTTTGTTTTCATCCAGTTCTTTATGGCAGACTTGAGTTGTTTAATGTTCACCATAGTTTTTAATTCAAATGTCAATTCATTATTATAGATTCTTGGTGCTAAATAGGAGTAGCTACGAAGACATATGGATTTAGTGTACATACTGCGGAATTGAAAAGAGTTCCTGATATAGGTACCTGTTATTCACGCTATGTTCAATAAAGTAACAAATGTCCATCTTTTTTTCGTAAAGTTTTGCAGCGATTGAACAAACAGATGGAGTATATCCAGCACGTCAGCTTCTTTATACAGAAAGTCAATAGAATATCTGATATCTTTTTTATGAAGGATTTTCAGCAGTCATTTTTGTTGAATTTCGAGCTTTTTATTGCTGTATCATAGGCACCACCCCACGCAACAATACCATATCGTATCAGAGACTCCGCCAGAGCTTTGTAAATTATTGTAAAATCTCTTACGTCTAAAATAATCGACATTTCTTTAAATTTGGATATTAATCCTCTAAGCTTAACAATTAAGCTTCTGACGTAGGAATTCCATTTAAGGTGCGAATCCAGTATAAGTAATTCCTAAGTATTAACATTCGTATGTGCAAGGAATGTATTTCGTTTTATCTATATTGATAGTTAAGAGGTGATACTTTAACCAATATATATATATATATATATATATATATATATATATATATATATATATATATATATACTTGCAGCATATACTATATAATATATATATATATATATATATATATATATATATATATATATATATATATATATATATATATATATATATATATATATATATATTATAAGTATTATATATGTATTTTGGATTGATTTAAGTGAGGATCTTGAAAAAAATCAGCTTTTCTTCAACTTTTCATTATAGTTATAGACGAGTTCGAGGTACTATTAAATTTTGGACAAATATTAATCCATCATTTAATTTCGTTCAACTTTCAGTTGATTCAGAAGAAGATGTTGAAAATTAACCCATCACAAAATGTTAAGAAGTATTGAAAGCATTTTTCCAAATGCCTATCAGCCTATGTTATCACGAACAGAAAGAATCAGCGTACTAGATAAAAGGGTGTCATTAGGAACGCAGAAACTGACAGGCTAGCAGGATTAGGATTTGGATTAGCAATCACAGGATTCAGTTACAATCAGAAAAACGTCGAAAAACACATTTGAATAAAACCAAACCCAACACGAGTTGTGATGGACATAATTCTTAGGAAAACATATGATTTCAACATGTTTCGTCTTTGTTTAGATTCATATGTTTTTTCCTCAAATATTTGTATTATATTACTGAGTGTTTAAAATATTCATCCATTTATAGTTGAATATTTCTTGCAACTATCTCAAATTTCTTAGGAATACCCCACCTTATTATTAACATTTTAGGTATTAGTGTTCATATAATAAGAAATAGACTCTTGAAACGATCTTAAATTTACGACAATCAGGTTCAAGTTCTTCGTCAAATTATTAAAATCCGATGACTGAAAGATGCCGTTGCATTTATTCAAACAGAGCTAGCTAAATACAAATCAAGATTGATATTAAATCGTGTAAAATGTGCAATAATTCTCTAGTATGCCATAAAAACAATAATAACTTTATGAATGAATGATTTTACGGTAATTTTTTCCCTCCAAGCAAACGGTCAGAGTAACTTCCAAGTATAATATAAATCTTATGATTGAAAATCCGCAGCAAGATCAATTAGTGTGTTGAATATTTCTATGGTATGCCTTGCTATGTAGCCATTAGTACAGTTACATTATGTGAACTGGTGTCCGTTATGTCACAGTAATTCTTGCTCATTTCGTATGTATCTTTTCTTGGCTTTCTCAATCAACAGCTGAGCCCACAAGAAGAATGACAGTTCAGCTAATATTCCCAAAGAAACGCCCTTGCTATGCAAATAGGTACGTTAAATCCGCGTCTAAATTTTGTGTTCCTTACAATTTTCTATGAAACATAACACATACCTCTTACACAGAATTCTAAATCTTTCATAGACTTTTGACTATATAATTCAAGGTTGATTTTATATCGATGACCTAAGTTATCTTTGTTTTGAGGGCTTGTAATAATCTATGTTCAATAAGTCGATAATTATGTCCCCATGGGAGGAATTAAATAATATATACGAGGTGTTTTAAAATGTGCACTTTCTCTAAACTTTGCTTTGATATTTCATCCACCTGATTAAGGTATTGTGTATTGAAATATCATTGCAGTAAACAATATATATAAAATCACAGAAGATAATCGATGTTTAACTCAATCTCGGCATTGTTGCCACTCATTTTGGACAAGTGAAGCGAATCGCAATGTCTTTTTTATTGCCAGCGACGGAATCATGACGGAAATTTATTATTAACGCAAGTAACACAGTAAAAATTGAGTACATGTTATTCAAACAGAGATTATCTTCATTTCAAACACAATAAAATTATGTCAGTGAAAGTTTTAAACATTAAGAAATTATAAAACAAAAGGTATCACGAAATTTCGACTGATAGGTACATTAGAATCTTCCTATGCGTATTATATATATAATATATAGAAGAAAACTCCCCTGAAAGGAGAGTTTTTATAAAATCAAACGAAGTACTTGTCGAAATTAGCAGTTTCGAACTTATTGGTTCTCATCAGAGCGTCGTAGTCATTGAAATATTTACAGAGTTGAAAATGTCACGAAATTTCCTGCAAAGAAGAAGAGCTCAATCACTGATACAGCAAAATTTTCCGGGAATTAGTGAAATTGATTTATTTCAAAGTTATATTTCAGTTAACAATACGCTGAGAAGAACAATCGGTATTGAACATCGTAGTACGGTGAAAATTGCTATTCTGCGTCTGGTTCTTTTTTTTTCTAGAAAACTGAATAACTGCTTAGCCTTGTGAATTCTTTAGAAAATAGTTTTTTTCTTCGTGAAAAATTTAGTGGATTTTTATATTCATTGAAATTACTGAAATGTAATTCGGTATCATAAAATAGCAACAAAGGAGAACTTCTTTCTAAAAGGAGCTAGTCGTTCTATAAACACATTGGTAGTTCTCCCTCTAATTATCATTTTTTTAGTGTTTTTTCATCATACAGCATTTGAAAACCAAAGAATAATTGGAGGTGAGAAGTATTCTGCGATCAGTTCTCATGCTTTAAACAGTTTTCCCCTTCTATCAAGATACGACTGAGCTCTGTAAACAAGGGATTTTTCTATGACAAAGTGGGATAAAGAAGTGTTCTTCAATCTTCCTCCAAAGGAGGAAGTTCTCCCCATCATAGACAGTTGTCGACCCAATTGACGATGATTGAGAGCGAAATTTGACTTCTAAATATTTCTATCGATGTCCATCAGAACCATCTGCGTAAATTTCCAACCCCTAATTTTGTAGTCCTAATACAGATCTATAAGCCTCGATTCTTTCTTCAAAAATTAGGCTGAGGACCTTATAACGTCTACCTGTCAGGATGTATCCGATATACTGTGAAGCTTTAGTTCCTAGATGGACATCAAAAGCTCCCGGATTCTGCCCATCCTTCTTAATGGAGACGGTTCGATGGTGACGGTTGCTAACCAGGACAAGGGCAACATATATAAATACATCTCAATTGAGTTGGTATTGCCCCCTAATCTTTGTTAAATTTAGAATTCTTTGGGCAGCAGAGAAGGGTTGTCAATATGTACCAGCATCTATGGAAGAAGCAGAAACTATAGGCCGACAGATAAGCCGATAGTTTGAAAATCCAGTATTTTGTTGTCAATTGAACTACTAGAGCAGTCTCATTATATTTTGTGCAACATTACAGTTGCCTCACATGGTGGAAAGATTTCCATCTGATAAAGTCAATGTGCCAATGGTAAAATCGTTATATTTAACTAACACAATATAGTAATAATCACAAAACTACTTTAGTTTTATTCAAATTTTTCCTTGGTGTCCTTGAGATCTTCGGAGATCTCAGAAGAATGAATGTGAAAGAAAAACAAACCAATTTGTTACATCTTTTATTTGTTTTCTCACGAAGACATTAATTCACGGTAATAGATTACACTCACATACATTTGGAAGTGGTGCTACGTTCTTCAATTATCTTCCTCGGCGTTCGCACTGGAAGATATCCACGGTACATGGATGACGTTATGTTTATCGTTTTCATCTCCTTTGGAGTTATCCGTTCTGCTTCTACTCATTGGGGTATGTGGATGTTCTTGTACCCACGTCATCAATTCATCTTCGTCTATATGCTCCATTTTCGTGTGAACGAATCTCCAACTGCCAAATTTCGATTTCAAAAGCAAAGAATTACAAAAATTTCGCGTAGAATTCGTATTTCGATCGGTAGCTGCGCCATCTGCTTTATCGGATTTCTCCGAATCTGCGGCTTTGTCGTCTTCAACACATTTTATTTTCTCATTGAACTTCGTCGCCAGTTTGGGTCGCGTCTGCTCTGCTTCTTCCCCTTGCGACCGCTGATTATCTTCCCCAAATGGTCTCTTTGTTTGTATCAGGTCCCTGAACTTCTCGAAGAAGTCTTTTTTTCGAGGTTGACTTTTCGCGGAGGGTTTTCCTCCTACATCGTACTTCCTTCGGAAATCGTGATACCTGTACTCGAACTTTCTGGGCGCTTCTTCCACCCTCCTTGGTGTTACGTATGGGGGCGGTTTTTTTTGTTCCCTTAGCCTCGTCAAAAAATAGGGATCGTCCTTCAGTACCTCGGATAAAGATTTTGTTCGTATCACTCGTACTTTGGCTGTATTTTCTACATGAGTATCTGGGATGCTTTCTTGAGAATGTTGCACGTTGGACACATGACCTGAATGTGTAGTTTTCTTCTTCGAAACGAACTTACTTAGTGGATTTTCAAATTTCCTTCTGGTTTGGAAGTTCATATTTCCCGTTGGTTTCGCACCAATCATGAGCTTCTGGTTTGATTTACGCATATCGTCGAATAGAGCGTCTCTTTGCAATATTTCTCCTGTGTTAGATGTTATAGATGCTGCTCTTCTGGCTGCATTCATATATTCCCTAGCCGCGCTGCATGCGGAAGAAGCCGGCGCACTGCGATTGGAGAATACGTCAGACGAATCATCGAATTCACCTGTATCCATCATTTTAACCCTACATTCTTCGATTTCGCTGCGCGTTGAAGAAATCGGAAACGAAAGAACGTCAAAATAATTGTCAAGGTCAGAGCTGTCTTTGATTGAACTAGCGATGCTTCTTGGCGCTTCTTTTGCGAAAACGTTCATTTCTCCTTCATCCAGATGAATATGCGAATTTTCCGAAGCATTCATATTCAAGTCGCTGTTCTGGTTTATATCGTTATCAGGTTTCAGAAATGATTTTTCGCTACTGGGTTGCGCACTAAGTTCAACGCTGTTGTCAATACCATCTCCAATACTCTCATCTGTAATCAGATGTTCCGGTATTTCGAAAACTGAATCTTTATCTGATCGTGTTTTCACAACCACATTATTCATTTCAGCTAATTGTAAACTGCTCGTTGGTGGCTTCTCATCCACATTTTCAGAAATATCAATTTCTGTAATACTTCCATGATTCAAACCATCACATCCCTTTGAAGTATCTTCATTTTTATAATCACTGAATGATTTCATACCTTCTTCTGCTTGTAACTGAATTTCTTTAAAGCACTCTTCTTCCAACATACTCGTTGTTTCGACATCCTTTAGATGAGTGCTTTTCGACAGTAGTTGAGAGGACGCAATATCTTCCAAATTCCTCTGAGATTTGTTCACTATAAGTTCTTCTTCAACAATCTGTTTTCCATTAAATTTCTCGAACTCGTTCGGCATTCCTACACATGCTACCGTATATTTCAATTTTGGCATTTTGAGTTCTTCTCCGAGCACAAATACGTTCTGGAAATTCTCCACAGCTCTTTTATTTTCAACATTTCTCACATTCGATTTTTTCGTCGTCAAGTCGGGCGTTTCTAGATATTTCTTCAGAGTATATGGCAGTGAATTGTTCTTAGAACTAACAGATTCTCTATGCTGAGAACTGAGATTTCTCCTATTGGTACTATCTTGATTGGTATCACTCTTGAGCATCTGATTTCCTTTGGGCGATTTCAAGTTTGCACTTTTAGATCTCATATTATCAGTATCTTTTTCTATACTAATTATATTCGGGTTTACTTCTGAATTGGGGGTAGCCCTTAGAGATTTAGTCGTCAGTCGCTTAGTTAAATTCGGCATAGCCGGCTTTTCTTTTACCACAATAATTTTTTCTTTCTTTCTCTCTTTCTTAGGAGCAATAAATAATGACTCCAAATTGAAACTTTCCTTTTTGATCACTTTCATTGCCTTCTTCGATTTCATTTTCGTCGCATCTGAAGGGAATGACGATTTAACTTTAATGTTGCTTTTCTCACTTCTCTTGGTCTTCGTGGTAAAAGTTTCCGTCAGTTTCAGTGACGATAATATTCCGTCGTATATTTTTTTCCACCAAAAATTTCTTATTTCTTTTCTTGATTTTAAATCCAATAGAAAATTCAAATACTGATTCTTGTCCATTATTTCACCCGCTATTTCAAGTAATTTGCTCGGATTTTTGAGCAGAGTTCGTTTAAGATCATCGTGGTCATTTTTCTGCGGTGGAGAATACAGTTGTTTCGAAGGAGTTAATTTTACTACCATCTTCTTGGACTTGGGTTTTGCAGTGGACGGTTTTTTGGTAGCATGTTCTTGCACTGCTACCCCTTTCGATTTTGCATTAGACACTTGGGGTCGCGGTTTTTGCTTCTCATGAGTTGCGTTAGCGTTTTTTTGAATTCTCTTAGTTGATGAGTCGAATGTTAGGTCCCCTCTTATTTTGTATACTGGAGACCCAGGTGCTCGCTCAATTGCGGCAAATTTTTCAAGAACGTTATGCTTGGGCATCACGTCGCTCGTACGTATTGGTATTTGCGAAATTTTTGGTTTGAAACTGAAGTCATCTTCTTTATGCGATTCCGAATTTTCGCCAATCGTTACATGCAAGTCCTCTATAACCAGCGGTTCGTAATGGACAGAACCCAATAACGAATCAGGAGATCGCTTTTGCTTTTTCTCCAAAATCGCAGTTACATCAAACGTTTTGAAATCTCTTTCTTCCGGTTCTTCTGTTTTGAAATATTTTTGAGTGTTCAAAATTGCCCCTCGTGTTGATTGTATTTCATTGCTCTTATTTCCATTAGAGATACCGATAGACCCAGATGATTGTGGACGATTGTGTTTGGTTGTTTCAAGATTATATAGATACATTTCACTTGCTGGAAGTTTGGGATCTTCATTTTCGGAAAATTCAATTTTTGGATTTTCCACATTCGAATTTGTGTTACTGAATGATTTATTCTTCATTTGAGACAGTTCATTACATGATTTAACCTCATCTGCCATGATCATTTGTGCATATTGTTTCATGCTTGGCCTTGACCCCAAATATACTTTCTTGGTAGCACAAACCTCATCGAAGGATTCTTTCATCGCATTGAAGACGCAGAACGTCGAATTTTCTGGAACTATATCTATTTCTTTCTTCTTTTCAATAGTTTTCTTATTCGCTTCACTTCGTCTCACCATCTCGTGGTAGAACG
The DNA here is from genome assembly GCA_030704895.1 of Henosepilachna vigintioctopunctata. Taxonomy (NCBI): domain Eukaryota; kingdom Metazoa; phylum Arthropoda; class Insecta; order Coleoptera; family Coccinellidae; genus Henosepilachna; species Henosepilachna vigintioctopunctata. Next base: position 2,565,245 of record JARQZJ010000034.1, read on the forward strand.
AATTTTTACGCGAAACATTCTGGCTGGTCTTCATATCAGCTTCGGGCGATTTATTTAGGGATTCTTTTTTTGCATCTTCGGGAACTTCGACTTTCATTTGCACAAACTGCGCCCTTGCTTCTACGTTACTCTTTTTAGGATATAATTTTTTTGATAAACTTTGAGTCAAGTCGTTGCTATAAATGAAAGGGTTCTTGGTGGCAAAATCTCTCCTCTGGCTACGCAGATAATCACCTATCGGCGTTCTGACGGAAGACCTCTCGGAGACGTTTTCTCTTTGAGATGGTTTTTCCTTGATGCTGTTACCCATTTTTTCCAAACCGGCGAATGCCTGTTTTAAATCTTCCGATATTTCATCGCACTTTTTCTTGTTTGGTAATGTTTCTTCACTTTTCTTTTTAGCTTTCATTTCATCTTTCGAATTGCTGACCTTAGCGTGGGTTTTCAATCTATCTTGTTCTATCCTCTTTTTCAAATATTCGAAGTTTTGTATATTTTTCGATGCAGGTTTGTCTATCTCCCTGCATATCTTGGAATTAGGAAAATCATTCACTCTGCAAGAAGTTCTGATATCATTGGCATAAGTTAAATTTCTCGTGTTATTTTTGGTGGGGTCATTGGTAGCTATATGTATTACTTTGGATATTCCAGTTTTGACTTGGCCCACGTTAGATAAATTCTGTAAAATTCCGAAATTTTCTTCGGTGTCTTCGCTAACCACATCCATTTCCTTTGCAACATTTGTTTTCGACGCAAACGGAGTGAAGAATACTTCTGGGAATACATCCAAAGTATTTTTCGAATATTCGTCCGAAAACGAGAGATATTTCATAGCGGAATTTCTATTTTGTCGATTCAAACCGTGGAACTCCACGATCTTACCGATTTCAACATTTACCTCATCAGATTTTCCAACGAACGATTTCAGTTTGGAAGTACTGGGAACGTTTTCGCTCTGTACTTTGCTAAAACGCATCAAATGGTCTGGAACAGGAACGGTAGATCCGTCACGGCCCTTTTCGTTTTTTTTGTCGTTTCCAATGTCTAGTTCTTCCAGGAATCCACCTATTTCGTTGATGTCTCTCGGAATTTTCTTCTCAATAGGAATCGTTACAACCACTTCCTGATTGTTCTTAATGATGGTTACTTCATTGTCTAAATTTTCTCGAGGGTTTTTTCTTTTTGTGTGTCGATTTTCGAAATTTTGTCGAAATGAAGTTTCGGAGCAGCGTCGGTGCTTTGAGTGTGTATGAATTCGAAAGCGTGACGTTTTATCTCATCATCCACTCTCAAAATGCATTTCTGTTCCTCCCTATTAGTTTTTTCTACAACAGGAAATATTCGATTTTTAACCTCAACGTCTAATTTATCACTTTTATCGAGTATAACAGTTTCGAGTTTTCTCTACCATTGTTCTCGTCAATTTTGGTTTTATCTGCATTGCAATCGTTGATTACATTGACTTCAACCTGTGGGGAAACCTTAAAGTTGACCGTTTTCGTTTTATCGTCCATCGTCAAAATTTGTTTAATCGGTATTTCAATTTGTTTTTCTTCACTCTTTTCGGTAACTTCAATCGTAAGCGGCACTGACGACTCTGCAGACGTCTTGTCGTCATCTGGCCGAACCACTACAGGAGTTTCCGACTTGAGTAGCATCACATCTTCCTCTTTGGCCTTCTTGTCCAGGATTAAGGAAATGGTGCATTTATATTTATCACCTGAACAGCGTGCTCTATTTTCATCAAATTTAACGTTCAGACCTAATTTTCTAAGATCGTTACCTTCGATAATAAATTCGTCAGGTTTTTTTATTTCTTTCATCGTGTTGTTCTCTATTTCCACATCTTCCTCTATTTCCGTAACTTCTACTTGTCCGAGTTTTTGTTTAATGTCTTGGGCCATATTCATAATGTTTGCGAACTCATCTTGCGAGTCAGAGCGTTGAACAGAGCTCTGCTCTACTTTACCGCATTTAATCATAGCAGACGCAACTACTTCAGCGAAAATCGACCCGATGGAATCTTTACCAAGATCGGTAATTGAATCAGATGAATTGAACAGGTCCTTGTTTTCGTCTAATTTAGTGGATTGTTTAACATCGCTCTGGTTTACCGGTGTTTGAGGAGGCTTAATGATTTTGACGGTTACAGATTTCTTACCATCGTTTGGTGATTTTGCCAGCGACTTCATCTTCGAGGCCACCTTAGTCTCTATGGTTGATTTCACCAACTCCTCGGTTGGTGTTGCTTTCTTCTTCACTTTCTTATCCTGCGGTTGCTTCGGTTTATCAGTAGCGTTTGTCCCAAATGTATTTCCAGTCTTTGGCGTAGCACCGTTCAGTCTTTTTGGCGGTAATTTCGTCCTCGAAAATCTGTTTATCATTTTGGCATGTTGGCAAATGTTTGCCAGGCCTGCGGTATTGTCTTCGAACAATTTTTCTTGAGAATGCTTCAGCAGTGCGGTTATTTCCTTACATTTCTTCACGGCGTGTGATCTAAAAGAAAAGTTTCGAATTTTCGCTTTAGATTTGGTTTTTTTTGTTACGAAATTGAGCATTTTACTTTGAATTTGTTCCAAAAATGGTTTGGTGATTCCAAGGACGCTTTCTACGGTTTCCTCCGAATCTTTTTTTGCGGCTTTTATTATTATGACATTTTCACTCGCTGATTTTTTTGAGACGTCTTTTGGAATGTTGTCATTGTGACATTGACATTTTAGTACAGACGATTCTTTACCCTTCGTAGTTTTTTTCATAGAAGCTTTAACGTCCTTTGGTTTGTGAACAATTTCTTTCACTTTATCTGTACTTTCCAGTTTTTTTTCGTCAATGTTTCCGGAAGTTTCTTCGGTACTGTTTGATGTTTTAGGAAGTTCTTCGAGTTTTGCCTTAAAATCTGATGATTTTTCTGTTACATCTCGTCTTTCATTTTCAACAACTGTTAAATGGCATTCTACATTTTGATCAGATTTATCGATTGGAAATTGCGTTTGTTTCACATCTGTGGGAATTTCTGTTGCAACATCAGTTTTTTTTAACCCCGAAACCTCCGAGGAGGAAACTTCATTGTTCTTTCCTTTTCCCGAATCTTGTTCTCTTTTCATTATTTTATTTTGCGTTCCAGGTTCTTCTTTCAAGTTTCCAATGTTTGAAGATGAATTATCAGCTAAAGTGTCAGATTTATGAAATGATGATCCCTCCTCTAATTCACTTTGCGTGTTTTTCGCTTCAATATTCTCTATTATAATTTTTCTTTCTTCATCTCTTATTTCAACTATTTTCGATGGTATCCCATCCAAGCATTCAGAAGTTTCTTTTAAAGTAACGTTTCTTTTTTCATGTTCAGTCTCTACACTCTGTTGATCCATTGGCTTAGATTTCTGCAAAAACTCGTTGGGTTCATCTGTCGTCCCCTTTTTCTTTATTACATTTTCTGATACAATCTTTAATAACTTCAGTTTTTCTTCTGTCTCACAACTCTTCTTCATCTCTGATTGATGTTGGCTTATTGTTTCTTCATTTCTGCCAAATTTCTCAATTTTTTCTGTGATTGGTTTTTGTTTCTCTTGTACTGAACTTTCAGCATTTTCTTCAATATTATTTGCTGCGTTTATAACATCTGATTTTGGTCCTACCTCATTTGGAAGTTTCCCCGATTCTAATCGTGTTTTATTCTTTGCTAGTTGAATATTTTCTTCTTTCTGCTGTTTTTTCTTGCCGTCAGTGTTCACTTTTTCTTTTGCGTTAACAATTTTACCTTGAACTTTCATCCGATGCATCTTTTCGCCTTTGAATATTTCATTATTTATTTTCCTATTTTCAATTGTTATTTTCGACTCAATATCGCCATTTTCTCCTAAACCTGTTTTATCTATTATTCCTTTCGCATTAGTAAATATTTTCTTCTTAATAGTTGTCAGTGGTTTTTTCTTGGCTTCAAATTTTTCCTCCAGATGAAGTGTTTCATTTTTAGATACGTTTTCACTTTTTACTGTTGTCTGTTGTGGATCTTTATTATTTTTTATTTTATCGGATAAATCAACTCCCCCTCTCGATGTGTCATCTCCCCCATAATGGTTTTTGTTCGCTTGTGGTACTGATTTACTAGAAGCGTTTTCTTGTTTTTCTTGCGACTGCTTGGTTTCTTTTGTTTTGACATTAGCTTCTATTTGTTTTACTCCTTGCTCCACATCTGTCACATTTTTCAATATATTACTCCTTCCTTTTTCTTCAATATCGATATTGTTGTTTTCGCCAATCTCATTCTGATTTGAAACAACAGAATTTTTGGGTGGATGCGAATACTGCTCGTCAATAATTTTTTTTTCCTGGATCTCATCTAATGATTTTTCCAATACTGGAAATTTTTCGAGATGACTTATTATTTGAGTTTGCAGCGGGAGTTCCTTTCCTTCGGGAAGACTTGTTTTTGTCGATGTCTTCTTCTGGGAGTCCATCGAATAATTTGATTTGGATGTTAGACTGTCATTTTGTCCTACCACGGTTTCTTCGTTTTTTGGCGGATCTATTATAACAAAGGTACCTGGTTCTCTTTTAGCGATTTTGAGATGAAATGCAGATTCTTCATTTTCAATTTGAGTTACCATTCTTTTCACCACGGCTTCACAATCCTCATCATTGGATTTTGCGGGTTGATACGTTGATTCTGCTGGTCGCTTCAACACATTTTGTAAAAATTGCAATTGAAATTTATTAGGAGCTATTTTTCTACTGAAAAGTTCCATCTCTCCTTCATCTTGCTCACTGAAAATCAAACGATGTACATCAGCAAAAAAACGATTTGGATTTATAACTTTTTTCAAATCGATGAATTCTTCGATTTCTTTGGAAGACCCAGTTTTCTTTTTTGAGACCAGAGAATCTTCTTGGTTTTTCATCTGTTGGTCTTCAGCCTTAGGAATTTTCAGGAACGTTTCATTGTTATCTTTGCTTATGGTATGTTTGATGGGTTTTGACAAACGTGGTAGACGACTCTTAATTGTACTGCTTTTCTCGTTTATGGTTACCTTGTGAATATTCTTAGCAGTAGTACTGGTCATCTCTTTAACAGTTTCCTTTGATGTATGTTCATCTTGAATAATTTTCAGCTTACTGTCAATGAATTTTTCATCGTTCTGTAACCAGTTTTGCTGTATGTCGTCATTTTCAGCCCCTTCAACAGATGCATTCGACTTTGGTGTACTCAACGCTTTCACTGGAATTTTAGACTTTACACTAACAACCTGTTGTACAAGATTTACATGTTGAACTTCGGCTTTCAATGTTGGAGATTGACAATCTACTTTTGCAGCATTCATTTCATCGCCCTTTTCTTTATTTTTCATCTCTTCATTTGCCATTTCGTTTTCTTCATTAGGTGAATCTACTTCGGCAATTTTGTTGTCACATTCTGTTTTACATATTTTTGGTAGATCACATTCATTCTGATCAAAATTTTTATCTCTTTTTCGAATGGTGGAATCCTGAATGGATGTGATATTGTTCTCCGCGTTTAGTGGATCTATTGCAGAAGATCTTGAAGCAGATTCTTTTTCGACCACTTCCGAAGGATCTGCTTCATTGCGATCAATATATTCTCTCGCTTTCTCTTTTTTATTGGAAATCTCTTTTAGTGCTATTTCTTTCTGCTCGTGGGGCAGATCTGTTGTTATTGGTCTGGTAGAAGATTCAACTCTTATAGGATTTGAAAGATCATGTTTATTATGATCAGTGTTTTTAGTTGCTTCCACTTCCTTTGTGGAAATCTTTCTCGGTATCATTTCCTTCTTCTCATGTGACTGATTTACTGCAGGCGGTCTGCAAACAGATTTCGTCTTGATCACTTGTGGTAGATCATGTTTAATCTGATCAATATTTCTACTGGATTTTACTTCCTTGGTGGAAACCTTTCTTGGTAGCGTTTGGTTCTTCTCGTATGGCACATCTTTTGAAGGTCTGATAGCAGATTTTGTCTTGATCACTTGTGGTAGATCATGTTCATTCTGATCAATATTTCTATTGGATTTTGCTTCCTTGGTGGAAACCTTTCTTACTGTTATTTCATTTTTCTCATGTGTTAGATCTACTGCTGGGAATTTGGTAGCGGATTTACTCTTGATCACTTCTAAGAGATCATGGCGATTCTGATTCACAGTTTTGTTGTCTTTTGTTTCTTTGGTGGAAACCTTTCTTGGTACTTTGTCGATTTTTGCGTATGGTAGATCTATTTCTGACGTTCTGATAACATATTCTCCCTTGAACACTTTCGGAAGATCATATTCATTTCGATTAATATTTTTATTGGCCTTTACTTCCTTAGTGGAAATATCTGTTGGTGCTATTTCGTTCTTCTCGTGTGATAGATCTATTCCAGTAGGTGCGATCGTAGATTCTCCCTTAAAAAGTGTTGAAAAATCGTATTCATTTTGATCTATATTTTCATTTGCTCTCATTTCCTCGGTGTTAAACCCTTTTGGTGCCGTTTTGGTATTATCATATGGAAGTATGGTTCTCGTGGAAGCTGATTCTCCCTTGAACACTTTCGAACATTCACTTTTATTTCGATTAATATTTTCATCGGTCTTAACTTCCTTAGTGAAAATTTCTCTTGGTGCTACTCCTTTCGAACGATCTATTTTGGGCACTTTGTGACCAGTTCCTCCTCTAAAAACTTTTGAAAGACTATTGTTCTTCATATCTATATTTTTCCAGTTGTTGCCGTCGGGTGGGTTTAAAATTTTCGTATTTTCCAATATTTTTTCGTAATGTTCATAAACTTCCAAGACGATTTTGGACCTCGAAGCATATTCTATCCTTTTCTTTTCAGCAACAGCTGCTATTAAATTGTCTAATGGAATTTCACTGTAACCGCTAAGTTGAACCTTGGATGATTCCTGATTTTTCTTGGGTGATTTCTTATCCGTCGCGCTAACAGGATTCGATTTACTCGTTTTCCTGGCCTTATTTTTGCCAGTTGAATATTTTCTATTGAGTATACTAAACATTGTTTCTTTTTCTAATTCTTTATATATTGCATTATTCAAAAATACGAGCGCTTTGTTATCATCCCCCAAAAAGTGTTTATTTTGTGCATTTATTATAGGACACGTTGAAGTTTTGAATATTTGATCATTTACCACAACCAGATTTCCACGATTTTTTCTCTTCTTTGCGATATCGAATGATGTTTTTAGAGCGTCGATGTAAGTCTTGGAACTCATCAGGCTATTTTCAAATTTGCTTCCATTGACGTCTACCAAGAACTCATCAGTCAATCGTCCTGGTAGATCGAAATTCATGACTATTAAATTTTTCTTTTTGTACGTATTCTGCATCTGTCTGAATTTATCAACGAATTTATCCTCTAGTTTCTCCATGATTTCGTTTTTATTATCGAATTCAGTGAGCAGAGGTTCGAGATTTCTTATCTTCTTCTTCGCTTGAAATTTAACGAATGAATTTTCCAATTTTTTGAAGCGGGATTCGCTTACGACAAGCACTCTGGATTTTTTAACTCTGGGTTGGTCATTTGACCTAAATTCGTGAACTTCCACGACTGCGGGGCTACTTTTACTATTCTTGGTCCGTTTAGTGTGTTCCACTAAAATGACCTGAAAAATTGGCAAAACATACTTATCTGGGTTTTAGTTCTATCAAATGCAATCTATATCTTGTCGAAATAAGTCTTCGATATTCAATTTCTATATAAGATAGTACTTCGTAAATATCGCGTTGAATGATTAACCTGAGACTGACCCTTGCGGAACACCACGAACTGAAAAATTTACTTGCTTTTGATATATCAAGTGAAGGGATCAATTCATACGTGGTATGAATTGATCCCTTCTACCTGTTATCTACCTGTTTTCTCTGTATTCATAATTTAAGTTTATATAAATGAGAGTTAATAATAAAAACTTGTCTAAAAATCACTGACTGAACAATTCTTTATTCGACTAGTTTCGCCTTTTACAGCATTATCAAGAATGCATTCTTGATAATGCTGTAAAAGGCGAAACTAGTCGAATAAAGAATTGTTCAGTCAGTGATTTTTAGACAAGTTTTTATTATTACCTCTCATTTAAATATGAACTATCACAGAGTAGATTCATCGTCCATTGAACGTATTAAGTTTATATATTGTATGTATTCGAGAACTTGTCATTAGTCTGCACGTAGCATTTGAAAAGGTGAATCTCATCGAAACGTACGTCATGCAGTATTCTTTTTAATATATGTGTAAATCAGTTTAACAATTGTTTTATTATGTTTATCGATTTATATCAAGTATCGGCCTCATCAATTATTAAAGTGTTTTGAGTTTAATTTTTCCGTTTTGGTAGAATAGTTTCAACTCTTTCTACAGAAACAATCTCACAAAATGAGAGTAGTACCAAAGATTCCTAAAGAGCACCATAAATAAAATTGTACGTAAAATAAACACAGAATTTCGACCTTAATATCAAAACTTATGGTAAATATAACCTACCTCTTTGTTTATGGTATCATAGAATATTTCACTGAGGCAGGTTTCGAATTCAGACATTCTCTTGTCTAATTTCGATTTTTTGTGTAAATGATCGTCATTATCTTCTGTTGGGTCTTTTATTCCGTTGTGTTGTTCTGAATTCAAGTGGGCGGCCTCTTGGTCACTGCCTGTTAGTTTTGGAAAGAGTGAACTGCCACCAGTAACTAGGACGTCTCTTGAAAATTGCGATATGGGTAGGACATGCATACCTGAAAATGCCAGCAAGAATGAGTGATAAAAAAATATATTATTTTGGAATAAAAATTCTAAAAATAGAAAACTAATATCCTATGAAATGAAAGTAGGTTAATACTGGCAAAAAGAACAACTTGAAATGTTTTTATAAGTGTTCTAATATATTAAATTAACAACAGACTTCGGAAAGACATGATTATTTTTAATATGAACGAGAATTTGAAATTTTAATGATGATAAATAATTCAATTCGATCTAATTCAACAATTAATGAAGAGGTATCTTGGTTCTTATGGCTAGTTGCTTTTATTTTTATAGATATTTTTCTTCCAAACATTTTTTTTACAAGAAACTATTTTAAGATAGAGGCCAGAGAGCAGCGATTCGCCCCTTGTTGTTTTTGTTTTTAGTTTAAGGTATCTGATGAAACCGGAAAAAATTAATTAAAATAAAAATTTGAAGTTTATTGTAAAAAAATATTTCTAACAAAAGTTAAAGAAAAAGAAAAATTTATTCTCTACAATACTCATAATTGCTGCAAATAGTATTAAACCCATAAGAAGCGAGCTATTTGCAAAAAACTGATTTTCGAGACATTTGACCTTCGATATCATATGACAGGGGACTGATGAAACTTTTGTGACAACTTCAAAAGTTATTAACTCTTGAGAATTGGTAAGCAGCCCGAATCACATACCGAGCAGTTTAAATAATGTGTGAGGCATTTAACCAATAGTGTTGAATTATAATATCTACTATCTTCCAACAATGTGTCACCATAAATTTTTGAGAAAAGTGAATTGACATTATCATAAATAAAATCTTGAATTCCTGGTTTGTTCGGAAAACAATATTGAATAAATGACTTACTGTTGGCAATTTGCCCATCACTAGCATAAAATCTGTTTCTTTGGATGGCTGCGCATAGATTACTACTTTCGTTAGAAAATAATCCTTGAGTTTCTGTTAAAAATTCGAACATTTTTCCACACAAAGGTGGACTTTTCAAGATAATAACTTCTTTCTGATTCAGATTAGTTTCAGCGTTGACAATTTCTAGTTCTTTTTCCATTTTTCTTCTAGAAACAATACTGATACCATTCAAAAACTCGCCCAATTCTTCCTTATCTGTAATTGTGATTTTAATTTCCCTTCCCGATGATTTTTTTCCACTTGCGAGATGAGGTAAAATGATGAACGTTTTCTTTGAACTTTCCTTGTAAATAGTAACCTTTATAGTTGAGATTTGGTTAATTTCTGTCAGTAATTTTGATAAATTGTTGCTACCGATGAATATGAAATTTTTGATATTCTTCATTATTATACTTAAAGTTGGTCATTAGAAATTTGGCAGATGTCAAAGAACATTAGTACGATCGAAGGAGGCATTAAAAGAATATTTTTCGAATTCCCGAAATATTTTTCAATATAAAACAAAACATAGAATGCTACAAATTTTATTTCATATAAAAATTGTATTTTAGCTTTTAATGTTTCAAATTGAAATAATTAAACTAATTTTCCCTAACGTTCATGTAAATGCTACTTTGTTTATAAATAGATGTCATGTTTACTTACAGTTTAATGGGGTAAATATGCAGGTAAAATATTAAAATATAATTATGTACTTATACATGTAAAGAGAAGAAAATTGTACAGCTACTAGCTAATAAAGATGTTATTATTATTATTATTATTACTGCAAAAAAATATAAAATCATAATTATAAGTGAATTGAAACAGAATTTCATTTTATACATCTACTTATAGTACTTGTTAAAATTTGAATCAACTATCACTATCAATTTAAATTCTAAAAGAATATACGTAAACAAAGAAGATAACATAGAACTGATTGTATGAAATAAGTTTCACATTCTCTATCTGAAAATTGTTGAAGGTTGATTTGAAGGAAATATTTATGGGTAATTCGGCAGAATAAAGGGGAAATGAATGAGATAAACGAACATTTTTCATTTTGAATTTGCAATGAGCTAAATGTAACAAAAATTTGAGATAAAATAATTATTCCTATGCCTAACAATATTCTGGAAATCAGTAAAGGAATTTGAATAGATTTTACGTCTTATACTAGCAATAGATTTTCTAATAAATTTAATATTTTTATAGTGACTTATAAATTGACAGAAAAAGTCTAGATTATTTCATCGTTTACCAATATCAGATGTCATTGAAAATATAACCCAGTCAATTTCACCAATAAACATTAAAGGAAAAATTTTTCATGATATGAGTATATTACAAATACTGATGATATTGATAGAAGGAATCCTAGATTGGAAAATAATTTATATACTGCTTAAGATTTGACTCTTAAACGCAAATCATCACATTTTCAATCCCTGCTTCACATTCAAACACTAACTGGAATTATAGCCATATTATCTTTTTCAACATGACTACTTTGACTATATAAAATATGTATAGTACATATTTCTTTCCATCTTCTGAAGTATTTTTAATTCTGTATTAATTCTTGAGCAACTTCAATTGAAAATTATCAAAAACATAACGTTTTTCATATCTGCTTCACGATATTCTACATATTACAATGTGGGATAAATTAATATTAAAATAAAGAGAATAAATGTTTTAATCCTATATTTTCACACAAAGTAATTTTATAAAAATAGGACAAAATACAATCTAATCGAAAAAGTAATATTTCATACAATGAGTTTAGTAACCTCACATACATTGAATAATGTTTTATCACAGATTAATTTAGAATTAATTTCAATCAAACTTAAAAATTAGAAACAAATTTGCCCTTGAAACAATATTCACATTTCTCAAAACAAAATTATTTAAAATATTTCAATTTGAAATGAGCAAATTTTAAATTTATCAGAACTCAGCTTTAAAAGAAATTATATCTCAATATAAATGACAATAGGTTCTAGTTCATATCTAGATTGGTTTCTTGATTTAGACTAGAACAACTTAAGAAACAGCTTGTTGAAGACTTTTGACATATGATAATCTGAATAAGTTATAACTGAAGTTAAAAAAAAGCGTACAAAAATATCTCTCATTTCTTATAGAAACAACCTTCAATTGAAATAAATCTATACTATAATAGAGCTATTTGAAATTGAGAAAATAAAAGAAAATGGAAGATAAAAAAATTGCTTAATCTCTTGTTTGTACTTGTAGTCTTTGTCTTTCACTCAAGACTACAAGCAGTTTTAAGTATTTCAAACGCTCATACCAAAAATGCCAAATGTATGTTGAATTCAAATTTAGTCACATTTTAGTGAATTCTAGTCCAAATAAATTCACAAATTAAATACATGTATATATTAAAACTAACATAATGTAATACTTAAAAATACATCTTAAATTTAAGGTTCCATGTTTACATTGTAACCTATAACTTCATGAATACAAAATGTAGAAGCTACATAAAATCTACGCTCACTTCGCGTTTCCTTAACATCGATACTGATGATGGGATGTTTACCAATGATGATTTTCTTCTGGTAATTTCGGATATCAAAGTGTTTCCAGCAAGCAACATGATAAAAATACACCTGAAACATAATTAAAATATGTATTCAATCAGTATTGAACAATTAACTGAAAACAAGTACCTACATTGAAGTCTCAATAATTAGTTTTAGAAAAAATTAAGAACATAAAACACTTTTAAATTAAACATTTATATCGTTTTTTATAATTCAGCCTCAACTTCAATAATTCAAATGAAATTACTATAATAATCTCTTACATAACACATGCTTACACAAATATTCTGATAAAATTTCTAGCCACTAAAAACCAAAGTCTTTTGAATATTCTCATTAGGAGCAATCAAAAAAGAACTTATTGCATTATATACCGAATTTCAATCAAAAAATTTGTTACAGATTATTGAAAAATAAAGTGAAAACTATACAGCAAGGCCTCAATAATCCGAACCTCTATAATCCGAATTACCTCTACCCCCTGGTCCAGCTGTCATATAATATTAAAATAGCATACAACAAAAACTCCTGTTACACGTTTTTGGACAACACGAAGTTGACCCAGAATGCACAATATCTGATCGCCTTTAAAAAAATACAATGAAAGTTGCCACGTTTTCTCTGGCTCAAAGTTGGCAACAACTGTCTTCGAATCTAATTAATAAATCTTGGAAATCTCTGCAGCCATCTTTATTCGAACCAGAGTACACATCTAGCCAAGATTTGGATCACTTTAATCCTGAAGATGGTCCTCCATTGAACATTTTTCATAGTAGAGGCTTTTCGTCAAAAGCCTTTAACTGATTTATTCATTTATTTAACATACACTGTTTTACAGGACAGGTCCTAATTACAAAACAGGAAAGACAACAGATACTAAAAACAAAATTTCAAAAGTTTCAATTTTGTACTTTCAAATTTAAAAGTTCAATTTTAAAAGGAGTTCGTGATATGAAATCACAACTGATATAATGAAATACAATTAAAGGAATAAAAAAGAACTTAAATGCTGACCAAACTAGTACATACATATAAACATAAACACACACATTCACATATTAATACATATACACACACAAGTATATGCGTGAATATGAATCCTGTAGGTAAATGAACATAAATGATTGTTCTAGCAGAGACTATGCATATCGAGGAAACTTGCCTCAATATCAGTAACAGAACAGTTGAAAATATCCACCTAGGCTCCAAAGATTTCAAAAAAAATTACTGATGACATATTAAGACAAGTACTAAATCAGAATCACTGCGAAAACGAAGAAGTATTCGAAGAAATGAAACCAATTGCAAGGATTCCATATACTCGAGTTGTGATGCTTCTAATGGGCGGATGAAGTAGATATTTCCACTCCAGAAAATGTGCTATTGCGTACATTAAAGGATAAAACATTTTCCATGTCACTTAATACCCCTTGCCAAAGTATTTTAAAATTTTTTAGAAAAAAATTATTAAAAAAGTGTAATAATTCATATGTATTTGAAATACTTAATTAAAATTTTTTGTAACTTGAATTACAAAAATCGTTGATTCATTAAAAAAATACCTCTCAAAATATCCGATAAAAATAGATAATAGATCCGAACACTATGTAAATTTTGGGTATTTGGATTATTGAGGCCCTACAGTATTTACAAATGTATCGGTGAAAACAGTGTTTAGAAACATATTTAGCAAAGAGAAAGCAACATAAACACTTGGTCAAAAACACAAAAAGTCAACCGATTCACTTCAGTCTTACATCATATAACGCTATCTTACACTTTTACATAGAACATATGCTTAGGTTGTCACAGAAATGTTTAGATATTGATTGCCATTAGCACATAACTTCGATTTTTTTTCATAAACTACATCATACTTACATTTCCACAGTCTACGCCCAGTACAAGTGTGTTGCCATATACGAAAATGCAAGTGATAAAAGACGTAAGGACATCCCAAGTGTTGAACAATTTCTTGCTACATTCACCATTAGGACCGAGTATAAAAAATTCTATAAATTCTTCACTCGCAAAGGAGCTAGCTTTACCTTTAAAATGAAAAATTAACCTTCAATGTATATATACAGATTTTAAAAAAATTTGTGATTTCATACTAAAAAATAATAATGATATACTATTAATTGAGATATTTCAATGAATTTTACGTATTATTGCACATATTTCACTTTAAAGTCGAGCAGTGAACATACATTGTCGTCTTCAAATTCAAACAAACATACAAGTTGAACCTATATGAAGCCAATTGAACCTATTGGCCAGTTAAAGTCACTTTTGCAAAAAACGTTCAATTGCCAATACCTCCACATTAAATTCTCAAACTGCATCAATAATCTAATTTCTGAAAAGAGCAAGAAACATGAAAACAAAAAAATTTTAAGAATTCGAAGAAGAATTGGAAAAATTAAGAATTAAGTAGAAAACACAACCAAAATTAATAACATAATTCATAAGGTTATTATGTATTTGTAAAGTACTTATTATTACAAAGATCAACACACCTACTGCCACAAAAAAAAACTGTGTAAATCATAGTGAATACATACATACACAGAAAGAAGAAAGCTGTACAAAGGGCCCTAAGGCAGCAACATGCGTCGAATTCTGGAAATTGAAGTGTTGAACACATCTTTTGTACAGCTTTCTTCTTTCTGTGTATGTATGTATATATTGTTTTTGTCCCCTGAATTGTTTAAATATTTAAGTGTTTATTTAAGTTATATTAAGTTTTGTTGTTTGTTTGTATTTTTTGTTTTGTTTCTTCTCTCTTTATATTTTTTTATATATTGTATTTTGTCAGCTTAATTGTTTGAATATTTAAGTAATAAGAATAAAAACAATATTAAAAAATTACAAACAAGTGAGCAAAATTAGACTCATTCTCTTTACCTAATCTTATGATGATGTCGTCTCTCAAAATCTGATATGATTTCTCCGAGATCAAATTCAGGCTTGTCTTCAATCTTGCCACTCTTTCTAATCCAGATATTGGAGGAGTATCAGCGGCATCGTAGTGTACTATCTGGATCTCATTGTTTATAAGTAAGGCGCAGGCCCCATTCCATATATTCAGACACGTCGGGTAACTAGGAGAATATATCCTCGAGAACCAGATTTCCATCAGAACCTTGGAACCACTGTTATAACACAGCTTCACGATGGAAATAAGACCTCTGACCTTTTCGTAACATATGTAATCTTTGAAAACACTAAAAATAACCTTGGATAAACACAAAAATAACTACAAGCGTCCATTTGTCCTTTTGCACTATTAACAAATAACATTTGGAACATTTGAAAATCTAACATATGTATATGATATATACCTATGATTCTTTATGTCCTCCAAGATTATTGGATTGCTGGGCTTCTCCAAATAATCTATAACCAAAGCTCTTGGATATGCTATAACCAAACAAACCTCACTCGTCTGTTTATTACCTGGAATAACTGTTGATAATGTAAGAAAAAAGTTTCCCGTATGTGAAGACTTACCTATAAAGGATAGTTTCACTACCTTCACTGCTTTATGACGTGAACTGTGTACTTGCTTCCAGCTGTCCAAAAATACCCTGACTCTTCCATCTTCAGAGCCTACTGCAATATAGCTTCCTGTAAAAAGCACAAACGGTGAAAACTGTTTTCACTGTTACATGCTAACCCAATACATTACTAACCAAAACGTCGTGTGAATTCGATTTCTGATTTAACCATCTGTCTGTTCATCAGCGATAAGGATTTATTCATTAGATATAAATTTATTTTATTCTTATTCTCATTTTATATGTCTGTTTGAGCCCTCAGGAAGTTATTTAATAATCTTTTTCAATTTGCAGTCCAATTAGCTTCTACCGTTTTATTTTCATTTGAGCATAGTTTGTTTCAGAATTTGAAATTAAAATTATTGGTAATGGAGATCAGACAAAATACTGAATTATGCATAATATTATATAAGTACAGTTTAAGTAACAAACAATACAAAATTTAGTTCTTTAGAGAACCATTATTTTGTTTTTATTTCTATTTTGCTTGCAGGCAATGAAACAAATTATATATTTCCTTCTATATAGAATCTTTTATAAAATAGGATTCCTAAATATATATATATATATATATATATATATATATATATATATATATATATATATATATATATATATATATATATTAAGAAAAATTTTCCAATCATGTGTAAAATTCAGTGAGTAAATTACATATAAGAAATTATTAATGAAAAATAGTTTGTATACTTAGATTTAAAAGTATAAAAATAGATAGTACATGTGAAATATGGGCTTTAAAATAGTTTTCAACTTTACTGTTATCACAAATTAATACAGATTTCTTTTCAACTAAGGAAATATTTTTTATTAGTAAAATAATAAATTCTGATTATATTTTGTATCTAACAAATTAAGCTATGAAATATTTAGAAATGAAATGAACACTATATACAAAATTTAATTTCAAAAATTTTTTCAAATAAATACATGAGATTATAATATTACAAAATTTTATCAAAAATTAATAAAATGAATAAGCCAGTAAAAAGCTACAAACCATGACAAAGACAAACAACAAACCTGATGTAGCTATACAAGATATTCTGGGAATTTCTACTGGAGAAGCAATGATATCATAGCGTATATCTTCCTGCATATTTTGCCAGGATGCCCAATTATTATAAATTTTTTGCCATTTCTTTGTATCTGAGCTATCATATTGATTCAGATAGTCAATTAGTTCTTTATCAGGAATTTCAGTTTCACAGCACCATTGCCACAAAGAAGTTTTCTGGAAAAAAGATTTTGTTCTATATTTGGATTATTAAATTCCAGTAAGTCTTTCAAAATAAACAAATCCTTATTGATTCAAAAAATTCAATTGAAATATATAAATTTAATTGAAATAAATAAATATAATTCTTGTACTATGCTCATAAAAGTAAATTTATGCAATACTTTAGTTATAAGTAGTTCTTTAAAATCTTTTTTTCTAGGTTTCCTCAATATATTGTGAATATTATAATTTATGTATAGAATGCCTTGAGATATTTTATGCTTGAAATGATAAATTATCTTATATAAAAAGAGTTGATTTGATAAAGAATTTTAATGCAGTAAATGAATATAGTTAAACTGCTCAAAATAATTAATTCAAAATTTATATATTTTTTGGGAATAAAAATAAGTTGACTATGAATTTATTTTTGAAATTTGATCAACAATTGATATAATAAAATGTGAATTTTCACTTAGAAGTCTTATATAGAAAATAAATTATAAATAAGTAATTATTCAAATTTTCCGTAAAAAGATCATTTTTCATAATCCAACTTATTAATAAATACTTTGTTTCAGATTAAAAACAAAGAAATTTAAATCAAAATGTTGGTACTTACATTAGATAAGTAATTGACAATTTCTTTCCATTCGTACGAAACAAGTCTTGCATTTATTAGTGTTTTTCCATCGCAATTGATTAGAATTTTTTCAACTATTTCCACTGGCAGTTTCATTTTGATAGCAAAATGAAAACATAAACAAGAAGAATAACACAATCCAGAGAGTTGGCAAGTAGCTATTTTTAAATTTGCAAGGCTGTCAGCTCATATCCTGTCGTTCCGCCTTAATTTATATTTAATCATTTTTTTGTCTCAGACATCCAAATCATTTTTAAATTTACTCTCAACCGAAATATAAATTCAAACCTCAAAAACCAGTTTATTTTAACACCATCGATAAATTGTCACCAATTACAGCCCGTAACAAGGATTTTCTTAGGCAGTTGGAACACCTTTTCTTGTTCCAAAAAAGACCAATTTTCGAAGAAATAAGATGACGGAGTATTAAACTAATTCAAAATAAAAACTCAGCCATATTTATAAGTGACAATGTACACAGCACAGAATATATACTTATGGTAAGTTCTGTGTATCATATCTACATGTTGTCAGATCACAAAAAATATCGCATACACATATTTTATGTGAAATTTAAACTCGTATGTAATGTTTTGATTTCATCATTCCAGGTATTGAAAGAAACCCATATACTCTAAAATCTAGAGTCTAAATATTGTTCGTCTTTCTTTACGGAAGCACACAATTGTTTTTGATCGCCTATGCCTTGATTTATTAATTGTAATTTATTTTTTTCGATTATGAAAATTATGTTTGAGAGCTCATTCACTACTCAATGTACAAAGTGGAGTAGTTATTAATCATCATAGCTATAAAATATTGTGTTGGTACTGTATTAGTGATTTTTGTTTTAATATATGTAAGGTTAATAAAACAAAATACAGTATTTACTCATCTTACAGACTGAAATTATCTACATAATCCCGTATGATAATACGTATTATCGTACATAATACGTATGAAGTTGCAAATATTGCAAAGTTTGAACTTCATGTAATTATAAAATCTATATCTACAGCGAAATCTAAAAATCTATAGCGAAAGTTTACCGTAAATACGATATAGAATAGATTTTTGAAAAGCTTACCTCCAACATATTTATAAGAGTAATTCCAAGAGTTTTTGCACAAACGTGCAACTACAGAAAAAATTATTTAATTACCTTTATTTTAATTGAATCTTTTATTTCTCTGTTTTCATATTATCCGTTCCTTTAAAGCTTCTGTTTTGAGTTTACATCGCAATATTGAAAACTCATCATTATCATAACATTGGTTATGAAATAATATAAAAATTACACGTAGCTTGTGTAAATTGTTGATAAAACAAGACTACAATTACGAATCTAATGATGATTTGCAGTATGAACCATAGAATAATATGATGTTCAGTTGCTGTCACTTTCGCGCATGTACAATTCGCTTCTACTGAAAAATCATACAGGTAGTTGGTTGTTTTGCTTTTTCCCATTCCTCCTACTCCTAGGCTAGTTCATGTTCATGTTGCTTCAGTAATGTGTCAAGGAACGTTAGGTGCGACAAGTATTTCGCAATTCCGGCGCAATGTTTTCAAATTGCGACTACGTTTAATGTCAATCTGAGTGAACTTAATTGTGTTTAGTGTAATTCCATCTGTGTGAACACTGAATATATTACAAAACACCATGGGGGTCACGTTGCCCCCTTTGGAATTCACGGAGTGTATCAGTGATAGTCCGTATTTTCGGGAAAATTTGAGAAAACATGAGTGTGAACTTGAAGTTACCAATCAGCAGATTAAGAGAATTATAAAGGAAATTAAGGATTTACTTCAGGCGGCGAAACGTAAGATGAATATAGTTATTTTTGAAATTTATCTAGATTTATTGGTTAAGTTCTGATATCAACAATTGAGTATAACAATCAATTCATTCTCATATATATATATTAGTGAATCGATTCAGTACAATATTCGAATGTTATTATCATCTGGAACCTTTCAGGGGAAATGTATTTCATTTTATCTACTTATCAGCTTGTGCTTTATAGGATTGTATCAATTCAAACGGGTTTTTCGGGATCGGCGCGTTTATAGTGACAAATTTAAATTACATAATCTATGTTCACAAAATGTTGAAAGATCAATAAGGATATTTCAGAATTTAGAATCTATATATGAAAGTTAAGATCGGTGGTCTGATGCTGCCTGTTGCATTACATTCAGTCTGTTTTTGGAATCATTGATTTGATTTTGTATTTACTCTGCTAAAAATATTTATTTTATTAATTGATTCAATATCAATATTTATTTGAAAAATACCGAGATTTGTAGTGTTTATTCTGACATTGTGTATAAATTAAATTTTATTTGATATCTACTCTATATGGTCATTGACAAGTGAAATTGTTTTGTGGATAGGAATTTGTAATCTTCAGAATTCCTTACATGTCAAATAATTCATATAATCATATGTAAACATATGCTTAATTTGAAGTCATTGAATGTTTGAGTTTAGTTTAATGACTAGAGCCATTGGCTTTGCTTTTTAAGATTACAATTGTGTTTTGTTTTCTTTTTGTGAGAATTCGGCTAGAAAAGTTTTGTGTTGACTTTGGTTGTTATTTAGGTATACGTTTGAAATAAATTCCATCAACTACATGATTATTGATATATTTGAACCAAAGTAAATATTGCTTCTTGAATCCATATAAAATCCATGAGAAACTTTCTAGTTTATTCGAGTCTTTATTTCATATTTTACAAACTATTTTTAGCTAGTCAAGGTACAAAAGTAAAAGTGTGTTTTATTCAGATAGTTATTAAATTTGTACTAAATAGTACTTATTTACTTAGATTAAGTTTATAGATGGCAAATATAACTATATCATTTTTGTTTATTAATGTAAGTTATTTTGTATCTCATTGATTTTGGTTAAGTTATATTTTTTGTTACTGAACGAGCGATCTAGAAGGAAATTATTTTTAAATTATTCTTAAAACTCTCCTTGTGAGTTGAGACAGGTTCTGTCATTTTTATTCAATTTCAATTGGAAAACAAATCGAGAAAAACTTGTTTAAAGTAACGGTAATTAAATGCACTGTTTGTAAATATACTTATATAGGTACAAATGCTTGAATACTTATATATTATATTCAGGATTAATTTGATAAAACTGAGGAATTATGTTTTTGCTTATTGATCTTCTATTGATTTGGTTTAAATATGTTACTTACTTTCAGTAACTAATTTTAAAATTGATCGATATTCATTTACAAATAATTTAAATCACAAAATATTTGTTTAAAATTCATTATTTTAGGCATATTAGGTATTTGGGTATATTTTTCTACCGTTGATCAGACATTTGAAAAGACACTCATGAATTTTAAAATAATTCAGAAATTAAAAGGGAACTTAGTTCACCTGTAATTTGAATAGAGCTTCATAAACTATCATATAATTTTTAAAAATTCGAAAAAGAGTAAATATATATATACAAATAATTCACATTTAAATGCACATCGCTTCATTTTTTTCTTTGAAATGAGATTGGAAATGTCATAGAAACAAGTTATTTATTAGTGGTCGCCTCGATTGAAGTAAATACACGTAATAAAATGCAAACACATATAATCAGGGATAAAGATAAAAGTAATGTGTAGATAGATAAGTGATAAAAATAGGATGAATGATAGGATACTGTCAAAACAGAGGTGTGAACTACAGCATACAATGTGCATATAGTTATGCACAAATCGGCATAAATTGGACCATTTATTAGATAAATATTTGCAATATTGCTGGATGGATGTAGATAAAATTAATGAAAATCTCTTAAAATGTGATGAGATTGCACAATGTGTGTGCCAATTTTAATATGACTTACGAATTAATTGATAAAAATAAAGTCATGGAAAATATTAATTTGGCCCTCTAGTGTTCTTTTGTTCGAACAAATCATAAGAATTCATGGCCTCACTAGAATATTTTTTGATTATTTTTGTTTTTGGCGGTTCTCCTGAATTAATTTGAATTGTCATTATTATTCATATATGTATTTTTCTTTTCATATGTGTATTCATATAGGTTGTTTTAGATCCTTATGTTTCGTTTAATATTTTTCATTTTTTATTTATGTAAGTAATTTTCGGAGATAAGAACTTGTTTCTATAATATGAGGTCGGTTTTTCTTGGTGTGTATTCATGAAAATATTAATTTTATCGGAGATTTTTCATAGAAAAATTTATTGGAAATTCCATATTGGGGCGATTTTTTTTCTCGGATAAGATACGTGGGTAGGTCAGAATAAAACCGAACTTGTGTTCAGTTTTATGTTGACGATGATCAAAGTTTTTATAGCTATTATATGGTCTATTACTCGTTTGAACAGGGTGTTTGGTCTGAAGAGGAGGGCTATAAGGATCATGAGCGTTCTTTCTTTTCGTGAGGACTGTAGGGACGCCTTTTTGGAGCTCGGTGTACTGACTTTCCCAGCTGTATATATTCTGGAAGCTGTAGTGTATGTCAATGGAAACGAGAACCGTTTCATGGCGTACGGGCACTTCCATAACCATCTGACACGGTATAGAGATACTCCGAGTTCTAATTTTTGCCGACTGAAGGAAAGTCAGAGTAGAACAGACTGTGTCGCTGTCAAATTATATAATAAGATACCCCCGGGAGTTAGAGTGCTGAATATTGATAGGTTTAGAAAGGTTCTGAAGACATTCTTCACTAGGAATATATATTACAACGGGTGATTTTTTAAGAGTTAAGTTTTTCAGGTTGGCAGCACTGGTTGGTAATGGCATCCAAACGTCATATGTCAAAGTGAAAAGGTTTCATTTATTTGCTAGCAAATGATTGCTATTAACAATGGCTATAAACCCTTCTTTATTGATAAAATAATCAAAAATAAACAGAGAAAGATACTATTACAAAGAATTTTTCCTATTCACTCAGAAAAACAACAAAAAATATTCCATTCTATTAATTATATACCTAACTTGAGCAATAAAATTTGTAGAAGATTACATGAAAATAACGTGAATACAATATGCACCAACAAAAAGAATTTGGGTTTATTGTTGGTAAATAACAAGGACAAACTTTACTTATTTTCGAGAAGTGGCGTTTATAAAATATTTTGCAGTGAATGTGATGCTTTTACATAAGTCAAACTGGACATTCTATAAAAAAAAGAATTGATGAACATAAAAATAAAAGATCAATACTGTTAAATAAACCTAATACGGGTTTTTTTGAACACTGCATTAAACATAATCATTTCTTGGATACCAGGACGACCGAAATAGTACACTCAGGTACTAAGAGCAAAATATTAGATACCCTTGAAGACTTGGAAATTTCGATAGCCAAAAAGAAGAATTTACCTATTTGCAATAACAAGGTGGATTTTTCCGTAAAACCGGTTTTAAATTCTGTGGTTTAGAATATATGAGTGAAAGTTGTACATTTTGAAATTCAGTAACATTGTATACTCTTGATAATGGCTTAACCACCCGAAACATATGTAGAGTTTTTAATATATTCGGTGGAACTTTAGTCAAGTGTGTTAATTTTTAATTTATAAATTTGAGTTTATTTAATTAAATCATTCGGCCTGAAAACTCAAAACATAGGTTCCAAAACAAAATGTATAAAGGGCAGATCTTATTGTATCGCCAAAAATGAGAAAACATTGAATAAAATATTTTTAAGGGATTTTACCGGTATAAGCTTTTTTGTTTTAGAGCCAATTATTGGCTCCGCCCCTTCTGTGACTTTAGGACTTAGATAGTTTATTATTACGTTGGTTGCCTTGTTAGAAGTGGCCGCTCCGGCTAATTCGTTAGACGTTAAACGACGTTTCGAATGCATTTATCTTGAGATCTTTCCACGAAATTGAAACGGTAAGGTTTTAATTGGCTAAGGGAATATTTTTAAGGTTGTAGTTAAATTTGGTTCTGTATCTTTTTGAATACCCCTCGTATCACTAATTGTTTCATCCTTCTTTGTTATTTCACTATGAGTATTATCATTTCTATCTATGAATAATATATATTTATTATTATTAATGCAAAAATGAGAATTTTCTAGGACGCGTACTTGAAAAACAGTCGCTTATCTACTAGTTAATATTGTTATGGGATAAGTTCGAAAGAAATTTTATCGTTAATTTGAATTGAAAGCGTGTCGAATCATTTTTTGACAGTAAAAATTCTTTTTTGAAATTTTGCGCTACTTTCTCCGCGTTCAACTAGGTAATATAGGATTCGCCGAAATTTAATTTTTATGTTAATTCGCGAGACGTCAAATTCGATGGTCTTTTCTAATGGAGAAGTCAAAGTTTATCGCTTCGATCTTGCCGTATTTTATATATATTCGACAATTAAAGTTACAAACACCACTCTCTTCGTTTTCTTTGAATTGCGGTCAGCTATTATTATTATTTCGTCGGTTTTTTAAATGTCTGTAGTCTAGAACAGCAACAAATTGAATTTAAACTTAACCGTAACCGTATTTTTGGATTAGAGAGTTGGATAAATTATATATGTGGCATCTGTGATCCAGATGTGCTGGGTTTGTTTCCTAGATCTAGACATAGATGTTTGTATATATCTAGAAGTTAAATTGTTGAAAATACGATATCTTATGATTAGTTTACACAGTTTGAAGGCAAAATTAACGAGAGAAGAAAAGATGATCGAAACTTGGTGTGAAATGTAGTGATTAAAGTTCTTTTTTGTTATGTAATGATCAATAATTGATGGTAGAATACAAAGGTTATTGAATTCTGTTAACAACTAATAAAACTAATAAATTATAAATCGTTGATGGAATTTCCCCTAATTTGAAATGATCGAATGTCCTGTTTCGATGATGAACATTATACATACGAGGGTAAGATAAAAAGATTTTGACTGGTGGTAAAAAAGTGTTTTTGACTGAAAAGTTCTTGGGTGTCTCTCTGTAGTTATCGATATATTCAGTCCACCTTGTATAGCGTTTCTCTAATAAGTATAATCAGTTTATGTGATGTTCCTTGTAGAAGTTATTAGCAAAATTTTAGAAGTAAAGGGTTCAGTATATCTTATCTTTGAGATAAAATCGTTCGTGGATTATTGTTGAAACTCTTCACAGATTGCTCGAAAATCAAACGATATCATTTCGACATTTCCGGCTTATTTAACTTTTTCTGGGAGTGAACTATTCTGAAGACAACTGCGTACAGATAAGGTGATGATGAATTAACTGTACATATAATTCTCATTTGTCATTACAGAAGTAGATCTCTCTGTTATCATTTTTTTCTCAAAACCTGAAAAAGATGTAGAAAGAAATGGTTTACTTATCGCGTAATACTTATCGGACACTTTTTAAGGCTAAACCAAATAAAATATGTAAAAAGAAATGGTTTACTTATCGCGTAATACTTATCGGACACTTTTTAAGGCTAAACCAAATAAAATTTTTTAATGTCTCATATTCATCTCTTCTGATGTTCTCTCAAATTTCATGGCACCAAACACGAATTCTTCGACGAAAAATTTTAGTCTGTCTTTGATATAAAAATCTGAGACCTGCTAAGCTCTAACCTCACATATCTTGTCTCATATACGTTCCTTTTGACATACTCTTAAATTCTGTGACGCCAAACACGAATTGACCTAAAATTTTAATCGGTCGTTGTTTCAAATCTGTAACACCTACTCAGCATAAACCTCATCAGATTCACATATCTATGTCTCAGATCCATTGTTTTTGACATTCTCTTAAATTCTGTGACACCAAACACGAATTCTGTGACGAAAAATTTCAGTCCGTCGTTATGTTCAGTCTGTGACCTAAGCACAAACGACATCCAATTAACGTATATATGTCTCATATTCGTTCCTTTGGACATACTCTTAAATTCTGTGGCATCAAACATGAATTCTGTGACTGAAAATTTCAGTCTGCGATTTCTATGGCTTTAGATTTCGAAAAGATACTTTACAGATTGTGTCAGTCGTAAATATTTAGAATTTTATTCGAAATTTTAGTGATTTATTCGCAAGAAATTCAGGATTTTGTGTGTAATATAGTTCTCCTCAAGTATGTCATTTGTATAAAATACCCTCAACTTGCCATAGTTTTCCATTCGATTTCGCGTCGTTCTAACATCGATTTTCGATTTGTTTACATTCGTATATGCTTCGTGATGCGTTCGTAACCACGAATTGCTGTTCGATAATGAAATTGACGCTGCTCATTAATAATCGTCTATTCTGCATATTCAGATGATACTTCGACTGTCTTCTCCCCCATTTAAAAGTCAACTCCAATGGTAAGTAAATATAATGGCGTTTCCTTCCACGTTGCATTTTGTCTTACTCGTATCTCTATCGTAGTAATCAATCCTCGTCAGATTAAGCGACGCTTAAAGCAAAGTGATGGATCGCGACGTTGCTCAAGAGGAGATCATGGGGGATCATCATTTTACAAGTGCCCCTAGCGAACGACGTCCGTGTAAATAATCGAGGGGGCGTCTTTAATATCTGCGAGATCAATTTCTCGCCCTCGAACGGGACGAGAATGGCAATGAATGTAACCATCTTGCTTCCATTAGTCGTCCCTTCCGCAGGGTGTGTAATTTATGCCCCAGGTGAATTGGACCAAGGCAGAAGTGAATTAGACGAATTGAAAAGGAGCGAGTGGTGAACGGGGGTAGGTTTGTTGCCTTTGGGGTGTCTTGTTGATGTAGCTCCTTGTATGATCTTTTGTTTCTTCAAGTCATTTGTTACATACGTCAATTCAGGTTGTATTAATGCTAGTTCGCTGTAGGTTCCTCGATATTACAAATTTTTAGAAATCTATAGTGACCTTCAGCTTTTTCTTGTTACCACTCCGATCTATTTTAAATCAGTATCGGAGACAAGGTCAACGTTATATTAATATGGGACGTGTCCGACGTTCCAGACGGTGCATTATTTCTTAAGAAGGTTCGAATTATCCGGTAATGAGCTCTCGGAGAGATAAAGACGCGTTCTAAGAGCTCGTCGTAATCGGTGCGTTCTGAAAGCGACACGGATTCTCTAATCGGCGTGCTATTGGAACGCGCCCCCGGCATGCGGGCACTCGGCCCTAGCTAGGGACGGACACTGTTTGTTGTCGATGGTACGTCCACAGATGTATTACTATCGATGGTCATATGTCAGTGAGCCTTCAATGGTCTCATAGCGTTGTTGCTATATTATTCTATGTGTAGAAATATTAAACGACGCTTATTGAGAATATTTATTTATGAGTATTCACAAGGAACGAACTATTGAACACGTGGTTGTTGTTGTGTTACTCGATGGAAGTTAGAATGACAGATTGTCAACAGTGTGATTGGATGTTGGTAGCCCTTTTTATATGCTGACAGTTGAAGGTGAGGCGTTCTGATCACAGAATAGTGATACTATTCTGTGATATGTTTTCTTTCATCAAATGACAATGACAATTCCCTACAGTCTTCTGTTCCTAAATACCACGTAACTGTCAAATTGAAAATAAGGTTAACACGTAGTTTCAGAAGAATCGATGATCGATGTGTGATAATAATTTTTTCATGTTTTTAATATAAACTAAACTGAATCAGCTGTATTCTTGAACGGAAATATTTTGCTTTATAACATCGAACAAATTTTGCTTTGTTCGATGACATAAGAATATAGAAAATTTCTTTAAATTAATTATTTTTTGGTCATTTACCTTCATCGGAGAATTTTTTCAATAGGATCAATATTTTTCCAAGGTAATGATTAAAAAACGATAGTGTTCTAATTTTGTGAAATCAATTGGTATCAGTATCGGTATCCGATTATTCAGTTAATACATTTTATCTCGGCATCGATAAATGACGTAGAGATATTGAAAAATGAACTTGGAAGAAAATGTATATTGTGTTTAGGGAACAAATATTTGAGAAAACATTTTTTGAAATCTAAAAAATAAAAGTTTAGTTGGAATAAAATTACGAAATTACGGAAGTTTTCTTCCTTTTACCTGGCCTCTATGAATGTGGTCGCCATCTGGCGTTTAAATTAAAATTTTCACTACTTTTAACGTATTCTTCGTGAAAGGGAAGTAAATGAAAATTGTTAAAAAATTGTCAATATTTTCGTAACTTTTTCCTTTCGTCATTTTTAAGTTTTACCCTATTAATTAGCACAGGAAAAGACGCGATGAAAATTTCATCATGAAATCAATTATTGATTCTCTGAAAAACGAAATTCATTTGTAGGATTTTCGACGTTTAGAATCGTTGTTATTGGTCATCCCTTTCGTTGCCCGCGGCCACGATCCATTTCGAGATAGTCGTTCGTTTTGTTCTAGCATGGGCTACTATGACTAAATAATATGTATGTTAACAATGCGTGAACAACGGACGTGCCTTCGAAATTATCAAGAGCGCCACGACCTTCGATTATTCTTTGTTAGAACACGGACGAGAAATAAAATCTCCAATATGAAAGCGATAGTCACGTTCCTTCGGTATTTGTTCGCCCTTCGCGGTAGTAGTTTTGCTGTATAGGGCGACGCGGCGATACGACGTACTAGGATATTTGAATGAACAGCGAATGCGGAACGATGCGTGAGAATATTCTATGGTTTGGTACCGAAACATCCGATCAGTGTTCGAGAAGATTTATTATCTGTTTTTTCGGACGGTAATATAGGTACCGAACGGTTGATCTCAAATATTTTGACATTTAGAAACTAATGATATTTTATGGTTGATTTTGGAAGAATTATGGAAGATGAAGGGATTGAGTGAATTTCTAAATAGTTCACATCACAATATTTTACGAGCTAATTGTATAGAATAATTTTCGCTTTTCGACCAGAAAAAATTATAAACGCTAATTTCCAAGATTCTGCTTCGAATAATATCGCGAAAACCTGTGTCCGTCTTTAGATACGTGATAATCTTCTATTTTAATTGTCCTTAAAAATAACTATTTTTCATGTTTTCTTACGGGCATCTCTAAGACCTTCGAAAGTAAGTCAAAAAAAGATAAAAAATTCGAATACGTACTTATCCTCGCAATTTCAATTTAAGTATGAAAAAATTGTTGATTAACTGATACATAATTAATAGAAAATTCGAAGAAAATTTTTTTGACTGCGGATTAGGGACCATCTATAAATTACGATTTGCATGATTTTTTGAACCATGCGCCGTCTTTATTACAGCTCGTCGCATGGTGAAACTCTTGGGATGTCACACGTAGTTGACCCCTCCCAGCCCTATAAATGTGATGTAAATTATGAAGGGCCCCTTCTTGTTTATTAGTCTGTTCAGAAGATGTTTGATTTTTTTCCTTTTTTCGAATTATTACTCAAATTCAAATAGTTTTTGTTTTATTTGCGAAAAACATCCTTTTTTTCAGTCATCCAGATTTTTTCAGTAGATTGGTTATAACTTTCGCAATTTGTAAACGTTGCTTGTTTTTTCAAGAACCATCAATCTGAATGACACTTCTATTTTTTCAAAAAGTTGTCCCAAAAAGCACTTGTTTATACTCGATTTCTACTATTAAATTGGAAACAACGAAACGAACAACGTTTTCTTTTTCTGTTCTTCGAATTGTTGTGCTTCGTATACACGTAAACAGATATTAATACGATGCTAAGCCCTTATACCATAAAACACTGTTGTTTTAACGATATGTGATCGTAATAGTTTATAATATCGTGTCACTATCGTCAAGGTACCAGATTGTCACGGACCGTGACTTTGAAGAGTCACGGTCCTTGTCTCTTGCAGATTCCCTCGGATCGTTTTTCCTAAAGTTCATTTCAACAAATAATTCGTAAAGTTAAATGATCAACGTTAGAATGTTTTATTTCAGGAACCTATTTCCAAACATCGTGACAATGCAGTTTAATCAAGCGATGCCAATTCTATATTAATTTCTGAGGCGGTACGAATCGAATCCTAACCAAAGCTCGATCAAAGGAAAATTGGAGCGGTCGAAAACTGCCAGATCGGCGGCAACAGTTGCCAAGACAACTCGATCGACCGTAATTTCTACGTTAATTGATGACATTGTTCGCCTAACAGGCATTGTAAACATTCGAACGTCGTATATGTAACGACGTTACGCAATTGCCGCTTTGTCGAGTTCTAAATTAAAACGGAGAGGAAGTTGTAATTCCATATTTCCTCCTAACGCTTTCCCAGTGAATTTATTGACGGCTAAATATCGGAACTACGCGACACGCGGCCAAATAAATCGAGAATTTAATTTTACAAACAAATACAAACAGGCAGTGCATAGATTCACTGAAACAAACAAACACTGTAAACATACACGAAATAAACAATTTTAATATAAAAGATATAAAGGTGTACCAAAATTAACGCATGATTTGAATTAAATAAAAAACACAGGTTTTAGTGTTTTGATTTTAAGTTTTTATTGAATTATAAAGTACATAGAATAGGGTTTTATATGGCAGCGGTTCCCAACCTTTTTAATTGGTGGACCACCTGTTTTGAAAATTAAACTTTGAGGCCCACTGTTGAGTTTTTTCTTTACTCACTCTCAATAACAGAGTGGAACAATATTCAAAGTGTGGCATTATTATTATCGACAGCAAAAACTTCATATATGTCGACAGATTTTTTCCAATTCTTTTGAGAAAGTTTATTTTCTGGGAGATTTTAGACGATATGAAGTCGACATGATTATTGAAACTCAATTTCTCATCTAACAAAACGCTTAAGTAAACAAGTTTTACCCTGTCAATGTTCTGGTTTTCAATTTTAATACTTTATATTCGTTACTGTTTACCTTAAGAGTTTTACTTGTACCAAAAAGTCTAAATTTAGACTTTGTTGCATTCAGCGATAAATTTTTAGCGCTTAGCCATTCATTTATTGCTGAGAAGTCTCTATTGATCCATTTTGTCATAGTCTGGATATTTTTACGACTACCAGAAATCATCTGCGAACAATCGCATATAGCATTTTTTTACATGAAAAACAATAACATCAATGTATAAGGAGAATAGCAGTGGACGTAAGACCGTACCATGAGGTTCTCCAAAATCAACTCCAATGCTGTCCGAAAGAACACCATTGGACTTAACACTTTTTGCGAATGTAAATAAGAATTGAACCATTTTTTTACGAAACCTTCAAAACCAATTTTATTTAGTTTTTTCAACAGCAATGATCTACATGAAGTTTCCAATGCTCATAAACATTCTGCATATATGTGGATAAAGGTCGTTGATGTATCGTTGAATCCCCTCCTTTAATACACAATTTGACCGGGGGTTAGTTGACATAGACCACTGTGTTTGGCGTCTCCAACGGATCCTGTCTCCCTGAATTTTCAATTAATCTCTTCACTGACAAAGTTAAAACGTTATTCCGACCATATTTCGTATGAAATTTTCGAACTGTTCAATAATGATGACACGTTGTTCTATCGTTTAACGCTCCATATTGTCAGCTGTCTATTTGGTTTTTTAGGGTTGCCAATACTTAACCTCATAAATGGCGGCAAATTTAATTTTCTTCCGTTAATTTTGGGACACCTTTTATATTAAATAGATACTTAACTGAAACGATTTCACACGATAATAACTAAAACGATTTCCTCAAGAAGAATCCATAGTAAACATATTTGTGTCCTAAAATTTCGTCTAGACGAAATTATCAAACTCTTTTTGTAGCCTACTGGTTTATTGGATGTGATAAAAACAATTTGTTGACTAATTCGATGGTAACTACTTACTACATTTCTTTCTTATTGAAAGGTATTCGAAATCATAAGAGGCATACTCATAAACAGGGTCGTTTAGACCTATCTTTCATATAATAAAATTTTGTATTGCATAGGTAAGTAACGACAATAATATAAAGAATAATATTCTGTTCCTTATATAATAAAATTCAAATATACAACAGTTAGAGAGATCATAATTCATTTTTAGTATTCCATAGTAATAAATCTCCGATAATATAAAGAATAGTACTATGTTCGTAATAGTAAAATTGAAAATTGCAACAGTTATAAACAGCACAATCTATTTGAGAAGAGATTTTGCAAATCTATTGTAAATGGTAAATTAATATAAATGGTATAATACAGAATGGGTCATTCGAACTCAAATAATAAGTACATATTCCATATATTTAATTTTGAATGATGAAATTACTTCTCGAAGTGATTAGTCTAGTGGACCTATCTATATCTTATTTATAAAATAAATCTAATTGAAAATATTGACTGGAAAGAAATGCAAGTTTCGAAATTGTTACATTCCAATACGAAAATCTTTCACAAAATCAATTCTGTCATTTTTGTAGGTCTCTTTTGTACATACAAAGTTTTATGACTAAAAAATAATATCTTTCAAAAAATTCTTTCACTGGAATAAACACATTAAAAATTAAAATTAACATTTAAATTTTATGTTGAATTTTAAATTCAACACATGGCTTAATGTTTGGCTTTAAGTGTTTAACTTAATATTTTATTATGTTTCACCAAGAGTTGAGCGAGATTTCCATCTCAGTCATTAAAATTAACATTGCAAGGTGTGCAATGTTAATTATGAATAGTACTTATGAACGATTATATATTATTGTTAACTTTTTCAAATAATAATTATGTCTTTCGCGTAATTGTGCTAATTTCATTTGGTTTAAGTATTTATTTGAAAAAAGAAACATATGAATTTTACAATGCTCTTCACAAAATTAGAGAAGAATTTTATTTACGATTTTATTATTAACATTTTTATTTATTGAGTATCGAATAAAATACTGTTACCATTAACTTAGGGACTTAGTAAAAAGAAACATAATTCACACGACATCTTGAATTGTTGAATATACTCAACATGCGTTTCGGGCTACTAACATATTATCGAGAGTTCAATACATCTGATTTGTATAAATGCTAGATAACGGGCTAGGTTACTAATTTTGTTTGTTAAGTAAATTGTAAGTATGTTTTCTTCGAGATTCTTCGAAATTTGTTAGCTAGTATTCTTTTTTTACAATAATGAAGATTTTATTTAACTGACATTTTTTGTTAATCGAAGGTGCTGTTGCGATAGATCAAAACTTCGATTTTTTTTTAAATTGCGAAGTACTTAAGAACACATCCGGATTTGTTTATTTACATTCGTTTTAGTGACATTTTGGCGATTACTTGGGTTGATCGTACAATTTCTTGTATAAAATGCAAATTTCTACTATAAATTCGCCAGTCGGAAATGCGTGTGAAATCTGATTAACCTGTGAGAAATACGGCGCGTTGTACTTATTTAATTGTAATTACCGTCGTCTTCACTTTTAGCTTTCAATTTCACTTTTATTTCGTCACAATGCACTCGATGCCTCTCACTTAAAACACAAAGCAACCGATTCTTTCAGTGGAAACGGCAATCAAATTAACGTTACTGATTTGATATGTGATGTGAATTTATAATTGTAACTTCCACTTTTTCTTTCATCGGAATCATATTATTCTATTCTTGTATCCTTTCATTTATTTCGGCTTAAGGGTTGTAAATTTCTACGGTAAAAAATTTTTTTTAATTATTTCGTAAATTTATGATAAATATTGGGCCAATTGCAGACTCTTGTGGAATACCAATTCTACCTACAAGCTATCATTTACAGGTTATTGACCTATTCGCTGTCAGAATCTTCATTGGAATATTGCTTTCAATCTTTTGGATGATTTCGTAAATTGATAACAAAATATTGGGCCGATTAGACTCTTGTGGGATACCAATTCTACCTACAAGCTATCATATACAGGTACTTAACCTATTCGCTTGCAGAATCTTCATTGGAATATTGCTTTCAACCTTATGAACGATTTCGTAAATTGATAACAAAATATTGCGCCCCTTATAGACTCTTGTGGGATACCAATTCTACCTACAAGCTATCATATACAGGTAATTAACCTATTCGCTTGCAGAATCTTCATTGGAATATTGCTTTCAACCTTTTGAACGATTTCGTAAATTGATAACAAAATATTGCGCCCATTATAGACTCTTGTGGGATACCAATTCTATCTACAAGCTGATTATATGCAGGTATTTCCGTTTTTTGAACTTTTCGCTGTCAGAATCTTCATTGGGATATTTCTTTCAACCCTTTATTTCGTTTCTTACGCCATTCGAAATATTATTATAAATTCGTTATTCTCAGCCTGGATCTGGACCGGAGCCAATCTGGCCGACTAGCTTTAAACGACGCCCTTTCCTCTCACTCCAGAAACGTCCCGAGGGAGCGATGCATCCCGTGCAACAGCCAACGGCGCCGTTATCGATCCTCGTCGGCTGCAGGGGTCGACGACCCCTTCGACGACGTGGTCCGTATTGTCGAGATTCCCGCAGTTTTATTGCCCTAATTCTTGCGTGTTCGTAAGAAGTTTGAGGAATTCTGAACCGTAGCAATAAAAGTTATGTTGAATTATTGAATATAAATTAAGACAATAAATAAAAGAACTGTAAATTTATTAAGGGATTTTTAAAACCACAGACAAATCGAAGTCTTCTTTTAAATATTAACACCATTCTCTATATAAATATGTTATTTTTACTTAATTGTGATACTCTTATCACAATTGTTAAATAAATGAGTGAAATAAAGAAAACTGTGTTTTTTGCCATTTTGATTTTGAAATTTATATCAAGAAACGGTCGTAAAAATCAAATAATTAAACTCCTGAACGAGTGAGGATGAAACACGATGGGGTAGTAAGAAATGCAAAATGGAAAGCGCATGTTCGAAGAAAAATGTAAAAATCTCAAGGATAATACGCAATAATGGCTTACAAATTGACACAAATGGCTTAAAAATAGGTTCAATTGTCCACCAATTGGTAAAAATTGCCTACAAATTGTTACGAATGGTCTACGAATTGCCTTTCGTCCTTGGTAACGATTGATACTAAATAAATCGATCGTATCAATTTACGAAGGTCAATTTTCCCATATATTTCCCTCAATTGAACCGACGATTATTATCAATCAGTTCCGTCCGTCTGACTTCGTGAAAATTTGAATTAGTGGTCACAGTTAGCGCGAGAAACAAAACGCCCAACTCGTGCGAATTATATTCGCGAATTAAATTAAATATTGTCGTTGTTTCGTTCGAACGAGCATTCTCGATCTATTCCATTGTTTCGTCAGCGAATGTCGAATAGAGCCAGATGGAGCGTTTAAATCGAGATGCATTCGGCGTACGCAACTAGAACGGATTAGAATGGATTTTCTCTAGGCGGCGTCGTCGTCTGCATATCGACGGTTATTCGAGTTAATCTAGATGTGAGTCACAACGTTCCAGGGTCGTACGGAGAAAAACGATCGTAGCTGGCCGTTCCACCTGTTTGCCCGCGTCTAGGTCGGTAGAGAATTCTGTGCGATGGTCACAGAGACAGAACCTCACCCAGTTTTGTCAACGGTAGAAATATTGGCAAAAAATTATCGAATGAATTTATTTTAAAGTAACCGTGGATGTATGTGATATATTTTATTAGGATGCGTATATTATAATCGATTGAAGAAAAAAATACTTATCTGGGTGTTTCATCTATTCACCTGTGTCTACCACGGTCGAAAATTTTAAGGCATGATCAAAGAAATTGAACTCCATAGAGTTTTTCAACATAATTACATATAGTATGGATAACTGTACGAATTATTTGCACTCTTGAATTTATTTTCATCACTCATATATTCGCAACTTATGATTGATGAGCTATTTCAATTGGAATATCAATTTAAATTGAAAAATATGAACTAAATAAATTCAAAAATTTTTTAACGGTAGTTTAGCTCTCGGAAAGTTCTTCTAGTCATTGAGTAAGTACGTAAGTACTCGATTGGTTTTTTAATTGAAATGGTTCGAGGTCGTATGCGGTATTTATTCTATGTTGATACTTAATATTTTGTGGTTGATTGTGTAATGGACATGATTAATTTCACGCTGTTACAAATTGAAACTACCGGTTTTGTTAGTTTTCAAGTTCCCTTAACGTTTTCTTCATTGATTCGATAAAAATTTCAAAAATATTTTTCATTGAATGGATCGCCAATGATAAATCGCAGTTAGATTAAGGGCTTAGTCTGGTTTCATATATATTTCTATAATAATACTTCTGTTGTTTAATATATAAGGCCTTGTGACTAATAATAGTGAAGTTATTAATTCTATTTTGTCGAAATGTTTACGAACAAACGCAATATTCATTCTTTTCTATGATAACGACAGATTTTATCGACAAAATTAAAACGTTTATTGAAATGTTGGGTTAGTAAGGCTTAAATTTATCTATGCATCATTTGGGTATCTATGATTGGATAATTCGCGCTTCATGTCATCAGACTCGAGAGAATGGCGTAGTCAAATTAATCGCCTCTCTCATGAATTATGCAAATGTCAGTCACACGCATCGCGGACACATGACGAATTCGTCCAATTTACCCAGAATTGTGTCGTATTTCTCGCAGTTATCATAGACAGCATTTCCGGTAATAATTTGAACGTTGCCATCAATCCATAGAAGATGATGAAAGGTCGTACTTCTGATAGTTCTGTGATTAATATTAATCGTGGCGGTTGTAACGAAATGGATTATCTGTCGCCCGCGAATCTATGATCCGACGGTTTCTGTGTCGCGTACACAGATACGTAATGTCAGATGCTGCGTGACCTTCTACGTAATCGTGCTGTGGATATTCATCTTACTGCAGTAAGATGGATAGGAGCCGTTGATCAGGAATGTATTTGACGTTCGTTTTTCCCGATCTATTTATTGCGTGTCATTTTATATCTGTGAGGCTTATCTCGAATAATTAATATTTGCGTTGCCAATATTGAATGCATAGGTGATGAATATTTGTTTGCGAAAGTTATATAATATTTTTTTTCGACGAAGGTAATTGACATTGAAAAGTTCGCATTATAGAAGAAATTCATATAAAACTTTGTTAAACAAATGAATGTGAAACTATGTAAATAAAAGTTGATGTTAAATATTTATGGGTTGTGTAATTAAAATAATTATCGTTTTATGTACGATATCAGTGACAGACCTCCTCGTTCAAAAATTTAACAATTGTTACAGTTTCTCAACAATCGCCTCGTGAGAGAATTAGAAACAATAACGCCAGCGATACCGCCCGTTTCTCGTTATATCATTTTACGACAGCGCGTCCGTTATACCGGCACAAATGCGAATTTTAATTAACTTTCTCCGCTAAGTGATTAGCCGGTGACAAATTGAACGTTGCGACAATATTACGACGTTCGTGTGCCAAAACGTGAATTATTTCTCGACCTGGTGAAAGTTTTATTGTACCCTAGTATGTTCCAATTTGACGAGAACCGATTCTTTAGTTGTATCTATTTATACGTCAAATCGTTCCCTAAACTAACGGATTGATCGGTATCTGTTATTTTTTATATCGGTTAGACTAGTAATCGGATTTGGCGATTTTTAATATCATTTGAAATCTAAATAATTTGTACACTCAATTCATTTACACGTCTATAAATGATTGAATATCGGATAAAGTGTCATAAATTTCGGTAATACTGTTCATTGGTTATATACTATTGAATCGATAACTGGTTCTTTAATTGTATCCATTTATCCGTTGAATCGATTCCTGCAGTAACGGATTGATCGGTATCGGTTATTCTTGATATCGAATAGGTGTCTATTTAAGATAGTTATCCATATCGGTTTTGACGATATTTAATTATTATTAGGCCGATAATCGACTGACCAGCAAAATTTGTTGAACATTATTCATTCAATCTCTTTCGGCAGTGTTCGATATAATTTAATCGGTTGTAAAGCGTCGAATAACTTGTTTCGTTGCTGTTCGATAACGGTTAATCGATGATACGATTGTTCTATTTGATATCGGATTGTTTTATATCGCATAAACACTTTGGGCTGTTAGATATCGTCTAACTATTTAACGTTATTCGTTCCGATTGATATCGAAACGAATTGATATCGGATAAGAAATCACTTAATTAAGCAAGACTTTGGTATCGGTTAATCAAGTTTTGGAATTTTTTGAAAGAGACTAACAATTTGAACTCATTGCAGTTGATATTATGAAACTAACTACATGTTCTTTTTCTCTATTTCAATGATTTTGTTAGATTTCGTATTGTTTGAAATTAAAAGTTGAAAATCTGTTTTAGTAATAGAAATTTAATATATTAAATAAAAAAAGACTTCACTAGCTTTCACAAAATTTATAATAAATAAATACTTGACAATTGTTTCGCAGTGTTCCCCATTTTCAAAAGTTAGACTAGTATTAGACTGGACTGGAGTTTAACTTTTGAAAATAGGGTAACACCCAGAAACAATTGTCAAGTATTTATTTATTATAAATTTTGTGAAACCTAGCGAAGTGTTCTTTGTTTAATATATTGAACAATGTTTCAGCAAGAGATCAGCGAACACTCAGTCAACTTTAATAAAAATTTACCTTATTCAATTTCTGAATATGTTATTTGTGGGCGTTGTATTAATAAAGCCTCAATTTTTGAAATAAAGATGCTTTTCGGATAAATAAGCATGCTTGTAATCGATCTAGTAGGCGTTTGACGTGCTGTTTATTCAGTAAACCGTAATTTTCGAGTTTGAAATGAGTAATACGAACTCTCGCTTATCAACTGCTCTGAATTTATAAAAAATTGAACGAAGCTTGCTATACTTATCAATAAATTTTTGTTGATTTTCTACATCGCGTCATTCCTTTTTCGTTTCATTAAAAATTCGTTTTATCTCGTATTTATTTGAAATATTTGCAAAGTGTACACTTCGTTTGATGAAAGGAAAATTTTCGACTCTTAGTCTGATAATTTAACGGGCAGGATGAAAATGAGTTTACCTTGATAAGACCTTGTTGTGGACACGATGATAACTGCTAATAATAGCTTTTAACCTGTTGATAATAGCCATTAACATGAGGTATTTATCTAGTTAGAGCATTTTACTGGTCCGTTTCCAAATTACTCTGTTATAACTTATTTCTTTCGTTGCTCGAAAGATGTCAATTTTAAGAGAGCCATAAAAAGCAGATCGTTAAAGTATTATTATCAATAATACAAAATATGTTCGAAATGATAGTTAGGACGATAAAGATCCGACAAAACGTTTGGAGTAATTAACTATGGTTTTTACAATCTTTCGTGAAACAGATGGTTGAATTACAATTGACGATCTGCGATGCAGATCCTGGGTTCGAATCCCTCGTTCGATCTAGGCGTTTGTAGGTCTGACTTAAGGTATTGAAATATTTCCTCGATGTCATATAATGGGTGATTTTTAAGCGTAGTTTTTTTTAATAGAATAAAACACTCACTTAGCATCATATTTTCAAAATTTTCATTGAAATTGATAACTTGGCCTTTGCCATTTACAGTTTAAAAATAACTTCATGTAAATGTTGTCCGCGGCTTCGTTTCAAATGGTCCATTCGGAAGGTCCAATTTTGCGTCACTTTTTCTAGAATTTCGGCCTGTACCCCACGAATTACGCGTGTTATGTTATCCTGTAAGGCTTCAATCGTGTTCGGCTTGTCCACATACCTTAACGGCTTTACATAACCCCACAAGAAATAATCCAGATGCGTCAAATCGCATGATCTTGGTGGACAATTCACAGTGTCATTTCGAGAGATAAGCTGCTTACCAAATTCATCCTTCAACATATCCATTGTTTCACGAGATGTGTGGTATGTGGCACCGTCTTGATGAAACCACATGTCAACCAAGTTCAACTCGGTCAACTGGGGCAAAAAAAAGTTGCGTATCATGGCTCGAGATCGTTCGCCGTTGACGGTAACGTTTCTTCCGCGGTCGTCTTTGAAGAAAAATGGACCGATGATGCCACCAGCCCACAAACCACACCAAACTGTCGTTTTTTCGGGTAATTCTTGTATGGCATGTGACTGTTCATCACTCCAGATGCGACAGTTTTGTTTATTTACATATCCGTTTAGCCAGAAATGAGCCTCATCGCTGAACACAATTTTTCCATAAAACAGCGGATTTTCATTAAAGATTCTTGTAGAAGTTGAATTTTATAGGCTTTCAAACCCAAATCAACACGTAAACCCCATTGCTGAGAACGGCGACGAATTAACATGTCACGATCCTCATTAACACTGTACGCTACGGCTGCAATATTCTCTTCAGTACGCACTGTACGCATGCGAGACAATGGTTTAATATCCAACAAAGTAAACTTGGTGCGAAATTTTGTGATAACAGCACGAATTGTTGATTCACCAGGTCGATTATTACGACCATAATATGGTCATCACAAACGATACACATTTTCACAGAGCACGAATTTTGATAGTAAATTTCAACAATTTGCAATCGTTGCTCGTTTGTAATTCTTTCCATGATGAAATGGCAGAGTATACTGAAAACGTTTCACTTTGACAGATGACGTTTGGATGCCATTAACAACCAGTGCCGCCAACCTGATAAACTTAACTCTTAAAAAATCACCCGTTATATATTATATATGCAAATCCTTATTTATGTAACGTATATTTTTTTACTTGGAAAAAATTCATTGCGTTTTACAGTTTTTTTTGGAACACTCTGTTTTCCAACCTCGCAATTAATTGTAAGTATATGTGGAAAGTACAAAAAGGAATTCGAATATGCAATTAAATACATATAAATTATCTATACGTGATGACTTATTATTGTCCTTATCAATTCATGATGAAACAATCGTTTAGTTATGATTAATTTACAAATTTCGAAGAATATATTGTGGCGCCAATTACTTCACTTGGGAACATAATATAACAAATTTTTCACGAGAATTTCAATAGTAACAGGGTCCTCCCCTGTTCAAAATATTTTTGAAGGGGACACAATAAGACAAATACAGGGGTGGTCTGAGGAATGGTCTGAACACAATTCCTATTAGATGCAATCATAATCCGTCTGAGAAGGGGTTGTAAGTGTCCCAGTGTCTCCTCCATACCCCCCACTGAATAATTATATCGTTAGTTCTTTCGTATATTTCGATTTTTGATAGTTTTTTCAATTATAAAAGAGAAAATGTATTCTTTGTTTTTTATCGTTTTTTTTTACTCTTTGTTTTATATTTACACGGTGAACTTGATCTAACGTCATTCGATTTCCGATGAATTTGTAGTTTTGAACTTTTGAAAGTGGGGGCAATTATTATAATTCTGCGAAAATTTTTAATTTGTTAGCCAAATGTATTTTATTCAATTTATGTACGAAACATCAAAATGATGTACAGAATATTCACGAAATGATACCTGAAAA
This sequence comes from Henosepilachna vigintioctopunctata, assembly GCA_030704895.1. Taxonomy (NCBI): domain Eukaryota; kingdom Metazoa; phylum Arthropoda; class Insecta; order Coleoptera; family Coccinellidae; genus Henosepilachna; species Henosepilachna vigintioctopunctata. Next base: position 2,606,241 of record JARQZJ010000034.1, read on the forward strand.
TTTCTCGTTCAGTTTTACCGTAATATCGGTCGAATTAGTAATTTTCAATTTGTCGGTACAAAATGAACGAGATTTTCAATTCTATTAAATATCAGACAGAGAAGGAGAAATCAAAAGGGGATATTTTCAAATTTTATGACTTTTGTGTAACGATACACAAAATTTTGCTATTGAGTGAATTTATAATAATTTCATTTTTCAGAATTGGGAATGGCTCAGAGGTCGTTCGCCAATTGCCTGAATGGATTCACTTTCCAGTGCATCGGAGAAACCCAAACTGACGAAGAGAGGGTCATTTGCAAATCGCTCCACGAATTCGGCTCCCTCATCAATATGGTGGAGGACGAAAGGGACAACATGGTAAGTCGCTCACGTTAAATGATTAAAATTCCTGCCCACAATTATCACATTGAAATTTATTGCGTTCTGATTAAAAACTGAGCTGCGTCGAATCCGCTCGAATTTAGTGTAGTGTCGCATTGATAGATGGCGACACTGAAAGCTGAACTAAAGGTACGACTACGCGTGACGTTTTCTTGTATCTGCTTGAGAAACCAAAGAAGCTCGCTTTATTTATGTGAAATAGTCATATAATATTATATTATACAGGGTGATTGATGGTCGATTGCACCTTAGATGTTTAGGGAAAACTAAACATAGGATCTATCTGAAAATTCGGTAGATTTAATCGTTACCTATGCTCTATCGATCTAAAATATTTGCAACATTGTCGCTTATGTCGAAAAGTATCATCACTGTTGAATTTTAAATGAGGCATCCTGTATAAGTATAATTGCTACTATGTACCAAAAATTGATAGTTTCCCGGTCATTTAATTTTCTCTGAAAATTTTAACAAACGAGATTACATTTATAAAAATCCATATCGTGGTTGTTTCTATCACCCGAATGCAATCAAAATTTTCTGCATTTCTCCACTAGAATTCTCGAGAAAAAAAGATTTAATCAGTATGAAATAGTTAATATAAACATTGTGGTAGAGAGTATAACAATGTTCAGATCAGTTTTCTGTCATTTTACAGTTTAAAAGATAGTTAGATGTTCACGTTTTAAATACGTCTCATTAAGCTCCTGATGATGGGTTAGTAGCCCGAAACTTACGTTGAAAATACCGCTGAGACTGTACTCAGTGCTCACAAACTTTTTTTGTGTTTCTTAATATTCCATTTTTCAATTTTATTGAATGGATCGAAATGTTTCAGTTAATTAGCGACTCGTTTTAAATCATCTAAACGCGAAATTTTCAATCGATTTTGAGGACGAACGGAAAGGTGCGGAGCTCGCGTTCAACTCCTCGGCAAAAAGTGACGAACGTCTCGACGATAACATCTCCAATGCCCGAGTTTGGATTTCAATGACAACAGTGCCGAATTGGGAACTATCCGATCATACACTTTGGAATTCGGTTATAATCTTTTTTCTGGTCACGTTCGGAGTAACAATGGACGGTATTTGGTATTGAGAAATACTTCACGTATCGTGTAAATTGAAGACGTTAATTATTTACCACGAAAGAATATCAGAAAACGTATTAAAATCGGTTACTTACCTTTCGATTATGTGAAACGTGGTTTAGTAAAAATCGTCACGTAACGAAAGGGCGTTACGTGTTCTATCTCTATACGAGTGTGCGCAAGAGCATCGAGATTCCAGCAGAGTGAATGAGCCACCATTGGGCCTCACTTTTCATACGATAGAATGTGATAACAATGACTGTTTAAGATGTTGCAATAATTATTCTATGAGACTCTGCTTGTATGAATTTTTTATAACATCCGCAAAGCCTTGTATCGCCCATTTCAACGAACCAATCCGCTTTGGTATCGCTCAAACTACACGTAATCGTTTAAACCAGAAGTTTATTTTATTTCGTGAATTTTTTTGCTGCTTTCCTGTACAAAATGATATACGTATTTGACGGGTTTATGATGTGTGGCAGTTGCAGTACACATAACCTCGACCTTATGTTTTCGAAGCTGACGTTTAAGTTACAACTTATCTGTACGGACAAAATTTCTTTGAGTTACTTTCTGATCTCCCCTTGTTTCCGAAATTTTCGTCGTAAGGAGCTTTGCTTGTAAATTAGGAAATTTGTAGATTGAATGTCGCAACATGTGCCATTTTATTTCTAAACTTCAATAAAGTTTAAAAAAACTCATAGTCAATTGTAATTTCTTTACAAGCTTTCTTTTACTTTTTCAAATGCGCCCAGATGGAATAATTGATAGTGATCAAATGTGGCGAACACCATAAACATTTAAAACCGCAACTCAGGAAATATAATTTCATAATCACTTAGTCAGTTGTTACATAACATGAATATTATAAACATTTCCTTATAGGTGTAATATACTACTAAAAGGTTCACAAAAACCGCCACCACAAATTTAGAGGTTATTTCTCCCGTTTCTATTGTTCTTTATTCATTTATTATCTGACCCGGCGAACTTCATCCATTCTGCAAATATTCTCAAAGTTATCAACTGCTGTTTGAAAAACTGACGTTAATCCTTTCATGTTTTGTAAATATATCGATATTTCACTCGATAACTTCACAAATTTGGAGTATTTTCTGTTTGATTTCCAAAAATTTTGTCTGAAACGAACTTTGTCCTGATGATTACGAACACAAAAAGAAAAGGATGATCAAATTTGATGTGGCCGTTCGAAAGTTATATGTGCCTACATATATTCCTGTCATTCTTTTTTTTATTCGTACGAGGGTGGGGTGAAAAGTTTCCGGTCTGACCAAGATATGGCGCCACTAGGCCTACTTTTGGAGCGGCGTCCTACAGTACCGTTCCTACTGAGCTTGTATGTAAAGTTTCAGCCCAATCGCTGAGTTAGTTTGCGTTTGAGAGCTCATTGTGCAAGACGATTCCGTTGTTTTCGTGAAAATAGAAAAATTTGAAAAACGTCATCAAATATCTCTATTTAAAAGGTTTTACACCAAAACAGATAAGAGAAGAGATGGATTCAACACCAGGAGACTCCTCCACAATATATTCAACTATTAAGCAGTGGGTTTCTGAATTCAAAATGGGTCGTGTGAGCATCTCTGACCAGCCTTGCTCAGGACGTCCCGTTCTGGTCACAACTTCAGAAATGATTGAGAAATCCAATTTGTGAGATTTGCACAATCATTTGAGCATGAAAAAGAGGTGTGCAAGATCGGTGCCGTATTTGCTAACGCTCCACCAAAAACTGATTCGAAAAATCATTTCTACTGAAAATTTGGCGCTGTATAGGCGCAATCCAAACGAATTCTTGCGTCTATTCATAACTATTGATGAGACTTGGGTTCACCACTACCTCCTGAAAATAAAAAAAAAAACAGTCAAAACAGTGGGTTAGAAATGGGGAACCAACTCCAAAAAAGCCAAAAACAATTTTATCAGCAAACAAGGTTATGGCTACTGTTTTTTTTGGGATGCGTGAGGAATTATACACTTTGATTATCTTGAAAAGAGTAGAACTATCACTTGTCAACTATACGGACTATAGTTGACCAGAAGTGTTCACCAGTCAACTGGTGAACACTACTAAGACTTATTGCTACGTTCGAAGGATCAGGTGGAAATTAAACGATCTCATTTGGCGAAAAAAAATTTTTATTTCATCACGATAACGCACCAGCTCATTCGATTCGATTGTTGCCATGTCCAAAATCCACGAATTGAAGTTTGAATTGATACCGCATCCTCCCTACTCTCCAGACTTGGCTCCCAGCGACAATTACCTGTTTCCTAACCTCAAAAAATGGATTGGCGGTAAAAGATTTAAGAGCAACGAAGAAGTTATCGAAACTATAAATCAGTATTTTGGGGAACTTGACGAGTCTACGTTTAAAACTGGTATAATGAAATTAGAAATCAGTGTTGATGGATTATGTTGAAAAATAAAGCAAAAATTTTGCACATCGTTTTTTTTTGGTCAGGACGGAAAATTTTCACCCTAACTTCCTATGTGGGGAATTTTTTTTGGGAGCCATCATACGAGGTGTTTCTAGTCACCGATGTACTTGAAGTGCTAGATAGGACTATCAAGATATATATGTTCATAATATTTTACCCTACTGGGTAGTACTTATTCATTACAGAAAGTAGTAAATCTTATTTGGAGCATTGTTTGTATACGAAACTCTTGAAAACATATTGAAGTGTATATTATGTAAATATAGTATTAAAATGTATGAAGGCATGTTTAATTAATTATGTTTACTACATATAGATTAATTGATGGAAATTATTCAGTGTTGGAACTCAGTTGAAAACTTGGTAGTACTTGGCAGTACGCTTGCAAATTTGATTGTGATTATTATGAATTTGGAAGATTCTTCTTCCCTTGACTTCCCTTTGCAGTCGCGTTTTTTGTTTACCAAAATTTTCTCAGTATAACAATCTGGTACGTTTTTTATCTTGCCAATATCGTACGTCAACCTATCAATGCGAAAAAAATCACGTAGTCCTTGTCTCAACAACGCTATCGGATACGCCGGCGTAGATCAAACGAAAGATACCGGACTCTTTTCGAACAGTTCGAAACAATGTACGCGTATGTAACACGAGTACCTACATATTATTATTATTTGAGTTTGCAATGGGCACGTTAACGATATGTGTACAAATCATCGTCATGTCATCGACGCTACAGTCACGTTTTTATCACTAACCGAACGGCGGAATGCCAAGGGTCTACGTTTGTATCAAATATCGTCACGTTTGGCCGAATAATATAATTATCTCTTTCCTAATCTGTTGTATTTTTGTAAATAATAAACATTTTCGAACGTAAACTTAGAGAAGGTCGAATCCGTTTACTTGAAATCAGTTTCGTTTGAATGGTGTTTGTATGCTTTTCTTCTGATGAATTTGGCACGGAAATGGGCAGCTGGTGCTCATGGACACCTCCAATATACGAAAAATTGAGGTCTAGGAGACGGCTCGATTTCGGTAGTAATAACCTCATGTAAATGTTGACACTACGGACTTCTTGTGAATCATTTTTGTATGTCTGCTTTTCGTACATTTCACTTTCGTGGAATTTGGCAGGGAAATGGGCAGCGGGTATTTGTGGACACATCACTCGAGATGCCTCTTGCTAATAACAAGTATACGAAAGTCGCAGAAGTAGGAGGTAGCCCGTGTTGCTGCAGCAACAACTGTTAGTAAATGCTGTCATCATGGGGTTTCATGCGGAAAAATATCATCAAAGTTTGGGTAAAATCAGTATAATTTTGGATATAAAGTGAAGTGTCTAATCCAGCTTTCATTGGTGGTTTAGGGGAAATGTGGAGTGTAAGAAAAGCTTTCTTCGATACTTTATATACTACTTTTCGACATATCCACAGTATTTACGAATTGAATTAAGGTTGGAAAGGTTAACGTAAAAAGAGAGACATACATTATTTTTGATATATTCAACATTTTCGGCTATTGAACGACTGGAAGAGCCTATACGACGTAATTATTTTACAACGTAACAGTGTTTTTGTATCAAATTCAGTTGAAAATGATAGATATACTTAAGTCTACTGGGCCATTCAAGCATAGCAGAATGTAGTCAATAAAGTGTAAATCATAAGTTCAAGTGTTTGAATTTAAGTTTATATTCAGTTATAATGGATTTACATCAAGTAAACACCAACACTATTAAATAAATAAAAAATCAATATAAAGAATAATATTGGCGACGAAGTGGAGGGACTATCGGGGTCGACTTACCAATATCTATCACATGAATAAATATCATTGTGGAGGCCCTAGAATCCTTCACCCACCGAGAACGTCAATTTATTTCGTCTCGTCCATTATATTTTCGATAACTAATAGAAAATTGAAAATTTTTCGCGCCATTGGACCCAAGTTCTTTCGATGGTCGCCGTTTGCGATTTTGCACGCAATTTAGTTCCACCAAATTAAAAAACCATATCTGTTTTTCCTTTGTCTCTCTAGCCCCTCCTTCCCTCTCCTCCTTGCTCCCGTTCTAATTCACCGTCGGAAAATGACATTTATTCCAACTACTTTGGTGTCCGTTTATTGTCGACCAAGCGGTCATCAAGGTCGACTAGATAATGCCCATTCACGGATAATTACTTCGCTCTGTCTCTCCTATCTGGGACGAAAAAGCGGACACGGTGATTGCCCGATTTGAATAGGTATTTACCGAGAAACTCGATATATAATTTGACGGACCTCGTTCGGATGTATTTTTCAAGTCGAGAATCCGGGTATTCAGATAACTTGACCGAACATGATCACCAAGGAACTTAAATGTTGTGGATTACTGGACGATAACACCAAGATAAGTTAGCTATTAGCTAAGAAGACGGTGTCAAAGTCCTGCCTATATAGCTTCGTGACGATCTTCACCGTTCTCTTCCTTCCGTGATTTATTCCCATATTATCCAGGTAGAAATCAATTGATAAGCGTTTATTTAGAATTTAGAAATACAGTGAAAATCTTCTTATAAACTTCTATTCTGCTCTTCTAAATGTCTCTCGGACATTAAGTGAAACTTTATTGGAAAACCAGCCAGCAGAGATCAACAGAAAGGTCAGAATGACATGGGTTGGTACATGAAAACTAGGCAACGTATTGAAAATCAGAAACATCGTTATCAATCTAAAAACCAACTTTGTTAAAAGCTGTAACCTTTACATTATAAACAACTACAGTGACAATTATAGTAACAAGCAAATAACTCAATGGTCAGTATAGAGACTCATGTATTAGTCTTCGTGATACCAATCGTAATGAGGAAATTTGTCGACAAACAAAGTTAGAGAATGTGGTGAAACGAACAGCAACATTAAAATAGGCAGGTCATATCGCCAGACAAGATGGGTCAAGGTGGGCATGGAGCATTATACAACGGAGACCACAAAAAGAAGAATCGGTGACCTTACAAAAGATGGATAGACGACATCAAAGAGGCAGCAGCCATAAATTGGTACCTTAATGCTATAAACCGGAATAAGAGAAGGAAAACAGAGGGGCTTATGTCTAGGAAGGGAGAGCAAAGGTTGCTAAAGACGAGAACAGTTTACATTTATGGAAAATAGATGAAATGAAGAACTGAATATGCCAAAATTGTGGTGAAGCTTACACAAGCTGTTTACAGCCAACAAGTTTGTAGTGTAAAAATAAAACCTGTACCTCGTCTATCTATCATGAATTTGAATATCTATATTGATGATCTATCTGTCATGAATTTTGAACTATCTATTTGAATCATGAAAACACGAGAGTGGTTTGAAAAGTTTCCGGCCTGACAAAGAGATGGCGCCACTAAGTCTAATGGATAATAATCTAGGTGAAAATGGAAAAATTGGAGAAACGTGCTTATCATCAAATACTTATATTTGAAAGGTTTTACACCAAAACCGGCAAGAAGTAAAAGAAGAGATTGATTCAACACTAGGAGACTTCCCATCATATTCAACTATTAAGCAGTTGGTTCCTGAATTCAAAATGGGTCGTGCCAAAAAAGACCTCATTTGGCGAAGAAAACATTTTGTTTCATCACGATAACGCACCAGAGCATTCGTCGATTGTTGCCATGTCCAAAATTCACGAATTGAAGTTTGAATTGATGTCGCATCCTCCCTACTCTCCAGACTTAGCCCCCAGCGACTATTGCCTGTTCCCTAACTTCAAAAATTGGGTTGGCAGTAAAATATTTGAGTGATAGCAAGAAGTTATCGAAAGTATAAATCATTATTTTGAGGAGCTTGACGAATCTACGTTTAAAACTCCTATAACTAAATAAGAACACCGTTATGAGAAAAGTATCAGTGTTGATGGAGATTAATGTTGAAAAATAAAGCAATAAAATTTTCAAACATCGTTTTTCTTGGTCAGGCCGGAAACTTTTCACCTCACCCTCGTAAAAATAAAACTTGTACCTCGCCAATCTATCGTAAATTTGATATTCTAGATGTTCGAATGTAAAGTTCGCTACTTTTGTTCATCTACTTAAATGAGAAAATTGTGAATGTTGTAGGTTACACTAGTTCATTTCAGATTTTTGTTTACCTATATAAAGTTTTTTCAATAAACGTCATAAGTAGTCGAAAACGGAAAAGATTGCAATGACGTCATCTATTATCCACAATCCTCACCTTAATAGAGTTAGTCACGAAAAGTGAAAAGGCGATCTTGAAAAAACCTCCGGTAGTATAACTCTTCTATCGACTGCTGTTAGGTCGACTAGATTTATCGAGTTCGAATTGCTTTTAGCGCCTGCCTGGGTGTATATATATATAGAAGCCGATAAAGGTAACTACGAAACAGAGGAGAATTGAATTAAAGCCCGTTGCGTCAGAAGACTAATACTAAAAGGATCGACCTTTACAGTGGGCGACTGGCAACGAAATAAAAGCGATTGCGTCGTGAAAACTGGGGTGGAAATATGAGTTATTGATATACGTTTCTATTTTTGTCGGCGTATTCTTGGAAAATTCATAACCGTAAATAAAATTGAAGCTTATCCCTGTGATTTCGAATTAAGTACGGAGGAATGAGTTACAACCTCTATTTGATGCCCGGGCGCAAATGATCGTTTTTTGGGACTTTTGTCTGCCTGGTTACGTGAAATATTGTCTAATATAACACAACCTGGGCAATTGATGGGTGGACAGAAGTCTAATCAAACAAAGGATTTTAGAGCAATATTGAAACCCCAGAATTGGAGCTTTTGAATTGAAAGCTCTTGGAGCAGAGCTAGCTGGTAACCTTGGAGTAGATTTCTCACATGTTTGGCTGACACATACGAATAGGTAGGTAGATGATGAATTTCTAAGATTCATTAACAATTTTGGAAGGTTCTTTGAAAAAGCAGACCCAGAAACGTTATGAGAAAACTCGTGGAACTAAATTCAGTTTTACAACTGTCCCAACGACCTCAGAGAACATGAATGTCATGTTCAGCGAAACTTTTTTTCTACTACTGATAACTTATATTAAATTGATAATTGATGAGGCCGATACTTGGAGAAAATTAATATCCATAATAAAACAATATTTAAAATTTTCTCATAATTTAATATAAAATACGCATGACGACGTTTCGAAGTACATACTACTTCTTTATCAAATGCTGGATTAATATTATGTGTAATTTTACAAAGTCAGTACTTATAGCTATTTTCACAGAGCATACCAGGTATGTTCTATGACTAACTTGGAATGAGGACCATAGAATACACTGACATTTAACAAAAGGATCGTATACCTGGAGATGAACACAGAAAATCAATTTCTTAAGTCAAGTATTCCAACTAAATGTATGAAAGATACAAATATACAACTAAGATTTCTAAGAACAAATAAAGGAAATTTAAAATTTTTTTAACATAAAACATAAAATGGAATGTAAATTAACTAAAACATAGGTAATCACCTAAGTTTTAATAATCACCTCATGGATTGTGAAAATGGCTATAATACTGACTTTTTAAAATTACGCATAGTATTAATCCAGCATTTGATGAAGAAGTAGTACTTCGAAACGTCGTCATGCGTATTTTATATTATTTTAGTAAAAATGAGAAAATTTTAAATATTGTTTTTTTATCATATTAAATAATATAATAAATGTTGTAAAAACTGGACGCTTATATAAGACGTCATAAAATTCACGGAAATCTCCAAGGTGCTCAAAGTCCACACGATATTTAAACTCAAAATGCCCTTAAGCTCGCACAATCTGTTCTCAAAAAGTTTGTGTTTACTTCTCCACGTACCCCCTATAAAATTTCCATATACAAGGGAAAGAAAATGTATATCGATGAAAATTAGATTTTTCATTTCGAAAAAAGATAACTATTATGGACTGAAAAGAAATATGATGCGTTGGCTAGTTTTTTGTTGTAAATTGAATCAAGTTTTTGAATAATTTAATACAATTTTCACCTCAATTCTGCCTCAACTATATTCACCCATTACAGTAGATTGGCCAGCCCCTAGAGGTTTATTAACTCTACTTGGAGAAACCCTGGTATACATGAGAAGTACGAGGGGCGACTGATAAATTCGCTACCTACGGTACTTAATGAAAGTAAAGCTTATTTTTTTAATTTTTATTTTTCGATGTAATCACCCTCAAGTGAAATACACTTCTCACATCGTGAGTACATTGCCTTTAAACCATTGAAATAATATTCTGGAGGTTTCTCTTGAAGACGGCTTTCCACGGCTGACTTCATCTCATTGTCATCCGAAAATCTTCGCTCCCTTAATTCCTTTTTCAATTTCGAAAAAAAGGAAAAGTCATTGCAGAAACAACACACCGCGCGCCAATTTGTCACGTCTCTTCTGTACGACTGCTTCACATACCTGACCCAATAAATTGGCGTAGTATTGACCAGTCATGGTAGTTCCATTAGGCAAGTAATCAATGAATAAAATTCCCTCGCTATCCCAGAAAATAGTCGCGATAATCTTAGTGGTTGACTTTAGTCGGCTTCCAGCTTTCCGTCTACTGTCACAATACAGTTACAAATTTCGTCCAAATCTTCTGACACAACTCCAAAAAATCCTTACAATTCGCCAGTCGTCGTTGTTTGACGAGTGGTGTGAGCCTTCGCGGTACCCAAAAGCGCACTAATTATTTTCATGTGTAAATTTTGGTGTAAAATTTCTCCGATTCGCTCTTTACTAACCTGTAACTCTTCAGCTATCTGCCACAATTTTATTATTCGATCGGCCAATACTAGTTTTTCAACTTGTTGAACATTTTCTTCGGCCACTACTCTCTCAAGTCGGCCCGGGCAGGCGTCGTCTTGACAGCTCCCTCTTCATTGTTTTTCATAAAACGTCGAACCCATTTTTTACCATTGTATATGATGGCCCAGAATCCTGAAGAACCGATGATTTTTCTTCAAGAATGTCTTTCGGAGAGTTTCTTATTTTTACAAGGAATTTAATCACTGCGCGGTGCTCAAAATTGTGAGAATTTTCAGTTTCGGTCAACATGGAATTGTTGATTTTTCCAGGTTTCAAGTGTTAATGAACCAAATTGATTAAATGGATGTTATTTATACTATCCATTAGTGCCGGAAGCTGTGCTATCAGTAACGAGATGATACCTTTTCGTTAGGACCTTAGGTCGCGAACTTCTCAGCCGCCCCTCGTATATACGACAAACACTTCTAGGTTAGAGTATAATCTATTTTATTCGAATTTAAATGGAATTTTGGAGCAGCTGATTGGGCATCGAACTTCACAAATTTATAAATTTTGACGTTGATTGAACTAGTGACGTTTTGGTCGCGTCACTCGAGTTGAACACGTAAAAATCGTCTAAATTCGCCGTAAATTCTCGCTTATCGACCAGTGATCTCGAAGATGTTCAATTACTGGTTCGTCCGCAACACCAACTACGAAGTGTTCGATATCAAGACGCCGGAGGATCTGTACAAGTTTTTCTTTTTCTGCCACATATTTTCGTGGGTTGTTGTCTTGTGGAAATTGAGGTAGTAGTCAGAATGTAGACGATGTGAAATGTGAAACTTAACATTTTCAGTGAATAAACGAATAAAATTTGTCGAATTGAAAAATAGTGAGTATTGTCAAGTTATTTATGGGGGGGTAAATTTACGCGGGAAGCTGCTGAAAAAGGGGATGATTTTAGAGTTAAAAGTACGTGCATGTTGTTTGATGGAACTTTAATAATATTTATTTACCTAAAGCTATACAAAAAAGTTACATATTTTGAATTATATACCTATCTCATTATTTAAAATATACTTTTTTCAGTTCACACTCAAATTTCTTAATAGTAGTACTTGTTTTCAAGATACTTGAAAAGATTATTGAAAGCATTAAACCCATCATAGTATATGCTATTTTATATACAACGATATAATACAACAATATAAAAAGTATCGGTATGTCTAGTGAAATTCTACATCATTTAGTGGGAACTTCTTAGTTGTATTTAGCTAAAACCTAATTAGACCTTATGATCTGTTCATAATCGAAATGCCTTTCGGACTTTCTGTATTTTCTCACAAATACTCTATGTTGGAATAACATACTTTAGATCGACTAGCATTTCACCAATGTACAAATTCGCTGGGTGTGTTAACCTTTAGACGAACCAATAAATCGAAGATATTTTTTCTGGCCATGTGCTCTCCGCGTTGTATCCGTTCTCTGGGAGCGATAATTACTGATAAGGAACAGTCATCCATGTTTTGTAAGTAATATCGCCGAGTCGCGACGCCCATATCGTCGGCTTTGTAGCTCCTAGAGCGCAGTGTTTTTGTTTCATTCCCGAATGTATGCATCATCGTCCGCCCGCTTTGACCGCTCCGCTTTCGGTGCGTCCGATTAGACGAGAATTAATCTAAAGCGTTCCGCGCACCGGTCCAGTCCAACCTGATCGGAGAGATCCTTTTTTATGTGAAAATGGAGAATACCTTGAAGAAATTTGATGAAAAGAAATGTTGAAATTCTGGATAAACTTGAAAGATACAAAATCAACACTAAATTCGCTCGAAATTTCAATTCTTGGTACCGTCTTTTTCGAGAATCAACTTTTCTATGGAGTTTTACGGTATTTAGACCAACTGGAGGCTCCTGGAGGGTTAGTAACCCTCAGAGTAACGAAAGGTACCGGATTATTGTACATCAATTATGCTGCTTGAAGGAAATTGTTCCTGTATTAATCTTTTTTCTCGTAATTTTCTACAGTTTTCGTCATTTTGTTTCTGTTTCACTTCTAGGTGCAATTCTTGAATTTTCATGTGAAATAATATCGCATCTTACGATTTCCCGCTCATCTATAGATCCTAAGAACTAGCGAAAATGTAATCGTTATATCGGATAAACGGATAAACGTCACAAAATTACAGATCACATTTTGCGAATTTTCTGGATTGCTTAACCTCAATCGCTGAAACGTCTAATACAGAGATGTCCAAATCTGATGCGATCTCGGAGCAAAGAAAACTGGTCGAATCTAAGCGAATTAGGCGGATCACACAGAGAAAATTCTCAATTTTTTGACGAAAAAGGAAAATGCGATGATTTTGTTGTTATATTGTTTCAATATCTACATTAATATCAATTTTCATGGAACGCAACGCATGCGTGGCTTGTTAGTTAAGACTTAATTATAGATCCTTCGAAATTCCTCATTGAAAAAGTACTTTCTCTGATACAGGTAATGTCTTTCATCGTTAATTTGAGGAAATTCTCGTCGAGGATCTCTTAAGTTCTAATTCCTTCTTTTTTTCCCATCTTCATAGAATTGTAATAACTAATAAGTCTTTATGTTTTGAAATTACAATCGTCAATGAACTAATAAAAACATTAATATCCTTTTCTAATTTTCTAAAATATTCAAAACACTAAACAATTTAAACACTTGAATGTACAGCAGATGTAAATAGTTGATTATTATTATTGTTAAAACCATGATTAGAGTGGAGGAATTTTCTAATTCAGTCATCCTATGACTGAATTAGAAAATATCCGAAGGTAGTGTTAGATGTACACTAGTAGTACATCTTACATCAGTGTAGATGTACTAGTAGTAATACATTGAACACATAAAATCAAATATCAAATCTAAAATTACAGCTAAACAAATTACATCTAATAAAGCTACTAAAAAAAAAAAAACTTAAATGTTTTCACCTAAGGAACAATATGTGAGTAAGGCAATATTTGTAGTTACTCTAAGTGACGTTAAAAACAGATGCATCTTTGCCATTTTTGAAGGAGTTTATTGATGCGGCACTACCAACCGAACAGTCTAGAGAGTTTCAAACACCAAAAACTCGATTACTTAAAAACGACTGCCAATGGTAAGCTTTCGCACTTCAGTTTCATCGAATGACCTCGTCGACGATTGTCATCACTTGAAGTGAATATATCATTCAAATAAATTGGAAAAAGTTTATTCAAGACTCTAAAGATGGTGATAATGTCTCCACGCTTCACTATGTCTAGTAATATTGTATACTCTTGATAATGGGTTAACCACCCGAAACATATGTAGAGTTTTCAATATATTCAGTGAAACTTAAGTAAAGTGTGTTAATTTTAATTTATTGTTTTTAACATAAAGTTTCACCAAGAGATAACCGAAACCTCCGTGTTATTTACTGTCTAGTTCGGCGATGAGGATAAAAAGTAGTAAACGCTGCTCGTAATTATACCATTGATACCATAAAACATTATAGTAGCCCTTCTCTGAACTTTTGCGACAAGATTTTGGTCACACACTAAAACTGGGTACAAATAGTGGATCATTAATCGTTTGGGCCGATACTTGATGAAAATCTAAATACATAATTTAAATAAAACTAAGTAGAACTAATTCAACGACTGGCCGCGAAAGCCTCAATCAATTTGTCAGACAACTAAGTAGTTTTTCGATTTTGACTAAAATTAATTCAAAACATGACAATATCGTTTCGCCAACACAGTGGAACTCAGTTTATCATCAACATCTGATGAAGCCACTGTGTTGGAGAAACGATATTGTCATGTTTTCAATTAATTATAGTGAAAATCGAAAAACCACTTAGTTTTATTTAAATTACAAATAGATGAACCAGATTCCAGCAACGGTTGAATATAAGTCTTATAAATCGCAGATGCAGTCTGAACCGAAAACCGTTTAATAACTTTTCCGAATAGATACAGAGATGAGTTTGCTTTTTTTCACATCTCATTTATAGAGAAGACCACGACAAATCGTTCGAAAACACAACACCGAGATCTTTCTGTGTAACGAACGAAACGACTTCTGACCCGTTGATTATAATGATGATAGTGTTAGAATTCTTGTACCTAGTCATTACAATGAATACTTATTTCATTTCAGTAGCTATAAAAACCAAATATTGGCGAATCGAATGAATTTTGCTAAAAGGATGTTACGGACAGCGTCATTTTAGAACGGCGAAGAAAAACGTCCGTTCGGTCGGTTATAATCGAACGCGATTTTGTACACCTGTTAGGTACGTATGTCCGTTGCGGATGACGCAACTGGCGATTAATTCGGATCGGTCAACGTCTCCGCGAACGAAAAAAAAAGAAACCAGCTACGGCGAAAGTCGAGGTCGAAAAACGTGTCGGCGGTCTATTTGACCGCGAGATTCTTTTTATCCGGTTCGCGATAAGCTCTACTTTCGATTTCGAAGAAATAAAAAAAGTTACGGAACCGACTTACGTAATTATAGCCGTCGAAAATTCAAATGTCGAATGTCGTAATTCGCGGATCGATTTTCGATTTTAGTACGGCGCGTTTCGGACGAGCGGATTAAGTATAGGTTACGTTTTATGGGAGCGGCTAATGCTCTTACTCTTAGTTGGGATTGCCGGACTTACTACTACAGTTTGACGCCGGTTCCGAACGGCCATTGGGCTTAAATACATTATATTTCGATGTATTAAGATAGGTAGGTACCTACCTATATACAATTTTAAATCGATTGGTATCGATTCTTCATGGTGTCGAAGTATTGGAATCTCGAATGAATATGAATACTATCCTGAGCGGACAAGCTACTGTGTTCTTCTGTGAAAGCTTCCGAGATCATCGTACCTGAAGATAATAAACTCAGTGTTTGATATTGGAATAAATTTTTTCGTGTTCCTGCAATGAGTAATGGTTATTAAGGTGTAATATAATTTATGTTGAGTTGAATATTTGCCTCAGACTTTTGAGGCTCTGAGGGGCTTGTAGATCTTTGTATATTACCTAACAATTAAGCATTTACTAACTTAGCATAACTACTTATAGCAGTGATAAAAATCTATGCTTTTCATGGGCCCCGAACCCGCATCTCTCCTATTCATTACCGTGCGTTTTTCCAACTGCGCCACAGAAGTAACGAGTTAAGCTTGTGTTATAAACGCACTAAATCCCATAGCATTAAGAAAAATTCATTTCAATAAAGGTGAATATATATGAATTTTCCTAGATATTAATTATCGAGTCCATTAATTCAAAATTGAATCATCGGTTTTATTTTATCGTCGGTTCGTTTGCTAGTAGATAAAATATTTCTACGGCTTTTTTGTGTTGTTTTTATGACGAATACCTATACGCCGTAGGCCACTTGACAGTTACATGTCTAATGAGTAATTATTCATCCTTGGCCTCCTAATCGAACGAAATGTGCGACTGCTTCTGTTTACTCGAAAGTTACAAAGTAAATCTGCGCGTAAGACAATATTCGTGGGAATGTACCCTGTTGCCATGCTTGAATAATATTAATTGTACTGAATTTATTTACTGCGTACTTAGTAAGAAACTTGTGCTTTCTTGGTTTCTTTTTATATCCCTAGGTAATACATAACGTGAGCTTTCAAATGAACTACTAACTGCAAAATGAAGAAATTGTTTATGAGTTAAATTGTCTTTTGATTGACTGATATCTATTGCAATTCTACTTCAATTGTCAATGAAGATTCACTTTTAGTAACAGAAGAAAACTTTCAATACCGCTTGGTGAAAACGAAGAAAATGTGTAAAAAAAATAATTCTGATGTGCGATTGTGAAAAAAGTTTTTTGATAATTGGAGATATTTGTCAATGCTCGAAAAGTGGTCTAATCGAAAAAATTTTCGAACCATTTCGTAAAAAAGGTCATTTTGCGTCCGGGGGGCAACGAGAAACATAACCGAAAAACGCCTAGTCACGTTAATCATATAGTCTTTTCAATATGCAATGGTTGTAAATATTTATATTCTTATATTTATATTATTTTTTATATGTTAGGAAAGTAAGTTCATCTGAGCTCTTTGTTAGGCTTCATTTCTTCATTTACTGGTGATTTTTTCAAGCTTTGAGTCCTCTGTCCCGCCATAAATGGAATATGTATTTTTTCCAATATCTACATTCAAGAATCTGAAACAAAAAAGTCTAGTTTCTTTTGTGAATAGGTACTGCAAAACCGTTAACTCGCGCATTTTTAAAGTGTTTTAAAATTTCTAAAGTGTTTAATCTTAAGTTTGCGAATCAAACTTGAGATGTGATTTCATGTAAGAATCATCAAGATTACCTCTCGTGCAATTGTGGGAAAAAATAAAACTTGGTTGACATATTCCTCCTGCAGTTCCATTGCGTAGGTTATAAATAAATGACGAGTAAATTGATTTTTGATAATTTTTCTCCAAGTTGTATCAAGATTGCCGCCACATTTTCGATCTTTTGACGTTTTGGTTGTACTTATTCGAGGATTTTCAAGAAGTTATATACTACTTGAAGTTATATTTATTCTTCTTGAAATCGTGTCGAATGTAGTATACAGAGACGTAACGATCAATGTGAATCTGTTCAAATAGTTAATAACAAACATATCAACATATAGAGCAAATACAACATTGTTCAATTAACTAGCGTGCCTATAATTTGTATAACGCTATTTCGTTACGTGACGACGTACCTACTGGCAACTGCTGTAAGTCACTTTAAGTTAGTTCCAAAAAAGTAACCACCCGTGTTTGTTAACTATAAGTCGAGGCCGATTATTACCTTAGTGGCGAAGTGTTTTTAAATTTCTTCCGACGATTTCATCGCTGTAAACCGAGTTCTTGCTGCTGGTAGTCAAGTTCTCCGGTTCCTACCGCGAAACCGCAAAATTTTTCAACGTGAACCGCGAGATATTAATTCGCAATTCTATGCGACGAACGAAACGTCCCGAGTCGTGACAAGTCATGTTAACGACCGTAACGTTTGACCCAGTATTCGGCGAAGCAGGTCCTAACGCGGGCGCTCGAGTGTGATCTGGTCGCACGTAAACGGAGTGACTGCGTTTGTGCGCGAAACTTTAGAACCTCTATTAGTGTAGATTAGTATAAAGTAATTTAAGTTGGAATATAAATATGAACACAGATATTAAACGATAAAAAGAAATTTTTATTAATTAATTTTATTCATTAAAAGGTTCTAACTCTGGTTTTATTTAGTGTTGTTTTGATTTTCATCATATTTTCTGGTGGTATTAATCTTTCGTGTTTTCTCAACTAAGGGCTACTATTTGTTTCGACGTCCTGTTAGGTTTTTCTCCCCCTACGTCATATACCTAACAGCCGTACCACAAATAGCGTCTACATGTGTATGATCATCCCCGTTCACCTATACAGCGACCAACGTAACAGTTACCAATAATTGCCAACACTATGCTGAAGTATGTGCCGTTTTCACACCAGGTATATAACGGCACCGCCTTTCTAGAAAACTGTAGCTTTTCAGAGTGATATATCTTCGAACTTGTAGCCAATCTTCAATAATTTGGCACATATAAGCAAGCTGTTTATTTGTATTTATGAAGAGACAGCTGACAGTTTAGGGTTAGTACAAATAGAATGCTTACTCGATAGAACAACTTGTCTTCATTATTTAACAATGTTTCAAAAATAATAAAAGCGCAGATGGAAATTTTCATACGAAATATGGTCGGAATAGTGTTTCAACTTTGTCAACTGTGAAGAGATTAATTGAAAAATTCCGGGATCAGGATTTTGGAAACTGGTCATCCAAACCTAAGCCGATCAAATGTCAATATAGAAGCAGTGCGTTGCAGTGTCAGTGACAATCCAGGAACCCCAATTTTGCGTCGTGGACAAAATTGCAAATTCCAAGGAGCTCTCTACAGCGTATACTCACTAAAGATATGTGTCTCCATGCTTAGAGAATTAATTTAACACAACAACTGAAGTCAAAAGAGCATGCACAGCAAAGAGAGTTTGCAGCATGTATTATTGAGCATCAGCAAATGGATGCTGATTTTTCGAGCAAATAATCCTAAACGACGAAGCACATTTTCACCTTGATAGGTTTGTTAATCGCCAAAACTATCGCTTTTGTGCTTTTGAGAAGTCACCTGTGATTGTCGAAAAACAAATGGAACCACAACGTGCCGCTGTTTGGTGTGGATTTTGGGCTGGAGGCATAATTGGACCATACTTTTTTGAAAATTAAGCTGCTCAAGCAGTAACAGTTACTGGTGCTCGATATCGCGACATGATAGCACCATTCTTTTTGCCGAGATTGGTCGATATTGATGTGGCCAACATGTGGTTCCAACAAGACGGTGCAACATGCCATACAGTCCGTGAAACACTTCAAGTATTGCATGAGACATTTCCACGTCGTATATCCTGTCAATTAGGTGATGAGACTTGGCCCCCTACATCGTGTGATTTAACAACATTAGATTTGTTTTTATGGGCTTATTTGAAATCACAAGTCTATGTCAACTAACCCACTGCCCAATCGTGCATTAAAGGAGATACAACGCTGCATAAACGAAATTAAGCAACATTGATGATTCAGAATGGTCATCGAAAATTTCGACAAACGATGTGTTATTCCTTGAAGAACACTATTCTATGTACGTTATGATTCAATAAGAAAGTTACAATCAAAAGACTAAAAACTGTGTTTTCTATTAAATTCAAATGTTACGTTAATTTTGGGAGACCTTTGCTATTGGTATTGGTACTACCACGCCACGACCGACTTTTAATTGTTCCGTGGTACTACCCTTTTCTACCTTAGCTTTTAGATTAGCTACTGCCCCCATGTTAGACTGTAACCCCCACTGGGGGACGATATCGACCCCTTTGAGTATCTTCACGGACCTATCCGAACGCTTGACCGTAAACGAGGTCGAAGTTACTCCGTGTGTGTGCACCTCTTCGTATTTGTGTGCGTGTCGGCTACGTCATTAGAATGTCAGTTCCGGATTAACGGTAGTCGTTCTCCGATATCGCGGGGACAACTCGGAGGTTTTAATTTCTTCGAGATTTCGACGCAGAGGCGGACTGGGTCGATACGCGTCCGCGGATCTCTCCCGATTTGGTCACCGTTGAGCGCGAATGAGACGAAAGTGGAAATGTCGATTGAATAGAGCGATTTATCAACGTCGGCGATCTCCCACATCGTATCCCGTTTATCGGATTTGGGCCACGGTACGTCATTCGATTAAAAATTTTAAAAAGTTAAAATTACGAATTTTCGTTAAGTTTAACCGATTTTTGGCAAAGTGAAATCGCTAATCCCATTTGGAAATGAAATATGGACTTTAAAGAAAAAGAACGAACAATAACTAGACGCCTGGGAGAGAAAGTTTTTGAGGAATTCATTCCGAGGAAAAACGGAGGAAAGGTTATGGAAAACACTAACAAACAAAGGGATATATGATCTTTACAAAGAACCATGTATGGCAAATATATTAAATATTTAATAGTTTACTTGATACCTATACACTTGAACTTAGTCAGATGGATTGGACATGTCTATTATTCTGTAAGCATCTGAAGAGTCGTTTGTGAACGCGGCTATAGTCAATAAAGTGTAAATCATAAGTTCAAGTGTTTGAATTTAGGTTATATTCAAATATATTTAAGCATATATGAAGATGGATTGGACATGTCATACGGATGAAGGATGTTGAAATTTTATTTCCTAAAATTGTGTGTGATAAAGGAAGAAGAAAACGAGTCAAAGATGGAAAAATGTAGGAAATTATTTAAAATAATGAAATTTTGGCAATTGGAAAGAAAAAGCAAAGGACCGAAGAAAAACGAAAAAATTGTACATCTAGCCATGTTGCAACTTGGCCTATAGAGCTCTTTATTTTTATTATTTAGCTATCTTATCTTCTGCTGTTGTTTCACATATTTGTTATTTTTTGTTCTTCCGTAATTTATTACTTCAATTTTTTATATTAATTTATTTTTTAACTTAAAGTTTTGTTTTTAACTTGCTTTCAAGGATACTTCACTCCATCTTTCGCAATGTTTTTGCAATAAAAACAATTATATAAATTATATTTATAATGAGGCGTTGAAAAAGCTGAATTGAAACATCTGAACTAGATCGACCAACATGTGCTATTGAAGCTTTGGAAGAATGCAACAAGATTTTATTTCTGTAGGTTTACAAACTTTTAAAGATCCTAGCAACGCTACCTGTTCACACCTGTACCTGCCCCAAGAAGATTTCTTTTTTCTTTGAAACGCCTCACAGCGTATTTGAGAAACTCCCCGAGCTAGCAAAGAGTAAACAGTCCTTCGCAGAATTTATATCAACAACGAAAAGGCAATTGATTTGTTCGCTGCAAGAAAGCTGTAAGATAGTATTCAATTTCGTAATAATAATAATGAATTGCCTTTATTGCCAAAAACAAAGAGATAGAGCTAGTCTAGCTGAAATATTGTCCACTTAACTTCTGTCCCTAAAATGAATTAATGTACAAAATTAGGTATTATATAAGAGAAAAGAAAAAATAGACAAATATGTGAAACAACTGTAGAAGATAAGATACAGGATAAATATGAAGTATAAAATAGATATTATAAACAAACTAAGGATCAAATGAACAGAAATGGGTTCTTTTTTTCAGCATTTCATATATTTCATTGAATAACGTCATGTTTTTTTCACATATCTTTTTTCTTGGTACTACCTTGCTGCGTTCCACGTGTTTTGGTCACTATTTTGTTGTGATTAAAAACACACAACTTTTAATATACTCCTTGAAATTCTCTCATTTTTATCTCTGAATTACTAAGTAACTTAACTGAATTGAACTTTCAGATTGTCTAAAGCCAATCGAAAAATAAATAAACATCAAAAGTATATTGCGTTGATTAATTTTCGAAAATATTCTATCAGGAAAAATCAGCTAGCCTCGTTGTATTGATAAATAAAAAATTCGATAAGAATCTCAAGAAATAATTTGTAAATTGTCAGCTGATTCTAGATTGTCATTCATTTATTGATTTGTCGTTATATATCAATCGATATATGTAAATATCGATTGATATCTTCGAAGGTTATTGAGGGTATTTGTTTTTGTTTAATTTGTTGGATATTATAAATAATAATTAAGGGAAGTGTAGTTATTTTATATTTACACCAAACCTGCGAATTCTTATCGTATTATTCACAATATTATTTTATTATCGGCTACCTTGAAATTTTCCGTTTATCAATTGAAAGGGCATTCATTTTTGACTATTTTGATTTGAGACTAGATAAGATTTATGAGCGCAATGCATTTTAATTAACTAAAAGAAGATATTGCTAAAAGAACATTGGATGATGAATAAACAAGAATATTTTCTCCATTATAATTATTATAATGGACGAAAATTAAATCCGTTAGTATAATATTATGAAAAAAAATTCTAGATTAAGTAACTTATTATTCTACCAATACGTAGTTATTTCGATATATAACTTAATTTCTTAAAAAACCTTATATATACTTTTATTATTATAATTAGCTACGTTTTCAACAATTACTTGCTGACAAAAATACAAACTCCAATTATTTTTATGAAATGCTTTGAAATTTATAATAATATTTATAATTCAGAAATTTAAAATTCTACGAAGGTCAGTCATAAATGGTAAAAGCCGTATGAGGAGTTGTATGTTTTAAAAGTAAAAAAATGTGCATTGGGTAATGGACTAATTTTCTGGCCCTGAATGTGCATACGTTTATATGAGAAAATTTTTTTGTAGAGGAATTTGATTCATTGTTGAAAAATATTTGTTATCGTAGATGTTATTGTGTTGCAAGTAATAACATAGTCTACTTAGTTTATCGCAGCACATTGTCACTTTTCGAATGCACTTCTTCAATAAATGCATATTATTTTGTTTCGATTGATAAAATTTCATTTTTCTGAAATTATACGAATAAATTTCCATGCACTCTAATAATTAATTCCTACTGTTGAATGCGAGTTAATAATAATATAGAGTTTATTATAAATAGAGAAAAAACTCTGTAAAACCACTAAGGAAATATTTCACAATCAATTAACA
This sequence comes from Henosepilachna vigintioctopunctata, assembly GCA_030704895.1. Classification (NCBI taxonomy): domain Eukaryota; kingdom Metazoa; phylum Arthropoda; class Insecta; order Coleoptera; family Coccinellidae; genus Henosepilachna; species Henosepilachna vigintioctopunctata. Next base: position 2,629,071 of record JARQZJ010000034.1, read on the forward strand.
AAGTAAACCAACTCATTTTTCTCATTTCAGCTGGAGAACGCCTATTCCAACGTTGTCAAACCTCTCGAGGATTTCCGGAAGACGCACATCGGCAACGTGAAGAACGAGAAAAAGAAATTCGAAAAACAAACGTCGAAATTCTGTCAAGGTCAGGAACGCTACCTGAATCTTACCACGAAGAAAACTACCCACTCTCTACAAGAGGTACGTACTTTTCGAATTGTATTTGAGGTTATATTATCGTAATCTTCAGAGATAAAACTGGGATCTTGTTTTGGAAATTGCGGTTTAACGAGGACAAATAAAACAAATTAGCTAATGATTTTTTCGTTACGAATTTCAAACGATTCGTGCATAATTTATTAATTACTGATGGTGTTACGTCTAACATAACGACTAATTTTCTGTTTGACTATCACTTATCATTAATATTTTTGTTGATGCCTTTAGGTCGAGACTTTAAAAGTAGATGAAGACATCTCGTTTTGAGTTATGGTGAACAAAATGTTATAGTGGATCTTTTTTTATCTTATTTCAAAAATCACAAATATCAGCATAATTTTTTGATGAAAAAATATTAACCGTTTTGTATTAGCGCAAAAATCAAATTCAGTTTTAGCAATTTTTTTTGTATTCCTTAACTGAACGTGTTAAAGGTAAACGATTGTTTTTTAGTGTAAAACAGGTTCTATGTTTATTGTTTCAAATACAAAACAAATAATATATTTGCATTCAAATAGGTACGTTTTGTATAGAATTTTGCACATCTGGGATAATATGTTTGTATATCTCGTTTTCTCATTAATTTACCTTTAATCTTTGATAATAATGCTTTATTTTTTAATAATTTTAGATGGATAAATTGAATCTAAAAGAATTTTTTGTTGTTTTTTTCTTATAAGATTATCTATTATATTTTCGTCGTAACCGTTATTTTTCGCTAAAAGTTTCAAAGTTTTCACTTCTTTGTTGAAATTTTTTTTCGGAAAGCGGGATAGTCGTGAGTCTATGTATAAAAGAATAAAAAGAGCTGAGTTTAATGTTGAGCGGTTGACTGCTATCTTTAGGAATTAGGGTATCTGTGCATGTAGGTTTTCTGTATATATCAAATGTTAGAGAATCATCTTTCCTAGTAATGGTCAAATCTAAAAAGTTTAATGTTTTTTGGTCATTTTCTATTTCTTTTGTGAATTTAATGGATGTATAAAATGAGTTGATATATTTTAAAAAGTTATCCAATTGTCTGTCGGACCCACTCCAGATACAGAAAACATCATCCACATACCGTCTCCAAAGAAAAACGTTTTTTGTTAGCGTGATGTTAGAGCTGAAAATTTTTTTCTAAACTATTCATAAAAATTTCACTTAGTAGGGGTGATAAAGGTGAACCCATAGGTAGCCCTGTCTAACTGTTGATAAACCGTGTTATTGAATTTGAAATAACTTTGCTTCAAACACAAGGACAATGCTGACATTGTTTTTTTTTAATTACTTGTGAAAGATCATTGTTGAGATCTAAAGTGCTATTAATAATATTTTTTATTTCTGCATTGGGTATAGAAGGAAACAAATTTGTTACGTCAAAGAGATCAATTTTGCTTTAATGGGAATTTTTAAAGTTTTCAATTGATTGATAAGTTCGATGGAGTTTTTTATACTGTGAACCGGGTTGAATTTAATTAATGATGGTAATTTTGAGTTGAGATATTTACAAATTTTATAAGCTGGTGCATTGATATATGAAACAATTGGACGCATTGGGCAATCGTTTTTGTGTATTTTAGGTAGAGTGTATAAGCTGGGTATGTGCGGATTCATAATTGACAGAAATGATTTATTAGTGTCTTGGAAGATACTATTGCAGTTATTTATAAGTGATTTTACTTCTACCTGAAATTTATTTGTGGGGTCAGTTTTGAGTATTTCAAAATTTGAGGAATCAAACAAATTTTCCGATTTTTCTATATATAACTGTTTGTTCATAATGGTTACAGTGTTTTTTGTCCGTTTTACATATTATTAACTCTTTATCTGAAATTTTCGATTTAAGTTTTTTGATGGTATTAAATTCATTAAATTGTTTTTTAATTAGAGGTTTTGATATGATATTAGCGCAAATAGTTTTTTCTAAGTTTAAATTGTTCATAGATGTTGAATTTAAAGCCAATTCGGTGTTGACCGCTAAAAGTTTTCTATCATTATTACTACAGTTCGATTTAGGGCAATATTTAAGGCCTTTATTTAGTAATTTTAATTCATCTTCCTCAAAAATAGTATCTGTAAAATTTTTTACTCTAGTATGAAAGCGAAAGGAAATATTTTCAGTGTCACTTTTAGTAGATAATGGAAAAGACTTACGTGCATTGATTAGGTCTTTAAGCTTCTTAGATTGTCGTTCATATTGTAAATGGCAAATATTCCTCACTTCCTCCCTTATGTTATTATCTAGGGTGTCAAATTCTACTGCGTGTAATCTATATGATAATTCACTATGGATGATTTTAAGATGTAGTCCTAAGTTGTATCGTTGTCGGTACCATTTTTTCATCTCCTTTTCTAACCAAAATTTATATGCTGCTTGTACGGCTGATTTTGATTCCATAGAGTTGTGTTTACAGGAAATCTTCATATATTTTGGTGTTAGTTTTTCTTCAGACACTCCTTGTTGAACCAAATGTGGTTATTGCAAGATTTAAATTTGATGAGAACTCTTCTGTAGTGATAGCGAGATATGCATTGCTAGCATTTTTAATTAATGAGATTGAATTTTCGCTTAACTCTTGGTGAAACATAATTGAATATTATGTTTCACCAAGAGTTAAGCGAGAATTCAATCTCATTAATTAAAAATGCTAGCAATGCATATCTCGCTATCCACTACAGAAGAGTTCTCATCAAATTTAAATCTTGCAATAACCACATTTGGTTCAACAAGGAGTGTCTGAAGAAAAACTAACACCAAAATATATGAAGATTTCCTGTAAACACAACTCTATGGAATCAAAATCAGCCGTACAAGCAGCATATAAATTTTGGTTAGAAAAGGAGATGAAAAAATGGTACCGACAACGATACAACTTAGGACTACATCTTAAAATCATCCATAGTGAATTATCATATAGATTACACGCAGTAGAATTTGACACCCTAGATAATAACATAAGGGAGGAAGTGAGGAATATTTGCCATTTACAATATGAACGACAATCTAAGAAGCTTAAAGACCTAATCAATGCACGTAAGTCTTTTCCATTATCTACTAAAAGTGACACTGAAAATATTTCCTTTCGCTTTCATACTAGAGTAAAAAATTTTACAGATACTATTTTTGAGGAAGATGAATTAAAATTACTAAATAAAGGCCTTAAATATTGCCCTAAATCGAACTGTAGTAATAATGATAGAAAACTTTTAGCGGTCAACACCGAATTGGCTTTAAATTCAACATCTATGAACAATTTAAACTTAGAAAAACTATTTGCGCTAATATCATATCAAAACCTCTAATTAAAAAACAATTTAATGAATTTAATACCATCAAAAAACTTAAATCGAAAATTTCAGATAAAGAGTTAATAATATGTAAAGCGGACAAAGGAAACACTGTAACCATTATGAACAAACAGTTATATATAGAAAAATCGGAAAATTTGTTTGATTCCTCAAATTTTGAAATACTCAAAACTGACCCCACAAATAAATTTCAGGTAGAAGTAAAATCACTTATAAATAACTGCAATAGTATCTTCCAAGACACTAATAAATCATTTCTGTCAATTATGAATCCGCACATACCCAGCTTATACACTCTACCTAAAATACACAAAAACGATTGCCCAATGCGTCCAATTGTTTCATATATCAATGCACCAGCTTATAAAATTTGTAAATATCTCAACTCAAAATTACCATCATTAATTAAATTCAACCCGGTTCACAGTATAAAAAACTCCATCGAACTTATCAATCAATTGAAAACTTTAAAAATTCCCATTAAAGCAAAATTGATCTCTTTTGACGTAACAAATTTGTTTCCTTCTATACCCAATGCAGAAATAAAAAATATTATTAATAGCACTTTAGATCTCAACAATGATCTTTCACAAGTAATTAAAAAAGAAACAATGTCAGCATTGTCCTTGTGTTTGAAGCAAAGTTATTTCAAATTCAATAACACGGTTTATCAACAGTTAGACGGGCTACCTATGGGTTCACCTTTATCACCCCTACTAAGTGAAATTTTTATGAATAGTTTAGAGAAAAAATTTTCAGCTCTAACATCACGCTAACAAAAAACGTTTTTCTTTGAGACGGTATGTGGATGATGTTTTCTGTATCTGGAGTGGGTCCGACAGACAATTGGATAACTTTTTAAAATATATCAACTCATTTTATACATCCATTAAATTCACAAAAGAAATAGAAAATGACCAAAAAACATTAAACTTTTTAGATTTGACCATTACTAGGAAAGATGATTCTCTAACATTTGATATATACAGAAAACCTACATGCACAGATACCCTAATTCCTAAAGATAGCAGTCAACCGCTCAACATTAAACTCAGCTCTTTTTATTCTTTTATACATAGACTCACGACTATCCCGCTTTCCGAAGAAAATTTCAACAAAGAAGTGAAAACTTTGAAACTTTTAGCGAAAAATAACGGTTACGACGAAAATATAATAGATAATCTTATAAGAAAAAACAACAAAAAAATTCTTTTAGATTCAATTTATCCATCTAAAATTATTAAAAACGAACAAAAATATCATTTTATTAATTTCATACCTCATCTGAGTGAAAAAATTTGCGAAAGATTAAAGAAGAGAGAAATTAAAACCATTTGTACAAACAAAAGGAATATTAAGTCACTTTTAGTGAATAATAAAGAAAAGACAAATGTTGAAGACAAAAGCGGTATTTATAAGATTTTTTGTAATGAATGTCCAGCATTTTATATCGGCCAAACAGGTAGAAGAATAAAACTCGGGTTGATGAACATAAAAGGTCGATTTTGTACAATGTTAATAAAACTGGATTCTCAGAACATTGTATTAGCTCTAATCACTTCATAGATTATGATAAAACTAAATGCCTACACTCAGGTAATAAAGGTAAACGTTTAGACCTTCTGGAAGCAATTGAAATTAGCAGTTCTTGGAAGAGAAAAGAAGAAATTGTAAATGAACAATTAGATTTTCAACTATCCTCCCTACTCAAATCCATTTTGTAGATATAAATTTGTTGACATCTCTTATAGTAGTTTAGTCTTGAAAATGAGCTAACGCTCGAAACATGTTGACTATACATATTGTTAAATAAATCGTGAAACATTAAGCCAAGAGTTTAATTTATTTTAATATTTGATAATAATGTCTTATAAACTTACTTATAGTAGGGAAGCATTGCGATATTTTTCATATTCTATATCATTTGGAAGAGTTCTGTTGAATTAAAACCAAGAAGAAAAGTAACAAAACGTTTTCTCATTCATTTGAATTGTTATCCATTTCTCTTCTTTTTTGAGTTAGAAAAACTGGAGCTTTCCCAGTTTAAAAAAAAACAGTGTAATATCTATGTGGAGCAAGTATAAAGCTTAGTGCCCCTAGGGGTATATTTAAGTTAGAATCCTGGGTACGATGTCTAGAATATAAAGTATAAATCTACGTTTTATCCCTCTTCATACTTAAAGTGTACCACGAAAAAACACTCAAAAATATGTGTTTTACATTTTATAATATTCAACGGAAGGGTGTCCTGTGGAATCAAAAACTGTATTAGGGGGAAAAGTAGGATTAAAATAATGCTAATCAATATAAGTAGTTACTGCATACCAGTTTTCCGATATCGAGTACTTTTTATATCGATACTTTGAAACTAAATACCGAGTAGTTGTCGACTTATATACCCATCGATTTTCTAATCTCAAGAAATTCCTCAAACAAATTGAGGTTATAGAATAAAAATGCGAGTAAATATAGGAATTCAATCGATATTTTCTTTTCGATATCGACTACTTTTTATATCGTTACTTTTGAGTCATGCCGATTGAGTATCGATATTTTGCAAACGATACTATATCGATATTAATCCGTTGAATTTGACACAGTTAAATGTCAAAGTTAATATGGAGAACTGCATAAAACAATTTTTCCAAAACAAATCAGAAATACTTCAAGTTTATTGTAATAAAGAATAGGTACACATTTCTACTTGAATAACGGACAACATAGAGCAGGGGCGTATATAAGGGGTCGCCCAGGGGATCGAGAACCCCCCAAAATCAGACAGTGTAATACAAAATTAACTTGTGTCCAGGATAATGTGGAATTTTGATGAATAAACAAATGTGAATGAGTGGAAAGGAATCTTTATTTTTTCATTTAGAACTTATGTGAGTTGTTGAAATGGATAATTTAAAAAATCTAATAGATGATTGGGTCAGCAGTGAGTGGTAAGTTGTTCGTTTTGTGAAATTTATCGTCGTTTACGGCCTCCTCTTGCTATGGATATTATTGTAGGTGACCTGGAAGTTATTGATAAATTCCCAAATACACTAGAAACATGTGTATAACTTTGTTCCCTAATCTCTGTGAATATTATTAACTTCAAAAAGTCTTAACAATATATCATTTTTTGACCTGTTTTTTTCCTTAACTTGTATTTTCGTTGTTTCGCCGTTTTCTTGGTCTTCATTTTCACCGGTCTTGAACACCCTACCCCTCCACCCCCCAAAAATATTATGTATATCCGTCACTGGCATAGAGACTCATACGTGCCATACTTACTGAACTAACTAAAGGTTTTTTTTTGTGTATAAGCTTTAATGATTATTGTCTTTGGTCTTTTTGTTTTCATTTGTATAGTGATTTATAATTATATATACAATTTGCTCCAAAGTATAAGGGAAATCATGAAGGGAGGATAATATAGAGGTATAGTTTCCCACAAAACTCAAAAATTTTATCAATTATGGTCGAATTTTGATCACTGAGTGAAAACTAGTATCAATTAAAAATATCGATACTTCTATGGTAACGTTTCATCCCTAGTGAAAACTCCATTAGTTCTTGGGATCGGACTTCTTCTTCGAACGTCATCGCCCGTCAAATCTCGGACGCGTATCGTCCTTATTTCGATATTGCACAAACTAATTATTATCGACTTGATATTTAATTAGTCGTCCCACGATCGCTATTCGTCGCCTGTCGTGACGTCGCGTCTACGTCACTCGCGCTCCCTCGTATCGATCAATGACGTAGCGGTACGTCGCGCAAGCGCGAACTCGTGGCCTACTCCTCGGTTCGCCATAAATTGACAGGTTGACACTTGTCATGCGACACAAAATTCGTCGGCGGTAGCGTAAGACGAATGCTTTTGTATTCTTAATGTGTCGCACGAATTAGTTATAAAGTTCCGTACGGAAAAGCGACAATTTTGCGACTCTGGGGGAAACGGGAAACTTTAAGATGTTTTCAACGCGGCGAGAAAATTGGCATTTTCCGAGTAACAAAGGTAGGTAATATCGTCGTAGCGGTTTGTTTGTATCGTGATGTTGTCATCGATTAGTAGTGACTGGAAAAACGCGGGTTTTCTAAGATGTACTTCTGAATCGATTTTTTCGTATGTTCAACGTTGTCGCTGTGGAATAAAATTTTCATATTTACTTAATTGAGTTTTGGATTTTCATGTCATCTTTGTCAAACTGTTCTAAACATAAGGAGATCTGGATGAATCGTGTTTACCATTTATCATTTCGTACATTTTGAATGTCGTAGTTTTCATTGATTGCTTTATTGTATACAGAATTAATTTTTTATTTCGAAGGTTAAGCTTGCGAACACAAACAAATCGTGACTACCCATGATTTTTTAACGGTTTATTTGTAAATAAACCGTTCCTATATTTTTCAGATAACAATGTAACTAAAGAGTAGATTTTTTAAATCAGAATTGAATTTTATGATTTCATGTTTTCTATATTTTTTTAAAGTCCGATCCTACCAATCCAGAACTGGAATTTCATCAACTTTCAAAACGGAAAATAAACGACGAGTGCTATCTCTGAAAATGAACCTTAAGACCGAAACGTTCACTTATTGATATGTTTGAAAAGGGGACGTGAGCATAACGACTTTTTCTCAATATGATTTTGGGAATACAATTCAGTTCTTCATGTCGGTAATTTTCCCGCGAGAGATTTTTGTGGATTGAATTGGCAAAAAATACATATTTTGAAAGTTTATTTTCGACGGGTCATTGAAGGTGTCGTGACAATTTGGAAAGGAATACCACATTGCAATTTCGTTTGTCACGTGTTTATAAATTTATATGGATTCTGAAATATCTAGTTACAAACTTGATAACGGTTAAGCTTAAAATTGAAGAAAAGTCACCAATAAATGACATTAAAAAATTTAAAGAACATTAAAAAATTCTCGCTTGCTTGAATTTTCGTTAGAAAGAGTTTACACTGTATTCAGTTCTTCCAACGTATCTACGCACAATTTAAAGGAGGCGTGTTCCTCGGCGTCAACCTCAACGTTAAGAAAGCTCCAATCGTTAGAGCAGAAAAATAACCAATTCAATAAAAATCCTTCTCTAAGCGTCGATATTCCGACCGTAATTCACCAACCGGATCGGGTCCCACTTAATCCGTTAAAATCCTTCGAATACCGTAAATTGATTCGCTTCTCCCCTCGGGACGTCGAGTCGCATCCCCCCAGGTTCCTGCGGTTCTACGTTTCGATCTAAATCGTCGATTCAGATGATACGATAATTAAATTTTCTGGGGCCCGAGGTTACCGCCGGACGTCGTCTGATTTTGTCGTTCGCAAATTTGTTAGGTGTACCTATATTAATGTTACATTTAAATGGTAGATAGATACTTTATTTCTGTCGAATGTATAATACATTATAGGAAAGGTCACTGAAAACAAAAGAAAACATACAGACTTACAAACTAGCACCAAATTAATTGTAGCAATACAAACACAAGGAAAACATTACTTTGACAAAAACTCATTGAGAATGTAACATTCATCGACAAAAAATTTACTCGATCTATGTCTAAAAATAGGTACCGATATAGAGTTCTCAATTTCGGTACCGATATTATACGAGTATATTTCCAGACCTATGTACACTGGTGATCTTCCAATTCTGAATTTACATTTTGGCATAACAAGATTATCTCTATTTTTTCTGGTCTTATTGTGTCTCTTGGACACACTGTGATACATAGTGACCACTGGTGTTGGTCACTATGTCTAATAAATTGCTCTTGACTTTTGAAGATAAATGTAGCTTCCTCCAGTATATACATAGAAGTCAGCGTAAGTATATTTAGGTACCTAAAAGCCGCCCTGCATGAGCTCACTTTGGGAATTCCAGCCAGGCACCTAATTAATTTTTTCCGACACAAAAACACTGCTTACTCGATGATGCTCTCCAATAAACGATGCCATACGAAAGCCCAGGACATAATACATGCATTATATACATAATATACGCATATAAGTTGCTCCAATGTCAAATCATTTCTCAATCTTCTAAAAAGGTAGATAATGAACTGAATTTAATACACACATTCTCACAGAGTGTCCAGACTGTACTGCCGTCTGTAAGGATGCGGAAATTTACTTAAAAAATTAGAGAAACTCGTTGCTAACAATGAGGAGATTCTAGATCACTCAATTCGACTACGTTAAATGTCTATTCAATAACCGATAACGCAAAGCATCGCTATATATATAAAATATTGCAATTTCAAACAACATTCAAGTCACCGTTTACTTGTAACAATATGAAAACTAATGGTCCTAGGACATTCCCCTGGTGAATACCATTTGTACTTGATTTATATCTAGTAAAATTAGATTCTTATATCTAGCGTTTGACTTTCTACTGAGGAGGAAGAAGTCTTTTAGTCGTTAACAATTTTCTGTTATCGTAGTTTTTCATGTTTTCATTATTGTTATTCTCATTTCAGGCCGACGCGTCGGTAAATATGGCAGAGAGTTACTTTCGAGCTGCGAGCATGGACTACGTTTACTTAATACAAGAATTTCATGAGCGAAAAAAATTCGAATTCGTAGAAACTTTGCTGAGCTTTCTTTTTGGATGGTTGACTTTTTATCATCAGGTGAGTGTATCGATTTAGATTGAATGAAATGTGAACAATTTGAAATTGAAAAATTAATAAATACATAGCAAATCGATTATCAAATTTTAAGCACTCTAAATAACCGTTAAATAAAATTTGGGCCATTAAAATTGAAGCTTAAATCAAGCAGAACTGTACTATGTCAACACTAATATTTTTCTCTTCTACGCACTTCTAACGTTAGTTTCAAATCGAATCAATAACAAAATGGTTCGAATTTCGAAAACTAGGTCGACCCTTCTAATGCCGTTTCAGACGTTTCGCAATTTAACCAGGGTGATTTTTCAGGGTCATGAGGTGGCCAACGATTTCCGTCCATTTATGGTAGACCTACAGACGAAAATTCAGAAAACGCGTACGAACTTCAACGATTACCAGGAAAAACTGAAGACACGCATGGCAGAGGTCAAGAAACAGTGTCTAGAGGAACCCATACGAAACGCAAAAGGCTGTAAAATCGGATATTTGTACCTGTTGGAAAAAAGTAAGTTGAATATCAATAGAATGAATCGACTACGGGTGCTGGATACAAGGGTCTATTCTTGGTCCACTACTTTTCATAAAATTAAGGGAATACGTTACAAATACCCAGATAGTCTAATGTATTTCTGTATAACCTCTCAAATATTAGTATTCCTTGAGAATTAATAAAAATTATTGTTGTCAAAGTTGAAATGACGAAATATTTTTTAGATGTTAAGTCATACTACCAAATTTAACTCTGTTATATGCTGATATTTGTTTTTTGCAGTGCCTCTACTTGGACGGCTTAAAATCGACACTAAGTTGGTTTAATATCGACGAATCCCGAATTTCTTCGTTAATAATCGTGAGAACATGTTTGCGGTGTTTCTAATAAGATAGCCATTAAAAAATTTCTAAATTTGTGCATATAATACCGAGCTGCATTTACTTGACATTACTAATACTGAATTTTGTGTACAAATCGTCACTACCTTTTATTTCCGTTTGTGTTATTTCTAACTTGTTACCAAATAATATTTCGGTGTATTTACTGATTCTTTTCCACTGAAGTTGTGGTTGGACTTCAATGCCGAAGATATTGGGTTGGATTCACGGTTCTGGCTTACATCGAAAATAATGCATTATTTCTCTTAGAAGGAACTAGAAAATCACCTAGAAGTTTGTAATTAGCCAAACCTATCAATTTAGCCAGTACAAATAATTAAACTGTATCCCTTTTATTTGTAGAAACTAATAACTGTACACCAGAGGTACCTGTGAGATACCAAAAGCCAGTTTAATATGGCATTTAATCATTATTGTTATTAATTTCTAATCGTTCAGATTGTCTACATGCGACAGATTGTGATGCAGGAAGTCTAAACACATGTGAACATCATTCATATCGACGTTTAACTCCAAACAAAGCTAAAGCGACTATAACTCTTTGTTGAGCTCGCTTAATCTGGCAATATTTCTGATGCAGATATTGGTTCTGCTAGCTTGAAAAAATTTAACAATTCAACAAGTATTGTGTTTTTTCAGAGGCCTTTGGAACGACGTGGACCAAGTATTATTGTACATATAACAAGGAGACGAAGGAGTTTACTATGTTACCTTATAACCAACTCACTTCCAAGTCGGTAAGTAGAATTTCCAAACTCGCTTTCATAGGCTTAAGAAGTGTAAAGAACTCACTTCAATTAGACTTAAGAATTAAGGATAGAGTCAAATTCCTTAATGAGTTGGCTTTGTTGACAAAATCCGAACAATGGGTATGGAGAATATGTATTTGTTACCTTACATAGATTCTCTTCTAGCCTTTACATCTAATGGGCTCGGATTTTCAAGTACAGCTCATCTTGCTATAGTTTTATTGAGTAATGTCTAGATATCCTTTGGAGGGATTTCACTTCAGTCAAGTCTCATTAACAATATTTTTCTCCTTACACAACTGCCGAGATTATCGTTGCTATAGTCTTCACATTTCCGTTCAAAATAGCACTTTCTATGGGGACTGATATTTGCCATTCATCTCTTCACTTCCATACTAATAAACGCCAGATACGAGGATCAAATTTATATCTCTCCTATATTGGTGAAAAAAGCAATGCTTATCGAAATCTGCCTAATCTCTTCCGAAATATTTTTTATCTGCATGATTTATACAAATAAGATTTGTCTGCATGATTTGTACCATTTTTCGAACACCACTCTCTACAAATAATGTTTTTTAATGTATCCAACGCACTTTTGGTTGTCGAACATGCTTAATCATTCCATTTGTTTTTGATGTAAGGCAATGAAAGTCGTTGGGCCACATGAGTATTGTGTTCGATATTTTCTTCTGTTCTACAAATAATTTATTTGCGCTGAATCATGATAATAACCATTGTTTTAATGAAAAATTATGTGGTGTGTCTCCTATAGAACACATCGAATGGTAATGCCGAAAAATTAGGATGAATGTGGTGCTTTCTCAGATTGTTTTGGAAAACCATCTGATAAAGCAGGCGGTTTTCCAAATTCATCTTTGGAAAGTATGTTGTTGATAGTTTCAAGGTCACGGAACTTTATCTCATGAGAATCACTCATTTTGTTTAATCAGTTAACACAGAGCATCAATTCATTTAGGCATGTCTGCTGTTGGATGATCTTCTTCCTTCAAATCTGTTCAAAGTTCTGAAAAAAAGTGTTTTCCTCTGCATCTCCCTACAAGTTCATCTCTAGATTTCTGTTTTGGTAATTTAGTTCGAACTCTTACACCAGTTAATTGCATTTTCTCGATGAATTTTTTCAGTTTTCCGTAAACTGCATTAAGAATATTCAAATTAAAAAAATGTTAAAAATAGTAAAAAAATTTGACAGCCGTGTTTTCTCAACGATTTCACTTCTTTATGAGCTTAGTCCAGAGGACCCAGTGTCCTCTTCTGCTGTTGACTTATCCGCTGCTTGGAGGGTTAACAGAGTATTTAACATTGGGATTGTTTTCCACCGTTTGCCAGGTGGAAAATGATTGCGTTGTGGGTCACATTGACAGATTATATTAATCCTTTTCCTCAGATATCTCAGCCAGAGAGCATGATCCTTACTCAGTGTATACGACGCATGTCCGACTCCATAGACAAACGGTTCTGCTTCGACGTGCAGTGCGACGCAAGGCCGAACGTCGTGCTCACCTTCCAGGCACTCAGCGAGCAGGATCGCACCTCTTGGCTGGACATAATGGACGGCAAGGAGCCGACGTACGTCACTCCCGCCGTCGTCGTCGGCAAGCAGCAGAACTCCGAGGAACGCGTACTCGACGAAACGGGCATCCAGTTCCTGAGACGGTGCATCGAAACGCTCGAAAGCAGGGGGCTGGAGGAGCAAGGCCTTTACAGGGTGGTAGGCGTCACGTCCAAAGTGAACAAGCTGCTGACGATGGGCTTGGACAGGAGGAAACAGGACAAGTCGTTTTCGCTGGACGACCCGCTCGAGTGGGAGTCGAAGACGCTAACTAGCGCGCTGAAGAGTTACCTGAGAAATATGCCGGAACCAATAATGACCTATAGGTACCATAACGCGTTTATCGCCGCAGCAAGTAAGTATTACTAATGATGATTACTAAGTATTATTACTGATGATGATGAGGCCGATACTTGGAGGAAATTGATAACCTTAGTAAAACATTTCTTAAATTATTTTAATATATTAAAACAAATACGCATATCTGCAGTAGATGCTTTGAAGAAAGTTCAAGAATCTATTTCAGTTGTTCATGTTGCATCCGAGAAGTACTTCGAATCGCGTGTTCTAATCGATATATGACAAAAATTTAAACATTGTTTTACTATGGAAATAAATATATATGTACTTCATTGCAGTTCTGAACGAAAAATTGTTATATTCCTATTCTAATGGGAGTCAAATTTTTCCTAATATTTTAAACAGATACAGAATCATTCTTTTCCTTGAAATTATAAATTAGAAATTGTACATACTTGAAAAAGTCTGTCATAAAACTATTTAGAATCGTTAGAAATCTTTTAAACTGTTCATAACAAAAACATTTTGTATAAAAGAAAAACTGATATATTCAACTAAAAATTTTGTATTTTCTAAAAAACCTTTTTTTCATTTATTTCTCAGTTGTTGCAACCTTCTTACGATACTATTGCTTATTTGGTATTATATAAATTTCAACAGTATTTCAAATTTTTTTTTTAGTTCAAGATCACAAATACTTTGTATCTGCCTATCAACATAATTCATATTGGCTATTACTTATATCGTAATAGACTTATAGAAATATGACAACTTTTATCATATTTTTAACTGTTATATTCTTTTGTTTCTTTATTTGTTTTCATTGTTTTGTCTTAGACCATAGTCTGAACCTAATAAATATTACATTCAATTTTTCTTGAACTTCTATTAGTTTCATCTTATCTAACTTAATCTTATCTTATCTATCTTAATTACCTAATCATTCAAAAATTTGAAATCTGTGTTTATTGTAAATTGACTGGCTCCAAAAAGTTATTCTGCTCCATCTGTGATTTCGTAGGTCAACTGTAATTGTCACATTCAGTATAGAACAAACACATGTTAGCATGAATAGCAAGGATTCGTGCTAACATTTCAGGATCATCTTGACCTTCTTTCATCCTGGATTTTCATTTTGTTCTATCTATTTATTTATTTATTTTTATAAAAACTTCTATGCACTGTTTTATTATAACAAACAAGGTTGTATCAAAGTTACTGAGGGAGATCATTCAAATAATTAATACAGAACCACTAATCGATTAGGCCGATACTTGATGAAAATTTAACAACATAATCTGAATAAAACTAAGTAGTTTGTAATTTCCACTTTAATTCAGTCGAACATAACAATATCGTTTCGCCAACACAGTGGAATCATCAGATCAAGATGTTAAACTTATATGTATTTTAGATAAAATGTAGTTTTTCATCCACATCTGATGACGCCACTGTGTTGGCGAAACAATATTGTTATGTTTGACTGCTTTAAAGGGAAAATTACAAACTACTTAGTATTTCAATCAAATTATTAATTTATACATCACTTGTGGAGATTCCTATTTGAGTAGTAGAAATTTGTGTTCTATTTTCTGTAGCTATTATGAGTCACTGATAAGTTCTAGTCTTCAATAGGGCATTCAGTTTCATTATACAGTTCGAGTAATAATGTTCAATTTTTTTTTCTTTCAGAAAACAAAGATGTTGGAATGAGAGTGAAAGATATTCATACATTAGTCTACAGATTACCTAAGCTCAATATGGAAGTATTGAAATTATTAATTAAGCATTTAACCAAGTAAGTAAACTATTCAATCAGTATTCAGTTATAAAACGACTTGTTACTTGTAGAATTATTAAAACCTTCAAATTATTTTCAACAATATAACATAGATTTTTCTTTGCAATGTAAAAACATCACCAAAGAAGTCACTAGAAGCTTTTCTTGATACTACATTATGATTTTTCATGTTTTCCTTACTAAAATTCCTAATATGAGTTATCTTATTAGGACTTTTTAATGCTCTAATCTTAGTTGGAGTATAGCAACATGATCTAGCATCCTATTTGTGCTTTCTATCAATAGCATATTGAGGCCATTCAGAGAAGGTTCTGGAAATTCTTAGTTTGAAGGGAGGATGAAGTTTATCTACATAAAGGAGTCAATCATAACAAATTATTGAGTCGATTTAATTTTATCTCATTGAAGTGTAGGAGAGAAACTCTATCACTCAAATTCTTGAATAAATTACTCCACAACAGTATTGATTGTCCTCCTCTCTTGTCTGCTTTGAGATTTTGTGTTTCTACGCAAAATTCTCGTACCACAGAGTTATTCCAGCTAGAGACTCCAAGGACCAACTCCCTAATACAATCCCCCATTTGGTTTATGGAGTCTACTTATAATGCAGTTGCTAATGAATGTCATATTCCCTTTGACTTCATTGCAGTTATTATTAAGAGTTACATGAACAATGGAAATTGACTAAAATGAATTGAATTAGATTGAATTCTTTGTAATATTCCACTTCATTTTATTATTTAGTTGTTAGTTACTTTTTTTATATTATATTGAGCACTTCGTTATATTTCTTTCAATTTTATTTATTTAGTTGTTATTCAGCATTATGTTATTATTTTCTGCAATTGGGGCTTATCCTCTGTTGAGAATAAAGAACTTATCATTATTATCTTTTCTCAGCGTGGTGTCCAAGTCCGACAAGAACCTGATGACCACCAGCAACCTTGGTGTGTGCTTCGGTCCAACCCTTCTGCGCCCCGAAGAGGAGACCGTCGCTTCGATTACCGATCTCAAGTTCTATAACGTGGTCGTCGAGGTGCTGATCGAGAATTACGATCGCATATTCGGATCCGAGCCGGATAAAACGACACCCGAGGAAAGGCGAGTGGCCGACCAGGCGACGATGCCTCACAACAACAACTCGCACCAGATGGGGCCGGTCTCGCCGTCCGAGCTTCTGCCGAATACGTACGTTAGCCAGGACGGCACGGAGGTGCTGCACCACTCGGCCAACGCTAGAAATTATAATTCCGCCGACAGCGGCATCTATGTCAGAAAGCAGTACAAGTGGAAGCCTTCATACACTTGCGTAAGTACTAGCTTATCAATTTGTGTTAAGAGGTTTGTCTCGATAATCTGCGGGTACTAATAAGAGGAATGCGATATTTAACGTACTTGATATGAATCTACATATTTATAAACAATAACAAATTATCCAATACACTTTTAAAGGCCAAATTTAATTTTGGATGTAAATGGGGTTACATTTACAAGTATCGTTTAGAATCAACATCAAATGTGGAGGGAAGATCGCGATTATCTAGTCAGAGTATATAGCCAGAGTGGTCTATTGAACAGGTTTGGGGCTAAATCTCTTGAATTTGGCAAAAACTTGTTGTCTCTGAAGTTTCTCTATAACCTTTTACTTCGTTATACACACTGTACATGTCTCTCAAACTAATCTTGAACCTTTAATTATATTAATCATAATAATTAATGAATTAATCATCATTATCTTTAATTGTAGTGAATTATTGAATTACGCTATTATATTTTCATGAATTATTATTTCGGTTAAAATTTATTTTTTTTTTCTCTCCTATTATTGAACCTTTGTTTGGATGTTATACTAACATAGATGATACAGAGGTTTTTCTTATCTCTTGGTGAAACATTATGTTAAAAACTATAAAATTAAAAATTAACACACTTGACTTAGGTTTCACTGAATATATTGAAAACTCTACATATGTTTCGGGTGGTTAACCCATTACCAATAGTATACAATATTACTGATGTATTATTTACTATTCAGTAATGTTGATAAATGGGTTAACCACCTGATACATATGTAGAGTTTTTAATATATTTAGTGCAACTTTGGCCAAGTGGGTTAATTTTAATTTATTGTTGTTATACTAATAAATAAGTACTGTAATACTATAAAATATGTATTTTATAGGTGTTATGGTAATCTATATTTTGAAATATTTCCTGTAAGTAGATGCTTTACCTGTAGGAAAATAAAGGTTCATTATTATTAATATATCTTAATGTCTGCAGAATATCTGACTACTGCATGAAAAATAGCTAGATAGATTGGCTAGAATAGACTGAACTACTATAAAAATTTACTTTATTAATTGAATAACGTAAAAGTGATAGACTTATTAATAGATTGATAGATTCTAAAAGAGCAGTTTCTTCGATAGTAATCCAAGAAGTAATCAAATAGTGATTATAATTTTGACTATTGTGAGTGTTAATGTTTTAACGAATTATTCTTTTTAGACGGTGAAGACTTACTACGAACCTCCTCCTTCGTCGGGCAGCATGACGTCCAGCATGTACAGCGTGCGAGATCCCTCCCCCAGCAACGGTATTCCCAACAACGTAGCGAGAAACGACCACCCAGCGCCGTTAACTAACCACGGTGTCCCCAACGACCGAATGCATCGCTACAAGCAGATGGTCATGTCGTCGGTCAGTTCCCAATCCGAGAGCAATATCCCGGCGTTGCCTAACTTCAGTCCGACGAACCTGAGGAGCTACAGCAGATTAGGTAACGTTCTAAAACGTTGCGAAATTGTAGTCCGAGCCTAAGTTAACTGGTTGAATTATCCATTATTTTAGAAGACGTTCAGTGGTTTCTATTATTTGTTCAGTAATTACAAGATGTTCGAACATAGCAAAAACTATATATCTAATTTATAATCTGTCGAAATTTGTCAGAAAATTGAATCTTTTCGTTTTTTAGTATTCAACTGAGGTGGCTTCATTTAATTCTATTATAAAGTTGAATATAAAAGGGTTATTTTTAGGAGTAATTAATAACCTTTAATGAAGTAGTTCATAATTTGTGTTAAAATACCAATTTATACTTTGGAAAGTACAATTTAGTATTAGTTTTTTTTTTTCATTTAAAAAAGTAGTAATTTCATCATTTGTGAAATATTACAACATAATTTATCTTCGTTTGTCAATTGTAATGTTTTTTGCAACATGTCATTATGACAGTTACTTTTGTAGCCATTTATTCATAAATGCACTTCAAATTTTCTTTTTGAAAATGTATATATCACATATATTGCTTTCTAAATGCTTATCGTCATTTTTTTTATTCGATTCTCATCTGACTTTATTTAACATATATCTTGTCTTCCTTCAGGTCCAAATAGTTCGAGTAGTTCTAATGAATCTATATCGTCTACATCAAAGGAAGCAATCAACAGCTTCCCTACAACGCTACAAAAGGCCGAACGTACTACCTACAATGCCTATCCGAAGAGTTCTAGAATACCGGGAAATGTGTAAGTTACAATGAAAAATTCAGTTAGTGTGTTGTTTGTTATGGATTGAACATAGGGTGATTTTGCATTGTCACGTGCACCAACTGACTAATTGAAGAAAACGGACACTCTAATGACAGGTTAAGAGGAAAAAATTTAATTGAAACCTAGAGAAAAACGTAAAAGAAAAATTAGACTTCTAGAGAGGAATCTGTAATGGTTCTTTAATTCTCGTTAAATTTTCACAAAAAAGTTGATTGCAATGATGACAAAATTTGATGATTTCATTCCTAATGTATAAATTTCCAATATTATTATTGTAGGAAAATATGTAATCTAATGCATCAAGAAATAAAATTTTGATTAGAGGTTTTTTTTTGTATTTAATATATAACACTCCAATATAATGACACTGAAGTCATTCATCTTCATGCCTTCTCTATTCTTTCTTTTTGATATAAATTGTACTAATAAAAAAACCAATCTCCCCTTGTCATTGGAATAGTTCCGTTTTGATTTGACACAATAGTACTAATATACACTTTGAATGTCTATGCCCGGGATAGGACTATGGCTAAGGACCCTAACTCTCCTTCTAATACTTCAGGAAAACCTAACTTCTTAACTAGGGTGAGGTAAGAACACACCTTCACTTTTAACACACACTTGCTTTTCTCAGTCGTTTTCTGCTTTCTTTCTATACATTTTACTTTATCTGTATTTTCAAAACTATATGAATGAACATAATTGGGAAGTGTAAATGGTTGGTAATATGGTAAATCTAGTAGAGTTGGTTATATTTGGTGAACATAAATTTAAAGGCTGAAAATATAATACCATCCTATTTGAAAATGAATATGGCTTCAAGATTGGTCCAATCTCTTTAAGGCCTTTTTTTCATTTATAGTTCAAAACAATGTTGTATTTGATAGTTTAGTTAGATTTTGAATTGGATGTATTCGTACTTTCATTTCCTTTAAGTTGGAAAAACTCTGAACAAATAAATGTTGGATAAATGATGATATAAGAAATTGAATCTGGAAGATTGAGTAGAATAAACGAAGATCTAGCGGTTGACTTATTAGAATTAACATAGAAAATTGAATAAATACGAATAAAAAAATATTTCACATTGCAGTAATATACGATGTTAGTCAATTTGTAGTAAATTCATATTATTTTGAATAATTTTATAATGGATATTGTTTATTAAAATTGATTTTGTCTGACTGCGAATGTAGCTTTATTACTCAAAGAATACTAGTTTCAATTCAATTGCCAGATGTATAAATATTTACTTCTCAAATTGATATTTTTGCTCCAATTCGAGGCTATTTCAGATATTTTTGTTGGATTTGAGGCAGTGAAAGTTAGAAGACCTCTAATTTGAATATGCATTTTTATTTTTGTTGTTGTCCATCAACAGATGCATGTTACTATCGATTGCACACGTTATCATATGTGGATGTTATTTAAAATACTATTACAATTTTTAGGAGGGTGCGTACTCTGTATACTTGTCTGGCAGGCCATGATGGAGAACTGTCCTTTGAGCCAAATCAAATAATTACTAATGGTATGTATTCATGTAATAATGTAAGCAATAATTATCACATTATAGTATTGAGTAAATAATCTAACTGCAACTCTATTCATTTCCAAGAAGCCACTAAAATAAACGTACCAACTGTTCACTTGATTCATAAATAATTCACGACATACAAATAACATTCCAACACATAAAAATGTATACAACAGTTTCATTGAAATTTATTTCTTTATTTATTGTAAGCATGTAATGTGAATATATATACCTAGTGAACGGGAAACCCCCTTTTAACAAATATAGAATACAGAATAAAGAAACAACCAACTTAAAAACAGATATAAATCTTACATATAGAGGCAAAGTAGCCGCAATACAAAATAATTTGAAACATCCTTAATCCGAATATCATTTGGATGATATCCGGATTAAGGATGTTTCAAATTATTTTTTTGCTTTGCATGTTCTCAAGCGAAAGAGAGGAGTGTGCCTTGTAATTCTGTATGGTAAATTAAAATACACTTTGAGTAACATATCCGCACAGTCAACGTAACCGTTAAGTATTTTAAATAGGAACCACATATTGGACACACGTCTTCTGTTTTCCAATGAATCCAAGTTAAAATAGACACGCATGAAGTCATAGTTTCGTCTGACAGTGAAACCAGATTTATAACCCAAAAAACGCAGGCATTTACATTGAACTCCCTCAAGTCTCTCGATATCGCAGCGGTAGTATGGAGACCAAATGCTGGAGCCATACTCTAGTATTGACCTACAAAGGCAACAATATAGTATTCTGATAGTGTTGGGTGAGAATTCGGTAGAGTTGCGGATAATGAAACCCAGCATCTGGTAAGATCTGGAAACTACACTTCTCAAATGTTCCTTGAAATTAAGACGTACATCGAATATCACACCAAGGTCACGAACCGAATCCACTCGAATCAACATGTGATCTCCCAGATGATAAGTCATGAGAAATCGGAGAACCAGCTTTATGAAAAGAGATGATGTTGCATTTGCTCATATTAAGTTCCAAACAATTAGTTTCAGTCCATCTAACAAAAGAATCAATTCGGAATTCAATACGATTGCTATACATACAGAAAGTACAAGACGTATCTGTACAAATGAAACAAAGACACACCATATTTTGACGAATAGGAAGCCATATCTCGTAGTACAAACGTGTCGTGTTTCTTGTGGATGTGGCTCTTGGGATTGAATACAGTATAGTTATGATCTTCTTAGGTCAGGTAGTAGTCTTGAAAATCCTTAATATGTATAGGCGATTTAATGTTTTCATTGTGTCATTCTATATCTACAAATTCGAATTGTTTTGCAGTAAAAGGTTCACAAGAGCCTGGCTGGTTGGAGGGGACTTTAAACGGCAAGACCGGGCTCATACCGGAGAACTATGTCGAGTTTTTGCCCTGACAGAGCAGTAGTCCAGGCTCGCTGACCAAGATTTCGTCCACGCTGCGTCACGGCATCCGCAGAGCCTTTCACATCAGCCACGATCACTCGTTCGACCACTCGTCCCGTTTCTCCCTGCACCGGCAGAGTCTCGACAACGGCAGGACCGCGCTTCTCCAGGAACACACTCTGGAGCGAAAGTGTTCTACCTGAAACGTGTCGCGCTTCAATATCGACCACCATCTTCATTAAGACTTCTGGTTACTATTGCAATGCGGGCCTACACTTGTCGGTTCTAAGTATTCTATTGAAATATCAGAAGGTCTGGAAAAGCTTTCATTAATTCAAAGGTGCTGATTTATTCGTGCAGAAACTGAATTGTTTTGATGTTTTCTTTGGTCGTCATATGATCTTCAGATTTGTCTCTGTCTTTTTGAAATGAAAGTTGAGTAACGTAGCTAATATATTATCTTAGGTTTGAGTTGAGCTATAATAGTTACCACATGATTAATTATACTCTATCAGGAAATAAAGCACTATTTTTGCTTAAACATGTTCCATTTTACTTTAACGCAATGATATTCTAACAGGCAATGTTACCTATGCATTTGACATATGTCAAATGCATAACTAACCTCTAAAGATATTCCTTGACTGATGATATTTCAACTAAGTCTGCTATTGACTATTAGAAACCGACTACTTACTGTTACAGTTAATATGAAAAATTCTTTTGGACCTTGTTTTTTTTTGGACGTGGTTGGGAGAGCATTATCCAATATGAGTTTTATTGACCTCTGCGGCCATAGAATATAGACGTACTTAATAATTACAAAGCTCTTAATAATCTAAAATGCAAATGATGTATCTGAGCCTACACTATCAAGTATTTTTGATATGTTTATTAGTGTATTTTATAATAAAGTTAAACAATATATGCCGGACGAAGTATTGATTATTGGTCATACAATTTAATATATAAGGACAAATGAATGAACTTCAAATTTATTAAGCATTCCAGACGGTTAGACAGTTGATATACCGTTAAAACAATTCATCTATCGCATTTTAATGTATAGTGTAAAATGTATATAATTTTTGAAATGTTAAAATGTGTAGATTGAAAGTTAAAATTCTGGCTAAGGCGTAATTTTGTCAGTATTACTTATTTTTAAATAAAATTTTATTAATATGTAGATCTTTGAGTTAATACCAATTATTATAAGTGTTAGAATGTATGTGTTTAGAATGGTTTTGACACAGTGCTCTATGAGTTAGTAGGGAGATTTTGAAAGCTACCTTTGCGTCATGTTATTCTAGTTTGAGAAAAGTGAAATGATGATTTCAAACGAATATGATTATTTAAAAATAACACATTGTATTAAATGAGCATCGAAATTGTTACATTCCAGTGTTTTTCGTGCATGTGTCTATACTAGTACATCAACTTAGTAACACACTCTTAGCTTGTTACTATGCACTACAATATGTCATGTATTACGTTAGTTAAAGCAGCAGTTCTTTTTACATATACCTTATTAACCCTAGTGTTGTTTGTTGGCACTACTTTCTTTTATCGATAATCAAGGGGCTACTATTGTGTATTATGCGTTCATTGTTTCCATATAACTTCCATATAATTTTAATCATAGCCTATGAGATGATCGAGGACAAACTTTTGATGCAAACAAAAAATTCCAATTAAAAATTATACATAAAATTTTCTTCTGATTTTTCAAAAGACTAATTCAAATTATAAAACCTTAATTCAGAAAATATGTTTTTATTTATTGTATAGTAACCTAACCAGGAATTGTTTCACTATATTGAGAATGCAGAATACAGATAACATAATTAAATATTATGCTAAAAGGATAATTAATCTATTGTTAACATAAATATTTATAGAAATTAGGATTCTTTGTACTTTGAAGATTAAAAATAGCTCAAAAACAATGTTGTAACAAAGTATTTCAATAGTGTGGCCTTTATAGTTATTGTGTAGAACTATCATGGTTTAACCAAAATGAAACTTGGCAATTTTCGACCTGCGAGCATCTCATAGGCTTCGTTGGGAAATATCGTATAGATTTTAATGTTGTTTTAGTATTGAAATATTCTGTGATAGACTCAGACTGGCACAAGTGAAAATATATTTCTTTATTAAAAGCAGTTTCTCAAAAGTGTATATAATAAATAAACTTGTATAAAATGTCAATCGTAAATGTTTGATATGCACATAGGAAGTAGATTTATAATTTGTATATGAATCATTTTATGGAATATTTGACAATTGTGTAAAATCAATGAAACATATTCAGATATAATTAGGCTAAACTACATATTATTAAATGATTTCATGTGTTATCAATTATCTAGGTGAGATAATTGGATTTTTATATATTAGTGTAAGTACAAGTTTATTTTTCAGTTGTAACTCTTTGTTTCTTTTGAGTAATCAGCAGTCAAATTTTCATTTAAAAAAGAATTACTTTGAGATGGTACAAAATAATCTACACCGCATTGTTTTTTCATGTGATTAATTGAAAATATTGTTATTCTGAGGTAAAACCTTATAATGTATTATTTTGTTCACATTTTTTAATTTTTTTTATTTTGTTTCACATCTTCGAAATTTTTAAGGTTTTTGAGTTTGTTTTTGACTTGAATAGAAACAAGATTCAAGATTTATTGTTGACTGTTGAATTAGCGACAAAAAATAACAAAACATTTCTTGAATTGTTACACAAAATTTATTGAAAATGATTTATTTTGATTGCCAGCCTCTTGTCACTTTTGCGTTATGAAAAATAGTCGTTAAAGTTATTATTTGACATGCTTCTTTCTTTTTAAAACATTCATTATCTCCTTAAGATTAGTTATTTTTGGGAAGACAAACATTTTCACGCATTTTGTGGTGAAGGTTTAAGGTTTAGGTGGTTATATTATTTTTTGAATCAAACTATGCCATAACACCAATTTCGATCATATCAATTGTAACTGCCTGAAGAGTAATAAGTAATATGAACTAATTATTTGTGTTGTTACCAAACGTAAATATATGTGTAAAATTGCAGAATATTATCTAATGTTTACAAGTGAATAGGAAATAAGAATCAAGTGTTTTATAAATATTGCATTTTATTATGAAATAGCCATTCAGATTATTTCATTTTTTATTAATTAGCTTATTCGAGGATAGACAAAACGCAGCTTTTCTCTTTGCAAAATTCTTACTGCTCACATTGTAAAATTCAAATATAAAATCGTTTAATGTTGATTAAATAACGACGGTAAATCTAGAATAGATTTATACTTAGTAAATCAATAGAATTTATTTTAACATTTTATTTCGAAATTGTTTACTTTTCAATGGATAATAATTAAAATTGGAATTAAGAAGTGTTCAGATTTAATATTTGACAAAACAATTGCATTTAAGTTTTTTTCTAATTAACATTCTTATATTCTATAATACATTCTTATATTCTATAATACATTCTAATATATTCTATAATTTACACGTTTTATTCAGTTTGTTATGAGTAGTATGAATCATTGAAAATTGGGAAAAGTTGTATTTCATTTCTATTCCGCGCTGAATCATTAAGAAGTTTATTGAATTCACAAATAATTATAGAAATCAGTTTCTTTCACAGTTTTAAAATAAGTATTACACTTTTATTTTGGGTAATTTTTGTTTAAATGGTGTCATTGGTGTATTTATTGTGATATAATTGATTTCCATTGAGCATTTTGTTATAAATATTATTCTATTTTGGATTGATATTACGTGTTAGTAGTATATTGTATATATTTTTATTGAAATTTTAATATATTCTATGATTTAGTTCAAATGAACATGATTTTTAATTGTTGTAATAATATATTATTTGGAAATAAAATATGGTATTAAATCATCTATTTATTTCAAATTTAAGTTAGCAAAAGTAATGAATGCAAAAAAATCTCCCAACACCTTCCTTCCCGAAGTCATTTTCAAGTAAAGGCAGTACGTAAGCTTACAAAAAACTTTAACTTTGAGAATAAAAATATATACATACTTTTAAATGAAATATTGCATCGAACTAAATAGTAAATTTCTCTCCCTGATACCTAAAATATACGTACGACTTTATTTATAGTTAATCTCGACAGGATTATACCTATTACATGTATTTTGAACTTGTTTTTAAGAGTTGTGATATGAACATATCTTTAATAGCACAAGTTATATTAATTTCAAAAACTATGCAACTGTATCAAAATATTCTCCATAGAACTTTGATGATTAATGCGACAACGCTGCCATTTTTGGATTATCGAATCATTTATCTGCCATCTATTGGATATTGAACATAATATATTTTTCTGTCCGGGAATTTACTTTCGAATCGCATTTTCAATATTTCATATGTTAAATGAAAAGAAAAATTTCATCTAATGCAAACTTTTACAAGTCTTGTTTACCTTCCCTAGAAATTATTTATCACAGAGCAAAATATATAAGAATTATCTAAAAACTAGGGTAAAAACTACTCATTCCATTTTTCGTTTAAGTAAACGTTCGTTAGGAAAAATTATTTTTTACCAACTATCTCATATTCATTTCAGTAATCGTGTTGGCGACTAAAATCTTCCTTTCAAAAGTTTTACTAAGCTAAATAATGAAAATAAGTAACGCTCCTTAACTTCAGAAATATATTTCAACCAAATTCGTTTAGAAAAACTATGAGTCATACTTCGTTTATATATCATCTCTTACAATCATATGTCAACATTTCGAAATTATTTGTCAATTTGGTAGAATTCACACCGTCCATAAAATGAACACCGTCCCATCCTATTTTTTCCAGATACGCTCTTCCAGTGTAAAGAACTCCGTCAACTTCCACTTTGCCGATTAAATTGTTGTAAACGTGATTATCGTATTTACCATAGCCGCCTTGCACAAAACAACATTGCGACGAGACTTCCTCAGCGAATCGATTTACTTTTTTCCAAGTTAAACTCAATTGATCTTCTGTGCACAAAATCTGAAAATTAGAACGTTCTTATTGAAATTCACAAATTCTGTGAAAGTTGCTATATTTTTATTCACCTCAATGAATTCATCAATTTTCATGGTTCTATCAGTCCCACAACACCATGCGAAATTAACATAAAGTTCGCACTCTTTCAACTGAGCTGGAACTACCTGAAAAAAACTAATCCTTTATTCATTATTTTTGCTAAAATCATCATATTTTGCTATCAATCATCTAAATCAAAATTCACAGTAACAATGTATCACCTTAAATGTATTTAATAAATGAACTGAGAATAAGAAATAAAATAAAAAAAGATTAATATCAAATGATATCTCTCCAATAGAAGTATTGGAAATCAAATTTTTTGTTCTATTTAGATCAAGGTGAAGTAAAACAAAGTTTTCTTGAATTATTGTACTTATTGTAATAATAGATATTTCGTAATGCCGCCTTCAGTCATAGAATAATTTGCCTATTCGATGAGTGGATGACAAAAATTCGCGAAATCTCTTCTATTCTATTTCTGTGAAAACCAGCGATGTTGCAAAGTGTAAAAACCGCAACGCAGGAAATTAAAAACGACTATGATAATTCTTTCATATTATGAATCGTAGAAGATATTGCACAATCATGCGAACGTATGTTTTATTCATTTAATTATACACATTTGAATCAAAAATTTGAAACCGGTAGATAGTTTTATAGTATTGGTGGAGTAAGTTATTTAAATTATACAAAATGACCTTGAGTTTTAATATACAATTAAAATTTCAAGATATTTAATTTTTACTAGCTTTAATACAAATATTAGAAAATCGTTTTTAGTGCAATTGTAATTTCTCATCTTC
The DNA here is from genome assembly GCA_030704895.1 of Henosepilachna vigintioctopunctata. NCBI lineage: Eukaryota > Metazoa > Arthropoda > Insecta > Coleoptera > Coccinellidae > Henosepilachna > Henosepilachna vigintioctopunctata. Next base: position 2,656,884 of record JARQZJ010000034.1, read on the forward strand.
TGTCAATTCAATTTGAAAATTGATACTGAATACAAGTATGTTATTTCAACGAAATTTCAATAATATTTGCCGGCAATACCAGTACCAGTTTAGCCTACCCAGGAATATTTATCAAGAGGCATAATTTTCACTATGTAGTTCCTTCTTCCATCATAATCCAAACCGGCTACAAAAGCATCATTAGGAATTGTACCATTGTATGGCCTCCAGAAATGAAACCCTGCAAATGTTATTGACGTAAGATGACAAATAGAATTGACGTAGAAAATACAAGTTTAAACCACAAAACTTATTGTTTTTGATGACAGTTGTTGAATTGATCATTGATTTCATGGATGTGGAATTCCTGGTAATTTTATTCTAACGCCAGTTACTCTACAAATATAGTTATGGTACCTACCTACAATTCTCTATAATTTTTCTGAAAATATATTCGCTAATTTTAGTCTTCGATTTATACTATTGTGGCTATAAATGATTATAAATTTTCGCGAACATTCCTTTGGAGTAAATTATTGGTAAACTAACTGAAATAGCACCGGCGAGTTAATACCGATGCATATCTCCAAGGAATGGCACAACACCCTTTCAAAATGTGCTTTGTAGTATAAGAAAATGAGGTTTTGTTTCTAATTTTTAATGCTCGCCTTACAATTTTTTTTTCATTTCAATAAGTCATGGTTCGTTGTTGTTACTTGTTTTCATTCAGTACTTATACAAACTACATATTCGGGTCTATGTCCATATAACAGATTCATAGATTTTGTTAATGCATCAATAAACTGCATGTAATGAATTAACGTTCAGAAATTTTCGATGAAAAAAATTTTTTTAGCACACTTAAACTTAATTCGTAGCAACCATCAACTAAATTGTTATTATCATTCAAATTTCACAATATTTAATGACTCGCCATTAAAATAATTATTATAATTAAAATTTCTAGCAGAATATGTAAACTTTATAATTGATCATAAACCACATCTATATAATCACATGTACATCTAACAATACATTTGAACTTCTTTGATAATAATATGTAAATAACCTAAAATTTTAGTTATTAAGCTTTTAAAAAATTACACTGTAGTTATGAATTTGCAACTTGAAAACTAAAGAGTTGTTTATAATAAAATTGTACTTACTTGGTCTACACACTGCATCGACATCAATTGCCAAAATAATGGCAATAAAAAATATTACCTTCATTTCAAAAAATTTGCTATTTTATTTTTTCAAGGTCATTTACATTCTCTTCAAGAATTATATGGGTTATTATTTTTTCATGAGTTAATGGTAAGATTCATTTAATAGTATATGAGGCATTATTTTAAACAAAACTTAAGCTACAATCCTCAGTTAAAACTGAAAACAATGAACTATTAACAATGACTATGAGTTTGTTAGTTATTGTGTGATTGTAGAAGAATTCCAAGAAGTTGATTGAAAGTTACGACGACAAATCGAAGATAATTGCTTGATGGCTAACTGTGGTCACTTCACCTCAACCAAGAAGTCATTGATCAGGTAATTTGATAATGAAATCAAAATATAACTGTTACGATAATATTTGAGTTACACATTGTTGACTAAAGCAACTGTCGATTTATGGGTTGGTTGCGAAATACTGGGAAAAACATTGGAAGATATAAAACCTGCTTCTGAAGTCTAAGTACCCCACCATACGTATATACTACCAGAAGAAGCGACATAGAACCGGTCTCCAATAATTTTAAATATTGCTATTGAATTGAATGTTTCGCGAATAATTGAGGAGAACTTGAGGTCACTGCAAGCCCTTAGCAAATCTTTGCATATTTTTCCTCAGTATTGTTCAATCTGCAAAAAAGTTGTTAATAGATAATTATACACTGGACTTTAAATTAAACAGCATATTTAGGAAAACTTTTTTGAAAAGAATGTGAAATTATTTCTTTATTTTTAAAAGCTCTTCTCTTAATAAAGTTATGATATTAGAAGACCTTCATCTTATAAACTTTAATATCAATTGACTTCTCATTTAAAGATTGTCAAAGCATTGCTTGAAAATAGTTTATGGATAAGGCATTTACTTTTGGAAATTGAAATACATAAAACAGAATTTTTTGACTGTTGAATAAAAAGATTATCCAAATAAAATTTTCCCTAGAATAATAGTAATTTAATGTAGAGGTTATTCCAAATATATTTAGAGAAAACTTGTAAAAAATTATATTCTGTGGGTGGTACCTTACTACCAATACTATTTCATTATTTATTGCATTTTCATAGGCTACAGTTTGTAGATAATATTTTCAAATAAATAGTATAAATATAAATTACGGATAACATGTCCGAAAAGCGAGCAAAAATTTCTTCCATCATCAGCAATTGTTCAGAAAGAATTCACTAGCTGTGTTCAACTATACCGACTAACTTGTACATTACATAACCTAAACTATTCAGTATTCACGTTTCAAAACTCCTTCAAAAGTTGTCTAAATCTCAAAGGGTCTATATAAACCGTCTTAGAAGAAACTGTTAGAAGAAAATAACTATTGGACATAGCAAAATTCATTTAAACATTCAAAATTCATTTTCACTACAATTTTATCGATACTTTAAAAGTATAAATCAACAATAACAAAGAATTTCTATTGTTTACGCTTTTTCAATCATTTTCATCAATGGAATTCCTTCTCTGACCTCAAGTTCTTTTTCTGTGATTCATTCTCAAAGAAAATGCAGATATTCAAAATCATGGCCAACCGGTTCTCCATCGCTATTTCTGGTAGCACCCATGGTGGGGTATTTGCACCTTAGGAGCCGGTTTAATATCTATATGTGTATTTCCAGTAATCTGCAAGCAATCATCAGGTCACATTAAGACTTTATCATTCTGTGTGACTTAAATATTACCGCAAAAGTTAGGATTTAATTACAGTATCAGAAAACGTGATTGATACTGTTTTTAGGTTCTTTTCGTAAAATTCTACATAAAACTCAAATACTTTTTGGAAGTAAACGACCTATCAGTATTTCCAGAAACAATTGATGAATGTATGCTCACTTGGCTGCATCACTTGTTGATTTAGATAATGCAATATTATTTTGACCTATGACACTAAAAACGTCCATTTACTTCATGCCGAGGATGTGAGTTACCTTGACAAAATTAAAGCACTGAATTTTCTATGATGAAGGTAATAATATTGTTAGTAATTATTTTGGCTACCAAAATTGAAGCAGCATGTAGACCACGTAAGTAAAAACATTTTTCTTCTGTTACAAGTTTTTTAATTTCGGTTCCTTCCTTCACGATAATTTATATATTATTATATCAATATGTATAATCAACTTATAATAATCAAAAGTACATGTTTGTAATCAGTATAATACCTACTTATTCTAGAATGAGTAACGAAATTTTGAATAACTAAATATTTTGCTAGTAACTTAATTTATCATATGTTAAACGTAAAAATCAGTGTTTAAAATATACGTTGTATCTACTTTATTTTCCTTGTTTGATATTTTGAAGGCATTGAAATGCCACTCGTTATTTTCGCCTCATAAAGTTTAGCTGATATCATGGAAAGTGTAAAGTTTTAAGGTTATGATATCAAGAACAAAAATGATAATGACATCTTACAATTAGATGATTGATGAGGCCAATACTTGGAGAAAATTAATATCCATAATGATTCAAAATATTTCGATATAATTCGTAATGATAAATTAAAAATATTGTTTCATTATTATATTAGCTTACACTTCGTCTGTCAACTGCAGTGGATAAAGCCTCCAGTGAGATAAAATTATTATTTTTTCAATTTATTTACGCATAACATTGAATATCAATGTAATTCAATCCAATATCAATTGTATATAACCCCACTCATTTATAATGAGGAAATAGGATTAACATTTTTCTGTGTTTTTAGTAAAATCTAGTTGGATATATTACACCAATTTTATTTTTAGGGTTTCACTACTGGAGACCATATAATGGTACAATACCAAATGATGCTTTTGTAGCTGGGTTGGATGATGATGGAAGAAGGAACTATATAGTCAAAATAATGCCTCTTGATGAATACTCCTGGGTATGCCACATCTGACATCTCTAGAATAATCCTTGAAATAATTTTTAGGGGATCGAACTTAATGGACTCTTATGATTCACAATAATATATACACCATAGGATTTTTTTAACTGTGCATATAGTTCTTATACAACTGAATCAAATGTTTCTCTATTGCCTCCAACAAATTTTAATATTGAGACATTTGGAGAAAATGTTTAAACTAGAAATGTGCCATTTTTATGAATCTCTTACTTTTTGTTGCATTTTGGGAGCCCTCTATTAAAACACGACGCATGACGCACGTTTCGAAGTATTACTTCTTCTTTAGGTGTTGCCAAAGATGTAGAACTTCGAAACGCGCGTCATGCGTATTTGTTTTATTATATAAGTAAAATCTAAACATTGTGTTACTATGGATATTTATTCTCCCTAATTATGGGAGTCATCAATTCATAAGAATATAGTTCATGATGAAACGAGCAACATATATTTTTGATAGGTAGTTCTCTGATATTTTTCTATCTGATATTTTTTTCAGGTAGTTCCAGCTCAGTTGAGAGAATGTGAACATCATGTCAATTTTGGCTGGTGTTGTGGAACCGATAAAGTCATGAAAATTGATCAATTTATAGAGGTGAGAGTACATATTTCATCAAATTGATTGAAATAATTGAATTGAGTAAAACGAATTGAAATCAAATGTTCAGAAAAAAAAGAAGCTATTCTTAGCCTAACAGAAAAAGAAGTTGAAAAACGTTTATTATTATACGTTAAAAAAAGAATATCGCCTTCATTTAATTCAAGAAGGATATGAAAAAACCAGAAAACCCTCAGTTACTATAGGCAATTATGTTGTCTTGTAGCTGGGTTAAAAACGTTTCTAATGAGGTTATTTAAGTTGATTCCAAGCAATGTACACGGTAGAATTATCATAGAATAGTAGTGAATATTCTGTGAAATATGCTTCACTTCTGTGCTTATATAACGTTCAGATGAATTTGAAAGTTGGAAGAGAATATTCATAATAGTAGATATTAAAAAAAAAAAGGGAATATTGAGAATTGAAAAGAATTTTTTTCATATTTCAGGTTTTGTGCACAAACGATCCATTAAATTTAGCATGGAGAAAAGTAAACAGATTTGCAGACGAAATTTCAAACCACTGCTGTTTTGTGCAAGGTGGTTATGGTAAACATGATAATCATGTTTACAACAATCTCATTGGCAGAATTATTGTTAATGGAATCTTATACACTGGAAGAGCGTATTTGGAAAGAAGCTGGGATGGCATTCACTTTATGGACGGTATGAACTCGACCAAACTGACTCAGAACTTCGAAATGTTGACATATGATTGCCAGAGATGAAAGCACGCTGTTTTTTACTTTTTTTTAATTGGATGAATTATATCTTTGAAATCATATATTATCCATGTTTTGTTATGAGAATAATAAAGTGAAACTGTTTCCTATTGAATGATCTATTACATTGATTAAGTAATAAATTACGAAAATATTGTGATTAAATTGAAATAAATAAACTGATTGGATTTGTTGTACTATATACATATTTCACAAATAATTAAACTCGCAGGAACATTGGAACAAAATATTGGCAATAAGTTTTCTGTATTAATGCTAACTTGAATTTACGTTAAGTGAACAATAAATCTCATTACATTCTATTCTTTAGTTCTAGTACATTCTACTTCATTAATAAAGAATAATATTCGACTCGACTGGATATAAAGTTTGGATGTGAAGTTTAATTAATATTTACTCTAGATTGATTACAAAGTATCGCTACAAAATTTACTCGGTATCAAGAACCTATATTTACTCATTTTATCCGTTTCAATCTTCATTGTGCTGAAGGAAAATTTTGAAGTATCGATAGAAATACTCATAGAACATATCTTTGCTTTGTTCTGTGGTAATACTTCTACCTACTCGATATTTAGTTCCAAAGTATCGATACAAAAAGTACTCGATATCGGAAATAAAGTATCCAGTGAGTACCTATATTTACTCGTTTTTTCATTCGAATGTGTTGAGAAGGAGAATACAAGTTAGTACCTTTACCCCATACCTACTCGATATTCAGTTCTGCAATATCGGTAGAAAAAGTAATTGGTATCGGAAAGGAAGTATCGGGTAAGTAGTTATATTCTTATCGTTCCGACCATAGTAGTGAATTTTTGGCACACAGTTCATCAAAAATGCAGATCATAATAACGGTAGTTTTTTGATCATAATGTAAAAAAATTTAATCATTATTTACAAAGTTACATGATTTGACCACAGAGTAATGAGTATATTTCTATGATCTTTAACATCATTAATAATTCAACATTCAATAGATTTTTTCACTAATTTCATACATCATATTATTATTGTAACCTAGCAAATAGTGAAAATTTAATTTTTTCTCTAAATGAACAAGCAAACGACTGAATTAATGTAAATTCAAATCGTAAAGAAATAAAACTTTATAATTTAAATAAACCTAAGTAGTTGTTTGATTTTCACTATAATTCAGTTAAACATAACAATATCGTTTCGCCAATATTGTTATGCTTAACTGTTAATTATAGTGAAAATCGAAGAACTACTTAGTTTTATTTAGATTATGTATTTAGATTTTCATCAAGTATCGGCCCAATCGATCAATAAATAAAACATTTTTAATTTTCGTCTATAAAATTCTTAATATGTATTATTAAGTTCACATTGCTATCATTTTTTATTTCATAAATGTAATAAGAGTTCTTAACGCTATAATTGAATGGGATGCCCTTTTTGTAAAAAATATATTTGAATTGAGCTCTGAAGTAATGACATATCATCGATATATCATATATATATTTGCAATTTTTTAGAAAATTTCCATAATATACAAAAATGTTGATTGTCCTCAATTTGACGGTAAAACCGAAGAAAGATAATTTATTAATAACAACATTGTGTGAGAAATTTATCGATGAACGCATGTTGTAATTTATTTTTTGGTTTCTTGGATTAATTAATTGGAAGATAACATAGAAATCCAAGCTGAGGTCAACAGTGCAAATTCTCCGTTATATCTACATGCTGGGATTTCCAAGACGTCATTAATATATGATAACGACTTGGAAGTTATTCGTAGAAGAGCGAGATTCCAACTTCTTAATGAAACAAAAACAATAAAATCGACTCGGTTTCCAAATCTAAAGGTTGTATGGACGAAAGGATTCATGTTCAGACAAATCTTGTCCTGTTTAGACTGTTGCAGTTGTCACATCTTTTAAAGCAACCGTTGAATTTTATTTGCTAAAAATTGTTTGAAAGAAAATACTATGTTTCTTCGTAAGGATTGGTAGAAAAAATCAGCTTTCTCAGCTTTATTCGATAAGTTTCCTGGATGAAAATATAAGTATCCAATATATAAAAACAATTAAAGTAATATATAAAGTATTGTTGTTTCTTCTCGAAGACAGTATACGATAAAAGGAGTGTCTTTATATTCCTATTTACTTATATCAATTGTTATGTATCGGACTGAATTAAGATTATAACACCAACATAAGTAAAAACTGTGTTTTCTTACAGTTTTTCGGTTGAAAATAAATATAATGTCACTGAGATTGAATTCTCGCTTATCTGTTGGTTAAACATGATTAAATAATGATTTAATATATTATTGTAATTTACATTTAAAATTGAACACAAGTTTTCGTTCAATGTAGGACCAGTATAATAATTAGTAATTTCAAAACAGTATCTCTTTTATTATTTATTTTTACAAATTTTTATTACAAAATATAAATTTTTATTTCAAAATATATTGTAAAATAGAGAGTGATCGCAGTGAGACAATAATCAGTACTGTATTTTTATACTTGAGGAACTTTGATTTATGATGATTTGGATTCAGGCTCGCCGTTTCGAAGTGAAACTTCGTTATCATCACAATGATAGGTTAAGACCTCGTAGTCCTTCAAGATTTGTCTAGACACTGTACCGTTCATTATGTGAAGACCTTTATAACTTCTGTCTGTGTAAGTTCTTCCTATGAAATTGTGTCCTTTTTGAACTACCCTGCCTATATAAGGGATGTAAATGTGACCTTTTGTAGCCCCGATACCACCCTCAACAAGACAACATCTTGGTTTCAATTCATCAGCATGCTTTTCAACCTCTTGCCATTGTAGACTTGCCTGGTTTTCAGTACACAAAATCTGTGAAAATCTATGGTTTGAATATATTCAAATAACTCCTGAATAGAACAAGTAGAAAATACCTCCATATATTACAAAAACATGCCTACATACTCTTTTCATGTGACATATTTTTGACAAGTGACAGCTTTTTTCGTTTAAACAGTTTTTTTTCGATCTGTCATCTAAAATATGTCTTCATATTAAATAGAATGCCTACGACTGACGTTATACTGACTCCAAACAATTGAGTTTATTAGTGTAAAATCCCATAAAAATATGTTAATTTAGTTTTTTTCGCATTGTTGGTGATAGAAAAAGAACTTCAATTTGTGTATTTTGTTTAATCAGTCTGCCTTTTGAGCAAATCGTATCCATTTTCACTAACTTTGAGTTGATTTAATGAAATGATTCGACTTGAAAACTTTTCGTTTAAAATACAGGTTCGAAAACAAAATATATAAAGGAGAAGTCTTATTGTATCGCCAAAAATAAGAAAACACTGAATATAATATTTTTATCGGGCTTTACCGTTGTAAGCTTTTTGTTTTGGGCCAATTTTTGGATCCGCCCCCTTCTGTGGCGTCAGGACTTGGGCAGTCTCCATTGTGGTGAATAACTATGATATATAAGAAAAAGGGTACCAATGGTGCTAAATTGACAGATGAAAGAAGGAATGTAATGATGTGGGTCTTTTTTAAACTGCCTCAATCACTTCTAACGATTATTTCGTTGCTAAATAAAGCGTTAGATTTGTTCACTACTTAGAATTTCAGAATTAATATTTTAACCTTGCAATTAATTATAATTTAATTTGTTCTCTGAATGAACAAGCAACAAGTAGTCTAAACTAGTGAAATAATTGAAAATATCGAAAACAACCTAATTATTATTCGAATATTTTATATTTTAATTATGAAATTAAATATTCTCCAATTAAATTTGGTTCCGTTTGAACTTTTAAGAGATGTACTATGTAGTACTTACTTCTATGGCTTTGTCGACCCTTATAAGAGGTGATGATCCACCACAACACCATGAGAAATCGATATAGGCCCAATCTTCTTTGATTAGTTCAGGTACAGTCTAAAAAGAATTTATTTGAAGTTAATGAACAACTTTTTTCATTTTTATATCTAAGATGAACTCTTCGATATAATCTTTTTTTCTTCTAATTTTTAATAATTAGAATAATTCTTAATAATTAGATAATTTATCGTCTTCTATCGAAGAAGAAAATTTAGCTCGTAGGATAAAATAGAAATTATAAAAAAATGGACACATTTAAAAGAGGGGTTCTGTTTTAGAGGAACCTGAAATACTAAAAAATTATAATAAAAATACGATTAACAAATGAAATAAAATTGAATTACAAAAGGCATAGAAGTGGAAAGGAAATCAAACGAATGTAGATACAAGATAAGAAATTTAAACCATATACAAGGAAAATAAAAGTATAATGAATAATCAAAATGAACACTAATTGAAATTCAATATATATGACGTTTCGATCAGTCAGGCATGTTGAATTTCGATTATTTTTCAAATAATACGTATATTTTATTTTGTGACTTTCTTATATATATTTTTTTCAATATGTAGTTATTTATATAGCTATATTTTTTCAAATTGCTTATATATTGTATTTACCACTTTTATTTTATTAATTTTAAATTTCTTTACGAACAAGTCTTGTTACTTATTTCATTTCATTTTAATCTAGGCTGTACCTTAAAACATTTAAGATTCTTTAATTTGAGCAATGATATTTTTTATTTTAATCTAATATGCTGTAAAATGCGTGATAATAAGTTGGACCAGATACTTTCTAAGGTCATTGTACTAATGTGACAATAACTTTGTCTATTTCCATTCAAAAAATAATTCGAACGAAGAAAAATATAGTAATGCATTTAATCTTCGATATAATACGAATGTTTGTTTAATTACCCAGGAATAAGAGTCCAATGGTATGATTTTAGCGACATAATTCTTCTTTCCGTTCAAATCTGTTCCTGCCAAAAAAGCGTCATTAGGTATGCTTCCATTGAAAGGCCTCCAATAATAATTTCCTGTAATTAAATTATTAAATTATATCGTAAGGTACTCGAACCATTTGAAAATATGATATACAATATGTATCTATTGTACATATAATATTTGGAAAGCAATTGAACTGGAATTCGTAATTTTCAGAACCAAGCGTTTCCAAAAACACTTCATCCTCTCAGAATGCTCATTCTTCCGTTCCTCTATCCATTTTCTTCCAGGTTGGCGCGCTGATTTTTGCTCAAAATACACATGAGATTTTATAGCGACTCTGTACGATCTTCAAGATTTTTTTATCGATCTGTTGTAGACCTTTTAAGACCACTTTTAACCACTCTGTGCCACACTTACTCTTTGTTGTTATATCGAGTAGTTTCTTTGGTATTCTGGACGTTTCATCCTATAGACATGCGCATTAAAATGTACTCGTCGTTTTCTAATATCTTCTGTTTTTGTATTAGTCTTCTAATAAAGTTCGTTCAGAGAACTTTTCCTAATACCGTTTCTATTGATTGGCAGTAAATCTTTCTGAGAATTTCTCTTTCTTGTTTTTCTATTTCTCTATGTTCGAATTACCATTAAAAACCATTGTTTCAGATGCGTAGATTGCTTCTGGAAGAATTGTTGTGTTATAATGCCTCAATTTAGCGCCTCTCGAAATGTATTTTTTATTATAGTGCGCCTATGATGACAGGACAACTGTGTTCAACTTCAGCAAGCGCTGGACCATGTTGCTAGTTGGTATGAGGACAATTATTTGAGTTTGATTGTGTCAAAGTGTAATGTTATCTCATCCACAAGTAAAAAAGATCGAATTGATTATGATTATAGCGTCGGTGGTCAGGTTCGTTCTGGTTCTGATAAGGTGAGAGATCTTGGTTTAGTCTTCGATCAGAAGCTTTCTTTAATTCCTCACATCGCCCAACTTATTTCATCTGCCTCGAAAATATATGGATTCGTTATACGCAATGGCAATTATATCAATGATTCCTCAAAATTCATAGGAATATTTGATGCCCCAATCCGTAGCAAGTTGAAGTATGACCTCATGAACTGGCATACTATTTACATTTGCCATCAACGCCCTCTTGAGGCCATTCAGAGAAGGTTCTCGAAATTCTTAGTATGGTGGGAGGGTAAAGTCTATCCACAGAAAGGAGACAATCACAACGAATTATTGAATCGATTTAGTTTAATCTCATTGCAGTGCAGGAGAGAAACTTTATCACTAAAATTTTTGTACAAATGACTGCACAACAGAATTATTGTCCTCCTCTCTTGAACGCTTTGAAATTTCGTGTTCCTAGGCAAAATTCTCGTACTACAGAATTATTAGACTCCAAGGACCAACTCGCTAATACAATCCTCCATTTGGTTTATGGAGTAAGGAGTTTAACTCAATAGAGTTGCCAATAATTGTGTCATTCACTTTGACTCCCTAGCAGTTATTTGAACAAAGGAAAACTTTTTTGAAAATTTGTCCCGATTTGACTGAAATTAATTGATTTAGATTGAGTTGAATATTAACTTAAGAATATATCTGAAGAAGTCGTTTGTAACGACGAAACGCGTCATGCTATGTAGTGAATAAAGTGTAAATCATAAGTTCAAGTGTTTGAATTTGAGTTTATATTCAAACACTATTATTTATTAATTTATTAGTTTATAATGGATTTACATCAAGTAAACGCCAACACTATTGAATAAAAAAAAATTAGATTGAGTTCTTTGTAATATTTCATTAAATTCTATTATTCAGTTATTAGTTAGTATTTTAGTTTTTTTAGATTAGATTGAGGTAGTTGTTATATTTCTTTCATTTCATTTATACTGTTATTATTCAACATTATATTATTTATTTTCTGTAATTTGGTATTATATCTGTTGAGAATAAAGAACTTATTATTATTATTATTGTAGGTCTTTGGCGCTTGGTAATTCTTTGTTCGTTAGCGATTTGGTTTAAAATTAAGGACTGTGTAATTTCTCCGAATGACTGATTTGTACTGACGGACTTGTAGAATTTTACCAGGTTTTGTGATAACAGGAGATTTATTTTTTGGTTGTCTTTCCATGTACCTATTTGGTTTTATCATAAGAGATAAAATTTCATATAGTTTTTCTATGAGAATCGCTTCAGATGTTTTTTCTGAATAACTACAATATTATATTATACATATTATCATATATGGATCTTATTTATTTAACACAGTTCAAACATTCATTTTTCTATTAATACTAAGTTTCGCTTTGAAGAAAAATTATTATATGTTTTAAAATGAAGAAAGGTATTATTTTCTCTCCAAAACTTTCACATCATTACAGTTTATACTTTAAATTGAAAAGATAAATATTCAAACCTCAATGAAAATTTTGTTTTTCGTTTGAGTGCACCAAAAACTAAAAAAATAAAACACATATAATATCATCACAAAATAAACAACTTGTTTGTATTCAGAAAAACGATTAAAACATATGTGGATAAAAGTGAACCTTTTACATGAAGAATCCAACTTGTTTATATCACACCATTATGTATCTTGATAATCGCACAATTTTAATCATTATAATTCATGATAAACACTTGAAAATTCAATGAATTTTTCAATAAATTCATAGTAAGATTAAATACTATAATTAACTTTTGAATATTCGTAGCAATTATAGAGTGAGAAACTTGTTTCAAGATTCAAGGTCTTTCCTGTATTCTTTTATTTCTAATTCGAAATAGGTTTTTTGTTTCATTTCATATAGAACCATCTGTGCAGATAATTATTTAATTCTCATAGTAAGTACTTATTAAATTATTCGAAATTTTATGACAATGTAAAAAATTGTTGGACAAGAAGAATCTTGATTACAAAATGATCTTTGGTATGAACAAATTTTAGTTAATATATGACAATAACTTACTTGGTCTGCATTGGTCGGCCGAAACACTAGCGAAGATAAACACAGAAATTATTATAACCTTCATTGCGAGTGCTAGAACGCTTCTAAATGTTTACACTCTGCGGTTAAACCTAAATAATCTCGGACAGTTTGGTTGAAAAGGAAACGAAACACGTAATACAACTTCGAAGAAGGCAATAACCTTAGCTTTCGTTTCCCAATTTACATTGATGTCTCTGGAAGTTCCAAATCCCAAGTTCCTCCATTTCTCACATACGAGCAAATTACATTCTCATAATTACCTTCATTACCTTCGAATTACTCGTGTAATATTGTAGAAATAATTTTCCAGAACGATTCGACGAATCCAGGTTTTCTTCTGCGTTCAAAAACATCCCAGAAGGTTGTCAATTGTTTATTTTGCAATCGTGAAATTTTACAGCTTTGTTCCTTTGTGATAGTTTATCCTTGTAAAGGAAGCAAGTCTTCCTTGTATCTAATTAGGTATGATTAACGTGATCATAAATTTATTAACCAAAGCGAGACGTCTGGGGAATTAAATAAAAAAAGATTTTCTAGTGTGTCACAAGATTTTCGTTGTAGAAGATCTAATAACACAAAATAATCGAAACACATAACACAAAATACTTAAGTAGGTAGAGCCCCAGTAACTTTGTACATGATATATTTCAAACTATAAAATTAAAAATTAACACACTTGAATTAGGTTTCACTGAATATATTAAAAACTCTACATATGTTTCGGGTGGTTAACCCATTATCAAGAGTATACATTATTACTGAATTTCAAAATGTACAGCTTCCACTTATATATCCTAAACCACAGAATTTAACAGTGGTTTCACGGAAAATTCCACCTGGTCATTACAAATAGGTAAATTCTTCTTTTTGGCTATCGAAATTTCCAAGACTTCAAGGGTATCTAATTGTATCTAATTTTGCCCTTACTACCTGAGTGTACTATTTCGGTCTTCATTAATCGATTGGGCAGTATCCTTTATCAGTAGATAATTATACTCATGAATTGAACATCATTAAGTAGATCGCACAAAATAATGGATATCATCATTGTTTCGTCGATAACATTTTACGAAAAAAGTTATATAATATAAGGCAATTTCCCAAGTATATCCTAAAGTAACAGATAGCCAAAAAAAAGTTGAGAACATTAACGTATTTAGGCAACCCTGTATCCAAAATCTAGAAAGTTTTTATCTGATAGAAATTTAAAGATAGCTTTCAAAACCCAGAATACCGTGGGTAGACACATCAGAAATGCGAAAGATAAAATTTTGTCTGATGATAAATCGGGTATTTATGAGTTGAGTTGCGGTACTTTTCCCAAAGTATATGTTGGCTAAACTGGCAGGAATTTCAGCATTAGAATATCTGAACATTAAAGATGCTTTGCAAAAAATAAAACCGATTCTACGTATGAAACACATCTTTTAGAAGAGAACCATGTCTTCGACAACAACTTTAAAATATTGCATACAGAGCGAAAAGGTTATAAACTAACCCTGTTAGAAGTTATGGAAATCATTAAAAGGAAGAAATCGAACAAATTATTAAATGATCAAGTTTCAATCAATAATTCTCCGTTATTAATTTATTCCAGTAAAAATGCAATCGAAGAAAAGTATTCTATGGTCATCCCCCACAATTCAGAAGAAATATGTTCTATAGTCATCCCCCCTGTTCTATGGTCATTCCCACCCAACACACTTCAGGATAAATATACAGTCCACAATGTAATAGCTCAGTTTATCATCAACATCTGACATTTTATTTATTTAGTTATTATTCAACATTATGTTATTATTTTCTGTAATTGGGTATTATATCTGTTAAGAATAAAGAACTTATTACTATTGAAGAAAATCAACTTTCTCAAAAGAATTGAAAAAAATCTGACGACATATGTGTGATTTCTTGCTCTTTAAGTCTTTAATAATGCCACAATTTGAATATTGTTCCAATCTGTTGTTCTGATTGAGCGAAGAAAAATCAACAGATACAAAAATTACAGAATAGAGCTATGCGAACAATTTTGAGATGTAATATACTCCAATCTATGGTGTCTAGTAATCTAATAATAATAATCTAAGCATGCTAAATTGCTTAGTACAAATGTCAGTTAACCAGAGAATAATTTATGCTACATATATATTAATATTTAAAATTACAAACAAATTGTTCCTATGTTGAGTAATAAAAATGTAACATGTGTCAGTGATGTGCACAGTTATAATACAAGAAATGCTGACACTTCATGCAAGTTTGTAAGCTTTCTAAATCTCGAAAGGGTATTTTTTATGAAGGATTCAATGCATGAATTGACTAACTCCATAAAACAGTTAGTGACTTTAAAGTATTTAAGCGTAAATTAACTAAGTCCTTTTTAAACAAATAATTGTTGATGATTGATGAGGCCGATAATTGGAGAAAATTAATATCCATAATGAAACAATATTTAGAATTTTCTCATAATTTAATACAAATACACATGACGACGTTTCGAAGTACTACTTCTTTATCAGATGCTGAATTAATACTGAGTATTATTGCTAAATGCTGAATTAATATTAAATATCAATTCAGCATTTGATAAAGAAGTAGTACTTCGAAACGTCGTCATGCGTATTTGTATTAAATTATGAGAAAATTCTTAATATTATTTCATTATAATTGTTAGTAATAGGTTTTGAAGATAAATGTATATATGAATTTTGTAATCGTTGTTGCTAAATAAATATTATCATTATTATTATTAAATGACTTAAAACACGTGTCAACGGTTGCTTCCTTCTGAGAGCTATACTTAAGAATAGCTATTAACTTGATTAATATTAAATAAAAGTTAATGTTATATTAACTTTTAAATTGATTTTAAAATTTCTTTCACGATATACCCTTCTACATTAAAACTCTAGGTATTAAGATTCCGCAAAAAATAAAATTTGCCTTCAAGTTTGCTTTTTATTTGACTTCGTTTCATATCATTTTGAAGTTTGTACAACATGAACTTGGCTACAGCGTTCTGTGAAAACCAAAAAGCTGAAAATACTTTCAGAGCTTTTCCAGCTTTTTTTGATGTTTTCAGAGCGTCATAGCAGAATTAAAATTGTTCTTTGAGATGAAAAAATTACCCAATTTCTTGAAAATGACAAGTATCACAATATGGTCTATGCATAAACCCGCCGTATTTGGAGATTCGATGTTTACGATTTTAATTTCACGGAATCTAAAACCAAGAAATTTAACGAACAGAGTGGTTTTACTATATATATATGAGTAATTCAACAAAAAGCCTATTTAATCATAATTACATTTATGTATATGATTTGGTAAATATCGGAATATTAGGAATTCAATGATAATCAACTTTAATGGGAATGTATAGATCACTTGCGTAGTTGGATTTTACTGTAATAACTGGAAGAGCGACAACCGCCGTATGATAACTGGTTCTTTTGGTTATACCAAGAATTTAGGATGCGCGCGATTTATTTCCTTTTTCAATCACAACATTATTTAAACATAACCACCGCTTAGGTCAAATCAGAATCCAGTCGAAATCCACCAGCTCATAAGATGAAGGTCATAGTATTGTGTTTTGTTATTTTAGCGTCTGTTTACGCAGATCAGTGTAAGCCAAGTAAGTTTTGAATTGCTATCTTTCAACATTAAATTTACGCTATCATTCGACACGTATGTAGTTCATCTGATTCCAAATGAAAAGTAGATGATACATTTAGAAATCTGTATTTGTAGTTAACTATGTACCTAATTATTCAAATCTGTGCAATATTTAATTACAATTTATTTTTCAACTTGGTTAAATAAATTCACTCAATATTTTGAAAGTAATGATTTTTCTTCGATTATCCTTATACCAAAAAACAAGATATTAAAAATGATAAGTGCCTTCACTGCCTTCTAGGTCCCAATTATTCAGGCTTAAAGTCCATTGACATAGGATAATATTTATCATAACAACAAATTCATAGAATGATTTTAAATGTTAAATTTGGAATTTCTTTACAGAGTATCACTTTTGGAGACCTTATAATGGTACTATACCTACTGATGCATTCCTTGCTGGAACGGATGATAACGGCAGACAAAACTATGTTGCAAAAATTGTTCCTCTCGACAAATATCAATGGGTAAAAAGGTTTAAATCTTAATAAAGCAAATTAATTATCAAAAATCGTACAGTATCTCTAAGCTTTTTGTTAACAGAATTCGACTAAATCTGTGTTCTTAACTGCTTTACTATTCTATGACTCTTGTTATCACGTTTGAACTTAAACTAAAAGTTTGATTTGAATTAGAGCAGCTTAAGCAATTAACTCGGAAAAGTATTTTTATATATTACAAATTCTGATATTGAATTCTCGCTTAACTCTTGGTGAAACATAATTGAATATTAAATTAAATTAAATCTTGGCTTAATGTTTCACGATTTATTTAACAATATGAATAGTCAACATGTTTCCTAAATTTCGCAGTCTTGAAATGAGCTAACGCTCGAAACATGTTGACTATTCATATTGTTAAATAAATCGTGAAACATTAAGCCAAGAGTTTAATTTAATTTAAAATTCTGATATTGCCTTTAAGTGCAAAATAAATACTTTATTCATTCCACTACAAAGAAAAAGACATCCTTTTCCACGAGTATTAGAGCCACTATTATTATGTATGAATAAATTTGAGTAGGTATACACTGTTAACTTTTCTAACAAAATTCTAGCCTGAGATATTTTCTACACAAAACCAAATTTTCCCCTTATGAAATTTATATGGTTTTGTAAAATCATTCACATTGTTACAGACTGTTCCTCAACAAATAAGACAGAATTGGTCATATATTGATTTTTCTTGGTGTTGTGGAGGATATAATCCCGTAAGAATTGACAAAGCCATAGAAGTAAGTATATAATTATTTAAATGTATATCATGTATTCTCATTTTACACGTTTTTTGAAATGTAATAACTCATTGAATTGTCACTTGAATAAATTCTTTGTTTTATCAATTTCAGATATTATGTGTTGATAAACCAAACACGATAACTTGGGAAAAAGTGGATCGATATGCTGACGAACTCAAGCCAAGATGCTGTTTAGTTGAAGGAGGAATTGGTCTTTATGATGGCAAAATATATTTCCCTTACATTGGAAAAGCAGTAAGAGATGGAATTAATTACATTGGTAGAACATATGTGGATAGGTCTTGGGATGGAGTTCACATTATGAATGGTACCACTTCAACAAAAATTTTGAGTGATTTTGAAGTACTCACTTATGACTGTGAAAAAAACACTTCAGAGGCAGGTGCTGTATTGACATTGAATTGAGAGCAGCACTTCAGACATAAAATGATGAGAAAATAAGAGATCTGGAAAATGTACCTACAATTTATATTTTAAATTAAGATGATAACTAGTATGACAAATATATGAATTGAGTATTCAAGATGCAAGCAAAAATCGTACACTTTGAAAGAAAATTCCAGCAGTAATATGGCACTGATGTAAAAATAAGTATTATAAATACAAACTCAATAAGTTTTATCTTTCATAACAACCAAAAGTAACTTTGAGATTTTAAATAAAAGATTCCAAATTATTATGTTTTATTTATTCTAGAACACTATTATATATCATAACAGTCAGTAAAAATATTTCCTCAATAACAGAGCTTCTTCAGTCATTTCTGATATGCTTCTATCTGCAAATTCACTTCCTTCTTTATCATGTGAAGCAAGTTTTTCATAAATGTCATCATTTCTTTTGAAATCATTCTGTTTTCTAGGAAGAATATGAACGTGAATATGCTGTAAAAAAAATTTTGTTTTTAAAATAACTTTGCTAGTTGAATAATTAATTACTCACAGAAATTGATTGACCTGCTTCTTTACCATCTTGACAGCAAATTGTAGAAGATGTTGCAGAATAATGCTTCTCTAATGCTTTCTGGACAGTAACTACTACTTGAAATAGATCAGATATTTCTTCAGGAGTACAGTCTGCTAATCTTGGTACAACTCTTTTAGTTGTTACAAGAACATCTGACAAATATAAGGAATGTATAAATAATTTCTATCAATTTGATTCATATTCAATAATTTTCAACCATAATTGTAAAAGTTTTTTTAAAAAATTTGTATATTAGACTTTGAGAAAAACAAATTAGCAAAAGTTAATTCCAGTTCAAAACTTATAAATATATATCACATATACATAAGAAAACTTGAGAGTAATTTTGAAAGGATACGTCCAGGCACAACACACCTCAGATTGGTAAAACCGTAAGAGAGTTGTGATTGTACAAACACAACTGGTTCAATTATATCGATATGAGAAAACTTGAATTTATCCGTTTTCAGAATAGGCACACAATTATCGCATTTTACTTTCAATTCATACAAATCTTTTCTTCTATGATCCAATACTGGCATTTCTTTTCTTATTTTAAATGCAACCTCTGGATCAATTTTTGCTACTGCTACACTTTCATTAGTTTCTGTTCCTTCTTGGTATGGAGGACATTCTGCAATAATTTTACCCCATGGATCAATTATCTGTAGAAAAACAAAAATATTCATGCCTACATAAGGTGTACACTCAACTTTAAAAACTATTTTCTGAGAAGTTAAAAGAGTCAAACATTTTCTACAATATTGAGCAGATGACAAAAATCGATTAATAAAATCTTATGTCTCGTCTTTGTCTAATGAGGTATTTCATGTAATTAATAAAATTTGCCAATTTTATAAAATTGTTTGCTTTGTTATAGCAGATATTGGATTCCTATAATTCATTTTTGATTTAAGTCTGATGTTATTATATTCATAAAAATTCAATCTATTAGAAAGATACACTTATTATCTGGTGAAACATGGGAAAAATACACTTATTATTATGGGAAACATGGACTCCAAATCAAAGGAATTATATACAATATCTGGTACTATATACAATGAAACATAATAATATCTACATGTATGAACTTACCATTGAATGTCCATATGATATCCTCTTCGGACTGTGCATTCCATATTGAGCTGCTGCGATAACATAGCATTGATTTTCTATTGCTCTAGAACGTAATAATACTTCCCAATGAGCCTTGCCAGTCAAATGTGTGAAAGCCGCAGGATAGGTTAAAATTAGTGCACCATTTTTTCTATTAATCACAGCAAGTTCTGGAAATCTCACATCATAACACTAACTATTGTTAAGGAAAAAAATCCCATCTGAATATCTGAACTTCTAGAATATGTTTAACATTGTCATAATAAGCAAAAGAGGTATACCGCAAAAGATAATAAGCAAATTTAACATTTGCTTATTATCTTGTCAACAAAAAAAGTTTCTCACATAAAAATGTACAATGGAATTATGTAATTCATAACATATATGGAGTCACTCGAAATATTTTTTAAATTGATGAAAATAATTCTTGAAAAGGATACAATAGATGGAGCCAAAGGTCCAGCTGGAGTGTCAACTGCAGACAATATTTCCATACCTTCATTAACGTATTTGGATTCTCGGAGATCTATGTTTTCTTCAGGTATAGAGATATCAAATAAATGTAACTTCCTGTAAACTGACACTATATCACCTGTATTGTTAATTATAATATGTGAATTACTTATTTTAGGCTAAAAAAATTTATATTAGTAATAGAGATGTAATCATAAGACTATTCACAGCAATCTGTCAATAAACTAACATCAGATTCAGAAGCTATTTCATGAAAGCCACCTATAGATAACCAAACCTTCAAATTGGCTGCTAGATCCTTATACTCTTTAATAGTAGGACCATTCAAAGGCTCGGCCAATTCTCTAATTTCCTTTTTACTATTTCCTATAAAATCACAGCCTTCAGGGAGGAATGCAACCTAAAATAATAAGGTGGTTTTATACATCAATGTATAACTTACATTGGTCTTACCTTAGCTCCTTTCTGAACAGCTTCATTAACAAGTTTTTTAACAGTTTGTAAATTTCCTACTTTATCACTTGTAGCAGTAAATTGGCAGATCGCAACATCACACATATTTCTTGAATTAATGAAATTGCTATTGTTTAAAAATATGCTCTTAAATTTATGGAAAGATAACATTGTTTTAAACCAAATGTAGATAAGATATACCGTAGTTAATACGTTTCTTTAAAGAATATAGATATTCAAATGGACATTTCAAAAATCCATTTATTTATAAAATTTGAATGGTATAGCTGTATCTTCCCTATATAAATTATTATAATTGTGTGGAAATTGGAAATCACAACTAAATAGAATTATATTTTAAGATGAACACTGAATAACCTATAAGAACACAGAGATGTGTGTTAATACGTTCTACGTTGAACTACTATTTGTAGAGTAGATGATTGATTCTGCTTGGATAACTATCTAATAAGCAAATTTCTCCGCATTTTATCGAATTTCCTATGCAATCTATGGTGAATTCAAGATTTCTATAGGACTTCCCCTCTAATGCAAATCCAGATGAAAAAAATTATCAAATAATATGAATTTTGACATTGTTATTAAAGCGTTCCATAAAATATTGTTACAGATTTGACCTGAAGCCGCCGTATATATATGAAGATATGATTTATGGACGTTTCGAGAAATGATGAGACTATCGAGAACCGTCGTAGGCACGACCAGAGAGCTCTTCTCGTTGGTTCATTTTCGATGTTCAGGGGATATGTCACTGCCTCTGCGACTCTTGTTTCGGCCTTCGCTCGAGAACAACAACCACCTGTGGAATAGTTGGTCTTTGCAAATAAGGATAAATATAAGTTAAAATACTAGTGTCGTTGAAAATTTCCACTCATGGAATAATATATTACAACAGTTATCTAGAGTACAGTGAAATACAGGGATACCAACATGGGGGTTTTCCCCCTAAATTTAGGGGGACAAAATGTTTGGTGGGGTTTTTTGGGGGCTTAAAATTTTCAGGGGTAATCTTAGAGGTATTTTTAAAGTAATCCAAAATATTTCATATCATAATGAAAGGTAATAATAAATACTTGTCTAAAAATCACCGACTGAACAATTCTTTATTCGACTAGTTTCGCCTTTTACGGCATTATCAAAAATGAAGATATTCTTGATAAAATGATGAAATCATTCTTGATAATGTCGTAAAAGGAGAAACTAATCGAATAAAGAATTGTTCAGTCAGTGATTTTTTGACAAGTATTTCTTATTATCTCTCTTTTAAATATGAACAATCACAGAGTTGATTCATCGTCCATTGATTTTTTTCATATCATAATTTAAATAACTAAAATTAATTTTGATTTTTATCTTGAATGAAAAAATCCATTTCATGATGACAATATTCAATACTATTTCTTAATGTAGGTTGGTTAATGAAAAATTTTATAATTAGTAAATAAATAATTCAATTTTTGTGTATAATAATACCCTATAAACTATTCCTAATATTCTCATTTCCAAAAATGAAATGAAAAATTGAATAATAGTAAAATAATATTTTAATATTAAATAATAATAAATATTCAATAATATTTTAATTTTAATAATAGAAAACACTTAAGTACCTTATAATTGCAAAATAAAACCTTTATATATTTTTCTTTTGAACTTTAATTTTAAAAACAATTCTAGGGGATTTTAGGGGTTTTTCAACTTGAATACGGGGGGAAAAGATTCCACGAGTGAAATAGAGAGAAGTGTGAAATAAGCGATATTGACATTTGTTGTGTTCATTTTCAGTTTGTAAATAAAGGACTTCTATTGATTGTTAAAAGTTAGTTATTAGAATTAATCCGTCGAAACCCATTATTCGTAACAATATGGTATAGAAAAGACAAAGGAGTAGATTAAATTACATTATTCATTCGAACTAAAACAAGTTTAAAACTCTTGTTTGTAAAACACTCATTTTTGAAATAACAAAACCAGCTTTTAATGCAGAATATTAATATTTATTAATAATAATAAAATTTTTAAAGTTGATTATTTAATTCTAACAAATGATCAATATGGAGAGAAAAAACTTCCGCCCCCGGGTGGGCTCGAACCACCAACCTTTCGGTTAACAGCCGAACGCGCTAGCCGATTGCGCCACGGAGGCTATATAAAGCAAGCTGATTAAAACACAGAAGTTCATAAAAAATACATCATATATTTGAAGAAACAAACTTGAAAGTTTTATAACTATTTGCTGAAATATCAAAAACACAATTCCAATAGGCAATCGCCTCAATCCTTCAGAATACTAAGTTTCCAAGTAATAACAAATCACTATATAATTCATGAAAACTTTCAAAAATATTCATAAAGCTACAATAACATTTAATAATAAAATAATTTGACATAAATAATACAACATTAAAAATCCATGAAATATTTCAATTGAGTAATGAACACATTAAAACTATTAAAATCAATTCCTAATTTTTTTTGCGTATTTTATTCTTCTTATCAAAAAAAAACTGCAAAGAAAAAATATTTTAGAAATATATAAGGAACATATTACAATATTTCATTACCACATTGATACAATTAATTGCTTTTGTAAACTCCAATATTTTAAGGTTCTCTTTTATCCAATTAGGCAAAGCATTTTTTGTTGAACTTCTGCTATATCTTTCATCTAATAATAAAACTGTAGCATAATCATTTTTATGTCTGACTGCTCTACCAATGCATTGATTCACTGCTTTCATACAGAGGTTTTCATAGAATTTTTGACCTGCACCATAACCCTGGAAAAAAACATTTTAACTATGTTTTGGGGCGTTACCCCATTTTCAAAAGCTAAGACTAATCCAAGTGTTTCTTATTCAATATATTACACATTTTTTCACCAAGAGATCAGCGAACGTTCATTCAACTTTATCAAAATATATTTACGAATATGATAATAAATCGATTTGTTATCCCAGAAAAAGTATTGGAAATATAAGAAATCAATATTCTAAAAATATTTGCTGAACCGGCAATTATTATTTAAAATATAGTAACTGAAATAGCCTTGATGTTCAGCGGATCTAACCAAACTGACGGTTTTTTCTACACCTGTGTGGAAGAACCAGTTTCACAGATGACAATTCTATGAAAAGAACAAAAATATAACATAAACATTTTGTTTACCTCTTTTATATCCAAATATAACATTTTTTCTTTCAAATCCACAGCATTGACATTAGCATATGGTAATCCAACGACTACTACACAGCGACCCAAATCATCAGAGAAATTCAATCCTTCACTTAATTTGCCACCTACGAAACACACTCATTTAAGAACGCAGTGCATGATTGAAAAATATTCGAAACTTATGCTACATTAATGAAAGTACAATAAAGATTAGAATATTGTTAATAAAATCACAAAATATTTACACGAAGATAAATGTAAGACTGAAAAGAAAATTAATCACAAAATTTAAGAGATTCATCCATTTCTATGAAATTAAATCAAAAGCAGAATGAAAAAATTAATATAGATATTGAATGTAATTATTGGCAAGAGACTGGTTATTTTTCCTTTTTCAGTAAATTCACAAATTATAATAAAATTTAGCTCACCTACTACACTGAACAAAAGAGCACCTTTACTATTAGGTTCTCTAATTGCTGCCGCGTATTTTTCGAGCACCGATTCGACTGATCCAGAGTTTCTTGGTTCTCGAAAAATTTCCCTCGCAATGCGCCTCTGGACCAATTTTTCCCATACCAAACTCTCATACTGATATGATGGAAAAAAAACTACTATGCCTCCAGGAACACTTCTGCACAAGTGATAGATAATAAGTACAATCTCAGTTGTCTAAAATAAATAACCATAATGTATGTATCTTAAAAGCTAATGAAAAGCACATGAACAAATTTACATTGAAAGTTTCACACGTCCTTATCAATTAAGGTACTACATTTTACAACTCTAGTTTTCGAACAAATTCATCTAATTTGATGAAGTAATGCCATCTAGGTTGAGGTTGTAGAAACGCTAGCAGTCATTTCACAAAGCATGAAAGAAATATACTACAAGAAAAATTATTCTGTAGTTCTCGTGTTATATTATCGCACTAGTAGATATACGATATCAAACATGAAACATGAACGATATCAATGTGAAACATGAACAATGCGATGTCTCATTATCCTTCTAGGGATAAATGTTAGATAATATTAAAATCGATGCATACATTTATTGAAAGCGTTAAACAGTTACTGTTTCGTACTACAAGGTAATCATCAGTTACACCACGTCCAACAAATGAAAGACAAACGATTTCAAGGGAGTGTAAAACTTTCACTATTAGATGTATTCATGTGCTTTTCATTGATTCCTAAAGGCGGGTTTAGACGGCGCGCATCCACTCACACACCAGCCTCACTTCCGGTCCCTCGCACAATCTAAACACCTCCCTCCCCTCGAGGTCACTCAGAGTGAGGCCAACTTGGGGTGAGCCGTCGTCAGTCGGCTTTTGGTAGCACTTTAAAGGACACTCGGTCTCTAACCTCGCGGCGCGCGAGTGGATGCCTGTCGTCTATAGTCTATACACTGAGGCGGGGCCGAGTTTATTTCAGGGCGAGTTGAAGGCGAGGTTGGTGGCGAGGTTGGTGCGAGAGTGGATGCGCGCCCGCCGTCTAAACCCGTCTTAAGATTTGAGATTTACATTAATCTATGCATTATATTTGCATACGACTTACTGTATATTTCTGTCTTATAATCGATAGGAGGGTATGTGAGCATTGAAGTCGTTGCCTTACATTTGTTGGGCGCGACCTAACTGATGAGTACCTTGTAGTACGAAACAGTAACAGTCTTAGTGTTCAACAAATGTAGGAATCGATTTCAATATTCTTCAACATTTATCCCTAGAAGTATAATGGAGACATCGCATTGTTCATGTTTCACATAGCCAGCTCTGCTATAATGTTCTTTTGAATAATTTGTCAAGAAATTATCAAAATAAAGGTACAGAATACTTTGATTATGTAGCTTTATTTCTGTAAGCACCTTACAGAATATTAATTCTGTAAGCATCTGGCAGCATCTTGTAACGACTAAACGCGTCATGCTATGTAGTCAATAAAGTGTAAATCATAAGTTCAAGTGTTTGAATTTAAGTTTATATTCAAATATATGAATAATGTTAAACACGGGGGAAAATTTCAATTAAAAGTAGACACTGTTGGCATATCCCGCAATTAGAAGCAGCCGTTGACATGTGTTTCGAGCTTATTGGCTCTCCTCAGAACGGCGTAGCCAAGTTTAAGTTTGTACGAACCTGGAGATGGAAAAACAAGAAGGAAACAGACACTCCACTGAAGGAAGATATTGCGGGATATGCCGACAGCATCTACTTTTGATTGAAATTTTCCCCGCGTTTAACATTATTCATATTTTGTATAATTTATCGGCTAGAGGCATCCTTGAAGGATAAATAGTTGCCTCACGGCGAAGTAATTTTTTCAAATCTCCCAACCCGGAGAGTAAAAACACAGTAGCTTAAAATGTGTCGACTTCCTTCAGTG
This sequence comes from Henosepilachna vigintioctopunctata, assembly GCA_030704895.1. Classification (NCBI taxonomy): domain Eukaryota; kingdom Metazoa; phylum Arthropoda; class Insecta; order Coleoptera; family Coccinellidae; genus Henosepilachna; species Henosepilachna vigintioctopunctata. The sequence continues at coordinate 2,683,662 of JARQZJ010000034.1, forward strand.
GAGTGTCTGATTCCTTCTTCTTTTTCCATCTCCAGGTTCGTACGACTTGAACTTGGCTACGCCGTTCTGAGGAGAGCAAATAAGCTCGAAACACGTGTCAACGGCTCCTACTAATTACGGGATATGCCGACAGTGTCTACTTTTGATATATATACATATATATATATATATATATATATATATATATATATATATATATATATATATATATATATATATATATATACTCACCATTTCGTTTCCATTCCTATTTTCAAAATTGAACAGAAGTTTATTTCCTAGAGGGCCCGTATCTATAACAAGAGGTAGTATATTCGTTTGAGATATAATGTGATCACAGGAAAATTCCAAAATTTTATCACGCTCCACACCAGCTCCTACAAAGAGGCGTTCTCTAAATTCTGCAATAGGTTTCATTGTACCTCCAGCTACTATGACCTGCAATTTCAATGATTAACAGAAAATTAGAATACAGAAAAAAATATTGTTCAATCAAAAAATATCAAAGGAAATGTTAAAGTGTAAAATGCAAGTGGTGTACAAAAAGACTCCAGTTATTATGCTCGTACTACTGATATAGAACCATGTGCATAGTGAACTGAGATACCATTCACTTTAGGTACCATGTCCTCCAAGTCAACATCACATATATATCATTTCATTGTTGGCAATTAATTATATTTTACAATATTTTATCACCTTATGCAAATCGTTTATATATAACAAAAACAACATTGGACACAACACAATTTCTTGGAATACCCAAATTGTCATAATTGAATCTCAGTCAGTTTGTTCATAAATATAATCTCGTCAAGTGTTTGCATGAAGGACGTAAGGTACTGATCTGGTTAATGAACGTCATTGACGTTCAGATACTAGTCATTCAGATATTGGCATAATTGAATCTCGTTAGTCTGTTCATAAACGTAGTGAAAATGTAATCTTATCATTACCTGCATAAACAAAGTCAACATGTAATCTCGTCAGTCTCCATAAAGGTAGTGAAAATATTATTTAATCAGTGTATATTACCACAGTCAAAATATGATATTATAAATTTTTGCAAAAGCAGTCAGATACTAATCTCGTTGGTGTATCTATAAACGTAGTGCGAGGATACTCTCGTCAGTGTCTGAATAAACGTAGCAATTATGTAATAAATTATAAGGGTCTGCATAAACGTAGTCAAAATATAATCTTGACTATGCTAATCCTCCATTGGAAATCAATATCCATTAATGTTAACGAACAGATTGTTTCCCGGATGATATTACACTTTTTATTCTGAAAATTTATGAGAGTCTTTTATAGAGGAAAGCTGGGTAACCATTCAGAGGTGGTTGACTTTATACAATTTATCTATCTATACATATAATGAAAATATGGAAGAAAAAAATATATGAAGATATATGAGAAAAATATTATTGAGAGCTTTATCAACGCAATAGCACACAAAAAATTATTGTTGGAATTTTTTTCTGCTTGTCTGTTGCATATAATTTCAACACAATTGATTAATCAAAAATACTTACAGACCTTGCTTCATCGACAATATCCTTGAACAGAGAAGAAGAATTCAACACTAAATACTGGTATTTACACAATTTTCTATCTGAATTTTGCACTATAAAAATTCTTCCATCTTCGTAGCTATATGTTAAGGCTTGGAGAAATGAAATAACTGACAATAAAGGGTTTACTGGTATATATTCCAATTCATTATTCTCATCAACAGTATGTGTATTGTTCTCAATACTGGATAAAAAACTTTGCACACCTTTTTTGACAGGTTCCTTTGCTGATTTAGCATCATGTGGATATTTTAAAGTATAATGATGAATCTAAAACACTTTTGCCAAAAAATGCATTTTTTCAACGATGAAATTTACCTTTTGAGAAAGTTTTGCATCTTTTGCAAATTTTGTTAGCTTAAACATGTTGTAATTATCTATTTCTGAAACTAAAACAAATGAAGCTGTGGTAAAGATATCAGTACTTGCTTCTTTTACATTCTTCATTTGGTTTTCTGAAATGAATTAATTTTACTAAAAAAATACTTGGGCGAGGAGATTTTCTTTACCAAATAACTGTATCAATTTTGTTATAACAAAAATTAGTTGATTTATATTTAGTAAATTAACAGATGAGAACCTAGTGCTGAACCTTGTTTTGTAACCTTTGAGTTGGCTTAGAGCAAAATCAAGTTGAATAAGATTTACTTCACAGTTGTGTATTTGTGCTAAGGTTTCTAAAAGATTATGTGCCTCGTCTATGATTATGACATTGTTTTTCAGTTTAATGCCTGTAAATAAGATTTAGAATATACATTCAATATTTTACAATTGATAAATTCACATATGTACATAATTATTTCTTCACTAGTTATTTTCTTATGTTGAGAAGTAAATTAATGTGTTAAACAAACATATCTACCGTTAGCTTCCCTAGTTGCCTTATGGAACAAAGTGTTGTAAGGAACAAGTACTATTTCAGCATCTTTTACAGCCTTCCGGCTAGCATAATATGGACAAGCTTTTAATTGTTTTCCTACTCCAATAAGGTCTTCTACATCAAATATTTCAACTAGTGCCAAATCTCTCAAATTTTCTATTTGCTGAGGTTTGTAATATTCACATTTACAATTTTTTGTTTTCTGTTTCTTTAGAACTTTGCCTTCTTCAGTTTCTGCAGTACTGCCTTTTTGCATATCTAAGCACCTAAAAAAGCATTCTTAGTGAGATCAATAATGAATTATGCTATTATATAAGTAATGATATGATGATTACCTTTCATTTATCAGAGTCATACTTTTCAAACGTTTCACCTCTGGATTTATGCAATAAACTTGCCGTGATGCAAGAGAAACTGCTCTGACATTTGAACCAAATGGAGACTTTATAATTTCACTAACAAATTGAGATAATTGAGAGTGAGTTCTACTGCATATATAAATCTGAAAAGATTTAAATAATACATGCTCCATTAAGCAATATACTCTATCAGTTAGCATTTGAATTCCAAAATGAATATCATTCTATTTACTTACTTTAACAGGTTCAAAAATATCAGCCTTATCTTCCTCCAAATCATCTAAATCATCTTGTACTTCTTTGTCATCAAAAAGCAACATTTCATCATCTATTCCATCTAGATTTTCCTTATTACCGATATCATCAGGCTGGTAGACAATGCTTTTATTCGACCGAAAATACTTTTTCTTACTAGTATTTTGTAATGATTTTTTTAGATTACTCATTCTTTCTTCGTATTCTATTATTTTATCACTTTGAAGTTTGATCAAGCGTAATTTTTCATTAATTTCAATTTCTTTCGATTGAGAATTGAGCCAGTCTGTAGAATCCTTGCCCAAACTTTCTTTCTCTTGTTGATATTTTTCAGCCATTTTAGATAAAGATTTTCTCTGATGGTCATTGTGATCTTTTAACCAACGTATAGCTCCACATATAATGCTGAGAGATTTTCCCTGAAACACATGATTTTAGAATCTTACAAACAACTAGTAAGGAGTTATTACTGTTCCAGTGGGACTTTCAAAAATTCCATATTTACTCTCACTTATTGTAGTATATAAGGCCTGCATAAATTCTTTTTGTATATTATATGGAGTAAATGGAAAATCAAATTCCTCAGGACATTCCAAACGTTCAATATCCTCCATTTTTAGAAGTTATGCGATATGCTTTTTTTGCCTTTTTTATTGAATTAATTTTCCCGGCAAATAATATATAACCGCACTTATAACTTGATAAGAAAAAAGAAACTCTTCTTTATTCAAGTTCTCATGGTAGCTACTAACCAGTATTTGAAATTTTAATATTCATTTTAAATAAATAATGTGTACCTGAATTATTTCATAAGGATATCAAATATTTTATTTAAAACTATACTACTATAATCAAACTATCGATCTAAAAATGCAAAGTTTGTTGCTATTTATATTTTGAAAGAGATGTATTGTATTGCAGGAAACGGTTCATCTAATTATCTCTAAGGTCTGCACTGAGTTTTCTTGAGGTCTGGATTTTTATATCCTTTGTCTCTTTTCTACGATGGTATTTGTGATTTTTCTTCATATATTATGTTTTAGTGTTATTTTTCAGCACCTCCTCTTCTTGCTCTCTTGAAAACTTTTTTCTTGTGTCATTATCTTCCATTGGGATAGAGATGTTCTGCCACTTGATGTTCTGGACGTAATCTCTGTTGTTCTTCTTATAAGATTATTCTTATGAGCTTCCATATTTTCAAGCATCTTCTTTCTTCGCTCTTTAATCTTGTCCGTGAGTTTTTTGATTTTCAATTCTTCACGCAGATTCTGGTTGGGTAAATATCTTGGTGCTCCTACGGCTGTGCGTACTATTCTATTCAGAGTACCTTGGAGTCTTTCAATTCGTGCGTTGTCCATTTCCCAAATTTCGCCTCCATAAAGGAGCCCTGGTATAATTATCGTTTTTATTATCTTAATTTTGTTTTCGTTCTCTCTTTGTTCAAAAGAGGGGTACAGGTAGGCATGCATCTGTCTTGCTTTCTTGACATTCTCAGAAATGTGTGTTCTGTATGTCAAGTTTTCGTTCAGATATACTCCTAAGTACTTCGCATTTTTATTCCACTGGATGGAGTGACCGTTGAAGATTATTTTCGGTGGTTTCTTTTTCCTCTTTTTGTGATCAAAGTACACTCCAACTGTATTGTTTGGGTTCACTTTGATTTTCCATTGTTCGAAGTATTTTTGCATCATCGGCAGATCTTCTTGTAGCCCCTTTTGAACGCCATCTTTTCTTCTACTTGATATGTAGAGTGCAGTGTCGACAGCGAACTGGGCTATTTTGCATCTGTTTGGGGTAGGTAAGTCTGCCGTGTATATGTTGTAGAGAAGTGGGCCAACCACTGTTCCTTGAGGCACTCCTGCTCTGGCATTCTTTTCGATCGATAGTTTTTCTCCTACCTTCACTTTGAAGGTTCTTCTACGTAGGTATGTCTGGATTATGTTCACTAACTTTCTCGGAAATTGTTCTCTTTTCAGTTTGTATATCAATCCATGATGCCATACTTTGTCGATAGCTTTCTATATCCAAAAATATGGCACCAGTTGGTATTGATATATTGAGTTTGTCCTTGATGTCTTCTGTCATTCTAGCCAGTAGATGTAGTGTCGAGTGTTCCGTTCTGAATCCGAATTTGTGTTCCGGAAGGATACACTTGTTGTCTGCGAAAGTTTTCAGTCTTCTATTTAGAATTCTTTCTATGATTTTGCTTAATACAGGCAACAAGTTTATCCAGTGCCGGATTTAAATATGTGTCGCCCTGGGGCACTGAAGAAAATGCCGCCCTATGACTTAAATTTTATTTTAATAGTTTTGATATCTTATTTTTTAAGAATTAGAATATTGATTGCAGGAAATTTATAATGTATTATATATTTTTTATCATACATTATGTTTTATTTATATTTATTCTTTATTTACTCATATATTATATATTATTCATTATATACTATAGTAATATAAAAAAATATTTGTATTTTTCTTAGAATTATAAATTTTGCACTAAGAACGACTTAGTGCAGATTATTGATCATTAGTGCATTAGTATTGCATTATTTTTTTTCAAATGCAAGCTCGCCTAACTCTTTGAATTGTAAACTGGTCGATTAAATCTTCACAATATCAACGTTGAAGCACATCTCATTCTATGCATAGAATAGCTTAACTATTGAGTCTATTTGCGCCCATTGTAGAACGTAAGTAATTTTTAACTCGTTTCAAACAAGAAAACGATCGTTCTGCGCTACAGTTTGTTATGGCTAAAGTTATAAATATTCGATAAGCGATTTCGACGTTTGGAAACTCAGTGTAAAGGTCGTTTGAATGCAGAAGTTTCAAAAAATTAGAAGGTGAATTTTTTCCATCTTTTTTTCGGTGCAATGAGCATGGAAGTGCACAAATTCGTCTTCTAGTGAAGACTCAAGACCTGAACAATATATTTCTCTTAAACTTTTAGTTCGTTTACGAATTTCCCTATTATCTAAATCACCAAATTCAATGATAACCGAGAATTTTTCTTGAATCTTTTCATATGCTGTACATCTTTTACGCAGTTCAGATCCCAGATTGTAAAGAATGACATTAAAAGTATTAAATCTAAACTGGTCTCGACCTGACAGCTGCACATCTCTCGAAAATAACGATGTTCTTGCTTTCAACGTCGATAATCATCGATTTTCGATGATCATCGACCATCTCTATTGGTCATGCGAGAGGCTGAGTTCAAATCGATATTGATTTCGTTAACATCGATGTTCGATATTTATCGAATACCGAACATCGATGTTTTTGCTTTCAACATCGATGATCATCGAACATCGATGATTATCGACCATACCTAGTTGCCATTCGTATTTGAAATTATTTAAAAGATGTGCTTGATTTATCACTCTCAAAATGGAATATGATCAAATTTACCGGACTCAAATAAATGAAGATAATAATAAGGTTCGAAATAAATTCAGTATTTTCTCCTAAGAAAATATGTTCATCAAAACCACCAAATAATTTTTGATTAATAGAAATGTTTTTCAAAGGTGAAAATCAACCAAAATGCCTATATATTGAAAAAATCTGGAATTTTTTTTAATAACCTTATTATCATTATTTCAAGATATGATATACATACAAACTTTTACTTCCAAAATTTAAATAGTGTTAAAATAAAATGGATATTATTTAAAATGTAACATTCAAAAATTCGTTAATAAAATATAGTTCCAATTCCAGTAATATTTTGAGGATTTCACTTCTAAATCTGATTCACAAGGATATTCTTTGGTATTCAATATTAATATCAATTATATACATTAAATCAAAGTATATGTTCAAAAAATATATGATTAATTTAATGTTTCCAGCAGAAGGTTAATTTAACTTTAAATTATTCAAAATTCCACTTATTCTACTTAACAAAATATTGAACAGACTGACACCTTGAAGTATTTATTTTAAGTATTGAAATATACAAAAAAAATTATGAAATTGTAATATCAACTGTTCCTCAGAGATTTGGGGAAAATTGCTAAATATTCTAACCGTTGTATTATAACCTCTAGATAACAAGATAATAGCCTGCAATATTTGTATTGTAATGAGGAACTTTTGTAAATATAGTCAAGTGTTTTCAATTATATAGTGCACGAAATTATAATATTTATGCTGAATCCAATTCTTCAATGACTGAAGTTAAAGAAACCTGGTGACCGGTTAGAGAAAGTATTTTATATTATGTAACACTTTATGTAACTTTATATTAAGTATGTATAATTTATTTTAATATAACATTGAATGGATATATGAAAACAATATGTTGTGTTAATAGAGGGAATTCTTGAATAATTTTGCAATTAAAGTATGTTTTATTACTATTTACAATTTACATTTTCTTGAGATAAGTATTGCTATTATCAAGATCTTAATAATTGTGTTGAATATCATACCTCTTCGAATTGGAATAATTTAAATACAAATTATTCATTTCTTTTCATGAAAATAAGGTACTTTAATAGAGGGTTGTTCACAACGGAATGTCAGCATCTCAACTTCTGCTTCAAAGTAGCTATTTTTATCATAACAGAAATATTCTGGGTTTTTGTAGTTTGAACTTTTAGATGCTCCTGGTCCAACTGGAGTATCGGGAACTGACACGCAACTCGAGCTTAGTCCTGGTACATCAGGAATCTTCTGTTCACTTGAACCACTTATAGGCTTATTATATATTATTTTTCCAATAGTGAATGCTCGTTTTGAACACAGTTTTTGGCTAATCCTATGCATTGTACGAACAGAAATCATTCCAAAGATATTAGACATTACAAAGTTAAAACTTATAATTTGGGGAGTAAAATTCTTTTTTTCAGAGTAGAAGTAATTCGTAAACTTCAGTTGCCTATACAATTAGGTTAGGTATGTAATGGTTTTTTTTCAAGGAATATATGAGTAAAAAGAAAAGTCATACTATTTCTTTTCGTGGTATTTTAATCATACCTAATTTTATGTCAAACTAATTTATGTTGGGATATTAATTAATCTAATCGATTTCGTGTGAACAAAATTTAAGTTACACTAGACTGGAGTGATCCAATTTTAAAGAAGCCCATTGATCAAATTAATGTTTCTGTTCTTCATTGACGTATGTTGCTGACTTAATTGACATTGAAGATATGTTTTGTATTCTTTGTATTGACAGGAGGCGGACTATGTGATTAATGAATATTAATTTCTGTTTATTCTCTAAGGCAAATATTTAAAAAATATATTTTTATTCACATTTAAGTATACTAAAGTTGTAAAAGATTAGCATTTTCAAAGTGAAAATATTTCTTGTGTTTTCAATGTGAAGTAGACTATAAAATGGGTTGCTGTTATAGTTATTTCTGCAATGACGATCGATCTTCACATGTAAGTATGAAGATAGAAATTTAATAATTGACTATTCATTTGCCCTTTTTTTATTACATTTTCAGGGTGGAGAGATAAATGAACGAACACACTTACTTATAGATCCAGTATCAAACAACTGTAATGTACAAAGGGTTAACAGGTTTTTGTTTGAAAAGAGAAAAATTTCAAAATTTTCATTTTATACTGTTTTAGTGAGGATATATTGACTAGAAATTCTAATAATGTACCAAAAAAGACTGATGAACAATCTGCACTGAATAAAATTCTTCAAGAATTTGCTACGTACGTATTTTTTCATCTTTTATAAATTAGTTTTGTTTAAAAATTATGTTACTATTTTACTTTCAAGATAAAATAAACCCGAAATATGACCCTTTAATTCAAACAAATTATTTTACAGAAATGTAATAGATGTAGGTGCTCTAGATACTCATACATTGCAACAAACAGAATACATAGAACGAATGAGACAATATGATCTTCGATTGCAGCAGTGTAATAAATCTAAACTAATTATTAAGAAAAAATGCATATTACAAGATATACCATATACTGATAAAATTTTTTCTACGGATCCTCTCTCTAGTAGTGATGTTAACATGGTAAGGAATAATAAATATAAATAATATATAATTATGTTATAAATTCATTTATCAATGACCAAGTAATGAAAAATTTTGTTTGTAAGAATCTTCACTTTTTATCTCACTGTTAATACTCAACTTATATATTCTTTTAAAATTTAAATATTTTTTCATTGTGATGTATCTTATATAATAATTTAATTTTTCCAACGAATTATGATTTTGCCCAAATCAATTTTTGAGATTATACATGAATGATGGTAATTCAACTTTCTTTCAGATTAACTCCTTCATGAAAAAAGCTGCAGAAGCTGTGAAAGAAATAAAAATTGAGCATAAAGAAGATTTAGTTGTGCCTTTTCGTATATCTGGAGAATTTGATTAATTATTTTTTTAGAATCAATGTAATATATTTGTTTTATTTAATCAAGTGAAAACTATAAAATTTTTCAGTTGCAGATTATTTGAATTTTTAAAATGTATAATAAAAATTGTAAATAATTTTCACCCATTCTGTGAATTGAAAAATTTAATAAATAATGAAATAAATTTACATATATAATTAAACATTTTATAGAGTTATAGTTTTACCTAGCATACAATATTTTTCTATGAATTTTTTAATAGAACCTTGAATTTAAAGGCAGAAATTATTGAAAGTACTTATAGCACTCATTTTTTGTGGATTTTTATTGCAATATCTGAACATCCAACATAATTATTATCAAGCTTTGAAGAATGCATATTGGATAAATGATACTTTCTCTTTCACAAAAAATAACATATTATCATACATTTATTATAATTTAAAGACCTATATCTTCCCAGGCATAAGCTTCATATCTTTAATGACTTCAGTTGTATTACTTGTTACATTAGACATAACACTATGTACTACAATATTATTATCAGGAGTATGAAAGAAATAAAGCATAAATCCTGCAGCTAACAGTAAATGGCAAGATATTATACTAATAATAAGAAACATTTTATGTTTGGAAGCCCTCAGGGAAGGCAATAAAGTTAAAAGTAACACAGAACCAGATAAAGAAGCAGAAAATAATGCTAAAAACCACTGCAAGCTACTTATTTGTATTGACCATAACACTGAAACTGGAATGTAGATGAAAAGGGAATATCCATAAGTACATATAAGTTCTAATGGTCCAGATAATTTACTTTGCTCTTCATTAAATGATATAGTTTCACTACTCCACTTTAATATACCCCACAGTGTTATTGGAAGTACAAGAACATAAATCCAAATTGCAGTAGCAGCATAAGATACTAATTTAAAGTTGTACCTCCATTGATAATTAGTATCAGCTTTTTGTAAATAATCAGAAATATTTCCACTAATTGCTATTGTGAATATGAGAGTTGTGCAAACCCAAAAAGGACCATACAAATCTGGTTTTTCTGTTATCTTATGTCGAAGCTTGGGATCTACCTTAGGTGTCATTGAAGCTATTATTCTATCAGTAACGTCTTTTGTATCGACATCAAAAAACTTCTGGTAGTAATCCAGTGACCAGATTGAGAAACTTTTATTTTGGGAGCCTGAAATAAAAATATTGAAATACACCTTTAATTTTATATCTGCAACTTTTACCTCCAACGTCTCTTTCCAGATGATCCTCTGTGGTCTGCGAATTCAATTCATCAAAATTATCCTCATTTATAGTTATGTTTATCTGAGCTTGTTCAGAGCTGGCACTTGCGCTCAAATTTTGGTGCACTACTGGATAATCGTGGAAAGACAGGAGTTCCTCTGTTGGCACTTCCTGTAAGTTAGTCATTTTGCAAGTTTTTATATTAACATTATTTATAACACTCTTCCTTTCCTATTTCCTAAGAAAAAGTGATATCATTTCGAGATTTTTGGTTGACGTAAACAAATAGATGTCATTGTCATATTATGAAGCCAAATGTCAAATAGTTTCATCTCCAACCACAGAAACTACGTCTCATCATCGATTTTCATCTTACTTCATCTGTATTAAACAATACATTAGCCAACCAACAATCTCAAACTATAATCTAAATCCTAATCTGAAAAAGAAATGAATCTGTCTGTACTAAAATAAAAACAACACTCTGTTTGAAATTTGTTCATTGATACTCTTTTGAAAAAGCAATCTGAAGTAATGGAATAACAGCAATTGATGACAGATCGGCTAATACAGCTTCCAAATTTTGCAATGTCGTTACTTTGTAAAGATTATCTTTTCGAAATATTAGAATAACAACTGCAAGCATCGGTATAATTTCCATGGAGTCGTAGGCCAAAACGATATCCCATAAAGTCAGAAGCTGTTCTGGGTTTAAATGACCGCTAAATGCCCTCATAATCCATTTAATGACGATCCTTAAGCTGAAATAAATTTGACGACACTTAGATCTTAATACATCAATACTTTTTAAGCTGATACTTACGGATGAATATGGCATTTTTTGAAGTGATGCCACAAGTTGGGTTCGTAACATTGTAACATCCTCTCGAACTGTAAACATAGCGAAACGATGCCTTGAGGATGACCACAAACTCTGTGTAGTCGATGCCAAAACCTCAGGTAAAAAGCGCGAAACGTGAAATAGAGTTCCACGGGGTCTTCATAGACGTAGCAGAAAGGCGCAGCTGAAAAGATCGATAGAATAAAATCTGCAAATAAGAAAGAGCGAGAGAGAGAGAGAGTGTTACAGAGAATTATTCCTATAACTACATAAATATTACGAAAAAGTGCATATCACTCTCAATTGTGAATAGTAATATTGAAATGAACTAATGAAACCCTTATTATTAAAGATCGGTCTATTAGCTAATGTAAATGATTTATATAGCCCGGCAATGTAATTATTTGAATACTTCAAATCATATTTATTCCTTACCGTACATAGTGAATCCATGAAACGGTATAACAGCACTTGGGGGGAATATTAAGGTATTTTCAGCAGTATTTTGCCGGCCTTTGATCACAACCTGCATGAAACCAGGCTGAGTCGGCAAATCCTTCAAAATTTCACCATCACGAGAAAAACATAGCATAACCTGCAAGTTTCATCAATTCTTAATACTTATATGAACAATAAAAAAAAATAAACGTATATAAATGAATAAATTTAATGGACGATGAATCAACTCTGTGATAGTTCATATTTAAATGAAAGGTAATAATAAATACTTGTCTAAAAATCACTGACTCAACATTCTTGATAATGCCGTAAAAGGCGAAACTAGTCGAATAAAGAATTGTTCAGTCAGTGATTTTTAGACAAGTATTTATTATTACTTCTCATATAAATGAATACTTGTAATAATAGTGAAGTTAAGTTATAAGTAATTTTTCTTTCAAAATAACGAAATGTGCGATGTATTATTCCAAATATTCTATTTAGTGATGACATTTTATAATGAATGCTTTAGAAATTAATATCGAAATTGCTGTTGAAGATGAATTCTCGAGAAGTTAATCACATTTGAATTTATATAGGTGGCGATATAATTCAAAAACTGCATTGACAGCTTTGAAGTGTAACGTTCCCGCATTATCCCACTTTAGCGAATACCTCAGAACAGCGGTTCCCAACCTTTTTAATTGGTGGGAAAACCTATTTTGAAAATTAAACTTTGAGGCCAACTTACTAAATACACAAGAAAAATAAACAAAAACTGTAACGGATAACGAGAATATATATTATAACCAATATACCCTATCTATGGTCTATAATGTGTAACTTAGTTAAATATGTATACAAGGATTAAACAAACAACAAATTTAAGAATTAATAGCTAAAAGAACCTTATTTTATTTACTTTGTTACAAAACCTTAAATACAAGTGTTCAAAGCGAAAAAAAAAACTCAATTGGACTTTTGACATTGTCACCTACGAGAGAGTCAATGTCGGGATTGAAACTGGATAGTTTTAATATTGAATCACTTTCAACGTCCAATTTATTTCTTTATTTATTTTTCAAAAAAACTAAGGTTTAAGTTTAAACCATTGCGACCTATTCAATAGTTCACATTCTAGTGACTTGAATGTTTAAATTTAATCAATTGTTACCAGTTTTAATATTGAATCACTTTCAACGTCCAATTTATATCTTTATTTATTTTTCAAAAAAACTAAGGTTTAAGTTTAAACCATTGCGACCTATTCAATAGTTCACACTCTAGTGACTTGAATGTTTAAATTTAATTGTTACCATCTCTATTCTGATATTAACTGTTGAGGCTCATAATAGTTTTTTTTTTATTTTGTTTTTATTTTTTATAACCGATGCCTCCAAGTGGGCACTTTCAAGGACATCATAGTAATTTTAGAATTTTAGGAAGTTCTGGAATTGAACTAATCCCCATTTGAATTATTAGTAATTCACTCATGTGATAACTTAATTTTTAATTCTTCAATTTTATTGAGAATCCTTACCTGATAAAGAACATCTTCGAAAACGAAATATTGATCGTCGTTGGAGGCAGTTAGATTTATATCTTTTATAATTAACTTATCTATCATTAGATCGTATTCCAAAACATGATTTTTGAGTTTTTGGAAGTACTCCCTTTGCTGTAATTTCAAAAATATTGGTTATTTTATTACCAACAAGTAAAAGAATCGCATTCTCTGAACATACGTGAATACAGAAATTTGAAAACAGAAAACAGAGAAGAGCATATATGCATTTCAATGTTTTGATTTATTGACATCTTGGACATTTTATCAATTTTCTTCGACATTGATTTATTTATAGGTATATAATTAAGTATTATATTATTTATTTCATATCATTTATATATTTTTTTATGTAATCTGTCAGAATGAAAATCAATCAAATGAAAATCAATACGATCAAATTTAATTTTCAGTTGAGCTAACAAACTTTCATACAATTGCAAATAGCTCAGAAAAGTTTTTATGTTTTAAAATGATTGAAAATTTTTCTACACGTAAAACTAAAAAATACTTTTCTGGTTCGATGTTTTTTCCAAGCGTAATTTGAAACACATTATGTGTTATTGAATTTTATGTTAATCTTTGATATTTTATGAGAACAAATATTAAACAGAGAACATTGAACATATATGTTGTAAGAAATGTTTCACTAAAAAGTCAAAAAAAATATAGCAATGCACACACACATTCTAGTAGTAATATTTATCTCATCATCTTTTTTGAGATGAGACTTCTTCATTCAATTTCTGTATATTTCTGTAATATAACAATATGTGGTTAATTCTGCATTAAGCTGGTTCAACTAGAATGTGTTGGACAGAGATGAAGATGGGATGTAACGTTTTTTTCGTTATGTGGCGATTCCTACAACTTCACATCTGCAGAAAAGTCTCATCAAAGACCTCCATCGAAACAATTATAATTCACAGTGCAAAAAAAAACTAAAAAAATTGAATTTTCACGAAAATAACGGTTGAAATTTCAAAAAAATGATGGGTCATATTGTTACCGGTTGTTTGATGTCCGAACCCAGAATAAGCGACCAAATTTTGGCCCGCAGGCATCTCGGGCAGCCTTTTTTCAAATATTCTTGGGCTGCTGGTGCATAGTTTTTCTCCAAAATTTTCTCGCCTAGCAAAATCCGTTCCATCTCGAACGCGGCGTAATTTGAAATAGAATTTAAGGGATAGTTCACCCCTAGAATTTGATCTCCCTTGGCTACTTCGCCGAAAACATTTCTCTGCAATAAATTTTTACAAATTAAACTTTTAGATACCAAAATAAATGTCAGGCTTTGATTCCATACATATTGATTTCAACTAGGATGAATATAGAAAAAACATATACTATATAATGAATTTATTATGAACTATAAATGGACGACTGATGCAAAAAATATACGGTCGTTTGAAATCATCCTTTCATTACAATTCACAACTGAAACATTATACTATTTAGTGACCGTACATGATTACATTCTTCATTATGCATCTAGCTAATTATTTTTTGAGCTTTCTCTGTATATTAAATTCATATTATTTTTTCATTGTTCACAAATCGATAGAATAGAAAAAATATTCTTCATTGACTCACCAATTCGGCCAAATTTTTTACTCGCAACGGAATTTGTGCGAACTCCCAAAATTCATTCATTCTGAAAAAAAATTCCGTTAGAAAACTTTCAAGTAATATTGAAATTTTCTTTGAATAGTTAGAAACTTACGCTTGAAAAGTATTCGGAACAGGTCCTCTTAAATTTAACAGTACTTCCAAAAAATCTTTTGGCGCGTATACTGGTCGATATTTCGTTATATTGACCTGAAAATGTACGGGGGCACCTGAACACAAAACTAGACTATGTGATATTCCCAGGGAGAATCAGGAAGTTTTAGCAAACCAAAAGATTTGATTATGTATTACAGAAAACGAAATTAATATTAGATGAAGCCACACTGTCCAAACCTTAGATAATCAATATATATATATATATATTGGTAACATTTGAGAAATCGTAATGTATTTTCAAAAAAAGTTTTCAAGATACAAGAGATGTACAAAATGCAATCAAGTTGGAGTTTACAAGATATAAATTCAGTGTAGTCTAATTGATATCGAAAAAAATCAAGTTTTCTAGCAATAATGCATTAAAGTCCAAAGGTTTTTGTATCCTACAAAAACCTTTGGACTTTATCTGTGGTCATCAATATATTTAGTGGGAAAATGAACTCTGGAATACTTACTTCGTAGTTGCTAAGCTCATTCCACTTGTTCGCTAGTTCTTCCGAGTCATTTTGAGTCCTTATTTTCACCAGACTTATTCCTAATTCATTACTCATTGAATTTAGAGATTTATGAATTCTTCTATCCCAATGAATTTGGGCCTTTCTGAAGAAAGCGTCATAAGGTGATAAAATTTCCCTCTTTTTATATTTTAGCCAGTGGTAGATGTTATTCTTGATTTCCGCCTCTAAACCATTCATTTTCATAGATTTTAGCAGGGTTTCTTTGAAATTATCGTATTTTACTGTAGGCGAAGCAACCAGTTTCTGTGTCAATACTCAGCATTAATTTTGACGTGCAATTTAAGACAATTCAACTGTCAAAATGATTCAAATAATATCAACATATAAAGTGGATTATGTCATAGCAATTATTTGCAGTCATAGAAAATGATGATAAAATGTCAAAGTGATTCTTGTAAAATCATAGTTTGAAGGTAAAATTATAATATATGTATATTTAAAATAGGAGAAGTTATATTAATTACGTCAGTTTCTTGTGTGTTCATAGAATGAATTAATGTGTATTAATCTCATTGTTCAGTTTTTATTTGATTCCATTTATTTTGGAGCTTGAGAATATAAGAAAACTTGTTACAATATTCAAAAACACGTTAATAGAATAGGAATATTCATCAAGTCGAATACCTATATTTTCATATAGGTATTTTACTCATACAATATTCTTTTTCTCTGAAAACAAATTCAACACACTTTTTATGTTTATACTTTTAGATTTTACTAAATTTGAAGCTAACTCATTTGAAACATGCATTTAGAGATTACGTTTAGATTTTAGACTAAATTGTAGTACCTGCAGGTTATTGTAAAACTCGGTATAAAAAGATGATCTTTTCAATTCGTCACATATTTTCAAAGTCATGTGATGGATGCTATTCTCTTTGGATTCATCCATTTTGTTTCTGGCACTGTTGAAAATAGATCTGCTTTTGTTTTCCTTTACCTAGCAACGAATTAGTTTCGTTGGAAACGAACCTCGTGGTAAGAGAGAGTGTCACAAATTAAACTACGTCTCGAAAAAGAAGTGGTATATTACACCAAATTTCATAATCCCTTTCTTTATGTGTCTTTTTTCCACATTTATTTGAAGGAAATTTTTCCACATTTATTGGGATTTGAATTTTTTTTTCATTCTGACGTTTTTATGTACAAATTTTATAGTTTTTTTCTTTTATTTAGAAGATCTACGGTTTTACGCAGGTTCCGAACGCCAAAGCACTTGTAATTACTGTATTTTACCCAACAATTAACATCATAGACAAACACATACACCCATGCCTTCACCAGGATTCGAACCCGAGTCATATCGCACTATAATCGGCTGTTTTTGTGACTAAGCCACGGGGGGTTTTATTTATCTTATTTTGAAGGTTTTCGAGAATAGAGTCGAAAAACTACCAACTTATTACTATTAGTCGAAAAATTACTCAACATATTTCGTCCATTTTTAAGTATAAATATCATCTTATTTCTCTGTTTTTAATCGAACTATGCCAAAAGCATTGAAAAATTTTCACATTCCTCAGTTAAGACCCTCTATACTTATTTTTTTAAACCAAAATGAGGAGTACTACGAGCTTGGTGTGCTTTTCACATTAATTTTAAATTAATTCTGAAATACTTATATTTTGTTTTTTTTTTTAATTTTCTGTTAATCGTTTATTGAACTGATTAAGAAAATATGCAAGACCTCTATTTCGGCCTGAATAAAGTAGATGTATGCAGTATTGTGATAGGCATTCACAACTTGATAGGTCACCATTGTCATAAGTAAATATCCCATCGGATGTCCTGATAACCAATTTATCCATATAACATTTCATGTTATATGCAGTTGAACGATCAAAAATGTTGAATAGAATGATGACTATAGTTGACATGTGTTACGTAATATCTGTTATTTTCTCTGACTTTTCACAGTTCTCTCTGATCCTAATTCAACCAGTAGTACACCAAATTATTTCCTCAAATTGTTGTTTACGACTACCAACATTTCCTATTAAATGTTTATACGATATATACTAGCATTGTGGGAGACCAAGAAAGCATAAAATTAAATCTCCTAAGGTTCTACAGAATGATTGGACGTATCAAAACTAATCCTGGACACCATGCGTTCCTAATTCGTTTCCATCGCCTACTTCGAACAACGTGCGAGAGCACCAGAACCACATAGCAACCTAGGAATCTAGCGTGCCAGGTCTCCCACCCCTCAAAACGGGTCGATGTTCACGTCTGTCGCTCTCTGTAGCGGTAACCTTTTACCGACTCTCAGATTCGTGAAATTGTGGCCGAACTGCGCAGTTTGGCAGAAGTTTACTCGTGCGACGGTCACCAGTAAGAGACACGTTGACGTAACGAAGTACAAGATTTCAATTCGCAGCCAATTTGTAAAACGAGTTGCTTTCGTCACAGGTATAAACTATAGACAACGAAAGAATTCGAAAACCTGAAGATCGCCGGTTGTAAAAGTACTACTCTCATTGTTGATGTCCTTATCCCGCCATATTTGCGTCGTAACCTAACTCAATAACTGTCTCGTAGTGGTCTGCTGTTTATGTGACAGGGACGTACTGGAAGAATTCGAGCAGGACTTCAATATTTCTTGAGTTTATAATGGTGAAGTGTTCTATTAAATTTTGTAGTAGGAATGCACGAGATGATCTTGGAATTAGCTTTTTCAGGTGGCCAGCAGAAAGTGCAAGGTAAAAGTGAACATTCCATCGCACATATAATTGAATATACAGGATGTTTATAATCAAATATGATAAACATTTTTCAAACAATTGGGGCTTCATATCAAATAAAACAATTGACTCATTTAAATTTCTTATTTTGTAAAATTGTCTAATAAATTTTCACAGCGACTATAATAAAAATATTTAATTTTATCATAAATTTTATTATGTAAAAAAAACAAGTTTATCTGTATTACCACGCTTTCATATAACAATTATGATTTGCGTTTCTTCACTACAATTGCTTCTTCGAACTGGCAAAATATTTGAGTAACAAAATGACATATAAAGAAAAAATACAAGCTCAGATTTAATTTCAAGTTAAGTAAGTAATGGAGAGTTTTTATATATTTCCGTTTACACCAATGACAAAAAATTTATTTATGGCCGTTTACTCAAATAATGTAAGATTTCATATTACCTATTATGAATATTTTTCATATTACGAAAGAGCGGAGGCCAGATACCTATATTGCTCCAATGTTTGGACCTACGCCGATTCCGAAGGGCCCTAGAGCACGGTGGGAATTGAACCCAACAGCACCTGTTATCCGCAAGCGTTAAATGGTCACTATACTCTTTATCTTACTTAGCCTTGTTTCTAACGATTGATTTTGATATAATAAATGATTGTCGCATTTGCAATTGCTTCATTATTTTGTGAACTATTTATGTATATGTTCTTTTGTTCGCATATTAAATGTACGGTATGTCCTACCAATATAAACTTTATCGCAATCGCCTCATTTAATTTATTAATTTTTCTGATTGAATAGTTGTGCCTTGAACATTTCTGATTAAATTGCTTTTGATGAATTTCGATAAATAACTGTTTGTTTGAAAAACATATTAAAATTACATTTAGATACATATTGTTACTTGGTTTAGACTCCCAATGAAATTAGGGCTATAGAACTCACCGAAGATTTTTTGTTTTGGATTAACACCATTAACTTTTTTTATAAGCGTTTTTTATTTAAAATATTATCAACTAATGACGGTTGGTAACAGCTGTTGTAGCTTTTCATTTCATTATCAAGTAGTTATTCTTCATTGAAATTATTATTTACATCAGTATATCCTAAATGTCTATGTATCTTTGAACTTATTCCTTTAATGATGCTAAAAGTCAAGGTTTCCAGAGTTACCTGCCTAGGTGTTACAGTAAAGGTTATTCAAATTAAATCTTAGTTTATGTTTATTTTCTTCTTAAAAGTAATTCAAATACGTTGTCCGAGTAAGCCATAATTGTTTGAAGAAGTGTTGAACAGTGTTTTTGTCATAGTTTTTGTTACTATCGAAACGATGTACATTCTGATTGCTTCATTGCTAAAAGACCGAGTGAAATATCTACATCGAAGAAAAGGGTATTTGACTGTTTCTACAAAAATATCTCAAATTATTCGTTATAGCTGATGCATATTTCCCATTTGATTAATTCTCTTAAAATTTTTCTAATTTTTATGAAAATGACAGAGAAAGTTTGAATGAATAAGAAACCCGCCAAAACACTACTATACAGGTTACTTAATGTGGTGACGTCACGATGCAATAAACACAGTAACCGTCACATTGTAATACGACTGTCAACTATTAAATTTAGTGACTGTTGACGATTTCATAACTTTACTACGATAAAATGTCTTATAAAAAAGAGAAAATGTTTGTGAACCTTCCGACAAACACTAACATTCGGAAATAGTGGTTAATTCTCTCGCGTAGAAACCCGAAAGATATAGCAGTAAAATCTCACGCTTTCATGTGTGAAAATAACGTAAGTAAATTGCTACCCTATATTTCATACATAAATTACGAGTTGATTTTATTACATATTCGTTATAGTCTTCTTTATACATTTTACTATATTTTGAGGTTAACTACGTACGTATTTTATTGTTGGTCTTGAATGGAATAAACTGGATTTTATTCCTATCTTTGTATTTTTATACTTTGGTATAATAAAAGATTTAAAATAATAAAACTTCTATACCTCATTGTATGTGAGTTATATTTTTTGTTTTTAAAAAATTGTCCAACCATAATAGCGTCTATTCTTGGGATATTTCTGCTATCAGCTTTAACAATAAAATATTTGAAATAATATAACATCAATAGTTTATTGTATGCGAGTTATATTTTAGCCAGCGGTCAATTAACGATGTTAAAATTGTTATTGCAGATGGAAAAAGATATGGCAAACAGTATAGAAACAGTTGAACATAACCAACAGCATCGTCTCCGTAAGTTTCTCTAGAGGACCTGTAAAAGCAAGGAAACCATAGTATATTTCTTTTATGTTTAATGTAGTCAAGTTCTTAGTACTGCACTTGATTGAATTTATTATGATTTTGGTTCGCAAATTCGTAAATAAATAAACTCAAAAATGTATTGGTATATTAATTTTCATACTTCAATTTTACATTTATTTTCAACTAAAGCTTGTAAGTATTGAATGGACTTTTATCAAATAACCAAAAATGTTTGTGATATTAAGTAAACTTTTTTAGGCATTTTCTAAAAGATTCATTCATTTACACGAGTATAATTTATAATATATAAAGTAATACTATTCTGTTTAAAATTCTTTAATTCTGGAGCATAAAAATCAGGATTGTTTTTAAAAAATTATCCAACCATAATAGCGTCTATTCTTGGGAGATTTCTTCTATCAGCTTTAACAAAATTGCTCTCCATCGTACCTTATATAATATATATTCATAATTATTCAAAATAATTTCTCTGTTTTGTCTCCAACAAATAAAATAGCTAATAAAACCAGGAAATAAACACTCAAACACACACGTACAAAGACATCATAGAAATGAACGTTAGTCTCTGTTGGCTGTTAGCTTTGTTTCCTGCATGGTGACGTCACTCGCGATTTAGCCAATCCAGTGCGTTTTCAATCACGTGATGAAATATGAAATTTTAATTATTTTATTATTGATTTCTTTTAAGAATCATATCTATTTCAAAAAGATGTAATGGCAATATTGGTTTCAAATAATATTTACTATCAACCTAACAACATTTTGATCTATATTTTCATTTTATAATCTATTGAAAAATAATGTCAGCAATAGCCTTTTTCTCGTAAAATGATTACAACATCAAATCCTTGAAAAAAATTATCAGATTGTTAACTAATTTAAACTTTCATATCGCAACGCCAGATGGTGCTTAAACAGTCAGTGTTACCAATCTTAGAAATATAAATGGTTGTTTTTTACAGATGCGACGAATGGATGAGGGCACTGGGAAGGCCGGATCTGCAAGGCATCAATGCGGATAAAATGCATCAATCCAAATACAGGGTGTGCGGCGTTCACTTTGACAGTAACAGTTTCTCGTCGATGCTGATGAATAGATTGAAGAAGGAAGCGGTTCCGATGATGTTTCCGTCAGGTACTTGGTATATTCACTAGCTTTTTATATATCACTTATGACAACGTGCATTTTCTTCATATAGACGAAATCATCCAGGAAATAGTATTGATATATTTAGAAAAGAAAAACTGAAGAGAAAATTTTTATACATCTAGAAATAAATTCTGATACTTCAAATTTTACCCAAAAACATAGTAAGTGGCAATTATTATTTTGTCTCGAAAGGAAAGAAACACTTTTAAACGTTTATTTGGATCATTTACAATG
Source organism: Henosepilachna vigintioctopunctata (assembly GCA_030704895.1). Lineage (NCBI taxonomy): Eukaryota > Metazoa > Arthropoda > Insecta > Coleoptera > Coccinellidae > Henosepilachna > Henosepilachna vigintioctopunctata. Next base: position 2,705,865 of record JARQZJ010000034.1, read on the forward strand.
AATAAATAAAAATTCATATTAAAGAAGCTAAATTTATTCTGGTGTAAACATTAGTCCGGAAAATTCTTTTTAAAGTCATTTCGTAAATAGGAGCTTTCGTAGCAATGCTATCTGCCGGAGCGTATGTGAACTAAGTTTGTGAATATTCTTGTGTTCAAGCCTTTTCGTAAACAGGACCTTTCGCAACAACGCCATCTGTTGGATCATATCGAATTAAGTTTGTAAATATTAGATCTACTATATCAACAAATCGTAGACTTCAATACTATTAAAGTTGTGATAACTCAAATGAAAGCGAAAGTTTCTACGATTTAGAAAGTGTGTTTCAATTATGGCTTTTCGGTGTATTATACCGAATTGTGTTAAAGAAATAAATTGTTCAGTTTTTAGAGTGCCGACTGAGATTTCTACCCGTGAAAAGTAGTTAAAAGCTATTCGTGTTGTGTATCCTAACTTTAAAATTCGCGAAAATTTTCGTGTTTGTGAGAAATATTTTCGAGAGACTGACTTGACATCATGCGTACTTACCGGAGCTACAAAAACTATTTGTGTGGTATATAATGTGTTCTATAAAATATATTCAGATAAAGAACATTTATAAATGCTTCAGATGGCAGTGAACAGAAAACGATTGAAGAAAAGTGCCGTTCCCTATTTTGATATTCGTGATCAAGATTTAAGCACTGAATTTTAATCATTAATTCGTAGTTTTTCTTTAATTGCCGATTTTTTTTACATACAATACATACGACCAAATTTTTCTTTTTCATTCTATGATAGAAATGATCATTTGCAATGAAATTGAAGAAATTAACATGTTTTACCGACAATACTTATTCAATAGTATTCACTAGAAAGTACTAGGGATGCTCGATGATCATCGATATTGAAATCAAGGACTTATATGTTTTTACATCGATGTTGCTATAGGAAAAATATCGTAACATCGATGTAAACGGAATCGATATCGATGTTAACTCACGACCAACAGGGATGCTCGATGATCATCGATGTTGAAAACAAAAACATCGATGTTCTTGTTTTATATCGATGTTTTTTGTTGGGCTTTCGATTATGACATCGATATTTTTTTTTCTTATATCGATCATCCCTAGAAAGCACTCGCTCTCGCATGAAGATGTACCTAAATACAATTAGTGTAACCATAAAAACAATTTGCAATTTTCTCTCAAATCACGCTTTAGCATGCGCTTGTAGAGAATCCAGTGTCAGAACAGAGAGCTAAGACAACGAAGAACCAGCAACGGAAAATTTATCAGAAAAATAAAAAAAAATATATGACATCAAGAAATTATTGAATCAACACAGGATGTGTATCGAGTCCTCGAGATCTCCTTTAGTGGAGCCTTTTGCCCAATTCCAGTCAACCGACTGGAATTGGGCAAAAGGCCTTGTAACTAGTCTAGCCCATTTGATTTCCCGTGGAAGTCCTAATTAGAAGAAGAAGAAATACAATTGTTCTGTGATGCTTCTAGAGCAAATGTCGAGTTACCTTTCGGTCGTAAAATAAATAGTCTGGTAACACAATTCTTTTGGAAGAAAGAACAGTGTAGAAAAACGGCTAAATGATAAGAACAGGTCAAAGAATAAAACTTCGAAACTGATCAGACTTAAAATGAAATCATCGGAAGCTTTTTAAATATAGTACTCTATGAACAATTTAATGGTTTTATAAATAATTCATACGGGATATTTCATTACAGGAATTGTTGATTACATTGTGATGACAATGCCATCTCTGCGCTTATTCGGGAAATTCACGCGTTGTTATTGTAGTTATCATTTCTTCAATTTAAACACCGCAGTTTTTTTAATTTTCTATTCCAGTTTCAAAGTCTTGAAGATCTTAAAATCCTTAATTTTCTAAATAATAAACCGCAGTTTTTCTGCTATATAGTAAAATGTAGTCGCAATATAAGCATAGTGTAAATATGAGTTTTTTGAAAATAGTTTTCCTTTTCAGCGGCCGGAGTAGGACCATTTTTTTTCGCAGGAACTGAAATCGTAGAAGGTGATAAATACATAACATTCTTAGGTGAGTTGAGCACCTCACTTTTATGCACTTGCCTTAAATCAAAAGTTAAATATTGTGAATTCAGTTTACATAATATGTAAACATATTAAAGGTTATTGCCTATCGTCAGAACGGCGTAGTTCAAGTTAAAGATGAAAGCTTGAAGAGATATATAAAAAATTAATATATGAAACACAGTTTCGTACACGTTTTATACACCCAAAACATTTGGGAAGAGTCAACACAACGTTGCAGACGACAATGAAATACCGTCCGGCTATTATGAGACTTTTATAACTTCTGGAACTCAGATAATTAACAATGAAATAATTATTCTAAGAATTATATTCAATGCAGGCAAACTAAAATTAAGTAAAAGAAGAAACTTACGTTGAAAACCTACACATTTTTTTTATTTTTTTTTATATAACAGCCGTTTACATATGTTTCAAGGTTATTGCCTATCGTCAGAACGGCGTAGTTCAAGTTAAAGATGAAAGTACTTGAAGAGATATATAAAAAATTAATATATAAAACACGAAACACAGTTTCGTACACGTTTTATACACCCAAAACATTTGGGAAGAGTCAACACAACGTTGCAGACGACAATGAAATACCGTCCGGCTATTATGAGACTTTTATAACTTCTGGAACTACCCAGATAATCTTAACAATGAAATAATTATTCTAAGAATTATATTTAATGCAGGCAAACTAAAATTAAGTAAAAGAAGAAACTTACGTTGAAAACCTACACATGTAAACGGCTTTTTTTTTTTTATATAACATTGAATATAATTCTTAGAATTTTTCATTGTTATATCTTTCAGAAGTTATAAAAGTTATAGCCGGACGGTTTCATTGTCGTCTGCAACGTTGTGTTGACTCTTCCCAAATGTTTTTATGTATAAAACGTGTACGAAACTGTGTTTCGTGTTTTATATGAAACATATGTAAACGGCTGTTATAAAAAAAAATGTGTAGGTTTTCAACGTAAGTTTCTTCTTTACTTAATTTTAGTTTGCCTGCATTAAATATAATTCTTAGAATAATTATTTCATTGTTAAGATTATCTGGGTAGTTCCAGAAGCTATAAAAGTCTCATAATAGCCGGACGGTATTTCATTGTCGTCTGCAACGTTGTGTTGACTCTTCCCAAATGTTTTGGGTGTATAAAACGTGTACGAAACTGTGTTTCGTGTTTTATATATTAATTTTTATATATCTCTTCAAGTACTTTCATCTTTAACTTGAACTACGCCGTTCTGACGATAGGCAATAACCTTGAAACATATGTAAACGGCTGTTATATAAAAAAAAAAAAAAAATGTGTAGGTTTTCAACGTAAGTTTCTTCTTGTTTTTTTACTTATAGTTACTTTATTTACGTTTTCCATAATTTTCAATCGAAATGCAAACAATCGAATCGAAATCGACAATTATTCGAAAAACTATATATTTATAAAAAAAATTTCGAATGACGTAAGCTTGAATTTTTGTCACTAAAATATACCAATTTTAGTAATATACCTAGTAATAATAGGCATAATAGTAGATAGCAGCTTCCGCATATAGATGGCACTAATTGTTTTGTCTCTCCGTGTGAATTATTTTGATACGTTTGTGGTTTTTCGAATTATTCAAATGTGTTTTAGCGTCATTACTTGAAGAATTGTTGCGAATTTATTACAAGCCACTAGTTGAAATATAAACATATTACATCCATAAGTGTAATATGTTACAAACTATTAACAGTTATATTTTTAAGATATAAATTATTTTAAATCCGTCCCTGACGTCTGTATCAACATGAGATAGATAAAAATCGCAAAATAAATTCTATCGTATCAATATACCCCAGACAGATCTCCGAAATATTATAACAATAATATTTGCGCTAAACAATTTATTAATCACTATATAGTATAAAGCAAAGTCGCTTTTTCTGTCCCTTTGTCCCTTTGTACGCTTTAATCTTTGAAACTACGGAACGGATTTTGATGCGGTTTTTTTTAATAGATAAAGTGATTCAAGAGGAAGGTTTATATGTATAATAACATCCACTAAATAGTGGAGAAGTACTGTTATTTTTGAGGTTTCTAATGTGATGTCGTAAATAATTACATTTTTTCCGCTTACATTGCAAACGCAGGCTGAACCCTACGAGTTTTATCAAAATAATGTACTAAGTATTGTACAAATTGAAAAGGTCTACAGAAAAGTCCGTGATGGTATATGTCTATCTCTTATGGATAACCCACAATAACTTTTTTTTGTCATTTACTTTTTGCGACAAATAATGGCTAATTTTCGAAGCGATTTTAACCCATACAGCATTAATCCTTAACCAATTAAATACCTTGAATACATTGTTCATTTAATATAGATATATATGGCCCTTTACACCGTATGATTTAAGTGAATATTTTCGAAGATATTACAGATTTAAAAATTGCGGGGCGTAGCGTTTGCGGCGTGCGAAGCCGGGGCGGGTCGCTAGTATAATATAATCTTGACACTACTAGCCGGAACTAGAGTTTTGAAAAAACGTTGTACTACCTACAAAGGATTTTTAAATAAAGCACCCTGTAACTAAACTGGAGGTGAATCTTATTCTAATGATCCGTCTTGAATCTTCATATTTTGAGCTCATTATTCTGTAGAAGATGGTTTTTCAATTAGTAAGGGTGTCCAAAAAGAGTATCAGGTATTTGTTTTCGAATTTGAAACGGAGTGATGATAAGGAGCGGGGAGGGGTTCCTAGCGTCCGCTATTCTGTGGAGTTTTAGTCCCGACTTTTTGCGTACGAGTGTATTATCGTACCTAAAGCGGCCCTAACACGGTCATTAATAATGACATTATCAGTAATGACATTTTTTGCGAATTTACTTCATTCCAGATTGTCATTACTGTAAAAACCTTACACAATCATTTTTATTGTCATTACTTTTCTTCAGTACAGTGGTGGTCTCTGTCAAAGCTAGACGTATTAAATAAAATAGGTCCACACAAAACCGCTTGTATTGCTATAATTTTGGCTTTAGCTACAAAACGGCGAGTAAATCGTAAACGTTGGATGAAGCAGTGGTTAAAAAAACATGAACAGTTTTCTCATATTTTGTTATTGAATGAAATTAGAGACACCGAGCCAGAGGACTACAAAAACTATTTCTGTATGAATGACATGACGTTCGATAAACTGCTGAAATTAGTTAAACCTTTTTTATTAAGAGAAAATACATACAGGGCTCCAATACCTGATCTTTTGGAGTCCTTAATTTTTTTCAACCCTTTTCGGTAGTTACATCTGAGAGTATTAATTTTACATCTTACGTCAGATATCGTAGCTCCAGGTTTGCATTTTTCGTAAACTGACAGCAGTTTCACGAGTGCGGCATTCCTTCAATTTTCATTTTTATAATTTGAATCTACGGGATTCCATAATGCTGGTAATTCTTCGTACATTGATATAAAAGATTGCAAAACATCACTGGTTTCTACTTAATCACTCGCCGGAGCCGACATGTTGTCTTCGCAATTTCGTGTGGTAGACTGAGTAATGATGCCGCACACCTTACACTATCATTATTAAGTGTATTATCGTATCTAATGGATACTCAGTAGTGACTGCTTATGTGCTGAACCTATGTATCGTGCAGAATACCGTACCCGCCACGCGCAAAGTGACGATAGCATTAGAAAATGGATCCATATGTTCGAAAATACAGGTGCGACGGTAAAGATCCAAAACCCGGGTCGCCAACGTTCAGTTCGCGACGAGAAAACCATCGAAGGAGGCGTCGGTTCGTCCGTAACATAAAAAAATTATCAAAAAAAAATCAGTTTGAGGGTTTCAACTCAAGAACTTGGTTACAACAAGATGGGGCTACTTGCCATACATCGAATGCAGCGATGGAAATCGTCAATGAGTTATGAGTGATTTCGCGTAGAGGTAACATCAACTGGTCTCCCAGAAACCCAATCCTTAGCCCGCTTGACTATTTCGTATGAGGATACCCTAAAAGTAAGGTTTAAATAAAAGAATAAAAACAAACCTTACACAGTTGAAGAAATATATCAGGTCAGAAATGGCAGCAATATCCAGAGCTATGTGTGCGTGTAATCTTCCTGTCCGATTTTAAGAGTGCCAGTAACGTAACGGCCACCATTTAGATAACATGATCTTTTCCAAATAATTTTCCATTTAATATTAGTATTATCAATAATAAACTTTTTTTTTATTTACAAGTAGTTTTTGTTTTATTGGACTTACAAATACCTGATACCCTTTTTCGACAGCCTGTATGTATGTATATATATATATATATATATATATATATATATATATATATATATATATATATATATATATATATATATATATATATATATATATATATATATATATATATATATATATATATATATATATAAATTCGATGGACGATGAATCTACTCTGTGATAGTTCATATTTAAATGAGAGGTAATAATAAAAACTTGTCTAAAAATCACTGCTGAACTAGCTCGACTAGTTTCGCCTTTTACAGCATTATCAAGAATGATATTTAGTGATTTTTAGACAAGTTTTTATTATTACCTCTCATTTATATATATATATATATATATATATATATATATATATATATATATATATATATATATATATATCTTATGGCACTGAATGAAATATTTAAGAAAAAAAAACACTAGAACATTCAGTTGAAAAATTCAAATTAACCAAGAGAATGTTATAGTAGAGCTAGCGAATGTTATATGTGAACGTGTACGATGTGATGTCTCCATTATCCTTCAAGGGATAAATGTTAGAGAAATATTGAAATCGATGCCACACCTGATGGAAGTGCGAGACATATATGATTCGTTCTGCAAGGAACTCGTCAGTTGCACCACGTCCATCGAAGTGAGGCAACGATTTCAACCCCTAAGCATCTTCTTGTGACTCCAAGTGGAAGACTGTAGAGTAATGATGCCTTTTGTGTCGTTTTTGTTGGTTTATTGACTTATGTCAAATTATTCCTGAAGAAGAACGAAATTCGTTCGAAATATAGATTTGCTGACGATAAGTCGTTTAAATTATTTCTGTCCATCTTATGCCGATAACCCATATTTTGAAAGTAATCCAAATAAATTGAAAGTGGGTTTTGATTTATTCAAATTATCAAAAAAAAGGGTCCAGATTACACTTTTAGAATAATAATTTAAATCGAACGATTAAAAACGTTTACTGTTTGTTTCACCTTTTTTTCTCAAATTGAGGTTCTAAAACATTTTTCACTTTATTCAATTGGAAAGAAAAATTGAAAATGAATAAACTAAAAAAATTCTAGAAAATTCGATTCAATGTAAATGCTCTTGAAAACTTGGTAAAATAATAATTATTTAAATTTCTATATTATTTCTAAACTACAACATTTCAGAATTTCCCGAAGAGTAATTTTTCGAAGAGAAATACAATGAGGAATTAAAAGAACAAATATTAGTTAAAAATATAAGAATTAACAGAACAATTTTGATTGAAATCTGAGTTATCGTTATATATTTGAGTTGGACTTATGTATTGAGTAATCATGAATATTGAGTAAACGCCATCTTGTTACTAATGCGATTGACGCGATTCACGAAACGTCAACGCGTAACTACTCACTTCATCATCAGGAATGGCAGTCATGTCCAATTATCTACTGCGCATGCGACTATTTACTCGGAAGCAAGGTCACCTTTGCCGCACACTATTCTAGAAAACGACAAGTATATAAACCTTGTTGGGCCTCGTCGATTATCGGACGCGGAACGAGAGTGTCGAACACAGCTCGACCCTGCCCGTGCTACGAAGACTCTATACTTATTTCCTACGCTTGGCAACATACCAAACTTACTTCGTTTACATAGAACGTAAGTCGTTGATTGACGATTATGAAGAATATGATATGCGTTTCGTTAGTTTCTAGGTTTTCTACAAGTTTGTTAAACATGCCTGTATGCATTTCATTATCGACCGGTATTGATTTTAGCACTTTGTTAGTTTGTTTGTAAGGACTTCATTGAACACGAATTTTAACTTGCAAAATTGATATTCTGTGTACTGATCTTAACAAACAATAAAATTGATTTTCACAATTAAATTTTTGCATCCGAGTTGATTAATTTCTATCGACTGAATTAATATTGGGTTCATAGAATAATTGAATGAATGATTATTTTTTGAATGATTGATAATCAAAATTATTGATTTTATTTAAAAAAAAAGAAATTGAAATTTAAAGAAAACGTAAATATCAATTCCAAGAAACGAAATAAATTTGGCAACGTGTACAGGCCCCTAAGAAGAAAATATTTTTTAAAAATTACTTGGTAACCTAACTAACAAATTGAAAATAAGTTCTCCTTTGAAATCAAATGCAAAGTTCAAATGGCTTTCCGAAAGGCGATAAGAACTTTAACCCAGAGGCGTATAAAAAAAGTATGTAAATGCTCTTGTAATAAAGTATTTGTATTATAGAAATTCCTGTGACTGAAGGTTCACACAAATAAACCTTTTCAAATTTTTTGAGAATATTTCGGAAAGTAATAGAGTCCTTTTTACAGAAGTTATTTTTACAGAAATATAATTTTATTGAATTATATTTCCTCACATCATTTGTGCAAATCATGAATAAATACAATTATAACATTTTAATAATTTATTTGTATTTGTAAAAATTTGAATTGATTTTTCTATCAAATTTTTTTTCAATTTCTTTGATTTGTTTTAGTTTTTGTTTTCAATCTCGATGATCGTATGACAGCCCGAAATATGTCACAAATAAATTGTTAAATCATAGTAAAACATTCAGCCAAATAATTTTTTAAAGTGTTCAATTTAAATGTTTTTTATGCTGTATACTTCCATTATATACGTAATCATTAATTAATACTCTTTCAACTTTTTAACTTTGTTCAAAACTTGTACAAAACGTTTTTGAAGTAATAAAATTCATCAGGAATATGATAATTAAGAGGACTCTATTGGTGCTTCATTTGGTGACGTATATCATAAGTTGCAAGAACAGAGACAGAGATACTTGGTAGATTTGTGTGACGATTCGAAGCAAGAACAGACGTAAGTCCCATCGTTTTACGTTTAGCAATACTTCCTTTCGCAGTTCAAGTGAGCATCTTCGAAAGCATCCAGAGTGTGTTAAATGTGAGGGAAAAGAATAAATAACAAAATCATACGGAAGTTTAAAAAATAGTTTTCATTTCGATATTCAACATTTGGTTTTTGAAATCAAGCAAGTGGCTGGCACATTTTGACAATCTGTCAGTTGTGATTCAATTGTTTGATATGAAGCTCTTAAGCTCATTTCTGATAAAATAATTTCAAAATTTTATTTGCGCCGGTGTCACAAACTTTGAAGGAAAATCCCTTTGAATTAAATTGACACTTGACAATAAATCTGTGGAGGTAAATATTTTACTTCCAGAAGTTTGTGCGGCTAACCTAAAATTTCGACAACTCAAATGGATGAATATTACAAAGGTTAATTTTATTGATGCTTTGCTGTTAAATTCTGTGATTATTTTAAACTAAGACTGAATTGGATATTTCAAAATGGAAAGTGAGATCACTTCGAAAGGTATGTTTTTTGAAATTTTGATTTTTATGTGAAGGTAAAATATTAATTTTCTAGAAAATGGAACAGAACCTTCCCAAAATAATGAAATTTTAGAACCTGATACTAGGAGTAACTCCAAAGAAAAAACTGGTGAGATTGTATACTCTTATAACAAGGAAACAAACAGTGTGCTGAATCAGTTCTTAAAAATTTGTATTTTGAACTAATTCATTATCCAACTGTAAAAAAGTACCCTTATATTTTGAAATGTTTTTAATTATCTTTCTATATTTTCTTTTGCTAATTTCAAAATTTTAGCTATACCAAGTTTTGTATTAGATTAAGTGCTCAATGAAACTTTTTCATAACATTTTATAAAATATATAATTGACTTTAATTATATTTGTTGTGTATTTGATTTTAATAATTGTATTAGAACATGCGATATGCACTTTGTATGATAAAATTATTTTTGTAGCAAAAATTTTTCATATATCGGTATGATATATTGTTACAGGAGATCCTCATACAAATTCTGATAATAATGATGTGCCATCGGTAGATCTTAATAATGATCAAGATAAAATGGAGGAGGAAGAAAGTACAAGAATTGTAAATAATAATAAGGACAAATCTAATGATGGTTCTATTGACAGTACGGAAAAACCAGTAGAAAATGGTTTGGGAATGATGATGCAGACACAAATGATGAGAGTAAAGAGACTGAAGATGACAAGCAAGGATCAGGTAATATGTAGTTATATTTGTAATTTCAACACTGACTTAAAGTATTTGTTGTTTTCTATAATAGTTTGCCAACCAAATTCACAAAATGATGATGTTGACGAAGATGATGATGATTTCAATCCTCTTTTATTATGTCCTGATATTTCTATGGATGTAGATGAATCTCCCGTAATGACTTCTGGGGATACAGGTAAAGTTAATAGATTAATATTTGTGTTGGTTGTCTTTTAAGTCAGAATAGTACGAATTGCTTTTTTCTCATTTTCTATAATAACTTTGGTCATTATGCTTTTGTACAAATTTTTATTTATTTAATTTAATACAACTTTATATTAAATTATATTGTTTTATCATGTTTTTGATTTTTTTTTATTTCTCTCAAACAATAAGACTTTCCTCACTCCCTCTAGAGTTTTCGACTATTATTAGTGTTTATGCGTCAAGCGTAGTAGTTTAACATTTTTACTATCTGAGTGTAACTCTCATATCAAATATATTCTCAAGTAACTTTATTATTTATTTATTATTACTAATATCATTGAATATAATTAATTATTAATAAATAATAAAATTATTAATTTTGAGTGTAATTTGCACGATCATTTAATTGATTTAACTTAATAACATAACCTCTAAAATACTCAACACGTGTCACGAGTTATATATAAGGGAAAAAGTCTAACTTTTTTTATTTTAAATTTTTTAGTGGGTAATTGTTTCAAAATATTTATGCACCAAATATTCATAAATAGGAAGAAGAAATGAAATTTTCTGTTAAATAAATAAAGAAATTCAGGACTTTCACTTAAAAATCAAATAGATGTTGATAATAGCCCTTTGCTTAATATTGTCAATAATAGAATTCCAAGTAACAAGTCGAAAGAATTTTTCTTCTTAATATGATAGTATCTAACTTTGATTATCTTTTTCTAGTTCAACTGTGTAATTTTTGATGGTTATACCTGTCTTTTACCATCTAAAGAATATGAGAAATTTTAAATTAGTGTCTTATTATAAATAGAAGTATGTAATCGAAAATTGTGTTATATAGTTCACTATATCATACAATTTCAATTGTGAATCCATTGATAAGGAGTGTATAAACCCTTTATATAGTTTCTTTCAACTTAATGTTAATTTCGATTATATTTTATTTACATGTGTATTTGTATTTTCAGAATCTGCTGCAGCTAACTCCACTGAAATGTTAGACTCCAATGCCCTTTTCGCTCCACTATTTTCTACTTTTGTAGATGAAATGACTGGAGCAGAAAGTAAGTCCTTAAGAAAGTAGCACTTTTTCTATCTTAAAAAATTAGCATTTATATATATTTTCACTTTAAATTGATAGTTATTTACATAAGCATGATAACATTGTTATTCATTATTTCTTATTATTTTCAGTTTCATTTAATTTGACAGCAGAAGAACAGCAGCTAAGGGAGAAACTGTATGGGCCCAGTAAGTATAACTACTATTTGATTTGAAACATCTATGCGCAATTTAAATACTAGAGTATTTCATATTTCACCAAATTTCACAAGTGCAGTATAAAAGTTTCAATTTGATCTTATGATTTGTGATTAGTAAAAGGCAGTATAATTTATTCTTATGCTACTTGGGTGTTGCACGTTATATATAGTTTTTTGAAATTTCATTTATATTTCCCCCACTTGGAAATTTTCAATTTTTAAAACTTGACCTGTTAGCAAGATTACCCTTGAATTACCTTTTGATTTAATAGTTCTGTATTTGCAATTAAAATAGTGAAAAAGTTCAAACAAGTTTTAATGACATCCTCTTTTATTTTCTTTAGGCTTAAGTACATGGAGTAGTGACCTAATTTTTATTCAATTGAAAGTATTTACTTTGACGTCTTCAAGTTAGTTGAATTTATTGGAAATTATATCTATTATCGTTTTCTTAGTTTCAATTTGATTTTCATTAATATACAATATCGTGTATATTACTATTATCAATATCACTATTAGTTTTGTAACATTCACCTACTGAATTGAGTATATTGTGAAAGGTACTGCTTTGTTTTGGATTGGAAGATTGTGTTCACCTGGAACTCCTTGTAATAACTGTTTTGTCTGTACAACTGCCGTTGATGTTAGTCTTTGGCAAGCTCGTCGATGTAACCACTGTGGGTGTATATCGCAGTTACAAATGAAACGTCTAAAATCTAGCAGTTCTTTCTAGTCGGCAATAATATACCAACCTGAAAGAATATCATCTTGTCTAATTTCAAATCTTTAATCGATTGCGTCGATACTTGATGAAAATCTAAATACATAATTTAAATAAAACTAAGTAGTTTTTCGATTTTCACTATAATTAATTCAAAACATGACAATATCGTTTCGCCAACACAGTGGCTTCATCAGATGTTGATGATAAACTGATGATGATGAAACAGTTTATCATCAACATCTGATGAAGCCCCTGTGTTGGCGAAACGATATTGTCATGTTTTGAATTAATTTTAGTGAAAATCGAAAAACTTCTTAGTTTTATTTAATTTTGTCTAATTTCGAATACCACAATGCAAAAAAGTAATTCTTGTGGTTTTTCTTTCAGACAATCCCATAGAGTACTCGAAAATACATTGCACGGCGTGCAACGTGCATTTGGGTAGCGCCCTGGCGGGGCAAACGAATCGTTTCGTTCACCCCCTGCTGAAGGTGTTGATTTGCAAAGAATGTTACCATTTTTACACTAGCGGAGAATTCGAAAAGGACGAGGACGGTAGTGAACTCTATTGCCGATGGTGTGGTCAAGGTGGCCAGGTACTCTGCTGTACAATGTGTGAATTCGTCTTTTGCAAGGTATGTAATTTAAGACCGTTCGATGAGTGACAAAAATTCAATTTCAGATTGATATAATTTAGTTGCATCTGTTATCAATAGAGATTAAAATGCGGTTAATTGGGTTCTAATAAAATACTGTGTTGAACATTTACTTAGTACAATTAAAAATTTTTAGTAATTTACAGGAAATTTATTAATTTACTCATCAATTTTTGGGTTATTAATCCAACTATTACTAAGAATTGTATAGTTTTGTTAGAACAAGTAATAGTTTCTCTGCCTATATTCACCTGTTTTGGATGGTGAGGTTGCTAATCCTGTGCATAATTTTTGGAATCTGTCCCCATAATTTCGTCTATCCCTGCCCAGCACCATACATTCCACATCATTCCATGACATTCTCTGTTGCTCTAATTCTCCTTCTACACCTCTATTTACACATATTCTTTTGAGTACCTCATATCTCAGTGAACTTACAATTAATAATAGTTTATTATTAAGGTGTATCAAGTCATGACTTGACTCTACAATCAGGTCTTAAGATAAAACGTATGATAACAGTTTGTCATTACACTGAAAGCTTAAAACCAGTACTGGTCTTCTTAAAAGAACATCCTGGGTCTCTTTTTTCCAGTGGATGTCCTTTTAGTAGTTTTTTAATCTTACTTTCTTGTCTTAATTAGCGGTTATAACTAATTCTACGTGAGTTTCACTCTGGTTGTGCAATGATCGCTACGGTATTTACTTGTTATACCTCAGTCTAAGACGACTCCCAGGTATTTAGCTTTGTCAACTAAAGAAATCGGTTCACCATTCAGTTGGATTTCTTCGTTAGGCTTCGATGTCTTCGCTTTTTCTACACCTATAAACAATATATCTATTTATATCAACTTGAATTTTATGGAAAAATCTCAGAGTCGAATTTTACACGCTAGTTGAAGCAACACCTTTTTTTTTGTTGTCTTCATTGCAATAGATTCTGTTGAGTCCAATTTTATTCATAATGAATCATGGTTAATTGCATAGTTTCTAAAGATTAATATATTTGAAAAACAAATATACTAATTTTATATTAATATTAATCTTTGTTTTATTTCAGTACCTGACTAGTGAATATACTAAAAATTATCAATAAACTAAACTAAAAATTGAAAATATAACTTAATAACAGAATTAAAAATTAAAAATGTACTTTTTAAAATATTATCTATATGCTAGATATATTGTTAATATTTTATAATCTTGATACAGTCTCTTTGCGTCATTTAGTCCGGACCTTCTACTGCTTCCTCGGAAACTTCAAACACACATAACAGTGCTTTATGATCACTTTGAGAACCTATGCTTTATTAAATTTTATGAAATAGTTGTTTTTGATACAAAGATCAGTTATTCTCTTGACGATTTTGTTTTGTAGGATTTTTTATGTTCATCTAGTATTGTTTAACTCGCAATAAACGCGTCAAATCTCAATTAAGTTATCGTTTACCTTGTTTCGATGTTCATCCTATTTTTTGATGGATGTTCACGTCGTTGTCACGTTGTTTCTATTTCAGTATTAAATACATAATTATTTCTATGTATTTAAATTCTCGTTATAACGGATAAGTAGTCTAATATCCCTTCTAATTATACATTTATCTAATTACATAATTATATAATTATAAACATTTCTTTCAGAAATGTATAAGGATAAACTTCGGACGGAAAAAACTAACGGAAGTGAGAGATAGCGACGACTGGAAGTGCTTCAGATGTGATCCTTCCCAGTTGAAGGCGCTGAGGGCAATGTGTGTGGAATTTTTCGAATACGTCAGAAAGGCAACAGCGTAAGTTTTTATTTGTATTTATAAACTCTTACTTTATCGATAAAGAAATAAATGAAGAAGTTCACCGTTCTCAAGAAATCATTTACGAGAATTCAATAGTGTTAGTAGGTATATGCTTAAACCTACCGCTTGAACCTCTTCGGATTAGGAGCTGTGATCTTTGTTTCGCCATGGAGACGACTTTGAATCAATACAGAGGGTTTACGGCGGAAGAAATTATGAAATCAAATGAAAAATTTATCGGTTTACACCGCATTTTGATCTACCGTGTTTCGAGCCTGTTGGTCTTCATTTTCAAGTTTAAAGTGTTTTGAGCTTGTTGGTATTCAAGTTTAAGATTCGCTTTGTAGGAGACTTCATTTGTTTATTTCTTTCATTTATATATTTTTTGTACATGACTTATTGTACAAGAATATTGACAGAAAACTCTAACACAAAGGAAGAGTTGCAATACTTTGGTAGTTTTTTTTGTTATTTTTGTAAATTATTATAGGAAATATTCTCCGTGTGTTGTAGCGTCGCTGCTGCGTCTAGCGATCCAGATCATATCAATAAGGACTTGACAAACTGTTGTCAGGCACAACAAAAGAGAAAAGCCGTTGAAACCGAGTCCGAGAAAAAGGAGGAGACGCCTTCTAGGCGTTCTAAGAAGAGAAAGAACGATGAGGATCCCGACTACAGTCCGTTCGCAAGACAGGATAGTCCCGAACCGCCGCCGCCGATGGCTGTGGCCAGCACGTCAGGGACGCCGTGGCCAGCACGTCAGGGACGCCAGTGACGTTAAGACCGATGCCTACGCTGATTCCAAAACCGACATTAAATGAGGTGAGCTATACTCTATATCAGCGGTTCCCAACCTCATGACCAGAAACCACTTTTCTGGTTTCTTCTGGATTTTTTTGACGCTGGTAGGGACCATAAGTGAAAAAAGCAATTTTTGATTATAGCATGACAGGTTATGAATATTTTGAGAGAAATAAGTGTGGTTTTTGGTTAGGAACCAGTGCTCTATATGAGTGGACTTTTGCACTAAATAAAAGACTTATTTGTAGTTGTTGTAGCACCGTTATCTTACTGTTACACAACATATCTTAGTGTCTCGATTTTCATTCTTTTGTATATTTTTCTCTAAAGGTAGAGAACCTTTTGTTGTTTTTTTGTTTGATTTTTGTTAGCCTTTTGTTGTTTTGTTGGTTTACTTATACAGTGAAACAATTCATCATATCTTTTGCTACCTCCTCTGATCTATAGAACTTTTTCAAGATGAAAGTTTTGGAGTTGTTTTATTATCATTTACTGCAATTTTTCTTTAAAATTGTTTGCTTTCTTTTATATTTCTGTTCACAATTCCAAAAAGCTGCACAGCTTCTTTGATTGTGATTGTTATCATACTTATTATTCGCTTTTCTTCATAATATTGATTTCAATACTTTCAAATCTCTCCAATTGTAACTTTTTAAACATAAAATATATATTTCTAATTGTTTTTGAAGATGTTTTCAAAAAGTTACTCAGTTTTTTTGTTTGAGTACTTAAAATCAATCGACCTGTTTTATTGTTAATTTTCCATCTTTTTGCTGCAATTTTTCTTCCGGAATTTCAACTGTTTTAATTTCTCTGTATACACTTTAAAATGAAAGTTTTCCATTCCACATTTCGATGCTGCATAAAACTGATTATTACATTATTATTATAATTCAAATTAAGTTCAAACTGTCCATATCCCTATTTAAATTTACTTGTCAAACTTTGGAATCATTAATTTTGTGAATTTAATTTTCTGATCAAACTATACTTTCTTGTAAAATACGTACTATTAGATTGAGCTTTTAACATCATTCACTCGAAAGCGTTTCTTTATATAACAAAAAATTTAGCTTCTTTCATCTTGTCTTTAAAGGTGAGCTTCCCCGGAAAGAGTCCGTCTCCCACGGTTAGAATCGGCAACACCGTATTAAATGTGAAGAGTGCGCCCCCTTCGATTGCGGCCGCAATTCAAGCCAGGAATGCCCAGAATTTCGCTGCCAGAAGTCAAAATACGGCGATCAGATCGGTTACTGCTAACCTCACAATCAGACCGAAATCGAACTTTGTAATCAGAACACCAACCCAAGGTAAGTTACCGATTACAGAAACTTATTTGTACTGAATATGATATAATAATACTGAAGTGGCAAACAATATTTCGATTTCGATAATGTAGAGGGTCGACCATAGGATCTAATTTTATTTATTATCCGTCACTTTCGTTACTTCCCATATGAGTGACGATTTAAAACATTAAAATTTTAATAGCTTTATTTATTCCGTACTGCATTAGACATAGTTCATGTATGGTTATGTTAAAATACTAATGGTTTTCAACAATAAATTAAAATTAACACACTTGGCTTAAGTTCCACTAAATATATTAAAAACTCTACATATGTTTCGGGTGGTTAACCCATTATCAGGAATATACAATGTTACTAACAGCGAGTAACATTGTATACTCTTGATAATGGGTTAACCACCCGTAAAGGCGGGTTTAGACGGCTCGCACCCACTCGCTCACCAGCCTCACTTCGGGTCCCTCGCACAATGTATACACCTCCCTCCCCTCGAGGCCACTCACAGTGAGGCCAACTCGGGGCGAGCCGTCGTCAGTCGGTTTATGGTCGCGCATCAAAGGACACTCGGTCTCTAACCTCGCGCCGTGTAGACAGGAAAATGGACACAGCGAGATGCCTCAAGCTAATTGAGCTCTACAAGAAGCGTAGTTTCTTGTGGAATTCCAAAGACACTATGTACTATAATAAAAAGAAAAGGAAGGACGCGTGGGGTGAGATCAGTAAGCTGATGAAAATTCCTGTTCCTGAATTGAAGGCGCGAATGAAGACGCTCATGGGTACATACCGAAGTGAAAGATCGAAGGCGAAGAAGTGTAACATAACTGGAGCAGGTATGTATTTAATGGTAGAAATCATATAATGTATTATGAAACAAGCAAACTTATTATTTTCACATCTTGCATAGTTACAGTTTTTTCTTATTTCTAAATTATTTTAAAATTAATTTTTCTACACATGCGATTTTCTTTATTACTAGGCTCTCGTGATAAGTACACCTCTAAATGGTTTGCATTCAAAAGTTTTGAATTCCTTGACCGAGACCAACCAAGAGGGACAGTCGACACTGACATGAACGTAAGTTTTGATGAATATTGTTCTAATTTTGTTAACATACTCGCTAGCATTTCGCAAAATGCTCGTACTTTTCAATCGGATTTTTAATTTTTCTTGTTCGTTTATGTGTATTTAGTAAGTATGTTGCCAAAGGGAGCACATTATTCAAAACAAAATGGTTAGCTAAATGTAGGCGAATGTTTTTTGCGTTTTCGTCGGTGCGATTGCAAATCTTGGTCATTTTGACGTCGCCATATCCCTGCAATGAATTCTCCCTTGTGTTCAGAGTCAAACGTGCTAGGTGGCGTATAAATGTTATGCGATGACTTTTGACGTGAAAAAGTTGTGCAGGTATATGGTTGTCAATGTAAGCTTAGTCACGATTTCTGGCGAGAGGAGCATTGGTTTCCTCAAAACACGCAATACATAACTCAAAATATCAAAAGCATTTTCAACAACTCGACGGGCTCGAGAATGGCGGTAATTGAGAATGCGTTCGGCTGAACCACATTGTGGTGTTCCTTCGAAAGGTTTCATCATGTATTCGCTTAATGAAAATGATTGATCCCCCAATAGCATGTACGGTATGTGTACGCCATATGGAACCTGTTAAACCATTGGAGGAGGAATGTTCAGATCGCCATTCTCTAACTTCCTGTAACTGACATCAGCAAAAATGAAATTGTAATCGGCATCTACTACAGCTAGCAGTACATCGCTGAAATGCTGTTTGTAGTTCTAATATTCGGTTCTGCTATTGATGGATGCTTGTATCATGATATGTTTACCATCTATTGCTCCAATCGCGTTAGGGAAAGCCAATCGCGTTAGGGAAAGCCCATTTCTCTTCGAATCCTCTTGCCTTTTCCAGCCACTCGTTTTGGTTTGAAGGCATCTGTAAATAAAGATTTGATTCTTATTAGTTACGCCTTAAAGTCCACTTTGATTCTCGTCTTTTATGACTCAACCTACCTTTATATACCTACCTAATAATGAACTATTTAGTTTATGTGTTTCTAACTTCTATTTTCATGAATTTTATTTTTCTTTACAACAGCAAGCCGCTGAAGAAGCCACCCTCACTCCAGAAATCGTGAATGACAATCGGACTTCTCTCTCCCCTTCCATACCAGAAGACGAGAGCGCTACTGAAGAAACTGAGGCAACAACGACACAAACGACAACAACATCTCAAAGAGCTGCTTTGAAAAGAAACAGAGAGCTGCGAGGTGATGACCAACTGATGAAAGAAGCTTTTCAACTATTGAAAAGTTCTGCAGCCATTTTGCAAGACCCATGTCACGCATACGGAATATATATTGCAAACGAACTAAAAAATTTTGACCAAAAAACCCAGGCCTGCATTAAAAAGGGTATTGCTGATGTTTTTTTCAAGGCGGAAATGGGGCTATTTTTGCCACCCCTCCGTCCCGTTTTGGTTTCACCCCTCGCACAATGCAATTCTCCGTCAGGTTCAAGTACGCCGTGGTCGTGGGACGAAGAATACAATCGGCAGAATTATACTAACCGTTAGAGTCTTCAAGTTAGCATAACTCTGCCGACTGTGGTCTGGCCTGCAGAATTTTTCGTTGTAAAATTTGAAAATTTTTAAATACCTACTCATTACTATTATCATACATTCAATTTTTATTAATACCTAGTACTAAATAGTTTCAAAATGTGAAAGTTTTTAAATACCTACTTATTACTATTGTTATGCAGTTAATTTTTGTAAATACCTACTTCTTATTATTATTTATAAATTGATTTTCATTTGAAATTTCATTAATGAATAAAACATCTGTCACAAAAAGATCAAACTAAAAAACTTACCTTCACATAATCCCGAAGAGTTTAGATAATAGCATCACAAGTTTCAGGGATGATAGATAACACTGAGCTCTTCGATTTTCTGAACAGGTATTGTAAACTTGAGTATGAATTTCCTGTGTCAAGAAATCGTATTGTGACATCTAATCTTTCTTTGGTTGTGATCGCTTCTCTCATATTTCTGTTCATTATATTAATTTTCGGTGAAACCGTAGTTAGCAGGTATTCAAAATCTTCTGAGATCATACGCACGAAATTTCTTATGGTTTCTTCAGTGTGTTCAATCACCATCTCGGCCATCAATATGTTCCAACTCTGCAATGGCGAAGCAATATTTAGCCCACCAACGGTGCACCTTTCCATTTCATCCATTCTCATTTCTTCTTTTTAAATAACACATAGCTAGGAAAGAAACGACGCGGTAACTTGAGGTGTGGCCATGATGAACTCCCGACCGCGACTAAGCGAGTTTCGGTGCACGAGTGGATGCCTGTCGTCTATACAGTGAGGCGAGGATGAGTTTATTGCCGAGCGAGTCGGATGCGAGGTTGGTGCGCGAGTGGGTGCGCGCCGTCTAAACCCGCCTTAACATATGTAGAGTTATTAATATATTTAGAGAAACTTAAGCCAAGTGTGTTAATTGTAATTTATTGTTTTTAACATAATGTTTCACCAAGAGATAAGCGAGACCTCCGTGTCATTTATGTAATGTATAAAATATTTAATAGTGTGTCTTCTTCAGATGCTAACAGAATACTGGTTTTCATTTAATTATTGGAGTTTTCACCCGAAGCTAACAAAGCTTAAAAACGATTATGACTCATTAAAGTTGACTGATTGGTATATTACACCCCAACAAAATTACCAATCAATTGTAATTCTGTGAAACTAAACCAAGTGTTTATGATTCAATTAATTCATGGTTTCTATGTAGAAATTATATATTTGTCATCATATAAGACGTATGTTATTGCCTTCGATAGAAATAAAAATTCATGCAACTTGTCTGGTTGCTTTGATAACTCTTTGGATTAATATTGATTTACAAACAGAAGAAGAAATGTACAGACTTGGAAGAGTCATTAAATTGTAACCTTCAAATATGTTTTAATATCTTTATAACCCATGAACTACCCAATATACTTGGCCCCAGTCGATTTGAAATATTTGAAGATATTCTAATCAGCAGTGTTTATCATTTAGCTCAGTTTCCGTAGACATTCTTTTCCAGGATGTAATTTTAATGAAGTTTGGGTCAAAAAACAAAAACAACCATTTTCCTTCTATTTAATAGCGTTGGCGTTTACTTGATGTAAATCCATTATAAATGAATATAAACTAAAAATCAAACACTTGGAACTTTTGATTTACACTTTTATCGATAACATAGCACGACGCGTTTCTTCAGTTAGTATTCTGTTAGCATCTGAAGAAGTCGTTTGTAACGACGAAACGTGTCGTGCTGTGTTATCGATAAAAGTGTAAATCAAAAGTTCAAGTGTTTGAATTTTAGTTTATATTCTTTTTTCTTCAACGAAATTTATTTTTATTTATTTCCAGCGGTAAGCCCCCGAACGGTGGCGGCGAATCAACTATCAGCGTTGCAGTCAAGTCAGAACTCCTCCAGATCTGTTCCGCTATCGTCGTCTATGAAGCACGAGTGGTTCGAGAAGACGGTCCGCGCAGCGGCCAGAGTGAATTCCAATCTTTCCTACACGTTGACTCAGCTCAATAAAGCACAGGCTAGCGCTAGTAGCGTCGAACAGTTGGCCGTGGTGCACAACAAGCTCCAAGAGGTCCTCAGCAGTTCTATAAACTCCTTGATTCAAATCCGGAAAAATCTCAGAACGGAGTTCATAGCTGGCATCAAGACAATCAGGTTTCCTCCTAAGCCGCCGATTGATCCTAACGACGACGATGTTATTATCGTTAATCCGCCTCCTAACACATCGAAAATCAATCCCACCATTTTGGCCGGTCTTCCTCAGATATCGTTAAAGAAGAACTTGAGGACCGCCACCCCGACTAGAATAATCGTTAATGATAACAAAGAATCTGTAACGACTAACAGTTCAACATCGTCTAATACTCCGACAGCCAACAGAGTTTATCTGAAAGTCAAAAACCTATCTCAGCTTCAGGCGGTAACATCTGAATGTATAACAATTCCAGACGATGATCCACCTGTGAAAGATGATGAGCCAGTAATTATTGGAAATAATATTATGCCACAAGTCGAACAAGATCCTCTAGCTGGAGATCCTTTGGCTGACAGTGAATCGGAAATGAGTAATCAAAATGAGAACGATAAAAATATAGAGGAGGATAAATGCTCTACCAGTGGTTTTACTGAAGTAGAAAACGGTAAGAATGAGAATGTCATAGAAGTGGAAGAGGTGACGAATATAAATGATATCGAGCCACAGAGTGGTGAAAAGGAAGGAGACTTGGAAGGAATTAACGAAGACACGACCTCAGACAGCAAAAACGAAGAAACTGCTAACGCGACCAAAGAAAAAAGAGGGACTGAAATAAAAGAACTGGAGGATAAAGAAGGAGGCCAAGAGGGTTCAATGCAATTACAAAATGGGAATTTGGAAGAAAATACAAACGAGTATACAGAAAATGAAGTGAATGAAACCGGAAATGACGGTCAGAAGGAATCAACACAATTACCAAATGGCACTTCAGAAGAAGTCACAGTAAAAAAAGAGCCAGAGGAAGTAGAGTATAACATTAAAGATAAGCCTAGTCCAAAAATTCGTAGAATGCTTTCTGTGAAAGTTAATTTAAAAAAGACTCCAGTTGTTGAAGATATGGTTAAGCAAGAACCTGTTGAAAATGGTGGACCAAGTGAGTGTGAATAGTGTTATTTTTAGACGGAACAAGCAAAACGTTTTGTTACTTAAAGTTCAATGTTTGCAGAATTTAATGAGATTGTGAAATACATTCCTACGTGAATTGTACATATGATACTAAGATGTTTGAATTTATGCCTATGTATTCATAATATTTTTGATTTAATATTTTAATTGTATAAAATTAAGAACTAATAAAATTTTGTTTTGTTTACATAGAGTATCAGAAAGTTGTAAAATTGAAGAGTTTAAATTTTTCTGTTTCCAGTTTTCATGAAAATTAATGTTAATTGAAGTTGAATGAAAATGGAACTGATATATAGGTTTGTATAAAAGAAAATTTTAATAATTTGAGCAGAATACATTTCAAAATCTTATAATGAGAAATGTGAGTGAGTAAATGGGACAGAATACTGTCGAAAATCTTCAATATATTGACGAAACATTGGCAGGTTACAGCAGTTTTCAGCCTGAACTTGGTAACTTCCAAAATATTGACAGTGTGGACAAATTATTTTGAATATTTAATGGTGTTGGCGTTTACTTGATGTAAATCCATTATAATTGAATATAAACTTAAATTCAAACACTTGAACTTATGATTTACACTTTATTGACTACATAGCATGACGCGTTTCGTATTATTCGCATTATTCTGTAAGCATCTGAAGAAGTCGTTTGTGACGACGAAACGCGTCATGCTATGTAGTCAAAATGTAAATCATAAGTTCAAGCGTTTGAATTTAAGTTTATATTCAATTATTTTGAAGTTAAGTTTTAAATAAATATGTTTATATTTTCAACGAAAATTAAGACTAGGATTTTTGATATAATGCACAGAAATTCATTTGTCATATGATTTGGGCAATTAATCAATTCTCAAGGGTTAAATACAATTCAACTCTGATAATGAATTAATACTTGAAATTAACATTCGAGTAAATTGGTTGTTGAGTTTGACCAAATTCTTGAAACTATGTTATACATACGGTAATGTTTCATATTGTACATCAAACAAAAATTTAATCGAGATATTGGATAGATTCGTCCGATACTTTGTATTATATGTAAAAATACACTTTGCTTTTTATTACTACATTTATTTCTACCAACTGCAGTTTCGCAGCATTTCTACATTTTTAAACACATTAATGTGGTTGAATAAGTAGTAATACTCCGAAAATGCATTAGCAATATGATGAATATGGTGACTAAAAACAAATTGTATTTTTGTCAATAATATTAGGGCATTTAAAATTGTTACCATAAACATTTAGGGGTTGTACAAAAATGTATACTGAAAATCGTTTATAGGAAACCTATTTTTTATTGTTCAAAAAAGTTATTTGAGCGTACGTATATTTTCACTGTATGCCAGTTGTTAGCGACTCTTTTAACAAAAGAGGCTGGTGTGCTAGGAAAGGGAGAGAGATGTCCCCCCATTTTTTTCAGATATAAATTATAAGTACATTTAGTATTCAGTTCAAAATATCCACTCGCATCACCAGAAAAAAACCGTATTCTCATCTCGGTAATTTTAATTGAATATTAAATATATATAATATAAAAAGATATTATTTTTTTTCAAATCTTAAAAGCACATCACTATTAAAACCGTCAAATTCTTTTCAATTAAGAAAACACATATGCAATGTTTCAAGCGATATTTTATCATTAAAAAATACTCATTAATCGATTGGGCCGATACTTGATGAAAATCTAAATACATAATTTAAATAAAACTAAGTAGTTTTTCGATTTTCATCGATAAATAGTTTATCATCAACATCTGATGAAGCCACTGTGTTGGCGAAACGATATTGTCATGTTTTGATTTAAAAATCGAAAAACTACTTAGTTTTATTTAAACTATAACTTATTATAATTTATAAAGTAAATTTTCGTTCAAACGACATTTTCTTTATATTATAATAAGTAATTCATAACAATTTTCCTTATTTATTCAGTCTACGTAATATACCGTGACCGTCAACGCTTGACCACATGTAGTGAATTTTCTGGGGACTAGATGGCGCATGTAGAGTGACATGTAGAGTATTTTTTCAGTGAAAAATTCTGCTACTTATTCCACTTCACTTTCATCTGTTGAAACAACAACCGAAGATGGGGTCCCCGCTTCGGTATTTCATATCAAATTGGAATATTATTCTTGTTGTGTTTCCTTCTTTTCAAGTTCAGAAAATGTTTCCTATACCAATTGGAAAGAAAAGTGAGAAATAAAAAAATGTGTAAAAAGTAAATAAACACTGCTGTCGTATCACCATGTAAACCCCCTAGGTCATGAAAATAAGTAGACCAAATACTCTTTCCCCTATAGTGCTTACGTAATACCTGAACGCTCACAAACGAAAACAAATTCAACATATAGATAGGAAAAATATGGTAACATCGATGTAAATGGAATCGTTATCGATGTCAACTCACGGCCTCACGCACGACCAACAGGGATGCTTGATGTTGAAAACGAAAACATCGATGTTTTTGTTTGGCTTTCGATTATGACATCGATATTTTTCTAATATTGATCATCCCTAGAAAGCACTCGCTCATCGCTGTCACACGAAGATCACAGAAAAAAGGGTATTTTCTGTGATGAAGTTGTACCTCTCAATACAATTGTTTTTCGTTGTTGGATAGATAGATTTGAAGGTGAATGGTTAAGGTGGTTTTCCTGAATTTTTCCTGTTATTATTCCTTTGGTAAAAGTTAATCCTGGTGAGTTTAGTATAAACTCCTCATTTATTACTGGCAATCTTTAATTGATAATTACTTTATAATCTTTGTATCTTTGTTAGTATATATAGTTATTTCTTAGTGTATAACCTCGAAACGAAATTTTGGCGCCTTGATCTAACACGTATATTATTTTTCTCAGATGAATCCCCACAGCCCGGGGTGCTCCCTCCGGGTTGTAAATGATCTATCACCGAGGGCTCAGAAGGCCCTCCTTGATGGTAACTCTGACATTTACAATAAAATAAATTTAGCTAATTTTAGAAATTCATGCCCTGATAGAAAAAGCAACTGAAGACAAAGACTCGGAACTCTTTAACAGAAATTGATACTTTATCGCAAGTAATTGTGGACAAATCCAGTCTTTCTGCCAATAACTTTCAAAATAAGTACTTTTATATGGACACTGATAATAAGAATGCGGCATTCCTGATAATGCCGTAAAAGGCGAAACTAGTCGAATACAGAATTGTTCAGTCAGTGATTTTTAGACAAGTTTTTATTATTACCTCTCATCTAGGTATAATTATTGATCCCAAATTAACTTGGAAACCGCAGATGGAAAATACTTGTATTAAAACCAGGTCAGGAATTATCATTATTAAATGTTTACGAAAAATATCTTGGAGAGCACATCCAAATACACTCATCAAAATTTACAAATCGTTAGTTTTACCTCATTTAGATTTTGGATCTTTATCATATGGCAGGTGTGCTAAAGCAACCCTAAAAAAACTGGATATTGTTCAATTTGCTGCTCTACATTATTACTGTAATGGTGGTGAGTATAATTCATGATGCTCAAAAAATGGGAAATGAAATTGCGTTATGAATACCCAGATATTCTAACATATCAGCCAATGGTACTGCAGATATACTAGCTAACGAAGGAAGATATCAACCATACAACCCACAAAGAAAGGGTGGACCTCAGGAACTATGGCCTAAATTCCATTATAAAATTTGGGAAAGATGGAAAGATGAATTTTCGTACTTGGATCACATAAAAGGGAAGACCTATGCAGAGTTTTCTCTTAGGAATCAAATTTCTAAAACTCCTTGGTTCAAAACACTAGATAGGCCACGCAATTGCGTTACAACCCTAGCAAGTCTTAAAACAGGTCATTGCCTTACTCCAAAGCACTTATACAGAATTGGCATAAAAAACACTGAAACATGGTGGTGTGGAATGACTGGTGATATCCAACACAATTTGAATGTCCAATAAACTCAAATACTTCTAATATTCTATACAATTAATATAGTAGAATGTAGTCACAATATAAGCATAGTGTAAACATGAGTTTTTTGAAAATAGTTTTCTTTTTCAGCGGCTGAAGTAGGACCATTTTCCTCAGGAACTGAAATCGTAGAAGGTTATAAATACATAACATTCTTAGGTGAGTTGAGCATCTCATTTTTATGCATCTGGGTTAAATCAAAAGTTAAGTATTGTGAATTCAGTTTTTTTACTTAAAGTTAAATTATTTACGTTTTTCATAAATCAATCGAAATACAGAAATTATTCGAAAAACTATATATTTATAAAAAACTTCAAATAAGGTAAGCTTCAATTTTTGATAAAAGGTTTCAATGGAATCACTCTTATATGGACCATGTCACTGAAAAATACCAATTTTAGTAATAGGCGTAGTAATAATAGGCATAATAGTGGATAGCAGCTTCCGCACATAGATGGCAGTAATTGTTTTTTTCTCTCCGTGTGAATTATTTTGATACGTTTGTGGTTTTTCGACATTATTCAAATGTGTTTTAGCGTCAATACTTGAAGAATTGTTCGAATATATTACAAGCCACTAGTTGAAATATAAACATATTATATCCATAAGCGCAATATGTTACAAACTATTAACAATTATATTTTTAATATATAAATTATTTTAAATCTGTCCGTGATGTCTGTATCAACATGAGATAGATAAAAATCGCAAAATAAATTCTATCATATCAATATACCCCAGAGAGAACTCCGAAATATTATAATAATAATATTTACACCAATTTATTAATAATATAATCTTAACACTACTAAGTCGGAAAGTATTGAAAGAACGTTGTAATACCTACAGAGGATTTTTAACTAAAACAGCCTGTAACTAAACTGGAGGTGAATCTTATTGTAATGATCCGTCTTGAATCTTCATATTTTGAGCTCAGTATTCTGTAAGAGATGGTTTTTCAATTGGGGAAACTTGTCTATATATAACGGGTGATTTTTAAGAGTTAAGTTTTTCAGGTTGGCGGCACTGGTTGGTAACGGCATCCAAACGTCATCTGTCAAAGTGAAAAGTTTTCAGTATACTCTGCCATTTCATCATGGAACGACTTACAAACGAGCAACGATTGCAAATTATTGAAATTTACTATCAGAATTCTTGCTCTGTGAAAAATGTGTATCGATTGTTACGACCATATTATGGTCGTCATAAGCGACCCAGTGAATCAACAATTCGTGCTCTTATCACAAAATTTCGCACCAAGTTTACTTTGTTGGACATTAAACCATTGTCTCGCAAGCGTACAGTGCGTACTGAAGAGAATATAGCAGCCGTAGCGTACAGTGTTAAAGAGGATCCTGAAATGTCAATTCGTCGCCGTTCCCAGCAATTTGGCATGTCTGTCTCAACCATGTGGAAAATTTTACATAAAAAACCAGTAGAAAATGATTTGGGGAATGATGATGTAGACACAAATGATGAGAGTAAAGAGACAGAAGACGTCAAGCCAGGATCAGGTAATATGTGGTTATATTTGTAATTTGAACACTGACTTTAAGTATTTGTTGTTTTCTATAATAGTTTGCCAATCAAATTCACAAAATGATGATGTTGAGGAAGATGATGATGATTTCAATTCTCTTTTATTATGTCCTGATATTGCTATGGATGTAGATGAATCTCCCGTAATGACTTCTGGGGATACAGGTAAAATTAATAGATTAATATTTGTGTTGGTTGTCTTTTAAGTTAGAATAGTAGGAATTGCTTTTTTCTCATTTTCTATAATAACTTCATTATGCTTTTGTATAAATTTTTATTTATTTGATTTAATACAACTTTATATTAAATTATATTGTTTTATCATGTTTTTGATTTGTGAACTTGTTATCAAGATTCACTAGTCGAATTCATTGTAACATGTCAATCATTCATTTCTGTTGAATGTTGCATTATTATATTAATATAGTGAAACTATAAGAAAATAATTTTTTTTTGGATTCTTGAACTTCAGTCACTTATTTATGTGTTATATAATTATATAGTGCTTATTATTAGATGGGCTGTAACGCATTTTTTGTAAAACGTAACGGAACGGTTCCTTGACTGAAAATAAATGTTGCGAAAAACAGTTACTTTAGGAACGTTTTTTTTTTATTATATATATATATTTATATATATATATAAATATATATATATATAAATATATATATATATATATATATATATATATATATATATATATATATATATATATATGATATATATATATATATATATATATATATCATAAAGTATTCGAAAAATTAATTTGTCATTGCACAGTGCTATATTGTGATAACCTGATAAGTGTTATTCGCTGTTAATAGAGTAAAATTATATAAATGAATGATATTTACGACTTCGATGTTATTGAATGACAATATACTAAGTAACAGGCAAATTTAATGGATATATTAATTAATGAAATGAAAGTAAAAAATAAAAGACATTGCGATATTATTGCATCAGCTGATATTCACAGGCAAATTTAATGGAAAAATTCATCAAATGAACGCCAAATATGATTCAAAATGAATGTTCATATTTGAAGTGAACTCGTTAAAAAAATGTTTAATTTTATAAAATATTTATGAGCACCAAAGAGCTCATGTTTAGAAAATATCAAAGAGAGCCATATGCCCATATACATATACCTTGTATATTTTAATATCATCGAAGGAACTTATTCCTTGCAAAGTTTTGTCTTTCGTTCGGACGAAAACATTTCTTTCTTCAAATTTGGGAATATAAACTTTATGTCCATATAGATTTTAGTAATATCGAAGGAACTCGTTCCTTGAAACGTTATCTCTTTCGTTTCGAAGGAACGTTATTTTCTACAAAATTTGGTAATATAAACCTTATGTCCATTTATATAAGATTCATTTTAGCAATATCGAAGGAAGTTATTCCTTGCAGCGTTATGTTTTTCGTTTCGAAGTAACGTTATTTTCTTCAAAATTTGGGATTATAAACCTTACGTCCATATACATAAAATTCATTTTAACAATATCGAAGGAAGTTATTCCTTGCAACATTATGTTTTTCGTTTCGAAGGAACGTTATTTTCTACAAAATTTGCCCTCAATTTTTCATGATTTTCACAACATTTTAAATGCCTTAGACAAGTCTAGAAATATACCAAGTGCAATGCTTCCACCCTCCAAGGCCCTTAAAATCTCACTCTAGAGTTGAAATATAGTGGTTTCGGTGGATTTTTGTGCTACAAAACCATGTTGATATTTGCTGAAAACATTAAACTTTTTAAACAAAGAAATTAATCGGATAAAGAGGATATAAACATATGTATTTGTGAAATTGTACCAATTTCAATTTACCATCTAAAGAATCTGAGAAATTTTAAATAAGTGTCTCATTATAAATAGAAGTGTGTAATAGAAAAATGTTTTATATAGTTCTTTATATCATACAATTTTCATTGTGAATCCATTGGTAAGGAGTTCTCAAACCCATTCTGTATATAGTTTCTTTCAACTTTAATAATAATTTCGATTATATTTTATTTACATGTGTATTTGTATTTTCAGAATCTGCTGCATCTAATTCCACTGAAATGTTGGACTCCAATTCCCGTTGCGATCCACTGTTTTCTACTTTTGTAGATGAAATGACTGGATCAGAAAGTAAGTCATTAAGAAAGTAGCACTTTTTCTATCTTCAAAAATTAGCATATATATATATATATATATATATATATTTTTTCACTTTAAATTGAAAATTGTTTCATAAGTATGATAACATTGTTATTCATTATTTCTTATTATTTTCAGTTTCATTTAATTTGACAGCAGAAGAACAGCAGCTAAGGAAGAAACTGTATGGGCCCAGTAAGTTTAACTACTATTTGATTTGGAACATCGATGATCAATTTAAATACTAGAGTATTTCATATTTCACCAAATTTCACAAGTATAAAAGTTTCAATTTGATCCTATGATTTGTGCTCAGTAAAAGGCGATATAATTTATTCTTATGCTACTTGAGTGTTGCATGTAATATATGGTTTTTTGAAATTTCATTTATATTTTCCCCACTTGGAAATTTGCAATTTTTAAAACTTGACCTGTTAGCAAGATTACCCTTGAATCACCTTTTGATTTAATAGTTCTGTATTTGCAATTAAAATATTGAAACATTTTCAAACAAGTTTTAACGACATCATCTTTTATTTTCTTTAGACCTAAGTACACGGAGCGGTTACGTAATTTTTGTTCAATTGAACGTATTTACTTTGTTATGATTGAATTCTGGAGCTCCTTGTAATAACTGTTGTGTCTGTACAACTGCTGTTGATGTTAGTCTTTGGCGAGCTCGTCGATGTAACCACTGTGGATGTATATCAGAGTTACAAATAATGAAACGTCTAAAATCTAGCAGTTCTATTAATAATCTACCAACAGTTCTGTCAATAATCTACAGTTCTATCAATAATCTACAGTTCTATCTAATATTTAATAATAATATCTAATACTAATAATAATATCTAATATCTAATCAACAGTCCTATCAATAATCTACCAGCAGTTCTATCAATAATCTACAGTTCTATCTAATAATAATATCTAATATCTAATCAACAGTCCTATCAATAATCTACCAGCAGTTCTATCAATAATCTACCAACCTGAATTAATATTGTCTTGTGTAATTTCAAATACCACAATGCAAAAAAATAATCCTTGTGGTTTTTCTTTCAGACAATCCCATAGAGTACTCGAAAATACATTGCACGGCGTGCAACGTGCATTTGGGTAGCGCCCTGGCGGGCCAAACGAATCGATTCGTTCACCCCCTGCTGAAGGTGTTGATTTGCAAGGAATGTTATCATTTTTACACTAGCGGAGAATTCGAAAAGGACGAGGACGGTAGTGAATTCTATTGCCGATGGTGTGGTCAAGGTGGCGAGGTACTGTGCTGTACAATGTGTGAATTCGTCTTTTGCAAGGTATGTAAATTAAGATCGTTTGATAAGTGACAAAAATTCAATTTCAGATTGATATAATTTAGTTAGATGTATCAATAGAGATTAAAATGTTGTTAATTGGGTTCTAATAAAATCTGTGTTGAACATTTGTTTAGTACAATTAAAAATTTTTAGTAATTTCCAAGAAATTCATTAATTTACTCATCAATTTTTGGGTTATTAATCCAACTATTACCAAGAATTGATATAGTTTTGTTAGAACAAGTAATAGTTTCTCTGCCTGTAGTTCCTGATTAACAGGACAACCTGTTTTGGATGGTGAGGTTGCTAATCCTGTGCATCATTTGTGGAATCTGTCCCTATAATTTCGTCTATACCTGCCCAATACAGAGTATGCCATTCCCTGTTGCTGTAATTCTCCTTCTACACCTCTATTTCCACATAATCTTTTGAGTACCTCTTATTTCAGGGAACTTACAATTAATAATAGTTTATTATTAAGGTGTCTCAAGTCATGACTTGACTCTACAATCAGGTCTTAAGATAAAACATATGATAACAGTTTGTCATTACACTGAAAGCTTAAAACCAGTACTGGTCTTCTTAAAGGAACATCCTGGGTCTCTTTTTTTCCAGTGGATGTCCTTCTAGTAGTTTTTTAATCTTACTTTCTTGTCTTCATCAGCGGTTATGACTAGTTCTACTTGGCTTTCACTGTGGTTGTGCAATGGTCGCTACGGTATTTACTTGTTATACTTCAGTCTAAGATAACTCCCAGGTGACAATTAGCTTTGTCAACGAAAGCAATGGGTTCTCCATTCAGATGGATTTCTTCGTTAGGCTTCGATGTCTTCGCTTTGTCTATACCTCTAAACAATATATCTATTTATATCAACTTGAATTTTATAGAAAGATCTCAGAGTCGAATTTTACACGCTAGTGGAAGGAATACCTTTTTTATTGTTGGCTTCATTGCAATAGATTCTGTTGAGTCCAATTTTGTTCATAATGGTTAATTGCATAGTTTGTAAAGATTAATATATTTAAAAAACAAATATACTTATTTTATATTAATATTAATTTTTGTTTTATTTCAGTACCTGACTAGTGAACATACTAAAAATTATCAATAAACTAAACTAAAAATAACAATAACTAAAAATTAAAAATGTAACTTGATAACAAAACTAAAAATGTACTTTTTAAAATATTATCTATATGCTAGATATATTGTTAATATTTTATAATCTTGCTACAACCTCTTTGCGTCATCCCAATGAGTGCTATTTTAGTCCGGGCCTTCTACTGCTTTCTCAGAAACTTCAAACACACATAACGGTGCTTTATGATCACTTTGAGAACCTATGCTTTATTAAATTTTATGAAATTGTTGTTTTTGATACAAATATCAGTTATTTTCATGACGATTTTGTTTTGTAGGATTTTTTGTGTTCATCTAGTGTTGTTTAGCTCACAATCAACGCGTCAAATCTCAATTTAGTTTGCGTTTACCTTGTTTCGATGTTTATCCTATTTTTTGATGGATGTTCACGTCGTTGTCACGGTGTTTCTATTTCTGTATTTAAATTCTCATTTTATCGAATAAGTAGTCTAATATCCCTTCTAGTTCTACATTTATATGATTACATAATTATATAATTATAAACATTTCTTTCAGAAATGTATAAGGATAAACTTCGGACGGAAAAAACTGACTGAAGTGAGAGATAGAGACGACTGGAAGTGCTTCAGATGTGATCCTTCCCAGTTGAAGGCGCTGAGGGCAATGTGTGTGGAATTTTTCGAATACGTTAAAAAGGCAACAGCGTAAGTTTTTATTTGTATTTATAAACTATTACTTTATCTTTAAAGAAATAAATAAAGAACTTCACCGTTCTCAAGAAATCATTTACGAGAAATCAATAGTGTTAGTGTGTATATGTATAATCAAATGAAAAATTTATCGGTTCACACCGCATTTTGATCTACCGCGTTTCGAGCCTGTTGGTCTTCATTTTCAAGTTTAAAGTATTTCGAGCTTGTTGGTATTCAAGTTTAAGATTCGCTTTGTAGGAGACTTCATTTGTTTATTTCTTTCATTTATATATTACATAAGTCATGTACTTATATATTATAAGTACATGACTTATTGTACAAGAATATTGACAAACACAAAGGAAGAGTTGCAACACTTTGGTAGTTTTTTTATTATTTTTGTAAATTATTATATGAAATATTCTCCGTGTGTTGTAGTGTCGCTGCTGTGTCTACCGATCCATATCATATCAATAAGGACTTGACAAACTGTTGTCAGGCACAACAAAAGAGACAAGCCGTTGAAACCGAGTCCGAGAAAAAGGAGGAGACGCCTTCTAGGCGTTCTAAGAAGAGAAAGAACGATGAGGATCCCGACTACAATCCGTTCGCAAGACAGGATAGTCCCGAACCGCCGCTGCCGATGGCTGTGGCCAGCACGTCAGGGACGCCAGTGACGTTAAGACCGATGCCTACGCTGATTCCAAAACCGACATTAAATGAGGTGAGCTATACTCTATATCAGCGGTTTCTAACCTCATGACCAGAAACCCCTTTTGTGGTATCTTCTAGATTTTTTTTGACGGTGGTAGGGGCCATAAGTGAAAAAAGCAATTTTTGATTATAGCATGACAGGTTATAAATATTTTGAGAGAAATAAGTGTGGTTTTTGGTTAGGAACCAGTGCTCTATATGAGTGGACTTTTGCACTAAATAAAAGACATATTTGTAGTTTTTGTAGCACCGTTATCTTACTGTTACACAACACATCTTTGTGTCTCCATTTTCATTTGTATATTTTTCTGTAAAGCTACATACCTCTTTTGTTGTTTTGTTGGTTTACTATACAGTGAAACAACTTCTTTTTTCATCATATTATATCTTTTGCTACCTCGTCTGATCTATAGAACTTTTTCAAGATGATAGTTTTGAAGTTATTTTATTATTATTTACTGCAATTTTTCTTTAAAATTTTCTCTTTTTTTAATATTTCTGTTTACAATTCTAAAAAGCTACATAGCTTCTTTGATTGTGATTGTTGTCATTCTTATTATTCGCTTTCTTCATAATATTGATTTCAAAACTTTCAAATCTCTCCAATTATAACTTTTTAAACATAAAATATATATTTCTAATTGTTTTTGAGGATACTTCCAAATAGTTACTCAGTTTTTTTTGTTTGTGTACTTAAGTCAATCGACCTATTTTATTCTTACTTTCCTATCTTCTTGCTAAAATTTTTCTTCCGGAATTTCAACTGCGTTTTAATTTTTCTGTGTACTCTTTAAAATGAAATTTTCATATCTTTTTTGGAACTTCTTTGAATTTTTCCATTCCACATTCTTATGCTGCATAAAACTCATTATTATATTATTATTATCATTCTAACAAGTTCAAACTGTCCACATCCCTATTTAAATTTACTTGTCAAACTTTGGACTCATTAATTATGTGAATTTAATTTGCTGATCTACTACACTTTCTTGTAGAATACGTACTATTAGATTGAGCTTTTAACAGCATTCACCCGAAAGCGTTTTGTTTATTTATAACAAAAAATTTAGCTTCTTTCATCTTGTCTTTAAAGGTGAGCTTCCCCGGTAAGAGTCCGTCTCCCACGGTTAGAATCGGCAACACTGTATTAAACGTGAAGAGCCCCCCTTCGATTGCCGCCGCAATTCAAGCCAGGAATGTCCATAATTTCGCTTCCAGAAGTCCAAAAGAGCACATTATTCAAAATAAAATGGTTAGCTAAATATTGGCGAATGTTTTTTGCGTTTTCGTCGGTGTGATTGCAAATCTTGGTTATTTTGACGTCGCCATGTCCCTGCAATGAATTCTCCCTTGTGTTCAGAGTCAAACGAGCTAGGTGGCGTATAAATGTTATGCGATGACTTTTGACGTAAAAAGTTGTGCAGGTATATGGTTGTCACTGTAAGCTTAGTCACGATTTCTGGCGAGAGGAGCATTGGTTTCCTCAAAACACGTAATACATAACTCAAAATACCAAAAGCATTTTCAACAACTCGACGGGCTCGAGAATGGCGGTAATTGAGAATGCGTTCGGCTGAACCACATTGTGGTGTTCCTTCGAAAGGTTTAATCATGTATTCGCTTAATGAAAATGCTTGATCCCCCAATAGCATGTGCGTTATGTGTAGGCCATAAGGAACCAGTAAAACCGTTGGAGGAGTAATGTTCAGATCGCCATTCTCTAACTTCCTGTACAGTGACGTATTTTTAAAAACACCACCATTTGATATTCTGCCTTGACAACTGACTCAGCAAAAATGAAATTGTAATCGGCATCTACTACAGCTAGAAGTACATCGCTGAAATGCTGTTTGTAGTTGTAATATTCGGTTCGGCTATTGATGGGTGCTTTTATCATATGTTTACCATCTATTGCTCCAATCGCGTTAGGGAAAGCCCATTTCTCTTCGAAGCCTCTTGCCTTTTCCATCCACTTATTTTGGTTTGAAGGCATCTGTAAATCAAGATTTGATTTTTATTAGTCACGTCTTAAAATCCCCTTTGATTCTCGACTTTTATGACTCTACCTACCTGTATATACCTACCTAATAATGAACTATTTAGTTTATGTGTTTCTAACTTCTATTTTCATGAATTTTATTTTTCTTTACAACAGCAAGCCGCTGAAGAAGCCACCCTCACTCCTGAAGTCGTGAATGACAATCGGCCTTTTCTCCCCCCTTCCATACGAGAAGACGAGTGAGCTACTGAAGAAACAAACGACAACAACATCTCAAAGAGCTGCCTGCTTTGAAAAGGAAAAGAGAGCTGCGAGGTCATGAGAGAAGCTTTTCAACTATTGAAAAGTTCTGCAGCCATTTCGCAAGACGGAACCCATGTCACGCATACGGAATATATATTGCAAACGAACTAAAAAATTTTGACCAAAAAACCCAGGCCTGTATCAAAAAGGGCATTGCTGATGTTTTTTTCAAGGCGGAAATGGGGCTGTTTTTGCCATCACTCCGTCCCGTTTTAGTTTCACCCAGCCCACAACAGTTGGCCGTGGTGCACAACAAGCAGTTCTCAGCAGTTCTCCTCAGCAGTTCTATAAATTCCTTGATTCAAATCAGGAAAAATCTCAGAACGGAGTTCATAGCTGGCATCAAGACAATCAGGTTTCCTCCTAAAGGTAGTCGCGCACTTGTCGTCATCGGACGGAACGCACGCACGCATCGGACGGATCGGATTTTTCGAGTGTGATTAAAAACATTGATTCAAATGGATCTGCGCGCACAAATCCGCATCGTACGTATCGGAGATCGGCAATGCCGACGAGAATCCGAGAAGGGGCATTCATTCCGAATCATCCGTACGGATTATTCGGAATGAATGATATATATTTAGCGTCAGATTTTACAATTCATTGCCAGAAAGTCATAAATTGTACCTAAGGAATATAAATTCGATAAGCCTCATTAGAAAGAAATTTTTTTGTTTATAATAAGGAAATAATTGTTTAGTTTTGTTAGTTTCTTACTAAATTTTATAAATGATTGCTTAAATTTAGATTAAATTAAATGAATTAAACTCGTCTGAGGGATCAGCTTACACGCATCCATTTTGGACATACTAAGCTTTTCTCTCAAAAATGATGAGTGATTTGTACATTTTGGAAAGCAAATATTGTAATTGTTATATGTAGACTGGCGAGAGACCTCGGCATCGGTGATTTATGGAGCTTATGTATCTGTGCGCGCACTCATCGAAATAAATCCGATCCGTCCGTTGCGTACGCTCGCTCCGTCCAATGACGAAGTGCGTGACTACCATAAGCCGCCGCCGCCGATTGATCCCAACGACGACGACGTTATTATCGTTAATCCGCCTCCTAACACATTGAAAATCAATCCGACCATTTTGGCCGGTCTTCCTCAGATATCGTTAAAGAAGAACTTGAGGACCGCCACCTCGACTAGAATAACGTTAATGATAACAAAGAATCTGTCGTTTAATACTCCTACATCCAACAAAGTTTATCTGAAAGTCAAAAACCTGTCTCAGCTTCAGGCGGTAACATCTGAACATATAACAATTCCAGACGATCCACCTGTGAAAGATGATGAGCCAGTAATTATTGGAAATAATATTATGCCACAAGTCGAACAAGATCCTCTAGCTGGTGATCCTTTGGCTGACAGTGAATCGGAAATGAGTAATCAAAATGAGAACGATAAAAATATAGAGGAGGATAAATGCTCTACCAGTGGTTTTACTGAAGTAGAAAACGGTAAGAATGAGAATGTCATAGAAGTGGAAGAGGTGACGAATATAAATGATATCGAGCCACACGGAGTGGTGAAAAGGAAGGAGGCTTGGAAGGAATTAACGAAGACACGACCTCAGACAGCAAAAACGAAAAAACTGCTAAAGCGACCAAAGAAAATAGAGGGACTGAAATAAAAGAATTGGAGGATAAAGAAG
Source organism: Henosepilachna vigintioctopunctata (assembly GCA_030704895.1). Taxonomy (NCBI): domain Eukaryota; kingdom Metazoa; phylum Arthropoda; class Insecta; order Coleoptera; family Coccinellidae; genus Henosepilachna; species Henosepilachna vigintioctopunctata. The sequence continues at coordinate 2,744,231 of JARQZJ010000034.1, forward strand.
GAGGCCAAGAGGGTTCAATGCAAATACAAAATGGGAATTTGGAAGAAAATACAAACGAGTATACAGAAAATGAAATGAATGATACCGGCATTGATGGTCAGAAGGAATCAACACAATTACCAAATGGCACTTCAGAAGAAGTCACAATAAAAAAAGAGCCAGAGGATGTCGAGTATAACATTAAAGATAAGCCTAGTCCAAAAATTCGTAGAATGCTTTCTGTGAAAGTTAATTTAAAAAAGACTCCAGTTGTTGAAGATATGGTTAAGCAAGAACCTGTTGAAAATGGTGGACCAAGTGAGTGTGAATAGTGTTATTTTTAGACAGATCAAGCAAAACGTTGTGTTACTTAAAGTTCAATGTTTGCAGAATTTAATGAGATTGTGAAATACATTCCTACGTGAATTGTACATATGATACTAAGATGTTTGAATTTATGCCTATGTATTCATAATATTTTTGATTTAATATTTTAATTGTATAAAATTAGAAGAACTAATAAAATTTTGTTTTGTTTACATAGAGTATCAGAAAGTTGTAAAATTGAAGAGTTAAAATTTTAAAAATTTAAAAAGAGAAAATGAAACTGATATATAGGTTTGCTTAATGAGATTGAATTCTCGCTTAACTCTTGGTGAAACATAATTGAATATTAAAATAAATTAAACTCTTGGCTTAATGTTTCACGATTTATTTAACAATATGTATAGTCAACATGTTTCGAGCGTTAGCTCATTTTCAAGAGTCTTGAAAATGAGCTAACGCTCGAAACATATTGACTATACATATTGTTGAATAAATCGTGAAACATTAAGCCAAGAGTTTAATTTATTTTAATATAGGTTTGCATAAAAGAAAATTTCAATAATTTGAGCAGAATATATTTCAAAATCTTATAATGAGAAATGTGAGTGAGTAAATGGGACAGAATACTGTCGAAAATATTCAATATATTGACGAAACATTGGCAGGTTACAGTAGTTTTTAGCCTGAAGTTGATAACTTCCAAAATATTGACAATATGGACAAGTTGACATTATTTCATATTGAGTACCGATTTTCTGTTGCGAAAAAAATCCCATTTTGGAGTATGAGTAAAAAAAAATGAGGAAATGACTGAAAACTATAAGAATGCTTTTCGAGTTTTGACGGGGGTTAAATTCAAGAAATTTTCAATTTGAGCTATGGTTGAAGAAGAAACTGTTGAAAATGAAGTCGAGAGTGACTGCCAATAGTATTTTTTGTAAAAAAAAGTGAAGTAAAATTTCTGTGTTTCGAGAATTTAAGATTGTAAAATATATTTCTTTATGGATTATAAACATACGATAAATATACATCTATTGTATATTCAAAAATGTATAAAATTGAATTCTTCCATGTTTTTTATTTGAACCATAGGAAGTGAAATATAAATGTTACTTCAAAACAATATATACATGAGAAATAGTTCATAACTGTTAAGATTTCTCATCAAAATATAATTAGTTAATGATATAATGAGTTAGACAATTATCAATTCGGAAAACATAGATACTCCTTGTATTTTAGCAAAAATATCTTGAATTCGTGGCAGTGGAATTTTAAACTTGCATGCTAATATAACATAATCTTCCTTTTAATTATAGAAACAATTAGTATTTTCATTTACGAATATTTACAGATTTTATAACATCTTATTCCAATAATCCTTGAATTTCTTTTTTAATTGCATAGGGTATAATTATACACTATCATGCCCTATTGATGTAATAGGGTATAATTATACCCTATTACATTGACTGTTTTTTCCGCAGTTTATCGCATTCATATACTAGGTCAATTTATAGGAAGGTCGATGCCACATTTCGAGCCCCTGACCATTTTGATGTACAGTGTACACCCAAATTCTCAACAGGTATTTTAAAATATAACACAACTGGTTCATCGATGAATGCAGAACAACGCAGACACAGAAAATGAAAGTTGATCCCACAGAACAATTGACATATTATATAACCTTGACCATACTACAATTTTCATGTTAACAATCGACACATGGATGAATATTATTGCTCAAATATGAGAAAACAATTATTATCTAAGTGAAAAGAATAATTGTTTCTTAAAAAATTGACGGTCATAAATTGACGAAAATAGTACTTTGCGCTGACGTCATCTGCTGACATATGAACGTCAGTTATCTGATGTTAAAAAGACGTCATTCAACGGTCTAATAACGTCGCTGACCAAAATTGACCCTAATAAGGCGTCATGTTACGTCAACTTGCTACCTGGGAAGCAATAGTTTAAAAAATTTAGTTCCACTTCTGCAGATTTTGGATTGTAACATCGTCATTAAATTTACTTAACCCTGCATTTAAAAGTGTTCTTCTTTTAATATTAATTGAAAGTTGTTATTTGGTATTCCATGAAATATGCTCATTTAATTCATTCTTAGAAACAAGCTTGCGTTTTTTATGTCATCTCAGAACAAAAACGAATTTTGAAAATCTAAAAATTTTAGAATCTTGAAAATTTCCTTCAGGGCATAAGATATTTTTCAAATTTTCAAACTTCGCCGGAAAAAGAACTCCCTCCATTTTTTCAGATAAGTTATAAATTGTTTGAGTACATACCAGATTCAATTCAAAATATTCACTCTCAGATTAAAATATCTGAAGCCATTCCACATACAGGATGTCGAATCACCAGAAAAAAAAACCGTATTCTCATCTCAGTAATTTTAATTCAATATTAAATACAATTAAATATATAAAATACAAAACGATAATATTTTTTTTCAAATCGTAAAAGCACCTCTCTATTAAAATCGTCAAGTTCTTTTCAATTTAGAAAACATATATGCAATGTTTCAAGCGATATTTTATCATTAAAAAATACTCAGTTCTCACTTTAGAGTTAGTGGATGGATGTTTGTCTATATACAGGTGAATCTAAATCATTTAATGAATATTTAGTGCTGTATATACAAAAAAAGAGAACACATAAGTTGGGTGTGGTTTACAGTGATTTTTCAGTATCTGAAATGTCCCTTTTTGGAACTGCTGTTATGATAAACTCTCAATGGTGTGTAGTTGCCATTTCCATTAATATCTGAAAAAAAAACAAAACATTATTTAGCAGTTGATGCAAGCTTCACCGAAGCTGTAGTTATTAATAACTAATCCTAATATATTAGGTAAACCCAACATCTACCCAATTTTCAAACAGGATAAAGGTTCGAAACTAATCCACCAAAATACACTTTTCAGGAATAAGTTGTATCATCTGAAATTTTAAAATTTTGGAAATTAGAATAAAAGGAATGAAACAGAAAAGCAGTTATTTGAATGGAGTTGAGCAAATTCGAATATATTCTGAATTGGAGAACCTAAGATAAAACAATTTATATTGAAAAATAATATTCAATATTATTCATATATTCACGTGAAAAATTGTTCACGTGAACGCTGATAATCAATCAAGATTTCTATAATCTGATTGACCTCCTAGGTTTCCGAGCGGAGACCTAATATTCCATTCTAATACCATTCACTCAAAGTACTCACGTTGAACAGTAGATGGCGCTGGATCTGGTGGCAACTGCGCTGGTGGTATACAGTAAAATTTAAGATAATAATGGTAGGCAGTGAAATACATTATCGCAATTGCATTCGCCGATACAGCAAACCATTTATGAACTGTTTTGAAATTATCTGGATACTCCGAATAGGCTAAACCACCTAAAAGTGCACCGACAGATCTACCTGGAATAAGGAATTGACAAATTGAATAATTAATCCAACGGGATTCGTGAAATTTCTTCAATTTATTATTGACAGTAAATTTTCTTTCATACGTCATTTACTTTCTATTATAATAAGTATAATTCATAACAATTTTCTATATTTATTCAGTATCGTAATATTCGGGTTGCTAAGCCATTGTCAAGAGTTGATCCACGGTATCGAAAGATCAACAATCTATTTGTTTTCATTAATTATAATTAACAAAATCTTGCACTACGCGTCGGAAACCGGCTTCACTATTTCATAGCAACAAGTACACCTGTTTACCACAGTGTCTCATGCGTAACTGACCAAATTAGTCTAGACAATACGAATCTAAACCCTATTGCGCCGCGTCATTACTCCCTTCAGTCGTTACTGGAAAAAGTTCGGCAGACAGTAGCGTACTAGGGCTTTCTGTAATTCGCTTTCAGTTCCGCGAAGCTTACTTAATAGTACGCGCAACAACTGTAAAAAAACAACTTGACGTGAAGAAAAAACTGATTCAATTACCTCTAAAACAGCCTAAAAATCGAAGTCAACCGAAATTGTGTTACAAGTTCGTAATTTCGTTGTTCATTTGAATACTTTTCTTTATAAGTGACCTGAATACGATATGTTTAATTTTAGTTGTTTCATTTGTTTACTAGATAGTACTATTGCAATCGATTTTAATTTTATTTTTATTCATCAAATATATTTCGTTACTATATGGTCAACTTCTGCTGAACATACGTAACTTTGTAATAGACAATATTTTATTTTATTTTTAGTTATCTGGTATTGTTCAATACTATTTCGATTTATTTTAATTTAATTTTTTCGTTGTATATATTCGCTTATACTCTCTTTTTTTGTTTTTTTGTCTCTTTATTTTTTCTTATTTATTATTATTTGTGTACAATTTGTTATTTTTTCTCTGTAATTGGCTGTATATCTGTTTGGAATAAATGTATTATTATTATTATATTCCATTAGGTTACATTTTCGTCCTTCTTTCAAACAATATTTGTCATATACAATATTTCTGGGGTAATCATATCTATGAAATTATTTTCTATACAGTGTACACATATTCTACTGAACTCTTATTTTTTAGGATAGACTTTTTGTATTCTTATATTTATACAAATTTCTGGGGTAATCATATATGAAATTATTTTCTATTTCAATTGAACTCTTATTTTTTTACATCAATGATTTTTCATCATTTCAATTGTTACATCAATGATTTTTCATCTTTTATAGACTTATCATACTTCGTAATCAGCCCAAGTTCTTCAATTTCTTTACTAAATCTTCTTCTACTTATCGGTAAAGATGACACATTATGACTGAATAAAAGGTACTCAATTTTATCATATTATAATGAGTGGTGTGAACCAAATGTAAGATATTGAATTGGAACTCAAACAATCCACCAATAGAAAAATATATTCAAATAAGTAACGAAATTTTAATTTACGGGATAAATTAATTACTCAGTCTTTATGAACACCTGAGAATGGATTCGGAGCCCGAAACATATGTCGAGTGAATCGAAAAGTTGCGTAATTCAGCCAATTGTTTCGAATTATACCGTTATAATTTTTACCAGCCATAATATTATTAATATTTACCTAAGCAAAAGTGAGCAATGACTGGCAACGCTTGACCACATGTAGTGAATTTTCTGGGGACTAGATGGCGCATGTAGAGTACAGCTGTGACCCACATACAATGTAATGTAATGATCTCCAATATTTCACAGACGAGCACCAAAGCGGCTTCTTTAATCAAAATCAGAGCTGAAACAAATCAAATTTTCATTTTTCATTTATTGAAACAACAACCAAAGATTAGGGCCAGAGTTTGGTATTTTATATCTTATTTATAATACACTGAATTATTATTCTTGTTGTGTTTTCTTTTATAAATTCTTCTTTTTAAATGCAAAAAATCTCTGCCATGCCAATTGGAAAAGGAAGTAAGAAATAAAAAATCAATATGTAAAAAGTAAATAAACACTGCCTCGTAATCACCGTGTAGACCCCCCTAGCTTAGGAAAATAAGCATAGCAAATACTCCTTCCCCTATAGTGCTTACGTAATACCTGAACGCTCACAAACGAAAACCAAATCAACAAAAATAGATAAACTAAGTAATACTTATCTAACATCAACTTTTGACATCGAATTGTTGAAAATAACGAACTAATTCTGTGAATTTGTAATATTATTTAAAGTAATATTTAACTCATATTTCAGTTTAATCATCTTTGTGAATTACAAACAACTTCTGCGTCCTTTGAGGTTCTTTGAAGTTCCCTCAGTTGAGAATTACTATTTTAAAAAATGAAATAATGAAAGACCAACAAAGTGATTACTTTTAGTCAACAGGAATGAAACAATTTCTCACCTAAATGATGAACAGTGTAGTTTGCGAAACACAGTATTAGAATGTTCGAATGTCCACAATAATCTATGATTTTTTCTGCGAATATAAGATATGCTACAGCGATGATAGCTGCAACTGAGTACGTGAGTCCTATTATTAACGCCGAAGGATTATCCAATTTTACAATATGCCTAGAATGTAAAGAAATAAAAATAGTTAAGAATTGTCATTATAAGTTTGTTTTTAAACGAAATAAAGATAATTGTACTTTAATAATTACCATGGTAAGAAGGCATCAATGGCATTCCAGAAAATCCCCAGTAAGAAAAACACAATACCAAGTGCTATAACCTCAAACCCGTATTTTCTGACAGATGACATGGGCAGAGCTAGCAGACCACACCGCGTATGCCACCACCATTCAGGTGGACTCAGAGGCATCATTCTGAAAAATACAATTAATAAAATAAGTTGTTTTTCGAGGCCAAAATAGGGGTTTCAGCATTATTCCTCAATCTTCAAACAACTGTTGTACGTTACAATTGTTTAATAGAAGTACGTACATCTAGTTTTTTGTTACCTTCTTAATTTTGAAAACATTCAAACTTTAATTGTTTGCATTTACTCTCAATATTGTTTGATAATGTTATTCAAATAAGCTACTCACGTGTCCAAGACCAGTATAATAGCTGCCAGCAACATTAACACCGTGAATGTGATGATAGCTGCCAAATAGCTACCATGTCCTAGCCACCCAACCAACGGTGGAAAAACGGCTAATCCAAGAGCACCAAAAGCAAACTGCTTTCCAACATCTCCTCTTCCAGTCGAAGTTTCTCTAGTGGCGATCACAATAGCAGCATCTATCAAGACAAGAGCAGCTACTGGGAAAATGTCACCAATAGACCTTACCAAAATGTAAAGATAATAACTTATATTATCATAGCCACACTGTGATCTCTCTAATAAACTATCCGTGTTATTGTATGGCCATTTAATCTCGCAACCGATCGCTGGTTGACAGTTCTCATTATTAGATTTCAACTCTTCGATCTTTTCGGTAGGAATCCTGCAACTGAATTGTCCAGCTAGAAAAAAGCATTCTATTTACTGTGGCATATCAGAAACCAAAGGATATAGCTGCGGAGGTGGCGTTTGTTTAACCCACACCCCTTAGCTACGTCACTTATGGAAAGTTACAGAGCAAAAAAAAAACTTAAACTTGAAGAATGATTTGCAAAGTTGCCTTCCTGCCTACAATAATACTTCTACAAAAAAACCATTGTTAAACTAATTCACGACTTACCTACTGGATATCTGCAGAAGTTACTGGACTCATTCGAGCCAGTGTCATTCTCATTTGGTCTTAAGCTTAAGTGAAACGCAATGGAATCAGTGTAGGTTGTGTACACTTCGCAGAATTGAGTTCTGTTATCTTCAGGACCTGTTGTATAACACATATGGGGGATTGGTACTATACCTAGGTTGATATCTGACGGTGTTGTAATTTCCACGATCTGTAATTAAAGAGATAATGAATTCTCGTACCAAAAAACCACTGAATGTATATAATAATAAGTGGCGGATATACAAAATATTTTCGGAGGGTGGCCAAGACCATGTTGTGTTGTATAATTTGTGCAAATTGCAACTAGATTATTTTAATATTGTTTTGAAATGCTGAAACAAAGTGAATAGAAGTGAAATGAAAGAAACAGGTCAAAAAATTGTATATTATAAAGACTTATCGTGGTTAACAATACTTTCATAGATCACAGAACAAAGTCCAAGTTTCTTGGTGTACTTGAAAATTTATCAATAACTTCCTGGTCACCTACAATAATATCCCAGTGGATGGAAAGTAAAGCTAGTCCATTAAACCATTTTCAGATGTACTGTTTCTTGAGAAGGTCTTCAGTCTTCTCAGGTTGAACGACCTGAGAAGACTGAAGTCTCTCACGCTGGCAACAGAAACAGGAAAAACTGCTAGAAGTTTCAAGAGGCTATAAATGTTAGGAAAGAAAATCCTATCACAGATTGAGAGATATCCAATGGCAGTTTTTGGGAGATTTTCAGGCTATTCCTGGTTCCACTTCTCTTTCCACAGAACCCCACCCTCCCCCTTTTATACGCCCTTGAATAATAATAAGTTTAATGTAATTGTCTTATATACCTTGAAGTGGGAGATCTATATGCAGTGTTAGATGAACCTTATATACGCCCTTGAATAATAATAAGTTTAATTAATTTAATCTGACGATTTTTGAAGTCATTTACGTTATACTCAGTGGATGATTTGAGAAATTTGATTATTGTTGGGAGTAACTCAATTAGAAATTACCCTGGTGTGCAGGCCCCCCTTTTTCACTGAGCACGTGACCAGGGTCCCATGATCGATATGGACCCCATAGTTCCTGTTAGATTTCCAGATGATAAACGAAAAACGAATTTATTTTGAGTGAACCAAATGAAAGTAACTGACTGCAATACGAGTGTGTACGTAAAGTAGTACGAGGGTGGGGTGAAAAGTTTCCGGCCTGACCAAGAAAAACGATGTTTTAAAACTTTTTTTGCTTTATTTTTCAACATAATCTTCATCAACACTGATACATTTCTCATAACGATGTCTAATTTGTTATAGCAGTTTTAAACGTAGATTCGTCAAGCTCCTCAAAATACTGATTTTGAGGATAAACTGATGATCAATTTATCATCTACATCTGATGGAGCCACTGTGTTGGCGAAACAATATTGTTATGTTTAACTTGATCATAGTGAAAATCAAAAAACTACTTAGTTTTATTTAAATTATATATATACCCTTATCTGTCTTCTATTTTTGTATATTCTAACAAAAAAGTTCTCTTTCAAGAGAATAGGGTCGAATTATCCGAATATGCCAAGGGTCACAAAAACTTTGTATGCGGCCGGGTGGCGTCTTTGATTGTATTTGGCAGCCAATGAGGAGAAAGTTGAATGAATCCAGGTTGGAGGACACCATTTTGAATATTTACTGTAGATTGAGCAGTTTTAAATGTGTTTCTTGTTAATAAAATGTTATCTACTGCAAATTTGATTCGTCATTTATTTAAGCAACAAAAGGCCAACAAAAGTAAAATACGTAACAATTGGAAAGCATCCTCAAAAAAGTTATATATTCTAATATTATTACCCCAATTTCTGATTCTGGATATGGTTCTTCGTAGATGGCGTCATCTACATTCTGCCCGCTACTGGTATTTTCGACTAATGGGGGCTCACTACTGACCTCCATTTTCCAAGATGGCGTTACGTGACATGTGTAATCGCAGTTTTTGACAAGTACAACGCCTTCCTGAAAATTTAAAATTACCTGAAATACTTTAAACTTAAACCACCAAAGGGTGGCAATCACACCTTAATTAAAAGATTATTTTTTGAATTCTTGAAAATATTCAAATGAAATTTATATTTTCCACCAAAGAGTGGAAATCACACCTTAATTAAAAGATTATTTTTTAAATTCTTGAAAATATTCAAATAAAATTTTTAGGTTAACTCTTTGTCGCTCACTATTTCGAACCACTTCTTCCAAGTTGTCCTTCAAAGTGTTCATTACGAACATTTTATATTTGAAATACTTTTCCAGTATTTTTAAAGCAAGACTTATTGTATATATAGTTTGGTATAAATAATCTCATAATATATAATCTCATTTCTATTTTAACTGAATTCTGTCACTTTTTCAAAAAAATTAAAAATTCTAAATTTTTACTGACTTTATCACTATCCCAATTATAGCAGTTTTCTTCATTATCACAACGATCTTGTAAGATGAATCCTCCATTTTCGTCGCACACAAAGCTCACTTCTAGAGGCCCCCTTTTCTGTAAGATGAAAAAATATTGCAATGAAACAATTATAAAAAATCTTATCGAATAAAATAAATTATAAGATCATGATGCAGTAAGTCAGTTATTTCGTCTGTTAGTTCTTATTGCAGTAAAAATTTATTCTCAGGGAATGAAAATTTGTTAACTCTCAAATTTCAAATCTCCCACAGAATTTATTGATTTGAATTACGTGAAAAAAAATTTCACGAAAGAGGAATGTTTAGCTGTATAGTGAATAAGACATAGCTGTGCAGTGTTAAATTAGCCCTATAGCCTTATAAATAAATATGTACAGTATAGAGCAGTGTTTCCCAACCTTTATTGTGTTATGCCCCCGCTTAACCTTTCTAAAATTTTTATCCCCCTTCCTCGAAATGGGTGAAAAAGTTTGAATCAAGAAGTGCGAAAGGGTTATACTCGCGTCGAGTCCATTTTCGAATTACCCCTCTTAACAATCAAATTGCCCCGTGTGGGCCCCACGTTGGGAAACACTGATATAAAGTTATACAAAGACGTACTGGGTGTTACTTAATGCAATGTAGACGCACACCCTATAAAAGGGGATGGCTTGAATATTTCTTCTAATGTTGAAATAAATGCTCTTTTAGTTTTCATCAAAAATATTGAATATCGAACGATAAAAAAGCTTTGTATGTAAATAATTATCGAATTTTCTTTTTCAATCAAATAGGCATTAAATAATTCAATGAATCCAATACAAAGTGGTTATTTTGATTATCGTTCAATTTTCGAATTGTAGAATAAGGACAATATAATTTTTGATGGTATCAACTAATAAAATCAGGAGTTTATCCAAAATTTTCGTCGAAATTTTTGTTGAAAACTTAAAAAACTTGAAATTAAAATATTGACAAAGTCAATATTTTTAACTGTATATATATATATATATATATATATATATATATATATATATATATATATATATATATATATATATATATATAATCCATCATTAAGAAGCCCGAAATTGTACGTTCTGCAGATTATACGAAGCCCGTGGCAGTTTTAGGAAGCCCAAAACGGGCTTCCTAATTTTTTGTGTGTATATCGCATTATTATGGTTGAAATCCTTTCATGATACCGGTTCAAAAACTATCGTTGATAACGTAGCCACTGATTCATCAGAAAATGCTAGAATATTTCAAAACCATGAGGTAGATATTGTGAAAACAAACGTTATTCAAAATCGCTATGGGCTTCTTAATGCCGCGCTACGTCTGTATATATACACTGGTTAGTACTCCATATCCAGCGCTAGGCGGCCTGTTCTTATCGTCAGCAAGTTCTTATCGCCACAGATTAAATATGCGCTATGAATCGGCAACATTGCTCTTCAGTATAAAATATCGAGAGTAGGTAGTATTCAGCATTTCAATGAACTAAACATGCATATTCCTTAAATCGTAAGTAGGTATTACCTATGAATAAAAGTGGAATAAAATTCTCGGTATATAAATATAGGAGATTTTCATTACCTAACTAGATGTACATAAGAAATTATCTAAGATATTTATGACAAAAATACTAATTTCTAACAGTTTCACCAGAGTAATTGAGGCTCTAGTTCAATAGATCAGTTTTTGAAGGGAGAGATAAGGAATATAGAAGATGTCATTTTAAAAATATAGTAGATGTCGTCTCTGTAGCGTAGTGAGAGAGTGAGGCTCTCACGAGGGAGATCTGGGTTCGAATCCCAGCTAAGACATGGACTTTTGTGTATTCAGTTTTTTCTGAAAGCATTATGAAAAAAATTTTGATTTTCACCCAGTTTTTATAGTTTTTTTTGATGTGTGCTCAAAAATTCCTCCCATCCGTGCTTTTTCGGAGTTAGTTTATTTATATGTTCTCTGAAATAGTCCATCATAACTTTCTTCTCTTCGTTGAACCAACCAGCTCTAGAAAATTGTTTTTTGTTATTAGTTCGATTTTTTTTAATATGCCAGAAGGTGGAGCCAATCGTTAGTATCATTTTCTAAAATGTTCTCCTCTATTTCTAGTTCTTCAATTCCTGTAATGTCTTCCTCTACATCTGATTCTGAAGAGAGGAAAACATCGGCTTCTATTCCTATTTCGTTCAAGTTTTTGCCCTTGAATTCGCTGCCTTTTCCTTTCTCTAATAGAAGAAGTACCTTTGCAACTTTTACTGTTTGATATATAAAAAAAGGATTAGGAAAAATCATGTGTTATTATAATAAAATGATATTACTGAACAACTGCAAAACTCAGCAAGTAAAACTATTTAAATAAATCTGTTGACCGACTATTCAAATATAATAAATGGTAGCAAAAATATTATGCATTTTCAAGATTCGAACAATCACATGTCTTTTGAATGAAAGGTGAAGTCATAAACAAGAGAACCTTGAAAATTTAGGAATGATGCATTCAAATTCAAGGCCAATGTGTAGTTGAAATAGATTCTTTTGATATAGTATACATTCATCAGAATAGGCATTTTGCACCGAATCACGTTCTTCAATTCAGTTTGAAAATGAAGTATAAATTGAAACAGATGTGACAACATATTACTGACTTCTATTTTTCTGACACATTTCCTTCATATATTATATATTTATGAGAAATCTCGTTATGGTGGAGACCGAAACGTACCTAGTTGTTTTAATTTCATTCTTGGCAAAAATAGTTAACAACAATATGATGAGCATCGACTTGTTATATTAATCAGAGAAGACCCCAGAGTATTCAAATTATTGTGTTGATGATAACCGAAAAATTCAAACATTATAGATTTGAATGTGTTCAATTAAGAACGAAATATGAAAGTAATGTAAAACATGAAAAACGCGCCAAACATTTGAAATGGTTTTTGTAATTTTAAAAAAAATTCATCTCATTTCAAAGAAATTTTCGATAAGCTATTTTAAGATCTTCAGATTTCAAAACGGATATGAATTTAAAAATTCCACCTGACGAAGTCTATCATTCAGTCTGAGAAATTGAGATTTTATAGAGTAGAAAAATATTAATGTTTTGATGATTATTTCGTGACTAGATGAAAAAACATTTTCAACAATACATTTCGATTTTTGATCGCTTGAAACTGACGACGAAGGTTTCAGCTGCCTGCACGTATTTTGTTCAGAAGTGTATCTTTGCAAAAATGCCATTTGATGGTATTCAGGGCGAGTATCAAACGATATCTACTGATCTGAAATCCAAAATATCATTTGCTTCTGTAATTTGAATTATCTGCAATTGTGGTCGTAATATAGGAATTGCATAATTTTATATGAAATGAAGTAAGCATCTGCTCGTATGTCCTCAGTTTTCATATAGTCTTTATAACTTAGCCCTTTGAAGATTTCTGGTTTAACGATGCTGCTACTATCTGACTATGTTCAAAAGATTATTGCAGAGGAGTCTGAATACGTTCCTCAAGGAAAATACAACAGTGAATTGCTTTTGGATGAACTAGATAGATAACTATACTCATTCAATGAGATTTCTGATTCAGATGGCATCCAATCTCTTACTGATGAGGAATTGAAATAATTTTTAATAGATGTTTTATAAAAACAAAAAGAATAATTTACATTTAAGCCGGAAAATATAAAACAAAAACACATACAAACAACTTATATCAAAATCATTAGAATTGCATAAAACAGTTCATTCAATTTGTTTCATAATGAAAACTCAGAAAGTTTGATGATGTAATTTCAGATTGTCTGTCTCAAGACGATTTCCGATTTTTTGGTCAACAAGCATTTTTTTCTCAATGATAACATACAGAAGATTTGACTACAGTTAAACTTTCACTTACGATTTTATGTTAGAATTGCAAACACAACAATTTTAATGTTCAATATTAAAAGGAAACTTATCGCAATTATAGGAAAAGTTTTCCTATAATTGCGATAAGACTACACAGCAGCTGTAAATGAACAATTTTTTTGTATTTTTGTTTCAGAATACATGGGTGAAAATACTGAATATTGTTAATTATTTTTCTTTAACCGAAGAACATCTATCCACTTTATACAACGTGTATAGTATTGACACTTCTGAGTTATCCAGCGCAGAATTATTTTGGTTTTATTGAAATTTCGAAAAATATGAGGAATATTCAGAACTCAATTGCAAGTCTTTACAGGATTCTCAATTCAAATCAAAATATTTATTAAAAACATAAGTACCTTTCTCGCAGTATTCTTATTTTTTGGTCGAATGTTTCGCTTCTGATTCAAAAAAATCTGTTAATTTCGCACATAAACTTTGGTCGTCGGAAACAATAACCGTTTTATCTTGTAACGCCAATTTCAAAATATTATTTAAATGCTAAATTACGAATGAAATAATAACCGAAATGCAATACCCAAAGATAATAATGATAGGTGATAATAATGATATGTCTTTTACTAATTTATTAATTTTCATTCAGTGTTTGAAATATGTAAGAAATAGATTCACTGAAACAAAAAATTCATTCAATACAAGAAAGAAACATTATTTATTTTTTAAATTGTACAAAAATTATTCACTTTTTTCTGAAAGAATTATGAAAAAAATTTTTATTTTCACCCAGTTTTCAATGAGCTTTTCTCGTCAGAAACAATAACCGCTTTATCTTGTAACGCCAATTTCAAAATATTATTTAACTACTAAATTACGAATGAAATAATATCGGAAATGCAATATCCAAAGATAACATTCCTCATTTTAAAAACAAATCACTCAACTAAATCTTAGTTAACGCCGACAACATTGCCGGGCTTCATCTAATGCGAAATATATATCAAGTGTAAAAACGCGGTCTGCATAAAAGCGGAAAGACGTATACAACAAACATATACCGCTTCACACACCCTCACTCCTTCTACCGGGCTTCACTTCACCTTCAGTGTGTACCGGGCTTCGTTTCATCCGTAGTATGCGTATATATATATATATATATATATATATATAGTTTACTACATATTACAAACAAATGAAGTAAGTAGGTAACCATTAGGTATAATAATCACTGTACATTAAGTGACACCCATTAAATTAAGCTGTGTTTTTTGCAAAAGGATATAGATCAATAACATTTAGTCAGGTCACTTACAGAAACAGATTGTTTGTGCTGTAAAGAACAAAAAACTCAAAATTAATCACAATTTTCAAAACCTTCGAAACCAATAAAATTCAACGGTTTTGTCCTAACTTCCCAATTTAATTTTAAATTCCCAATATTTATTTCGTATATAAATGAAAAAAAGGCAAAATATTAGTTATATAATAAAATAAAATACTATTCCAAAACCAAAATATTTCAAATAGTGGTGATAAGTACAAAATATTATTAGTAATTTCAACACCTCCTCAAACTGATAGAATTAGTGGTAAAATACAATAAAACTAAACGAGATATAAAAGGCAATTTCAATACTACGCCTCATTACGTTAGGTACTCAAAAAATCCCATATCAATTTGAAAAATTATTTTTTTGGGACGGCAAAGATTTCTTTAATTGATAAGTATTTGACATTTTTGACAGGTAAACAATCTATATATGTCAAAGACTATGATTTACAAACTGAATTCTTTTTCCGTCACAAAATTTGTTCAAAATGTTTTCTGTTGGATAATAAATACTATTTTCAACTTACGATTCTAGGTATTGCACTCAACAACCAATAGAATACCACAGAAAGTACGAGACAAATCGCAATCATAACCTTCAAGTATTTCCCCGATTTGCTCCTGGTCCCCCCTGATGATGTCCCTGCTAATCGGTCTGCCAGTGGCGCGACAACGAGAGGGCCTATGGTGGCTACTAACGCCGCCACTGCGGTTATTGTAACTGCTTCATCTTTGGATAAGCCTACATCGTTCATATGAAGGGGCAGGAAGGGAAATAAACTTCCTAGAGCTGAAAGAGAAGATTAATGATATCTTCCATTTCAAACTGTTAGATTCCGATAGAAAAGGCAATATTCTCTTAAAGGCAGTCTCTTTTCCTTGGGAAAGAGACAAGATAACACTTTGACACATTCAAACTTAAATAATTGTCCTCACACCAACTAGCAACATGGTCCAGCGCGAGTTGAAGTTGAACACAGTTGTCCTGTGATCTAATTTCATGATATAGTTTCAAATCGTCCGCGAACATCAAATGTGGAGAGTGAATATTATCCATTAGATCATTTACGAATCTTTTCGATGAATCACTACATTTATTGATTTATGTTTCGGTTATAAAGTTACTTTTATTGAAAAACCATCGCTTTGAATTTGTAAGAAACTCCTATTTGGCAACGAATGTAATTTTAATTTTAATCAGTTATATTATCCAGTCGTGACAATGACGAGGGATGGGTCAACAAATAATGAAATTCTTGTGATGTAATTTATGGATGACTCCTTAGCTCAAATTGTGTATCATTTTCAAAGGTTTTATTATCCAAAAATTTAACGTTCTTAGAATGTACGAGTTATTTTTCAGTAATGTTTGAAACGATCAGGTTTCTTGTCAGAGAAGCTTTCTTTCTCTATTTCATTAAGTTTGGGATACAACTGGAAGATTGATGTTTTCCGTTAGAAGAAAAATATTTGCTTTTCGTCCGCATTGAGCGATCTTACCACATTCAATGCAAACGAAAAACCTTTGTGAGTTCAGGTCATTCCACCTGTTAGATTCACGGAATCGATTTTTCCATTACACCAGAACATTGAAAAGTCGATGCTAATGCTAATTTCACTTTCTGTCCTTCGAGAAAATTGGATTTTATACATGAAATTCAAGTGAATGTTTCAGAGTAGAGGAGCCACGATTTAACTCCAATAAATCCGAAAGGCAAAAAAATTGGTATCCATTAGAAAGCAAGAAAATAATTCGTAAGTAATAATAATAATAATAATAAGTTTTTTATTCTCAACAGGTATAATACCCAATTACAGAAAATAATAACATTATGTTGAATAATAACAAAATAATTAAAATGAAAGAGATATAACAAAAAGCTCAATCTAATCTAAAAAAACTAAAATAGTAACTAATAACTAAATAATAGCATTTAATGAAATATTACAAAGAACTCAATCTAAATCTTTAGTGAATTTCCTCTGTTCACTTTACTCCTTATAATAACTTTTATGGAGTACAAGTGAATGTCACAATTATTGGTAACTCTATTGAATAAACCAAAATCCTCCATAAACCAAATAGGGGATTGTATTAGGGAGTTCGTCCTTGGAGTCTCTAGGTGTAATAATTCTGTAGTACGAGAATTTTGCGTAGGAATACGAAATTTCAAAGCGGACAAGAGAGCAGGACAATCAATACTGTTGTGCAGTAATTTGTACAAAAATTTGAGTGATAAAGTTTCTCTTCTGCTCTGCAATGAGATTAAACTAAATCGACTCAATAATTCGTTATGATTGACTCCTCTCTGTGGATAAACTTTATCCTCACTCCAAACTAAGAATTTCAAAAACCTTCTCAGAATGGCTTCAAGATGGCGTTGATGGCAAGTGTAAATGGGATGCCAGATCATGCTGCCATACTCCAACTTGCTACGGATTAGGGTATTAAATAGTCCTATGAATATTGAGGAATTATCGAAATATTTGCCGTTGCGTATAACGAATCCACATATTTTCGAGGCAGATGAAATAAGTTGGGTGATGTGTGGAATGAAGGAAAGCTTCTGATCGAAGACTAAACCAAGATATCTGACCTTATCAGAACGAGAAAGAACCTAACCACTAACTCTATAATCACACTCAATTTGGTCTCTTTTCCTTGTGAAGAGCCAACATTACACATTGGCACATCCAAACTCAAATAATTGTTCTCACACCAACTAGCAATTTGATCCATCCCGAGGTGAAGTTGATTTTATTAATTTTTACTAATTTTCTATATTACTTCATTTATTCATGTCGATTGATGAGAAGATAAAAGAAGGAAAAATTTTACCAGTTGCAAAATGGAGCATATCACTTTAAGCTAGCTCCATTAAACTATTGATGATGCCTGAAAGTTGCCAAGTATATTGAATAATTGTGTGGAATGTAACCCGATGTTTTTCTGATTATACGATAAATATTCTTTGTTTTCGTTATTTCGTTTAGATATTTCGGTTCATTATAATTTACGATTGATTCATGTCGAAGAGAAGTGTAAACATTTTGAAAATTGTTTATTTAATAATAGAAAAGCATGTTTATGGATTGAACTACTCACAAACTCTTTTTGTATCTGATACATTCAACAATATGTGTCCCAGTGTATATTCCCCTTGTGGTGTACATTTCGAATTTTACAATTCAATTTCAACAAATAAAAGAAAAAAGTCAAATTAAGATCTCTGTTGGCTAATGACTTACGTCAAGGCCATTTGGGCTCTTTGCCCATAAAGGAAAAAAAAATAGTAATAGTACTCTTTCGTATTGATTCATTGATAGTGATAATAATATATTTCTTAGCAGGTAATCAATGTTTTGAGGAAAATAAATTATATCCCCTTTGTGAAATTACCTTTTCATTAGTTTTAATCTAGTTAATTTGCCATCCGACAGTTAACCTTACCTCCAAAGAATAAGAAGATAACACATTTTAATGTTATCAAATTCGGATTGTAGATTATCTTGTTCATTATGGTCATTATACTCCAGTCATCGATTCACTATTTCTAACATCATTTCTGGTCGCTGTATTGCCATCTTCTGATATGTCACTTCAACATCATCTGAAAAAAAAAGAAGAAAGCAATGAATTACTCTATGAGTGATAGTGATGAATCGAACAGAAAATTAATTCCTTATTTGTGTTCCCAACTAAGTACATATGTGTATGTGTATGTTCACTTTCTCTTAAATGATAAATATCAGTATTTACTACAACGACAAGTATTTAATGGCCAAGAAATGAAGAGGAAATTTCTAAACAGTTACTGTTCCTAAGATACCTAGATTCCGTTGAGATGGTAGATCTACTTTCAAGCCCAATTCTTGAAATAAAATATAGATCCACATAAAGAGGACATCTCTTGTATCGATAAAAAGTGTAAATCCCTGATTTAGTCATACAGTCATTAGATTCAAGTTAATTTATCATGTTTTATTATATCCACATTTTCTAGAAGTCTATTTAGTATTGTATTTATAACTAATTTTTATAGAATACGAGCTACATAACAGTGAATAAAGCACGATAATTTCATTTTATTTAAATTCTTAGCGATTGTGATTCTGCACCTGCAACAGGAAATTATTATTATATCTAGTATGTCTAGAGAATGTATTTTATAAGAAATTATTTTCCTAGTCATCTATGTGAACGTATTTAAAATAATCGATTACAGTTCTCAATTCTCGACTTCTTTTATAGGATATCTAATGAGGTTATAAATCAATTTTATGGATTATAATTATGCAAAAATGTCTTCAGAAACTTTCGTTCCTAATATGGTAGAAGTCATTTAATTAAAACAATGTAATTGAGTAATTAATTCTACAGTCGGTAACAACGTGTTCTGCATGACGAGTAGTGGAGAGAAAGACTTGAATTAAATGATGGAATTCGTTTGATGCATTTCCTATAGAAAATACTAATGAACTTTTGTTATCTAGGTATAATATTTACGTTGTATTTGAATTCCTCCAATGGATCAAATTTTTAGCAAAATGAAATTCGTACTTAATGTTACTTATTGAGATTCAAATAAAGAAGTGAATATTGATAATTCAGTGAGAAACGTATTCTTTAAGAACAATTGATTAGATCAATATCCAGTACATTAGAGTAGGTATACAAAAATTCAAGTGAAAGAACCAAGACTTCACAGGAGTGAAATAGTAAATTACTCTATTGAAAACTATTTCAAGATATTTTGCGAATTGTTCGAATTTTTGTTGAGTGGATTACTTGATTCTTGAAAATCCCTGCCCTCTTTTGGCGAGGGGTCAAACACAACTAATTAAACTGCAGATTTCTTATATCACGAATATTGAAGTGAAAAGTTTTATTTTCGGAAACATGAAAATCAACGAATTTGATTGTAGGAACTACAAAAACAGCCACGAAGAAACAAAAGTGAAACAACTCGTATTATTCATTCAATGAACTGCACAATTTATACGACTGCAAAATGTGGGCAGATAATAGCATTTGAATTTTAATTCGGTGATGTAATACTGTCAAGGCGTCCTTGATTTCTGCATTTATAAGACCTGAAGATCCGAGCTAAACTATTACACAGTCACATTTTGTAGGTATCGCATTAGATCATCGTTGTATTTAAAACGCGACACTTTTGTGGGTTATCGGCAGAGAGAGAGTAATTCGTACATATCATTTTCTATCGACGAACATAAAAAAATTCACAGCGATAACAGCTTATTATTCGTTTCGAATATGCATGTGTTTATTATGCAATAGCTATTTATAATTTTGTTGTTCTGAACGTATAACGAGCAATTTTGTTAAATGTTTATATGTTTTGCGAAATTGCGAACGTGTTTGGGATGTTCTACAAGGTTCAAAATTAACCATTTCAAGAATATTCATGGCAAATTTTGTGGATAGTAAAATGTATGTAGGTATAAATAGTTATTTTAATTTAAAAAGTAACGGTTAAATGATGATATTCAATATACCTCACTAGTCCACGAAATATGGCATAAGACACAAAAAATGTGAAATTAAATATGACATTAAGAATGAAATGAATGAAAAAGAGGAAAATTGACTTTTTCATCATTGTCTTAGCAGGAGACGCGGAACATAGAGATATGTTCCGTCAAATCATACCACAGAAGGCTTTGAATAATGTTATTCGCAGGTCTTCAAAGGCTTGAAAAAGAAATCTGCACTTTCAATTTTGGAACAAGTAAACGAACTACGATACTTACGTCTTCCAATATACCTACTTAATTTCTAAAAATTATTAAAATTCTTTTTTCCAATCAAAAGTGCAACGATTTAGATAGAACTGACGATAGTGTTTAAGAATTTACAAAGAACAATAATTAAAAAATCCACTGACTCCAGTTTAGGTATAAACTTATCCAATAAGCTTGCAAAGACTAAAGAGGCGCGTTCCACTAAGCACAATAATCATATTCTGTGTATCGAGATATTATTTTGATCGTTGTGAACGCTTCGTAGAACACACCTTAAGTATACTTTTTATAAGCGAAATATATGTGATTAAATACTTTTTCTTTTTGTACTTTCGGTAGTTTTATATTATGTCCGATTTTTTACTTTGTATAATTTGTTAGGAAACATTTATGGTTTAATTCAAAGTGAGTACAAAGTACGTATGTTTGAATATTTCTTTTCAAGAACAAAAAACAAAAAAACTTAAATTCTACTTTTTCTCTCTGTTTATACCCATAAACATATCATCATATAGAATAAGCGTCTTAACGAGATCAACAATGCTGGTTATTGTATATTGTGACTAAAACCATGTTTATTTGTCAAACACACCATTCACATTTACCGA
This sequence comes from Henosepilachna vigintioctopunctata, assembly GCA_030704895.1. Lineage (NCBI taxonomy): Eukaryota > Metazoa > Arthropoda > Insecta > Coleoptera > Coccinellidae > Henosepilachna > Henosepilachna vigintioctopunctata. Next base: position 2,765,727 of record JARQZJ010000034.1, read on the forward strand.
TGATTCCTCTACTTCAACTATTTCCAATTTTAAATAACTAAATATCTCTCGAACATTGCAACACATGTAATTCGACACGAAAAGCCATACGAATCTGAAATAATGTCATTACGGATTCCCTAAAATTAGTCGAAAGCCGTAGCATCCTCCTAATACTGGATCATTATCCGGAAATGGGGAAATACTTAAAATAATTATTCTATAAATTGGAATGATTTGGATCGGATCCAATACGGCGAAATGCTCATAGAAAATGGGTTGAAGTAACGTAATTTTTCATCGTATTCTAAACCATAACATACAACCGCAGATGCGAGCTGACAGGGACTAAACATAGTCAGGTTGTGGTTCTAATTCGATCACAGAAGAGCATTCGGGTTGAGTCTCAATTATTTATGCCTATGGAATCGATAAAACTGAAAGTAGGTGGTGAAGAAATAACATACGGTGCCGCTTAAACAACGATGTATATATATATATATATATATATATATATATATATATATATATATATATATATATATATATATATATATATATATATATATATATATATATATATATATATATATATATATATATATATATATATATATATATATATAGTTGAATGTTTAACGACTGTAGATATGTATTTTCAGTGTTTAATTGGGATTGCAGTCTAGGACAGGAAAATCAGTTACCTCTTTAGTATTTTCCAAGCTTTCGAAAATGTTTATTTTCTTCTTCAGGGCTAAAATAGTACAAAAATTAACAGTTTATATAGCAAGGCACTATAAAAAGTTTTTTCTTACAATTACTGTGAAGTTAGTCCGAAAGTACAACCCTTTATCAGAAATCTCGAAATTTTACGATAGCTTTCAAAACCCAGAATACCGTGGGTGGACACATCGGAAATGCGAAATATAAAATTTCGCCTGATGATAAAACGGATATTTATGAGTTGAGTTGCGGTACTTGTCCCAAAGTATATGTTGGCCAAACTGGCAGGAATTTCAACCTTAGAATATCTGAACACCAAAGAAGCTTTGCAAAAATAAAACCGATTCTACGTATGCAACACATCTTTTAGAAGAGTCCCATGTCTTTGACAACAACTTTAAAATATTACATACAGAGCGAAAAGTTTATAAACTTACCCTGTTAGAAGCCATGGAAATCAATAAGAGGAAGAAATCGAACAGTTTATTAAATGTTCAAGTTTTAATCAATAATTCTCAGTTATTAAATTTATTCCAGTAAAAATGCAATCGAAGAACAGTATTCTATGGTCATCCCCCACAATTCAGAAGAAATATGTTCTATAGTCATCCCTCTGTAAAAGAAGAACAGTGTTCTATGGTCATTCCCACCCCACGCACTTCAGGATAAATATACGCAGTCCACAATGTAAAAGCTCTGTTTATCATCAACATCTGATGAAGCCACTGTGTTGGCGAAACGATATTGTCATGGTTTTGAATTAATTATAGTGCAAATCGAAAAACTACTTAGTTTTATTCAAATTATCTGAAAATTTTAGTCTAGAGAACAAGTGTTCAGGTTAATTTTTGTAAATGGGGTTATACCCCGAAGAAAACAAGCCAAGCATTTTTTATTTAATACATTGAAGCTTTTTAGATCAAGAAATCGGCGAATATTCAATCAACTTCATTACAATTTTTCTTTTTTAAGGTTCATTATCGCTAAGAATCGTAAATAATATGTCCAATACAAACGACTCGAAATTTGCAGTTGTTCCTGGGTTCCTGACCTCAATAACACTCCTCCACAGGCGTTCGCCTTCACAATTCAAGAGTTGAGAAATCTGTGAGGCAACGCACTATTCTGGTCGCTTGTGTTATGTTTATTTAAATACGGTGACATCATGCTGTCTGTGTTCTCTTCGTGCTGTTTGGCATTTCGTTTTATTATTTGTCCGGCTAAATTTAAACAGGGAGACAAGGTGGTCATTCTTCAGATGTGAGTGTGATTTCATCGCGGTGTTTCTTGGAAGCATGGCATTATTTTATGACGAAGATTTTATGGGAAATGATATTTGGAGGAAGTGATCGCTTTGATATTGCTCATCCTCAATTTTAGATATAAGAAGTGATGCTTTTAGAGATGTTTTTTTATTTGAAATGTGTATCGCTTCACAAACTAGTACCTATGTGGTATTTTGTGGCTCTAATTTCATTCGTATGACAGAAATACGTAGCACTAATCGAAGACAAGCCGGCCAGTTCCTATTTTATAAGTAAATCACGTGTAAGAGCACCAAAATTTTGGGACAACTTCTATAACCTAAAAAAGAGATTTTGTATGTTGTTCAATTCATTCAATACGTAACAGAGTTTTGAAGAGATGCAAAAACACCTAACACGAACCAGTTCTCATTTTGTTTTCCTATTGATTTTATTATTTTTTTTTTTTAATTTGTTAAATAAATATTTGTTTCATTTTGTATGTAGGCATTTCTCTAAACATAAACAAATTATCCTTATTTCAAGGTTCAATGGAAGAGCAATTTATTTGAATTGCGCCTTGTGATTGTTCTTTAGCTTATATCATTTTGTATGTAATGAATATTTTCTTTTTTTCTTACTGTATACATATTTTCTTATGTTTCTCTTATTTTGTTATACTTTGTACTGCCGCTTAAGAACAATAAAGACATATCATTATTATTATATTATTATTATTATTACTACATAAAATAACAAGAATTTTTACATAGACTATTAAAAATTAAAAACTCTCATCAACAATACAATGCAAATCAGAGGAGGAAAAAATGCTATAATACTACAAAGAAAATCAAAGTAGCATATTCATAATCATCATATTATATGACAAAGTTTTGATCAATTTTTTTCATTATTTACATCGATAATAATTTAGATTGGATGAAGCATTTGGTGTATGTCTATAGATGGGTAAATTCTTCAAGAATCGTGTCCAAATATTAAAATTTAGAACATAATACTTTATACTATGCTAATATATACGGGGTCTGTTCAAAAGAAAAAGTGAATTTTGAATTTTCTCAAGCTGTGTACATTCGATTATCGACATTTTTTTTTCGCTATGTTCGTATATATTCGTTTCTCATTTGTTGAAATTATCAGCCATTTTGGATGAGTAGTTTGGCCTTGACAACCGAAAAGATAAATCACGTTTTATGTGTTCTTCGATTTCCTACTTTTGAAAAAAATTGATCGAAGAATCTGTAATAAATTATGCGTAAAAATGGAGAAAAGTGTTGTCTCATAAGTGGTACAGAGCGTCCTGTCAACAAATCATGGATTCTGCATCACGATAAAGCACCAGCTTACACACCAATGCTTGTTCGTGATTTTTTGGCAGAAAAACAACACCATAATCATGCCTAAAGCAATGTATTCACCAGATTTGACACCCTGCGACATTTTCCTATTGCTAAAACTGGAGAAACCAATGAAGGGAAAGCCACGTTTTGCCATAATTGATGAGATAAAGTCGGAATCGAAGAACGAGCTGATTGCCATAAAGAAAAGCGCATTTCAGAAGTGCTTCGAGGATCGAAAGGAGCGTTAGCATAAGTGCTATTATATCAAGGGGAATCACTTTGAGGGGACAAAATGAATATCGATGAATAAATAGATATTTTTCGAAAAATTGCCAAATTTATCTTTTCTTTTGAACAAACCTAGCATTCTGTTGTCACGTATTGAATCATTTGGAGAAGAAACCTATTTTTAAATCGGGCATTTGTTGCACAAAAAAGAGCGGTAACTTCATCTTAAATCTTCACAAAGATCATTGGGGTAGGCATGCGGGGTAGGTTTAGGGATTTGAGATTCCTCACAGTCATGGGCTTAAATATGTGAATGTCTGCTGTTATTTTTGGAAACAGGGAGAAGTTTGTTTATTATGAATCGCAGTAGATCATTCCTACTAGGATTGTGGTTCTCAATTTTCCCTCAGAGCTACCGAAAAAAGATCCCCTTACTGTGCATAAATTTTTTTTTCAATGAATCGTCTTTAGAGATGATGTTGGAGGGCAGCTTTGCAGCTTACAAGAGTACGTTAAAGTCAATTTTAGTGGAACAAGCACCATATAGTGTCCATGAGTTCATGGACTGTAGACTCTTTATTAGAGTCCAGTACCAATTTTTTTATTTCAATTTAATTTTGATCTATTTTGTACATACATTCCGCTTAATTTATTTAATTGCAACTGTATTGATTTTCTTGTAATTGCAATTTTTATAAATTGAAGAAGTTTTGAATTCGAAATTCGAATATTCATTTATCTTTTTCATCATCAATATTTAGTTTCCAAAACCCTCCTGATTGATTTGTTCGTTTTGTACATAATTACTGATAAACTGGATCTTATATTTGTGTTTTTCAGAATAGAATTTTACATTCTTGGTTGCACTAAATGAGGCCACTTACTATGGATGGTTTTCTCATTACTAGGGGCATTAAATGCTATATAATATTTTTTGCAATGATATTACAACTTTCCTGGAGTTGTTATAAGCTCATACCCAAGCGAAAACGTAATGAATTGTTTCGAACAATTCATGATATAAATTTTGTACAAGAATGACCAAATACTCAAGTTTCTTGGATAACTCAAGAGCATGTTCATTCTAAGTCATATGCTCATCATTGTTAGTGATAATATATAAAAGCGATAAAGGTAGAATCTTGAATTTCAACTAATAATTGATTTTCAAATATTGATCCTATCTAGTCAAACAGTTACTTCCAGTACAAGATATAAGAGTGTGGTGAGTATAAAAACTACACCACTGCTTGAATTTTTAAAAAATATCATTCACATAGAATAAAAACAGGAGGGTCCAAAATGGTACCTTGAGTGACCCTGACGTCAACAGTTTTGAGTTCACTGATAACAATATTTAGTTTAACGCATGTTTTCTATTTTATAAGTAATTTGCCAAAAGTAGGTGCAGCATACCACGTGAAATAATGAATTTATTGCTATTTTTTGTATAAAACACTCAGCCAAGTGTTTTTAATCATACGGCTTGATTTTTATTTATATACCATAAAAATTTTTTCCTCATAAGAGAATGAATTTCATTCATTCATTTCAGTATTACGTATTTTACCACATATGGAAATAAATGCAGAATTTCCTTAAATGATTCATTTTTTATTATCTCGACTGCGGCAATAACTATCAAGAATATGTATAAATATGGTCAGTCAATAATTTTTCGATATGAGAGATGACTTCATCATGAATATTCTTGGAAAATGACACAACAAATAACCGTCATATATTCCGTTAAAAATTTTTGATATTATTCATAGATATTAATATTGCCAAGGATTTTGGTTCATTTTGTTAAATATTTTACATATCAATGACTCAACTTTATTATATCAAGAATAATATAGTGAATTCCAACAATATCGAATATGTTTAGTTATTAAGCTTTTAATTCACGAAATGATGAAGAGCTCGACGTAAAGAGAAGAGATTTTGCTTATACTTTATATATTAAATAGTGTTGGCGTTTACTTGATGTAAATCCATTATAATTGAATATAAACTTAAATTCAAACACTTGAACTTATGATTTACACTTTATTGACTACATAGCATGACGTGTTTCGTCGTTACAAACGACTTCTTCAGATGCTTACAGAATAATATGCGTTTTTCTGTAAGCATCTGAAGAAGTCGTTTGTAACGACGAAACGCGTCATGCTTTGTAGTCAATAAAGTGTAAATCATAAGTTCAAGTGTTTGAATTCAAGTTTATATTCACTTATACTTTATATATTATTATTATTGAAACGATTGTTCCCCATGAGGAGAACAATTGGACTTGAATTTATTCATCTATTTTGACTCCCAAAAACGCTTCATACCCTCTGAATGCTCTTTCTTCCGTTCATCTGTCCATTTTATTCCAGGTAGGCGATTTGGTTTTTGCTCAAACTTCACATGTGCGATTTTATAGCGACACTCGAGATTTTTTTATAGTGATCTGTTGTAGATCTTTTTGGATCTCTTTGAGCAACTTTGTTCCGTATTTATGGTATTCTTCATAATTATATCGAGTAGTTCCTTCGGTATTCTGGACTGTTTCATTCTGTGGACATGTGCAAAGAACTTTGCTCGTCGTTTTGTCTTATGTTTAAGTTCATTCTGAGGTCTGTTCTCTGCGTTCCTATTTAGGCCCGTAAATCTTTCTGAGTATTTTCTGTTCTTATTTGTCTATTTCTTTAATTCTTGAATGACCGTCAATAACTATTGTTTCAGCTGCGTAGATTGCCCTTGGAAGAATCGTTGTGTTATAAGGCCTCAATTTGGCACCTCTCGAAATGCACTTTTTTTTATAGTACGACCATGTAAGTTTGTAGGCCCTTTGGAGCTTGGTAATTCTCTGTTCGTTAGCGATTTGGTTTGAACCTGAGGACTGTATAACTTTTACGAGGTATTTCAAATAGCCGAGTTGCAGATTTTCACCATGTTTGTGATAAGAGAAGATATATTTTTTGGTTTTCTATATATATATATAGAAAAATTTTTGTGCGATTTTGATATTATTACGAGTACGAGTATACTACGAGATATTGAGAAACTGCAGTCGCAAAATAATGAATATAGTGATGAAAAACGAATTATATTTTTCTCTATAATAATAAAATTTCAAGTTGATATGGGATTTAAATGGAAAACTGTCGGTCTTCCCGTAATCTCCTTTAAATTCATCGTTTTTTATCTCTTCATTTCTAACCTCTATGTCTTCTACTTTCTTACCTCATATATTTTCTCCGAACTTTTATCTCGAATATTTGTAGCACATGTTTTTTTTAATTTGAATTTTAAAATTGAATTACTTTCGGTTCACTTCCCAATAAAACACAAACTCCGAAGAAATCTGAGCTGAGAATGATTAACATAATAACAACCGAATACTTTTCAACCTTCCCTCGTAGATTGTTAAGGTTTTAGACGAATGAAATGCGGAATAAGGTTGGAATAGCAGAATTAAATACGTATTGTTCAGCATTGTAGCGATTTTTTATTCGAAACTGAAGTGGTTTTCAAAAGAAAGTAATGGACACTTGGTACATCCAAAAGAGGAATAATTGCTGTAGCTTGTTGGGCAACGATTAATTTCTTTGTCGATTGTTATAGAATGCAGTTAAACGTTCTAATTGTCGTCGATTATAAGTATTGGATCACAAGTGACAGACGTGGTGTAATAGTTTTCTTATATCACATGGTAAATCCAGAAATTCCCAATAGTTGGAACAACGCAATTTGAAGAGTAAAGAAATTCTGTGAGTATTTTCCGTTATATTTGTCACTTTCGAAGAATCCTTCTGTCTATATACGAGGTTTGTTCAATAAAAAGTAGAATTTTGTGAATTTTTGATTTTTTCGAGAAGTATTCATTTATTCATCATTATCAATTCTGTCCCCTTTAAAGTAATTCCCCTCAGATATAATGCACTTATGTCAGTGCTTCTTTCAATCCTCGAAACACTTCTTAAATGCGCTTTTCGGTATGTTCTTCGATTCCGACTGTATCTCATCAATTGTGGCAAAACGCTTTTCTTTCTTTAGTCTCTTCAGTTTTGGGAATAGGAAAAGTCGAAGGGAGCCAAATCTGGTGCTCACGGTGGTTGAGGCATGATTACGGTGTTGTTTTTGGCCAATAAATCACGAACAAGCATTGATATTTGAGCTGGTGCATTATCGTGATGGAGAATTCATGATTTGTTTTCCCACAATTCCGATCGTTACGCAAACGATTACGAGCCGATTACTTACGCAAACGTTGCATAACTTCCTTGCAGTGTTCCTTAGTAACACCTGTTGGCAAGAACTCATGGTCCACCACGTATTGTTGCCCAAAGCAAGACCAAGACGAGACTTAGGCAGTATTGGTCTTGGTCTTGCTTGAGCAAACATGATCCTGGTCTTGGTCTTGCACAGTGAGTCTTGGTTTTGATCTTGGTTTTGCTGCAAAAGTCTTGCAAAGTCTTGCAGTCTTGCGAGTACCAGATAGATTGTACTTTTTATTCAAGATTTCAATTTAATACAATTCAGCACAACTTTTCGTTATCAATAATACTTTGATTGTAAGATGAACTGAATAATTGTGAAAGAGATATATCTGAATAGTATGTGAAAGAATGATAAAAATACCTAATGCGTTTATTTCCTTTGACGCCAGAATTACATTCAAGAGCTTCCTAAAACAAACACAAAGAAAATTTATTTGTTTTATTACTTATATTTCTAATACAAAGATAATTACTTACTTGAGTTCAAAAGTACGAAATTTCATTTTTTTTCTGATTCCCGCCAATTATTATTTACAACAACGTGTAAATAATACAGTAATAAACATGTAATAAACTAGTCGACGTTGCGTAGGACAAGGATTTGCCGCGAGACGAAATATGATGAAGTATGTAGAAAATTAATTCTTGAGAAAAAGCGCTAAATCGGTGTTGTCATATTTGAGGAAGAAATAATAACTATATAGAATAGAATAATTGAACTAAAAATGAGATATTATCTATTACAAAGTCACACATAGGTAGTCAACAGAAGTTAATGAAATGTAGTCATGTAGACATTAGAATATTATATACTACAAAGTCATATAAAAAGGCTCAAATGTGAGTCTTATTGAACTACAAGACTGCAAGAGTCTTGCAGCTCAGTCTTGTTCTGGCGTAAGTCTTGCAAGGTAGAGTATTGGTCTTGCATTCAAATAGGCGTTCTTGGTCTTGGTCTCGCAAAAATGCAAGGCCAAGACCAAGACTGCGAGACTTCTTGGGCAGCACTTGTGCCCAAAAATTCAGTACGATTCTTTGGTCCATTCTGTTAAAACGTAACAAATCGAAGAAACAGAAAAACGTGACTAACCTTTCCATTTGTTAGGACCAAACTACTAATCCTATATGGTATATAATTTCAACATATGACATAAAATTTTATTTAAAAGAGACCTCATATGTAAACCAAATTAGGTACAGTATTTATAACTTCAAAACGGCTGAACCAATTTTTATTCTCATTCATTTTTTTAATGCACTCGAACTGAAATGTAAAAGAATATGTAAAGAAAATATCGATTTGACGATTGTTGTTCTTCAGTTATAAATGGTGTAACCACTCGACTCAGTTTGAATTAATATCAAATACCTTCAAAATCCCGACATTTCTGAAGTTGTAAATGATAACTAGAATTTTGTCTTCAAGAAATATCTAAATCATCTGCTACAGCTCAGAGCAATACTAACAAAATAATTATATAGTACAAAACACGAAATTGACTGGTCCTTGACTTCTACTTTAATAATTTATGTACAACCTACTCAATTTCATCTTTTTTAACGATGGTAAGTATGTCATTCTCAAGCAACTGCATATACGAGGGACAAACGAATTTAATATACCTACTTCTCATCAAAGATAGAGATCTTTGATGTTTTAGTGAAAAATATTATTGATTTAATAACAGACTACAAACAGTATTCCAATATCGACGCTACTAGTTATGGAGTTGTTGCAGTTTATATCAAAGTGGCTTTCATATATTCAGTTATTAATTTAAATTGACTCAACTTTCTACTGAACGCTCAAAGTGCTTGCAAACTAAATCCAGATAGCAAGGCAAACAATTTGAGGGACATTCGGTTGAAAAAATGATTCGAAGGACTTGCAAAAAAAGTCTTGATTTGTAGTTTTATAATATTTTTTTTGTCAAACATTCCTAGTAGAAATTGCACTTTCGAATTCGAAAAATTTTAGATTTCGAATTCGTCCTTCCAATTTCATTTTCATGTACCTTGAAGTGAATTCAAAATAAGAACATTTTTGCAAATGAATAATTTCAAAAAAAGTAATTTAAACTCTTCATCAATAACAAAATTTTTGAATAAGCCTCTAGTTTTATAAAGTTGATTAAATGTTCACGGATCTATTAGTAAAACATTGTCCAATATACTGAAAGAAAAAAACTTAGCTTGGTTTCACAAAAATTATATTAATTGCTTAGCTTGTTTTGTCTGGGTGTTACCCCAATTTCAGAAGCTGAACCCTGAACTTTTGTTTTCTTGAGAAAAAAGTTTTCAGTTGAGAAAACAAGTGTTCAGCTTAGATTTTAAAAATGGGGTAACTTCCCGAAATATTTGTCAGGCAATTACATAATTTCCTCTAGTTTAATACATTTTGTATAGCATATTTTCATACGTAAATTAAATAAAGGTTGTTTATGCAATAAACATTACATACTCGGTACTGCGATAACCTCTGAAAAATCTTCTAGTATAAAAACTTGGTTACATTATTTCAGCATAATTGCATTTCCACTGTCAACTTATATTAGGAACAAAAAGCTAGACTGTGATAGCATACTTAAAGATTTATATCGAAAAAAAAACAGTTGAGAAGGTAGAAAATATAGGAAATATACCTCTACATCAGTTGCAGAAAAATTTTGATCAAATTCTGGCGCTATAATGAACTATTGAAGTGATGAAATTATACAGATGTCGCCACTGATGTTTCGTGTTATTGTTACGTAACGGCATTTCTAGTCACTTCCTCTGCTTCAAGTAGGCGTATTAAAGAACCACATAGATCCCTGGCCTAGTCATTCATTATGGAAACAGAACCCACGCTCGGCTATTTTTCATTTTTGTCTGTGTTTACTGAACTTCACTTCCTTCAAAACGAATATATACTGATTACTATGGAATAGTACCGTATAAAATCACAGAATAATAATTTATTCTAACGCATTATGCATCTATGCATAAAGTAGAATATAATACACTCTAGAATTACATTATCCTCTATGGCATTCATTACATTAACCTAAAAATTATAATTCCCAACATTGCAATTGCGTTTTTTAAGCGTAAAATAATTTCCATAACCAGTTCACTCTTCTTTTTAGCCTTGAATAGGTGTTATTCTTCATATATCATGAATAGAAATGAAAAATGATGCAGAAAGAATGAATGAAGCACCTTTTTGTCAACTAGAGGTGAAGGCTATTTTGTTTCTGGAAAATGCATCTGGTAAAAGTGATAGAAATGCCAAGTTAGAGGAAACAGCTATCTCTACAGGTACCTAACAAAATTATTCATCGAAGGCGGCTGGGCATATTTTGTATGAATGTTTCTAAATTACTCCAGTCAAATGAATCACCAAACGTTGAAGGGAGGCGATATCCTAAGAAGGACAGAAAAGAGACTTACACGAAAGCTGGAAATGATAGTTGGAAAAACATTTAACTGGTATACAACGTAAAAATTATAATTATAATCATCTTTATCCTACTCTGAAGAATTGCTGGAATTACAGTGAAAAAATTCCTTAAGGTTTGATTCCTTAACTGTGGAAAAAGAAACTGAAAATAGTAGCATGAATAACAAACTTAATTAAAATGGTAAAAATGTCGAAAAGGTTTAAACCATATTTCGGGAAGGCTCAATTTGAAAGTATCTTAAGAAGGTCACAAGTGACATCTGGCGTTGAGGAAACTACAAAGCAACAGGTAATATAACAATTTAGTTGAAGAATATATTAAGAGATAAACAATAAACATGAAGAAAGACTTCATCAAAAAAAAATTAGTATTAAATAAAAAATTATCAAAAACATTAGTATTAGTTAGTATTCTGTTAGCATCTGAAGAAATCGTTTGTAACGACGAAACGCGTCATGCGATGTTCTCAATAAAGTTCTAGTGTTTGAATTTTAGTTTATATTCAACTTTATCAAATCTATTTCTCTAAAGTACAAACAAAAAAACAGATTCCATATCTCATAAAACACATAAACATTTCAACTATTCGAACTAGGAAAGTGCCAAATTAAAACTCCATTCTGGCTTTCTGGCTATCTGCCCAATACTCAAAATTTCAGAATATACACAATTCTTTCCAGTTTACTCTCGTTTTTTTATCGTATCTGATTGCAGACTAAAAATACATCGACTTCATCCAAGCGAATCAGGGAATTGGAAAAGATCGTGCAACGCAATGTAAATAAAATATCAATCATTGAGTTAATTAACTATATAACTTTTTAATCGAATTGGATCACTGTCGATTGAACTGAGTGACAGTTATTATTGAACTTGTCACTATAATCTAAATTGGTCGGTTAAATGTCTCAATTCAAAATTGCAATTAAAATTTATATACATTGATAATGCACTTAATTGCATTTCTTCGATAGTTCAACGAAGATGACCATAACAACAATGATAATATAATTAATGCAAAACATACTTTTTCCTGAGATAATTTTTTCGAACTCAGTGATAATGTTTCGACCTCTTAGAGTCATTACCAATATTACTAAAATTATTAAAAACAATAAATTAAAAATTAACACACTTGACTCAAGTTTAACTGAAAATAATAAAAATTTTACATATGTTTCGGGTGGTTAACCCATTATCAACAGTATACAATATTACTGACAATATTGTAGAGTTTTTAATATATTCAGTGAAACTTAAGTCAAGTGTGTTAATTTTTAATTTATTGTTTTTAACGTAATGTTTCACCAAGAGATAAGCGAAACCTCCGTGTCATTTATTAAAATTATTAATATTTATTAGAATAATTTTTTAAGATTTCAAATGGAGATTAGGCTTTTTCTAGAATTATATTTTAAAAAATAAGGAAAAAATCAGAAAATTCAATTGATAGAGGGAACATTTCAAAATAACTTAATCAGCTTTCATTTCAAAGTAATGAGTGAGATTTTGTATATTTTACATTAATGAAAAAATGAAGTTAAGGTAGATTTCTGCTGTCATATCATCTTTTAAAACCCTATAACTGAATGAAATAGGTTACTACGCCTGCAGGGAAATTAAGTAGAGTGTTCTGGCTCCCTTACACATCAACATGAGTTACATTTCGTCCCTTAGTACTTACATAAGATAGCTTTTTCAATAAAGCCCATAGGAAGTTCATTTCGTAGTAAACTTGCTCAAAATCAGCATATTCAATTAGGGAAAGACATCTTCAGGATGGTCCCCCGAAATATAATATTCAACAGTTTGAAAACAAATCTGTTTTATACAACCCAACACCTCTTTACTTTTTTTAGTTTTTACTTTTACACTATTGTTTCGGGTGGTAAACCCATTATTAAGAGTATACAATGTTACTACATTTGTTTTTATTACATTATTGTTCGTAACAATAATGTAGTATAAGCGGAGCGAAACCTCCGTGTCATTTATAGAAGAAAAAATTTGGAATGTTTAAGAAACTATTTTTGTCTATATTATATAATAATAATAATAACAATAATACATTTACTCCCAACGATATATATATATATATATATATATATATATATATATATATATATATATATATATAAATTTACGGAAAAAATAAATATTTAATATAAATTTTAAAATAAATAACAAAGAATGGAAAGAAAGAAAGGATATAAGCAAATATAAACAACTAAAATAAAATTAGAATAATAAAGCATAAACAAATGAAACAAACTAAAAATTTTGATTTTAAATTTTTAAAAAACATTTTAATCCAAAAATTTAAAATATCTATTACAAAGTCATTCCGAGTCAACGAAAATGAAATTGAAATTCATTGAAATAGTAATATACAATAAAGAAATAAAATAAACTGAAATTAAAATATATATTATCTATTACCTATTATCATATGTTGTCATCATAAGAGAATATGCTAACATATGCTAACCTATTGTAGCATATGTCAACATATGTAAGCATATTTTCAGTATCTTCTTTGAACAGAAAGAAGTTGCTGAAAATATCACGACACCCCATTGAGTTATTTTCTGAGTGGCATGTCAAAATTACTGATAGCAGATCAAAATATATATTACGTCGACCCATCATAAAGATTACATATACAGTTGATAGGAGAACGTTTGGTCTGATGTAATTGACATAACATGTATTATTCCGCCTCAGAACAGGTACGCGAATACTCATTTTGCGGAGAAGAATGGGCGAGTCGATCGAATTGTGCAAAATTTTGAAACGTTAGACCAAACCGTTCACGTCTTAACTTCATTAATTCAATTTCCAGACTATCCGTTAAGATGGAATGGTCGAAGTATCTCGAAGCATATTGCCCATAAGATCTGAAGTAAGTTCAAACACTTCCTTTGAATTGCCTCCAAGTCGACAACAGAGTTATTGCACAGACGAGATCAAATTATAGACGCATATTTCAATTTACTACGAACAAAAGAGCAGTACAGCGTTTTAATCGTGCAAAGATTAACAAAGCTGACCCATTCTCTGACCAAATAACCCAAAATTCTAGAAGCAGAAGCCGTGATGCCAGTTATGTGGTCTGAAAAGAACAGCTCATAGTCGAAAACAACAATTATCCGAATAACGGAAAATTAGCAACAATACTCTGACAATTATTTAGCTGAACAATCCCGTATTCCCGTCCATCACCAAGAATTCTGGATGTAGACTTTGTTACCAGGTATTATAGATGTTGACTGTTCAATTTTGTGTTAACTAATTAGTTTTACAGAACTATAGATAACTATAAATGAAGATGTTGTTGAGAAGAAGGATCAAATTTCCATGGCAGTATTGAAAATTCTCTGACCAAATAACCTAGCATTCTAGAAGCAGAAGCTGTGATGCAAGTTATGTGTTCTGAAAAGAACAGCTCATAGTCGAAAACAACTGCCAGATCCTTAAACTCAACACATCTATCTAGAATTTGACCTTTCAATGTATATTTGTGGTGGATTGAACCACATTGGAAATGGAATTGTGATTGGAGTAAAGTTTATTTTAGTGTTCACTAGAGAAATGAACGTTAGAGGTAGTGGAGGCACTAGAGAAAAAACGGAAAATTCGCAACAATACTCCGACTATTTAGCTGAACATCCCCGTATTTCACAACACCAAAAATTCTGGATGTAGAATTTGTTTGCACAAAAGACCTGAAGCTATTAAGATTCTCACAAATTTAAGCATATATGCGGAGAATATAGATTGTATAGGAAGGAAGCTTCTATATCTCGTATGATTTTGCAACGCAGGGTTCACCTTGTATGGAATACTAACCTAATTGTTAACGGATTAGGGTTAATAACTGGTTTTTGGAACCTTCTTTCAGTTGCTGTAGTCCTAATACAGAGAAAAACGAAAATGTTGCTTCTGAACCTAGCGTGACGGTGACGTCGCCCTCCAAACGTGTTTTATACCAAGTGTTTATACCCTGTTGTCTAAGGAAGTTTTCACTTCAATAATATCTATAAACTCTTCATAATATCTATAGATGAGAAATTCATTCATTTTATCTTTCGAGTACTATTTTTTAAAGTAGAATCGCCGGTCCCAACTAACTCTGAAGTACCGCAATGTGCTAGCTTCTCGAATTAGAAAAACAAGCACTGAATGTTATCCCAAAACCAGTTCCTGATGAAATCGGATATTATGATCTCGTCTCGACCTGAGTTGTATAAATCCGATTGATTCCGAATTCAATTACAATTCGTTGAAGAAATGGACGTTATAAAACCCGTTCCTCGCGAGATCTAGTACCCAGCGCTCTGTGAGATGCGTTTTAAAGGGAGGACACACCTGATGATATGTATTAGTACCACCTCCATGTGTTGTTATTCTAAACCTACGTTATTTAAATTTTAAATGGAGAGAAGTAGATTTAGTCACCTCAGAAAGTTAATCTAAGCAATCGTTTCGAGAGTCTAATAACCCTGAATAGCTCATTATCTGAATAAAAATAATTTGAACACCATATTTTTTAATAAGAATTTCAGACAAATTTGTTTCGGAAAACCTCCTGTTAAAATTTGATTTGTGATCGTCACGCAGAATGATTTAAGGTAAATGAAAAACTTGGTACAAGAATAGACAAACATAGATAGCCCAAAGTGGTCTTTTATACTCCTCAAATTAGTAAACATTCACAAATTATGTCTATCCACCTTAGGAACACATTTTGTTCGCATAAAAAATCATCTGATAGAGCTCTGTGCCATAAAAAGACGATGCCGTGTCATTTATACCGTGATGTAAATTGAAAATCACCGATCTCATTGTTCTAAAGTTCAGAATATAAACAATTCTTTGTTCTCCTGTCTCCATGTCCGTTGAAAGAGGCTTAGGGTGGGTATTAAAGCGCATCAGACTGATTTCTTAATGAGTTGTGATGTTCACATTGAAACAATAGAAAGGACAATTACCGATAGCCGACATTAAATCCTCGATGTAAGTACAGTTCATTAGTATTCCGAATTTCAATCGGTCCGACTTAAGTGCGAAGACAGCTACGAATTTATTGGGTATTTGGATGAATAGTACATATGTGTATGAATAGGTGGCGTTGGGAAAGATAAGTTTCCGAGGGACAATGAATTTTGCAACTGGATTTGTAACTTCTATGAATTATTTATTTATTGGAGTTAAAAGTCTTTGCGATAGAATTGAATGGAAAATGTTTATTTGAAGTGATTTCCATTGTAAATTGTTTTCCACATTATCCCGAATGAAGTAGATTTATATCCAGTACTACAATTTGAAATGAAAAAGGTAAATAATGTTTAAAAACACGGTATCTTTCTGTCATTACGTATACGAGGTAGGATCAAAAAGAAAATGAATTTTGTCAGCAAAATATGGGTTTGTGATTGGGCTATAATTTGCTGTAGTAAATAGTACTGCAAAGTTTTGATTGAGGTAGGTGAAGCTTCAAATTGTTGTTTCTTGTTCAACCCAAAAACCTGTGACTTATAAAGGTTTTAGTGGAGTTAAAATACGATTCATATGTAGTACTTTATTGACCTTAGATTTACGACTAATTGCCTCCACAAAGATGATAATAAATAACTCTATAACTACAAAAATATGTATTGAAATGAACAATAATTAATAAGAAAATTGATGATTGATGAGGCCGATACTTGGAAAAAATTAATATCCATAATGAAACAATATTTATAATTTTCTCATAATTTAATACAAATACGCATGACGACGTTTCGAAGTACTACTTCTTCATCAAATGCTGAATTAATACTAATTAATGATAATGAGTATTAATTCAGCATATGATAAAGAAGTAGTACTTCGAAACGTCGTCATGCGTATTTGTATTAAATTATGAGAAAATTCTAAATATTGTTTCATTATAATGAGAAAGTCTTGGTTATATTGAATTTACCACTTTATATGAAAAAGTTTTCTAGACCTTGTGAAACTAAAAAGACACATCCTAAAACATTCGCCAATCGATTGTGAAGTAAACTTCTGGTCTTTTCTTAGAGTAGCACAAGTTTCTCGAATTTCATTTCGAACATCAATATAACGCTGACTTTATTACATCCTTAAAATAGAGTTGAACACGCGATGAAAAGCCACAAGAGACATTGAATAATTTCGCATATTTGACTTTTTAGTGTTGGATAAAATTCTAATTCATCAGACATGTGAATTACACATTTATTTCTGAATAAATTCGATTCTAACAAAATAGAATCGTCTTCTGAAGTTTGAGAAATATTTCCCAAGGTAATTTCATCTAGACTGTAAGTTAATATTGCCTGTCTATTTCGTCTTTCCCACAAATGGATGGTAAAGAGATCTGAGGACAAACAAAGAGGGGACAGAAAAGACAAATTTCGACAGATATGTCGTCCCAGACCAGAGAGTAAACACTGCGGAGGAATAATGAAAGTTTTCACAATTTTGGTTCAATCGCCTAAACTGATTCACTTCTAACTTATGGTTCACTCAAGGTAAATCATCAGAAAATGTTAACTCTTCAATGCAATATGTTGAAAAAAATGTTATATAAGGTAGTATGTTTTATAGTTGTTTTTGAGGTGATATGAGGAAGGCTGGTTGATCTATTTCTCTATGTAGACATGGAATCTTAAACATGTTATATTCGTTTACTCCGGACAAGAGACACCTTGGGAAAATCAAATCTCTAACACTCAGTTTTAATCGATGAAGATACTTGTGATTATGAATGAAAACAGTTGTTTTTAGTTTTCCAGTTAGAACACTCTATATCGGATGCTCTAGTTTTTTATGATTATCGACTATTAATGATTTTGTTTTTGATTAAATAGTCATTAGACTGAGACCTACATGTTAGAGCTGGTTCTAGACTTCCCTAAGGCTAGAAGACTAGGACTCATTCGGGTTAGAACCCAGATCTTCCATTCAGCAGACCTTTGCTCTAGCTTTTACCCAATGAGTTGACGTATAATCCTATTGAGTTTAGAGATAATTTTGAATGTTTTTACCGTTCCACGAGGCAAAAGCACGAATGTTTATAATGATAAATCAGCAGTTCTCAACTTTAGAAAGTTAATATCATCTTGGTTTGTGTACTATCTATAGTAGTAATCTTTTATACACGTTTATTCAAGTTACAATTTATTGATGAAGATCTTATCTAAAATTTTTGAATACCAGCATGTAATTCTTTGGTATTTTCGGTATTTCCAATAGAAAAGACATATGAAGCTCTAATCATAAGTAATTCCAATGACCCCTCTCTCGATTCAATTTAAATCTTGTGAAAAGGTTGGATGAATATTTACCAGCTATTATAGATGTTGACTGTTCAATTTTGTGTTTTTTTTAAGCTAATTAGTTTTACAGAACTATAGATAACTATAAATGAAGATGTTGTTGAGAAGAAGGATCAAATTTCCATGACAGTATTGAAAATTTTTCTTAGTTTCTTCAACTCGAAAAAAAAGCAGTTTTCCTTTCTTCAGCTACAAAATTCGAATTTTGGCAACACTGCAAGTGGTCGATGGAACTCTCATTAGAGTTGAAATCAAGGATTTAAGTTATAAACTAACACTATCATAACATATCACATTTTAATTATGATTACATTAATTAAGAGGACAGAATTTAGTCTCTGCAAAAGTGAAAATGTGTTACCTGACTTGAAATATTGCCAATCAACGATTTTCAATGGTGACCTAATTTCCTAAAGCCTTTTGAATGAATAAAAGCAACATTTTCAGAACATATAACAGCTTTTATCGGTCAGTGGTAATTTTTAGTGATTTATAGGCGATAAAGATTGATCAGAAAAAAATTATTTGACACTTTTCAAACATATCCGTGGAATTTTCTAGGAAAAATCCATTACTGGTCGTTTTTTTGCGTCTTGAAAAGTTTCCATGCAACAAATTTAATCGACAATCATAACTCACTGTCAATGTTCGCATAAAAATACAAGTCATTCCATTTTATGGCCCGTAGTTGTATAATGAACGCCATATAAACCTCAACGTAAGTACTTCTATTGGCAGGTTTCGAAGTGGTATTGGCACTTGAGAATATATACGAACATGTGTAACCACGGACACACCGAATGTCTCCGTAATTGCAACATTGTAACGCGGTAGTGAATGCGCGCATTTGTTTTTTCTTGATCGTTTTAACCGACGTATTGATTTTTCTGGCCAATTGAATGACCCGGTTTGTATTTCAGTTTTTTTTATGTGAAACACTCTTTTTGATTCGATTCGTCCGTAAGGTCAGTCAACTGAAATAAATACTGACTTGTGCCTTCGTAAAATCCAGTGAAGTAGGCTGGTGTATTAGGAGGAGTGATAACGATGAAGTTAGGTTACTTTTATGTCACTTGTCATCTTAAAACCATAGAGTATATAAATTATGTTCGATGGCTGAGAAACGGAAAATCATCACAGAACGTGTCTTGAATCCCACTACATCATGATTTTGAAATAACTTCACATTCCAAACATTTAGAGGCATATATATTCGTATAAAAACATTTATATGGGAATGTTGGATAACGTATGCTACTTATATGGATCAGATGTCTTGACTTCTATGACAGTTTTTCCTGAGATATGTTAGAGCTTATGATTTTGAAGGAAACAAATGAATGTTATATTCTAGGTATTGAAGTCTTTTTGCAAACTAGAGCGTAACATTTTTGTATTTTGGTAATGCTCGAAATATGATTTACTTCTTCAATAATATAATTTTTCCACTATAGGTTCCACTTTACAAGATTCATGCACAGAAAAAAAGAAGTAACCTGCATTTTATGATATTCAATTCAGTGTTAAATCAAAAATAGACATAGACGATAACGCAAACAATATTGAAATTACAATCTGACAAAATATAAGCACAAATTCAAATTTATCTCCAATATAGGTTAGAAAATAATTCAAAATAATTCGACAATGAAGATTGGATAACCATAGAATATCGCCTAATATTACCTCTGAATAGTTGCCGTTACACAATAATTCCAATGGAAGAATTACCTCACATTCAAAAAGAGTTATTATCACTTTGATAATTGTGAAGAACAATTCTGAAATCATTTCCAAGTGACAAGTTACGTAATTGTAATTTTAATAAACCGGCAACACTGCCCGGTTTACAATGACATTGAAATGGAAGAACCATCGATCAGCACACGTCAATTCACATTTGATTCAACCAGTAAATAATGATCTGTTATTTCTTTTAAACCTGTCAATACTCGATTTGAATAAAATAACCAGAAGCTAATAAGGTATTCATTACCATTTGTTTACATTTGAATTCAATCATAGACAACTGTAAAAGGTAGAAACATCGACTTATTTTTAAATCGATGATTCAGTTCGTTTGATTCACTCTATATCTTTTATGGCACAGGAAACAACGATGTTGCTGCTTTCATAAAAACTCATTTAATAATTGTACTTACTCGCCTAGACCGTTGGCTCTTTCAAACATCGTATTAAATGAATTCAAAACGGTACTTTTCAATGCATGTAATAAGTAATGTGGGTCACGGACGAACGCTTCCTCATTTGGTATGTAATTTTTTACTAGGAACAAATTAGAAACACATGAAATTTGTGGAAATAGAAAGGAGGGACTTCAGGGTGTTGCCGGCCCTTTTAATTACGGAAGGTGTTGGCGGTCGTATGGTTGATTTATCTGATGACCCCAATTTCCTTTCATGTATATGATCAATTTTACATTGTGTTAGGTGAGTAATGAAAAGGCGATGAAGAGATATGCTAATTTTACCACCATTTTCAACTCTTTGAACTTTCACTTCTAAATACCTAACTCATCTCTCTCTTGTAATAGAGCTGTTTGAAGTGGATGAGCCAAATGCAAAGATAACATTCGATATCAGAAGAATGGTATCATTACCTACCCAAAAATCTTTTCGAACTATTAGGACTAACCTAACCTACAATTAATATTACTAGAAAAATTGCTCAAAACTATGAGCTTAGATCACTAGAAAAATTGAAAATAATCTCAATTGTATGTTCAAAATGATTGTAGGGATGACATTATCTCACAGAATGTAATTTTCTAACTACACAATGGGATTCCATAACCTAAAATAGACATATTTAAGCAATGTCTTCAAATATTCAAAATAAATGATAAAATACATTCATTAAATTTTGTAATGTGTTACTGTATGCTAGAAATCGATCTCCGAGCGTTTAAATTAAATAAAACTCTCAATTTTTGATGAGACGATCGTAAAAAATTATATTCAATGGATTGAACTTCCTTTAAGAAAGTGTGGCAAGTAGAAAAAAATTTTAAAACGAATCGAAGTTGAGAGTGATCAATAAATTATAATTAATTTTAAATTGGGTGATGCCTACTAATTAGCAGGTATTATTAGGTATAAACAGGGAGGTAATGAGTTTTACCACTGAATATTAGAGACGTAGACAGACCCAGAAATTAGGTTTCTCGAAACCAGATCTATTATCTAGTATGACAGTCTAATTATTTATAATCTCCACCATCCTTGCACGACAATTTGATGGCAAAAATAGCTATTACCATTCTTGGACACTTTTTCAAAGATAAAATTAGATTAAGCAAAATCATTCTTAGTATAATTAATATAATGGAGATACGAGTTTATTATACTTTTGAAATCATAACAAAGAAGAATAACACTCGAGTTATAACTTCAGAATTTCAACAATACATCACGTACATGCATGTAGGAGTGGAATAACATAACGGTAAAAAAATTGCAGGAAGTCTGGCATTTCTTTGAATTAACTTAGGAATTTTATGTACAAGTTTCAAAACAAGTGTGATATTATTTCCAGAAACACGATTGCTATATATTTTAAGAATAGCGATCAAGAATTTGAACGATCAATCAAATACTTCGTCAATTTTTTTCTGTATAAAAATTAATGAAAACAATGAAAAACGTTTTGGAAAGTGATTTTTGAATTCTAAATAGTGAGTTATTTCATAATATAAGAAGTATCAAATAAAAAATTATGACACGGATTAATGACAGCACGAAATGAATGAATGTAAAAGGTACAAGGGTAAATCGATAAGTAACTTGACTCTTTGAGATTCCAGTTTGGGATTCACAGAATTTCACAAAAACAGTTATTCGGCGACCTCAGCTCAAAAAAATCTGCAGAATTTGAGGTTTTCAAGTCAAACATGTCTATAAGATGTAACTTGACATAATATAATGTTGAGCAAATTATTGATAACGTGACTAAAAGGCTTCTTTTTGGGTACTACATGCATTCTCTGTCGACGTTTCCAATCATGACTGATTCTTCTTCATGTTTTTAAAACTTTATGTGATAGTAGACAATAAATACAATTATGTACAATTAGGAACGAAACAAATCAATAAATAACACTTTTTAGTTTTCAATTCAATTTAGTTTACAATTCAATTCAATGGTAAGTAATAATTCAATTTAGAGAATCTTGAAGACTAATAAATGACGATTCAAAAATATAGATGGGGAGAGAGAAAGAGACATAGAGACAGAGACAGAGAAAGAAACGGTTGCAGTTCTTGAACTTTATCATTCAGTTTACAAAATATAATAAATAAGATTATTGCTTAATAATTGAAATGATGCAATTATTGATCGAACAAATTATCGCCATATTAAATGCTTGTTATATACCTTTTTTCCGAAATTGAACTTTTAAACTTTCGATTAAAATATAAAGGATAACAAATGTAGTATACCTTAATAAGTTATTTTCTAGTAGATGATGTAATAGTTAAAATTAGTGATGAGAACTTAGAACTTTCATTTTATTTTTAGCTATGAATATTTTATCGGAATTAATTTTTTTACTTTTTGTTTTTAAAACTGTTTAGCACACGAAATGTGTGAATCTTTTAAACCAGCCGAATTGAGAGATTTTAGAGTATTTAGACCACCGCAGGTTTGTGCTTAATTTATCTACGTCGGTATTTCATGTCATTTCATATAATTTCAAATCTGCTGATACAATATTCAACCAATTTTGCCTGAAGGGCAATGGAATCAGTACCTTGAATGTTAAATATGGAGACAACACTATATCATCATCACAATCAACTAAGTTTCTTGGAATATATGTAGACAGAAATTTGAGAAGGACAACACACATTGATGTTTCATGTAAAAAATTGAGTAACTCATTTTTTACAATCTCTAGAATTCGGAACATTGTACCTAGAAACTGTGTTATGAATGTGTATAACAGTCTTCTCTTCTACAGAATGTGCTCTACAGAAATAAATACGGTTTTTATTACACAAAAGCAATACTTCGATTAATATTCAATATTCATCAACGATCATCTTGTTAACCTATCTTCATTAATAATTACATACTCACCCTACTTTGTTTATATATTTATAGGTGTTTAACATATGTTATAGAATGAGAGGTAATAATAAAAACTTGTCTAAAAATCACTGACTGAACAATTATTTATTCGACTAGTTTCGCCTTTTACAGCATTATCAAGAATGAATACATATTACAAAGACAACCTATGTTGTCTTTGACAATATGTATTCATTCTTGATAATGCTTGACAAAACTAATATTTTTTTTGAACCAATATTTTTTTCGAGGGCCGAATGGAAGATCAGACTCAAAACTGAATTCAGTCCTTTTGAGAGCATTCTGCTTAATTGTAATTATTGTATCAATTGAATGAATGTAATTTTACAATGCACGGAATGTTTCTCAATAAATTTTATTATTATTATTATATTATATTTGGAAGAAATGTTGAGAAAACTGCGAAGAGTTTTTGAAATTAGTTTCAAGCTATTTTCATCCTGAATTTATCTAAATTCAATTCTCTTTTCTTGTTGCTGGTATTATTTCTATCCCCCAAATTGTCATACTGATAAGAGTGCATACCACAATTTCTGAAATTAAGTTGTAATCATCAGGATTACGTTAAATATTCATGTTAGTATGGTTGTCGAAATAAAAGTTCCAAAAATAAAATCAGTTTGAAACTCATCGCAATTTTCTGTTGAAGAATATGAAAGTTGAAATGAAAAAATGTAAAATGTTTAAGTTTAAATTTCAACATTTGAAAATTCTACATTGTTCAATTTAAAGAATAAAAATACATAAACGATTACTATTTTTATAACTATATCAGTGATAGTATACAAAAAAATGAGCAAATATGTATCGTTTTATGTGAATAAATCCTTTGGAAAATTTTATTACGAAATTCGTTATTTTCTTTTAAGTTTCTGAGAGTGCTTACAATAATCTTTAAAACAGTCATAAAATCTCAATTCCGTTGCCGAAATGATAATGAAACATTGTAAGATTTACAAATAAATTCTCTAATTAAAATTCAAATTTACCTAATAAATACTTCACAATTATTCGTTGTTTATTTTTCTAGAATTTTGAGACGTAAATATTAAAAGAAACTCACCTTGCTCACTTTGTCATCATTTTCCAATAATAACAAAAAAAAACAAAATCACAAACACAAATTCACAAAATCAAGAAGTTCGCACCAAAACACAGTTTTTCGTATATTTCGAAGATCGGAGCAGCTATTTCAAATTGCTTTTCACACGGCAGTTGCGCTGGCAACTGGTGTGTGTTGGTTTTTAGACGCTCTCAGAACCTGCGAGCTGGGAAAACACCATTTGCACTCGCAGAATTCCTTCGGTCCTCTTTAAAAAACAAGTTTATCAACTTGAATAACAACAATTCGCTTTTTCTAGTTTTTGTATTAACTTGACTTCTATTTATTGATCTATTTTCGACCGAACGCTTCTTTTAATCAAATTTTGTTGGTTTTTAGTATTCTAAATAATGGTAGTGTCATATATTTATCGGATTTACATTGAACTCAATAATTCGGCAGTTGAGGGTAATATAACTTGGGCAGGGAATTCGGCAGGGTGAGCAGAAATGAATAATTGATGATAGACACGGATGGATTGAAAATATTTGTATGTTTTCGAATGAAAAGTCTTGTTATAATGTGTTTTCATAAAGATTTAAATGGAAATATTGTTGATTTTTTATGGTTTTAGCTACCAATCAACGATTAGAATAGGAACTTGTATTTAAATTACTCGATTATATGTGTTAAAGAAAAAAAAAATTTTATTCCGCTCAAATTCAATTTTGTTTTGTTACATATTTATATATATTTACATTTGTTTTTTACACATAACAAACCCATGAATTGAGTTTTCAAAAAAAGAAAGAAAAAATTTAAATATCATTGTTTTCAGACAATTTCCCTTCTACATTAAAAAAGATAAAAACAAATAGTAAAAAAATAATTTAAAAATATTAAATTTTTATATACATAACTAGAGTAATGAATGAAAAATTTTGAATTCTATAATTAAGGATGTCATTTTGAAGTATAGATGGGACAAAGTATAAAATTTGGCATTAAATTCGTAACATCATCGTAAGCATGTTATCTTAGATATTTCTTTCATTTTTCCTTTTCTTCTTTTATGTATGTTTTTGTATTGGTTTACGTCAAGTATTCTAACTCATGAAAGGCTGGAAGAACGCTTTGGCGGGCTCTTTTCCTTTGCGTATATGAGTGTTTAAATGTATTCAATGTTCATTTCATCTATCCATTCAAATAGATATATCGATTCATATATCGATTCTATCGATTTCAGAATTCATCTATCGATTTCAAGCCTCATGGCATTCACACTTTCTCACAGAGAAACTTTCACTTTTCCTGAATATTATATATCAGACCCTTTCCAAATTATCAGGCCCGTGGCGGCGGTCCCCATGGCGGAACTTCGTGGCGTTGATTTCCGTTAATTCCGTATTCAGTGTATCCCAAGATAATTTGAACAGTCCTGACCACGTCCATGTGCCACTGTTTCTGTCTCACTCGCACTCTAGGTTCCCGATATTTAGATATTTTATCGACCACTCATTTCGCAGGTGTGCTCTAATCTCGATACTCGTACACACACACACAACATCATCAAATAAAAATTGATAACCGTTAATGTCTATACTCGCTTTTATTTAATTGAATAATATGTCGGAAAGTCCCTTTTCCTACACTCCTCAGTTAAATAATCTGTGGTATGTAGACATTTCTGGTTCACATAACGAGTTTTCGTTACGTGATGATTTTCATAAACGTCACCTAAAGCAAGCAGCATGGCGAACCATAGTTATTATAATTATTGGTGCAATAAATTGTCACCCAACGTGAGGAATCTGTTTCAAAGGTGCAAATGGGTATCGTTGGAGCAGATTAGCATTAATAGCTAGTTTGTGGCATCTTAGAAACCCCCTTTCAATCTAGAATACGAAACCCTCTTCGTTCGTTGCATCCAGAGATAACCCCAAACTGAACATCCAATCAAGCAGGACAATATACGAACATACCTCCAACTTGAATTGGGTATCAAAGATGTATGACCAGCCCGAACGAGTACGGCGTTCGAAAGATGCAGAAACAAAGGTACAGGTGAGGCGAGACCGACTTACCTGAATGCGTCGGACGAAGTTTGGCTTGCCTACAACAGAGAATCCATGGTGACAACATATTTGCACCACGAAACTAAACAAAAGGACCAAAGCGAAAAACGATTTTGAATAGGTCGGAAATGAATGGTTGGAATTTGTCAAATAGAAACTTCACACGACGTTTCGGTTTTAAAATAATTTCTAAGCATTCTTCAGTGCACACTGAGAAAAGAGATTCTATCATTTTCTTTGATTTTTGTCATATAATTTATTAATTACATTTACTTTCATATTGAAACACATGTTTTCAATTTTCTCATATATTAAATGATACGCTTGACGCGCATATCGAAGTAAAAACTTCTTCTGTATAGGCTAAATAGGTAGATCTTCTTTGAAACACGAATTTTTGAAAATAGATCCACTTATAGAAGATCGATACTCTTATATCTATGAAAAGTGTACATCCTTGATTCGCTTATGAGTTATTTGTTATTGTCCGCACTTTGACTCTACGATTATTACTATGAAACTCTATGATTTTTTCGGAGTGTCAAACTTGAATATTTCGCCAAAATGAAGTAATAGGCTAGAAATAAAGTAATTGAATAATGCATTGTGCATTTTCTAAAAACTGGAATTGATGGTTACACTTTCAATGTGATTTTCGCAGATACGTTCTAATTTTAATAATGTTTACAGTGGAGTAGATTCACATAATAATTGTCTTTTCTATACGAGCAAGGAAAATATTTGAATATTGTGTGAAGTTTGCTCACAATTCATTCAGTTATAGAAATGAAACAAATCACCACTTAGTTATTTTCTTATTTTATTACACTCAATTCATTAAAAATAACAAATATAGAATAAAATATATACTCTGAAATCATTTTCATTTTTTTACCTTCGTATCATCTGTACTTCAATTTGATCTTCATTTGTAAACGAAACTGGATTCAGAAGATTTCTAATAGCACTGAAATTCGATTTTGAGAGTCGATATAGATCCTTGTTTCTGATGTTCGAAACTGTTTGGAACAAATAATACCATTTCCTTTTATACTCTTCTACAATATCTGTGATATCTCCTATAATAAAACATGTTATCTCATTTATTACAACTGAATGAATATACGAATATATAAATTGACATTCAAGTTGAGTAAAAAAATTTGAAAGGAAGTAAATATTCAAAATTTTGGGATAAAGAGTAAATAACAATTTAAGAATTGTATTTAAATATATCTATGCTTCAACCAGACATTGATATGCTGCTAATATAAATGTCGTTCAACAAAATAAAAGAGAAAATTATGAATTTCATAACGAAATGATACACTTATAAATAAAAAAACTCACATTCTTAAATATCATTGATGTTATTATATCATTCAACCATAAACTCACGATTTGTAAGTTTCCGTTTCTGCTAACCTAACCTAACTTAACATCACCTCACAATCTTTTAGCTTTTATTTCTCTTCAACATTTGACTTGATTTTTATATGTTAAAAATTCGGTAATTTTTGAGATTGAGATTGTGATGAACGATTTTTTGAAGTCCAATGAGTCTACTTCACAAAAATAGGTATTATCAGCAAAAATACCCTTAAGTATTCTAAGTAGCGTAGTCGGGAATTTTAAATAGGGGTAAGGGGGCTTACCGGAGATTTTGGAGCTACTTGTGCCAGGGACAATGACAATGTTCTTGTAAATTCACATTCAAATTGTGCCTTTTTTTTACTAGTAATGACTTATTGTGTTCTCAAAAATGATTTTTATTTTGCTCTCGTATAGTAAACGATACTTGTGTTTTATTTAGTGAAGTCACGTTACTTGTTGTGGCGGAGGGGGAACAACTCATGAACCACATACCACCCCCCTCGTCATTACGCTACTGCCTTACTACTCATCACAGTTAACCTCCTACAGCAAACTCTTCGTTAACTAATGGATAAAGTTTATCATTTGAAGCCGTTTTTCCTATTTCCTTTTCATTAGTGATGATGTAATAATCGTGACGAAACTTATTAGCAATTACTGATTTCACATAGTTACGATAAATGAGTTATACCTGTTGCTTCAACGAACGCCTGCGACTTTTTGAATGTGAACGGTTCCTCCACATCTTTGAACATTTTCTGTCTTATGTATTTCTCATCGAATGTGGTATTGGTGATTAGAGTCTCATTCGCATACTGTAGAAAAACTCTCCACCTTGGAGCAATAAAATCAGAAACGACACCTTGAAAAAAACAAATTATATATGAAGATTTAGATTAATTTAGATTAATGTGGATATTGTATGAACAAAACACTAACCTGACCATTGTTTGATGGCATAATTCATAATTTCTCCGTTGGGTCCCCACAGGGTTATTTGGTTTCTGGCGTTGTATTCGAACCAGTCTTTTTCCTGAAAAATAATGAACCATTAACAATCAACAAAAACCCCTTTCACTAACCGTACACAAAAGTATTTTCCACTCAGAAAAAACTAAGGGTTATATTCTTCGAAAAAGTGTCATTTTCATACTCCAGTTAACACTTTTATAACAACTCTATGAAAACATGGGACCTACGTTTCGTTTATGTTCCCTGCATTTTCTACAGTTGTCCTTTTTGAATTTCTGTAGATGGCGTTTATGGTTACGCTTTATAATGATAGCTCGTCTTTGGATGAAAAAGGTTGTTTAGTTCTTCAGTTGATAAATTTTTGTAGTCATTACAGTTGGTTGAAGGAAGGCACTAAATGAGTTGCCCATGAAAGGCGAAACCGGGAAAACTTTTTTATCACTTGTGGCAGTTATGATTGATATCCTATAGCAAAAGCGCTCTGTTAATTTCGATTGTTCAAAGAAATTTTCCTGTATCTGCGTTTGATTCAACGACAAGAATGCTTGATAGCCGAAAGTTATCTATTTATACGTATATATACATATTGTTTAGATGCATGCCACTGATGATTCCCATAATAGACAAGGCGGAATGCATTTAATACCCAATCTCGAATTGATGTGTTTCGTTCACAATATTTGCGTGAACAGTTCCCTGAGATTTTCATTCGAATTAATTCAAGGATTACAAATTATTTGCATGATCTTCAAAATTAGTCACATGGCCAGCTAAGATGCGAAACGGAGCTATAAGGCACATGGACTATTAGACATACTATTAGTCAGTAATCTCTGAGGTTTTTGTATGAGATATCTACAAAAAGATGCCATCTTCGAATAGAAGTTCGCAATAATTTTGTCACGAACAGTCTATACCATACTCGAGAGAGTTTATCGTGTTCCTCCGGTAGAGGGAGATCGCATGAGTAGTTCACTAGATATTTCCCTCGTATTGAAGAGATAGGATCTTGGTGCGTATGAAGAAAACATCGAAACTGAATTGCTTGGATGCATGCCACTGATGATTCCCATAATACGATGAAACAGCGTTGTACTATCCTCACAACGAGTTGGATGTTCTACAGAATGCACTAAATATTCTGTTTCAAAAGATTTGGTTTTATCTTTGTTGACAACAATTGAATAGACAGTATTCTGAGAGTTTAATTCGAACTATTTCGAATGAGAATTTACTTATTTCGGATAATTATCTAATACGTACAATTATACAAGTGTAAAGTGTTGTTCCCGATTTTCATAATCGAATTTTGTTTAGCGATGAAGCGCACTTCTGGTTGAATGGCTACGTCAACAAACAAAACTGCCGCATTTGGAGTGAAGATAATCCTCAAGTCTATGTCAAAACACCGTTATATCCAGAAAAACTGACTGTTTGGTGCGCTTTATGGGTTGGTGGACTCAGTGGTCCGTACTTCTTCAAAAACGATGATGGCCAGAACGTTACAGTCAATGGTGATCGGTATAGAGCCATGATTACCAACTTTTTCATTCCTGAATTGAACAACCATGAAGTCCAGGAGCTGTGGTTTCAACAAGATGGCGCAACATGTCACACAGCTCGTGCCACAATCGATTTATTGAAAGACACGTTTGGTGACAGCCTAATTTCACGTTTTGGACCTGTGAATTGGACTCCAAGATCTTGTGATTTAACACCGCTAGACTACTTTGTATGGGGCTATGTAAAGTCATTGGTCTATGCGGATAAGCCACAAACGCTTGACCATTTGGAAAACAATATTTGCCGTGTTATTGCCGATATACGGCCACAAATGTTTGAAAAAGTCATCGAAAATTGGACGTCCAGATTGGACTACATCCGAGTCAGCCGTGGCGGTCATATGCCAGAAATCATATTTAAAATGTAATGCTACAAGATTATCTTTCGAATAAAAAAATTCTTGTCAATCGAATGATCCATCCTTGTTTTATTGCAATTTAAAATTCTATACCTCAAAAAAAACACCCTTTACAATTATACGAGTGTTCAAAGCGTTGATGAAAATTCATCAGTGTTGCTAACCTAAAACATAAGCGAACTAACTTACGCTGGGATTCGTAGCGGCTTTCCTTGCAGACTTCACCCACTCACTCAACGAAAAGGCTTTGTTGCTGGACAGAATCTTTTCCATTCCATCGAAGAAATTAAGGAATATTTCAGAAAACATCCTGTAGACATAAACCGCATTTTAATTCAATGGAAAAAAACAGCGAATTGTTCAGGTCTTACTGAAAATGTGCCACGTTTTTCTTCCTATAAGCATCTCTTAACCAGTTATATATTTGATCGTTGTACACTTGGATATTTTGACGAAAAAGATCAACTACGTCATGTTTGTAACCATCGCTGGTCTTGAGGTCAAAATAGGCTTTTATGAATTTATCTATATTCTTATACAAATCATTCGCGTCATACCATATCTAAAAATATACGATTTACGAAAATAAAACACTTTTTTAAGTAAACACATCAATATTCCAGATAATTCATATGTTAAAGTGAATAATAATAGGAA
The DNA here is from genome assembly GCA_030704895.1 of Henosepilachna vigintioctopunctata. Taxonomy (NCBI): domain Eukaryota; kingdom Metazoa; phylum Arthropoda; class Insecta; order Coleoptera; family Coccinellidae; genus Henosepilachna; species Henosepilachna vigintioctopunctata. The sequence goes on from JARQZJ010000034.1 coordinate 2,797,481, forward strand.
TATATAAATAAGGAAAGCATACAAGCTCAATAGTGAAACATAATGAATAAAGAAACATTACGATAACTAGTATGAAACTAAATCAATTCAAATAAATGATCTAGATTTTATTTTATATGATTTCGAATTAGTCAAATGAATTTCAATATTTCAATTTTATACCCATTAAAATGAATAAAGAGAATGTAAAATATGCAAGTATATAACAAGATAAGCACAAATTAAGCAAATTGAATATTAAATTCAAAAAAATGATTAAAAAGAAAGATGAATAGTTTCTAATTCGTACATGCACAATATTCAATATATTTTCGATTTAGATTGCTTGATCGTTTTAGGTTGATATTATTATTATATAAATAAAATCATAAAAAAGAATGAAACAATAACATAAACAACAAAAAAGAGTGAACTTGAAATTAATTGATTATTTTAAACAGTCGATTTTAAACAAAACTGACAGTATAGGCAGTTAAGAAATAATAAAATGAACAAAAGAGAGAACCTGAAAGAACTAACTTAAGAAAGTCAATTCTAACTCTAAGTGGAAAAAATATTATCTTCGATATAATTTCACACTAAATAACGTGTGATGTATATTTTAATTATCAGCATTACTCAGTTGTTACGTTTTATTGTTCATCTGGGAAAATTAAAAACTTTCTTGTCATTATTTTTACGTCGGGACTATTTTGTGAACATCTGTCAAATGATAAAATATTTTTAAAGTTTACACAATCAGAATTCGCCTTACTAAATATAAACCAACCACTAAATTATTAACGACGTCTTTTCAGTGAGATTCATTTGAATGACCTGGTTTATATTCTAGTAAAAAATACAAACCCATGTTTTAATAGACCAACTGGGTGTCCTTGTTACTGCGTACTGGCCCCTCATCCGTCTAAGCGTTTTTAAGTTATAAACGGTTTTCTGAAATGTCAGATCGCATTTTAATGGAGCAATAACACCAATAATATTTACAGAAAATATCGAGATCAAAATGTGCATTCGGTACACGTTTTCGCTATCCCTGAGGCGTGCTACTCACCTGCAAGAACAACCAAACGTCAATGACGTCATCGTTTCTTTTACCGTATCTTCGTATCGTGTAATTCGTGAACCATTCACCGAGATTCGCCGGTTCATTTCTCCAGGCGGTCTCCGTCATGAGATCATAGATGACGTAATTCTGATTTATACCCTCCATGGTCAGCCCGGTGCCTATCATGGTGCTGTTTTCGTCCAGTCTTGCTTTAATGGGCCTCTGATAAATAAATCAATAACATAGGACATAAAAGTGGTATTTTTCAAAGAACTGTAATATCATGTATTTTGTTATGACAGTTCAAATGAAACTTCTTCTGTTTCTACAGTGCCTCTTAAAATGTCTTCATGAAGAAATTTTTGTTTGTTAATAGGTTAGAGACGGTCTTGACTTTTACGATACGCCAGTACCATATCTCAATTATGGTTCACCGCAAACAAACTCAAATTGAATGATGACAAAACTGAAAATATAGTCTTTTCATCTAATTACTTTGATAATACTGCGAAAAAATACTGCAGAGCTGCTTACATAGCAAACTTACTTGGAACGACCATATTTAACAACTGAAAGGAAAACTTTCTGGTACTCTATTTTTGCTTAGACGAATGAGAACTATAACGAGCAATGCCACATTAAGAATTCAATACTTCTCTCCATTCCATTCATTTTTGAATTATGGCGTTGTTCTGTGGGGAAATTGTGCCAATTCGTTGTTAGTTTTCAGGTTGTAGAAAAAGGCAATTCAAATTATGGCTGGAGTTTATAGAATATGAAATAATGCCCTTACCTACATTGTGGATATATAACGTTCTTTTAGAAATACATAGGGATGTAGATACGTTGATCAAACAGTCTAATCTACATAATTACAAGAGGCGCAAATAATATCAGAAAAACTAAATATCGTCTAAGTAATTAAAAAAAAACTCGATTGATTATAATTTATACAACATCTTACCTTCCCATTTCAAAGAGCTTTCTTTCAATAAATTCAAAATAAACATCAACAAATATCTTCTGAGATTTTCCTTCTATTGTGTCATTGAGTATTCGGAGAAGCACTTCAAGGCAAAGTCTTCAATATGAACATGCTCACCACATCTTTTTATGTTTTACTTTTATGTGTTATTTTTTGTGCATTATATGTATTCTTTTTTCAGTTATACGGTGAATGCCCTAACTGAAGTAAACTTAGTAAACTTAGGTTTACTAAGTTTATACTAATTAGACTTGAATCATTAGTTTCACCCAGTATTAAGTGCATCTTTAACTACTGTTTTGTGTTATTTTCTAATTTATGTTAATTTTATTTTTGAAGGAGTGGAAGAACGATTCGTCCATTTGTAAGAAAGAAATTTCTTTTCTCTTCAATAAAGATTACTACGCCCAGCCATCTCGATCTGGGTGACTATTATTATTGGTCAAATTGAAAACATTATACAAAATTCAAGAATCTTAGCCAAAATATACACGAAAAGTGAAAAGCATTTTTTTTAAAAGACACTAACAATAAAATCAAAGAAAATTTTATATTTTAAACCATTGTAAAACAAGTAATAATTGTTGATAAGTAAATAGTTACCTCGTTAATGATATCAGAATTCCCGTACATGCCTAAAGTACCGCCAAAATTATGCAGCATACACCAAATATAGGGCTGTCCAAAATATTGTTCAAATTCGAAATATTGTGGAAATTGTTCCGATTGAAGATCCAGTATTATCATGTGACCCTAAAAACGCAAATATATTGAGACATGATAAAATACATTGAAATACAAAAAAGCATAACTCCTTCACTCTTAAAATAATTCACAATGAAAACAGAAGAGAAAATTATTCTACAAAATATTGTTTTTATTAAATAGCACTCATCATTTTCTACTGGCGTCATCTATGCTGCATATTATGTACTATCATCGCCATCTATGTGTAATCATATTGTAACTATTGAACATCCAATAGAAATCTTCTATCTATTCATATTTTTGTTTGTCAGCTAATATTCTATGAATGAATAGTTGGTTGTTTAGAAGATTTAACGAGTATCTTTCTTTCGTCCATCATAAAAATGTTATCAGTTGAAACTGAAAGCAGTAGTTGAAATTTTCCAAAAAATTTAACCTAAACCAATCTGAAAGATTAAAATAAAAATAAAACGATCCTGCAACAGTTATAGTTCTACTCCAATACGGAATACAAGACAGTTGTTACCATCTTAGATTAAGTATCTTCTTTTTTTTAAGTTCAAGTAATAGACGTCGAACAAAACCGAAAACATAATTCCCTTAAAGGCTGCTCAAAGAAAAATTTAGATTTTCTGAAGAAATTTTAGAAACATCCAAAAAATTTCATTCACAAATATTTTTTTTTCAGCAAGTGTAGATAAATAATTCTTTTCATTCGTTTGAGATGGCGCTATGTTCTACATCATTCGTAATAATTGTCTTTAAGTTGTCAACACTGATACAATGAGCTGCTTCAAAATAACTTTCCCTAGAATATATTACATTGAAAATGTTAAATCGAATTCGTCGACAATAATTATTGACTCCAGTAGTTTTCGTGCATTTACTGCTTCGCTATTATTTGAATATTCGAAATATTGTGCCAAGAATTAGAGTACCTTTGGAATGGCAGTAATTAAAGCCTTCGCTCTGTCTTTACTCCAAAACTCCACTTCGTTCACAAACAGCCAGTTCTGCATCAACCTAAAAAAGACATATGTCACAAACTTTAACATGTACTTCTGTTCGATAAAGAATTTTACCAAATTGCTTTAGAATCTGCACTGGTCATAGCACCAAATATAGCCTTACTAACGTTGGAAAGGTAAGACAAATTACCTGAAGGTGGGGTGTTTTCGTTGAAGCTATCACAGCTATAGATATTATCAGTTCCAAATGCGTCTATTTGCTGGAACACAAAGATAATATCAAAGAAAATACTTTGCTTTCAAGCCAAAGTTTGGTTGTTTTTTGAGTAATGCAAGATGGAAGAAATAGATACATCATAGTCCAATTAAGAACAAAATACTAGCACCAGACTTACAAGAGCAAAAACAATTCCTTCAAAATCATAAATACCTTTTGTATGAATTTTTTGCCAATTACTTGGAATAGCTGTTCCATAGGATTCAAAAAATAAGGGCAACAGTACGTATCGTTAAAATCATTCCAGGCGCCAAGTTTTACCATACTCACATTGGGATACAATCTAAAATCACAGATAAATAACTCGCCAGTACCTTCAATAAGCAATAACACGTTACCACAATGGGAAGAAAATACGACTTGCCTTTTGAAAGCTCTTGGTAAGTGTCCTGCGAATGCTGGTAAAACCGTCACTACCCCAAAACTCCTAAGCCTCTTAACTATAGCTTTTTGTAGCATAAAACTTCTTTCGTGCCAGCCTAGGGACAATGGACCACCCCATTTGCGTACATTGCCCATGCGTAACCTGGGGTTAAAATATAAATAACCTAAATATTTTCTCGGCAATGTATTCATCTTACCAAGACAGAAAAGCAGGTCCAGTGAAGTAATCATCTATATCATCCTGGCTCAAGCCCAATTCTTGATATACCTGGGTCCAAATTGCTTCTTGGCCGTTGAATGCAAGGACCAAGTTGAATGAATTCATGACCATCCAGTCTATATGTTTCTCCCATTGGTTCCAGTCCCACCAGACGAAGCTATAGCTGGTGGTGCAAACATTTTGGTAATAGCGGAACCTGCAATAAGAGTATTTGAGACTTCAGTTTGGTAACACGAAAATACAGGTTTAAATCATATGAAAATAGATTTTTCGTCTCACCTATCGTTAAATTTGATCTTTACGTTCACGTATGGAAGTTCTTCGGGCATTTTGAGCTGTTGAGTCTCCCAACTAATATGACATTTGCAGTAATATTTCAGATAGTAATTGAACCCTGTTGCTGCTGCTACACCATTGGTGCCCATAATATTCACTGATCCATTACGAAGTGATTCTAACTGAAATGTTTATTGAAATAGATATTAAAGAAGGAAACGTTGCATTAGATACTAAACATCGAAGATTTTCTATTGATTTCCTCGTAATAGAAAACCTATCTGTGAACGAGTCTTATTTAATTATGGTGTTAACTTTGTAAATAAAGACTGATATATAACAATTTAATGAGTACCCTAAATAAATGGCAATAATTTCCATAATTTTAACCACAAACTGCTTGCTCAAAATGCAAAATTATGTTTTGACAAGTTTATAAAAATTTTTGTTCAAAGAATAGGTAAACTGAAGCAATAATTTGATACATAGCAAACTGGTATGATTTATTGTTATAATTCTTTGAAATCTCTTTGGTTTTTTGTGTGAATTCAAAATCTTGTTGATTAATTCAACCTACTTTGAAAAAATCTTTTCCATCGTCTATCTCAGTATCGTCAATGGAAATACTAAAATACTTAGCATGATCTGGAAGTATTCTTTTAATTAGATCTTTGACTGCAATTGTTTGTGCATCCTTGTTTCTACGACTATTTTTCGTTAGATGTCCCAATGTACCCTCGAAATCTGAAATATATTGTATATATTAGTAATATTGTTCCATAGAACATATAGAAATGTTAGTAACAATATGAAATTGTGAAATACGTGATAACTACTATGAAGTAACTCTGGTGTCTATTGATGTCTCAGATCATCTTTCGGGGCAACTTGAAAGGCCAACTTAAGATGTTGCAGAATAAGAAACAACATAACTGAAACCATTCTCGCCGCAGAAAAACTACATGAAATTGCGTAGAAAACCGAGTTACAAATTTCTTATGATAAAACCAAATCCATGGCAAGAAAACCAAAAAACGAACCTTCTTTTATCACAAAACATGGTGAAATTGTTCAAGCGAACAATTTTAAATACCTCGCAGAAGTTATATAGTCCTCAGGTTTAAACGGAATCGCTAATGAACAGAGAACTACCAAGCTCCAAAGGGCCTACAAGGTAACATGGGTGTACTATAACAAAAAATGCATTTCGAGAGGCGCTAAATTGAGGCATTATAACACAACGATTCTTCCAGAAGCAATCTACGCAGCTGAAACAATGGCTATTGATGTTCATTCAAGAATAAGAAAAATAGAAAAACAACAACGGAAAATTCTCAGAAAGATTTACGGGCCAATAAATAGAGACAGCATTTGGATGAAAAGACCTCAGAATGAAATTTATCAAAAGACAAATACGAAGAAATCAGAAAACGGCGAGCAAAGTTCTATGCACATGTCTACAGAATGAAACAGTCCTGAATACCGAAGAAACTACTGCATATAATTAAAAAGAGTAAATGCGGAACCAAGTGGCTAAAAGAGGCCCAAAAAGATCTACAACAGATCAATATAAAAAATCTCGAAGATCGCACCGAGTGTCCCTATAAAATCGCACATGTGAAGTTTGAGCAAAAATCAAATCGTCAACCTGGATTGAAATGGACAGATGAACGGAAGAAAGAGAATTCAAAGAGGATGAAGCGTTTTTCGATGTACTAACTTTTTGCAAAGGTTGAGCTCTTCAACTTAAAAAATAACGGATTCATGAATTTTTCAAAATATGCCAAATTTTCCGGTTTTTCTCAATTTTCTCCGCTTTTAATTATCTGATCGACTCGTACAAAACATGATTCCCTTCGTTATTCAATTACCTACAACTTACTTATCGTATTTCGCTAAGTTGATTACTTTTTTAGTTATAAGCAAAAAAAAAAAAAAGTGTTCTTTTTTGGTTAAAAATGATCATAACAAATAAGGAAACGATATTTTCGTGACCAAAACATATCAGAAATGATGTCCTAAACTGCTTGCTCATGGTGGTAGAGTCGGCTTGCAACTAGGATTTATGTCATGAAACAATACCTATTGCTTGGCCTATTATACAGTCCATTGTCGAGCAATAATATAATTTTGAGTAACTAATTCAAGTGTTTTTAAAGTCATCTACGCCTCTGGCTGCACAAATGTAGCCCCAGCAACCTGACCTGCTGAATGGACGATAAACCTAACACGTATTTATGATAATTTCAATTATCTAAGGCATTTTATTTCTATTGTAAAACGAGGTTATTTAACTATAAAGATTTCCCCAATATTCCCTTCATAATTTCATTGCGAATTGATTCCAGTGACTTCTGCTTCTAAAATTCAAGATTCAAGTACATATCTTTAAATGATTGTCCCTGTAAACAAATATGATCTCCTCCATTCCTGAATATTGCACCTTTTAAATTATGACAGAACATATAATATTATATAAATTATAACATAAATTAATAGGATGTGCTTCATTTAAATTTATATCTACATATTTCTACAGAAATTTTGAATATATTATGATGCATTTCAATTAATCATGTGTCAAAATGACAGAATTTAAATCGTTCTATGAATGAAATTCTTCAATAAAAATTATAAACAAAGTGTATTCACTTACCGTCACAATTAAATCCTGAAAAACACAAGAGTACACACAAAAAGAATATGAGCATTTTCATTTTGTAAAACACTCATTGAAATACTAACTGCGAACTCTGTGCTACAACTGTTCCTTAATTCTGTGTACCTACCGATAAGTCAGAGTACCCTAAAGACACATAATTTGATTAACAACGAATTGAATCTATTTTAATGTAACAACCAGCAAGATCGAAAAGTGTGGATTGTTATTCTGTATAAGATCATTATTTGAATATCTGTGGTCAAAAGATAAATCGCTAAGAAAATTTAGGTATCTATATTTCGATTTGAAGAATTAAAGATGAAAATTAATTTTTTCCTTGGCATATGTAACTATCTTCGTAATATTTTCAATATCAAGAATAATTATTAAGTAAGATTTTACATGAAACATTAACCGTTCAATTTACAATATTTATATTTATTCATTGAATTCATATCTGTTATTGCCTACTTAATAGCTTTGAACTTCAAACTTGGAGTTTATCTGTGTTTGCATTCGAAATGTATTGTTTGAAAAACCAGTGGAAATATTATTGGCTAAGAAGTGTAGATAATACAAGAATTGGTTGAATTGTCTCAATATGAATAGAATAGAAAAGAATGAAAATGCAAGTATAAAATACAGAAATCCTTCTTCAGTTTCAGCTTTGGTGACAAAAATAATATTCTGATTTCGTTGAATGTTATTATTATTATAATAATAATTGTTCTAAGAGCGGAAGTCAGAGATATAAGACCTATGTAGCTCTATTTGACCTATAGTTTAACGCCCATTCCGAACTGCCCAAGATTACGGAGGAATTGAACCCACCAGCACCAGAAAGATGTGAGCTCAACTCAACTCAACAAATATTTATTTACAAATTAAAAGTACAAGGGATTTACAAACATACTTGACTGAACTCATTTTCAAGACTGAAAATGAGCTTTCAGTCTTGAAAATGAGCTCACGCTCGAAACATGTTGACAAATTCATATTGTTAAATATAATCGTGAAACATTAAGCCAAGAGTTTAATTTAATTTAATATTCAATTATGTTTCATCAAGAGTTAAGCGAAAATTCAATCTCAGTCATTTCGAGAAATATTGTTGATATTCTCAAAATGTATTCGATTCATTTATATTCAAAAACAATGGACGATAATAATAGAAAAATGAACAAACAATATCAAATTGCAAATCATTCATATATATGATAAAAAGATGGGGACCCAGGATTGAGCCTTGCGGAATTCTCTGCGAACATTGAGCATGGGGCTACTCACACGTAGGAAACTCACCATCTGCTTCCTGTCGTTAAGAAACGATGTAAATAACGCGAGTGTCGCCCCTCTAACACCATAGTATACTATATTCTTCATCGATTTATTGTGACACATGCAGTTGAAAGCTTTGGATAATTAATTAAATTCGACAGAAATCCGATAGTGATCCTCGAAGCCATCCACTATGAAATCATACAAGGAGTCTATACCATTAATATCTCTGTGCTTTTTTCTGAAACCAAATTGCTTCTCACAAATTGTTCTTGTCCATATAAGATACCAACTGATTTCATTATCATCTCAAGTAGTTTGGAAAAGGTAGGAACTATGGAGATTGGTCTATAGTTATTTTTATCTTCACTGCTACCATTTTTTCATATAGGCCATACCTTCACTATTTTCATTATCTCAGGAAATACTTCTTGTTTTATGCAAGAGTTTTGACTAATTTCGAGCTGATATCATATACGTCTTTAGTTGGTATTGTGGCAAGCGTTCTAATGCTGCTCATCACGTATTTCTCTATAACTGGCCTCAAGTATAACGACGTCTCATTCTTTATATTAAACTCCTTCAGAAAATCCATAAATCAATTAGAGTTGTCAGATACCTGTTTGGATATATTCTAGTTTCTAACTTATGAAATATTTTTTTGCGCTTAAGGTAATCCTTCATATGTTTAATAGTGTTGGCGTTTACTTGATGCAAATCCATTAGAATAGAATATAAAATAAAATTCAAACAATTGAACTTTTGATGTACACCTTATTGACAACATATTATGACGCGTTTCGTCGTTACAAACGACTTTTTCAGTCGTTTGTAACGACGAAATGCGTCATGCCATGTTGTCAATAAAGTGTAAATCAAAAGTTCAATTGTTTGAATTTTAGTTTATATTCAATTCCGTCATATAACTCTATTTAAAATAAAAATAATATGCAAATTTATTATGCAAATATTATAATTTTATTATGCAAATAATAAAATGCTTCGCTATTTATTATTTGCATGTAGCTTATTTTGTTTATTTTCACCAGCCGCTATTTTGAATCATTCCTAATCCTTCTTTCTACCTGAGCAGCTTCCAAATAATGTTTTTTCTCTAATTCGAACAATTCATGTGGGTATTTTCATCTGCATTTATCAAATATCCTTCCTTCGTCAAAGCTAAGTTAATCTGCTGAGAGATTCTTGAATATTTAAACTTTCTAGATTGTGCAAAATTAACATATCGCTTTGTTAAGCCAAATTCTATTGAATTATACTTTTATTGCACAGTAATTACTGTATACCTGATTCTATGGGTTAATTCGGATGGGGTTTGCCTGGAACAACCATAGAGAACCTGCATAAGAACAAGTAGCGCCTCTGTCGTTAACTTTGTAAGTTCATATGTGAGGACGAAGTGTTTCTTATAAACATGCATTTTAATACTTATTCACGAAGCTTTTATATGAATTATTTCTTGGAAATATATACGAGTTGAATAAATGCGTATTTTACAATAACTTATTGTAATAATAAAAATCGTTACAATAAATTTAATTAAGTGAATCGGTGAAAATAAATCAAGATCTGGTAGCACTGGATGTTGTGTTGTGTAACAATACTTATAGTAAAACTGAGCCGAGTATAAAATTTCATTCGTTTCCATCAAAACCCCATTTAACAGAACTCATTTAAATGAGATAGTTATATTGTTTTCATAAAGAATTTCATGAAGAATGCGTTTCAATGACACACTGCTAACATATATATTCAAACTATTATGGTAATTGTAGAAGTGACGGTATAAATTTAAACAATTTCGAGTGCATACATATCTACTGTATCAATTAATTCTCGAATTATAAAGTTTGCTGTTTTGCTTGATTCTGTCGCTCTTGCAGATTTCAGCATACTACTTAGTGAACATACAATATTTATATTATCAAATTTAACTGGCTCGTCCTTTTTTTGAAAAGCCTTCTTAGGAAATAACTCTTTTATTTTTCGTCCTTTCGAATAAAGTTCGCTATTTCTAGGCACTGAAGGAACATTCCACTGACACCGTTGAGTAGTCTCAGACTCAGCATTCTCATAATAAATAAAATTAATTACAGCAATATGTTTACGGTTTTTGCCCAAACCAGCTGGGCAACTCATCGCCGATCTGTGACACTTCTGTTGACATCTATCTAAATATTAAAATATAACCTTATTATAATTTTCAAATGATATGCATAATTATAAGAATAATAATAAATTATTAAATCTTACTTCAAGTGTTACATCAAAATGTTGTTTAATACTAGTTTGACGTATAACTTGAGCTTTTATCAAACTAGTATCTCCAGTCTTCCATTCTTCAATATTTTTTACATGGTTACTTAGGAATAAATTTTCACATTTTTTATCTGACGACTGTCGGAGATCCCGGACATTTATTTTTTGGAATCCACTTTTTATTTATCATTATGTTAGACATTTTTAATCTTAATAAATAATTTATTATTACTGTAGTGACAATTATATAATTCAATTTCCCTCACATCATAAATGTTAAATTTGGCCACCATGAGCGCTAGTGTCTAATAATCAAAGTCACGCAGGTTCTCTATAATAAATTCATATTTAGGTAGAGTTATACTATACCAAGAATTAGCCTGGTCATATTTTATTGTAGAGAGGGATGTATATCTTTCTGAATGTTCTATGACACGACCATGGGTAATTCCTATATAAAGTCGAATATTGTTCATAATTTATGTTGTATTCACAGAGAGTTTATGTAAGTTTGTGTTAGTATTTAGAGAGCTTCGACAAAGAGCTCAATATTATTAATTTAGCCAATTGAATAAAATAGTTTTACACTATCAATACTATCTAAATTCAACAAAATTCAAAACATAGTTTACACTTATACAAAGAAACATTTAGGTCCATCGAGACTAAGATAAATATATAACACTCTTCGTGTTATTTAGTTATTTCATTATATCGACGATTCCAGTCAGATTGAATTCAGTGAATGTCGTTGTAGTTTCTCGATCATATAAAATTGAGTGAAAAGTGGCGACAAGTTATAGTGGAAACAGGAAAAATGGCAGAAAAATCTGTGAGATGTCCGTTTAATCCAGAACATAAAATGTTAGAAAGCATGCTGCAGAGACATATCATAAAATGTATGGTAAATTATCCAGAGTACCTCTCGTGTCCTTATAATGCGTTACATCGTTTCAAAAATAAAACACTGCTGCTAAGACATAAGTTAAATTGTCCATCGAAAAACGAAGTGAAAGCATTGTTAGATTGGAGTACGCAACAAACGACTAGTGATATAAATATTCAAAGTCCTGTAAATGTTGAAAACACAAGAAATTTCAACTTAGCGTATGAAGATTGGGATGAAGAAATGAAGTCTGGTAATAAACAGCAACAAAAAGTTTCAAAATCAGCATAATTTGGATACACTCATATTTAAGTACATCATACAAAGCACGTATTATTACTTATATATTTTTATTTATCAACATATATTATAACTGTTTCATAAAAACTAAATTTCATGAACCATATTTCTTTTCAAAATGTCCGGTCTTTTCACCTTCAGATAAATCGGCAACCAGGGTAACCAACTCGTGAAATCTTTTCCCCCAGTAGTCAAGTTGAAAAACGCCTAAAATCCCCCAGAATTGTTTTCAAATTCAAAATTCTAAGAAAAATTATATATTAAGGTTTCATTTTGCAATTATAAGGTACTTAAGTGTTTTTTATTATTGAAATTAAAAATTATTAATTATTTATTATCATTTATATCATTAAAATATTATTTTATTATTATTAAAATTTCATTCTTGGAAATGAGAATATTAGGAATAGTTTATAGGGTATTATTTTACACAAAAATTAAAAATTTTTTACTAATTAAAAAATTTTTCATTAACCAACCTACATTAAGAAATAGTATTGAATATTGTCATCATGAAATAGATTTTTTTATTCTGGATAGAAATCAAAATTAATTTTAGTTATTTAAATTATGATATGAAATATTTTGGATTACTTTAAACATACCCCTAAGATTATCCATGAAAATTTTAAGACCCCAAAAAACCCCACTAAACGTTTTATCCCCTAAATTTAGGGGGAATACCCCCAAGTTGTTATCCTGGAGGCAACCGACAGTCACCAGATTTATGCGTCTTCTCTCTTCCACAGAGTAAACGCTCTGTGCTTACTGACAGATAACAACAAGGTTCAATTTATCTTTCGGTCAGGTACCCAGAAGTTTAACCGAATATGAAAAGACTGAATATAAATAAGGAATTGGAACTTTCCACTTAATGGAGTGACATAAAGAAGAAAGTTTTTACCTGTTCAAATTACTGATGTAAACCCAAATTACTGATGTAAACCCTATATTTTGAGAATTCGTTTTATACACAACAGTGTATAAACGAGTACAATATAAAGACTATTTTAAATAGTAAGATTTCCACTTTTTTGATTTAGTTATATTATATTGTATTTGTATATTATTCTTATTGTATTGTATTGTATTGATGAATTATTTTATTGTATTGTAAATATCCTCTGTATTATAGTAGTTTTTGTACTGAATAAAAGGATATTATATTATTGACTTATTATTATATATATGAGATATTATATAATTGAGTTTCAGAGATCATGTTGGTTCTATATCATCTAAAATCTCTAAAAAAGTCAATTTTTTGAAAATAATAGGAAAAAACTTGTCGGTATATGTGAAATTATTGTTGTTCAAATCAATAATAATGCCACATTTGGAATATTGCTCCACTTTGTTATTTGGTTCGACTAAAGAAAAAATTCAACAATTACAAAAGTTACGGAATAGAGCCATGCGAACAATTTTAAAGTGCAATAGGTGCACCCCTGTTTAAATTATGCTGAACTCTTTGGAACTAATGTCTGTTAAACAAAGAATACTTTGCTTCATATATATTCATAATTAAAATAAAAATCAGTTGCTTCCATGTAATGTAATAAAAAATGTAACATATGTCAGTGATGTGCATGGGTATAATACTAGAAATACTGATAGTTTTTATATCCAAAGGTGTAAGCTCTCTAAATCTAAAAATAGCATACCTATACTATGACGGATTTAAGGCTTACAATAATTATCAAGTACATTGAAAACTAGTACTAGTATGAAGATATTTAAGCGTGATCTAAGAAAGTTTATTTTAAATAATGAGAAAGATATGTAATTAAAAATTAAAGTTCAAAATATATAGATTTTTTGTATAGCTTCAGCTAAATAAATATCATTATTATTACAAAAACAACTCTACAATATGCTTGTAAACTATGAAATTTTATTCATTTATATTTATTCATTCCAGAAATATTATAACATAAGTTACAAAAGCTAGCCCCAGAGAAGATGGAGCCACACTGTACACTAAATTTCAAACACTTTTATGTTGATTACGTCTCACCTACGCCAATTTTTAAGCAAATTTCCAATATGTGTATTGTATTCTATATTTTATGTTTAATACCATATTTTTTTACTGATGCCCATCTAGTTGAAAAATTATTACTTTTAAAAGTAGCTAAAACTTTTACGACTGGATATCGGATTTGTCACATGCGTAGAATTCTTCAATAATATAGAACGCACATAATATTCCCAAAATTTTTAAAATTTGGTATGTTCTGTAATAGAATTCCTTCTGACAAATGTCACAGATCTTGTTAATATGTTCTGCACTAGAAAGTTCATTATTTCCAATCAAATAAAAAAACAGGGCGGAAACCCATAATTCTAACGAGTAAATTGTTTATAAATGAGACTACCATATAGACGTAATCTTCATTAATTACATGCACAGCCTAAGTCTACTTAAGTAAGTAGAGTTAGGTTGTGCTACATTCAATCTATAGATCCAGCCTTTGGAATATCTGATAATAATAAGTTTAATTCTAGTATATATGTATAAATATTCTTCTCCACAATATTTGTATAAAGGATTTTTCTAGAGGTATTTCAAACTTGAGTGGAACTTATTGCGGAGTGGGAATGTTTTTGGAAAAATAAAAATGAAGTATAGTACCATTAATTTCACAAAAGTAATATGATAATCTTTTATTTTCAATGATAATCATTTGAAACATCAAATGACGTTACAACTCAGTAATCTGTTCTATAATTATTCAACTATCCTACTCTGTGGAAGGTTTAGTCAAACCAGAAACTAATATTTGGCAGAGAGAACATAAACTCAAGACCATCTTCTGGCAATTTGAGTTAGAAACTATTGAAGAGTTTGAAAACAATTACTTATCAACTCAAATAACTTGAAGATGGTCTTGAGGCCGAAATTTCTATAGCAATAAAGATTTTTTAATTGTGATAATAAACATGGTCAATTTACCATATGACAAAATCAATCTCAAGAGTTTATTGAATATTCGCTGATATAAAACATAGTTGTGCATTTCATTGCAATGCTTCATATATGGCTCGGGCATCTTCACAATTGAATATGATCACATATATTTTAAACATTCTGATTACGGATATTTTCTAAAAGTTCTAAAGTTTAGTCCATACAAAATTAAGATTTATTAATGTAGATATGGCATCAATAATTCATATCAATTTATAAATTTCACTATGATGGATATAATAAATAAACAGTATGTAATAAACTGAAAACTAGAAAAATTGTATATAATACAATAGTATTGCCTCACTTTAATTTTGCGGGCACCGTCTTATACTTGTGGAAACCATCAGATATCCAAAGATTTCAAATCCTCCAAAATAGAGCGATGAGAGTAATCTCAAAGGTAAACAGACACGTATAAGCCAAATGTTAGAGGCATTAAAATGGATGAAAGAGAATCACACGGTAGAGGTCAGTGTTATTTATACATAAAATTAAACTTTAGCTTGCACCAAACTCTTTGAGAAATAAAGTAAAGACTTTTAGTGACATCAACAAGTATAGTACACAAAACAGATTTAATGGGATCATAAAAAGACAAAGGTATCACAAAATTCTGTTTTTAAGGCTTTGATTGCATATAAGAAATTGTTATTATATATACGGAATTTAGACTTAAAAAACTTTAAAGTGAAAGTTATGAGTTTACATTTGAGTAAACAGGACTAGTGAAAATTGTAAAAACATTATGCTGTTAGATGTTGATATAAGTCTATTTGTTAAAATGTGATTCATTTATTATGCAGCATCTTTTGCTAAAATAATTTCTTATATATATATATATATAAAAAAATTCAACAAAATTAATAAAGTGCAATATTGAGTGAATGTGTATTACCAAAAAATAAACTTTGAGGGAAACAATTCTGAAATGAAAGTAGCCAAATATTAAACTTAACAAAATGTACTCTAATAAAACAAAAATTCAGACTTAATAGTTATATTGACTTTACAATACATATGTTAATATGTAGAATAAAACACCTCAATACAACCTCTGAGGGGGTCCCATTGAAGATTTAACATGAAGTGACCTAACGTTTTGCCAGTGTTTCTTCAACAATGAAACCAAGAAGTTCACACCCAGGTAGACATTTTGTACTAATTCATCAGCTGACATATCAACGTGTCCAACAGCAACGGACAAGCACAATACCTGAAAAATTTTAAAAATAAATTAGCTTCCAATCTGTGATTAGTACATAGTTACATCCTTTGATAATACGATAACCTAAAAGACATAACATCCAGTGATTACAATAATTTTTAGAAGTTCTGCAAAATAATGATTCAAGTTGATTTTTGGAGAAGCCTAAATAATACTAAAATTATAATCATTGTTTGCAACATTAAAGCCACAGTCACAAAAAATATGAAAATGGTAGTTATAATTGCAGTTCCATATAGCACCAATTTTCCATACAAAATAATGATAGATTCATATATATTGTTGGCTTATTGGTGCAGAGCATGGTAGAATAATAGGAATTTCCTAATCGTTAGATCACAAATTACTCAAACGAAGGTAGTAAATTATAAGGTACATTCAACTTACTTTCTTCATTTGGAACTTGATAGTTGCTTTAACTTCATCAATTTTCTGAGTCATAGATTCCTGGTGGGACAACAGACCTGGAAATTTACCAGCCTTATTCAATCCTGGACCTAACAACCTTGGAATCTGTTTGATCAGAGCTTCAGAAGCAAGGAAAGCATCATATTTCTTAGCCAACTTTTTAACCAACTTCTTATTTTTGTTAAGTTTCTTCAAGGCCTCAACATCCATGAATGGTACATTATTAGCTTTTGCTTCATCACAATGTTGTTGATCACCCAAGATACACACTTGCATCTTTGGACGTGGAATGTGCTTTAGTCTGAATAAATGCAAATACCACTTAGTATTGAATAAAAAGCTTATATTGAATACATAATTAAACAAAATCATGTGAACCCTCCAGGAAAGACATATGCTAGGCACTTACCAACAAATAGATTGAGAAATATTAAACAATTTCTATATCTATTTCGATAATGTCTTAACAGACAATATCTCCCCAGTTATTTTGAGACCCTGGGTGCAGGTCCACCTACATGGCTGCCTACCATTGAATATCAAACAAATTTTCTTCAACTCGGAAGAGTTTTCAACTTGTTAAATTATTCATAGTATTCTTACGTACTTTACGGTTCCACTGAAACGTTTGTCCTTCTGGGGATCATAATTCTTCAGACCAATTTGGATTTCTACAGTTTCCAAGAAATTTCTCTTCTTTTCAGCAGATTTGTCCAAGACTCCTTGGACGCACTCATAAAGAGTGTCACGAGATACTTTCGACCTATCGTGAATGGAAAATAAACATATCAGAGTATTGCTTGAAACTATTCGAAATAATTATTTTAAAAATTTATATTATTTAAGAAATGATTACACGAATGAAAAAAGATTAACTTACGTCATTATTTAAAACTATATTTTTAACCTATGCAGCACGCGAACGTGTACGACCACACGCTTCAACACCAAGAACCAAAACGAAAAGAACACAGATTCGTATGTTCATCTATAAAGCATATGGATTATGGAGTGACAGCTACATACCCCCTCTCCAAATAGTTAAAACCGCTCAATGGTCTTGGCGTAAAATATATATACTGCCAATCGCAACGGTATCTTGGATAATGAACTATGATTTCTTTCTTATCGAGAATTTTCATTTCGCAGAAAACACGAAATTGTTCATAACATATCGATATCATAGTCTCTATGCCTTTGTTTCGATTTAAGATCGATTTCATAATTTTGAGATAATGGGAAATAGAGATTTATATCAAATGGATCAAATCAAATGTAAAGGTTGCCCTTGATGAGAAATTAGTGTCATCTATATTCACATAAGGTTCTGAGTCCCCAACCATCAAAGCTTTGGACCTAGCACATACATAGACGCATTCAAAATGTGGTGTGAGTAAAAAGTATAAAAATTGGTGTCATAACTTCTCAGTTTTGAAGAAGTGACTAAGAAGAAAAAAGAAAATATTATCAACAAAATTTCTTATTTAACGAACTTGATAATATGAAATACAACACAGATTTTCTGTTCAAACATTCACTCTGCTGATAATTAGATTCTGAATAATGTTTTAAATGACGGGTAGTCTCAATAAATAATTATAGTGCTATGGCAGCAATATAATGGATAATTAATTCAATCAAAATGAATCAGAAAATTAATTTCATTGATTTTGTTTTGAATTTTGAACAGCTTGTTTGATATAAGTTATTTTAAAATTTTTCAAGAAGAAAATGATACATGGTAACTGTCAAAGAATAGTACTTATTAATTTAGCGAAGTCTCAAACCATTTGGAGAAATTTCTAGAATACCAACGGAAAACTTCAATATCATCTGTTTCACTTCGTTTATTACTCGAGTTTAGCCGAATATATTGAATCTAGTTCAAATTTGGATAATTTCAACTTTTTTTAGAGAGCTACCTGAAACCACAAAAGTCGAATTTTATTAACTACTACTTGATTTTAGCGAACGATTCAAACAATTTGAAAACTCTTAAAGTTCAAATTGGTTCTCAAAAAGGCTCAAGAATGAATCCTAACGCTATGAATACTGATACAAATCAACAAAATAGACCTTCTGTCTTTACAGAAAATTATCCACCTTCCACTAATAATCCTTTCGATTTCAACACAATGCATCTAACTAACCAAATACAATATGGACAATTTGGGGCTCTACCAAATTCCGGATTTAACATGCAACCGACAGTAAAAGACAACAATTGGCCAAATTTTCAATTCGGAAGTAATCCAGAACAATTTGGTTCTACTGTTCAATTTCCATTTCCTAATATTCATCATCAGAGAAGTATAGAACCACCTTTATCCACCTTAAGGATTAAGAGGAAAACCAATTCACCTCCGTAAGTATCTATGCAATCAAATTGATTCATATTTATGATAGAGTGAGATTATTTATATTTACATAGTTGACTAAACTGTTTTCACAAGTTCTAAACAGCTGGTTTTATAAAGTACAAGCAACACAAGCTTTTTTAAGTAGGTCTTATTTCAATTTATTGATGTTTTTCCAATCTTGAAAGGTCGTGAAACTGTTATCTGCAATGAACAGTTATTTTGCAGTTTATTAAGTAATCTGAAGAAGCAGTTAGAACTTGTAGTGCCACAAACAAAAACATTGAATATGTGGATGAGCTTTTGCTAACTATTTCTATTGAAATCGGTATACTTCTTCTATTTCTGTGTTGGTGAGAAGTCATTACAAATAAGTGGAGCTTTTTTTTTATTGACTTGACATAATTTAACTTTATTTATTATTGTTTATTATTATTATTTATGTATGTATATACCATGACTATATCAAGTTGAGGAGTTTCTCATCAGTGAGTAGGATATTAATCAGATTAATTCATCTTTTGTAGGCCAAAACCTGCGAAGCAGCTAATTACAGAAGAAAAAATGTCTGAACACCTTTCCAAACTACATATTAGCTCAGAAACACCATCTTCAGCAATGGAGAGTGACGTAGTCAAAGAACGAAGACTTTATGTATGTGAGGAAATGAAGAAATTCCAAGCACAGTCGGATCCAATTATTCCAGAAACATTATTATCGAGATTGAATAGGCCCTGTACTGCATTAGTTCTATGGAAACCACCTACAAATCCTTTAGTTCCTTCATTTTATTGTGGTAATATGGAAGAAGAAGAAAGTGAAAATAATAATAACAATAGGGTTGACGAGATGAACCCTCTAAATGTTCCACTTCCAGCTAATGATATGGACTTAGATGACCTATAGCTGTTTGAGGCTTGAGGTATTGACTGATTGGTTCACTTTTTATATTTTTTAAGTGGAATTCACATGTGATATTTTGAGAATCGAATAACGATGATAAATTGGTCAGTGTAAAAGCTTTAGGGATGATATTAAAAATATGACCATACCTACTCGGAATAAAACAGAAGCCAAATGCATGTATGATAAATCATCTCTTGTTATCGAATTTTTGCACACTATTTTTGTTTCATAACTCATATGGTAGTTAACAAAGATAAATCTACAAAATCTCCACATACTGTCCAGTATATTTCTTTAAATTTTGGTTGTTTTTAACAATCTACTATCAGCTACATATCTGTAAGAATTGAATTTAGTGAAATATGTTTTTAATTTTGTATTTTTGGAGTTTTAAACATTAGCTCATTAATTAACTTCATAAACTGGTATATGAGTTAACATAATTTTTAAGCTTTCAACTTCGTATCATATTTTAAAAGTACTTAGATAAAAAAAGGTATTTTTGATGACAGCAATTTAAAATTGCTTGAAGAAATTTATTTTTCTTGTCAGTGTTATGTAAAAATAAAATTATAGATAAGCTCATATTTCATAAATGAGATTTTTAGATTTAAGGGACAATGACATTTGTTATATTTTCACAAATATTTAAAATACATGAATAAACTAACTCCAAGAATGTACTTCGACATTTGTTGTTAAATAAATTTTCAAATAATGTTAATAGACTTAAAGTGTTAAAAAACATAATATTTTTAAGAAGTTAATGTCAATAATTTTTTTAGAGTTTTTATGTGGAGAAAACAGTTATACTTTCTTCAGTCTGTATTGTTTTTATTTACATATATCAGTCCTAGATGAAAATATACTGTCCACACTTTGGACATTTGATATTGTGTACCCACAGTTTGTCTGCATTATTTAGTCTCGTTATTTGAAAATGGTAAATTTGTTAGATTTTCCTAACTATGCTTTAAGTTTTTTATGTATTGTACTTTAAATAAAAATTAAACAATATGGTGTACTTTATTTTAGAAGTATATTTTTAAGTTATATAGTTATTTAAATATTTTTCTCGTATATATTGCAAAAGCAGTTATGATCTAGCTTTTCTTTTGCTGATGCTATTTTACATTTCTATTTAGGAACCGGCTTTCGAGCCACCTAGCGCTATTATCGTTGAATAGTTAATTGTCATTTACAGATTTCTGTTTCGATGAAAAGTTACCTTCTTGGTTATTATCATGGTTATTATTCAAGTAGGTAACAGTTATCTTGAAATTAATAGGAGAAGAAATATAAATTCCTTTTATAAGCTGCCAAAATGATTCCTCACTTTTTAAATAAAAAGTATAAAAAAGAAGTTAGTGATACATTCCTCAAATTTTATCTGCTCTAATGTAACGAAATATTTATAATTCAAATCAAACTCACTCAAATCCATAAATTCACCAGCTGATCGCAGTTGGCGCAAGCGTACCTTCATTGCGAAGTCAGGTATGGAATAGGGTGGTGTTTTGTTAGATGAACAGTAATAGTTATTTAAAAAACAATGACATTTTGTAGTGATCATCGAAAAACGTAACAATGCAGTTAATTTATAGTTTTCTTCGATTCAAGCGTTAAACTCCATCGTGGTTTCTGTTGGTAAGTTGTCAAAACTACATCCACTTAATTGTTTATATTTTTATGTCAAAATTAAATATTTGATAATTTTTGACAGTGAGCATATATGAAGTAATAATTTTTTCATATTATGAATTATGCATTTCTAGGACCGTACTCTTTCTTTTAACATGTTGTACGTTAGATTTGACCTACTTAATGGGGAGTGGGTAGATAATTGCATATGAAGAGCTTAACAATAATAATTGTTATCGACGTAGGTTTATAAACTTATAGCTTGAGTTTGTTTTATGTATAAAAACAACAGTTGCTCAATATTGAAGTGGGCTCTCTTTTGAAACCTTGTTATATTCTACATAACTTTTATCTGTTAAAATGTTTTCACCTGCTTGATTTCTGAATAATAAAATGAGTTTAAATAACAAATAATTGGAATTCTTTTGATATATTTCAGCTTAGAGAAGTATATATCATTTCGGTATACCATCATTTCAATTGAAATATAAGATAATAACATCATAATTTTTTATTCTTCGCCTTATTTGTGTATACAATTCCAACATAATAAATTTGTTTATATTTGAATTTTCAACATAAATTTTGTGGAAAACTTAATAGTTACACATAGGTAATATTTGAGTTGAATCAGTTTCAATAAAATAATGGGAAAAATTATAAACATGCAGGTAATGAGAATTAATAGTTGGACCAAGATTTTACAAAATGATGAGTAATGGCAAAATTTTTGAAGTAGAAAAATGTGGGTGTTTTTCCACACAATTCAAATTGGATACTTCAACTTGAAAATGATTTCACATTCTCAAGTTATATGCAAACAAACTGACCAAAGTGGGAAAATAGGACACCTTATTTTATTGATATTTGACATTGCTATTTCTCAACTGCATTATCTTTCACCACTATCCAAATAGTAATGAGTTTTCCTTGCCCATTGATTAATTTATCATCTTTCAAGTAATAATTTTGACTAATAATAAATGATGTTTAGAATAAAGCAACGTTAATAGCTTAGAAAAAGCTTTGATGTTTTGTTCATTTTCATCTCAAAATGAGATATAATAATATAAATATTCTCCTGTATAATAATATAAAATATCATATAACACAAGAATGAATTTAAATATTTCAGTTACGTATATTGAAAATTCTGTTGTACTAAGATTAACAAAGTTTAGAAAGTTTTGGAAATTCACGAAATAAGTAATGCAACTCTACTCCATTTTCATACAATCTCTTGGTTAATTTTGTGAAAAATTATTGTCTATTGTTATAAACTTCGATCTTGTAATACATGCATTTACCTTTTTTCTTTTAATTCCTCTAAGTTTAATTTTGTTTTAATATTTTACGAACATTTTCTGACCAATTCGAAAATGTCCTTGTCATTTACATAACTTTTTCAAATTAATACATGTTTTACACAAATTGTTGAAATTGAAATATGTTTTAACTGCCTACATGATCGATAAAATGTTGTACCATCTTAATTCTTCTCATATAAGTTTTTCAAATTTTTTTACTCAACGACCATTAGTTTTTGTTGTTTATTTATCGATTTGTTAAATGTTCATGTGAACTTTTCAACAAATCATGTCAATTTAATACAGTTTTCGAACGTAACCGTCAGATGGCGTTGCTATATATGATATGTGGTCATGTGATGTTGACATACATGTCATAAAAAAATGTTCTCATTGATCGATAATCTTTTTCTTTATATGACTATATGAAATTGATGTTATCTGTGTTTCTCTAAATTGGATCTATTGAATCTTCTGGAATGCTTTTTATGTGGTTTATTGCTCTACAATCCTATCAAAAAGGTATACGTGCAATATTGATAATAACTATTTATTTAATTCGAAAATAATACCACATTATATAATAAAGTATAATATTAATCGTTAATAAGTAACAATAAATCAAAATGAATATGTTATACAACTTATTCAAGCCAGAAGAAAGATCTTTAAAGAAAGGCGATTAACTTAGAATAATCTCAAAATTCTATTCTCTTGAAGTGTTCGTTCCAGAGTCTCAAGTAAATTTGTAGAATATCTTCTTGTGAATAAAAATAATCTGTTTTTTCTACTTTAATATTGACGAAATATGTGAACGAATTTTAACGTTGTTGTACATCTTTTGATGTACAACAAACAGCCAAAACCTTCAATCACTGGCGAAAATATCGAAAAAAATTACTGTATGCTTCTTGATCATAGAAGTTTAGATAAATACGAGGTACCTAAAAATATAAACATCTCAGTTAAAAGTCATGTCACATTCAATATGACAAAGTTTGGTAGAGGTGACAGTTATATTTGTTGAATACTCACCAAACACTATAAAAATATTGTCGCAGAATATTCTGACTTTTTTTGAAGAGAACCTGATTATCTGTCTGATTATTTTTCATTTCACCCTCGTATTTAACACGAACGCAAGACGTAATTACCAATAATTCGCCAGGACAAATGTTTGGAATTTGGTTCCAGTTGAACAATTATGTATTCCGTACAAAAAATATCTATTAACAAGAACGTTAATTACCACTGAGATCGTATACGAGAAAGTAGCTTTTTATCTGTTTGATATTCCGCGTACTGAACTCCAATCTCGTCTAAAGTTTCGTTTTTTTTCAACGCGAAAATGCAGATTAGCTCACTGCATTACCATTTAATTACAGTTTCCTACTAGGAGCTAGTTAGGCGGATTATTCCCAGTTTCTGCCGAACAGGAAATTAACCCATTTAGCAAAATTGATTTTAAATTGCCATATTCCCATATATCCCCCTTACAAACCAAAGTTCATTTGCGCCACATTATTACGAATATCTACGTTACCGTGATGAAATAAAGAATAATCGTTACCGATCGCCGAGTTCGTTATCACTTTATTCTATGGTTGGTAATATTGAATAATGAATCGTGATGTACGAATTACCCACTGAGTAAATAAATGAATTAACGAGGTAATTTTAATGTTTTACATTTCGATTTATTTAAGCTGAGTAAATTATATACAAAATTGATTTCTCGGTTGGTGATTGTGGTGATTTAGATCGATTTCTCTAGATATTCATTTACTTCAAAGATGTCTTATTTGAGCGAAAGAAATGAATTGAACGATTTGCATCTTGTAGAATGGAAGTGCCTTGTTGCTCTTATCACTCAACGTAAGTTTCCTACCTTTGTTATTTTGTTTTACCAATGATTCCTTGAATAATATTTCATATTGAGACACTTCCAATTTATTGAGAGTTATTTGAGAATTATTCGAATTAAAATTAATCAATACAACTTTTTGATTCCTTGTGATTTTGTCTTCAAACTTAGAAGTGCCTGTAATTTTTTCAATTTGCGTGCTGTATTGATTGTTATATCAATTTGTATTGGTCTGGCCAATATGGTCCTATATAATTATACCAACGATAACTGAACTCTAAAACTGGTGTGTGAAATGCAATCTGTCAACAATTTCGTTCGATTTAGAATACAGTGGGGTTTTTTTAAAATCTCATTAGTAAAAAATTCGTGTTGAAGTGTCACAGAGGAGCATAGTTAGAAGTGTTGAAAATGGAAACATTTTCAACACTTCTAACGGAAATGATGAATGTGTAATGAAAATTAGAAGTATTTATAACATCTGTATAAGGATTAACTGCTTTGAATGAGATGGTCTATTCTGATTACAATTTTCTATTGAATATCCAAAGTAATAAGATAACGAATATATCAGCTTTAAATTCAACTATCAGGAAGAATATTTATTTATTTTCATTGGCTGTGTTCTGAAAATTGTTTTATCGTTATAAATCAATTTAGGTACCTTTTTGAATACTTTTACAGATCCGTGGATTCAAGGTTGGTAATTAATACGAATATTGTTTATTACTCAATGTAAATCCTTTTGAACAGAACAAATAGCAGAGAAAACTGTTTTCTATAGCCACACTTTTTTTTTAATTGTGACGTACGTTTCATCATTACGAAGGCTTCTTCGGATTGAGAAAATTTATTAAGTGAAACGTACATACGTCATATTTGACAACTAAAGTATGTAATTTTGATAAACAATGATTTCTTTGCGATTTTATTGTTCATTGATTTTGGCAAAAGATAATTTCAAGGACTTCATTATGTTTTGGTGGAATTTAAGATTCACCAAATGTTTCATTGCCACAGATCGCGATCATTTATTTTCCAAAGGTTTAATTTATTTGCTTTGCTCTTAGAGGGAAGTGTTGCAGTAAGTTTTTTGAGCCCTCCCGAAGATGAATACGTAAGCTTCTGTGTAAACCTGTCAGATACAAACACAGAGATACTCGGAGGCCATCAAACAGGGTGAGCAGGGAAATAAATAGTTGCATTTATTTACGGGAAATTGATTCGTTTTGCAAAAGTCAACCTATCTAAAGTCGTTTTACAAGATTTACCATCCCCGTTTCCGTATAACAATGTTAGGGGAGGATTTGGTCTGATGAATGGTTGACGTTTCTTTACCTGATTATTCGCAAGATTGTCGATCGTTAGAGAGGCAAAGTTTTCTGCGAATTTTTTTCGCGAAACCATCAGTAGAACTTGATGTTTTGCTGCAAGGAAAAAGATCGAATTTTAATGAATATTGACGTAGAAAATACTTGTATTTTCAAGATATCACTAAATGAATAATAAAACAACTTTTATGCGAGTTTTAACTGTATTCAGTACGAAATTTCTCAGATGATCAGTCAAATATTCAGTGTGTTTGATAGGTTTCTAAGGTCTTAATGACAATTAATGTTTTAAGCTGAGTATTACGTTTAACTGTTGTTAACTTTATACACTGCTGCGTCTTTTAAATTAATAATAATGAAATTTATAATGAAATTTATTCAGCATTTTTTGCTATCTACAAACCTAAATTATCATCACATTGTAATACAATTATTGTATCTTATTTTAATATTAACATAATAATATATTCTAATATCGCCATACATAGACTTGAATATATTGTTGTTACAAGTAATAAAATTTAACATACATATTATGCAACATTTCAAACATTTATTATACTAATTAGATTCCAGATATTTAACATACCTACATCAATCTTTCGTTTGATCATGTTGCTTTATTTTGCTGTTGAATTCTGCCATTTTTTGCACTCTTTTATGTTGTAATTTATTGTAAACATTTACAGCCTTAAAGAATACAGAATTTTGAGTAGGTTTTTTATTTTCATGGTCTAATATAAAATTTTCTTTATTTCTTGTGTTATGATCGTGGATGTCTTTTTATGAACTCAACATATTTATGCAATAATCTGGAAGTAACTTCAAACGGATCTGAATAAATTTCAGACTGTTAATTTCTAGGTAGGATGTAATGTCTACCCAGTTTAATTATTTCAAGAATTAATACGAAATGGCACTTAGTTGGTTAATCAATATGTTAGTGAGCTGCGCATATTTTGATTTACCTTTCTTCCTTATGTTATCGTTTAGAAGATTTGAACTTCAGCTCTTCTTTCTTCTTCTTGAGCATTTCGCACTATTCTAAGAGATGTTTCGTTAACATATGTGTTTTATTATCCACCCAGTAGAACTGGTTTGTCACTACGCATTTTACAACGCGTTTTCCTATGCAGTTTATTAGTTTCGCATACATGCACTTCCTAGGCAATTTTTTGGAAGTTCCTAGGCTGCATTCAAAGAGTTTTAGACCCCTTAATCATTTCGAGAAACACCCGAATACTTAACACAGTAATCTCCTGATTTGTTCTCCTTTTTTGTTGAACTAATTGTCTTCGTTTTCAAAATAGGCTACAAATTTCTGCAATGAGTCAATTGGGACTGCAGGTTGAGATTCATTCGATTCATTGTTCATAAGGTATAGCATCCTTTTTTACGATGGATTCAATAACTAACGGGTGTTTTTTTTAGAGGTATAGAACTTTAAGTTGGCATTACTGTTGAAGATGGCAACCGATTTAACAGCTGAGAAGTGATTTATTCTCAGTTTGGTTTGGCAATTCATCATGAATAGACTCATGCCTGAACAACGCTTGCAAATAGTCCAATTTTATTTCGAAAATAATGGTTCTGTGCGGAATACGTATCGCGCACTACGTCCATTTTATCGTCGACAAAATCGACCATCAGAGCAGTTGATTCGATTAACCATTTTCGCACCACGTTTACTCTTATTGATAACTTGCATCCCCAGAGACGCCGTGCCGTGCGTACAGAAGAAGCTATTGCTACTGTAGAGCGTAGCATTGATGATGACCCGAATGAGTCCATCCGCCATCGAGTACAGGAATTGGATCTGTGTCCATCCACTTTATGGAAGATTTTGCGGAAGGATCTTGGTTTGCGTGCTTACAAAATCCAACTCGTGCAAGAATTGAAGCCAAACGATCATCAAGCAAGGCGTAGATTCGTCGAATGGGCCCAAAACGACATTGCCGTTGTTCCCGATTTTCATAAGCGATTTTTGTTTAACGATAGAGCGCACTTCTGGTTGAATGGCTACGTCAACAAACAAAACTGTCGCATTTGAAGTGAAGATAATCCTCAAGTGTATGTCAAAACACCGTTACATCCAGAAAAACTGACTGTTTGGTGCGCTTTATGGTCTGGTGGAATCATTGGTCCGTACTTCTTTAAAAACGATGATGGCCAGAACGTTACAGTCAATGGTGATCGGTATAGAGCCATGATTACTAACTTTTTCATTCCTGAATTGAACAACCATGATGTCCAGGAGCTGTGGTTTCAATAAGACGGCGCAACATGTCACACAGCTCGTGCCACAATCGATTTATCTAAAGACACGTTTGGTGACCGCCTAATTTCAGGTTTTGGACCTGTGAATTTTCCTCCAAGATCTTGTGATTTAACACCGCTACACTACTTTTTGTGGGACTATGTAAAGTCATTGGTCTATGCGGATAAGCCACAAAAGCTTGACCATTTGGAAGGCAATATTCGCCGTGTTATTGCCGATATACGGCCACAAATGTTGGAAAAAGTCATCGAAAATTGAACGTCCAGATTGGACTACATCCGAGCCAGCCGTGGCGGTCATATGCCATAAATAATATTTAAAATGTAATTCCACAAGATTATCTTTCGAATAAAAAAAATTTTTGTCAATCGAATGATCCATCCTTGTTTTATTGCAATTTAAAGTTCTATACCTCTAAAAAAAACACCCTTTATATTATTCAATATTCTTATGGTCGTTAAAATATGTTTATATGCTGAACAAAATTAAATCAGATTGTCCTCAAATCATTTCCAGGTTGAAACATTAGTTTCAACAGTTTCCAACCGATTTGAAGGTTTTAATAAGTCTCAAATACACTTTCCATATAACCCAAAATCAACGAAGCGTTAATTCAAGCTATAAAACATTATTTCTATCACAAAACTAGCAACGATGCGGTTCTTCCAACCGCTTTAACATTGTATATACAAAATGGGTTTATAAAGTGGATGGGAGCGCGTTTGTCTCACCACTCCATTCATCAACCCTTATTGAAATGGTCTCTATTGTGCAGATAATATTCAAACTTCACAAGGCTTTCAACGTCGCACTGGATTATTGAATACGTCACTACGACTATTGTGTGTCGGTCGGTGGTTCGCTAATGGAGAACGATAAAACATTGTATAAATTATTAATTTAATACCTAGACTGTTTACTCGTAGAATATACAATTTCGGTCGACACATGAACCAGGCTTGTTAATTCGAATTTTGATATATGGACACGCGGACGAGTGACGAAAAACGATAATTTATGCGTGTTTTGTCGAAAGATCGCACTTTGGGCGCCATTCGATATGTCACTTTCTGTCATAAAAGATGGGAAGTTTGACAATGATGTAAATTGAAGCTTTCGAGTTCTGTACGACATCTACCGGTTGGATATTTCTTAAAAGACATCTCTACATTATCCAAAATTTGCTCTGCATTCAATTTCATATATATACAGTTTTTTATGCGGCTTGATTGAATATTCTTTTTTTTCCGGTACCACTGTTGAAGCGTTTGGACATGTTTGAATGCTTTAGTCACCTTTCAGCCAAATCATGTAAAAAATTTGAAAAGAAAACATTGAAGTGTACTAACTCTTAATTTCAGTGCATATTCTTTATTACACAGTGTTTTGTTCATTTATTCAGAAGCATTTGTATCTCTTACTTTATTTCTGTTTCAATGGTATTTTGTGTTTTACAGGTTTCCAAATATTTATATTTTGTGACTTGCTCCAATTGTTTTCCTTCTAATGTTATATCGCCTTGTATACCGTACTCTTTTAGTTCTTTTTATATTCCCTGTTTTTTGAAATTTTGCTTCTATTTCAGTCGGTATTCTGCACAGAGAAAATTTAATCTTTGTGTCACTGACCTCTGTTTTTCGAAGTTTTTTTGGGAAAGAATAATTTTTTTTGTCGGAGAAAATATGGGTTCATAAATATATGAATATAGGTTTTAATTTTACTTTATACTTATACTTCAATTATATTTATACTTATATTAGGATATAAGTTGGTTTGAATAAAAAAATTGTAATTTTTCTCAGAAAATTTTTAAAATGTAGCAAAAGTTACTTTCGTACAATTTATCAAGGGGGCTTTGAAACCGACTCGGTTATTTATCTGAATGGCGCCCTTAAAAATGAAATATCCATAAAAAATTCATAAGAAGAGAAAACCGAAATTCGAAGAATGAAAAATTCAAAGGGGACCGACCGAGTTAAGAAAGGTTTTATTTAATTCACCAACAATTGCCGAAAAACTAACGGCTAAATAAATAAAGCCGCTGAAAAATGGTCGGAAAAACAACTTGCCGCGGGAACCGCACATTCATAAATTTCCAGGGGACCTTTGTAGTTGCGCGTATAAATCCAGGGAGAAAATTAAAAGCAACTGAAAGGGTTGAGAGGAAAATGGAAGAGTGGAAAAGAGAGGCCGGAAAGCTTTAATCCATTAGAGGGAGGATGTGAAGTTGTCCGGGAGGTGTTGCTCATATTTTGAAAAGAAATTTTGTATGGAATTTTCTTTCGGGTGAAAAAGCAAAGTTGAAACGGATTTCAATTTTTTCATTTGCAAAAGAACCTCTGCAAGTAGAGTGTTTGCAATTTGCAATGAACACAATGAAAGTTATTCGTGATATTCTTCACTCTCACTCTTCGAGTTGAAGTACAACGGATTTAATTTTTTCTTTGATAACTGTTGCTGTTGACTGTAATCTAACTGCATATGATGCTTTTACGATTTTGACTTGAAGAATAAATGAACACAATTGCTGAAAAGGCAATTTTGTGATTTTTCCTTTGTGTAGGGGTTGCATTTTCGATATAGCAGCTGCATTTGATGCTTTGAAATTTTTTTGTGTGTTTTTAAAAAAATCATTGTGCTAAAGTGTTATTTTCATATCTTCCCTCTACGGGTTGAAAAAAAACTGATATAGCTTTTCTTCACAATTATACACTGCTCTCACTGCATTTTTGTTCGCCTGAGTTAGCAAGATTCTTAGGAATATTTTTTGAAAACTGGTCTACCTCAGGGATCGATGTTGGGCCCACTGTAGTTGATAATGTTTCCGAACGATTTGCCGGATATCATTGGGCTTTATATCGTCCAATTGTCTATTCAATATACTAATACTTATGTCTACTGACGATGTGATAGTGATATCATCTGATTTTGAAGTACTTTGGTCGAGGCGTATTGCAGGTCGAATATTTTTGCAGAATGCAGTTAAATGAACAGTCTACTAATAAATGTTCAACACAACTAATTTTGTTCACTTCTTGTACGTTAGATCGGTGACCAGTTGATTCCCGAACTTACCATTGGAAGGTCTTCTGATTGTGTAACATTCTTAGGCTTACAAGTAGTTCATACAAATTTTGTATGCTCACTGTTTGAGGCAGTACATGCAACGTCATCAAACCCTTAAGAGGAATATTTCCATTGGAGTCAATAATAAATATATTATTGAAAGAAATATATTTAAAATTTATAATTTTATTTGAAATTCATGTTACGCATGTGGAGTGTTTGCAATTTTGAATGAACACAATGAAAGTTATTCGTGATATTCTTCATTTTTACTCTTCGAGTTGAATTACAACGCATTTAATTTCTTCTTTGATACCTGTTGCTGTTGACTGTAATGTAACTACATATGATGCTTTTACGATTCTGACTTGAAGAATAAATGAACACAATTGCTGAAAAGGCAATGTTGTGATTTTTCTTTTGTTTAGGGGATGCATTTTTGATACAGCTGCACTTAATGCTTTGAAATTGTTTTGTGTGTTTCTAAAAAAATCATTGTGTTAAAGTGTTGTTTTCATAATTTTTCCTCTACTGGTTGAAATACAACTGATGTAGCTTCTTCTTTTCTTTACGATTATACACTTCTCTCACTGCATTTTTGTTCTACTGAGCCAGCAAGATTCTCAGGAATATAGTTTATACAAATTTTGTATGATCACTGTTTTGGCTTTGATGCAACGTCATCAGGCCCCTAATTAGAATATTTCCTTTGGAGTCAATAATGAATATATTTATTGAACTGAAAATATTGAAGTTCTTAAATTTTAGAAAAATATCAAGGAGGTAATTGAAGCATTTACTAAAGACTTTGGAGCAGTTATCAAGGATCTGGAGTACCAGGATTTGTTGTATTTCTTCCAGTTTCATTATTTTTGAGATTATTTTCGTGATGCTTTGATGTGGTATTTTTTCATATTGTTATTCAACAGATACATGTTTAATTTTTCCTATACATGTAGAATGTCTTGAAAAATTCGAAAAAATATTATTGTTGTATGAGGCTCAAGGATAGTATTTGTGTTCCTATGGGGTATTCCTCTGAGTTAACTGATGATCTGGATGTAGTTTCATCAGTGACCACCAGAAGCATGCAATCTCTAAGAGTAAATAGGTCAATAATTCTCAAGTGTCAATATTAGTGATAACTGAAATAACTGCCAGATAAATTATTTTAATTATATTTAGTGACCAGGAATTAACTTATTTCCATAGTGCATTATCCCTATTTGTAGGAGTTACAATGACGTCCTAGTTTGTATTCTTCAAAAGTAAAGTCTAATGTTTAGGATTAACTAGTGAACAATTTTCTCTATCATGCTATTCGTCTTCAGACGGACGCCAATGATTCGTACTTCCTTTATTACCCCTTTTCTACGGGCGCCACTGCAATTCATCCACGCCGCTGTAGATGAACTGAAACTGCCTGTGGACGGTGCACAATAGCCATATTTCATGGCATTTCCCGTACTGTTTCCGTTTTGTGTAGATAATGTTTCATTCCCTTTGTTTCCCTTTTTTCTTTCGGTTTATTCCAAACTAAATTCAATTGGTCATTATTCCTCGAGAGATAACGGAATGAACGGTATTCATTCCACGTTTAATTACCAAACGAATTGAAAATGCAAGTCGTGCTTTCACATTCCCATTCGAATATACAATCATGGAAATATTGTTTGGTATTACTGATGCTTTATATAGATTCATTTCTTTTGCATAGTTTCACTCCTGTGTTGTTAGTCCCCTTGTGGATCTTGCCCATTTAATATGAGAATGAATTAATGAATTATTTAATAATAATATAGGGGTAATTAATGTTATATAGGGTGTCTCAAAATTAATGCAATATTTAAATTGCATGATGATTCAGTTCTTTTTGACAAAATTAGATGATATTGATATGGTCAATATGTGGTTACAACAAGACGGTGCAACATGCCATACAGCCTGTGAAACAGTTCAATTAGAACATGAGACATTTATGGTGATCAGAATTGGCACCCTAGATCTTGTGATTTAACACTATTAGATTTTTTATGGATTTATTTCAAATCACAGGTCTATGTCGACTAGCCCAAGACCACTTTGCATATTGGACATGGAAAATTTCGACTAGAATTGCGGGAATGTATGTAGGTACTTTTTTGTGTTCGTTGTTGTCAGGAAAAGGGTTGTATCAAAAAAAATTTTAAAAATTAAACAGAAAATATTTGAAATTCTTGAAGTTTGTAGCGAAAGAAGTGACTGAATGAGGCTGTCAGAAATCCTCAATATGACAAATTGGTTGAGGCTTTCGCGGGCAGTTGTTGAACTAGCGTTGTCCTGGTTCGGGTCTAGGGGCCGTCGTCGTTTGGAATTTCTTCCTAACGTTTCGCTAGCACGAGTTTCGCTAGCTTCTTCAGAGGTCGTTTCATTTCTGATTCTGGAAGTGGACGCTTCTAGAATCAGAAATGAAACGACCACTGAAGAAGCCCGCCATTCGTGCTAGCGAAACTTTAGGAAGAAATTCCAACCGACGACGGCCCCTAGACCCGAACCATGACAATGCTAGTTCAATCTTCAATACATTGGTGAAACATTGGGGATTAACGTCAGTTTTTCAGGTAGTAGTTGATTACTTCAAGAATATTAACAGTATGGATAGATTGACATAATTTTATATTCACTTAACTTTTTTAGCAGTAGAACAACGGCATTGTCTGTCTGTTGATGTGTATTTAGAGATTTATCGTCGTGTTATTTATTGGTATTGACAATAAAAAGTGTATTGATTGATATTGGTATAGACAATAAAGCCACGAATGAGAAGTCAAAATATTGTAAACGTCAAGTATCATATTATGATAACAAATTCATTTAAATTGTTTTTTCAATATAAATGTGATCTAAAACGAAGTCAAGATTTGAATTGAATTGAAAACACAGTTTTCAGTCGTTTGACTGTAAGTTTTTCATTGAATCATAACGTAGGCTTATTTATGGAATAACACTTCGGGCAAATGGTCTACACGGCTTCTCATACACATGCACACTCGTTTGTCGAAATTTTCCATGGCCATTATGCATAAATGTGGCTGAATTTCGTTGATGACGTTGACTACCGTTGAATTCCTTTAATGCACTCGTTTTTGTGGGCTTGTAAACATAGACTTGTGATTTCAAATAACACCATAACAAGAAATCTAATGGTATTAAATCACACAATCTAGGGGGCCAATTCTGACCACCGAAACGAGAAAAACACGACCTGGAAATGTCTCATGCAGTAATTGAAGTGTTGTATGGCATGTGGCACCGTCATGTTGAAACCACATATTGGCCACATGAATATTATTCTATTTCGGCAAAAAGAACTGTCGCGATATCGAGCACCAGTAACAGTTGCTGCTTGACCAGCCTCATTTAAAAAAAACTCTGGTGCAATTATGCCTCCAGCCCAAAATCCACACCAAACGTGACACGTTGTGGTTGCATTTATTTTTCGACAATCACACGTGGGTTCTCAGGACCTGAAAAGCCGCAGTTTTGGAAATTAACAAGCCCATCAAGGTGAAAATGTGCTTCATCGCTTTGGATGATTTGGCTCAAAAATCAGCATCCATTTGTTGATGCTCAATAATCTATTCTGCAAACTCTCTTCGTTGTGCGTGGTCATTAGGCTTCAGTTGTTGTGTTAATTGAATTTTGTAAGCATGAAGACAGATCTTTAGTGAGTATACACTGTAGAGAGCCCCTTGAAATTTACAATTCTGGTCCACGACACCGAATTGGAGTTCCTGGATTGTTCCTGACAGTCCAACACATTGCTTTGATATTGACATTCCAACAGCTTGTTTTTGGACGACCAGTGTGTTTGACGTCTCCAACGGATCCTGTCTCCCAGAATTTTTAATTAATGAACATTATGACATATCAGTATGACATTTTCGAAGTGAGGTCATCAAGCTTTCATGATTTTTGAAATATTTTTCAATAATGAAGACACATTGTTCTATTGTGTAACGTTCCATCTCTACTAACCCTAAACTGTCAGATATCGTTTTGTTTTTCTAAAGTTGCCAACACTTCAGGTACTGCATAAATGACGGCAAATTCAAATTTTGCGTTAATTTTGGACACACTATAAGACTTATCGGACTTTGCCTAGAGGTCGGTTATGTCTTCTTCGTAACCAATGCCTCTTAGAAAGTTATTGAGTATCATTCTTTTCGATCGTTCGATCCTTCAAGATCTAAATAGATGTTAATTAACGGCTTTGTTCGGTGAGCCGAAAAACCAAAATTCATGAATTTTTGTGATAAAGTGATTATCTTTCATTTTGTCGAAACGATTTCTTCATAAATTATTCGTCGAAGAAAATTAACAGAAGCTGTAGCCGAAAGAAATATCATTATTGTTCTTTATAATTCTCTTAATGAAATCATTCATTTAAACAAGATTGAGCTATTAAGAGCAGTTGTTGACCGTTGGGGCAAAAACAATCGTTTCCAAGATGCCGTGAACTTTCGCGAAATTAATTTGTTCTAAAACGCCCTATCAACTTCATACTGGATTTTCTTCAGATGCGAAGCAGGTTAGGACTCGAATGTTCTCCCTCTTATTGTGCGAAAAATATGACATTGTGTTTCGAATTGTTGTTCTTTCAATTCTTTAATCTATAACAACATTAAAGTTGATTTAATGTACCCTGATATCTTGGTGAAACATTGTTTAATATATTAAATAAAAAATACTTGGCTTGGATTCAGAAAATTTATAATCAACACTTGACAATTGTTTGGGGGTGTTATTCCATTTTAAAAATTCTTGAAAATGGGGTAACACCCCGAAACAATTGTCAAGTATTCATTATAAATTGTTGAAAATGAGCTCACGCTCGAAACATGTTGACAAATTCATGTTGTTAAATATAATCGTCGAACATTAAGCCAAGAGTTTAATTTAATAATGTTTTTTATTTAATATATAAGAACATTATTGGAAAAAGCATGATTCGACGTTTCGCTACAATGGTTTCCATCAGTTAGAAATGTACAAATGCTACAATCTTGATGTCACTGTGGTTGCTCTTCTTTGGTAGTGTTCCCTTCCTTTATTTCTTTTTTCTCTCCACATAAAGTTTGATGAAAAACTCGTTTTTAAAGAACACAAAAACACAAATCTGCGAGATAGAGCACTCATTTTGCGTTTGACATAATGTGTAGTACATGTAATTATTCAAAAATAATAATGATATGCATTGTGAAACATTCCTTACATTTTAAGATTACATTTATTCAATTAATATAGTAATAACAATTAAGAAGAATGCTCACAAAAGGACTGAATTCAGTTTGAGTTTGATCTTCCATCAGAAAAACAAAAATATTGCTTCAATTTTACGTTGAATCCACTATAGTGTAGTGAAGTAGAAAAATGACCTTAAAATATAAATCCTCTGAGACAATTCCACATTGTGAAGGATAGTCGTAGTGAAAAAATCAACAAAATATGTTATACAAAAGTGATTCATTCATTACTGTCTACATTCGAATCGTCAAAGTACTCTGCCACACTATAGTATGCCTATTTTAACATCAAATACTTAACTCTCTTCTTAAACAAATGAACTGTTAGAACCATATTTTTTCGAGGCAGATGAAATAAGTTGGGTGATGTGTGGAATGAAGGAAAGTTTCTGCTCGAAGACTACACCAAGATCTCCCATCTTATCAGAACGAGGATGAACCTGACCATCGACTCTATAATCACACCTATTCTATCTTTTTTCCTTGTGAAAGAGACAATCATCTTATTATCCATCAGATCATTTACGAACAGAATAAATAACAGTGGTCCAAGATTAGATCCCTGAGGTATTCTAGAGGCAGGTATGAACTCAGACGACAGTACACCTTCCAGCTGTTCGAATTGAGGTCGGTCAACCATGTGATAATGAAAAAGGTTGGTGAGGCTATCAGAGAACAAATTTGTTGCGTAATTTCTGTAAAGGAGCGCCTGAACAACATTATTAAGGGCTTTGTGGAAGTCTGTGTAAATTACATCAACTTGACCGGTGGAGTCGAGTACTTCAGAAACAGTTTTATCAAAGCTCACCATCAAATTGTTCAATCGAAACTAATTTACAAATTCTCTCATAATGCATTCACATGCCCCTAGAAGTTCCTCGAGAGTATATAAAGTATCGAAAGGAAGTATCGAATAAAGTAAATCCCAAATTGAATCAGTAACTGATTCCGCTAATCCTCCCCTGTTCTATCATTTCGAATTTAGTATGCACGGCGTATCGGACCAGTTGAGAAGTTTACTCCGCTGCAAAAAAATTGCCTTAGAACTCTAACGAAGTTTCGGACAGATTTCAGGAACATTAAATTTTTCTCGAAAGGAGAACGGAAAAAATCGACTTTGTTGTTCCATCCTACCCAAGGATGATTAAATAAGGGCGATTAACGAACTTTTCTACTGTGAATTGTTCGTTTCGCCTGGAAAATTGAATTGAAAACGGGGGGGAGGAAGCATATTCAAATCTTCGTTCGATTTTCCTGGACGTACAAAATGGGGAAATTATATAACTTCAATAAGATCGTTGTCTTAGGAACGATCGTCTTTGGGTTGATAAATCGATTATTGTATGGTTGAGGAGAACGAAATTGAAGGGTGGAACTCGATTATTAAGCTAAATTTTCACTTGTTATGTATTTAAGAAGAAGATGAATTTTATTGTCATTACACAATTCTACAAGTCATTTAGTAGAATTCAAATACAACAACAAAGATGACAACAAAACTAAGATGCTAAATATTACTTAACCAGAAACAATTCGATATGATACACAACAGTATAATACACTTGTAGTGTATACCTCCAATCTTACCCTAAATTGATTAATTACAAACTTGACAATACCCCAATATAGAAGCATTCAAAACACAGAGTTGTTTGCCCACTGTCTGTGGGCAAATGAAGGCAATTGTATTCGGACAATTAAATTAATGATTGATCAGGTCGATAATTGGCGAAAATTATCCATAATAAAACATTGATTAAAATTCTCTCATTTATTAATTAATACGCATGACGTGCGTTTCGAAGTACAACTTCCTCTTCACATGCTAAATTAATGGTGGTACAATTTCACAAATACGAATATTCATACATATTTTGAAGTACCATAACATAACGAAGAAAAAATAGAATCTAGAAATTAAAATTGAACAAAAAACCCGGTTATAAAGAGCAAGTACCTATAAGAACATAGAAAACAAGTTAACAAAAAGTAAGTATAAAAACTAAAAAAGGGTTTGAATATTTCCTCCAAGATCTTTATTGTTTGGTTCATATTCTACTACATCAATGGTTGTTTTTTACGGGAGAACAATGGTTTTTGAATCAGCGGATATTTTCTCTGACAGTTTGAATTATGACCCATTTTCAGGAATTCTTCTGCTTCGATACTGACAGCTGTTTGGTGAATATTGACAGGAAGGTTTGATTTGAGTGGTTTGCCTCTTACAGGCTTGTAGGAATGGTTATTATTGAAAACCTCCCGGTTGAATATTTCCACTAAGATCTTTATAGTTTGGTTCATATTCATCTGAAGCAATGGTTGCAACCAGCGGATATTTCCTTGGACAGTTTGATTTATGTCTCATTTTCAGGAATGGTTTCGATACTAGACTGACAGCTTTTTGGTGAGGACCTACGAAATGGTTTAGATCGCGTGCTTTGACTCGTAAGTGTCTTCTAGGAGTGGTTGTTACTGGAAACCACTTGTTTGAATATTTCCACTTAGATCTTTTTAGTTTGGTTCTATTCAACTACAGTAATGGTCGTTTTATAGGTAGAACCATTGCTTGTGAACAACAGCGGATATTTCTTCTGACAATTTGTCTTACGACTCATTTTCGAGAATGGTTGCAGTTCGTTTGTGAATCTTATCATGTTTGCTGAAGTGACACTTCGCAGAGCAGGTCTAGTCTTTGTAGTTTCAACTTTTGGTGAATGCATATTGGTTGAGTTCTTTGCACACATTTAATGAATCACCATATAGAAAAATTCCATTCTAGTGTCCAAAGAAACAATTGCGTTTCTTAGTGAATTCCTTGGAAATACTTCTCTCCGATTATAAATTTCTCCTTTGTCATTTCGGAAACCTCTACGGATTGTTGAAACTTTTTCAAATACTAGAACTTTCGAAATTTCTCATATCAAATCTGGGACTGAAGGAATTCCAAGGTTTCCTTTGTGCGAGGATAACAATCGGATCTCTTTTCAGGGCCTGTTTTCCAACGGAGCCGAGAGATGGATCGATTATTGCCATGGAAATTCAACTCGTCTCGAGGAAATATGAGTAAGATCTTCGACTAGTAGACGGGGCGGAATCTTGCAGGATTACGAGAAAAATTGATGCCTCTCCAGTTTCCTTGTTTTTCGTACGTATATTTTCATA
Source organism: Henosepilachna vigintioctopunctata (assembly GCA_030704895.1). NCBI lineage: Eukaryota > Metazoa > Arthropoda > Insecta > Coleoptera > Coccinellidae > Henosepilachna > Henosepilachna vigintioctopunctata. The sequence continues at coordinate 2,837,551 of JARQZJ010000034.1, forward strand.
CCAATATATACAACAATTATTGCTTGTATGAACTTCTTCGGTTTAATACGTTTCTACTCAAAGGGATCAGAATGCATAGTATGATAATTTTTATGAAGTAGCGAAACAAAAAATCATACAATATTTTTTTCAACATGTTACAATATTACCTAAAATATGTATTCATTAAGCAGACAAAAGAGCTTATTACACCTCATTGAAACCTCGTTTCAAGTTGATCAGATATGGAAAATTGAATATTGTGGCATATTAGTGAATGTTATTGTTGTAGTCTTCGTGATGAATTTAGCGTGATTATTTGGGAATATCCCAATTTGAGAATCTAATATCTATGAACTAAGCATTGTGGTATAGTTATATTTTCTTGGAAGGTTGCACTGTGAAAAGTTTGGAACATTCAGAAATAACACAGGAACAGATGGTTATATGCATGCGATGATTCTAATTGAAACACATTGAAAGTAATGACATATTGAGAAAATGTCATTTTCTCTATATGTCTTCAACATTGAGGTTGCAACATCAGGTTGCTGCTGTGTCTTTTAATTTTGTCTTTGAATGGTCTTAGTGCTGACAAAAGATCATTCATGACTTTTGCATTCACCTACAATAGTTCGGAACTCTTCAGCAAGTTCTTTCCATGCATCATGCTTTTTTTTCTTATTGTAATATTCGAGATTATTTGTATCCCATAATATTTGTTTACTAGGATAACTCTTTAATGAATAAATTGATAATAGATTCTTCCGTCCACTCCATAAAAACCATATCTGCAACTCAATAAAAGAAAATTGAATTGTGACTGTCTACCGCACATGTCCTTACATCGTACCAATTAGTGCAACATCAACCAAAACGTAGGTTTCGGTTGGAGCAATGCTGCACGTTAGTTGAAAGCTAAGTGTTGACACAATGATTACCCAAAACTAGATGTTAAAAACATATAGTAACATCTACATCTAGTAAAACAAGGCGTTTACTGAAATCTAGGTGTTCACACTAGGAGTTAACCAACAGCTAGGTGTTAACACTAGGCGTTAATCCAAAAGCTAGGTGTTAACACCAGGCGTTAACCAAAAACTAGGTGCCCACAGTAGACCGTAACCAGCGGCTAGATGTTAAACAAAAGCTATGTGTTAACATCAGGCTTTAACCAAGAGCTAGGTGTAACTCCAGATATTAACGGAGAAGTAGTTATTTACACCAGGGTTAACCAAAAGCTAAGTGTTAATACTAAACGTTAACCAGCATCTAGGTGTTAAGACGAGGTGTTAAACAAAAGCTATGTGTTAACACCAGGCGTTAACTAAGAGCTAGGTGTTAACACCAGATATTAACGGAGCGCTAGTTGTTAACACCAGGCGTTAACCAAAAGCTAAGTGTTAACACTAGACGTTAACCATCAGCTAGGTGTTAACACGAGGCGTTAACCAACCAGACGTTAACTAAGAGCTAGGTGATAACACCAGGCATTAACAGAAAGGTTCTTGTTAACACCAGGAGTTAACCGAAAGGTAGGTGTTAAAACCAGCCGTTAACCAAAAGCTGAGTTATAACACTGAGTATCTAAGCTTCGATGAATAAACCTCAGAAATAGTAAATATTCGTATTTACTTCTAACATTAATGTTAGCTTGAAAATGTTCAATATAGACGACACACCACATTTGGTAATCGACGGCGAAAGAAATCGAAGCTTTGTTCTATATTTGTATATACGCACCTTCACGCTTTCGAGTTGGCAATTGATAAATAAATGGTAAGTCGTATCGCTGGCAGAACTTGATGAGATATTCTACCACAAGTGGAAAATCGCGAAGATAATATTCAATTCTAAGGAAAGGGCGCAATACCACTTATATAATCTACGTGAATATTTCTTAGCGAATTTAATCTATAGAACTCAATAATAAATTACCCGTTAACGCTGCGATGTTTATCAATATAAATACAGATATAAGCTTTTTAAACGAACAATCGTTCTGTGAAATTGTATTAAAGTAGTTCCGTCAATATTCATTCACAAGCCTCAAATATCGCGAAAAACCTGCATGCCGAATTTTTACGAGACGCACTAAAATTCAATGTACGATCAAGAATATCGCTCGACTCCGATTATCTTCCGGAATAACTCCATACATTCCGAAAGTGGCGCGTTTCTCCCGGATCAAATCCAACCTGATGACCCAATAACCAGACGAAAAAACCGCGTTGAAACCCGCGTACCAAAGTGCCGAGTTTTCGCAAATAACCCCATAAAAACCATATGCACGAATTTTCCGAAACGGAATAAAAACTTTTTATTCCGCCGTAAAGCGGAAGAAGGCAAATGGCGCCCTCTAATTTACCGGAACAATAGATAACCGACGCGCGGCTGGAAAACAGGAAAAGTGAATAGCAAGTTTACGAGCGATAACAGCGAAATTTTATGATTAATAAGTGAAATTCCGTTTTAGGAAAGGATAAGACGGGCTTGGGAACCTTCTGAAGTTTATTCAGGATACGCTGTAAAAAATGCAATTTCGGATGGTTGCGGCCCGTACCCCCTTGGGGGTAATTAAATTTAATTACTGAATGGAGTGTAAAAAACGTCTGCCGATAAATTTTTCAGTCTGTTAAGATGGCCCTGGAAAAAGTTGATGGCGTGACCTAACGCCGTTCCGTATATTCATAGAGAATTTTGAACGAATTAACTTCTTAATTACCAATATTAAATTCCCGAAAAATTTGGGAAATCGTAATTTCCCTAATTTTCGAAGAAATTTTCTATATAGAAACCTGTATATAATTGATTAATTTATACAGGTGATTCAATTTGAAAACATTTATCTTTCGACTTGAATATAACTGAATTGAAAATATCTATAATGAAACAATATTTGAAATTTTTCATAATTTAATACAAATACGCATGACAAGTTTCGAAGTACTACTTCTTTATCAAATGCTGAATTAATACATTCCGTATTAAATCAGTATTAATTCAGCATTTGATAAATAAGTAGTACTTCGAAACGTCGTCATGCGTATTTGTATTAAATTATGAGAAAATTCTAAATATTGTTTCATTATGGATATTAATTTTCTCCAAGTCTCTGCTTCATCAATCATCAATTTGAAAATATCTATTTAAAGCATCAATCTCTTGTGCCGATACTTGATGAAAATCTAAATACTTACATAATTTATAATAATAATAATAAAATAAGTCTGTATTTTCCTACATCGAAAAATTTTCTGAGTATTATATGAACGCTTCAGACAATTCAGATTGAAACCTACCTGAGGAAGTTCTGAGCGAAACGTCGTAGTTTAACAACAAATGTGATAATCTAAAAACATTTTCAGTTCCTATTGAACAAAGTTTTTTTCAACAGTTTTCCATAGAAATTTCATCATTGATAAAATGATAATATTTTTTATGGCAGAGCACTAAACAAAATGAAGAATTTATTCGTTGTGTATCTTCAGGATGTGCGAATAGCTTTACCCTTCGTCCCTTCAGTAAATCACACCACCATTTTACATAATCATTTCGCCAAATGGCCGCCATATTTCGACGAAACTTTTTCCCCAACACATTCTATCGAAAAGATATGACAGCGGGATTTTCCTTCGTTTTTGCGTGATCCAGGAAATATTTCAACGTGTCTCTTTTTGTTAACCCTCTCCCCGCGCGCACTGTTCCGTATATTTGCAGGGCGAGTAAAAACGACGCTCGTTTCACTGTTTCAGATGTGGACGAATGCCGTTACTTTTTATCGAATATGAAATGGGGTGAGGCTGTCCACCAAGTCGTTACGATAGATAGGGTCGAATTCGTAACAAATTTCCAGGAAAGTTTGAAAATATTGCCTGAGATTTTAATTTTTTCGAAAGATTCGGCTTCATTTAGTCTTTAGAAGTGACAACTCTATTAGATAAGTGAATATTTAGGTAGTGAACACTCTGTTTGGATAAAATTAGTCTGAGCGGTAACATCACGATATTATCGTCACGCTCTTATCGTCACGTGCAATCTAAAACCAACCATTTCGTATTTCTGTGTATTAGAAGCACAGAAAGTGGATAGAGGTTACGAAATTCAGATAAATGGTACTTGATGCAATCAAAAAGCTAACTTGACGGGTATATGAGATAACATGTTTCTTTGAGACTCAGAGCAAAAACTTTGTTTTGCATTTGTTAACAACTCAGATGCCTAATGCAAGAAAATGTCACTTCTTACGTCTGGTAAGTGGAAAATTTTCCACTTACTGGTTGTAGATTTTCTCTTGTTTCATTGAGTGTTAATGCCTCTCTGTTTCTAGAATGATGTACAACCTCATCTTATCCTGGCATGCCCACACAAGATTTTGCCAATTGGTTGGACTCTTTTTTTACAGTGTGATCTGTACTTCAACTGAGTTTGACAGTTCCTCAATGATTTTTGCAGTTAAAGCACCAATAAATTGATATTTTGTCATGATGAATGATTGAAAAGTTTCCTCACTATTTTATGGTGTTGTCTGGTTCGTTAGGAATCTCTACACTATATTATTTACTTGGTTGTTTCAATTATGTAAATTTGGTCTTATAAAATGTTATCGTCATTGCAATGCACCAACAAGATGCAAGGAATATGAGAATCTTTTAGGATCCATTGAATTATTAAGTTCGTTTTATTCTCTTTGGTCCAAGATCATTCGGTATGGGTATCGCACAATGGATATCTAGAAAGAACCATTCATAAAACTATAGAAAGGCTAGAGTTGGAATGTAGTTTATTATTTCTAGGCGTATCATTCGAAATGAACTATATAGTCTGCTGGAGCTTATTGTATTGACAGTCCAGTATAGTGTGAAGCAAGACATATTGGCTGAAAGGCCTAAAGTAATGTTAGCGAAGAGTTTTCTCTAAGAAACTACAAAAGAGGTAATTCAAAATTTGGATAAGACATTTTCTCAAACCCTTAGCAGGAATCATTGAGAGTTTTGGGAATGTTCTTTGTGAAGCTCTGTGGATATCTGTCAGGTTCAACAAGCCCAAACGTGCTTTTGTGATCTTCATGGATATCTTTCGGGTTTGGTTGTAGAAGCTTTTGGTATTAAATAAAAATATCAGCAAAAAGTTAGCCTCTAAGTCACATGTTATATGCATTGGGATACCACAAGGGTCGATTTTATAACCAAGACAAGTGCAACAAATTTCTATATTGAAAGTATAAGTCCTAGGGTATTGACTTCGTGTTTAGTAGATGAAATTTTTCAATTTTTCAAGTTAATTTTTTTTATTAATAATATGAAAAGCGTTGTATTTTGCGATTACATAAATGAAAATAGCTTCAATATATTTCTGTGGTATTTGTTTTTTGTTTTAGGGTGTTGTAGTGGATTACAAAGTTGTTTTTTTCAGTGATTATAGTGTAGATTATTTAGCTGTGATGTGTTTTGGAAATGTCGAAAGCTGTGAGAAAAAATAGCTTTGCTTTTGCAAGAAGTCTTATTTCTTGGATGATGCAACTTTTCAAGCTTTACTCAGGATTAGATGTAAGCATCGTTTCCACGTTCAAACAATCCATTGGTTGGCTTCCCATTAGAAATATTCGTAGGAATTTATAACCAAAACATTGTGCAGTAATCGTAAATGAAGTCGAATATTAAACTGACGAATGGGTCACTCTCTCAATTTTTGTCTCCAATTACAAACGTCGAAATCTATTCTAGGATTGCGATGCAGGCGTGACGACTTAATGATCCCAGTTTCTTTCGTCTGAGCGGAAGAAAAACTAACCATAATAACACTACTCGACAACGAAAATGTCTGGAACGCAAATTGGTTCGATTTTACGTTAGTGGTACCTGTTTTTGGTGTTTATTTCTGTCCAAATTTCTCTTCCATATTGTAGATGCATAATTTCCAATATTTCATAAAAATAATATCCAATAACAGGTCAATACCGATTAGGAATTTGCATAGGGGTTGTTCGTGTGGTGATCAAAATAAATCCCCGATGTTTCATCCTTCATACTCCTATATAGAAAAAATATTGGGACAAATTGAAGAACAATACTAATTGAGCTTTCATATCAGAGATTGAAATAAATATAGTAGATCTCATACTTACCGACTTAGTTCACTTATCTGACGACAGGTGGCGCTGGCGCAAAATCCTGTTTCACAAGTGGACTTCTATTAAAAACGTAACGAGTTTAAGCCAGAATGTAAAAGAATCTTTCTGTGTAAGTAGTTATAGATTTAAAGGTGACCGTTTATGCGACATCGTGAAAATAAGTAGAAGGCAGCGTATTAGAAACCCAACATTAAAAAGCTGGTTTTTCGGATAATTACTTATGCGAAAACAAAAGAATTAAGTGAATTTCACCCAATCAAGTCACTGATTTTACCTACTTCTGTGAAACGTTCAGAATGTCGAAAGTAAAGACTAGAGTTTTTGAGCATCTGTCGTTCCATTTGTTAAATAATCATCATAAAAGCATGAATTTTGAATCATTCACTATTGTGGTGGAGTGTAAACCTATATATACTAAATAGTAAACAGAAATTTGGTAATTTGGAACGTGGAGGATGAAGAAAAAATGAACGTAAAGGTAAATGACGACATTGCAGTTTTTACCAGTAGTGTGTTTTTAATACTCATAATTAAGAGACACTCTCAGAAGACTAAGATCATTACAAATCCTGGATGTCATTGAATTGTTTTGTATGTAATGTCGATTTTTTAACTTAGATCTACTTAGAATGTCAATCGAATTGAAAGTGAAAGTTTCAGATATATTTTTTTGTTGGGCAGTGTAAGTTTAATCTCTCTGGTGGCAATCGTCCGTCGTTTCATTCTAGAAATATGCACCTATTTATGAACGGACGTTCATGATCAAAGGAAACAGTTAGACAAATTCGTCGGGACGAAAATAAGACGTGGCGGTATGACAAAACTGACAGCTTCAGAACGTACTTAAATCAGTTCACATCTAAAACCGCCTCAGAAGATGATATCTAACGAAAAAGATGTAATTTTGCTCAGAACTCGAGAATTTAATAGTTTATTTCAATTACAAGTATTACATTTTGTATTTTTTCTATTAATTATGGAACTTTTTATTAATTAATTTATTAAACTGAAATTTCGATATTATCACTTCTTTTGATCTGATAAGAGGGTATACAGTATGTATGTGGAATATTGTTTTGTTTTTATTCCCCTTTCTCAACCGCCTACTTTTCAAAACTACCCCCTTCCTATGTGACTTTCAGACAATGAAGTTTAAGGAAATTGTTAAAGTTTAATACATAATTTGAGAAAAAAGGGTTGGATTAATAATTAATATACAATTTTCGTTTTATGATTTATTCAAATTAAAAAAGTTGAACATAGAGTATATTGTAACTACTGTAGGCCCCCTATTCCGATTAAAAGAGATCATCATTTCTTTAATTCGGATTAGGGGGCATACAAGGTGGTAGTAATACCTACCCTCCACTACCACCTTTATTTGTCGCTCATAATGAATGTCCTCTAATTTCTCTATGAACTATAATCCTCCGATTTCTATTAGAATTTCACGCTATACCTAAGTTCCATTCGATGTTCCGTATTGTTCATCGACGGCTTTAATTACGAATCGAATTCCGAATCGAGCTTTCGTCCTCAGAATTGCGTTCCGTGTTCTAACCCAATTATCGTCCTCTCGAATCATAGAACTCGATTAAGGACGATTAGATACAGATTCCGAATTGAATCCCGGAACCGTAGTAACGAACGCTCTATCCGTTTTGCAGCTTTTACGCGTCCGGGTGCATACTAACGACGCGCATAAATATATTAAAAGCGAGACCCGAAAAGCCCTTTCACCTGCTTCATATTTCCCGTTCAGTTTGTAAATCCGTTCGCAAATCTGGGACGTTTGAAGGCGTGTGGAATGTGATATTTGCAACGTTGCCGCGTAACATTTTGTTTAACGATAACTGCACATGCGCGATCGTGTTTAGAATTGACGTACGCCTATGGAATTGAGGTAACGAAAGTGAATCGCTATGTTTCATCGTGACATACGCTGTTAGATATGAAAATTGAATATCTATTTTAAAGAGATACCTCCGTAGTTTTCGTATTTATTGAATGAAGGTGAAAATAGCGAATATATTCTATTTCTGGGTCTTCTCGTTTCATATTTGAATGACCGAAGACTGTATGTGGTTGCGAATGGTTCCAGACCGAATTCCCTACCGGCGACATCAGGTGTACCGCAGGGTTCACATCTTGGTCCACTTTGTTTTCTTATATTTTTGAATAATATTGGCGAATCTTTTAGATATACTGATATAGTTCTATATGCCAACGATCTCTAAATATCGAAGCAGATAAAATCCTTTAACGATTATTCTCTTTACAGTCCGATCTTAATGCATTCTCTGACTACTGCAGACTCGATAAGTTGCAGCTAAACTTGAACAAATGCCATCATATTCCTTTTTCTCACCTAAAGGTGGAATGTTGTACTCGTACTAAATTGACCTATAAAATGCATTGAAGTCGTTTATGTAGGTATATTAGAAAAGCGTAGAACGTCACTTTATGATCATGAAGGTGGACATTGTATATTTTTTCTTTTGCCACATATTGAATGCAGCATTTCCAAGTAATTCTCTGAAGACTGACTCTGACTAAGACTCTGAAGATTTTCATATTCGCATTCATTTGCAAAACCCTTCTTTCGCCCAATAAAACTTGAAAAACTCTTGGTCTATCCAGAAACTTCATATTAACTTATGTAATCATACAACTGGAATATTTCAAATTACTCGAATGTTTTCCTACCCTTTTGGTAGGGAATTCTCCGCATTCTACCGTGGTCGAGATTAGTTTCCTCCAAATTGAAATATCTCGAACGTCCTCATCTCTAGACACTCCAGAAGCGGACCTCGTCGCAAATGAAAATACCCGCAAATGAATGGGCGCCATTTTGTGAATACGACGCAAAACTGACAGCTCAATGGCCGAATTTCTATTCTATTCTGCACGGCGCGAATAGAACGCGTCTCATTTCCGATGTAAATTTGTACGGCGTGCGACAATTCACCGACGTTTCGACTATATTTTCCAAGTGGTTGAATGGGTCGGTCGACACAATTTCCATGTATTTTCGTGAAGGAAATGATCGCGTACTCGAGAAGTGGACGTGGTTCCAGTTGATTAAAACGCGGAATTGAAAAACGAATGGATTCATTAATGTATTACTGTCCTAGACTTTTTGATAGTGAAGTAATATTGCAACATATAACTGAAACTAGTTGAAGTGAGTTTAACTGAAATAGCATAAAAAATTGATGACTGTAGATGTTTTGGGAATTCAGCTTTTTCTCACTATCAAATTTGGTATACGTTACGTCTTGCCTTGGGAGTGTAAAAGTTATCTGGGTTACATAAACCTATTAGTCATTCTGTAACTCCATTTGGGTATAACACTCGTATCTGTTATTCTCGTTCACAGGTTCTTCAATGGACAACTCACATAGTTTTTGCGATGTATTTTGGGCTACCCCAATATTACCTGTGAAAATTTCCACTAGAAAGCATCTTCTTACCTGCTAGATAGGAAGAGTCGCTATGTACTTAGAGTCTCGAGTTTCACCATGCTTCTGGTCAGACAATCTGAAAATTGTCAATAGTTCTTGATCTTAGTTCTGCTTAACATTAATATCCACTTGGTTCAACAAATGATGATATGATTTTATATAGATATACGTATATACTAAATATGAAAGAAAATTAATAATGTTAAATGCAAACAAAATTGAAACAAATAGAGGATAAATTAATTATCTCTTAGCTAAGAGGACGTAATCGTCAACACAAAAATATATAATAAATGTTTAAAAAAAGGAATCTTCAGCATGTAAATTGAACAATTATAAAAAATGAAAGTGAATTCAAGATCAATAAAATAAAAAAAGTCAAAAATCAATAATGTCTAACAATGTACTGGAATACTCTCAACACCAAGCATACTCAAACTTCCAGCTTTAGGCTCAAAGACCTAATCTGCCAAACCTCAAAATTGTGATTCTCAATAATTCCAGTAGTCAAAAAAAAAAAAAATAACCGCGAAAACCAAAAGAAGGAAAAGTAAAAGTGTAAATGAAAATAAAAAAAAAACGCAATGATATAGTGGCGGTTTACTGCGTATCAAGAACACGTGCTTTGATTCCCTGGAGGGTACTTCTTCTGTGCACAATTTCAAATAACTAACAAATGCCAGAAGAATTTAACGACCATCATATTATCCCAATACTGGACACTTATTCTTTTTAACACAGCTAAATTCCACAAAAAAAAGGTATATAATTTTATGAAGGTCTCAACACGTCTCCTATCTTGATGATAATTAATTTCTGATCATTTTTTCAAAAAAACAGTAAACTTTTTTTCCCACAGGGTTAACTTTGCGTAATCTTCCAAGCAACACATCATAACAATCAGACCTACTTAACAGTAGGCCGAAAGAGTACCAACCTAACCTATCAAAACTAAACCCCTCCTCTCACCCTTTCTGATGAAAATATATGAGATTTAAACAAAATTGTAACGTTATAATTCATAACTATTCTTTTACGAATCTGATCTTACGTTCTATCTCATATTCGCCCTGTTTCATTTGAAAGAACAGTTCTGTAAGTTATTCAACTGAACGTAGCTTCCATAACAATGAAGTTTATTGTTTCTCTTCTTTAAAATGAAAGAATTCGTTGCGGTATCAAGATTTTTTTAATAGGATTACAACCAAGGCATCACTCCAACAGATAACACAGATTTATAGCCCAGTCATATTATTATCCACACATATTTATCATATATACCTACATTTTTGTTTGTATTAACTCGTTTTATCAGCATTATCATATTGTTTTGAACGAGTTCATTATCTCGAGATAAATGACTCAGTTTTTTATCATCAACGTGATTCACAATAATCAATAGAAGTCTAAATAAATGAAGATTTATGCGTAGGGCACAGAAGGAGAAATAAATCTAATTTCGAAATGATTTTTTATTTGTATTTATGATAGCTATTGAATATAATAAGGTTGATTTTCTCGAACGCTCGAGATAACTTCGGTTACGATTATGTGAAACGGATTTCGGATTTACTTTCAGACGAAGTGATCTTGATGAAGGAAATATATTGACGCATCAGTTGGGCTGAGAAGATTGACCCTATTTCCGGTTTGATGATCGTATCCGGTTAGCTATGGTCGACTTATCTGCCGAATTGATCCACTCTCTATCCGATTTACAGTGAACGTTATTTAAAATCTTGAAATTTGACGGTTGTTTCGTTTGTGCGTAACCATATAGATTTTTCGATAAATTTGAGTAAGTATGGTTAAACAATTTCAATAATCTGAAAGGGAACAAAAATTTACGATTTGCCCGAATAACTGCATCCAGTTTGACGGGTCTTGATAACGAATTGTTGTTGAATCGATTCGCTTTGTTGCCTCTTAAGAAAAGACGTATATTCCATTTGAGTTTTCTCGAAAATTATTTATTTATTCATCAATATCCATTTTGTCATAATGCACTTATGTTATGTTCTTCTAGTATTCGAAGCACTACGGAAATGCGCTTTTCTTTATGGACATCAGCTCGTTCTTCGATTCTGACTTTATCTCATCAAGTGTGGCAAAGCGCTTTCCTTTCATTGGTTTCTTCAGTTTTGGGAAAGGAAAAAATCTTGAGTGGCCAAATCTCGTGAATACGTGGTTAAGGCATGATTACGGTGTTGTTTTTGGTCAAAAAATCACGAATAAGCATTGATATGTGAGGTTGTTATCGTGAGACTGAAACCAATGATTAGTTCTTCCACATTTCCGATCGTTGAGCCATATTGCTTCACGCAAACGTGGAATATCTTCCTTGTAGTATTTCGTATTAACCGTACGACCTGTTGGTTAGAACTCATGGTGCACCACGCCTTTGTAAACGAAGAAAACAGTGAGCAAAACCTTCACATTGGATAGAACTTGCCGTGGCTTTCGGGTCTTGGCTCTTTTGGTCGCTTCCATTGGGATGAATGAGCCTTGGTTTCGACGTCATAACCACATACCCACGTTTCGTCACCAGTTATGACCTTTTTGACCAAATCTGGATCGTCATAGACGTCATTCAACAACTCCTGAGCGATACTAATGCGTGGTTGCTTTTACTCAAAATTTATCAATTTCGGAACAAATTTCGCTGTCACACGTTTCATGCCCAAAACATCGGAGAAAATTGCAAGCCATGAGCCGATTGATATGCGAACATCTTCTGCAACTTCCTTAATAAATATTCGAGGATTTTCCACAACCATGTTCTCCACTATTTCGATGTCTTCTTCGCTTGTTGACGTGGTTGCAACTCCAGGACGCTCATCGTCTTCAACATCTTCTCAGCCTTCTGAAAAGGTCTTGTACTACTTATAAACACTTATTTGAGACAAAGTAGACTCGCCGAATGTCACAGTCAACATTTAGTGCTTTGGAGAACTTTATTCCATTTTTAACGCAAAATTTAATACAGATTCTTTGATCCAATTTTTCAAAGATAAGAAGTTGAAGAATACGAATGAATAATCTTTTCAGTTGTCGAAAACAAACTACTAAAATTTCGATAATCGAATGTGCACAGCCTACGAAAATTCAACATCCACCTTTTCTTTTGAACAGGCCTCGTACCTATATTTTTCAACGTTAATAATTTCACATTATTTAAGTATCATAAAGTTGTCAGTACGAATCTCTCTCGAACAGTATAACGTATCGACAAAACGATCTTTTCCAGATTTTCGCTCGTATCGAAAATTTCCATTATGTATCCCGCTAGCTATTGTGGGAGTGAGATATCGAGTGTTGTGTGTATCGCAAAGGCCTTATCGCTGCACGCGTCATCGCGTCAGCCTCGTATTTTATTAAGGAATACATAATGATAAAGCTAATTTAAGCCTGAGTGGTTTACGAGGGGTGGGGGAGGTCGTAAACGATACTCGGAGCGTTCTATCGCGACGTACACACGCATCGGCCTTGTTGATTTTGGTTAAACGGACAAAGGACGATCGTCGTCGGATGCTGTTTGTTTTGATGGCAGAATGGCGCGCGAGTATGAGTTATTTGTGTTGCCACTCCAACGTATCGCGAAGCTATTGCATACGGTTCGCTTTGATCAAGACTTTTTTGATCTATGCGGTATCCATGCCAGCGATACGCGACTTCTGAAGGGAATAAAATATGTTCAATGTGTCCTAAAAAGTATCAGTACAATAAATTTCTTTTTTTCAAGGAATGATGACGAATATAGTACAGAAATTATTAGGCATCATGTGCGTTATAATGGGTGATTTTTTAAACGTAGTTTTTTTTAAATCGAATAAAACACTCAATTTGCATCATATATTCAAAATTTTTATTGAAATCGATAACTTTGCCTTTTGCCATTTACAATTTAAAGATAACTTCATGTAAATGTTGTCCGCGGCTCCGTATCAAATGGTCTATTCGGAAGGTCCAATTTTGCGTCACTTTTCCGAGCATTTCGGCCTGTATCCCACGAATTACGCGTGTTATGTTATCTATGTTATCCTGTAAGGCTTCAATCGTGTTTGACTTGTCCACATACACTAACGACTTCACATAATCCCACAATAAATAATCTAGAGGCGTCAAATCGCATGAGGTCCATTTCGAGAGATAAGCTGCTCACCAAATTCATCCTTAAACATGTCCATTGTTTTACGAGCTGTGTGGCATGTGGCACCGTCTTGATGAACCCACATGTTAACCAAGTTCAACTCGGCCAACTGGAGCAAAAAAAAGTTGCGTATCATGGCTCGATATCGTTCGCCGTTGACGTTAACGTTTCTTCTACGATAGTCTTCGAAGAAAAATGGACCGATGATGCCACCAGTCCATAAACCACACCAAACTGGCGTTTTTTCGGGATGCATCGATAATTCTTGTATGGCATGTGGCTGTTCATCACTCCAGATGCGACAGTTTTGTTTATTTACATATCCGTAAGCCAGAAATGGGCCTCATCGCTGAACACAATTTTTCGATAAGAGAGGATTTTCATTAAGCTGTTGTAAGGCCCATTCACCAAAAATTAGACAATGTGGTAGGTCATTCGGCTTCAATTCTTGCACAGGTTGAATTTTATAGGCTTTCAAATCCAAATCAACACGTAAAATTTTCGATGTGGTTGAGTAACACATGCCCAATTGCTGAGAACGGTCACGAAGTGACATTTCACCATGCTGATTAACACTGTATGCTACGGCTGCAATATTCTCTTCGGTACGCACTGTACGCATGCGAGACGATGCTTTAATGTCCAACAAAGTAAACTTGGTGCGAAATTTGGTGATAACAACACTAGTTGTTGATTCACCAGGTCGATTATGACACCATAATATGGTCGTAATAAACGATACACATTTTTCACAGAGCACGAATTTTGATAGTAAATTTCAACAATTTGAAATCGTTGCTCGTTTGTGAGTCTTTTCATGATGAAATGGCAGAGTATACTGAAAACTTTTCACTTTGACAGATGACGTTTGGATGCCATTACCAACCAGTGTCGCCAACCTGAAAAACTTAACTCTTAAAAAATCACCATATGAAGAAATGTATATTATTTTTATAGTTAAAATTGAAAATCGAAGTCACATCTAAAAATTTTTGAACTCGACGGGGATTTGAACCCAAGTCTTCAGGTTCACGCCGCACTGCTTTTGACCGCTAAGCTACCGAGGTCTCCACCTTAAGATGCAACTTCAATTTGTATCTAACACTCTTTTTGTATCTAGCATTCGTCAAGCTAGATTTCGACGCTCGGATGGTCATCTTTGAAACTTCAATTTAATTACTTACCATCTTATTAGTGTTGGTAAGGTACTAAAGATGTATAATATGGTAAGGTCCCTAACTATATCGTTGACTGTGTAAAAAACGTTGAACATGTACATACTGACAACAAGGTCTGTGGCGAAATAACAATTCTTGAATATGAATTGAATAATTGAAAATATTATTTTAAACTACAACCACTTAAATTTCGTGAAACGAAAGAAAAAATATACCTACGAATTATCCCCACCACCATAACTAAAATTGAATTTTTTTGGGGTGAATAAATTCATTTAAATGAGCTGCCTATTTATTTTGTCAACATTTCGCAAGCTACCCCAATTAATGTCCGGGGTGGTCCGTGCACCTGAACCTTAGGAGAAAAAGTGAGCTTTGTGCGCCCTCCGAAGGGGGTAAGTAATGGGCAATCGCTTATCTCAGTCGTGGGGTGGATGGCAGAGGAGGCCATAAAGTCCCGCCTCGACGTCGCTTGTTTATGTCCGTTTTATCGCGCTTCCGGTTCGCTTTCTGGGACGCGTTGCGGATAATACATTTCAACCCTTGGACTCCGGGTTCTACTCGTTTTCCCGGACTTTGCGATTCTTTCAAATGCGGGATGTGGTTCGATCAATCTGTTCTCCATACGTCTTACTTATCTGTTTTTCATGTGACATTAATATCATTCCTTTATTTGATTTATATTTTTAAGTTTTTCCTATAACATAGGTTTATTTCTTTCATTATATTCATAAATTAAGCTGAGAAATCTTTTAATCAGTCTCTTCCTCTTACAGTTCGTAGTTTATTATCGAAATTGAAAGTCAAGCTGATGAAGAATTCGTGAAAAGTACGTCTACCGAATTGTATAAAACAATGCGGGAATATATATAAATTAACATTCAGAAAGCATTCATAAGATAATATGAAGAAAAGTGTGTAGAATTTGATTGTTTGCTAAACTTCCCACTTGCTGTATTTAGTTGATTTACAACTAAACTGAATAATTTTGTTATTTTGCATAGCAGTTTCATTCATAATAATCATCACTTCTCAATAAAAGCGTTAAATGAGAGGTAATAAGAAATAATTGTCGAAAAACCACTAAATTAACAATTCTCTACTATATTTTGAAACTAGGCTTACAGAAAATGTGAAAAAAAGGACAATCAGCTTTTCGGGAACATCTAGAGTCGACTGGAAATAACATCTCATGCTCTTTTAAACCAATAATTCTTCTTTACTGTGAAAAAGGTATGAAAATGAACTACATGGAAGCCATGGAATAAATAAACTTAAAAGGTCTCGATAACTACAATCCTCCCAATGACCCGTTGGACCTAAAACACTCCCCACTGTTAAATCTTTGATAGTTTGGAAATGCCTACGTTACCACCTCTATTCTATGTTCTATGGCTACAGAACATAGAAAGGAGATGATATAGACGTTCTATATTCTAGCACCTCCAGAGACCGAACTTGTCTACAAATATTTGAAGGGATGTCTCTGTAATATGTATTCAGTCTTGATAATGCCGTAAAAGGCGAAACTAGTCTTTCTAGAATATAGAATTGTTCAGTTAGTGATTTTTAGATAAGTATTTCTTATTACCTCTCATTCAAATATGAACTATCACGAGTTGATTCATCGTCCATCGAATTTTATAAAGGCGTTAGTAGTAGGCGTGTTTCTAACAATAAAAATTGTCGTTTTGAGCCAAAAAATAATGGAAACGTCTTGTCATCAATACCCAAGTAGCAAAAGTCGCTGGTCTTATAGTTTCTTGACATAAATATATAAGCTATTCGGTGTGTTGCTCGGTGGTTTCTCCGTTCAAATTCTAGTCCTCATCTAGTATTCGTGACTCGGTGGTCGTTACCGGAGATGATCTCGATTGGACTAACTTCCTAAATCTTCAAACTGATTAGGCAGTCACCGACAGATACCCGATTCGTCTCCCAGCGTAGCCGCTTTGCGACAACGAAAAAAAAAACGAACTGACGACCGGCCTTATTATACCGAAACCGACCGGGTCGCGGTGAACACTCGAATTAATTCCAAGTCCCCGTCCTGCATGTACGCCTCCACTTAATATGCATTACACATGCCGGTGATACGTATCTTCCTCTCTCTATGACAGATCGTGAATTACTATGATGAACATCCTTTTTTATAATACCGTGAAGTAATCGTCGTCTCGAGTTACGTCCAGATGTGAAGCGAGGCGATGAACGTTGGAATTTCGGAGCTCCTAGTTATCTTCAGGTGGTCGGATGTTAAAGCGAGAAAATTCGCTTGAAGCTATTCGTTTTATTTTCTAATATGATTATATTCTTATTGAAAAAACTGAATAAACTTGGCTTTGAGGGAGTAGTAAATGATTGGTTCGGATCTTACCGGGATTCGCGAACACAAAAAGTTAAGTTTAGTGGCATGCTGTCGGATACAATGAAAGTGGATGTAGGCGTACCTCAAGGAACTGCCTTAGGTCCGTTGTTCTTCTTATATTTAAACGATATTGTCTCTTATGTGAAGAAATGTTCTCTACTTTTATTAGCTGATGGTACTATGCTCTATATATGTGGCAAAGATATTACGAATATGACAGAGGGGATCAATAGGGATTTTCTACAATTAATGAATGGTTATGTGACAATAGCTTATCCCTCAATGTGCAAAAATTTAACTTCATAGTTTTGGGTACAAGTAAAACCCTTAAAATTAATACAAATGAGGATATAACTTTGAAGGTTAATGAGCAAAAAAAGAAGAGTAGAAACAGTAGAATACTTAGACATTATGTTTGACAAAAAATTGAGTTTCAATGATCATGTTGATTCCATATCATCTAAAATCTCTAAAAAAATCAATTTTTTGAAAAGAATAGGAAAAAATCTGTCGACATATGTGAAATTATCGTTGTTCAAATCAATAATAATGCCACATTTTGAGTATTGCTTCACTTTGTTATTTGGTTTAACTAAAGAAAAAATTCAACAATTACAAAAGTTACAGAATAGAGCCATGCGAACAATATTAAAGTGCAATACGTATACCCCTGTTGAAATTAAGCTGAACTCTTTGGAACTAATTGCTGTTGAACAAAGAATACTCTTCGCTTCATATATATTCATAAAATAAAAATCAGTTGCTTCCATGTAATGTAATAAAAAATGTAACATATGTCAGTGATGTGCATGGTTATAATACTAGAAATACTGATGGTTTTTATATCCAAAGTTGTAAGCTTTCTAAATCTAAAAATAGCATATACTACGACGGATTTGAGGCTTTCAATAATTTACAAGTATATTGAAAACTAGTACTAGCAATAAGATATTTAAGCGTGATTTAAGAAGTATATGCTCTACTTACTAAGAAAAATGCTCTCAAAAGGACCGAATTCAGTTTGGAGTTTGATCTTAAATTCAGCCCTCGAGCAAAAATATTGGTTCGAACAAAAATCTTGGTTAAATTCATATTTACAATAATATACAACTTTGATTGAAAAGAAAAGAAAATTTTCCTCAGAGATATTAAGCATTTGAGACAAATTCACATGATGAAGAACATTTGTGTTGAAAAAATATACAAACATATGATAAAAAAAATTGATTCATACATTATTGCCTACATCCGAATCATCGAAGTACTCTGCCACAGTATAGTATGCCTTTGTTAAGAGTAGAGATACAACTCTCCACTTAAGCAAATGAGCTTTCAGTACTTTCAGATTCGATGGTAAATGGTTGAAAATTTTAATACTCTGACAATAGAGAGAGTGCTCAAATTTAGCTATTTTATGAATAGGAATAAGTAGCACATCCGATAGAACTGTGATTCTTAATAACCTCAAAGAAATAAATCTATTGGTGTTGAATCACACTATCTAGGGGGCCAATTATGATCAACGTAACGAGTGTGTAGACTACCTGGAAATGTCTCATGTAGTACTTGAAGTGTTTCTCGAGCTGTATGGCATGTGGCACTGTCTTGTTGAAACCACATATTGGCCACATTAATATAATCTAATTTCGGCAAAAAAGGGTGCCATTATGTCCTTATATCGAGCACCATAACAGTTACAGCTTGAACAGCCTTATTTTCAAAGAAGTATGGTCTAATTATCCTCCAGCCTAAAATCCACACCAAACAGTGGCACGTTGTGGTTGCATTCGTTTTTCGACAATCACGCGTGGGTTCTCAGGACCCCAAAAGCGGCAGTTTTGGAGATTAACAAACCTATCAAGGTGGAAATGTGCTTCGTAGCTTAGGATAATTTTGCTCAACAAATCATCATCCATTTCTTGATGCTTCATAATCCATTCAGCAAACTATTTTCGCTGTATATGGTCATTAGGTTTCAGTTGTTGTGTTAATTGAATTTTGTAAGCATGAAGACAGATCTTTAGTGAGTATACGCTGTAGAGAGCTCTTTGAAATTTGCAATTCTTGTCCACGACGCCGAGTTGTGGTTCCTGGATTGCCACTCACACTCCGATGCACTGCTTCGATATTGATATTAAGACTGCTTGTGTTTGGACGACCATTGTGCTTGGCGTCTCCAACTGATCCTGTCTCCCGGAATTTTTCAATTGATCTCTTCACAGTGGACGAAGTTAAAACACTATTCTGTCCATTCTACTTCATTTTTACCAACTCCAAAGCTGCCGATTTGTTTTTTTTACGGTTGCCAACAGTACTGCATGAATGTCGGCAAATTTAAATATTGCGTTTATTCTGGGACACCCTGAATCCTCGGAGACACCGTGTTCTTTTTCCATGTGAATTTCGTTTCTTTCGATATTGGCTATGACAGTATTAAAAATTATTCAACAAATCATCGGTTTTGAAAATACAGTCTAGACTAGACTATTCCCTCGAAAATTGCTGGACGTCATAGAAGCACATACTCCCGAGGGTTTCGAGCGAGATGCAAAATGCAGTAAATTCGCGTTCAATTCCAAACTCCATAAAACTTTTTCATAAAAATTGCTCGAATTTAATAAAACTTATAATTCGTTTTTCCAGACTGGACATTTTCGATTCCGTTACAAATCTGTCGTATTTTTATTTATACGCCAACAAATCTATAAACCTTCATCGGCGTTTCTAGCTAGAAACAGTCCAACATCTCTTAAAAATTTCGTATGGGAAAATTTTATATTCATCGAAAGACGTATATCTTGGCGATGTCGACTTTTCATTTTGAGATTATATTGAGACAAATCGTGGATATCCACTAACTTCATTCTGGAATTCATTTCATATTTCGATATCCTGAACGATGAAAAAGAAAGACTATGAGTTTGTGATTACTTTTTTCGACATTAATTTCATAATTATAATTTGCTTTGTTGGAAATTCTTTTTAAAAATAATTACTTTTTCCTAAATTCTTACCTATTTCCTTTCTTCGAAGACTTCGATTCTAAGAACCGTTATTATCTTCATTCATATTTTCCCTCACCACAAATGTGTAAAATATAAAGGCTTTAGTCTTCCTGGTAGGTGTTCACTTCAACCCTTAAAAATGGGGTAAAAACCTTGAATAGTTGTCAAGCAACGAAAGAATCTTGAGAAACTAACCCACCTGTTTTTCAAGCAATTAATGTTAAATTATGTTTCTACAAGAGATCAGCGAATATTCAATTAACTTTGTTAAAAGAAGACTTTCATTTTCGTGTGCTTCTTCAACTTGTGATAAATTTTATGATCTGACTTCTCATTTGACCAACAAACTTTTTCGGGCATAGCAATGTTGCTAAGAGGAACCTCCACATAATTAAATCGATCAATACACAGGTCATACAATAACTCATAAAAACTCGTAGATTTTTCTTGTTTAATTTTTTCAATATCCTAAAAATTAATTTATTATCAACGCAGAAAAACGTGTCTTAGAAATTCGGTAGCATCATTAACTACTGCACGATTTCACGCGCACTCAACCCCCTGGAGGTTGAAAACTCGACGAGACTTCCGCGTTGCTTTTCTTGTAGGAAAGATCATTTATTTCCGGGGTTCGTCGGACGACCCCAGCAGACAAAAACTGTCCGTCCAGAGAACTGCTTATGACAGGCCAAAAACAACGCTCTGCGATGACCCGACTCCCCGTTCGGGGAAAATGAGTAAATCCACTATCCGACAATCGAATCTACAATGGCCCCTACGTTCCGCGGGGGGCAAGAGGGCGGCCAGTTGGAAAAAACGCAGGTCCTATGCGCGGCAATGAATTGTTTATTGTCTTCGTGCTTTGCGAAAGCTCGGCGAGATAAATGGTTTTTACAGGATCGAGAAAGTTAGGGACGTCCATTAGGTCTAGGTTTATTTTTGTTTCGAAGTCTTTGGACGCTTCGAATTGAGGGTGCAAGTTTGGATTTTAAATTCGATTCAAACGTGATTATTTGTGGTTAATTTGGGTTTGGGAAGAAATTTGGGAATTTAATACTTCAAGTTAATTTATTATTTAGAGATTATTCAATTCAAATTTAATTGCATTATTTATTTATTAATGATGTATTTATTTAGCAGAATAGTAAGTAATAACAAGATAATTAAAAAATTAAAATAATGAAAAGTAAAATACTGTGAATTAAGTAAAGTACCAATATTAATAACATAATATAATAGTTAGAACAACAAAAACGTTAATATTAGCACCTAACTAATATTACATGATAAACATCAATTAGAGACTACTAGCAGAAACAAAGCCCAATTGAATTAGGTCAAGATGAACGTTCTCAAAAGTCTCTCAAATACTTTCGAACTTTCACAGTTTTTTATATGTGCAGGAAGTCCATCAAATTCAATTAAACCTTTATACCAAATAGATTTTGATAAATTCAATGGACGATGAATCTACTCTGTGATAGTTCATATTTAAATGAGTCGGTGATTTTTAGACAAGTTTTTATTATTACCTCTCATTTAAATAGATTTTCGCTTTTTTGTGGTGTTACATTTTCGAAGGGAAAGTCTGTTTAGAATCTCGTATTATAATTATGTACATCTTTATAAAGAGATATTATAAGATAAATAATCAAACTCTATCACTAATGTAGGTTTGTAACATATCTCTTTTCAGTTTAAAAATGAACACTTGTACATTGTACAAAATGTATTTTTATAAAAGTAACTAGTATCTATTTTTGTGTGCAAGATAAAAATAATTACATTATTTTTCTGTTATATTTGTAACGTGGTATCCTCCTAATAGTTGTCTCTCAACCCAACGTTTTCTAATTTCATCCACATTACTCATTTTGAAAACTCAAAATGATATTTTAGAAAATTATTTCAGAAAGTGTATGTTTACAAGAAACACTTGTTCTATCTATATTTGTGTTCAAGATGTAAATAATATTATTTTCCGTCATATTTGTAACGTATATCACTTCCCAAAAGTTGTCCTTTAACCCAACGTTTGTATCACAAACTACCCTTTATTTTGACGAAGTAATCCGCCCTTGAGTTTTTTTGCATTTTATATGAAACAGTTTGTATAAAAAAGTCAATAGTACAAATAGACAGATTTTAGAAATTAGTGGAATTAAAACAATATTTTCAATAAATGTTGAAGTGGATTCTTGGATAAAGTGTTGAACTATCACAGAGTGGATTCATCGTCATTGAATCCACTCTGTGATAGTTCATATTTGAATGAGAGGTAATAATAAATAACTTGCTGTAAAAGGCGAAACTAGTCGAATAAAGAATTGCTCAGTCAGTGATTTTTAGACAAGTTATTCATTATTAAGACGAATAATATTATAAACAAATCTGTATACAGGTTCAACGAAAAGATACGTCAGGTATCAACTATCGTAAACACAAGATAAAGTCTAATGTTCTTTTAATCGCTCGCTTCGAAACGAGGAAGTGTACATTACAAAGGATTTATTTTGTTTGCAGATAGAACACGTCGTCAGCCGCAGATCCGAATTAATACAACCGTCCTATTGTAACAAAGTAGTAACCCAGATAATACCATTCGGATATCGCAGATTCACACAAACGCAAGAGGCCACACAATTCAATCGTCGAAGACAATATAATCAATGAATTATTCAATGTTTACTTACTGGTGAAAGAATACGCGCGACCGACTGTGAAAGGAGAGAGATAGACCCCGACCTTAGCAGTTTAATATAAGGTCATCGACCATGCATTTCTCTCTTTAGAAACATCATCATCATAGCACACACAACGCGCCCTCGCGTTATGCATGAAAATAGTCACGCCTGGACCTCTTGGAGAGATCGGTCCTATTGCTATGTTGCGGACGAACGTCGGAATTGAAGAAGTGTTCGGGTATTTTTTTAGTTGAAAACGCGAGTGTTTAAATTGTGATCGTCTTCCATCCGGACCTTGGTTTTAGCCGCAAGTTTGATAATTGTTGTGTTTCAATTGTTTATGATGGTTACGTGAACTGTGGTGGAGGATGGACGACGAGAACCCTTCTAGGAGACTGAGTCAGGTGTTTGATCCGCTGTCCAGGTTAGGCGAACTGACCAGGTTGTCCCATTCGACTCCGTCGTCGCCCAGGTTGTTGCCCAGGCGAAACAGAGATGGGAGTTCCGGAGGTTTGCCTCTGGTCAGCGGTTTTGACGTGGTGGAGTCCGGACCGAGCAGGAGCGGTGAAAGTGGGGCGGTCAATTGGCAGGAGAGGTGTTTGGAGCTGCAGTTGGAGTTGCACAGGAGTAGAGCGCAGGCTACTAGGAGCAGGGATATGCTCAGAGAAAAGGTGAGTGAGAAAGGGTAGTTTTTGTAGTTTTCCTCATTTTAGATTGACTATTTTATTGATAATTATTTGATTGAATGGTCGGTGATCTCTTGGTGAAATATTGTTTGAAATATTGAATAAAAACACTGATCATGGTTTCACAAAATTCATGATAAATACTTGACAATTGTTTCGGGGTTTAATATTTTGAAATGGAGTAACACTCCGAAACAATTGTCAAGTATTTATTATAAATTTCGTGAAACCAAGGCAAGTGTTTTTATTTAATAGATCTTATTGATGATTGAAGTGAATTGGAGAAAATTATTTTTCGTAATCAATGAATCAATAATTTCTTTCATATATTAAATAATACGCGTGACGCTTCTTTCGAAGTATTTCTTCTTTATATATTAAATTAACATTTTTATACAATACATATTGATTACATAATTACAATAATAATAATAATTATACCAATACATATGCTTATACCAAGACATAGAATAAAAAGGAAGACAATAATAAAAATAATAATAAGTTCTTTATTCTCCAACAGGTATAATACCCAATTACAGAAAACAATAACATAATGTTGGATAAAAACTAAATAACTAAATAAATAAAATAAAATAAAATATAACAAATACCTCAATCTAATTTAATAAAATTAAAAAAGGAACTAATAACTAAATAATAGAATAATATGAAATATTACAAAGAACTCAATCTAAATCAATTCATTTTAGTCAATTTCTCCTGTTCACTTAAGAAAACGATATTTCAAAGTGGACTAGAGAGAAGGACAATCAATATTATTGTCCAGTAAATTATACAACAATTTTAGTGATCAAGTTTCTCTTGTGGCCTGCAATGAGATTAAACTAAATCGACTCAATAATTCGTTATGATTGACTCCTCTCTGTGGATAAACTTTATCCTCCCTCCAAACTAAGAATTTCAAGAACCTTCTTTGAATGGCCTCAAGATGGCGTTGATGGCAAGTGGATGCCAGATCATGCTGCCATACTCCATTTCTCTACGGATTGAGCCATTAAATAGTTCTATAAAAGATAACGTCCTATGAAAAAGATGAAGGATAGTCCTATAAAATATAAAGAATGGAATCTAAGAAATAAAATTGAATATAAAAACTCGGTGATAAAAGACAGGTATATCAATCTAAAATTACACTTGAACATAGTAAACAAGTAATAAAAGGTAGGTATAGAAGCTGAGTGGTTTAACTATTATCCTTATGGTCTTCTACTTGGGTTCTATTATTGAAACTATTTATTGAGGACTGGTATCAACATCTAATTGACTATTAAGTTAAAATCTTGAATTTTTAAATTTATTGGTTCGTTGATTCTAGAAAATTTAACTTCAATTCTATATTCTCTCGATTTTGAACTCTGAACTCGATTTTCTTTATTTCGAACTCTGAACTAAATGTGTGACTTTTCTAACATTGCATAATTGCATTGGCATAATGAGAATCAGTGTTCTTGTTTTCGAAACTTAGTTTATGTTCGAAATTTGGAATCTTCTAAATGTTCTTATTCTTACCAAAATTTTTCTATTAGTACTGCTGTTAGTACATTCAGCTTTCATTTGTTCTCCGAAACACATTGGAAATTGGACAATCCCCACAGGTCGGTTGAGAAAATTTTAGAAAAAAATGTTTGGAGATCGGCGAAACTTGGTTTTGTCATTTGAAAGTTCACCAGAATTATCATGCCGATTTATTAAAATACTGTCTAATATTCTTAGCTTCCTTTCTTCTATACTTGATTTAGGTTTAGAGTATTAACTTTAAAAAAGATCTACCTATATAATCTATAAAAAAAATTAACATTAATGTTAGTTACACTATTCATAAGACAAGACCAGCTTGATGATTTTTGTGTTTTTGGATTTGTCTTCGTCGGACTGGGACAAAATAATCAAAATATCAAAATCATCAAAATTTAACGTTACAGTATACATAGCTATTACTCGAATTGAAATGTAAATGAAAATATCGATTTGACAATAATTGTTAAGATTAATTTGTACTCTATACCTATTGAAAATCGTGTAAATCGGTGTAGCCGTTCTTCAGTTATGAATCGTGTAACTAACCCGAATTTTTTGATTTGATGTTTATCAATTAATGAAGTGATACATTTTAGTAAAATTTGATTTGTGATTTTCGATAGTTTCAATCGTGCTAGATCATCGGTCAACCAGTCATCTGTACCACAAAATTGGCAACACTTGTGCTTTTAAATTATTACACGAATTATATACGCTTTAAATCGCGAAAGTGTAAATCTTGTTTTTAATTATTATTTCTTTAATCTTTTTCTGGTATGAATTTTTATTTGGATATTTCAGGTTGGCCACTGGTAAAGCCTTGACAATTCGAGACACTTAGACTGTACTGAACACTTTAAAATTCACCCTTCTTTTTTCTAAGAATTTCTATGACTTGTGTAATGTTATTACTGTAATATTCGAATTTTCAGTTTTTATATTCATATGCTGTGAGAACATTATTAAAAACTTTTTATTACAGTTTTGAGTTTCCCACGTCAAATTCTATCTAAAATTCAGAATATTTCGTTCGATTTCCATACTCCTGAAAAGCCACGAAGTCTGTCAGGGAGATAGAGGATAAAATGCGAAAGGAAAACGCGATGTCCCCTCGCGATATCCATCCAGATATTCCCGAATCCATAAATAATGAAATGGGGGGGTCGTTTAAATATTTATGTCTTTGTATTATCCCAAGTTGATATATTTGAAATATGCCTTGTGCCGCTACGATATCGTTAAGCGACAGACGTGGGGCTCTTTAAATATGTAATGTCTTCCTGTTTCGAGTCGAATTTTGTTCGACAAGCTCGTATTTGAACGGATAATATCCCGAGGGATAAACGGAATGGGAATTATTATTTTGCTAATGCAAAATTCGAACAAAAAAGGTTTCAATTGTCTCTTCTTTAGAAACGAATATTTTTCATAATGTGAATATTAATACTACTTCTCAAATAAAAATAAAAGTTCTTAAAAATAATAAATAAAAACAATTTACACATATAGTTACTTATATACCTAAATATAAGTAAAATAATAAAAGTATGGATAGTAACATTGTTGATATTCAGTTACTTCCATTTACTACAAATTCATTTGAATTGAGGTCTCAATGAAGAAAGATATTCAGTTTTTCAACGAAATAAACTACTGTTTGAATGACACACAGTCTATGATCGATTATATTCTCTTTCGTCTTATTTTATGTCAATGAAGAAGAAATGAAACTTTGAAATAATTTCATTTGTATTATGTAGGTATGTTTGAGTTATAATTTGTGAAATATAACTTTGGCGGATTTATAGGCAAGTAAATCCTCTCGTGTGGCGGTGGATTCGTAAACATTTTCAATCATTATTTGTATAATATCTGTGAGATACCAGATCGAAACTTCAATAAAACATTTTCTTCGTAACTATACGCTGTAGAATAAATTGGAGTAAAATACAGCAATATATTTTTCCGATGAAATTTCGCTTGGGAAAACGGTTCATGTGTGCCCGTCTACAAAACAGATATGTCAGGTGATAAAGATACGTCAAACTGCTCCCCAGACTGCAATATGTAAAAAATAACTCGGATTTAATCTCATTTCGGTTGTATACGGAATCGTTAGCTTCAGAATTTTTCGTAAAGCATGAACCGTCTGCGGATAATTCGAAAATTATATTGTACGGGGGTTGTCCAAAAAGTATGCTTGCACGAAATCATTTGGAAGAGCAAACAATGTTTGAGCGTTAAATCAATGACATTTTAAGGGTTCGATCTTGACTTACTCCAACAACTAATTTCCTCTTACAATCACCCATTAGATATATGTGTTCGCTATTCGAGGATGTGTCTGACAAATGCGATATCAACACTGACTCATTTGCTTCAATTAGTCGAGTTTACCTGAACCCTTTTCCTGTATAGTTAGTTTTGAGGTATAACTATATTTTCATTGTCTATTATTCATTATAATTACTTCTTTTATTGATAATCATTTTTTAAAAATTTGCATTTTATCATTAGGTGTAAATACTGTATAAATTTTTTTGAATATTTCCTTCAACTGGATGTTTTTACCTGTAGGAAAATGAAGACTTATTGTTATTATCATTATGTTAAGTAAAATTAATCAACTTTAGAGTATATTACGAAGAAACAAAATTCAACCTTTTTTCGCACATTTTCATTTATCGTTCCGATAATTTTTAACGTTCCCATGTACACAACACGTGTATATGACAGGAATGGCAGAATTTTATGCGCCACGTTAACCGACGAAAATAACTTCTATAAAACATAAGTTACAAAGCAACACTTTTATGGCTGCTTGCCACGCTACGAGCAGAATCACATACAGTCTTATTTATGTCACGAAAAGATATTATAATTTTGAATATGAATTCGTCGTCACGAAATATCCTTGTGAATTTTCGTACAGTGCGCAACTACACCGGAAATGGAGAAATTTTGCCCGTGTGAGTACGAGGGGCAGTCATGATATAATTGGTCAAAAAGAACCGAGAGGCTTGAAGACATCTAAACTAGAACCCACATAAAATAACATAAAAAAATGGAATCATTGATCTGTTCCAATAAAAAAATCTCGGTGCTAACCGTATCACAAAAATTAATATTTTCTTTTTTGAATTGTTCTACTAATTTTCTTACTGTTTGAATAATTACGCATTGCTCCCGGTTTATTCCTGATATATTCAACGGGGCCTAATGAGGCTCATTAAAAGTTCCCAAGTACACAACTCAGACGTGGGGTAAGTACAAGCAAACTTGCCGTAGTAATGATCCTCCTGTCTTTCCCGTACAAACTTCCGAGATTAACGTATTCGAAATCCTATTAAAATAAATGAGCTCGGTGCAAATACTCTGCAGTGAGTTAAATAGATCCCTTAATACGAGCCGTAACCAAACATTGGGCCGGAGGACCTGTCCCTTATAAAAGGATTAAATTATATCCCTTCGAATAGGCGGAATGAAGGCTGCGGTGCAACCCTAGGGATATTAGCGAAACTATCGAATTGTTCTTCAATCACCGCGTATTCAATTGTGACTATTTTAGTTGTATGTTTTGCGAAACGTAATATGATTTCGATTCTCTTGGATAAACGTGGTTGTTACAAAGGAAAATTCCTCAGCAGATCGATGTGCTTCTTTGCTTTTTGTTTCATTCAATCTGTTTTTCTTTTCTAAATATTCGAGTGATATTTTCTCCACCATTAGTCTTCCATTAACTAGTTAGTCTCAGATTGTTTTTGATTACAATAATCATTTCTATATTTAATTTGCCTACATGTTTACATTATATGTAAACCAATAAGAGCCTAAGCTAATATAATTTATAGAATCTTTTCGTAAAAGCTCTAAGAAAAGTGAAAATATGTATAAATATTAATAGACTACATCAAATTGAAATGAGAGAAATTTTTATCTTGCAGTATACAAATTTTTTTTCAGTAATGTTTAAAAATATTTACAGCATCTGACTATAGTGGTTGATGTATATGTCATAACCTAGGGGTACATCGGGTTGTATTTCGACAATAACTTTTGAATGGTGGATCTGTTAGATCCACCACTTCACGTGACCGGCACCACTTCGTCTGAGGCCGGGTCAAATAACCAAATGGCATCAAATCGCACGAACGAGGTGGTCAAAATAACAGGATAGTTCTCCGAATGTTTTTCCAATAAAATGTCTGGCATCTGCCTAATGCTGTCTGGCATCTTAGACACTATATGTTTAAAATATTAATGTTTTTTTGATTTCCAATTGAATTGAATTGAATTGACTGAAAGATTTGTAATTATGTCCATATAGTGCTAAGTGCTTTACAGTGAGGTTTTACTATCGTCATTTTTGAAGACATGATTGCACCATGTTTTGGATTTAATACTGTCTAGACATGGCTTCTGGATCATCCCCACTGTGGAGGTGGGATTTCTTGTAGTTGCGTGGTTCATCATCAGCATCAGTAGCTCAGCAATCCAAAATGAGTCTTGGATTGGCAACTTTTCCCTTCCAGTCGGTCTTTGGCGGCAGTTTTTCAATTTTCCACATACAGTTTCTTGGCATTATTCGTTACGTTGTGTTTAAAATGGAGCCTTGGTTCTTATTCCCAATAAATCGTCTCATACTTTTGTTTGCATAGTTATTCAACCAAACATGAGATTCATCATTGAGTAACATTTGCGAATGAAATTGTGGATTAATGCAATATCATTCATAATATTTTCCTTTTTTGAATAAATTGTAATTGAACAAGCACCATCATTTTTGGTTTTACTCTTACGTAGAGAAATTGGTACATATTTAATTAACTTTGGGAATTGTAGTTATTGGTTCAGTTGAAGTATAAAAATCATTATTTTTAATTGGAAGTGTCTCTCTTTGAAAAAAAAAGAAATTTTTGGGTATTCTATAGCGATTATTTTGGCTTTTATAGAGAAAAAACCACGAAGCATTCTGTGGATGATATTGTGGATCACATTCTGGCGAAGATGTTCCAATTCTGTAATATTCAGGCTAATGTGCCAGAATATCGAATACACACTTTTGCACTTCGCTGTACCAAACTTCCATTTCGGACCGTTGACCACTTTCCATTAATAAATTCGTCATGCCACACGGCCATTATATAATACCGGCATAGTTTTCCGTCTGGGGCACATTAAAAATGCATTACGCGAAACGATACTGTTTGGCTGATCGACGGAACGGGGTCACAGTGCCGAAGTAATTGCGCGGTTTTGATGAGGTAATGACGGCCCGCATTATTCCTATCATAACGCAGTTGGCGTTTGAATTCGATACAGATGAAAATTAGTTCGCCTCAGATGTTGAAATCAACCAAACAAGGAATATAGGAGGACAAAACCTCTAAAATAATTGAAATTTTCAACATAATCGTTGTAATTGCTAATTTCTAGAAAAAGAAATGAAAACGAGGTTTGGTGGTAGTTTTAAATGTCACTTGTCAATATCTGAGAAAAGTCGAAATGTTTGTTATTTTTAATTCACGTTACTTCGACTCAGAGTCTAATCGTTTGTTACCTTTTGATGCCTTGGATCTCACATAAAAAATGTTTCAGTCCATTAGTCGGATAATTCTTAGACCACCCCTGTAAATTTTTTAAATCATTTGAAGAATATTTGATGAAATGTTTGGATATGTTTTGAGTGCTTTTCTACCTCAAAATTGAAATTTTGTGTTTGTTAACAGGATTTTTGTACAGTTAAAATAAAAGTCAATTGCGTTTTATTTCAATCTTCGACTTTATTGTCTCTGATGTAAATTTTTCTCAATGAGGGTCATTTAATATCACGCTTAGTTATCAGTATTGTTTTGACGATTGATTGAAGGCTATTGATCGCGGCGAATAGTTTTTATAGAAAGTCGTAGAGCGTTGAGACAAGAAGTAGATTACTTCTGAAAAAACTGGATAAAATTGGACTATAGTTTTGTGTCAGGCTGGTTTGCGCTTCATCTTTCCAATAGAAAACAACATGTGAGATATCTAACTTTGTTTTACCCGATATGAAACACGATGATGGTGTTCCTCAAGGAAGTTGCCTGGGACCTTGGCACTTCTTATTATATAAATGATATTGTAACTGTGGTTAATAATGATAGCATTTCTTTGTTTCCTGATGATACGATGCTATAAATAATTGGTGACAATATTGACAATATCTTTGATACAATGAATTATGATTTATACATCATTTCGAAATTTATAAAAATGAAGTTTTGAGGTAGAGCTCGAAATTCATTGAGCATGCTGGTAAAACTACTGAACAATGCTATGCTGTCCAATTATTGCTCCGCATTTAGAGTTGGACAGTTTTGTTTAATCGTGATAATTTATACTTTATATATTTGCCAAATTATCTGTAAATTATTTTCACAGTTGATCTCTATTGAATAGATCAGCAATGCTAGTCTTCGCCTATGATTTTGAAAATGAAGAACTTTTATTATTATTATTATTATTATTATTAAGACAGCATACATTTATTGAAGTGGTTTCAAAATTGGCATGCGCAATAAATTTAAATTGCAATAGGTACATTGACAACTATGGTAAAAATGTTCAATATTTCAAACCTTTTATAAGTTGAACAAGGAATTATGTACAGAATACTTTTCATTTTCGGAATCAAGTTTTTTGAAGTTCATAATCATAATACAAGAAGTGTGAATGATTTTTTTGTAGATTCAAATTACAGAGCAGGAAATATCAAATGTTTATTTTATAAAGGTATGAAAACTTATAATACAGCACCAAACCAAATAAAAAATTGTGAGAATTAACTATTCAGAAAAATGTGTAATAATTTTCTGATTTGTTCAATACGAATAAATCATTTACATATACAGTATCAATATTTGCCTATTTGCCTATTTTATATTTATATTTCCCACTATATACATATTTTATCATAATATGTATAGAGTAGGGAATAGCATATGTTGAGTAAATAAAGATATTTATTATTATTTTCATTGGTTTTCATGTAAAACACATCGCAATAAATGAAAATAAACAAGAATAACTTCCTTGTATAGAAGATAGACGTAAATAAAACAAAATTATACAAAATATGGGACCATAGGAAAGTTCCACCAACAAATCTGATTCGGCGTGCGCATTTTCCTCCCCATTTCCCGGACTATTCGATCTTCCCATTCCGGACACCTGTCGCCGTCCGATTGAACATCGAAACTCGATATTTCCGCGGAAAATCGCATAGATGCGACCGTTCCGCACCGACCGCGCTTACTTAAAAACCCCTAAAAAGGATAGTTTCGACGTCTCGACGCTCGAATAAATGTATAAATAATTCATTTCCGACGTTCGAAGCCGATCGGCAGAGTTGGGGACCGTTTCGTTCGGTCGTCACGATCGCGAAATGTATTCAAAACTTTTCGCCAACTCTTTCGACCGCAGATAGCATTTGTCGCTGATCGATTTGATATTCATCGTTTTCTCAGAGACGAATTGACGCTTTGTCTAGTTAAAGCGGAGAATAAATCGCGGCGGCGACTTATTGTTTCCATGGTCAGTTTTCTACGAGATAAGTGTTCTCAAAATTGACGCTTCGTCCCGTTGGAGCGGAGAATAATCGCGGCAGTGACTTACGGTTTCCATGGTCAGTTTTCTACGAGATACAGTTGCCTCAAAACTGACGCTTCGTCTTGTTGAAGCAGAAAATAAATCGCGGCGAAAGTTTCGGCAAGAATGTTTTTATTTTTCAACATCGCTTTGTCTTCTTTCAAACCAATACACTTTTGCTAACGATGTTCTATAGTCTCTATACTTTCTTTATGGTGAGAACCGTCGATTTTCTCAAAATAGCCTTCCACTGCCATCTTTACGTCTTTATTATCGGAAAAGCGTTGAACCCATTTTTCAGATACGGAAACAGAAGTTAGTCCGACGAAGCTAAATATGGGCGCATGCGAGAGCAATTCGAAAACCAATTCGTTGATTTTGGACATCATGAGAAATGATTTAACATACGTGTGACAGGATGCATTGCTGTGATGAAACAACACCTTTTTCATCCAAATCTGAATCAATAGAAATTATTCTTCCCCGATGCCAAAAAACTGATGACCTTCCCGCTGATGGAACGCCTTCTTCTTTGAAACTGATTCACCCTTTTCTGTTCATTGTCGTTGACTGTTCCTTCGTTTTAGGGGTGAAATGGTGAACCCAGTTTTCATCCATTGTCACTAACCGATGCCAAATTTTGGCATTTTCCCTTCGAATCAGCACCAAACAAACACAGAGCTATCTCATTTCCAAATTTTCTGTTAATATTGTATGTACAGCACTTCTTGAAATGACTACGACGTCCTCTATTTTCTCAACACATTCTCTTTCATTTGATTTGAAAACTACAAATACAATACTTACATACATACATACATGGACGTCTAAAATTTTTGTTCTCTATTTTTCTATGTTTTTATAATAAATAAAGATGTTTTATGAATCCACTCTTGCTAAGACCGAAGGACCCTTTCAATATGAACATCCCTAGAGGGACTTTCTTCGGCCTATTGGCGTCGAGTTTGCTCGTGACCGTTACCATTAGGAAGACCATTTATTTTAAAGAAAAATCTTCCACCAGCGTATTCTGGACTGACAGTCTGCATGTTGTTATGCAGAAAAATATAGTTTCCACGAAATTTTGTCGACAAAATGTTCCAAAAACATTGTTGTATGAATTTTTGGTAGTTGATTGAAGAGAGAGATTCCATGCATTCTGCATCTGCCCCCCTTCTTGTTAGGCGTGCTTTCTGTTGCGATTCATTTTCAAAAATAATCACATCTCTTCACCCTCAAGTTCAAAATACCGCATGAGTGAATTCATAATATTCTAGCGCCCGCCGGGACAAGGTTCAGTTCGGTCGATTGTAAATAGAATTCGTACGAAATAGATTGAAATCCTTCGAAAATCGGATTGAATATGTCTGTAAATATTCGAAACGAATGTGGCGCCCACCCCGTTTTACCGGTAAGACGAATTTCCCTTTGAACTTCTACCGGAACGTTCTGCTGTTTGACTTTTGCGAGAGATTCGATTTGCCTTTACTGCAGTATATTTGCCCAAGTAATTTGTTTTCGAAGGGAACTGGTCTCGTAGTCACTTCGTTAATGAGTATGCGAAGTACAGTATCGTAAGTTCTTCAGGATGTCGTTAGAAAGTAGACAAAATTGATTAGAATCTCCAAATTTTTTTCTCTTTCGACGTCAATGAAACGCATTTGATATTCAGTTTACCGATAAATGTAATAACTGTAGTATCGATACGTAGTGTCTTCATCAACTCAATGACAAACTTGCAGTTATATAATTATCGGATTGTTAAGAGTTCGTCCTTTTTTACGAAAGGGGTTCAACGGGGTGAATTATGAAGATTTCTTTGTCCGCTCAAAAAAAGATTCAACTTTTTATGTTGTAAAATCTATACAAGGCCAAATAAATTGAATTTTTATGTTCCACTTTCTGACAGTTCTTATTAATATATTTTCGAATATAAGATACAATTCAAACACTTGAATCTCGAAAACACGAACTTGAAAATCTCGAAACACTTGTTTCGTCGTTACAAACGACTTCTTCAGATGCTATGTTTTCAATAAATTTGTGAATCAAAAGTTCAAGTGTTTGAATTTCATCTTATATTCAATTATAATGGATTTACATCAAGTAAACGCCAATACTATTCAATAATATGTTTTCTTTGATGTCCCTTCATTTCGTTGGTGGAAGATATATTAACTTGGCTTGTATGAAGTCAGGAGTTAAATTTTTTTGCTAGGGCCGTTTCGAAATTTATACATTTTGTTTATATTTTCGGGATGGGGCTTCAAATATGTTTTCAGTTTTCTTATCTCTTGCTAGATAAATAAGGGTGGTGGAACTCCTCTCAAATAAAAAATTTTTGTGGAAAAGACAACAACTTCTACAGCAAAAATTTCGATTTCACCTTCCTATTAAATTTGAAATTCAGACGAAAATTTCACGAAGCACCATATTCAAATGTATATTTCATGAATTGCATGAACCATATTCCTATTAATTGATTTTCTTTAACACTTCTATCCTCCACCAGTTGGAAAAATCATTCCAGACCCCATGGGTTAGATCAAAGAACCCCATGGGGTCTGTTCGACCCCACGTAGGTAAACTGGAGTAGTAAATCACTCTTTCATTGTTCCAATGTTTCATTATAATGCCATTGTTTCATCCAGATATCGAATTTTCGGAGTGAATTCAAAATGCGGAGTCCACAATGAACGGATTCTTGGAGTTTCAGGTTCCCAAACAGGCACACGTAGTAAATGACTCATCCATTAAATATAAATGAAACAATTATTAAATTGTGGATTTTTCTGATTTTCAGTGAAAATTCAAATTTGGGTGGGCGGAAAGGAATTTATCACAGTTGCAGGTGCGCCAGTATTTCGAACGAAAGCGAACGAGAGTCAAAATCAATGAACGATTCGACCGAGTATTAAAAATGAAATATGAGAGACGCTGACAAGGAGTAATGAGTTGATTCGCGTTAATAAGAAGGGCGCCACCCCCATTTTGATGAAATAAACCCCCGCGTTTATTCTCCGCCGAATGTAATAAAGACAAGAGCGAACAGAATCCTTCTTTATGTTTCTTGAAAATTTAATCGGGGAAGTAATTTGAATAAATGATCTTTATATTGTTCATAAGTCCGATTTTCATTTAACTCGTCCATATTAATGAAATACTGTCTTTATATAAACTCTACTCTTAAAACAAAATATAATAGTTCATCTGATCCACATATTTATTTTCTATGGGATTTAGGTCTGGCGTTTTTGGGGACTATTCGGGTCTTGATCTATGCTTCTCATTGAAACATTTCATCATTTTGTCAATCTACAACCCAACTTTGTTGAAGAAGTAATTCAACTTCTGTCTTTTTAGTTCATTTTCCAATCGTTATTTGAGTATTCTTTAATTTCTGGTATTCACAAATGTTTTCATAATACCAAGAGAGCTTTCGAATTGATCTATATATAAAAAACGAAGTAACGGGTTAAAATAACGGGTAAATTTTCAAGTACACCAAGAAACTTCTACACCAAGGAGTTCGTTGTGTAATCTCTATAAATATTGTTAACCTCAACAAGTCTTCATAACATACAATTTTTTGACCTGATTTGTTTCCTTTACTTTTATTCACTTTGTTTCACTGTTTTAAAACAATATTGAAATAATCTCGTTGTAATTTACCCACTGAAATCGGCCTTAAAACCTGTCTTCAAACATTGAGCGTTACCCAAATTACATAACATAACCTTGGTCTTGACCCCCCCCCCTAATTATTATGTATATTCGCAACTGCGAAGAAGTACACTTTTTTGATTGTTTTCGATATACTTTTCATTGTGTTAGTCACGTTTGTTGTTGTTAGTCAAAATAGCGAAACCAATTTTTATAAACCAATTCATATCACCAATTTTAATGTTTGTGAACATGAGCATACTGAATATTTCAGAGTGTAATTTCAATATTTCCATAGAACATGTAAAGTGAGCGACATCTTCACACTCTAAGGAAACTGCGTACAAACCATAAATATAAACCCCCGGTGCGGCCCCAAGGACGTAAACCCAATTTAGGCCGCGTTTCACTTCTCGTTCCAAGCCTGACGAACGCCATATTTAATGTTATCATTTATTCATGGCACTCAGGTAGATTTCTCACACGCCCTCTCTTTCATTTGAAGAGGAATGCATCACACCTGTTACCGGAAAAGCTCTTCGGCGCCCTTCGCGATAATGACTGAGGGCGTTTATTGCCTTCGCGAAACGTCGATGTGAGAATTGCCTACCTTTCAGCGTATTCAACGGGATTCTGTGCATTATGTCTTTCGAGGGAGAGGAATAAGTACGGAAAATGGGGTGAAATTGTACGACAAATACTTCAGTTATGCTTTCCACTTGGGCGGGTTAAAAGAAAATTGGAGGCTTGTAACTCGATTATTTGAATTTTTAAAATGGAGTCTAGAAAATTTATTCGAACTGAACACTTCGTAAAGTGTGATTATGACAATCTATTTTCCATAATAACATTTTGCTGTTTTGAATGAGGACTTTTTATTTTAAGATCTTTTTTTTTGTAGTTTTAAATCGAAGTATTTTTTTTCATTAGTAGAAGTACAAAAAAACACTAGGTAATAGATGAGAAATCAAAATTTGAGTGAGGAGATGAAATAGAATATGCTGTTGAGTCACGGAATAAATTCCCTGTTCTATAAGTAATTTGAGTATATTAATAATAATTGATAAGGTCGATACTTGGTGAAAATTAATATCCATAGTGCAACAATGTTTAGAGGTACTACTACGTCTCGAAGTTTTTCTCATGTCGTAGAAGTACTACTTCGTTTCGAAGTGGTTCTTCTCATTTTGAAGAAGTATTAATCTTTCGAAGGAAGTATCTAAACTTCTCCGAAAAAATAGTACTTCTTTTTTAATTCCATAAGAGTATAAAAAAATTATTTATTTCAGTGGATAAAAGTGTATATACATTTTATACATCTCCACAAAGTTTTTAAATTTTTTTATGAGTGTACACAATTCATTCCAAAAGGTTGAAAAGAGACCCTTGGTAATTTCTTTTTTTTCTATTGTGTCATTGTGTTTATATTCTTCTTGTGTCATTGAGGTGTTTGTTTTTTGCCTGTATGACTCCTGAATTCTTATGTATTTATTTATCGATCATATTATTTTATTTCGGTTATTTTATGTTATATTGAAACTCAGTTTCAATATAACGTAAAAAATTCATATCATATTTTGGTTAGGAGTCCGGTCAATATCCTCTAACGAACTTTGTGTGATTCAGTTTTTATAGGACCTCCGTAGATCTCGCTGTTCGTTTCGGTGTCATGCTGCCATCATGGGATGGCGGGCAAAAAGACTGCCATCTCATCCGTATCCTTGAATAATTCATGAAAACGGCGGAATTGGGATTAAATTAACTCGATGCAAATACGTTGCGATTCGTTTATTCGCATCCCTCTTTCGCATTAAGTAATTTGGGGATGTAATCGATAGCTCTGTGCTCTCTGTTATTTCCTACGGGAATACACCTAATTCGGGGTTAATAATCGACTTGTCGTCGTCAATTTCCTGTTTAGAAAGCGATATTTGGGGTGCTTGTGGCAAGGGGTTGAAAAATTCAATTTTGAATTTTATTTTTAAGTTATTGTTGTATAGAATCAAAATGATATATAGGGTTGGGTTTATAGGAAATTACTAAAATGTTGAGCTCATCTGGTGTTTCATCAAGTAATCGCCTAATTTCGCTTCAACTTGGAAGCGAATATGACATCTTCTAATCCGGAGAGTTCCATGTAGCTTTGTTGAAACTTTTATAGGAAGTGATGTCTTTTGTATATTCAACAAGGTTACAATTGTTCAATTTTTATTGTCTGTTATTACTCGATGGACCATTTTTATCTCTTCTCAGTAGATTTCTAGTAGTTAATGGAAGCTGTCTTGTCTTCTTCGTCAGGTGCCATTGAATTGGCTCGCAGCTTGTGATATTTCCTAAGTTCTCACTACCATCACTGATACAAGGACGGATATTGTTATTTCTCAAGCTTGTTGTAATTTTGAGGCCCGTGCTGCAAAGACAAATGTAAAAGATCAACCAATAAACCTACGTCTGTATAATCTGCATATTATGTCCAACCGCCCCCGTACATTTTCACTTTCTTTTTCATTCGAGCTTGTTTCTTATCCATCTAGATTGGTCCCAAATACTTGCCATGCACGACCGAATAATTTCCGAGTTTATTTCTACGCCCTCCGGCAGAGGAATCCTTGCCCATTTTTCTTGGCGGCGGAGTCGTCCAACAACAAATTACGTCCCATGCTTAGTGGCCCGTCTTCCGTCGGGACCCTCTTAAGAAGGTGAATGTTTATAAGAACAATTTAACGGTTCGCCGGTTGTCCAGGCTCGGCGCGCGTCCTTATTGTAATGAGATAGGGACGATCGGCCGTTCTGCCGTTTCCCTGGGGGCTCCCTAGATCTAGGTTAGATAGTAGGAAATTGCGCGACCCAGATGCCGTACGGCCAGCTGTCCGCCGGTGTACAGATTGTGGAAAATAATGGAAAATTGGATTCGTGCTAAGGATAATTATCGTTTGAAGATTGTATGGGAGTAATTTGAATAATTTCTACCAGGTGGGTCTGGGGGTAGGGTAGGGAGTACAGGAATAAACTTGTTGAGAATCTGGTAGTAAAATGTAGATTAAGGAAGTTACGGCACTAGGCTTGTCGAATGAGAAAAGGGAGGCGAAAAATCTGGAATAGAGAGTTTATATACTGAATCTAGATTACAAGTTTCTGCTTGGTATTGGATGGAATAATTCCTTCATAAATGGCACAGACTGCTACTCGTAGATCAGTTTGACTCTTATTCTCAATGGATTTCTGAAGGTGACGAGGTTTGTTTGCTACAAATGCTGAGTTGTTTCTGATTATAGTAAACACAAAAAAAAAATTAATGTAAAAAATGAAGAAGTATATTCCTGTTCCTTAGGATTATGGGAATCTGAACTAAGATAAATAAATGAAATAAATCAAACTTTATTTAGGCATATCAGCTATTACATAACAAATAAATTCATATTACATCAAAAATATTCGAATAAGACAAGTTCAAATATCATCCCCAAAGAAAAGGACACAAAAATTAAAAAAAAAAAAAAAGATACAATTCAACACAAAAAATACTCGGTGTTAATACCTAGCTTTTGGTTAACGCCTGTTATCAACACTTAGCTTTCGGTTCAAGCGTGTTGAATTCTAAGCTTTCCATTTACGCTGCGTGTAAACACTTTGCTTTTGGTTAACGCCTGGTGTCAATATTTAGCTTTCGATTAACGCTGGGTGTTAAAACCCGGATTTTGGTTGAAGCGTGATGCAAATACCTAGATTTACATTACCGCTGTGTGTTAACACCTAGCTTCTGGTTGCAGCGTGATTTAAACACCTAGGTTTCTATTACGCTGGGTGTTAACACTTAACTTTTAGTTGAAGCGCGACGAACACTCAGCTTTCCATTAACGTTGTGTGTTAACACTCAGCATTTGGTTAAAACCTGTTGTCAACTCTTAGCTTTTGATAAACGTTGGGTGTTAACACTTAGCTTTTGGTTGAAGCGTGATGTAAACACCTAGCTTTCCATTAACGCTGGGTGTTAACACTCAGCATTTGGTTAACGCTTGGTGTCAAAACTTAATTTCCGATTAACGACGTGTGTTAACACCTAGAATGTTTAATCTAGGTGTTTATGTTTAATAAGAATCTATATAAGATACTAACAGACATGTTCTATGTTTGCTCTGACCTCAACGTTTCTTCTTCACCGCTAGTCATTGACAGAGGATAGCACTACAATAAACTACACGCATGAATCCTTATCAGTTCAATATCAGGAGACTCCTCAGCAGACCAGATACTCCAGTTCACCCGCTCCATCCTCCGAAGATACTAGCAGCCCTATACGTAGACAATCATAGTTGATAAGTTCGGAAATCAATCAATAATATTCAAATAAGTTTCATTTTGGACGAATAATGCTCAAAATGTATATATAGAGCAGAAACTCAGTTATTTCATCCATTAACCAACATTATTCTGAAAGATTCATTATCCTCTGTCTATAAACATTTATTTCGTTCAGTTCGTGCTTTCAGTTGCGCCTCTTCATCAAGCATTGGTCACGTATACCGAATATTTTTCGAGAAAGGTCTGCTGATTGTTTTCTCCCCTTTATTCTAGTCGGAATCAATGCCGTTGAAAGGAATGTTGCGGGAGCTTATGAATCTTTTATGGGAAATCCCTATCTTTGTTGTCGTTTTCCTGGACGGATGACCTGAAAATTTGGCACAAATGAAAACAGTGGACATGAAGAAAGTTTTATCGATGTTTCCCAGTAAAAAATACGAAAGGGTTCATTTTTAATTTGTTCAAATTTAAAATATGAAAAAATTTCTGTTTATTTTGTATATTTGAGTGAAAGATGAACAAATATTGTTTGTTCTTGTTGATAAAATGATTTTTCATCGCCATTGCTTGTGATGAATGTTAAACTGTGTTGTATATGGTAGACAATATCGATATTCCATTCAAAAATTCATATTATTGTAATTTATATCAGCTGGAGCAGATGCAGATGAAACTTGTAGATGATCCCGCCGCGTTATAACTCACTTATATCAGAAGTGGGATAATTTATGACAGTTTAATCAGTGAAAATTTTTTTCAAAGAAACACCATGGCATCTTCGAAGCTCAACAAGTAGTTTAAAAATTAGGAGAATTGGATGGTTCAATTTTGCAAATCTGTTTCACTTCAACTAATATTACCTTAAACTTCTTCATCCAATTAGGACATGAGTTTGAAAATTCTAAAAGGTTTTTGTTAGGGGTTTCAGTTTAATTAACAATATAATTTTACTCATGAGATTCTTTGGGTTCATGGTTGAAATTATTTCATTTCCTGGCTTTGAGTATAAGCAAGTACATTTGAAATTTTCAGTGATCCTCAAAGATGATTTGAGTAGATTTTTGTTTCGATCAATTCCTTTAACAATTTTGTCAGATAAGATGCACCTCTGACATATAAATTAAAGATAAATTCTTCACTGATCTTTCGATGATCATAAGTGACATTACTGGATTTTTATATGGGCCGATTCTGCCGACATAGAACATCTTTGAATTTAATTCGACACTCCGCAAGCCATAGTCACGCGTTAAATGCGAAACGATATCCTTTTTTTACGCATCATCGTCACGTTCAAACGGCCGCATTCGTGACGCCGATGAAAGGGCGTTTCGCGAAGATATCCGAGTTACGTGACCGTCGGTTAATAAAACCGACCGTCACAGACGGTCGGACTCGTAACTACAGCCGAAATGTTTATAGGCGAAATCTTGAGAATCTCCCCGGGCGAGTGGGAGGCGGAGGGATAATGAAGCGTACGTATGCGTGAAAATGTAGTTGATATAGGACGATCTTCAAAGATGTACGGGAAATATATTGGAACTTATTTTGTGTTAAAAATATGGTGGAATAATTCAGGAATGTATATTAAAGAACATATTTCGGAAATGTGTTCCATTGAATAATGAAATTTGAATGCGATATCCGCAACCTCAATCAACTTCACAACAAATTTCCAAATTATACGAATGTCAAATCAGATTCTATTATCGTCTGAGAAGTCGGTAATCTGACGAAACGCGTCACGTTATACACTATAAAAATGTGAATCAAATTCCAGTGTTTCCAACTTTTTTGGTGCCATGCCCCACCTCAACCTTTCTAAAATTCCTATGCCCTCTGAAAGACTTGGAAAAGTTGGAATTAATAAGTGCGAATTGGTTAAACTCGAGTCGGGTTACGACTTGCCCCCTGAACAATCAAATAGCCTCCCTATGGGGCTTAGGCCTCACGTTGGGAAACACTGAATAGTGTTACAATTAGAACAATTTGTCTGTTATTTTCAATTCGAATCAATGCTAAGCCTCTGTTTTTTTCATCTATATTTGACTATTCATGAAGTATTTCGCTTCTATAGTTGTTTCTTCATGTTCTTATGCTTTATTTTGTTTTCAACTGCACCTTTTGTTACTGAGTATAGAGACCATCAACTCGAGTCAGCTGGCAGCGTTAACATAAACACACACGTTTTAGGTGTGCACGTTGACAGCAATTTGAGATGGCATTGTCATATTGAATATCTCAGCAAAAAATTGAATAGTTAATTTTTTGATATTAGTCGACTCAAGAACTCGATACCTCTGGATGGGTTGCTCACTGCTTACTACGCTCTGGTTTCCACCCATTTAAAATGCAATGTAGTCCTATGGGGCGATTCAGCACAAGATCTAACGGTGCCATGTATATACATTATACAGTGTCTGCTGTTTGTTCGCAGTAAACTGCTAGAGCTTGATAGAACTTCTAGTTTCCACAGCTACAGCATGAGGCATAATTTCACGACCTCCATTCCGACTCATAGAACATCTAAATTTGAATCCTCTCAGACATATGTGGGCATCAAGCTTTTCAACCATCTTCCTAACCACATCAAGTCCTTGAGTCGCTCGAAATTTAAGAAGGAAGTTTGCAGAGTCTTATTACTTAATTGTTTTTATTCCTTGCAAGAATATTTTTCTGCTGAAATTGTTTAATGGTGTAATTGTTAATCATATTCTTGACGTATCCTATACGTTATTGTAATGTCATGCAGAGCAAATATACATTATTATTTTTATTATTATGTTCCAAATTTAAATTGAAAATTGTGGAAAGCTCGGGAAATATCCTACCGGGAATATATTAATTTCGAATTTCTGGTTATAATTATATATTGCAATTATAATTACAGTTAAAATTACAATGTGATTTAATATTATGCGATCTGGTTTCTATATTTTAAATATTTAATACTTCGAAATATTTTGTTAAGTATAATTTTCCAACATAAAAGGTTTATCTACATTTTGCCTCTGTTATTTATTGTTTCTGAATGATCTGATGGATAATATTGACTCACCATTTTCGATGTTCGCGGACGATTTGAAATTATATCATAAATTTAGATCACCGGACAACTGTGTTCAACTTCAGCTCGCGCTGGACCATGTTGCCACTTTGTGTGAGGATAATTAGTTGAGTTTGAATGTGTCAAAATGTAATTCGATGTTTTCTTCTTTCACAAGAAGAAAAGGTCGAATTAGGTATGATTGAAGCGTCCGCGGTCAAGTTCTTTCTCGTTCTGATAGAGTGAGAGATCTTAGTATAGTCTTCGATCAGAAATTTTTCTTCATTCCATACATCAACTAATTTATTTCATCTGCATTCAAAATATTTCAACATTCCTCAACATTGATGAGACTATATAATGTCCTAATTCGTAGCAATTCGAGTATGGCAGCATG
Source organism: Henosepilachna vigintioctopunctata (assembly GCA_030704895.1). Taxonomy (NCBI): domain Eukaryota; kingdom Metazoa; phylum Arthropoda; class Insecta; order Coleoptera; family Coccinellidae; genus Henosepilachna; species Henosepilachna vigintioctopunctata. The sequence continues at coordinate 2,881,771 of JARQZJ010000034.1, forward strand.
ATTTGGCATCTTATTTATACTAGCCAACAATTCCATCTTGAGGCTATTCAGAGAAGGTTCTTGAAATTTTAGTTTGAAAGGGAAAGATAAAGTTTATCCACAGAGAGGGGTCAATTATGACGAATTATTGAGTCGATTTAGTTTAATCTCATTGCAGAGCAGGAGGGAAACTTTATCACTCAAATTTTCATACAAATTACTGCCCAACAATATTGTTTGTCCTCCTTTCCTGTCCCTATTTCGTGTTCCTAGGCAAAATTCTCGTACCACACCAGAAAACTCCAAAGACCAACTCGATAAAACAATCCGCCATTTCGCTTATGGAGTCTACATTTAATACTGTTGCTAATAAATATATCATTCAATTTGACTCCATAGAAGTTATTATTTTAGTTTTTTCAGATTTGTTATATTTCATTTCATTTTATTTCATTACTTATTTAGTTTTTATTCACCATAATGTTATTTTCTGTAATTGGGAATTATACCTGCATTTTTATTATTTCGTTACGTTTTACTTTTGCGTTCTTCGTCCATAAAAAAGATATGGGTGAAAAGTCACCAGCCTTCACTAGTGTCTCTTGTTCTTCGAGCAGTTCCCGTACATTCTGAATAATGAATTGAACGTATGCGCGAAAACGACCGCCACTCTGGAAAAGATCTAATATACTTCCGGTATGCAATAAACAGAGAAATGTTCAAAGGGTGCGTCCTTATATAGGATGTACTTTCCTCTCGTAGCCCCATACACCCCCACGTCCCTTTTAACAACCGACACAGCGAAATTGAGATGACGAAATGCCTTCGGCAATTTCGCTTCATACTGTGCCGTACTACGACATTTAAACAATGTATAGGACTGAAATTGCAGCGATTCGAAGTCATGAACTGCGAGATAACCGAACTTAGAATATGTGTGGAATTTTTCGATGAAATATTTCGCCTTATTCAAATTCCAGACAGAAAGTAGTTATGTAGTTTGAAATGTGTACTTCATATAACATTTTTACGTTGAGAGGTTTGTTTGAGCAATAATTAATAAATTACGAATTATTAGTGTTGGTTTTTGGAAATGAATAAAACTTTGGTAATTAAATACTCAAAGAAATCGCATTTTCTTCAGAATTTGCTCCAGTTAACTTCATTTTAGATGTAGCTTACACAGTGGATCGTAAAATTGAAACTGGTTACATATTATCCACATCTCGAATAGTTGAAGGAATTTGGAAAAATGTACCTATATCAAAAGTTTTCTAGTTTCATTAAAAGGGAACAGAAAAATAGGTGTTCAGTTTTGTGACGTTATAAAATACCAGGCACTGGATAAAATGAATCTTCAGATCGTACTGCGTGAAACATTGTACCTCTGAATGCACTAATTCAGCCATATGTATAATATCAAACGCTTTCATATTTATGAGATAGAGGTAAGAAGGGATAAAAGTTGAAATTCTCTTTGTTCGATGACAATCGGTTCTATAGCTGATTTCTATAGCTTCTGAGAAGTCTAAACCTTTCTCTTTATTATCTGCGTTCATAGATTTTAATAAAACTAAGAACTTATTCAATATATTTGTGAAACATTAAGCCTAGTTCGATTTGAATTATTATTATATTCTTTGCGATGTGGACGATTCTATCAAAAAATTGTACGATATTCTTCAAGATGTAATAGTTGATAGCGTGCCGAGTAGGGAAATAAAAATCGCGTTTTCCTATTTGGTTTTCACCAAACACTATCAGAATTATGAGGGAAAGGGAGAAATTTCATAGGAATTGGAAGAAATATTAGAATATAATGGATCATAACTTTTCAAGACTTCGGAAAATTGCTAAAGAAATATATTAGAAATGAGTATAGGAGTTTTGTATAATCAACCGAAAATAATCTGAAAAATAATTCTGAGCATTTCTGGTCTTTTCTATCTAATAAAAAATTTAGAAAATCAATGCCAGCTGAAATGCATCTTAAAGATAAAGTGGCTACTAACAATCAATCGATCTCTTTTCTGATCATTTCAATAACGTATTTGACCACACCTTCCTAGCTAATGTTGACTGATAACCCATCTAATTTCAACATAACCCGTAACTATTAGCAAAGCGGAATGCTTTGAGATCATTGAAAATTTAGATATCCACAAGGGCCCTGGCCCGGATGGTAAACCACCAATATCTGGATGAAAACCAGAAAAACTGCATTTCATCCATCTTCCAACCGCACCATATGATCTTCAATAAATGCTTAATTGAGAGAAGTTCCCCTCAAGACGGAAGGCTGCACAAATTGTTCCGCTGCACAAGTCAGGCGATAAAAGTGATGTAAAAAATTATAGACCTATTTCACTATTATGCCATATGTGTAAGATATTTGAGTCGATTTTTTTCTCTGGTCGGTCTCTTGTGTCAAACTTGCTGCATTTCGTACAGCGGATATTGAGGAATTTCGAGGAAGGAACATCTGTATGTGTAGTATACACAGACTTCTCCAAGGCTTTTGATACGGTCCACCACCCAAGACTCATGACAAAACTGGAAAATTTTGGGGCGGAAATCTCCCGGGTCTTCTCGCTTCATATTTGAACGATAGAAGACAGTATGTGGTTGTGAATGGCTTCCAGATCAAATTCTTTACCGGTGACATCAGGTGTACGACAGGGTTCACATCTTGGTCCACTGCTTTTTCTCATGTTTTTGAATGATATTGGCGAATGCTTTAGATGTACCGATATAGATCTTTATGCGGATGATCTCAAAATATCAAAGCAAATAAAATCCTTCAACGATTATCCTCTTTTATAGTACGATCTTGATGCATTCTCTGGCTACTGCAACCTCAATAAGTTGCAGCTGAACTTGAACAAATGCCATCATATTCTTTTCTCCAGATGCAAAAGTCCTATCTCTTCAGATTTGACATTGTCAGGTCAATGTTTGACTGAAGTCAGTTCAGTGATTGATTTGGGTGTTAAGCTTGATAAGAAACTAACCTTTGAATTGCATATTGAGGGAATCGTCCAACAGGCTCGCAGAAATCTGGGCTTTCATATTACGAATGACTAGGTTGGTCGAATTGAGTCTTTTATTACCTTGTATGATTCTATTGTGAGATCCAAGTTAGAGTACGCGTCGGTCGTATGGAATCCAACTTATATGTTTCTCCTGAAAATTACTTAATGGCTTAATAGATTCTGCTGCATATATTTGCCTTATAAACTTTAATTGTTCTCCACATGTAGTAAGAAATCGTACAATACTGGTTCATGGGCAGAGCAAAATAAATTATATGTTGAATTCACCCTTTCCGTAGATCTTTCAATAGGCTAATTGAAAAAAATGGCACCCGATGTATTTCGTCTCACTGCGACTGATACGTAGTCCTTGCTTCTATATTTTCTCTACCCATTTGTCAAGATTCTTGAAGGCCAATGGCGGTTTTGCATAAAGAATGTTTCGTCCGTTCAAAAATTTCATTTTGTGAGTTTGTATCGCTCAACTGAACATTCTTGAAATCAGTTGCAACTATCAATTCGACGGTTTTTTACCCTTCCGATCCCTCAAAAAACCTCTTTGTCTCTCTTTCGCTACCCTCGAAGTCCGACTCGATCATCTCATCATCTCCCCGCCGGATCGGATCGAGCGATAAATTCCGTCCGTCGTAATTTCGCGAAATTGGAAAAGAAATTGCGACGTTTGTCTCGTACGTAAAAGGCGAGTTTAACGCCGATAAATCCGTTCGAATGTGTCGATCGTTTCGCGAAATGTCGCGGACCGGGATAAAACTCGTACGAGGATGATTCGCGCACGCGATTTTCTGATGGTAATTGAAAAAAGTGCATGTTGCAACTTGACATGTTGCATTTTAACATGCGCGATCAAGTTACTTATATTTTGTATGCAGGTGAACTTCATTCTTCTGTGAATTCTGATAGACTAAAGTGAGTTATTCTGTGTAATTATGCTCATTAACTTTGTTTTCTATATTTTGAAATTATTCTATATGACTCTATATACCATTCAGTTCGCACACTTGTCTCACCACACCAGCATGGGTTTATGAGAATCGATCAACTGTTACTAATTTGGCATGCATTACTCATTTCTTGTCAGAAACATTAAATGACCGTGGCCAGATGGATGTTATTTACACAGATATCCAGAAGGCCTTCGACCAGATCGATCATAAAATACTGTTGTCAGAATTGAAGGCTATAAGTTTTTCATCCCAGTTGTTAAATTTGATGCAGTAATATTTTTCGGATCGTTTTCAATATGTTGATAATGGTGGTAATGAATTTCCACTCTCTTCTGCCTCGTCTGGTGTGCCACAGGGTCCAACTTTGGTCCATTGTTGTTTATTATATATATCAATGATCTTTCTTCACAAATCAACTGCATGCATCTGCTTTTTGCAGATGATATTTGCTGCCATTAACGATCGTCATGATTGTGTCAGATTAACGCTTTGACTTCCCTTTATCCTGTTAATTTGTTGAGTAACAACAATGGGCTGAAACTGAATATCAGTAAATGTGAAGCTTCATAATTTTCTCGAAAATTGACTCCAATCCATCATATGGCTTAGTTTAAGGATCTGGGGGTACTTTCATTCCGTAACGATGTTACGGTGCTGAGGTTTATCTTCGTCTTCGTTTTCTCCATGAAGCTAGCAGTTTCTAAGGAGCTTGGATAGTTGATGAATACGATATATAGTACAGTCATGAGTTTCTAAATATCATTTGCTAATCCTTACACCCTTCAGCAACACCCTATTTTTTCTAGGCCTCTGATTGGTCATTGATGTATGGTTGAGATATGCTCAATAATATTTGTCCTTGTAGATACTCCAGTTCATTAAAATACAAATTCCGTTATTTTTACTGTATTTTTGAAGTAAATTTTGATCATTTCAATTAGTGGGAAGGTTATTACTCCAACTTCATTCCAATTACCTAAAATGCAAACAATTTTCCTTTACTGTCTGTCGTCACGCCACTTCCAAAATACAACTTTATTATACGACAATTCGATGCAAATATCTGAATATAATGGATTTTTTTCACGAACAATCGAGCGTTTCATGACCAGTTTGATTACGAAAAATATTTAACGAATTACATTTTTGTTAAGAGAAAATAATTCCCCAAATTCTTTATCGTATTTGAGTTTGCTATAGGAAATTTTTGAATAATTATTACATTATGACGTTGAGGGATGAAATAGAATTTTACCTACATTTTCTTTCGATTTATAATTTGAATATTGTAAGACCACTACTGAACGGTTGTCAACGTTTACATTTTCAGCTTGTAATGGCGAAAGTTGTTAATATTCAGGCATTATTTTAGATGACTTTCAATGATAACGTCGATTTCATATCTTCAATCTTTAAGAAAATCAACTTCAAGACTTAATCAACCAAAATACTTGGTATTTTTTCTATTTCTCCATTATTTCTTTTACTTTAGTTTCTTTTTTCTTTCAAAATTTTTTTTTAGATTCGAATCTTTGTCTTATGTTCATGTCACTGAAACGTAAATTAGGCAACTTTAAGTAAATATTTTGAAACATTTCTTGAATTTGGGAGTTCTCTCAGCTGTAGGCAAATGAAAACTCATTATTATTTTCTTCGCACAAGTGAATGGAACAAATTGATAGAGAAAAATAGCAGCGTGTTCAATTTTCAACGATTTCAGTGCGTAGTTCGCATTGCTTATTTCGGAGAAATCTACTTCACTTCTGGCTGTTCCTTCATTACTGTTGATTGCGCCTTATCGGCCTTTTTAACTGAAAAACAAAGTCGTTCGTTGTTCGACGATATTAATGAAATTTGAGATCGTACGTCGAGACACGCGATACGCCCATTGCTCGAAAAAAATTCTCCCCCTTTTCGATTTTGATCGGAGCTGGACATAAAAATTTATGTTTAATGTAGTAAACCATGCGAATTTGAATTTTTCCTCGCCTACAACTTAATACTACTTTATTACATCGGGAAAATATTCTGACACAATTTGATATTATAGTCGCATTCTTTCACGCTTTCATTCCGATTGAGTTTTTCGTCGATCTTTCCGAAATTGAAATTTCCGATGTGTTTTATATTTTTTTGAGCGTTTCAATTTTGGTTTAGGCTTCGACCAGAATCCGGTAGTTACTACAAATTAAGATCGTAGGTCTCTACTTTTTTTTTGTTTTATTATATTGGAACAATGAGAAGAAGGAACACAAGAGGTTTCATATATATTTGAAAATAAGTACTGTAACAGCAGTTTTCTAGGTTTTTTTTTTGTGTTTTCTATTGAGTTATATATTCTGAACGCTATCTCTGCATAGTACACCTGTATGCGACCGGGGCTGACTTTAATAGATTCTTTGTAATTGGAGTGTCAATTTCCACTATTAAAAGGTGAGAATGCCTGGTCGGAATCAGGATCCTCGGGTCGGATATTAGGTGAAGGCACCGGTTGCCGACCGGCCTACTGTATACGACCATTTACGTTTTTGAATATTTTATTCGGAATATTCAGAACTTGGACCAAAAGTTGTAAAATAGAGCTGCCTTCATAGAATCATCCTGTGCCAGATGTCAATGTATGTCTCTAAAATCTTAACGGAAAGCTGGGCATTTCAACAAAAGCTACGAGAGGGTGAGGTTCGTGTCAAATTAAATGTGAATAAAAAGATAGTCATTGAAGAGGTTGATGATAAACTCAATGTATAAGCAATGACGATTAGCGGAAACTTCTGGAAATGGTCAGATAAAGATGATATTCTAGTTTATGACATAAACGAAATCAAATGTAAAATCGAGAGTCTTGCACTCAAATTCAGTCGTGGGACTTGTTCCTAAAATAAATGAGCTGCATAAGAAAAACAATGCGTGAATTCATTTATTACTTGTATTATAATTAATTATGAACAATTTAATAATTATTCCTCAATCACCATTAAAAATTAAAATTCAATTTTTTTTTATTATTTTATGATATGAATTAATTTTCGTTATTTTTCTGACTTTTTTTGCACTCATTGCCGATATAACTCAATTCCTAATGAATACTGAACCTTTTTTTCAATTTATATTTTGACCCAATTATATAATAATTTTTTTCACGGTATTCACAATGATTTTATAAACCATAAAGTTTATTTTAGTAGGAGAGTATGGTCGGTCGGAATCAGGATCCTCAGTGGTCGGATACAGGGATAGTTGTTGTCAGCCGGTCGGTAAACGGTGCCTTCGGTTAATTTCCAATCGTTTCCGTTCAACATCAAATATATAAATGATCAAGTCATTGTAGGATACAATAATGTACATTTCTTAAAATTAGAGTATATAACCTTTCAGAAAAACCATTTTTCAAATTAATTTTTGAATAATTTCATTATCTTTTGAACGATTCATTTAATCATAAGCATCAGTGGTCGGAATTAGGTGCCTTTGCGTTATTATTATTATTATATCACTATATTAAATTATCAGCAATCCTTCTGGTGTTATGAAAAAGAATTCTGTAACATCATCATAATATTATATATAACTTCATTGAATACCTTTGTAATTTATGACGACTCATATTGAAATATCCTCAATTTTTTGTCGGTAAGCTACTCCGAAGAATAACAACGACCTTCATCTGCATAATGCAGCTACTTCTGAAGTTTTCTCATTTCGAAAAATGTGTTTCTTATGTCATTAAAACCAAGTTATTATGTTAATTGTAGGAAATCCGGGCGGAGAGTAAGTTGAAAAAAATACGAGCCGCTCCGGGGTTTCGTAATGAATTCTCTGTGATGAGTTTTGTTTAACTTGCCAGTGTATGGTAACGAAGTAGTAAATTGGTGTATTTATATTATGCAAGTTGTTAAATATTCGCATTTACTCGCTGCAATGCAGACTGATTGCACATGACTGCCCACTCTAATGAGAATAAATTATTATATTTTACTGCGTTCGTTTCGTTTTTTCTGTCGCGAATGGAAATTTAAATCATGTTCCACCAATTTCGCCAGTTTTGTCAATAACTCAGGGAAACTAGCGGTATTGATAACTTCAACTTTTATATTAATTTTTATATTTATATAACAATAGATTCAAAATAATTGACTCCGCGCAATATGGATTCAGAAGCGGACACTCAACTCAATCAGCTGCAGTTTTTTAAATCCGTCTACGAGTGTTTGGATAAACACTTGTTTGTGGCGGGACTATTTTTTGATTTATCTTCGGCATTTGATTCACTATCCTCGAATTTATACTTGATAAATGCTACAATTCAGATTTTAGAGGTGTTTTTCTGAATTGGTTACGTAGTTATTTCGAAGAAAGAACAATGGTAGTGAAAATAGGCGAGAGTTATTCTCAGAGACATGACATTGCTATTGGGGTGCCGCAAGGCCCTGTGTACTCGGTCCTCTTCTATTCATATTGTTTATAAACGATCTGCCTGCGAAGTTGTCCCGGTTTTTGGTGACACTATATGCCGATGATTCATCGGTGTTGTTTCTGGCAGGACTCCTGAAGAACTTCTGCAGGCATGTGAATGCATTGTGAGGGAGTTTGTAGGTTGGTGTCGAATGAACAATCTGATGGTGAACGTTGACAAAACTGTATGTGTTCATTTTTGTCTGAAGGGCAATGGAATTAGTACCTTGGAGGTTAAATATGGGGACAACACTATATCATCATCTCAATCAACAAAGTTTCTTGGAATATATATAGACAGAAATTTGAGATGGACATCACACATCGAGGTCTTATGTAAAAAATTGAGTAACTCATTTTTTGCAATCTCTAGAATTGAGAACATCGTACCTAGAAACTGTGTTATGAATGTGTATTTCAGTCTTGTATATAGTCATCTAAATTATAATATTCTGCTGTGGAAGCCCAACAGAAATGAATAGGGGTTTAAATAGGGTGTTTATTACACAGAAGCGAATACTTCGATTAATATTCAATATTCATCAACGAACATCTTGTAAACCTATCTTCATTAATAATTAGTTACTCACCTTAACGTGCTTATATATTTATTGATGTTTGTTATATGTTAAAGAAAATGAAGATAGGTTTATTAAATTGAATAGTAATCATGAGTATTCAAAAAGGAACAGGGATGTACTACTTATTCCTATGCATAAAACAGCTAAATTTGAGCACTCTCTATTATCAGAGTATTAAAATTTTTAACCATTTACCATCGAATTTGAAAGTGCTGAAAGCTCATTTGTTTAAGAGGAGAGTTAAATCTCTGCTCTTAACAAAGGCATACTATAGTGTGGCAGAGTAACTACTTCAATGATTCGAATGTAGGCAATAATGTATGAATCAATTTTTTGTATCATATGTTTTTATATTTTTTGAAACAAATGTTCTTCACCATGTGAAATTGTATCAAATGTTTAATATTTCTGAGGTAATTTTTTTCTCTTCTTTTCAAATAATGTTGTATATTATTGTAAATATAAATTTAACCAATATTTTTGTTTGAACCAATATTTTTGCTCGAGGACTGAATGGAAGATCAGACTCAAAACTGAATTCAGTCCTTTTGAGAGCATTCTTCTTAGTTGTAATTATTATATCAATTGAAATGAATGTAATTTTACAATGTAAGGAATGTTTCTCAATAAATTTATTTCATTTCATTCATTATTTTATTTATTCCGATTTTCGGTGTTTTATTCCCTATCTGATAACATCTGATGAAGCCACTGTGTTGGCGAAACGATATTGTCATGTTTTCGAATTAATTATAGTGAAAATCGAGAAACTACTTAGCTTTATTTAAATTAAATACTTGACAATTGTTTCGGGTTGTTACCTGAAAGTCAGGTTGACCTAAAGTCGTTCTTACTTTTGAAAATGGGGTAACAACCCGAAACAATTGTCAAGTATTTTTTTATTATAATTTTTTGAAACCTAGCCAAGTGTTTTTTATTTTATATATATACAAGATTCATGCGTGTGTCTTGAATTTGAACTTGTATTCAGCCTTGTTCTTCGAAAACTTCATTTTGTTCTCTTCCTCTCTTTTTTATAATGAAAAACTTTTAGTTGATTCAATTAACTCTCGAGGAACTGATCCTATTGACTGAAGGCAGCTGTCAGTCTTGGTATCAACTCTATATATATTCGTTTTTATGGAATATATTTCGAATTCCCAAGTGACCTCCGCCGAAATGGCACTCGATCATATTGGAGCTTCTAAAACAGAGTCTACGCCTACTACTCGCCGCTGTGGTATGGACATAACCGACACATCGGACGAGTTGTCTGTTGGGACAGGATGAGAAAGGTTGACGGGAAGCAATAAAAACCGGGAAAAATCGGATTAGGTGGAATGATGATTGCCAGTCGGAAAGAAAACTGCAGAGTGAAAATAATACGTAACTGTCTATTTTTGTGTGGAGTTTTCTTCGATAGCATTCGCGTCGATTGTCCTCACATCCTGCGACCGACCTTGTCTCATTACCTCAAAACGAGTTTGACGTAAATCAGTTTGAGAAGTTTGTATGGAAACGGAGGGTTGACGAATTTGTGATATTGGGAAATGCGTGAAAATTGACTGGCTTTTTATGGTTTTTATGGACTAGTGCTTTAATTTTTCCAATTCTCAACATTTCACATTTTCAACGCAAGTTGAAAATATTCTAAGAATTTAAAAATATTACGTAGATTGTCCACTGCTACTATTGTAATTTCTTTGGAATTCTTGGAATATTTTTATTCATTAATCGTTTGACATGGAATTTGAACACATATCCCCTTCCTATTTTAACATTTTGTTGTTTTCATTTTCAAACTTCAAATTTTATTTTCAGTCATTTATTATAATTTTCAACATAACTCGGCCAGAAAGGTGGTGTTCGATTTCGAATAAGCGCCATCAATTTTTTTCGAGAATTTGATAATTTTTCAAGCTTCATTGTGTGATTCAATTTTTGGAGCTCCAAAATACGAAAAATTATGATCGTTTATTGGAGGTGAAGTAATTTGAAAATTTCGGAAGATTCGACCAGAAAAATAATGAAATAGATATTAAAACAGCGTTTTTTAAAAAATTCGTTGTCTAAATACAATATTCCTTCAAAAAAATTCTTTTTACCTAAAATAAAACTGCCGAAAATTGAATTATGGATTGATGAGGCAGATACTAGAAAAAATTAATATCATCAATTGAAAAACAATTTGAATATTTTCATATATTAAATAATACGTGTAACGTGCGTTTCGGAGTACAGCATCTTCTTCAAACTTTAAATTAACACTGGTACTGATTCATAAATACAGAAGTTTATACTTAGTCTATAGTGACAGGACATAGAATAACAAAGTTAAAGAATAGATTCTAGGAATCGAAATCTGTTTCTATACGAAAGGAAGTGGGATCACGTGAATCATTTCAGCGGAATATATCGGGTGTATAATTCAGAAAAAACACTAAAGTGATGTAATGTTCGATGGAACAGATTGTTCTTCTGAAACTCTTTTTTTAAAACGGAGAAATTCAGAAGTAGGCTGAGCTATTGCTTATTCCAATGCCACCTTCGATAATATTTTGAAGACGACGTTTGACATGAAAGTCAAAATACTGACAGCTTGCTACCAACCCATCAATATCGATATTTCATCAAAGGCTGTTCGGAAAGTATACAGGGCAGAATATTGGGTAGCGCGAAATGTAAAACGGGTTTTCTTCTTCTTTCATGTGCCTTGTCCGGTCTCCCTGACGTTGGCGATCACCATGCAAAAGCTGTACGGTCCTCCGCCAAGCGGAAAAGTTCACCAGCCCTTCTAATGCCGGTCCAATCCTGAATATTTCGGAGCCACGACTGTTTCCTTCTTCCAGGTCCACGGCGCCCCTCAATCTTGCCCTTTAATATGAGCTGTAGTAAAACGGGTTTTACCTGGTTTAATACCAAAACGAATCGACTCATACTGTTAAAACCTGTCAAAAAATTAATAATTACTGATGAAATTATTCCCGTAATTGTTATGTTTTTGGCATATATTAATGTACTTTGTGAATCACGTTGATTTGCGAGGTGTTTTATGTTTATCTACTGAGTTTCTAACACATAAGTTTAATCTAATTTGAAATTTTCATTCAATTCCTTCAAAGGACACTAATAATAAACAATTAAGCTGTTATCTAAACAAAAAATGGTCAGCAGAGCGATATTCTGTGATGTAATAGTGGTATTTTAACTTTGGCCATTATTTCGAATTATTTTCATTTTATCAACATTAAAATTTATCGTAATTCCACCCTGCGACTTTTTCCCCTTTTGTTTTTCGTCGGGCGTCGCTTTTTAACGGCCAATTATACATTCGATGTGAATTCATCTCGAATATCTCCTATTCAATTTGAAATAAAATCTTATCGCCTCTGGCTTTAAACGTGACTATGGCCGTTCGCTACGTACTCAAAATCGAATTTCAAATGGAGTGGGTATTTGGCAAAGTCGTTAACTATTGTTGCCATCGTAAACAAAATTTGCAGGTTTGGTAACTGTGAGTTGATCAGAAACTACTGTAAAAAGTTCAAAATTCGTTAATTGCTGTCTGTATTTGTTTTCTATCGGTGATTTTATTTCGTGTTCATTTCATTTGTAGAGATGAAATATTGTGGATTGAATAGAAAAGAATTATTGATAGAAAATTCACGTCGTTTGTTGCTACAGGGTGTATACAGCCAAAAAAGTTCATTTTGGAAGTATTCAAAAGGCTTATGAAATTAAACGAACTCTTAATGAAAACTCACATTTCAACATACATACATTGGTGTAGATTCCATGTGAAGATTCTGGAAAATATAACCATTCATTTAAACGTGATGGGAAATTAAGCGAAATGTGTTAATATCAATGGCGCTATTTCTGTGGGCGCGGCATCCCATTTATTTTGGAAATATGTTAGCTCAGATGTTCGCGTGAAAGGTGTGTAATATATGGGGGCTAATTTTGTAATGTCACTACGCGAAGGTTGCCGAATGCGGCGGTATGGGAATTAATCCCTGTTGTGTGAGAGAAATACGGGGAATTCTGCTATCAAATATGGGCTAGATGTATTTTGGAAATGCGTTACGCTGGAAGCAATTCGCGGGTAACACATTGCTATAAATTTGGAAGTCTCTACGAGAAATATCCGCAGTTAAGGACTCCAAGAAGATAGAAAATCAATGTATAGAAATATGGTGTGCTAATCCCTAACCATAAATCTAAGAACATTATTAAAGTATGAATACTAGTAATGCCCAATTCTCCCGATTCCTGGAAATCGGGTTGAAAGGGGTTCGGTGCTGACTAGGCCTCAATCTGCCTACTCCTTGTCAGGCGTAGATCAGTTGACTACTGAGCTAGAACTGATCTTATTAAAAAAATATCAACGTATTTATATATAAATTAAAACTGCTTACTCGCTAAAATGAAGTTCATCACACTCATGCGAGTATGATGAACCCATGATATTCGCAATAGTTGCGTTAACCTAGATACCTATTTCCTAATACATTGTTATAAAATATTTCCCTATTCTAACTATATAAATCTGTTCAAAATCTTCAAGATTCTGAACAATCGATTTCCTCATTGTCAACGGCTTTATTACGTGTAATAGTAGAATCAAAAACGTTTCTAAGTTCCACGAAAAGCATTTAATTCCCTCAAATGACAAGGGATATTTCCAAAGTTCTGGGAATTGTGTTATAATCTAATAAGAAGAACTTTGGGCAGTATTATTGGCACAAGACAAGACTTGTCATGCTTATGCAAATATCTTGTCCAATATTGTTCAGTTTATTTAAAGTGACAATACAATTCAACTGACATATACGCGTTTTCCTCGCACAGTTTTGGTAACCTTAAAGAGCAAAATGTTTCATTCTGTGACAACAAGGTATAAGAATATCATAACTCATTCAGCGTTTGCAAGAAATATTTGTTGAGTTTGCAGCATCCGAAATTACTGTTAGATCTTTTCAGAGCCTGTAGAACATCAGTAGAAGATGACTCATATAGTTGGTAAATGGAAAAAACGTTGCGGTTGTAGAAGACCTGCTGAAAGAGGATAGTATGCACCTAGAGATGGGTACATGACAAGTCACCAAGTCACGACATCAGGCATGATTTTTTAGGTGTTTGCCAGATTTTGGGGCGCTGTGTGTTAAGGTTGTTGGTACCAGAACAGAAGCTTAATATGTCTTGTAGTTATCATCAACTCCAAGAGCTGTCAGCCTCTTATGGTGATGAGTTTTGGCAACAAGTGACGAAACATAGATGCCATATATAAATTTTGAGATCAATAATCAAATCAAAGAATGACGCAAACCTTAAGAAGGGCCATCCTACAAGGCTATACATTTCTATCTGTCGGTAACGTACTTACTGTATTCGCGAATTGCCAAAGGGCTATTGTTATGGATTATACGACAAAAGGTGCCAAAACTTAACGTATAATAATATTAAAATTCATTATTCGAACTAATACAACAGGCACTAAAAACGGTTTGTCAAATTGCATAAGCGTCCGTCATTGCAACAGACGGACCTGAAGACCACACCCCAAAAAAAACGAAGTTGTTCTGAGTTCAAATAGTTATTTACGATGGGCATTGCTTCTGCATCATGCTCTTCCCCGGATCTGCTACCGTGTGATTATCATCTGTACACAGATTTGACTATGTCTTGAAGAGGTACTCAATGTGAAAGTTCAATGACATAATACTTGATATGAATGTCTTATTTCAGGAGACACCAAAGACGTATTGTGGGATGACATAAAAAATAGTTTATCGCTGAGATAAATGTATGTTATTAGATTAAGATGATGTTGGAAACTACATTTTAACATTGACGAAAATTGATAAAATTTAAAACATAGCTCGATACTCATAATGGAAACATCACTTGCAGCATACGAGTAAAACTACCGCTATAATTAGACGTATCTGAGTAATCCTGAAGTCGTGAATTCAGTTGCTCAATTGAAACACAATCCTTGATTGCTGACTGGATTTCACTGACTCCTTATTGGAATGTTACTCTTTTTGAATCTGTCTAAATCATTAATTTGTGATTATGGAATTCCGCAAGGGACAGTTTTGGGGTTGTCAATGTTCAATTCATATGTGAACGATATAGTTAAGTATGTAAAGAATTGTGAAATTTCTATATTTGCTGACGTCATGATTTTATATAATACGGAAAAGATTTACAAGAATTAGCTCATAAAATTAGTAGTGACCTTAATAGCATACATGGTTGTGTGATAGCAGTCTTTTATTAAATACTGATAAATAGAAATGTGTTATTGTGGGAAACAAAGCAAAATTATCTAGATTAGAG
This sequence comes from Henosepilachna vigintioctopunctata, assembly GCA_030704895.1. NCBI lineage: Eukaryota > Metazoa > Arthropoda > Insecta > Coleoptera > Coccinellidae > Henosepilachna > Henosepilachna vigintioctopunctata. The sequence continues at coordinate 2,897,125 of JARQZJ010000034.1, forward strand.
TGTGATATACAAAGTCGAAGTTAATAATGTACCATTTGAACAAGTCAGTGAGATTAAGCATTTCGGTGTTATTATCGATAAACATTTGAGTTTTAAAAATCATTTTAGGTATGTTATGAGTAAAATTTCAAGAACAGTCAATTTTTTAGCTAGAATAAGTAATTTTATTGTCTCTACAAAGTCTTTATTGTATAAGTCGATAATATTACCAAATATAAACTTTGTTCAACTGTATTATACACCTTGCCTCAAAATGATATTCAAAAGTTGCAAAAGCTCCAAAATAGAGCATTTAGAATTATATTGAAGTGCAATAATTCACACCTGTATCACTTATGTTAGAAACACTAAGTTGTTTAAATATGAGGCAGTATATAAAACTAGATTTTGCTTATAAAATACTCATTAAATATGGCGAGGTTCCTAGCTATATCTTTGACGTTGAAGATGTTACATAGTTACCAAACAAGGTCTAGGAAACAAAATGATTTCTATATTGATGAGTGCAGTACATCTAAATGTCTAAATAATTTGTGTGCGAAAGGAATGATATAAAAGTCTAATCTGCAACTAAAATTATGTGAGAATAATAATGATTTAAAAAAATTATTGTATCTTTTTGTAAAAAATAATATGTAAGGCTGGTATATGTTGTTTGATGTTTGTATATATAATTTCTCTTTTGTAAAGTTAATTAGCTCTGCTAAATAAAGTTATCTACTTACTTCTCTCGTCCTGCAGTTGCCTGTCACAAAATTGTGTAATCTATCTAATTTATCTTCCACTTAGATTGTAATTGTAAACATACAGACTATTTACATCGTTATAAACCATCCTCAGAGCTGTTACTCATTGGTCTCACCAATGCGACTAGATTTCCAATTCCTCAACCGTGAATGCAAATAATCCAGTGAATTAATGCCGTCTACAGTCCAAATACCAATTATCCGCCGATAGAATACTGCGTTTAAGGGGGCCGGTCTTGCATACTCCATCAATACCGGAGTTTCGGCGTTGACGTCTCAACAAACGCTGTCGGTTTGTGCGTAATTGAACATTCCGTTGAATAATTGATGCGATCTTAGCCAGATAAACATCCCGGGCACGTAATAAGGATCGTTGTCCGCAAATACCACTTGCGTATTCCAATTTCCAACCGGCGTATCTAATTGCGGACGGACGCCACTGGGTGTCTGGAACCGGGGGAGTAATCGATGGGGTCCACAACTTTAGCTTACGTCGCACTTCATACAATCGTGGAGGAAACGAAGGTTTTCGTGTATCGAATCAATTCGATCAAATGTTTCAATTTGAATGAATGAAAAAACGTTTTATTTAGATGTTTGTTCACATTACAATTCATCCATATTTTACAATTATAAGGTGGGAGATTATACAGTCTCGCGACTTGCTTCAACTCTGTGCTACTCAATTATTTTGTTACAAAAAAATTTTTTTTTAAATCATATTTTAAAGGTGCGGCTGTGGTCGAGTAATTTTTACGTGTCATTCGGTTGAATGACAGATTTTAAATTCATATGACATTTGATGGTAAAGGAAACCACAGAAAACTTTACCCACGTAATTAAGAACATATGTTTGTTTAAATTGATGATTGATGAGGCCGATACCTGGAAAAAATTAATATCCATAAAAAAACAATATTTAGAATTTTCTCATAATTTAATAAAAATATGCATGACGAGTTTCGAAGTACTATTTCTTTATCAAATGCTGAAATAACTTTTTTATTATTATTTATTAATATTCATTATTTATTTATTATTATTTATTATTTATTTATTATATTTATTATTATTCATTTTATTTATTTATTTTCATTATTCATTTTATTTATTATTATTATTTATGTTATTCCAGCATTTGATAAAGAAGTAGTACTTTGAAACGCATCATGCGTATTTTTATTAGATTATGAGAAAACTCTAAATATTGTTTCATTATATGTTTGTTTACATTATATTTATAATATTGATAAATTACACTCATAAGTGACACTCATCGTACTTCTGCGAAGAACATGTCTGGGTCTGTACCATTGGGATATCAGCGTCCCTAGGGCTTCTAGATTGGGGCCGTTGAGAGTTCACTCACATCGAGTTTAGAGTTTTTCGATGTGAGTGAAAATTGGTGGCATGTTTCAATTGAAACTTTCAATTTGAAAATACTAGCTTCAACTAATTTGCAAAAAGTTTCAATATTTTCTCATGTGAAATAATACTCTATAACAGTGTTTCCTAATGTGGGGTCATTCCCATAGAGGCAATTTTATTGTCGAGGGGGCATTTTGAAACTCGACACATGCCCAAACGTTCGCATTTCTTAACTTAGTTATTGTTTATTAATATTTCAAATTATTTCAATTTTATTTTCGTTGTATATATTCGCTTATACTCACTTTTTTTAAATGACACGAAGTTTTCGCTTATATCTTTGTGAAACATTATGTTTAAAACTATAAAATCAAAAATTAACAAACCTGACTTGAGTTTCACTGAATATACGTATTAAAAACTAAAAACTAATAAGTAACTCAGTAATATTGTATACTCTTGATAATGGTTTAACCACCCGAAACATATGTAGAGTTTTTAATATATTCAGTGAAACTTAAGTGTTAATTTTTAATTTTATAGTTTTTCATTTTTTTGTTTTTTTTAATATTCATTATTATTTGTGTACAATTTGAAAATTTTTTCCTGTAATTGGATGTAATCTGTTGGGAATAACTGAATTATTATTGTTATTATTATTATTATTATATATTCAACAGACGCAATAGTATATGAATGTAGAAATACCTGAACGTACACTGCTCAATACGAATGTTATGTAGGTTTTTACACAGCCTGTGCTATTTATGTGTTTCAGATTGAAGGAATACGAACTGAAAATCAGAACAGATTCTGAATCTATATATACAACTCTAATGGTGATTGAAGTTCAAATGATGTTGCTTCGGTATCTTCTAACGCCAGAATGAAATTAAAAAGCTGAATTGGAAGGAAATAACGCCTTTTTCGTAATAATTGACAAACACTTTTCACATTCCACAATATTCTCAATACACCTGACATAACGTCCAGGCGAATCATCCATTACCAAGACTTCAATTCAACCCATTGTCAAAAGAACGTGATTTCAGTACAATTAAGCAAAGGGTTTTTATACGAACAGTTCATTCGAAATGATTCACCAAATGTTACGAACCCAAAAGCTGCGTTTATAAATTCAATTTCGGAAGTTATATAACATGCAGTGACCAACGTATAGAAAAAGTATTGGATGTAGTGCCTTTCTTATTGGACGTAAGAAAATGAAAATTCGATGAAAACTTGCAGCTTTCGCCCGGATATTTATTCTCCGTCGTCATCGCCAACGTCAGCATGGCGTCGTCAGCGTGTCTCGCTCCACGAGGGGTCCGTCTTATAGCTGCCGACAAATTTGAAACTCTGCACCATGCCCAGACTTTAGGTGGAGTGTTCCACAGTGTGGGGTGAACGAACGATTTTCCCAAGGCGTCATAATGTGTTTGTTTTGACGCAGGGTTCATAAATCATAACTCTTTTTTGAACGATTTGAAAGAAGCAAAGTGCAATGTTCGGAGAGATTGGCAGTCGCTTTGTGATCCGGATGACAGCGTATGAATAGAGAATTTCGGGGTAATAATCACAGAACAAAGAGAAGCATTGATCAGAAAACGTTCAGTGTTACCAACGTTGACGTTTATATTCCAAAATGTAATCGATGTTGATAACTGAGCGAGAATAGACCTCATCATTTTCTTCATTACTTAACGATAAGTTAGTGAGAGAGTGAATGAGAATTTATTTAGCATTAGGCCTACAAAAAAAAAGATACTTATTGCAATACATTTCACTATTTAATATTCCCAAAATTCATCCATTGTTTCGAATATTTCCTTTCATTTTTCAGGGTTCACACTTTCCGTGAAAACTTCTAGCGAATTATAGATGATAATCATAATAATAATACAACTTATATACATCCAATTACAGGCAAAAAATAACGTAGGTCCCAAACAAGTTCTCTCAATTTGTCACAATGTATTTTTATTATAATTGATCAACATCCAGCCTATTTCATCTCAATTTCATATTGTATGGGGATTTAAAACCGATATAATTTTCTTGTATAAAATTATATTATAATACAATGTATATAAATCAAATGTATTTCACCTAGTAACCGTAATCGTAAAACCAAGCTCGTATTCCGCTGCATTTTATTTTACGGCTGTGCATTTGCATACAAATTCGGAGAAAATCGTTTTCGGTATAACCCTTAGCTAGAGAGATCTGTTTCCTTTAACTATTGCTTTGCAGGTTAGATAATGTAGTTGATGTTCCGGTACATATGCTGGCTTGGTTCCGTATTCGGATATTTTACTCCGGTAGAGCGAGTATTTGGAGTTGTTTTTCTGTACTAGTAAACGATTTCTTTGGAGCTAATGGCCGTTGAGTGGTCAAAATTGGAACTTCATTTTTCGTTTTGAAAGTTATATGGGTTTTGTGTCTAAGAATGTACCTCTAAATCTCCACCGATGTGAAGTTATAACGAAATCGCACCTAAAGGTGCCACACACGTCAAGATATGTATATAAGAACGTCGAAATCACAACTCTATAATCAAGTATATCATTTGCTGAAACTGAATCATTTCCATAAATCAATTGAATTATGTATATGTAAATCATAGCAAATTAAATTTGAAGCACAAGGCTCAAGGTTCACTGAGTATATTAACAACTCTACATATATTTCGGGCGATTAGCCTATTATCAAGAGTGTTCAACAATATTAACTGAATTTTAAAATGCATAACTACTTCTTATGTATCAACAAATCACAGAGTTCAAAACCGGTTTTAAGGAAAAATTCACTTGTTCGTTACAAACAGGAACATTTCTCTTGATGGCTATCCATATTTCTATGACTTCAAGGGTATCTAATATATTGCCCTTACTTCCTGAATATAATAGTTCGGTTTTCTCAGAATACAAAAAATTATTATGTCAAATAGAAACACTTGGCTTTCCCCAAAATGGGTTAACATCCCTAAACAATTCTCAAGTATTTATAAATTTTGTGAAACCAAGCCAAGTGTTTTTATTGAATATATTAAACAATGTTTCACTAAGAGATCAGGGTACATTCAATCAACTTTATCAAGAAATTATAGTTGTGTGACACATTTATTTTGACTCGTTATTGTTTCATAAAGAAAAGAATCGTACCTTGAAATGTTGAATGAAAGCAGTGCTTATGAATTCGACAGAAAGTTGAGTTGGCGCATACAAAACTGCTGAATTTTCCATACATTTCCATGAAATTCTGATGAAGAGACTGGTGCAATATTTCCCATTCCCCTTTTTCTCTAACAATATGCCCGAAAAAGAAGAAGTAGTCGACGCTATCGATATCGAGTGCACTCTCGTCAACTATAGACTGAATAACAAACAACAAAAACGAAAATCGGGCTCTGTTCCCGGAAAGAGCTCCCCGTTCTACTCTGCATATCACCCGGGAGAATTTGCCAGATGTGCATTGTCGACTGCATCCTAAAAATGAATAGAGAATATTCCCAACCTCAAGTAGATAAATACCGAAAATTCGGTTCTTTATAAACTAAATTCTGATCTAGAATTGAAGTCTATTCCTCATAAACTTTATATTTGCGTTTCCACGATAAACTCGATGGGAAATTGCAATGGAATTTCGAAATCACGCCAAATTCGAGTCATTTTTCAAATTAGACGTAGATCACGAATTCATCAACAGTTTCCTCATTAACTTCATAGTTTCTTAAAACTCGATGGAAAATTGCACAAAAATTTCAAAATTACGCGAACTACGAGCTATCTTTCAAATTATATGTATTATTGAAAATCTGTATAGTGATATGTGACTTCGATTTAGTCAGAAATTACTTTTTCATCAAAATCAGGAGAGAAAAATTTTTTTCCGGAAAAAATGATGAAAAATTTCCGTAAATTCTTTCCTGAAAATTGTCTTTTTCTCTTTGTGACAGGGACGTATTTCACGAATTCATCAACAGTTCCCTCATAAACTTTATAGTTTCCTCAAGAACTCGATGGGATATTGCATAAAAACTTCAAAATCACGCGAAATGCAAGTTATCTTTCAAATTAGATGTTTTATTGGGAATACGATTATAAATATTTATTCTACGACCTCAATTTTGTGAGAAATTTGTTTTTCCGACGAAAATGATTTCTTTATCCTGAAAATTGATGCTTTCTCATTTTCAGTTCTCGTTGGAAAATTGCAATCAAATTTCAGAATCACGCGAAATGATTCTGAATCTTCCATATATAGATGTTTTATTGAATATCTGTATAGTGATATGTGTTCTAGCACTTTAGACCTGAAGTCTTTAACCTGAAAATTGACTTTTTCTCATTGCGACAGGAACGTATATCACGAATTTATCAACAGTTTTCTCATGAACCTCATAGTTTCCTCAAGAACTCGTTGGGAAATTGCACTAAAATTTCAAAATCACTCGAAATGAGAGCTATCTTTCAAACGTTTTATTGGAAATCTGTTTAGGGATATGTGTTCTTCGACTTCGATTTAGTCAGAAATTACAAGTTCATCGAAATCAGAAAAAGAAAATTTTTTAAAATTGGTTTTTCAGACGATGAAAATTTTCCAAAAATTTTTCATCATCAAAATTGACTTTTTCGTATATCATGGATGCAGATTACGAATTTATCAACAGTTTCCTTATAAACTTTATAGTTTCCTCGAAAACTCGATGAGAAATTACACTAAAATTTGAAAATCACTCGAAGTGTGAGCTTTCTTCCAAATGAGATGTTTTATTGGAAATCTGATTAGACATATGATTTCTGCAACCTCTGTTCAGCAATAAATTATATTTTCAATAACAATAAATTAAAATTAGCACGACTTGAGTTTCACTGAATAATTAATGTGTTTTTGAAATAATGTTTCACCAAGAGATGAGCGAAACCTCCGTGTCATTCAATTACATTTTTTAAAAATTTCTTTCAAGATTTTTTTCCTGAAGAAATTGATGAAAATTTTCGAATTATACAAGTATTTCAAAATGTTCCACTAGTTATTGAAAATATTCGACAATATCAGCTTCAGAAATTCGATATCCAGTTAATGCTATTGTACACATGAAAACTACCACCACAAAACCCTTCACTAAAGTATACTCGTATATCATTCACTGATTGCCGTCAGTTCAAAAATCTGCCCCAATTCCGCAACCCTTATCGATAAGAGTGCGTTAGTGGACGATTAAGCCCCGTTTGTTCCATATCTCGCGGTCACCATCTCCCCAAACTACCTTTCGGCGACCAGGTGGGTTGAAAATCTAGATCTCGAACGTTTTTACGTTGCGATTCCCTGGTGGATTTCCGCAAGCTTGTTTAAGCTCCTCTTACGTCCCCAGATAGATGACGACGTAAAGTGAAACGTCACGAGGGCTAAGTGGTCGAATTTGTCTCCAAGGGTGGGGCCCCAGGTGCGTGCAGGTCAAGGGGACCCCCTTGGGTTATGTAAGTCATCAGCGAAATGGCCCCGCCAAGTGACAAGTGTGCCAAGTGGGAGGTAATGGATGAGCTGTAGGTGAGAGAAGAACAACAACAAGATTAATAATGTATATTACTTGATGTAGAGAGATGTTTCTTTGACGTAATATTAAAGAATGACAAGCAAGACGGGATAAATTTCGAAAAGTTTTGTTTCGGTTTTGTTGTTCAATTTCGCGAAAGAATTTTTCGAACATCTGATTTGTCGATTCGATTTAGGTCAGCTGAATGCTGTTATAACTCAGCTATAGTTTGATTGGTATTCGTAATTATGAATTATCGTGTTTTTGGGGGCAATATCGAAAAGTTTCCGTGTGTACTTCACGGCTACTCTACTTCTGTAGAGGTGCACTTCATGCTATAAGCTACGACTAAGTAACGACTGACTGTGGAAAATGCTACATTGGTCAGTCAGATAGAACATTTGATAAAGGAATAAGAGAACACCAAAGAAGCTACCAGAACAACATATCAGATTCTACTTCATTCGCAAACCACTGAATCGACAACCAACATAATTTCAACACCAATTACGAGATCCTACACATAGAAGACTAAGGCCTGAAACTTAACTCCCTGGAAGGTCTCGAACTTAATGGATATAAGAAATCTGGTTCAGCAACTGGAGGTGAACAACTCTCCTCTACTAAACTTTAAATTCAGTAGGAGTATATAATTAAAACTCATTAATTTTTGTACTTAGTTTTGATCCACTTGATGAAGGTGTTGTATAACGAAACAAGGAACTGTCTTCTTAGGTCAAACTGGACGTACTATACAAAAAAGAATCGATGAAAATACTGCGTTAAACCTAATCATTTCTTGGATCCCAAGGAAGACCGAAATAGTACACTCATGTAGTAAGGGCAAAATATTAGATACCCCTGAAGTCTTGGAAATTTCGATAGCCAAAATGAAGAATTTACCTATTTGTAATGACCAGCTGGATTTTTCCGTGAAACCCCTGTTAAATTATGTGGTTTAGGATATATAAGTGAAAGCTGTACATTTTGAAATTCAGTAATATTGTATACTCTTGATAATGCGTTAACCACCCGAAACAGAGTTTTCAATATATTCAGTGAAACTTAAGTCAAATGTGTTAATTTTTAATTTTATAGTTTTCGAAGGAATATTATTATTATTATTAATAAAACAATATTTGAGTGTATAATGGTTATTTTTGAAATTCTTTCAATTGTGTTCGATTTATTGATAATTTGACATGGAATTTAAACACGTATTTTCCTACTCAATCGAATACTTTTCTTCGCCGCCATCTCATCCATTCCACTTTGCACCATACAGAATTCACTGGGCGACGAGTACTCCCCGAAGGTCTGTATTTCTCTCAGGTCGAGTAAGTGCCGCGTTACATCTTCCGCCATAAACGGAACCTTTTCAAAGTATCCTCTGGTGCGGCATTGATGCCGGACATAAACCACCGTCCGCCATTTACACTTGTAAGCGATGTCGTTGTCGTCTACCACGATTAGAACGGACTTTACGACAGTGTATATTCCGTCGTGAGTTCACGATTTCGATGTGGATGATACCGACGTAAATCGGGCGGAATTCGGAAGCCATCGACTTTCCGGAATCGGGGTTATCTCGACGAGGAGATTCGATGACATTTTGTCTTGGAAATGATGAATTATTGAGGAGTGATGAAGTTAGTCGGAAGAGACTGAAAAGTCTGTTTAGAAGTGTATATGATTTAACAGAAAATATTTGATGGACCTAAGACCTTACCTCAGGGTGCGGTCTTAGGTCTACTGCTATTCTCCTTATACATTAATGATATTGTTTTGCATGTAAACAAATACTCTATAAGATACGATATGTGAAAATATCCAGACTATGACAGAATGGATCAATAGAGACTTGGCAGCAATAAATGAACGGCTAAGCGATAACAGTTTATCGCTGAATGCAACAAAGTCTAAATTTATAGTTTTCGGTATAAGTAAAATTCTGAAGGTAAATAGCAACGAAAATATAAGTATTAAAATTGAAAACCAGAGCATTGAAAGGGTAAAACTCGTTAAATACTTAGGCGTTGTGTTAGATGAGAAATTGAGTTTCAATGATCATGTTGACTTCATATCGTCCAAAATTTCCAAGAATATCAACTTTCTCAAAAGAATTGGAAAAAATCTGACGACGTATATGAAGTTGTTGCTCTTTAAGTCATTAATAATGCCACACTTCGAATATTGTTCCTCTCTGTTATTGGGATTGATTAAAGAAAAAACTAAAGAATACACTCCAATCCAAAGCATGCTAATTTGTTGAGAACTAATGCCAGTTGAACAGAGAATACTTTTTGCTACATATATATTTATATTCAAAGTTAAAAACAAATTGTTCCCATATAAAGTAATAAAAAATGTAACATTATCAGTGATGTGCACAGTTATAATACAAGAAATGATGACAATTTCTACATGCAAGTTTGTAAGCTTTCCAAACATAGGAATAGTATATTTCATGAAGGATTCAACGCATTTAATAAATTGCCTAGCTCCATAAAAACAATGAGTGACCTCAAGGTGTTCAAACGTAAATTAGTGTTTTAAACATATAATTGTAAATAATATATTCTGAACGTAAATGTATATATGAATTTGTAAGAACTATTGCTAAATAAATATTATCATTATCTCAGACACGGCCGACTTTAAACAGGTCATGAAAAGCGTAGTCCGGCGGTGTTGCCAAAATCGAGTCGGTGGTCTACTCTCCGAGTCGGTTGTTTCCAAAGTTTCAAGCATTATTTCAACTCTTTTTGTATATCCCGTACGGATAAAAATATTATTAGTATTTATAACCTACGAATTATCATTCCTGAGCACATATTCCTTTTGTCTTTTTTTATCATTCAAATAACGTGGTTTTTTCGTCGTGATCTGAAAGCACTTGTGGCAACATTAAGATTTGCAGACAAATAGTGAAGATATCTTTTTGTCGGCAAATTCAAGTAATTTCGCATTAAATCATTAGCACAGAGAGAAAGAGTGTATCTCATGAACCTCGTATGCATAACATGAAATACATAATTATTGTATCAGACGAGTATCGTTTCTTCTTTGGAAGTAATAATTTTATTTGATCAATTAAAATTCGTAGGTTATGTGAACAAGTATCAATGTTTTCTGAAAAATCATCAAGCATACTACAACCAATTTTAACCGATGCCTTATTTAAATAGTATAAACTTTTCTCGATTAAATATTTGTGAGATTTACCCTTACTGTCTGGAATATCTTTGTATCTTATATTAAATAAGAAACACTTGGCTGGTTTCATAAAATTTATAATGAATAAATACTTGACTATTGTTTTTCAAAAGTTAGACTGCAGTCAAATTGTTCAATCGACACCAATTTTTAAACTCTCTCACATGCCTCCAGAACTTCCTCAAGATTTTTGCCAGAAAATCTCGAGGAAATAGTCAACGTTATATGTGACAAATCAAAATCAGTGTTCGCCTCGAACACTTTGTCATCCTAAACGTGGATTAGGGGTATTTTCCCCAACACCCTCATCACGCGAATCAACCTCGGCTCAGCTTCATATAATATGAATTAAATGTTCAGGACGGCTCGCCGAAGACCTGCGAACGGCGTGAAGGCAACTTGGGAGAAATGAACGAAACGTGAAAAAAAAGAAACCTCTCCGGATATAAATAATAAATTCGTCTTCGTTCGACTCGGGAAACTGTCAGAGGCGCGCTTGTTTCAGCGCGATGTACCAAGAATTTTTCCCGTGTAAAACATCATTTTTAATATATCAAGCGATGCCTTTCACTTAGGCCCCTTTGTATGTGGGATCGGCAATTTGTCTTGTTGTATGCATGGTTGGAAGGAAGCTGTTTATTTTGCGATTTTTATTCTCTGCATTCATCTTGATGTGTGTTGTGGTGAAAGCGTGCTTTATCATAGTGTCGGAAATAATAGGAATATAGGGAAAGTACGACAACACCGTTTTTTTGAATAAAGTAACAAAACCGCTTACTAGAACCAAAGTGAGATTTTAAGGTGATTTGGCACGAAATATGCATTATAACAACGACGAAAGAATAAATTTCCTTGGAATATATGATCAAAGAAGGGATTTTTCAGGATTTTGTCATTAGGGTGGGTCTATAATGGGACCCAATTTCAAAGTATTACTATATTTTCAAGTGCTGGTCTTCGTGGCTTAGTCGAGAGTATACCCGACTATGGTGCAGTTGGATTCGTGTTTGAGCCCTACTGCTACGGTGAAGGCATTGGTGTATGTGTTTGTCTATGATGTGATTAGTTTAATGATATAATTGTTGGATAATTTTGTAAACGTATGTAAACTCGTGTAAAATTGGGTGAACGATACATTTGTAAATACTTTATCAAATGTTCCAGGCTTTGACTATTGATATTATTTTGCTATGGTATCAACAATTAATCAATTTCATCAAGTTCAATTTTATTCAGGGATGTTAAATGAGCACTGCAAGGAACTTGTCAGTCGCACCACTTACGTCGAAGTGAGGCAACGATTTCAATCCCCAAGCATCTTCTTATGACTCCAAGTGGAATACCGTGAAGTAATGAATACTTCACAATTCTATCTAAACATCTCTCAGATTTTTGACACACCAAATATCAAACGTTTACATTTCTTCTATATATATATATATATATATATATATATATATATATATATATATATATATATATATATATATATATATATATATATATATATATATATATATATATATATATATATATATATATATATATTTATACACACATTTTTTCTATATTGTAATTTGATATATACCTACGGGTATAGCAGAAATGTGAAAGTTCGATGCTTGGTATTTCTATGATCAAAGAGAAGTTTTCTATTGATTCCTATAGATGGAATTGTGAAGTATTCATTACTTGACGATATTTCACTTGGACTCATAAGAAGATGCTTGGCGATTGAAACCATTGCCTCACTTCGATAGAGGAGGTGCAACAGACGAGTTCCTTGCAGAACGAAACAGCTGTCTCGCACTTCCATCAGGTGCGGCATCGATTTCGATCTTTCTCAAACATATATTGGATATTTATCATGTTACCCAACTTTCATTATTATCAATTTTTTACTGGCGAAAGTCAATATTCGAATTTTCATTTTTTGTTTTATATTTTTCTCTGAACACTAAGCCGAAAACTTATAGCTCATATTAATATAATTCTTCATTCACCTGAAACTAACATTTGTTTTTCAAATATGGATTATACGTAAACCCACATCCATCCAACTAATTTAAAATGTACACTTCTACTCTATACACCGGAGATAATGAACTAGGAACTTCTGAAGTGCAAATTACCATATTATATCCATCAACCATCTCTTAGTTCATGATTAATCGGCTCTCTAGCAGGTTCCATCATTCAAACGTTATCGGTGTACAACGTATGTGATTCGCCACCTCTCCTCGTTACCGACGTTTCTAATTTCGATGTTATTAACTTCGGGCGTACACAAGATAAGCTCGTGTCATTTCTAGCAACCTACATAAACAGGGGTTGTGCAGATAACGGGGAGACAAAACGCCCGTGTTTGTGTCAAAACGACATGTCGAAATCGATATCTGGGGTAAATTGCGATTGCTACAAGGGAGAAAGTGAAAATGTACATATCGAATTTAGGGTAGGAATCCCAGAAATTTGAATGAATTTAGCATCAAATCGATTCGGTAATTTGTTCTGCTAAATGACAGGATTTGTTCCGATTTGATATAAAAACATTTTCGATATCAAAGTATACTATAATTTTTCGACAAATTATTTAAAAGAACAATATTATGTGAAACATGAACAATGCGATGTCTCCATGATCCTTCTAGGGATAAATATTAGAGAATATTGAAATCGATGCCTACACTCATTGAAAGCGTGAGACAGTTACTGTTTCGTACTACAAAATACTCATCAGTTACGCCACGTTCAACGAATGAAAAACAACGACTTCAATCCTCACATACCCTCTTATCGATTGTAAGACAGAAATATAAAGTAACTTGTACACATATATAATTCATAGATTAATGTTCATCTCAAATATTTGGAATCGATGAAAAACACATGAATACATCTAACACTGAAAGTTTAACACGTCCTTATGATTAAGATACTACTACATTTTGCATCTCTAGTTTTTCGAACAATTTCATCTAAGTTGATGAAGTAATGCGACATCTAGGTTTTGGTTGTAGAAACGCTAGTTGTCATTTCTTAAAACATGAAAGAAATTTACTACCAGATAAAGAATTCTGTAGTTCTCGTTGTATATGACCGCACCTGTAGATATTCCATATCAAAGGTATACTATAACCTTCTTTCGATAATTTTTTAACAAATTATGTTAATATATTATTCAAAAGAACATTTTTCTTTTGAAATAATTTGTCAGAAAATTATCGAAAGAAAGTTACAGTATACTTTGATGTCTTATTGGTTGCCGAAACTTAGATTGTCACTTCTTGTCTTTTTCTTCTGCATTCTTTTTGAATTCATTTTGAATCTGATTTGGTGTTACATTTTCTAATTCTTGGATGTTTTATGTTTTCGTTCTAGGATGGAAGAACGTTTTGAAGAATCTATATCCCTTTGGTTATTCGAGTGTTTAAATTTGCACAATAATTCATCATCACAATAATTCATTATTGTGTTTGTGTCTACTTAATTCATCCATAATTCTTCTAAATTCCACCCATTGAAGCTATAAGTACGAGTATATATAAACAATATCATTGATATGATTTACATCTATATAGTTTTTTCCTTCTTTATTCCATATTTAATGCGATATTTTCCATAAGAAAGAAATATAATAAATTTCGATATCAGAAACAAACAATACTTTCTGAGAAGTAATAAGCACTGAAAAAAAAATGATATTGAAAAAGTATTGGGTGGGTTTCTAATTGAATATTCAATTTTTTGATATTTTTGATGAGGAAGGAAGTTCATATATTTCATTCTATTTTATTTTGTTGCTCACATTCCAATTTTTCACCGTAAAGAGCGTTTAACTAACCCCATCGACTGCCCCCTCATCGCTATACCGATACATCAATCGGTAGCGCGTGCCCACCTCCCTCGTTCTCCCGCTTTTAATTAATTCGACAATAGTTAGAGGGCCGGGAAATGGAAACAATCGACCGTCAACGATAAACATTTGAATAGGTCGGACAAGCGATTGTTCAACGAGACAGTTTTTCACCCCCGTTCGAGAAAATGGGGGCGCCTGAATCGAACCGTGGCTTGTTGTTAATTACAGAAACCTGTACGCACCAACAGAACGTAAACTGCGGGAATGTGCGATAAAAATCTGTATGTTTGGCGGTAATAAAAGGGATGGTTGAATTGGGGCGGTTTTGGAAGCACCCCTGTTGGTTATGAGGTGCTGTACGTTGGCACGATATTTGGATTTTTGAGAGGGATGTTGAACCACTCTTAAATTTTACAATTCACTTAGAAGATACGAACAAATACATGAATAGTCGAATATAAACTTAAATTCAAACACTTGAACTTATTATTTATTATTAATATTTTATTTATATGCTTACAGAATAATGTTATTTAAATACATGAATAATCGTTGTAGAGTGTAGTTCTGAAGTTAATTTCAGGAATAGTTCAAGTTTTTCGTCATGATCCTCTCTTTTGATTATTGTTAGTTAAAATATCAATATGTGCGAGCATAAGAACGTATGTAATTATTCTCTAAAATTCACTTTCAGTTCTTCTTATGCCCGAGAAGAAGTACTACATCGAATATTTACACATTTCAGACTAATTCAAAGAAATACGATATATTTTGTTGTTAAACTTTCGATTTTCTCATGTATACTACAGTCGAAACGAAATGCTTGTATTAAATTATTTCTTCAGTAACGAGGCGCTGTGTCTTAATCCTCTTAGTTCGCATTTTCTTATAGCCGTTTTCCATTGAAATTCCTTGTCTAGACAGCTTTTTTACGTTGCTTTAGATATCTATTGTGTGCGGCTTCTAAGAATGAGCTCCAGTCATAGTTATCTTCGACTCTCCTTTGGAACAAATAATCTCTCCAAAAATTACCTAGGTCGTCTCCGTAGTGTAGTGGGTAAAGTGAAAGCTCTTCACAAAGGATATCTGAGTTCGAATCCCGGGTGAAACATTGACGCCTTTGTATGTAAAAGGGAGTTGCAGCATTCATAATGCCTAATATTATCATAAATGGGTTATGTACAGAGATTACGAACACAAAAAATTGGAATTGAAAAAAAAATGACATGATGACTGAAGTTATATAAAGTTAACGTGGAACTTTTGCTGCTTGATTAGTAGTCACCCTGTAAATATATTCAGATGAAAATTCGAGGTTAGAGTCCATTTGAGGCTCTTCTTTGTTTTGACAGATTGCGGATGCGTTGTGACACGCATTTTTATACCGAATGGCTTAGGCCTGTTTGAACAAGTAAATTGTTACGTGACGGCATTTTTTTACGTGGAAAAACGCTGTGGAAAATCACGAACGCTCTTATCCAAATATTTGTTTTCAATTAGGGCTTGAGTTCGCCAATTTGTCGTTGATTTACTTTGGACTGTTTAGACAGAATCACAAGAGAGTGGGCGCTAAAATAAGCAACCTGAGTAGTTTTAAAGCTATTTTAAAGAATACGTATTATGGGAAATCATTCGCAGTAGGAAATTTGTGGTACACAGTGCCTTATATATAGGCACTGATTTCAATATTCTAAAGCAATTGGGACTATCATGTAAAAGCTCAGAGGACTTCTTTACAAATTTAGATGTTTGAAAAAATATACAAACTGTCAAGCTCATCTCTACATACTTCATTATGCCCTTGTACAATCGCTCATAAGTTATGTTATTGGAGCCTGAAACTTACGATAACTATTCTTGAAAATTATTAATTGGAAAATCTTATACCTTCTCAAGTGAAAAGCTGTTGGAAATAGCTAAAGTAGTTGGATATTTGACAAGTTTAATTATGTATTGAATAAAAAACACTTGGGTTTGTTTCACAAAATTTATATTGAATACTTGACAATTCTTTTGGGGTCCGAGTATGTAGGAGTTTTAATTCAGAAACAACGTAAAGATATTTTTTCAAATCCACTTATCCTTGGAGACTATCAAATGGAAATATGCACCTTTAATTATGGCATATAAAAATAGGTCAAATTAGCAACAAAATACGGAAAACCGTATGTCGATATCTTTCCCTTATTCCGAGAAATCTTGAAAAATGTGTAAATTTCTCAGGTTTTACTGAACGGATTTGAATATTTTGACATCAAAATTAGGCAAAATTTGTGAAAAATTAATTTTCAAATTTTTGGTATTCAATTACGCCCTCTAGCGTTGGACCTACAACTCTGTTAATAATTTACAGGTTTTTATCGAGGTCGCTTTTGTGATATTTTTTTTCTTTTCCAAGCTGTACTATAAACAGTTCTCGAGATATGGCCGAGAATCATTCTTATTTGGACACCCGGTATATATGAGACTTTGAAATAGATAAATGATCTCAGTTGTTCATACTGCATCCGAAAAAAAATGCAGTATAATTTTTCACTATAAAGTGTTTCACGAGGATTTGATTGACCGTATCGAATATTTTGTTCGTTACAGCGTGTGCAATATAACGCCGTCAGTATGGCAACGATGAGTATGCGTAATTTTTAATTGCGCTTCATTAAGCTAAAACACGTACGTATATCAAGCTCCAAAAGTCACGCGGCACCATATTTCACTGTCTCGTCGAAGATAATTCCCCATCCCCTCGGGCCCAATCCCCGTTGCAAGTTTTCTTATCCATCATCGATACAACACTAAACGTACGTGACGTGGCAAATTTTCACCTCATTTCTTATTTATGCTTTCGATCAATCACGATTTTTCAGAGAATGTGCGCATCGTACGTCACGTATAATCATTTCGCGAATAGATCAAGATCGTAGCCGTCTCGGTTTCGGGGGAATTTTTCCCCTTCAGGGTCTCATTGAAATTTTATTTATTCCAGCTTCTAGACGAAGCTAATTCGTTTTTATTAGGACTGAGACAAATCGCTGTGAGGCTCGTTTTGTGCCTTATTTATCGTATAGTTTTATTTTTAATATAATGAATAAATTTCCATGAATTACAGTTAGTTCTTTTCGTTGATTTCAAGAATGAAGTACGGAACTGCATAGTGGAATTGTACAAGTGAATTAAATGTTGAAATAGGCAAATTGAAGCTACATATATAAACTCTTTCCTATGTGCTTCTAGATAAAAACTGCATAATACTAAAGGGTGGAGAGTTTTTTAGTTATTCTAAAATAACTAAAGAACAATAATTTCCATGGGTATTTGTTGATTCACCTATTGGTCAAACTGTTAACATTAATGAGGACATTCTTACACATCTACAAACAATGCTCTGAGGTGTTTGAATGAAATGTCTACAAAGCTTCCACGTACTCTCATTTATTTTGTCAGGACAAAACGATCAAGAATGCTCGAGAGTTTATGTCGTTTCTGTGATAGAGGGAGCTGACGTGATTAGTTCACGAATGAATGTTCTCCTTATTCTGAAGATGGGACCTCGGGGCGTTTGAAAAACCATCGAAGCTTGATTGTTTGTATGTATATCACTGACGATTCTTAATAAGGATGAAACAATTCTATGGTATTTCCATTCAACAAATTCGAAAATTTCTCGAAACGCACTCATTAGTCACTCCCGAAAGTGATATGTTGTGTTTTTTGTTGATAACATTTGTATAGACCGCTTCCTGCGAGTTTCATTTGAAATATCTTGATATTTTGATTAAGAATTTCGGTATATATAAGTAGTTGAATTAAACATTTTCAAGAATATTCTGAGCGAATGACACACAGTGAAAATTTCTATTTTTGTTCCGATACGAATAATTATATCTTTAGTGAGATTGAATTCTCGCTTAACTCTTGGTGAAACATAATTAAATATTAATTGAAATAAACACAAGGCTCAACAAATACATAACAAATATCGTGAAACATTCAGCCTCTTGTTCAATTTAATTCAATAAATTGTATCTTTGTCAAAACTTAGAAATGAATAATTTTCTTTGAAATGTTGAGTTTTTTCTCTCAACTCTCGAAAATGGAGTATCACAACCAAATAATGGTTTATAAAATATTAGTTGAATTCTGTATTTTTTTAAAACTATGCCAAATGTTTTTATTCAATTAATATCAAACCATGTTTAGCTAGATCAGCTAATCATCAATCAATTTTGTATATTTATACGTAATTTACTGAAAATAAATTTCAATTTTTGTATCTATTGAGCATAACGTCCTATAGTATTTATGGCTATACCTAATATTTGTGGTATATTCTGTCAATATATGAAGAACACGGTTATATTCGTCTGAATAATTGAGGTTAACTAAATTGACTTCTGAGCAAAGCTGGCCACAATAACATCCATTATATAGCTCCTTCATTCATTCTTTAGGAGAGTTCATTTTGCGATATTAACAACTGTTTAACATACCTTGTCCGGATATCCACAGTATGAGGAAGCTTGCCATCATGTTGCTCTAAAAAAGAATCAATACATACTCAATTAGACAACAAATAAAGGTGCCACTTCAATTCCTAGGATAATGTATGATACTTGATTTAATATAAATACTATAATTGAGTTAGTATAAATAATTGTAACTTGTTGCAAAGAGCTTAATATCTAGACACGTTAATTTCGAGAAAATAAATAGAAATAATAAATGCATCGACAGATTATCGGTTTGTACGGAATTGTCATTTTCATTCGATGGAAGAAAACATATCACAGAATAGTATCACTATTCTGTGATCACATTGGGTCGCCCCATCATCAACTGTCAACATATAAAAAGGGCTACCAACTTAAATTTCAGACCACCACAATCTCTCTCTTCTCTGACAGTCATTTCTATGCACAACATGCGTCACTCTCACTTCCATCGAGTAACAAACAACAACCACGTGTTCAATGTTCGTTCCTTGTAAATAATCATAAGTATATATTTTCAATACAAGTGTCGTTTAATATTTCCACGCATAGAATAATATAGCACAAGCGCTATAAGTTCAAACTACATATTTAAATTGTATTTGTGATAAAACTATATTGTTATTTGTTATGACTTTGAATGTAATCAACTGATGCAGCAAAATTGATATTGAAAAATGATACGAGCACTTCATTTCATTTTATGAAAATAGTAACAGAATTAATCAATGTAGAATGAACATTTTCCCCACTTTCCATCCCGTTTTTCCTATTTACTAGCGTCACATGTGAATAACTTCCAATTTCGCGAACATTCATTGAAGTTTCGGATGGAAAAATTTCAGTTATTGAAAACTGACGCTGCAAAGCTTTTCGTTCACAGTCCATTTACAGTTTATAATAGCCGTATTTCTTTGTTTCAGGTACGCCAACATAGATGTCCTTTTTGTCCGGTCCGAATGGTAAATATGACAGGTACGTCGTTTCGACTCTCATTCAACAACGTCAGGTTTACGCGAAATCCGTGGACAGGACGCGCTTTTCGCTCGTTTTAATGCGGGAATAAATTGAATTACAATGACGTATACGGAATTTTTCAGTTATTGGCGATCGTAATTGAAATAGGATTATTATAGGGAAATTGTGTTTTCAACTCGACCGCCGTGTTTGGCTTGAAAACATAAAAGGTTCGGGGTAGTAATGGGTTTGTATTTACTATATTTTTTGGTTTGATAGCTTAAAAACACAGCAGATGGAATATATTATAAATTGGATATTTGATGTAAAATAAACCGAAATAGATGATTCATTTCAACAGGATTTTATATTTTTTTCCGACACCAAAAATATTAGCAGAAATTCTGAAAATGATATAGAACCCAATGGTATTAATGATGGAAGGTACAGAATCACCATTTTTTGAGAATTATACTATAATTTAAAAAAAAAATAAATTAAAATTAACACACTTAAATTTCACTAAATATATTAAAAACTCTACATATGTTTTGGGTGGTTAACCAATGGGTTTAACATCAGTAACTGAGTAACTCGTTGACATTGTATACTCTTGATAATGGGTTAACGACCCGAAACATATGTAGAGATTTCAATATATTTAGTGAAACTTAAGCCAAGTGCGTTTTAGTTTATTGTTTTTAACATAATATTTCACTAAGAGGTTGCCGAAACCTCCATGCAATTTAATACTATTATTTGTTACATTTGAAGATTTGTAGAAAATATTCCTCATTATTATTCACGAAAACCATTTTCTTCACTCAAAATTGTACTCGCTGTTTATCGGAACTGGGTTTTCTGAAATTCTGGTATTCCTTAGTCGTCAGTTTTGACAATATTTTGCTGAAGTTTTGAGACTTCAAAGAGTAGCAGTTGACATTGTTAAGAATTGCTCAGATAACTTTCCGTTTATTGAATGTTAATACGAAAAATCTTGAAAAAGGTCAACATGAAATGATTGTTGTCTTTAATTGAGACTGAATACAAATGTTGTTTATCTATTTAATTTTTTTATTTAATAGTGTTGGCGTTTGCTTTATGTAAATCCATTTAAATTGAGTATAAACTTAAATTCATACACTTGAACTTATGATTTACACTTTATTGACTACACAGCATGACGCTTTTCGTCGTTACAAACGACTTCTTCAGATGTCATTATTCTGTTAGCATGCTGAAGAAGAAGTCGTTAGTAACGACGAAACGCGTCATGCTATGTAGTCAATAAAATTTAAAGTTCAAGTGTTTGAATTTATGTTTATATTCAACAAATGTTGTTTGTATAAAGAAAAGATTAAATTTCATATAACATATTTTCAAACAGTTTCAATGAAATTTTGAATTTTTCTATTGCATTTTTCATTATCAATTTTCATTGTATTTTATCCTGAACCTTCGCATTCATGATCATGTTTTCTTATACGATCTTTTCAATCCTTCACTTCAAGTTTATTTTTGTATTATTGTAATTATCTGATATTATTTAGAGTTTTTCTACTTCTAACAAAAAATTACCCAATTTAAGTCTTGTTTTGAATGATTAATTTTTGCGTTTAGTATTTTGATAAAAATTTCATCGATTTTTTGAAAAGTTACAGAATATCCAAGAATTCCTGATATTCTGTGAATATCAGGAAACACTGGATTCTTTTTATACGTGAAGATAGCTATGTCTGCTACGAGCTACACAGCATTTTCATCAGTTTCTTTCTCGGAACACAAACAGTTTCATTAGTTCCAACGACACCGTTTCGCTGTAACGCCTTTAATTTAGCCCACGTCGTAGTTCTACCACAAAGGTTGAAATTCCGAGACGAGCCCAATTCCAACAAAGCAACGTTGTAACGCCAACTTTCTCGTACAGTAAACCCTTCGGGCAACTTTGCCACGAACTGACACAAACACACACGTGTAAATGAAACTAGACCAAACACTACCGTCGAAAAAGCGAACTTTGGCGCCCGAACGGAAGTTCGCCACGATTGGACCGACTAATGAAACAGTTGATAAACGTTCCGACCGAGTTCGGTAATCGACATTCGGGGTATACGGCAACGTCGCTTCGCCAACTCGTATTCGCTTATTTATGTGAATCCGTATGGCAGCCGCGAACATTATTCGCAAATGTCGACCCCGGAGTTGACTAATTCCTGCTACGTGCATCAGAAGTGGGATCAGCTATGCGGTGAAGCGGGAAATCTACCATTCGGAAAAACAGTGTTTTTATTGAAATTCAGTGTGTATAAGAGATTATGTACATACTACATACAAATGGAAAAACACCAAACAGTTTTGCATCCTTTTTTTCGACTTGTCATTGAAGAAAATCAGAATTTTTCAACTTACGAGCTGTAATTTTGAAATATTACAGCTCGCAAGTCGGTTGTGTTCATGATTTTTCGATCAAATCCTCTGCGAAATTTTATCAATATAACAACAAATTACGACCTGTCCTGTGAAACAGTGCATGTTGAATCAATAAATGAATAAAATAAACGAACACTAACGTTCTTGTATTGGTGTTTCTTCATCCAGTGAATTTTTCAATAAGTGAATAATTGATTGCAGAGAATTGAAGATAACAAGTTTCCCAATCCAATTTTCGTAAATATTTTTTGTGTTTTCAGTTATTGGATAACCAACTTTTCAAATTAAAACATTATTGTCACATTATACTGAATATACTGAAAGCTTTAAATGATTTCAAAAGTTATATTTCATTTCATTTGTAGATACTAAATTTATTGATTCGAAATATTTCGTCATTATCAACTATATTTTGCTGAAGCAATGTGAATTCAGAAATTATTTTTCTACAATGTGAATCTTCATTTAAATTTTATATTTTCTTGTTTGCAAAAATGGAAATTAGTGTTTCCAAAAAAAAGCAACTAAAACAATAACAACTCAGTGAATGACACGGAGGTTTCGCTTATCTCTTGGTGAAACATTATGTTGAAAACAATAAATTAAAATTAACACAATTATTTCACTTAAGTTTCACTAAATATATTAAAAATTCTTCTTATGTTTCGGTGAATGGCTTTGTATAATGGGTCAACCACCGAAACATATGTAGAGTTTTTGATATATTCGACACGGAGATTTCGCTTATCTCTTTTGAAACATTATGTTAAACTAAATCAAAAATCAAACCACTTGACTCAAGTTTCACTGAATATATTATTACAAACTCTACATATGTTTCGGGTGGTAACCCATTATCAAGGGTATACAATATAACTTTTAAAAGTATTACAAGAGTATACTAGTAATATTGTATACTCTTGATGAAGGGTTAACCACCCGAAACATATGCAGAGTTTCTAATAATATATTCAGTGAAACTTAAGTGAAGTGGTTTAATTTTTAATTTAATTTAATATATTCACTGAAACTTAGCCAAGTGTGTTAATTTTAATTTATTGTTTTTAACTCAATGAAGTTGATATTGTTTTTATATAATTAATGAAAAGGGGTTTTTCAGTCAAAAAGTATACGAGTGTTTTTTCGTGATCCGAAATAGTATCTCAAATTTGCTCACCATATTTCGGATTGATCAAAATCGGCAACATCGCTCGACATATCGCCGGTCCATAAACCGAATTTCCCAATTTCGAACTTTTTCACTTCTCAGCTTTACGATCGGCGTACGAGCCGGGCGATTTTCTACGTTTCGCCGATTCGAAAAAGCGTATACCACTCGATTTTATGACCGTCGTTTTTTCCGCGACTTTATTGTTCAGTCTACCAATTAAATCGACCAATTATACGGCCCCCGCCGTCGGTTTACGAGGCGGCAATTGGAAAAATTCGAAATATACTCCGTTCGCGGAAATTGCCTGTCGAAACGGCCGGTTTTGATTTATCGACACGGTAGCAGTTCGACGATATAAAGCCGCAGAGAATGTTGTGCGAGTCGACCTGATAGTCGAACTAATTCCGGTTACGAATCTTCAAAGATTTTCAAAGTTTTCCGTAAGAAAATTAGATTTTTTTTTTACTATTTTTGGGGTTCGTGTTCTTTGAACATAACCTATTATTTAATTTATTTATATAACCGCTGAAACTCATTTTACCTACACAAACGTCCATGTCTCACCCGAGATTCGAACCCAGATCTCCCCAGTGAGAGTCCGTCACTCTCCCACTACGCCACAGAGACGAGTTTAGATTATTGAAGGGATGTCTTCAAAATCGTATGTTACTTTTTGTGTATTGAATACTGACTTAAAATAGACGAAAATGTAACACACCCCTCTTTTAATTAATTAACCCTCTCCCATATGTTCCAATTTTTTATGGGCCCTTTAACACCTCCCTGCAGGTCCCCAACATCATCGAATGTGAGCTATTACATACTTGAGGTAGATAGTCTGGATTAATACACTCCGAACTGAAAATCCATAAAATGCACGTTTATAGCGTATTTAAAATCGCGGAGCGATTTTAACGACTCCATTACCCCACGTCGCACATTCTCCAGGAGTTCTGGATTACGCAATTTCGCATCCTTTGACGGGAGCCATTACCCTATTCGCATGTCGCAGATTAAATAACCGGATTTAAAGACAGTCACGCTGCGGATGGGGGTGGGCATCGTTCACTTTGATGGCCTTCCCGAAATACCCTTAGGGGTCGGGTCATCTCTGCGATGTTGGTGTTGGCTTGGAGGGTAGTTGGAGGTACAGCATGGTATTTGGATGATTTTGCCGTATCTTTTGAGATATTATTGATTCCGTTAATACTTCGATCGTCACAAAAGAATGGAAAATAAATTCTTCATTATTTTACTAGAAAAATTCAAGACTACATTATAGTCAAAGTAATAAATGGAAAATCCATATTAGTATCTTTATACACTCAATTACGATTTAATTTTTCAATTTCTCCTGTCCATTATTATATTATGATTATCATATATATATACAATTTATTTCTAAGCAAGTG
Organism: Henosepilachna vigintioctopunctata; assembly: GCA_030704895.1. Classification (NCBI taxonomy): domain Eukaryota; kingdom Metazoa; phylum Arthropoda; class Insecta; order Coleoptera; family Coccinellidae; genus Henosepilachna; species Henosepilachna vigintioctopunctata. The sequence continues at coordinate 2,922,310 of JARQZJ010000034.1, forward strand.
AAATTAACTTTTCATTCATTTTCTTCCTCGAATACCCCCCTGTTTAAACTGTTGTAGCCATAATTAACGAATAGCTTAAGTAGGGGGTCAAATGGGCCGTGGAAAACTGCGGTGCGTAAAGATTGAGACGTATATCTATGTACCCCTCCCGTTTAGACCCTCCGAGACCGCGGCTTTCCGAGTGCCTTGCAGAAGTACACGTTAATGAAGGTACCCGATTTATAGGCCCATTTATGGCGGCAGACTGCGGCTAGGCTATTGAAAAAAATCGCGAAATTATCGTCCTCTCGTTCGGGGTCTTAACGGCCTAAGTGGTCGGGGGCAAGATGCGGGTGGCGTTCTTAAAAGGTCGCTCGGTATTAATTCGTGAAGAGGTCGTTTGGGGTGGATATTTAAGAGAGATATTTCGATGATCGCGGTTAGGGGTGAGTAGGAGGTTTGGAAATTAGGAATGTTCGTATTCGCCCTATCTTAAATTGTATAAAGCTCTGATTAGATTTTAATGAAATGTGTTTGAATTAAGGAATGATTTTCATGGATACTAGAAGAAGGTTTCGGAAGAATAGATAATTATTTTTAATTTTACTTATAAGGGCTCACTCAACAGGCAGTTTAAAACTGTCCTTCAATAGAGGATTTAATATGTACATCTTATAGAAATTTTTTATACATCTTATAGAAATGAGGTTTTCGATACATTATCTTGAATCATTTTATCTACAACACAAAATACTTTATTCCATTGAAAAAAATTAAAGAAATACTTCATAAAAAGATAAGTCTATAAAAACTGATAATTATTCTTTTATCGTCCTTTAACTAAACTATTTTCAAATATTTCCTAAAAGCTATAAAATACGGAGAGAAAATATCGAAGTTGGTCTCTATACTGATCAAGTTTAACCCATGAAAAGATCTATGGGTGAATGAATTCAACATATTATTTGTTTTGCTCTTCCCTACAATCGGTATTGTACGATTTCTAACTACATCTGGAAAACAATTAAAGTTTATAAGGCTTTATAAAACTTATAAGTTTTATAAGTTACTTAGCTAAGGCTAAATTTATAACAGACTCACATCGAACAAAAACCTAGTCATTCGAAATATAAAACCCAGATTTCTGCGGGAATGCTGGATGATTATGCGCAATTGCAATTCAAAAGTCAGTTTCTTATCATTTTAGCACCCAAATCGTTCACTGAACTGACTTCAGTCAAACATTGACCTGACATTGTAAAGTTGGAAGAGATAGGATTTGTTCAAGTTCAGCTGCAACTTATTGAGTCTGCAGTAGTCGGAGAATGCATTAAGATCGGACAATAAAAGAGAATAATAGTTGAAGGATTTTATCTGTTTCGATATTTTGAGATCATCCGCATATAGATTTATATCGGTATATCTGAAACATATAACAAGTAAGACATAATTGTTGTAACCATATGCTAATATTTCGTGAAAAATATCTAAATATTACTGTTACAATAATTCTGAAAATGAAAGATGCTTTGGAAGTTATGCTCGACATTGGGCTATTTAAATCTTGATAATTAATGAAACTATACCAGCACGTATCAAACTAAACATCGCGATGCCCTGGAGACTAGCATTCTGAAGGAGTTCTGTTTCAAGAAGTCATCCTGAAGAAAGCAAATGAATTTTTTCTTAAGCTTTTCATTTATCTGTTATATTTTCTTGATTGAGTTCGTTTCGTACGCCTTCGATATTAACGAGAAGGTTCGTGATAGAAACAAGTTTTGTTAACCTCCTCCTTAGATCTTGTCTCTGTAATTTCGTATTAGCAACCTTAATCTCAGAATTATACTTGGCGAAGGGTGAATTCTACCCCAAGTCTCTTGTATCAGACGTGAAGTTTGTTGATTAGCAATAATTAACTGAATCACGCAACGTTCTTATCGAATGACGTCAATACAACTTACATGCCCTCACTAACCCTTCGACGTTGAAATATGTGATGACTCTGCTGGAGGTGATCCTCTAGCTCCTTACTTAAGAGCCCACTGCCTTCGGGTGGCAACTTCAGACTAACAGATGATAATAGATTGGATTTGTGGCAATTTCACGACATTGCAGACTTGACTGACGCTTCAAATGGAATAATTTAGTTCAGTAGACTAATTCGCTACATAAGGACGAAGATTAGATTCTACTTCGTTATAGATTGGCCGTAGGCGAGTGAGGAGTCTGGATTATAGGGGTTACAATATGGAGCGTGTCTTTCGGGCTACTTAGTAAACATTGGATGTGACTATCTCTGCAACTATTTGAATTACAGAAAATTTGATATGCTTTTAGAGCGTTTTGTGTTTTTCTGTTGGTTCTTGCTGATTTTATTTTCAAAAAACTTTATCTTATAAGATATTTACATATATATGTGAAGGAATAATATCATTTCTTTTTATTTGAATTTTCCCGTGCATCAAAATCACAATAAACACAATAAATTGAAATCAACACACCTGATTTAAGTTTAACTGAATATATTAAAACTCTACATATAATTCGGGTGGTTAACCCATTATCAAGAGTATACAATGTTACTGAATTTCAAAGTGTACAATTTTCACTTATATATCCTGAACCACAAAGTTTAACAATGGTTTCACGGAAAAATCCACCTGGTCATTGCGAATAGGTAAGTTTTTCTTTTTGGCTATCGAAATTTCCTAGTCTTCAAGGGTATCTAATCTTTCTTCCTCACTACCTGAGTGTAATATTTCGGTCTTCTTGGGATTCAAGAAATGATTATGTTTAACGCAGTGTTCAGAAAAACCCGTATTAGGTTTATTCAACAGTATTGATCTTTTATGTTCATCCATTCTTTTTTGTATAGAACGTCAGTTTGGTATATGTAAAAACTATCACATTCACTGCAAAATATTTTGTAAACGCTCCTTCTCGAAAATAGGTCAAGTTTGTCCTTGTTATTCACAACAATGAACTCAAATTCTTCTGAAATATTCTCTTCAGTACGTACTGTACGCATGCGAGATAATGATTTAATGTCCAACAAAGTAAACTTTGTGCGAAATTTGGTGATAACAGCACGAATTGTTGATTCACTAGGTCGATTTTGACGACCATAATATGATCGTAACAAACGATACACATTTTTCACAGAGCACGAATTTTGATAGTAAATTTCAACAATTTGCAATCGTTGCTCGTTTGTAAGTCTTTTTATTATAAAATGGTAGAGTATACTGAATACTTTTTACTTTGACAGATGACGTTTGGATGCCAATAACAACCAGTGCCGCCAATGTGAAAAACTTAACTCTTGAAAAATCACCCGTTACCTATTTTTTTGTATTATTACGAAGACATCAACAATCGCCTAATTCTTCAACCAATTTCGAATTTCAGTACTTTTGCTATATTATTCCGACTGTTCTTGTTACAGATGTACTGATATCACAAGTCTTATCGTATTGTTTTCGAATATCAAGAGTAAAGATTACTGTCGTTGTCGTATTCGGCTCGAAACGGTGTACATTGTACGAAAACCACGCTTTCTATTCACACGATTTATGAACCCGGCTGCTTAGTCTCCTCTGCCGGCGTCTTCGATGCCGCAACTCCTTTAATCAGATCTTGGAAACGGGACCCGTCTGATAAACGGAAGTCGGGCGGTAAAGCGATGAAGTGCCGTAATGCTCTTCCGGAAAACGTCTCGCAGCTCGCAAAATTGAAGGTGGCGTTTGTTGCGGTTTTCGTTTCAGTTGTTTCGAATACGCCAGGCCCGCCAGATTCAGAACTCAACGTATAGAAACGTCGAATGGCATAAGCCGATTGTGTTGAGCTTAATTCAATCAGTTATGTATGTACGGAGCTGAGGCGAAGGCATATTTGCTCTGCTGCTTGAAAGGAAAACGTATTGAGGCAATCTGGTTATGGTTATAAGCGGAGGGTCCATAACTTCGAATAAGGAAGGCGAAGTTGTGGAGTTGGAGTAGTCGTTTAGTGCTACTTTTGTGACTTTATGAAAGATGCTATTCATACGTCTGGTCTTATAATGTGCAGGTGCAAATGCTCATGATGCAAATTGGTTTTATTATTTGCAAAAATGTTCTCCATGAAAATCTTGATGGTTTTGGATGATTTGAACATACTACAAAGCATATATTTCACTGTAATTTTGTTCTCTGCAAAATGACGTGTTTTATTCATCAATTCCTTCATGAGGAATTGAAAATCTTTGTCCAGTTGCTTTTTTCTCGAAGTACAATAATAGAAGAATTAGTTGTGGTAAATTTCGTGCCCCTGAAGCTGATGAATGAAGTGAAGAGAAGGTGGCTCGTTAATTCGTTATTTTGTTATGTTCTCCCTCATACGATCTGGTGTATGCATAATGATGATTAGTTTTCATTACTTCATTTTACCAAACGCTAATACCAAATAGATGATAGCGTACCATTCAAAATTGGCTTCGCTATAATAGTACTTGACCAATAATGGCCAAGTTACAATTTGCTTCGATGTGATCCTTGCTGAAAATATTTGTTGTATTCAGCCTCTTCTGGAAGCCATGGCAAGTTGCTCTTCGGTTTAGGACTCTCACACCAGTGTACCTGCATACTTTGGATGTAAATATAATGTTCGTCGATTATTGTCCTGTCTTGGTAGATTCAAAGTTATAAAAAAAAATGCAGGAGAATTGGACGAGTTAATCTGTGAGACTTATACTCTATGTTTCTGTTCATGTTCAAGAGAATTGTATTTTATCTTTCATTGTAATCAAGGAATAACTCGATTTTTTTCTCGTTTCTTGTTATCTTCAAAACTGTGTTCTTATTTCATAGTAAGTACTATTGTACACTTCTGTGTTTACTGAATTTTATGTGATATTTATATTTTTTGATGTCCTATAATTTGGCTTGTCTGTTTAGACAATAAATGTTTATTATTATCAATAATAATTGTTATATACTGCCCTATTATCGTAGCAGAATACTGGATCTCAAATAAGTGGTTAAATAAAAAAGGAAAATTTGCTATTGGAAAAGAAAACTTATTAAACTATGGGATTGCATCGTTACACGTAGCTACTATTGATCTCAATAAGATATAAGACTTCATAGTAATACTATTAGTAAGTTTATTAATGTTATAAACGGTTTATGATCAGCAGTAAAAGAATACGAATATAAAATGAAATGTTGAACATCACATTGTCTGACACACGTCAATAATTGAAAATATAAAATATATTAGGCAATGTAATTTTTAAAAACGGTAAATAACCCCCATATCACAAATGATTATGAAAAGAAACACTCACATAAACACACACAATACAAGGCACAAAAACAGACAACATGGAACATCAGATGAACTCCAAGAGAACTTCAGAAGAGTCATCTATAGAATGGATCACTCTGTCTATCAAAAACTCCTTAACAATCTTCTGAAGTTTAATAGTAGGAACTCACGAACTCTCACAGGTATATGATAATATATGTAGCTTCTTGTAATTCTCTGTACGAATTTCTACTAACCTTCTTTCCTCTTCTTATGGTTGCTAAATTATTGCACATTTTTTTTTAATCATGTACGTGAGGGGTCTTCTCATCAATTTTTGTCAAATCAATTTGCACACTAAAAGCCCAGCGTCATTTGTTAGTTTCTAGATTAAATTAGAGTATATTTTATGTGTTTTTTCTTTGAATACTTATTTTGCAAAGTATTCAAGCTGAAAAAAGTACTACTAAAAAAACTATGAATATACTTCAATCTTTTACATTATTCCAATTTGAAGAAAATATATCAACGCGTTTGTTTTCCTAGCTCGAATTCCCAAATCTACACCGTTGGAAAATCAAACGTAGCCCTTCACGTCGCTTTGCGTGTTTCGCCCTTGTATATCGTTGAATGTTGACAGGAAATCGAGGCGCGCGTAGTTCCCTGGGGAATTAAAACAACGATGTGAAAAGAAGTCGAACGCACCCGTCATTATAATTCTTTTCATGTTTTCGTGGAATATTTATTAGGGCTTTTAGGAAAATAACTAAACAGTTACCTGAAAGTTCGTCCACTGTGATGGACGATAATGATGATAATCAATTTGGATTAATGAGACCATCACTTAATGGAATACAACGGAGGAAAAGCAATGGTGTGAGAAATGTAAACAAATATTCGTGAACGATTTACCTAGTTACCTAAAAATTGATGAGGTCATTACATCGAGGGGATACCCCATCGTAATTGAGTCATAAACTGATGAAAAGTTTATTGGTGCAATACAGCAAAAATAACTGTTTTCACGCAAGTCATAATATAAAAGGTAACCTCCGTGAGAACCAGAGAAGACTGCGTCACTCGGAGTCAACACCTCCGGACAGACGGGTGAGGGACAATGGAATGACCCGATCAACACTTGGCCTACGGGGAAGCTCTTCGAAGTCAACACCTCCGAGAGAACCAGAGAAAGACCGATCAACACTCGGCCCATGGAGAAGATCTTCGGAGTCAGCACCTCCGAGAGAACCAGAGAAGGACCTATCAACACTCGGTCCCAAGGAGAAGCCTTCCGGAGTCAATACCTCCAGAAGAACAGGGAAGGAAGGGTAGAGGAAACTGGTCAACACCCAGTTTCCAGGGAAGAGTTCTCTGAAGTCAACACCTTCAGTGAAGTGAGCTTCTATGCATCTTGTACCTGGTTTTCTTCTTCTCTACTCCTTCTCTTCGTACGGTGGTACGGTAGGAATCTGCGCGATGTTCACTGGTTTATCTCACATTTTGCACTCGCGTGTTCTTCCACCGTTACAACTTGGAGAGGTCTATCAAAAAAACTCTCTAAAAGTATAAATAACATTTTTTACCAGAAATTTCATTGGTAATGGTTTGAACTTACTGATATTTAGGGTGTGGTTTTTTTGAAGAAAGCATTGAAAAATTTCCAACACCATTAGTGCTGGCCATTGTGGTATCTGGTCAATTTGGCGGAATTCAGTCTAATATTAAATTAATATCTGATGTCATAGTGTTGAATACTACCACAAATTCAGAGTTTCTGTTTTCGAAAGCGTGTGAGAAACAAATGAACACATATAAACCTGGGTAGGACAGTATGCGTAGTTAACTATAATTATTTCAACAACATGCTCTGTAGTCATTATAATTCTAATTGCTTTTCTCTGTAGTCTAAATATGGTCTCCCTGGCACCACAATAATGACCCCTCACCAAAAGGCTATATCGAAGCATAGGCTCAAACTGGGAAAAATATGCCAACTTAAGCACTCCACCTGACACAGATCCAAACAAAAAACGAAGCACTAATATGCTTTTCCTTAGCCATGCAACAATGGATTCAATATGTGGCCTTCACGTAAGGCGAGAGTCACTACGTATACCAAGGAACTGGGTTTCATCAATCACATCACCAAAGTTTGAGCTGAAAACCATGTACTTTGTCCTTCATGTTTTATTATTCATACACAGTGCTTTACCAGTAAGCCAAAGTTGAGACCTCAAGCGCTACCCCTCACAAGCAATACCAATATCATTCAATATAAAGCAAATCAGATCCCTCAATAGAAATGCTGCTGTCATCTGCATATGATACCACTCTCGAGGTAAGATAATCCGGAACGTGATCCGTATTCAAGTTTAGATCTTACGAAAGCACAATACAATATTTTCAGAGTTGGTATATCGCTAAATTCCTTACCAATGCGAATAATAAAACCATAATCTACAGGAAGCGGTTACTGGAGCATTGATATGAGGCACAAAAGTTAGTTGAGAATCGAGGGTTACTCCAAGTTCAATAAGTGTTTTAAGTCTTCCCAAAATATTATTACCAATTTCATAGTTCCAACACCATACCAATTTACAATATTACGAATTCCTTCAGTCTAATCATGTTTTCAATAATAACAATAATAATAGACATATCCATTGGTCCATTGGAGATGGGAAGTACTCAAAAAATCAGATGAATTGGATACCAGCAGAACGTCGCTGGTAAATTTAAAGTCGCGACACAAAATCCTCCGACCAAATCCATAATTCGAATTTTTTGTCCCTAGTCTAATTTGATTCATATTTCGGTCGTCACCTGAGCTCGTATTTCGCGCAATAACTACAAGGAAAATCCATTAAATTTCCCCGTACGAATTGCCGGAGTCGGATTAAGCCAGGCTTTATCATTTTCTCTTTCGCCGTAATGAAAAACACTTACAATAAATTCCCACCGATAGGCAGTTATACGAGGAGGAACGTCTCTGTCGTAGTGGCGGTAACTCACCGCGTGAACATGTTACACAAAAGAAAATGACAAAGAATGTGCGGCGAAAATCACTATGAAAAGCGTGGTAAATTCCGGAAAAACGTAGTCGACCCCTTGGGTTTTACCAGTCCGATCGTCGTGTCAGAAAATTCCTCTATTCAATCTAACTTCTTTGTGTACAGGTGTGATCTGGATATTTGTACTGCTCTGAAATGATTTTCATTTCACATGTGGTCTTTCTTCATTGGATGTATTAAATATTTGATTTTATATAGGCGTTTATTTTGATGAATTTGCCCCCTGTGAAATCATAAGAGATGAGGCTCTTCAGAGAAGATTTTTGAAGTTCTTGGTTTAGAGGAAAGATGAGGTTTTGGAGGCTCAATATCTGAACTGCATAGTGACCCTATGCGCTTTAGCCTCGTGATGGTGGTTTGATTACCACCGTGTTCTTCGGCTGTTCGGAATCTTGAGAAGCACAAAAAGATTCTGAACGAAGAACTCTAGCATTCTTTAGAATGCCTTCATAGATATGTAGTTTAATCACCAAGAAGTTCCAACCATGCATATCACTTTGTTGTACTATTCAATAGACGTGTTGACATCTTCTCTTGTTGTATTGCAGATTTTGTAGTCCTTGTCGAGTTTCTTGTTGTTATCTAGATTATCAATCAATTTACATCAACTTCTCAAATATTTTCGACTGCCCCCCGTTTCCGCGATTTTTTACAAGGCGTCATGTATGGTCTCATATTTTTCTCCGTTTTCTAACTGCTTTCGGACTCCGAAAACCTCAATAGTACAGAAAGTGAGTATTCCGAGTAACCGTTAATTTTTGCTAATTGAATCGATGATTGATAAATTAACAATTGTTAATTTATCATTATATCATTATAATTTAGCAATGTTTCACTAAGAGATCAGCGAACATTCAATCAACTTTATTTCTAATATGATTTTCAATGGTATAACTTTCAATATAAACCATCCATATCGTTTCTAAAAATTGCTTTGTTTTCTATATGAATGTCAAGGGATAGTCGAATTTTTTCCGTACAGCCCCGGTAGCAATAATCCGCCTCCGCTTATTACGTTTAGCGGAACTGCGCCGGAGAGATTCATCTGAAGAAACTGCCACGCGAGGACCTCGTATCATTTATCAAACCTCTAATAGGAAAACTTGATGGTTCCATAAAAGGGCACGACTTATGTCGACGATCTTTTCGCTTATGCCTAAAATGGGATTGGAATTCCTCTTTCTTACCAATAGACTCGGGGATATTGAGATTCGTCTCTTAAGAGCTTTCGTACGGGCACATCGACGGATTTACAGCTTGGTTTATGGTGATTATCTTTTTATTATTGTGGTAAAACCTCTTTCATAACTAGAAGTGAATTGCTGACGCGTTGTATTAAGAATAAGAGTCTGAGTTGTGAGTTCTTCGAGCTATTAATCCTTGGTTATGACGGAACTCCTCTCGAGCTTATTGTTTTCTTCATATAAATCATTCATATATGGTTTTCAGACTCACGAATCCTCCATACTTAGTCAATACACAAATGTTGTCAACGAAAACACAACCTGTTACTTTCGAAAGTTAATATCGGAAAGTACCAGGTTGACAGTTAACATCGGAAATCTTCAGACATATACATCCAAACAATCAAGTTTCGATGTTTTCCAAACGCCGTACCTTCTTCAGAATGAGTAGATCATTCTTTCGTGAACTAATCATGTGAGCGCCCTCTATCGAAGAAACGATAAAAACTCCTCGAGCATTCTAAACTTTCTCGTTACAAGATCAGTGAGAGTACGTAGAGGCTTTTTAGTCATTTCTGCGAAAGAAGTCACCACTGTTGACGACGCTATTTTGTGTAAATGTGGGTGAAATTGTCGGTATGAGCACGCTCATGAAAAATTTGGATACAAGTAAAGTTCTGAAGGTAACGAAAGTAACGAAAATGTAACTATTGAAATTGAAAACCACAATATTGAAAGGGCAGAAGTTGATATGAGAAATTGAATTTCAATGATCACATCGACTTATCCTCTGAAATCTCCTGAATAATTCGTTATGATTAATTCCTTTCTGTGGATAAACTTTATCCTCCCTCCAAAGTAAGAATTTCAAGAACCTTATCTGAATGGCCACAAGATGGCGTTGATGGCAAGTGTAAATAGTTTTAAAGTAAAAGTTTAAAAGTGAAAAGTTTTAAATAAAGAATTGTTAATTATACATTTTGAACTTGAATGTATATATAAATTTTGTCATACCAATTGCTAATTAAATATTGTGGTAATGGAAAAAATAGAAAACTCAAATTTGTTACGTAATTTGGTATTTGTAAGATCTAGAAAATTGTGCGATTAATCGGATTCTATGTGTGTCTTAGATTTTATTGCGGCGTGGTCCTCAAACTTCTCGGACCTGCCTCGTATATCCAGAAATTCACTAGGAGCGAGTAGGTACATCTTGCGAACGGCACAATTTCAAACATGCAAACGACGAACAGTCGGCATAACTCCTTTTTAGAGCGGTCCGAACACCTGCTTAATTTATTCCGTTCCGTATTCATTATTATTATTACTACAAGAAGTGCGCTTCTGTCGTTATTCCCGCCGTCTTTCCTCGCCTTTTGAAGCACTTCCCGACGCGACTTTCCTTCCGCCTAATCGGAAAATTCATAACTCAGAAGTTTTAATTTCGCCGGGTCGTTTAATAATACGACGCGTCGGTTCTTTTGTTTAAGCGCAGTTTTTCGCTTACGAAAACGGGTAATTGTAGCTAAAACATTTCAATTTTCTCGTAAGTTTTCAATGTGTTCATTTATAGAAATAAATGGTTGGTATTATTCGTAAGATAATTCGAATATCGTTGATATATAACGTCGTTATTGCCAATTATTTGCCGAAACGACAGGATAAAATCTGGATTAATTGAGGCATAATTGGTGGAATGATATATATCAATTTCAGATTGTTCAAACAGAAATTTATTCTTCAATAAATATATCGTTAAAAATTTTTTAATGTGAAAAATGGCGAACGCGCCAATATATATGTTGCCGAAACAGGATAGATAGAACAGAAGTGGATATTTTCGAAATATAAAAAATGTCAACATCGATGAATTCCGATAGATACAGATCAGACACTTTTCTGTCTTTCTTATATAAGAGAGAAATATTTCGTTGTATTCAACACTGAAAATTATATAATTCATTATAAAATGGTGAATGCGCTCAGATTTACGTACACTAAAACAGAAATGTGACAAACTTTGGAATTAAATTCAAGTTGTTTTTTGTGTATTCTAACAAGTATGAAGGGCAAGTTATTCGATCATCTAAGATTCACCATAGTATTTTGTTTTGTGTTCAATTTTAAATTCATTATTTTATATTTGAAAAATAGCGAATGCCCAAAATTTGACGTATGCAGAAACAGAAATGTCGAAGTTATTTTCAAAAAATGTCAAGTCAAATATATTCTGACAGTCAAAAAGGTGAGTTTTCCAAAGAAACGCCATCTCTTGTTTAGAGACAAAAATTTTGTCTCGAGATTGACGTATAATTACAACTAATAAGAATGCTCACAAAAGGACTAAATTCAGTTTTGAGTCTGATCATATATTTAGCCCTCGAACAACAATATTGGTTCAATTCATATTTACAATAATATACAACTATATTTGAAGAGAAAAGAAAAAAATTACGTCAGAAATATTAATCATTTGAGACAATTTCACATGGTGAGGGACAATTGTGGTAAAAAAATAAAAAACATATGATACAAAAAAATTGACTCATCCATTATTGCCTATATTCAAATCATCGAAGTACTCTACCACACTATAGTATGCCTTTGTTAACATCAATGACTTAATTGTCTTCTTGAACAAATGAGTTTTCAGTAATTTCAAATTTGACGGTAAATGGTTGATAATTTTAATACTTCGCTCGAATTTAGCTGTTTTATGTGTAGGAATAAGTAGCACATCACTGTTCCTTGTTGAATACTCATGATAACTATTCAATTTAATAAACCTATAAAGATATAAACAACATCTATAAATATATAAACAAGGGTTTATATAGTATACAATTATTAATGAAGATAGGTTTAGAAAATGTTCGTTGAAGAAATCGAAGTATTCGCTTCTGTGTAATAAACACCCTATTTATTTCTGTAGAGCAGCCTCAATGTACAATATTATAATATCAATATCAACTAATCATAATCAACCATCAATATAAATGAATAAAATATCAACTACAATATATTCCCACAGATACCAAAACGTCGGATTTTTGTTTCTTCAGGATTGAACGAAAATTTTTTTGTATTCAGTAATCAAAAATATCATCATTAAAATGGTATATGCGATAATATTCACGTGAACGAAGACACAAGATTGTTAATTTTTGGAATAAAGTGTTATCTTCAGTATTTCCTGAGGGATGCAAAAGTGTCTGGTTTCAGTATTTCTAGTATTAAATATAGTCAAAAATTTCGTTGTGTTCGATACTAAAAAGTATTATTTCGTATTATAAAAATGGCAAATGCTTAAATATTCACGTACACCTAAACAGTAAAGTGACTATTTTGGGTATGAAATTTTGAGTGCACAATATTCTTACGTACCTCAAAAATCACTTGTTTGTCTTTTGGGATTATCTTTATTATTGTCTTCATAACCGTTGTGAAAAAAAATGGAATATCGTTTTTATGGGGTTCTCCAACCGAATTGCTATATCAGAAGTGGGATAACATATTTATTCTTATTCCACAGAGATTGGAGCACTTTCAAAACTCTATTATGGCCTCATAATTCCACCGTTGCGGCATAACCTTAAAGATTGCGTATAAATTCGACGATATAAGCGGTAACTTGCCGAATTTACTCTTGCCTAATTCAGAATTGAATAATGTCTCGAGGCCATTAAAATCCGAATAAGATTCCTTTACGACCTACCGTTTATTTTCCCAATTTCATTCCGACGCCTTCTATCATCTTTTTCGCGTTACTACGATGACCCTGGCGCGGAAGTTATTGTCCATATTTCCCGAAATCGCTCCGGACGGTTTAACTGCGCGCGTTTTATTCCCTACCGATAAAATGAAATTTCAGCGACGTTGTCCCGGTATCGAAAGTAAGAACGACGTCCTTATAAAACACTCGAAATTCCCGATTTTAAGAGTTTCGTCTCGACTACGAAGAATTCATCATCAGTTCGCTCATAAACTTCATTGTTTTCTCGAAAATTCGATGGGAAATTGCACTTGAATTTCAGAACAAGAGAAATGCTAAATATCTTCCAAATTAGATTGGAAATCTGATGGAAAATATGTGCTCTACGACTTCAATTTAGTGAGGATCAAAATTTTCATCGAAATCAGAACAAATATTTTTTTTCAACTTTTTTCCCGACGAAAATGATGAAAATTTTTACAGAAGTTTTTATACTGAAAATTGACATTTTCCGTTAAGTCAGATGGGCAGATGTCGAATTGATTTGAAGTTTTATCAGAAAAATATGTTCTACGAACTCAAATCACTCAGAAATTACATTTTCATCGAAATCAGAATAAGAAATTATTTTTCCATTTTTTCGTCAAAAATGGCGAAATGTAAATGAATTCGGAAACGCTATAAGATGTCTTTAGATTTGGCGATGAAACTTTGAAATACGAGTACGGAAAAGTCGATGCGGGTATTTAATTTGCGAAATCTTGAAGTGGATGGGTGGACGTACACCTGAGCAGGAAATTCGTATCAATTTTGGGGAAATATATGAAGACAAAGTCAATCGATTGCATTGGCGGACAGTACAATATAATAAAATCAAAATAACTCAATAGATTAACAATTCCCTAATATAGTTATCTGGAATTCATCAGGAGTCAATTTTGGGTCCCTTGGTATTCATTATCTATACAGCTGACACCTTCGATTGTTATATTCAGGTCTTTACAAATGTAATTCAAATGTATCCGTTTTTCAGACCTGAGGAAATCATTGTTGCAATGTCTTTCATCCCCTAGATACTTGAATTCCCATATAGTTTGTTACTCACAAAAACATAATGAATCCATCATCAGAATTGTTGAAATGATTGCGTTCCTTGTTGAAGTGTATTTGAAGGAAATACTTATGTGAATTTCCAGTAAGAAAAAAATTTCAGTATTTCGTTGTAGTCAGTTTGTTTTGAGAAAATACGGCAATAAAAAACTTTGCTATTCAAGGAAATTAATTGAAAATGCATACGAGCCATTGAAGCTCTTGTTACTGAATACGAATCTGTCTGAAAATGAAATTAAAAAACTGCGTTACTATTTTCCTATACGAAACTCAACAACAAAACCGAATAATATTCGGCTCTTATAAAGTTTTTCTGGTTTTCCGACTGGGTGTGCGTTTCAAGCCGACTGGAAAATTCCGGAAAACAATTCGTACCAAACTCAACCTGCAACGAATGACGGCGCGCATGCAACAGACAATAGTGCGGGAAATCGGGCTAGAAATCCTTTAAATTTTCCAGACACGCCAGACTTGGGACTCATTCGTTCATAATTCCACCATGATTTAGAATCTGTGGCAATTTGAGAAATGGTATACTCGTGAACTTCGGTAAGTACGTTGCAGTAAATATTTTCCCGCAATGAGGAATCGACCGTAGAAACATTGCGGCCCATTGTGATAGTTTTGAGCCGTTTACGACAAACAGCCTATTGTTCGCACTTTTGTATCTTCACTACCAATTTTTGGCTGCTTTCAAACCGTTTTTCGAATTGTATATACCTAATTTCATTGAAATATTGTTCATTAATATCCATAAATTACCCACCATGTACAAAACATCAATAATCGTAGACCTACATAAACTGTTCTTGTAATGTATTCTGAAGATGAACAAAAGTTTGAAACTTCATCAATATGTATCACTGTAACTATACGTATTGTGATGTATGAATGAATGCAAAGTAACTATAACGAATCGATGATTTTTCTGTTACTCAACTACAAACAATAAAGGCAGAAAATAATCTCAAATTCTTCTTCTCGATAACATTGGGGAACAGCAATTTTGTTGTCTTAGATCTTTGACTTGTTTTTGACTAAATTCTGGTCTTTGAATTCAAAAATATCATGAATTTTTCTCTATCTCGTCAAGTTTTGGAACTACAGGATACCCCCTCTTTAACCACATATTAACTACATATACATATTCATATATATCCCATAAATATATGAAATTTTCCCATTTTTGGTGACAGAAAAAGAACTTTTTGTACATATTGTTCAATCATCCTACCTCTTGAGCAAACCATATCCATTTTCACCAAATTTGGGTTAATTTAATTAAGTGATTGAAAACGGCTTGAAAACTTTTAGTTCAAAACACAATTTCCACAACAAAATATATAAAGGGGAAAGGAGTCTTATTGTAACATTGATTAAAATATTTTTTATGGGACTTTACCGTTGAAAGCTTTTTTGTTTCGAGCCAATTTTTCGATCCACCCCCTTCTGTGACGTCAGGACTTAGACAGTTCATTAACCCAGTTTGAATGTACTTGGGTATATTCGCAACATAAAGAAATTCGTTTAATTCATTGTGAAAAAAATGGAAATATTATCTCTAGAAGATAACCGTACAATATTCTGCGGCTGAAATTATTTGTTTCTGTTCGTGACGTATTAATTTAGATTCAATTATATGATATCGAAATCCGGAGTGTAGGAAACTCGTTATCTGAGTAAAATTAACTGAAATGTTGAATTACTCGCTAAAGTATTTCGCAGATAACAAATTAGCACGTGCATTTTGAAGATAATTCTCATTTTCATGAATTCCTATCTACGTTTCACGAATTTTATGTAGAGAATGGTTTCGTGATTTACTTAATTGCATGTTGTTCTTGCTAGTTCTAGAAATTCAATTTAACGCCTAGTTCGAAGAAATACGGTCTTGGAATTCAAGAAATACCTAGATAAAATCTAAATTTCGACTCATAATCACAACTGCAATAGATGGGCTTGAGTTGGAAGAAATAATCACGTAACGAAAGAGCGTTACTCCGTTAAATTCTACCTTCAGCAACTCTATCTTCGTTTATATATTTTTTTTGAAATAGCTTCTCAATTGAAAAACCTTAATAGCTCCATATATAAGTTCATACTCTTCTTTCTGTCACTTTCGGTTCTAAGTGTGAGATAGAAGTATGTATGTGCTGGTGAGTGTGAAGAGACCAAACTGATATATTCTGTATATTCTCATATTAGAACGGGAGACAACTCCTGTAGAAATTAGTAATCATTTGTTCACATGTCAAGGCAAGAATGATCTTAAATGTGCCATAATCGCAACTATGTTTCAAAGGCTCAGTAGTCTAAGAAATACACAATGACAAGCACAAATAGAGCAACTAATGGATTATATAGACAAAATATCAAACCAATTCTACCAAACTCAGCTCAACAACAACTGATTATTACTAACAAAGGGAGCAAGAATACAATGCATATTCAACACCAAATATTTTAGCAATCCTTACCTATCATTCATGAAGAAATATGATGAAAGTGTACCCTGATGCGGAGTTTAACCCGAATAAATTTACGGAAACGAACAAATTATTTTTGAAAATTTTTATGATTTTAATGCGGTTTTTTTTAAAGATAGAGTGATTGAAGAGGTAGGTTTATATGTATAATTACATCCATTAAATAGTGGAGAAATACTGTTATTTTTGAGGTTTCTAATGTGATGTCGTAAATAAGAACATTTTTCCGCTTACTTTGCAAACGCAGGCTGAACCCACGAGATTTATCAAAATAATGTAGGAAGTATTATGCAAATTGAAAAGATCTACAGAAAACTCAGCTATGGTATATGTCTATCTCTTATGGATATCCCACAATAACATTTTTTTGTCATCTACTTTTTACGACAAATAATGGCTAATTTTCGAAGCGATTTTAACCAATACGGCATTAATCCTAATCCAATTAAATACCTTAAGTGCATTGTTGATTTAATATAGATCTATATAACCTTTTACAGCATTTGATTTAAATGAATATTTTCGAAGATATTACAGATTTAAAAATTGCGGGACATAGCGTTTGGGTCGGTTCTGCGAATTGCGAATGTGTACGAAGCCTGAGCGGGCCCCTAGTAATATATTAGTATATAACTAACTATATCCATATATAACTAACATATTAACAACAAACTAGACATCCATCAAATATCTGAAGACAATCTCCTTACTGCTTATTACAGATAGCGCGTCAAACAATTCGGAGTAACCGGAAAAAAATTGTCATGTCCAATTCCAACGTGTTCTTGAGTATGAATGAGTGATTACCTTATTGGTTATTGGCACCTGTTTGTATTCCAAAACTCGAAACTCTGAAAGTCTTATAAAATGGAAACGAAATAAAATCCATTTGAATGAACATTTATATTTCTGGATTCAGTTTACTCAAGAATTGTTTCGAATCTCCTGAGTGCTGCAATTATATACAGTCTCTCAAGATCCCCTTTCATCAGTACAGCTTCTATAAAATTCCTCACTGAGCGTAGATGAAAACACGGGCCATAAACCCCCCGAAAGGGCCTAATCCTGCAGGCTGAAGCCAAACCGAGCCGGTAAACTGGGACGGTTTTTCTTCGGGAAATTCTCTCGGTCGCGATTTTACTCGCAATACGCCATTGACGGCCCCTATGCCGACATCGTAAAAGTTTGTCATGATTGCGGGCAAATAAATTTTATTTTTTTCGGACGAGGGGATATCGCTCTAGTTTATCGTGATATTTCTGGCCTCGAACTAGGATTTTATTATGGATGACGTTGAAATTTTTCAGTTGACTCATTCAACAAGCTATATTGCATGAGTGTTATTCGGGAAGTTCAACCGTGTTGAATCGGGTCTGCACCATGGCCAGTTTTTCTTATGAGTTTTACTATAGTAGGAAACATTCGTATGGAGCATTTTATGAATTTTGACTAATAAATGAATCGAAATCTTGGCGCCTAGGTACAATTCAAAGATGATTAACAATAATTATTGACTAACAAATAAGTTGAAATTTTTTGTTATATTGTCTAAAATTAGTATTTCCACATATTTTAATCGAAATAACCTTTCGAAATGAATAATATGATATGATATTGGTTTAAAGCAGTGTCTCTCAACTTGGGGCCAACACCTGACACGTGGGCAATTTGACTATCAAGGGGGCAATTTGAAAATGGATTCATCACGTTTTTGCACTTCTTAATTGCAACTTTTCTATCTTTTCTGGGGGCATAAGGCTAAGGTAGGACATGGCACAAAAAGGTTGAGAAACACTGGTTTAAAATAATAACAATTTGTAAGAAGATAATTATGAAGATAACTTCTCGATGAAGGTCTAACGTCAGGGTCTAGGTCTAACGTCACGATAGTTTCTATCCATTTAATGACGATTCTTCAGGCTAGTTGCCTTCTACATGTGGAATTGAAGTTCTTGTGTTTTTTTTTCGATCGGGCAATCACCAAGAGGCATTCGCAGGATACTTATCCTTGCGGATGGCGTTGAAAAAGAAAGAGTTTCGCGGCCATTTGAGACGAGGAGGCAATTAACAGCGAAATCAGTGCCGCGGTAATGAGGCTTAGTTGGAATATTCAGTTCGCCCTGCGGGTATGTCTGAGTGCGGAGCAGACTAGAGAAATTTCAATAATGTACTGCAGTTAGTTCAAATCGGACGAAACCAGCGTGTGGGATCGCTAAAGGCGAACTCCCACCCCAAGGTTATCCTAATGAGGTAGCCCAAACTTCAAGATTAAAATTTTTCTAAACTATTATTTCATTTGGCCAATTGAATTTTGAAATCTGGTATTCTATAATTGAAAACACTTAGTTGAATTCAACAAAATTGAATTATAGTTCAGATATTTATTTCGGATAACTACTGTTGCATTACTGGGAGTTCAATACAACAAGTACTGAATGAAATAAATGAAATATTTTCTATACTCAGTGCAAGTCTGAAGTATTAGCCAATCTTGTGAAATTCAGTTGAGTATTTATAATTGAAATAAGTATTCAAGTGTATCCTCATAGCTAATCTGAAAGTCGTCATGCTTTAGGTTGTAAAAATAGTTATATTTTCATGATAAATTTCAACATTCTAATGTCATGTTATGTCGTTCTTCACAAAATATAATTTGATAAATTTCAACTATGAAATTGGTGATAATATTTTGGGAAGACGTAGTATATTTATTGACCTCCATTCTCAAAAAACTTTTGTGCTACATATCAATGCAACAGTAACCGCTGCCTGTAGATTATTTGTTTTCGTCATTCGCATCAGTAAGGAATTTAGCAATATATTAACATTGTATTGTGCTTCCGTAAGATCTAAACTTGAATACGGATCGACAGTCTGGAAACCTGGTAACATGTTGATCAACTGGTGTCCATACAACAACGAACAAAAGTTCCTAACTTTTGAACTTCAGAATTGATGGAATATATCCACCTATAGGCTAACAACATGAAACACTTACAAGTCGACAAAATGAGGACACACTCAGTGCGCGAAGGAAATGTCACGCAATAATCTTCTTGCATAAAATAATTAACAATAAAGGGAAATGTCGGGAATGATTGCACAAGCTTAACTTTTTTGTTCCAAGAGTTTCTTCCAGAAGTGAATTCACGTTCTACCTTCCAGCAGCTAGAACGAATGTTCTAAAATTTCCTCCATTGCACACGATGTGTGAACAATGTAATATTTTGGGATCTAGGTGGTTTTTTCAACTGTTCTGTTACTAGTATTAAGGCAAGTTTCCTCGATATGCATAATCTCTGCTAGAACAATCATTTATGTGTATTCACGTACAGGATTCTTATTCACTCATATACTTGTATGTGTGTATAAGTGTACATTCACATATTAAATGTGAATGTATACGTATGTGTGTATTTATCTTTATATGTATGTATACGTTTTCTCAGCATTTAAGTTTTTTATTCCTATAACTATTTTTCATCTCATCAGTTGCGATTCATATGACAAACTCTTTCTTTTGAAATTGAACTTGAAAATTTGAAAGTACAAAATTGAAACTTTTAAACTTTTGTACTACCAATTTTGTTTTTAGTATCTGTTGTGTTTCCTGCTTTGTCTTTGAGACCTGTCCTGTAAAACGGTGTATGTTAAATGAATGAATAAACATTCGTCATATTCAACACAGAAACTGAAAGTATTCGAAAGGTTTTTGAAGCTATGAAAATATTTTCCTAGAAATGATCGTTCTGTTATTATACCATAAATGTGTTATGTATTTCGCATAAAAACAGCCTATGTTCATTTTTTCACTGGATCATCCTAAATTTTCCTCTTTTGAATCCACATCACGAACACAATATTTTGTTGATCAAATAATGTAACAGTTTCTCTTCATCGAATGTTTTAATCGTTCCATTTCTTTGAACCTAAAAGGTTCAGATAACGCACGTTGTAATTTTCACGTGTCGGCCCTCCTTTAACGCTTTGCTCGCGGACGCGTTATCGTTACATAACAATGAAATAACCTGATATTCGAACGCTTCCCGCTTTAATATTTATTTCGAATAGCCAGGCCCGAGTCGCAATAAACCCGGAGTTACGGCCCGTTTAGTCCAGGGTGGTCGGACGGTTATTGCTTCGAAAAAACTCTCGTTAAAGCTGTTCATTGGTCATAATTGCAAGCGGTAACTGCATACGTGCAGCAGAGTTCCTGGCGGAATCTCCTAAAGGGTAGGAATATGCACTTTTTAGTATTTTCAATATAAAGTACCGCATCGTACGTTTTCGGTGTTGAAGTTATTCTGGTTATTATTTCATGTGTTAGCTATAAGAATGAGTGAGCAACTTTATTTAGCACAGCTAATAAACTTTACAAAAGACAGGAATTATATACACAAACATCAAACACGATATTTCAGCCTTAAATTATATTTTTTATAGAAAGATAAAATAGTTTTTCAAAATAATTATGATTCTGACATAATTGTTGCGAATCTAGTCTATTAAATAAAATCATTCCTTGCTCACATAAATTATTTAGGCCATTAGATATACTACACTTTAGACTTGGAATTCTTCGATGAGGCCTTTCGATTGTGGATAGTAAAGAGTGGTCCATATTTTCGAATCCCTTGTGGATGAGCTAATTGCTGTGAGAGATTACTTTTGAACTGCCGTCCTTGATCCGTTGTGAATCGGGCATGTTCTCCAATACGTGATATCCAATTCTCGTAAAATTTTGCCGCAATTGTATCTGCTGTGCTGTTATTCATATTTTTAATAAAAGTTCATGTAGAATAACTAGAGTTAATGAAAGATTTTTTTAAAGTTCCTGCTTGAAATATGCTCATATAATTAAATATTACTTATTTATATGCGAAATAAGAAATATTCTGAGCAATGTGGAATGTACTTCAATAAAGAAGCAGAAAAATGAAGCTTGAGATTGAATTCTCGCTTAATTCTTGATGAAACATAATTGAATATTAAATTAAACTCTTGGCTTAATGTTTCACGATTATATTCAACAACATGAATTTGTCGACATATTTAATGAGCTCACGCTCGAAACATGTTTAATGAGGTCACGCTCGAAACATGTTGACAAATTCATGTTGTTAAATATAATCGTGAAACATTAAGCCAGGAGTTTGATTTAATTTAATAAGAAAAATAAATCAATAACATTAACAATAACAATATCATTTATACCTTTTATCAATTTTATCGATACCATTAATTACTTATTAGAAATGCAAATTCTAAAAAAACATTTTTTTTGTGAGCATTTCAATATAAAAATGACCATTCAACGTTGCAGTTTGTTACGATGTGTACCTAAACTTTGTTCAGTCTGAACAACTTTATTTAATATAACTATTTACAATGTATTAGCTTAAGAAGAATAGAACGATGCTTATCATGTACCTAAAATGATTTTTAAAACTCCAATTTTCATCGAAAATAACACCTAAATACTTAATCTCACTGACTTGTTCTAATGATACATTTTTAACTTTAAATTGTTAATCACACTCTATTTTAGATAATTTTGCTTTGTTTCCCACAATAATACATTTCGATTTATCTGTATTTAAAGAAAAACTGTTATCACACAACCATGTATCAATCTATAGCTAATTCTAAATGCTCTATTTTACAACAGCTTTCTGTACTGTAACTTTATTAAAATGTTATTAAGATTCATAGCTTAGTATCATAAATATGAGTATATCGTTCATTGTCTTCGTCATTGTCATGCAATAATAATAGGTACCCAGACCTGAGGGTATCATACACACCATGATTTAAATCATACAGACATAATTTGTCGTTTTCAACTAGTCTTGTTTCTATTCGAAATAATTGTGGCGTGGTTGCCTGAAATGGAATGGAATGAACACATCAGTGATTTTCAGTTTCTCACATGAAATTTGCATTAGCCAATTCATTCGAACTAATGAACCATCAGAATGGATGCAATTCAGCTTTCTGCCGTTACTTGGACGAAAATGGCCTTTCTCGCATTTCCTGGACCTCGAGGGAATGGAGCTATTAGCATTAGGCTAATTCCCGAACGGACAGACGGGGCCAGCGACGCCATCCCTAACCGCCGCCCTTATCTAGTTCGGCCGCCACTTATCATACTCGCGCAGCACCCGAATCACGACGGAATACTAATTTCCTGCTGCACAGGTGGTTTCTTTACGAGGGGTTGAAGGAATCTGCAACATCATCGTTGCTCTTCATGGTCACAGGAATTAAATTAAATTTTTCGTAATCGAAAGTATCGTAAAACTTCGACTGGTGTTCATTGAAAAACTCTTCACTGCTCAAAAGAAAAATAGGTGCAAGTATGACGCTTTTGTCAGAGACTTCCACACTTTTTTCTACTTTACCATGTTGGTAAGAAGTTCTAAACAATTTAAAGACACTTCATTTCATTTATATACTGGAATGGATAGTTGAGCTCGATTTGAAAGTGAGAATTATTAACGAACTATCAAAATATAATCACACACAATGCTACTAAAGGGTGTTTTTTTTAGAGGTATAGAACTTTATGTTGGCATTACTGTTGAAGATGGCGACCGATTCAACAGCTGAGAAGTGATTTATTCTCTGGTTTGGTAATTCATCATGAATAGACTCACGATCATCAAGCAAGGCGTAGATTCGTCGAATGGGCCCAAAATGAAATTGCCGTTGTTACCGATTTTCATAAGCGAATTTTGTTTAGCGATGAAGCGCACTTCTGGTTGAATGGCTACGTCAACAAACAAAACTGCCGCATTTGGAGTGAAGATGATCCACAAGTGTATGTCAAAACAACGTTACATCCAGAAAAACTGACTGTTTGGTGCGCTTTATGGGCTGGTGGAATCATTGGTCCGTACTTCTTCAAAAACGATGATGGCCAGAACGTTACAGTCAATGGTGATCGGTATAGAGCCATGATTACTAACTTTTTCATTCCTGAATTGAACAACCATGATGTCCAGGAGCTGTGGTTTCAACAAGACGGCGCAACATGTCACACAGCTCGTGCCACAATCGATTTATTGAAAGACACGTTTGGTGACCGCCTAATTTCACGTTTTGGACCTTGTGAATTGGCCTCCAAGATCTTGTGATTTAACACCGCTAGACTACTTTCTGTGTGAAGTCATTGGTTATGCGGATAAGCCACAAACGCTTGACCATTTGGAAGACAATATTCTCCGTGTTATTGCCGATATACGGCCACAATTGTTGGAAAAAGTCATCGAAAATTGGACGTCCAGATTGGACTAGATCCGAGCCAGCCGTGGCGGTCATATGTCAGAAGTCATATTTAAAATGTAATGCCACAAGATTCTTGTCAATCGAATGATCCATCGTTGTTTTATTGCAATTTAAAGTTCTATACCTCTGAAAAAAACACCATTTATTTTGTGTTATCATCTTTTCCTGAAATCGTGTTATACCCAAAATTGTCGAAAAGTTGCTTCGGTATAATTGTGCCGTGACAATTTTCGTCGTCATCTAATCCGAACCATTTGACAATTCACTCGTACGGATTTCATCAAATCTAATTGCGGTATAAACCACCTACAGAGTGCGTTGATTGAACGGGCCAACATCAGGAGTGGGATTGCGGTTTGCCTTTATAATGACTTTCATCACGTTAACCGCAACCCTCTACCGAATAGGGACATTCCATGTTCTCACTCTATGTATTTCATGATTAGCGACATCTCGGGCAAGAAGTTTTGTAGTTATTGAGATACGGGGTGGTTAAGAATTGAAAACCAACCGTAGTATTCAGACAGGCATCATCATCCAATGGATGCAGATTATATGATTAATGAGAGGTCTCATAAGGAAGAGAAAAGGCCTTTCTCATTTGGTATCTTTTCTGGCGGTAATTTTATATTATGCGGAATATGAGTTCATGAGCTACTCTTTCAAACGCTAAGAAAACTCTTGAAACCTGCGGATGATAGTATCAATAATAATAATAATAATAACTTTTATTCATCCTTTCAGACAAAAAACACTTGTATAGGACAAGTTTCCAAAATACGCAAAAAGAAGTAATCTAAGTAATAGCAATGCCAATAGTAAATATATGAAACAAAATAAATACACCAAATAAAAGAAAAAGGGAAGCAAAGGAACATCAAATAACTAGTTATATGCTAATTCATATTGAAATCAGAATATTCTTCCTTATTGTAAAAACACTTCTCGTTGAGCAGCATTTTAATTTCCCTCTTGAAATTTACTGTATTCCAAAACCTTCAGTCTATCGGGCAGATGATGGAAAATTTGATACCATTGCACATAAGTGACCGCTCGAATTTAGAAGTTCGATGTTTTGAAATACATAGTGTTTCTTTGTGTCTTGTGTCATACTCATGAGACTCCGAACACTTTAGTGACACATTTCTACGAGTGTACAACAGACAGCCAAGAATATAAATACATGGGAAACACATTATTTTGTTCTTGATAAAAGAGGGTCTACAGGTCTCCCCAGGTTTCAAGTTGAAAATCATTCGGATTATCTTCTGCTGGGCAACAAGTACTGAATTACTAAATGAGGAGTCACTCCAAAGTACGACGCTATAATTGAGGTGACTGTGCACCAGTGAATAATAGGCATTCATTAAGGAATCGTGTGGTAATATAAGTTTTATACGTCTCAAAGCAAAAAATTCACTACTAAGTCTTCTACAACATAATCAGCATGATCTCTCCAATTTGAATTCTTATGAACATGTATCCCAAGAAACTTGATACATTGAGAATGTTTCAACTCAACGAACTGAAGATTTAGGGTTAGCTGGGGATCAGAATCCCTAGTCTGAAAGTAGACGAGCTCAGTCTTGTTTGAGTTCAATATGAGGGAGTTACTGGAACACCAGTCGGTGAAGTATCTGACTAGTAGTTCACAACCTGCCCTGAGTTCGCTAAAGGTTTGTGCAGAAACTATAAATGAAGTATCATCGGCAAATCTTAACACCCATAAAATCAAAAACATAGTTACAGTATCAGGATGTCTACCTCATACTAAACACTGAATGATTTGCAAATTCCGATAGCGTAGGAATAAGCTAAATGTCATCAGATTAAATGACTTCTGTTCATTGGAAATATTGGAAATTTGTATACATTTATCTACAAGAGAGAATCATACTCATCAGGTTATTATATTGTTCGAATCTACTGTAACTGCATGAAAAGCAATGTATCATTCCAAATAGAATGTAGTAGAAAATACAATTGAAAACTGCCCCCACTAAAGAACGTGAAATTATTGATTTCACGTTTTCATATCAAAATGTGACAATCTTCATTTAGATTTACTTTTCTGCCAACCCCGGTATTCGAATAGGCTTGGAGTAATGCGTGAAATAATATTTGCGTATGTTCCGACTGATAAATTGAACATTTTGACGTGAAATTGGGGTCCAGTTATTACGGAGAAGTCAGAATGGCGGTGTAATATTGTTATATATGCACTTCTATGTTCCGCTACCCTTTGAAAGCACGTTGTGTAACATAGTGCCAAGATTTATGATGAGAGGGGTGCTTAATGAATCTGTTCGCCGAGTTTAGAACTTATGGAGTCTGCCAGATTAAAAGTGAGCTATGATATTCATAGGTTATGTTGCTATACACTATTGTTAGGATTTATCGAAGATTTGACTGTTATTTCAAATATTCATCGTTTTTTTCATGAACGATGGACATTTGACATTTCAACCCAAATTGTACCTACTTATAACGGGTATTTTTTTAGAGGTATAGAACTTTGAGTTAGCATTACTGTTGAAGATGGCGACCGATTTAACAGCTGAGAAGTGATTTAATCTCAGTTTGGTTTGGCAATTCATCGTATCAATTAATTAATTAAAATCAATTGGCCAAATGAGCCCAAAAAGAGTTTGCTGTTGTTCCCGATTTTCATAAGCGAATTTTGTTTATCGATGAAGCGCACTTCTGGTTGAATGGCTACGTCAACAAACAAAACTGCCGCATTTGAAGTGAAGATAATCCACAAGTGTATGTCAAAACAACGTTACATCCAGAAAAACTGACTGTTCGGTGCGCTTTATGGGCTGGTGGAATCATTGGTCCGTACTTCTTCAAAAACGATGATGGCCAGAACGTTACAGGCAATGGTGATCGGTATAGATCCATGATTACTAACTTTTTCATTCCTGAATTGAACAACCATGATGTCCAGGAGCTGTGGTTTCAACAAGACGGCGCAACATGTCACACAGCTCGTGCCACAATCGATTTATTGAAAGACACGTTTGGTGACCGACTAATTTCACGTTTTGGACCTGTGAATTGGCCTCCAATATCTTGTGATTTAACACCGCACACTACTTTCTGTGTAAAGTCATTGGTCTATGCGGATAAGCCACAAACGTTTGACCATTTGGAAGACAATATTCGCCGTGTTATTGCCGATATACGGCCACAAATGTTGGAAAAAGTCATCGATAATTGTATGTCCAGATTGGACTACATCCGAGCCAGCCGTGGCGGTCATATGCCAGAAGTCATATTCAAAATGTTATGCCACAAGATTATCTTTCGAATAAATAAAATTCTTGTCAATCGAATGATCCATTCTTGTTTCATTGCAATTTAAAGTTCTATACCTCTAAAAAACACCCTTTATAAGATTCCTTACCTAATAATACCGAAATAACTCCATAAAATCTGGGTTTTCATTGAAAAACCAGTAAAATGAAATTGTCTATTGATTATGAACGTTTTCTTAGAAATTATTATTATGGTTGGGAGTGAGCAGAATGACTTGACTATACATTGATAGAACAGAAAGAGCTTCTCCATCAGTGCGGTATACAAACGTCTTCAAGTAGTTTGATATGCTGAAATATTCTCAGCTTATTAGCGTAAATTATCCTTCAAAGTTGTCAGATTAACCAGCTCAACTTTCAACAGAATCTTCGATTCAATGACTTTGGAACGCCTGCATCTAAAATTATTATGGAAGCAACATATGTCACAAAAGGAGTTCTCAATCAAAAGGCACTGTCACGGCCACCTTTACTACAGGCCATGAAGAACCTAGTCCCTCGGTGTTGCCAAATTGTGCACAGTTGTATACTATCCTAGTCGGATGTTCAAGCATTATTTCAAATATTTTTGTATATTGCGAACAAACAAGAAATATTATTAGTATTTATAATATGTAGAATATTACATTGAGTATTGTGAGCACATATTTCTGTAACAGAAAACTGTAAAACATTTATTATTGCAAGAAAACAACGATGTTTTCGATAAAGCCCCACTGCGTAAAAAATACCTCTATTGGTCAGTGGGATTTATTTACATGAAAAGTTGCCTAACCAAATTTATTGAATTATTTGAGAGAATAGGAACCTTGGAAGAAACGCTGTAGGAATTACTCAAATTGAATTATTTACCTACGTATAAATAAATATTATATTTCAGGTTAGCGCAACCAACAAACTACTTTATGAAAGTATTGAGCTTTCTTCGTTTATTTTTTCATTCAGTTTTCTCGGGTCCGCCTTCATTTTTTTTGTGTAATTATTCAATAAGATATTCGAAAAAATGGAACACATCATGCTCAGAATATTTTTATTGTCTTCACCGCATAAACAGCAACAATAAAAATATTTAAGGACTCATCCAATGACACTCTTAAGATAGGGAGATTACACAAAATTGCTTTCTGGTGTATATTATTCAAAAAGGCCCGTTCGAGAGAAATGTCATTAATGATTTTTTCAAATATGGCACACATGTGAAATAAGACATTTTAATTAAATCTGTAGTCCTCCCCGTTGCAGATAATTGAAATATTATAAAGTCATAGCTTCCAAAAATTCTCTTTTGAGGAAAGTTTGTATTTTGGAAGAATGTGTTATTGTTAGTTAGATTTGTGAATAGCGATCTGTTTATTCGATGGTTATCGATAATAAATAGGTTAGAAAATATACTTATTAGAAACTCACCTATCCCAAGCTTGAAACTTACTGAGCTATCTACGAAATACCTATCCTCGACACTATATTTCACAAAAAAAATTATTTGTAAGAAATTCGTACTCAAAACACAACACAAATTCGATTCGATTAAATCGGTACACACAAAACGCTTCGTTTTTATAATTTGATGTTATGTTATCCACAAAGTATCAACACTAGCACCTAAATAACACTATAGAAAATTGATGAATAGAGGATTAGAACTGAAATCGTAAAATATTCAACTTCAAACTACGAAAGTCTTGAACAACACAAAATTGATTTCGTTCCACTGAAATTTGTAAACAAACTAAACACTTTGTTTTTTAGTGTTTGATGTTGAGATTTCAACAAATTATCAACATTAACACTTGTAATACATTGTACACTATTGAAAAATATAGAATTTATACCAAAACCTCAAATTTTTTAACTTAAAACTGCGAAAGTTTTGGAAAGCGTCCTGTTTCCATTCGTATACCACTACAATTAATGGCGATAATATTAGACAACCCTCTGACATATGTCAGACATTCATTTTATGGCCTGTATTAAAGGTGGCCGTGGAACTCTAGTCCAAAACACAGAGAGAACAAGCTTAAAACGTCAAAATTCTGAAGAGGACTTAACATTGTGCGACTGTTAGGATTTCTCCAGGAGCTAACGTTATTATGTGGGATCATTAGATAACTCTCATGAATATTTTTGATGAATATCCACACTCCTATACGAAGTCAATATACCAATTAATCATTTCGAAAACCAATCGGCCTATGGAAGTGCCAATATTAATTCCATTACCGCGTTCGAACGTAAATCAAACTATAATAGAGCAAACCAGAACGACTAAGCAAAATGCAACCGACTGCGCCAGCTTTCGTGATTCCCGTTAAACTCAAACGGTTCGCTCGCACAGCGGCGGCGATAAACAATACGCCAAATGGCTCGTGGGGATCGGATCGGCGTGGCATAAATAACATAAACAAATGGTTATTGGGTGGAAACATAAATAATTCTTCGCGCATCAATCCATTTATCTAATGTGTCCCCCACGGCCGGCCACCGCCGCAGATAAATCCAATAACCTCCCCGCGCACGTCAAAATCACTGTTTGTCAATCGCTTAGCAGACCATAGAGCGATAGTGCGACGCACTAATGTTATTGACTCTGTGGGGGTGATGTATGGGGCGCCGGTACGGGTGCCGGAGTCGTTCCTCCGTGATCAAGGGGGTGGCGTGTGTACGCGGTAAAGACGATTTGTTACCCGTTCTTGAGGGATTAGCCGAAAGGACAGAATAATTCATGACAAATTCCCCGAAGAAGTTATGAGTGATGGTCTTTCCAAACACTTCACTTTGTATATTTATACAGTATTCTTGCTCATGATATGTAGGGCCGGTTATACTGTAGATAAATTGTCAACGAGGGAATATCTGGAATTTATTTGGGAGAATTACATTCAGCTCCGAATTATTTTGAAGTCTTTCCTTAATTTCTGATATAATTTCTTTTATTTTTTTTTCTCTTATATTTATTCTATTTTATGTTCCATCATAAATGCAAACTATGTCTAAAAAATCCTAAAAATCTCAAAGTATGTACGTAATGTCGTTAGATTACTCATTTGTATGAAGTTATTGTAATCAATGGTCTCCAGTGATTCGAATTACCTTTTCTCTCTTCACGGTATGTAATATGTCTCGTATTTTTAGGTCTAAAAAAGAATTACCTGACACAGCGATCAGTTCGTTCGCTGTTGATCTTTATTCTAGTTTCCAGTTTCCAAATTTATGTATTCATTTATTGCTGGACCATGTTGCTAGTTGGTGTAAGGACAATTATTTGAGTTTGAATGTGTCAAAGTGTAATGTTGTTTTTTTCACAAGGAAAAGAGACCGAATTGAGTGTGATTATAGTGTCGGTGGTCAGGTCCTTTCTCGTTCTGATAAGGTGAGAGATCTTAGTGTAGTCTTCGACCAGAAGCTTTCTTTGTCCCACACATCACCCATCTTATTTCATCTGTTGCGAAAATATATGGATTCATTATACGTAATGGCAAATATTTTACTTATTCCTCAACATTAATAGGACTATTTAGTACCCTAATCTGTAGCAAGTTGGAGTATGGCAGCATGATCTGGCATTTCACACTTGTCGTCAACGCCATCTTGAGGCTATTCAGAGAAGGTTCTGAGGGAGGAAAGTTTATCCACAGAGAGGGGTCAATCTCAACGAATTATTGAGTTGATTCAGTTTGATCTCATTGCAGAGCAGGAGAGAAACTTTATCACTAAAATTTTTGTACAAATTACTGCACAATACTCCTTTCTAATTTGAGATTGCTCTCCTCTGTTGTCCTCTTTGAAATTTCGTGTTCCTAGGCAAAATTCTCGTAATACTGAATTATTCCACCTAGAGACTCCGAGGACCAACTGCCTAATACAATCCCCCATTTGGTTTATGAAGTCTACATTCAATAGCGTTGCTAATAAATGTGACATTCACTTTGACTCCATAGAAGTTATTATTAGGAGTTATGTGAACAAAGAAAATGGACTAAAATGAATTGATTAAGATTGAGTTCTTTGTAATATTTCATTCAATTCTATTATTCAGTTTTTGGTTGCTATTTTAGTTTTTTTAGACTAGTGCGCGGGTAGATCAATAATAAAAATTAATTCATAAGAAATATAGATCCACAAAACCGTCTAAGTCGGCCATGTAGCCAGATCATTAAAACTATATGAGTCGTGTATGTAGCCACATCATTGAAAATATATGTAGGGAAGTGTCATTGTCATTAGGTGGAAGAAAACATATCACAGAAAAGCAACACTATTCTGTGATCACATTATAACGCCCCAACTTCATCTGTCAGCATTTAAAAAGGGCTACCAACATCGAATCCACCTTTCCTGTCAGAGGTCTACACTGACAGTCACTTCTGTGTTCAACAATCTGTCATTCTAATTTCCATCGAGTAACACGACAACCATGTATTGTTGCCTGTTTTACAAAAAACATTGAAAATAACTCATATATTCCTCTATATTTATTATTTATAAAGTTTTATTCCTGTAATTTAATTTATAAGTGTTATTCCTGTTGAGAATAAAAAAATTATTATTATTATTATTCATTTATTTACAATATATACAGCAAACCTTCCCACCCAATAACTTAATAGCAGACATCTTGGGACCAACTGCAGATTTTCTTAGAAAAACTCAGATATTAATCATATGTGTCAATTTTGTCATTATTTGTCTGAAGATAACAATAATTATAATTACTGTTATCCACTGTAAATCCTCTCTTCTATTTATTTTGATATAATCGAAACGTACTCCACCCTATTCGACGTGTTTATTTCACGGAAAAATGGCAGATGCTGCATCTTCCGGGGCAGTTTAATCTGGGAACTTATTACGGCAAACAATATTTCCCGCCGTTAAAATCGTGTTGGAAAAATGGGAAAGAAATTGAAGTTCGACGAGGGCGCGTCCAGTATATGATGGACCGGGCTAATTGAAAAGTTGCCCACAATGTTCGGTGTCTCCCCCTTTGTCCCCAATGGGAAATAGACGGGGGCACGCAATTAAGGGAGACCCTGAAATAATACTTTCGGAAAGGTGTTCCAGAGGAGATACGAGTGGATGGCTTTATGAAAATCGATAAGTATGATGAAAACGTTAGTAGGAAGACGTAGCGGGTGAAGAAGAGAGCAAAAGGGCAATTAATATCGCTGCGTTTCCACGTCAGAAGGAATGGCGATATATTTCGTCAGACCTGTCAAAACTGGTATCTGGGAACAGCTTATCTGACAGGAGTTGAAATTTGTGTCTTTATTGATTTATATGATTGGATGAACGAATATTTTCGAATTGTTTTTCCTGGTTATCATTCAGGAATATCATTTTTTCAACTTGTGCAATTTAAATTCAACAAGTACTTTGTATAGTCATTCGTACAGATAAAGCAAGAAATTATTTACTGTTGATGTAGTTTGCATTGTGTTAATTTACGCCAGCTTCGCATACTATACGTAATGAGAAGAGGGAAAATATTTTTTCGTATTCACATATATTTATAATCTTACCCGCCACTGTAGGAAGTGGATACACGTGCCGCTGCTGCAGTATGCAGTACTTTGCGGTAAAGTATTATTGGCCCAGCTTAGTTTAATTTTCTTTTTCCATACGAATACGGTCCACACTTGGTCAGATTTATATTCATTTCGCCTACTGGAATCCCGATTTTTGCGACAATATTCTGTAGTTTGGACGAATGAATGGAAATGAAGATTCGGACATTAAATGATCGATTTTCCGGTTGAGTCGCTTCGTTTGACCGGAAATGCAAGATACTCCGGAAACTGTAAAACATCGAGCGTGAGCTCATCTGAAGATGAGCTCACGCTCGAAACATGTTAACTAATTGATATTGGTAAGAATAATCGTTAAACATTAAACCAAGTGTTTAATTTAATATTTAATTATGTTTCGCCAAGAGTTAAGCGAGAATTCAATCTCACTCATCAAAAATGCTAGCAATGCATATCTTGCAATAACCACATTTGGTTCAACAAGGAGTGCCTAAAGAAAAACTAACACCTAAATATATGATGATGATAAGGTTATCATCACGATAAGGTGATGATAACCGAAGGTTTCCTCATTTTATTTATAAATTTTCGTTAGAAAAGGAGATGAAAAAATGGTACCGACAACGATAAGATTATTAGCAAAAACTTGGTTGAACCGATCATCCAGGATTTGTGTGGTAAGTTTCGACTTGGTGAAATGGGTACCGAAGAGGGTGAAGGCAGTGGACGCCCAAGAGAGGTTGATAATAATGAAATAGCAGACACTCTAAAGATATGTTCATCATATCATTCACGAATATTTGGGTATGTGAATGCTCTGTGCAAAGTGGGTGCCGCCGAGCTCACTTTTGACCAAAAACAACGACCAGTTGATGATTCAGAGCAGTGTTTGAAGATGATCAAG
Source organism: Henosepilachna vigintioctopunctata (assembly GCA_030704895.1). Taxonomy (NCBI): domain Eukaryota; kingdom Metazoa; phylum Arthropoda; class Insecta; order Coleoptera; family Coccinellidae; genus Henosepilachna; species Henosepilachna vigintioctopunctata. The sequence continues at coordinate 2,956,171 of JARQZJ010000034.1, forward strand.
CGTAATAAACCTGAGTTTTTGCGTCGATATGTGACAGTGGATGAAATATAGCTCCATAATTTCATTGCGAAGTCCAATCGACAGTCATCCGAGTGGACTGCACACAATGAACCAGTTCCAAAGCGTGAGAAAATGCAACAGTCGGCTGGCAAGGTTATGGCATCTGTATTTTGGGATAATGTACATGGAATAATTTCCATTGACTACCTTGAACCATCAACCGCGACTCTTACATAGCGTTATGGACCGTTTGAGCGATGAAATCACCGAAAAATGGCCGCATTTGAAGAAAAAGAGAGTGCTGCTTCACCAAGACAATGCACCGTGTCACAAGTCAGTGAAAACGATGGCAAAAATCCATGAATTGGACTTCGAATTGCCTCCTCATCCACCATATTCTCCAGATCTGGCCCCCAGCGACTATTTCCTGTTGACAGATCTCGAAAGAATGCTTGCTGGAAAGAAATTTTCGTCGAATGAAGAGGTGATCGCCGAAACTGAGGCCTATTTTGAAGCAAAGGACAAATCATACTACAAAAATGGTATCGAAAAGTTGGAGGGTCGCTATAATCAGTGTATCACCCTTGCAGGGAATTATGTTAAATAAAAAAAAATAATTTTGACACAAAAATGTGTTTTAGACATTCAAAAAGTAATTCACTCGGAAGAAGAATTTTCCAATTTTTATTCTTCTATAAACTATTCATTTGTCTAATTTTTTAAAATTGTTTTCATGATGATGCATGGCTTCCGGCATCAGGTTTGGACCCAACAACAATTCTAGCACGTGGATGATCTGACCTAGCCGCGTTATCCAATGCTGCCAAAGTAAATAATACCACAATTTACCGAACAAATAACAACAGAATTCGTTAAACCGGAATAACAAGTTCCCTGCTTCGTCCGTCGTTTCCAACCCCCCTCTTGCACATCAACCCCGTTCAATCCGTAGCCCCAAATCTATTTAAACTCGTACTCGTAAAGTTTTAACAAGTTGATGTTATTTTAATTGGCCCACCCGTACCGAGAACCGTTTCATTTTCCGAGTCTAATTCAACTATCCTATAAAGCTTTCGTTCATAATTTTATTAGTGTCTGCTGGAACGGATATACCTCTATTTAGCGTCTTCCGCTTCTGACACTATTTCGTTAGAATTGCGAACTTTCGCTAGCTACTCGAGATGAGTTCTCTTAGATGATATTTGTGTTGTTTTATATGAATGTTTTATTGAATAACGAAGAAATCTTAGTGGAATTTTCGGACATTTGAAGGTGTTTAACCAATGGGGATATTGAGTTTTACCCCCTCTTTCCAAAATTACTGTGTTCAGAATCTGAAGTACAAAATATCGGTAAAATCGAAGCAGTTCATACAATTTTCGAACCCCATAACTTCATTTTGTTTGAAACTTGAAGTCCTAATATTTAGTAACCGAGTGGCTTTGTATAAACTAGGTATATTTCGAATTTCATTCAATTTGAACCAGTAGACCAAGAAGTATAACTGAAGTATCTTCATTTGGTCACTCATCAACTGACTGTTCTATCGAAACTGAGACACTTCTAGCAGACATAAAACCTTCACATTCAGAATACAATTAGTGTTTCGTGTATTTACCAAGGAATAACTGAAGTATTTTATAATTCAGAGCCAGTTTTCTGGATAAATCGAACTGCAACAAAAATAAATGTTGTGATCCCATATAACTATATAGGACTACAAAGTTGCATTTGCAGTGTATGAATCGGTGTACCTGTATATGTATGTATAATAGAACTATCTACAAAAAGAAAATATGTCATCAAGAACAAAACTTGTAAAGAACACCAAGTCTCGCAACTCATTTCTTCTACCGTAAAAAGTTGTTTGATCCATGTTATACCAAGACGGTTAATTCATTCAGTCCTTACTTAAGGGACCTTCTGTCTTATGTTTATACGTAATTCAGCTAACCTAACAACATCTTAACCTAATTTAGCTAACCAGGGTCCTATAGTTTAACTGCGATTCCAAATCATGATTGGACCTGAGATTCGAAACCTGCACATTTTCTTAGCAGAAATTAGAATATTAATTAATGAGATTGAATTCTCGCTTAACTCTTGGTGGAACATCGTTGAATATTAAAATAAATTGAACTCTTGGCTTAATGTTTCACGATTTATTTAACAATTTGTATAGTCAACATGTTTCGAGCGTTAGCTCATTTTCAAGACTAAACTACTATAAGGAACGTACAACAAATTTATATCTACAAAATGGATGTGAGTAGGGAGTTACGAGTATCTTGAAATGAATTTAGAAGTCTTTTGTTTGAGACTATTGTTTGCTCTGACGAAACAGGTTTCATACATTTACTAGGAATATAATAGAATATTCATTTCATTTATTTGGACAATTCACATAATTGTATTGGACAAGTCGGTCAGGCATGAATATTATTATTCTTGTATTTGACTTTCGAAATATATAGGAAAAAATGAAGTTTTGTGCATATGACACTGAATGAAATATTTAAGAAAATGGACACTAGAAAATTCATTCGAAAATTTCAAGTTAGCCAAAAGAATGTTATAGTAGCGCTAGATATGTGAACGTGTACGGTATCAAGGCCTCCATTGTCCTTCAAGGGATAAAAATGTTAGAGAAATATTGAAATCGATGCCACACCTGTTGGAAGTGCGAGACAGCTGTTTCGTTCTGCTAGGAACTCGTCAGTCGCACCACGCCATCGAAGTGAGGCAACGATTTCAATCCCCAAGCATCTTCTATGACTCCAAGTGGAATACCGTCCTCTTCGAGTACCGTAAAATTCGAGTTGATAATTTCTTCATCAACAAAGTTAATCCTTGAATTGAAAAATTATTGTAACACTCTGTACAATTTTATTCAGTCTTTTATTCAGAAAATTGCTAATTTATCTAACCTAACATCTTATAGTAACCATGTCACTATTAGAAATCTTTTATATTTCAAATTAAATAGAATTATTTGGCAATCACACTAAACGATCTCATTCGATATTATTACTTGGCAGATACATTGTGCCAAGTTGATAATTTACTCAATTATTAACTTATTTATGAGTTAATTATTAACTGGTTGATAATTTACTGAATTAACTTGGTTAACATAAGTTAACCAAGTTAATTTATTTCATTCAAAACATAGGAGAATTTTTATTTTAGTTTCGTCTCTATAAGGTATTGTTAGGTTAGCTACCAGCTTACGTGATAACTTAAGACAGAAGTCCCGTTAAGTAGAGAATACTGAAGAAATGAATTGATTTGTTATTAAATGAATCGCAAAACTTTTTACTGTAGAAAAACTGAGTTTTGAGACTTGGTTTTGTTTGATGTTTTGTTTTTGATGGCATAAATATATGTGTAAAATAATATGAAATGATAGCACAAAATATAAAATTATTCTCGCAGAAATACTCGTTACTATAATTTTTAATTACTCATTAGATAAGAGTACAATTGAAACTCCTAAGTACTAAGTCCTAATGTTTCCCAAACTATCCTAGCAAAACAAACACAGAGCCAACTTATGTTGCCCAACATTACTGCTCAACAACCGTCGACCACTCCTAAACAAAATTGTAATTTTTACCCGCTCGACTTATTCGCGAGACCGAAATTTATAACAGTCGTAAGATTGCCGAAAGTTCCCTGCACAAGCGGACGTGGAGGACTTGATTAGGGCGGACGCAATTACCGTAAAGCTTCGGTGAGGAAAGGAGCTATCCGCCGCGGGAAAAGTAAATAGTCCACAGAAACCGGAGGATAATTTCCTTTGTTTCGACCCAGTAACCCTCCGGTCGGACGGGGCCGCGAAAAGTTCGTAACCGAAAGAAGTCCCTCGCGTAATACGGACCCGGTTACATATCGGATGTGGGACGAAACGCCCGAAGGAGTTGTACGTTTGCCCTTCGGTAAATACGCTTTGAAACTAGGCGAAAATGTTACCGGAGGACTTACAAGCGATTTCGTCAGATACTGTTGTGTATCTAGTGAAAGCATATCCAGTCTTGTAAATTATATGTCACAAACAAGCATCAAGCTCTGCTAAAAATGATATTTCTTTAATTATTTTATTTATTTACTTATTTGAAACTTTCGTGTTTGAGACATCCAGATCGTTGACAAAAGGTGCATTTATTAATACCCTCTCAAGTATAATATGTATATCGTTACCCTAATTAGCAAACCTCGTAACTCCACTTTTCAACTCTTGAAAAACACTAAACTACATGAAGAATATTCTTGTTATTAAAAAACGTTTCTTTTTCTTTAAAAACGTTAGAACTGAATAAAAATATAAATTTATGATTTTTTTAAAGAATATTCAAGATTATATAAAATTATACAACAGTTTGAGACCCTGAAAAGTTTTTGACCCCCGAAAGGGTGTTTTGGAGTTAAGAGGTTTGCTAATTAGGGTAACGATATAATATATTAATAATATGTAATATATTTCACATTACTTCAGGGATCCAGTGCCACTTCATTTGTGTTGTGGAATTGCGTACCTATATATTTAATTTTTTTTATTGTTTTTTTCATTTTTAAATACAAGGGCTCACCCGACAGACAAATTAAAACTGTCCTATAAAAGAGGAGCACATATTACAAATGTAAATTCCCTATAAATTGAATTGTATCTAATGTGTACATCTTATAGAAAGTGTTTATACATCTTATAGAAATAAAGTTTTCGATGCATTGACTCAGATCATTTGATCTTCAATACAAAATACCCAATTCTAATGAAAAATATTAAAGAAATACATCATGAAAGGACAACTCTATAAAAACTGATAATTATCCTATTATCGTCCCTGAAATGAACGCTTTTTCAAATGTCTCTTTAAAATAATAAAATGCGGATAGACAAGATCCAAGTTGGTCTCTGTACAGTTCAAGTTTAGCCTATGAAAAGATCTATGGATGGGTGAATTCAACATATAATTTGTTTAGCTCTTCCCTACAACCAGTTTTGTGCGATTTCTGACTACATGTGGAGAACAATTAAAGTGTATAAGGCTCGTACATGCAGCAGAGTCCATTAAGCCATTAAGAGAAACATATATCAAAATATCAGGTCTCAATTCAAACATTCCAATCTATGAAATTTAACATTACTCTCATAAGATAATCCATGACGGTACCTGTTAAAACGGAAATTAAGAACATTTATGAACTTCCGTTGAACATTTTCTATTCAATTCGTGTATTTATCATAACTTAGATTCCAGACGACCGACGCGTACTCTAACATGGATCTTACTATAGAATTATACAAAACAATAATTCACGTCGTTCGTAATATGAAACCCAGATTTCTGCGGGCATGTTGGACGATTTCTTCAATATGTAATTCGAAGGTCAGTTTCTTATTAACCTTAACACCCAAATCATTCACCGAACTGACTCCAGTCAAACATTGACCTGACAAAGTCAAGTTGGAAGAGATAAGCTTTTACTGCTGGAGAAAAGGATGTAATGGCATTTGTTCAAGTTTAGCTGCAATTTATTTAGTTTGCCGTAGTCAGAGAATGCATTAAGATCGGACTGTAAAACGGAATAATCTTTGAAGGATTTTATCTGCTTAGATATTCTGAGATCATCCGCATATAGATGTATATGAGTATATTTGAAACATTTGGCACTTTTCAAAAACATAAGAAAAAGAAGTATACCGGGGACATCACCTGATGTCATCAGTAAGGAATTTGATCTGGAATCATCCACAACCTTCGGTTGTTCAACTTTGAAGCGAGAAGAGCCCGGAGATTTCCATGCACTCCGAAATTTTCCAGTTTTGTCATGAATGTTGGGTGGTATCAAAAGCCTTGGAGAAGTCAGTGGATATTACACATACAGATGTTCCCTCCTCGAAATTCTTCAACATCCGCTGCACGAAAGGCAGCAAAATTTCCATTCAATACCCAATTATGGCGAAATTCTTTATATTGTGGACAGTGAGATGCCATCTAACAGAAAATTTGTCAAAAAAGTCAAATGTCGCAACTCAGTTCTTCTACCGTAAACCTATAATGAACCTTTCTTCATTTTCTTCATCTTGAAATAAAAATCTATGAATATATAAGCAAGTTACGGTGAGTAGCTAATTTTTAAGGAAATATTTTCCATTCGTATTTGAAACCGCCAGCACTAGCCGGTCCCTTCGCTTAGAACTGAAGATAATGATGAAAGTGTTCTAAGGTGATGGAAGAAAAGCGTATTTTCGAAATGTCCTGACAAGTCCCTTTTATTATTTACCTGTGCACCACTCGACGGAGACACGGCAAACTACACAATAGATAATCAGAGCGGACACATGTGCGTCCGGCACATTTTAAAGTAAACGTGATTATCTTTCTGAAAGGGACGTGAAATTCGACGGAACCCGGAAAAGCCGACGTTTTTTCTTCGAATGAAGTGACAATTTCTATACCTGTTAGATGTGTTGGAAATGTGTGCGGATCTCTTCTTACTTTGTATAGATTTCTAAAATAGAATAGTCACATTTTTGGTGAAATTTAGAGTTTTTGTCTCATACTTTCCGTTTATTTCTTCAAAGTTGTCAGCTGATAGTTATTATGTATAATTATGTGAGGCTCCACTGCACTTAGGGGTGGAACCTCATATAATTAACACACTAATCAGATTTGTAGTATATGAGTACAGCAAATGTACTTTCATCAATATATTCGTATTGGAATATTTCAAATGGAATTTCCACGAGATATTTATTTTACACAACTTCAAATCCATACAATTTGGCTTCCCAGGTCCTCATCGTTCAAAATCCTTTCGCCCTTTCAATCTTATTTTTCATTGAATATGGAAATATCATCTTTGATTTCTATCAGTGTATCAATTTTTAATCAGTATAATCAGCGTAAATTTCCGTTTATTAAATTAAGTCTATGAGAATTTCTGAATTGATTAACTAATTTTCCATTTCTTACAATTACTTTCAGTAGTAGTCAACGCGATGAAAAGATCTGTCTACCTTGATTTTTTCGAGTTGTGTTTAGAAGAAAGAATATAATCCTTTATGCACTGAACGATACCTGGATTTTCACATAAATTCTCAATGAATATCATACATAAATTCTATCAAATTTTCTTCATTTTATATTTCGTCAACCAAGAAAATTAAACTCAATATTCCATCGACTCCACAACTTTTAAACACCGTAGAGCTGTAAGAATAAATTTTTCTGTGGATATGACAGTAAAATTTTATGACTAATAAAAGTTCATTGTAACTGTTGCAATAAAGAAAAATCGTCTCATTTCTATTTAAATTCGCATTCCAAATTCTTATCTACATAAAAGCATATAATGGTATATTTATTTATTTATTTACTTACGGAAAAGCCGATTTACAAAAAATAAGAAAATACATATAATACATAAATTTAGTTAACTAAGTGCTTAATTACACAGCGAAACTGCCTAAGTGATGTACAAAAGCATTGATCAGTATTTACATAGCGATTACCATAATATAACATTCTATTAATTGGTGAATTTGTCAAATAGTTAGTACGACATGTGGAGTACGCAAATATTTTGTCAGTTCTACTTCTTCTGAAAGGAGTTTTTGAAAGGAGGATTATAATCTATAAAATTATTCTAACATTTGAACACCAAAACCAAATCAAATATAATTTTTCCTGAAGCCAAGGTTTGTATACCTACTTGAATACGAATAAAAGTTGCCGAAAAATTTAAACGAGGTGTAAATATGAAAGATATATATAAAAGAAATTTATTTTGCACTCGTTCAATATACTTCGACCGCATAATGAAGTGACCAAATAATTGACCCATATTCAACAAACGGTCTACAAAAAGCAAAATAGAGTAATTTTATAGTTGATTCGTCAGAAAATTCAGCAGAGTTCCGAAGAATGAACCTAATCACTCTCAATGTTTGTTTGGTAATTATTCTCAAATGTTCCTTGAACTGGAGTAGATAGTCCAAGTTTATTCCAAGATCATTAATGAGACTAGTACACTCAAGCCTTGCACCACCAATTTAATATGGATATAGTATTGGATCATTGGTTCTATGGAAGGTAACCAATGATGGAAGTATTGGTTTACTTCTAACAAAATTGACATTGAATTGACGACTCGAAAGCCATCCCACTACAGCTTGAAAGTCGGATTGAAGATCAGCAGCATCACAAACTGAGGAAATGGATTTACAGATTTTCAAGTTATCGGCAAAAAACAAATCTTTAGAACGCTTAACAACTAAAGTGATATCATTAATTGAAAACAAAAAAGGACCGAGATGATTACCTTGTGGAAGACCTGACGTAACCAGAACCGTCTGGACCTGAGGTTTTTAATTTTTACAACCTGACTTCTATTTTTATAATAGCTCTTTATCCAAAAAGGTTTGAAAAGTGAACAGAACAATAAAAGCATTTGATAGTGAAAACATCTGTTTAAGTTTTCTCATTATTTAAAACGAATGCACATGACCCTCGTTTTGAAGTACTTCTTCAGATGCAATGTTAACAATTGATGTAATATACAAAAACAAATACTTATAATGCATAGTCTACAATTCCGAGAATAAAGAAAGAGTTAGAAACGAGAAATATCAATCACAGAAATACAATTGAAAACAGGAAAACAGATAATGAAAGATCTTCAAGACCTTTATTCGGCGAATTTCTGAAATTATTGATTTGTAAGAATTTTGGCAAATTCGATTTGAAACCTTAATTTTCAAACTTTGAACTAAATAAATTATCCTCTATCGAGTCTTTCCATAGGTATTGAGAAAATAATAATAATAATAACAACTACTACGGCTAATTCTAAACACACCAGATATCTTATTTTTGATTTATAAGAATTTAAGCATATGGCATTATTTAAATAAAAAAGGACAACATATTGTCTCAACATTTACACGGAGTTATCTGTATCGCCTTTCTCAATTTCTGTATGCATCTTTTAACAAAGCTACAGTGTTAGAAAAACACCTAAATAATTCATAAATTCAATGAATAAAGTGCAAATTAATGGATTCCCTTTTCATTTTATAAATGTGCATAGAGGGACTTGTTGAAAAAGTATCCTTTGTGTTTAGTTCCGAAAGGGTGCAATACTGCATTATTTCCAAGAGAAAGTTCTTCTGAAAATATTAAAATCGCATTTTCATAAGCAGAAAACGACATGAAAATCTCACGAAACTAGACACGGTCTTGAGTTTGTTCTCGGCCTCATAGTTTCCACGAAAGTTACTTAAAATCCCTCTTCGTGGTATTTCATGCTTTTCCATCCCCCGAATATCCATTAGCGACCCTGCGTTAGCGCTCACAAAGTGAATCTTATTGTGCATTTCGTCCGCAAAGCGTTTCCCGCCCCGGAAAAACCACACGTCGAAGAAGAGCGGTTCCTGGCAAAAACGGGACCGAGGGGATGATGCGAACGATAATGGAATCGGGGGAGGGAAAGGACGAAATTAAATAGAATTAATACAATCCGATGGGAGACGTGATGGTCCAACGAAATCTGACGCGGCCACGCGAAAATGTAATCTCATAACTTACGCGATCTACGTGACGCGAACCGTCCCGGAAAATGCGTCCTATCTTCTAGCGGGAAAGCGTGTGAGGTGGAAATTTCGGACGATAGGCTCGGACTGATGATAATCCAGTAACTGGTCGGCGAAGCGTTCGTTAGTGCTCCCGAAATGGTCCAGATATCGTTAGCAGAAGGCATGCTGTGAATACGTCGCTTTATTGCTTCAATTACAAATTTTTATTCACCTCATGATGATGATTAGTCTCCCAAAATTTCCCCTCAATAATATATGCGAGAGTGGGGTGGAAAGTTTCCGAGTTGACCAAGAAAACGTCGTGGTAAAATTTACTTTGCTTTATTATTCAACATAATCTCCATCAACACTGATAAATTTCTCATAACGGTGTTCTAATTTTGTTTTACCAGTTTTAAACATAGATCGTCGAGGTCATCAAAATACTGATTTATAGTTTCGATCTTTCCTTCGTTGCTCTCAAATCTTTTACCGCCAAGCCATTTTTTTAGGTTGGGAAACAGGTAATAGTCGCTGGGGGCTAAGTCTGGACAGTGGAGAGAATGCGGCATCAATTCAAACTTCAATTTATGGATTTTGGATATGCTAACAATCGAATGTGCTGGTGCGTTATCGTGATCCAACAAAAAATTTTCCGTCCCAAACGAAATTTCGTTATTCAAACGTTGCAATAAGTCTGCGTAGTATTGACCAGTGATAATCTTGCCCTTTTCAAGATAATCCATGTATATAATCACTGAAAAAACAGTAGACATAACCTTGTTTGCTGATATTGTCTGCTTTTGCTTTCTTTGGAGTTTGTTCCCCCTTTCCAACCCACTGATGTGACAGTTCTTCATTTTCAGGAGTGTAATGGTGAAACCAAGTTTCATGAACAGTTATGAATCGACGGCAAAATTCGTTTGGATTACGCCTGTACTTCGCCAAATGTTCGGTCAAAATGTTTGGCGCAGTTTTTCGAATCAGTTTTTGGTTGAGCGTTAGCAAACGTGGCACCCATATTGCACACAGCTTTTCCATGCTCAAATGGTTGTGCAAAATATTTCGCACACATTCAGCTGACATCTTAACGCACCAGCGCTTTCGTCGATTGTTTCCATGTCCAAAATCGACGAATTGAAGTTTGAATTGATGCCGCATGCTCCCTACCATCCAGACTTAGCCCCAGAGATTATTATCAGTTATTACGATATTGATAGGTCAAGTTTTCTTGTTGTAAAAGTGTATTTCTGCAGCAGGATCGAAAGAGTCTAGATTTCCGCAAATTCTAATACATCTTCATGGAAGACGAAAAATGCCCATTGCTTCAGAAAAAATATATAAGGATGGAGCAACGAGCCAGATAAATAGCAAATAACGAATATTTCTTTCACTAGCACTTTCGCATTTCCATTGAATTGTAAACGATAGTTTAAACGTCACTATTTTAGAGTCATTGATAATTTTCCTAAAGTACTTTATAGAAGCCTGAAAGACAGTTTATTGGTTCCTAACTGAAGAAGAAATATCTTCCAGAAATTCGCCGATTTTTCCACATACAAACAAGTTAATATTTGACGATTTCCACGCCAAAAAAGTACGAAATTGATCGAACCCGTATTTATCGTGATATATACAGATGTGTCAAATGTAAACGGGCCCTTATTCGAAGCAACAAGAGTTATGACCAGAATAAACCCGAACCACTCGATCCTGATGGGGAGCCCACAATAAACCCACACATCCAATCCATTTCAATCCGTTTGATTGATTCCGCCGTCTCTAAAATTATTTACGCAGCGCGTTTCGTCGTATCTCTCCGAGGAAGGATCCAATCGCACTAACAGATTTCCTCTTTTATTAGGGCAAAGTCACGAGGTGTTTCCGCCGGCGGCCCGAGATTCATCCAATATTTATCGGACAAGCCCGCGGTCGACGATGTACTCTTATCTAGGCGGCCATTTGAATAATCGCCGCGGCGCCACCTGGCGGCCGTTTGCCGAACTAGGTGGCGCCGTTTAATCTTTTCGCGCGGAGATGCACGCCGAAAAGTTAGAATCTAATTTAACTTGGCGGAAAGTTATCGGACGATTTTTCAATTTATAACGCTTTTCGAGAAGGTAAGAGGGGTTGGAAAATTGGGAAATCGTTGTCGATTTGTAAGTTTCTGACTCGTGAGATAAATGCTGGGATATCTCTGAGAAATTGCGCGGAGAATTGAAGAAGGTTCATTCGGAATATTTTCATATTTAAATTGAATGCTTGACTTGTCAATACTCTTCAACTTTTTTGTGACATTCGAATTATTTTTCATAACTGTATAACAGCAGATTATTCAAAAGAAAAATTTAAACAATTACCTGGCCTTCTAATTTACATTTCTATACTCCCTCGATAATTGTAGTATTTTATTCTTGTTAACCGATGTGCATGTATCACGGAATATTCTATAGCTTCCATTGTTTTGCTTCTGTATCTGTAGAGAAACTCTTCTTTTCGTTCATTTATTTTATCAACATATAAATTTTGTCATCATGTGCACCCTAAATTCTTCGATACATAACATCGATAATAAGTGATAGATCTTTCAAGAACAGTCATATCTTCTTGTAGTTTGTTTCAAGAAGGTATAGAATAAGAGCGGGTAGATCTTCTTGAATTATGCTCTAAAAATTATGGTGAACAAATTTACATATCTTTTTGGAGTTATGTTTCAAGAATATATGACTGTAGAACTGCCATGCCTTCGTGGAGTTATTTTCCAAGATGATATTGTTCAAGAACGGCCAAGTCTTCTATATTTCAGAAAGATATGGCGAAAAAACTTCCATATCTTTTTGAAGTTATGTTCCAAGAACACATGTCTGGATAACTGCCATTCCTTCGTGGAGTTATGGTCCTAGGAGATATTGTTCCTATTGTCCCTAGGAGATAAGAACCGCCATGTAATCTAGTATTTATGTTCCAAAAATATATGGCCAAAAAACTTCTATATCTTCTTGAAGTTATGTTCCAAGAACACATGTCTGGATAACTGCCATTCCTTCGTGGAGTTATGGTATGAAGAGATATTGTTCAAAAACTGCCATATCCTCTAGGATTCATGTTTCAAGAATTACCATATCCTCTAGGATTTATGTTCCAAGAAGATATGTTTCGAGAACTGCCATTCCTTCGTGGAGTTATTGTCTACAGGAAAATAACTCGGAAGCAGTAGGTACCAAATAAATTCTAACATTCAATTCCATTGAAACAGTCCTAGTTGAACTTTTCGATGTCTACCAATCAAGAAGGAAAATATTCAGTACTTTATCAGGAAAGCGTTTTTCCTAATGAGTACTCTGCCATTTGAGGACCAATCGTTATATATTTTTGAGAATTCCCATTTTTCCTCTTAGTGTTATGCTGCAAGGATGTGATTGATTCCATTGTAAACAGTTTGGCATACCATCCCATAGATCTCTAGATGTACTCAATTAAACTAAATGCTCCCTGTGTCTTGATGCGTATTTTAATTGAATTATGAGAAAATTTTAAATATTGTTTCATTATGATATACTTTCAGCTACATGTTTCGCAATGTATTATGGCAAAATGGATGTCTGTTTCGAACATAACAAATCGAAATTTAACTGCAGGGAAAAAAGCATAGATTGTAATATTTGATTGTAGTTAGTAATAAGCTATTTCACATATATTATCCACTTTTTAATTAATGTTAAAATGGGACATAAATAAAATTTTGTTTTTTTTTTCAGGTAAGGCATAGCTGGAGACTTCTTAGATCAATATTTGTAGTAAGTATACCATTAAGCTAATTAGATTATCAAAATTCCATTTGAATATTTCGAAAGTGATCAGTGAAGTCGAAATTAAGTTTTCTTAAACTTCAATTAAACTAATCGAATAATTTTCTTGAGATAATATTGATGGATTGAACTTGTTATGAGAAAGATCTTCCCTGCATTTTCTTCGAAATTAAATTGGAAAAGTGAAGTTTTCTAAATTTAATGAACAGGACATCCTTTCACAATTTCTCCTGATCTGGTTCAATTACTTTAATTAAGATGTCGATTTTTGGCATCGCTTAAAGCGTACAGGAAATGAACGAAAATCTACTCAGCGAAGAAAATTGCATTGAAAAAGTTCATCAAACTCAATTTGCACCTTTTATTTTCATTTTCCTTCGTAGAATATTTTAATGCGAAAAATGAAGGAGAGTTTGATGTTTTATCAACATTCAGACGTCTGGTGCTTTTAGTTGAAAGCTTGTATAAAATAGACTGATGCTCTTAATAGATACGAGTATAATGGCCAATTAATCTATTGACTCTATTGAGTGAACGAAAAAAACAGAAGACATTGACAAATCTTCAATATATTGATAAAAGATTGAGAGCTTCAATTTGTGATTATGGAGTTCCACAAGGAACAGCTTTAGGGCCGTTAATGTTTAATTTATATATACACGATATAATTAAGTATGTAAAGAATTGTGAAATTTCTATATTTGCTGACGACATGATGTTGTATACTGAGGGCAACAATTCACATGTCTGTGTGATAACATCCTTTGTATATAACATAGGAATACTGATAAATCTAAATATATTATTGTCGGAAACAAAGCAAAATTATCTAGATTAGAGTGTGATATACAATTCAAAGTTAATAATGTACCATTGGAACAAGTCAGTGAGATAAGTATTTAGGTGTTATTATCGATAAAAATTTGAGTTTTAAAGATCATTTTAGGTATGTATAGAGCATTTAGAATTATATCGAAGTGCAATAGGTACACACCTGTATCACTTTTTTAGAAACACTAAGTTGTTTAAATATTAGGCAGCATATAGTATATAAAACTCTATACTTCGTTTATGAAATAAAATATGGCAAGGTTCCTAGCTATATCTTTGACAGTGTAAAATACGTTCGATTTCTATATTGATAAGTGCAGTAGGTACATATAAATGCCTAAATAATTTATGTGCCAAAGCAATGATTTTATTCAATAGTCTAGATTCGAACCTAAAATTATGTGAGAATCATAATGACTTATGTTGTTTGATGTTGTATTTATAATTTGTCTTTTTTGTAAAGTGTATTAGCTGTGCTAAACGAAGTTTACTACTACTACTACCACTGCTTAACATCAGCTTTTCAGACATCAATTGATAACTTCTAGAGTATTGACATTATCGAAAGATTGTCTTACCTTGATGCCTTTTTTTCGTAGAAACAAAACGTTATTTTCTGTTTTTAATGTGCGTTTCGTAGTTTATCGTCGTGTTATTAACTAATAATGATAATTAACTTATCAGGAAAAACAGTTTTTCAGATAGAAATTTTAAATCGAATGAAGAAACTGAACTAGTAGTCCAAAACATAATTTTATAATCGACTCAATTCCATAACTCTAATAGAAACTATTGAAGTAATTGTTGATACAAATAAACGTTCCAAACAGTTTTCTATCCATCACTCGATATTTATGTAGTGTTTCTTCCATTTCGCTTCATGTATGTAGAATAAACATTGACGTATAATTTCCAATATGCTCGTGTAAATATTTTCCCTTTGATATTTTTTTACACGTATTTTTTTAAATTTTATACTTCGTTAGAGTTTATTTTCAACGAGAATATGGATCTTTAAAGGCTGCACTCTATAATAACCATGATAGTAAAAGTAATTAATGTTGGAGCGCCCACCATCAATAATAATATAAAGTTTATTATTCGAGTCCTCTCATGTTTGCTGTAGAGTATATTCTTTTCGAGAAAATATGAGGATAAAAATACATATAAAAATATGATTGAAGGATATTAAATTATGTTTCAAGGGATATTCATTCATTATAACTTTCAAAGTTTCCACTGTTTTTCGCAGCAATAGAACAAACTTATCTCATCAATTTCCCAGCAAGTGGAAGCGATGTTCATCAATAAACTATCGTATATCTGGCGGAAGATAATTCCAGGTTCTGACGTTCCATTTCCCGTGAAAAACGGGCGCTTTATAAATAGAAAAACGTTCGTTATTGTTTTCGATAAGCCATTTTCCCCGTACTACGTTTTCCGGGCGCGTATCGGTGCGTGAACGATATTTCCTCCGGAATCCGTCTGGCAGTCTCTTCATAATCTCTTAAATACTCCTCCGGACGGACTAAATATAAAACGAGGGGTTGAAGATCTTGTCGGATTCGACGGCGTATCGGTTTATGAAGAGTTTTCCACGGAAAGGGAAACGCAGGGAACATCAACAGTTTCATTTCTGTAATTGGGGTATCGGCGAAAGAAGATTATTGAGTGAGATGTGCTCGGAGAAAATGGGAACGATGAAATCCAATTATCCTTTTCCTCTTCAATTATAGCAGGGTGGAATTATGTTCGCGAACTTCGGAAATGAATTTATATGGATTCATCTTTGTATATTTCGATTTATTTAACTTCAAAGTAAGTCGCATTAATTTATTTCACTTTTTAATGAACCCATGTATTGGAAATTTTCATTTGATGATGGATTTGTCGGTTGTCTACAGGGTTCAGTTATTATTTTGCCCTCGAGGCTATGGAAACATAGAATTTAGAATTTTTAAGTTTGCGATAGCATGAGATGTTATTTTCGTGAAAGAATGCCGAACTTTGGATTAAGGATTCTTGAAATTTCAGCAGGTGGTTCTAGTAATATTAAAGACTTCCATTCTTTGAGTTGAAGATCTAGATCTCGCAGCTTAGAGCTGTTTAACTTCCCGATATTTCAGCATTCAAAGATGTTTCACTAATGTCTTGGTAATATGAATTGAATTCTTTTCTCAGATTCCTCTTGATTGACAATTGTTGCGAGCTGTTATCCCATTTCCGAAAGTGAAATTACGTTTACCTCAGTTCAACTTTTGGAAATGGGTTAACATCTCGTAACAATTCTTTCAAGCAATTATTAAAAATTTGGAAACCTCAACCGAACTTTTCTTTTTCTTCCTATATTTATATTTGTCGATGATGTCCGATGATATCACTACAATTACAAAGAGAAAAGAACACTCAAGGTCTAGTTTCAAATGGTTCAGCAAAAATGGCCTCTATATAAATTCCAAATAATAAAGTCCAAAAAAAAAAATATATTGTATAAGTATTATTGTATACTCTTGATAATGGGTTAACCACCCGAAACATATGTAGAGTTTTTAATATATTCAGTGTTAATTTTTTATTTTATAGTTTTTAATACTCATAGGTATTGAAAAATTGAGAAGTCTCAACAATCTTTGGAGTGGTCATGGGTGGCAACTTAAGTTTTGAGTAGGTAAAGAAGATTATTCAAGCTTGTTTCTTCAAACTGAAAGCTTTAACTCTTTGGGTATAAACTTTCTTTCTGAAGTGAAACTTAAAAGTGTCCACAGCCTGTTTCGCTCACCTCTCCACTACTGCAGCTCTGCTTTTTATGGGATTTTGAACCATTTTAACAAATATGAGCTGTAAACAATACAAATAATCCAATTGTATTATAATCGTATAAGTAGTATATGTAGAAAGTGAACTGTATTTTAATTCTAAGGAGAAGCTAATTCGTCTAACAACGTACTGAGAATAAATATGTTAAAATGCATAGTAATTTAATGCAATGAATAAAACAAATTAAAGTAATCAATCAATATAATTCAAGTACATACGACACTCCACTTACCCCGGGGTAGTCCAGGAAAGGGATAGAGACTTGCAATGGCAACTAGGACGATGTGGAATTGTCCTTTGGAGTCAATCGCCGTAATAAGTTTGTTAGGCACTATATATTTTGGAGTAATAGAGGTACACTTTGTATTAATGGTATTTACTATCAAATCTCCCTCACTCACAACGTATTGTACCAGAATGTTTCATTTTCGGTTTCATCACATCTGGTTCAAATGAGGTATTCTGGATGGTCGTATGGTAAACAATGGAACGGGTTAAGTATAAAGTGTATGCATGATTTAATGTAATAAATAAAAGAAGTAAACTAAAGATATTATATTCCGTTCATCATCAACTATCATTCATAACAATTTAGTAAAGACGAACCACCAATGATATTCGTTTTCGGTTTCTTGGGGCAAAATGTGACAGCTCTTTCTTCTTTGGCCTCTGATACCGAAGTAAGTTTGTGAAATTGATCACACGTTTCCGTGTACCGAATACGTTATATAAATAAAATATTCCTGAATATTTGTATTATTAGATTGTGATGCGGTCGGAAATCCACAATGTTGAATTAAGAATCAACAGAGCTACAATACCATACCGTTTAGATGGTACGTCTCAATATAAGGGTAGTTTTTTATCGTGCGGCATCTCTGGTGAACCGCATTTTGCCCCATTTCCGATCAGATGAAAGTTTCTTCAGGAAAAAGGTTAAACTGGAGTTACCAAGCATGTTGTCTTACATTGTACTTCTACTTCTTACCTTTTTTATATTCCTTTGTATTGTTTCTAATTTTTTGTATTTTAATTCATGGAAGTGTGAAATAACGCATCAAGGATTTCTTTTTTGTACTTAATTATTCAAACTGACACAATGATTTCTTTCAATATTATTGTTATTAACAATTCTAGAAACAATTAATAGTTGTTTCTAGTTCTAGTACTCTATGCTGATGAATAAACTGAAGAAAAGGAGTTCAATCAACATTTTTTTCCTTCGAGACCATGTTTTCGAAGCGGAAAAATCTCAGGGTACAACCTTGAGAAATGAAAATTTTGTCAACGTATCAGGTGTTTCTTTACATATATTTCTATTTCAGTTCTATTTTTTATAAGTGTTTGAGAATTCATGACTTACTAAGAAATATACGTAGCAAAAAATTCAATTATTGTTTTCTTATAATACTTTATCGTTACATTACCCGACAAATTTCCAATTTCTCAGGTTCGAATCTCAAATTTTTAGTTGCTGTATACTTGAATCTCAACGAAATTTTGTTTCTCTTGAATGACTTTCGCTTCTTCAAAGGGTTCAGTATAACTCTTTGTTATTATCTCTAAAGTTTGAGTTGGGAAGGAAGAACACCGTCAGCAATCTTTAGGAGTGAGTGAATTTAATTAACGTGGTTGTACCTTCAATTTTTTATCCATTATGATCTAGTTTCAGAGTCAAAAAAGTAAAATTCTATATTATGAAGTACGAGTTTATGTACCAATTCAGAAACAATTACCTTAATGTAGTTATAATAGACATCCCGTCGTTTTAAGAATGATTCTGTTCTTCTTTCAACCACTTAACTTTTTCATCTTCGATGGCTCTCACAGCAGAAAATCTTGGAGAATCGTCTTCTTTATTTTATTATTCTTTCGGCACATTGCGAAAAAATATAAGTCTTGATTTGCGATCGCACATCTTAGTTGTAAGTTGAAGTTAAATTAGGCAAAACAACTAGTTTCCGTTTTCTTCAAATGAATGAGTGATGTCGAAAATTAATATCCGTCTTCAGGGGTATTTTTTTTATAATTTGTCTCTTATTCTTTCAGAACTTCAACTGGAACTCAACATACCCAAATGTATTTTCCAAGTGCACAATTCTTTCAACGAAAACTAATTCAAATCTTTTCAAGTCCCCGATCCATTTCATTACATACAATTTTCATACGAATAAGCTTCTTTTCAGCATCCCTACAAGGTATCATCGTCTCCCCATAATCTAGAAATTGTATTTTGCCCGAACGAAAACAAACCCAATTTCAATTTTCCTCTCGAAACAAATTATTTTCCATTAAATTAATCCCCCCTAGCGGCGTCGAAATCGAAGATCAAACGGCATCTCGTTTAATTTATGCGTCCGGCAGAACAGTCATGTTGAAATCGTCCGGAAGAGATATTCAAATGAGAATAAGAATCGGGGTGGGCACAAAGCGCGAACGTATTTTCGTCGAGAATCGTTTATAAGGTCGAAAAGTTTTTTTTTGTTTTGGAGAACGCCTTCGTCTCCTCGGGGAATGATTATTTCCGAAGTTGTAAGACGACGGTCTCGGGACAAATCTCAAAATTAAAATTTAATGTGTAGCTTTCTCTTTGCGAAGCGTCTTCCATGGTGGGATGTCGAGTACCTAGCCTTTCACTAAGTTTAAGTTCAACTCTGTGAGATGATGTGAAATCATTGATAATATTAATTAAATTATGTGCAGAAATTGCGGAGCCTTGCAGAATTTGTTAAATGTTAACGAACCGTTGTTTACATACATATATACTATTAATAATAATAAGGAAATGAAATTTTTGTGCTTATGGTACTGAATGAAATATTTAACAAAATGAACACCAGCACATTCATTTGAAAAATTTAAATTGACCAAAAGAATGTTAAATAAAGTGATAAATATGTGAACGTGTACGATGTAATGTATCCACTATCCTTAAAGGGATAAATGTTAGAGAAATATTGAAATCGATGCCACAAGTGATAGAACTGGAAAACAGCTGTTTCCTTCTACAAGGAACTCGTCAGTCGCACCTCGTCCATAGAAGTGAGGCAACGATTTCAATCACCAAGGATCTTCTTATGACTCCAAGTGACATACCGTCAAGAAATTCACAATTCCACTTAGAGGAATCAATAGAAAACATCTTTCATATCAAAGATATTACACCAAGCATCGAACGTTCACATCTCTTCTATACCCGTATCTACTAAAGTGTAACGTCAATTTGACAAATGTCAATAGGTTGCGTTAAGTACGCTTGCGCTTGTTCCCGTATTTCAGTACATTCATTTGAAAAATTTAAATTAACCAAAAGAATGTTACCGTAGAGCTAGATATATTTAGTAGATACCTACGGGTATAGATGAGAAGATTCTTGGTGCGTATTTGATCTGAGAGATGTTTTCTATTGATTCCTATTGATGGAATTGTTAAGTATTCATTACTTTACGTTACGATAATACTTGGGGATTGAACTCATTGTGCCTCACTTCGATGGACTTGGTGCGACTGACGAGTTCCTTGCAGAACGAAACAGCTGTCTCGCACTTCCATTGGGTCATCGATTTAATTATTTCTCTAGCATTTATCCCTTGAAGGATAATGGAAGTATCACACCGTGCACGTTCACATATCTAGCTCTAACATTCTTTTGGTTAATTTGAATTTTTCAGATGAATGTTCTAGTGTTCATTTCAATAATAATAATATATACATTCTCAACAGATATACATGAAATTACAAGGAAAAATAATAAGTTGTACACGAATAATTATAAATGAAAAAAAACAAAAAAAGAGGGTAGGTATAAGCGAATATATACAACAAAAATGAGATTCAAATCAATTGCAATTGTAATATCAAGTAACCAAATGTATTTGGTTACTTTAAATGAATAAATAAATGAATTTTTCATAATTAAATATATACAAAATTTATATACTTAAGTAATGTCAAAATAATACTGATGTGGATGAAAACTCAAGAATAATTCGCTATAATGCGCAAATTCCTCCCCGTTCATAATAATACTAATAATAAAGGTCTTCGTTGTTGAGATCCTCGTGGCAATCTTCGACATTTGCTGGTCTACTGAACCGAATTCCAAAATGCTCAAATTATACAATCAACTAGACTTAAAAATTGCCTTAAAATGTAGACATCGGCATTAAAAAAAGTGATTTTGAATAACAAAAAAATCTGACAGAGTCTAACGAAGCAAGTATTTTTGACTACACTTTTCCGAAACTCTGCATAGATTTATTTTTGATGTCTAGTGAAATAGAATTGTAAACTTTTACTGAGAAGTATTACTCGAACTTCATTTCCTCATTTCAATTTCTCATTTCATCCTATGGTTCGGTATCACGAGAAGATTTGTGTTTGAATTGGAAAGGAATGAAGACAATTTGCAGTACTGTTGTAGTTTGCTGTGTTTTCTTTAAAGAATAAGGTAAGATAAGTGCACATGTTGAAAGCTTGATACATGCATGGCATAATACAGGCAAATGAATAAATACTTACAATTAAACATCTACTAGAAATATTACAGACTTATATATGTATGTAAAAAACTCCTAAAATATAAAACTTGGAAAAAGTTCTGTTAGAATTGATTACTAATAATTGAAATTGAAAGAATTCTGACGAAGACAGTCACGAAACAAGAAAAAACAAAGACTTTCATCGGAGAAGCCATGAAATTTAACCATTCGGATTGGGTATTTTATAATTTAATGAAATACTCGTATTTTTTGACCGACTGAAAATTGAAAATTTCGTTAGGTAGAAAAATGAGGTAATTTTCTTCTTTGTAATTAAAATTCAATTCTACTTTTAAAAGGTTTCGATATAGCGCGATATTTCAAATCTTACACCCTGAAGAAAAGCGTTCTCTCTTCCCAAATGTGTATGCCACAATAAAAAACTCATGGATAACCTAAGGGTGCTCACTTTCCATCGATATCAAAAGTGTATCGTTTTTCTGTAAGGGGATCGAGCTTCAAAGTAGATCTACTCTTCCAAAGACATATCAGTTTATCACTATTGGATATATTAAAATTGTTCTCTACCGTTAACAGTGTGATGAAATGTTTATGAGTTCGAGTCGCGATGAACGTCACGAAGATGTTGAGTGATCTAATAAAAGAAGTAACGTGTTGACAGAAAGCACTCAAGTTTGAAGTGCACCATAAAAGTGGAAATATATAATTTAAGTATACACATCTTGTAGATGAAAGCAGAGTTATATAAAATATGTCCAACATACATACATGTTTAACATACAAAGTTGCATCAATTTCTCTGCTTTAATCAACATACAAATTGAGAAATAACTAACATGTATCTGAAGCAAGCATTACACAAAAAGTTTCAGTCTTATCTTCGAATCATAAAATACAAAATCCAATAATTTTTATTTGATATGAAAATTACGAATTACGAAGGGCTCACTCAACAGACATTTTAAAACTGTCCTATAATAGAGGAGCACATATTACAAATGTTAATTACCTATAAACTAAGGGTAACTAATATGTATATCTTATAGAAGTTTTATTTACATCTCATCGAAATAAAGTTTTCGATGACTTAATTATTTTCATCTACAAACAAAATACTAATTCTACTGAAAACGATTAGAGAAACACATCATGAAAGTATAACTCTATAAAAGCTGATAATTATCCTATTATCATCCTTTAAATAATCTCCTTTTCAAATGTCTTTTAAAAGTTATAAAATAATCGTTGAAGAATTTTATTTGCTCTGATATATAGCTCATCCGCATATAGATCTACATCAGTATATCTAAAATATTTGCCAATTCGAAAACATTAAAAAAAGTGGACCAAGATGTGAACCCTGCGGTACACCTGAAGTACACCGGCAAGGAATTTGATCTGGAACCATTCACAACCACACACTGTCTTCGGTCGTTCAAATCTGAAGCGAGAAGACCCAGAAGATTTCCATGCATCCCGAAATTTTCCAGTTTTGTCAAAAGCCTTGGAGGAGTCGGTGTATACACTACACATACACATGTTCATTTTTCGATTTCCTCAGTATTGAAAATTCCTCTATATCCGCTGCATGAAAGGCAGCAAATTTGACACGTTTAACAGACCGACCAGAGAAAAATCCGTGTTGATATGGAATCTGATACTTTTTAACTCAAAAAAACAGATTTTTTGTGATTATGGCCTCAAACATCTTACACATATGGCATTATAGTGAAATAGGTCTATAATTTTTCACGTCGATTTATCACCTGACTTGTGAAAAATGATAAATATAATGATAAAAATGATATAAACGAAAATTTAATAAAAAGCAGTTCTCATGATTTGAACAGAATTTGAAATGTACTGTCAGATAAGGGTTCGTTAGAAAATCAATGAAACCTTCCGGAGAAACCAATTTTATTGCTAGAATTGGCAAAAAAGTAGGCAATAAATAGTTCTCACTAAAGTTTTGAATTCGAATAAATTTCTATTTATAAATAAATGTTTTTAATAATTACATACTCACCCTACTTTGTTTATATATTTATAGATGTTTACTAATGTTAAAGAAAATGAAGATAGGTTTATTGAATTGAATAGTGATCATGATTATTCAACAAGACACAGTGATGTGCTACTTATTCTTACGCATAATATAGCTAAATTTGAGCACTCTCTCTATCATCAGAGTATTAAAATCTTCAACCATTTACCGTCAAATTTTAAACTACTGAAAGGCCATTTGTTAAAAAAGAGAGTTAAGTCATTGATGTTAACAAAGGCATACTATAGTGTGGCAGAGTACTTCGATGATTCGAATGTAGGCAATAATGTATGAATCAATTTTTTGTATCATATGTATGTTTAATTTTTTACCACAAATGTCCCTCACCATCAAAAATATATTTTTCGTCTGAAGTCCTTGGAAAATCTCCAGTAAAATTCAAATACCTACTTACTGTATCCCGAAAATTCCGAATGTTCATCTAGAAACAAAGTGAACCTTGCACGAATGATACTTTATTCGATATTTTCTCTCAAGTTGCGATGACTGCGGTAGAAACAAAAGGCGGTCTCGCATTAGCATACAACAGGTGGGGATCTTCTAAAGAGCCGTCAGGAGATTTAAATTACCATCACTGTTTCTCGTACTCTCCCCTCGTTCTTGACGCATTTGATTTTTCACTTGTTTCGAGCTTTCTACTGATTAGCTGGGAGCAATGGCGATGCGAACTCGAAGGGGGTTGAGCCTCGCTTTGATCCTGCTGTGTAGCTCTATGTCGATGGTGTTATTTTTCTTCGTGAATTCATAAGTACTATATTTGATAATTCAAATGAAACTAAGTAGTTGTCTGTTTTTCACTATAATAAATTTGAAAACATGACAATATCGTTTCGCCAACACAGTGGCTTCATCAGATGTTGATGATAAACTGAGCTAATACATTGTGCACCGCTTGCATTCGTCTTGAAGTGTGTGGAAATGATGTGGAGATAGTATCTATGAGTTGAGTTGCGGTACTTGTCCCAAAGTATACTATGCTTCGAATTAATTGGGACAATGGATAAAAAACAATGTTTCCGTAAAATCTTACCTTTTAATGAAGTAAATACATACAAAATAACGTGAATTCTTCATATTAATATCAAGTATGTCCTCCTTTCGCAGAAATAACTTCTTGAACTCGTCTAGGTATCGATTTCACTGGCGTAGCGCAGATTTTCTTCAATTCGTCATCACGAAACCACACCTTAATTGCACTTATAATAATTTTTTCATTTGTAGTGCAATTTATTTGTGCAATTGTTGAAATTGTGGCAGGGAGCCAGGTTGTTCCATCAAACGTTTCCATGAATGGGACAATCCTGGTGCGCAATATTTCCATATATTTCACTGAATTCATCATCCTTGTTATAGGAGCTAATCGTCCAGTGACCTTGGTTGTGAAAAAACCCCAAAACATTTGTTCCCTATCACTTCTCGTCTAACAACACTTGATTTGTACCCTAGAACAAACGAATGTGTCTCATCGATAAAAACCAGCTCCTTCCAGTTGTCCACAGTCCACGCACGGTATTTTATGGTTCATGACAAACGTTTCTTCATCATTTTCTGGGTAAGCAGTTGCTTTCTTCTTGGTTTTCTTGCTTAGGGCCAAACTCCAGCAGTCGTTTTCGCACAGTTGAGTTGTTGCTTACCTCCACACCAGAAACCATTAAATCCCTTCGAAGATCAGTGCTTGTCTTTCTCGGATTAATTTTGCTATTTCTTATCAACAATTTGTCTGTTCATGGAGTAGTTTGCGGTCACAGTTTCCTTTTCTTTTCGGAGACGATGAGCCACTTTCTTCGAATATTTTTAATATTCTCGAAACTCAGGACTTTCCCACACCAACAGCTTCAGCTATATCTCTTACAGTCCCTGATGTGTGTTCATTAAGCGCGATAATTTTGGAACGCTTCCTCGGAGTGATATCCACCTTAGGACAAGACAATACAGCACGTATCAGAATTGAAACCACCAACTGTCGCACCGGTAGTTTCACAACTGAATTGCTGGCGAGGTAAAACCGATCCGAATGTGAATGATGGTCAAGGTCGAACTCTCACGTCACCTCAGGTAGTAAACAAGCAGTTGTGAGGGTGTTTGGGGCATCCTGGTACTCACATCCCTACTACAGTAACTCAAACGAAGAAAAAAATGTTTTTCTCAATTAATTCGAACAGCATAGTATGTTGGTCAAACTGGAATTGAATGATTACAGAATAATCATTATTCTGTAAGCATCTGAAGAAGTCGTTTGTAACGACGAAACGCGTCATACTATGTAGTCAATAAAGTGTAAATCATAAGTTCAAGTGTTTGAATTTAAGTTATATTCAATTATAATGGATTTACATCAAGTAAACGACAACACTATTGAATATAAAAAAAAATTATTTTTTGTGCATTATATGTATTCTTTTTTCAGTTTTATGGTGAATTAATTACTTAAGCTTACTTAGTTTATATATATTAGACTTCAATCATCAGTTTCACCTAGGATTAAGTGTATCTTTATATAGTATTTTGTATTATTTATGTATTATTACGTATTATGTATCATTTCTAATTTAAGTATGTCAATTTTATTTTTGGAGGAGTGGAAAAATGATTCGTCAAACTCCTACCATTTGTAAAAAAGAATTTTTTTTCTTTGTTAAGGATTCTATATGTAAAGGTTTCTTGTATATATCAACACTGAAGCTATTGTTCTCAAAACATAACCTCAGTTTGAGTGAGTACTGTTAGATAATTCTAGAACTGATAAAAATGAATAAATGTTCGTGTTTCCCTTGAATTTTATGGAATGATAAAACCAGTTTATTGGGATTAGACGGACTTAGCTCTAGTTTTATGAAAAATTCTAATCAAATTCGGAATTCAGTCCTCATTAAGTAAAAATGTCTGAAAATAAACCTCACATCTTATCCCAAATCAGCTCGTAAAAGAGCGAAACGCTCTAGATTCGCAATAATAACCTCGTAAACCTGATATTCTCGTACACATATTTCAACAACGCTAACTCATTAGTGGTTCTTTCTTAGATTCGAGATTGCCAACACGAGAACGGTTTGTTTTAATTCCAGATATTTTAATTTCCACGTCGGTTATATATAAAAGGCGTCGATTATCGAACCAGAGGATCTGTGTTTTAATTTTGAAGCGGTAACACGCGATGCCGCCTACATTGCTCCACGTTTCGGAGGTTGATTGCTTTCTACAGTTCGATATTTCGTTATTTCGTGGTTCATCTATCCTCATTCAAATAAATATTTTACTCGCGGCAACTCTTGACTGATGGGCAACTAAATGATTATCCTACACTCCTAATTTCTGAAAATAGATATATAATAATTATTATATTTATTGTGAATCATCCCTCACATTGTACATATGATATTTCAATCAATATGGTAATTACAAATAAGAGTATTGCTCACAAAAAGACTGAATTCAGTTTTGAATCTGATCTTCAATTCAGTCATCGGAACAAAAATGCTAATTCAATTTTACATGAAATGCACAATAATAATCAACGAAATTTGAGAAAAGAAAGATAACTTTGAAAATATTTATCATTCAATAAATGACACGGAGTTTTCGCATATCTCTTGGTGATACATTATGTGAAAAACAATCAATTAAAATCAACACACTTGGTTTAGTTTCACTGAATATATTAAAACTCTACATATATTTCGGGTGGTTAACGCATTATCAAGAGTATACAATGTGACTTAATTTCAAAATGTATAGCTTTCACTTATACGTCCTAAACCACAGAATTTAACACTGGTTTCAAGGAATAATCCACTTGGTCATTGCAGATAGGTGAATTATTCTTCATGTCTATCGGTTTCCAAGACTTCAAAGGTATCTAATCTTTTGCACCTGAGTGTACTATTTCGGTCTTCTTGGGATTCAAGAATGATTAGGTTCAACGCAGTGTTCCGAAAACCCCGTATTAGGTTTATTCAATAATATTGATCTTCCATGTTCATCGATTCTTTTTTTATATAGAACGTCCAGTTCGACCTATTTAAAAACTATCACATTCACTGCAAAATATTTTGTAAACGCCACTTCTCGAAAATAAATCAAGTTTGTCCTTGTTATTTACCAACAATGAACCCAAATTTTCTTTAAATTGATGATTGATTTAACATTAAGCTAAGAGTTTAATTTAATTTAATATTTAATTACGTTTCACCAAGAGTTAAGCGAGAATTCAATCTCAGTCATTAATTACTTTTCAGACCAAAATGAACACATACATGATGGGTTTACCATCAAATTGTTCAATCGACACCAATTAACAAACTCTCACAATGCATTCACATGCCTGCAGAATTTAATCAATAGTTTTTCCAGAAACAACCACCCATGAATCATCATCTCTGGAAATAGTTTTACCAAAGATCGCGACAACTTCGCAGGCACATCGTTTATAAATAATATGTGTAATAAGGATCCCAGTACAGAACCTTGTAAAACCCCAAGACCAATAATTATATCTCTTAGAATAACTTTTGCCTATTCCCACTATCATCCTTCCTCCTTCGAGGTAGGTACTTAATCAATCCAGAAAATACCCTAAAAACCTAAATGGTATAATTTCTCAGGTATGAATTCAAAAGATAGGGAATCAAATGCCAAATAAAAATTGCCTGATACATTATATTAAAATTTTTTTCGAATTTCCTAACTATGTAATTGAAATCTGTTCGAAATTTCAGAGGCTTCGAACACTTCTCAATTACTTATTCGAGTTTACATGTAAGAGTTATTCGATCGAGATAATCAACAAAACGGTGTGAACTTCGATTCCAATCGTTCCCGGAATTGTTCCGGAGTAAGGTCTACCGAACCGTTCCCGAATTTCCAACTTCGGAAAATTAATCGTACGGCGGACAAAAACCAGTCAATCGAAGCGCGGAGAACAAGAATTGAATAACGGCCACGTAAACCGTCGACTGTTTAGTATAATTTCCGCCCGGGGTTGATTTAAATTCGATGGAGCTGTTTTTTTTCTATTCGAAATACACTGTAACGTTCCTTTTCCATTCGTATTCGTAATAAATCGAATGACGGATTTATACCGTCGAAATCGCCGACGAAATTGAAGGCGATTTGGAGAAAATACAGAAACGTTCGGTCGAGCAATAAATAATTGAGTTTCAGTCTGAATTTCCGCGAGAGTAACTCCGGATCATAATCTCAAATAACATCCAATTTTACTGATGTTCTCTGCAAGAGTTTTCTGCGAGCTCTCTCGTCGTTCTGGCTGTGTTCTCGCCGTGTTTCGACGGAAAAAGTGGTGTAAGAGGGTCGTTGTGTTACTTTGTGCAGAGAAATACGAGCTCCGCTCTCCATGTGGTTGAGACTGGAGCTGGATTCGACATTCTCAAGGAGAAATGTGTACCGTACTTCATATACCAGATACTGTAATTTCCGTCTTAGTTTCCTTGAATTCTAAGAATCTTTTGTCTTATGCTAGTTTTTGACGGACACGTTAGTTTCAAATAACAAAATTATAACTTTTCGTTGAAACTTACCACCGGTTTTTCAGCCACCAGTTAACCTAAAGGGCGCACACACGTCACGATCTGTGGGATCTATTACACAGTATGATATCGCGAATAATAAGTTTTTTTCTCTCAACAGGTTTAATGCCCAATTACAGAAAATAAAAACATAATGTTAAATAATAACTAAATGAATAAAACAAAGGAAAAATAACAAATAGCTCAAGCTAATCTAAAAAAAATGAAAAAGTAACTAATAACTGAATAATGAATTAAAGGAAATATTACAAAGAACTCAAGATGAATCAAGAATCATTATGAGTTTCGATTAATGTTTTCTTTACAAAATGAGTTCGGAGCACTACAACGCATCATATCCATGCGGTTTCAGAATTTGTTCAATCGATTTAGAAGAAATTTCATCCCTTTTAAATCTCGAGAAGTGTTTTCGCAATACCATATTGTTTCGAAGTTATCTATTTTTTTAGAGGAATTTCAGTTGGTACTGTGTACTAAGCTCACTAGATTTTTTCGTTGAATGAATTCGTTCAATTCATTTACTAGTAATTCAACACCTTTCAAATAATTCAATTTATTTTTTTCCCGACGCTACTGATTCCTAGCCAACCGATATTTAGATGAATTTTCGATGCAAATAGATGATTAATAACATTACGAAATGATCATTTTCAAAATTTGTTACTCCATTTACGAAAAATGTCATTCCTTTCAAATATTTGACAAGTGTTTTCTGTTATATCTTATATTTCTGGAGCTATCCATTCATTTTGAGAAATTTCTAGGTTCTGTTTGCATTTTTTTTTGTTTCTTCTCAATGTTGTCATCTCAATTGTTTGAATATTTAAGTGTATATTTCATTTCGTTTGATAATAGTATTTTTCAACAATTGATAGGTTACTTATTTATTCTCGAAGGATTCATTTGCACTTTGATTAAATACACGGTTCTTGAAGCTTTCGATGGCGGAAAGTGGACAGCCTAGCGCTTTTTTGGCTTGAGAGTATTTCAAAATCCGCCCGATTTGTTGATTCCTCCGCTGAGTAATAGTTACGTTTAGCTCTGTCAAGTTTTATTAGTGGAATTATTGTCTGAACGAGACAAATTGGAAAGACATTTGAAAATACTAACGAAATTCAAACACTAAAGTAACAAAATTCAAATAATAGGACATCAAAATAGTGATTGAAATATTCAGATCTCAGGATGATTTAGTCTCCATACTTGTAATTTTGTCTTGACACCATCCGTTGTTATGTGGTGTAGTTTGAAAGGAGAAACTACAAGGATTTGAGAAAGAAAAGCAGTATTTGTAATGAAATTGTTCCTTCTCTCTTAGAGTTTTTCACAGCATGAACACATCCATGTATTGATGTCTGCAGAACCAAATTCCCCACTCTATAGAGGTTCGAGTTCAAGAAATTCTTGATGATACCTTAAGATATTACTTTCCTGCAAAGCAATTTTTTTGTTGAATGTTCTAATTGTTGCTCTTCATTATCTGATTCATCAATTTTGAACTTTTAAATTTAGAAACCAACTGAAGACCTAATAGATCGAATTCTCTTTTTATTCATCAACATCTCGAGTGAATGGATTGATATTTGCAAGAGGTTTCTCTGGTTTAAGGTAGGCACTGACTACAGCTCTTGGTGTATCGTATGAAGAAAGTCTACTTCGTCGGAATGGTGAATTGGAGCTTTGCTTTATCCTAGTCTTTGGAGTGAAGGGACTGCCAAACCACCTAAGAGCTCTTACCATTTTATATATTAGACTTAGAGAAGTAAATTTTTGCCCAAGTGTCGCTGCAAAATGTCCTCCTTCATCAAAATTTAATCTTCTACCCCTGATAGCTCCTCGAGGATTGAGGTTGCTAACTGATTACAGACTTTTATTCGAGAATTCAAAGGACATATCATCTGATCAAACAAAATCGTCGAATCCTAAATTTTTCATTTCTTCCTTTGTGATAATTATATGGACGATATTTCTTATAGCTCACTCACTTCTCAATTCATCAAAATATTCATTAGTCAAGAACTATCAACACAATACGCTCCATCCTACAATTCACTCCTCCTCTTCCAAAAATAGTGTATTGAAAGATTGTCATGCGTAAAAAATCAACAAAGTTAATCTAAGAATACACAAAGGTCTATACCATCACATCGTTTGTCTAAATATAAGGGTAGTTTCTTTATTCGGCAACCGGATGTTGCTCAGTGTCGTCGACACCGAGAACTCAAGAAAAGCGTTGGTAATTACTACACATTTATTCCTAAATTTTTCTCTTCTTTTGTATGTCTGTTCAAATTGATATGTACCTACTTATATTCATACAATATACTCTCGTAAATCTTGCTTATACTATCCGTGAATTATCCCTCTACAATACAACAAATTCAGTGACACTCCTGTTGTCATCCTCCGTTTCTTCCATAGTTTTTTCGTGAATAATTCATTTTTTCATCGATTTCTTAATGAAATTTCCCAAATCACCCCGACGTTTGATTTCAAAAGGCCTACTCCGTGAAGCGTATTAATGTCCGAATCACTATGAACACGTACCTACGTTGAAAAGGCAACGTCGACTTGATTTATTATATTCCCTTTGAGAACTTTCGCTTTCGCTTTCCCTTTTTCCTCATTTCCAGTCATTTCTCAAAAATAATCACATCGCCGAAAAATTCGGTCAAACGTTGTTGGATTGCGGCTCGCCTTTCGGAAAAGGGACTGGAGGAATTGAGGGGAGTATGTCAAGGGGTGTCGAAAATTTCGTCGATACGTCGAAAAAATATTATGAGATATTAATCAATAGCTCGAAACCTTGTAGGTGATTCATTTTGAGGCATTGTTATCTTCTGTTTGTAGGATGTGGTAAGTGTTGTTGAAATTGTGGATATTGTCAATGGAAAATTCGAAATCTCTTCGCTTTTTTGGGTAGCTCCTTTTCTGTTTTTTATTAATATATAAAATGTTCTCAATGAATGTTCGATACTAATTTAATAAATCAAATTAAACAAGACTGTACTAAACTATATATCCAAACATATAATAAAATATAAATGAAATATAAAATATATAAAATAGTATGTCAATGAATATCTCCCACCTATATCATCTGTCATTACTCCTAGAATAACAATTGTAAAAATTTGGAAGCTCTTCGAGACATATTTTGAAATATTTTTCATCAATTCCAGAAAAATCTTAATAGTCACAATATTTATTGAATATATGGGTTAGGTCTGGAAAGCTTGAAGGCCATTTGGGATATTATTGTTGAAAATAGAATGAATTATTCCTGATTAGTTTGTTTTTCAATGTTATATTCTCAAAATTGTTCATTTACCAAATGAATTTTGAATGTTCACGAATTTTGTGACTATGCGTCTCTATATAATTTATATATCGATAAGATACATCGAAAAAACTATCGTAGTTTTTTCAGTATACCCCTATGTCTGTCGAGTAGGGCGAATGTTATTAGTGATGCTTAGAAGAACTCGTAATACAAGAAAATTGTTTTTTCTTTATTGCCGCGTTTCTTATTTCCGATCTGGAGATCGCGCGATCCATTTCCTGCGTATGCTGTTAATGAAATTTGGCAGAAGCAGAAATGGTTGAGTTGTTTATGTGCGATTTCTACCGATCAGGTTCAGATAGGAATTATATCAAACCTCTAAATCGTTTATTCTGCAAAATGGTGAATGCGCGCGTGCACGAACTATAAGAAATATCGATTTCAATAAATTCCTCATGAAAAATTTACAATTATTGTTTCGTTTCGTAAATATCATAATATTAGAATCAGAATTATTTATGCACTTCTTTGAATCAAATTTCGATGGCATCACTTATGAATAAAATGAATTTTGCAACATCCATTCTCATAATATGTTCGATTTTCATTAGACTCAGTTTTTAATCCGGGTAAATATAATGATATTTATACTGTACGTTCATCTCCAGAAATTACAATCTCATCAATCTTCATCTGTGAAGCGTTAGGTTGCATTTCAAGCGCAAAAAATAATTGAATAATTCAACTTACCAACTTCCGTCATTAATTATTATTATTATTATTAAAAACATGATGAGAGTGGAGGATAAACATCCTATAACTCAATTAGAAAATTTTGAAGGTAGTGTACATCATACATTTAACATATACAATCAAATAATATCAAATTTAAAATTACAAGTAAAGAAATTACATCTAATAAATCTACCAAATAAATAAAAGTTCAAAACAAAACTAAAATGTTTTCAAGGGAGACACAATATGTGAGTATGGCAACTTTTGTAGTTATTCTAAGTGATACTTTATGATTATCTACGGTCATTACTTTAGGCAAATCCATCTCAATGCTAGTATGATAAAAGAAACACTGTCTCTCATATTTATACATTTTTAAACAACAATTTCACCATAACGATTGTGTATTCACGTGGTAAATCCGAAAAAGACATCGTTATGGTGAAATAAAATAATAATAATAATAATGTTTATGGTTTTATGTTGAGGCACATAAGACCATAATGTACATGCCAAAAATAAGCAATAACACTAATCAAACACGTTCATATTTGCATTAAAATATTAAAAATATAAAAATAAGTAACATAAATATCACAAAATGTTGTATAAAACATATTTCAACTCAAAATAAACATACACTCGCATAGGTCACTATCCAAGAACTCACAATTTTTCATTGGAATATAATGCTCCGTCAAGTAAATATTCCTTTAGTTCCAGCTTGAATTTCTTGATCTAAAGAAAAAGTCAGACTCGCAGGCAGTAGGTTGTATACGTAAATGGATAGAAATAGAGGAGATCTGTTAAATAGTGCCGTCCTGTTTCGGAATTACCAGGATATTCGAATTTTTTGTGAGATACCCCAAATCTCCAAGTTTTTGAGATTTTCCAAATCAGTTTTCGAATAAATTGCAGCCTTCCAAATCAGAATGGATGGAAAAGTTAAAATTTTATAACGTACAAAATCACCTCTAAAAAGTGTATATACCCAGAAAACGGTGCTTTCTTTACCATTTCTAATAAGAATATATATTAATAATAATCTTTATTTGAGGTTCTCGTAATACAATTATATAGGTGAAACAATAGTATTCTAATTTTAAAATATATCTCGTCAATTGTGTTGCCTGAACAAAGATAATACATTTTCAATAAATACAATATACAAATAATACAATATAAAAATTTGATAACAATATTGGGGAGAAACGAATATCAATATTATAAAAATGTGTAACACTGTCATATATTGTTTTACAACGATTTTAACTTTTAAATGTTCACCAGTTGATGAATCATATATCTGTCCTTTGTTTCGTCCAGTTATTTATGGCACAGATGAATGGTTTAATGTTAACAACAGTTTTCAATTCAAATGGCAATTCATTATAGATTCTTGGTGGCAAATAGGAGTAGCTACGAAGACATGGTATGCTGAATAATGTACCTACAATAAGGTTTGAGGCTCAAAAGTACTCCTACTTCAAGTGTATATAGATGAAAAATCTTGTACAAAGATGATCCCGATCGGGAAGTTACCGAGGCGTGACTGACTGCAACCTACCCGCGTTCCAAAGAATCAATGTCTCTCATTCCCGCAACACGTTCGCTCCCAATAATAAGGGATGTCATGTTACGTTATAGATTAGATATTGCGATCGCGCATGCCAAGCGCGGCCGCTCCGGCTGCCTGTCGGCCGACCAGTTTCGACGCTGTCACGCATCGGCTCAGTCTTCTGGCCGGTCGTCTACGGCTAGGATGCGGCAACGTTGCCGGACGTGAGACGGTACGCGCGATAGATACGTTGCGTGTCGCAGTTCCGAGTGCAGCGGATGTTGATGTCGAGTATGTTTATGGTGGTGAACAGTGCGGGCAATCCCCGATAACGAGGTCGACTTGCTGATGGGTAATTGTGACGATTATTTTATCTTTTTATGATAGAGACGCTGACAGATTTATGTTGAAACTGGAAGAAGATACGGATAAATATATATATATATATATATATATATATATATATATATATATATATATATATTATATATAAAAATTGTTTTATTGCCTGTTTAAGAAAGTTAATGTTTTTAGCAATAACAGGTTTATTATAATGTGAAAACTTTATTCTCGTTGACGTTTCGTTGTATATCACAACTTTGTCAAAAATAATGAATAATTGAATTTTATGTATTACTACATAATCAGATATCAAAATGTCAAACTTATTTTTTAAAAAAATCAAAATAGTTTTTTTTGTATTTTCACATATTGATTTTTAGTATCAGAGGAATATTTTTGGCTTAGCATTTGCTTCGGAAGTTTTAGTTTTCTTCACCATGAGGGAAAAAAAATTTTGTGAAGAAGGCTATTATTCTGTTTGTCATGTGGAAATTTCTATTTTTGTTGACGTTTCGTTGTTAATTAGACTTTTATCGAAACTATTTTACTCAAACGTATTTTTTTCTTGGATTTTCTGCCTCTTTAGTATTCGGAATAGGACCAGCATTCGCTTCAGAAATTTATTTAGTTGTCTTCACTATGTAGGAAACCTCTAAAAAACTCATGGTAACTCTGGCAGGTTATTTAAGTTGATTACTTGTTGAAGTAAAGTATAATCCTATAGAAGTTTAAGTATTTTTTTCGATTTTTCGCAAATTGAATTAGTGGAACTTTCGCTTCTAAGCGAATGAACACAAACAATTTACTGTAAACAAAGGTCTAATATACGTTAAAACATTTTCACGTAGTTTATAGTAACATATTGAAATTTTTTCTATATTTGTCTATATTTGTGCGTATTCTGTAGAATATGTTGAAATACAAAAATTCAATTAACTATCAATGTTTTGTGTTAAAAAAGGATATTTGCTTGGAGGAAGTATTCCTTTTTCAATATCCTGTGGATTTACATTTTCTTGGTTTTGCAATTTCTTGATGATTTGATGTTTTTCAGAATTTGTTGGATGTCTAAATGAAATTACACCTTTTTCAAAATCTTCAATTTCTGAGTAATTTGAAAAGTTTCTTTTTGTAGTCACAGTTGTCGAGTTTAGCGATAATAGTTTGACTTCGTAAGTAAACAGAACATTGCTGTTGCTCTTGGAATCTTTTTCAAGTCTAATCCTACAAGACTCTCTAAGCTCAGAATGTTGAAGTGGGGCGAAAAATGTCAAAATGGGCACAAGTGTTGACAAATGACACGGCGATTTCGCTTATCTCTTGATTAAACATTATGTTGAAAACAATAAATTAAAATTAACTCACTTGGTTTAAGTTTAATTAAATATATTGAAAACTCTCCATATGTTTTGGGTGGTTAACAAGAGTAACATTGTATACTCTTGATAATTGGTTAACCACTCGAAACATATGTAAAGTTATTAATATATTTAGTGAAACTTAAACCAAATGTGTTCATTTTAATATATTGTGTTTAACAAGTGTTGACTTTTGCTACATTAGTTCATGAACGTTGAATCTGTTTGATTTCTATAATTTGAAATTGCTGCTGCTTCCGGAAACTTTTCTTCGTCAAATCTTACAAAACTCCCCAAATTTCAAGACCGTGTAGTGAAAGAAAGACTGCGTAAAACCACAAATGTTGAAGTCTTGGATTTTCACTACAAAAGTCATTCAAGGAATAAAATTCGAAAAATTCATTCCAACCTGAGCTACTTGAAATAAAACCAACTCCAAACCCCAGAATTCACTTGAATCTCGCCCCGTTGGACTATACTCGTCAAAATATATTCAGGATCTTGAATACTTCGCGGTATACTGTCGCATTTTCTTCACCGTTCTCGAAAACCCACTTCGCAATTCAAAGGGCACTCCAAAACCCGCCGCGACGTCCTCGTCCATGATTCCGTCCGCAATAATTGAAACCGTACGAAACCCGGCAGATAAATCACGCTAAACTTTCTGCCTGGTAAGGTAGAGGTCGGTTTGAAGTATTTCCATTGCAGATTCGAGGCGACCGAGAGTCCATAAGTCACCCTCGTCCGCCCCTCTTCGCGCGCCTGGAGCGTATAATATTCCCGGTCCACGTACCTCCTGGAACGACGCCAGATGAGCGGAGAATGATTTCTGGGGCGACAGAGGGATCGGATGTTGCGAAAAACGCGGTCGTGTCATTCGAAGAACTTTGGAGACCGTTAACTGATCAACTGGCCAGTTTCACGGGGTTTGAAAATCAACGCAAATGTCATTTGAAGAAAATCACTACAAAATATTGTTTACCTGAAAAACTTGGCTAAGTTTCACAGAATTATATCGTTTAATAATAATAATAATGAAATTTATTGAGAAACATTCCTTACATTGTAAAATTACATTCATTCAATTGACACAATAATTACAACTAAGAAAAATGCTCTCAAAAAGACAGAATTCAGTTTTGAGTCTGATCTTCCATTCAGCCCTCGAACAAAAATAGTGGTTCAAGTTTACGTTTATATTCTCAATGATATACAAGTATATTTGAAAAAAAATTACCTTAAAAATATAACATGAGACAATTTCACATGGTGGGGGACATTCGTGGAATTAAAATAAATATATGATATTAAAAAATTATTCATACATTATTGCCTACATTTGAATCATCGAAGTACTCCTCCACACTATAGTATGCCTTTTTTATCATCAATGACTTAACCCTCTTCTCAAACAAATGAGCTTTCAGTAATTTCAAATTTGACGATCAATAGCTAAATATTTTCAAATTCAACTGGTCATGTTAAGGAATAAGTAGCACATCACTGTTCCTTGTTCAATACTCATTATTACTATTCAATTTAATAAATCTATCTTCATTTTCTTTAACATATAGTAAATTAAATATCTATAAATATATAAACAATGTTAGGGTGAGTATGTAATTATTTATGAAGTTAGATTTACAAGATGTTCGTTGATGAATATTGAATATTAATCGAAGTATTCGCTTCTGTGTAATAAACATCCTATTTCATTGGGCAGTTACTTGACAGTGCTTCGGGGTGTTACCCCATTTGCTCAGTTTCACTCTGGAAAATGGGGTAAAACCCCGAACGAATTGTCAAGAGGTCAGCGAATATTCAATCAAATAATTTATCTCAGTTACAAAAGCTTATTATTTCACGTTTTCAAAATACGTTTCGCTGAAGTTTTGGTGGGTAGAATGGCAAGTTTCAGCGATTCATACTCGAAATATTTCTTTGGTTCCAATTTATAAATATAATCGAAGAATTCGAACATTTCTACTTGAAAGTTTTATATACTCGCCCTATATTTCAAGCTAATGGGGGACACTTTCAAGAATTTTCATTTTTGTTATGATCGGCCTAATGTTTAGAAAAAATCGTACTCTTCTGAGATGCTCAGGTAAAATTGCGTCATAAAATTTGCTGTTATAACTTTCGACTGTTTTAAGAAGTCCACCGTAAACTGATTTACCCATTTTCGTAAGTTTGGACTATTTAGTTATGGTAATTTTTCATTATGCCCTTCTAATGTACTTCATTAAGGAATTCTTGAAACTGAAATCTTAACTCTCTTCGTGAATAATCATGTCATTGATATGAATAAGTCAGAAATATCACGTTGCAATATTACAGAAGATAATAAGTGCTTGAACCTGATGGAATCTATTACAATTTCCCAGAATAAATTAAGGTATTCAATTCATCAACGAAATTGCAGACTTTGTGATATCTCATATAATTGAAGCAGTGATATTAATAAAGAAATAACTTGTTTGAATTCAGTTGTACCAACTATTGAAAAAGGTTTAACAGCTCAAAACATGCTGTGTATATAAAGTATTTTGAATTGGATTATCTTCATTAATACGAAATATGTTTCTCCAAATTTTGTATAGTAGGTCAATTCAACCTATTAACAACTTAATTCGTTCAAGGGATGAAAATAAATTGAAATAACCAAATTTTCAGGTAGGAAATAATTTTGTTGATTTCGTTCAAATTAAAACGGTAAACCTGATATAATCACATAATTGAATGAACGAGATTAATTTATAATTACTTCCAACATGTTCGAATAGTTCGATTTCCATTTCATTATTATCGAAATTTTCAATTTGACCATAAATTCCATGTACTCCGTAAATTGACACGACGTGACGCATGACCTAACAGAATTCTAACATTTTACAACTCCCCCAAACTCTCCAACTATTAATAATTATCCAATACGTGATTGAGGCGTTGACAGCTACGTCAATTTCGAGTGGGCTCACACAAACCAACGTCAATTGTCGATGAATAAATGACGATCAATTAATATGTCGATTCGATTGTAGTAGGCGAGGACGTGTCGTGCATTTTTAACCAGCCAAGTAGATCCAATCGGTTTGAGAGGGGTTACCCGGTTTTTCACGGTATTGTGTAGCCGCGGTATTTTTACATGTGGGTACTTTCGTCTACATTCCATTACGGACGAACAAAAGGTTTCGATTCAAGTGTTTCCGGTCGATAATTCGCTTTTGACGAGGGTGACGAAAATGGTAGGAAAGCGGTGTTTAAGTTGCATGAATAGTTTATTGGGAATATGTCGCATTATAATGGGTCTTTCGGAATATTGTAACTTTTTAGGGTTTTCATATTAGTTGAATTTTGAATATGAGAAAGTTTGAGAATGCTTAGTATAACGAAATGAAAATTCAGCGCTAGTTTCAGTTAGAAGATATGAATGGAAGGAATATGTATTAATAATAATAATATTAACATTTATTTAATTTCAAAATTTATTTATATAAAATATCACATTTCAGTTTGAGCAAATAATGTGAAACAAGTCAACAGTTACTCCTTATAAAAAGACTCAAACTCGCCAACATTATAGGGCTCGCACTTCATAATCAACTTATAGGTTTTTCTCTTGAAGACTTTGTAGGTAGGAGGCAGCACTTGGAAACGTCTGGTTGAGCCACAGAATAGTTTAATTGCCATACACTCCGCCCCGTTTTCCGCAGGGATGTTGAATGATTAGGAACAAAATATTGGAAAATTTGTCTAGAGTTATTTGAATTTTTAAACTGGGCAAAATAGTGTTCATGTTTACGGAAAAACAGTAGCAATCCATGAATATATAAACCAAAAATTGTCTGGATGTTATTTTTCTTGAATAGAGCCCTACACGATTCTCGGTGTCTGAGCCGAAGCATCGCTCTTAAGGTCCATTTCTGACAAGTGAAAACAGAGTCCAGATAGACAGAGCCAC
The DNA here is from genome assembly GCA_030704895.1 of Henosepilachna vigintioctopunctata. Taxonomy (NCBI): domain Eukaryota; kingdom Metazoa; phylum Arthropoda; class Insecta; order Coleoptera; family Coccinellidae; genus Henosepilachna; species Henosepilachna vigintioctopunctata. The sequence goes on from JARQZJ010000034.1 coordinate 2,996,558, forward strand.
CCCAGCTAGTAAGTTAGAATTGACTGATAATTAGAAAAATAGATAACTCTGAGAATATCTATGTTCACCTGTTCCCGAAGCATATGAATTGTATAAGTTACTGAATTAGGCCTCTTTCTAAGTTGTTCGATATGATTTTCCCATCTCAATTGCCTGTCAATCCCAAAAATTTGACAGATGTAGCACCTGTTATCGACTCCGGACAAATAAATCTTGATCTACTGCTAGCGAATAACATGGCTTCAGTCTTCGGTTTGTTAACGACAAGGTTATTATCATCACACCAATCATTCAACGCATCGACCACTGCTTCTGCAGAGGTCAACACAGTAGCGACTGTTGACGACGTCACCAAGAAGTTGGTGTCATCAGCATACATGATAGGCCCACATTGTTCACTAGAGCAGGTCTGAGGTAGGGAATTGATAAAAACAATGAATAAAAGGGGTCCCAGAATTCTGCCCTGGAGCACTCCCGTCGTGAGTAAGTTGTCTCCAGAGATGTACGTATTTACATTTTTGGATATAATGACCCTTTGTTTGCGATCTGTCAAGTAGCTAGCAATCAGTTTCAATTGATTATCCCGCACACCACTCTGTTCTAGGCAATTTAGTAGGAGGTTGTGACTGTGAGGTAAAAATTTTTTATCAAAAAAATATTGAAACAAAAACTTTTCTCTGAAATTTTTATCTTTGTCATACGATTCGATTCGTTTTTTACAAGTGAATGCAATGAAGCAACGTATAATTCATTTCATAATTCTATTTCAAGTTTTGACGTGAGTCTAAGCTTGAATGTAAAGTTTCATCGAGCTTCATCAGGCTTACCTCCAAATCTGAATGGCGAGAAAATAATTGACAACTTAGACAGAGGGAAGAGGCTTTCGAAACGTTTAGGAATAACAATTCAACTTGTTCGCATTATAACATTGAATCTGGTGAAAAATCTTTTATTCAAACGCACGAGTTGACGTTCATGTGTTTGTACTATACAGATATAACGTGTTCTAGGGATTATTTAGTCAGAAAAATTCTTTGTGGTCGTTATGCTTGGCCTACGGATGTTCACTACTAAGGTGCATCTGTATTTTCGGAACAGTTATTTGTATCGTTTATATGAGATGTGTTTTTCATTAACTTTTCTCTTATTCACTATATGTAATGCTTCCTTTCTTTTGTTAATTTGGTTATTCTGAAGAACTTTTCAAGTATTGTTTTCAGATTATATAACTTTTGATGAGAGCAACCAAAAAAATCTGGTTAACTTTCATAGGGCATTCGTTTGAAAATTTCTCATCCAGAAAGAAGAGAACAACTCATCCACAGAATGATTACTAATCTAAATTGAATGATATGAAGTTAATTGAAGAACTTGATTTCGAAACGCTTGTCATGAATATCTTTTAATAAATTAGATAATTTAAATTTGTATTCTATTATTGCTATTCTATATTCTCTGATTTGCATTCATCAACATATACTCCTAGCACTATATATTGATAAAACAAATTACAAATCTTTTGGCAATGTCTGGTTATGTTCTCAGTGGTGAATCGTTCGTTTTTAAAGGTAGAATTTTTCCTAACTATTGAGTAGGAAACTTAATGAAGTATTTCATTGATATCAAAATTTAATAAAATGTAATTACGACTTAATGTGTTGGATATAAAATTTCCTTGAAGTAATTACGTTCAATCATCGACCAATATCGCACCTGAATGAAATCATAAGATCCCATAATTGGGCGATCTTAACTTGTGATCAATCATCGCGGAATAACATCTCTAATTTAGCATCCTCGCCTCGAATAACAATTATTTGCATCTTGGAGAATCGTCAAGACAACATCCGTCCGGCTGACTTCCTCGTCTAGAATGCAAACAGTGGACGGAAAGCTTCCTGTCAGTATCATTCAATTAGCGAGGCCATTTGCCATAGACAACCCGTGTTTCTGACAGAATATTAATGGGTTATTCAGTTACCTCCCGTCCAAACTCGTGTATAATTGCGCGTTCGGACTACCGGCGAAGGTGGACTGATTTTCCCGGGACCTGAGGTCGCACGCTGTACGGTTAACTAATGAAAACTGGGTTTGCGATGAGAGCGTAGGTCGGTAGACGGCGACTTGAACCGGTGAAATTGGTTATTTGTTGCCCGAAATGTATGGAATTATGCAGGGGTAATAATGACTTGTTGCGAGTCGATTTAAATTTTGAACAGTTGAGTGGATGCTGTTTGTTGTTCGAGTAGTGGGAGGTGGATCAGACGTGGGATCAAAGCCGTAGTTGAAGTTGTTTTGATAGGCAATAATTGAATTCACTTCATCAGTTCTGAGGTTAATTTCCTGGGTTGAATTGAGATAATTCCTAACGATTATCCCATCCGAAATTTCCGAAAAATGTGGACACATTTTTGAGAAATGTGGAAATGAATAACCCTTCAAAGTTAAATCGTGTCCCTAAATAACTCTACGGATATTGATGTAAATTTAAAAAGGCTCCACACGTTATTTTTTATCTTATAATAATCAATGATATATTTATTTTATTTATTTCAATTAACAAATAATTTGAGATTTTTAGTACAATTTATTCATATAGAATCAGTGTATGCAAAACTGACTGAGGATAGCTTTTCCCTCAGGTTTACTAATGAAAACTGGGTTTGCGATGAGAGTGTAGGTCGGTAGACGGCGACTTGAACCAGTGAAATTGGTTATTTTTTGCCCGAAATGTATGGAATTATGAGGGACTAATAATGAAGTGTTGCGAGTCGATTTGAGTTTTGAACAGTTGAGTGAATGTTGGTTTTTTGTTGTTCGAGTAGTGGGAGATGGATCAGACGTGGGATCAAAGCTGCAGTTGAAGTTGTGTTGATAGGCAATGATTGAATACATTTCGTCAGTATTTAGGTGAATTGGGGCGAACTGAGTGAATTGCTATCAGGTCGATGGATTTTAGGAAATTTCCGAAAAATGTGAAAATATTTCTAGGAAATGGGCGAAAATATTTGATTGAATATAAACTTGAATTCAAACACTTGAACTTATGATTTACGCTTTATTGACTACATAGCATGACGCGTTTCGTCGTTACAAACGACTTCTTCAGATGCTTACAGAATAATAACAACATTTTGAAAAATACAGGTATATATATATCAGGGAATTTTGGTGTTCTATGATTTTGGTTTTAACTAAGATATTCCATTCTGAGAAATAATTTCTATTACCTGAAAAGGTTTAACAAGGGTGAATTCAAGTTTGAAAGCAAGTTTCCAGAATTTTTAAGCCGATTTATTTCCACTACTTCCCAATAATCTAATTGACTACTTCTCTCTATATTGTGTAGAATTTTGAAATTCGTATCAAAAGTATGGTTTTCTGTTAATAAATGGTTAGCATAATTCGAATTACTTTTATTATGGGCGAAGCTATATTTATGTTCCTGTATTCTAGTACCGAAACTTCTACTAGTTTTACCTATATATATATATATATATATATATATATATATATATATATATATATATATATATATATATATATATATATACCGGGACATGTTACATGCCAACACTATCAAATAGAAAATATTTGATTTTCAAAGTTTCACTGTGTCCTCAAATAACACTCTATATAGTCATATAAATTTGAGAGGTCTCCACACGTTACTTTCTATATTATAATATTCAATTATATATTTATTATATTTATATTAATGAACAAAAAATTGGATATTTTTAGTACTTCTTAATTTGATGGAATCAATGTATGCGAAACTTACGGAGGAGATATCTAATACTAATTGATGGAACCCCAATGGATACAAAATTTCCCACTTAAATTCAAAAATTCTTTGAATCCAAGTTGAAATCAAAACCGGTCGTACGCACTTCAGTTTGTACTTCACCTCGAACGCCCAAAATACATTTTAAAAGCTCCCGCTTTTCCTAATCTCGCGCAGTTTCCAGATAAAAGAGCTTGAAATCTAAATACCTACCTCGCCGTTAGTTTTTTCGACGGTGGCGTTTGCATTAAATTCGCAAAAACAAACGCTCGCTTCTCCAAATCGTGGGACATCGCTCACGTCGGCAGATAAGCCAAATGCGCGCCCATCAATCTGAAAATTCGCATATGGCCGCCGAGTCGTTACGCACCAGCCCATATGAATGGCCTTTTTCGACGGTTGACTAATGACCGCGTGATGCCTTTAGAAAAAAACCCCAATATAAATCGTGGGATATCCAATGCGTTTGTGGAGATGATGAGAACAATCCGAGATTTCGCATCTGGTTATCTTAGGAATCAAAAATAAACCAAAATTGTATCAAGAAGAGTCAAATTTCAGTTGAAAATCCTCCAGAAGAAGTTCTATAAATTGTTCAATCAGGGACAAAATTGATTGTCATTCAATTTTGCACAGTCTTTTCCGGGATTTATCATATTTTAAACTCCACGTCTTCAAGCAAAACTGCTCATTACTTGATGGAAGCCCTGATGTTCAGATGCAAGAATTGCAATAAAGGGATGTGTAGTATCTGCAGGACCGACAAAAGGGATTCACTACTTGAAAATGATTAGCAATAGTAATATAGGCAGTGACCTAGATCTGTAAATCTCTAGGTAGTCTTGCATAAACCTTAGGGGATTTAAGTACCTAGTCATCACTTGCAGACGGAAATCTGAATGAGTTGTTAAACTTGTAGTCCTCTTCAAGTCTTCACACATCGAATGAATAAAGTAATATAATACCAAATACAGAAGAATTAAGACCAAACGATATAAGATACTTCAAATCTTTCTCATAGAGTCATTCGAAGTATCTTGTATCACAGTGATATAAGTATCAAACATATAGAGAAGTAAGCCAAATTGTGATTGTAGTTGCATCCAAATGACATTCAAGTCGAACCTCAAGTGCTAGGTACTTTTTCAGAAGAATCTTGAGGGGATTATTCAAATAACCCTTGTAGTGTCACCTGATACTAGGTGACTTTGAAGTAGAATCTCAAGGCACTAATGCAGCAAGAAAATGACAGCGAGTTTCACTCAGCAAAAGGATACAAGGAAGTAGGGAAAATAACCTCTTTATTGCACTCTTCTCTCTTAACCTCTCTCTTGCACTAGATACAAGGTGATCTAGTTGAATCTTGAGAAAGTCGTTCAATGTATCACGAAGAAACCAGACGGTTTCACTAAGCAAAAAAGCATACAAAGAAGTAAGACAAATAACCTTGCAGTTGCAGTAGATACTAGGTAAGTTTCATATTGAATTGTATGTGTGTTGCTCAATGCAGCAAGAGGAAACCAGATAGTTTCTGGTCAACATACAACGGATTGAAATAAGACACCCTTATATTTGCCCTACCAACTAGATGACCTGCGAGATAATATAATACCACATGAGTTAGTCATTGCAGCACCAAGAAACCAGAGAGTTTCGCTAAGTAACATATCTGTTATGTAAGAAGTTCCAAGTACTGTCTAATTGTTACCTAGATCAACTCTTTTTCTCGAAGTAGTGATAACATTACCACCCTCCAATATGCCTTTTTCGAAGATGGGGTAGATTAGTAGACGCTGTACTTATAATTAGATCTACAAGACTGTCTTTGAGCAACAGATCTCCTTCAACGGCTTTATATAGCCTTTATGAGTTGTGCTGCTATTATAATTAGATCTATTATATAGACAGTCTTTGAACAATTTCATCGAGGAACAAAAACTGCAACAGCTTTATATACCTTTTATGAATTGTAGAGGCTGTCTGAACACTAAGTTAATGAAAGGGATGGGATAATTCTTTTTCTCAGTGAATTCTACATTCAAAATATTCTATCAAAGCTTGTGAAGCACGTACAACTTTCCATAACCTCTTCAAGAGTGGCAAATGTGTTTGCGCCAACGAGAAAATCCAGTTCTACGATAAAACGAAAGAGAGAAGTTTCTCTTTGAATTAATAAACGACAGTAAAGTCTCCGAATCTCCGGAAGATCCCCGACTATTCGAACCTATATATACGGAACCGCTCCGTCCATTACGATATGAAGTGAGTACAGAAACGATGTAATTAAATTATTTGCAGAATGAGAAAGCCATTAAAATCCCTTCGAAGCCGCGAGCCGACCGAAAGTTAGCTGCGAGCGAGTCGGGGTAAACATCATTAATAAAAGCAATTTTGTGCGTGTCCCCGGATTCCGGAGTTTCTTTAAATCGCGTTGAAAAGATTCCGGTCCTGGGAACGAAGTTTTCGATTCAATATTCATGGTGCGGTATAACGTAGTAGCGACGAGTTGGATGCGACAAGACCCGGCTTGTTTCAAGGATACAACGTTTAATCAAATAATTCAGGTATGATGTACCCCATTTTATAACAGAGGCTAAAAGAAGTTTTTGGGGCCTCATATCCAGTAATTGATTTGGATATATTCAATGTGCTGATATGAAAAATGCCACGAAATTTTTTCATCAGATCAAGTTTCTGAGATAATACCTATCTGACTATTTATCTGGCTCTACTCAATTCCATGCTGAAATCCTCAACTGGTTGTTGGAATTTTCTTTGTCGATCTCCCTCTATTGCCCACCGAAAGGAAGTTAAAAAGCCGCTTCGGGAGTGACGCCTTTATGGGTGCCAGTTATCCTAGCGTTGGTAAAGTTTTGGAGCGATCTACAGCTTGGAGTGAACACTGACAAAGATTAATGGCCACAGAAAAGCTAAATGGCCTCAAAGTGGCCCCACCAGCAATATCGAGAGTCGGTAGACTAATATTGTGCTATTTCTCAAATATCAATTTATTGGCGAAATCTTTAGACACCCTACGTGTTCCTCGGGACCATAGGAGAACACTCGAATCATAGTTACTCCTCTTCCATACCTGGCTCGTCTCCACTGATTCTAAAGTCAGCAATTCCAAAACGATGATATAGAAAAATCTTCTGATGATGTTCAATGAATTAAATCTGATGGAGGCAGCGTATTTGAAAGACGTTCAACAACTCCGTGGTCTTTCAATTATAAAAAAACTGAAGCATCCCATAAGAGACCTGAATCTCTCAAAGGACTTCCCAGAAACAATTACGTTCAGAAAGAAGAAAGTTCCTCCATTCAAGTACTCATTTTACGTTTCGCTATCAAAAAGGAAAGGATCTACTTCTTTTTCCCTAAGAAAAATAACCTTGTATTTTGTGAGAGACGATGTGGAAGGTCTCGTAACAAGAATGAATTGATATAATACACTCTAGACGTATGGCTTCTTTTCATGCCAGGCAGTTCAAAACTCAGTTGAATATGTGTTCTTCGACTTTACGGTATGAAATATAGCTAAATTTTCATTGGTTATTCTATTATCATACAGAACAAACATAACATTATTCGCCTTTGTCTCAAAAGAATCAAATACGGGACCCATCAATGGCCAACTTATTGATTCAAAAAAAATTAACCTCCTTGGATAATAGAGTGAGTCTTCAAAGTAATCTTGGTCACAAGAATATTTGTCTTTGGATTCTTGTCATTTTATCATACCATAGCTAAAACGAATACTGGTTAAGATAAATTGGCCTTCGAGAGATGTCATGATTCAAGAACAGAACTTCACAAAAAGCTTTGAGTACACAAAGAAACACGGACAAAGTTCATAACTTCAGCAGGAAGTTTTGTTTCAGAGATGGATTACAGCTGTCATCACCTCATCGCATGATCGAAAAAGGTTGACCACAGCGTCAGTCTTCTTCGATGTGTTAACATGAGCCACACAAAAGCTATTGTTTGAAAGAATTCCATTGATTTGAATCAATGAATTTCACTGCAAGCATACCGAATGATTATGACAACACCGTACGTTAAAATTGATGTATTAACGGTGCAATTAATGGTGTTTATATTGGGGTAGTGCACATTTGATATCTACATCGATATTTAGCTTTGATATTCCGATAGCATCGTTTGATGGTCAGCAGCGCGAGATAATTCGAAATTGACGTTCAATTCATGCGTAATGATGAACGAGAGATTGGCAGGCAATATTATCTAAATCGCCAATCTGTAGTGTACATTTCCCATGCGGCCTTTAGTAAATTACATTTCAACGAATCGGTTTTTGGTCAACAACCGCACAAATTGTTGAGGTAGGTATGGGAGAATCCAGTGGCGTTCTTATAGGTAGTTCTTAAATTGAAAAATCTCTTTGTTCGATCTTCTTTCACCGTTTGAATGTTCACAATCTTCGGTTGATTTGAATCCATTGCAATCCACGAATGATGAAGAATGTGTGAGAGATTTGCACCTTTCGTTTTAACTATTGTGTCTTATGTCTTACTATTAAGATGACTTCTTCCAACAAAGAGTCAGAAGAAACCATCGTAATGGTAAAGTTAGATCACAATTTGTTCAATGAAAATGTGTCAATCCAGAAGACAATGTTTTCTCTGACATTTCAACTTCTTTCACCTCTCATTTTCTTCTACATTATTACTTCTTCTCTATCAACCTCTACAGTATTCTTGAGGAAATTTCTTCTTGTTCCTCTTCTTGTGTCACTCTGAACTGGAACAGGATCTCATCATACCTAATCTGAATTCATGAGTAGCATTTTTGAATAATTATTTCGTCTTATGTCTTATTATTAAGATGACTTCTTCCAACCAAAGAGTAAGAAGAAACATCGAAACTTAGGTCACAATTTGTTCAATGAAAATGTATTAATCTAGAAGACAATGTTTTCTTTAACATTTCAACTTCTTTCACCTCTCATTTTCTTCTACATTATTACTTCTTCTCTATCGACCTCTACTGTATTCTTGTGGAAATTCCCTCTTCCTCTCACAGGATCAGGATCTCATCATACCTAATCTGAATTCATGAGTAGCTTTTCTGAATAATTATTTCGATTTGTTTCTACTCCAGTTTCTCAAATTTCACTAACAGACTATCCTGGTTCAATTCACATTTTGCTTCGATTTTCTTGGATTATTATTTCTTTCAGAACCAAATTAATTTTTCAATATGTTGAATAATTCCTGTCATTTTGTGGTATTCCATTCCGGGGGACCATTTTCAGTAAAGCTGCGCTATAAGTTGAAATTATACGCAAAATTTGCGTATTTTAATAACGAGTTTAGTTGATTAAATATTCAATCGGACCAGTGCTGGCACCGCTGGTCATTGTCATTAATATGTAGAACTGTCCCCATAATTCTGCAGAGCATCTGCGTTCAATTTGTTTTAGCACCCTTCAATATATTAGGCTGCTAACATATGCAAAGGTGGGGAGAGTGTAAAGGGACTCAACGGTACATTGGGGACAGGTCCGGCTTGAATGCATTAAAAGTAAAATGAGTTGGGGAGGTTCTATAATCTGGCGTATGAAGAGTGCTTAAAAGTGGGGACTGAGAGTTATACTCGATTTATTTATGAACAAGGGTTGTGTATAATTTAGTGTTATGAATTTTTCATCGTTGGAATTAATACCACCCCTAGTTGATGGAAATCAGTACATAATCTATTTTAGATACAAGCGCTCATTATTTATCAAAAATGTCGAAGAATAATAATGATAAGGTGATATATTATCTAAAGAGATTCATTAAATGTGTCAAATTAGTCTTGAATTAGGACATTATTTCTTTTTTTCAATAAAGTTGATTGAATGTTCGAATAAATATATTATTATTTGTTTCGATCTCCAACAAATTGTCAAGACTCAATAGAATTTTTGACAATTATCAGCAGTATTCGTCAAATGAAACTATCAATTTTTCTGCAAATATGACTAGATTGAAAATTTAACCTTAATATTTCTAATACATAACCAAGATTACTCAGTATGTGAAGATATACAATAAGACATTACAAGAAAATTGCATCTATTGAATAAAATAGATCATCGACCTTTTTAGAATATTGTGATCAACATGTTTTAGTGGTAGAAATTATCACCTTATTATATTCCAACAAAAATTGTGAATATCCATAAACCGTTTTCTGTTACTTCTCAATAGAAACATTCCTATTCCGAACGCTACCACTTCAATCATTTCTGAAAAATATTTAGTCAGTGGACAAATCTCAATTAATATGTTAAATAAAAAACACTTGGCTAGTTTTCACAAAATTTATTATAAATAAATAATTGACAATTGTTTCGAAATTTAGACTGGAAGTCAGCAGTCTAACTTTTCAAAATTGGGTAACACCCCGGTATTTAATGTAGTTAACAATGTTTCATTTTCAGTCTTGAAAATGAGCTCACGCTCGAAACATGTTGACAAATTCATATTGTTAAATATAAATACAATTAAAACATTTTGTTTTCATTGTCTTGATCAATTTTTTTAAATCCTGAAGTTTTTAAAATTATTACTAAAGTGTTTTTGTTGACATTTTATTGATAGTTTATTTCATTATAATAGTAGTTGTCGACTAGTGGTCAAACTTCGACACTTATTTTCAAGTTTAAACTTGATTAGTGTTCTTTTTCCAAATATATGCCCCTATGTCGCCATCCTTTATTATTTCCTTTATGATTTCGAGAAAGTACTAATTCGAAAAGAATAATAACTATACAAAAGAAAACAATTTCAAACGGTCCTTTTTTTCAAAATGACATTCAAAAAGACTGAAGAGAATATAATGATCTATTAAAGTCTGTATAAAAACTTAACCTGTGGTTAAGTTTCAATACCTGTGGTTTAAGTTAATCAGAGAGTTCGTAGAATGGAATTTTCTCATAATTTAATACAAATACGCATGAAGACGTTTCGAAGTACTATTTCTTTATCAAATGCTGAATTAATACTGCATTGAAAAGTCTTAATTCAGCATTTCATGAAGAAGTAGTACTTAGAAACGTCGTCATGCGTATTTTTATTAAATTAAGAGAAAATTCTAAATATTGTTTCGTCATGGATATTAATCTTCTCCTAGTATCGGCCTCATCAATCATCAGTTCGTAGAATGCATAGAAAACTCAAAATAATATTTACTTGCGTGAAGTATATCGAATACTTTTCATTCTTACGGCCTGAAATCAGGGTGTGCCATTTATCAAATATTCTATTGCATAAAACAATGTTTCTAGAGTAATATAAATATTATATCTATATATAAATATAATGTAATAATAATCAATGAACAATGTTATTTGAAATACAAATTTAAAAATGTGGAACGAAACTGAGATATCTACAATCAAAACAACAATTTAAATTTTCTTAACAGTATTATTAAACCCCATCAATTGATTCGTCCTTTTTCCTTCGGAACCCATAATTAAAGATTTAATTTTTTTACACTTCTTAAGCGAATCGTACGCGAACTGAAGTCTCTACTCATGGAATTATCAACGGAATGGTCTATAAATTCGGACCGAGGGAGGCACGTTTTCGACCCTGTCCACGCAACGAACCCAATTACCGAGGCCAATTAGGGAAAGCTATAATTTCCGTTTTATTGTACGATTTCCACCGTCCCCGCCTGGCTGATTAAAATAACAATTTCGATGGCAACTTGTGTTTCTGACGGAAGAGAATCGATTATCAAATTGAAATTCAGCAGGCGATGGTCGATTCCGGACCAGCGGACGAGATAAGTTTCAGAAAAAGAACGAGAAAGTGAATTAAAGGCTCGGGAAAGTGGTCACTTTTTCTCAGATTATTTTTCACGATTTGATATTTTCGAAAGGAGCCACTCCAAGTTGAGTGGTTGAGAGAGGGATTATGGAATCATATTGGCGATTGCTCGATCTATTCTCGAGGCGATTTTGCTAACTTTCAACCCTTTTTTATATATCAGAAGAAGATACAATCAAAAAACAACCATAACGCCAATGAATAACTATAAAAAGTAAGAAAATAATATTTCTTTCCTCGCTCCTCAACGTCATCGAGAAAGACTGTATTATTTTGTCAATTTTTATTACAGCTTTGTATTGAGAAATGAAATTTTCAATTCATCTTTATATCAAGTACACTATAACTTTCTTACGATAATTTTTGATGAATTATTCTAAAGATTATAGCAGAGCTGGTAATGTGAAAAATGAACAATGCTATGTCTCCATTGTTCTTCTAGAGATCAATGTTAGAGAATATTAGATTCTCCATTATCCTTCATGGGAAAAATGTTAAAGAATCTTGAAATCGATGCCTACATTTATTGAAAGAGTAAGACAGTTACTGTTTCGTACTACAAGGTACACATCAGTCACGCCACGTTCAACTAATGAAGAGCAAAGATTTCAATCCACACATATCCTCTACTCGATTTTAAGACAGATATATAGAGTAAGTCGTACGCCTATATAATGCCTAGATTAATGTACATCTCAAATCTTAGAATCAATGAAAAAAGCACGTGAACAAATCTACATTGAAAGTTTCACACGTTCTCGTCAATTAAGATACTACATTTTACATGTCTAGATTTTTGGAACAATTTCATCTAATTTGATGAAGTAATGCGCCATCTAGTTAACGGTTGTAGAATCGCTCATTTTCATGTCTCAAAACATGTCAGAAATTCACTACAAGAAAAAGAAATCTGTAGTTCCCGTGCTATATTATCGCACTTGTAGATAATACTACTTTTAGATATTCGCTATCAAAGTACACTATAACTTTCTTTCGATATTTTTTTTTATTTTCAAAATTATCGAAAGAAAGTTATAGTGTACTTTTATAGCGAATATCTAAAAGTAGAATCATCTACAAGTGCGATAATATAGCACGGGAACTACAGATTTCTTTTTCTTGTAGTGAATTTCCGTTATCTTTTATTAATTTATTTTTTTATTTTTACCCCCGTATGTTCCCGATACCTCAATAATAATCAAATTAATATATTCATAAATTCGTTACACCCTAAAATTACATTCACTTTGGAACTTGAGAAGAAAAATCTATTAATTTTTTAGATCTTAGATAATTTCTTAGATAATGAAACTGGATCAGAAACTTTCAATTTTCCATAAACCATCACATACAGGTAGTATTATACATAATTCTTCCATGCATCCATTTCAACACAAAATGGCAGCTTTCAATAGTTTGATACGTCGATTAGTAAATATTCCTCTTTCTAGAACCAATTTCAACACCGAGAAAAATTTAATCAAGCAAATAGCCGTGAATAATAATTATAATCCTGAAATAATAGATAATATGATATTAAAGAAAAACTTCAAAAGGCGATTGGTCTGGTTTATCCCCTAGTCAAAAACAATATCAACTATAACAGTCTTACATACATCGGTAAGTCCAGTGAAAAACTCAAATCTCTTCTTTTTAAGTATAACATCAACATTGCTTACCGTACTGGAAATAACTTAGGAAAACATATCAAAAATAACAAATCTAAGGTCAACAAAAATAAAAAATCAGGTGTATATAAAATTAACTGTGGTAGTTGTGATAAGTTTTATATTGGTAGAACGGTTAGAAGTTTTCAAATAAGAATTTCGGAACATAAACGTAGCTTTGATAATCAGAAGACAGATTCAGATTATGCAAATCATTCGATTAATGAAAACCCAATTCCGATTTTGAAATTTTGAATACCGCAAACAAGGGAATGAAGCTTAATTTGTTAGAATCACTTCAAATTAATAAATACAAATATTCTGGCAACCTTTTGAACAGCCAAATCGTTCATATCTCAAGCCCCCTTCTCAATCTTTTCAAAATTACTTAGTTCACTATATAGTAGTTCACTATGAATTGATCCCTTCTACCTGTTTTCTCTGTATTCATAATTTAAGTTTATATATTGTATGTATTCGAGAAATTGTCATTAGTCTGCACGTAGCATTTGAAAAAGGTGAATCTCATCGAAACGTACGTCATGCAGTATTCTTTTTAATATATTTGTAAATCAGTTTAACAATTGTTTTATTATCAATAATAATCACCTGAGCATCTGATCAAATTATTCAGCAATATTTTATGATTTTCTCAAATTTGTAACAATATTACATCTGCAGTCTATCAACTGAAGTATTTTTACCCAAGCAACTCAGAATGAATAAATTTTATTGTCCAGGTATCTTTCGGATTGGGGCTACTATAACGTCGGACATTTCCTCACCTACCTTCCGGGACCTATTCCCCAAACCTTCATGGCCATCAGACGACGCATTTCCCCTCGTTTCTTTATTCCCAAAATAGCGATACGCCGGACGTTTACAGGATGCCGCCGTCGTTTCCACATCGGCGACGATATTCCACGTGTCGCGTCTACAGAATATCGATCGTAACCAACGACCTATATTTCGTATGGGCTTTACCTAATTTTCGGAAATGTTGATGAGTCCTTTAGTTGTGGGAATTTCTCAGATTGAATACATGAAAATTTGCGATGTTTTCTATTTGAAAGGGGTTGCTGATTATATCTATTGTTTATTGAGATGAGGATCTGTTTGAGAAATTAAAATATTAGATATAATTATTGAATTTGAGCTCATTCGTTCTTGTCTTAAAATTACCAACTAAAGTAGTGAACAATTTTGAAAATTGTTTTCTTATCTGGAGTTGCAGAAACGTTTTCAAACATAAAATTATTTAATTTGCTGTCATCGCTTGTTTCGTTCCTCTCTTGTTTTACGACAAAAAAGATATTTAGTGTTTCGGAAAACATTGCTTCCAAAACGAAACCATGAAATCGTTCATTATTGGAAAATATTAAAATTTCGTAAGGAATTTTTCTGAAACCGAGTTCGAATCGAAGTAATATTGAAGACCTCCTAATTTTTGTGTTTCGTCATGAGTTCCCCGTCAAATTTTCTAGAAAATGTTTAATAAGCCTACAAACAAAAAACGAATAGATTAAGCTTGGGTCTGAGGGAGTAGTAAATGATTGATTTGGATCTTACTTGGAATCGCTAACACAAGAAGTTAAGTTCAATGGCATGCTGTCCGATAGCACGAAAGTGGATGTAGGCGTACCTCAAGGAACTGTCTTAGATCCGTTGTTGTTTTCCTTATATATAAACGATATTGTCTCTCATGTGAAAAAATGTTCTATACATTGAACTTCTCGCTGAACTCTTGATGAAACATAATCAAATATTAAATTAAATTAAACTCTTGGCTTAATGTTTCACGATTATATTTAACAACATGAATTTGTCAACATGTTCATTGAAACATGTTGACAAAACTCAAAACGTGTTGACAAATTCATGTTGTTGAATATGATCGTGAAACATTAAGCCAAGAGTTTAATTTAATTTGATATTCTATACGTTTATTCGCTGATCATACTATGCTCTATATATGTGGCAAAGATATTAAGAATATGACAGACAGGATCAATAGAGACCTTTCTGCAATTAATGAATGGTTATGTGGTAATAGCTTATCCCTAAATGTGCAAAAATCTAACTTCATAGTTTTGGCTACAAATAAACCCCTTAATATTAATAAAAATGAGGATATAACTGTAAAGATTAATTAACAAAAAATAAGAAGAGTAGAAACAGTGAAATATTTAGCATTATATTAGACGAAAAATTGAGTTTCAATGATCATTTGATTTCATACTCGTATCATCTAAAATCTCTGAAAAAATCAATTTTTTGAAAGAATGGGAAAAAAATCTATCGATATATGTAAAATTATTGTTGTTCAAATCAATAATAATACCACATTTTGAATATTGCTCCACTTTGTTATTTGGTTTGACAAAAGAAAAAATTCATCAATTACAAAAGCTACAGAATAGATCTTCGCGATCTATTGCGAACAATTTTAATGTGCAATATGTATATGCCTGTTAAAATTATGCTGAAATCTTTGAAAGTAATGTCTGTTACACAAAGAATACTCTTCGCTTCATATATATTAATTTTTGAAATAAAAAATCAGTTGCTTTCATGTAATGTTATAAAAAATGTAACATATGTCAGTGAAATGAATGGGTATAATACTAGAAATACTGATACTTTTTATATCCAAAGTTGTAAGCTTTCTAAATCTAAAAAGAGCATATTTTTAGACGGATTTGAGGCTTTCAATAATTTACCAGGTATATTGAAAACTAGTACTATAATTGAGATATTTAATCGTGATCGAAGAAAGTTTATTTTGAATAATGAGATAGGTATGCAATTCATAATTGACAGTTCAAAATATGTAAATATTTTTTATTACTTCAGCTAAATAAATATTGTTATTATTATAATTGAGTATACTGTGCTACACTCGAAGAAAATATCAAATGTTCCCAAGTTACACTCAATGTTTTGGAAAGCTGTTGATTCATTCTTAAATGTCTTAAGATAACCACAGGCTAAAACTCAGAAACGTAAACATCTCCATTTCGTTTTTATTGCCAACATATTTTCAAGAGGTGTAATGTCATTTTTATTATTTCCTCTGAGACAACCGAAGAGATTTCAGATGCCTTCGAAGACATTTTATCACCATATTCCGATTGGAGAATGAAACAATCCCAACGATGAAAACTATAAATCGAATCTGTTCCATTTTCGTCAATGGAGGTCGGAAAATGGCACGGCATATATTCGGGGGTAGTTCAATAACGTCGACGATGTTCGGCGTCCATAACCGCAATTTTTCCTCCGGGTGGTGACTGCGGAACACATAGTCGAAGATTTCGCCGAGGTTAAAGGGCATTTACGATCATCAGTCAATAGCGCGAACCGCAAGGGACCGAGAAAGGGTCTACGAGGGGATGATAAACGAGGAACGCCGAACAGGCGGTCAGAATAAAGTAGAACTGTTCGATGAAGAGATACAGAACGGTGCGATATTTCATTTGTGTCATGATGAGACGGAGGTAGATTAATTGGGGGTTGATTCGGGGGTGGTACTGAGAAGTTTATCACAAGGACCAATTTGGGACTGTAGGAAGAACACATCTGCACAACATTCATAGTGTTAATGGTATGAAGAACTCAATGGTTCAATGATTAGATAAATTGATAAAGAAAAGTTCCTCTTATCTGTATTTTCATGAGTATTTGTGAGAAGAAAGATTGAATGTTTTTGAAGGAAAACTTTCTAAAGGAAGGCTGTACGGTATAAATAAGAGATTGAATTGATTAATCCGTTACATCACGCTTTTATAGTCACGCGAAATTCAGTAGTGAAATTGCCTATCACTGTCTTTAATCATAAGGGTTTGGCAAGATGTATATCAATTTGATATCTTCATCAAAAACTCTGATAGCTCAAATAATGTTAACAAGTTAACAAGGGCTTCACATTTCTGCCATCCAGTTCAATGACTTGACGGATTCTTTTCAATGCTTAATCCACAGAAAAAATCTGCGCTTTATGGAAGATAGTTTATCATCTGCATAAAGTGTATATGTTATCTGCCTATAAGTGTATTATTATGAAATCCATAATAATCAGTCTTCCAAAGCTTCTGGATGATAGTATTCAACTGATACAACATTCATAAAGATCCTACTAGTAAATTTAGGTATTTTATACAGAAATTCCCAAATCAAACAAGCCGTTTGAAGGTTTAACAAACGTCTGATAATATTCCAGCAGCTCCTCAAGGCCCAACATTTATCACAAGTATTTCAAAACTTGTCTTGGAATACTCCCAAATCATATGACAGCATAAGTAACTTGCATGTTGAAACACTTACTGTTGAGGCAGTGGAACCTACACAGTTGAAAAATATTACATAATTCTTAGGAATTGCTACTCGTCTTGATATAAGATCAGATCAAGATATTTGACAGATCGAAAGCTTACCAAAGCAAGAACTAAAGATGCTTTTACACTTAGAACCTATCAGAACAAGAAATCTGGTGACCCTGGTGATAAAATTCAAAATATTACAGTTAAAATCAGTTTACGTAGTGAATCAATTTAGAGGATATGGACTAACACTTCCTTTGGAGGATATCTCTAATGGAGGCAGTGAAACTGAAAACATCGAACAGTAATTTGCATATTTCTTACTCAAACGAAATTAGAGATCAAATGTCATTGTTCTTCGAAACCAAATCAATATTTATTCACCTACACCAGCTATTGCATAAAAAATAAACTCATAATACATCGAAAATGTTACAATAAAAGAAGTACAGATATCAACCCAACAGAAAAGAGGCAAAATGATTAAGATACAATTCCATTCAACGAAACATTTTCGTTAACATGAGGGGGCTTAGAGTAGGAATTTTGACATCAAATGATGAGCTATTACACAACCTTAGAGCTTCTGTTATTATTTTTTTATTATCGCTGTTTGTCCCTAAGGAACTACTTGATTATTATCTTTCCTCCTGAAAGTGTAATATCTATGTGGATCTTCTTTTCAAATATTGATTCAAATTTGATGGAGCGTAGTTGTTGACAAGTTCATTGGTTAGTCGATTCTTTGTAACATAATGTTTTGGATCGTTCGTTTCGAGATAACCTTGACAGCATTCTATTTTGTACTCGACGTAGATAATTTACAAGCAAGAATGGTTCGAACGGTTGAAAACAACGTTTCTCATTTCGTACCCCAGCTAATTTATGTCCGGATCGCGGCCAGCAAATATGAGCTGTAGACGTCCCGGAATTTCGCTCAAAATTTACGACGGTTTATGAAAAGATAACGCACATCGTTACAAAAGGTCCTTAATTTGTCGCGCTGCGATTCATCGCGAGTTGGGTACGTGCCAGGAGCAGAGAGAAGCCGTAACATCTTTATGGAGGCGATATTTTCTGCACGACGTTGTCTAACAACGTTCAAGTACGACGTTTTCGTGTATTCGTTGTTATTCGTTTAGTGGAAATGAAAACATCTCTTCTGCTCGACTACTTGTTGCTCCTGATTGGCCCGCAAAACTAAGATATACGGTTTGTTCGTTTTGTTGGAATGTTAGAGTTATCGTGGTACGAAACTTGAGTTGAAGTAGCGAATGACAGATGAAGATGTCAAAAACTGTAGACGCTGTTTTCTCTTTAGTAGTGATAATTTTGTCTAGCAGACGTTTTAGGTTTCAACTTGAAGATACAATAAAAAATATTTATTAAAAGTTTTCGAGATGTTTACTAGAGTGAGATTTATAGTGAGTAAGATGAGATATAACTTAGTAAGCGCAATCTCCCTCATATAGAATATTTCCCACAGAATGTCCTCCACCTCTTCCTTTACTAAAAAAAACTGAATATATCTGAACTTCACTTTCGAGAAAAGATGTAATTAATGTTTGTAGTTAGCTAGCTTCTGTATGAAGTAAAATCGATGGACGATGAATGAACTCTGTGATAGTTCATATTTAAGTGAGAGGTAATAAGAAATACTTGTCTAAAAATCACTGACTGAACAACTCTTTATTCGACTAGTTTTGCCTTTTACGGCATTATCATTCTTGATTAGGCTGTAAAAGGCGAAACTAGTCCAATAAAGAATTGTTCACTCAGTGATTTTCAAACAAATATTTCTTATTACCTCTCATCTGTATGAAATGTAGGTTTCAAATCTAAGACAGCGTACGATTTCCATATTTAGTTCCCCAGCGCATCCTCCATTTTGAATGAAAGTTGAGATCTCTTTTCGAAAAATACTCAGTTATTATCATTATATCAGTGAATAACGACATTAAATATGAGTTCAGTAGATGCAATCTTCTCCATATAGAACATTCTAACGAAATATTCTATACCATTTCCATTCCTAGAGAAGAAACTCAATATATTTGGAGTTCCTTTTCGAGAAAAAATATAATCAGCGTTTGTAGTTACGTAGCTTCTGTTTAAATTATAGATTTCATCCTAAGACTGAATCTATTCACAGAAACAAATTGTCGGGCGTTCCACCTCTGTAATTTGGTTTTCCAGTGCATTCGCCATTTTACTCAAAGGTTAAGATGAGAAATGATCAGTTATTATTTTTATATAAGATAATACAGGATAAGTGGTGAATTGAAAGTGAAACCATTGAAACATTAGAGCTACTTCAGGTTCATCTGATATTAATTAATTATCATTATAAAACTAATTAGATAAAGCGATATACATAAATAAGAAGTGGGTGTAGATAATTTTTCGAATTCTATTTTTGTTTCAACTTCAGAATCGAATAACTCCAAAATAGTTTCTTTTGTATGGACAAATGTGAGAAATGTGAAACGTTCATTTGGTGAATTCAGATTTTTTCCTGATGTTCGTGAAGGTTTTTTCCAGTTTAAAATATACACGAGGCGGAAGTCGTTGATACGCTTGTCGCTTTTTATCAACTCACAGAACTTAACGACTGACGTGATTTTCTTATCTTCAGATGGAAATGGAACGACCTCGTCGTGTTATTGTTGAAATTTTCTGAAACGAAATGTGACATTAAGGGGACCCCTGGAATATATAAACTTTCTAAGGATATTTGATGATATCTTGAGCAAATAATTCCATACTTATATAATTCATGTTTATTTAAGAAATTATTTTGATATTGGGATTTCTGTTTTTCTTTTCAATAAGGATTGATGATGTTTCTTCGCATCTAGTTCTGAAACATTGGCAAGCCTGGTGTACATAAATACTCTCTCACGTGAAAAACAGACCAAGTTGTAAATTATAAGCAGTCAAATTCTGATGAATATTTTTGACATACATCAGTACCCAATGAAAACTCGTTCTTGGAAAATTTTGTCTTTTTCCAACTTATTGCAAATTTCGATCGAATTTTTTTCAAAAAAAACCTGTTGTCTAAATACCTTGTCGTTGAAGCATCATAAATATTTCCCCAACGGTTATACAGCACCCTTCAACCCCATTCATTACTCTTCTATATTACTATAGTAGAATATGTAAATATCTATACTATATTACTGTAGTAGAATATGTTACTATTATGTTACTTGTATCTGTAACTCCATTAATATAAATTCTGATTCGCCATAGTTATGGAGTATATCTTGAAATAAATTTGTTAAACATGATATGAAACAAATCAATTCACATAAATTATTAGCAACATTGTCGTCATAAAAACTCATTGAAATGATATACCTCAACATTTCTTCTTCCAGTTTCATCACACTGTCGTCTATCGTACAAATAAACATCTTAAATTTCCACGTGGTGCACAAATCAATCCTACTTTTCAGCATTCGCAAGGCAACTGCGGACAAAGTAGCCGCTCGTAAGTCGCAGCCAATCCCGTAGCGTACACACACGTGTCAGACGTGGGATCGACAAGTTTCAACGATGTGATCGCGCGGCTGTCCGCCACAGGCACGGGAGTTCTTCCGTGACGCAAGTTCCACGAGAAACGTCAACGACAATTTCCATGGTTCAGCCGAGCAGCAATAACAACAACGGGAGCTCCGACATGGACTCGCTCGAGGACATGCTCAGGAAGGTAAATTCGAGAATATTGATATGTTATTGTCGTTGCATCGGAGCAGTGTCATTTGAACGACGTGTGTTATGGAATTCGAACGCGTTGAGTCAGCGAATTGTCGCCTGTTTGGAGGAGATAAGATTTTGCGCCCCGTGTCAATGACGTGGTGTTTTGTTCGCTATATTGGAAAATAACGTTGTAGCTTTTTGTCGAATGAATGAATTCGACTTGAAATTTTTGTATACGACTAGCTGTCCCGGAGAACGTCGTAACGCCCAACAGTTAACAGAAAACCTTTTAACTAATCTTAAATTATGATTTTCTCAACTTAGTGGAATCAATACAGTCTTAAATCATAAAGCTGGAATAAATAACATCCTTTGTTTTATGTATTTGGCTATAATTCGAAGCAAAATAGATTTCTGCTCTCGCCTTGATACGAGTGTCAGTGAAGAGTCATCACTCTTAACTTTCATTTCCAGTCTGAAGTCTATCGTATACGACGTCAGGCGGCTTCTTTAGCAAATACATTTTTTTTGTTACTTCTGCACTTTATGTCAGAACTTCGCTAAGTCACGTTAAATGTTTTTTCTGAAAATTTGAACGAATGATCTTAAAAAAATTAAAAACGCTTTTGAATCTCATAGAATGTCTTCATGTTACAGAAATTTTCGTGAATTTATTGAAGCGTTTTGACTTTTCTCCAAATTTTCTCCAAATCAGTTATTCAACAAATGTCACTGGCTAATGCTGAACTGTGATAGGTATTTCTTTCCTAAGCATTCACATTATACCAAACTCACAGAAAATTGTCGCATGTTGTAAGATCAGGTGAACACCATGGCCAATTGTAACTTAACTGTAAGTAACAAACTCGTTAAAGATGCGTTGCCACAACCACTTTCCTCTCCTTGCAATCAACCAATATCCCCATTATTTTTCACATTGTGTGAAGGAATTCATTACAAAAAATGTATAAACCATTGATTCAATTGTTTCATTTTAAAAACAAATTCAATGGATATACGTATAAATAAAAGCAGGAAACTATGAAATAGTAGACTTTTATTGTACTACTTTTTGTCCTATAAGTTAGAGACTATCTCCTATGTCGCTAACAAAATCGATAAGTCACAACATGTTTTGCAAGCCACGTGTTGAACCAGTTTACAAGATTCATTCGAGTGCGCTTCACGTACCCACAGCATCATTTCACATGCAGGATGGAGGACGTCTTAAAACGCCCCATATAACTCTCGAACAACCCTAGTTATAACTGTTGAAACTTGAAGAGGTTTCCATGAGCGGTTAAGGGCACGCGAAGTCAATAATCTCGAATGCGAAACTGGGAAACATTAGTCGATTTGTGTCGATATACAATTCTAGCATCTCTTCGAAACAATGGCTTTGCTGCGCGTATCTGTATGAATTTAACCTTTTTTCACATTTTAAATGCTGAAAACGTGCTTTCCAATTTCTCAATATAAACACAATTCACTGAATAAGTAAGCGGTAGTGAATTTTTCAGAATATAGGGTGTTCTCAACAATTTGGACCAGTGCTTCTCAACATTTTTTGTGTCATGCCCCCTTCTTAGGCCTTTCTAAAATTTCTATGCCCCTCGAAAAGGGTGAAAAATTTATTATTGTGAAGTGTGAAAAAGTTAAACTCGTGACAAGTCAATTTTCGAATTGCACCCTCAACAATCAAATTGCCCCCCTGTGGGACCAGGACCCTACGTTTGGACCTACGATTCTATCTTTAAACTTTTTCCCAAATTTTCAAAATAAGAGCACTTTTGAGGATTACAATAATTGTTCATTTTTCTTCGATTTATTTTCCTCAGATTCTCAACGAAATTACTGATTTTATAATTTTTCATTTTAAACTAATTGAAGAAATGAATGGAAGAAATACATATTAGGAAATTACGAATTTACAGTACATCTGAAAAATTGACGGGTTCATCACTTTCTATGCATCAAAGGTGTTGATATATGGAATTATTGATAATACAACTTGATTTGAAATAATAATAATATTTATAAAGCAATAGCTATTACAATCATATATACATTTAGATTCATAATAAATTATTTAAAATTAAGGTCACAAATAAAGGTCACTAACTGTTTTATGGAGGTAGGCAATTTGTTAAATGCGTTGAATCCTTCATAAAATCTACTATTTCTAGATTTAGAAAACTTATAAACTTACATGTAGAAATTGTCAGCATAAGTTCTAAACAATTTAGCATGCTTTGAACTGGAGTATATCTATTATATTTCAAAATTGTTGGCATAACTCTCTTCTGTAGCTTTTGTAGCTGTTGTGTTTTTTCTTTACTCAATCCCAATAACAGAGTCGAACAGAATTCAAAATGAGGCATTATTATTGACTTGAAGAGCAATAACTTCGTATATGTCGTCAGATTTTGTCCAATTCTTTTGAGAATGGACAATATGAAGTCGACATGATTATTGAAACCTATTTCTCATCTAACATAACGCCTAAATACCTTTCAATGCTCTGGTCTTCAATTTTAATATATATATTTTCGTTGCTATTTACCTGAAGAATTTTACTTGTTCCAAGAACTATAAATTTAAACTTTTTTACATTCAGCGATAAACTGTCATCGCCTAGCCATATCATTTATTGCTGCTAAATCTCTATTGATCCATTCTGTCACAATCTGGATATTTTTACCACTAACGTAAATTAATGTATCATCTGCGAAAAATCGTATCGACCCTTTTTTACATGAAAAACAATATCATTAATGTATAATGAGAATAGCAGGGGACCTATGACGTACCTTGAGTTACACCAAAATCAACTCCAATTCTGTCCGAAAGAACACCATTGAACTTAACTTTTTTGATCGAGAATGTTAATAAGAATTGAACCATTTGTTTACTAAAACTTCAAAATCAATTTTATTTAGGTTTTTCAACAGCAATGATCTACATTAAGAATGAAGAAAGCTCTTTTGAAGTCCAACAATACTACGATCATTACCTCTCCTTTATCTATAGCTCTATACCATTCCCCACATATGCTTAACAGTGCTGTCTCACAGGAGGAATTTCTCTTTATGATTGTAAGAAATACATGAATGTTTTTCACATAATTCTAGTATCTGATTTTTAACAACTAGTTAAATTAGTGGAAGTGTTGAACTTCGTGAGGCCATGGGTGCCGCCCTCCCCCCTTCCAACTCCACACGATACGAATAGTAAAAACATAAATAGTGTAGCACCAGTAATAGAACACATCTTTCAGAATTTTAGAATTTATTACCGAAAAAATATATGATCGCATAAAGTTCGCCGGGTCAGTTACGTAGTGTATTATAAATAATTCTGATTAATTTAGAAACTAAAAGAAATATATTAATAGTTTACGTAAACCAGTTCGTTCCGTTTGTATGGTATACTTGGAATGAATAAATGCATTCATAGGAAAATTCGAGACGGTCGGTTGAGGGATGCATAAAATGTAAAGATAAATTCCATCCAGTTAAATGCTTAATGAATATAAATTTCAAATAGTCAAATACCAAAAATATCCTTGCGGTTATCCGTACTTATAACTCTTGATTATTTACCACCCATTATACGATTCTTCGGAATTGAGTTTTATCGCATTTCGACGCCGATTGCGGGTTATGAAATCATTTACAAATCGTAGATTGAAAACAATAACGAGTGCAACGCTCGTATCGGATGCGATTCCGCCGATCGCATTTGCGGAGAATTCGCTTATTGACGGCGTACGTGATAAAACTGTTGTAAACAATAATAGTTCGTTTTGGAACGTAGCCCTTTATTTCCGTTCGGTAATGGGACCAACCGAGTGCGCAATTTGGCGCCCGTGGCGTGCGTCCGTGTGGTCCCAAATTGAATGTCGTCTTGGTTTTTCTGTCGAGAAACAATTATCAACAGCTGAGATATGTACGATGGGTGGCTGTGAAATAGCGTGACTAAAGCTACTACAGAAGCAGTAAATTAGATATGCGTAAATCAGCTTTCCTTAACCACAAATCTATGAATGTTATTGAATATATGAATGTAAGTAATGTCCAATTCTCCCGATTCCTGGAAATCGATATGAAAGGGCTCAGTGCTGACAAAACCTCAATCTGCCTACTCCTTGTCAGGGGATTGATTAGTTGCCGAGTGATGAACAACCAATTTAAGGCGCAATTTTCTCGATTCCTGAAAATTGGTATGAAACAGTTTGGTTCTGGCAAGGCCTCAATCTGCCTACTCCTTGTCAGATGTTGATTAATTGCCAACCCATGGACAACTTATGTAGGGCCCAATTCTCTCGATTCCTGGAAATCGGTATGAAAGGATTCCTTGCTTACAAGGCCTCAATCTGCCTACTCCTTGTTAGGGGGTTGATTAGTTGCTGACTGATGGACAACCAATTTAAGGCCTAATTCTCCCGATTCCTGGAAATCGGTATTAAAGGGTTAGGCGCTGACAAGGCCTCAATCTGCCTTCTCCTTGTCAGGGGGTTGATTAGTTGCGGACTGATGGACAACCAATTTAAGGCCTAATTCTCCCAATTCCAGGAAATCGGTATGAAAGGGTTCGGTGCTGACAAGGATTCAATCTGACTACTCCTTGTCAGATGTTGATTAATTGCTGACCTATGGACAACTTATGTGGGGCCCAATTCTCCCGATTCCTGGAAATCGGTATGAAAGGATTCCTTGCTGACAAGGCCTCAATCTGCCTACTCCTTGTCAGGTGGTTTATTAGGTGCTGAATGATGGACAACCAATTTAAGGGCCAATTTTCCCGATTCCAGGAAATCGGTATTAAAGGGTTCGATGCTAAGTAGACCTCAATCTACTGCCTACTCCTTGTCAGGTGAATGAGTTGACGACTGATGGCTCATATATTCACATATATGACACAAGAAACAAACAAGACCTACTTGCAGGCTTGTGCGGACTAAGCAAATCAAAGAATGATCAGACTGTTTATTGTTTTGAATTTTATTACAGGTTACTTTCTCGTGTGAAGAATTCTGATGAGTTTTCAACAGATTCTGAGTTTGAGATTGAAATTGTTTTCATTTATTTTCGACTTTTTTTTTTCAACTTTTGAATCGTCTTGTTTTTTGGCTTTTGTTATTATTTATTGTATTATATACTTTTTAATGTCTAATATTTACTTGATAATATATGTTAACACGTTTTCTGTCTATAACTAAGACCACTGATATGATTTGACGTCCCAACCAAACCTGCCTATGGACGATTTCACTTCAAAAAATGGATAAACGTCCTACAAGAAGCGACATGGTCGATAACTCTTATGAATCAGTCGATAAACCTCAAGATTTCTCTACTCGAGGTCATGCTGGCGTCTAATTTCTTTTTCTCTTGGAACGATCGATACATGATGTATTGCAATAATCGTAATTTTCGCTCTGACTTACCAGAAGAAAAACGTAAAGCTCTAATCACCATTAACGATTCGAACAACGTAAAATCGGTCTCATCGTATATTTTCCTCGCGGAATTAATCGAATCCAAGTTTATGGTTCGACGTTAAAATAGCAGAGAATCGGTGTTCTATTCCTTTGTTCGTAGCCATGAGTTATGACTTATTCGTGAAGCGAAGGCTCCCATTAACCCCTAAATTGCAATTGCATGTCGGATGCAAATGTCGAACGACGAACAGACGAAAAGAAAACAAGTTTCGTGCCCGCGGCGTTTGCAAAAACGACAATAGTTATGCAAACCGAATCGTAATCGTACGCTAAAAGACCGCCGTGGAAAGATTCGTCTTTCGTGCGTTGAAAATTACGAACGATTGAACAAATTTTGCAATTGTTCGATCCGTAATGTATTCCGGATTCTTTGACCGTAATTTTATGCGGAATGGTGAGAAAATACCTTTGCGGTTTGAGTAAATTGACACATTTTTTGAACTTTCACTGGGTGTTACGTATTTTAGAGGCTTTCTGACTCATTCACCGCCAATATTCACTGGAATTCATGTGTTTCGTCATTAGTTCATTGGGATGATGTTATAGTGTTGTCTCTATATTTAATATTCAAGATACTTACTGATTCCATCGCCCTTCAGACAAAAATGAACACATACAGTTTTGTCAACGTCCACCATAAGATTGTTCATTCGACACCAATTTACAAACTCCGTCACAATGCATTCACATATCTCCAGAAGTTCTTCAGGAAGTTTACAAAAGTTCCAGGAATTCACACATTTCATTGATAGTCCATTAAGATGGTATGATGATATCTATAAAACAAATAATAAACTGAGTAAGGCTTATTACGCTTTCAGTAGGATTGAAAGTACACTGCTGATATCTGCTGTCGTAAATGTTTATTATAGTCTTGTATATAGTCATTTAAACTATAATATTCTGCCTTGGGACTGCTGTACAGAAATAAATAGGGTGTTTATTACTCAGAAGCGTATACTTCCTTTAATATTCAATATTCATAGACGAACATCTTGTTATTCTATATAACAAAGATAAATAACAGTTCAATTTTAGAAGAAAGAGTTTGTAAATTCAATGGACGATGAATCTCTGTGATAGTTCATATTTAAATGAGAGGTAATAATAAACACTTGTCTAAAAATCACTGACTGAACAATTCTTTATTCGATTAGTTTCGCCTTTTAGACGATTCGACTATAAAATTATTATTTTTCTCGGAACAGTATCAGTTGAATCTTTAAATTAATTTGCAGTATTGTAGATTGTAGTAGATTGCCACATTAAATAAGGTGAATATTGAAACCGTTAGTCTGCGGGGACCTTCAGACTATTCAGAAGTGGGATATAAAATGTACCCGCATAATAACCACATTTATAAAAGCTGCGTGACATTCCACATAACACCTTCTTTTGTATCACGTATTGTTTTCAACGTTTTCATTTTTTCGTCGAACTGTTCGTGTCGATATAAATGGAGTGGAATTCATTATTCATATCTATGAATTTATTATTCTTACCTTTATTTCTTAATGTTCTCATTGCATTTCATCGGTGTTCTATGTGATGGTTTGGGGTATTCAAGTAATTGTCGAAATTATTTCAACTTTGTACCAAAAATCCGTTATTAAGTTTTATTTAGTAAAGAAAGGCTGAAAAGTTTTCTATTCAAATGCCTTACGAATTTGATACAAGTTTCAACAACAGTATCGGTAACGTGAAAACAGGGCAACGTGCATGGAAATTACACTTACTGAATTCGAACTCTTTCAACAGCGTTTTCAAATTATGAGAATGTTTCTATGTTCTGAATAGGTGGCACGATTTCTGCGTATTTTTCCAAAGTCGATAGACAGATCATTCTACTTTGTGCGACCTAAATTTTATCGAAAATTCAATGTATTAATACCGTAATTAACGTTGCATCCAAGTGGTAATAGGGTAACTGAAGAAAATCGCCTTCCGATCCGGAAACGCGTGCCCGAATTTCACCGCACATCCGCACCCTCGTCATGTCCGATATTTGTGCGTGTATTTCGTATTCGGGCCATAAATAACGGTCGGGGGTGGCGGTGGTGGGTCGAACAGGCGACAATTCCGGCGGGATTCGCGTGATATAGAACATGTCAATTGTAGCAAACGTTCAAGAAAACACGGGAAACACGTTCACGATATATGATCTCCGTTATACATACATGAATAACGTAACGGGGATGACAGTCCTCGGGTTGGAAATCAATGCGAAATATGAAATGCAAGGCCACGCGAATTTTCGTGAAAATGCTCCACAGGAAATATTGGATTTTCTTTGAAATGTTATCGCAAGTGTTGAAGAGGTTAATATTTTATTCTTTCAACATTCGATTAATGTCTGTCTGTGAATGTAAATAATGTAGCTCTAATTTAGGCTCACTATTCTTTCTTCTTTTTGTAAATTATTTAAAAACTGTCTCTACAAGTTCATAGTCTCATGTATGCTGATGATTCAAAAATATATCGCAAAATTGAAACATAAGAGGACTGCAAAAGCTTACAGGATGGCCTCACCGCTGTTTCTGATTGGTGTTACCTCAATATTAATGGCACAACATGTAACATTCACTAAAAAGAAACGGCCTGTAAAATGTGACTTCACAATTAACGAAACCATTCTGACCAGGATCTCCGAAATTCGAGACCTCTGTATAATATTTGATCAGAAATTCACCTTTGTACCTTATATAAAAAAAACAATTTCAACAGCATTCAAATCTTATGGGTTTATTGTGCGTAATGCTGGACACTTTTCGAATACAAAAACACTTATACAATTATATAATGCACTTGTTATTAACTAAAATTTGAAAGTACGAAATTTGAACTTTTGTACTGCCAATTTTGTGTTTATTAAAATAAATTAAACTCTTGGCTTAATGTTTCACGATTTATTTAACAATATGTATAGTCAACATGTTTCGAGCGTTAGCTCATTTTCAAGACTAAACTACTATAAGAGAAGTACAACAAATTTCTATCTACAAAATGGATTTGAGTAGGGAGGATAGTTGAAAATCTAATTGTTCATTTACAATTTCTTCTTTTCTTCCAAGAACTGCTAATTTCAATTGCTTCCAGAAGGTCTAAACGTTTACCTTTATTACCTGAGTGTAGGCATTTAGTTTTATCATAATCTATGAAGTGATTAGAGCTAATACAATGTTCTGAGAATCCAGTTTTATTAACATTGTACAAAATCGACCTTTTATGTTCATCAACCCGAGTTTTTATTCTTCTACCTGTTTGGCCGATATAAAATGCTGGACATTCATTACAAAAAATCTTATAAATACCGCTTTTGTCTTCAACATTTGTCTTTTCTTTATTATTCACTAAAAGTGACTTAATATTCCTTTTGTTTGTACAAATGGTTTTAATTTTCTCTTCTTTAATCTTTCGCAAATTTTTTCACTCAGATGAGGTATGAAATTAATAAAATGATATTTTTGTTCGTTTTTAATAATTTTAGATGGATAAATTGAATCTAAAAGAATTTTTTGTTGTTTTTTTTCTTATAAGATTATCTATTATATTTTCGTCGTAACCGTTATTTTTCGCTAAAAGTTTCAAAGTTTTCACTTCTTTGTTGAAATTTTCTTCGGAAAGCGGGATAGTCGTGAGTCTATGTATAAAAGAATAAAAAGAGCTGAGTTTAATGTTGAGCGGTTGACTGCTATCTTTAGGAATTAGGGTATCTGTGCATGTAGGTTTTCTGTATATATCAAATGTTAGAGAATCATCTTCCTAGTAATGGTCAAATCTAAAAAGTTTAATGTTTTTTGGTCATTTTCTATTTTTTTTGTGAATTTAATGGATGTATAAAATGAGTTGATATATTTTAAAAAGTTATCCAATTGTCTGTCGGACCCACTCCAGATACAGAAAACATCATCCACATACCGTCTCCAAAGAAAAACGTTTTTTGTTAGCGTGATGTTAGAGCTGAAAATTTTTTTCTAAACTATTCATAAAAATTTCACTTAGTAGGGGTGATAAAGGTGAACCCATAGGTAGCCCGTCTAACTGTTGATAAACCGTGTTATTGAATTTGAAATAACTTTGCTTCAAACACAAGGACAATGCTGACATTGTTTTTTTTTAATTACTTGTGAAAGATCATTGTTGAGATCTAAAGTGCTATTAATAATATTTTTTATTTCTGCATTGGGTATAGAAGGAAACAAATTTTTTACGTCAAAAGAGATCAATTTTGCTTTAATGGGAATTTTTAAAGTTTTCAATTGATTGATAAGTTCGATGGAGTTTTTTATACTGTGAACCGGGTTGAATTTAATTAATGATGGTAATTTTGAGTTGAGATATTTACAAATTTTATAAGCTGGTGCATTGATATGAAACAATTGACGCATTGGGCAATCGTTTTTGTGTATTTTAGGTAGAGTGTATAAGCTGGGTATGTGCGGATTCATAATTGACAGAAATGATTTATTAGTGTCTTGGAAGATACTATTGCAGTTATTTATAAGTGATTTTACTTCTACCTGAAATTTATTTGTGGGGTCAGTTTTGAGTATTTCAAAATTTGAGGAATCAAACAAATTTTCCGATTTTTCTATATATAACTGTTTGTTCATAATGGTTACAGTGTTAAAGCGGATAAAGGAAACACTGTAACCATTATGAACAAACAGTTATATATAGAAAAATCGGAAAATTTGTTTGATTCCTCAAATTTTGAAATACTCAAAACTGACCCCACAAATAAATTTCAGGTAGAAGTAAAATCACTTATAAATAACTGCAATAGTATCTTCCAAGACACTAATAAATCATTTCTGTCAATTATGAATCCGCACATACCCAGCTTATACACTCTACCTAAAATACACAAAAACGATTGCCCAATGCGTCCAATTGTTTCATATATCAATGCACCAGCTTATAAAATTTGTAAATATCTCAACTCAAAATTACCATCATTAATTAAATTCAACCCGGTTCACAGTATAAAAAACTCCATCGAACTTATCAATCAATTGAAAACTTTAAAAATTCCCATTAAAGCAAAATTGATCTCTTTTGACGTAACAAATTTGTTTCCTTCTATACCCAATGCAGAAATAAAAAATATTATTAATAGCACTTTAGATCTCAACAATGATCTTTCACAAGTAATTAAAAAAGAAACAATGTCAGCATTGTCCTTGTGTTTGAAGCAAAGTTATTTCAAATTCAATAACACGGTTTATCAACAGTTAGACGGGCTACCTATGGGTTCACCTTTATCACCCCTACTAAGTGAAATTTTTATGAATAGTTTAGAGAAAAAATTTTCAGCTCTAACATCACGCTAACAAAAAACGTTTTTCTTTGGAGACGGTATGTGGATGATGTTTTCTGTATCTGGAGTGGGTCCGACAGACAATTGGATAACTTTTTAAAATATATCAACTCATTTTATACATCCATTAAATTCACAAAAGAAATAGAAAATGACCAAAAAACATTAAACTTTTTAGATTTGACCATTACTAGGAAAGATGATTCTCTAACATTTGATATATACAGAAAACCTACATGCACAGATACCCTAATTCCTAAAGATAGCAGTCAACCGCTCAACATTAAACTCAGCTCTTTTTATTCTTTTATACATAGACTCACGACTATCCCGCTTTCCGAAGAAAATTTCAACAAAGAAGTGAAAACTTTGAAACTTTTAGCGAAAAATAACGGTTACGACGAAAATATAATAGATAATCTTATAAGAAAAAACAACAAAAAATTCTTTTAGATTCAATTTATCCATCTAAAATTATTAAAAACGAACAAAAATATCATTTTATTAATTTCATACCTCATCTGAGTGAAAAAATTTGCGAAAGATTAAAGAAGAGAGAAATTAAAACCATTTGTACAAACAAAAGGAATATTAAGTCACTTTTAGTGAATAATAAAGAAAAGACAAATGTTGAAGACAAAAGCGGTATTTATAAGATTTTTTGTAATGAATGTCCAGCATTTTATATCGGCCAAACAGGTAGAAGAATAAAAACTCGGGTTGATGAACATAAAAGGTCGATTTTGTACAATGTTAATAAAACTGGATTCTCAGAACATTGTATTAGCTCTAATCACTTCATAGATTATGATAAAACTAAATGCCTACACTCAGGTAATAAAGGTAAACGTTTAGACCTTCTGGAAGCAATTGAAATTAGCAGTTCTTGGAAGAGAAAAGAAGAAATTGTAAATGAACAATTAGATTTTCAACTATCCTCCTACTCAAATCCATTTTGTAGATAGAAATTTGTTGTACTTCTCTTATAGTAGTTTAGTCTTGAAAATGAGCTAACGCTCGAAACATGTTGACTATACATATTGTTAAATAAATCGTGAAACATTAAGCCAAGAGTTTAATTTATTTTAATATTCAATTATGTTTCACCAAGAGTTAAGCGAGAATTCAATCTCATTAATTCATCCCTATCGAATTTCTCTATGAAAACAAATGAAGCCCCACCATTCTCTATGTTCGTTCCAGGTATAAAACCTGCACATATAAATTTTTATCGCCCGTATTTTTATAACGGTAATAATTTTCCACCCATCATACTCAACGGGCTAATAAAGCATCCCAACAATGAACATTAAAATATGCCTGAGTTTCGGCCATATTTGGGGCACGTTTATCGTCGTTCAGAGTCGCGTTACAACGCCCGAGGCTCGTAAAAATGCATTTTAATGAAATCGTCGGACGATCCGATGCCCAATAGTTGTTTAATCAGACCTTTAGTTGATGCGGAATTGCGAATTTTACATGGATATTATCGGGTTATCAGTTTATGTAACGGCGTATCCCCATATTTACCTGCTCGGTTGCGGAACGTTCCTAGTTAAATTAAAAACAAACATAGGGTGATCCGTTACGAAGCGATCCATAATGAATTCTATCTGGATGGCGGCGATATTGCAGCCCCCGGCGACGGCGGTATTCTAATCGAGTGTCGCTTTTCGGTATTGTTTAGCGTTGCATTTTCTCCGCTCTCAAATTTTCACTTATTATTCATTTATTCGCTTTTCGCTTCTCGATTTATTATGCGTGAATAGAGCGAACATCAATAATTCACGAACTTTCTTCAATGACACATAAATAAAGAGTGTCCCAAAATTAAAGCAAGGTTTGAATTTGCCGTCCTTTATGCAGTAAATGTTGGTAACCCTGAAAAAAGAGAGCTGACAGTTTAGGGTTAGTGAAAAGTAATCATTATACGAAAGAACAACATGTCTTCATTATTGAACAATATTTCAAAAATAATGAAACCTTGGTGGCCGCAGTTCGAAAATTTCATAGGCAATTTGCTCGGAATAGTATTTTAACTTCGTCAACTGTGAAGATATTAACTAAAAAAGGATAATGCTCCGCTCATCAGTTGCTCCAGAGTCGTTGCCCAGTACACAACTACGTCGAAGCACTCGCTGCCACTTAAGATGTCTCTCGCAGTTAGGGACGAAACGTCTGGAAGAAGAGCAGTTCCAGTTGACCACGGCCAATCAGCCCGGAAGATTAGATCACCATGTTCCACGTATGATTGTCAAAAAACAAATGTGTCCACAACGTGTTACTGTTTGGTGTAGATTTTGGGCTCCATAATTGGACCATAATTTTCTGAAAATGAGCCTGGTAAGCAGTAACTAAATGAGCAGTTACTGTTACTGGTGCTCGATATCGCGACACGATAGCACAGTTCTTTCTACCGAAATTGGATGATATTGATGTGACAACAGTAAAATTAGTGAAAGGAGGTTTCGCTTATCTCTTGGTGAAACGTTATGTTAAAAACAATAAATTTAAATTAACACACTTGGCTTAAGTTACACTTGGCTGAGTAATTGAATTCGGGTGGTCATGGGTTGACCACCCCAAATATATGCAGAGTTTTTAATATATTTAGTGAAACTTAAGCCAAGTGTATTGATTTCAATTTATTGTAGTAAAATTAGGTATAAAAATGAATCAGAGTACAAAGGAAATTTTTTAAATGGATCTATTATCATTAGCTGAAAATTTTAATAATATTTTTCATTGAATTTTCAAAAAATTCATAATAAAAGTTTTTGAAATAACGAAATTATTACGAAATGTAAAATCAATAAGATATTAAAATATATTATAGTACAAAGGAAATATGCAGTTGAAGTTTTCCTAGCAGATATCAATTAATTTCCAGTTTACATCTCACCCAAAATTACTGCCAAACATAATTGAGCGGTCATAGTACCAGAAGAAGAATGAGACAAAATACTAAGTAACTTTATTTAGCACAACTAATAAATTTCACGAAATAGAAATTATGCAAACAAACAGCAAACAACATATTTCAGCGTTAAATATTATTTTTTACAAAAAAATACAATAATTTTTTAAAATCATTTTGATTCTCACATAATTTTAGTTGCGATTCGAGACTTTTAAATAAAATCATTCCTTTCTCTAATAAATTATTTAAGCATTTATATGTATGTACTGCATTTATCAATATAGAAATCATTTTGTTCGCTAGATCTTGTTTGGTAACACTGTACATCTTCGACGTATTTTACACGGTCAACGATATAGTAAGAGACCTTGCCATGAAGTCTGGCTCAACTATTTAGTTAGAGACCTTTATTTCATGAAGTCTGAAGTTTTATATACTATGTGCTGCCTAATATTCAAAACAACTTAGTATTTCTAACATGAAGTGATACTGGCGCGTACCTATTGTACTTCAACTTAATCCTAAATCCTATATTTTGGAGCTTTTACAACTTTTGAATACCATTTTAAGGCAAGGTGTATAATACAGTTGAACAAAAGTTTATATGTGGTAATATTATCGACTTATACAATGAAGACTTTGTGAAGACGCTGACATAATTACTGATTCTAGCTAAAAACTTTACGTTTCTTAAAATTTTACCCATAACATACCTAAATGATTTGTAAAACTCAAATTTTTATCGATAATAACACCTAAATACTTAATCTCACTTGTTCCAATAGTACATTATGAACTTATATTTGTATATCACATCTGATCTAGATTATTTCGCTTTGTTTCCCACAATAATACATTTAGATCTTATCAGTTATCAATGAAAGTCTGTTATCATACAACCATGTATGCAAACTATCCCAAGGGGTGAAATTATTGGTCTCAGTTGCTCAAACATATTCATCTTCTAAGAAATTAAAGTGTGAATTTCCAACAAGACGTCTGAACGCGAAAAAGTCGACAGTCGCGCCCTGAATCTGAGGGTGGTTTCTTTCAGTGGATGGTGCTTCTATAATTATTTTTCTCGGTCCACTGAACGAATACATTATGAGGTTACGTTTACGACAATGTCGAAATGGATGACAGGGGTGAAGATAACTCTGGTGGAAATTCCAGATCATATGCTCACAAGTGTATAAATCACCCTTATGAGTGGGTAAATCGAAATGTAGTGTCGTCTATAAACGACGTGTTTGTTGCGGTTGAGTTGTTCTGAATATAGTGCTCGATAAGTGAAAAGTTCTTGAAGTAGGGGCTTCAACTGTTAATATCCCGTGTATTAACGGTGTATTGATTTTATAAACGAAGTAGGTACTGAAAATAAATGTGCGATGTGTACATCATGAAAATATTTTGGGAATTTCTGATATTCGTTGATTTTGAGCGCAAGTTTCAGCTGATTTGAATACGTAGAATTCTTTTTAACATTTTGAATATTGCTCTCTGGTAGGATTTCCAAATGTTCGATACCGAAATATCCCCATAGATCAAGCTTTTATAGTGAAATATTTCAAATATCTACTGCATATAATGTGTGATATATGATTTCCTGATATTATTGAAGAGTTAAAAAAACAGAAACCAACTACAACTTCAACAGCTTTTCAAGTGATTTATATTCAGTCTCCTCTGGATTAGGTGTTAGTTTAAACTTCTGAAGTTTTCGAAATAATATTAAAATCTCCTTATTGATTCAAAATCGTGTGATATTATTTTTTTATATCGAAGCATATTTCCGCCTCGAACTGTAAAATGCTTAAATTCATCTACGTTATCTTTGACGATGAAAAGAATATCAGTCTACGATTGAGGTATGTACATTTGTTGATTTCTTGATAGGAATTTAGAATTGCTAACTTAATCATTGTATATTACAAATTTCTTAAGTATTTGTCTCCATTTTATTCTTCATTAACTTTATAATCATCAATTATTTCATGTAAAATAGTCTTCACTGCAACCAGTTGACATCGCTATTTTTTTTCAGTTTGTCAA
This sequence comes from Henosepilachna vigintioctopunctata, assembly GCA_030704895.1. NCBI lineage: Eukaryota > Metazoa > Arthropoda > Insecta > Coleoptera > Coccinellidae > Henosepilachna > Henosepilachna vigintioctopunctata. The sequence goes on from JARQZJ010000034.1 coordinate 3,033,675, forward strand.
GTTGCCCCTGAATGTTGCCATGAATTTTGTTCGCCATATTCGAGGTTTTTCGAAAAATATAACTTATCTACAAGTTCAGATTCAGCGTGCTGTATACGGTTTATTTCTCAAAAGCTTTACAGTTCGTAAAACTTTATGTAATAATCAAGAAATTAATACACAAGAGAGGATCAGAAGCCGAACCGTTTAGTGATCCTATAACGATTTGGGTCGATAACACGATGGGTTCGATTCCCACTGAAGTCCAGCTTTTCCACAATCACATATGTGTTTCGGGAAAAATAAGTATCATACATTAGAATGGTTTGCAAATTAGAAATAAAATGCAATTTTTGTAGTAATCTGATGAAATACCTTCAGCTACATAATAATTCATTCATTAGAAACCTTTATAGATCCAATTGTTATGCAAGAATGGAGACCGATAATTTTCTCTGTCTCAACGTTCGATTTTATATGGAAAATTCAGTGAAATTTCAGTATTTTCAAAGAATTTTTCCACAGAGAAAAATATGGCAACAAAAATTTGAAGACGAACTGAAAATGCCTTCAAACTGAATGTTGACGATATTCGTGTCTACTGGCTGGTCTTTAGCCAATTATCTAATATATTTTCCGAGTAATACTGAAATCGAATACGAATACTGATATATTAAAGTTTCTCTATATAAATATGAGAATTCGGCGAAATATTTTACCAGAGGTATTCTATCAATACCTACCCCTAAAAGTAAAGTAGGAAGAACTGCGAATTTACTTAAATAAACGCTACAAGCTATGAGGGGATCTATCATATTCAAAACAAGGAGGGTTACTCCTCCACCTTTGATGAAGGTAATGCGTTCTTCAACGTTTCGAAATTGAATAATCTGTCAGATAATACGCATTGTGATATATTCAAGCACGTCTGCTTGTATACACACTGCTTTTAGCTAAGTTATGATAATAACAAGATTTAGATTTTCTTGTGTGGGATGTTTACCTTCAGCTTTTGGAAATTAATGTAAATTCGGATATTCTATAACGAAAATTTTGCTGGCGGCCCTTTTAGCTTTGTTCGCGTACTTTGTTGTTTTGTATTTTAGAACAAGTCGGAACAGATTTTCATTTCCCTTGTACCTTTAAAATTCATTGTTAAGGGTGCATTAAGAGAATGGGGTGGTAGGTAACTCAGAAATATGACGAAAATCTGCAGGAAAATTTTATAAAATTAATGTAATATTTCACAGATATCTTCATTGATAATTTTTGGAATTCGAGATTTTTCGGTTATCAAGTTCTGTAGTATCAACTACCCATAACTCCGAAACTACTGAACAAATTTTCATTCTGTTTACGTACATATTTATTAAACTTATCCTGGAAATGGATAAATAATAAAACTGAATTCTATTTCATTACAACTGGAGGCTGGAAAAAAGTTATCGTTATTTTTATTATCTCATGTAGCGTAAATCCCAAGATATATCTCGACGCTGAAAAAGTAACTTTCACATCTTTCTATCATGGATCTACTTATTTAAAATTATTGACGAAAACAAGATATTTTGTTTTAACTCAACGTTTACTGTCAAACATGTAGTTATTACATTATAACTAAAAATTGATTTAATTTATTTTCAATTAATGCATCTATTTGAACTAAAAAGTCTATAGCGTTTAGCTAAAGTTAAAAAAATTCAACTATAAAAGTTCTATCTTAATAATGAATCTCGAGATTATGTTAATCATAATTGTATTATAATGATATTATTATTATTATTGCTTATAATGTTCGTTATAAATGTACTGTTTAGGTTACTGTCTAGGTTTTACACATGTCTACAAATCTCCATCTGCAAATGACTTGAATATTTGCAGTGTATAGCAGTAAAAATGCAGTTTTACCTCTTGTAGCGCATGCAGCGCCATCCAAACTTTAAGTTAGGAAGCTCCAAGTTGAAACTTCTGTAGATAGATGGCCCCAGTGCCGCATATTCGAATTCAATATTGCTGTATTTGAATCCTAAACTTCAATATTTGATCTTTACTACAAATTGTCGAGGAATGTGGAAAAGTAATGAAATTTTTTTCGTTCCAGCTTTCCGAACTGGAGCAGAGGGTGTTGGAGGCGGAGGGACGCGCAGAAGAGGCAGAGGATAAGGTGAGTTTTGATACTGGTTTTTCGGGAAATTGAAGTCCGATTCGCAGTGGCGTAACCATAGATAGGGCATATTTCCCAGGATATCATAATTTGCTGATTTTTTCATTGCGACCGTACGTTTTCTTAAAATAGTTGGCAACTATTTTCACATGGAATTGATCAAAAACCATGTATATTAGCAATCGGTTGACATTAAGGTAACCTAAAAGAATTATAGTACAGATGTGTTTCGTCTACATGTCTTAATATTTTATTTATTCGTCTAGATGGTTCTTATGTAGGATTATAAAAATAAATAATAATAATGTCATCAAGTGATGGTTATCAAAACATTACCATTCATTATCGCATATAAACGTGCTTTGAAATCCTTTTTTAATTTTGAATAGATAAAGTTTTATCCTATGATATATGTGGAGGGGGAAAGGGGTTCAATAAATTCTGAAATTTTGTTACATGGTAAAGCGCCAAAAAGTTATAATAATCACCATCCCTTTATATTAGGTGTGGAATTATTTCTGATTTATTTTTTCCATCTGAATAAGATATTCTGTCTTTGTTACATTTAGTTTAAACTCCCCAACTATAATGTCACAAAGATTTCAACGAGTACTTAATGAATTTGTTTTGTCTTTTACTACCACTTTTCCAACTTTTGGTAATAAGTAAGACCGAAACATACGTTGAAAATCAATTTTTTTGGCAATATACAGTATTTTCAAAATTTACAATGTGAATAAGTTAGGTTATGAGGTTTCGCAAATTTCTTCAACTCTTCTGAAATTGTTTTGCAAATCAATCTGTCATATAACATGTTGGAGATAACTCTGTCTTGGATTCACAACTGAGGAGATCGGTTTCAATAATATCTTACATTACCCTTGAAATAAGTCGTAGTATGGTATGAAGTTAAATGATTAGGCTCTTTATATCGTTTATTAACTTCGAATTAACGGTTTTCTGAAAAAATATTCGAATATGTTTCCTCTTTACTCTTCATAAGAAACACAGTGTCAGAGTAAGTAAATGGCGTTTGTCACGTGTTTCCAGCTTGCTTCTTCTCATCAGGACAACGTAGCAAAGTTGAAATTGTACAAACTTGTAGAAACGTTATAATGACAGAGATTGAATTCTCGCTTAACTCTTGGTGAAACATAATTAAATATCAAATTTGAATTAAACTCTTGGCTTAATGTTTCACGATTATATTTAACATCAATTAGTCAACATGTTTCCAGCGTGAGCTCATTTTCAAGACTGAAGTCTTTGTATTATTTATATTCAAATATAACATAAAACGTAATAATGCTTGAAAGTCATTTATTATAAAAGTTTTCGGAATATCAACCTTTTTCAGTATGAAAGCAAGTTCAGTATTACATTGATTTTTGTGGTGTTTCTTGTTTGGTTTATTGGATAGTATACATTAAACCAGTAACTGTAAGACAGTAACCAATAAACCAAAGAAAGACACAACATAACAATCAATGTAAAATTTAAAGTTTTTATACTGAAGAAGGCGGATACGCCGAACCATTTATGATAAATGACTTTTAAAGCCCGTACACAACCACAATACATATATGGAGATATATTCTTTCGATATTTTTTTGACAAATTATACAAAAGAACATTAAAGCAGAGCTGGCTATGTGAAACATGAACAATGCGATATCTCCATTGTCCTTCTAGAGATAAATGTTAGAGAATATTGAAATGGACTAAATGGATACGTAAGTAGTTCAGTTTCGTATACAAGGTACTCATCATATAATGCATATTTTAATTTACAGTTACGCCACATCCTCTGCCATAAATGAGAGGTAATGACTTAAATCCTCACATTTCCTCTCATCTATCGTAATAACGAAATATACAGTAAGTCGTGTGCTTATACATATATAATGCATATTTTAATTTACATCTCAAATCTTAGGAGTCAATGAAAAGCACATGAATACATCTAACGTTGAACGTTTAACACGTCCTTATCAATCAAGCAGAGCCAGCTCTGCTATGATGTTCTTTTGAATAATTTGTCGAAAAATTATCGAAAGAAAGTTATAGTATACTTTCAATATCGGATATTACAAGTGCGATAATATAGCACGAGAACTACAGATCTATTTATATATATATATATATATATATATATATATATATATATATATATATATATATATATATATATATATATATATATATATATATATATATATATATATATATATATATATATATATATATATATATATATATATATATCCTTTTTTGTCCGACGCTGGTCTCCAGTGTTTCCAACAGGACCGGAGAGACGGGGTTCTCGTCGCGTCGCCTGGCAACCGGCTTTACTTTCGCTATCGTACGTTTATTGATTATTTTTCGTCGGGACGCATCGTCGGACATGGCGTCGTCTTTCAGCTGACAAAATAACGCGACGGAAACGCACACGAGTTTTTCGTTTTCCGATTCGTTTTTTTGTTTCCGATTATTTTTGTTTGGTGCGTGTCATCGTGTCCCCCTCACCCCCTTCCACGACGCCGGATCAGACTGGAGTGCCGACTGAGAAAATGTAAGTCGAAAAAGAAACCGTCACGTTAATGAATTTCCGTTTTATTTTTTCATTCCCCGATTATCAAAATTGTTTGATGTCATGCATTGAATTTATTGCTCTCGAATTGCACGATCGTAGTGAGCTTTGATATCTTCTTAGAACTTGTTTATATGACAGTTGCAGTTTTTCAATTTCACCTGAAAATATATTCAATTTCAATATTTATTTTAGGTTATCATAGTGTTTCAAATACTTATTTTAGGTTATCATGAGGTTCAAAAATCGAATGGACACATTTCTTTACGAGTAGATAATTTTGTCAATCGTTTTGTTTTTTGTTTATAGTCGAATTTGACAGTTGACATTTGACAATCGCCTTCTTGGATTATGTGCGCGTGTGATTCGATTTTCGTGTTGTAAGTTATTTAAGTTGTTCCTTCAGGGTATATGCCTACAGATGATGATACACTTTGCTATATATATTCAACGAAATCAGATATTTACCGATGTAACGTTGGAAATTTGATCGTTTTTGCGAAGTGATTATCTGACGAAACCAATTGAGGTAAAGGTTTTCCGAGAGTAGAGAGAGCACTTTGAAGCACTGTATTTAGGTCAAGGGCATCTGTGATGTACACGAAAAATATTCGTAGAATTTTCCCAGCTTATCCCCATTTGCTTTTTTTGTTTCTGAATTGGAAAGTTTTCACTATCGGCTTTTTAAATTCTCTAAAGGCACTCTTCAATAATGGCTATACCTATTTGTTCTTTATATTCTGGTGTATAATTGATATTTTTAATAATTAATCTATCTCTTTTATGTTGTTAGTATCTTTCATTACTCAATAGATGGCACTGATAGTTTAATCTTGACAAATTCAACCTTTTTTTAAATGAAATTTTTGTAAAATTGTTTCAGTTTCGTATTTTTCCTATATTGTTTTTTTACTGAGTGAAATCTATCGCTTTTGTTTTGTGGGAGAATATGTATATCTAAAATCCATCACAGTTATTAAATTTTTTATTGTGACGATCACTTGATATCAATTCAATTCAACCCAGAACTGCATAAGAAAACAACGGTTTTCTAGATTCGAATTCGAACTATCAACTTTAACTGACAACTTGCGTAAACTATCAACATTTACATTTACTGTATACACTAGGTATACATTCAAGCTGATTTCTATACTAAATAGGTAGATAACAGATTCATATCAACATACTTCGCCCCACTCCCCCTATGTATCAGCATAGGGGTAGGAAGGTAACATACTTCTTTTTTAATATTTTAAAATTGAATTGTTCACTTGAGAAACTTAAGTGAATCCTTTCGGAATTTTTTCCGAATTTTGAAATTGCCCCCCTCAAAAATCAAATTGCCCCCATGTGGGGCTTGGGCATCACGTTGGAAAGCACTGCGTTAGACTATTGTGACTTATTTTTGAAGAAAATTATTATATTATACGTAATTTTTTGCGTGAATTTTATCGAAGTTTTTTGTGGAAAAGTTTGTTTATATTTCGAAAATGATTAAATGAATGTTAAATTATTTGATAATTGCATCATTGAATTTGGATTTTTTTGTTATATATTTGAATAATAATAATTATAATAAAATAAAATTACCTCTCATTTATATAAACACGGTAAGATGATTATGTAATTATCAATGAAGATGTTTATAGATGTTCGTTGATGAATATTGAATATTAAACGAATTATTCGCTTATGTGTAATAAACATATTTATTTCTGTACATCAGCCCCACAGCAGAATATCATAATTTGGGAGAGATTTCTGACAAAAAATTAAATATAGATTTTTGTACATTATTCTAATGATTTTATTGTTAATTTTGAAAATTTCAGTTTTTCGTGAACTTAAGATGAAGTAGAACTTCAAAACACCGGTTACATATTTATTTTTCAAATGATATGTATTTATGAGTTTTGTATATTTTAATTTTCATCAATTATTCGCTTCTTTAATCATCAACTATGTGTGTATCGAGAACTTTTCTGATTGTCCTCGTATATGTATACAGTAGCCATAACCTTATATGGTATTTTTTATAATTATAGTATAACCTTCAAAAATATGGAACTGTTTTAAAGTTATATTTAAACACTCGATTTTTCAACTTTAACATTATTAGAATATGACAATACAGTTTCAGTTAAGCAAAGAATTTTCGAAAACTACTTTATGACTTCAAAACTAAATAAAGGCTCATTTTCTTTAGTTTGTAGACTCCTAAGAATAAATGTCAGATTCGAATTTTGTGTAATTTGGGCGTAAAACATTGAAAATGTGCGTGTTCCAAAAAATTATCTTAGTCGACCTCGATCGATCCGACAATTCGCCGAATCTGAATTACTTTCGCTTCGTACCCAAAGCTCCGATGTACGCTTTTCACCCCAGCTGATGTGTAATGGTTGTACGAATTGTGCGTAACAGTGTCCCCCGTTGCATTTATTCAAACAGCGGGGGATTTCGGATGGATGACGTGTGTTTATAGCAGCTTTTCAACCCGACTCGTATGATTCATAAAATGTGCGTAGGCATCAACCCTTTTTGCGTGCACCGAACTGGAAATAAATATTATTCATGCTTACCGGACAGCTGATTGCTAATATGAACGCTTTTAGAATTTGCGGTGTAAGGGTAGCGAATGATACTCCCTGTGTTAACCTTTATTGAATCGAAACATGCGAAAATTGAATAATTTTTTAGTAAGTTCATTTTATCAGCGAATTAATAATAATGATGTTATTCATTTAACCTCAGCTATTACAAAATTCGTATATGTTGAAAAGTCACCATTTACGTTTAATGTCCATTATTATTAATCATTTATTAACTGAGTATGAATTCTCGCCTAATTCTTGGGAAACATAATTAATCACTTGACTTAATGTTTCACGATTAAATTTAACAATAAAATCAAATAGTCAACTCATTTTCAAGACTGACTAGACAAGACTATTCAATTTTATTGTTAAATTTAATCGTGAAACATTAGCCAAGTGTTTGATTTAATTTAAAAATCATTTATTGCCTGAAATGAGCACAACTAATTTACGCTTGAATGCCTTGAGGTTAATTAGAGTTTCTCTAGAGATAAGCAATGTATTGTATGCATCAAATCCTGCATAAAATATCATGTTTCTTGATTTATAATGCTCAGAAACTTGCAATCAAAAACTCTCAGCATTTTTAGTGTTATGAGCGTGCACATCAATGACACATGTTACATTTTTTATTATTTTATATGGAAACAATTTATTTTTTATTTTGAATATAAATATTAGCGCAGCATTATGTATTCTCTGTAAAACTGTGATTGTCAGTTCTAAGCAATCCAACATTCTTTCTATTGAAGTATATCTATTACATTTCTAAATTCCCATAGCCCAATGTTTTTCCTTAAAAAAAATTCCCAAGTTTTTTCTTACACAAGAATTTTCAACAATTACTTTCTCCAAATCCCTAGACGGTAAATTATTATTACAACACTAGATGGAAAAAATGGAACAGGATCTGATTTGCCTTTCCGAAGCTTCTCAATAGTGCCCATCCTTTGACAAAGAATGACGATCACCAATAACATAGGTTGTTTTTGTAACAGGACCGAAATGTATTCGCTTCGTTCCTCCACTCGTATATCTTTGATGTCTCGTGAGGTTTTAACCTCATCTACTTCTAAGTGGGTAACGTTAGCCACTCTTTTCAGGATTCAGTTTCGTTTTGTTCTCAGTGTTAAGTACTCACTTCGCCTTTGGTTTGTTTCTGTTCTCATCGATTTATCTTGTCTATTGTATTAATGGTGGACTTGTTTGTTTTGTTTATTGATTTTTGCTCATATGGTCTCCATATTAATTCATTTCGGATTTGATTGTTAGTGATGTACTTGGTGACCTTCAAAATGAAGGTCTGCACTGGTTTTGATGAGGACTGGATTTGGATCCTTTGCCTCTACGTCTTCGTTTCGCCTTTCTTCTACTATGATGGTTTGTGATTTCTCACATGTCATTGCTTAGTGCTTTATTAGCACTTCCTCTTCTTGTTCGTTGGAGATGTTTGTTCGTCCGCCGATCTTTTCCACTGGGTTAGCGATGTTCTGCTTCCTGAGGATATTCTTGTGTGCTGCCATTTTTTCCATCATCTTTGTCCTTCTTTTTGCTGTCAGAGATTTTGTCTAGTTTAAGTTCCTCGTAGAGTTGCGTGTTGGGCATTTATCTTGGTGCCCCTACTGCCATTCCCACTATTCTGTTGAGAGTACCTTGAAGCTTCTCGACTCGTGCGGAGTTGTCTATTTCCCAGATTTCACCTCCATAACTTAGCCCTGGAATGATAATTGTTTTTATTATTTTCATTTTGTTCTCGATTGACATCCTGCTCTCTTCGTTCAGAAGGGGGTACAGGTAGGCCTGCATTTGTCTGGCTTTCTTGATGTTCTCGGAGATTTGAGTTCTGAATTTCAAGTTGCCGTCCATGATTACTTCTAAGTACTTTGTTTCCTTCTCCCACGCAATGGGGTGTCCATTGTAGATCACTTCAGGTGGTTTTCGTTCTCTATTTCTGTGATCAAAGTAAACCCCTACTGTTTTCTTACTGCACTTTGATTTTCCATGTTTCAAAGTACTTTCGAATTCTCTGCAGGTCTTCTTGTAATTCCTTTTGAACGGCGCTTTTCATCCTCCTTGATATGTAGAGCAATGTGTCATCGGCGTACTGCGCTAACTTGCACTTATCGGGGGTTGGGATGTCCTCCGTGTAGATGTTGTATAGAACTGGGCCGACTACTTTCCTTGGGGCACGTGACTTTCAAGATTCTTCCCAACTGACCCATACCTTCCTAAGACAAGGCATAACTCTGAAGAACAATTTAAACGCCATCTGTCGTACGTTCAAGAAATAAGAACACTAGGAAAGAGAGCAAGCATATGTCGATAATTGTCGAAGAATGTCAAGTATTTGTTTCCACTTAGTGTAATAATCTGAGAAATATAAATAGAATGTAAGATAATAAAGCAACACTAAATCTACAACAGTCACATGTGACACAAAAAGTGACATATTCCAATTACACCTCGGAGACAATTCATTTAAGAAATCAACCATTTATCTTTCACATGAATGATAAAAGTATATTTCGGAAGTAAAATATTACTTACTATGCTGGACGACAAGACAATACTAATTGATTTGTCAACTGCTCTGAAAGCTTTGTAAAGAATCTTTTCTTTTGAAGATTTTTGATGATTGTTTTTTATCTTTATGTGCTTTTTCTCTTTGAAAAATTGGAAGCAAGCCCCAATCTTTCGAATTTTTCGTGGGTATTTGTGATTGATCTTCCACGTCCCTTTCAATCTCTCTAATTGTACCATCCCCGCAATGCGCCCTGGGGGTGGCGCATTATTCACCCTCAACCGTCAGATTGGCGAACGGCCAAACGGATTCGATGTCACAAACAGTGATATAGGGTGGTGCGGCTAGCTCCTCGAAGTATGGCAAGAATTTATGTGGCGATTTCCTCTCGAAGTTGGAATGCTCGACAAAGAAAAAAAAGATAAATTACTATAGTCTACGTCGTTATGGGGGGCGTTAGGACACAGATTTTCTTCTTTTTCCTACTCCTATCGACTTGCGACGCTTTCATAATTCAGGCGATATTTGACGGCTTTATTATCAATTTGTCTTAGCGGTCGTTGTGACCTTACGGCAGACGTAGTTACCATATTGTGAAATTTATGCGATATTTACGTTCTACCAAAAGTCGTTTCGAATCTATTTCACATTCAATTGTTTCCAACGCCCTCCTTGATGTGGGCGATATAATTCATTTATATGGAATTTCAGAAAAAATCATCGTTTATTTCTTTCTCAATTTGAATTAAACCTTTTATCGAGATTTCTATGTGAAAATATTACCAGATCTCGCTCATTATTTCCTCTTGAAATAATGACTTAGTTCATAATTGGCAATCATAAAAAATTGAGATTTCGTTTTAAAAATATTCTAACGGTCAAATCGCAAATAATTTCATTCTATCGTTCTAGTTAGATTAAATTATTTTATCCAAGTTAGCGAATAAAACTGGTCATCCCGTACACCGGACTTGTCTACTCCAGACAATCTACGTTTTCAAGTCATCGACCTTCGACAAATTTCGAAAGAATTATTTTTATTACGAATACAGCTACCTAAACAGTTGATGAAAATGTTGAAAAAATTGTGTTAAAAAAACATTTCTATTTCTACATCAATTGAAAGTGCAAGCTGGAGGATTTTGATTTCATCATTTTGTAATCAATAATTTACTTATTCTTTCAAATTATATCTAAGTGTTTCTGGCATTCAATTCGCTTACTTCTAGAAATTAAACTTAAATTTATTTTACAGTTTTTTTTTGTTTTCAGAGTCTTGAAAAAGGAAATGAAAAGTGTGTTGTGAAATGTTAAAAAAGTTGAAACAACACTTTTAGGGATTTACTACGAAATATTGAAATGCATAATAATAATATATTATAATTATTCATAAAGTTCAGAGTATACCTACTACAGTGGACGTTTGTTGACTATAAAACTACATCAATGTATTTCCAGATGCCACTCCTGGTTTTTCTGAAAATTGGAACCAATTAACGGAAAAATTCATTGCATTAAGCAATAGAATACTTTTTAGAGCATAATATTTTAAAAAAGAGCTGACTCTTTCAGATTCGGGAAATATTTTGTTTCTTTACAATCTTTATAATTACAGTTTCAATTATATAATATTTATTCATTTGTATCTTTCAAAGTCGTCCATATGTTTAACAAAATACGTCAAAAATCATAATTTTCGGAATTTTTATTCGTAATATGCTCATAGATTTTCAACAAGTATCGTGTCAATCTTGACCCAATACTTGAGTTATTTTTTTTGTTAAAGGTCAGCCAGTAGTCAAAATTCGACCAGTAGTGTTGTTTTGTCGAAGACTTTACTTCCATATCCTTCTTTAATGATTTCCTTCATTCTTTTGAGCAAGTTTTGCTTGACAAAGTGATAAACAACAAAAGAGAATACAACAATTGAAGCCTATATACATCTATTAGCCCACTCTTTGACTATAGAGTAGAGATATATATATGCATATTGTGTGCCATCAATATTCTTCGTTATATGTATAAGAAAAATTTTCGAATGCCCCTCGTACGTATCTGCATATATAAAAAATCCCGAAGTTCAGTAAAAATAATCTTAACTGAAGGTTATCTGTGATATCGCTTTGTACTGTTTGCTGTGTGTCCCCCGAAGTGAAATCTAAGATTGTTTATTTTTTCCGCGTGCTCTACGATAAAAAGTATTCCATTAAAATCGTCACTGTCGGTCGCAGAGTCGCCCCCCTTTTCATTGTTACCAACCGAATGAAATGGTGGTAAATGCAGCAACCCTCGTCGCTAACAACTGACGACTTACGGGAAAGTTTCATGTAGCGAGCGGGCGTGCATGTCTGGACGTCGGGACGCCGTCGTTATTACAGTTAGTATTATTTCGTGCGGAGTCACACATGCTCTGGTGAAGTTTACATACGTACGTGTGTACATCTATTAGAAGACATAAAACAATACGTGCTAAGTGTTCGTTTTACAGTCGGATATATTGTGTTGTGTCACGATCTAGTCGGCTTCGTAGTGTTTGGATTAGTTCAGATGTTCGTCGGATTTACTCCTTTCGTAACAAACTTTCTCGAATAATTATCCGAATTTTTATGATTTTTCTGAAATGTTTCGCACATTTTTTTAGTGAATGACGAGAAGGTTTCGCTTATCACTTGGTGAAATATTATGTTAAATGATAGTAAATTAAGACAATAAGTTTCACTAAGTCTATTAACACTTAAGTAAATTAAAACACTTTGTTTAAGTTCCACTAAGTCTATAAACAACTACTTATGTTACGAATGGTTAGCTCATTATCAAGGGAATTAACAATATTAACTCAAAAATCCAAATTCATAAACTCAGAGTTCTTAAAACTCAAAGAAGTAATATTGTTATTACTCTTGATATTGGGTTAACCACCCGAAACATATGTAGGTGTTAATATAGTCAGTGGAACTTAAGCCAAGTGTTTTAATTTTAATTTACTAGTTATTATTTTGTTAGTTATACGCAAATTACTGTTTTAAATTAATTTTAATATTTCTATAGCTGAAACTTGAAACTGTGCGAATTAATTTGTTGTTAATTTAAGGGTAGTTGAACTGATTACTGCTGTGGTTTCCTAACTGAGGGGCGCGCCTCCTTAGGGGGGGGGGTCGCTAAACTGTTGCAAGTGGGGCATGTAGTTGTTTCCAAAATATTATCAGTTAAAAAGTCGAATAGGCGCCAAAAAAATGAATCAACAAAAAAATACGTAATCCTACGTTAACAAACAAAGCTTTAGAAATTTTATTGCATTTGTAACATATTACCTATGTGAAACTGGTTTTTCTACAGTAGCTATCTTAAAAACTAAATTTCGATCTCGTTTAGTGATTGAAAGAAACCGCGATTTTTTCAATGATACCACGGTTTAAGAAAATTTGTGCAGAAAAAGAACTTCAACTGTCGCATTAATTTTTTTTAGTGTTGTATTAATTATATTTTTTTGTTTTTATTACATTTAAAATTATTTTTTCTTATAATGAATAATTATTTTTAACTATGTTAATTTATTTCATAAAATAAATTCTATCAGTTGAGAATTTATGAAATTAGGTTGTTAAAAAAATTGAGGGGGCGCAACAATTTTTTTAAAGGGGGGCGCAGGTAAAAAAGAAAGTTTGGAAATCACTGGATTACTATATTTAGTATGTATTTAATGATAATAAAGGAATATTAATACTCTTAGCAATAAATTAAAATTAACAAATTTGGCTTAAGTTTCACTAAATATATTTAGTGAAATATTGATTAGTTACTATATATAGTGAAACTTAAGTCAAGTGTGTTAATTTCAATTTATTGTTTTTAACATAATGTTTCACCAAGAGATAAGCGAAACCTCCGTGTCATTTATTAATGTTCTCGTTCCTGAACTTTCGCACTTGAAAATATGAATGAAATAAAACAAAATATCTCAACTTGAATATATGAAAATATTCATTGAAGATGAAGACAATTTGAGGGTTCCTTTCGTTGTATCTTGATTTTGAAATTGGGAATTCTTAATGATGAGACCATTGGTGTGCTTTGTTACAGTTTGAGATTAGCGTCTGAAGATGAACAAGAAGTCTCTACAAAAACATTAATTTTTTTGATTTTTCTAAAAACTTCTTAACTTCTTAATCAATAATGGACTTGAGAATTTGAGAAACATATATTTCCACTGGATGTTTTGCTACATATCGTATTTTGTTCGAATTTTTTTTTCAAGTTTCAATAATTTCAAGGAAATACAATAATGTATCAACTAAACTAAAAGTACATCAACTGAAAATAAACTATTTTAATATGCTATATAATAAATTATCTCACCAAATTACAGTACCTACTAAGGGTGTAAAAAAATTATTTATTAGAATTAAGCTATCTAGATTTGTTGAAATATATCAGAGGAAAAACTCACAGTAAGACAAATTCTCATACATATGATTTTATTTTAATAGACAAATCCAGAAAATTCATATAATATAGGTACTTTCATTTTGTATTCATTCGATAATTGCATAATATCACTAGTGATTATTATGCAATGAAAAGTTTTTCAATGATAGTTTTATCGTTTGTTAGAAATTATTTCTTCAAAAATTTTGATAAAACTACAAACGAAAGGTAAACTAGAAATATATGTTTTCATTTTTACAGCCTGTTCTTTGTTGAGAATATCAGTTGAAATATAGACAGAGAAGAAAATATATATTTTTTGATATATATTCAGCGAAACTACACAAACCGTTTTGCTAGATATTAAAATTTATGGAAAACTGACTTGAGCGAAGAATTTGTTAACGGATATATTTTATCTTTCTAGTCGGCTATCGTGAAGAATAGTGAATGAAACTTACAAACTGTGGTCTTTCTTGGTGACATTATTCTGTGACTAGTGCTCATTATATGGAGCTAAATTTGTAACCGGTAGAACTTAATTATAGAAATCTAAAATCTCTTTAGACGTCGCGGTATTCTTTATCTTTTTGGTGACAGCGACGGTATTAACTGAGGCATCCTGTTTAGTTAAAGTTAGAACTTTGTCTTCTTCAGTGTCAACTTCTGGGTGTCGTTCAAAGAACTTCTTCCAAGATGGGTAATAATTTGTTCTCGTCCTTCGATTTTTATCTGATAGACTATACAAATATTCAAATTAGTTTCAGTATTTGCCCCCATAGTATTAACTTTCAATAGTAACATTTCATATCTGTCAGAATTTGTTATAGTTAAGAAAATGTTGTTAACTAAATTTGATACTGATTCATTACGAATTTGTGTCCAATTTATTGTCGTTAATATTGATTAAGTAGTTTATAAATTTATATAAATTTCGATTAGTTCAAGTTCATTAATTGATTGTTCCATAATGATTTTTTATAGCACAAAATATATGATATTCTGATATTTTTATATTGGATAATTTACGAAATTATCCATTTTCAATTTTAACACACTGTTTCAGTTTTATTACTTCTCGCAGCTAATACCTTTTTCTTAAAATTTATTCAAGTGATTTTACTTTCGACTTACCAATTTGTCATTTTTAATTTCTCTAAGTGGATTATCTCCTTTATAAAATAATTTAAACTTCGATCACATGTAATATTCTTGGCCAAAACATTTCAATTTTTTTTCTTAACATTGTAAATTAATGAATATTAGTAGTTCTATAAAAAGTGTCTAATGAATTAATTTCGGAAGCCACCTCTTAACGATTTTCTGATGGTTTTTCTGTCTATTGTCAAAAGAATTGAATTTTTCTATAATTACAAGTTTATTAATTGAGACGTACGAAATTGTCTAGAATTTATCTGTACTTTATCAGATTACGATAAATGATGTAAATAATCTTTTTTTGATGGTTCTGAATCCTTAAATAAATTTAGTTCATCGATGATTCATTTCATATCCGTTTATAGAAATTACTACAAATCTGCTTCAATTTTGAATTGGAAAATTCTGAAGTTATCTAAATCTGAAGCATCTAATCAAACAAACAGACGATATATATAAATAAATCTTAAATGTGCTCAATTAAAACAGTTAACTAAAAGTTCTTGAGATGTTTTTTTAGTTGAGCAAGATGATTTTTAGTGTGTATAATTTATTTAAGATTTTCATTTGATGTTTCCAGAATTCCATATCATTGAATAATATTCTATAAAAGAATTAAATTGCCTCAAGTTGTAGCCAATCAACCAATGAAAAAGGGAGAATATTTCATATTGTTGGAACATTGTAATGATATTCATTTGGCAAATTGAACATTTCTTATACATAATAATTCATTTTTCATCCTCGATGACCTAAATAGACTCTACATTGACACTTAAATTCTTTCTGGTTTCACCAGGTGCGAATAATGGAACAGAAGCTGGTATGGTCACAGAAGAGCGACCCTAATAGCGTCCAAATCCATCGTCTGGAAGGCGAGGTCGAGGAGCAGCGTCAACTGAGGCTGCACGACGCTCGGCAGGTCGAAGCAAAGGCTGCCCGAATCAAGGAATGGGTTACGAATAAGCTGCGCGAGCTAGAACAACAAAACCAAACGCTAAGGGAACAAAATATCAAGTGCAACCAGCAACTGGAGCTGTTAAGGAACCATCTGGCGTTGGCCGACAGGAGAAGGTCGGAGAGCTGCTCGCCCGAACGAAGAAAGCTCCTTCGAGTAACCTTGGCAATAAGTGAGTAATTTTGTGTATGCTCTTTCGAAATCTCAATAAAAATGAGAAGAATATTAATGTAATGGACGTTCGGACCATCTCATTGGTTTATTCCTTTAAATTCCCTATTTCTTTCAATATTTGCATCTGTTATTTGCTTAAATGTCAACAACTCCATTCCATAAAGGTTTTTTCGCATATAATTTGGAGAAAGTTGTCCGTATGGTTAGGTCTTCTCTGAATTCCATGTAGAAAGTGTTTTTTCCTACATACTGTCTAGCATCATTTTTCTTACTCATAATATGAATGTTCTCTGAAGGTTTTAGAATGGTTAACTCCACAACATCTTCCGTCAGTTAGAAAGTGAAATAAGTTGTTGACAACTTGATGAAATCTAAGTATCAGCTCATCAAGTTTAAAACTGAGTGGTTATCCAAAAACAATGGCTATTTAAGATGACTAGGAACCAACACCCTTCAATGACCATGGAGAGCATTTTGGTACATCCTGAATAACTCTAATGATGCAAGCAGAACAAATGGCGGCAGCAACATAATTATTTCTTCAAATTCAATCTTAGAACCACAAAATAGGAATGCCATAACAGAAGTTTTATTCAAGCACACTATCACCCAAGAACCAGAAGTTTCTCTGTGGTTTTATCTTTTGATGATAGCTGAGGTTTCAATGTAGTCAATGTCAAAAGCAATTGTTTCTGTTTTCATCAATTTTTTAGACTCAGCTGCTAATAAAAACTTATATCAGTTATAGGATTAGCTATATCACGTATAATATAGTAATATATGCATTTATGTGAACATCTGGAAGATAGGTAAATTCGTTTATACACTGCACTAGATGTTAAAGGTGGAAAAGCTAAACATTTTGATGTGTCCTTAGGTTGTCATTATTGGTGTATAGTAACAAAAGTGTAACTTTAACTGTAAGTGTAAAAGTAACAAGGTGTATAGACAAAATAGTCGATTAAGTTAAAGTAGTCGATTCAAAACAACCATTTCTGGGCTTTGTGTACATATTTTGAAATTTTGATGTTCTATGTACTAATCCTCATGTTTTTCCTCAGAAGTTCCAAGCACAGACGCCACCAGTCGGTCTGTTTGTCCAGCAACTTCGAGCCTACCGTGCCCAGCACGTTAGTAACCAGTGTCAATTTCGGTACTAGCACAACGAGCATGGATCCTTTGACTGACGAACTACGGGCAGCTGTGGACAACCTCAGCGTGGGAGGCAGAGTTCCCAGCAGCAGCGTTTCCGATCCAGACCTCGCACATGACTACGCCGAAATCTATACTCCAAGCAGGGAGAAGGTACCATGGCCAAGGGCACCAACGCCTCCTTTGCACAGGTTTCCCAGCTGGGAGGACCGGATTTATCAGGTGAGGATATTTTCTACGTCAACACCACTCTGAAGAAAATTACTACTAGTGAATAGTTGAAATATTATATTCTGAAATAAAATTTACAATACCTGCGAAGAGATTTAATAACGGAAACGTCTGTATATTTCGTTGGTTTAAAATTTATTCAAAGAGCTAAAATTGTGTAGTTCAATCAAGCTCCAAATGGAGATCCATTAATTTTAATCCATGAAATGCAGTTAATCTATCTATATCATTGAGTAATTAAAATTTATTAGTGATAATCTAATATGGTGTTATGTATATTTATTCAACTGGAGTGCTTGTGACGCATCCCAATTGATATATTACTTTATATGGTTTGTTTACAGTTTTGGTCGGTCGCACTGTGTATGAATTCATTACTCAGAACGAAATTATTGTTGTCATGTTATATCAATGATGGATGCTTTATTATTTTGTTTTATTATTCAAATTACTGGGAATGCACCTGTGGAATATAACAGAGGAATTATTTCGTTTATTTTGCTTCAATAATGACATTTATCGTTTTTTCTAATTAACGTCAGTAGAAAATTTCTAAAAGCATTCATTTTCCATAATTTTCCAAATCAAGATATCGATATAAGAACAAGTTCTCATTAAATGATTTGCAGCTTATTTACCGTGAAAATTTGAATAAAATCATCGTTGCGATTGAATCGCGTCGCGAAAACATTGGAACATGAAAAAATTGTTGCGAAAACAATTGGAAGAAACTTTGTTTAGAAAAAATTCAATAAACGTACATGTAAAATCAAGAACTACAGGTACATTTCAAGAAATATATGAGCAATTATTCTTGTAGTATCAATTAATTAATAACGTCACTCCTCGACTAATATATACCCTTTTTTTTTTCTAGGTTGCTGCAGACGGATTAACCCTGACGGGTACTACGCCAAGTGACTTGGGACCGGAACAGGCGGGCTATCAAGACATTCCTGTTCCGGTCTACGCCACTGTTAAAGGCAGGGCTAGTCAGATTCGCTCAATGCCTTTCACGGGTGATTCTTCAGATGATTCCAGTGACGGTGAAGGCAACAATACAACGGTGAGTAAAGAAACTTCATTTTAATTTCAATAACACCAATGATTACTACATTTCTATGTGGTGACATAGAGGGTTGGTCTTAGAATTTTAGGAATGACAGTTTTTATTTGTTGTAATCGATTGTTCAACTCTACTGATAATTTCAGAGAACTTGTGACCATTGCTTTCACTAATGAGTTGCAATACGAATGATATTTTGATAGATATTATTGTAATATCAACAGTACTCTAATGACTACCATCTTAATCAACAAAAATTATGGCTTTACATCGATAAAATACAGCCAGGTTCACTGAAATAGCAGAAGGAAGTACATGAGACAGCTAATAAGGTTTTATAACATAAGGCAGCTATGGTTTGTCCTGAGCTATATCCAACCTGGAACAAACGGAAGAAAGTAAACTATAAAATTATTTGGCTAGATGATGATAATCTTATAATATTCAATCAGTCCTAGCTGCTCAATATAAAAGAAAGTAATACAAGTAAATTATTGCAGATGTGCTAGAAGCTGTCATTCATATTTCATTAAACTCTTGTCATATAACAATTATTGATTCACAGTGTCTTCATTTACATAGTCTCATAAACATTTGATAAGCTAAAAATAATAATTCATTGATTTCAACACATTTAATGGTAATACTATTGATTCTTTGATGAAAATATGTTATTTTGGGCCAATGTCAATATGATATTTTACTTCAATTTTGTATAATCTGTTTCTGAGTGTTCGATTTAGGAATTTTGTAAGATCAAGTAAGGGTAGAGTCAGTCAATGTTCTGTCTATGTAATTAACATCAGTTTAAAATATTAATCACTAATTTTTTATTTTTCAGGCTGTGGATGGCACGAATACCAATAGCAGAAGCTCAGGTGATACCTCAGGATCAAGTCCAGGCAAAAGAACTGCTTCCAGTAGTAGTGGTTCGCCAAGCAAAAGCAAAACTAGAGGTAATTCTTACTTCAAGTGTTTCACTCTTGTTCTTAGTTTATGGAGCTCTTGCACATTTACCTCAGAACAAATAAATTATATATGGAGGTAGATTTGATTCAACAGTGTTGTATATTCGCATTAATTGCAATATAAAAATGATTCAAAGTTCCAAAGATAAATGAAATGAGAAAATACAATTGAATCAAGAATTTATATTATTACTTTAAAGTTTAATTCTTTCAGTCATTTCATGCTTAAGGTATATTTCATTTGTTTTGCTCTCAGATTACATTGAAAAACTTGCTTTAACGACAAAACAGTCTCTTGTTTGATGAAAATGTACATGTTCAAATGAAAACTTCATTTACGCTGAGAAACTGGATCTACGCCAGGTTTTTTCACACATATATCTATTTCAAGCATACCAACAAACAAGTTTACCACATTTTTCATATACCTATGTTAGAGACAGAATGAAACTTGCATCTTGTTTATCTTTCTTCAACCACAAATGTGTTAACCAAATTTTATTCGTTAATTTTTTGTTATTTATTATGAAATACATATTTCATAATAAGCATATGTTAGTATCTGTTACATAACCACTATGTTCTATTAGTTCTAGTTATCTCATTGTTGAATTAAAGAACACATTTTGAAATCTTCCTCCATTGTACATTTCACTGTTTTATTTTGCTTCGCTTAGATTGTTATTTAATTCGCGTGACGCAAAGGCGTTTCAGATACCTCTTTCGAATCGGGAATGTCGGACGACTACGCTGTGCCCCCCGATGCCCTTAGCTGTGATACTGCCAGTCTGGAGTCCTCCATGCTACTCAGGACCTCTTACCTAGACAGCCCTAAGAGGATAGAAAGTCTCGAAAAGTCTGGATCTCTGGCAAAATTAGGTAATAATTTTGTTCTATATAAATCCTAAAATAACTTAGAGGCTTGGAGTCATTGTCAAACACATGATCCCTCTTTATTGAAAATACCCCAATGAACATATTTTCAACACATTCAAAACATTTTAATCCGAGTCAATTTTTTTCCTTGCTCTTCAAAACAGTAGAACTAGAATTGATAGTAGATTTATAAATTCATTAAAATATTACATGAATTTTATGAATTACATGAAAATTTAAATTAATTTATCAGATAAGTTGTTTAGCTTGATACTACTAGTCTAATCTCTCATTGTACTTTGTTATATTTTACAGGTGGAAAATTGAAGACGTGGAGGAAGCGATGGTTCGTTCTGAAGAATGGCACTTTAACATATTATAAAGGACAAAGTGATACAAATAGAAAACCCCAAGGACAAATTATACTCGACGATATATGTAAAATAACGAGAGCTGATGGTTCAAATACTTTCGAAATTGATACTGGAAAAAAGACTTATTATTTAACTGCTGATTCTCTCACTGCAATGGAGGACTGGGTGAGAGTTCTGCAGAACGTTCAGCGCAGAAATGCCACAAAGATACTGCTCAGTCGCGAAGAGAACAAACCAGCTGTCCAGGGCTGGCTAACCAAAGTCAAGAACGGCCACGCAAAAAAATGCTGGTGCGTGCTTATAGGAAAGATGTTTCTATACTTCAAATCTCCGGCCGATCAAACTCCAGCAGGTCAGATCAACATGAGAGATGCCAGAGTGGAAGAGGTGGAACATCTGTCTGACTCAGACTCCGAAGAGAAGGACCAGGAGCAGACGGATCTGACGATAGGTATCTTCCCAACGAATCAAGGGCCTACGTATCTGCTATGTCCGGCCAAGCAGGTGAATTTTTAGAGCTACCTTTTAGAAAATCCTTAGCGTTTTCTTTAGTTGCTTTCTTTTTTTCTATAGACTAGTTGTCCTAACATTAGAGCTATGAAAACTGGTAACTGAATATATTTTCTTCATACACTTTCGCCAATTCTGTTGTTCACTTGATTTATTTTGTAGATTTTATCAAATTTGTTCCTAATAATACTTCTTTGTTTTCTTGATATTACTTCTTTAAAATTTTTTAAAAAACTTATTTGAGATGAGTTTTGAAATGAAAACTAGTACCTTGATAAAATCAATTACAATTAATTTGAACATTCTAAATGAACTTTATAATTGAGGCGTTCTTGATTCATTTAATATTCAATATTATATATTAATGATTCAATTAATAAAGTTTATCCACAGAGAGGAGTCAATCATAACGAATTATTGAGTCGATTTAGTTTTATCTCATTGCAGAGCAGGAGAGAAACTTTATCACTCAAATTCTTGTACAAATTACTGCACAATAGTATTGATTGTCCTCCTCTCTTGTCCGCTTTGAAATTTCGTGTTCCTACGCAAAATTCTCGTAATACAGAATTATTTCACCTAGGGACTCCGAGGACCAACTCCCTTATGCAATCCCCCATTTGGTTCATGGAGTCTAAACTGAATAGAATTGCCAGTAATTGTAACATTCACTTTGACTCCATAGAATTTATTATCAGGAGTTATGTGAACAACGAAAATTGATTAAAATGAATTGATTTAGATTGAGTTATTTGTAATATTTCATTGAATGCTATAATGTAGTTATAAGTTACTATTTTTTTTAAATTGGATTGATCTCTGTGTTAAATGTTTTGTTTAATTATTTAGTTAAATCTTTTTTCTAATTATTTAGTTATTACTTAGTTATGTCTTCAATATATATAATGTTATTATTTTCTGTAATTGGGTGTTGAAAGAACCTGTTGAAAATAAAGAACTTATTATTTAATGCTAGAATGATCGCTATAACAATATCATTTTTGTAGGAAAAAGATTCATGGCTTTACCATTTGACGGTAGCAAGTGGTGGTGGTCCCAGTACAGGAACTCAATACGAGCAGCTCATCCACAAGCTTATGGAGGTAGATGGAGACCCCAGTTGTGTTCTTTGGAGACACCCAGTACTTTTACATGTGCCTTGTAATAAAGATGGAGCTATTCCCTCTTATTTTCCGCTCACTAAATTACCTACAGAGGCTTTACAGGTAAAAACAGTGCAATGTAGAAGCAACTCATTAAACTTAGATTGTACCTTTTCCACGTTTATTCATGTGTCACTTTCAAGTGGTATATATTTACTTACATTGTAAATTAATTACACCATTAAAAATCATTTTTCTAAGTTGATATTATTATCTTAATTATTAATGTCAGGTCTCCAATAAACTTCAGTTCAATATAATTGAAATTAGAATGTATTACTTTAATACCTTTCAGCTATGACCAGAAAGTGGTAGATAAATAGATGTGTTGAATTAATAAAGATAACTAGTGAGTAAAATTATTAATTACAAATTTATATGCAAACACTTTGTCATCTATAAAAGAAATCATGTTCATGTAAATAAACAGACTTACAGCTGTATAAATAGTGTCAATATTTTACTACTGTAAATGAGACACTACTCATTAACTCTATCTATTATAGTAAACAATATGTCTTATTAATTACTTCAGATTGTGCACAATGAAATATTATTAAGATGAAATCTTTGGTGTATACTAGACATACTTCTTATTTAGGCATAAGTTTATCTGTTATTTATAGCTTATAGCTTTATTATGTAACTTGTGGATGTTATTAAATTATTTATCAATTCTTTCTTGTGAAAATACAATGCTAGCATCATTTTGATGGTACCTATTTGGTCACTAAGCACATTTACAGCCTTAATTTTGTATGTTTCAGGCCGAGGCCATAAAACTCTTCAAGTGTCTCCAGCTCTTCATGTCTGCTCAAGTTGATCAAGCGGGTATAGATTACCATGTAATTCTGGCTCAGAACGCCCTGCAACAGTGCCTCGACATGCCAGAACTGCAGGCCGAATTGATTTGCGCGTTGATCAAGCAGACAAGCAAGAGTTCGCCGTTGCCTAAACTCGGAGTGCAGGTATCCACTTCTAAGTTGCTTAAGAAGAGCGTAAGTGTGCTTTTTATCTTTGGTTTTTTCTCTACGCGACGTGTTGAAAGAAGACTTACAGTAATATTTGTGTCCAAAAGTTTTTACATCTCTCTCTTTGTCAGTTTTTGTAATACTAATTTTTGAAAATATGTGATCCAAAAATGAAATCTTCTTATTTTACCTCAAGACAATATTTGTATCATCTAAATTTGAGAATATCTCGCTTTTATAATCTATACTTACATAAAATATTATTGTTTTTCTTTATGATCACAAAACTTGAATGAAACAAGCTGAAAAATTATTTGCAACAAATTCAAGGGTGAGATATGTAAGAAAGTATTCTGTTTAGATGTTAAAACAGATTCATACACACATAATTACTGTAAGTTTGTTCATTAATCTGATATCTCTCTAAAATTCTTCTTTTTCCCTCAACAATTGGTTATCGAAGTGGAAATATTCACATTTTTCGGGTATTCTTTATCGACCATATATTTCATTTAGATTTTAGAATTTGGTGCTTCGCTTCAACAAAGCTTTGAATTTTCATTTTGCGTTCAGTAAAAGCCAACGACTAAGAATTGTTTAAAACATTTTCAGATTTTGTAAATTTTCAGTAGTAGAAAAGTTGATACCATTAGGTACAACTTTTGTAGTTACCTTTTCGTTACCAAGTATTTGGAACCTTACTTCTACATATAATTCTCGAGATCATTTTACTTATCAAATATAATAGAAATATTTTCTATTCACATATATTGTGTCGTAAAGTTTGAAAATCTCTTTCTCTCTTCTCTAAAGAACTTGATAATATATTTTTAAAAAATACATAGCATCTGAAAATATAGCAACTGATTTTCATAATTCTTAGTCTCAAACCAAGAGTGAATGTTTAGTTCATAATCCAAGCCTGTTCATCTGATGAATTTTCCTCATAAAGTTTGCAGTCCTTTGAGAAAAATCATTGAAATAATTGTGTTGCATACTTTACGAGAGAAGTTCACTGTCTGTATATAAACGTTTTTTTAATTTCTAGTTGAGCATGCTGACGCGTATAAAAACTTCTAGAATGTCTCAGTCATTTCTCTACAAAGAGAAAATGATTTTTTTTCACTATATTTATTTCTAAGAATGTTGGTGTTTCTTTTGTTTCACTTGTCTACATTTGTTCTTATGTTTCGGTACAGTGAACTAGAATAGATTGCCTGTGTATATGTGATGTCTGTTGAGTATCTCAAACTTCATCTTGGACAGCTATATTATTATCGTGATGCTTGAACTTAGTCTTATATAGATACATCATCAAATACCCCTACACCCACTACCATTAATAAAAAGTCAAGCTCTAAAGACAGAAGTTGGTCTTATAGATTTTAGAATATCTTCAATTAGCTCATTCATATAGAAGTCTATCATTGTATACATATTATTCATTTTAGTTATCATAGTATCTATTCAAATTGGGGTTAATTCTAGAAATATGTTACAACTAATGTAAAAAACTTTTGTTTATATGCTATAGATATCATTCATAAATCCCTTTATTAGTTATTATGAAAGAAGTAACATGTTCAACTATGTTACTTTAGCTTCCTTCAATATATTTTTATAGAAACTGCTACACCAATGGCAGCAGTTTTAGGATAATTAAAACAGACATTTCTATATAAGATTTCTTATTATTATATGGAAATATTTTGAAGTGAATGAAAACACTAGTTAACTGATCGCTGGAAGAAAATGGCTCAGTTTGGAAAATCTTGAATATGTAGGTGATAGAACAAACAAGAAGTTTCACATAATATAATATTTGTGTTTTCTTTTGTGGAAGTTTTTTAAAATTCTTCTTTAAAGAACCTCTTTTTATCTAACGTATTTAGAACATATTTAAAAAAGATTATTTCATATATTTCTCTCAAAGATGTTGTTCATAATGAAAGTGGAAGGTGTGTTCTAATTTTGCTTTAGCCAAGTATAGAAAATTTGTAATCATAAGCTTAGAAATACTTTTTTTCCATAATTAAATATAAAAAGAATGCATTGTAGTTCTCAAGATATCAATTCACAAGCTCAGCCGTTTGTGAATACATTTTAATACTGTTTTCAAATACACTATGTGGCAACTGCATTGTTAATCCCTAATAAATTATGAAAAAAAAATGCGTTGTCAAGCTTCTAGCATTGAACAAAATTCAGTGGAGTATAAAAATTTTTTATAGGAAATATATGTTTAAAAATTAAAGTGAACAGTTTGAACCTAATTTCAGTATTTCAGAATTTTACATGTTATTCACATTGAAATTGAGACATTATTGTTTGCCATAGATAATATAAAACAACATACAATGCGACATATGTTATGTTCTCAGTAGCATAAAATTGAACACAGACACCTTACACTACTATTCTAGCACTCACTCAAACCAGCTTATTGCAAAGAACTACTCAGATCTTCCTTTCACGATTCGTCAGCAAGTCGAGAATTGTATATGGAAACACCAAAATTCTTTTCAGCAATTGCTCCTTTGCGCCACGCAAAGCCTTTTCACTTGCGAAACAACGCCCAGTATAAATAGCACTTCTGACCAACAAATTGCCTCTTCCGCGATACAGGCTTCGCAGGAGGAGAAGTACAAGGAGCACAAGGAGTGCTTCAAAGAGCAGAAGGACACCAAAGGACCACCAAGCTATACGTTCTTGCAGGGGTGGCAATTGCTGGCACTCGCTGTGAATCTGTTTGTGCCCAAATCTTCACGTCTGCTGTGGTTCCTCAAGTTACACCTGCAGAAGAACGCCGATAATAGATCGGAATGCGGAAAGTATGCTGCATACTGCGAGAGGGCGTTAGAGAGAACCATTTTGACAGGTTAGTTCTTCTTGTGGTCAGCTACTATATCTAATTGGGTCCGTCCTGATGGTATACCTATATCCCTTGTATCATCAAAAACGTGTGTGTATTACAAATAATGCCCATTTGGAGACTAGAGAAGTTTTTCCTTAAATATGAAAAGTGTATACTTTTTCCTCCAATTTTTACAGCGAAATCCCTTCTGAATCAAGTAGTGCAGATATTTTGTACTGTTTGTGGCCGTAATTTCCTCGATCTTTTGCATTTTATCTATTTATTGACTCCCAATAGTGAATAAATTGTCCATTGTTGATGAATCTGACTGATATTGAGCTTTAATCGAATTTTCTACATTTTAGGTGGCAGAGAACTGAAACCATCTCGGATGGAAGTTCTAAGCATACTCTTGAAGAACCCGCAACACCACTCTCTTCCTCATTCCATGCCTGTTCATCTGCTCAACGGAACTTACCACATCACCAGTTTCGACGGTTCCACCACCATTAAGGAGTTTCAAGACAGCTTGGCCACCGAAATCGGCTGCAGGATAAACAATGGTTTCGCCATCTTCAGCGACGATCCCATCGAGAAAGACCTAGAGCATACTTTGGACCCGAGCGCGAAACTGTGCGATCTAATTTCGAAGTGGGAAATCGCGTTGAGGGAAAAAGGACTGGGGAAATTCGAGAACACAAAAGTTATACGATTGACGTACAAAAACCGACTCTGGTGGAAGAACGGTGCTAGATTGGAAACCGACAAAGAAAGACTGTTGCTGTGTTACCAAGTGAATAAACAGATCGTTGCCGGCAGATTCCCTCTTAGTCGAGAATTGGCACTGGAACTGGCAGCTCTAATGGCTCAACTTGATATGGGAGAATGCTCGCTTGGTAGCAAAAATCCAAACACCAACATCTCGCTAAGTCATCCAGGAACGACGTCTAATAAACACCAGAGCCCCAAGTCGATACGCGGCACGTTTAGTCCTCAAACTGGCGGCTCTAATACACTTAACGCATTGAGTAATGTGCAAGGTATCCTGGCAGCTCACTCCAACCAGGCCCTAACTGCCATTGATAAGTTTTATCCGTATAGATATAGAGACCAATTGAGCCAGGAAGGTCTTGGGGAACTGCAGGCGAAATTACTGGAGAAATGGAGAGGACTGAAGAGTCGGACTCAGCTAGATTGTGTGAGGATTTATTTGACATGTTCAAGAAAGTGGCCATTTTTCGGCGCTACCCTCTTCCAGGTAATCATGTCTTCGAGTTTTATCATTTTATATCAGGTACATAGTTTCCAAAATATTGATTCTTGCTGTCTCTCATAAATATTCAAGCCGTGATGTGGCTCTGCAAGTTGTCGCAAGCTTCCACGTCTCTCATAAAAATATGTACATGCAAGAACAACAATTTCTCTAGTACAATATGATTCAATTATTATGATGGATAATTTTCATGTTTTCTTTAAGAGAAATTCGGAGAGATTTTTTAAATTAAGAATGATATGAAATAGTTCCTGAAATAAGAACTGTGTTGCTTTTTATTTTTAACCCACAAGCATTGCAAATAAAGTAGGGGGTCTATTGAGTTGCTTCATAGTTTACTACTGTAAGTTTCATTAAAAAATGAGAGATTAGTAATAAGTGGATATTATATTTTTGTATGAATGACAGAGGAACATTCAATAACAGTTTTCAAATTTATGTTTGTATTGTGACATAAATTTCATAACAAGTCTTCTAAGGATTTAGGTGTATATTGAAAGGGGTACAATTACTGAGACTTTCATTTACTGTTACCTAGAATAACTGTTCTGTTATTGTTTTTATTTCCAAATTGTGGAAGTGATACTTTTTATCCTTACACTATAGTAATTACAATTGACAGAAGCATATTGCATGAAATATACATCACAATTACAACATATACATAAAATACTCATAAAAAGTTTATTAAAATTTATCTAAGTGATTCAAGAACTTCAAACTTCTTCTGTATTAGTAGTGTAAACATTTCTTCTGTGTCTTTTGATTTTATAAATTCTGATACATTCGAAATACTACTTCAAGTATATACTATTCAAATTTTTTATGAATTTGTTATCACTTTACAGTTGATATGTTTTTCATTCTTTCTTCAGGCCAAACTCAAGCAACCCGACGCACCTATGACCTGGATGGCAGTGAACGAAGACTCGATAACAATCTTAGACCTGGCGACGATGCAACAACGCACCCGCTACCCCTACACCAACGTACTCACATTCGGTGGTTGTCAGGAGGACTTCATGCTGGTGGTGACGCAAAACGACCAACAACCCTCTCAGAAACTCATATTTAACCTGAGCAAACCAAAGATACTGGAACTTACCTTACTGATAGCCGACTACATGAACCTGCTCATCAACAATCCCGGCACGCCACTACTGGGAACGCTCAGCAGAGGCACCATCGTCTCCGTGAATCAGTCCATGGTGAATCAGTCAATCATTAGTCAGACTATCGCGAATCACAGTCAACCGGACATTTTGAAATCCACACCCGACCACGGCGGTTTGCAAAGGGTGGATTCCAAGAGGAGGACTCACGTTGACTCAGGTCTGGCATGATATGACAGAACGAGTCGCGAAATCGATATTTTATCGGATATAATTTTTACTCGCTTGATTAGTGCCAGTGTGCAAATAATGTCGATATTGTAAATAATTAGTATTTGTATATGTGTATATTATATCGTGTACACGCGGAGACTGTCGGAGGTATTTTACGGTAGTAGCAAAATTGTTTTATTGTGCTTATCAAGTAGAACAAAAACGGATTGGTTGAGTGTCGTTGCGCAGCTTTAGAGTCATCCCGTAACAATTTCCGAAAATGTTATCATACCTCCGAAAGTTTGTGTGTGTGTTAATCCTTTCATTTGAATGCATTTTGCGATATCAGTCATTTAAAACACTTGATATTTACTGTAACATTATCTCAGTTTGAATGAGAAATAAAAATCTATTTTGATTTTATGTATTGAAATTGTGGACTACAAAATTCAGTAATTTGCTACAAATTAACAAAATTTACTGAAACGAAGGATTATCTCCTGGATTTTTCAGTTTCAATAGTAATGAGTGACTAATAATTGTTATATTGTATAATAATCAAGCATACCAAGAAATTTCATTTTTTCTTCTTGAAATCACAATGTATTTTTAATAATCGTATGATTTTCTGCATAAAGAAATGTGGAGTCATATTTCAATCTAAATTGACTTATTTTAGCTGATAAATTCAAAATTGTGAATTTCATAACTACTTCATAGAAGCCACATCCTATTTAAATAAAAAAAGTACATTTGGTTTTTCAGAATTCTCATAATAATTGAAATTTTTGATGCAACCAAATAACAAAATATTTTCACCCTAACATAAATTCTTTTATAATCAACTGAAAAGATGATCCTTTAAAAATACACTATTTTGAGTTTGTTTTGTCAATTTTATAGATTTAAGCTACTGAGTTATACATATTTTATAAGCAAAACGTTTTCACAATACTTCTTTAAAGAGTGAATTCCAAGAGTACTCCTTGAGAGTCCATTTGTACTGAATATCTGTTTTAACGAAGCCCATGAAATAATTTATGTTTATAGTTTATTATTTATACAATAAATTATGTAACAATGCCATTATTATTATGCAAGATTTTTGTAAACTTATTTATCATGTCTTGATGCGTAAATAAAGAGTCCTTTCAAGTGATTGATATCTAGAATAAATTTTATACGGAATCCAAAAAAAGAGAAGTCATCTAGTCCATATTTTGTAATGTATGCATGTTGACAATAGTTACCACAATAATAAAATTCTATTCTACTGTATGAAAATTGTAACTGTATCTTTCTTATGTTATAATAATCTGTAGCCAATATTGAATCAGATTCAATGAGTGATAATTCCTTCATTCTCTATGATATTTCTTAGATATTATTAATTTATTTGAATAAATGCCAATTTTTAACAATGTAATTGTTTATTTTTCCTTGAACACATGGGAAGAGTCAGTGGGAAGCTTTAAATGAACAGAAAAGTGTAATAGAATATTAATCTCTAGGACAATGTGCTATAGAAAATATTTATTTTCACTAATGTCAAATTTTACTCATTTACCAAACCTCAATAAGTTAAAATATGAGGAATAATGAGCTTCTTTGTTATATAACAAATATTTAAATGAGAATACAAGTTTAATTCGTTCTATATTTACACTATTTCATGAGTATTTTTTAATGAGACGAAACTTGAGGACAAAACGAACAGTTTTCAATTGAAAATAAATATACAATCTGAAACCAACACTTATGAATTTTAAGTTAATTAATTAATTTTTTTATTCACAGTTCTTTGCCATGAAAGACTGTGAATTTTCTTTGAGAAAAGATGTTTGAAAGCAGAAATTGTTTATTTGTTCTTATGCTTTAAATTTAAATACCTCATCAGTATTCTGTAACTTGTCCATTATCCAAATATCCAAAGAATATTACAACACAATATGTATCAACCTTCAATTAAATGAATAAAAAAAATTGAAACACGTCCATTAATGTATAGAAAGATTCTTCGAAATTCAAAATCGTCCTTCTTGTATGTAAAAAAGAATGTATTATTAACTCCATTTTCAAAGAATAATTGTTGCAAAATTATTGCAATACTCAAAACTCAAGTTCAAGTGAGTTCAAGAATCTCATTTATGGTATAGTATTGTACAATACATAAAAAATATTTAAGATTTATTATCAAAGAAATTCAAATTTTGGAACAATGGTTATCCAAATATCCATCACTCTAGGATAAATTAGAGAAATTAGAAATATTCACATATAGAGCAAACAAAGATGAAAATCAATACCAACATTATTAACCAACAAATTATAAGTGGCAACATAATTTTTAAAATTTTTTCAGCATTAATAAATTTTTAAAATAATTATCCATATCACTAAATAATATAATGAATGCAAAAAGTGTGCTAGTTTATGACAGAAATATATTGGAGGTAACTAAAAAAATGTTTGATTTAAAAATGAAACAACACGCACAAATACGTCGAATTTTCATTTAATTATTTCTGAACTTCCAGAAACATTGTATCATTCCTAAATCAACTGACAGATCTGCCAGACAACCTGACTCTATTTAAGACACGAGATAAATTACCCGAAAATCCGAGAACTTGCAGAAAATGCTTGACGAATATTTGGCGTATTTTCCATGTGCGAAAATTCCTGGAAAGTTTATTCGAAAGCGGGAGGCCGTATACGCGAACTTGGCAGGCACATTCGCGCACGTTCAGCCAACACGCACGCGACCTGAAAACGCCGAAAACTTAGACAGAAGCACCGCGCTGCACGAGCAGCACCGCGACCGAAACGTCGTTTAAAATTAGAAAATCGCGTCGGATTTTCGTAAACTTACCGTATTCGATCCGATCGCAAATCAGTGTGCATCCAAGATATTTTCTGTGATAATTCCGCCTCAAAGATGCCTTCTCTTTCGTCTCCGACACAATGTAAGTAAGAAATAGATGGAATATTTTTAGATTCGATTTATAAACGTCCTTTATTATACGGAAATTCATCACGAAGTGTAAATCGAGGTGATGTAGGGCAAAAAACACAAGTCATTAGGATTATAAATAACTTTGATATACCTACACGTTTTCTGAAGTAATTCATTTATTGGGTTCCTGAATTATTGTGTCGAAATCGAACAAAAATAACGGATTCTCAGCTGTGAAAAATGTGGGAATAACATACTAATGAAATACGCATTTGCTTGCTCTCAAATAAGAGAAGGGAATAGTTTAAAACGAACAATTAATATCTATTTCTCTCCAGTTGACCTAAATGACAAAATATAACAAATATTTCCATATATTACAACGTTAATTTCGAGTAGTCACTAACATCTTCTCATCATTTCTCAAAATAAATTACGAAGTTCCTCTTTTTATTTAGAAGTTTTTGGGAGGAAGACAAAGAATTGACCTTTAAAAATGTTCTTACGTTTATTAAATCTATTACGGTTTACAACTTAGTCACGTAATCAACTTCTTTCAGTTTCAAATTAATTCAAGCCAAAAATAAGTCATGGATTGACAAATGTGAATAAAAATTATAGAGTGAAACAGTTTGTACAAACAAAAAATTATGAATTTTCAATTTTTGTAGCATAAAACTGACTAAAACTTTTGACCTAACAAAATGTAGCTAATTAATAATGAACACCATCTTAAAGGAATGAAACTACCATTGTTTAAAAATTTTAGGTTTTAGCAAGAGTGAAACTCTATTTGAAATGAATAATTAATGATATTTAACATTTACGTTTCGTAGTATACACAGACAATCTAACATGTTTTTCTGTGGTAAGTTAATGACATCAAGATTTGGCAAACGTTGTTCTCTTTTGCATATGTCAGATTCTCTTTTTACTCGAAAATGAGGAAATGAATTCTGTTGTTTACGACTGTTTAGAGCATCGACCCCTTGTATATTGTACATTAGCTTAACTTATCCAATTGCATTTATCTTTCCTTTTTATTAAAGGTTATTGATAAATGAAATATTTGATTTTTTCATGAATAAAGTTATAGTTGAGTCTTTTTTCTCCTAGGATTATAAATATTCCAAGATGAGTTCAGAATTTTAGTTTTGATATAGATTTACATTAAGCTAAGTCAATAAACATTAAAAAGAAAATAGCGCCAATAAATATCACACAATAGACAGTTCAAAAAATGACAACAGGGAGTTTAAAATAGTTTTTCATTGACTTTAAGCTTTCACTTCAATTTAATTATCTTCGAACATCTCATTGAAATATATAGGTATATCCAAATTTGTAGCGATTTTTCTCTGAAATTTCCCGAATATGTTTTTTCAGTATATGTTCCCGTTAAATTTGCGAACGAAACGTTTCGTTTATATCGTTTCAATTACTCAGAACATAAATTAATCGAGCACTGTGTTGTTAACATAACGATTGGAAAGTTTGAGAAGTCCGTTGAGTGACTTGTTTTCAATAACATTCCAAAATAATCGTGTATTATTGGAAATTTATAGATTTTTTTATTTTTAGCGACAGATACCATCTATCCTGAACCGATGTCGAGATTGCATCGGAGAATGATACCGAAAAAGAGGAGAGGGGGTTCTTTTAGATATAGGACACAGCCGGTTACATTTTCCGAGATTCAGGTAACGTGTCAAAAAAGTTGATATAGGTTTTTGAAGGAATACCGAAAATTCTGGAAATTTTTATAAATATGAGCTTTATCTATTGAAGTTTAGAAATATGATTGTTTCAGACTTTACTTGAATAAGGTCGGGATGAAATAGTTCCCTTCATTTATCTCGTATTATTACAAAAAACTTCTGATTTGAAAGTTACAGAAACATCTAATATGCGATTCAATCGTACTGATACGTTTGAATCGCTTAAATAAAAATGTGAGCCCCAAAAGAAAGCTACGTTGAAATTCAACAAAATGATAAGATTTTACGTTTTTCATGAATTTTACTTGTATACTTTAGTTGAGTCTACGTCGCTCATTTTTCATTCACTGCCTTACTTTACTCCTTTTCTTTTCGCTCTTACATTTTTATACCTACCTTCTTTTTCCTGTCTTTCTTTTTAATTTCACTACCAAAAAGATTCTATTTCGATAAATGATGTCAATCTGTTTTTTCTCAATGCTCTTCAAAAAGTTTTACAAAAAATTATTTATTTATTGCATATGTAAGGTTATGTTCAATGTTTTTTCGAGTTTTGTACATAGATTTTTCGAATTTCATATTGATTTTTATCTGTCTTCAACAGTTGGATGTGGTCCAAGATTGACCTTCTAAATTCTAAATCACCGTGTTAACTTGTCTGTTACAAACAAAACTTTCTTATAAAAGTACAAAATTAAAATATACATATGCGATTTACCCATTTTCTATAAAGTAGATTGCGAAACATAATAACCTCGTAGTATATAATTAGATAAAAGAACAAAGGTCGAATTATGATAATAATGAAATAAAATAATAAACAATCAAATTAAGCGTGACTGAAACTTCCCGGTGATCATGTTCAAAACGAATTTTCGATAGTCTCCAGAAATTCGGCTTCAAATGACTGCATTACCTCATCCTAAGCGTTCTTCGAGATGAACGAGGTGTCTCAGTGACTCATCGAAATTTTCCGTTCCTCACAGCCAATATCCCGTAGTAACGAGAAAAACAAGGAACACAGTTTCATATTTAGTCTGGAAAGATACACTCCGTACGAAATAACAGGATTTCCTACCTATAACAACCTGATGAGTGAAATAAACGTTTCGAATAGCCATAGATGCGATTACGAGTTGATTAGATAAATTCAAAAAGAAATAAATCGCCTTTTCAAGTATATACTTACATACTCGATTACTTTAAATTAAAATTCTACTTTCGTTTAATATTCTATGTGCTATTAAAACATGCACAGATATAATTTCTAGATTTTATTCTGAGAGTGAACCTCAGTGTCTGTTCACTTTTATGTTCTATGATTATTTATTCCAATAATCATAGAATTATTTAAATTAACATTTATATTTCAATTAATTTGCTGTACTTTAAATGAATTTTTCGTCGGAATAGGTTCAAGCACTTTTTATCCATATCTATAAACTATAACAGTGTTAAATTTTAGGTTGATCCATTCCCGTCATTTTCTCATAAAGGGTTACAAAGTTTTCACTTCTTCCATTTATATGTTGTTATATAACTCTTTCTAATTCATAAATCAAAATTATACAATAGTCAACTATTACTAGCATTGAATTGGAGAAATCGACAACAAATCCTAATCAAAATACAAAAAATTCAAAGTATTTATTGTGTTGTGTTTCTCGATTAGATAACTGAGTTTCCCCACTATTTATTATGATTATCTCTCATATTACATCCCTATTTGAAATTGTATTGATTAGTTTGAATGTTACGGGGTCTATGTAGTTGAAGGGATTCATTCTTCGGTAACTCTAATAATCGTTAGACTTTCCACAATGAGTTAAATGAAAATGCGTAACGATCAGTTGAAAATTTCAAAACAAAAACTTTTTCTTGATTATTATGTACCCGAGCTATAAATTAAGTAGAATATCGAGAATATCTTCAATTTTATCACTAAATATGCTAAAATATGCTGAAGTTTCCTACCTACCTGTCCTAATTTGATAATATTCAAATACAAAGGCCACTAGACGAAATATTTACCTCGAATTAGCAGTAACAATGTTACATATCGAGCTAGTTTCGAAATTAACTTCATTTGTATCTAATATTATATCGTAAATGCGTCTAGGTATAAAATAAAAGATTTAGGTACTTTACTAGATGTCATAATAATGATAAGCCACAGTATTAGGATTTTACGTCTTTTAATATAACTGTATGACAGAAGACTTAGTCGTTTGATGCTGCCTTCACTCAAAAAACAAGTAGAATATGAGTGTTGTCTTGAACAACTCAAGTATATCAGACTTCACTTCTAATGTGCTTCCATAGTGCTAATTTTTTTTCTGATTTTGAATCTGTATTTGCTGACTTAATTTCCTTCAATTTGCGAACTGAAATTTTCGAATTCTATCTTGCGTCAGCCAACTTGAATGTAATATTTGCCAAATTCACTCTCAAAAAGTTGAATCTGCATAGTTTGAAGGTTAAGGAGTTCAGTAGCTCCATCTATACATCAGATGTGATAACTTAAATGGGTAGAAGAAGTGGATGGAGTGATAGTTGGGATTGGTGGAATTGAAAGTTAACCAAGTTATTATTTTTAAACTCGATAACAATTTAAATTCCTTCAACTAAAGTTGCTTTTTTCAGGAAGTAGACGAAGATAACCTAGAAGATCAAATTCAACAGCCATCCTGTTCGTCAAGATCGGAATTGGAGTTGGATCTTCTGAACAAAAAGTTTGAAGAATTCAAAAGGGCCGCTGAACTGAACAAATTCGAGAGTAAAACAGAGGAAGAAAGGTTAAGTGAAACAACGAGAAGAGTACCCAATCCCAGGCCTATTCTAAAATCTAAACCTTCGAGACCGTCTCTTTGATGAAGGACGACAACACATTAGAAAAAATTGAGAAAATATCTAAAAAAATTTATAGAATAGGAGAAGCATTTATTGTAGTTTTATACAAGTGCTGTAATTTATGTTATTTAGTATTATTTGAGGAATTTCGGGGTCTAGAGAGTTGTTTGTGGCACATTTTCGAAATACTGTTCTGGCAAAAGCCCAGAAGAGTCTCAAAATTTCCGGGAACACAAAAAAATTTTTTTTTTGATAGTTTAAAAACAATTTTTTAAACAACTCATTATTTTTGTTGTTTTGAAAATGAATTTTTGACGAAACTTTTTGTATATAATATTTACGACATTTAAAAATTCTATTTTAGCAAAAAGATTTCAACTTCAAGAGCCAGTGAAACAGTTCAATAAATATCATTATCTTTTTTCAATAAAAAACATTTCATGAAACAACAGATCATCTGGAGATGTTTTTGTGCTATGTGGGTTATTATTATTCAAATTATTCAATAATGCAATATAGCGTATACATAATTAGAATAATATTTTGTGCGTTTTACATAATTCCTGATTTTTTATTGAAATATTTCAATAATGTCTTTCAACCATATTTTGAACGCATTCATAATTCAAAAACTTTTGGAGATTATAATATACTATATTAGAATATAACAAAACTGATTGAAAACTGACAGAATACATTTTTTGCGTTTCTTGAGTTTCAAAACTGAATACTTTGATTTAAATAATACGTTGAAAATGAAACTGTATTTTTGTAATTGTGTGTGTTATATTTGTGGTTATTCGCTTAAAAATAGAATTTTAAGGCTGTATATTGAATAGGTACTATCGTCATATTTTTGTTCTTCATCAGCAGAAAGTTTACTTTCAAGGGTAGTACACCCTTTGTTCTGTATTCTTGTCATATATATGAGTGCTTTTTATATATAACCAGTTTTTATTATGGACTCTTTTTCCTGATTTTGAAATAAATTTGAAGTCAATTCTCACTATGCAATGATAATTTTAATACACTCTTTGTCATTATCAGATCATCAAACAGAGAGTTATACTACTTTACAGTGTTGAAATAACCTAGAATTTTTAACTGGATAGTATTGTTTTTTGTTTCAGAAACTCATATCCTCATATTTTTTGGGATTTGGATTCAGTGATAGACCACTTGAAAAAAGGAATATTACTGGTGAATTCCCAAATTCCTTCTGCTCGTGTATTAAATTTCTGCTAAATGTATTATACAATACATTTGTGACTCATTTTCTACGTGTAATATTTCGACATTTTTGTCAGAATGATGATTTTTTTATATAAACTGTACCAGTTTAAACAACTAAATTCAAAGAAAAAACATTCTGACTATAATATTGACTACAATAACATTGGTTAATACTTGATTTTCAATTCTATGGTTGATTCCTCTTATTAACCATGTTTTTCTTGCAGATAAAATCTTTCTTTTTGATCAATGCATCGAATATTATGACAAATTTGCAATAGCCAAATGTTTTCAATTAAAATTGTAATAGTGTGAATTGTTTTTGTGTTGTTCTAGGATTTTAATCTTATGAATTTTGAAAATATCACATGTATTTTATTTATTAGAGGATAATAGGAGCTTTTTTTTGAAAACAGAAGAAATGCGGGGATTCACCTGTGTTAAAGATGCTTGAATTTGACCAATAATTAATTTGTTTGTTAAAACTTCAGTTAATGAATACCAATAGGTACCTAATATAAACTTATTGTAACATTGAACATCTCGAATCATGTAAACACTGTGAAGTAGCTTGAGTTTGCGATTGTAATATAATCTGACAAAAACACTGCGCATCGAAACATTGTCATTGCCATATGTCATATTTATGACAAATGGGAGTTTGAGTTCAATAAACATATTTCATTTCTTAATATAAATCATGAAGTTAAGGCTACTTCGATACAAAAAAACAATATATGTAAGTAGGTATATTGTTTTTTCGTATGGAAGTAAAAAAATATTATTTCAACATCAGAAATGATACATTTATATAATCATTTCACTGACACAAAACTTCCCACCCTTAACATCCAGTTACTAGTTGATGAAGTACAAAAAAATGACTTCTGTCACGTGAAGATGACCTTCAAATATTTTTGTATTTTACTAGATTAAATAAATGACCTGAGATGCTGAAGTATATATTATTATAAGGATAGGAATGAAGTATTGAGCAACACTGAAGGTTTAGAGTGTAATTTATATTCCTAAAAGTAACATGGAACGTATAATTTTATTGTAAATAACATTTTATATTCATGTATAATAGAAATTATCGAAAAACAACTAAGTTTTAATTCTTCCCAAGTATTTAAAACAAACAAAACCAGACAAGAAGTGACGTGCGAACCTTTCATTTTTATTACTTTTGTCATAAACTTTTATGAAACTTAAATTTTTGTAAAGCATTCCTGAAAATAACACAATTTATAGGAAACAGACACTTTAGGAATGAAATCATTCAGTGTCGTTTTATTGCACACTGAAGTTTTTTTTTACCGAAATTGAAAATTTCAAATTACTATTCAATGAGGCTACAAATTCAGTTTATAATCACTATTTAAATTACAGCTTTTCAATTTCACACGATGAAATTTCAAATTTGTTTTCAAGAATTCATTATAGCCTAACATTTATAATACCATGGATCTAATTAATTCTCACTCATTAATTCTTTATCATTTTTAAAACAATTCGACAATATGTTTGATCACAAGTTTTCATGTCCATCTGTTGCATCGTCTTATAAGCTTCAATTCTCTGACTAGATTTCCGATAGAAATTCTAAAAGAAAAAGTACCAATTCAACACTAAGGTAAAGATTCCTTCGTCTCCTAACTTTCAAATGGATAACGTTTCCAGTAGTTGCTGACTGATGGCGCTGTCATCTTCAAAAGTTTGACATTTGAAGCTTTTTTCTTCTTTCTGGAAATAAGTAAACAGCTGTTTGATTTTATGCAAAATAAATGAAATTAAAAGTTCGCACGACTCTACTATGCCGTGATTTCCTGCCCATCTTACATTCTGTAAACTTTACAAATTGAAAATA
Source organism: Henosepilachna vigintioctopunctata (assembly GCA_030704895.1). Classification (NCBI taxonomy): domain Eukaryota; kingdom Metazoa; phylum Arthropoda; class Insecta; order Coleoptera; family Coccinellidae; genus Henosepilachna; species Henosepilachna vigintioctopunctata. The sequence goes on from JARQZJ010000034.1 coordinate 3,073,631, forward strand.
TTTTCGAAACGAAATACAAAGACGATTTATCGTTTTACTCTGCAAATGAAAATGATTGCCTACCCTTATCTGAACGTCTCCATAATTTTCCGATTTTTATATAGCTAAAATCAACACACATATGAAAAATATAGCACCACAGATGAAATTTCTCCTTTACATACTGTCTTAAATCTACAAATCTTAATATTATTGGCCAGTAACGAAATCACAGTTTGTTATATACATCAATATTTATCGATAAAACTGAATTTGAGTCTTTTCACCTGCAAATAAATTGAATGGATCAATTTCAGTTGCCCACGTTAAGATCGAGAAAAAATTTTTGGAACTAACTTTGAACTTTGCAAATTTATCATTGAAAGAAAATAATGAAAAGAAATGGGAGAAAGTGTTATTGAAAAAATTAGAAATAATATAAAATGTGAGCTAAATTGAAATTCATTACATTAAATTAAGTTCAGAAAAACTTTCTTTGATGAAATGAATGACAATTTCTTTTTTTTTTATTTCTATGAATCGTCCAAAACGATTCAATTTAATTCCAAAAATTGTTTCTTCTGATATAAAGTAACACAAAAATTGATTAGAGAATCTGAATTTCGTAGTTGCAAAAAATCAGTGTACATATTCATACTTTGTTTTTTTATGTGATAACATTTTTAATTTTAATAATTTCGTGATTGCATTAGACTGTGGCGCAAAAATACCTCCTGGTTAATAGAAAATTTATTACATAAAGAGAATACTTTAGACTATAGGATGAAACATCTGATCTTCAAGAATGGTTCGAATTTTCATGTAGATAATTTTTTTTTTGGAAAACGAAAGGAATTTTAGGCTTTTGGGGTACGAATATTATCAGATATCATTGTCGCAGCCTGCCTTACAGAATTTCTGTCGTGTAATACATCCAGAAATACGGTCCAGGGGTGTTAAATCTGATGAAGTTAATGACCAGGCCAAGTAACTTTTACAATTGAATTTATTTTCTGTTGAAAATCGTTACAAACTGTTAATTCACCATGAATCAGTTTTAGAGAACTTAAAAAAAATGTTATATATCAGAAAAATTCAATGTGATAGGTTATCTTTGCACCATCCAGTATATAAACGAATTATTGTTATCTTGGAGCATCGGCAGTGTATGAATAAAATTCAGATGAACCAAATTCATCCGAATAAGTAAAATGAGGATTGCCTAACAAATACTAATAAATTACTATGTATAAGTACAAAATCGAAAACATTGGCTTACATTAATCAATCAATAAATATATACTACATGTAAACAGCACACAAATTGAGCATATCAATTTTGAGACACATCGGACACATAGCCGAGACAGAAAACATAAATTGATTATTTTAAAATTTAAAATGGCTCGATTATAACACACGGCACATTCTTGGCCTCTTCTCTGTCTCTTCAATTGTAGAAAAATAGTTGTGGGAAAGAGGAAAGAATTCGCTGACTGAGTACATGTGAAAAAGAAAAATTTTTTCATAGAATTGACATTTTTTCTGACGGAATGAAAAACAAAATGAACACAGAAACATAAGAAATATTGACTGAAGTATCAATCAAATACATCGCGAACAATTATTACTTTATGTATATAAAAGGTTCTGAAAAAAACAGTCAATAAACTCCTCTCTCTTTGACATCCCTTGTTACTAGTTCACTACAACAGTCGGTCAAATTCTCGACGTTCGTCGAAATGGTGGTCGTCATCAGGTTTCAGTCGTTTTCTTTCGTCTTCTGATGACTTTCACATTTCGTGTCGAGAATTAGACCAAAAATTCTCGATTTCACGTTCCGTACAAAGTGTAAATTATATACCGAATCACTTCCACACACTCATACCTCAATAAATAAACGCGTGAATAATAATTGAAATTATCTAGAAGTACCGGGCTGTTCGGCGTTCTGACTAGACGTAGACGAACTTTTTTCACTCTCTATGGGATGGAGCGTCACTATACTCTGCCTCCTGGTCGGAGTAACGGGATGAGAGTGCAAGATTGCGTAGAGTGGTCCGTTACACTCCTTCGTCGGACTGACCAGAATTGCGGGCTGGGGCAGCTGCTGGTCGTCATCCAGCTGCATGCTAGTCTCTGCCGCCGACGGTATGGTGGTCAAAAATCGGACCGTCAGCCTCCCCGGCGAACCGGGCGGCTCTTCATCATGTACAGCCGCCTGTCGCGTCAAACGAGGCTTCGACCTGACACGTGTCGGTTCGCTGGACCCGCTCGACCTTGAAATACGCCACGTGGACGTCGACGCCGTAGTCGCAGAGCCGCTGGAGTCGTTTCGCGAACTAGACAAATTCGAGTCCTGCGATGTCTTTCGCGTGACCAGCCACGAGGATGCGCGACGTTTCGGATCTAACAGTCTCAACGGGATACCGCAGTGGTGATTGTGGCGCCAAGAATCGGATCGCGACGAGCTGAAATTCTCGCTGGACGATACCGAGGAGGCTCTTTTGTGTTGTTTCTGCTGTATCTCCGCTATCTGATAGGTGTATTGGTCGTTTCGCGGCCTGTTCCTCGTCTGCTTGCGTACGCATAACAACCATCTCGCCTTGTTCAGCCACCAGTCCCTCGTGGAGTTCTTCCTGGCCTCGGTCTTTTTCGGCGTGGGAGTGGCGCTCTTGTCGGTTAAGAGTTTAGTGTTGCACGTGCACGTTGGTACGTGGTGATTCTGATTCTCCCTCGACGATCTGTCGGCTAAGCTGTTTGTATTAGCGGGCGTTTGTCTGTTGCTGAAGTTCGAACTGTGCCTGCACCTACCGATACCTCTGGTAACCCGACTTTCTTCGATCGCCTTACAGATCATCACGCAGTCTTTCTTGAATTGTTTGGTGAGGATGGCGTACAAGAACGGATTGCAACAAGAGTTCAGCGGCAACACGAACACTGTGAATACTTTGGCTTGCTCTAAACTAATTAATTGAAGCCCGAAAGCGGCGGTTAACGAGAAAAAAGCTATGGGAGACCAACACAAAAAGTCTGTGAACACCAAGAGCGCCATACGTTTGGCTATTCTCGAATCGTTCGAGTTCCAAGCTTGCGAACCGCGTATGGCGCAGTACATCTTCAGGTAACACCCCATCAGGATCAGAAATGCTACACCGTTTATGAACATCAAGAAGACGACGTACGTGAGGCTGGCCGTGTCTTTCGTCTCGAAGGGAAGACACACGGCGAACTTTCTGTAGTCCGAGATGCTGAAGAGAGGTAACGTCGCCATCACTATGGCAAAACTCCAGCCGCACACCATGATGTACCCTGCGTGTTTCAACGACAGTCGTTTGTTCAGGTGCATTGCATGCGTGATGGCGTAGTTGCGTTCAAGCGTAATCACCGCGAGCGTGTAAACCGATAGTTCCGAGCTGAGGACGCCAAGAAACCCGGCGAGCTGACAACCAACGGACATCTGCCAAGGTATGGCGTACATACGGAACTCGCCGAGGGTTGATGCGTCTACAAGCGCAAGGAATCCTGAAAATTTCGAAAAAATAAACTCACAATCTCAACAATTGATCAATAGAAATCATCAGGAAGCAGATATTTTTGTTATTTAGAAGGCGAATTGTCTATAATACATTTACAAGGCAGTAATGACAAAAGTCAAGAAATATAAGAAATCTGCATCTTTATACCATATGATACGTTATACCACACATGATGAAGCTATAAAAACCTTCCATACAAGATTATCCACACAGAAATTGATTTTCCACTCTATGAAGTAATAAAATATATAATAGTTTTGTTACTCTTTTACATTTCAATGCATCAATTTTCTTATTATCTCACATACATCGAGCAAAAATAATAAAGAAGACCTACCCAAATACACGCCCATGAAGAAATCCGCAGCTGCCAGATTGCACACGAGGAACCTCGGTACGTCCATTTTGCTCCTAGAGAAGATTAAGACGAACACGACGGTACCGTTGCCCAACATAGCGCAGAGAAAAACAATCCAAACGCCGCACCTCAAGGTCCACCAGTCAAACAGGTCCTGGCATGGAAGGAACGGTCCAGGAAGTGGCAGACATTGTATTCTACCAGGTGTAGAGAAATCGCTGCCGAAGATGCGGGTGGCCTCCTCTTCCGAGTACTCCTCGATGTAGGCCGGGAAATTGTTGGGGTAAACGTATTCAGAACGAATTGTTTCCCAGATAGCTTCGAATTTCTTTCCGAATTTGTGGCTTATGTTTTCTGAAACATCAAACAAGATATAAATCATCATATGAAGAAAAATTAATGGGAGAGCTGCTCTAAAAACTTCTGCTTCTGTACTGCTTCTAGAGGTATAAAAGTAGACATGCAGACGTCTCCATCTAAATCGAGAGTTGAAAGAATGCTGTTACGCAGATTTAAGTTCGATGAAAATTTGTGAAAGATACATGTGAAGAGAAGGAGTGGTTATGAAAATGATGCAATATTTCACTAGTACTTACGTTGCGATGGCCACAGATCTATTGAGCTGGAATTCGGGTTCCAAACATTGATGTCGATATCGTCGATGTCCGGAAAGACGATTATATCTTTCGCTTTTGGAGGAGGATTCGACGGAATCAACGGTAAGAAAGCACAACAATGATAAGCGTAGGCTAGCACTAACGTCTGGATTCTTGGAAACTCATCTGGAGGTGGAAATTCCTTGAGCTGTGGATTGTTGAAGGTCTTCAGGTGAAGAAGTCGTTCCAGACCCGCCGATGGAAGGTGAGGAAACACATTGTTTCCGAGGTTTCTGTACAAAAAAGAAGGGATTAATAAGGATCGTTTTGATCGAATTCGAGATAACTTACAAATCCTCTATTTTTGAGATGGACAAAAAGGCGTCAGGATGAATGAATGATATCTGGTTGCCTTCAAGGTCTCTGAAATCATCCAAATTACTCTTTCAAACATTTTCAGTTATTGTAGCATTTTCGTACGAAGATATGAGGTTAAATCGGAAAACAAACCAACAAGTATATAAACAAAATGCATCATTGAACGAAATTTCTTGAACACTTACAGAACCTGCAGTTTCGAAAGGTTGTGAAATGAGTCGTGTGGAAGATACTGAATCTCGTTGTTAGCCAGGAGAAGATCGTGCATCTGATACATCCCACGAAATACCCTGCCCTCCAGCGAACGTATCTTATTATTCGCCAGGTCCCTGAAAATGAAAGAAGGAAGAATTTAGGGTTATCGTGCAAAACGTTATGGTTTTATTGTACATACAATACCCTCATTTCTCTGCAGTTGTTGATTTCCGGGATTTTGGTTAGTTTGTTGGATTTGAGATCTCTGAAACAGGTGAAATGTTTATCAAGTAGATCTACGGATAACACATGAAGAAATTTATGGATTCATTAATAGTGGGATGGTAAGGTTAGGAAAAAGTCTTTCACTGCTTTCAATATGAACCTATCATGTGGAGAAACAAAGATTTACCTTGCAAGACACCTTCTAACTTGAAGGAACTTCTTCATACTTGCATATACAACCTAGAACCCAGGTAGATTTTCATATAAGGTAGAAGAAGATGACACCTACTTCTTGTCATATAAATGCCCGAAAATTTTTTCGAACACAATGTGTTCGAACAGGACAACATTAGTACAATGTGTAAAAACACAAACCACCATAAGAGGCTTAACAGCTGTACAGTCTAATGACCCTACACCACTTTTGATTCACTGATGCTGGTGGCTTCAATTCACACTGTGTTCTTGGGAGTTGTTCGGTGTTTATGGAAGTTGGTTTGTGTATGTTTGTATCTCGAAAACTCTGAATGAAGGAAACGAAAAAAAGGCATGTAAAAGAACGAGAAAATGCTACACCTTATGCTCTCTTCGAATTTGAAGCAATTGATCCATAAATGTGCAAGTAGCAGTAACGTATTCTCAAAAATGCGAAATTGCAATCAAAATCAAAATTGAAAAAGCGAATACAGCCTTTTGTGGTATTATGAGACTTAAATTCTGCTCTACAGTAAACATAAAAACCTTTCAACTTTTTTATTTGGTTGAAGTTGCACTCGCATGTCTTGGTGACTCAAATCAAATACATTGGTACCCAAAGACAGGAGGATATGACGTATATAACGTTTTTTTTTGAGAAGGTGAAAGATCCTAACATATTCTCCTCATAACCTCTGGTTTAATGCTTCGATGTTGAGGCTCAGAAGAAGATCTTAGTAGGAAAAATGAAGTCAAGGTGGTGACCACATTGAATATGAAAGAAGCACTTTCACAAAGCAGAGTAAACAATACTTGATTGGGTGAAGGACTTATCCTCAATTCCTCAATAAAACCTTGTGGGGAACAAATGGATGGGATTCATGATCAGATGATGACACTAGAAGCAATATCTAACTCTTCAAATCAGTCAGATACAGCCAAGTGTATCGAAAAGAGAAATTCAAGTTCTGAAAAATGAGATTCCTCGAGTTTCCCATCTGGAATCGACTTTGATAACCAGTTTATCACCTGTACTTCAAACTTCATCAGATTCTTTATTACTGCGACGGCTTCCTACGAAGATATCAGATATTTTCCTGCAATATTGTTTTTCCGAACAACTTTCGATATCGTACAAAGAAACTTCGGACATCGGAAAATTAATAGTAACCGATTGACGAGATAATAAGTTTTGATCGTTCGATTTATACTTACAGACTCTTCAGTTTGGGGCAGAAGGTACACAGGGTGGTCGGGACTTCTGTGAGACTAGATCTGTCCAAACGTAGAACTTCCAATGCCGAAGTACCGTTCAGGTTTGGAAAGATGGTGAGGTTTTTGGCGTCCGACAAGATACTGCGGGAAATAGAAAATTTGGCTAAGCTTTTCTGGCAGTAGTTATTTAAAAATAAATATTTCGTTCCACAAATTACCGAATAATTTCTAAGGAAGTATCAATTTTCGCTGATTATACTAATAGTATCAAGTTTTATCGTATTGATATCTGAAATAAATATGAATTTTATGTGAAACACTTTTTTCAATTTTTATAAACCATAACCCCGTATCATGTATAAATATTTTGCAACCACCTATTATATATTCTGTACTACGCAATAAAAGATTTGAAGTGTTCTCAACTCAAATATCAAAAATAAAAAAAGAATATAGAAAAAACTTGGATTTAAGAAAATTAAATTCGACATTAAAATTGCGATGGGAGAAATTTGCTCACGAAAAATAGATTCTTACTAATTTTTAAAATGAATGTTAACAATGAAACACTTCTTCAATTTTGGTTTTTTGTTAGGTTATAGTGGAAATCATTCAATTGATATTTTTTTTGATATTTTTCGAACTTTTTTCTGGTTGTTTACGTCTGTAAGCGACCTCTCGGTCGAAACTTTGTGCCCCCTTCAAGGTTGTGAGCTAACCTTAGAAAAACACCGATTTGAAGCACTGCTAAATATGAGACGTAACAAAAAATATTAAAATTCAATTTATCTATTATATAATCAAATAAAATATATTTAACCGTATTTCATTATCATGTAATTAATTACATCAAATTAGTTTTGTGATGGAGCCAAAGTGTTGGCTAAATATTTTTATTTTGACAACTTTTATTGTTACTTATAATACCACCATATTGTTGATTTGTATTTACAAGTTATATTATATAAGAACTATGGAATAGTTACATTTGTAATAAAACCTGATCAAAACACGAAATCTCCAAACCTTGTCATCATATTTTTCATTTAAATAAAATGGTATTTATCAATTATGTTTAATTTTTTGATACGAATATATTTCAAGTAAAGCCTACTTCAATTGAGAAAAAATTTATGGACGTCGTCTCTTCAAATAAACAATTTAACGACTTAACTAAATAGAAAAATCAGAATAAATACTTGCAGCTTTCGCAGACGCGGCAGGTGGGAGAAGGCATAAAAGTCGACCCCCTCCAGGGTGTTTCCCTTCAACTCCAATAAGGCCAATGCAGGGGTCTGCTGCAACAGACCGCCCGGTATGTATTTGATTCGGTTGCCCGAGATGGACCTGAAAACACAAGAATTAAATCGGGATAATTGCCGTCGATTAAGTCGTTCAATTACCGCTACTCGCTCTAGGCTTGCTCATTTAATAAAACGGAAGTGATTTTACGTGTTTTCTCTAATGCGAAACCTCGATAAGGACGATTTGGAGCTACAGTTTCATGAAAATGTTTTCAGTATCGTCGTCAGGAAGAAGCATGGAAAACTACGCTTTTCGAGTTTCTTGGTAATCATCAGAACGTCGTAGCAATGTTTGAATTGCACTAACTTGGAGATGCAACGAGAAAAATCTTCAGCAAATGAAAAAATATCTCATTTGCAAGCGCTCATGAATTTTTAGAATATGCAGAACGGAAAAATCGTCTAATTTTGAATTGACATTAATTCTGCAAATTTGTTGAAGAACGTTATAAACTGCTTGCTGTTTTTTCGTCCTTCGTAAAATAATTGAGATTCTGAATAGTCGATATTGTAGAATTGCTTGCCAATCGAATTCACGTTGGAAGTTTTGGGAAAAAGAAACAATTTGGTTCCCTAAAGTTCTAGAAATTACCTCTATCTAATTAAAATCTAGATCTAGATGAGTATCTGGTTCTCTATAAGATCTAGGTCTGAATGAATATCTAGATCTAAGTCTATATATGGATCAAGTACAAAATTTTCTAGATGAAGATCTAGATCTAGATGCGCATATGAATCTCTACAAGATCCAGATTTAAATGAAAATCTAAACCTAAGCCTACGTATAGATCAATCGGAAGTCCATGTTTTCGCCTATTAAGAACAAACATTCCTCAATTTCTCAATCAGTTTTTCGATTTTATATCAAACAAAAGATATTAAATTGAGTGATACTCTTGAATTTTAGTATTTTGGTGTTTTATTAGAGTAATTATTGTATCGTAAACTTTTCAGTAAGAGTTTGATTTTCAGAATAAGGGTATCATCTGAACTTCACCCTGAGAATGTTTTCCGTCATTTCATGTTAGTTTTTGAGTTGAAAATTTGTTTTTTTCTACTATTTTGTTAATGTAGCGAAATTGCAGGTAAATTCCGATGAAGCGGTATTAGTATTATTTGATCATTGATATATATATATATATATATATATATATAATATATATATATATATATATTTTGAACAGGTCTTCTCTGTTTTTTTATGAAGTTATCTGTACATTTTCCATTGAAATAAAAAATTATGGAGTGACTTTGAAATAATTAGTTTCACTTCATTATGGATATTTTTTATGAATATTTCTTTGGTGAACTTTGACATACAGAGTGAAATTTTAATGCCGTATCGACACAGCTGATAATACAGAATGTCTACGAGAAGGACACGCAAACAAATCACCAAGAGATCGAGCAATGGGTAGTTATCTGTATTTATTACCCCCGTAAACGGTCACGATCTATCGGACGTAAACAAACCCTACATCAACAAGGAATCCAATCGCAACCAGACCGCCCCCGTCTCGACAAATCTGTCGATATATCCCGGAATCTGTGACAGCTGACACAGATTTTAAGCGACTCTCGGTTTTTCCGGGCGGTTTCGGGGGCTGAAATAAATTGGCGGGTAAACAAGAGAGGCTCGAGTGTGTACTTACAGTTCTTGGAGTTGGGGCAACTTGGTTATAGCCAGAGGAATGTGCGTTAGGTAATTGTCGTCCAGTTCCCTGCAACAGAGGTTAAAAGGCACATTAAGATGGTCATTATCGCTTCAGGGTTAGAGTATTTTTCCATACAGGGGGAAAATAATGGTCTCGTGTGAGTTACAATATTAATATAATGTTTTGGGTTTACGAAATGATTTAATATTTTTTAAAAGGAGCACCATCGAGAACTTGTATTGATTCCACAAAAATTCCTTAATTTACTCCAAATATTCGGAGAGATAACACAATGTCAAGTTTTGAGTTTTAGTTTAGTCGCAAAAAACCAGGTATTAGAATTATGTGAAAAATTTTCTATCATTTCTCGGTTTTAATCAGAATTCAAAAAAAATTGCACTTGGGAGACAGCAATATTGAGCATATGTGAGGAATGGTATAGTGCTATTGACAAAGGAGAAACGGTTATAGTAACGTTATTGGATTTTAAACGAGCTTTTGAAATCATTAATTTTTGAGATCATTATTATTTAAAAAACTGGATAAACTTGGCTTTGAGGGAGTACTAAATGATTGGTTCGGATCTTACTTGGATTCGCGAAAACAAAAAGTTTAATGGCATGCTGTCGGATAGCACTAAAATAGATATTGGCGTACCTCAAGGAACTGTCTTAGGTCCGTTGTTGTTCTCCTCATATATAAACGATATGGTCTCTCATGTAAAAAAATGTTCTATAGGTACGTTCATTCGCTAATGATGATATGCTCTATATATGTGGCAAAGATATTGAGAATATGACAGAGGGGATCAATAGAGACCATTCTGCAATTAATGAGTTATTATGACAATAGCTCATCTCTAAATGTGCAAAAATTTAACTTAAAAACCCTCAAAACCAATAAAAATGAGGATAAAACTATAAAGATTAATGAACAGAAAATTAGAAGAGTAGAAACAGTAAAAGATTTAAGCATTATGTCAGACAAAAAATTTAGTTTCAATCATCATGTTGATTCCATATGATCTAAAATCCCTAAGAAATAATTTTTTTTTTAAAAGAAGGGGAAAGAATCTGTCGACATATGTGAAATTATTCTTGTAGAAATCAATAATAATGATACATTTTGATTATTGATCCACTTTGTTATTTGGTTTGACTAAAGAAAAAATTCAACAATTACAAAAGCTACAGAATAGATCCATGCGACTATTTTAAAGTGCAAAAGTGCACTCCAATGAGAAGTCAGTATTCTGTTAGCATCTGAAGAAGTCGTTTGTAACGACGAAACGCGTCATGCTATGTTGTCAATAAAGTGTAAATCATAAGTCCAATTGTTTGAATTTAAGTTTATATTCAACTGACAGTATGTTTTGATAAAGCATATAAAATTATATTGAAGATATTACGACAGATTCGTGAAACCGAAAAGTTTCAGTTTCGTTGCACAATTGAATAACTTTCTTTAGTGGTGTCTTGGCTTGATAATCCTTCTGGTTCGATTTTTGTTTTTCGAAATAATGAAATGTGAAATTTTTGTTTCAGAGAGATCTATGAAATTAATATCTTCGAAAGTAAACAATTGAACAAGATAACAAATCTAAGGTCAACAAAAATAAAAAATCAGGTGTATATAAAATTAACTGTGGTAGTTGTGATGAGTTTTATATTGGTAGAACGTTTAGAAGTTTTCAAATAAGAATTTCGGAACATAAACGTAGCTTTGATAATCAGAGGACAGATTCTCATTATGCAAATCATTTGATTAATGAAAATCATATATTCAATTCAGATTTTGAAATTTTGAATACCGCAAACAAGGGAATGAAGCTTAATTTGTTAGAATCACTTCAAATTAATGAATACAAATATTCTGGCAACCTTTTGAACAGCCAAATCGATGATACCTCAAGCCCCCTTCTCAATCTTTTCAAAATTACCTACTTAGTTTACTATATAGTAGTTCAGTATGAATTGATCCCTTCTACCTGTTATTTACCTGTTTTCTCTGTATTCATAATTTACGTTTATATATTGTATGTATTCGAGAAATTGTCATTAGTCTGCACGTAGCATTTGTAAAAGGTGAATCTCATCGAAACGTACGTCATGCAGTATTATTTTTAATATATGTGTAAATCAGTTTAACAATTGTTTTAAAATGTGAAGAATTTTTCTTATGCTAGCTTTTTTGTGGGTTAGATTCAAGATAAGAAACTTTTCAGTTTGGTTATGTTGTTATTAACTGATAATAATAATTATATGTTTGTTCAAGTCTGCGTCTCAAGTTCTTCACAAGTAAAGCTTGTGGACTTGAAGATAAATTAGTACATAATTCCTCGAATAAAAATGTGATTTCCAAATCTCACAAAGAAGTCCGTGGTGTATCCATCACATAAGGCCTAATCCCTTGACACATTCAGTTTCAATTTTTTTTTTTTTTGTAAATTTTATTTTCAAATTTACGGACAACATTAACCGATTTGAAGATGAAAATATTGAGGATGAGAACAACTTATTTTGTAGAAATTGAATCGAGATACTCATAATGAATACGATATGAAACTACGAATACAAAAAAAATTGAGTATTTCATTGGTTCGAAGTGAACAATTTTTGAAAAAATGTGTATCAAAGTCACATAATTTTGAAGATTTTTAGTGGACTATTTGAGAACAACAATTATGACTTAGAGAAATATTCTACACAATATTTTTGGCGATATGCAAAAGTGAATCGAGTAATAATGATGTAATAATATTCTCTTCACAAAAAGGAAAGAAATGATATTGAAGAATAAATAGAGAAACTTTTTATGAGTTCTCGATTTCATTTTGAAATTATTCATTCAAATAGTATTAAGGAAATCAAGAAATCTATGCCCTTTATGAATATCTTCTCGAATAGGCGAACATAAAAAATGAATAGAAGGCCTGAAGTAAATGAAAAATCCCAGAATTTCTTGTAATCCAAGAACGTCTAATGAATTTTCCACATAAAAATGATTGACTACTATGATCGAAACTTTCCCCAATTTTGAATGAAACTTTTCGCAAACTTCAACTACAAAAGTTCTCGATCAGTTCGACCGATGTATCATCTGGAGCGAAACGTCGAAATGTCCGTGACGTAAAATACACGATAATTTTCCGGACAAGACCTAATAAAACCTTGGCGGAGAGTATTTGCTATTTTTCATTTCTCCAATTTCCCGCCGACGGGCAAAAATTGTGATCGATTCTACGCGGCATACAAATGTCGATATTAACCGATTTCGAAGAAAACAGGCACAAAGAGGCATGTCTAATAAACGTAACAAAAGATCCTCCACTCCCCATAAAACTTCCCTTGTTGCCCAATCACATTCAACCTACTTAATCCCGATGTGTATTATCTCCACGAACAGTGCAGGACTCGGGATGAATTTCTTAGACTTCGGGAATTTTTCATGAATGGCAACATCGATAATTCATATAATTTCATTAGATTCATGGAATTTACAATAAATCTTGATGGTATAGTAACACGGTCTTCAGATTAGTCATTTAAAAACGGATAATTTCTTCTTTCTACAACAAATATAATCTGCAACAATCTACGACTACTGTCACACTGAAGCAAATATTGAATATAAAACCATCTATTCAAAGGAGGGTGATGTTGGGAGGAATAAGCAAGACAAGAGGAAGTATCAATGAGGTTTATTAATGATTGAAATAATGCAATTTGAAAAAACTAACGAGTGTTTTTTTAGAGGTATAGAATTTTAAGTTGGCATTACTGTTGAAGATGGCGACCGATTTAACAGCTGAGAAGTGATTTATTCTCAGTTTGGTTTGGCAATTCATCATGAATAGACTCACGCCTGAACAACGCTTGCAAATAGTGCAATTTCATTTCAAAAATGATGGTTCTGTGCGGAATACGTATCGCGCACCACATCCATTTTATCGTCGACAAAATCGTCCATCAGACGAGCAGTTAATTCGATTAACCATGAAACGTTATCGCACCACGTTTACTCTTATTGATAACTCGCATCCCCAGAGACGCCGTGCGATATGCGTACAGAAGACGCTATTGCTACTATAGAGCATAGCATTGAGGAAGACCTGAATGAGTCCATCTGCCATCGAGCACAGGAATTGGATCTGTGTCCATCCACTTTATGGAAAATTTTTCGAAAGGATCTTGGTTTGCGTGCTTACAAAATCAACTCGTGCAAGAATTGAAGCCAAACGATTATCAAGCAAGGCGTACATTAGTTGAATGGGCCCAAAAGAGATTGCCGTTGTTCCCAATTTTCATAAGTGAATTTTTTTTAGCGATGAAGCGCACTTCTGGTTGAATGGCTACGTCAACAAAACTGTCGCATTTCCGTACTTCTTCAAAAACGATGATGGCCAGAACGTTACAGTCAATGGTGATCGATATAGAGAAATGATTACTAAACTTTTTCATTCCTGAATTGAACAACCATGATGTCCAGGAGCTGTGGTTTCAACAAGATGGCGCAACATATCACACAGTTCGTGCCACAATCGATTTATTGAAAGATACGTTTGGTGACCGCCTAATTTCACGTTTTGGTTCTGTGAATTGGCCTCCAAGATCTAGTGATTTAACACCGCTAGACTACTTTCTGTGGGGCTATGTAAAGTCATTGGTCTATGCGGATAAGCCACAAACGCTTGACCATTTGGAAGACAATATTCGCCGTGTTATTGCCGATATACGGCCACCAATGTTGGGAAAAGTCATCGAAAATTGGGCATCCAGATTGGACTACATCCGAGCCAGCCGTGGCGGTCATATGCCAGAAATCATATTTAAAATGTAATGCCACAAGATAATCTTCCGAATAATTAAAATTCTTGTCAATCGAATGATCCATCGTTTTTTATTGCAATTGAAAGTTCTATACCTCTGAAAAAAACACCCGTTACGTGCAGTTAATCTATACTCACAATGAAATTATATTAATTCTATAGATTTGCCATTATTTCATATTCGACCCCACCTCGAATCCGAAAGAGTGTTCCTGCTGAAATTGAAGGATCCAAGTAAAAGAACAACCCAAGCCACCAATACACAATCACGAAAGTAACCATCCAGACTATAATCTTTCGAAAGTTTCATTGAAAGAACTTACAGGTTAACAATTTTACCAACAGCTCGTAGACTTGGTCTATGAAAGAACAAATGATACAACGATTGAAGTGAAGGCCAAGGGGTCACCTGTGTTAAACCTTTTGCCTACATTGAAGACGCTTAATTGACGTAGACCTGGGGTACAAGGTGCAAATCCAATTTCGTGCAAACTGTTTCAACGCTGACAATAAATGCAGTTGCGGAATGATACAGAAATACCAATACTCAATGACATCCCCAGAAATTAAGTTTACATGCACATGTATCGATATAGTTCCAACGAATGACAAAGCAGCGAGTACAGAAGATAAACTGTAACTAATTTATATCCATTTTATAATCAAGAAGGGCTTAATGCTGCCCTGTTCGAATTCAACCAACTTCCTGATATATCAACCAACGATTCTTTTCTGTACCGATGTTTCATATCGAGCAACCACCAGTCTCGGCTATCTTGGACGTCATTCTAGAACATAAAACGGCCAAAAACTGCTCCCATATACAGTTTTTCAACGACAGCCATTTTTGTTTTATCGCTGTCAAATGATGAATCTGCTTTTGCAATCTAGGTCGATAGCCAATACGAAATTCGTAAGTTCCAAATTGAATCAAAAATAGGAAATGTAGCGCGTAATACGAGCTATTGCAATGGGGAAAAATGTCGTCGTTCTAGATTTTCGTTGGAATTGGCAGAAAAGAGATTTTGTCTATTGCGATCTTCACGATTGATAAGTTTGAAAGTACATTTGTCTACTAATTCACAAAATGACGATTCAGAGCACTCTTGGACGAAGTATTCAGTAAACGGATGAAATTTTATAACGGTTTCATTTCATTATAAATCAAGTTCTACATTTTCCAATTCATTAAGTTTTGTCAAACATAAGTACTGTTTAGTAGTAAATAAATCATCGCTAAATGTTAAATGACAAAAATTTGGTTCAAATATTCAATTAATATAATTCAAACAAGGGGTTATCAGAGACAAATAAACTAAAGTGTCAATAGGTAACAAATTTTAGTATTTTATCTGAAATGATTATCACAAAGATGAATTATTCATAATAAACAAACAATTCAAATCATTCCTCTTGTTGATTTGTGGAACCACTAACAAATTAAACGAATAGTTTTACTTTTCTGTATGGAATTTTTGATTAGTTATGAAAATTTAAATTTTGTGTAAATGGGAGTTTAACTTCTTCTTTCATTTTTCTTTTATGCTTGCATATTTTAATCCGAAAGTTTTTGCAGTTTGGAATTACCAATATATATCCGAAGACATGTAGTATAAGTTATCTTATAAATACTTTATTTTGGATGTGGTTTAATTTTTACACATTTTGAATATATTTCATTATGACTAACTTTTGATGATATTAATTTAAGGTTCTTAGATTATATTTCATTTACGTATACATTTAAGAAGTAGCTTCTTCATACAAACTGTTTTCTCAAAGAGTTATCAACCATTTTTTGAAGGTTTATGATTTTAATTCATGATTTTATTACGCAAAATTCAACGCTATTGTGAAATATATCAATAATTCAATAAGAGTAAGATGTAAATACGAAAAGAAAGTAATGATATCCAAATGAAATATATTATTTCTGCTATAAAAACTTATTCTGAACATTTGTTCCCAAAATACACTTAGTTAATAAATTTTAAAGTTTAAGAACCCACAAAGTATTAGAAAATATTAACACATAAAATTTGATGAAAAAGATCAATATCAGTACAATACTTACAGCACTTTGAGTGATGTCAATTTGGTGAAAGCATTCTCTGATATTTCCACTATCTGGTTTCGCTTCATGAGCCTGAAAATAACCAAGTTCAAATTAGAACAACCATAAAAAGACCTATTGAAATACAATGTAACAAAAAGCTTTTAATAATGAAACAATATTCAGAATTTTCTCATAATTTAATACAAATACCCATGACGACGTTTCGAAGTACTCTTTATCAAATGCTGAATTAACACATTAATATGGCAAATTATGAGAAAATTCTAAATATTGTTTCATTATGAATATTAATTTTCTCCAAGTATCGGCCTCATCAATCATCAAAAGCTTTTAATTTTATTTGCGATAATGTTGTTAAAACAAATCTAACATTAAGATGATTTTCAAAATGAAATTATATATTGACTTATCTACGTAATTATATAAACATTCTGCCATTTTTCATTTGTTTTTCTTCAACGTGAACAGAATAATGATAATACATTTCTTCCCAACTGATATACATCCAATTACAGAAAAAATAACATATTGTACACAAATAATGATAAATAAGATGAAAAAACAAAAAAGAGAGTAAAAGCGAATATATACGACGAGAATGAAATTAATTGCAATAGTTATATAAATACTGAAATAAAAATAAAATATAAAATATTATATAAAATAAAAAAACAAAAAAGAGAGTATAAGCGAATATATACAACGAATATAAAATTGAAATCAATCGCAATAGTAATTTAAAGAAACCAAATGATACAAAAAATAAAACTAAAATATTATATGTTACAAAGTGATATGTAGACAACAGAAGTTCATGAAAATATCACGACATCCCATTACGCTGTTCTGAGTGGCAAAATTATTCTAAATATATGGCATTAAATTAATCTAAAAGGGTAGAGCTGTATGACTTCAAGTTTTTCTCAGCGACTAGCAATACACAAAAACTGATATTCTTATAAAAATTCTAATAGGACCGAATCACTCGTTCAAAATTTCCATCTCAACATCATCAGGTCCTGAACGAACTCAATCTGCATGTCGAAGAACCTTCTACATTCAATTTGTAAAAAACAAGCAGTATATTAAGTCCCCCTACTTTCGTTTTTAGCCAATTCAGATTGAATTGAATAATCAAATTTGGACGGAAAATTCGGAACCCTTAAGTGAAAACGATATATCACGAAAATGTATAGGGGGTTGAGTTCGCAAGCGTGTATGCTTCCCCTAACAGCTTCAGGGCGCGTTGCCCCTTCATAAGGTCGATGTTGAGCAAAAACGAAAAATTTTATTTCTCGTGGTAATATTGCCACGACCCAATAAACTACAAACACAATGTCAGATCGGTATTTGTAGCGTATTATGCCGGTTCATATAGCCGAAGGGCTTTCCGGCTTGTACTTTCCTTTTCATACTAGCACTTATTGAAGATATTCATGAGGCGGGAAGTGAAGTGGGATGTTTACTTCCTTGAATAATGAAAACGTCAAGTCTAAATTTTTCATATAGTTTTCCATAGATACAACTTTTTTCACATATTGAAATACTACTCCACAGAAACTGTGAAATAGAAGAATAAAGGTACTTTTGGGGCGGAATCGATGAAATTGTACCTCATCAACGCTTAGGAGTTAAGACTGGCTTTTCTTGTATCTGGATCTGGATTGAATATCTGGATGACTTCATGATATAGAGGTCTCAAATTCTAACTACTGTACTAACACAATATTGACTGTAATTGATCAAAATGCAACCATAGTAGTTCCAAGAAGTTTCTATTTTATAGGGTCGGCCTGAAGAAAAAGAATTCTTTGCCCGTCTAAGATCGAAAATCAGAATCAGTACTTTCAATAAATGGCACGAAGGTTTCGCTTATCTCTTGGGGAAACATTGTGTTAGAAACTATAAAAACTAACACACTTGACTTAAGTATCACTGAATTTATTAAACACTTTACATAACCACCCGAGTCATAAAGTCAAGTGTGTTCATTTTTAATTTTATAGTCAGTACTTTTAAGCGAAACGACGGTTTTGCGTTTCGAGGTTGTTGATTTTTGTAGAGCTTTTTGAATTTTATTATTGTAGACACCAAGTTTCATAGAATTTATTATATTTGTATATCAGAATTCAGTTAATAATTGTTATCTTATCTTGTTAATATTTCTCATGAAATGGACATATAGAGATAGAGATATTCAATGAAGTACCTTTCATTTGTTCTTTTCCCATCAGCTTCATTTCATCATCTGTTTTAAAATTTTGAATTTAAAATAATTCTGTTGGAGCATAATTACGAAAATATGATGAGAATTGAAGAGATTCATCACCATAATATAATAAGCATATATTTCCAACAGGTAACCCCAATTACTGGAAAATACATAATGAAATATAAAATAAGCTGACTAAAATTATCAATAACAACATAGATAGATATACAATATTGAAAAAAAAAAATTAAAAACTTTATCAAATATAATAATCTAAATCTATAATATCAATATCTACATATTCAATTATCTAACAGAATCTCTAAACAATGAGTAATAACTAATCAAGAGAACAAATCACTCAGAACTCAAACCTCAGAAGATACCTCAATGGTTGAAGATTCAAATACACATCAATCATGGGAACAAATGTGTCCCAGTGCAAATCACAACAGCTTGATACCTGGTTTGTAATAGATAATCAAAGCTAAGCCGTGATTACTAGAGAAAATTGGTTCTGTGGGTTTTTGAGTAAAATGTCTGGTTTATTCTAGTACACCCCTGAGGAACAAAGAAATTAAGTTTACCCAGAAGCTCAGGACAGTCGAGATTCAAAGCAAACAAGCGCGATCACAACCTCTAGGTGGATATACACCATCCTCTCGAAATCAGAGCCATTTCAGGAACCTCCTCTGCAGTGCCTCCACCAGGCGGTTTATGTGACAATAAACCTAGGGGTTGCGATCGTGCCTGATAGTGGTTGTTTGCTGCCGAGAGTTCACACTAGGATTCTCCACTCTAGGAAAAGTATGATGTTTCCGCATAAAACAAAACGGAACAACAGCTGCTAACCGGTGGACTTGAAGGGAGTCAAGTATTTGTTAAAGTTCATTCAGGACTGCTACAAAAAGTTACCTCAGACAAAAGGAGTCTGGGGCTCACTTCAACGTAGTCCGGAAGGGGGTCACAACCCCTTCGAATCGTATTTAAGTAAAACCACATCAACAAAACAAACCAAACCAATAACAAAAACTTTATAATAAATTGAATTAAACTCTTGGCTTAACGTTTCACGATTATATTTAACAACATGAATTAGTGGACATGTATCGAGCGTGAGCTCATTTTCAAGACTGTCTTAAAATTGCCAACAAACATTTTATGTGATATTAATTTGTAATGTTTCCAATTATTTTTATTCAGAGTGATGTTTTTTAGTTGAACCTCAAAAGTATGATTTCCTACCTATATTCATAACACACACACCGTTTTCTCATCAATTGCAACAAATTTTTATCGACTTGTTAAAATTTCTGGGGCTTCTAAATATACGCAGTTCATAGTTTCCTGTTGCAGATTTCGTTTTCAGAATAACTCTCAGTATTTTCAGTGTTCCTTCAAGATGAATTATTGACCGGCTAAACATGTGCGAACGAAATTATTTCAATGTGATGTTCTTGTCGTTGACGGATATTAACCGAACTTCAAAGACACGTTTTTCTGGAATATATGACGATTTAATCTAAAATGAGAGCTTTTATCGTTGTTTTGACTATCCACTCAATACGTGATTTTTATAGCGCGGTTTTGGATACTTTATAATCATAAATGTAAACACGTACTGAAAAATCTGTCATCGCGTTATTTTTCAATGAGTAGTTGTTCATTTTCAGTCAAAATAGGAAAAACTGATTGATGCAATTCACTCATTGAATTCACAGTTTGCAATCTCACACCAGTGAAGTAAGAGGCAGGCTTAAGACGAAATTATGATAGTAAAATGTTCCTAAAATTATGAATTTTCTAGGAAAAATATCATAAAAATTGGTATTTGGAATGTTCCGTAGAAAATCGTTTTTATAATGACATCCTAGACAATTCTGGTTGTCAAGTATTCTGCAGGGTAGTCATCCCGGTAGTTTCTTGTTTTTTCTGTTTGACATTGATATACATACCTTCAGTTGCCAGACATTCGGAAAATTCATAAGCAGCCTTATGTTCAGTTCTTAAGTCATTGTCAAAATCATACTTATATATACTTACTTATGTAGTAGAATTAAATTGGAAATTAGACTTATTGACTTTTAAGATCGGGTGGTCGCTAAAAGAGATTAGATAAAAACGTTACGAAACGAAATATACCAAGTGATCAATGAAGAAAGAGTTCAAAGCAAGGTAGTCAATTCAGCACATAATATTGTTTTCTTTTGTGCTAGTACCAACAGGAAATGCGGAAAGACATTGCCCCATAACCTACATATACAACCAGCGATTGTCGAAAGGTCAGCACTAATAACAAGAACGAATAAATCATTTTAATATCTACCACATGAGATTTACTGTCACTCTACCATTATACGTCACGGATAGAATGACTACACACAAGAAGTCAGTTAAAGTCCTGATGATCGAGGAACAGCAGCATATAGACATCCTGGACGTTACGATCCAATATGATGAAAGCTATCGACAGCATACAAAGAAACTAAGAAAGTACCATGAGCTTGTATTCAGGATGAAGATATAGAGTCTCAAAACAACAGATATTCTGCCATTGATCATCTCTACTAATGTCTTGGTGATAAACACTACGCATTTAGTTATCGAAAGGGATGTTATAAATGTATCGTAGGAACAGCAACTAACATAACATGGGTGATTTTTTAAACGCAGTTTTTTTTAAATCGGATAAAACACTCAATTTGCATAATATATTCAAAATTTTTATTCAACTACATTCTTGATGAAACCGCATGCCAACCAAGTTCAACTCGGACAACTGGGATAAAAAAAAGTTGCGTATCATGGCTCGATATCGTTCGCCGTTGACGGTAACGTTTCTTTCGCGGTGGTCTTTGAAGAAAAGAGGACCGATGATGCCACCAGCCCATAAACCACACCAAACTGCCGTTTTTTCGGGATGCATCGGTAATTCTTGTATGCCATGTGGCTGCTCATCACTCCAGATGCGACAGTTTCGTTTATTTACATATTCGTTAAGCCAGAAATGAGCCTCATCGCTGAACACAATTTTTCGATAAAACAGCGAATTTTCATTAAGCTGTTTTAATGCCTATTCACCAAAAATTAGACGTTGTTGTAAGTCATTCGGCTTCAATTCTTGCAGAAGTTGAATTTTATAGGCTTTCAAACCTAAATGAACACGTAAAATCTTCCATGTGGTTGAGTAACACACGCCTAATTGCTGAGAACTGCGACGAATTGACATTTCACGATCCTCATTAACACTGTACGCTACGGCTGCAATATTATCTACAGTACGCACTGTAGGTACACATGCGAGACGATGATTTAATGTCCAACAAAGTGAACTTGGTGCGAAATTTGGTGATAACAGCACGAATTGTTGATTCACCAGGTGGATTATGACGACCATAATATGGTCGTAACAAACGATACACATTTTTCACAGAGCACAAATTATGAAAGTAAATTTCAACAACTTACAATCGTTGCTCGTTTGTAAGTCTTCCCATGAGTAAATGGCAGAGTGTACTAAAAACTTTTCAGTTTGACAGA
This sequence comes from Henosepilachna vigintioctopunctata, assembly GCA_030704895.1. Lineage (NCBI taxonomy): Eukaryota > Metazoa > Arthropoda > Insecta > Coleoptera > Coccinellidae > Henosepilachna > Henosepilachna vigintioctopunctata. The sequence goes on from JARQZJ010000034.1 coordinate 3,095,927, forward strand.
TGACGTTTGGATGCCATTACCAACCAGTGCCGCCAACCTGAAAAACTTAACTCTTAAAAAATCACCTGAGGAAAAGATGACAAAAAAGTCCTGTCGTCTGCAAGGAGATGTCTGTTTCATTTCTACCAGGGAGTTTCATTATAACTACGAATTGCGGTGTGAAAAAAATAGAGACCTGTTCACGTATAGTTGCAAAAGTTTTTTCACAATCTATCGACCTATAGGGATAGAGAAACAGATAAAGACACAGAAGATAATTATTTATTTTCACTCACGAAGAAAATTTCATGTTTTCTTACCAATTTGTGAGATTGGTTTCAATAGAGCGTGGAAAATAGACCGTAAAGTAAAACATTTGTCGTTTTATAGAATTTCTTCTGGAAATTGCTCCAGTTTCAGCTAAATACATTACAGTTTTCTTGCGAAAAGTTGGACTTATGGAAAACTCGAAGTAGTCATTAAAAACTTCAAACTGTATGCAGTCCACGAATTAAATAGGTCGCGTGTACCTAACGTTGAAAGAATTTAAATTTTTCCATTCTAATGTTGATTTTGTCGATCGGTGGCCCCTGTTTCTGTCTTTATGATATTTCTTTTATCGAAAAATGAATTTTCATCGTTAAATATGAGATTCCAGTTGAACCCTCTGAAAACTGAATGGAAATTTAAGTTTAACAGAAGTTTAAACATAATTTGATTTCGAACTTTTCGTCTGAAGCCTCTGTTGAAATGGCCGAAGGAAATTCTTTCGTGTTGTTGAACACAACTTTTGTTCTTGTTTGTTCAAAATGATTACTCAGGAATGTTACCATCGAATGTCCTCATTATTAACTGCTCAACTCGTTGGATTACCTCAGGACTCTTTCAAGTTGAAACACAATTTTTCATTCACTGGAGTAGTGTAGACGAAAACATTTAGCTTATTAAAAGTAACGAGGAGTTATGTCTGGAGATCAAGCAGGCCAGTAGTGAGCTCTACCGTGACCAATAAATCTACAATGTTTCAGTACGCTGAAATTTAGTTGTACTATACATATATCATAACCAAAGTCTCATAAACAACCACTTGTGATTATTTTTTGAAATTATACCATAAGTTCATGAACATTGGTAATTTTAGAAAATACATAGATTCGACTCACTCCAGGAAAATACAAAGAGTCATTCAAACAGGTTATCTCACTTGAAAACTGGAGGAATCGACATGTAACATCACTTAAGGCTTGCAAGGCCTTGAGGTCTCCGTGTTTTTTTGTAGAATGCCTTGTTATTATTTACAATTTTTGGCAGTAGCCGAAAAAAACTATGAAGAAACTATATAAAAACTGTTCTTCAGGAAATGGCAACACGACTAATTAGATTCACTACTGGTGTTCCCCAAGGTTCAGAGTTATGATGTATATTATAAGTAACTGGGTTAGTTCATCTAAACAATGATCAAATAGTGAAACTGTTTAAATGATTTTGAGTATTATGGATGTCTGAAAAATATTTCGAAAAATACAGTTTGGTAACTTGTAATTGTAACTTGAGAAGTTAGAATTAGTCCCAAATGTATATATTTGAAGAATTTGAGGATTTGTTTCAAAAATTGGTAATTTTCCGAAAGAAATACATCGATACTACTTCTTTTCGCATCTTATATTCAACACGTACTTTGGTAGTTCATTATAATTTCATTTAGTTATCTGAAATTCATAACGAATAGTTTCTATTTCACATATGGAAAGAATAAAATTCAGGTTCAAGTTTTCAAATTCTAATGAAATACAGACACGACATGTAATTTTTTATCAAGCTCACAAAAGGCAACAATTCTCATTAGCCTTCCATATAAAGAATGTATTAAACATGTTATATACCCGGTAGGGATTTTAGATTCGACTTTCTTTTTTATAATTCTATTGTATTCGAAGAACATACTCACTTCTTGGACTTAACATCGCGTTTTCTTCTACAACTGATAAATAAATATTACTCCGTCACTTTGAGGATTATAAATAGAATTTATTCTGTTTACGTTCACGCATTTAGATGACAATTATTAATCTGATTTATGCGTACTGTATTGCATCATTGAAAATCCTATTTTGGGGAATTCCCTAATTATTTCGCAACTAAACGTAAACTATTTCGTTTGTGTTGTGTTCAACATTAATTTTCGATCCTACTGCCAAGTTAATTAATTGTATATAATCGTGTCGTCACAGATGTTCGATGTTTTTCACATATTTTCTTCGGAATGTTTCCATGCTTTGTTGACGTCGATATTTGATGCAATCTAAATTAATTTAAATTGTTATTTTTCCGTAATTATCGCATAGTCGGTTTGATTATTTGAAAAGCGATTATCGACAAGTGTGAATGCGAATAGATGTTGACGGGAAAATAAATAAATTGTCAATATAAAGTGAATAGGCTAGTTTATTACGTCGTTTGGTATGCTGAAACGAACATTTTTGTTGTAAACATTCTGGATGGTGTGAAAGATATACCAACAAATAAGAAAAGAATTCCAATGAAATTTAATTACATGCCATGAATATAAATACTCTTTTTACAAATCGGTTTACAGGTGTCCTAAGAGGATCTACCACGCAAGAAATATCAATTATAAAGATATAATTTCAGGATTTGTTGAACTCAAACAAGAATTGCAGTTCTCAAGTGGTCTTGCTGTACAAGACAAGGATCCACAAAAGAAGTTAGGCAACATAAAACAAAAGGGTGTCGTTGCCTTCAAGAGAGAACTGACTCAACAAGAAAAAAATCAACAGGATCAGTTATGAGACCTTAAAAGGTCTAGCTGCAGGAATTGCAATATGTATAGCTTGAGAATGTGAAGAGTACAAAGAGATGTTTGTGGCCATCAAAAAGGGTTTATTCAGAGACAAAACCTGCAGGACAAGCTTACGGAACACAACAGGTGTAGCTGCAGGAATAGCAGAAGGTATAACTTGAGGATCCACAGAATTTGAAGGTATGTCTGTGGTGTTCTAGAAGAGTACTAGCTGGAGAAGACGAGGATCATTAGGATAAGTTAAGCGACCACAATAGGTGTACTTGCAGACATTTTGATAGCAGGTATAGCTTCAGGATCTGTAGAATGCAAAGGGGAATCTGTAGTCGTCGAAAGAGGACTTACTGAACAAAACCAGAATCAACAGAATGAGTTTATGGGCCACAATAGCTGTAGTTGCAGAACTTTCAAACAGTTTAAGATCTCGCGGGTTATAAAACGAAATCAGTAGCTCTAGAAGTAGGACATTGGCTTTGGGTGCATAAAATTGAGACAATATATTATTGGGTACGCAATGGAGCTGAAATCATGACAAAGCCTACAGAACAGGACTTACTGGACATAAAAATGGACCTGGAGAATATAACATAAACGGAGGACCACCAAGAATGGTATAGAGTCCAATCAAGATAAACACTCAACCAGTATATATGTTGGAAAAAGGTTTCTTTTCAAATTTTTAATCGAAAACTTCTGTGAAAATTTTCCATGAGAATTTCTTCCAGTTGTAAAAACATAAAACTCGTCTTCAGAAAATATTCGAATCGAACATTGACTCTACACAATTTTTAATCTACAGACATCGGGAAACATCTCGATAGATACGGAAAATTTACATTTTCCGAGGAATGAATTACGGCCTGAATATGCGGTCGACGTCACTTTCTCTGGTGCCTTGAAATACGAGCAAACTTTATGCGGAGTAGTTACAGATCCGTTTTCGGGAAATCTCCGCAAATAACCCTTCATATTTTCCGCTTAAAGCCTCATGCGTCACCACAATGTCGAAAAGATCGCCACGGCTATTTGAATGTTTGAGTTTTCCACGATTTATGTAGCTGTCGGTGGGTGAAAACTTCCACACTAGTTAGGGAGGTTGTTCGTTTGTAAAAGTGCTTTTCTTCAAATATAATATGGATTAGTTCATTGAAGTTCCAAGAGCCCTAGGGGCTTCTCGAAATTCTCTGTTTTCTGCGATTATCAAATATTTGCAATAATGAAAAGAACTAACAGTACCTATTGAAAGTTACTATATACCAAATTTTCATTCGAATGTACTTACAAAATGAGCAAGTTCTTCATTTCCTCTGGGAAAACATCTTTCTGTAGTACTGTAATCATATTGCTTGCGATATTCCTGAAAAATTCAAGAGAATTAGAAAAGCAGAATTACCGAAAATAACCTAAACCATGCACGGAAAGTAGAACTCCTTAGCATATCTACCCAGCAAGCTTTTACTCATCTAATCAGATACTATACAATTAATTTGATTACCTGGATTTTCAGAAAAATTCAAATATGGAATGAATAATTTAGAAATTTATGAGTAAGCAGATTTCTCCGTATCTGCTGGAATTACGCAATTCACTTCCTATAGATAGCAGAAGATATGATGATACGTGCAATAAGCCCTAAAAATACCACAATGAAAAATTGAAAACTTATTCGACTAAGTGTTAGCTAAAGCACTACAAATCAGCTGGGTTAGTAGATGTGTTATTGATTCATCTTCTCACATATTCTTAAATGAGTAACATTCATTTTAATCTCTCTATTATACTATGCAATAACTAAGAATTACTACTTGGTAGAATTTTGTACTTGGAATGATTTTTTCATTATGGATGATGTGATGATTCGGATGATACAAATGATTGATGGAGAAAATACATATTTTGCCAATAAATGCCAATTCATTTCCTAAATTTGGTTTTTCACGATTGGGACATGGTTCGATGAAATCTTCATATCGTCAAAGATTCAAACAAAATATATTTTTTTTGTAAACACATCAATTCTTTTTAGTCAGCCAATGAAAAATTTTTCTTTGTTGGAAGTTGAAAAGTTTTGTCGTTATTTTCCTTTCGATTTATTCGACTACTACATTAAGATATGATTACAATCCACTTCATTTGGTTGGCCTGTGTCCAAATAAAATTTGATGTTATGAACATCGGTCATTCAGGGTTTATCTACATAGGTCCCAAAGAAACTACAGCTTTGCAACTAAGATAGTCTGCCCTGGTACTACTTACAAGACCTCTAAATGAGGTGTGGACATCAGAGCTTCTGTCGGAACGTTATGTAAATGATTGCTATCCATACGTAGACTGCGTAGGGATTTGAGGTCTTGGAAAGTTCGGGGTTCCAAGCGCCAGATGTCGTTACCACCTATATGCCTGTACGCGTGCAGTCAACAATAGGGTTAATCATTAATCTGAACATCATTATCAAGTCTGAAGATTGAATGCTACCTAAATTCAACAAGGTGAAAGCTTCTTCCTGTAATGGCCAGATGAAACTATATGTCTTGGTGAAATTTCGTCCCGAAGTGAAAATACATCCTAAAATGGAACTCTGGAGGGATCGTAATGAGAAGCAGTATGATTTGCTAAGTACTCATAAAGCGTATTGCTTCTATGTAAAACCGTTCCCAAGTTTGACTATTCCAACGGGAAGAAGTTTTTACCCTGTCTATCTTCAGACATCGCAAATGAAAGCCTACTCAATTTCAAGACTTTCTAACAAGATATTTGGCATTTTGAACCTTGCGCGACTTTCGCCTTCTTGCTTCTTCGCTAAACTGTTAGCAATATATATTTTTATGGTGAATTCTAGTTGATGATTCTTAATTTGAATGACACACAGCCAAAATAAAATGCAGAAAATTGTGGCAAGTTCAAATGGCTGATGTAGAATGAAAATTCTTTCGATTGAATCTGATGGATAGATACTTTTCAGATAGTCTATTTGATATTGGTCAAACGGTTAGGTCTGGTAAATAACTTCAGGACGAAGCAAAATCGCTCAAGTGAAAACATCTATTGATCTGACAATAGATTGAAATTGAACTACAAAAGTCTTCGTTATCGATATCTTTTCAACGCCAATAGCTCCAGTGGTTTAATATTTACTACATGGGCCAATTTTGACTAATATATTTCGAGAAAAAGGTCTTGATTTGGTAATTCGAATAAGTTCAGTTCAAAAAATACATTCCATCATGTTTCTGATTTCGTATTCGGAGTCTAAATTGAAGTTTTATGAACAACAACTACAATAAATTTTAAAAAAATATAATGTTAAATAAAGATAAATAATAGAATCAAAGAATGAATAAATGAGTTCTTGGGGTTTGCGCTCTATCTATTTTTAGTCTAATTCATTCTAAATTAGACTAAAATTGTGTGAATATGTACCGAGTGAACATTTTCACTTATTTGAATTCGTCATTTACACTTGAAATATATTAGAACGATCATACGATATGAAATTTTCATGTGACATTTAACTTCCACCATAAATAAAAAGAGTTCATTTGATTTCTGAGGTGCGGGTGAAAATCTACAAAGAAAACGTATATAAGGGTAGCCACACATGTTGCAAATTGAGTCAATTCATAACCTGTGTGATACCTTTACTCAACATAATACAAAAAATACTTTTCTAAATAAAATTTTCTTTTTCAAGTTGTTTTGCGAGAGAATCTTGAAGAAAAACGGGTACTTGTGAGTATTGAAACAAATGATTTCAGTGATTCAAATGATGAAACCGATGATTAAAATATTTTCATTGAGACGGGGGGTAGGAAAAAATGTGGCAGAAAATTGATTCAAATAATAACTTCGTGTATTTCGTCACTTATAAAATTTAACTGCCACAGTGTTTTTAGTGTCTTTAAGCAAGTTATAAATGAAAAATTGAAATGAAATGAGAAGCAATTGTAGTTTTTCATATTTTCATCATTCATTTTGGGTTTGAAATGCGAAAAATAACGAAATAATGGTCTAAATCAATTTTGCATAGCCTTCATCGATCAATTTATCAGTCGTTTAGCGTTTGTCAATTGTTTTTCAGTTTTTTTCCTTCGTAATACTGGCATTTTGGCGGCGTTTCAAAACTTCCCCGAGCGAATGAATGAAAATGCGTGCGTGGCAATGAGATGACGATGATATATTGTTCAATTAGTTTGGCGAAAAAATCGAGAATGAACGGTCAACTGTTAAAATGAAAAACGCAATATTAGATTCCTCCTCATTATAAATAAGCTGGAAATAATGGATCTGGATGAGTTTCAAGTCAAGCTCGCTTTTTCTAATGAAATTTTCGAGAGTAATTAGAGCGGAATGATGAAAAGCCACATTGTTCAAATAGTTCGCAATTGAATTGAGAATAATCAATCTTAAGGTTTATAATAAATTACCAGCACGGTTTATTGAGTTGTAAATACATATTTCATCAATATATTCAATTCATTCAAAGGACTATCAAAAATGCAAATGTCTGTCTTGAAAGGAAATCAATAATTCGAGTGAAATGAAAATTGTATTGAATTCCTGATGATGTGTTAGTGGTCCGAAACATATGTCGTAGGTACTGGATAATATCGTTTAGAATTCAGCCAAATGTTTACAGTTTCTTTCACTTTCTACTACTCCCTTGGATTCTGAATGGTTTTGATGATCAATTTGATAAAAAACAATAAATTAAAAATTAACACACTTGACTTAAGTTTCACAATATATTAAAAACTCTACATATGTTTCGGGTGGTTGACCCATTATTGAGAGTATACAATATTACTGAATTTCAAAAGGTACAACTTTCACTTATAATTATCCTAAACCACAGAATTTAACATTGGTTTCACCGAAAAATCCACCTGGTCATTGCAAATAGGTAAATTCTTCTTTTTGGCTATCGAAATTTCCAAGACTTCAAGGGCATCTAATCTTTTGTCCTTATTACCTGACTGTACTATTTCTTCCTGGGATCCAAGAAAAATTATGTTTAATGCAGTGTTCAAAACTATTACATGCACGTTGCAGTGAATGTGATAGTTTTTTCATAGGTCAAACTGGACGTTCTATACAAAAAAGAATCGATGAACATAAAAGATCATTATAAACCTATGGTTGAATAAACCTAATACGGGTTTTCCTGAACACTAGATTAAACATAATCATTTCTTGGATCCCAGGAATACCGAAATAGTATACTCTAGTCTTGGAAATTTCGATAGCCAAAAAGAAGAATTTACCTATTTGCAATGACCAGGTGGATTTTTCCGTGAAATCAGTGTTGAATTCTGTGGTTTAGAATATATAAGTGAAAGGTCTAACATTTTGAAATTCGGTGAAATTGTATATTCTTGATAATGGGTTAACCACCCGAAACATCTCTAGAGTTTTTAATATATTTGAAACTTAAGTCAAGTTTGTGAATTTTCAATTGTATAGTTTTTAACATAATGTTTCACCAAGAGAAAAGCGAAACCTCCGTGTCATTTAATTCAATTAATTATCGATAGCAAACAATTCTTATTGTTTTCGGAATGGAACAAATAATTATCTCACATCAATTTGAAGAGGCACGCAAATAACATATTACAACTCATGAAAAATCAATGAAATTATGGAAAATATCGATTTAAGATTCAAAATGGATATGGATTTAAGTATTTATTCTTGTGGTAACTTAAATGGATGTCTATTGAAAAACTGACTGAAAAAATTTTTTCGCAAAAATCAATTTTTGCAAAGAAATAGTATCGTATAACGATTTTCCCAAAACCTTCCACGTTTCGAATTTCTACAGAAATGGACTTGGCTGAAAATTCCACCAACTTTCGCAGGCTTTACGACCCGGAAAATGCGAAAATCATTTCCCGTCGATTCCTCCGACCTTGACAGTGTGCGACAATCGACCCGGAGGTGTATATTCCGAAGTCCACCGGGATATCACACCAAGATATTGAATAGTTCGAAGGGTCAGCCTTGATGAACACATAAATCAAGACGAGTTAGAAAAACAATTTGACGTGATGTGGATGAAAGGATCGGAGGTAAAAACTTCCGACGTTTTTAGAGTGGCGTAGAAGCTTGTTATCCTGGGTTTTTCGTCGTTCCACTACGTCTTCTTTCAGGTTCAAACTTTCGATATGCACGGATTTCTTTTTCGAAAGACTAACTGAGGGAATCTTGAGGAAACCTGTGAAGTTAGGACAACTGATAGTGAGCATCATGATGGCTGTGTATTGACAATAAGGCAGCAAATCTGCTGTCTATAATTCAGATACTGATGGTTTACATGATGAGGATATATCTGAGGATATATCCTCATCATGTTTATGAGGAGGAAACTCATTCCCCATGAGTTTATATATGAGGATATGAGGAGTTTATATGATGAGGATACTGATTCCTCAACAATGCTCCTTTGTCAAAAAGAGTAATGTTTTGAAATTTCAATCTTGAATTCAATTGAAATGAGCATCCTTTAGGGTTCCAAGGTTCTTAGTGTTATTTACATACTCCAAGACCATCAACCATTTCAACTTGACGTTCACTAGTAATGGAATTGACGGACCTCCTCAACATCTGATTACCTACGAGTAATATTCCGGGAAAACTGGAAAGGCCATTTTGACTTCACCATTCGAAAACGGATCTCAAGTCGTCGCCTATTTTGAGATCGAAGGGCACTACCATCGGTCTCGAAAGAGATATGAAGTTGTTAGTGATGAAGTTGATTGAACATTTGCTGATCTCTCGGCGAAACATGCTCGAAATGAATTGAAAAAAACACATTTTACTTACGCACAGAATTATATTGTTGCTCTACAGTTGTTTTGGGTGGTACACCACTTTCAAAAGTCAAACTAAGTTTACATCTTCTATATAAAATAAAGATGTGAAATACAAGATGTTAGCCTGGAAAATAGTCGTCTAGTTCAACTTCTGAAGATGTAGTAACATCCAGAAACAATTGTCAAGCGATTATTATAATTCTATAAAATTGACTCCGATTTTTTCAATTTATAGCGATTTAAGTTATCAGCATAAAGATGATATCACCTGCTTTTGGTGATATGATTTGGTGCTAATTGTGTGGAAATGAACACACTCTCAACGACACCGGGTTGAGAATAAAATCAGTTTAGAACAGCAGAGTTGCATAGAGATAGATGGAAGACTTCTATCTCTGAAAACTTGATCTAACAAGGTATCTAATATTTGCAACAACAACCCCCAATAACATGTTAATGTATAACCCCAAATTTAATTGCTCTCTGAGAAGCCTTGACGTCACGACAAGAAATGGTAGTGAAATTTCACCACAATAATCTTTGAACGATCTTCTTCCTCCTCTGCTCAGAGCGAGGGAAAAACCCCTGTTTAGTTGGCCTCACCTTCTTATCTGCAAATTAGATAAGCTTCGACCCCATCTCTCTATTGGTTATTCCTGCTGTCTCCTTCAACTTGGTCGTCCTATTAGCAAATAGGTAATACTTTGTAGTTCTCCATTCTATCAAGTCTTATCAGTTAATTGTTGAAACCAACTCTTTCCTGGTTATGGGGTCGGTAACTCCTTCTCCATTCAAAAGTTGTGAAAATAGTTTTTTCCACACACCTTGATGAAGTTAGACATTTCACTTTACATTGGATCATCGATGAAGAATGAGTTTCATCAATTTTATCATATTTCCTTCAAAATATTTGGTTTTTACATAATGTTCCCATAGAAAAATTGAACTTGAGAAAAATTATGCCAGAATTTCCACGCAAAAACAACGAACTCCCCATTTCTAATTCAGGAAGCGCCTAGGAAGGAAATTCCGTCTAAAGGCCAAGGTTAACGAGTGAAAAATCTCAAAATTTCCATTTCCACCTAAATTGATATTGAATAATCCGAGTTTTCCCGGAGTACCATTCAAGGTGACGAACCGGATAAGCGCTTGCCGCATTTCCACTGACGTTTTTCCGGCGAGAGTTATTGAAATATTAAAATTAGGGGCGGCGTATCGGGGAAGGTCTAACGAAAAAATGATGCCGTGACAAATGCGAACGGAAAACACTGCGGAAAATCTTGCCTTGGGTGGCTGGATAAATGAGTGCCTTTCACTTTCACTTTCAATTTAGCTACGTGAATTATCCGGGCTTAGATTTTTCCGATGTGAAATATCGGTAGTATTTCCGAGTGAATTCTTGTTTAACAACTTTCCCGGCCTTGGAGACAAGCGGAAAATGCAATCATAAATTCGTGGGAAGTGAGGGCTTTTACATTCTTGCGGAAAATCTACTCGTCGAGATTTAGGTAGAGTATTGCATTTGGATAAATAAAAACTATAGGTATTTTGAAAATTCTCTTATATTGAATACGCAGAAAAGTTTTTTATTCATTTCCAACTACGTATATCTTACCTCGAAATTCCTTTGATTTTGAGTTACAGTTAATATATATTATTTTTGGATTAATTAAATCAATGCATTAAAGAAATAAACGACTGAAACTCCTATTCGACTTTTTATATTGAATATTATTTATTCGAGAAATCAACAAATGATTTTATAAATTGAAACAACGATCATTTCAGAAAGGTTAACCTATACAAACATCTGAATTTCTAACAAAACCGAGACTACATCATCCATACTGATCGCTGGATTAGTCCAGGAGTGGTTTTTTCGAGCCTGGAATACCATGACATAATTGATTCTTAAATCGTGAGATGGCGGATACGTAGCGATGAATAATGAACGCTATATAGATATTGGCGCCGCGTCTTAATCTACCCTCGTCTCATGAGAAGCTGATTTGGTATTCACCCTTTGTTTACTGTTTACCATTAACCACACGACATTTTTATAATAGAGTGTTATGCAGTGGCAGAATTATACCCTGTACGTTATTTGAAAAAGAGGAATCGACGTTTTTATGATGAAGAGAGTATTGCACACACAGCCCACTCTTCTATTTCAACAAAACAAGTGAAAAAGAAAGCAGATTAGAAGGAGTATTCTCCAGTATAAAAAAGTTTACACAAAGTGCAATGTTTGCACAAGACGAAAGATGGTCTAGAAAAAGTTATAACAATATCAACAGCAATGAATTGACAACTATTTCTCCTTTTGTATATGCCAGGTAATGTAAATTAGCTTCCATTTTTCCTTCTGAGCTACGTTTGAATAAATCTGAATTTTACCACGAAATAAATTGTAATTATTTCTGTGTGTGTGTATAATGTGACTGTAACTTTTTCACTGAACGTGACATTGTTATATTGTTTTCTTTGCTTTGAGTTACAACATTTTCCGTATAGACTTTTTATAAAATACTAATTATATTTCAAGTTATATTGAGTTGTCAATTGAACAATGTGGCTCTCGAGATTCTTCATAATAACGAAAATATCAAACCGGATTTCCTCAGTTTGGAAATCTCGTTTTTTCATATTGTATAAACTGAGTGTATGAAATGAGAGTGGAAATAATGAAGGATACTCACAATGTTTGAAGTTTTTTCAAAGTCTTGAAGGCGTCTGTTGGTACTTCAGTTAATCCACAATTTTGAAGGAGCCTGAAAAACGAGATAGGTTTTTAAATAAGAGAACTGAGCTGTTGAATAGTTCGACCAGTGTGTGTGATGATGAATGTTCAGTTTTAAAGTCAATTTTTTATATTTTTGGGTTTATTGATTGAGGCAAATGATCATTATTTAATTGAATTTGTTTCGAAATTTAAATTTGAAATGATTTAATATCGGAAAATTTGGTTCTGATTGGTCTATTTGAATGAAACTGTACAATTAAATATATACACATCATCTGAAGTATACGTACTTTCAGTTTTTCAATCGGTAGCAGTCAAGGACAGAAACAGAGTGGTTCACTACCTCAGAATATTCCAAACTTCTGACAATGTTTTTTGTTGCATTCAGTGCAAAAATATTATATTGAGGTAGTTGTCGTGCAGAATAGGAACCGTCAAAAAATTCTGAATCTTCGTACACTCATTGAAGACATGATAATACAATTATACCATAAAAATTTGAACCTTTCAACGTTTCAAACACAATAAACTCAATTAGAAAGTTGATTTTTACTTAGAAAAAACTGGGCGTCAGGAACGAACAATAAATTAACAGTCACTTAATGTTCCTATTTTGAGATTTCAGGAAAGCCAGAAAAAATTCATCGTCTTATTGTTAATCAATAATAAATCAAAATTCGACGACTTTAAAAAAGAAAAATGATACACATGCGAGGTGAACAGAGACAAAATAAAACATTATTGGTGTTGTTTTCGAAATTTTCTGGATTTAAGTCCAGAGACATTTGAATTATAAATTGTTTGATAATTGATGAGGCCGATACTTGGAGAAAATTAATATCCAAAATAAAACAATATTTGGAATTTTCTCATAATTTAATATAAATACGCATGACGACGTTTCGAAGTACTACTTCTTTATCAAATGCTGGGTTAATGACATTAATCCAGCATTTAATAAAGAAGTAGTACTTCAAAACGTCGTCATGCTTATTTATATTAAATTATGAGAAAATTCTAAATATTGTTTTATTGTGAATAAATTATTTCATCGAAAAATTCATACTCTAAGCATTGTATGTTTGAAGTATGATTGAGAGTTGGTAGGAGAAAACGAAATGACTGCAGAATGAACGTTTGTAATTTATATATTGTATAGTGTATAATGTAAAGTTTTATCATTTTCTCGAAAGTTGACTCCAATCCACCACAGCTATACATTGGAAGATCAAATTCTAGATACATTTGTTGAGCTTAAGGTTCATGGAGTCTTCTCGACTATAAGCTATTCTTCTCTGAACACATTATTTGTATCACGGAATCTGCTTTTAGAATGCTAAATTTGGATATTTGGTCAAACATTGGAGGTGCTTTTTTAATCTCTGCATAATGAAAACGCTGTACTACTCCTTCATTCACAGTAAACTGGAATATGCGTCTATAATTTGGTCTCCTTTGTACAATAATTTTATTGTCGACTTGGAGGCAGTTCAGAGGAAACGTCTGAAGTATATGTACTTCAGATGTTATGGGCAACATCCTTCGAGAAGCTTCGACCATTCCATCCTAACCGATAGCCTGGGAATTCAATTATTCAAGTTGCGACGTAAACGGTTTGGTCAAACGTTTCTCTTAAAAATTTTGCACAATTCGATTGACTAACCATTTCTTCTCAGCAAAATAAATATTCGCGTACCAAGGCCTGGTCTAAGGCGGAATAATAAATTTAATGTCAATTACAGCAGATCAAATGTTATGTCACGTTCCCCTATCAACTGTATATACAATCTTTATCATGGGTGTTGAGCTCGATGTGATATCTATTTTGATCGGCTATCAGTGATTTTAACATGCCAATCAAAACAGCGCACGGTATGCAATGATATTTTCATAAACTTCTGTTGTCTACATATGACTTTGTATATATAATATTTTAATTTCAGTTTTGTTTCATTTTGATTCCTTATATTACTATTGCAATTGATTTTAATTTTATTTTCGTTGACTTCATCAACTATATTTCATTAACTTCTGTTGACTTTGTAATAGATAATAATTTATTTTCAGTTTGTTCTACTTTGTTATTTATTATTGTTTCAGTTTATTTTAATTTTATTTGCGTTGTATATATACGCTTATATTGCCTTTTTTTGTTTTAATTCCTGTTGGGAATAAATGTACTATTATTGTGATCTTTATTATATATTTCAGTATACAGTTGATTGAATGTTCGCTGATCTTTTGGTGAAACATTGTTCAATATATTGAATAAAAAACACTTGACTTGGTTTCACAAAATTTATAATGAATACTTGACAATTATTTCGAGGTGTTACCCCATTTTTACAAGTTGAACCATTGAGTTTAAGTTATGAAAATGGGGTAACACCCTAGAACAATTGTCAAGCATTCATAATAAATTTTCTGAAACCAAGCCAAGTGTTTTTTATTCAATATATTTCAGAACCAATTCTTAAAAACCTACCTTCACATCTAGTGGTAGACATTTAACGCGGTCGAAATTTGGAAGAATTAGATAGACAGATACTTCATTGGAAATATTTACTAAGATTTATCAAAGGAATTACTGAATTTCTTCGCACAGAGTCCAAATTAGATGGCATATTACTTCATAAAACCAACTTCCGCATTGCTTGTTTATTAAAAACGGAAAAAACATCTGGAAAAACAGCGATAACGTCCCATTGCGGCACAAACTTCCCGAAGTCATCTGCCCACGCATTCTACCATCACAATAATTAATAACTGCGGGCGAGAACAAAACGAAATTCGAGAAAATCTAGACACAATATCGCAGACCGCAATACTGGGACGAAAATAACGAAGTCGTGGTGTTGCTAAAATTTATACATTACGGAAGCGGAGGCTAAGCGCCCCTTAGAACGAACAAAAGATGGGACGACTTGATCCCCCGAATAACCGTAGGGCGGGCTATTTAACCCCCATGAATCAAGTCTAAATTCGTCCACGGAGAACAGTTTGATTTTTCGGGATGAAGAAGAAATTGCGAATGAAAATGGAACACGCACAGTCCACGTTTCATCGCATCTCATTTGCAAGGACAAAGATTTATCTGAAATCATCCGGATTTTCTCATACTCGTCGATTTTTTATATATTCTTGGCAACATAGCAATATGAATAATAGGCTGTATTTCCCGAAAACGTCAGCCAGGACCTTCATAGAGAGAGCAGAAATGATAATTTTGAAAGTTTTCAATCAATCATTTCAAACACAGAAATATTCGAAAGTATTTGGAATAATGCAGTGTTGCGGTTCTTACCAAGAAGTATCAGATTTAATATTTCAAAGGAGACACACTGTACATAGCAGGAATCTGAAAGTGTCATTATGAGATGACATCGAGAATGACATTTTTTGAAAAACAGTAAAACTCGAGAAAATTTCGAATAATGCAATGTTGCCGCTTCCATCAGAAAGTATCAGATTCAATATTTCACAGGAGACACACTGTATATCGTAGCAATCTGAAAGTGTCATTATGAGATGACATCGAGAATGACAATTTTCAAAAACAGTGAAACTCGAGAATATTTGGAATAATGAAGTGTTGCCCCTCCCACCAAAAGTATCCGATTTAATATTTCACATGAGACACAATGTATATAGCAGCAACCTGAAATCATAATCATATCTCATTATAAGATGACATCGAGAATGACATTCTTTAAAAAACAGTAAAACCCAAGAATATTCCGAATAATACATTGTTGCCATTCCTACCAGAAAGTACCAGATTAAATATTTAACATGAGACACACTGTACATCGTATCAATCTGAAAGTGTCATCATGAGATGGTCATCATGATGATGGAAAATTGGGTTTATGTACAATTTATATAGAAAAGCTACGTTTTCTTCTCGTTCAATTTGAATAGAAAATAATTGCTAGATATACAAATATGCATTAACATTGATTACTCAAAATACCAAATCAAATATTGAAATACTAAAAGAAATATATTTTTTCTTATTTCATACTCTGAACTTCAAATTTTGAAACTTTGAGAATCATATAAAGGTTCCCATACACGCTCTGATTTTTACCATGGCAACAATCAGATAAGTAACTGTTAGTAAATGACTAGAAGATTGTTAATTTATAGTCTCAGATACATAATTTTTGAAATATTTGGCTTGAATACTTCGATATCTTCCAGAATATCCCAACGAAAACATGTAAATGAGACAATGTAACTAGAAACCTGAAATAAATTGAAATCTCGGAACGAATTAAAAAGTTTTTTGGCTCAAGCGCAGAGCCAGAACGGCCATTACTCGAATTTTCAAGTGGATTTATGGCGGCTACTTGCACCAGCACGTAATTACATGTTAACTGGGACCAGAAAACCGGGAATAAAGAAATCAGTTAGGACTCGCGAATTTGCTCACTCGGTTTTTTGTTCGAGTTTTTATCGAAGAAAGTAGGTTAGCTTTGGAGAACTTTATTTGTGTCACTGCGAGTGAAATATTTGGGTTCGATTTCATCAAATTTAAGTAATTAAGTCAGAGAAAAATTACTTTCAGAACTGAATATCGCATTCTATTTCAATTGAAAGTGATGTGTTGCAACTTTTTAAGTTGATTTAGTATTTATATTCAAATATCTTTATTTGTCTACTTGTTTTTCTTCAATTATTTTTCATTGAGGAGGGAGATACGTGTTGGAATTCCATGTCAACTTATCAATGAATGGAACACATTCTGAAGAGTTTAAAAAAATTCTATATATTGTTAATGACAATATTGTTTCGGTATACAATACCTTCATCAGGTGGATGAAAATTGAGTACAAAAATGAATTAGCTTTATTCAAATACGCCTACTGAACTTAAGTTAAGTACTGATATTGAATTCTCGCTTAACTCATAGTGAAACATAATTGAATATTAAAATAAATAAAAGGTTATTAAGGTTAAGTAGTGGGGTTTTTTAAGAAGTATATAAGCTTCTTGAGAAATAGAGACAAGCCTGGCTCCTAAAAAACAATCAATACATCAGGAAATTTCATACAAAATCGAATACAATATATCAAGTAAAGGATCAAATTACGGTGTCGATAAGTTAACCTGTGAATGTGGAAAAGTTACAATGGACCGTCAGGTAGAACATTTGAAATAATTATAAGAGAACACCTAAGAAGTAACCCGAACAAAAAATCAAATTCTACCGTCGCAAACCACTGCATCGACAATCAACACAATTTCAACAACAATTAGGAGATCCTACACATAGAAGACAAACGCCTGAAACTTAACTTCCGGGAAGGTCTCGAAATTGATAGATCAAAAAATTTGGTTCAGCACTTAACGAGCAACTAGCGCTTAACAACTCCCCCCTAATAAACCTTTCATTAATAAACTTTTATTATTTATTGCTTAAGCTTAGGTTTAACTTCGCGGAATGTTCACCTTAAGTTAAGATGGCGAGAAGTATTTTTGTCACTTAAAGTGAAATATTGGGTTCAGTGCTATTGAATTCAATGAATTTAGTTAAGAAAAATGATATTTATAATTGAATATCGGTTCAACTGAAATTGCTCTGCATTTTTTCAAGTAAATTCAGTATTCATATTCGAGTTTTTCTATTTGTCCTATCGGTATTCTCTCACCGTTTGTATAGGAGAAACTGTAAGAAAATGACAGTTTTCAGGATAGTTTTTCTCAATTATTATTGTGGATATAAGTGTTGTGTAGTATTTTATATATAAATTTAATAAATAATAGTTATGTGAAGATAATATTATTATTTGAAGTGAGAACATTACTGAACTAAATATTGCGTCATTTAAATTTTTCATCATAATTTTGATTTTGAGTTATTTCATCCAACAAAATTTGACTTTCATAACTGCATATCGCGTTCCTACAATTGAAATTGTGGCTGAATTTTCCCAAATTTATTAGGATTTATAATTTATTTCTGTTTTTGTAGAATTACTCTCGAAATTGATGAAATAATTTCAGTGATTTGGAAATACTCATTTCCTTAGAAAAATACCTTATTGATATTCCTATGATTTTCAATAGATTCGCTTTGAAAGATTTTCCTTCATGAATAAGAACGAATATATCCTTTAATGTTCATAGAGTGAAAAATCGTGTTTCATTGAAATAGTCGAGAGAGGATAGAAAATACTTGTCCAGGAAAATTGAAACGGAAAATTCTTCACTATATATTAATATTTTTCCAAAAATAACCGATTGAACTTCTTCATCACCTTTTCACATAGCAGTCCTGATAAGTCATAGTGAATACTGATTTTCAATTGTTCATAAATAATTATAATAAAATTCAAGAATACTTTCCAATTATCACAGCAAATAAAGCCTAAATTTAACATTGAAAGTTTACAGTAAACACTTACAATGTTGCTACGTCAACTATTTTTTTCCACTCTCCGATCCTTGATACCCGCAGAAAAGTCTGTAAGCTCGTTGAAGCGCAGCTATTGTTGCTATAAATCCGAATTAACCTCAATTTTCCGGAAGAATGCGGAAAAATTATTCTCGCGCACGCACTCTTCCATGTTCGCAGGATTCCAAGGAAAAGGCGTCGAGCGGAGTAACTACTGCATTTTCCATGAGAACGGAAATGCATAAGACGTTTTATCAGTGCACAACCACGTAAATAGGCCAACAGTTTACCGAAGACTCAACGATTCTCAAGACTGAATATCGAAGACAACAAGAAAGGAGAGGGACGAAAACAATTCAATTTTCTTTCATTTGGAATTCATAATTGAACCAATGACATATTTATAACATGATGCCAGAAAGACATCGCCTCTCTTAATCTGCGAAAAATTTAATCAATGTGTGTGTTATCAGTGTTGACCAAAATATTATCGAAAGTGTTCAGAGAAGGCCTACTGGAATGCCTTATGGTATCAATAGACTTAATTACTAGCAGCGTTTACTACTCTTTGGCGTTATTCTACGCAGGTGAAATACTACACGATTTATTGCAACGTTTAAAGGACGAGGTGCAAATGAAACAAACCTATAAAATTAAAAATTAACACACTTGACAAGTTTCACTGAATATAAAATTATTCACTCGTTAAGTGAGTTAATTTTTAATTTTATAGTTTTTAACATTATGTTTCACCAAGAGATAAGCGAAACCTCCGTGTCATTTATTAGAAACAAACCTCATTTGGCGAATAAAAAAAAATTGTTTCATCACGATAACGCAATAACGCATTCGTCATTGTTACCATGTCCAAAATCCACGAATTGAAGTTTGAATTGATGCCGCATCCTCCCTACTCTCCAGACTTAGCCCCCAGCGACTATTACCTGTTTCCTAACCTCAAAAAATGGATTGGCAGTAAAAGATTTGAGAGCAACGCAGAAGTTATTGAAACTATAAATCAGTATGTTGAGGAGCTTGTCAAATCTACGTTCAAAACTGGTATAACTAAAATAGAACACCGTTATGAGAAATGCATCAGTGTTGATGGAAAATTAAAGCCAAAAAAATTTCAAAACATTGTTTTTCTTGGCCAAACCGGTATTTTTCCACTCCACCCTCGTCTCCCAAAATTTCAGAGCTAGTCAGTAGGGTTGGCGATTCTTTCCGAAAAAATCAATTTTTAAATCGAATCGTGACCTGATGAATCGATCCACAAAAAAATCGAGGTCTAAAAGTTTCGATTTCGAAAAAATCGAACTTTTTCCAAATTTGCTTTACAATGTAACTATAAATCAATTTTATCAAAAACAACACAAATGTTATAATTAATGATTTTCAATCAGTGAAATCACGGAATCCGATAATAACAATTATTTTTATTACCATATCAAAATATTAGATCAGGTACAATACAAGACATTATTTTCAAAATGTATTAGTTACAAAGCAAATAGATAATTTAGATTATAGTTCCTAATGTTTAATATCTAAACTTTTTAAAAACAAGTCTGTCAAGCTATCTTGACAGTGAACTATAGGATTATCCTTTAGGTGCACAACTGCCTGCGATAAATAATGTTTGAATTCTTCAGTTAGGCCTCGACTTTTTATTGAAGATAAGTGACGCGAAGGAGACTAAACACACATCCATCTCGCGAGTGTTTAAGTTATTAACCGGCAGCACTCTTGTAATAGGGGCACCTTGAACTAATTGTATGGTTTATACCAAAACAAAAAATCGACTGTTGATTTTAAAGGGTGATGTATCGATCCAGTACTACATATCGACTTGAAAAATCGATTTTTTTGGCTCAAAAAAATTGATATTTCGATTAATCGATCTCAGATCGCCATCCCTACTAGTCAGTGTTACCGCAACATTTCATAAGAAAGTACGTTAAAATTCTCATTTTGAAATAATTTCTTCGAGATTGTCAATGAGGACTAGTCTTTATATATTATAACCTCTAGTGATACTATGCCGTCCCCCATTTCGTCATAGGTAATCAATGAAAAAACAATTCAAAAAAGCATCATTTCCTCCCACTAAAAATATTTCAGCTCTTTCTTTTATTCAAGCACACTCATCTGAAAGTCTAATCAATGAGTGCCTCTCAAGTCTTCGCACGAAAAAATATTGTAATAAAACATTCACTTACACTCCGAAGTCGCTCAAGGATAGCCATAAATACTTACAGACGCTTCAGTTGAACGTTCTTGGAGAACGATGCGGGGTGGATGATGTCCAATTTGTTATCCGACAGGACCCTGTAACAAATACTCCGATATTAGGTTCGACTTTAATACACGCTGCATATGAATGTCGCGAGATATTGGGTCACGAATTCCGACATCCTTTACCGCTCCCAGAGCTCAAGACGGCGACTTGAGACGGCCCAGTCTTCGATAAATTGCCGAAATGAAAGATGAAGGGAAAAACGACCAAACGTTCCATATAGTTTATCGTACACTCATTCAAGACTTGAAATATATTTTTTCCAAATGGAACCAAAAGTGATGAATTTTCCCAATATATAAACTCTGTCAACTATATTAAATAAAGAACACTTGTCTTGGTTTCACAAAATTTATAATGAATACATGACAATTGGTTGAGGCGTTCGCGGCAGTCGTCGGTTGGAATTTCTTCCAGAAGTTTCGCTAGCACTAGTGGAAAGCTTTTTCAGAGGTGGTTCTATTTCTGATTCTGAAAGAAGACTACCTCCAGAATTCCTGTCTACTTCTAGAATCAGAAATGGAACGACCTCTGAAGAAGCTCGCCACTCGTGCTAGCGAAACGTTAGGAGGAAATTCCAACCGACGACGGTTAATTAACGATTCTTAATCAACTACTTTATTTGAATTTTTTCGGTTATATTATGCATTTTACTCAAGAAGAGTTATCATTTTTATCAAAGGCAGAGGGCAGATGTGGTATAATATTGTTTTAGCAACGTACGTAATAAACTATCTTACCTATTGAGAAAAGAAAAACTGCAAAACTAAGTTGATGAAAACTAAGATGATCTTTAAGAAAAACTTGGCGACTATGCTATACAAAAATGCAAAAAAGAATTTTTTTCCAGTTCTTCTTGGAGGTTCTGATAATTTTTCAGCAGGTTTGCAAATATTCTTGTGTCGTTGAATTGGACTTGCAGTGTTAAAGATGTAATGAAAATTACTACGCATATGCAAAAAACAAGAGTGGCCCTAAAACAGAACATCGCTCGAAAGTGGTCTTTCCCTGCAAGAATCCTGCCCACTTGTAACCTTGTAAAATATATAGGATATGCAATCACAAACCCATTTGTCGATATCACCCAGTATACCAAGATGTTATAGTTCATTGAAGAGCCTTCTCGTAGGAACCCACCCCTGAAGGACTAGGAAGAATAATCATGCATGGTTTTACTATCCGTGACCCAATGTTGAAAATTTCAATAATATTGAACAAATATTGAGACAAATTCAGCTGTTTTATGCTTGGGAATAAGTAGCACATCACAGTTCCTTGTTGAGTACTCACGATTACTATTTCATTTAATAAACCCATCTTATTTTTTTTAAATATAATAAACATCTCTGAATATATAAACAAGGTAGGGCGAGTAAGTAATTTTAAATGAAGAAAGGTTTACAAGATATTTGTCGATGAATATCGAATATCAAACGATCTATTCGTTTCTATGTAATAAAAATACTATTTCTTTCTGTAGTTCATAACACAGTTTATAGGTACAAAATATATAAAATCAGAGTATTTTCTACGATTTATTCGACTCTGGAAATTACTTTGCGTATTATAAAAACAATTGTTACAATATGTAGATATCTTATTGAACAAGCAGTTGAATTTGGATTTCAATTCACTCGAACGAGACGATGGATATAGATTTGCAGACGTTGAAATTGTATTTAAAGTTGATTCGAACAGTGGACTCCATTATACAATTAAAATTGAAATGTTTTTATTGCTCAAAATGCAGAAAATGTCATCTAGAAGTCCCACTATTCTAATTGAAATTCCTTGTCATACTGATCTGTTATTATTAAATTGAACAGAGGAATCTATCGTAATGTAGACGAAAGATATTTTAACAGTATCGAATCCAATTTATCTTCTGTATAGTTCTTATTGAACACAAGAAGTTTTCCTTCATGAAGAAAAACGGAAGGCCTCTTTGAATATTAATCAGAATCTGTAGTCGAAACTTCAGTGAATTTCCCAAGGAATAATATTTGCCGAATATTCCATTCCACTCGAGCTACATCTCCAAGAAGCTGAAATTATCGTTTCGTTCGAGAAGAAAACTGTACAGCGATATCTGAACGAATAGGAATTTCACCAAACATTCAGAAAGCCGTAAATTACTTTTTTCACGAAAATTTCCTTTTTTGCTCGGTATCTCATTCAACGCACTCGATTTTACTCGAATTCTGTGCCTTTCTCACGCAATAAAGCGAGTTTTTCATCATTCCGCTTATTTCTTACGTTGAAACAGCGTCATCTTCAAACAATGTCCAGAAAAAACGCTGTTTTCTTATCTGCGGATATTTAGCGTTCAAATCGTCGCGAACGCGATAACCAAGCGACGACGGCGAAGATAAAAGGTATCTTAATGGTTTAATGGTAGGCTGAAGAAGAGCAGTATTCTTCTTTTCATTTGTATGAGCTTTGACGTTGGAATCCACAGAAAAAAGTAGTAGCAAGTTGAGTATCTTCGGTAAGTTTATTACTGATAATTTTGACCATAGTTTCTTTCAATGAGACAGATAAAGACAACCAGTATCATAACTATTGTTATAGTTATGATTCTTACTATTATTGAACTAAGAGCTATTATAAACTACAAAAAAATTCAAAACTAACAACTTTTATATTAAAAAGAGAGTATAAGCGAATATATACAACGAAAATAAAATTATAATGAATTGAAGAAGTAACAAAAAATAACTAAATGGTCAAACTAAAAATAAAACATCACAAATCTATCTATCACAAAGTTACACGTGATGAACAGAAGATAATGAAAGTTAGTTGATGAGGTCAACGAAAATGAAATTAAAATCAATTGCAATAGTAATATAAAGTAACCAAATGCAACAAACTAAAATTCAAATATCATATATTACTTAGTTATATGTCAAACGTGCAGACTATATTCTTATTTAACTTTTGTAGGTAGTCTAACACAAAGTGAAAAAAAAGTACGAATAGACTCTTCTTCAGTTCATTCTGCTAATATGAAGCCATCGTACATATTCTTTTTCATTGCGCAAGCCTTTTGAGTAACAAAATCCAGATTTTCCAAGAGTTTGAACCACAGTTGCTTGTTAATTCTCGATTATCTTATAATATTCCTAGGATAATTCCACATATAATCCTAAGATTTGAGATGAGCTCTATGTTTTTATCCATACGAAGAGTAGTATTTTCTTTCGGCAATTGCACAAATCTTCTAGAAATGTATTTGAATCATGACGAGAAAGTGAAATGAAATTTAATCAGTACTTTACATGACTCAAACGTTATTTCAGGCCATTTATTACAAAATCAAGTCCGGATTACAGAGTGTAATAAGGATTTTCTATATTGATTTGTTCATTGTCGTTTATGCTTCGATTTGAGTTTTCAAATTTTTTAATTGGATTTGTAAACAGTAGTTTAAGTTGAAATATAAAAGATCAGATCGAACATTCCAAGAAAGCCTCTCTAAAGTTATCGAAATTCCTCTCTGTTTCAGCCAGAACTGGCCAAATGAAGTGTACATATTGTATTTTAACCTCAAGTGACGAACGGAGAAATGGATGGCGATATGAAGAACTCAATGGCCGAAGAACTTGCCCTAATAAATATGGCAACGGAGCAAAATGCATGAATAAATGAAACATTTTTCGCACTGATCCTTCACTTCGATGTGACATTTAGAATATAGATGAACTGTCAAAAATATATATGACACTACAGTCGAAATGAAAAGAATTCAAAAATTTGTGTACTAGCTCATTTCGAAGGTGAATTTTTGAATTATAATTGAATGAACACGTGAGAATTCCTCCAAAACAGCAGAAAGAATCCAACTCCAAGCAAATAATGCTAAACGAATTCAACACGAGAAAATAATTCCGAGATGTTTCTTGAGACAACTGCAAAAATAAATTGAATATTCGAAAATTTTCGTAACATTAATTTCCAAACTTTCATTTCCATAATCCATCTACGAGAACGGTAAACGGAAGGATGTCATCTCCAAGTATTCTACGGAAACTTTTCATTCTAATTAACGTCTTTCGTCACATTTATCAGGTCCCTCATTTTATCTTTGAATTTATGATGAACTGGTTTATTAAATGTACGAGAACGACAGTAAAACTGGAATTCACTCGAAAGAAACGAAGATTTCTAATTAACATCTCGCTTTTTCAAAAATCGGATAAAATAAACTGGGATGATACCACCAAATGTTGACGTTAATTCACCACAAGTGCCACTGGTTTCTTTAGTTTTATTCGACATAAAGAAAATGTTGTATTTCCATATCGATATTCAATTTATGATACTCAGGTTACTTCATTCATATCCATATAAATTTATATTTTCAATGGAAAATTATAATTCCAGTTATATAACTAGTAGAACATCCCCCGTACATATATTAATCCCATTAAGTCGACTTTTTCTTGCTGCTCTCATCTGCGTGAGTTCGACCAAGTTTCGAAAGTGCCTGCTCATGCCCATAAATCATCTTTTTCGTATTTCAACGCCTCTTTGCTAATTACCAAAGTGTCAGCCGTTCTAATTTCCATTGTGTATAGTCGAATTAGGTTTGTCCGTTGACATTCGATTTTTTTCTATCAAAGGAACACGAATACGACAGTCTACTGTCGTTAATAGATTCCTGCTGAAGTTATTAGCTGCCCCATTTGTGAAAATTTGATTTATTTCAGACAGAAACGTCATTTGAATAGTGAAAATATGTTAGTTAGAAATCGTGAAAATTTTAACCCGTGTTATAAACTGTATATAAGGCTCATATTTGCATAAAATCAATTGGATTTCTTGGAATACATTCTATTCTATTCAGTTAACTTATGTTGAATTGAATGTAATGTTCTGAGATGAATTTTTCAGGATATGCAAAAAAATTCACAAGAAATAGAACACAGACAAACTACTGAAGTAACTAGATTGTCTAATTTCAAACGAATTCAATAAGAAATTGAAATGAGAGGTAATAATAAAAACTTGTCTAAAAATCCAGTCAGGAAAAAACACAGTCAGTGATAAAACACAGTTACCACAGTTAAGGCAGTCTAAAAAACAGTCAGTGATTTTTAGACAACTTTTTATTATTACCTCTCATTTAAATATGAACTATCACAGAGTAGATTCATCGTCCATTGAATTTAAGAAATTGAAAATTGTGCGGAGCAAGTTCATGTAGTACTGAACTACCAGTTATATATATTACATATAATTAGTTATTCGAATTTTTATGCGAAACATTCAAATAACAATTTCGATAAAATTGGAATGGAAACATTCACTCGTCAAATCCAAAACTTGGTGAAAAAAATTATCAGCAGTAGGATCAGACGTCACAGGTGAAAACTCGTAAGCTCTACAAGTTTATCATTGATAACATTGGTTGAGCAATACCAGGTATTGCTCAATTATCTGCGATGGAATCATCATTGAGCTTTGTTGAAGAAGTCTCTGGACTCTGCTACTTATAGGTTTATCTTAAGCAAAGGCAAGGAAGAGGCTGTATATACGAGAAATATTCTACTTTGTCGGCTTCTTATCAGTTATATATAGCGTATGGAATTCTCTTTTGAAGCAGCCCGTCTTGTTTTCATTCGAAAAAGGGGTATCGAAAATAATATGAAAATTGGGCTTTGAAAAATCTTGCAGCGAAAGTTTTAGATCCTGCATAATATGAAGCAAAATTTCGGTCTATACATTTAGAATGTTCTCGTTTTTCTCAAGGTGCGAGAGAGTTGCTTTTGCCACATGTCAAAGAAATAATATCCCTAATAGAGTTGGTCCCTTCCCTTTTTCTATCCATGGTACTATTAGATTTGAATGAGAGTGACTCTATATAGCCATGCCCTTATTCAACTTTCTTCCTCAGAATTTACAAATTATAATTTGATATATAATTTATAATTTCAATAATTATAGAAGATTTTACAGTATTTAGAAGACAGATACCTTCGAATTGCTCTACGAACCTTGCATATAAACTGAAATTCGAGCCCTTGAACTTTTGATTTACACTTTTATTGATAACTTATCATGACGCGTTTCGTCATTAAAAATGACTTCTTCAGATGCTACTAGAATACTGACTAAAAACAAGTTTGTCAAAACAGGTATGAATAACTGAGGAACTTTAGGTTTCTATGCGTCTGAGTTTTTACTGAATTTATACTTGTTTTGACAAATTTGTAGTCAGTATTCTAGAAGAAGTCGTTTCTAACGACGAAACGCGTCATGCTATGTTATCAATAAAAGTGTAAGTCAAAAGTTGAAGTGTTTGAAAATTTGTTTATATTCAATTATAATGGATTTACATCAAGTAAACGCTAACACTATTCAGCATCTACGAACCTTTTTCTCCAAATGAAATTATCATTTTTCGTGAAAAATAAAGTGTAAAATTCATTTCGAAGTTGTAAAATTCAGATCATATTGTTGAGCTTAATTGAAGAATCTTCAAATCAAGAAAAATCGCAGATTTCTGTCATTTCTCTATTTCAGTTCGCTGTTTGAACTTAATTAAAATCAATAATAAATTTGGTGATTGCGTTCATCATAAAATTGTTATAAGATTTTATTTGTACGTCGATAACGAAATTCCACTCTGAAAAAACCTGATAAACTGCGTCAACGATTAGAACTGTCAGTAAAACATCTCACACCATCAGAAGAACGTCGAAAACGGTAACAAACTCATTTGATAGCTCTTACATAGGTATCTCTTCTTATTCTTTGTGTACCTATTTAATTATTGAGCACAAATCGCGATCACTGTCTAGACCAATCTCTTAAGTGTAAAAACGTTTTCTCATTCGGACTCGCACTTTGGAAACATCTCCATTATGAACGAGAGGAAACCAAAAAAGCTTCCTCGAATTCAATTGGGACACGAATCGCCTCCGATGATGATTACACGGAGACGTCGTCCATGAATCAGAGTCTCCCGAAAGTGAAACGTCTCTAATTCATGAACGAGAAGCGACTTGAGCATTTTCACTACTCAGAGAGGAACGTGGCGGCTAGATAAGCTGCAAATCGCATCTGTTAAGTGATGGAAAGAAGAACGCCCTCGAGTTAAAAATGGCGTAATCCATACTCATGACTACTGGCATATCTCTCTGTTTGAGAATTCACTTGTCTTGATTAAATTATATCAGGTCGTCGAGCTCACCGTATTAGATATTCGAGTTCATTTCTAAGATTTTGTTACGTGTGAAAGTTTCGTTGTAGCAAGTCAAAACTTGCACATTTTCAGGTATGAAAGGAGTTATGGATATAAGTATTCTGAGAAACTTTGAGGTCGAATAATTATTTTTGAAAATCTCCTTTGTTTCAAAGATATGTGGTGAACGAAATTTGCGACAGTAGCACACATCTCTTCATCAAAAAGTGCATGTAAAATTTATGAGTCGATAATAAATCTTCAAAATGACTTCGCCAAGAATTCAATCTTGCCATGATTTTCTTCGATATCCTTCAAACCAGAGTGTTTTTTATTTGAGTAACACTCAGATATTATCTCGTCTAGGATTTTCCTATTCTCCACTGAAGTAGAATGAAATGGTAACTTTAAAAAATATTTAAAAGTAATAAGCCAGGGGGTTCAAGTCTGGGGACCGAGCAGGATGTAAGTGTGCTCCACATCGACCAATCTAGTGATCTGAGTATGTTGCTGTTGAAAATTACGAGCAACTCAACTGAAATATGGTGGAGGACTATCTTACACAAACTACATTGCAAATTTTATTGACTATGTGCATCTTCCAAATTGACATGAAGCATAAGTCTTCATGCTGAAATATCTCTCAAATCAGATATTCAACACGAGGAATATAGTGGTAATCGGCCTCGACTACTTGGAAAATCGAGGGATAGTTCCTTGAAGTTTTGTTGCTACAACCCTTCTTCTCCTTGTTTCTGGTTTCTCCAATGTCGAATATAGGCCAATCTTCTATGTTTTGCTTAGTTTTTACCATATCTGGCTATTCATATCAATTGTCTTTCCATCACCTTTCTACACGATCGATTAATTTTTTGTGGGACGTTTTACCCTGTGAAGTTACACTTCTTCTTGTCTTTATGGGCCTATTAAATATGATTCTCCGAACCTTGTCTCGCTATATGACCGATCCAACTCTACTCTAAGCTCACCACTCGTTCTATCACATCTTTTATCCTGATTTCGTCTCATAACTGACTATTTCGTATTCTATTTCGCCAAAGTTGAGGGAGTAGTAAATGATTGGTTCGGATCTTACTTGGATTCGCGAACACAAAAAGTTAAGTTTAATAGCATGCTGCCGGATAGCACGAAAGTGGATATAGGAGTACCCCAAGGAACTGTCTTCCTTGGGGTATGCCTATATCCTAGACTTGTGAGTTGAAAATGAGCCCACGCTCGAAACATGTTGACAAATTCATGTTGTTTAATATAATCGCGAAACATTAAGCCAAGAGTTTAATTTACTTTAATACATATTTGATTTTGTTTTTTATTCTTATAATTATTTCTTAATATTGTATATCTATGTTGTTATTGATATTTTTAGTAACCATATTTATTCATATGGTTTTATGTATTTTCCTATAATTGGGAGTTTACCTGTTGGAAATATATGCTTATTATTATATATTAAATTAAATTAAACTCTTGGCTTAATGTTTCACGATTATATTTAACAACATGAATTAGTCGACATGTTTCGAGCTTGAGCTCATTTTCAAAACTAAACTACTTTAGTTTAGTCTTGTTTAGTTTAGTTTAGTTAGTTAGTAGTTTAGTCTTGAAAATGAGCTAATTCTCGAAACATGTCGACTAATTCATGTTGTTAAATATAATCGGGAAACATTGAGCCAAGAGTTTTATTGAATTTAATATTTAATTATGTTTCACCAAGAGTTAAGCGAAAATTCAATCTCAGGTTATTATTATTATTAGTATTTCAAGAATGTTCGACCATAATCCAAAAGGGTTGAAGATCAAGATGAAGAGCTGTATAAGAGGTCAATTGTCATTAAAACTTCCATACCAGAGATAAAATATACAATATCCTTGAATCGGTGGAAATTGGGCCACATGCGTTATTTTTCATCTCAAAATTCAACGGAAGATAATTCGCGGCAACCTATCCGCTTTTCTCATTGCGCCACTTCAAAATAGAAACTTAAATTTACGGCCGAATTGATAAAACGCCCGGTCGACGTAGAATACATCGGAGAGATTTTTCATCAACATCGCCAGTGTACACGACGCGACCGAAACTCGAGAGATAAGTCAAACAAAAAGAAGGCGCCCGGAAAATAATGATGTAGCCGGAAGTCTTACATATCATAAATCGTCTAGTTTTCCGACAGGAAATGAAAATATGAGGGCGATAAGTCAGGCAGCGTGGGTCATAAATGCATCCCGTTGACCCATTCCCCTCATTTTCCGGAAAAATGAAATCTAATGATTTTCTTTCGGCGATGTATCAGCGTTAGGAGGCCTTATCTCGAAGCAAGATCGTCGCATCTTGCTAGGAAAATGCGAAAATCTCACTCGGGCCACAATATTCTGAGTTTTCCGGATAATAGAGTTACGAGTATATGAACACTATCATTATGCAAAGAAAACTGTCAGCAGGTATTTAAAAGAATGAAGAATATTCTACAACGGTCTGATAATTTGAAAAGGGCCCAATAGAGCTCAATCCGTATGATCATATATTATATGATGAAACTTGAATGCCGTGAAACTTGAAATCGGAAAATAATTCAATAATCTATAATACAAAAATAAATCGCAAAATGTGTTGGTAAGAGCATAACTCAACAATGACTGGACCAATTTTGTCAATTATTTTTTAAAAATAATTGTTGAAGTTCAAGGATGGTTTTTACGAAGAGAAAAATTCGAATAATTGATGGGAGAACCCTAGAAACAACACATTTCTTTTTCCCATACAAACGTTTTCTGACTGAAGTGTATAGTCAACGGCTGGACCGGTTTCACGATTTTTGTTATTGTGTTCGTTATTGTAAGGAAAAAATTTTGAAAAATTGCGTATAAAATCAGAAAATTTAAGAATACTCAATTGATAATTTAAGTTTGAAATAATTATTAATTGAATATAAAATTAAATTCAAACACTTGAACTTATGATTTACACTTTATTGACTACATAGCATGACGCGTTTCGTCGTTACAAACGACTTCTTCAGATGCTTACAGAATAATACATTATTCTGTCAGCATCTGAAGAGATCGTGAATGTAGTAAATAGAGTGTAAATCATAAGTTCAAGTGTTCGAATTTAAGTTTATATTCAATTATAATGGATTTACATCAAGTAAACGCCAACACTATTAAATAGTTATTAATTCTCAAAAAAGAGGATGTAAAAAAAACTTAATATCTATCACACATTTCGATTAGTTCAGAGCTAATATTTAAACTTCAATTTAATATAAAATTTTTGGTAAGTTTAAATAGACTAACATACACGTTACTAACATAGCACGTGGTATACTTGATTGCTAAGAAGAATACATAGTCTTCTTTAATTTACAGTTGAAATTTCGTTTTTAAAAATGATAGCTATTAGATGTACAAACTTAAGTCGCGGAACTCGCAATGCAGCAAATCATAAAAGAGCAAGTCAAACTGACGAGCAACGCGAAGCTCGGAATGAAGTTGAACGGAATCGATGGAATCGAAATTAACAATATGAAAAGGTTGCGTTTAACTGATAATCGACCTGAATTCAATTATAACTTTGAAACAGATTACAGTTCACAGCAAATCGTTGCTAGTGGACCAATGAACGTTGTGTGTCAATGTTGCAAGGCAAAGTTTAATTATTATTGATAAGAAAATACTACCAATGATGGATGCGACAAAATATTGCGCGAAGAGTCAATTAAAATAGACGCTATTGATACAGCCCCCAGAGCCACTATATTCATTGGTTTCCGGTAATGGACTAAATTCTGAAAATTTTTTGACTTATATCCAGCAAATATCTCATATAATAAATGATGAGATGTATGGGACAAGTACTTGATACGAAATTAGGAACATGCTGTTCAACTATAGAACGGACAGGTCAATAACTTTCAATACACCAAACGTGTTAATATAGGAATTTTTTGATAATTCGACTGATTTGAAATAACAGGAAGTATAGCAGTCTCTTCGTAAGTGAGTGAGTCCCTGCCTCCACACGGGATAAATATTAAAAACAAGATAGTGTAGCACAAATAGTAGAACATGTCCTTCCGGCTTTTTGAAAAACATTCAGATAAAAATAAATGGGCGTACAAAGTTCAACGAGTCAGCTAGTACTGAATAAAATCGGGACCACCAACAAAAATACCGGTGATCTTCTAATAATATTTCATTGCCAGGTATTAAATATAACAGGTCGATTGAATATAACAATAAAATATCTAAAACGTGATTCATTTCTTCCAAATTTCACCTATAAGTACGTATAATGGGCAATTCCAATGAAAATTCGTTTATTTAGTCAAGGCTACCTCTGATTCGCCTTCAAATATCGAAATAATGAGCTCTCATTGGTTCATTTATTTTTGTTTCATTGTAGGACGATGTTCGATACATTCTATTTTTCAAGCTGAAAATACTAGCTAGATGGGGCTCTGAAACTCCAGGGCGACGATCTACTTCCCCGGAGAAGCCGCCCACGCAAAATGCAGCACTGCACCGGGAAATGAGGTTCCGGAAACGTGGGCGGTGTCCTGAAACAGTGATTATAACTTCGCCTAGATCCTTAACAAAGGCCCATTCAATCGAGCAACAGCTGCAGGAATAAAGGGCAAAATCTTATTGTTCCACCCTAATTAATTTGACAATGATACAAAAATCACTTATTAATGAAGTTATGTATATATAGATAAGCGAACGTTTCTACAACGGCAACCTAGATGGCATTAGTTCATCAAATTAGAAGTAATTCTTCAAAAATTAGAGTTTTGAAATGTTTTATTTTAATTGATATGGACGTGTGAAACCTACAATGTCAGATGTATTCATGTGCTTTCTGGTGGTTACTAACATTTGAGATAATATCTCAATCTAGTAATCTATGCATTATATAGTCATACGATTCAACAGTAGATTTGTGTCTTATGATTCATAAGAGGATGTTTGAGGATTGAAGTCGATGCCATCGTTTGTTGGACCTATGTGACTGAAGAAAGCATGGTATCTCGAAACAGTACTGTCTCTAATTTCTTTTGAAAGAGGACACAGATTTCAGTATTCTCTAACATTATCTCTAACATTATTTATCGTTTGAAGGATAATAAAGACATCACATTGTTCATGTTTCACATAGCCAGCTCTGCTATAATTTTTTTTTGAATAATATGTCAAAAAATTATCGAAAGAAAGTTATAGTACACCTTTAGTATTGTTTATATATATATATATATATATATATATATATATATATATATATATATATATATATATATATATATATACGAACATGCCACAACACCATCAAAATAGACGAATACTCGGAAAAATTCCCAATAATGACATGCGTCAGACAAGGAGACCCGTTTTCTCCAAAACTGTTCTCAGCTGCTTTGGAGTGGAGCGAGAAGGGAATCAAGATAAATGGCCGCTACCTTAGCCACTTGAGGTTCGCTGACGATATAGTCCTGTTCTCCCACGATGCTATCGATCTTCAAGAGCGCATCAATGAACTGAACATCGCGAGCAAGGAAATAGATCTGGAAATAAACACCGCAAAAACAAAGATGATGCTGAACCCTTTCTGCACCAGAGAGCAAATGGAGGTGGACGGATCCCCATTAGAAAAAGCAGCATCTTACACATATATGGGACAGATTGTCACGGGAGACGGGGATATTACACCGGAGATCATGCAAAGAACCAGAACTGCTTGGGGTACAGTTGGCCGACTGAAACACATCTTCAAATCAGATATGCCATTATCCTTAAAGATCAAAGTGTTTGACCAATGCGTATTACCAGCGATGACCTACGCCAGCGAAGCTTGAACCCTGAAATCTGCTCACATCCAGAAGCTTCGAACAACCCAGCGGAGTATAGAAAGATACATGATGGGCCTAACTAACCATACGAGATAGAATACGCTGCAGCTGAATGAGAGGTCAAACAAAGGTGAGGGATGTCGTGGAGTGTGTAAAAAGGTCAAAGAGGAAATGGGCAGGCCATCTAGCCCGAATAAAAGATGAGGGTTGCTCAGCTGTGGTTGGTGATTGGGAGCCCAGAGACAGGGTAAGACCAAGAAAGCGCCCTCACGATCGATGGGTAAGGAGCTTGTGGATTGGCTGGGCGTTGCCTTAAAGAGAAAGACTGTCTATAGGGAATCTTGGCAAAGACAGGGGGAGGCCTTCGTTCTCCAGTGGACGGACAGAGGCTGATAATGATGAAACATTTCAAATATTCTTTTCTGAAGAAAACTTTTTTATGCTCCTTCAGAAAGTGTTCATGAAAGACAATGATGATCATAAATCAATAAAGTAGGTACATGATGTTAAAAAGTTGTTGCTTATCAGTAGTGTGATTACTATGAAGCCACCTCCGTAAAACTCCCTACTTTAACCATGAGGAAAGTAGTCATCCAATTCGACCTACAAAGCATTGCTGCAGGTTGGTGGATTGGATGGACTAGATTTTTATTTATCTATTCAAATTTGGCAGTCATCAGACTATGATCTACTGCCCATTTGTCGTGTAATCTGCCACATTAGCTCTTTTTAATCATCATTAAGACTACTAACTTGAAGACAAATACACATTCGCTTTCGGCTCGGAATTTGAACCCAGATCTTCCTTTGATAGGCTTACAGTCCATCCTATAAAGCACGGAGAAAACCTATTTTAGGACGTATATTCGTAGAAACACCTTGGGGGTTTTCATGATGGCGGTAGTGTTGATCATAGCTACCACTGTCCATCTACGGAGTAGTTTATAGTGCAAAATGTCTTCAAGGTTTATCAAATTTAACTCATATATAGGCCATATTAGGCACTAAGCACACAGAATGGTGAAAAATGCTCCCTAAACTTTAGAAGACCACAATTTATATTTGAAATTGGATATCAATTTATAATATCAAATTCATTGTTCATTTTATACTTACAGTTCCTCTAGAAGGGGATAGTGAATAAGGGAAGTCTCCAACAGAGCTGAGATGTTGTTGCTGGATAAATCTCTGGAAAAAAATGCAGAGTAAGTTTCTGAATATATCGAAATGAAATAATGGATATGTTTGTTTCTTTTACTATCGTTATGGAAATGAATGAGGATGGTAATCGATGAAAATTAACAATGATAAAACATTAAAGAAATCGAATAAAATGCGTTTCATGTGAAAATTTGGCAATATATGTGTGGAAATGGAATGAACGCTTCTATTACTATCATTTTATTTAATGTTATAGAGATCATTCCAGAGCACAAATATACATATATTTATATATATATATATATATATATATATATAAATATATATATATATATATATATATATATATATATATATATATATATATATATATATATATATATATATATATATATATATATATATATATATCGTATACGTACCGATTTTTCAAATTCTCACGTTACGAACGGAATATAAAATATCGAGTGAAAATCTTCGAGTATCTTCTGACGCAGGGGTCTATCTTTGACACATGTTTAATTCCATTCATCAGTAATTTCGGGAAGTCAATAATTTGCCTTGATAAGTTTCCTCCATCAGAGATCGAGGTAACGTGCGAACAAATAGAACGTTAACTGTAAATTACTTGAAGGATATGTGTTGAAAATTTCGCGTCTAAATTTAAAAAGATTGATGAATGATTGACTGTTTATCAAAATAAACTGGAACACATACGAAGAATTATAAACTGCAGTCGAATGCTCTTTAACGTACTCAATATAGCAATCTTGTAAATAAATACAGCGACTTTTACCCTGAACCTATTTGGGAGCAGTCAACGATTTCCAAGGAAAAACAACATTTGGGATCGAATTTGAGTACAATATATTATATTTGAGAAAATAGAAGTGTTAAAACCAAGAGTTAAAAACAACATTTTTTTCAATTCAAATTCACCAGTGTCAACTGAATACTCAACTCAATAGTTGAACTGAACAACATTTTTCAACCAACATTCTATATATTTCCATACATTCGACAAAAATAGAAATAATCTGAAATTAAAACATGGAGTAAACGGCTATAATTTATATCAATTGAACCATAGATTATAACAAAATGAGGAGATCTAAAAGAATATCTTGGAGCCTTGGTGGAGGTGGCACAGGTAACATTGGTGGAGGTGGAACTCCACCATAATGGTCTGGCTATAATTGTAGTAGGATTCCTAGCTTCATTTTTAAAGGCAAATTGAAGGAAAACTGTTCGGTGTCCTTATTTCAATGTGTCCAAAATTTGTTATCCATTCTTTCAACTTACCCTACTTGGAACTTTGAAAGCTATTGTTTCATAGGGTTCAGCCGCAACAGTTGATATTGCCAGCAATTTCAGCGCAATCAATTTGAAGAGGAAAACTTTGCTGTCCATTCCCAGGATCTCTTTGTTTGGTTATTCTATAACCAGGTCTGCCAATTTTTACAAACTTCTTGGGCCTTACTTCAGGTTTCTTCGGTTGTAGTAAACTTGGTGTATTTTTAACTGCCTTTGCCGCGCTTAGAGCTACTTGCTTGATGCTTCTTGCACTGCGTATGAGCCAAATAACTTAATTCATTGTTATGCAAAGTGAGACAAAGTTTACATTCATATGGCCCTAAATGACTTTTCATAAAATATGGATCTTTTTTGTAAGTTGCCTTAAGCGTTCTTGCTTATCTCTATTCTTTTCCGAGCATGATGCTACACCTTTTCCAATAGTTTTACCACCAGGTTTATTCTGAAAATCCATCACGAATGGTATATAAATCGGGTGAAGATTTAGGTCGTTTAAATCTATTTTTAATTTCAATCAACTCCCTCCAAAACATAAACAAATTTTCACTATTTCATTGGTAGTTAATGAAGAACGGCCGCCAATAGCAGTTTGAACTATTGATAGTGTTTGGGAAATTCGGAGATTACCATAGCAAAACGTGTCAAATAATGGGTTCTCTATAAATTTTCCTCCAACCAAATAATCTACCCTAGTCACAAAACGACATTGTTCAATGACACCGCAAAACGAACCCTATATTATATTCCACGTAATCAATTAACGGAAGATATACAAGAGAGCCGAAACGTTCCGATACCCCCGCTCTATTATCGAAGCCAAGAGCATTCCGTGAGTTCCGATGCACGTTCCCAAACTCCTGGCGTAAATAACTTCGCAGTAATTAGTCATCTGGGCGCGAATGTTTGTTTCAGAGATATAGTATAATTTCCAATTTCTGCGCGACGCCCCCGATGCTATAAAATCGGATTGATTCGATCGAGATGGTAAATTACAGTTCGGTTTCGTGTTTTCCGTCACATTATTTACGACGGGAACACGAGAAAGGTGGAGCGATTACGAGATAATTCCCAATATTCCTTCAGTTTGAGACGTTTTGGTCAAAGGAGCTGATTTATCGAATATACTGCAAGGAATTCGAGTCCCGTAATCTAGAACGACGAATTAATTACGAATTTTATAATGGTACGAGTTGATATTTTCAGAAACAAATGTCAAGGAAAGTTATGGAAATTTAATAAAAGTTTCGAGTTAAAAATGTTGAAAATTGTGTAATAATATTGACGAGCTACTACTATAACTAATACTACGAGTATACTATTATACATAAACACATCGCTGATTCTTATATTATGGAATTGAGGGTTTTTAATATTTTTACCAAGCAGTCTTATTTTGAATACTGTCCAGCCAAAATAATAATTATGAACTAATGGTATAATTAATAATAATATTTACATTAACATAATTAATGGTTATGAAGAGTACATAACCGAAAAGACCCTATTCAAAATCACAGAGATTCATTATTGAAAATGTATATTTAAAATGAATCTCTATGAAATTTTTTCGGATATATATTTTTCCTCAGTAAAGCACACGATTTTAAATGATAGTATCTAAAGGACCATAAGGCAGTAGGTACCTACTTTTTATATCCACAATTGGTTGATACTTTCATAAAAAACGATGCGAAGGGTAGTCACGACGAAATAACAATAAATATCCATTAAATTATAGTAAGTTCTTTTTCAGTTTATGGAAGCTATTCATAACTCAAAAAGTCCGTAATCGAAATAACTATACTCGTATCTCTGTCCCTTGGTCCATTCATTCACTAATAACCACTTAGAAACACATGGCGGTCAACTATTAGATGTCATTTCGATTTATATGTGGAGCAAACGTGGCAGTAAAACGGCAGATCATTGTTTATGGACTTTATGTTTTCTCGAGAATCATTTTATATGGTATTTTAAATTTCTGAGTAACACTCACGAATTTTGAGTTGAAAGTATCTGGAACATATCCGATTTTTTATAATTCTTCGATCCAAAACTCAATGATAAAAATACCCTTTCCTTCTCAAACAGGAAGGAAAATGGAAAAATCCGCATGGAGACAGAAGAAAAAAGGGAAAAACTTTTAATTGATATAGCATGAAGAATTCATACCAAATAAACACATCAGCTCATAACGAGAAGCAGCATTGAAGAAGTCAAAAACATTTGATGCTTTCCGTACTGTTGATAACAGATGAATGTACCAAGAAACTCATTCTGTACAGTCTAGAGACCTCTTGAACACAGCAAGCTTATGACGAAATCCAACAATAGCGTGCGAAAAACTTTTGGAATTTCTAATGCTATTGTATATTAGCAAGAGATGAACGAGGGCAGTATTTTCCACTTGGTATAGCCTGAAGACTCCTTACGAGTTGAACACGCCAAGTTCAGGACGAAAACATAGCAATGGAATTGCCAAAACACTTCCAATGCTGTTGGTAACAGTGGAAGGAACGGAGAAACTTCCACTCAGTGTATCCTGAAAAGTCCATAAGAACTCAACACATCCACTTTCTGCGAAAAAACAGCATTAGGAGTGCCAAAAACTTTTGAATGATCAATGGAGAACTCATATGCAGATTTTGCAAGCAGCAGATCGAAATAGCTATTTCAACCATGCAAGATGATGATGTGATCGGTAATAATGAGAATTTATTTCCTCTATTCCTTATTTTTGTTCATGTTGTGGAAAGAACTAGAAAGCCGGAAAGGTTGGTGACCTTCTAATTTCACATTTTGGACCTGTGAATTGGCCTCCAAGATCTTGTGATTTAACACCGCTAGACTACTTTCTGTGGAGCTTTGTGAAGTCATTGATCTATGCGAATAAGCCACAAACGCTTGACTATTAGGAAGACAATATTCGCCGTGTTATTGCCGATATACGGCCACAAATGTTGGAAAAAGTCATCGAAAATTGGACGTCCACATTGGACTACATCCGAGCCAACCGTGGCGGACATAAGCCAGAAATCATATTCAAAATGTAATGCCACAAGATTATCTTTCGAATAAAAAAAAATTCTTGTCAATCGAATGATCCATCGTTGTTTTATTGCAATTTAAAGTTTTATACTTCTAAAAAAACACCCTTTACAAGAATCAGGCCAAACTCCTGACGATTACCTAGTGCTACCATTATTCTTCATAATACACGATGGTTCATCTACATATACCTATAAGTAAGTAAATTCCACAGGTTTTGACATACTTACTAACCTTATTACACACTGACATCTGCATGGGAATATATGTTCCGAGTCTACTCGAGAAATTGGAAAACTCCACTGCATTCCAAGTAGGGTATAGATATATACCTCCGATATTCGTAAGGGTGATAAATTCGCGGACGTTATTTCTAGTCTCATATGCCGGCTGGCATCCATACCGAACGAGAAACTGTACATCCCTAACAAAGGATTATTGGAGTTTGCGAAATTCATATTGAATATGTGGTTACAAGTGTAATGGTGTAGTTACACGGTCGTAACTTCTGCTCCATGACCCAGTAAAATGCGAGAACAGACACGGCGGGTACACATACTTGAAGCGATAGAGAGATCGTGAATCCTGATGAAGTTATAGACGCGTTGGGAAGCGTGTAAATTTGGTTTGGGATTTGAACTTCTTCATAGCTTAAGTTTGTCTTGTTGGGAAATTTTATCGTTAACCTTCAACACACTTGCAACACAATTATTATTCACATATGAAATGAAAAATAAGATCAACACATTCGTTAATTTGTATTCTTTTCTTTCAGTAACATGTTTGCTAAATAACGTACTTTCCCCACATACATAATGATAAGCATAATAATATAATTAGTATATATTTCTAACGGTTAACTACCCAATTACAGGAAAATACATCATAAATAAATATGGTGACTAAAAATATCAATAACAACTTTGATATACAATATTAAAAATAATTATAATAATAAAAAACATTATGAAATATAATGATCTAAATCCATAATGTCAATATCTAAATATTCAAACATAATAATAATCAAGAAAGCAAATCACTTAGATCTCAAACCGGAAGAAATCAAGATACCTCAATGGTTAAGAATTGAATACACATTTATGATGGAAAGAAGTGAGCTCCAGTGCAAATCACAGCAGCTTGATACCTGTTTTGCAGTAGAACATGCAAAGCTAAGTGGAGATTCCGAGAGAAGTTTGGTTCGGTGGGTTTTTGAGTGAAATGTCTGGCTTATTCTAGTGCACCTCTGAGCAACAAAGAAATTAAGTTTATCCAGAAGCTCAGGACAGTCGTGATTATCATTCAGAAAACTGAATAGAAATTCAAATTCATTCAAAGTTCTCCTGGTGTGGAGGCTCCTAGTGTCAAACTGACAGCAAACAAGCGTGATGACAACCCCTAGGTGGATATATATATATATATATATATATATATATATATATATATATATATATATATATATATATATATATCTTCTCGAAATGACAGCCATTTCCACAACTTCCTCTGCAGTGCCTCCAGGCGGGATCATGTTTGTTTCTTACTAGGGCATTAAATAAATGGACCAGTGTTGAGAAATTCGAAGTCAATCTAACATTGCGGACGATGAAACCATAAACTTTGCTACTTGATAAAATTAATTGGTTGATATGTGGTATGAATGAAAATTTTCAAAATGATCATGATCAAATTATAGGCCGAGATTCTTAACTTCCAGACTGATATCATTCAGATCATTTTGTAGCCTCAAACAGTCATGCGTAGATGACACGCTCTTATAAATTTTAATATCGTCCGCATAAGCTACCTTCAAGCAGTCCACCATCTCTAAGAGATCGTTAACAAACAGGACGAATAGTAGGGGTCCAAGATTGAGTACTTGTTATAACTAATATTTCTCTAGCCTATGGAACTTCTCAATCAAATTCGACATCTAGAAGCAAACAAGAATTTATTGAATATGAGTGTTATCTATAAAATTGCGCTCTCTTCAGAAGTGCAGACCAGCCTCACAACTTCTGACGCTTTAGGTTGAAATACCAAAACTTTACCAACTTCCACGAATAATTATTACAATTTTTCTTAGATCAATTCGTCTTTTATCCTTGAATTCCAATTTGATTAAGAACTATAGATACATGACAACCACCATAATATGACCAAATTTGACTTTGAAGACATTCGATCTAGAAGTATTCTGTAAACCTTTCCTGAAAGTTCCAGGAAAAGTTCCGATATCCAAATCAAGGGATACTCGGAAACTAATGGACATTTGTAACAATGGTCTAATGAATGAAGTTGAAAAAAGAATTTCAACAGTTCTATTATTGCTTGATCAATCGAAAGAGTTTGGCAATCTGAATGATTTGCCAAATTCATTCCGTAAGATCTTTTCTGGCATTTTATACTCAGGTCTGTTGAATTTATAGATCCTGTCTAAACTATGTTAACAAATTACCAACACAATAGGCCTCTGGTTGTAAGTTTCTAGAATCGTATTTCTCGTTACATGGGTTCGAACATGGGAGTGCCCGAGGAGTCTATTATTGGGCCGAAGTTCACAAAAATTTCATAGATAGTTATCTAGAGAGATGATATTTTACATTTTCAAAACTGTTAACGATAACATTGATTCTAATTCTAAAGAAATCAATTACAAGTTGTTGCGTTTCATCCAGCATTTCTTTTCCTTCATTATCTCGAAATATAGACCGAATAAGTCGGCTGCATCCCAAATCTACCGTTCTAAAAATATCCCGAGATGTTCATGAAATAGCAGATAACCGTGATAAGTGAACCTTAAACGCGTTGGGAAAAATGCGATTCTCTGAACATTCGTCGCGAAGCTATGCAATCGGCGTCATGAAATTGCAATTTCTGTGATTTATACTGTCGGATCGCCGTTTACTCTCGCTTTTTTTCGCGTAGCGCACACGAGTAAGGAGGCGAACTTTCGACGACCTGAAAATCATGAAAAATCGTATCATTCAGGTCGATAAATCAGTTGTTCACATAACGGTTCGTCAAGTTATTGATAGTCCAATCAATCTTAACAAAATTTTCAATAAATCTTCGATATTATTACATGCAAACTCACATATATTCAATTTACATTCATAGGTTCTTCTTGAAAATAGAACAGAAACATACAAAATTATAAAATACACGCAAATATAAAAAACAATAACAGAGAACAATGAGTATAATCTAATTGAAATAAAATAATCATATGATCTCTTAACTACAGCATTCGAAATTTAGGTTTACCTCAATAGATATAGAGAAATATTTATTAATGCAACTCAAATAAATGATAACAAATAATACAAATAATACAACACACGAAAGTAGCAAATAGTATAACACAGCTTATCGTATATCAAATAACAAAAAAAAATAATAAAATGAAAATGAAATAAAATGAAGTGAATACCAATGATAAAAATAGTCATAACAATAGAAATAACGAAGAGCTAATTAAATTTCGAGCACAAAAATTGTTAAA
The DNA here is from genome assembly GCA_030704895.1 of Henosepilachna vigintioctopunctata. Classification (NCBI taxonomy): domain Eukaryota; kingdom Metazoa; phylum Arthropoda; class Insecta; order Coleoptera; family Coccinellidae; genus Henosepilachna; species Henosepilachna vigintioctopunctata. The sequence continues at coordinate 3,139,059 of JARQZJ010000034.1, forward strand.
AATTAAATTTTTCCTTTGAAATTAAACCACATGAAAAAGAAACTTGTTAAAAAATTTGTAACCCAGAAGACTTGAATCTTCTCAAGTCTGAATTGGAATATTGTGAGAAGAAGAATAGTAAATTTAATGGTTTCTACATTTATTTCCGATAGTAATTATACTGTTCTCCACTATTGGGGGATGGAATTTTGGGGCAGTAATTGATCCAAAGGCAATAGAGGTCATCAAGGAATTCCATGCTCAAATAAATTGATTCAATGAATTTATAATGTAGAACATAATTAATTCCGTTAATAGAAGAATGTTCTTTGTAAATAATGTTTCAATATATGTATTTATAAATCGTTATTTATAAATATATTGAATTACCTACTATAGTCTTCAATTAGCACAAGGTATAACAATTTGTTATTCGATATAGTTTAAAATGACTTAATACACTCGTCTTTCAAAGCGTATTCACGCAATTTAACATGTTTTCACAACAATAAAGAGCTGATAATTGATTATTTATCAATGGAGAATATGGAAATATTTCACATTAAATGAGTTATTAGGTCCCATGGACATGAGATATGTGTTTTTGTGTTCTTTTCAAATTGAAAAGGTTTCTGAATACGTTAGAAAATATATTTGCAGTTCTAATACTATTTATTCCATCCAATATATCTGAATTTATTGAATATGTCGACTCAGATGTTATATAGTCGATTTCATTGGCAAAATTGTTTCTCTGAAAAAGAATAATAAATACTATTCAATACTTTTTGATATTTTGATGAAGAATCAATGAAACTAGTGCTCTTTTTTGAATGTAGTTTTTTTCATTTTCTCTGCCTTCATAAAAAGATGAACGATTTATAACGACAAAAAGTCAGATCAAATCTTTCAAAACGTTATCTTAAATTATACTAGTCTAGAATTCCTTAGTACTATAGAATTCCTCTAAAAGTTTGAATGAAATTATGGAAGAGAAAGTAGTTCTACTTCAAGCCATACTGAAAAACTCAAGAATCGATTTTTCAAGAAAAATTCTACTTCTGAATTGAGTATCAATTAGCTGACAGCGCCATCTATCAAAATGTCTTTAACCCTTATAAGGAGCAGTGAAAATTGGAATTTTTCATACTGAATTGAATATATTCACTGTTTACAAACAAGAGTGAATAAAGTTCAATGAAGATGTTTAAATATTTATAGATGAACAAGACACCGTCTCGCAATTCTACGCAATGTTCGACGACGTGACTGGACTATACCGTCATATTCATACCGCGAATTTCAAAGTGCGACAGGTCCAAGAAATGAAATTATTGGAGGCAAAACGACGACAAGGTTCACCATTTTTCCACAAATTAATGATCGACAAGAATTACGTGCCTACAAGTAATTATGACCCGATAAGGAGTTTTCAGTGGAAATTAATCGATTAAAATCAATACTTGACGAACTGACCTCAATTTCAACAATGAAAATAGAATGATGAAAAAAGAATTATTTCTATGTTATTATCAAAATACGTTACGTGATTCGATAAAACGAAATGAGAAGATAAATATTGAATTGTCTATATTGCTGAAAAAAAAACGTGAAAAATCACTCATATTTAAATTCTATGTGTTTTCACAAGTGTCCTTATTAGAATGATGGAAATATTCTTATCCGAGTTGTTAATTTTTTCAGGTAGGTCTTGCATTTTTAAGGGCGAACTTTGCTCTTTTATGTGTTTTTTATACTTTTCGTACTTCGAGTCGTGGTTCTCGATTATAATGAAAATGAAAGGTCTTTATTTTGAAATCGTCAGCGAAGTCCAACATTGTTGATCTATTTAACCGAGTAAAGGTATTTTATTTTGAACTCCTTGGATTTCAACGAGTTACTGAATGTCATTTTGCTATATCGAAAAGAAGGAGTTCTGCTCCTTGTTCTTCATCTTTTTCATGTACCTACATAACATCCAATCTTTAATCTGAGCTTCTTCCAGGTCTTCCACATCTGTCTATCCATTACTTGTTTCACCCAGGTTTTCCCTGTTTTCTATTGAAAGTAGGTAGAAACTCTCTTTATTTCAACATGGTTTTTATTAGCAAATGAACACGTCCAAAAGTGTTTATCTGTGCTATTTTGTCCAGCTATATGATAAGACCATTTCCACTTTTTGTTAGTAATGCTATCGCCTCCACTCCATGATTTTATTCGAATGTGTTCAGATTGAAATACCTACGAGCGAAACATAGAAGCCATATTTTGATATTCAAAGAGCCTTATGTTGTTTCATATCTGAAACTCTTTGAAATACTATAAAATCATATGTATTTCCATCATGCCCATAGTTCACTATTATATATGTATTCACTTTTTACATTTAGGTAGAGCAAATAGATACTTTACATATATTCTTCAGAAATAATCCAGAAGTTTCGAATCAGGAAATCGAGCAGGCCGTTAGGGAGGTCTACTGAGACTAAATCAGCGATTTCAGGCGCAAGAGAATTAAAAGATCAAACCTCTAATAAGAGATTTGGATTTTCACAGAAATACGTTCAACAGTTATTTTATTTCTATAAAAAACGGTTACCTTGCAGTCTATATTGACATCGTGAAATATAGGGTTGAATATTAACTCTCAATATAGTTCAAATTAAGAGAGATTAAAAATGTTGACTTGAGAGTGCTGCTAAGGGATGATTTACTAAATAAGTACTCACGACAAGAGCAATGAAGCATGTCTTGAACGTGTATTGTGCAGCAGTTATGGTTCGAATGAAGAATGAAATATGGCACAACATATCATTTAACGAAAGAAATATGTCAAATCATGTCTTCGTTGGTCAAGAAGACATACCAAATGATCATAATGTTGATATTCAACTAAATTTCAGAATGTATTTTCGATCACGAAACGACATCAACTGTAAAGGCACAGTATATCGTTGCAGTGCTGTGGATGTAAATATTTCTTACATGGCCCAATTTTCCCAAAATGTACACATGGAAATCATGAAGCTTTGGATTTTATCTGCGCTTCCCAAACTTTGTTACACGTTGGGGTGTAGCAGCATAATTTTAGAGGAGATTTGAGCCACGTTTTGAGTAGCTTTACTGCTTAAAGCAAGCAGTTGTTTCCTTATCCACTCCCAAGTTTTATGCGTTTTTCAGTTAATAGTTTTTATGAAAAATCATGATCTTTTTACTTGGCTAGAACTACCCATAGATGGACAGTTTCGAACCCGAGATAGTGCTAAGAAAAAAAATTTCCAATCAAGTCTCAGTTAAAATATTTTCGGACCACCCTTGTATATATTAAATTCCAAGTTAATTCTCAATTTTCGATGGTAAACAGATTCAAGTGTTTAAATATCGAGTAAAGCACATGAGAAACCGAATTATCTCAAATATGTAAAATGCAATAGTGATAGTCTATCAGCTAATAGAGTCAGTTCATTTCGTCCAAGAACTATTTTTCGGTCCTACCCAAATTCCCAAAATTTCATAATAGAAAATACCTTTTCGCTCAATTAACGAATGAAAAATTTCAGAGATGTTCAATGCAAAAATGTTTTGAATTGTGTCCCCATTGGTCAAGGAGATATACTCAAGGACCATAATGTTGATATTTAACTTAATTATTCAATGTCTTTTCGATCTCAAAAAGATGCAAACAGTTACAATATGTCGTTAAAGTCAGTTAGTAGTAGATGTTTCTGACATATCCCAATTTTCCAAAAATGTTCACATGAACTGGAAGAAACTTTTTAACACATCAGAGCTTCACAAACTGTTTGTTGCGACTTTTTGGAGTATGGTAGCATAATTTTAGAGGATATTTAGGTCGCGTTTTGAATAGCTTTACTGCAAAAGCAAACACTAGTTTCAGTATCTATTTCCAGGTTTTATGTGTTTTTCGGATCTCTGTTTCTGGGAAAAATCATGAACTTTTGAATGGGCTAGAACTGCACACAGATAGACAGTTTAGAACCTGTGAGAAGGTCAAGAAAAGAAATTTAAAATCAAGTCTTAGTATGAATAATTTCGGGTAACCCTCGTATGTAGTAAAATCCAACTCGATCTGAAATATTCGTTGATCAATAGATTCAAGTGTTTAAATAACGAGTACACCACAGGAGGAATCAAATTAACTCCAATATATAAAATGATTTAGTGATAAAGTCAATTAGCTAATGGAGTTAATTCATTTCGGCCCAGAACTTAAAACGCCCGACTCAAATTCCCAAAATTTCATAACGGAAAATACCTAACCGGTTGATGATTTCATAACGAACGAAATTAACTCGACAGCCTGGCTAATTTACAGGAAAATTAATCCGAATGTTATATCCGAAATATACCGCGAGATGCCGCACGTGCTTGCAATTTTTGTAAGTCGAAAAGTGGCGATGATAAATCGGAGTAGATTGACTCTTTAAATATCCCGATTTCCCGTTGGCCGTAAACATATCGCGCTGATATTTATTGTAGCGACGAAAAAATTATTGCATGTTTATATCTCGGTTTCTACATTAATTAAGAGAGCTCGGAAATGTGCAGTGACGAAATTACACTTTCGTCGGTTACAGAACGGCGTGGGCGATTGGTCGAGTTGGGGAAGCCGACGCGTTTGGACCAGACGACCCATGCTGAAAATCGACAAATTGAGTCGAATTTGAAAATTTCGAGATTTGAAACGAAAAAATCGTGAGTTCACCATGAAGGCAATGTTTTGGTCGTAGTTCATCTAATGAAAAAAGCTTAACCCTAGTTGAAAATGAAAAAAATGTTACAATTATATATGTACCTACATTAATTGAATGTTTCTCGACTGTATCCCAACTGCCAACTATAATGTATCTATATTCCTTAATAAAACAACAACCTTACTCTAACACTATATTAATCATACTGGTTCAATCACCCCCAACTTTAAAAGACGATTTAATTCTAACTCCACTTTTTCTTTCATCGCAAATGGTAACGGCCTGGGTCTGAAAAATTTTGGCTCCATCTTTTCGGATTTTAATTTGATCGATATGTATCCTTTATTAAATGTACCCAAAGTATCATCAAACACTGTACCAAATTTATTAATTAAGTACTGAACTTTATTCAAAGATATACTATTTAGTTCAGAAATATTTAAGTTAAACTGAGTGAAGAAATCACGTCCCAACAACGGGGGTCCGTATGCTTGCCTTAGATATGTATTTTCAGTGTTTAATTGGGATTGTAGTCCAGGACAGGAAAATAAGTTACCTCCTTAGTATTTTCCAAGCTTTCGAAAATGTTTTCTTCTTCAGGGCTAAATATTAGTGTACAATATGCACAGTTTATAATGGTTAACCTCTTAAATAAATAGAACATTCGATTTGCATCATATATTCAAAATGTTCATTGAAATTGATAACATGGCTTTTGCCATTTATATTTTGAAGATGAAAAACCTGATGCAGATAATCTAAGTAACCTTACAAAGCTAAACAGTCATTTCTGAAGGAGTTCATTGATAGGCCAGAAACTAAGCAGTCTTGAGTGTTCCCGATACCAAAAATTCGATTAGATGAAAAAGACTGATTGTATAATCGTAGTCTTGACGTTTTTGAGATTCAGTTTCCCCAAATGACCTCATAGTCGGTTGTCCACACTCAAAGTGAAATAATAGAGAAAATTTTTGTCATTTCTGAGTTACAATCAGGGTTCATGAGAATTTTCTCTTATAAGATATCATTGCTGAGCTATGTATAAATGGAAAGTATTATTGTAGTATTGCTGAACATCAAAGGAGCGTTCGAAATTTAATGTGTATTACAATTTCGAAAAAGCTGCATGAAATTTGTATTGAGGAATGGCGAGAAAAACATTCAGTTTTCACTTACATTTGAGATTTCAAAAAGTTAAGTTCAATGGTGTCCTTTCTGACAGTAATGAAGTTTTTCATTCCTTACTGACAGTAAGGAACGGTTTTAGGTTCACTGTAAATACCATTACATATTAACGATAATGTTTCTATTGTGAAAAGACAGGTGTACAGATGATACAATGCTCTATATCAGTGATAATATTAATACTAAGACAGAGTGGATCAATATAGAATCGAAATCAATAAATGCGACAACAATTTATATGCTAAAAAGTCTAGGTTTTTGGTATTAGGTACAAGTGAAACTCTGGTGGTACATACAAACATTCAAATTGAAAAGCAGAACATTAAAAGAGCCAATGATGTAAAATATTTCGGCATTATATAATGAATAATGAATACGAAATTGAGAAAGCAGTATCAAGAAAAATTACTAAATACCCACAAAAATTACAGAATAGGGTAATGCAAACAATTTTGAAATGTAATAACTGTACTTCAATCAAAAGAATATTGAATTGCTGAAAACTGATGTCATTCATATAGACAATACTTTATACCACACACATATTTATAATTGAAATTGAAAATGAATTGTTTGCATGATGTTTCGTTTCCATTCTCAATAGTTGATGAAGCTGAACCATCAGAAAGTTGTATCAACTCTTGAAAATATTATTTCAACCCGAAACAGGTATACAATGAACAAATTTTCTGTGATATTGAACCTGTTGTTTCGAATAATAATATTGCCCTTTCAACAATATTCCAGTAGATAATGTACGCAAGTGCAATGAACAAATGTTGTTCATAAATGTTGTTCCATGTAAGTGATTTAGTACTCATGAGTTATGAAAGAGATCAATCAAAGAGCTGATCATCTGACAAAATTCATTACAGATCGATAATGTCTTCCATCAGAAAAACATTTGAACATGAATAATCAGATATTTCCGAAAGACACTATCCTCCATTTTCTTCGTCTCTGGACCTTCCGCAAGGAGAACTTATCTCGGGGATGATGATGAGGGTTCGAACTCCATCCCGTAATTCTGGAATGACTTAACTTGCCCGAAAACAAATCTGATGTACGAGAACACATTAGGACTTCGTCAACAATAAATTCGTGGGGTCTCTGGTCATATCTGAGACGAAGTTTGCGAACTGGCTGGGCATTTCTTCATCTTAATTCGAAAAGTTGGAGTTGATGGCTTCGTTTGAATTACCACACCACAACCGAAAGGGTTTTTCGGCGAAATTGTCAGAATATATATATTCATTATCTTTTAATCAAACTGGAATTGTGTGAACTGGCCCATGAAATAATTTGGTAAGTTACGAATTATTTCAGGAAGTGAAATTCACAGAATTTATGCGTGATTTCTAGAGAACAAATTCAAAGTATTGCTGAAAATTCTTTTCATTTGATGCCTATTCATAATTGATACTTTTCTTGATAGCAGAATTTTTATTTACTAAACGAAATGTAATAGACCTCCAGAATTTCTCTTGAAAATCTAACTCGCTCAGAAATTCTCTAAATGATGAACCTTTACCTCAAAGGAATTCAATCAGATCTCCCAACTCGGAGGGTTCATGCAGAAGCTTGAAGGTGGTCACTTTTTTGTAGAAATCTTCTTCGGATTTGGAGAATTGATCATTGCTTGAGAAAGAAACAACTTCCATGCTTCATGGAATTATTAACCGAAATATTTCAGAAAGGTTTAAGCAGGTTAAGTCATATAGACCAAGTAAGAAGATCAAGGTAAAGCTTCAACTTCCTGAATTAATTCCTGCGTCAAATCTTCTCGAGCTATTTCAAATGACATTAATTATAATAATAATAATAATAATAACTTCATTCTATGAAATTCCCAGGCACTGAACACCATACAAAATCAAATGGATATAGTAGAAAAATATATAGTACAAAGAAAAATTCGCAAAACAGTACAAAAATAACTTTCTATCGAAACCCACTGAGCAAATTATACTTGTTGTGTTAGGGGCAAGCGAGACATTTCTCTTGAAAATAGATAATTTCGAACATCTTTTAAAAGTGGATGGCACAGAATTATAAACTTTGCAACCAAATGCTGAGATCTAATTTTGCCTAATATTAATATTATGCCTTTGTAATGAAACAATTGTTGAGACAATATATTGAAAAGAATACTGCATGACGTACGTTTCGATGAGATTCACCTTTTTCAAATGCATTTTGCAGAAAGATGAATCTCATCGAAACGTACGTCATGCAGTATTCTTTTTAATATATGTGTAAATCTCGGCTCGACAATTGTTTTATTATGTTTATCGATTCACATCAAGTATCGGCCTCATCAATTATTAATTATGCCTTTGGTTAAACTGTTTGTTTAGCTTCTGATAATGAGGTAACACCCCGCAACAATGGTCAAGTATTTATTGAAAATTTTGTGCAACCAAGCAAAGTGTTTTTATTCAATATAACATTTTGAATTGTTATTCAAATGAATGAAACTTTTTAAAATCAAAATATAATCGAAAATAGTGGATTTTGTCAGTTCCAGAATTTTTTATTCAATAATAATAATGATAAAATGATAATAAGCATATATTTCCAACAGGTAACTACCCAATTACGAAAAAATTAAAAATGAAAAAATCTGGTTACTAAAAATATCAATAACAACATAGATATACCATACTCAGAAATAATTATAATAATGAAAACATTATCAAATATAATAATCGAAATCTATACTGTCAATATCTTAATGTTCAATTATAATAATAATCAAGAAAACAAATCACTCGAAACTCTATTCGGAAGAAATCAATATACCTCAGTAATAATATTTAAATACACATTTATGATAGAAACAAGTGAATCCCAGTGCAAATCGCAGCAGCTTGATACTTGGTTTGCAGTAAAACATCAAAAGCTAAGCAGCAATTGCGAAAGAAAATTGGTTCTGTGGGTTTTTGAGTAAAATGTCTGGTTTAATCTAGTACACCTCGGAGAAACAAAGAAATTAAGTTTACCCAGAAGCCCAGGACAGTGGAGATTATCATTAAGCAAATTGAATGCAAATTTCAATGCACTCAAACTTCTCGTGGTGTGGAGGCTCCTAGTGTTGAACCTCGACAGCAAACAAGCGTGATCACAAACCCCTAGGAGGATGTACACCATCCTCTAGAAATGAGAGCCATTTCAGGAACCTCCTCTGCAGTGCCTCCAGGCGGTTTATGTATTATTATATATTATAAAGTTACAATTATATATTGGTCACCAAACAAGACAGCCATACTCAAGTTTGCTTCTCACTAGGGCATTAAATAATTGGACTAGTGTTGAGGAACTCGAAAACCATCTAGCATTCCAGATGATGAAACCATAAACTTTGCTACAATGATGATATTAATTGGTTAATACTAGGCCGAGATACTTAACCTCCTGAAGTCGAGTCTGATAATAAAAAATCTTTGTTATATTTGAGTTTTTGTCTGCATCATTGAAATGATTATTAATTGACTTTTATCTCCCTTTCACCGCAATCACTTATTGGATACATGTATATCTAATTGAAATTTGACGTTTAGCATCGACGAATTAGGTTGACCAAAATCTCTCCATTATCTAAAAGTAGATTCCAGGTGTTTTCTAATCACTTCTAGGTCTCAGGTCAACGCGTGACATGCTAAACGCTGACACCTCCGAATAAATTATTTAGTAAACGATTTGTTACCTGTCGCAAACTGTCAGTTAAAACGTCCAACGCTGACATTTCGATTAGAAATTTAACATTTTGCCGTCTGTCCGATTTTCGACCAGTCGCGTCTCCCGGCGTTGTCACCTTCTTGGGGCCGTCTAAACGTTTAACTTGGAACGTAATCAAATCGGATACGTCGAAATCCCAACGTTCGATCTCCGTTCCATTACAGCTTAACTTTCTCCTGATTGATTTTCAGATTAAGCCAAGGACAAGGCTATATTGGCCTAGCGATCGGATTCGACGTCGATGCTGAGACGCTCTGGTCACTTTTTTCTATGTAATTGCACAGACAATCGTAAGAGGAGAGGATGTTGGGGTCGATGATCGAGCTAAGAACCTGATAATTCCTCAGATACACCATTTAATCTCCAAAAATCACGAATTACGGAATGAATGCTAAGAATCCGAAAGGTTCTCACCATCTAGAAAGATACATTCGTATTTGGAGATTTTCACATTTTTTGTTCTAGTTTCCCATATATTTTTCAGTAGATGTTATTCTGCTTTTCATCATACAGGGTTTTCCACTAGGAATCAAATCGGTCTATATTCTGAAACTACGCATAGGAGAATTTTTAAAATTTTGCAGTATAACTTCGATGGAGACAGATTTACAAGTTATTGATTGATTGGACCGATACTTGATGAAAATCTGAATACATAATTTAAATAAAACTAAGTGGTTATTCGATTTTCACTATAATTAATTCAAATCATGACAATATCGTTTCGCCAACACAGGGGCTTCATGAGATGTTGATGATAAACTGAGCTATTACATTGTGGACTGCGTATATTTATCCTGAAGTGCGTGGGGTGGGAATGACCATAAAACACTGTTCTTCTTTTACAGGGGGATGACTATAGAATATATTTCTTCTGAATTGTGGGGGATGACCATAGAATACTTTTCTTCGATTGCATTTTCACTGGAATAAATTTAATAACGGAGAATTATCGTTTAAAATTTGATCATTTAGTAAACTGTTCGATTTCTTCCTCTTATTGATTGCCATGGCTTCTAACAGAGTTAGTTTATAACCTTTTCGCTCTGTATGTAATATTTTAAAGTTGTTGTCGAAGACATGGTTCTCTTCTAAAAGATGTGTTGCATACGCAGAATCGGTTTCATTTTTTGCAAAGCATCTTTGGTGTTCAGATATTCTAAGGTTGAAATTCCTGCCAGTTTAGCCAACATATACTTTGGAACAAGTACCGCAACTCAACTCATAAATACCCGATTTATCATCAGGCGAAATTTTATCTTTCGTATTTACACCCAGAATACCCACGGTATTCTGGGTTTTGAATCCCGTGGGTATTTTTTATCTGTTATTTTAGGATTTACCTGGGAAATAGCCTTATTATATAACTCAACTAAAAAATTAACTGCTGTCAACTGCTCATTTCAAATTGAACAAACAATAACAAGAGTGCAAAATATCCCAAAATGGCAATTTGAGTCTTTCCATTCTCAATTTCGAGAATATTATTGCTATAATAAAAAATATTTGGAATTTTCTCATAATTTAATATAAAATACGCATGACGACGTTTCGAAGTACTACTTCTTTACCAAATTCTGGATTAATACTATTAGTTTTAATCCAGCATTCCAATTCTATTTCTTCTGAGAGTTTAATATTTGGGCGGAGTGAATTGATGAAGTTTAAGAACCTAATCGTATTTTAAATATTTAATACATGTTATGTATTTGTTATGTAATTGTTATGTACATGCTATGTAATATTTAATACATAATTTGTACTTATTACACTATATACAGAGTTGTAGTCAATTAGATTTTTGGGAAATAGTGGAAATAAATCGGCATAAATATTCTGGAAATTTGCGCAATGAACAGATAGAATCAAACAATTCACCCTTGTTGAACCTTTTCAGGTAACAAAATTAGATTTTAGAATGGATAGATTTTACCCAAGATATTAGGAATATCTTGGGTAAAACCTAGAGTCTAGAATCCTAAAAATTGCCTTGATATTTATACATGTTTTTTTCAAATTTGTTGTTAGTATTCTGTATTCTGTTAGCATCTGAAGAAGTCAATTGTAACGACGAAATGCGTCATGCTATAATGACAATAAACTGTAAATCAAAAGTTCAAGTGTTTGAATTTTATTTTATATTCATTCGTATTTCATTTGCAATTTCAGATTTAGACAGAGAATTTTAGTTTTGTCACAGAAGGAAATTCCACGAATTAAAATTTGTCGGTCTCTTAAAAAACACCCTATATACATATATCCCTATTGCGCCAGAGTGTGCAAGATAAAATACGACAGATGGCCGTGATAACGCGATGGACGCGATACCAGCAGCGTCCCTTTCCGGCGTCCCCAACCCCTACGAACTACTAGAGAATTCAGATCAACGGACGGGGTAAGTTTACGACCGCCGTGAGATATGAGAAATAGGAGGCGCGGCAGTGTCCCGGACTGATAACGGACCCCGTCGTCCTCTTCATCCGAAAGATACTTCCTTGTGGCCAGATATTCCGAGACACCCATTTTACTACCCATACAAGCGCGTACGTCCTAATCTCAAGACGCAATCTTCCGGGTATACTAAGGAGATGAGGTAACTATCTGATTTTTCGTGTTATCTGACATCAGTTGCGTAGGGCAAAAAACCGTTTGCCTGGCAAACCGGAAGTTTTTGCGTAGAGGGAGATAGCGGTGGTCCTTTGTGTCTTTGAATGTTCGACACGTTTGATTTATGATCGTACAAGTACGAATAGTTTTTGCAATTCACCGAATATTTCAGTATGCTTTTGAATATTTTTTCTCCTTTAGATCTCTCAATGCATTTTTCTGAACTGTCTCAATAAATAACGATTCGAATACATTCCGGAAGAACTGTTTGGGTTCCGATGAAAACTCCGAATCAGATAGTCCGTAAAATTCCACTGAAAAAGCGCTGAAATAACGTTAATTCATTTCATGTGACACTCTGTGGACATTTTCGAACAGTATAATAAAATAATTCAACATCCATAATAAATACACAAATATTGTTCAATGTTCTCGAAATGTTTCGATCGGCTAATCTACTGTCAAGTTTTATTCATTCTTGATAATGAATGAACAGCCCGAACCGAGTCATGCGAATTTAACCAAGTGTTTAGATTACACCATTATGCTTTCCATAAAGTTACTTCAAGTTATAATTTGATTTCCTATGATATATTAAAATATTCTTATAATTTGATTAAAATAATGATGATCAAGTGTTAAGGTTGAAGTGAAATGATAGAGAATGTCCAGAATTTTCCAGAAATGAAATCATTCTCTAGAAAGTAGATGAGGGTTTTTCATAATACAGTGAATAAAAATTCAGTCAAATTGAAAGTTATCCGGCAAATTCACTACGGTAATTTTTCTTTGAACAGCAGAAAGAAAAAATTCAATTTTGAATTCGCTCTCAGAGATATTTAACGACAAAATTGAAATTTTCTTGTTCTTCGACCTTTATTATTACATTCCCTCACATTTGAAAAATTGTAGGCTGAGCACATTGAAAATATTTCATAACCAATATTATTCCCGATATGTTGAGATATATATACAACCAAAACTGACCAGTAATTGAAAATCGATATCATGATTAGAATAATGCATGAGGAATACCTTTTAAGACCCGTTTAGTGAAGGTTTTCAGATCATCCAAACCTGCAGTAATATAGCAACGTACCTCATTTCATCGAAATCGGCCAAAAAGTGCAGAGATCCAAAACTGCGGTTATTGAAATAATTATTATAATAATAATACGCCTTTATTGAATTTATTGATCAAAGTCATTATGACTTTCAAACAGGGCGAAGTTTAGCTTGAGATGCCCCTACTTAACCTTAAGAAGATGAATAAGTTCAGTAGTTAACAAAATAACTTTAAAATAAAATCAACAAAAAAAACAACAAAAATTACAGAATGCCGGTCAGTGAAAGATATGACTGTAAATTTTTCTATTCTTTCCTTTGATACGAAATATGATCTGCATCGAATAACTATAAACATTTCATATTGAACCAACGAATCAGGATAATGAAGAAGTGCATTTTTGATGGAGAACACGCATAGCTATTATCATATTCTGTTCATCTCCAAAAGGCCACTAAAATAAAGAAAGACTGTGACTTCTGTGTGACGATTGTGACTTCTCGAAATTGAATAGAGTATAAAAGTATCATAACGTTTCGCACCAACAATAGAATAGAAGAGTATATGAGAGAACATCCCTCTGAAAGATCAATTATTTCGAAAAACTGACCAAAGTCACGGTGACCTATTTCACACCAAACCGTCTACTAAATTTGCAACCCAAATAGCCGTCGAATATTTTCTACCCCATACCGTTCATTCGTCGAGGTCGCCGAACCCTTGTTTGGAACCTCGTCCTTGGGATAAAGAGCATCATCCTCTTCCGCTGTCATTACTGAGATGATTTATGGAACGATATCACTTTCATTTCAATGCCTCAATCCGCCGATCGCAGTCTACTTCGTCACCTGTCCCCCTCCAGCCCCAATGCCGCTAATAAATCTTCCCTTCTTTTATATGCGTATGGCAGATTCCTTCTACGTCCCTATATTCCCTAAACTGGAATGCTGATGTTCGAGGAAACGAGAATGAATTTACCAGGAATTCCGTACTAAAATTGTTTGGTAACAGAAAACACCAAATTTCCCGGAGATCACTTTCAAAATCAGATTTGAGCTTACGTCCTATAGTAAAAATTTCAACTCGTTTCAAGTAGTTGAAGTTGTTTTGAAGTTTCAATGCATTCCCGAGAGAAAAAATACTGTATAAGATTTTGGTGTTCATCAAGGAACAGTATTAGGTCCACTGTTATTCTAATTATACATCGAAGATGTTGTTTTGCACATTCAAAATGATTTATCGAATTAGTAGCAGATAATACAATGTCTATCTACATCAGGATTGAAATATTAAGACTATGCCAGAGTAGTTCAATAGAAACCTGACAGCAATAAATGAATGGTTATGCGATAACAGATTTATCATTGTTCCCTGATATTTGCTCTGTCAATTTTCAATTCAGAAATAGTAGTTTCATTTGAAGTTTCAATGCATTCCCGAGCAAAAAATAATGTATAAGATTTCGGTGTACCTCAAGGAACAGTATTAGGTCCACTGTTGATATTATACATCAAAGATGTTGTTTTGCATGTTAAAAATGCTTTATTGGATTTATAAATTGTTAAGCGATAACAGTTAATCGCTGAGAAATTCAACTTTCTGAAACGAATTGGAATAAATCTAAGGACATGTTTGAAGTTATAACTATTCAAGTCAATAATCATGTCAGACTTGGAACATTGTCCCACTCTGTTATTCGGTTCGAGAAAAGAAGAACACAACAGCTACAAAAATTGTCCAACAGTCCAATCGAAAGACTGAATATACATGCAGGTGTACGCTTTCTACATCCAGAAACATTATTTCATCCAGAATTCAACGCAAACAATAAATTGACTAGCTCTATGAAGGCTGTAAGTAGCTTTTATATATTTTAGCGTAAACTATCTACAATTATTTTAGACAATTAGAAATGCTGAGTATATGTCGACTTTCTTACGATAATCAGTAGTCAACTCATTCACCTGACAAAGAGTAGGCAGATTGAGGCCTTGTCAGCACCGAAACCATTTCATACCGATTTCCAGGAATCGGGAGAATTGGACCTTAAATTGGTTGTCCATCAGTCGGCAGCCCTGACAAGGAGTAGGCAGATTGAGGCCTTGTCAGCGGGTTATTTCCCTGTGGGGAAATAGCACTCCACATTTCTAAACAATATATGAAATTTATAATAGCTGTTGTTAATAAAATATAATGAGTTTGTTATTATTTTCAATATAGTTCAAGTAGTTTTCAAATGATACTTTCAACCTCCATTTTTCATCTACAACAGTGATATCTTGCGTAGTACACATATTTGTTGATGACCCCCTATAGTAATAAACTTAGTTAGAATTGTTTTCTTTAGATAAGTATTTCATTTTCCACGATATTACTCCGTATAACCCTTGCGTGATTCTATCGCAAATAAAGCACATTCAACGACCGGCAACTTTTGCCTCAATCGAAATATACGTTTAGATTCAAACTGAATAATTAGGTACTTGTATGGCGTAAAACGGTCACGAATCGGCATAATGGGCATTTAAGAGGTATTTACGATAGCCATATACGCGTTGGAATAGTTAAGAGACGCGTTCGTTTCATCACTCTGTCCGAGCTTGACGAGACCGATATCATTAAGAAGAGTTGGTCGACAGGTGGAGACGCAAGATCGCGTTCCAGGTCTGAATGCCATTTGGAATTAGATTGAGATGTTCTATTTTCATTTGGACATTATTCGATATTAGATATTTGAGTGATAACATACGTACGGAATATTTTTATACCTGCAGGTACGAGGGTAGTCGAATAATTTATTAGGTTGCTCTGGTATTGATGAATAAGTACCCTTTATCCCTTGAAATTCTTGAGCTTTGATCTCATAATTATCTAAATTTCCTTATTGGTAGAGTATTCAGAACCTGAAGATTTTGAACAGATTTACATAGTTAGAATAGGGAAATATTTTATAATAATGTATTAGGCAATAAGTAAGTTAACGCAACTATTGCAAATATCGTGGGTTCCCAAATTCGCATGAGTGTGATGAACTTCATTTTAGCGAGTAGGCAGTTTTGTTTTATGTATGAATTCGGTAATATTTTCTAAATAAAATCAGTTGTACATAAGTAGTCAACTCATTCACCTAACAAGGAGTAGGCAGATTGAGGTCTTGTCAGCAACGAACCCTTTCATACCGATTTCCAGGAATCGGGAGAATTTGGCCTTAAATTGGTTGCCCATCAGTCGGCAACTAATCAAACCCTTGACATGAGTCATGTAACTAGTCTCATCTCTTGTTTACTTTAGATAT
Source organism: Henosepilachna vigintioctopunctata (assembly GCA_030704895.1). Lineage (NCBI taxonomy): Eukaryota > Metazoa > Arthropoda > Insecta > Coleoptera > Coccinellidae > Henosepilachna > Henosepilachna vigintioctopunctata. The sequence continues at coordinate 3,155,644 of JARQZJ010000034.1, forward strand.
TACTCATATCTCTATTCTCATTTGTATATTACTTCCGTTATATTATTAGTCTCATCCCTTGCTTACTTTAGATATTACTCATATCTCTATTCTCATTTGTATATTGTTTCCAGTACAATTCCATTCTTTTATCATTGTTTACAACAATGATAATTTGTTATTACTCAGACTGAACTATGAATTGCTATATTTGTGTTTATATTATAATTAGGATAAAATCATATAAATAGACTCACATTGTTAGTAAGCTCAGTTCTACATTAAACTCCGTACTATGTACTAGTTTTGTAAAGTCTCAATATATTAATAAACTATTGTTTTATTATAAAAAAGTTATTTCCACGACGAATAACATAATTGGCGCAGTCGATAGGATCCAGAAGGTGTGAAATTGGCAAAAAGAATTGCAGAGCTACACTGTTTGTTCCAACAATTCATCTGGAATCGAGACCCTTCCTAAGGTCACGTAGAAAAGGAATAAAGAAACCGAACTCCGAAACTTCAAAGTAAGTGTTGAGCATCCTCTCTTGTTTTTCCTAAACCTACAAAAATTTTTTTTCATCATTATTAACTAGAATATATTTCATTTTTATATATAATTGTTTCATGTCAAAAAGTAATAATCAAAATAACGATACAAATTTTAACATTGATCAATTAGTGAATAATTTACAAAATCTTCATTTAAATAAAACAATGGCAACTATTCAAGCAGCCAAAGAAATTGCTAATACATTACGACAATTTACGGGCCGTAGTGAACATTTAGAATCATTCTTAAATTCAGCTGATAGATTTTATGAAAGATATGGTAGAACGCAAGATAATAGTCTTAGTGAATTTGTTTTTGCTTCAATATGTTCAAAAATAATTGACGAAGCTGGAAATTTTATTTTGTGTAGACCAGATTTAGGAACTTGGCCTGAAGTTAAACAGGCACTTAAAGAAAAATTCGGTGATAAAATTGATCGCCACGTATTACAGCAACAATTTATTTTTCTCACAAGAAATAAACATGAAAACATTTCTGATTTTATAGAAAGACTCAAATTAACAAAAATGAGATTAAATTTAAAAATAAACTCAGATACTCATGTCGATCCTCAAACGAAATTGTCTTTGATACAACAAAATGAAATAACCGCTATTACAGTATTAATTTCTAATTGTAACTCTGAACTGCGAACTCTTCTTATGTTGAAAAACCCTTCAAATATCGATGAAGCAACTTCGCTAGTTCTTAATCACTCATTGATGGAACAGCAAATAAATTTCCGTTATCAATCATGGGACCGGAATCCAAATAAATTTCAACAAAGGCCTATTAGCCAACAGAAACAAAACAATATTGGTTCAAACCGTAATTATAATTTTATCAATCGAGCGAGAGAATGGACACCAAATCATCAAAATTCAAGTATTCCAGTAAATTATTATAATCAAGGTCAACGTCATCCTGTAGAATTCGAACAAAGAAATATTCAACGACATTATCCGACAAACGAACAAGTATTCGGTAAGCAAAAAAATGTCTTTGCTCCGAACGGTTCATTTAAACCTAGTTTTAAAGAAGTTCCAATGTCTACAACAAGTAGAGTGCCTTCTGCAAAGTCCAATAATGTACAAAATCGTCATAGAAAATCGTATTTTGCAAATACAGGACCGGCTAACTTCATATCGGAAGAATTAACAAACGTTGAAATCACTGATTCTCCACCTAAATATCACAATAATTATATTTCTGAAGAACAGTATCAAACATATTATGATGATAATGAATATTCGATTAATGAACAGGATTTTCTCAAACAGCAACCATCGAATCGAAGAAACGTAAATCTAAATAACTTAAGTCCTAACTCTTTGCCGTTCATAGAAATAAAAAATCCGCCCATAAAACTCTTGATAGATACTGGTTGTCACCTATCATTACTTAGACCATATATAGCTGAAAAATATTTTCCTAACAAAATATTTAAGTCAGAAACTCCTATTATAACATGCACAGGTCAGAGCAAAGCTCACTCAAAAGCACGCATTCCTATATTTAATGAGTTAAAATCGCTAAATAAAACACTCGATGAAACAATTGAATTTGTACTTTTCGAATTTCACGATTATTTTGACGGAATATTGGGTATGCGAGATATACGAAGAATGAACTTGAACATTGATCCAACTAATAATATTCTATTCAACAATCAAATTAATATTCCTTTTAAATATAGAAATCAATTTAATACTCAAAGTTTTGAAATTCCTCCTCATACTTCAATAATGAAAAAATTGAAAACTAGTCTTCCTAATGGAGAAGTAATAATTCCAGATTTATCTGCGAATTCTATAAAAATTTTTAATTCAATATTAAAGATAAATAACGGTTATACAAATCTCGAGTTTACAAATCCCACATCAAAAACTCAACTTGTGAAAATAGACGAAAATTTTTTACAACCGTTCGCGAAATCATTTGATAGTAGTCAATACGAATGTTTTCATATAGACGAAATTTCACCACCAAGAAATTCCACAATAAAGTCAGATTTCGATTTCTCTCTCATACGTACAGATCATATGAACATTGAAGAAAAACACGCAATAAAATCTCTTTTATCAGAATACAAAGAAGTAATACATAATCCCGATCAAAAATTAACATTTACAAACACTGTTAAACACGAAATTAAAACAAAAGACGAAATACCAATTCATTCAAAATCGTATAGATATCCTTACGTGCATAAAGCTGAAGTATCAAAACAAATAAACAAAATGTTAGAAGACGGAATAATAAGACCTTCACAATCTCCATGGAGCTCTCCCATTTGGATTGTTCCGAAAAAATTACACGCCAGCGGAAAACAAAAATGGAGAATCGTTGTAGACTACAGAAAAGTTAACGAAAAAACCATCGATGACCGCTATCCTCTGCCTAATATTTCGGACATTCTCGATAAACTAGGAAGAAGTCAATACTTCACGACTCTCGATCTTGCTTCTGGTTTTCACCAAATCGAAATGCATCCTAACTCTGTAGAAAAAACGGCTTTTACTGTTGAACACGGGCATTACGAGTACGTTCGCATGCCTTTTGGTTTAAAAAATGCACCTTCTAGCTTTCAAAGAGTCATGGATAATGTGTTGATAAATTTGCAAGGTAAAGTCTGCTTAGTTTATATGGATGATATAATAATTTTTTCCACATCACTTCAAGAACATATTAGTAATTTAAAATTAGTACTCAAAAGGTTGAAAGACGCTGGCTTGAAAATACAGTTAGACAAATCCGAATTCTTACAGAAAACAGTAGAATTTTTAGGTCATGTAATTACGCCAGACGGAATAAAACCTAATCCGAAAAAATTATCCGCCATAGAAAACTTTCCTGTACCTAAAACCGCCAAAGAAATAAAATCATTTTTGGGATTAGTAGGCTACTACAGAAAATTCATAAAAAATTTTGCGAAATTAACTAAACCTATGACAGAATGTCTAAAAAAGAATAGGAAAATAGAACATACGAAAGAATTTTTAGAAGCTTTTAATACTTGTAGAAAAATTTTAATGAACGATCCTATACTACAATATCCGGACTTTTCAAAACAATTCAATTTAACAACTGATGCATCGAATTTTGCCATTGGTGCCGTACTTTCTCAAGGTCCTATAGGAAACGATTTACCTGTCGCTTATGCATCAAGAACTTTGAATCCAGCTGAAATTAACTATAGTACGATTCAAAAGGAATTACTTTCAATAGTTTGGGCAGTAAAATACTTCAGACCATATTTATTCGGCGCAAAATTCAAAATTGTTAGTGACCATAAACCTTTACAGTGGTTATTCTCTTTAAAAGATCCAAATTCCAAACTTGTACGTTGGAGACTCAAACTCGAAGAATATGATTACGAAATAATTTATAAAAAAGGAAAATTGAACACGAACGCTGATGCACTATCACGTATCGAAATAAACCCTATGCAAATAGAAGACTTAGATAAAGCATCCATTATTGCGAATCCGGACAACGATTTACCAAATATCTCAAATCAAGAAATAGAACAATTTTTACGTAACGAAAATATTGTAGAATCTCCTAAGCTAGTCTTGAATCAAAACACATTACTCAATGATGAACAAAAATCTGAATCTAATGAAACCATACATTCAACTAAAGAAAATCCTATTTTGAATATTCCGTATACCGAGAAAAGTATAAATACATTTAAAAATCAAGTTATATTTTCAACTACTGAGAATAAATACAATGTTCACAAAGAATCAATTTTCGACAAAAAAAGATTAAACGTTAATCTTCCAAAAATTAACAACAAAAATTTCATTCTTACATTCATTAATAAAAATCTTACACCCAAAAATACGTATTGTCTTTATTTCAAAGATAAAATAATGGAAACGGATTTTATAAGAATTTTACATGAATATTTTAAAAATAATTCTTTCACATTGTTCATTTCCACTACATTTCTCAAAGACTTAACCAATAACGATGAACAGAAATCAATAATACAACAATATCACGAAACTAAATCAAGTCATAGAGGAATACAAGAAAACTTAAGTGCAATGAAAAAAATTTTTTATTGGCCTAAAATGGACCAAGACGTCAAAGACTACGTCAACACCTGTGACGTATGCCAAAAAAGCAAGTACGAAAGACATCCTACAAAATTGGTCTTCAAACCCACACCTTTCGGGTTCGAACCATTTGATCATCTTTATATCGATACATATAAAACACACGGACAATATTTTTTAACAATTATTGATAGTTTCTCAAAGTTTGGTCAAGCTTACTCCATTAAATCATTAACAGCTATCGAAATCGCTAACAAATTTTTACACTTTCTAAGCCACTTTGGAATTCCTAGGAGAATTACAACAGATAATGGACATGAACTAAAAAATGAAGTAATTCAAAGTTTATGTAGAGCACATCACATCGAAATACACTACACAACGTTATATAACCCAAATAGTAATAGTCCTGTAGAGCGTTTTCATTCAACAATTGCAGAAACAATATTATCCTTAAAAAATACGAAACCTAATGAAAGTATCGAAATATTAATGAATTACGCAGTGCTATCATATAATAATTCAGTACACAGCACAACGAACTATACACCTTTCCAAATAATCAAAGGAAAATTAAATCACAAAAATCCGTTCGAAATAGACGATTCGGTTAAACTCACTCAATACATCCAAGACCATTCTGAAAATTTAGAGGTATTGAACAAAATTATTTTGGACAAGTTAAACAATAAACAGAACGAAAATTTAGATAAAATAAATGCAAATAGGCAACTTGAAGCTAAGATAGACACTACAAAACAGTTATATAAAGCCACGCGACGAAATGCTTCTGAAAGAAAAACAAAAAACCCCTATGAAGAAATAGAATATCCTATCATAACATCAGACAATAAAATAAAAATTCATAATAAAACATACCACAAAAAAATTCTAAAACCTCAACGTATTGTTTCAGGAAAGAGAAAAAATGAAAGGACTTTTGTTACTCGTAGGATTATGCCTAATCGACGCACTAAAAATAAACAAAGTTGAAAGTCCCATCTTACCTGTCCATATAGGTCAAGTAAACATTATTTTATCAAAGCATACATTCTTATATCATATAAATCTCACTACTCCTGAACTATCTCTCATACGCATAAAAAATTCATTAATCAAACTTAATAATTCCTTAGATTTTAAGACTAATAATCACTACTCTATACTATTGAAAAATAAAATATCTAACGTATTATCACTTACCACAACCGCATTAGAAAAAGTAAATATATTCTTTGAACGCCCCAGAATTAAAAGAGGTTTCATCAATGCCGTTGGAAAAATCCAAAAATGGCTTTTTGGCACATTGGATTCAGACGACGAAAAGCATTTTAAATCTTATTTGAACATTTTGAACGAAAACGAATATAATTTGAATAATGACATGAAAAACCAACAAAGCATATTCAAACAATTTTCAAATACATATAGTAAAACATTTCGAAATCTCAATGAAAATCAAATTAATATAAGTAACCAAATAAAATATCTATCTACTGAAATTAAAAATATAATTGACCTTAATCAAGCATTTTCCTTTTCTAACATAATTGATAATTTACTTATTGTGCTTCATTCGGTTCAAAACATTTTGAATAATATCGAAACAGCAATTTCTTTCGCTAAACTGAATACACTGCATAGTTCAATAGTACAGCCTAGTCAACTCGAAATCATGTTAACTAAACTAATCAAAATTTATGGAAAAAGTAAAATTCCTGTATTTCAAAACATAATGAGCTATTATTCTTTATTTTCCACTCAACTCATAATCAAAAATAAGATAGTCTTGTTCAAAATTCATGCACCCATAATGTCATCCAAATACGAATATTTTCAAATATTTCCTGTCCCTATTCTCAACCGAACTATCATTCCTACCCACCCCTTTTTACTGCTCAATACTGAAGATTATTGGACGACATCAGAAAGATGCCCAGATGTTGAAGACTGGTACTTCTGCCTACAAAGAAATCTCCACAAACAACAGCCCTGTTTAGCCACTATAATTCGAACTGGAAAAAACCATTGTGTAACCACACAACTACATTTTGACGAAACAAGTATTTCTCAAATAAATGCTAATGAACTATTAGTCATTCCTTCCAGAAGAACAACCATAAAATCGTCATGCCCCATAGAAGGAATTTACGAAATATGCGAACCTTCAACGATATCCCTAGATCAATGCAAGGTTGCTGTTGACGGAAAAACCTTTCAAGCCGAACAAACCACCCATGAAGAGTTTGTTTTTATACTTCCAGAAATTGGCATAACAAGCAGCTCCGCTTATAAAGAACAAATATTACACGTCAAACGGATAGACGAGCAAGGCATAAACCAAATAAATTCTGTAATAAATAACCTAGGCACTACAGAACTAGTAACACAACCAAATTCAAGCCATCCATGGATCAATACAACATTCTTCATAATAATTTTGATCTCTGGAACCTGTTTCTTCCTCTACCTGAAGAAACCATCAAAACGTTCAAAAACAGTTGGAATCGAGCAGAAAATAATTGAACCCTTATTTTCCGCTCTAGGAAGGGAGGAGTCATGTAACTAGTCTCATCTCTTGTTTACTTTAGATATTACTCATATCTCTATTCTCATTTGTATATTACTTCCGTTATATTATTAGTCTCATCCCTTGCTTACTTTAGATATTACTCATATCTCTATTCTCATTTGTATATTGTTTCCAGTACAATTCCATTCTTTTATCATTGTTTACAACAATGATAATTTGTTATTACTCAGACTGAACTATGAATTGCTATATTTGTGTTTATATTATAATTAGGATAAAATCATATAAATAGACTCACATTGTTAGTAAGCTCAGTTCTACATTAAACTCCGTACTATGTACTAGTTTTGTAAAGTCTCAATATATTAATAAACTATTGTTTTATTATAAAAAAGTTATTTCCACGACGAATAACATAATTCATGGAGTAGGCAGATGGGGGCCTTGTCAGCAATGAACCCTTTTATACCGATTTCCAGGAATCGGGAGAATTGGACCCTACATTAGTTGTCCACTGGTAGGCAATTAATCAACATCTGAGGAGGAGTAGGCAGATTGAGACCTTGTCAGCACCGAATCCTCTCATATCGATTTCCAGGAATCGAGAGAATTAGGCATTACTAACATTCATACCTTTAATAACATTCTTAGATTTATGGTTAGGAAATAGCACTCCATATTTCTATACATGGAGCTTGTGTCAAAATAAAAAGATGGCATATCGGCGAAATAAGTTGTTTGAGCTAAAAATGCTTACGCCAATCTAAAGTTGAAATTTTAGGTTGAATTCAATTTATATGACATTGAAAGATCGATTGAATTCAGAAACTTGAGTGAGAAAAAACAACAAAAATTTTTCCTCTCAGAAAATCAAGTTATATCTTGAATGACAGGCACTCCACATTATGATGTCGTTTACAAGAGGATGCCAGATTTCAATTGTATTTGGAAATGAAAATTCAGAAGTTACAAAGTCTAAACCTTTTAAGTTTAGGGATGAATCAAGCTTCTGAGAGACGAGTTCCAGAGTCTTAGTTAATTCTTGCTTCTCTGGAAAATTGAGATTGAATTTTTGTCACGATAAAGAATTTGAAATGGCAAGCAGAAAAAAAATTTCTTTATAATCTACTGATTCCAATATTCCAATATTGCAAAATATTTCGAAATAAAAACGAGCAACATAACCCGGTTAGACAACAAGTGAACAATTCTCAAAATTCTAAAATTTCATGGATGAGATCTTCGAAAGATTTTCATTGTATTCAAAAATCACGATTAGGTACTTTAAACAAGAAATGAAATCTGCAAAAAGGAAAATGTCCCTTCTATAATGGCATGAAAGACTATACGAGAGAAAGGTTTTTCATAATAATGAAATGAATACAAAATATAAATACGAAGTAAATACAAATAATGATTAAAACAATCTGTAAAAAAAGGACAGTATACAATATATTCAGACTACAACTCTACATATTCACTGCTCTCTCAAAAATATTCACAGCGTCTCAGAAAAGCCTCTCCCTGATATTTTGAAAACACAAAATTATGTGAGACGAAATGATAAAACCGCCACTGTGTAAAGCAATCCTCGACAATGATATTGTTCAATATAATTCAGGACGAATATCTCCTGTGATAGTTTTCAGAAAGTCGAAATTGCCTCCCCTTATCCACTTCCAAAGGGCGAAATAAAACCCCACCCGTCCAAATCGTTACATCGTCACCGCGATAAATGAAGATAAAAAACAAGTGATTAACGTTACCCATTGACCCAGTTGATCGAAAACAACAGCAGAGTATGTTATACTACCCAACAAAAACAACACCCACTCCATTTACATTGGTTTTGGATATCGAATAATGAAAAATATTGTTTTCAGTCTAATGTAGTAGTAAAGTAGAAAAAGTGAGAGTTAAGAAATTATCGAATCAAAGAAAATATGATAGCAACGAACGCTGCAATAAATTGAAATTGCAATATCGAAAAAAATACTCATTAACTTAATTCAAACACTTGGCTAAATGTTTCACGAACGTATCGAACAAAAATATGTTACAATAGTGAAATTATTTCAAATCTGATTGTCAACATGTTTTGAGGAGTCAGTTCATTATCAAGACTAACTGAAGAAACAGAAAACATCAAAGTCAGAGGTGAGTAAGAAAGAAAATTGGAATTCTATTCGTTCATTTACAATCTGTTCTTTTTTTCTTAGCTGGTCTGATTATTTTTCTTTATTACCTACATACTATTAACACCTAGGGATGCATTATTGTCCAAAACATTCGTGAGAAACTGAGCCAAGTACCCAATTGTATGTAATATTCAATCATTTGTCACCAAGATTTGATCGAGAATTCAATTCAATCTCAGTTAACGGAAATACTCCTAAAAAACGTCTTCTGGGATACGAGAAACTGAATTTGAAAGATCATACTAAGTGTTGTATGAACAACGAAACTCCTCGAAGAAAAGATTAGGAAACTACGAAGAAGACGTCTTATGAAAACATAAGTATTCCAGGTTGTTTTGCTTCGAGAATTAGAGAGTACTTCCAGAGTACTTTTATGATTCGAATGTAGGTAATAATGTATGAATCAATTTTTTTAACACATGTTTGTTTTTTTATCACAAATATCCCCATCGTGTGAAATTGTCTCAAATGTTTCATACTTCTAAGGTAATTTTTTTTCTTTTCTTGTCAAATATAGTTTTAGATTATTGTGAAATTAAACCAATATTTTTGTTCGAGGGAGCTGAATGGAAGATCAGGCTCAAAACTGAATTCTGGCCTTTTGTGAACATTCTTCTTAGTTGTAATTATTGTATCAATCGAATGAATGTAATTTTACAATGTAAGTAATGTTTCTCATTAAATTTTATTGTTATTATTATTATAAAAGAAGATGCAAGTTATTGTCTCCATTAGTTGAAGCAATAAAGCTCATAACCTAAAAATATTTGTGTACCTTGCACAACAAAAATATGTGATACATTCCATTGTCATTGTCGACCAGTGTAGTTATCGACGAATTCACAAAATATGTGCCAAACGTCGACTAGCGACTGATCGTCGCAACAACGAGAGCACAGACTACATCAAATTCGAAAATTGAGCTTGCGGAACTCGATTTTCGAGCGTAGTTCCGAACCGTATAAACAACGATAAACGTAAATCGTCTCGTATGGACAGATACATCGACGGCCGGACGACGCACACAATGGACCGACGTCGCGTCCATCGAACGGTGCGAACTCAATGCATAATTCAATTGAACAGTTATTACGGTATTAAACCACCCTGTATTGTTGGTCGAATCGTGCCGTCTCTAGGGGTGTTAGTATACATTACGCCAATTAACGGCCTGATTCATATTGAAACTTTGTCATGAGTATGAATCTATTATACCCTTGATATTTGCAATAATATATTGGATATTTTGGTTAACTTGTTCAATAAATATTCATATTCATTACATCATATGCAATTGCATCTTACACGGATATTAATTAATAAATGTATGAAATATTCGTTGATTTTATCTCAGAATAAGGAAGCATATGAGACCCAGATATGAACCTTGTGGAATACCAACTGGCCAGATAACGAAAGTAAACTCAAAAATTTTTTTTACCAAAAAATGCCGAAAAACTGTGAATAATTAATTACAGTATTCGCAAGAGGGTTTTCGAAATTATTTGCAGATGAACTTTACTGAAATTGAGTCGGAAATGATTTCAATGAAAAATGGAAACAATTTTTGTGGATTATAAGTATACTAGAATCGAAATTTTGAAGTTATAATTTCAATTTTCGAATCAATTTTGATCAATCATACGTAAACTCGTATGTTTATGAACATACGAGGGTGGGGTGAAAAGTTTCCGGCCTGACCAAGATATAGCGCCACTAGATATACTTTTAGAGCGGCATTCTACAGCACCATTCCTACTGAGCTTGTATGTAACGTTTCAGCCCAATCGCTACTTTAGTTTCCGTTTGAGACCACATTGCGCGAGACTTTGTTTTCCGTGATTTCGTGAAAATTAAAAATTGTGCTGTCATCATATACTTCTATTTGAAAGGCCTCGCTCACAGCGGCCGTTGAGATCACAACTTCAGAAATGATTCCAATTCAGAAAATCCATCAACTAGTGTTGAAAGACCGCAGATTGAAAGTGCATGAGAGAGCTGAAACCTGTAGGATGTCAGCTGAACGTTTGCGAAATATTTTGCACAAACATTTGAGCATGGAAAAGCTGTGTGCAAGATGGGTGTCGCGTTTGCTAACGCTCGACCAAAACCTGATTCGAAAAAACATTTTTGCCGAAAATTTGGATAGGCGTAATCCATACGAATTTTTGCGTCGATTCCATAACATTGATGAGACTTAGGTTCACCACTACACTCCTGGAAATAAAGAAGAGTCAAAACAATGGGTTGGACAGGATAACCATGTCCAGAGAAGGCAAAAACAATTTTATCGGCAAAAAAAGTTATGGTTACTGTTTTTTGGTATGCCAGAGGAATTATATTCATTGATTATCATGAAAAGATTAAGACTATCAATGGTCATTATTGCAACGTTTGAAGAACGAGGTGCAAATTGAACGACCTCATTTGAGGTTTTGAAATTGTTTCATCACGATAATGCACCAGTCGACATTTGTCGATTGTTGCCCTGTCAAAATGCACGAATGTGTTTAAAACTAGTATAACTAAATTAAAACACCGTTATAAGAAATATATCAGTGTTGATGGAAATTATGTTGAAAAATAAAGCAAAAAAAATTTTTAAACATCGTTTTTCTTGGTTAGGCTGGAAACTTTTTACCCCACCCTTTTATAGAATGTTCGAAACAAACCTCAATTTCCAACATTCCAACATTCAGAGTGAATCTTGATAAATAAACTGATGGAATGAAGGCTCCTCCGCCATTTTGCACGAATTTTACGTCATGTAAGAATAGTATTTTTTATGAAATTTAAGGAATTTCTATCATCAATTGCTGTTTGTCGCATATCCTCAAATGGTTGAGTGATTTTATGTATGATCATATTATGAGAAGTCCTCTAAAACCGAACAATACTAATATATTTCGGTGCCTAGTTTCAGATCTAGATTAAGTAAATTTTTAGTTATTTAATAGTGTTGGCGTTTACTTGATGTAAATCCATTATAATTGAATATAAAATTAAATTCAAACACTTGAACTTATGATGCGTTTTGAACATGACGCGTTTCGTCGTTACAAACGACTTCTTCAGATGCTTACAGAATAATTAGAGAGTTAGTTCCGAGTCAGAATTATTCTGTAAGCATTTAGTCGTTTTACGAAACGCGTCTATGTAGTCAATAAAGTGTAAATCATAAGTTCAAGTGTTTGAATTTAAGTTTATATTCAAATTTTTAGTTGTTAAATGTTATTACAGACTCAATGAGTTTTTGTCAGAGTAATGTTTAGTTAATTAATTGGGTTTATTCATTAACTTGGTGCTGGATTGTAAGCCCGTATATAATCTTTGTTTTGTTCTTTTATATTACCTTTTCTACAATGTATTTTGCATTCAACAGAAATAAAGTATCTATCTATCTATTCCTAAAATATGCGAGTTTAATTTTTTTCGTTTTTAGTTTTATTCTCCTTTAAGTTTCATTACTTTTGTCAGTTGAAATTTCACATCATAACCCATTGGGGTTATGATAATGATGAATAAAATTTCAACAACATAATTCGAGAAAAACCATGTAATTTGTAATTTTCACTATAAAAAAAATGATAAAAATTTTAAATCAATAACGTATTTAGGCAACCCTATATGGAAAATCTCAGACTTGTTATCTGACAAAAATTTAACGTATCAATTATTATTTAATTGATTTCATTACAATTCAGTATAAATATAAGAGATCCACAAATATATTAGCTACATCTGATGAAGTCTACAAAGTACGTAGTTTTATTCAAATTATAAAATTTGACAGTTTAAAATTGATAAATTGTGGTACATAACCCAAGTTAAATGTCGTACAAATCAACATGAAAGATGTAATGAAATAGATAATACATATTATTCAACATATATAATACACGCTTCGGAATAAACCATGTATTTATGAAGCAACTACAAATTCAAAATATTATATTCACATACATAGGGAAAAATTACGTGAAGATAATAATTAATCGAATGATGATTTTTCAATGTAAAGTTCCTCATTATTAAATTCATATTTACAATTGAGCTACATTCCTGTAATAACCTAGAGTCATCATTTACCATATCAATCCATCTGCAGGCTGAAGCATCCATTTTGTTCATGAAGTATACCCCCAATCCTTATCATTTATATCTGAGAAAGTCACCGAATTGTCGAAATTATATTACTTCTATGAGATATTGTTAATAAAATAACTAACCTCTTCGAAAAATCAACCTGAGCTCTGCAGATAGTACAATAAAGACGAAAATCAAAGTAAAAATGTCTTTTGTCGAACCAATCGACGCCTTCTTAAGTGCTCCTCAGCGTCAAAACTGTGACGCATGTCGAAAACAGATAACATCTTCACAGTTCCTTAGAAAAAGGAAATAGACCAGAGGTTCCCAAACTTTTTCGTATCACAACAACTCACAGTGTAGACACCTCACAGAAGTCTTTCACGGTCTCCGCTCACGCAATAAACTTATAAAGGTATTGAAACATAATAAATATTCCCGTTATATGAAAAAACATCCATTTTATTTGCCACAAAATATAACAACATTCTAACATTCAACTAACGTATTGCTAGAAGATGTATTTTCTTAACTTTTAAAACTATTCTCGGTTGTGTTTCTTTAAGAGCACAGCGTCCATATCAACATCATGCTTGTTCTTATTCCTTTTTTCTATTTCCTCAAGCATTGAATGTTCTATTGCAAATCAGGTAAAAAGCTGCTGTTATTCGCATTGGGAATCAAATGTGTCCATCATTAATGTGTATTTGAATCTTAACCATTGAGGTATCTTGATTTCTTTCGGCAAGAGTTCTGAGATGTTTGTTATCCTGTTTCGTTATTACGCATTATTTAGAGAGTCAGTTAAATAAATTAATATTTAGATATTGTTATAGAATAATATTATTATATTTGATAATGCTTTATATTATAAACAATAAATTAAAATGTTCACCAACAGATAACTGAAACCTCCGTGTCGTTTCATATAATAATTATTATTTATTAATTTTGTATATCTATGTTATTATTGATATTTTTAGTCGCCAAATTTTGTATTTCATTATTAATTATGTATTTTCCTGTGATTGAGTGAATACCTGTTCGAAATATATGCTTATTATTTTTATTATTATTAGTATTACTATTATTATTTTTTCATTGAAAAGGGTTTTTCGCATGAGCTTTGAATAATGAAAAAAAACGAAATTGTCTCCTTAGATATACGAGGATACTTTTTGGAGTATTTCATAGAATTTTGGTTCGTTCTTTTTGACTAAGTCATAGGTTTCAAAAGAACTTTTCATTTCCAAATCTTTCTCTTGGGGTGCGTTTTGATGCTTCTGCTTCTATTCTTGAAAGACATATCTACAAAAATTACTTTTAAAACCCTGTTGGTTACTCCCACACTAACCCATACCTCTCAATGAGTCTAAAATAACTGAATTTATAGATTATGCTTCCAACTGGTCCCAAGTAACTCTTGCTGGCCTTCACGAAAACCTTGCGGGCGACCCTTCAGTTTGGAACCTCTGAATTAGACGAATATACGCGTGAATATCTCTTTCTAGTCAAGACGGCTCGACTGGCGTTTTCCTGTTTATATTTTATATATAGAATGTCCACATTTACGAGCGCGGAATGAATTCGGATCATCTCAATTAAGACCGGACAGTTCTAATTCATAAATTAGACAGGAGTATCGCCAAATTTTTAATTAGGCAATCCCGTTTATTTACAACGGTCGTAAAACCGCGACGCCGAATAGTTGGGAGTTAGAAAATGTGACGATTCGGTTGTACAAATTGGTGTTTATGACCAGTTAGATGTGTTTTACGACGTCGTCGCGAGAAACTGTAGCAGTAGGTATAATTTTTGGGGAATTTATTATATTGCAGTGATTTGAATAGAATACTATAAATAATAACAGTATTAGAATAATTAGAACTTTTAGAGCGTGAGTTTATTTTATTTATCGACACTGAGCATAAGGCAACATCCTCTTATATATCTTCACGTTTGATCAAGTTGAAGAACAGTTCGATTTTCAAAGTAGCCGAAGATTTCCCACTTATTCTATAAACTTTTTTCCGAGTATGATCATATTTTCTTACAATGGAATTGAGTGCAGCTCGAAATATTATTGTAGCTAACTCTCTGAGCCATTAGGCATTGAGCAGGGAATTCCTCAAGGTTCGATATGAGGTCCACTGCTTTTTATTTCACACATAAACGGTATTTTTGTGTGTTTGATGATGGGGTTATCAGTCAATATGCTGACTTCAAGTCTATAAATCTGGAAATTCCTGAGTTGGACTTGGAAAGGGGATGTTGAGAGATAATTCGTTCATTTTTAATGCAATGAAGACAACAAATATGTGGGGTGATCTAACTTGTACACTTGCGATTCATGAGCTACCAATTCTTCCCAAATATGTGAAAGCTTGCCAATAGATTCAATGGAGACCAGTTCATATTGGAGTTCTGCTCAGAGAAAATTTTCACTCTTTTCTATGAATTTTCTCTGAATGTTACAGATCGAGTGTTTACATTTCTCTTGAATTGAGTGTTCCATTATAGTCTTTAAAAAATTGGAGATTATCTATTCATGTAAAATGATGACTTTAATGAAATGGAGGGTGAAATATGACCATAATTGAACTTAAGAAAGTGATGAATGACTTCTAATAAAATTCCAGCAATTTTAACAAGAAGACGAATTTTTATTAAATAATGATATATAATAAAAAAAACAGTATTGTCATATGAAGAATACTCCCCTTACTTATATCTCTGAGATTTTCGTAAATTTTCCAATAAAACTAGGAAATATTTCTCAATATCAAATATGTTATTGAGAATTTCAGCTAACTCGAACAGACTAAAGTCAGTGTTGTTTGTGCTGTCAGGTATTTACGCGGCAGAGTTCAAAGGTTAAACCTGCCACCGATAAGCAAAGATGATTGCAGGGTTAATATTAATAAAGCTGCGATTGTACGACGTCGCTGCACTCCCCATCTGGCAACAAACACCGCAAATAGTGGCACAGAGAATATCGGAAACAGTGGCGTGCATACCCAAATTTAAGATGAAGAAGTCAAATATATATTTCTCAAGTATGAAAAATGGAACATAAGTGTTCGATGGTTCACACATAAAACTGAAAACAATAGTTACACCCTGGGTTTCGTTAACAACTCCAGATTCTTCAGATGCACAATTTAAAATGCTAGAGTAATCAGAGTTTATTATTGAAGTTCATCAAGAAAAAGATTTTGCTCTAGTAGCTTTAGTGGAGATACCCGAAATCAGATGTCACACACGAACATAAAATAATATTCAGAGAATCCATCTAGAGCCTTAAAAACAGTTGAAAATGTCTACAACAGTACAGAAGAATTACAGAAAGTGGCGCCCGAGTTGAGGAGTGGAAGTGAACAGTGTTGCCAGTTTTTTCTTCTATAATAAAATTTGATCTGACAACTCAGTAACTCAGAAATTTTTGACTCCGTTATTTCCTCAGATGAGATATCTCCTAATTTTCTCATCGAATGAATTTTGTTCCAGTAGAATTGACAAAATAACAAGAATTCAAAGGCTAGACTGTTGATTTGACAAAATAATATGAAATAATATCCGGTAATTTGTCCTGGAGTCCTGAAAATAAGTATAACCGTCTATAATCACACTAAAACTCAAGATTCGGAATCATCACACAACTTGATTAGAAAAACGATAGCAGTGTTGCCAGTCTATTTTCAAGAATTAAATATACTGCGAAAACTTGAAGAATTAAAAAAAAATTGAAACGGATTTGCATCTCAATTATAAACTCCCTTTTAAATACTGAATTACTGTAATATTGCTGAATACTCTTGATAATGGGCTAAATGCCCGAAACATATGTAAAGTCGTTAATATATTCAGTAAAACTGAAGCCAAATATTTCAATTAACTATTATTCAACTTAATATTTCACCAAGTGATAAACGAGATCTTTGTTTTATTTCTTAGAAATGTTCAATGTTTTAAAGTAACTCTAATAATTTGATAGCCCACTATATTCGATCGGTCACTATATACTATATTCAAAGATGGAATGCACTAAATTCAGTTTTAAATATACATAATCATATTTCAGTCTATTTATTATTTTCTCTTATGCTTGGTAGAGAAATTTGTTCAATTGTATTCTTAAAAATATTGAATTAAAAATTAAAACACTTGACTTAAGTTTTACTGAATATATTACAAACTCCACATATGTTTCGGGTGGTTAACCGATTATCAAGAGTATACAATTTTACATGTAATATTGTATACTCTTGATAATGGGTTAACCATTCGAAACATATGTAAAGTTTGTAACATATTCAGTGAAACTTAAGTCAAGTGTGTTAATATTCAATTTATTGCTTTTAACATAATGTTTCACCAAGATATAAGCGAAACCTCCGTGTCATTTATCAAAAATATTTGTATTATGTATGTTCACAATCTTTTTATCATATCCTTAGAATGTCTTTTCATATGTTTCGAATTTTGTTACATAACCATTCTACTCTCCACAGGATACGGTCTTCATGAGCAAAATGTTTCCATTTTGAGGAAAAAAAGGAAAAATTTGAGATGTGAATTCTTGAATTAAGATACTATGCTATGTACAAAGTAATTGATTCACGAAAATAGTAAATAAAGATTAATATTATTACTATTATAAGGTTACAGATGGAGCTATAACAAATTTCATTATGCATATTTATCTTGTTTGCTTCCGAGGATGTTAAAAGAACGTATGCCTAGTTTAAGAAGATCAGAAGTTTTCACTATATTGATATTTGTCTTTGATGTCAGCATCGATAATGACATGAGCACTTATTTGAGTTAATGAGGAAAAGTTTATGATGTTAAGGTCCGTAGTATCACCTCGCGATAAGCTCTTCATTCTTACAACCTTTTCTAACATCAATGAGAGCATTTAGTAGGATCTAGTAGGACAAAATCGAAATAGAGCGTGTTTCCATCCGCAAAACGTCACAGAAGTCAAGTCGCGCGCCACTGACCCGCTCCTAAGGTGTTTATATCCCCGGAATCGGTTAACTCGGTCATAACATCATCTCGGTATGATTGCAGCACTGGCCGTATGCATTTCCGGCGGTGGAAGCGACTTCGACCGATATTAGCCGCTCCCATATGGACCATAACAAAGATCGCAAGCCCCTCTTACAACGGTCCCGGACCCCGGATTGGATTATTCCGCTCTTATTGTCTGGATCGAATTGAGTGACGACGATTCGACGGAATATACGTGTTTCTGTCGAAGCAGATATCGGATATTCGATGTATGAAACGTAGAACATCGTGTAGTTCTTGTATCGAATGGATCCGAAATATATTGATTTATATTGTCACGTTTCTGAAAATGAATTGAAATCATGGCTGAAAATCGAGAATATCGTTATATTATTAGAAAAGATATGTTGTGTAATGCGGGACAAGTACCTCGTTCGAAATGTAGTCTTGTTTTTCGAACGAAAGCAGTTTCGTGAATTTTTTCAGAGTTATTCAGAATACATCAAGCTTTATAGGAACCTCTATATCTATTTTTAGACTGCAAATTGTGAGTTTTATTCATTCACTGCTTCAGAATTTGAATCACATATAAAACAAATGATACGGAGCATTCGCTCTTGGTGAAACATTATGTTTAAGAAATCGTGTGGGCTTCCACGGCCGAGGTCCATTGTGAAATAATCTTCCGGGCTGATTGGCCGTGGTCAACTGGAGTTCCGCCTCTTCCAGACGTTTCGTCTCTAACTGCGAGAAACATCTTCAATGGCGGTGATTGCTTCGATGTAGTTGTGTACCAGGCGACGACAAAACTACGGGCCATTGAAGATGTCTCTCGCAGGCAGAGACGAAACGTCTAGAAGAGGTGTTCCAGTTGATAAGAGCCAATTAGCCTGGTAGATTATTTCACCATGTTTCACATAATGGTTAAAACAGAAAATTAAAATTTACATAATTGCCTTGAGTTTCACAAAATATATTAAAATCTCTACAAATGTTTCGGATGGTTAACCCATTATCAAGATATTATGTTTATTAGATTCATTAACCCTTTATGAGTAACATTGTATACTCTTGATAATCGGAACACCCGAAACATATGTAAAGTTTTACTACATTTGATGAAACTTAAGCCAACTGTGTTTATTTTAATTTATGGTTTTCAACATATAAAATATAAGTATCTTGAAAGCAATTGCAGTTTTAAAGGCCGTTTTAGACTTACAATAGACTACATTTATCTGAATGTAAAAATATTGTTCCATCACCTAGTAGCTTCCTAAGATGTAAATGATACTCAGTTAATGCAATAAGAAAAAAACGAATAAACAACAAGAAATGAACAATAGTATTTTTCTATTGAATGCAACTGCAAAAATTAATACTATAATGAGATTTTGTTCAATGAAATCAATCGAAATTTCTTTCTGTTAATAAATTCCATGAATTCTAACAAAATTTACCAAAACAAAATTCAATACCTTTTTCGTTCTGAATAGAATATACTGAATTATTTGCTGAATATATGGTTCTCTTCCGGAATATAGGTTCAATCTATTTCATACCTCAATACTCATAAATTAGTCGAAATATAATGAAGTGTTAAAATGAATTCAATGTCAATGTATAAAATAATGAATGAAATAGTTCTAATTAGTTTCGAATGATTTGAATTATTTCGAGAGGCTCAATTTCGAAATGTACATTTTCGCAAAAAAACGTAACATATTCAATCAACTTTATTAAAATACAAATTACAGAAAAGAAGAACAAACTGAACAAATACGTGAAACCACTTGCAAAAGATGATGTACGAGTATATGATAAATATGCAGAACGAAATGAATGAAATCAATCTGGAAATCAATTGAAATCAAATACATTCTGGCAGCTGTATAGTAGTGCCCAATTCTCCACAAAACTGAAGAAAACATGTATAATTTCATATAAACGACATCAACTCAGAAAATACAAGACAATCTTATACATATAATAGTTACAATTCCTATACAAGAATATATATCTCATATGGCAATCATATGAGATTGCCATAGATCCTTAGAAAGAAATGCTAGAGCACATTAGAAACAATCGAACACTAAATGAAAGTACAAAATAGACTGCGACGGTCTATCTCAAGCTCATCAGCTTTGCCAATTGCCAAAGTGATCCAAGAACTTCAAAACTGAAGAATTGAACTCTTACTGTTTTAAATGTACACAGCTGGATTGTCAACCTAACCACTAAGAATAAGATTTGTCCTTATATATATATATATATATATATATATATATATATATATATATATATATATATATATATATATATATATAAATATATATACGTTTTCGGTTTCCGTATGAATTAAACGAGATGAATGTATTCAATCTCGGTACAATTTCGAAACAACCAAAAATAACCAAAAGGCACCCTTCCTGTCCCGAATTTCATTTCGCCCGGAATTAAACCTTGTCACAAACGCCCCACAGCGAGTACGGGAAGAAAGAAAGACAGCCTACGGTTAGAAATTATCACAAGTAACGCATTCAAATTGGGCATTATATCACACGCAAAACGGTCGAAAATTTTGACGTTGGTTCCGCTTGGGAACGGCACATGGGAGGTTTTATCGTGCGTGAACACGTTTGGGCGGTTGTCGCATGTTTTACAACCCGTAAAACGTTCGAGAGGTGGTAATTATCGGGTGAAATATGATTTTTTATTACGGAACTCCGGTTGAAGCCTCATATTCAGAATTTGCATGCAGGTTAGATGTTTTTACAAAGCTTGAGAGGCTCACTACTGGTTTCTCTTCAGGATTGACCATTACAATTTAAGACTTCTATATCTGCTTGATTTCACTTTCGAAGATCATACTGGGTTAATGTTTCTTTCTTTCGAAAACTCATCTAATAATATCTGGATCTTTATTCGAAAATCATAGGGTAGATATCCCCAGCAAGATTTACTATCAACTCTACCTATGTATTCATGTCAATCACGAGGTATCAATGGACAAGGTATTTTCCCATGAGATCATGAGTACTCTGACCTGAACACTCAGTATGGAATGGAATTGGGAAGTATAAATCTCATTGACACATAAAGCCGAAAGATGATTCCTCTATTTTCAATATGCTTCAGATTCATTCAGAAATTGGTTTCGCAAGAAACCTCCTATTTGAAAGCTTCTTCAACTCAGGTTTCAATAAGAAGATGAATATAATCAACATATAGAATAGAGTCGCACATCAAAATGAGCCTGATAGAATTTAATTTCGATTGGTGCAGAAAATTTATAATGAATTATTCTCTATAAGAACGTTCCTTGAATCGTTTAGCACAAAGCTACAAAGTCTCTTGGTGTTCTTGGTGCACATAATAGTTTCTTATTGTATTCGAAATTCAATCCCACATTGAGAGTAATGTAATAGTTCAATGCTTCTTATTCGAACAGCTTGGCTATAAATGCTATATGTTCCTAAAGAAGGATAAGAACAACAAGAAATTGTAGAAGTGTTGAAAATATCTGCAGGTGAAGCTAAACACTTCCGAATCTAGACCTCAAAAATCCTCAGAAACCTATATGGAGCTAGCTCAACTCGAAAAGACATTGGACTGAATCGAAAGGCTGAATAAAAGTACCTCAAAAAGCTTTCGGGGCCTTCAACGAGCTCAGCTTGATAACACATTGTGGTGAATCTAAACACACCATAAAAAATTCAGAAGTCTTGTGGAACCTTGAGGTAGTTCCGCTTCGCAAGACTTGGTGAAACCGTGAAAAGACTTTCAAAAGTGTTTAGGAACCTATCTTGAGGCAGCTCACGTTGATAAGACATTGTGGTGAATCTAAGAACACCTTGCAAAAATCTCAAAAAGTCTTTCGGTACTTATCTTGTGGTAGCTCCGTTAGGCGGGACATTGTGGTGAACAATGTCAATTCAAAAATTCCACAAAAAAACCTTCAAAACCTAACCTAACCTATCTTTAGTCAGCTCAGCTCAATAAGACATTGTGGTGTATTCGAAGAAACCATAAAAGAACCTTCAGGGGTCTTTCGAAACCTATATTGTGGTAGCTCGACTTGTTTTGCATCGTGGTGAATCTAAGAACTCCTTTGAAAACTTTCAAAAAACTTTAGAACCCTATCTTGAGGTAGTTGTTATTACATGAAAATATACAAAAATCTCCATACTCACAAAAGGAACAAAAAACTCGATTAAATTAAAATTCAAAGCGTGGGAGCACATACACGCAGAGCACGAAAATACAACCAGAGCGCAATGAATACAAGACAAAGCCCAAAATATATAAGTTTACTGCTAGTTTATAATCCAACTCCTCCCAAATACTTTCAACGATTCCATTTGAAAATTCAATACGCTATAGGAAGTCCAGAATACCAACAAAGTCAACAAATTACTCATTTTTTACGTTCCTGTTGAATTGTGTTACTTCCATCGGCTAGTTAGACCGCAATATAGACGGACAGCCTTCGATTCATTACGTGTTTTAATAGTTTCGCCGGCATGTTCCGCCGTGTTGCAGAACGGGATACGATAGGCCCTATATCAGGAAAGAAGGCAGCTCTCGTTTACGATTACGACATCGAAGCCATTCCAGGTTCAAGTTCGCGTTTCCTAATTTCATTGCCAGTGTCGAGAGCATCTCTTCGACGTTATCATCTACTTCGCTTATGACCGATACGCGAAAATGGATGCTATAAATATGCCTTTACGGCTTATATTGGTTCTTCTTCGGTTGCAGTCAGAGACGTAACAAGGAAAAACTACAAACAGGTTGACCAAAATCTTGAGTAGATACGATTTTTGAGATAATCTTCATTGAACTCTTGAACCTGTTAAGTAATTGCCTGTACGTATATAAAAAATGGACCCAAAGTGGAATTCAATCTTGTTTTTTCTGAAGATGTCCTAGAACGCCCTTCAACACAATAATTTTCTAGGTGAGTAGAGATACGAGGAAAATCCTTGTTCATTATTCTCATCACTAGTGGCGCTTGAAATGAGATCTTGAGGAAACAATAGCTGATGAACACTTGCCTTTCAGGTGCGTGTTTCAGCAAGTGTGGAAAGGCACCACATTCCAGAAAGTTCGATGGAATTGGCACTGGCAACTCAGCAAAATTCTCCGTTTTGACAATATAACTTGGTGAGAAGCCGATTGGACATTTTGTCTCCACAATTGCCCATTTGTTCAGTTGAGTGAAACGATCGTACTGCGATTGGGGTAAGTGCCCCAATCAGAAATCAATGAGTTCATTGGTTGTATTACTTATAGAAAATCATTTGTTGAATATTAAATTAAATTAGACTTTGGCTTAATGTTTCACGATTGTATTTAACAATATGAATTTATCAACATGTTTCGAGAGTGAGCTCATTTTCAAGACTAAAATACAGTAAGGAACGAACAACAAATTTATATATAAACAATGTAAGGAGGGAGGATAATTGAGAATCTAAGTGTTCATTTACGATGTCTTCTTTTTTCTTCCAAGAACTTCATATTTCAATTGCCTCTAAAAGGTCTAAACGTTTTCCTTTATTACCGATTACTTTCCCGATATGTGCTGCTATGTAACGGAAAGAGGTACATAAGTTTGGACTTGTCTGATGGCATTTATTTTGTATACTGACTGAAAAGATGATTGTGTTTGTGACTGAACAGCAACACCCTCTTTATGTAAAGTCCATATGGTGTAAGGTCGCTTGTCATTTTAAATAGGCCATGACATGACTGACGATAGCTGAGACTGAGTAGAGTTATTAAAGCCCATTTCTGCGAGGCGAAAATATCACCCATCCAAGTAGAGCTACCCAAAATATTATACCATAGGACATCATCAATTGCAAATTTGAAAAGTAATACGTGTGGAAACTACAAAAAATATATGTAAATCCCCTAGATCCAGTTGAATATGGTACTTCAAAACTGTAGGAGATCAAACATATATGGAGGTTTATATAATTTAGAAAGGACACTTCGTTTTCAGCGAAATAATGCAAGTGTGCACCAAACTAATGAAACCACATAATGCTGCAATGAAAATGTATAACTTATTCGATGGAAACAGTATCTTTTATGACCATAGGTGGGTCATTTCTCAGTCTGCGTCTGTCTCATTCACACGAGCCGCCTCTGAATTTCACAGCCACCTCGGATCGCTTCCGCCGTGATTACGGAAACGCGGCAGTGTATGTCTTCGGAGACTTTTCCTTTGCGAATGGAAATAGTCGCTAGATGTGAAACCGACTCGCTTTCTGCGGATCGCACAGACGTTATAAACGTAAAAGCAAATAGAGGAATCGCCAGACAAACTCAGTTATTCGACAAATTGAAGGCTATCTCGACGGTATTGACTTCTTGCACCCTCGAATAATGCCCGATTCGAAGTGTTTTCTTTCTACTGCGAATACATTTTTCGCCTCAATAAGAGTTTCGCGTTCTGTGCAAAGAAGCGGCCGTCGTTTGTTCGAATGAGACGACGAAACGTCGACGAGGGAAAAATTCGGGAAATAGCGACATTTTAAACAACAAAACATCATTAAGACTGACGTACGAATGGTAACATTTTCATATGGTAACATTTTATTTATAGGTTGAGAAAATTTGGCAGAATAAGTCACAAATTAAAGGATGTGATATGGCTGAATATGCACAATAGATTCAAATTGGCTGCTTTGGTTCTATATCAGAATATAGTGAAAATTAGACATCCACCATATCTCTATCGAAAAATTAGATTTAGGATGTGCACACTTGGAATACAAGAAACAAGGGAGTCATATCACCTCCCCCATATCGATTGGCCATCTTTGGGAGATCTTTTTTCATATTTTATCTACAAATATTATAATTGGTGTATTTCGTCATCCTTCCAAGCAATGACTACGTCTATATTTAGAGAGAAAATAAAGGAGTATCTTTTCGAAAATCAATAACATTATCTTACATACTAAGACAACTTCATCTTGATTTGTAATTTTTTTATAATTTTGAAAATCAATAACATTCTCTTACATAATAAGACAACTGTACCTCAATTTGCAATTTGTTATACTTTTGAAAATCAACAACAGTCTCTTAAATGAATGAGATTGAATTCTCGCTTAACTCTTGGTGAAACATAATTGAATATTAAAATAAATTAAACTCTTGGCTTAATGTTTCACGATTTATTTAACAATGTATAGTTAACATGTTTCGAGCGTTAGCTCATTTTCAAGACTAAACTAAACAGTTTAGTCTTGAAAATGAGCTAACGCTCGAAACATGTTGACTATACATATTGTTAAATAAATCGTGAAACATTAAGCCAAGAGTTTAATTTTATTTTAATAGTCTCTTAAATCATTAATCGGTTGGGCCGATACTTGATGAAAATATAAATACATATTTTAAATAAAACTAAGTTCATCATCAACATCTGATGAAGCCACTGTGTTGGCGAAACAATATTGTTATATTTTAACTTTATTATAGTTAAAATCAGAAAACTACTTAGTTTCATTTAAATTATTAAACATCCTCTAACATTTTAAGACAACTGTATTCGCTCTGATTGGTCCACCCCAACGCGTTCGTTGTCTGCTGTTGGACCAATCAGCTTCCGTTTCAGTGCAGGGTGCCAAATGTTCCTTATTCTCATGGTTTCTTCTTTCCGATTGAAATTGTTGCGATGCTTGTGTATCTCGATAGCCTCTCGTTGGAGCCTGGCGTGGTAATTTCGATCCGTGGAGAGAACCTCAGCGTCGTCGTATTTGATATTATGCTCCAAGTTGTTATAGGCATGTTCTGCTACAGCTGACTTCTCAGGCTGAACTCGGCGACAATGACCTTCATGTTCCTTGAGGCGTGTCTTGATGCTACGTTTAGTTGTACCAATATAAACCGAACCACATGAGCAAGGGATTTTGTAAACACCAGCTGAAGGACCAATCAGCTTCCGTTTCAGTGCAGGGTGCCAAATGTTGAATGTTGAAAATGTTGAAAAACACCAGCTGAATTCAGCTGGTGTTTACAAAATCCCTTGCTCATGTGGTTCGGTTTATCTGTACCTCAATTTCTGATTTTTTATAATTTTGAAAATTAATAACATTCTCTTACATAATAAGACAACTGTACTCCAATTTGTAATTTGTTATACTTTTGAAAATCGATAACATTCTCTCACATAATAAGACAACTGTACTTCAATTTGTAATTTGTTATACTTTTGAAAATCAATAACATTCTCCTACAAACTAAGACAACTGCACCTCAAATTGTAATTTCTAATACTTTTTAAAATCAATAACATTTTCCCGTAAACTAAGCGACTGCACCTACAGCAAATTTGTAATTTGTTATCTGATTACATTAATGATTAGATTTACATTTTAAAACTGAACTGTTTATGTTTAATGCGGTTATACATTTGATTTTCTATTCCGGTTTTTCGATTTTTTTTGATATAACAGTTTTCGAAAAAATTTTTCTTTATCACGGTTTGAGTGTCATAACAGATGTATCGTTTGCATACCATCTGAACTCCGCCATGAGATTGCTTTTACGTTATTTCATGATGCTTTAGGGGTGAATGAATATGTTATTATTATATACTCATACTTATATATACTCATTTCTGTATCATTTTTGCTATTATGAAATGAATGTATATTTCTATAAAGCCTTATTGTTATTAATATTATATCAATTTCGAAATTCATTCTAAATCAAAAAATCACAATATTAGAAAACTTTTCACGGACAGAAAAATTCAGTTTCATTCTAAGTCAATTTGAAAGATAATCAGCTAATGAAAGAAAAACGAGGACTACTTATATCAAATCAATTGAGCTGATTGTCACATGCTCAACTCATATACGAAAAAAAATCTCTGGATCTTTTAGAACAATCGGAAATTTTCTAACATTCAACCCTATTTCAACCCCTTTACGTTTTCTTGCCAGCAGAAGGATGTAAAATAGATAAATGTTGATAAAATAGTTTACGTTTTGAAATTGAAGTAACATCCCGAAAGAGATCAGCGTATTTTTGATCGATTTCATTTGAAATTCATAGTAATTATATAATATCAAATCATATTGAGTGAAAAGGAAGTACATATGCTTGAAAATGTCCAAAAACAAAACCGTATGTTTTATTGAAACGTGAAAATATTATCTATACCTACTCGCTGAATTTCGTGTGGAAATTCAATCAAAACAATTCAATAATTCCAACGGAAAAATACAATCGAATTCAATAAAATAACAGTCGGAACAGCAGACTGAATCCTTTTCAATGCCTGTTTCCGCTTGGTATTCATCAACACCATTCACATTTGACATGAAAGAATTGAAAATGGAATGCAAATAGATAAACAATTATTGTTTGATCCCTCTTGACCACTTTCACAGTTTCGAGAATATAAAACAAAATAAACTCAACTAGTCGAACCATAATACGGAAATAAAACAATTTTACACTGTACGCGCATCATGTTGATTGTTTCGTCCTGTTTTTCATTCAAACAAGTCAAACTTCTTTGTTGTGGTTAATATTTAACCATCCAGAGACCATCTGTTCAACACAAAATTTTCCAAGAATCAGTCTGATGTTCAAAGCGGTATTAGTTTTATACATTAAGCTATATATACTGACGAAGGACAAAAGGTCTGAAACAATTTTAACTATTCAAGAGGAACAATAAAAATAACAGATTTTTCAAGAGAAATTCAAGGTTTTTTATGAAAACTCTGATTTTGATATTTATAAATATTGTTTTTTCGGAAGCACTGCTTTTAAATTTTCAATGAAATTTTATGAGTTAGTTTAATAAATAAAAGACGCAAAATGTATCTCTGAGAGTTGTATTCAGTTTCTTAGAGCGTCATTCATTGAAATAAATCAGGAATAATATCCACGCCAATGATTTCCATTTTTATTCATTCAATTCAAATTCATTCGAAGTGGAATGTATTCTGTAATGAAAAATAACAAAACTTATTGATTCAACATAAATTAAATATTCATTGATACAGTGTTTATAGAGCTCTCAACTTCTTGGCTGGGTATAAAAGTAAACACAACGATTTCCATGCATAAAATTGAGGGTGGATTACAACAAATTTATTTCAGATGAAAACGTGACATAACCGAAAGAAAAAGAATTACCAGATAGGAAATCTGTTACGAATATTCAATACAGAAGAACAAATACAAATAATTGATGGACTAATTAAATGTTACGTGATAATGTCTGATCAATAGACTTGCGTGACTTCTTCTTTCTATTTTCCTTTTCTGTTTCTTATCTCTTCAAATGATTTCAATTTTTAATTTTGATCTTCATCTATCATATTTTAGAATCAACGAAAAATAATCTACCACATACCAAATATTCTAAAACAAAGTCCAAATAATGCAAAACTATTGAAAACTCATAACTTTGTAATAGCATACACTATACAAAATAAAGAATATGCCTATACAGAGTTGAAAAAAGAAATAATAACTTGAAGAAAAACTCAATCAGTTTGCACATACCATGCAATAATTGCAATGAACACTATAAACTTGCAATCTATCGAAAAAAGAATTGAAGCCTGGAAATATGCAGAAACCTGAAGCAACACAAACACAAATAGATAAACACAAACAAAATGAAACACAAGATTTTAATTACAATCTCGACATGATTTCTTAGAAAAAGAACTCAGAAAGACAAAAGGTATAGAGATATTTCAGAAATGTTACACATTCCCCAAATTTCTGGAAATAAATAATGAAAGAACTGAATGGAAGAACAGTTCTGTAATTATTCGAAATAACATTAGCAGAATTGAGAAACAACAATCAAGTGCTTCTTTCAAGGTGTTGTTATTTTGTCGGACTTCCATTACCTAAAAATTTTATTTCAAATTCTGAAGCTAAGAATAAATGAAAATTAAATGTTTTAGTTTCTTCAATTTCTCAGTTTTCACTTGAAAACGGTTGGAGTTACCTACATTACTAACCGAAACGTCGTGTGAATTCGTTTTTCTGATTCAGTCATCCGTCTTTTCATCGAAGGTAAGAATTTATTAATTTTGAATAAATGACTCGGAGGTTTCGCTTATCTCTTGATGAAACAGTATGTTAAAAACAATCAATTATAAATTAAAACACTTGAGTTAAGTTTCACAAAATGTATTAAAACTCTACATATCTTTCGGGTGGATAACTCATTATCAAGAGTATACTATAATGTCAGAAACATTGTATACTCTTGATAATGGCTTCACCACCCGAAACATATGTAGAGTTCTTTATATATTCAGTGAAACTTAAGTGTGTTAATGTTTATTCGATTGTTATTAATTTTGTTTTATAATTATTCATTTTATTCTTATTCTCCTTTCATATTTCTGTTCCAGCAGTCAGGACATTTAATCTGATATTTTTTAATTTTTTAGTTAAATCCGATTAATTTTACGACTTAGTTTTCATTCAACAGAGTTCATCTCAGAATTTGAAATCAAAATTTAAAGGCAGTTCGACAAAATAATGAAGAATCATTGAACAACATAACCCAAAACTATTTTTTCCTGCTCTGGCGTCAATTTCAAACAGAAAAACCTAAAATCAATATTTAATTTCAATATTAAGATATAAATTCGCTCATTTTTCATATAACACATCATCTATCTACATTTTAACTTCGAAAATTATAGTTTCAACCATGAGTTCTTAAAAGCTTTCTGAATGAATAACTAAATATCAGTTCTCCACTCAAACTCTAAGTTGATTATCGTATGATCTGAATTCCCATTTATTCTTCATGAATTAAGTACAGTTTGTCAAGTCGAATGGTAGTCGCTGAAAAACAAGCACAGTCTGACGACGATCTCTGAAATACAGTTCGCGTACAAACGTCCATTTTCCGAGTCATTTGTCGTAAAAGACGACAAAGTTCTAAAGTCATCGTTTGTCTATTCCAATGTAAATTCGAGTCGATCGCGTGTATCACAATTCGCGGCCACAAATCGCTTCCAGACGATTCAATTCGTCTGGATTCTTTCGAACGACCATAATTTCGCATAAAGATCGCCGTTTGTCATTTATTTCTTCTCCATCGAACACACGTATGGAAATCAGGGAAATATTACCACATCTGTCAACAGCGCATTATGAGTTTAGTCGTCTGTAGTTTTAACAGTATCTGGTACTGTTAGGAATTGTTATTATATTCCTGGAATGAATTATGTATGACGGTGGGGTGAAAAGTTTCCGGCCTGACCAAGAAAAACGATGTTTTAATGTTTTTTGCTTTATTTTTCAACATACCAACACTGATACATTTCTCATAACGGTGTTCTAATTTAGTTATACCAGTTTTAAACGTAGATTCGTCAAGCTCCTCAAAATACCGATTTATAGTTTTAATAACTTGTTCGTTGCTCTAAAATCTTTTACCACCAAGCCATTTTTTTAAGGTAGGAAACAGGTAATAGTCGCTAGGGCTAAGTCTGGAGAGCAGGAAGGATGCGGAACCAATTCAAATTCAATTTGTGAACTTTGGACAAGGCAACAATCGACGAATGCGCTGGTTATCGTGATGAAAAATTTTTTCTTCGTCAAATGAGGTGGCTAAATTTCCACCTCGTACTTCAAACGTTGCAATACGTCTGCGAAGTATTGACCGGAAATAGTTTACCCTTTTCAAGATAATCGATGTATATAATTCCTCGCGCACCCAAAAAAAATGTAGCCATAAACTTGTTTGCCGATAAAATTATTTTTGCCTTCTTTGAATATGATTCCTTCTTTCCAAACCATTGTTTTAACTGTTCTTTATCTTTAGGAGTGTAGTGGTGAAACCAAGTCATCAGTTATGAATCGACGCAAAAATTAGTTTGAGTTACGCCTATACAACGCCAAAATTAGAAATGTTTGCACCCATCTTGCACACAGCTTTTTCATCCGCAAATGGTTGTGCAAAATATTTCGTACACGCTCAGTTGACATCCTACAGGTCCCTGCTATCTCATGAACTTTCATTCTGCGGTGTTCCAATATTATTTGGTGGATTTTCTCAATCATTTCTGAAGTTGTGACCTCTAGCGAGCCCTGAGCGAGGCTCGTCAAAGGTGTACACACGACTCATTTTGAATTGAGAAACCCACTGCTTAATAGTTGAATATGATGAGGTAGTGTTGAATCCATCTCCTCTTCTATTTGTTTTGATGCAAAACCTTTCAAATAGAAGTATTGGATGACAGCACGTTGCTCAAGTTAATTTTTCATTTTGAAGAAAACAACAGAAGCGTTTCGCGCAATGTGCTCTCAAAAGCATACTAATGCAGCGATTGAGCTGGAATTTTACACACAAGCTCAGTAGGAATGGTATTGTCGGACACCGTTCCAAAAGTAGACCCGCCAGTAGTGGCGCCATCTCTCGATCCGGCCGGAAACTTTTCACCCCACCCTCGTATAATAATCTTGATATTAGGAATTCAAAATATTTGACGAGAGTATTAAGCATTTGTTCTGAAATTTGGTGAATTGTTATTATTGTTAATAACAATACGAAATTTTTTTTTAATTTTCTTATACACAATTTGAGTTCTGAAATTTCTTTTATTCTTGATGAACACTTTATTACAGGTATAAATTATCATATTATTATTTTGATAGTGCGAAAGTCGAAACAATCGTCATCATATTTATATCCTTGGAATTTATTTTGGAGCAATTTGCAAAATGCCTCTCATTCGAAAATTCACGCATTTCGAAATAGCGACGATTAAAATAACGGAATATCTGTTACCAGTTTGAAACAGTTGCCATTCGCGAAAAAGGAAAATTTGATACGATCCCCCTGAGACGTATAATGAAAATTAACGTTGTTCGGCGTAGGAAAATGTTCCTGAATTTCATTACTCTTATAAATGCTTTTCCGCGGTCAAAGGATGCGGAAAAGTTTCGCCTCAGAGTCGGATAAATTCATTTGGCTAACTTTTCTTGTTATACCATCGAAATTAGTTGATTCTGTCTTGTGTTTTTCGCTCCCCAAGGTTTTCAACTATTTATCAGATTCATATGTTTACGTAATTTCGTTATGTGACACTCTAAAGTACATTAAGAAATCTACGGAAACTTTTCGGAAAACTATTCGAAATAGTTACAAATTCTTCAATAAACTAAACATTTGTTTGAATTCAGAGTTGATAACAAAAACTCGCAAATAATTGGAATAATAATTCGATTTCAGAATTGAATGAATCATTATAAATATTTAAACAAAATGAATTGATTAAAAATCAGCGATTATGAAGTTAATAATTATGAATCTAAAACAAATTGAATTTATATTTGAAAATATAAAATATATATTGAATAGAATAAATGAAACGAAAAAACATATACGATTTGTACTAGTTATGAAATAAGTAAAGTGCTGAATTAAAGGTATCTTTATTTTCCCTTAATTTTCCTTCAATTTTCCCTTCAACTTTTTCTTGAATTTCCCTAATTTGAAATCTGAACTTTATTTGCTCACTTCTTCTTTCAACTATATACATGGGGGCCTCTGTGTCCACTAAGTCGATTTGTATCTTTTTCCAGTCATTATGATTTAGTTTATTTTATATTCAGAGTATTTTTTAGTTACTAAGGTGTTTTACTTCAATGTTTTACACTAATAATTTTGGTTTAACGGAATTTTCATTCAATTCTATTTTTATTTTGTTTCCATTTTATTCTCAATTAATTTTCAATCCCTAAATTCATCATTCTACTGTTTCTATTTGTTTCATCTACTTTTTTCATCTCATTTCAAATTCAATCTGTTATTTACTGCTTTTTTGACTGTTTTTCCGTACTCGATACTCGTACCGAAATCAATGAAATGTTTCTCTAAACACTTCATTCCTTGGCAACAATATTTAACTTGAAAACACAGCCAATATAATATTAATACATTAGTTGTATACAACCGACTTCAATCGAGTATATATATATATATATATATATATATATATATATATATATATATATATATATATATATATATATATTTATATATATATATATATATATATATTATATATATATATATATATATATATATATATATATATATATATATATATATATATATATATATATATATATATATATATATATATATATATATATATATATAAGTGTGAAGGTTCCTTGGGAATGAGCACAGTTTAAAATTGATGAAATAATTATTTATTCGACATATGTTTCGGCTCTAGGCCTTTTTCAAGAATATTATAGGTCCATTGTTGGTTGGAAATTGACTTCAATTTCACAAATCTTTCGTAAAACTGAATAGTGCGGGAATTATGGTCTATGGGTAACATCTGTAGGTTCGTTTGTTTAGGACATGCGCATCTTCCGATGAATTCTTATCTTTGGTTTCATGGGCGTGCATTTCTTGGATTTTAAATGTTAAGAAATGCACGCACGTCCATGAAACCAAAGATAAGAATTCATCGGAAGATGAGCATGTCCTAAACAAACGAACCTACAGATGTTACCCATAGACCATAATTCCCGCACTATTCAGTTTTACGAAAGATTTGTGAAATTGAAGTCAATTTCCAACCAACAATGAACCTATAATATTCTTGAAAAAGGCCTAGAGCCGAAACATATGTCGAATAAATAATTATTTCATCAATTTTAAACTGTGCTCATTCCCAAGAAACCTTCACACTTATGTTATTAAACAAAGCACAAGAAAACTAAACGATATATATATATATATATATATATATATATATATATATATATATATATATATATATATATATATATATATATGTACAAAATTCAAACTCGAATGATTTCACTACCTACAAAAAAATAAGCTTTCACTACGAAAATCACAAAAATAATTTATTTTCAACAGAGAAAGTAGAAATTGAATTCGAAGTTTCTATACTCAGAATTTCCTTTCTGCATTTCTATCGGAAATGAAAAGCTTGAATTCGAGAAGAGATTCAAATTCGGTGGGCATCACGACGGAAACTTGAATACCTCCAAATTATTTGAACGTATTCACCGGTCACTTTCGGGAAACGAGGATGGAAAATGCAATGCCATTGAAAACTGAAACGTGAATTTCCGGTGCGGAATCAAAAAGCTACACTATGTAGTCTGCTGTCCTCTCCAAACAGACATTCAAGGTAGATAGAGGTATATTCAGTGACATTTCATAAAAATCTAGAACTGATGTAACACAAATTTCCAATTTATCAGGCTCAATACTAATAAATTAATATTATCCCAGATTATCATTATTATGTGGATTGAATTTGTGGAATTAAATCACAAATACAGAAATCGATTAATCTTCCAATAAGAACGCATAAAATCGACTTTTTCTATCTCCAGTTGTTCCGACAAATTTAACACGTTATCAATCTCAACCAGTCATCCGCCCGATACAATTTTAATGTGTACATCATACACGCTTATTTAGAACTCGCAAATCGGCGTAGCGGTCGCGCGACCCAATTGTCAATTCGCTTTGCAAATGTATTCCCCGTCGTGACATAATATTCAGCTGTCATTCGCTATTCGCGATTTCCAAACAGATCGGAGACCGCAGTCCATTATATTTCCGGGCGTAAACGGAGGTTGTGGCTTCGGTCGAAGGTGCGGCCGTGAATAACGACGATTTTATTTAGTAATCGGCCGAGATACGACTGTCGGTATTCGCGAGTAGACCTAAGTTGGACATTGTTGTTGTTGATTCGAGCACGATTGGTTTGTTCGAAATTTGAATCCACGAAAAATGTCCCATCCTCATTTAAATTTATGGCGAAAAAAATGACTTATGCTCAAACAAAGTGTCAAATTCAATAATTGATAAAAAATTAATTCAACAATTATTCAAATAAATGACACGGAGGTTACGCTTATCTCTTGGTAAAACATTAAG
This sequence comes from Henosepilachna vigintioctopunctata, assembly GCA_030704895.1. Classification (NCBI taxonomy): domain Eukaryota; kingdom Metazoa; phylum Arthropoda; class Insecta; order Coleoptera; family Coccinellidae; genus Henosepilachna; species Henosepilachna vigintioctopunctata. Next base: position 3,191,036 of record JARQZJ010000034.1, read on the forward strand.
TTAAAAACTATAAAATTGAAAATTAACACACTTGACTTAAGTTTTACTGAAAAAAACTCTACATATGTTTCGGGTGGTTACCCATTATCAAGAATATACAATATTACCCCTATACTATTATTATACTCCTATACAATATAACTATAAGTAATATTGTATACTCTTGATAATGGGTCAACCACCCGAAACATTTGTAGAGTTTTAAATATATTCAGTGAAACGTAAGTCAAGCGTGTTAATTTTTAATTTCATAATTATTCAAATTTTTCTCAACGAATAATAATAATAATAACAATAAGTTCTTTATTCTCATCAGGTATAACACCCGCTATACCTATTGAAAAATAGTAACTAATAACTACATTATAGCATTCAATGAAATATTACAAAGAACTTAATCTGAATCAATTCATTTTAGACAATTTTCGTTGTTCATATAACTCCTGATAATAAATTCTATGGAGTCAAAGTGAATGTCACAATTATTGGCAACTCTATTGAATGTAGACTCCATAAACGAAATGGGGGATTGTATTAGGGAGTTGGTCCTCGGATTCTCTAGGTCAGGGTAGGCGAACCTTTATCACCAAGGTGCCATTTTTTTAAAAAAATGTTTAATGGGGTCATTGACGTGCCATCAAATGATTTTGACTTTCAGATTATTTGGAAAATAATAATAATAAATACTATCTAAACTCTTTATGAAATAAAGTAAACAAAAGAGTTACATTTTGGAATGTTTAATACCTACTTAACACATTTTTTACACATGTTCTATGATCGGCGACGTGCCTAAAATATTGTGTCGCGTGCCATCAATGGCACACGTGTCATTGGTTTGCCTTCCCTGCTCTAGGTGGAATAATTCTGTATTACGAGAATTTTTCAAAGGAACACGAAATTTCAAAGCGTACAAGAGAGGAGGACAATCAATACTATTTTGCAGTAATTTCTACAAAATTTGAGTGATAATGATTCTCTCCTGCTCTGCAATGAGATTAAACTAAGTCGACTCATTAACTTATGATTGACTCCTGTCTATGGATAAACTTTATCCTCCTTCCAAAATAAGAATTTCAAGAACCTTCTCTGAATAGCCTCAAGATGGCGTTGATGACAAGTGTAAATGGGATGCCAGATCATGCTGCCATACTCCAACTTGCTACGGATTAGGGTATTAAATAGTCCTATGAATGTTGAGGTAGTATTAAAATATTTGCCATTGCGTATAACGAATCCATATACTTTCGTGGCAGATGAAATAAGTTTGGTGATGTGTGGGACAAAGGAAAGCTTCTGGTCGAAGACTACGATCATGATTTCTCACCTCATCAGAACGAGAAAGAACCTGATCACCGACAATGTAAACACAGTTAACTCTTTTCCTTGTGAAAGAAACAACATTACCCTTTGCCACATTCAAACTCAAATAATTGTCCTCACACCAACGAGCAACATGGTCCAGCGCGAGCTGAAGTTGAACTGTGATCTAATGTCATGATATAGTTTCAAATCGTCTGCGAACATCAAATGTGGAGAATGAATATTATCCATCAGATCATTTACGAACATTTATGAACAGAGAATCATGACTGGTGTTTCTATATTTAGTTGACAATATTTCATCCTATTGCATGAAGCAACATTATGCGTATCTATATTATAATAATAATAATAATCGTCGTGAAACATTCCATACATTGTACTATTACATTTATCCAACACAAAAATTACAACTAAGAATGATTCTCACGAAAGGACATAATTAAGTTTTGAGTCTGATCTTCTATGCAGTCCCCAAACATATTGATTCAATTTCATGTCGAATTCGCAATTGTATAATATTTATAAACGATCTGCCTGCGCAGTTGTCACGATTTTTGGTGACACTATATGCCGATGATTCATCGGTGGTTGTTTCTGGCAGGACTACTGAAGAACTCCTTCAGGTATGTAAATGCATTGTGAGAGAGTTTGTAAATTGCTGCCGAATGACCAATCTGATGGTGAACGTTGGCAAAACTGTATGTGTTCATTTTTGTCTGAAGTGCAATGGAATTAGTACCTTGGATGTTAAATATGGTGAAAACACTAGGTATATCATCATCCCAATCAACTAAGTTTCTTAGAACAACTATATGTAGACAGAAATTTGAGATGGACAACGCAGATGATGTTTTAAGTAAAAAATTGAGTAACTCATTTTTTAAAACTCTAGAATTGATAATATTGTACCTAGAAACTGTGTTATGGATGTGTATCACAGTCTTGTATATAGTCACATGAATTACAATATTCTGCTCAACAGAAATAAATAGGATGAATTTTTTGTATCGTATGTTTCTTTATTTTTTTATCACGAATGTCGGTCACCTTGTGAAAATGTCTCAAATGTTTAATATTTTTGAGGTAATTTTCTCTCTTTTCTTTCCAAAGATATTTGTATATTATTGTGAATATAAATTGAACCTATATTTTTGTTCTAGGGCCGAATGGAAGATCAGACTAAAAACTGAATTCCGTGCTTTTGAGAGCATTCTTCTTAGTTGTAATTATTGTATCAATTGAATGAATGTAATTTTACAATGTAAGGAATGTTTCTCAATAAATTTTATTATTATTATTACTATATATACCATTTCGCACAATATGCTCAACAGTGCTGTCTCACAGGAGGATTTTTTCTTGAATCCTGATTGTTAGTCAGAAAGAACTGAATGTTTTTCACATAATTCTAGAACCTGATTTTCAAAAACTAGTTCTAGAAATTTTCTATATGGAGGAAAAAGATTTATAGGTAGAAATTCGTCCAATTTGACTGTGTTTGCGAAAGTAGAGCAAGCTACGAAATATATATATATCGATCTATTAATTTTCAGATCTATACGTCATCTGGTGCCAAACCCAGTCGTTTTTGAAATCTTCAAAACGACATACTTCGTTTACATTTGATAAATTCAGAAAAAATTCAAATAATCCATAAGGCTACCATCGTGAGTATACCATCGAGATAATAGATCTTCTAGCTCTCGGCGTACAATCTGCTGTTGTAAATTACAGTAATAACGAGGTGTTTTACGAAGCGGATAATTGTTGTAATTCAGACAGCTACTTGACGATAACTAAACAACGTTTTATATTCGATTTAATCTAACACGACACCATCGTTATGGTAATAACACGCCGAGCGTTATATTTTGTTAGTGGGTGGCTCGAATTTGCATAAAGAACGGTCGAACTCGACGAGCTTCGCATATTGAAAACCGAAACAATGAATAAATGGAATCAATTTTACATTTTTGAAAATTAACGTGTGACATTTCGCGATATTCAGTAGTACGAAGTAAACTGTAGGTACGTCGAGAATGAACACATGAAAGATTAAATGATAGAACATAGTATAAGACTAAATTGACGTTTCGATCTTATTATTCAGCATCAGTCTTTCAATAATAATACGAAGAGACATGATGACTTCTTGAAATCCGGTGTGGTATTATTGACTATGAACAGTGCAGCTCACTTGTAATTTCTATGAAATTCGTATAACTAGACGATGATTTTCACAAATTACCGAAACGTCGGCAATACTAGTGGAAAAAAAGGAATTATTCGCTTCTGTCGAGTTTTATCGCTTCTTATGAAAATCAAATCGAATTAGTCATAACACTGGGGAACAATATGTAACATAATTTCTGTTGACTTCAATTTTTAGGCTGTTTTAGAGTTAAATTGACATGCTGATACCAAAACGTCAATAATTTTTTTCCATCACGTCAAGTTTTTTTTCTACAATTGTTGCGCATACTATTACGCTTCGCGGAACTGAACGCCAATTACAGAAAGCCCTACTGCACTCCTGTCGGTGGGACTTCTTCCAGTAACGACTGGAGGGGGGAATGACGCGGCGCAATAGGATTAGATTCGTATTAAGACCACGTATAGACACTGTAGTAAACAGGTATACTTGCCGCTGTGAAATGACAATAACCAATGGATCATCTGTATTGAACCTTAAAATGGTTTGTTTTCTTCTTGGTCAGCAACGCGGATATAACAAGTATCCCTGTTTTCTATTTATGTGGGACAGCAGAGCTCTTGACAAGCATTGGGTGCAGTCAAAGTGTCCGCCAAGATCTGAACTGAAACCTGGCGATCCAAACATTCTAAATTAGCCACTTGTTGACAGAAAAAACATTATATTTACTCCTTTGCATATAAAACTAGGTCTCATGAAGAAATTTGTTAAAGCTTTGTCAACTGAAGAGGACTTTCTTAAGTATATCATTTCGGCAATTCCTCACTTGTCATATGAGAAGAAAGAAGCTTGTGTCTTTAATGGGCCACAGATTCGGCAACTTATTAAAGATGCACGTTTCATTGAAACAATGACCGAACTTGAAAAGAATTATTGGTTGGCATTCAAAAGTATTGTCAAGGACTTGATTGGAAACACACGAGCCCAGAATTACGTCGAAATTGTTCAACAACTCTCAGAAAGCTTTCTTGCTAACTTTCCAGAAAATCTTGGCGCTCTTAGTGATGTACAGGGTGAGCGATTCCACCAAGATTTGAAGGTAATGCAGGCAAGATATCAAGGTAGATGGGATGTCAGTATGATGGTTGACTACTGTTAGAGCATCAAGCGAGAATGTCCCCGTAAACATTCTAGGAAAAGTTAAAAGCGAAAATGTTTACACTAATATCTTTTTTCATTTTTTGTATAAACACAATTTAACTTTTAATATTATAATAACCTTTGTATGAATAAAATATTCTAATGTGTTTGGTTAGTAACCACTTTATTTTCCTCTGTATGACCATTTTGTATTACTTTTAGGGTAAAGAGAGGGTATTCTGTAGGTCAAAAACTTGACGCGATAGGGAAAAATTGATAGGATTTTTGAATTCAGAGACCAAAATTTACTCAAAAACAATTCACAGATCTAAAAAAACAAAATTGCTGTTGCCTAGTGCAATCAATCTTTGTGTTAATCGATAAACATCGATCTAACTATATTTAGGTTCAAAGTAAACTTGGTGATTGAATCCTGTAACGTCCTGTAAATACTCGTATAAAGGACAGGTGCGAATCAGGCTTACCAAATAATCACCCGCGGATCAACTGAGGACCTGACATAGATCAGCAGCTATGCCAGTACTGGCTTGGAACAGTGAAGTATGAGAAACAGAATATCATTGGTCTAATACCAAACACTCTTAGGCGACAATCGCATTACGATTCAACCAGCAGTGATACTCCGGTGAGGAAGGCAACGGGAAACCTACTCACTACATTCCATAGTACTATATATCATCGTGGTAGTTCAAAACAGGAAAGAGACGAATGTCGCAGCTGAGAAATCTTATGGAATGGTTTGGCTGCGCATCAAACCAACTCTTTCGAGCAGCTGCTTCAAAAATTAGAATTGCAAGAATGATAGCCAACCTTCGTAGCGGAGATGGCACGTGAAGAAGAAGATGCTTCGTATTGTTAACACCTTTCTTACCGTACCTTAGTTATGGTATGTGTATGAAGAAAAGAGTCGCCTTGAAGAGCCCCTTAGCGCATAGTATCCTTGTCAATCCTTCGAAAATGGTAAATATCAGCGTTGAATTGAAATACAATAATCCTTACAATAACATTTTCGGTCTATAATTTATCAATTGCTGGCTAATGACTCAAGTCGGAGCCGAAAGGGCTTTTTCCCAATAGAATTATAAAAAAAAATTTCTTCATAAACTGAACCAAGTTGTTTTATACCTCAACAAATTGTCAACTTTCTGTTGGACATACTTCTAAACATTGCTCGAAATGTTAACGTCTTATCGGTGTTGCTTAGTTGCATAAAGTGAAACTGAAGAAAGCTTCAGTAGAGAAATGTACAGAAAAATTGAAAAACAGAAGAAAATGAATCACTTTTCAATTCTTTAAATCGGATATCATCAGTTGTGCTTGCCCACAAGGAACATCAAGAACTTGAGCTAAACTACAAGTCTTTTAGAAATCAATGACAAATATTGGAAAAATATAGTTATAAGGATCAAAAGAAGGGTCAATGTTGAAATTTTCAATTTCAGTAACTGGTAAACTTATTCGTTCAGCTGTGATTTTTTTTTGGCATTTAGACTCTTCGAAATAGAGTACCGTTTGGCATATACACCGAAAAATCGGATCTCTACCGAACAATCGTGACTTATTTCGAGATAGTCGCAGTTCGAACTAAAAGCCAAAGTAAAGTGCGAGATAACACTATCGGAGAAATAGCGGGCAAGTTCCGATATCGGACAGAAAGAACCACCTAATATGCAAAGTACGGAAAGTATGCAACATTGAAATGCCAAACGCGTTCGTTGGCCAAATGCAAATGGCCGCCACCCACATTGGACAATCTCGGTTATTTCAGGATTTTCGATATGGAATTTCAGATAAGTCTGATGAAGTGTCCGGCCTAAATGTTAGCAGATAAAAACAGACAGATAAGTCGGTGTATTCGGACTCGAATTTCACGGCGCAATTTCGAGACCATTTTTGGAAATCGAGCAACTCTCAATATCGCTCTCAAGGTTTCCTTTTTGAAATCTTTCGGTGTGTATTAATTAATTTTGCCATCGTAGAAGAGAAAGCGCGAATGAGAGTTGCACGTAAATAATACACTTGACAATCTGGGATAGATTATAAATTAATTTATATGAAGTTTGAGGCGATAAACATCTTTTAAAAAATGTGCCACGGTCGTGAGAAAACACACTAGCCTACCAAACAAAATTAGGAATATTTGGAGTTCGCGAGTTTGTTAGAAAATTTCTAGCAGAATCTATTGGTGAAATAGGATTCTTCTGCTGAGATACTGAAATATCTGTTCCGAGCTTGTTGGTGCTTTTATTTCATCACACCACTTGTCACATACCTCTCCTGATATACCCCAATACGGAATTGCAAACCTGGCTGGTGAGTAGAGGAGCTGAATCAACCCCTAAATTGTTAAAAATATTATTTTTTTCCCAAAAATATATTTGAGGCAAAACGCAATTTCTATATGTTGCAGTGTATACGCAAATTATTGAACACGAAAAACAAATAAGCCAGACGATGTAATGGGAGTTTTAACATTGCCAGACGCGTGCAAAAATATTTTGCGAAAAATTGTAAAAAAATGTATTTGAGACAGCTTGAAATGGAGTATTTTAATGGAGTATTTTTATAACTAAAACATAAGATTCCGGAAAAGACAGATCATTTTGGTGGGACTTTCAAACTGCCAACCCCTGAAAATTTAGGGGTTGATTTAGCCCCGCTATTCACCAGCCAGGTTTGCAATTCCGTATTGAGGTATATCAGGAGAGGTATGTGACAACTTTTCAGCTTGCTCAAATACCTACCCAAAAATTGGTGCCAGCTCTCCTACTAATAGACAAGTTTGTACTACTACAACTTAGCCACGTTTTCCAGATTACACCAGAAGAATTTATCGCAAAAAATCTATGGGGATGATTAGATTCTTCTTATAAAACAAAGGATACTTCTTTCGAGCTTATTGCACCTTGTTTTCACACAATAAGTCGTTTGTTTTTCCACTCTATCGACATATTTGATAAACTCAAATGTGTCATTGTCTTTTTGAGTACACAAAAAAAACATCTGGTGTGAAATCCTCTTGGTGAATCACAGTAAGACAAATTTCTAGGTAATGGTATTCATTTTTCATTAGAGCAATCATTTGTCTGTTATTTATTTCAGAAGTTCCTGAAACTTTTCGAACAACATTCGAAGTAGATGTGCGACTGTGACCACCACAAAATTATAGAAGCAATATTTATAAATGACACGGAGGTTTCGCTTATCTCTTGGTGAAACATTATTTCTAAAAACAATAAATTAAAATTAAATGAGAGGTAATAATAAAAACTTGTCTAAAAATCACTGACTTCAATTTCAGCTGACACTGAAGTCAGTGATTTTTAGACAAGTTTTTATTATTACCTCTCATTTGAATATGAACTATCACAGAGTAGATTCATTGTCCATTGAATTTAATTAAAATTAACACACTTGACTTAAGTTTCACTGAATATATTAAAAATTCTACATATGTTTCGGGTGGTTAACCCATCATCAAGAGTATACAATGTTACTGAATTTCAAAATGTACAGTTATCACTTATATATCCTAAACCACAGAATTTATCACTGGTTTCACGGAGAATTCCACCTGGTCATTGCAAATAGGTATATTTTTCTTTTTGGCTATCGAAATTTCCAAGACTACAAGGGTATCTAATCTTTTGCCCTTATTACCTGAGTGTACTATTTCGGTCATCTTGGGATCCAAAAAGTGATTATGCTGAATGCAGTGTTCAGAAACACTGTACAGAAACTGCACATTTTGAAATTCAGTAACATTGTATACTATTGATAATGGGTTAACCACTCGAAAGATATAAAGAGTTTTTAATGTATTCAGAGAAACTTAGGTCGAGTGTGTTAATTTTAATTTATTGTTTTTAGCAATATTTATGTTCAACATACCAGAAACATGACGCTTGACCGAAATATCAAGGGATTGTATATAAACTTCAGGACTTTGTGTAATCTTTGAAGTGATTGTAATTGATAAAAATTGGGTACATCATACTTATACATTCGAATTATTGAGACTGATTTCATCAATTCATAGAAGTATTTAGTATGTCGAGGATTTATCATTTTTACAATTCCTAATTTCATGAACACATTTAACCATTAATTACAGAAAAATTACAAGTATATGTCTGAAGACCGCGATTCTATATTTTTTTGATACATTTTATCATAAGTATTCACAAAATTGAAACAAAATGCAACTAATACTTAACATAAATGTTAAATAATGAATTATTTCATTTGCTAAACTTCCATTCAGTATGTACGCTTAGAGTTCTTGTTTTCTCATCACTTATCTGAATATTCCACGACAAACCCAAGGCGGATAAATATTTCAAACCCAGTTGCAAACGTCACCGAACTAATATTTCATAAAGTAGAATGCCTGAAGAGGTCATAAGCCGAAATGTATTTTTTATTAGAGTCGTCTTAGAGAGAATGAAATTTATTCTTACGCATTGCTGTCAATTCTGCAGCATGGCGATATAACGTGGATTTTACGTAGACGCTATATCAGAAGTGGAATCAATGACAGATTAGCGACCACATATCCATTATCTGGATGAATTCGTAAAATCTGAATGAAGAGTATAACAAAAAAACAAACACAATATTGAATAATAATAAAAATAATAATAAGAATAATGATAAAAAACGAACACAATATCGAAAACAAACACAATATTGAATAACTGAGAAAGAAGAAGAAACTATGAGATAAATTCAAACACTTGAACATTTGATTTGAACTTGAACTATTGAAAAAATAACCTGACACGTTTATTCATTCATTTATTTATTTATTTAATCATATGCACATGCAATTTAACAGTTTGTGAAACTACGCTACCATAGAAAAAAGCGAACCTGGACAAATATAAAAAATTGTGATCCGAAATGAACAATAGACTTGAAAAGTACACATGCTTACAGCTAATAAAATCAAATATATTCAATATGAATTTCATTTAAAAAAACTAGGTTACATTTATGACAAAGAAACAGTTACCATACATCTCAATGACAAACAAAAAAAGTGCTTTTTCAACTCTCGCTCCACCTCCTGTGATTCAAAATATTAGTTAGTGTAGTCAGGTTATCGACTCTTTCAGATGCTTAGAGAATATGAGCTAATAGGTTCAATAATATTCTTCGATCGTCTGAAGAGCTCTGTTATGAATAAAGGGTGTTTTTTTGAGGTATAGAACTTTAAGTTTGCATTACGGTTGAAGATGGAGACCGATTTAACAGCTGAGAAGTGATTTATTCTCAGTTTGGTTTGGCAATTCATCATGAATAGACTCATGCCTGAACAACGCTTGCAAATAGTGCCGTTTTATTTCGAAAATAATGGTTCTGTGCGGAATACGTATCGCGTATATTTAACGTATATTTTGTTTAGCGATGAAGCGCACTTCTGGTTGTACGGCTACGTTAACAAACAAAACTGTCGCATTTGGGAGGAAGATAATCCTCAAGTGTTTGTCAAAACACCGTTACATCCAGAAAAACTGACTGTTTGGTGCGCTTTTGGACTGGTGAAAAACGATGATGGCCAGAACGTTACAGTCAATGGTGATTAGTGCAGAGCCATGACTACTAACTTTTTCATTCCTGAATTGAACAACCATGATGTCCAGGAGCTGTGGTTTCAACAAGATGGCGCAACATGTCACACAGCTCGTGACACAATCGATTTATTGAAAGACACGTTTGGTGAGGGCCTAATTTCACGTTTTGGACCTGTGAATTGGCCTCCAAGATCTTGTGATTCAACACCGCTAGACTACTTTCTGTGGGGCTATGTAAAGTTATTGGTCTATGCGGATAAGCCACAAACGCTTGACCATTTGGAAGACAATATTCGCCGTGTTATTGCCGATATACGGCCACAAATGTTGGAGAAAGTTATCGAAAATTGGACGTCCAGATTGGACTACATCCGAGCCAGCCGTGGTGGTCATATGCCAGAAATCATATTTATAATGTAAATGTTTATGTTCATATTTTAATGTAAAATTTTTGTCAATCGAATGATCCATCGTTGTTTTATTGCATTTTAAAGTTCTGTACCTCTAAAAAAACACCCTTTACTAATACAACTTTATGTGATGCATCCACCTTTCCTGATGATGCTACTCAAATTGTTTGACGAAACGTTGGAGCATGTTTTATAGGAAACAATTGATAATTGATCAATGTTTGTTAAATATGCCGACAATCAATTGGTTTCTACTACACGACGAAATATGTAACGGGGTTTGGTAGTGGAAACCCGTTTCATTAAACATTCCCGCATGGGGAGCATCTGTTCCATACGAAATGAGATTGGTATGAGCGACCCAATTCCGGGGAGTCGAACACAAGGCCGAAGGGGAATGGATGTAGAGTACACTTTAAGGTTTCTTATTTGTTTGCGCATTTTGTACAAAGTACGGGCGTTTAGATAGAGCATATGAAGAGGATAATCCGAAAAACGATTTTCAAGTGGATCTTCTGTCATTCATTGACAATGAATTTCTTCGAATACACAACGAACATTCGCAGCAATTATTTGAGAGTATTTATCTACTAATTGAAGGTGTTGGTTGTTACAGAGTTAAGAATTCATTAACTCATATGAAGCTCTTTGAAAAAAGGATAAACAAAATATTGAGCAAGGCATTACAAAATTTTAGAGGTAACTAATTTGATTTGGAAGAGGTTTTCTTCGCTTGAAAGATGATATATCAAAATATACATATTTGGTTACATTACACAGGGTTACAAAAAAAATTTTTCTCTTGGTGCAGCTTTGTTTGGGCCTTTGGTCGATAAAGTAGGTAATGTACAATATATTTTAACTCATCAACTCTAGTTTTTGTACTACCGTCATTTTCAATGTTTGCCGGTTTTGTTCGTAAACCGGCAAACAATACATATATATATATATATATATATATATATATATATATATATATATATATATATATATATATATATATATATATATATATATATATATATATATATATATATATATATATATATATATATATATATATATATATATATATATATATATATATATATATATATTATCTGTCTGTTATTCACTGAGAAATTGTTGAATAATTTTCAAATTCTATAAAATTGAATAAAAGTTCAAACAACAGTTTGAGAAAGACTCAATTTACATAATTTCAAACATATTTTTCACCAGAAGTTCATCTCGCCATTTTTCATTCGCACCTCCAAATTTTTTCGTAACTCGAATTAAAACGAGAAAGAGAGTGGATTTAAATTAGATCATCTCGCCGTAACGCTCGCCCTGTGGTTTTTTGTTTATCCCACGAGTTTTCCCCAGCTTGAGGGATGAAGCCGGCTGCCTTATCAAGTTTTCTTGTGGAGGGTTCTTTCCTCTGATGAAAATGGAACGGAGCAATCCTCAAAACACACTTTCACTAAAATGTTTACATTATACCCCGTTTGAATAGGGATTTTTCATCGTCGGCAAAATTCTGGGGTAACTTATGGGGTAGGTACGATACGCTTGTAATATCGCGGAGCCTTTCTTCATCATATCAACTTGGTTATTTCGAACAAAAATATGTAGGAGAATGAATGGAATGCATGAAAACATTTTATGCAAAAATATTGCTATTTTTAATGAAAACTCGAGAGCTTTTCTCAAAAAAACTAAGTGTAGAAGAAATACAAACTCTTGACAAATCCAACCATAGATTGGATGTAAGTTGCTTTGGTCGAAGTTGTTAAGTTTTTTTCTGAGGAATAATTGTCTGGTATTCAAGGAAACTTGTAACAGAATACTTTCCACAATATTTTTGTATATAACAAAGCTACTATACAATGTTTCGAAGAAATTTTTATCGATGATTTGGCACAGTACATTGTGAATAGTTATTGAATGACAATTGTTATTGCAGTCTTAGAAACTACATGATGAATGAAACAGCTCATTTAAAGAATACTTCAATAATGTTTCCTTCATTTTGTACATTTTATATTTATTCTGCATTGCATTTGAATGGGTAAAGTAATTTAACAACATAGAAAGCAGTATGTAAAATATGAATGATTTGGAATTGAAGATATTATGATTATTATTATTATTCGTAGTTATTACTATGTTAAAATATTTGCCATTCGGTTAATTTTCAATGAACAACAGAATGACGTAAACACTGAAATGAAATGAAATTCAATTATCTTTCATTTCGGATATTCGAAATACATAGCGCCGCTGTACAATATAAGTTGAACTTCAAAAAAAAAAAAAAAAAAATTACAAGCGGAAGAAACGAAGTAACAAAAGGGTTGCAAAAAAGGCATGATACAGAACATTGGAAAAGGAAAAGAACTAGAACCAAAATAAGTTATGAAAAGTATAGAACTACAACAATTGGGCATTAACTAAGAATGAAGGATAACAAACAAACAAAACAGATATAGAAGGCAAAGTCAAACCAGCAGAAAACAGGAAGACGACCAAAAAAGTGAAAGAGCCAAATACATACAGATTAGTAAAAAGAACTGAAAGGAAGTAATAGAAAAAGAACTCTAAAAAACACATAAGCAGTTTATTCACAATTAACAAATTCAAACACAAGAAAGTTATTTGTTCTTCAAACAAGAAATTGCGGTTCAATACGATATATACAATATAATTTTTCACTGAAACTGCTTAAGTTCGTTATTTCGAAATTTTTACAATACAGAGTGTTTCTCCTGGGTTTCAAAACTGAATCAATGACCCATCGCAAAAACTCTTGCCGCCAAATTGGCGCTACTGTAGGCCTTCTCCTCCTACGGCAAAGAAATAAAAGAATTTTCGCCGCACTAAGTTATACTGTGGAGACTATCGCCAGCCAGTCGATTTTGTCTCATAGATTCTTACCGATAAATATCGATATTCCCGAACTAACTACCCGAACGGTTTTCAATAACTTTCGTCCGGCCGTTTTCATAAATTGCAAGTTTTAGCAAATCGCCCTAGCTCGGTACATTTTTGTACGGTTTCGAAAACTTTCAGCTTGTTTGGTTGGCAAAACTTATCCAATAACCGTAGGGTGGCGCAATAAAGTTCTGACATGAGCCTGGCTAGCTTGTTCTAGGGGGACTACTTCTATTTTTACGAAGGGAGAGTGACCGATATTTACCGTAAATTAACAAAAATAAAAGACAGTAATATAAACAGATTAGCCTCATAAAATTAATGCACTTTGTTGGTACTATTATGAATATTTCGTAAATCCTAACAAATACACAAAAAGGCCTAATATAGAGTTGTCTGTCATTTTTTCCCTCGGCTTGGATAGAGAGAAACAGAAATAACAATCAAACAACGCAAAAATGTAACGTATGAACATAATGAACAGGGCTGTCCAAAAGTATGAAACCGAGTAAACGAAGTTGACAGTATTTCCGGTTAATTCGGAAGTTTATTATTTCCAACAGACACAGAATCAGCTGCGTTATCTGCCTTTATACTTTCCTGAAAATCATACTCTTCGTTCTGAAGATTTTCACTCGGTTTCCTGCGTTTGAACATCCCTCTTTTGTTTTATTTTTAATAAAACAAAAGAGGAACTGTCTAAAATAATTTCATTTCATATTGCTCCAATTCTGTATTATGACATAAAACAAAAAGGCATAATCATATAATTTGAATACTTGGCTAGATTCAACTAAAAAACTTTAACTTGACAATCTATTTATAGGTCAGTGATGATGATCCAGAAATTTTCGTTTCCTTTTTTTGATTGATTGATTGGGTAAAAAGTTGCGAAATTAGCCACAAAATATTCCAGGCCTTTTGAAAACCCATTTTTTTTGTTGAAAAACTCTTCATGTTCTGAAAGTCTATAGATTAATTATTCTGGATTAGAATTTAATGTTCTTTCATTCTTTCATTTTGTGTTAAATCAATATGAAAATTCGCAAATTTTTCACCCGAAGCACTTTCTCTATTTGTGTAACTTCTGAAAATATTAAATCGCTGAAGTTGATTGAATGATCGACAATCTCTTGGTGAAACATTGTTTAATATACATAGAAAAAACTTTCCATTGTTTGGCTTTCGAAAATGGAGCAACACCCCAAAACAATTGTTAAGCAATTAACATATTTTTCGTAAAACCAAGCCAAGTATTTTATTCAAAAATATGAAAAAAAAAATTTTTTATTTTTTTTTGTTCATAAAGAAATAAAAAAATTTGTTTTTCTTCATAAATCAATATTCTTTCATTCAATTCTCTAATTATTTGCATTCAAGATATATATTTATTGGTAATTCTCGATATTATACTTATTCAGAAAGCTGAATCATTATCTTTCTGTCCTTGTAATCATTACAATAGATATATATATATATATATATATATATATATATATATATATATATATATATATATATATATATATATATATATATATATATATATATATATATATATTATATAATAATAGATTGAGGCCACGTAACCAGGTAACCTTTCCTCGTTCTCCTTCATTCAGTTCGTGGAGTAGGCAGATTGAGGCCACGTAACCGAGTAACCCTTTCCTTTACAAATTTATTCCAACTCCTGAAGATGGCTTCACAACGGAAGTCGAAACGTCGAGATAATATAAATCTAGAACGCGGCTCATTCCGAGAATCAAGTTTTATATATATATATATATATATATATATATATATATATATATATATATATATATATATATATATATATATATATATAAATATATAAACATGCATTACAGATTGAATTGTTTCTTTTGTATAATAAACACATACTCCCTGTTTATTGAAATTATGTTTTTAGAAAACACAAAGAGTAGTTTTTCAACGTTTCAAATTCTCTTTTTTCCGCCCCAATATGCCATTTACGTGGCGGACGAAAATACATTTGCCGATGAGAAAGACAAGATTTTCCGCCGTTCGCATCTCACGCGACGTTTCGTCGTCTTCAAATCCGCCATCAGTTACCGAAAGCCGTCTCCTATGCATACAACGCGTAAGTACATCATTCGGTTGACAAATAACTGGGGTTTGTCATTACGAAACAAGGTGAAAGCACATTTATGTCTTTTTTATGCTAAATAAGAGAGGAGACGAAAATAGATGGCGCTGCACCAATTGCAAGAACTGTCAACCGGACACGCCTTCGTGTTTCGGAATCACCCTGATTTTCTTCTGCGGGATTTTTGCAGTTGACACCGCATAGACTGTGTTCTTGCGATAATGGAAATTCTTCGAAGATTTATCCATTGGAGACAGACAACGAAGTCTTTCAGGCATCATGTTTTTTAACAGGGTTGATGATTTTTGAAACTAGATAAAATATTAGGTAAGGAACCTAATAGAACGAACACCACTAGGGACGATAACAAAAATCAAAGGAAAAAAATTGCGGTCGATCTCAGGTGGGGAGGTGGAAGGGGGTTGATTTTTAAGAGTGAAAATGGTTCATCTCGATTTCTGGCAAAACTCCAAGTCCTATGGTGAAAAGTTGATTGGCAGAGTTATAGGTGAGGAAAAGATCTACAACATCGTGTCTTTCTTTTTTCACATAACCCCAAAACCTATGTAAAAAGTAAATCGACGAAATTTTTAGTTTTTATTCTTGTCTTTTACGAGAAAGATTTTCTCACAATTTTTTGTGAAAACTAATGGTGTTATGTCTCAAACACTGTGACTTTTCTGATTCCAAATATTCATTATTCAGTTTAATTGATATTGAAAGAGCACCCTCATTTTCAATCGAAAGTTTTTTTTTTATCTGTACTTTCTGATAGAATTTACCATACTCTTGTTTATTTTAAAACCATCTGAAAGTAGAGATGTCAAAGAACAAAAAGCTCTGCGACTTTTTCAAAAAAGCAGATAATTTGAATAGAATTTTGAACGATTGCAAAAAAGAGTGTTTTTTCGATTTTCAATCAAAATAAAGCGAAGAAATTTATATTTTGAACAAAAAAAATTTAGTTGTGTTCGGGACATAAAAAGGAGAGTTTTTACGAACTTTCGTGAAATGAAAAAAAAAATAAAACCATGGTTGTTTGAAATTTACACATAAATTCTGGGATTTTATGAAAAAAGTGTCTATAGAAAAGTTGTAGATCGTTTTATCAACTACAACTTTGTCTTTCAATTTTTTTCATACGACTTTTAACGGAAATCGAAATAAAACCTTTTTCAATCCTAAAAACTCCCCCACATCCACTTCTCGACCTCAGAGCGCCTGTAAATTATGTTTACACCTTCAATTTTTGCTTTATTCTAACAATTTTTCAATGCGTTTCATCCTACTATCATTTTCTTTCTATTTTGAAATTTTGAAGTCTCAATTTATAGTAATTTTCAAAAAGAATAAACATCTCTTTTTCAATGTTTTCCCTTTCTTCATTTCAGAAAAGGGAATATAGTGTCCCTTCAGGTTTACCGTACAGGAGATCTGGATACAAATCCGAGAGGTGAATAATAATAATAATAATAATAATAATAATAATATAATTTTATGTATATAATATGTAATTCATATGAAATATTTATAAAGAATATAACATCATAAAGTCGTTCGGTATTGGCATCAAACTTCAAATCGCAATCAAATTACTGTCCAAGGAAAAAATACTCCCTCTTCGGAATGCTTTTGATCCACAACAACTTCTCTTCCAATTCAGAAACCGAGATGTTAAACACATAACAACTACTTAAATGACAGACGATAACTATAAAAATAAGAAGTGCTATCGTCTCAAGAACACAAAGAACTCGCATCAAAATACGGTTCGACAATATAAACAAAGAATTGCCATCAAGTGAAGTACAATAAAAATTATAACTTATCACAATGGCGAAAAAGATGACAAAGTGCCGCATAACGACAGATCGAAAGCCGAAGAACAAAGACAATACTGAATTAATAAGAAATTCGACTTTACGATTGGTTTCCACTTTTACGGTCTGAGACCACGTTAAAACGTCCCAAGTCTCGCTCTTCAAGTTTCGACGGCATCTCGTAAAATTTTCAGTAGTTTATTATTTCGACGATGACCGTCGTAAATTTCAAAGAGTATACAGTCTGATAACTTTATGTGATTTTTAAGTGATTTATGAATTCGCGAAGGAGAAAATAGCACGTCTTATGGCGTCTGTGACAGTCTCGTCCACGTACAAAGAGCACTCCAAGTATTTATAAGGAACAAAATGAAAATACAGAAGTTGATGCTACGTTTACAGGTAACTCAAGATTTCGGTAGTGAATAAAAAAATGGGTATGGTAGTGGGAAGCGCGAGTACGACTTGCGCTACCGTTGTCCATACCTTGGTGCATACTTTTTATGTAGGCGAGTTGGAGGATGAATACAGCTGCGATTGTTTCGTTCAGTGTGTCCCTTTTGCTTCTGATATCCAAGAAATCGAAAAATGTGACCTTCAGCGAAATAACTTTTTTCAGAAACGCCAGGAACTTTTTGAAGGAATAAATTCTACAGATATTATTCCATGTCGGTTCGATCCAAATTATCCCAAAAAAAAATTGAATATCTATAATACTTTTATCTACTCGCAAATTTGAAGAATTTTCTGGAGAAGCCTTTTGTTATTTAAGCAACTTATGATGACTTCAAAATATTCGTGAATTGTGAACTTGTTTCATCGTCTCCAAGTTCGCACATCTTGAAGTTGACTACTTCAAGAACTACCGTTCTGATGAAAGCCAACAAGCTCGAAACACGTGTCAAGGACAGCTTCCAGGTGCGGTCTGTACTGACATCTTCAGTTTATAAATTCTGATACTTTCACACAATGGAGCAATAATGATTTTCATAGAATCTCGCCTTCTTTTCACGTATATGTATTTGGAGTATTTAAGTTAAACGGCGCTTCATATTTTCTATGAAACAACTCATGTTTTCAAGCAGAATATATGAAATAAAACTTGACTAACATAACTCTTAAGTACAGACTAGTCTATACAAACAATCGAATAGATTTCAATTTTTTTTACCTAATTAAAAAAATTGTATTCAAAATTTGGGAGAAACAGTAGAAATAATGAACTAGAAAGCAACGTTGAATGAATTGAAAAATAATGAAAATCAAGTTGAGAAAACAGGAGTTATATCCTCAATTTGATAATCTGATACTTAAAAATTCATATCAAACAAATATAAGTATATATTATATAAATTTGAAATTTTGAAAAATATAGTTTAAAACGAAAAACTAGACTACGTCCACTCTGCACGAAAAAAAACTTGTGTTATTTTTGTAATGACATCGAAAAATGAAAATATTTCAATGAAATAAAATAATAAATTTGATTAGTGCAAAATTATCAATCACAAAATCAAATATTTTCTGTAATAATATAACCTAATAATAATAGTTGCAGTGTGGCTGTGTGTACGAGTGCGCTTTGAGGATTATGACGCTGCATGCATGTCTATTTGAATTGTAAATGGATATTTGCATTATTTCGTTGTAATTTTTGATTTATTTATGTTTGTTCTCTCTTTAGCACATATTTCTTATTACTCTTATGGTATTTGAGATATTTATATGCATGTTATTTGGTTTTAGTGAACTCTAGGAATTATCTTTTGAATATGTTTGTATCATACTTCTTTCATTCATTTCTTATGTTTGCGTTTTTTTTCTACTTTATTTTCATTTACTTCCAGGAGTTTAGATGGAAGAATAGTTTATGCTAAATCTCGCCTCTTCTTATGTAGCACAATATGTGTGGCAATAAAGACGTTCATTATTATTATTATTCTTATATTATAACCTCTTCGTCAGGAATGAATTCAGTACATGACAAAAATTTTAAAAAACTGCATAAAAGTTGAATGTTAAAATGGTAAAATAAAATGACAACTAGATAATTTTGTACGTTAAATTCAGTACCTAGCATTTAAAATTGTTTTGTGTATGAATGTTTCAATAGCAACGAAAACTCTTTGCCACGTTTCTATTTAGTCGTAACTCATCAGATCGTCGTCACTGACGTCACCGAAAAAAATTTCGGTCGCGGAAAGTTCCGGAGGAAAAAAGTTTCCGTAAAAATTTTTATGAGTGGAACGCGGAAGTTTAATGTTGGCAGAACATAAATAATCGAAGCGCTCGCATAAAGTAAACATCGGGAAGAGACGGTGGTTCGGAAATCCGGAATTTCGAGTTTAGTCAGCGTTCGCGTAATTCGCCTTTTGGCAATTTTCCGAAGGGAATTCTCTCTCTGTCGACGAATTTTATGTGGAGGTCGTACAAATAGACGGAATCACTTCACAAAGGAGCATCCAACGTAATGAGTTCAAATTTTCACATATCTTATGCTCTTATAGTTGAAACCCTACAGTTTGGCGAGAAAAACCGTTCGATATAATTATACTTTGAACTTTTCTGATGATATAGCACCGATCAATTTAAGAATCAATTGAAATAAACGAATATTCACTCATTCATTGATGAGTTAGATACCCTCACAGCACAGTCAGAAAAAAAATGTCGAGGGTGAGTATGTCGGGTGAACGTGCCACTTTTCCAATTCAAGTAGGCTTGTCAATAATCTTTTAAAAATATGACCAAGAGGCTTCGAAATAACTCAGAGCAAGGAAACGCTATGACATATAAAAATTCAGAAAAATGGCACAATTGTAATAAACGACCTGAAATCTGCAGAAAGATAACCGATATCAAAATGAAGCGGTGGAAAATCTGTGTGGACATATACAGAAGGAATAGGAAGTAGTCGCTGTAGTCACGTAATTAGGTAACACCTAAAAAGACGAAAGGATATGTGCAGCTCGGTTAACAAAGACAGCCCTTCCTCAAAGAGAAGAAATTGTAGTTCTCCAATAAATTGTGTGCTCCTCCACAATCGAAATTGTGGAGGAGAATACACTTCAAGCTATGTTTTGAGCTATCTACTATGCTGTTCGAATTAATTGGGACAAAGGATAAAAAACAATGTTTTCGTGAAATCTTACCTTTTAATGAATTAAATACATACAAAATAGCGTAAATTCTTCATATTAATATGAAGTATGTCCTCCTTCCGCAGAAAGAACTTCTTGAACTCGTCTAGGCATCGATTCCACGCGTAGGGCAGATTTTCCTCAATTCGTCATCATGAAACCACACCTGAATTGTACTTATAATCATTTTTTCTTTTGTAGTGCAATGCATTTTTGCCAGTCGTTTCTCTAAAATATTCCATAAATTCTCAATGGGATTGAGATCAAGTGAATTCCCAGGCCAATCGAGTACTTTTATTTCATTCTCACGCATAAAGGCTACACTTGTTTGGAATTGTGGCAGGGAGCCAGGTCGTGTTGAAATGTTCCATCAAACGTTTCCATGAATGGGACAATCCTGGTGCTCAATATTTTCATATATTTCACTGAATTCATCATTCCTGTTATAGGAGCTAATCGTCCAGTGCCATTGGTTGTGAAAAAATCCCGAAACATTTGTTTCGAAGGATGTTTTACTGTTTCCTGAATGTGATCAGGCCGCAAAGTTTCCAAATAACTTCGTCTAACAACCCTTGATTTGTACCCATGAACAAACAAATGTGTCTCATCACTAAAATCCACCTTCCTCCAGTCGTCCACAGTCCACGCACGGTTCTTTTTGGCCTATGCCAAACGTTTCTTGACGTTACCAAGCAATCATTTTCTTGGTAAGCAGTTGCTTTCTTCTTGGTCTTCTTGCCTTACGGCCAACCTCCAGCAGTCGTTTTCGCACAGTTGAGATGTTCACCTCAACAATTTGTCTGTTCTTGGAGTAGTTTTGCGTTTACGGCCACAGTTTCTTCTCTTTTTGGAGACGATGAGCCACTTTCTTCGAATGTTTTCGATTCTCGAAACGCTGGATTTCAAGAAAAATTCTCGAAACGCTGGATTTGCCCACACCAACAACTTCAACTGTATCTCTTACAGTCATTGATGTGTGTTCATTAAGCGCGATAATTTTGGAACGCTTCCTCGGAGTGATATCCATCTTTGGTCAAGACGATACAGCACGTATCAAAATTGAAACCACCTGTAGGCACTGTCGCACCAGTAGGCTCACAACTGAATTGCTGGCGAGGTAAAACCGGTCAGAATGTAAATGATGGTCAAGGTCGAACCGTCACCTCACCACAGATGTTGTCCCAAAAAATGTTTGTCCCAATTAATTCGAACAGCATAGTAGAAACAATCGTCATTCAGTTGCGTTATAGTCTAAATAAAATTCACAAATTCTTTCATTAAACCACGGTGTCATAGGTGATACACAAATCTCTCAGCACTACGAAAGAACTACAGAAATGCACTTTCTCTCGACCGAAAGTAGGTGACTTTAGCTCCATCTTCTAACAAGGTTTTTTTTTAACAGTTTGACAGGGGTACAGTAGGGCTTTAGTTACAATTCGCGTTCACCTCCGCGAAGAGTAATAGTATGCGCAACAACTGTAGAAAAAAAAATTGACGTGATAGAAAAAAAACTGATTGAAGTTTTGGAATCAGCATGTCAATTTACCTGTAAATCAGCCATAAAATCGAAGTCAACAGAAATAATGTTAGAAATTGTTCCCCAGTGTTACTTCCGATTACGCTTTTCGTTCTATGGGGGTTACGTTGACAAAACTTTGCCTCTTTTCATGTTGGACTGTGATAATATTACTTAATATGAGTAAATATTATTGTCATTCTGTTTATGTTCATCCACCACAAAAAACCATCAATTATCCACAAAAAATTTCTGATTACACCAAATATAATTGTGATTATCACTCGTCAAGATTTTAATTCATTCATGCAGGTTATGCCGCCCATTTCTGTTCAGTTCCGAGTTAAATAACACCGCCTACGTTGACTATACGTATCATTGAAACGTAATAGTTAAATATCGTGTTTCAGCGAATAAACTAAACGAATCGAGTCTCGTACCGAAGTTCTCTAATTAGTTCACTCGACAAAACAGCGGCTTTAATTTCGGGAAAACCCGCGTGAGTTTGCTCACTCCAAACAATTTTTTTGTTGACCGAAAAGAGGCGCTGTTTTATTGACGGTAACTTGGCATATTTCAGGCTTCATTAATTCTACGGCCTATTCACAAATTATCCATTAATTAATCGCCTCCCTTGGGTAGGAGATTCCCCGAATTCCGACCTAATGAGCTGTTAATGAAAATTCGATGGAAGAAATTCCTTTCGCCCAATTTGACCCATTACGTTCGGGACTTTTGCCAGATATATCGGTTCCACATAGTTATAAATGTGATTGGAAATCGGAAAGCTTCTATGCTATCAATGTCCATTGAATTTTTGCAATTATTGACCTACCTTCACACACAAAAAAATGTCGAACACCTTCGATTCATCATTCGGGTTACCAGCTCATTATCAAGAGTTCAATACATGTCTTACAAAAAGTGATGACTTTTTGTAACACTACGAATTCTCTCACTACGATTTCTTATATCAACTTCAAAATTCTATGCTTGAAATCAGAACCTTCTTCAATTACTTTTTTATGGTGACCATAGAATTTGAGTCCCCTACAGAAACCACAGATTTGGAAGTCAAGAGAATTATAAATATTTTGACTACTACTTTTCTGAAATAGTTGTAGGTATTTAGGTCTTGATAATAGATCAGCAGTCCGAAATAAATGTCGAAAGCATTACAGATTTTCGTGGAAATTAAGCCACAATTGCCAGAAATTCTGAATTTCTAGAGGCAGTTGCCTACGTGAAGAAAACGTCGCTCGTCACGTCTAGAGAGTCAATTATCCTGTATTCTCACGATATACGAAAGTTTATAATGAATAAGCTTAAAGATTTTTGAAATTGAAAAAATTTTTAAAAATGTATTTCCTCGCATTTAAAATATTAGAGTTAAGCAACTATTTGATTCCAATTCAAAATTTCAATAACATTTTTGACCAAAAATTATATGAGAAGTTGATAAAAGTCAATATTTTCTCTTTATATTACACGACGTTGGTTGTACATACTTGTATTTTCCTGGATTTTTCTGGTTCAAGAATTACTAGTATTGAAAATTTTTGGATTTTTCTGTTGATTTCAGTACGAGATGTAGATAGATAGCGAATATGAAATTTGTTTACTGAAAAACCTTTTAAGATATGATTCAATTGAATATAAACTTAAATTCAAACACTTGAACTTATGATTTATACTTTATTGGCTACATAGCATGACGCGTTTCGTCGCTATTCGTCGATTATTCCGTAAGCATCTGAAGAAGTCGTTTGTAACGACGAAACGCGTCATGCTATGTAATCAATAAAGTGTTAATCATAAGTTCAAGTGTTTGAATTTAAGTTTATATTCAATTATAATGGATTTACATCAAGTAAACACCAACACTATTAAATATGATTCAATTGTTGAGATTCAGAATTGTGAAAATGGTGTTGACATTGAAAAAAGATATATCCTATTACTGAAACTTCCATATAGTTCTTTATAAATAATAATAATAATAATAATAATACATTTATTAACAAGAGATATATATCCAATTACAGGGACAAAATATCAAACTGTACAAGAAAAATAAATAATAAATAGAAAAACATTGAAACGAAAACAAGAAAAATAGAGTATAAGTGGATATATGCAACGAAAATAAAATAACAATAAATTAAAATAGTATAAAACACAAACCAAAAACTAAAAATAAAATATCATCTATTATAAAGTCACACGTAGTCAACAGAAGTTAATGAAATGTACTTCAAGAAGTCAACGAAAATAAAATTAAAATCAATTGCAATAGTAATGTAAAGTAATCAAATGAAATATACCAAAATTAAAATATTATATATTACAAAGTCATATGTAGATAACATAAGTTCATGAAAATACCACGACTTCAAATTGCACTGTTCTGAGTGGCATGTGAAAATCACTGATAGTCGATCGAAATAGATATCACATCGACCGCAACACACATCATATAGATTTATATATACAGTAAAGATTACATATATGTTCAATAATGGTACACATAGCTTTTCAACCGATTTCAGAAAGTATTTTATGATTTTTATATTGACTTAAAACACGTCAAATCGAATTCAGAATTTTTAAATTCTTTCTGGGGGGCATTTTCCCCCGACCTGCTTTTTCTAGTGGGTAAAGAATACCCCCCAAGTGATAATGTCTCGGTTTTTCTACGGGTTGATCTGGAAACTACTACCTTGAACTCTTACTTTAAGCAAGAGTTTCAAATTATACGATATACCTTTAACGATTTCTCCTTACATATTTCTATTTTATAAGAAAAAAGTAAAACTTTTCAAGTTCGTTTGTCATACTTCTTATGTGTGTTAAAATTATAGATTATTATCACAGCTTTTTAATATTACCTACTGAATTTCATTTCATGAAAATATTGTAATAGGAAAATTTTCACATTGGAAAATTGGTTATAACATTAATTATATGACATTGGAAGAAAGTTTTCAAAAAATGTAGACACTGAAAATCATAAAAATAATTCTCGAAGAATTTGGTTACTTTATAAGGCCTTTCCCACCGAATGGAGATGCTACAGAGCATTTTGAGTACGGATTCAAATTCCCGAGAAAAGACGGTGCAGAAAATTCCAGTAACCTCAAATTATTTGTTCAAATACAGTTTAGGGAAAGTCGCCCTCCGCTCGATTCAATTTAGGCTGTATAGTCGTGTTATATTTCTGATTAATGTACAGTCGTTAGTGAATTTTGAACTTAGTAACACGCCCCACAAAACCAGAGCGTGCCGCTTAATTCCAAAAATGGATTAAAATAATTCGACGGTACCATTCATCATTCCGGGATGTTTAATTTATTACCCGGAAAATTATGTAAATTTTCGCTAGTTCCGTATCCGCGAACGACAACCGAAATTCACTGGCGAGGCACATTTTCTTATGCTATTTCTATATTCCCTTCTATTGTTGCGAAGGACTGAAAGGCATACATGATAAATTGTCGGGTGGAAAAATCTACTGGGAAACTCGGCGGCAGTTCGAATCCTTTTGCCCCAGTTCTGGAATTGCGAGTGTTGAGAAAAAACCAGAGTACGTCGTTCAACTTCGATACATGTCGAGATATTGTTGTGGAAATTATATATTTTTATGCGATTTCAGTCCGAGAGAATTGAAGAAAACTTCGTGAGTGAATTTTCTATGCACTCAATGAATTAGGAAAACTTTGAACACAAAAAATATCCTTCTGCAGCTATTTGGAACTATTTTTTTTTTCGTCTCTGTTTTGGTCGAATTATAATCTACAGTGGTTTCCAACCTGTGGGGCACGCCACCCTAGGGGGACGCGAGACTGTTGCAAGGGGGACATGAAGCTGTTTCCAAAATATCATTCTCGAATGCAAACCAAAAAAATTGATCAATCTATGGAAGCAATTCTCGTTTTACTTCAGAGACCTTGACATGTCCAAATATGAATGGATTAGAAACCCGTTTATGATTGAAAAATATGATGATTTTAGCCTTTCGACGCCCTAGCAAGAAATGATAATTGACAAATCTAGTGATAGCACATAAAAGCAGATGATTCAAGACGAAAATAATATTGTTACGTTTTGGCTACGAGTAGAGGACGATTTTCCTTCTTTGACAAAAAAGCATTGGAAATTGAAACATCTTACCTATGTGGAACTGGTTTTTCTATAGTAGCTGTCTTAAAAACAATATGGATCTCGCTTAGTGATTGAAAAGGAACTGAGAACCGCGATTTCTTCAATGATACCACGGTTTGAGAAAATTGGTGCCGAAAACCAAGCTCAACCGTCACATTGAATTGTTATAATGTCGTATTAATTCTATATTCGTTTTTTGTAAGATTTGTTTTTATCACAATCAAAATTATTATTTCTGATAATAAATAATTTTTTTCATGTATATTTTTACATAATACTGTATATTTTGTAGCCCATTAAATAAATTATAATATCAGTTGAGTATTTATGAAATCAGATTGTTGGAAAAATTAAGGGGGCGCAACAATTTTTTTAAAGGGTCGCGTTTTGACTTTTTTATTCTGTGAAAACATAATTTGGTACGAATAATTTCGATTTATTTCTTCGATTTTTTTTTTATTATTCAAGAAATAACCTGAACCATATTCTCTCATAACCAATAGTAACTCTGATCTCAATGATGATGATATATATTCCAAAATATTCATTGAAAATATGGAGATAATTCGATGAAAACTCTCATATCTACAAGAATGTTGTCAACAACAGAACCAATTATCTACTTTCGAGAGTGAGTATTTAATGAATTATTAAAAATATCAAAGTCGTTGGAAATGCTCACATAAAGTGCTGTTTCAACCTATAATAGGAATCATCAGTGGAATGTATCCAAACGATAAAGTTTTGATGTTTCTTTCGAACGTAACAAGGCCCTTTTTCTTCAAGAGACGGAATTAACTCTCTCGAGTATGGTAAATTGCGTTCGTGACAAGATTTAGTACGTACTTCCATACAAAGATGGCAGGCGTTGTAGACATTTCATCCTAACACCTCATAGATTTCTCTAGTGTGTCTAAATGGTCCCTATGCCTTATGGCTCCGTTTCGCACCCTATCGGGCAATGTGACTAGTTCAGAAAGAATTTCTTGCAAATAATAGGTAATTTTTAGTTCTTCTATGCTGAAATTTTTATTTGAAATATCGAGATAATTCGAATTTCTTAAAGAGCTGCCTACACAGATATTGTCGAAGAAAACACAAACTATCAAATTTCGGAAAAACTGAATATTCACTCTCGAAAAGTTGATGAAAACCTACTTCAATTGAAAAAATACACATAATAATTTTGGTTCGCAAACTCTTTTTTTACCGCAAGAAATGAAAAACCAAGAAAATGCGTTCATATCGGTAATGACAGATTCATTTAATTTCAATTTTATTTTGATTTCAAATTTATTACAAAACTTGTGCAATGATCAATAAAGTCAAAATTTTCAAAAAAAAATTTTCAACTCGTTATCGCAAAATCTTTGGTGGAAAACATGAAAATATTCAATAACATCAATGGGAAAATAGTTGTTCCGAGATATTGCAAAATAGACTTGTTATGTTTCATTTGCTTCAAAAAAGATGATGAAAATTATATTCCTCGATTTGGTCGAAGTTCTTTTGCATTAATAGTGTACATTGATACTAATTATCATTTTTTATTTCAATTATTCACATTGTAAAATACTCGATACGAATTAATCAAAAGTTGGAAAAACGTATTTCGATTCGTTCTTTGTGAATACAAATTATAATAAATCAATAAAATTATAATTAAAAAAAAATGGGGATGATCGCGATGGGGAAAAACCCATCGCGCTAAAACCAGCAAGTTCAATTTTTATATAATTATAATGTTTAAGTGAACTTTCGATAAAAATGCATTCGTAAAAAACACTCGTTATTGAACAAGGTAAACTTGAACATATTTATCGTTACATGTGTGGTTACCATTATAAAGTGTGGAGAGATCATCGAAAATATAACAAAAATAGCACTCACGTGTGAACAACGTCAAATAATGGAGGTAAACTCACCTGAAACAGAAAAAAAACAATCACTTCATGCACGATGATAATATTACATAAATTCCACATTCCGAAAATCCCAATCTCCAAACGTAATAACGAAAGAGTACAAAGGTGGCTAGTATCCGAAACGTTAAGAAATCTCCCCAGTTATTTGTACCGAGCTGCTTTCCCAAAACGTTCACGTATCAAATCAAATCGGATTGCGTTTTGGGCACAACTCCTGATTTGATTCAGTTTTCATTCTTTTCAGCGACTGATCTGAATGAAAATACGAAATTTATTCGGCGAAATTGCGCCTTACGTTCACCAGGGAACTCAGACATTCAAATCTTCACGGCTCACATTTCATTAGCATTCCAATATCTGGATCTAGACTGCCATGCAAAGCGACCGTGTCTTGTTCGAATTTTCCGCGATTGGATGTAGCATTGGGTTGACGATATGAAAGAATTTTGAAATTGTCGACTACAGTGAAAAATAAGACGGAAGGCAATTATGGATGAGGCAATGTGAAAAATAAGGCGGAAATTGGAAATACTAATTGTCAAACAACAAACAGTAATTCTCTAATTTTAAGTTATTGCATATTGCAGAGCTTTTATCGCGGGCTTAGAGCGCGGCGAGCAAATCAGGAAATTTCGTAACGAAAATAAAACCTAACACCCCCCACTCCGCCTACCATGTAGCTCGGCCGATCGTTCGCTTAATGTGTCTGTATACCGAAACTTGCATGGCGCATGATGATCCGATTGAAATACCTAATTTCAATTGTATTGTTCAAATCAAACGAGATACTGTTCCAAAAGGTGGGGTAGCTATTCACCAAAATAATAATAACGTTATCAATGTAATGACTCGAAATATTGAAATAAATATAGCACAGGTTAGCGATGTTAATGTTAGGCGATCATGTATTGGAGATATTTGTGCGTGCTTATGCAAACTTAGAAATGGTCTACTCAGTCATGGTAGCAATTTACATTTCTACGAATCCAAAATTGGACGAGGTAGAGCATTTTTATTCATCGCACTTTACTGAAATACACTGAAGAAGGGTCGAAAATACTTGGTACAAATGGTGATAAATTTCCATCTATCTTGGCTGGCGATTTCAACATCAACTTCGCTGATAAAAAATCAGAACGGTTGACAACTTTCCTTTCGGAAAAATTTAATTTTAAAATGAATAATGATCCACAAGAATCCACAACAAAATATGGGACCACCATTGACGCGGTATTTTCCATATATATTTAGAGGATATCAAGTCTCAAACTTATGTTTCTTATTTCAGTTACTATAAACCTATAGTCTCAATGATAAAATTTCCTGAATAACCTACATGTATTGTAAGATAATAAAAATATTTTATACGATATTAACTTCTCATTTATTAAAAGAAAAAAATTTGTATTCTTATCGGTCACCACGCTTAAAAAGTGTAACTTGAAATAATATCAGAAAACAAACTGGAATTAAGATCAAAGAAAAAAATACTGCATAAATAAAAAATAAATAAATAATTAAATGCATAATTTGATAAAAAAAACGCTATGCAATAGGTTTATCGCGGAATTCTCCGTGTGGCTCACACTTTTCTATATAATTGTTTGTCACACATGGAATGTTTCATGAATATCCTGGTGAATATTCAAAATACTGTACGGAAGAAGAAGAAGTATGAAGTAAGCATTCGATATCCAGTCTAGTTAATTTACTGTGCTTCCAGTCCAGTAAAGAACTCGACTGAAAACCGAAAATTACCTACCTTCCAAAGAAAGAAACATTTGGCGAAATGATAAAGAGTAACTGAATGCCCAGCTGAATAATACTTATAATAGAAGAATATCAGGAAAACCGATACTAACTAAACTAGTAAGTATTTAAATTCAAATACTTCAACTTTCGATTCACACTTTGTTGACAACATAGTATGACGCGTTTCGTCGTTACAAACGACTTCTTCAAATGCTAACAGAATACTAACTAGTTTAGTTAGTATTTTTTTTACTATTTAGTTAGCATCAAAAGTTCAAGTGTTTGAATTTTAGTTTATATTCAATTATAATCGATTCACATCAAGTAAACGGCAACACTATCAAATATTTGAAAATATTTACTTATATAAAGTTACTACAGACTTAATTTTTCATTCAATTACTTTGAAAGTTATTCTTCATAGTTCCAGATACTGTACTTGTTTTTGTCTTTTCAGTTTTATTTTTATTAGGTAGGTAGTTTGGTTCACTTTTTACGCAGTCGGGTTTTTAATTTTTCAAATTATTCATTTTATGTTAGACTTTTTAATAATGATTATCCATTATAACGACAGGCATTCTTATCGGCGTCAGTACTACATCTAAACGGATGGTAGAATGTAAGTAAGTAAATACATACGAGATTATTAAATAATCAATAATTTTTTTTTGTATATTTGAATTTATGATTTACACTTTATTGACTACATAGCATGACGCGTTTCGTCGTTACAAACGACTTCTTCAGATGCTTACAGATTAATCTATTCTGTAAGCATCTTATTTTAGTAAGCGTTTTATTTTAATTTATTCTGTAAGCATCTGAAGAAGTCGTTTGTAACGACGAAACGCGTCATGCTATGTAGTCAATAAAGTGTAAATCATAAATTCAAGTGTTTGAATTCAAGTTTATATTTAATTAATAATTATAAATAATTATTAATTATTCATAAATAGTCATTCAAATCGCAAAGTGATGAAAGAAAACTATTAATAATTTTTAAATACCTATTTGACGATACACCTCTCGACATATTTTGTTGATCATTATTTCTTTTCATTTTCACAATATGGAGTCTCATGGTCGCCATTTTGGTTTTTTATTAATTCCATATCTTCAGTGACACTCGCGGGACTAAGAGGAATCGACTGACGTATGAGTCATAAAAATGGGCCCAGGCGTTTAGTCTAAATAGTGCTTCAAAGAAACATAAAGTGTCCATCCCTAAAACCTTTTCTATTTTTGAGCAGTGTATACTGCAATATGAGATCCCCCATCAAATAGGGACAACCAAAATACGCTTTTATATTGTAATGAAGCAATCAAAAGTTAATTCAAATTTAGAGAGTGTCTAAAGAGAAAAAGGGATGCTGAGATTAAATCTCATCCCAAAGCTTCGCACATAATCCAGTTATTCAAGAAAAACTTTAATTACGACAATCATTAATTAAATTTCATTAACCAACAGAATTAAATTATTCCTTGCATATTTTATTTTTATACAAGAGGAGTAAATATTTCGCTGTGTATCTGAACAAACTCAGGATAGCATTATGAGAAGCACATGAAAATCAGAGACTTTTCCGGGCTTTTTCCGCTATTATATGGGAATAAATCACAAGAAGATTTGTATACGCGACGTTTCTTTGTCGCTAAAGGACTCCAGAAGCCATCGCCAACATTAAAGTAAGACGAATAGGCCATTTCACTTCTAGGGGTGTTTATATTTTCCACATTTGAATCTTCTAGCAAATTAGAGGAGGCTCTGGGTAATATTTATATATGGCTAGATAAGTCGCAAAATGGTCCATTTATGGCCCCAGTTTTTATTGGTTTCCTTCAAAAGCAGTGCTCTGTTATGGCTTCTCGTCAGCTGGAGAAGAAGGATCTTACAGCACTCAATCAAAATAAACCCCATTCGCGTATAGATATCATCCGATCAATTAAATTTGAAGAATAGAGACGTTAGCGAAATTATTTGTAGTTTCACAGTCGAGCTACTCTTTTTGTTGAATAGCGGGAGCAATTTTCTTGAAAGATAAAATTTGCGAGGACTAGTTTGGTATCGATGTCATAGATAATGAGGATTTGTTATTCGCTGATAACTTCAAGATTTTTTATTATGTTTCCAGCATTGGTGACTGTGCACGCATTGCCAGAAACTTGCGTAATATTGTAAATTGTAGTGATCTCAATGAGTTAACCCTCAATTCTCCGAATGTCATGTCGTTCTCACCAAATAAAATTTGATAATTGTTGAGGCCGATACTTAGAGAAAATTAATCCAGCATTTGATAAAGAAGTAGTACTTCGAAAAATCGGCATGCGTTTTTTATATAAAATTATGAGAAAATTCGAAATATTGTTTCATTATAAATATAATTTGATAAATTTCCACTATGAAATTGCTAATAATATTTTGGGAAGACGTAAAACATTTATTGACCTTGGCGTAACCGCTGCCTGTAGAGTATATGGTTTCATTTCTCGCACTGGAAGAAAACATTGTATTGTGCTTTCGTAAGATCTAAACTTCAATACGTATCAACAATGTGGAATCCTGGTTATCAGTTACATATTGATCAACTGGAATCTATTCAACGAAAGTTCCTGAAACTTTGGAGCTTCAGGATTGGTGCATATATCCACCTATAGGCATACAACATGAAACGCTTACAAGTCGACATAATGTGGACACACTCAGTGCGCGAAGGAAATGCCACTCAATAATCTTCTTGCATAAAATAATTAATAATAAAGTGAAATGTCAAAAATTATTGCAAAAGCTCTACTTTATTGTTTCAAAAGTTTCTTCCAGAAGCGAATTCACGTTCTACCTCTAGCAGCTAGAACCAATGTTCTAAAGTTTTCTTCATGTGTGAACATCGTAATATTTTGGGAACCAAGGTGGATATTTTCAACTCTTCTGTTCCTGATATTAAACTAAGTTTCCTTAGTATGCATAATCTCTGCTATAACAATCATTTATGTGTATTCACGTACAGGATTCATATTCACTCATATACTTGAATATGTGTATAAGTGTTAATATGTGAATGTATATGTATGTGTGTTTTTATCTTATATGTATGTATAAATATATGTTTATCAGTTGTGATTTCATATCAGAAACTCTTTCTTTTAAAATCGAACTTTTGCACTACCAATTTTGTTTTTAGTATCTGTTGTCTTTCCTTTTTTGTAGTTAGGACCTGTCCTGTAAAACAGTGTATGTTAATACACTATAATAAATATGTATGTTAATAAATAAGTATGTAAATAATATGTTAATGTAATGTTAATACTATGTTAATGTAAATAAACATGTTAATACACACTGTAAATAAATAAATAAATTTGCGCGCTCGTGGAAGAAATTTTTCGAATAATGGACTTGGGACCATCGCGACTTCAAGACTGAAAAAGAGCTCACACTCGAAACATGTTGACAAATTCATATTGTTAAATATAATCGTGAAACATTAAGCCAAGATTTAATTCAATCAAATATATAATTATGTTTCATCAAGAGATTAAGCGAGAATTCAATCTCAGTTTCATCTTTGTTTAATTTTGTACCTTTATCTACTATTTTGTATTATTTTCTAATTTATACTCATTTTATATTTGGAGGAGTGGAAGAATGATTCGTCAACCTCCTACCATTCGTCAGAAATTTATTTTCTCTACAATAAAGATTACTACTATCAAGATGAAATTGTCTTGGAGTATTACTACTTTTATTACCATTGTGATTTTCATGTAAAAGTGAACCAATTATTTTGTTCGAAGAGTGAATGAAGGATCAGATTCGAAACTTAATTCAGTCCTTCTGTAAGCATTCTTGTTAGCTGTAACTACCATTTTAATTGAATTAATGTGATGAATGTACAACGTAAGGAATGTTTTCCAATGAATATAATTATCAATATATAAATAAACTTATAAATTCACCAAATACTAATACAGGAATAAGTAACGGAGAAAATTCAATATTACAGCTTGTAGGTAAAATTGATAATAATCGTATTATATTACTGTTAGCCATAAACGAAACCACCTATTAAAATGTAAACATGGGTTCTTTCTCACAAAAATTACCCATAAAAGAAGTCACAAGTTATCTTCAGGAGTAGACATTAAATCGTCGACATAAAGAAATCGTAAACGCCGATATAGTCTACAAATTCGTTAGTTACGATCGCGTCTTTTAACGACCGATCGAGTTTTTAGCAAACAATAAAAATATCGATAAGGTACAGATAGCAGACAGATTATCGAAAAAACTCTTCGGAACTGATGGTCCGCAATGAAAATAAACTGGCTGGCGGAATGAACTCGCCTTGAATCGTTTTTGAGGCTCATTTCCAGATATTGACCTAAATGCAGATAATTTCGACTGATGTTTATGGTGCATTTTGGACCTAGATTCTATATCGATGGGTTTATCGATGAGTTTAATCAATTTTTACAATTTCCGACGATCCAATCTTTTTCATCATTGTTTCAGTTTTCGCTAGTTTTTGAGATTATCGTGATTTGAGTTCAAATTATTCATGATCATATTTATCACTCTCTACGAGATATCGAAATGGAAATTAATTATCAATATGCCTGCTTGAATTCTCTGAATTTCCGAATTCTCTACAAATACAAACAAATTCTGAGAATTTGTAGTTATGCTCATTGGGAATGAGATAGATTATTATTTTCTGTTGAAATGTTTGTGGCATTATGATACTAGCAATTCAATTCATTGATAAATCAAGAAGCATACTAATAAATCAAAAGTTTGCATGGAAATTAGGAAAATAAAAATTATTAAAGAAGTGAAGAAACAACTGAGGATATATTCATTTCAAGATCGTATTACAAATGTCTTAGTATCTTTCAAATGATAGTGTTCACTGAAATGCCACCATTCATTTCGATGAATGGTGCATTTCAGTGAACTATTTCTAGTTCACTGTTCTATTTTATCGTTTACTAAAATTTAGTTTCAATTCATTTTCACTTTCAATAGAGATTGATAGATTATATCTCGAAAGAATCGATAAGTCGTTGTGTTTTTCACCAGTTTTCAAAAAAATTAGGCGTCAACTTTGACCCAAGAGACATAACGATGTTTACTGCTTTATATTCGATGATTTTTCAGTTGATTTTGAATATGTTTTCAATTGACTCTCGAAGAATTCGAGACAAGCATTTTTTCTCAATCTGGCCATCGTATTTTGCAAGACAGTGGAACAGAAGCGAGGCTCTCAATCTCAAAAACCACTTTTAAAATGTCAACGTCACTGAAAATTTCCCTAAAGATGCATCAGAAGAACTGAAACCGGTACTAATAGCATTACATGCGACAGAAAAAACTATAAACATACAATACGATTAATCAGTAGTGAAAGAGCTTAACTGAAATATAATAGTGAAAAAGAAATGCATCAACTCCTCTGGAAAAAAGGAATTAGGCCTGGAAATCATTAGGCATAACATCAGCAGTAAGAAAACACGAAAACACAATCTGTTATTAAATGAGAACGAGATCAAACTCTTTTTTTATATCCCAATCCAATCTATTCCGCAGCAAAATACTAGCGAGTAAAGGTAGAACAACAATATTTCAACTAGTCGACTTCAAATTACCAAACCCCATGAATCCCAACAAGTAACATCGAGATGTACTTTGATATGGATCAAAAGATGAGTTGACTATTCACCAGAACGAAAGAAAAAGTTAGCTCTGAAAAGGAATAAGTGTAAGGAACTTGTGGAGTCCTATGTCTAAGGAAAACCTAACCGATAAAGTGGTTGCTGAATATCATCATTTTTTAGAGCAATTCGATTCAATAGATTCTGATGCAAAAATCAAGGGAATTTGCTGATAATTTAGCACTTTATCACCATAGATTCAATGTGAACTTGTTGCTCAACTTGAGTATATAGACACCTGCAAAAATTCAACTTCAAAAATATTAAATAAAAACAAAAACACTTAAAAAATAAAAATTAAAATTCATAATAAATACTTTCAACAATTGTTCCGTAGATTTCGTTTCGTTTCATTTCGTAGTAATCGTTTCATAAATTCAAACTCATTAAAATTGCTGCACCCAGATGAAAAGTAAAACTGTGGACCTTCTAGAAGGAGTGGAAATTTCTGATTCGAACAGAAGGAAAAAACCAATATTAAATGATCAACTTACCTTCGGTTTATCACCATTGTTACTTTCCTCAATTTCTTAATTTAAGACCTTCTTTGTTATTGATAACTCTTCGGTTTAATTTAATACTTCTACCTGAGTATTGACCTGTCCCTCTATTTCGGAGACATCGATATCAGCGTTAAGTCGATTGCAGGTAACGATGTATAAGTATATAAGAATTATGGTCGAAAATGGTTGTTCAAAGTAATAATTGATGAGGCCGATACTTGATGTAAATCGATAAACATAATAAAACAATTGTTAAACTGATTTACACATATATTAAAAATAATACTGCATGACGTACGTTTCGATGAGATTCATATTAGTCTGCACGTAGCATTTGAAAAAGGTGAATCTCATCGAAACGTACGTCATGCAGTATTATTTTTAATATACAGTAGAATCCGTTTATTATGACTCCGCCTATATTGACCAACCGGTTATTATGACGTAATTACCGTAATTACACTACGAAGTTTGGTTTTCATATAAAATTCTTTATAAAAAAGTCGGATATAATGACTTCCTTTACAGTGACATGTCGCTTATTATGACCCATTTTTAATAAATTATGTCCGGTTATAATGACCGACATGATTCTTCACACCTCCGGTAATGTTCGTTGATTCCCGACGGACGACGTTCGGCACGTGGCTCGTTTTTGTTTTGAATCTCAGTGAGTAATTGACGCTTGAAGGTCACGCATTGTTTTTCGTTTGTTACTGTGAAAAAAATGTCGTCTCAACGACGTAAAGCATTTACAATTGAGGAGAAAGGTGCAATAATATGCAGATTAGAAAATGGTGAATCTAACTCATGTCTCGCAAAGGAATTTGGCGTGGGTCATTCGACAATCTCAATGATTTTCAAAAACAAGAACCGCATTAAGCAGTCGTTCAATTCAAATGTTTTGAAACCGAAGAGGCTTCGAAAATCACGACAAGAAAATGTTGATCAAGCATTAATTCAGTGGTTTAAAAACATGAGAAACAAAGGAATACCTGTCAGCGGCCCTATGTTACAGGAAAAGGCAAATGGTTTTGCCGCGCGTTTTGGTATTCTCGACTTCAATTGTTCTGCAAGCTGGATCAGTCGTTTTAAAGTTCGACATAACATTGTGGCGGGAAAAATTGTCGGTGAATCTTCGTCTGTTGATCAAAATTCAACAACAAACTGGTTGATATCTGTGTGGCCGAATTTACGAAGACAATTTTCTGATGATGAGATATTTAATGCTGATGAAACTGGACTTTTTTACAAATTGATGCCGGATAAAACTTTAAAATTTAAAGGTGAAAATTGTAGTGGAGGTAAGTTGTCGAAAGAAAGAATAACTGTCATGGTAGCAGCGAATATGAGTGGCACAGAGAAGAAGAAATTGCTCATTATTGGAAAGTCACAAAAACCAAGATGTTTTAGAAGTGTCAAATCATTACCTGTTGATTATGCTAACAATCGTAAAGCTTGGATGACGTCAGCACTTTTTGAAAAATGGCTTCGTGATTGGGATCATGATTTGGTAAAGAAGAAGAAAAAGATTCTATTGCTGGTTGATAATTGCCCGGCGCATCCAAATGTTCCTGATTTAAAGTCTATAACACTTGCTTTCCTTCCGCCGAATACAACATCAGTACTACAGCCAATGGATCAGGTAATAATACGATCACTCAAAACGAATTTTAGGAAGAACCTTGTGCTCAAAATGATTAATTGAAAATAATATAAACAAAAATAACGGTGCTAGATGCAATTCTGATGGTTAATGATGCCTGGAATAAAATGTCACAAAGTACCATTCATAACTGTTTTAAACATGCAGGATTTATTGAAAGCCACGACGGTTTACCTATTAAAATATCAGAACATGAATTCGAAGAAGAAGATGACATTCCTTTATCTTTGTGGTCACGAAACCTACATTCAGATTCTTTAGCAGCACCAGAAATGTGGGAAGAATATGTTGACATCGATAGCGCTCTCCTCACATCCGAAGAACCCACCGATGAAAATATCGTACAGAACATTAGTGCTAAGGAACAACTCGAAAGTGATGGGGAAGAGGAAGTCGAGGAAGCACCATTACCTACTGCAGAAGAGGCATTAAAAGCTGCAGAATTATTATCACGATTTGTTCACAGCAATATTGAAAATGATAATTTGACCATAGCTATGTCTTATATACACAATAGTATTAGAGACTGTTTTTACAATAAAATGAAAAAACAAAAGCAGACAAAAATTACAGATTACTTACAGTAAAAAATACACTTGTATGTGTTATAATGTGCTGATTACGTGCAATTTTGATTTTGATTTAATATGTATGTTTACAAATTTAGTAATTACTATGTTTCTGTATTAAAATACTTAAGTACATACATATTTACATAAAAAAGATTTTTCATTTCACAAAACGCTTTGTATGACGTCCGCTTACTATGACGTGTTTGTCAATTCCTTTCGATGTCATTATAAACGGACTCTACTGTATGTGTAAATCAGTTTAACAATTGTTTTATAATGGTTGTTCAGTTTAACTTTTGAAAATGGGGTAACACCTCTAAACAATTGTCAAGGATTTATTATAAATTTTGTGAAACCAAGCCAAGAGTTTTTATTTAATATATCAAACAATGTTTCACCAAGAGATCATCGAACATTCCGTCAACTTCATTCAAAAATACTGAATGCTCTCAATTACTCTTCCTACTGAGAATGAACTCTATTTTGAAAATAAAGACCAGTGAGAACAATTTATAGGATCCTTAAAATTTACACGTATTGTCAAGTATATAACGTGAAAACTGAACAACACGGTACGTCTTTAAAATGTTTTAATGACATGGATGAATTTTGTTGTTAGTTTGCAGAGGATATTTATATGAACCTTGTTGTTGCTGATAAGCGGTTATGTTTTGATTAAAACTACGTACACTACGCGTGCTCTGGTGATTTTAGCTTTGTGTTATTAATCAACAACGCCTCCTCCATAGGACCTGGAATTAATTACATTCTGCAACAACAGATATATGTGGGAAATAATTGAGATCGATCGTAAGTTACTACAATTATACATACACCAGAATATTGCCCAGCGTTGCCATCCTAAAGCTCCAATAGGATAAAGACAAACTATCTGACATTTAGAGCTCAGCTCCTCGTGAATATCGTGCCTGGCATCGAAGCATTAAATTGCTTTTGCATTTAAGATATTTTCAACATCCCAATATTTCCAACTTGGGGCTTACCTCCCACAGGAGGCAATTTGATTGTTAAGGGGGTCAATTCGTGAATAATCTCGACTCGAACATCACCAATTCGCACTTATTTATTTCAACTTTTCCACCCTTCTCAAGGGGGCGTAACATTTTGAAAAGGCTAAGGTATGGCAGGCACAAAAAAAGTTGTGAAACAATGATCTACACCTTCGTACTTGTGCGGAACAAGTTTTCCAGAGGTTGCAGTAATAACGAAAAAGTGAAGGAACAAGTACGTAGAGAATGAAGAGTGGAAATTTCGAAACTTGAGCCCCAGTTTAAGAAGCTATGCTTAGAAAAGCAAGCACATCCTCCAATTTAGCCAGCCAAACACATAATAATAATAATAATATATATTTATTCCATCAGGCATTACATAAGGTATAGGACATGTCAACTTATGATTACAAGATTAACGAAATTCAGTAAAAAATATTCACTTGAGCTATAGAAACAATAATGTAATAACACGTTTTCCACTTCATTTTTGAATTTCGGTTGATTCGATACCTTTAACATGTTAAGTAGGCGGTTCAATAATTTAATTCCCATACAAAATGGCGAAAATTCGAACTTTGCAGTCGGTGCACAAGATAGTATCCTTATGTCTCGTACGATAATTGTGGAAACAAGAAACTTCATCGAAGAATGAAGTTTCTCAATTTATGATGGATAAAACAATTCAGAATGTAGATACAACTCAACGGAAGAATTTTGAATTATCTGAATGTCGGTCTACATTATTCCTGAGGTTTAAAGGAAAAAATAAAACGTATACCCCTTTTGAGCTTGAAAAGTTCTACCACTGCTTGATGGAGCTCCCCACAGAATTATGTTATAATTCAGGTGAAAGAATACAAAGAGCGTTATAAACTGTAAGAAGGTTCTCACGTGTTAAAATGGTTTTGAGGCGACCAATAGCAAACAGAGATTTATTCAAATTTTTGCTACGTTCATCTACTTGGCAGTGCCACCTTAAAAACTTATCGACATAAATACCCAAGAATCTCAAACTATCAGCTGATTTTATTTGGCGATCCTGGAACTCAACACTCAGAGGAACATCGAGGTAAGACACACAGAATTGGAAATGTATCAATTCAATGAGAGAATCTTTAAAATACCATGACGACAAATCCTGAACCAATTTTCCCGACTTGGTCTTGAGCTGAACCAAGTTTTGGACTAATAAAATCTCTTTTATGCTTATAATAATAATAACAAGTCTTCATTTTCCTACAGGTAAAAGCACACAGTTACAGCAAACGTTTAAAAAACGATTATCAATAAAAAAAGTAATTATAATAAATAATAGATAATGAGAATATAACTATACTTCAAAATTCACTATACATGAAAAGAGTCCAAGTAAACCCGACTAATGAAAGCAAATCAGTCACTTTTGATATCGCATTTGTCAGACACATCCTCAAATAGCGAACTCATATATCTAATGGGTGATTGTATGAGAGAATTACTTTTCGGAGTACCCAATCAAAAAAAAATTACTTGAACGTGAACATTGTCTAGGTACATGAAAATCAATAGAGCCAATAAGGGTAGGTCAATCTATATAACCATGTAAGAGGTTATATAGGAACTTCAGAGACAACAATTCCCTTCCAACTTCGTGTGATTTAGCTCCAAACCAGTTTAACAGATCCAGTTTGGCTATACCCTCTGGCCGGATAAACGTGATCCTCCCTCCAAATTAGATATTTAAGAAATTTTCGTTGTATCGACTCTAAATGATTTTTATGAGAATTGTAAATGGGACGCCAAAACATACATCCGAAATCAAATTTGGTCTTTACAAATGCATTAAATAATTGTATAAATAAAGTGTTTTTGTATTCGAAAAGTGTCCAGCATTACGCACAATAAAACCATAAGATTTGAATACTGTTGAAATTGTTTTATTTATAAGAGGTGCAAAAGTAAATTTCTGATCAAATATTATACCGAGTCTCGAATTTCGGAGACCCTGGTCAGAGTGATTTCGTTAATTGTTAGACATTTACTAAATTCATTCACTAATTCATTTTAATTGATGACAACGTTACATGCTTATGTTTCGATTTCGTTCTTTTTCCTAATAAAAATGATTATCCAAATAGCGTTTTCCTGATAACCTGTTATAAGGCACTAAAATTGGTGAGTATCTGAGTTGAAGGACGTCGTGAAAAAATGGCAAATTCAAAGGGGTCTTACAGTCTTAAGTCCTGGAGTAGTCAAAATCTCAATTCGACTTTTGCGTTGAAAACCAGTGCCAAATATTGAAATTCTACGAACTTCCAAATCAATCCCAGTAAAATTTTCCAATCGTTTCAAAATCGAGTTAGATACCTTCGTCGCCGTCGGCATATCGGACCATTTAAGACAATTAGAAAGTCATCTTTGGGTCCCTTCTAAAATATAACCATCCGCATTAATTGAAAATCAAATCGGGCAAGTTTACAACGAACATCTAATGGAAATGTCGAAGTATTCGTCCAACATGTTATTCGTCCGTCATAATCGGCTTTCGACGACCACCACGTCAGTTACGACAGAATATTATTACGGGAGTTAAGCCATAAAAGTTGCCCAATTAAAACTCTACTCAATAAGGCGACCGGCTTCGTTCAACTCGCTATAAGAATTCAATCTAATTCTTCTCTTTCGCTCGATACGTTCTCGTTATTTATTGCATAATCGTGTATTCCAATTATAATTTTCTACCTTGGACGTAGTGAGTAAGCGGTCCGCGAAGAGTCTTCTGTCACTTTGTGACGTGGAGGAGAGTTGAGGCATGTTGAGCGATGAGCTGACTAGAAGAACCCCGCCTTGAATAATGTTTCGTTATATGGTGCCAATTTGACTCGATGAATTCAACTCAATTCCAGCCTGTGATCAGCTTACCCAACTTAATTTCATTGCTTCAATCGACATTTTTATGATCAACTTCGAATCCTTTTCAAATGACAGAATGGTGTGATAACTGTCATCATTCGATTCACATTACTCGACGTATCCTAACAGCCGATAAATCTGGTTCATATTTCGAAGTTGATTATGATCAACTTCGATTAGATTTTGAGTGTAACGTTCAGATTCTTATATCCACCAAATATTTACGTAGTATTTTTTGTATATGTGTAACGTGTTGTCAATGTTGATAACGATCAACTACGATTATTCATCATAGGAGAATTTTTCAAAATATCATTTCAAATTGTGTAAAGTTCAGTTTTTATATCCACCAAATATTCACGTAGAATATGTGTAACATGTTTTCAATGTTGATAATGATCAACTAAGAGTATCCATCACAGGAATTGTTTTCAAAATATCAATTCAAATTGTGTAACTTCAGTTTTTTATATTCACCAAATATTTACGTAGTGGTTGTTGGATATGTGTAACATGTTTTCAATGTTGATAAAGATCAACTACGAGTAGCCATCCTAGAAATTGTTTTCAAAATAT
Source organism: Henosepilachna vigintioctopunctata (assembly GCA_030704895.1). NCBI lineage: Eukaryota > Metazoa > Arthropoda > Insecta > Coleoptera > Coccinellidae > Henosepilachna > Henosepilachna vigintioctopunctata. Next base: position 3,233,950 of record JARQZJ010000034.1, read on the forward strand.
CAATTCAAATTGTATAACGTTCAGTTTTTATATCCACCAAATATTTACGTAGTGGTTGTTGAATATGTGTAACATGTTTCCAATGTTGATAATGATCCATAATAGGAGAATTTTTCAAAATATCAATTCAAATTGTGTAATATTCAGCCTCCAACTCATCTCAAATATTTTCAGTATCGAAGTATATCAAATATCGTTCAGTTTCTTATATCGACCAAATATTTACGTAGTAGTTGTTGTATCTGTGTAACATGTTTTCAATGTTGATGATCAACTGCGAGTATCCATGATAGGAGATTTCTTCCAAATATCAATTGAAATTGTGTAATATTCAGCCTCTAACTCACCTCAAATATTTTCAAATATTCATTATGTAGTAGTTGTACATCATTCGAATTTTTGAATAAACATCTTCGAATTACTTTCTACAAAACTCACAGATATCTCCATCTTTCAATTGAGATTACCCAATCCTTCATTCCGACAGTTGATACATACATGTTTTCGATGTTTATAATGATCATTTTCCAGTAGATATCATCGGAAAATTTTCGGAAATATCGATTCAAATTCTGTAACATTCCGCTTTCAATTTCCATTAAATTTTTTATAGATAATGAAGTAGTTCTACATCAGTTGAATTTTTCAATGAACAGGCTGGCATGGTTTTCGAATTAAAATATGTTTAATATTTTAACGAAAATATTCAACATTACTCAACTGCGTTCAAACGGTTGATAGGTACGTATTTCCGATGTTGATAATGATCAACTTCGAGTATCCATCCCGAGAAAATTTTCAGAAACATCGATCCAAATTCAGTTTATAGTTCCCTTCAAATCTTTTCCAATATCAATTACGTATTAGTTGCACACCATTTGGTTTCTTTAATGAACAACTTCATATAAATTTCGAATGACAATATGTACAAATATTCTTCTTGAATAACGTCAAATATTCAACATTACGCAACTGCGTTCAAACGGTTGATAGGTACGTATTTCCGATGTTGATAATGATCAACTTCGAGTATCAATTCTGAGAAAATTTTTCGAAACGTCGATCCAAATTCAGTTTCTAATTCCCTTCAAATATTATCAAATATCAATTACGTATTAGTTGCACACCATTTGGTTTCTTTAATGAACAACTTCGTATAAATTTCGAATGACAATATGTTAATATTCTCATGGTTCAATCAACATTGCCCAACCCCGTTTCTATAATTGATAGATATATCTTTTCGATGTTGATAATGATCATTTTGAGTCGCTATCTTCGTAAACTTCTCGAAACATTAATTGAAATCGCTTTAAACACAAAATTATTTCAACAATTACTCAGACATAGTTATTCTTCAGATTGTGAAGACGTATTTGTAAGGTGAAGCTGTTTGTATGAAGTAGTAACTGTACATCATCTACATCTTCAATGATCAACTCCGATTGATTTTTAGAGTAACGAACTACAAAGATCATATGAACATAACAGACTGAGCTCTATACACATTATATTAGGAAAAAAGCTCAGAAAAGCGTTAGAAAAGCTTAGAAAATCCGGATGCATACATTTTTCCCAAAAAAACAGTTAACACAACGAACATTATTTGCATTCATGCATAGAAACGGACGAAAAAACAAAAAAACAGACGCAATACATCATCTAGATACAAATTTTCCGGCAGCAGTTAATTTCACTCGAAAAGAACAGTACATTCGACGTTTTCAATGCTCGATACTGCATAGGGACGAATTTAATGCTGCGATACATCTGAAATGATCTAATGGTCATTATACGCTCCGCTTCTTCTTCGAATGAGCTATTGGAGGTTATCGTACGTAGTAGTTTCGAAGTTTCACAGTTGACTGCACAAATTAGAATAAATTTCGAGAAATGACCTTAACGTACATAATGAATGAAATTATCGCCGTATTTCTTGTCGAGATGACGAAACGTACCTCGGAATCATCTTCAGGATGATATACGGCAATAATAATTCAATTTTTTTTGCTGAAACGAAAGAATAAAGGTAAAAGTTTGAATGGCGACAAAGTATTGCCTTATATTTTTGAAAAAATTCATTTATTTTGAAAATTTTCAAATGAAATACACGGAAATAAACATTCTTAACGACATTTTTTCGTTTTCAGAATTTGTTCAATCCATTTACTACTCGTTTCACCCCTTTCAAATAATTCAATCTCCCTTCATTTTCCACGCTGCTAATTTCTCACCAAGTCATCTTTTTGATGAATTTTTGATGCAAATAGATGTAAATGAACAATATCATCACGAAATAATCATTCTCAGCATTTGTTCAATCTATTTACGAAACATATCATCCCCTCCATGAAATGATAAATCTTTTATGATATACCTTAAATTTTCGAAAATATTCATTTATATTGGAAAATTTCGAATGAAATACATCGGAATAAACATTTTTAATGAGATTTATTCGTTTTCAGAATTTGTTCAATCCATTTACGAAAAATATCATCCCCTTTATAAATATGATAAGTGTTTTTTGTTATACCTAATATTTTCGAAAATATTCAATTTTTTTGAAAACCTTTGAAAGGAATACATCGAAATAAACATTCTTAATGATATGTATTTATTTTCAGAATTTGTTCAATACATTTACTACCAGTTTCACCCCTTTCAAATAATTCAATCTTCCTGCCTTCTCTACGCTACTGATTTCGAACCAAGCCACTTTTTTATGAATTTTTGATGTAAATAGATGTAAATTAATAATATTATTAGGAAATAATCATTTCCAGAATTTGTTCAATCCATTTACGAAAAATATCACCCCCTTTATATAATTGATATGTGATATGTGAGTTGTTATACCTTATATTTTTGAGAATATTCATTTATTTGAAGAAATTTTGAATAGAATGCATTGAAGTAAACCTTCTTGAAGAGATTCATTTGTTTTCAGAATTTGTTCAATCCATTTACAATCAGTTTCACCCCTTTCAAATAATTCGATATTCATTCCTTTTCTACGCTACTGATTTCTAACCAAGCCAATATTTTGATGAAGTTTTGATGGAATTAGAAGTGTTTGAATACTATCGATACAAAATGATTCTTTCCAGAATTTGTTCAATCCATTTACTACTAGTTTCACCCCTTTCAAATATTTCGATATTCATTCCTTTTCTACGCACCTGATTTCTCACCAAGCCAACATTTTGATGAATTTTTGATGTGAATAGATGTAAATGAACAATATTATCAGCAAATATTCATTTCCAGAATTTGTTCAATCCATTTACGAAAAATATCATCCCCTTTCTAAATATGACAAGTGTTTTTTGTTATACCTTATATTTTCGAAAATTTTAATTTATTTTGGGAAATTACGAATGAAATACATCGATATAAACAATCTCAATGGGATTTATTTGTTTTCAGAATTTGTTCAATCCATTTACTACCAGTTTCACCCCTTTCAAATAATTCAATCTTCCTTCTTTTCTACGCTACTGGTTTCGAACCAAGCCAACTTTTTATGAATTTTTGATGTAAATAGATGTGAATTGATAATATTATTAGGAAATAATCATTTCCAGAATTTGTTCAATCCATTTACGAAAAATATCATCACTTTTATATATAGGACAAGTGTTTTTTGTTATGCCTTATATTTTTGAAAAATTTATTCATTTCGAAAGACTTCGAATGAAATACACCGAAATTAACATTCTCAATGAAATTTTCTCGTTTTCAAAATTTGTTCAATCCATTTACTACTCGTTTCACCCCTTTCAAATAATTCAATCTCCCTTCATTCTCTACGCTGCTTATTTCTCACCAGGCCATCTTTTTGATGAAATTTTGATTCAAATAGATGTAAATGAATAATATTATCACGAAATAATCATTTCCAGAATTTGTTCAAACAATATACGAAACATATCATCTCCTTTATAAATATGACAAGTGTTTTGTGTTATACCTTATACCTTAAGGGGATGATATTTTTCGTAAATGGATTGAACAAATTCTGGAAAGTATTTTTTCGTATCAATAGTACTCAAACACTTCTAATCACATCAAAACTTCATCAAAATTTTTGCTTGGTTAGAAATCAGTGGCGTAGAGAAGGATTGAATCTCGAATTATTTGAAAGGGGTGAAACTGACAGTGAATAGATTGAACAAATTCTGAAAAATAATAAATCCCATTGTGGTTGTTTATATCGATGTATTCCATTAGTAACTTTCCAAAATAAATGAATATTTTCGAAAATATAAGGTATAACAGAAAACACTTGTCATATTCATAAAGGGGATGATATTTTTCGTAAATGAATTGAACAAATTCTGGAAATGAATATTTACTAAAAATATTGTTCATTTACATCTGTTTACATCAAAAATTCATCAAAATGTTGGCTTGGTGAGAAATCAGTAGCGTAGAGAAGGAAGAAAGATCGAATTATTTCAAAGGTATGAAACTAGTAGTAAATGGATTGAACAAATCCTGAAAACCAATAAATCCCATTGAGAATGTTTATGTCGATGTATTTCATTCAAAATTTCTCAGAAAAAAGAATATTCTCGAAATTATAAGGTTAACAGAAAACACTTGTCATATTTATAAAGGGATGATATTTTTCGTAAATGGATTGAACAAATTCTGAAATAAATATTAACTAAAAACATTGTTCATTTACATCTATTTACATCAAAAATTCATAAAAAGTTGGCTTGTTTCGAAATCAGAAGCGTAGAGAAGGCAGGAAGATTGAATTATTTTAAAGGGGTGAAACTGGTTGTAAATGGATTGAACAAATTCTGAAAATAAATACATATCATTAGGAATGTTTATTGCGATGTATTCCTTTCAAAGGTTTTGAAAATAAATGAATATTTCCAAAAATATCAGGTATAACAAAAAACACTTGTCATATTTATAAAGGGGATGATATTTTTCGTAAATGGATTGAACAAATTCTGAAAATGATTATTTCCTAATAAAATTATCAATTCACATCTATTTACATCAAAAATTCATAAAAAGTTGGCTTGGTTCGAAACCAGTAGCGTAGAGAAAGAAGGAAGATTGAATTATTTGAAAGAGGTGAAACTGGTAGTAAATGGATTGAACAAATTCTGAAAACAAATAAATCCCATTGAGATTGTTTATATCGATGTATTTCATTCGTAATTTCCCAAAATAAATCAACATTTTCGAAAATATAAGGTATAACAAAAAACACTTGTCATATTTAGAAAGGGGATGATATTTTTCGTAAATGGATTGAACAAATTCTGGAAATGAATATTTACTGATAATATTGTTCATTTACATCTATTCACATCAAAAATTCATCAAAATGTTGGCTTGGTGAGAAATCAGTAGCGTAGAAAAGGAATGAATATCGAAATATTTGAAAGGGGTGAAACTAGTAGTAAATGGATTGAACAAATTCTGGAAAGGATCATTTTGTATCGATAGTATTCACACACTTCTAATTCCGTCAAAACTTCATCAAAATATTGGCTTGGTTAGAAATCAGTAGCGTAGAAAAGGAATGAATATCGAATTATTTGAAAGGGGTGAAACTGATTGTAAATGGATTGAACAAATTCTGAAAACAAATGAATCTCTTCAAGAAGGTTTATTTCAATGCATTCTATTCAAAATTTCTTCAAATAAATGAATATTTTCAAAAATATAAGGTATAACAACTATCACATGTCAATTATATAAAGGAGGTGATATTTTTCGTAAATGGATTGAACAAATTCTGGAAATGATTATTTCCTAATAATATTATTAATTTACATCTATTTACATCAAAAATTCATAAAAAATTGGCTTGGTTCGAAAACAGTAGCGTAAAGAAGGAAGGAAGATTGAATTATTTGAAAGGGGTGAAACTAGTAGTAAATGGATTGAACAAATTCTGAAAACCAATAAATCCCATTGAGAATGTTTACGTCAATGTATTTCTTTCAAAGTTTTTCAAAATGAACGAATATTTTCGAAAATATAAGGTATAACAAAAAACACATGTCATATTTATAAAGGGGATGATATTTTTCGTAAATGGATTGAACAAATTCCGAAAATGAATATTTACTAATAACATTGTTCATTTACATCTATTCACATCAAAAATTCATAAAGAGTTGGCTTGTTCCGAAATCAGTAGCCTAGAGAAGGCAGGAAGATTGAATTATTTGAAAGGGGTGAAACTGGTAGTAAATGGATTGAACAAATTCTGAAAATAAATACATATCATTAAGAATGTTTATTTCGATGTATTCCTTTCAAAGGTTTTCAAAATGATTGAATATTTTCAAAAATACTAGGTATAACAAAAAACACTTGTCATATTTATAAAGGGGATAATATTTTTCGTAAATGGATTGAACAAATTCTGAAAACGAATAAATCTCATTAAGAATGTTTATTCCGATGTATTCCATTCGAAATTTTTTAATATAAATGAATATTTTCAAAAATTCAAGGTATATCATAAAAGACTTGTCATATTCATGGAGGGGATGATATGTTTCGTAAATGGATTGAACAAATTCTGAAAATGATTATTTCGTGATAATATTATTCATTTACATCTATTTGCATCAAAAATTCATCAAAAAGATGGCTTGGTAAGAAATCAGCAGCGTGGAAAATGAAGGGAGATTGAATTATTTGAAAGGGGTGAAACGAGTAGTAAATGGATTGAACAAATTCTGAAAACGAGAAAATGTCGTTGAGAATGTTTATTTCTGTGTATTTCATTTGAAAATTTTCAAAATAAATGAATTTTTTCAAAAATATAAGGTATAACACAAAACACTTGTCCTATATATAAAAGTGATGATATTTTTCGTAAATGGATTGAACAAATTCTGAAAATGATTATTTCGTAATAATATTACTCATTCTCATCTAATCGCATCAAAAATTCCATCAAAATGTTGGCTTATTGTGATTTATTCGCAATATCATATTGTAGTAGATCCCGCCGATCGTAGCGTGTGTGCGCACTTTAGTCAAAACGGTCGCTGGAAAACCGGTGGCCAGTTTCACGCACATCGACAAAGTATGAACTTCGCCAACACAAGGAGTGCAACTTGTTTTGCTGAATACAGGACATTTTCAATTTCAGAACTAATTCATAACTGATTCGGGATTGATTTAATACGCATGCTCGGTTATGAACTGGTTCGGAATTATTTCGACCCGCGAACAATTTTAGAACTAGTTTAGGGAATTTTCAAGTCACGGTTGTTCTCATCGGATAATATGCCGTATACCGCTTGCAATTGTCATTGTAATCAAAGAACAATACAATAACACACTATTCTATGGAATTAAGTAAGCAACCATTTTCCAATTTATTTATTTTCGAAAGCACAAGATAGCAAGATACGTTTAGTCATTTAGTTATAGTAAGATTTCAGAAATGTCCCAACAACCAGAAGATAGTTATAAATGGACCCACTAAAACACTCTTCTTCTCTTGAAATTTTATCAAAAATACAGGGACCATGTCGGATCGATGCTATTAAGAAACTTAAGAGAATGTTTGAAGAAATTGAAAAGAAATGGTAATAATCACAAATACACATGTTACACCAAGTAATTGCGAAAACAGGTGGAAAGTGCTCGAAAGAAATTACGAAAAATATGTAGACCATACGAATAAGACTGGAAGGGAAAAAAAAGGGTTCGAGTACCATGATATAATGCAGAATATCGCGAATGCGCAAGTCCCGAACTTACAGTTCTAGATTGATCCTTGGAATAAGAACCAATTGAATCGATTCCGAACCAGTCCCAGTTCATACGCGAACACAGAACTGTAACTGAAAGTTCGGAACTGGGTGATCCGCGAACGCCAAAATTCAAACTGCGCATGACAATAGTTCTGAATCGGTTCAGAATCCTTACCACGAACAAAGCTATTATTTCACCTTTATTTCTTATACTTCGCCATTTCTCATTTTCTTTGAATAGTTTCATACTGATATATGGGCTTCACAGTTATCTGCAAGATATAATATCACTTGGATCAATTTCAGGGAATTATATTGTTACTCAACAATTTTTCCAAAGTGTTACATTGTTACAGCTTTTTGAAAACTGGAACATTGAAATAGTTGAAGTTGTTCAACTTTTGAAAATGGGGTAATACCCCGAAATAATTGTCGAACAAATATCGACTTCTGTGAAACTTAGCCCACTGTTTTACTCTCAATTTATATTAAACCAAGATGTTTCAACAGAGAATCAGCATATATTCAATCAGCTTCATAATTATAGAATCATATTTTGCGTTCGTGTTCAGTTTGAATTTTGGTATGGTACAGAATTCACTTTGCAAACAGTTTTGAAGCAGATTCTGGATGAGTGAAGTTTAATTTATCACGAAATATCTGGCATTATGTAGGGTATTCATTGAAAATGCAGCAAAAATCAAGGTTTCATTTCTTGAAATATGATGAGAATATAGTAGCTTTGTGTGGAGATAAAAAGCGAAAGGATTTCAGACAGTAATAAGTCCGGAAATTGAGCAGGCCATATAGAGGTCTGATGTAACCAAACAAGCTGTTAAATATTTGAAAATTTGATCAATCAGAATTAAATGTGAACTATCAGATCGCTATTTGAAAGCTGTGGTAACATAACTGTGAATATTTCTCGGTTTTAGTCATAAAAATAATATATATGCTAAAAATCATCATTTATTCAGACTATTGCAGAATGATTTCGTAAAGGTTCAACTACCAATAAGTCTACAAACAATACCAAAACATGCTATTTTAATGAAACATACGCAAAATATACGCAAAAACTTGAAAATGCGCAAATCCATAATTTAAATCAAATATGACAGGGGCACCTTTCCAAATTGTAATTTTCTGCCTTTCCAATTACAGGGCGTTCGGTTCGAGATTGGTGTGAAACATGCACATAAAATTATAGCCCAAAGGTACCTTAAACCGATTTTAATTACGATGAAGAACGATTGATTGACGTACCTTCTCAAACTCTTGACAGATTCGAAGAATATGTAATTTCGCCAATCTCTTATCCTTCTCACGAAAATGCAAAGATTACTTGATTGGTTGCCGTTTTAGTTACTGTTCACGGTTGAAACGAACCCGAGTTTACTTCAGATTCATGACCATATTCGTAATATAAGTAATAATATATCGCAAAAATTTTGATATGGTTGAAATTTAAAATCAATAAATTAAAATTAACACACTTGTCTCAAATTTCACCAAATATATTTCAAAAACTCTGCATATGTTTACAATGTTACTCTGTAACATTGTATACTCTTATATTCTTTTACGAATACTGTTATATTGTCTAGTAATATTGTATACTCTTGATAATGGGTTAACCACTAGAATCATATGTAGAGTTTTTAATATATTCAGTGAAACTTGAGCCAAGTGTGTTAATTTCAATTTATTGAATATAAACTTAAATTCAAACACTTGTACTTATGATTTACACTTTATTGACAACATAGCATGACGCGTCTCGTTTTCGCGTTTTTCAGATGCTTACAGAATAATTCTTTTCTTACAGAATTATTCTGTAAGCATCAATAAAGTGTAAATCATAAGTTCAAGTGTTTGAATTTAAGTTTATATTCAATTATAATGGATTTACATCAAGTAAACGCCAACACTATTAAATATTTTAATTTATTGTTCTCAACATAATGTTTCACTAAGAGATAAGTGAAACCTCGTGTCATTTATCAAAATTTAGAATGTTGAGTTTGCTCAAAAACTGTTGTGAAAAAATTACGCCGAATTCAAATCTAACACTGGAAGTCTAATGCAAAAAGTTCATACTGACCGATCCACTAGAATAAATTCCAGTCGTAATAGAATTTATATATAAAATTTAATGACATATTTTATCAAATATGTCAATGTTATCTGTTTATTGAACGAATCGTTTCTGACTTTCGAACACAATCAATTTAAATATCAACAAAATTGAAAATTTCGTGAATTCACCAAGATTTTAACAAATAGAACTACTCCTTGAAATTAGTCGACCTATAAGCCTTCTTTTCCAACGTCTTCTTTAAGGTTATATGAAGCATTTGTTGTTCATGATCATAGATTGTAGATTCACTAAATTTATTCATATTTTACGATTAATATTTGCTGATAATGGACTAGAGTCAATAAGGGGTTCATGTTATTCCTGAATAAAATATATCGTACTGAACAAATAAAATTTCAAGACAATGTTTTTCTAACATGAGAAAATAGGTATGGGAATTTTTTCATGAATATGTTAAAATAACAAGAAAAAGAAATAACTTTTTGGTGAGGATTATCTTATCAGAAATATGAACAATATACTATTTAGAAAAGCGGATTTGTTACAAAAAATATTAAAGATTCTCAGCAGAAAACTCTTTCTTCCAGTTAGCATAAATAACTATACGTATAAAAAAATTAAAGCTTCTCAGCAGAAAACTCTCTCTTCCAGTTACAATAAATAACTATACGTAACTGTTTTTTAAACGAAGACATAACTGAAACTACCACCTTTCATACTGACTGTTTTAAATCTTCAACGAAATCATCATATGACGTCAACTGGCCATCTTATTCGCCCGAATTAAACGTTCTAGACAATACACTCAATAGGAATTTGAAGAATCTGCAGCACATTAGGCAAAGAATGTGTAGTTATATAATATTCCCAAGTGAATTTCGACAGAATGAATAAACTCATAAAATTATAATATTTAATATGCATTTTGATCATCCGAAAATTCATGAAATATAACAATTAGTCTAGAAATAATTGCTGGGCATAGTATTCACGTAATAATTATTCATAATATGAAAAAACTATTTGATTATCACTACATTTTCTGGTAGAAATAAACGTAATAAAGACTAAATCGTTTCATTCCTCATCAAGTATTCAGAAATAATGATTTTACAAAAGTGTTGGAATCAAATTTTTCAGAAATACACAATCACGTATCCCATATATCAACATATTTTCTGTCATTTCATAACATTTCTAACGGCGAAATAATTCATCTTAATTAAAAATTCGCGAAATTAATTAATGGTTTTTTTTTAATAGCATTGATAGAATCAATTCGTGCTCATAAACAAACGGCCAGCATTTTGAAATTACGGATTTGTCACTTTCTGATCAAATTAATAATTATATAAGTCTAAAAATGATATTCTAAAATATTTCTTTTCCACATTATACGCAATTGATTTATCGTAGAAAAGCGTAAACTGTTTACCTACTAAACTCTGTGATATACACCAAATCCTAAAAGAGAAATTATGATACTCAACATTATTATCTTTCAGTTCTTGTTGCAACATTTTATTTTGATATGTTGCATGAAATCAAATTTTTAAAATTAGAAAACAAAAAATCAACATTCCCCCATTATATTTCACGTACGATAAAAACTAAACAGTTTCGAGGAATAAAAGCAACAAAATACCATTTTTTAAACGCATGGTATTCTATCTGGTAAATACTCTCCTGCGTCCTTTTTTTCAGTCCAACCTTCAGGCAAGCGAATAAATGCGGACGTGTTCCTACGTGCGTGCCACGTTGCCAGATCTCCGGAAGTGGTAACACGTGCTGTTTGATAAACAGCCGGATGCTGTAGGAACCGTCTTGTTGTTCCTGGCACTGAAAACATGTCGCAACATTCGGATATACGTAAAAAAGGAGACGTGCATCAATGTTAGAGTCGATTTAAAACCGGCAGGTCTGGACTTCAAAGAATTGTGTGAATTTTCTCTGAACAACTGTCATCAACGAAAATATTTTTCCGCGCTTTGAAGGCTAGAATGAAAACTCCCATCTTTCTGCTCCATCGCTTTCGGTCTCACAAATATTTTCACAATTATTGTGAAACGGTAAGCCAAGAATTCTATTTAATCATGTAAGATGTAAGTGAGAATTCAATCTCATTTATTTCCAAATTATTGTTTCATCAATTAATATATCGATAAAGGAATTATTCTAAGAATTATATTTAATGCAGGTAAACTAAAATTAAGTAAAAGAAACTTACGTTGAAAACCTACACATTTTTCTATATAACAGCCGTTTACATATGTTTCAAGGTTATTGCCTATCGTCAGAACGGCGTAGTTCAAGTTAAAGATGATAATACTTGAAGAGATATATAAAAAATTAATATATAAAACACGAAACACTGTTTCGTACACGTTTTATACACCCAAAACATATTGGGAAGAGTCAACACAACGTTGCAGACGACAATGAAATACCGTCCGGCTTTTGTGAGACTTTTATAGCTTCTGGAAATCCCAGAAAAATGTGTAGGTTTTCAACGTAAGTTTCTTTTACTTAATTTTAGTTTACCTGCAAAATATAATTCTTAGAATAATTCTTTTATCGTTAAGATTTTTCTGGGATTTCCAGAAGCTATAAAAGTCTCACAAAAGCCGGACGGTATTTCATTGTCGTCTGCAACGTTGTGTTGACTCTTCCCAATATGTTTTGGGTGTATAAAACGTGTACGAAACAGTGTTTCGTGTTTTATATATTAATTTTTTATATATCTCTTCAAGTACTATCATCTTTAACTTGAACTACGCCGTTCTGACGATAGGCAATAACCTTGAAACATATGTAAACGGCTGTTATATAGAAAAATGTGTAGGTTTTCAACGTAAGTTTCTTTTACTCAATTAATATATTTCACTTAGCAATTTTTCAATGTTTTCGTGTGTATTTATGAAAGTTTCCATTAGTTTTTCTGCTTTTTCTACACATTTAATCTCCAGATTAATGTGTTAAATTATATATAGCATAAAAAAATATAAATTAGTGATCCAGAATTCTGCACAAACATTTCCAAATGATAATAATCTTTCTTCACTAGAATAAATAGATATTTATGGGGTTATAGGTATACAGAATACCTTACATGCAGACATTTTCTTGCAAGAAATAACTAAATAATTGTAAATTAAATTTAAAACACTTGGCTCAAGTTTCACTGAATATATCAACAACTTTGCATATATTTCGGTTGGTTAGCCCTTTATCAAGAATATTCAACAATACTCAGTAACAGGGGCGTGTATAAAGGAAGGAATAGGGGGCCGATGCGCCGCCCCCGAAATCAGACAGTTTAATACAAAATTATCTTATGTGAAAACGATGTAAACGAATAAACAAAGGTGAGTGAGTGTAAAGGAATCTTTATTAATTCATTTTTAACTTATGTGAGTTGTTGAAATGCGTAATTTGAAAGTTCTAATACAGATCGGGCCAAAAATGATCGGTAAGCGGTTCGGTTGGTAAAATTCAACGTCATCTACGGCCTCTTCCTGATGGAAGGAAGAGGCAGTAGTCCCTACTATTGGATGTCCCGCAAAATGTGATAGGACATTCTTCTCTAACATTTATATCCTGTTGAAACTTCTGCCAGTTCTTCCCGTTTCTGTTGCAAGCGTGGAGAGATTTTTATCCAGCCTGAAAAGACTGAGGACCTACTTAAGAACCAGCACATCCGAAAATAGTCAAAACGGAGTAGCTTTACTTTCCATCCATAGGGATATTATTGTAGGTGACAAGGAAGTTATTGATAAATTCTCAAGTACACAAAGAAACTTGGAGTTATTCTGTAATCTCTATAAATATTGTTAACCACAATAAATCTTTATAATATAAAATTTTCACTTCCTTGTTTCACCGTTTTGAAACAATATTGAAATAACCTAGTTGTATCCGGTCTGCGTAGCTTAGTCGGCAGAACACCTAACTATGTTGAGGTAGAGCTCGGATTCGAGCCCCTCTGAAGGCATGGGTGTTTGTGTTTCTCTATGATTTAAGTAGTTTAAGTTATGATATATGCTGGGTAATGTACATTGATTACAAGTCCAATGGCCGTTCGGAACCGGCGTTAAACTGTAGGTCCCCTGAATAAAAAAGAAAACCTAGTGGTAATTCACCCACTGAAATGGGCCTCAAAAATTAACATGCAACATTGAGTATACATAACTACTTTATTGCCCTTACTATATAACATTACCTTGGTCTTGCCCCCCTCGAAAATATTCAGTGATCCAACCCAAACAAACTCTACGTAGACTGAAAAACTCAAGAAAAATATGAATCAAAGATTCAATATCTAAATTTAACACTTCACTCAACCATTTCAGAGAAAATATAAATTAAGACATCGTCGAATAACAAACAATTTCCGACCAGTACAGGCCTGATTGGAAAAACGTTCTGACGGTGAAAGTGTTTTCAAATCTCGTAAAAACTCCCTGACATAGGTGAACGAGAGTCGTCTATTCCCTCATTCACTTCCAAGGGGTGTAAAAGACATCGACGCTAGGCCCTTTTTCGCGCCGTTAGACTAGCCCACGCCCGTGTTCGATCTAATGATTTACGGGAAAAGCAATCATCGTAAATCAGCAACTGTCGTCGTTACTTTCGATGGAAACTGTACTTTCATTACTTCGAAAAGAGTTACGTTGAATGAGGTTTGAGATAGATACAAAGAGAAGGACTAAAAACCATCAATTATACCAAACATTTCATAGCAACCGATAGTGATGAATGCTCCTTGTTAGTTGAAAGCAGATAGCAGATATAAATCGTCATCAGGAAACACCAAGAAATTTATTTCGAATTCAGAATCACAATTTTCTATTTTTCTACGTTGTTCTATAGTGCAATGTCCAATAATAGAGTTCTATGTATTTCTTCAGTTTATATAATAATATAATCTTTATTGTATAAAATCCCTTACATTGTATATATTACATTCTTTCAATATGGGAAGTGCTACTAAAAAGAATGATCAAAAAGACTAAATTCAGCTTTAAATCTGATCTTCCATTCAGTCCTCGAACAAAAACATTGATTCAATTTTACTTCTGGAGGCAAAATTCACTTCTGCCTCCAGAGGTTCCTCGAGAGTATAACTAGACACAACCACATGTTGTGAATCATCAACAAATATTGTTACCAATTATCGGGACAACTTTGTAGGCAGATCCTTCATAAATAATATGAATAATACAGGTCCGAGACCAGAACCTTGTGAAACACCAAGACCAAAGCCTAGATAATTCTTCCATACGTTCAGAAAAAAGAATTGAGCTCTACCTTATTGCAAAGTATGTCAAATAAAGTTTATATTCGTTCATTTATCTGCGCAAACGAACCGAATTCAAAGGCGATAGGGGTATGTCATTACCCCTGATATCGTGATAGAACTCATTCCTAGAAAAGACAATTATGCTCTGCAATGTCGTCGAGAGCAATTATCTGCCTTACTTTTCCTAAAATGCAAGGGAGTGTGGGATTACAGTAAATTCAGAGCATTACATAGAATTGTTAAACAATTTTTTGTGTTAAAACTACAAAACGGGATAGTTATCACATGTGATACAAGACTTTCAACCCATTATCACATACTACGTGCGATGGAACAGAATACCATGACTTGGCAGCACGAGAAAAACGTGTAGAGATAATCGCACTACCTTCTTCCTGTCAAACTTCGCGCTCACTACCGCACAATATACTCAACTCAAACACGGTTTGAAATCGCCACCATTTCCCAACTATGATCTTGGGCAGTTTAATTACTCGTTATATAACGAGTAATTGTAGATACAATAATGAAATGCACAAAGATATAATTATATTTTATTAGTTCTGAATAATGAATAAATTATTCTTCTCTATTCATTGAGTTAATCATAATTTACGATGAACATTAACGCAATTACGAACGAAATTGACAGTTCGACGGAACTAACCGCCTGAGGATGGAGGCAGAAGCGGTACCGCAGAGAAATATTGATATAACATGCCCTTTTGCCTCATTATTATATCTCTCGCAGCTGACATTTACAACCGGCCAACCAGTTGACAAACAAACAAATCTACCGTTCGCGATTCTAGATACGACGTATCGCCGATGTGTTATTATTTATCAGAATATCTACTGTAGATAATACTAGGCAGTCTTGAATGCGAATATTTGGTTAGTCATCGGTCAATTTATTCGATCTAG
This sequence comes from Henosepilachna vigintioctopunctata, assembly GCA_030704895.1. Lineage (NCBI taxonomy): Eukaryota > Metazoa > Arthropoda > Insecta > Coleoptera > Coccinellidae > Henosepilachna > Henosepilachna vigintioctopunctata. The sequence goes on from JARQZJ010000034.1 coordinate 3,250,028, forward strand.
CGGTGCTGCTATCTTTCCGATTAATGGTGAATTAATTGAAAGGTTGATGATTTATTTGACGTTCGGTTGGAATATCGTTCCCGATTTATTTATGACGTCCCAAAGCGGGTGGAAGCAGAGCTGAATTTTTGAATATGCCGTCGTTATACGTAGTGGACTTGCTCCTGTGGGAGCAACAGCGGTTATCTAGCAAGAGTGTCTGAATCTTATCTATCAAGATGTAAGCTAAGTCTTGAATAAATTGATTTGTTAAACAGAGTTCAAGCAGATGGTAACGAAAATATGTGCTTGAAGACGCTTCAACAGTTCTACCAAACGAATGCTCACTGAAGACTGTGTGTTGTTCTTGTTGCAGAAAATGTAGAAGCATTGCAGAAATTTTCTGAAGACTCTACCATGATTGTTGGACATACTCTTCAAAAAAACCACTCTTTTAGGTCCGAGTCTTGACATCGCTATTGGTGTATCTCCTTATTAGATGCAAAACCTCTGGAAGGAAGAAGTTCCAATAGACGACTGTATTTGGAATATTCTATTAGAATAGACGTTCCTATTATCTCGTAAAGAAGTATTCATCGTATTGGATTTGCTGAAATTTAACGAGGTTCTGTGCCTATGCTGAATAGATGTTGGTAAATTGAGATTCTTTTTTTTATTATATTACCAACTCAATCAAAAACAGCGTCAGAGAATTTCCCGTAATTTCTGAATTAGAATCAGTATTCGAGAGAAATCGCTCTTTGAGACAGCACATATGTAAGAAACAGTACGAAGCCATGAATAAAAAGTAGTGATTCAATTGTGGCATTATTAGACTGCAAAAGAGAGTTGAGAAGTTTACGTAGATAATTGCTATTAAAAAAACTGAATGAAACTGGCTCTGAAGAGATAGTCAGCCAATAGGTCAGTTTTCACTTATATTCGCTATCTCAAAAATTCAAGTTCAATGGTCTCCACTCGGACAGCGCTGGAGTTGGTTTGGCATCCCCCAAGGAACGATTTTAGGTCCACTTTTATTCTATTATATAGCAACGATATTGTTTCAATTTTTCTCAATGTGCCTTATATCATGTAGTTGATACTAGTTATTAGTATATCAATAGAAACCTGGCTGCAATAAATGCAGCTTATCGCTGAATGTACAAAAGTGTGTTTATAGTTTTGGAACAGGTAAAACTCTGAAAATACTTACCAACGAGGAGGTAATTAATTAGCAATTGAAAACCTGAACATTAAAAGAGTAGAAGAACGTGAATATTTTGGCTCTATGTGGGATGGATAAATCTAAGTTTCAATGGTTATATTGACCGCATTTCGACTAAAATCTCCAGAAAAATCAACTTTCCCAAACAAATCGTTGAACATCTTACGACATAGGTGGAGTTCTTGTTGTTCAATTCAGTAATAATGCCATACTTTGAATATTGTTCCACTACTGTTATTTAGTTCAAGTTCAAAAAAAAATTAACCGTTTGAACCACCGAAAAATGAGGGCTTCGCGAACAATTTGAAAATTGATAACAACAAAACGGGCGTTCAAAGAAAAAAGAAACCAAGATAGATTCATTATTGCATTGATTCATCATTTTAATTCAGTGTTTCCCAATCTTTCTTTACCATGTCCCACCTTAGCCTCTCTAAAATTCTTATGCCTCCCGAAAAGGATGAACAATGAAAATTAAGAAGTACGAAACAGTCAAACTCATGTCGTGTCCACTTTCGAATTGTCTTCTCTTAACAATCAAATTGGCCCGATGTGGGGCATGGGCCCCAGGTTGGGAAACACTGGTTTTAATCATAAGTTCAAACAAATGTTCTAATCATAAGTTTCGAGCATTTAAATCTTCCAAGAATTATCTGATAATTTATATATACAAGTCTGATAAGGTACGTACGAGGGTGGGGTGAAAAGTTTCCGGCCTGACCAAGAAAAATTATGTTTTTCAACATAATCTCCATGAACACTGATACATTTCTCATAACGGTATTCTAATTTAGTTATACCAGTTTCAAACGTAGATTCGTTAAGCTCCTCAAAGTCTGGAGAGTAGGGAGGATGCGGAGGATTTTGACACCCATCTTGCGTTATCATGAGGTCGTTTTACTTGCACCTCGTCCTCAAACATTTTTCCATGCTCAAATGGTTCCCCCTTTGTAACCCATTGTTTTGTAAAATATTTCTCACACGTTCAATGCTGACATCCTGGATTACGCCAGATCTCAGCTATTTTCGGTAGAAATGTTTTTTCACTCTCAATCTGCGGTTTCCCAAAACTATTTGATAGATTTTCTCAATTATTTCTGAAGTTGTGACCTCAAAAGGCCGTCCTGAGCGAGGCTCGTCAGAGGTGCTCACACGACCCATTTTGAATTCAGAAACTCACTACTTAATAGTTGAATATGATGGGGAGGAGTCTCCTAGTGCTGAATCCATCCCTTCTTTTATTTGTTTTGATGTGAAACCTCTCAAATAGAAGTATTTTATAAGAGGATATTTCTCCATTGTTTCCATTTTAACGAAAACAACGGAAGCCTCTCGCGCAATGTGCATACAAGCTCAGTAGGAATGATACTGTCGGACGCCGCTGGAAAGTACATCTAGTGGCGCTATCTCTTGGTCAAGCAGGAAACTTTTCACCCCACCCTCGTATATCATTGCTTCAATGCTTGAAATATTATTAGTTATTTGTGATCATTTGTAATAAAATAAAGTGATAGAAAAATCCTATACTAAAGTCCTAAATGAGTGATTGTCAATATTTTTTCGCAAGTTTCGGAATATATTACTCATTCGAATGAATGATATTTTCGAAAGAAACGCACAACTGCATATTTTAGTGAATCATAAACTTCAGCCAATCTGGTTTTACATAATAGTATCAACATTTAATTGAATAATTTCTGATAATATATAAAGAAAACGAAACATATACTTAAATTAAACACTGCAATCTTGGTGAAATTATGTCAAGTATTTCACCTACTTCAGAGAATTTATATGGTAGAATTATTTATATTATGGAATCATATACCTCGAATTTTGGATAGTAGGCCAATATACATAATTTACTTCCAGTATAATCACCGAAATTAAAAATCTATTTTTAAGCTTATTAATCGAACGAACTGCAAGATTTTCGGTATCCGCAAGTTTTTAAACGACATGCACAAATAACGCGACGAGAGATCGTAAACAAGTCAGGAATTTTGTCATTTCCAAATAAGTACAGGTGATGTACCAATCGAACGAATTAATCTCGAATCGATGCTCGCTTAATATGCATGTAGGTGAAGGTTACGCGAGTCAAAACGCTCAAATGTAGGATTTCCATTTCGAAATCGAAACAATTCCGATCGTAACATTTTTCTTAACGATCTATTATGTTATTAGCCGCAGGAGGTCGGAGCTGACATTGACTTCACGAAATTCAATTTGAATTCGGTATTATTTATTCCAAATTAATAGCCGTAACGAAAAGATATTGTACCGGGGTCATGCGAAAAATATCCGACTGAAATGTGTAGATGGCGCTGTTTGTTTAATGGCTAGTTGAAACATTTGAAACAGAAATGTCCAACCCTGATACAAATGTTAATAGCATCAATTTTCATTCAACAAATAGTCGGCAATACAAAAAATTGGAGAATCAAAGAAACTTACACAATTCTTAATGTAGTACAGATATCTAACAAAAACATAGAAATAAAAATATACTTAACTTGATTTCCGCCAGAACAAATTGTTATATAACTCTAAATCCCTATAAAACGAATTATTTAAATAGCAATTTGTACGAGGTTTATTCAAATAAAAAAAGTTTCTGGAACGAGTGTTATAATCATGTATATCACTAACAAATCTTCACTTATTTAACAGATATGTTGCATTATGTGTAATATTTCATACATATAAAAACCATCTGTGATAGGTTTTGATTCGTTTTCCGCTTACTAAGGTCGAATTATCCAACTTTGTGAATCTGCAGGTAAGTATATCTACTACATCCTAAAATAATACGTAAGGCTTTATATCGGTGTTTTTCGTAGGGTAGTGACTATTTCAGATTTCTCCATTGGAAAATAATGAAATTTTAAATGAATGGAAGAAATCTGAACATTTCAAAGAATATTTTCGAGACCCTAAGAACGTTTCATCAATTTGTCAATATCATGTATCGATATCGACTTTGATATTATTTATTGTTAAGTATTCGACTCAAAATGCTTAAATTTTCAATTTCTATTCCCCTTCTCCAAGTTAAGTATAATTCTATATCAAGTACGTTTAGATCCCAGTTTGTTTTTGCGTTGAAATTATCACTAAAATGTCTTCAAAATCTAATAAGGGATGCCAAAATTATACAATTATTCAGGAAGCCATTTAAGTAAAAGTATCCCTCAACCAATAATTGATTCGAAAACGAAATTTTGATGTTCAATACCTATTCGAGGGTTGCACAAATATAAACCGGTAATTGAAGTTTGTACACCCCTGGTTCTAGATACATGTATAAGATAAACATAACGACAGCCATTCGTGTCTGTGAAATTCACGTCGTCGAAGAATGTTGACAGAAATCAAAATACCCGGGATATTTATAGTTCATTAAAAAATTTATATGGTTGAGGCATTCTCAAATGTTCGATTCAAAGATCCCATCATAGGAATGTAATTACTTGAATATTGCGTGAACGTTAACAAGCTATGTTTTTTACGTACTTCCAGGCACTTGACTGAAAATACGTCTAGTGTGTAAACATTCTGGATACCATCTCCCATTTCAACCATTCTGATTCGTATGAAATTCATGATAGTTTTATCGAATTCTCAAAACAATCTTCTTGTGAGAAAAATATATTAATAAAGCAGTAATAATGATTGAGAACACAACTCAATGCCAAAATTTCAAACTTTTTTCGTTCAATCAATTCTTTATAGTACCTCTTTCAGGATTAGATTCCTGTTCCAAAAGCTAATTGAATATAGAAGTATGAAAATTATTTCGATGAAACCAATTTATTTTATTTGCTAAATAGCATGACCTTGGAAATTGACCTTACTCCAAACCCGTACAAATAAATATTCAAATAATTTTATTCACGTTCTATGTCTTGGAAAATGAATTATGTTATTGTTCTGGTGAATTTTAAGGTGAGGAATTTTTCTCATCAAGAAAGACCTTCAGAAACTCAATGATATTATTTTGTTCTGAAAGACGGTAGTTTTTATATTCAATAGTAACGGAAACATAAAAATACATCATATTCCCAGTGATATTCAAATATAAAGCAATTTTCAAGATTATTTATGAATTGAATATGTTGCATTCGCAATAATTTTTCAAATCACATTCAATTCCAAAATATTTGGTTTGATCTGAAAATTTTCACCAAAATTAAAAGTACCATTGGTGAAAATTCTTCATGCTTTAAATCTTTGTTGAATTTTTTCATGATTTTCATTATCATTTGAAATATATAAAGAAGGCGGTATCACCTATAAACTGTCGAAAATTCAGGCACTGCTGTGATTCCCATTACTTAGTCTGGTCCACTAGACCGTGGGGATTATTATAGTCTTGGAGGTATTCAGACTTGGGGCGGTCACCACACTGTCTGGGATCTCATTCCCCTGTTGTACAACTGGGTTAACAGAGAAATCTCTTCTGAGAAGTCTCCGAAAACGTTCACTGGTAAGATTTAGGCAAGGCTTTGAAGATTGGTGTTAGTATTCCCCTTGAGAATGTTGATGTCACGCTTATAATGACTATGTAGAACTGTATAGATCCCAGTCGGGCACCTCTGTCTCTCTTAGCTTCCGAAGTTGTCAAGTCCAATTCTCTCAGACGATATACACGTCTAAACAAATATAGGATTTTCGTGGAACTCTTTTGACCTTTTCCAAGGGAGTTCCTTTCAGAATTAAGGCACCACACATACGCATGTTCAATAACTGCTGTTATATGTTTCACGACCTTCCAGTACAGTTGACAAAAGAGTTCTTCTAAAAGCACTTCGATATAAGGTATGCGATCGTATCAGACTTTTTTACAATTTTCATAACATGATGCTTACATTTTAAATTATGTATGCACACTTCTAGATCAGACTGCTCCCACTCGCTTTTCAGATGTCTAGCGCAAATATGGTTACCCATATTTGGGACATTGTATTCTATATGTAGTAAGTTAACTGCTGATGTGTATAACATTTCTAAGGTTCATGATGTTTCGAAATTAAGCCTGTTCAAACTAATAATTCTGAGCAGAACATCGATCATCTTTCATTACACTTCCAGAAAGACAAATTTATTTCAATTGCTTTGAAAGTTCATAAGGGCGAAAATTCCTTGTGATAGGAACGACCAATCAGAAGTCATCTTCGACGTTAAACTTGGGTAGATCATTGCATGCAATTGGAGGCCTCAAAGCTCTATGACGACTAGGTTACCTCCTGTATCTCTTCAATCTTCTGTACCAGCGAGTTCTTCAACAATTTTTTCACGATAACTAGACGACGTTCATTATTCGGTCTAATTCGAAACGATTGAGGATAACTTCTATCAAGGTCCTCTATTGTAAAAGCAACCAATTACCTAATCTCAGTTAAAATTACAAATTATTGTCAATCTTCATCAACATAATTTCTTTAATCCTACAGTTTTATCCTCGAGCTATTAGCTACGAGCTGGTTTCATGGAACAAAGCCCGGGAATTTCTCAATTATGACGCGAAACGTCGTCGAGATTATGACCGTTATTTTAAGTGCAGCTCGGGCCGCCCGACAGATATTTCGAGGTCAATGGGGTCAGCTGAAATAATCGAAAGTATTATGCACGGGCAAAATTAGCGCCAGGTGGAGCGCGACGAGAGCGATCCTCTAAATATGCAAAAACTGTCTCCTCGATCTCGATACTGCAACAAGAATGGGTCTAGACGCATTACTTAAGCTACCGAATTTTTAGGTGGATATAAGCGTTCTGATTTTATTTTTCATTCGCGTGCGACTTAATCGTCAGACTTGAAAAAAAAATACGAAAACGCAATTTTGATTATTATGAAAAAACTATATGAATAATCAGGAAATAAAGTAAACGAGGGAAGATATTTGAAAAGATCTATCTGAAACTATGAAGAAACAATAAATTTAAATTAACACACTTGGCTTAAGTTTCATTAAATATATTAATGACTCTACGTATGAACTAGTGTTGTCCTGGTTCGGGTCTAAGGGACATCTTCGCTTGGAATTTCTTCCTAACTACTTCCAGTAGTTAGGAAGAAAACAACAGTCTACTTCCAGAATCAGAAATAGAAAGACCTCCGAAGAAGCTTGCCACTCGTGCTAGCGACACGTTAGGAAGAAATTCCAACTGACGACGGCCCTTAGAACCGAACCAGGACAACACTAGCTCAAAGACTGGCCGCGAAAGCCTCAACCAATTTGTCAGACAACTCTACGTAAGTTTCGGATGGTTAACTGTACAACTTCTACTTATATATCCTAGACCACAGACCACAAGGGGAAATCCACTTAGTCATAATCATTTCTTGGATTCCAGGAAAACCGAAATTATATACCCTTCAAGTCTTGGAAATTTCGATAGCCAAAAGAAAAATTTACTTATTTGCAACGACCACGTGGAGTTCTCCTTGAAACCGGTGTTAAACTCTGTGGTCTAGGATATATAAGTAGAAGTCGTACATTTTGAAATTCAGTAATATTGTGTAATCTTGATAATGGGTTAACGACCAGAAACATATGTAGATTTTTTATTATATTCAATGAAACTTAATGTTTCTTCAAGAGAAGAAATAAACGAAACCTTTTTGTCATCTATGGAGAAACAGTTAAAATTTCAGTACTTTTAAACATTTCTAGAAGTTTAAAATGATGAAAACAAGATATTTCATTACGAACGAACAAAAGTGCTTCAAAAGTCAACAACCAGAGCATTTTTCTTGAAGAAATCATATTAATAATTATACAACTCGATTCGACAGTAAATTGAGGTGACTCATAATTTCAATTTCGAGAGAAATGAAAGCTTACTCCTTAGCAATATAGAACAATTAGGTTCTTCGATTGTTGAGTACCATATTATAGAGAGTCTAGTTTTCGGAGCTTTAATATCAATCATATTGATAGATAGATAGATTTATTTATATACCAACATTAAAAGTCCATTTAAAATGACAATTTTTTGGCTTGTGAAAAATATATCCACATAATATACAGTGTAAATAAACAATTTTACAAATAAGTTCCAGATAGAACATTAAGATATAGAAACAACACATATCATTACATCTGAGTGTAATATTCCAACAGATCAGGCTCTACGCCAAGAAACTCATCCACAGTGTAAAAGGACATATCTTCTAAGAATGCCTTAATCTTTTCACAAAAACTGGTATAACTCAATAATTTTACTTTGTGAGCTAGCTTGTTATATAAGTTCAGATTTAGAGAATTACTCAGTGACCTAATCAACCTGTATCGAGGGGTTCTTAGCAAAGAACATGATCTGGTGCCATAGTTAAGAGTATCAGAATAAACCGATAAATAATTAACTCTATTGGGAATTTCCTGAAGTGATTGATAAATATATAAACAAGGTACAGTTAAAATTCTATAAGTAACAAAAAACGGTTTACAATGACCAAGTCTTCCTACCCCCGCCATCGTACGCACTACCTACTTTTGGATACTATAAAATGCTTGAAAAAAAACTTCAAAACTCACTATTTTTCATCTCAAATTTAGAGAATTACCCCAGGCAAGACCACCGGTTGCGCCCCCCAAAATGCTTCACATGTCAGCGCCATTGCACCAACACCAGTGTTGCACGCTCCCACATCACGAAAATACAACACCACTTGTTTAGTTTAACTCATATTCAGCAATAACTTGTTGGTAATAGATGACAAATGTGCTGCAGATAACAAAATTTTGAGGATTTCAACTTGAAATAATTACCTGTATAAAATAAAAAGGTTCTTTGAGCTGAATTTAGAAAAAGAAATTCATTTTTATGAATGAACAAAAAAAGGGGTTTCAAGTACTTCGACGAGCTCGTCATCTACCCTTCCAATTTCAGTTCAATTCAGTTTCAACTAAACAGGAAATAGAAATTTCTATGCAGAATGGAAGACTCTTTCAACAATTGATAGAATAAAGCATCAATTCAATTTATCTTTCGAATCATTCAGGAAATACCAACCTTTACGAAGAATCAGTTGTCATAAAATATTACATGGTCCTTCGAGCCGGATAGAATTGAATACGAAATTGATTTTGGAGTAAAAGAATGAATTAAATAGAAATTTTCAAAACTCACAAGGATGGAAACCATCAAGTGACATCAATAAAACTCAATGAGTTAAAAATTACAACATTTTATGAATTCGGAAAGACATAAGCTGCAATTTGCGTGCTTTTTCACGATCGACAATCCTCTTAGGACAGACGCACATGCGACCGAGTCGATCTCTTCGATTTCCTGAAAGCGACTATGATTTATTCGCATTCTTCGATTCGAGTTCGATTTGCATACTGGAGTCGCAACGGCAGCTTAAAGAACTCGTATATAAATTAATTATTCGCAATGAAATATTCGAATTGTCATAATACCAGTGTCAGGCCGCATTATCCAAGTGTGGGAATATTTGCGCAATCCCATCGTTAATTATGCGAGATTATCTGTACAATTTTCGCGAAAAAAGGGACGACAGGCGCGTTTTGCATATACCAGGTGGTTTGCTATCGGTGATGAGCTTAAGAAGGTATCGAGAAGTCGAATTTATAATTGAAGATTCTATATCTCTGAATGAGGAATTCTCCCACGATCTATTATATTCTTAATATATGCTACGGAGGTTACACGTATCTCTTGATGAAACATCATGTTAAAAACAATGAATTAAAATTAACACACTTGACTTAAGTTTGACTAAATATTTTTTGAAACTTAAGCCAAGTGTGTTAATTTCAATTTATTGTTTTTATTATATTCTTGTTTAAACGATCGTTATTTTAACTGATATTTTTAGCGGTTTCGTTATTTTGTTTCACACTATTTTCAAAAACTATTCTTTATATGAATTTTTTTTTTCGATTTTGAAATATTTCACCGATTCATTTGTAAACTTAGTGAATGGAAAAATGTTTATTTTTAGTTCAACGACTTTTCCACATGAAAGGTGTATTGGAGTATTGTTTACGATAAAATAGTTTCGTGATAAAATAGTGGATCGCTCCGATTGATAAAAAATCAGGTCAAATATTCGTATGTTATCAAATGTACTTAACGGAAACTATTTGTATAATAGCTATCTGAACTAGGAATTCAAGGATAACGAAAAATGTCTACTATCCAATAATTATAATTCAATTACTTCAACGTTTCGTTATTTTAAATATACTTCTGGGTACAACACTATTTTAGTACCAAATAAACAATATTTGACACTGAACAGGAATGATAATTATAATGGTTGATGGATAACTGCAAGGAACTGTCTTAGGTCCGTTGTTGTTCTCCTTATGAACGATATTATCTCTCATGTGAAAAAATGTTCTAAACGTTTATTCGCTGATGATATGTGTGGCAAAGAAATTAAAAATACGACAGAGGGGATCAATAGAGATCTTTAAGCAGGTAAGGAATGATTATGTGGCAATAGCTTATCCCTAAATGTGCAAAAATCTAATTTCATAGTTTTGGGTACAAGTAAAACCCTTAAAACCAATGATAATGAGGACTATAAAGATTAATGAACAAAAAATTAGAAGAGTAGAAACAGTAAAATATTTAGGCTCTATGTTAGACGAGAAATTGAGTTTCAATGATCATGTTGATTTCATATCATCTCAAAAAAAATCAATTTTTTGAAAAGAATAGGAAATAATCTGTGAAATCATTGTTGTCCAAATCAATAATAATACCACATTTTGAATACTGCTCCACTTTGTTATTTGGTTTGATTAAAGAAAAAATTCAACAATTACAAAAGTTACAGAATAGAGCCATGCGAACAATTTTAAAGTGCACTAGTTATACCCCTGTTCAAATTAGTCTGAACTGTTTGAAACTAATGTATGTTAAACAAAGAATACTCTTTGCTTCATAATTATTCATCTTCAAATTAAAAAATCAGTTGCTTCCATGTAATAAAACATGTAACATATGTCAGAAATGTGCATGGGTATAATACTAGAAATACTGATAGTTTTTATATCCAAAGTTGTTAGCTTTCTGAATCTAAAAATAGCATATACTATGACGGATTCAAGGCTTCCAATAATTTACCAAGTATATTGAAAACTAGTACTAGTAACAAGATATTTAAGCGTGATCTAAAAATGTCTATTTCAAATAATGGGAAAGGTATGTAAATCAAAATTGACAGTTCAAAATATGTAAATCTTTTGTATTGATTCAGCTAAATAAATATTATTATTATTATAATTTTTTGCTAGAGGTGCAATCCGTATGCATGCTGTCGATTTGATTTGGTTTTGGTGAACCTGCTTCTTAGGATATCATCTGATTTGCACGCTTTCCAGGTGGTGACTGGTGAACTATACGTCTTATCTTTCCAGATAGTTCTTTGACGTAGGGTATTGTTATTGTGTGGTTGCTAGTAACTAGTTTCTTCTGGATTTGCTTCCGTTTCTCCTGTTACATTTCGAAACAGTTCTGTCTATCAGCCTCTTCTTGTTGATTTATATGACATATATTCAATTCCGATTTTGAAATTTTTGAATACCTCAAACAAGTGAATGAAGCTCAATTTGTTAGAATCCCTTCAAATTAATAAATACAAATATTCTGGCAACCTTTTGAACAGCCAAATCGATAATACATCAAGCCCCCTTCTCAATATTTTCAAAATTACTTAGTTTACTATATAGTAGTTCAGTATGAATTCATCCCTTCTACCTGTTATCTACCTGTTTTCTCTGTATTTAAGATTACATATTTTATGTATTCGAGAAATTGTCATTAGTCTGCACGTAGCATTTGAAAAAGGTGAATCTCATCGAAACGTACGTCATGCAGTATTATTTTTAATATATGTGTAAATCAGTTTAACAATTGTTTTATTAAGTTTTAACATTGCCAGGCGCGTGCAAGAATATTGAGCGAAAAATTGTAAAAATGTATTTGGGGCAGCTTGGAATTTTAATGGAATATTATTTATAACTAAAAGATAAGATTCCGAAAAAGACAGATTATTTTGGTGGGACTTTCCAGCTGCCCACCCCTAAACATTCAGGGGTTGATTTAGCCCCGCGACTCACCAGCCAGGTCTGCAATTCCGAATTGGGGTATAATAGGATTTGTACGTGAGAGGTTTCCAGCTTGCCTCAAATACCTACCCAATAATTGGTGCCAGATCTAATACTATAAGTGGATGAGGAGTTGAAGTATTGTCCTGTGAACTATAAATTAAGGTACTCATGTTTTTTTTTGCATGTTACTGAGATACCAAGGAATGGAAGAAATTGGAAGACATGTCCCAATATAAAATCGAGATTCGCAACACTAATTCAATTTTCTCGTTTTGTTTCGGGTATATTCTATCATCTTACAAATCTGTATTCAAATTTAAAGACAATTGAAGTTCGAACTTGCATCAAGTCCAGCCCTGCATTTCCCGTACGCAAATAAACGAATTTCCAATAAAACAATTCGGCAGCTAAAAACACGAACACATAATACGTAACCATAAAATTTCAAATTCCCATAAACGAACTACTGTGTAACGGTCGCAATAATAAACGAGAATACACCAAACAAACTAATTTAATTGTGGCGATCTCATATTTAATCTACTCTTCGGTCTTTTATGACTACGCGGCACACAGTCATCAAAATTAATCGCCAATTAGAAAGATATTAACAGAAATAGACGAGTGTAATGTTTAATGTTCGAACGAGTGTTTGTTAATTAATTGCCAATTCGATTGAAGATACCGAACGAAATTTCATTCGAATTATGGAAATAAATATCCGTGTATATCGTCAATTAATCCTTTGGATAATGTCGATAATTATTCGAATTTATCCATTGAGACAAATCGGGAGAAGGCCCAGGAAGATAGTCCTGTATAATTCCTTCAATGCCTTCCGCATATTCCGTGAGGGTTTAGATAGATCCTACGATATAATACGTTGAAATGCAGGCAAACACTGAGAAGAGCCTTCGGGATTAAGACAAATCTTGCAGCGTCAATGAGACATGTTATAACAAGATGACATTGAGACAAATTCTGCAGATTTGTAGTATAATTCCAATAAATCCTGCTTCAAAGCTTGCTAAATTCTGAGTGAAAGTGGCAGCATAGTTATTAGTATCTTCCAGGTAAGTAAAATAGAAAGATTTTTCTCTATAATGACTTCGATATCTTCCTCATATTCTGTGAAACTTGAGATGAATCGGTGTAGTTCTTTGAAATTCAGGCAAACCCTGCCTTTGAGATAAAGTCAAATCTTGCAAGGTCAATGAGACTCGAAAATATTCTTTGTTGAGCCCAGATGAAATGAAGTCAAGCTCTGCAGATTGATAGGATAACCCCTAATACACTCTGAACCAAACCTTGCTGAATTCTGAGTGAAAGTGGCAGCATAGTTATTGGTTTCTTCCAAGTAAGGGAAGCAGAAAGATTTTCCTCTATAATGACTTCGATATCTTCCCCATATTCTGTGAAACTTGAGATGAATCGGTGTAATTCTTTGAAATTCAGGCAAATCCTGCCTTTGAGATAAAGTCAAATCTTGCAAGGTCAATGAGACTCGAAAATATTCTTTGTTGAGCCCAGATGATACAAGTCAAGCTCTGCAGATTGGTAGGATAACCCCTAATACACTCTGAACCAAAGCTTGCTGAATTCTGAGTGAAAGTGCCAGCATAGTTATTGGTTACTTCCAGGTAAGGGAAGCAGGAAATTTTTCCTCTATAATAACTTCGATATCTTCCCCATATTCTTTGAAACTTGAGATGAATCGGTGTAGTTCTTTGAAATTCAGGCAAACCCTGCCTTTGAAATAAAGTCAAATATTGCAAGGTCAATGAGACTCGAAAATATCCTTTAGTGAGCCCAGATGGAATAAAGTTAAGCTCTGCAGATTGATAGAATAACCCCTAATACACTCTGAACCAAACATTGCTGAATTCTGAGTGAAATTTACAATACCTCACTGCTTTTGAATTTTTTAGTTAGGCAGGTCAATAGTTAGGTTGGTAGTTCTGCATTATACCACAGTCGCTCTAGATTTGATTTACGTCTTGCCACTCAAGTACTGAAAGGGTTGAGGTTCCTCCCTCACAGCTGCATCCTTATATCTGATTGTTGCTCTTCATAACGCAATTGGCTGAGTTCTTGGTGAAATTATCAGTTTTTGAGATAAGCTTTAGTTTTCATGCTTGTTTTTGGTGATCATGCAGTGGATCTTATGCTACTCCTAAGGTACAATTTTTCCTATCTTGGTAGTGACAGCAATGCCCCCAGACAATCAAAAAAAAATTTTCGTAATGCTATATATGAAAACAGGTTGTGAGGCAGCAATATTGTCTCGAAGGAGGTAATCAACGCCATAGCAAGATAAAATTGAGGTAAATCTTGCAGTTGGACCCCATCTTGCAGCTTACTTGATTTTGAGTGAATGTCTACCACAAACTTCGAATTACCTGCAATCAAAATTTGACACAAGACAAGGAGCAACTTCCAATGAAACCATCAAAAATTGTGACAAATCCTGGCGCACCACTCAAGAACTATGTTGCTGTAGTTACTACAGCACAGTTTCAAATGATCACCAAATGCTTGAATAGATCACACCAGCAGGCAACTGTAATGCATAAATAACCTCCTGAAAACTACTACCTGTAAAAAGTCCATGTAAATCACCGACAAACAACTGACACAAGATTCATCGACGAGAAACTCAAATGACTAATTTCGAAAGAATCCTCCAGTTTCCGATCATCGAAATCCCCATGAATATATCACATCCACAAATTTTTGGCCGCCCATCACAACAATGCATTCCAAGCTGATCTTTCTCTCCGTAAATTATTTAATACTGACATCAAATTTATGCGCTACATGCAATAATAAATTGGTGTGTAACACCGCGCATCCAAACATATCGTTCATTTGTGTCATCAAACACGTGAGTCTAGACTTGAAAATTGTAAGGCAACTTTCATTTGGACTTGTGGTAGTCGATTTCTTTGGTAACAGCTCGTATTTTAGTAGACCGTCAACGTTTGGACGTCAGCCAGCAGTAAAGAGAATAACACATAATTCGTATTGAGTAATAAAAACCGAAATTAAACGTTGTAGAAGAATTTGGTGGGAATATTCGATTCCTTTTTTCGTCAAGTCGAGTTATCCGTGGAATAATTGGAGACAATTGAAGTTTGCTGTGATAATGTTAACTTGTGAAAGGTTTCAATCTTTCTTGTCGTGCAACCCATTGCATGACACCCTGTTACCATTCTAATAGCATCTTTTTACGTGTACAAGTTAACGAATGTAACAAAAATTGATCTGCGAAGGTAAACAAACCAGCAAATACTTCCCATTAAAATAAATATACTCAGGTATGGATATATGTTGAAATTTTGAGTATTTGTTTGTCCACTAGTTTTTCGAATGAAAAAGATTTGATATATTGATATTTTTTTCAATTTTATTACATTTTTTGACATTTTATGATCGCCTAGGCCTTCTTGGTCGATGTTTTCATGATACCAGAAGGGCCAGAAAAGCAAATGACCCCACAATATTGAAGAGCAATGTTTTTCAGGCTTGATGACAAGTCGATGAATACATTGATACCTGATGAATACATCAGGTTCCGAAGTTGAACAAAGACAACTTGTTCAACGTGAAGTTATTCTTTTATAGTTAATCCAGTTTACATACCCAAATGATAAGTTCTTCGGCCCTTTTATCAATAATCCCTTCTCTGATTTAATCTACGTAATCCGAAGCTTTATTTCGCGACTATCTGGAACAGGAATGTCGAGACAACCCAGGCAGTAATTTCGGTATGAAGTAAAAGCATATAATCCAACTTTGACTCAGTTTCTGAGATATTACTTCCGCTTTTCTGACAACTTGGAATGAAACATTGTAAAAGTCGATATAGGTCGCAACAGCGTTACTTGAAACAATCTCAGATACAAATTTTCATCCTATCCACAACTGTGGAATATAATTTTTCACAATAAATTCCTATAAATTAAAAATCATTGGAAACCTGAAACTCCTTCAATATCGTTCGGCGGGCCCCGATTTTGGGAACCACTGGTATAATCGGCCGTCAAATTAACGGCCGCGTCATAGAGAGCAACCGGTCATAGAAGATAATAAGACCTGACCAAATAATAATGAACATCCGTGCTAGTGAGATTGTTAAAATTGCCAACCGACGAAAATTTGAATATGGAATCGTTGCAGAGTCCATAGAATCCGGGAGCTGCAGTCGTCGTTACGTAGCTGAGAGGAATATTGTGTTTTGTCGAATTAACGTTGACCTACATGAAGTCGACGGAGGACAGTGGCCTCTGTGATCGCGTCTATGTGCACCAGCTTTGCCAGTGGCGGCGAAATAAGCGATACCTATTGCCGAAGGATAATCAAGATCAAATGCTGAAATCTTCATCTATATCACTAATAATGAGGTTATGTTTCACTCTTTATTCAGTTACGTTCACTCTACAAAATTTCCAGGGAGACCCCATCAACTTGAACCATTTCTATAGGTTCTTCATTGCAAAAAAGTTGACGTATATTGATGGTCCAAAACCATCAATATACGTCAAAATATCGATATAATTTTTTTATGATATATTTAAAAAATATACCATCAAATATTATCATATATATTCACAAAGTAAATATATATAAAATAAATATCATATATATTTAGAAAGTAAAAATATCTCATTCTTCATTACTATTATAAAAATATTATACTTTGGCAAGTCGATAATTGAGTGTGGTGTTGTATTCAGTGTTATTGAGAGCACTTCACGTATCCAAAGAGACCTAAGGAGAAATAAGAATTACGTTTCAGTGAACTTAGTCCCCTTCTGGATATAATTAATCCGTTGAAAATACTCGCACTATCGTCAGTTAAAAGAATTGACAGAAAGCATATGTTTGAGAGAAAGGAGAATCATTATTTGAAGCAACAGAGATACTTGATGACCACAATTTGATTTTTTCATAGAAATGGCATTTCCTTCAATCATATAATTACCACTTACATATACATTTTAAACAATCATATTTCAAAGGATGGTTTAAACTTTTATTTGTTCATTCACATCTTTGTATAGTTTATGTGATTTGTACCTAGTCTTCTTCGATAAAGCTACAGTGTTAGCAAAAGATTTTCATTTACAAGGTAAATATAAGTGGAAATTATAGTGGAAAAACTTTTGTTCTCTACTATAACTCTAACAATATTACATTGTTAAATAATAATTGAATAATTGATATAATTAAATAATTTGTATTGAGACAAATAAAAATTCTCAAAACAAATTCGAATAATACGCATTCCACCTTTTATTTTTCTAATTTCAACAGAAATCACAACGTTTTGAGCTGCTTATGAAATGTATTGACGTCTTTTGAATCTGCAAATACGCTAAAAAATGCCAGAATCCTTACGAACAACATTACAGCCTTGAATAATATGATTCTGAAGATCTACTAAGTTTAGTATCGGGAGTTTTGCAACTGAGTGATTATAATTCTAAATATACTAAACCCTACACACAAAAATCCATAGACTTATGACCTTGGTGGCCACAGGACACAATTTCAGCAGTTTTTTGTAAACAAAGATTTAACTTATTGAACGTTTTTCCTCATCTAGCCCTCAGGGCATTACGACTCGATAATATGAACAAAAAGTGCATATCGGCCATTTCAACGTCATTAAATGCTAGTCAACATAGTTAACTTACCCCAAAACAAAGAATAAAACTGATACTAAACGAAAAGTACCTAGTATGATAAAAATTACCTCCCCGTTTTCTTTCGTTGTTTTTCAGGTTTGACAAATTAGTTGTCAATAATCCAATGGCTTTTAGAAAGGGCAAGTTATTTCTCATTGGTTCTGACGTTACTAACGTCAAAAAGGAGAAATTTTCGTTGAAATAAATTTCACTTAAATCCAAACTTCATCTATTCCAAACAATTCGACACTCTGTATCTCATCAGCAACGTGACTTGCCACATATGTTAATAGCACTTTTCTTCTTGAAACTGACTGTATAATAGCCCCCAGCAATATTACAATATATACAATATATTACAAACACCTTAATTTATAAGTTCTGCTTGTAGAGAGACCACGTAGTGGTAGGGTCTACGCCACTGGTTTGCAGCGACCGCCATATTACATAAATTAGAACAATGTTGAGTAGGACTTGCACATGTTCGATTGTCACGTACGGGATATTTACAATACCAGAAACCGGCGAGGATGATCGTCCAAGGCGAAGGATCCGCGAGTTTATCATTCTCGCGATGATTCACTGCAAGGATCGACGATATTCGGAATTTCGATGGCATGATATATGCAATGAATGACGAAACGATCGAAATTTCGAGTAGTTTTAAGTCCGAGTCCAGTTTTTTCCGACCTACATACCTAGTGGAAGTACGGTCAAGTCACACATACTGGAAGTAGGTGGACGCTGCACGCCTGTGATGCTGGGTTCGAATCCTTGGTTAGATACTGAAAAAATTAATTTTTTCGATGGTGAAAAATTACAAAAACGGTTGGAAATTCAATGATGTAGCCATTACGAAAGAAAAGCCGTTGGCACTTGCGTCCCTCCTTCTGGCCTACGACATTTGAATTAACACTTCATCTGGGGACACCAATAAGGACCATAGATGAGGAATCTACAACTTACAAACAACGGAAGAACGAAGATTCAATGAGGACAAGGACACTGGTGCTATATGAGGCGAATTTTACAACGAAGAAAGAAAATAAAACGATATCAATAAGAAAGAAACAGCCACACCGTATAAACCCGAGACAGAGGCAAGATCTCATCTACCTATAAGACGTCATCAACGGCTTCTGGTTAGAATAACAATGTTTTTCAGACAATACTGAATGCGAGAGCCAATTTTTTCCAGTTTCGCTCCAAAACGTTGAAAAAGACAGTCGAACGGGAAGGCGAAGAGGCGTTTGGAGAAAACTCCAAACCTTGTATAATCCCAAAGCAGCACAGTACACTACCTTCGAAATAATTAGTGCCTATTAGAATGTCAAAGCCATATTTGAGTTGCCTAAACGTGCAGATAAAACAAAATTCCCCACAGAGAGCTAGCATATGCCACTTCTGCGTGAACTTTCCAGACAAGGAGATTCCATTTTCGCTCAAATCAACGAGGATAATGTCTATCCTTTCATGATGTGTTCCAACTAGCTCAAAAGATGTATAAATAAATAAGGTATACCGATAATTTGCGGTATACCTCAATTATTTTAACGAGTCTCCAAGTTCGTACACCTGAAACTTGATTACGCCGTTCTGATAATATCCAACAAGCCCGAAACGGTTGTCAACGACTTCCACCCCAATGCAGACTAAACCGTTATCTACAATTTTCGTTTTTTTAAATTTCTTTCTCGTAAATCTTCGTTTGTTTTTCCGTTTCCAAGTTCGTACTCTGAAACTTGATTACGGAGTCACATTGTGGCTTCATTAGATGTAGATGATAAACTGTGCTAGCGAAACAATATTGTTATGTTTAACTAAATTATAGTGAAAATCAAAAAACTGCTTAGTTTTATGTATATTATGTGTTTATATTTTCATCAAGTATCGGCCCTATCGATTAATGATGGAAAATTTTCATCTCGGTTCTTTGCGAATTTCAACTTCGTGAAACCGAATGCAAAACATCACAGCATATAGAAAAAACAAATAAATACGAAATTTGTATATACGTATGCATATTACTTTATATGAAAAATAAATATAATAATTAACAAGGTACACGTAACCTTGCAGAAAATATTCCATTCAAGTTCTTGAATTCGAAATTATTTCCTTGATTTTGTTTACAAATTTCGCATTTCCGGAAGTTGCACAGTTTTCGTAGAATGACTGAATCTAAAGTACGTTATTTCATTACCGGAAATTCTTAAGTAGGTCACATTCTTCGTCTATCCCGTACTACATACAACTTTACGATAATCGCTGGTGTTATCAAACGCAAGGGTTACGCTGATTTTAATTATTATCCATGTTCAAGCAACGCTCATGGGTAATAATTTGCGGTATTTCATTTTCAGATTCATATACATAATACTGTCTTCACAAATAAAAATTGAGCTGATTTTCGAGGCGAAATGTTCACAAAAAGGATATTATAAATATTCGAATAGGATTATTACAGATATTACGAATTATATTAGAAGCAATTTGGAATAGGATGAATCTCAAAATTTATATCGAGCATTGATTTTTTTTTTATCATTTTTTAACCATAGTTATAGTTATTCTATCATTTTTTTATTTAATTTCCATAATTAGTAGTAAAAGCAGCCTGGCAATTTTCTTGTGATTCAAACAACTTCAAAAGTTCAAACATTAGAGATAGAATAATGCTCAGTGGACGCAAACAATGTTTTCAACGTAGATGATGCATCAGTGTCCACTTCAGAGGTTATCCATGTTTCTGAGAGGTATCCATTTTTCAAAGCTGAATTCTGAAAATCGCCTCGAAAAAAGCTCCAACCATTGACTAAAGAATCTAGTAATCATTTTGTATTCAGAGAAGAATTTAATGAAGAAAAAACGAAAAGTTTACAGCACGCGGTGTTCCCAAGCGGTCACCCATCCAAGTACTGACCGCGCCCGACGCTGCTTGGCTTCAGAGATCAGACGAATTCTGGCATTTTCAGCGTGGTATGGCCGTAAACATTTGAATTTGCGAGTACATAGATCTTCAACAACATGCAGATTCAGAAAAAACTCCAATAACTTCTAAAAAACAATCAATAAAAGCATAGAACAATATCTACTTAAACGCAGAAAAAAACCCTCAATTTGATACTTACTTAGATAGACTCACCGCCTTCAATTTTCATGAAATGTATGTAATCGTTTACCCTATTGAGAATCTCAGTTCTTATTCGTTTTTTTTCACCACAAATCATGCAAGTTACATACATTTCATGGAAATGAACGTGGTGAATCTATCTCGATAATACCGCCTAATTTTCTCAAGATTGTGTTGAAAAGTCACCATTTCAATCAATATTCACAATGATATCGAAAATTGAGACTTTACCTCACTGAATGATGCCACAAATCAGGACGCACTGCAGAACTACGATTAGAAATATCAATTTTAGCCTGGCGAGTTGTTTTGATGTCATAACGTCTTGAACAGCGTAAAGACATCTGCTTTATACTTGTATTCTGTTCTTCATTTCCCAATTTTTTCAAAAAGCGCTTTCTCAATTTATCCAATTGTATCAATAAAACTTCAGGATTCTGGGGTCTCCACACAGGAAGAAAGACTTTTCATTTTGAAGAAGTAAAAAGTTTCAAGTATCTCGGAACAATATTCAAAAGAAAACCTGATGTGAGAACATAAAATAAAAAACATAAGCAGGCAATAGATGTCTACTAGCTCAAAACTAGTGATAAAAAACGAGGATTAAATATTAAAAAAAATTAAAGCTACATCTATATAAATCACTAATCAGAACAATAAGGACCTTTGGCAGTCAAGTGTGTACTTTAAAGGAAGAAGGTGAACAAATCTAGACGCCTGGAAGATAATGTTTTTGAGAAAAAGATTCGGAGGAAGGAGTAGGAAGAGGACGAACCAACAAAGAGACATTTGATCTCTGTAAATAACCCTGTGTAAGAAATATATTTGAAGTGCAACGTGTCAGATTGATTGGACATGTTATGCCGATGCAGGATGGCAGATTTTCTAAAATGGTAATGGTGTGTAATATGGGGGGAAGAAAGCAAGTAGGGAGTCCAAGGCAAATATGGAAAAAAAAATAAAAAACGTTATCAATTGGGAAGAAGAAGCAAAAGGCGAAAGAAATGGAAAAGAATTATAGGTGAAGCCATGGTCCAAATTGGCCTGCTAAGGTGTTTGTTATCAACGAGACTTGGTGTATGGGTATATCAATAAGAACCTACGTTGTTAGATAAGTCAAACAACCCTTAGTCGACCGAATTGCTAATAAAATCGCTACACCATCGCCCACCGTAAAGACGTCAAAGTCGCCGTGAAAGACAGAACGAACAAATCGTCGTCAAATATAAAATTTCGCCTGCTGACCCAAATCCCGTACCGAATCCCCGCGATAAAAACGATTCTTCAACCCGTCAGTTTCCAGATAAATCATACGGCGCTCAGTCTGGATATCCCGACAAATAATATTGTTTACAGCGTCGTCATCAGACGACGTCGCCGCTTTTTGTCGCTCGCGTCGATGTCACGTGTTTTATAGAAGTTCGCGCCCGCATAATAAAGGGGACGAAATTTAGGGATGCAACTGCAACGGGCACGACGATCGGTGACTTGAGAAACAAATATCTGCACAGACTTCGACGAGGGATGGTCGTTTATTTCGCAGAGTAGGAGCCGGAAAGTTTGTCGGGGGTTACCAAGATGTTTTCGAGGTTATTTACAACAAGCGGGTTTGTGAAAATAAGGTTCGTTGAGTTTCGTAGTTCGAATTCAAATTACGTATGAAATTTAAACTATGATGATTACTTTCGCTGTGGACATTTGTTATTTAACAACGCGTTAGTCGTATGTTGTCCTCATAGAAAGCGAACGATGAAAGAGCAAAATGTTCAACATAGAATACACAAATGGATGAAAAATAAAAAGAAGTCACTATCTGCACAGAGTCCTTCGACTGCATTAGATCCTTCCACAGGAATTATAACTTTTACTACTTGTACACGCGATACATGATCCACCAGAACCTTCATGCAAATGGAATAACTGTAACCCTTCTTTGGCCCCCTCGCATGTAGGAATTGTGGGTATAGAACTTTCAAATCGACCAGTTAAACGGCAACAACATCCAATCCTCCAACTAAACATATACAACTCCGTGGAGATTTGAAACGCTGCTTCAATAGAACAAAATAAAATAACTAGGGCAACAGCATTCGAATAAAAGTCAATCAAAATTAAACAAGCCTATGTACATGCATACTGCCTCTCGAGGAAATAAAATTATTCTGAAAGACTGAGATTAGCCATGAAAACCTTACGCACAAGCTCCTACTGACCTCTGGACCACCGCCTTTACGCCTTTGAGCACCACAATCTAGAGTTCAGTGAGATCTAAAGATCAATGAGCAAAACCTTCACAATTGATCGAAGTTGCGGTGCCCTTTTCGGTCTTGGCTCTTCTGGCAGCTTCCATTAGGATGATTGGTCCTTGGTTTCAACGTAATAACCATATAACCTTGTTTGGTCACTAGGTAGGACCTTTTTGGCATTGACGTCATTCAATAACTTCTGAGCAATACTAAAGCAACGTTCTTCTCAAAATTGCTTCTGCTCAAAATTTAGCAATGTCGGAACAAACAACGTTTCATGCCTAAATCATCCGAGAAAATTGGATGGTATGGACATATTGATGTGCCAACATCCTCTGCAACTTCGCTGATAGTGATTCGACGATTTTCCAAAACCGTTTTCTTCACTGATTCGATGTTTTCTTCGTTTGTTGTCGTGGTTACAACTTCAAGTCGCTCATCGTCATCAACATCTTCTCGGTTAAGCGCTTGAACCACTTATAAACACTTTTTATGACAAAGTAGACTCTCCGAATACCAAAGTCGACATTTTAAGTGCGTTGGAGCACTTATTCCATTTTTAACGCAAAATTTAATATAGATTCTTTGAACCATTTTTTTCAAAAGTAAAAAATAGAAGAACACACAAAAAGTGCTAACCTTTTCAGTTGTCAAAAACAAAGTACTGATCCAAAATGCCTAATAATGTCAACATATGAGGCACGTATGTATACCAACATAAGAAAAAAAGTTTCCATAATTGAATGTGCACAGCCCGCAAAAATTAGAAATTCACCTTTTTTTTGAACAGGTCAGGTATTGCTAGATGATAAAATTTTTTTCACTAATTTGATTTACACAAAATTCACCAATTACTTTTTGCTTCCTGAGAACACGAAATATATGACTGTTCCGTCATTCTATCAATTCTGAAATTGGCGTAGAGGATGATTGAAAGTTCGTGGGAGGTCCTATTGCGACGTGACAGATAATCAATCAAAAATTGAAGTTGTCGGTAAATATTTCATAATACTGCCCACAGCACATAACGTTCAGGTACATCGACGATGAATAATGATGGATTAGAGGCTGATCCGTAAACAAACCTAAGTTCACCTACACATAGTTCGAGTTTAACGATCTCAAATACATTGGTTAATTGTTTTCCGAAAAAAAAACGATATCGAACGAGGAAATTAATATACAAATAGTTACTCGGTATGTAAAATTTTCTGCACATGTCCCTGAAAATTTGTCATCGAATATCGCAAACTGTCCGTTTGAACACAGTTCAAGTACATAATCGAACTGCTGAAGTATCATTCTACAAATGCCAAACTGGTCATTATTGAAGGACAAAACGATTCCCTACAAGTAGACATCATCAATAGCATACAAGTGAAATTACGGAAGAAAAGTCAGAGTCGATCTCCTTCAAGGATCTGTACCGGGACCGAATTAATTCAATACTCGACATTCCTCACTTTTCAAACACAAAAACTGCTCTGCTCAAACCCAACTCTGTCGATGAAAGAATGTCGATGTCTGAAGATGCAGGGCTATTTCAATGAAAGGAAAATTAAGATGAACAAAACGAAGATCGAACAGACAGTTTTCACAAGCAAATTAACTAACAACAAAGTATTAACACCTCTTTCTATAGACTATCACAAAATATTTGGTATGGCGTACTTTATTTTTTTGCCATACGGTCACATAAAGTCGTCCGACGAAAGATCTGAGGTCAGAAAGTAAATATTTACTTTCCATGATTAATAGTTGACTATCACAAAATTATGGGGTCAATAAATTGACGAAAGATCTGAGAAGTTGAATATGGAGACAACACTATATCATCATCCCAATCAACTACCTAAGTTTTTTGGAATTAATGTAGACAGAAATTTGAGATGGACTACTTGCATTGATGTTTTATGTAAAAAATTCATTAACTCATTTTTTGCAATAGCTAAGAATTAAGAACATTGTACCTAGAAACTGTGTTATTAATGTGTATTACAGTCTTGTATATAGTCATCTAAATTATAATATTCTACTGTGGGGTTGCTCTACAGAAATAAATAGGGTGTTTATTACACAGAAGCGAATACTTCGATTAATATTCAATATTCATCAACGAACATCTTGTAAACCTATCTTCATTAATAATCACAAACTCACCCTACCTTGTTTATATATTTATAGATGTTTGTTATATGTTAAAGAAAATGAAGATAGGTTTATTAACGTGAATAGAAATCGTGAGTATTCAACAAGGAACAGTGATGTGCTACTTATTCCCAAGCATAAAACAGCTAAATTTGAGCACTCACTCTATTATCAGAGTTTTAAAATCTTTTTTAACCATTTACCGTTAAATTTGAAAATACTTAATGCTCTTTTGTTCAAGAAAGAGTTAAGTCATTGCTGTTAACAAAGGCATACTATAGTGTGGCCTACTTTTCACTTAAAAGAAGTACAAAGTTCGCCTTACTTTAGTACTTTGATGATTCGAAGACAATAATGAATGAATCAATTTTTTGTATCATGTTTGTTTATTTTTTTTCACGAACGTCCCTCGCCATGTGAAAATGTCTCAAATGTTTAATATTTCTAAGGTAATTTTTTTTCAAGTATATTATTGTGAATATAAACCTAAACTTAAACCAATATTTCTGTTCGAGAGCTGAATGGAAGATTAGACTCAAAACTGAATTCAGTCCTTTTGTGAGCATTCTTCTTAGTTGTAATTATTGTATCAATTGAATTAATGTAATTTTACAATGTAAGGAATCTTTTCTCAATAAATGTTATTATTTAAAAAGAAAAAGAACCATCACAACAAGTATTATACACAAGATTATAGACCTGTGCACAATTTACGTTACCAACATCTGCCAATATTTCAAGAAGTGTCTGAAGTGAAAATTGACTAACAAAAGCGAGAATCCAGTTTCAGTTATACCAATAGCGGGCTTTTCGCAAATAATATATAAATTTTAGATTCCTATTTCAACGATAAAGTGCGTAAATTGTAAAAAATTATATTTTCAGTAAAACCAACAGCTAGAAACTACAATGAAAGAATGTTAAATAAATGAATTATTAGGTTAAGTAACCACATTTGTCAGCACACCGCTTCATAAAGGGTGTTTTTTTAGAGGTATAGAGCTTTAAGTTGGCATTACTGTTGAAGATGGCGACCGATTTAACAGCTGAGAAGTGATTTATTCTCAGTTTGGTTTGGCAATTCATCATGAATAGACTCACGCAAGGCGTAGATTCGTCGAATGGGCCCAAAACGAGATTGCCGTTGTCCCCGATTTTCATAAGCGAATTTTGTGTGGCTAAGAAGCGCACTTCTGGTTGAATGGCTACGTCAACAAACAAAACTGCCGCATTTGGAGTGAAGATAATCCTCAAGTGTATGTCAAAACACCGTTACATCCAGAAAAACTGACTGTTTGGTGCGCTTTATGGGCTGGTGGAATCATTGGTCCGTACTTCTTCAAAAACGATGATGGCCAGAACGTTACAACCAATGCTGATCGGTATAGAGCCATGATTACTAACTTTTTCATTCCTGAATTGAACAACCATGATGTCCAGAAGCTGTGGTTTCAACAAGACGGCGCAACATGTCACACAGCTCGTGCCACAATCAATTTATTGAAAGACACGTTTGGTGACCGCCTAATTTCACGTTTTGGAGTTGTGAATTGGCCTCCAAGATCTTGTGATTTGAAACCGCTAGACTACTTTCTGTAAGGTTATGTAAAGTCATTGGTCTATGCGGATAAGCCAAACGCTTGACCATTGGTCAAGCGTTTGTGGCTTGATGTCTTCCAATTGACCATTTGGAAGACAATATTCGCCGTGTTATTGCCGATATACGGCCACAAATGTTGGGAAAAATCATCGAAAATTGGACGTCTAGATTGGACTACATCCGAGCCAGCCGTGGCGGTGATATGCCGGAAATTATATTTAAAATGTAATGCCACAAGATTATCTTTCGAATAAAAAAAAACTCTTGTCAATCGAATGATCTATCGTTATTTTATTGCAACTTTAAAGTTCTATACCTCTAAAAAAAACACCCAAAAACACTTTGGAAATAAAAGTTTGTTGAGTTGAGATTCCTTGCAACATTTCAGTACTATCAGTACTGATCACGCGAAAAAAGATTATACATAGAATTTCTTGTAAATATTGAGTTATTTCAAAATGTTGAAGATTTACGAAGGAGGCGCTTACGTGGCAGAATGAACACATCCAAATAGCAGACTTTGAAGAAAAAGCTGAAAGGCACGCGTTTCTAACGACCTCGTTTTTAGGACGTGCGCTTGCCGTTTGTGTATTTGTTGTAATGGGATATGGACCTTTCCGGAACCCGGTTCCGGTGTCAAATTTGATCGATTGCTCGCCATTGTCACGAGAAAAGATATCGAGTTGACCTCGATTCGATTTGTTACCGATTGACGTATCGAAAATGCGACGGTGTATGGGAGATGCTAGACAGATTTCTACCAACATGGCTGCTAAAAACACTTAAAATTTTTTAAAGGTGAGTACACACATGAAACAAAACTTCGTATCGTAACGCCGCCGCACAACAAGTCTGAACGCCACTGCGTAAAACACCATAAGATCAGGGCGTCTTGTAGATAGTCGGTATTCAAACAATGTATCATAGAAATGATACCCACTGATGTTGCACCAAATGCGATTCATTTTTCGTTTATCAAATCGAAGATATCGCTAGTATGGAGTCAGAATTTACTATCAATTCCATAAACAGTTAGGCTAGTAAAGAAATTTCATGTCATACAAAACATCCCAAACATTAAAATTAAATAAAGAAGCACAAGATTGGGAAGAACTTTAGACAGAATTTGAGACAATAGTAGATGAATGCAAAAAAATTATGTTCTTCTTTTGAACACTTAAACGATGAAGAGCAAAAGACACAAAGAGCCTCTATAACAAGCTGCTCCAACAACTTCCAATGCACACCAGAAAAAGACAACTGTTCTTTTTCAAAGGCGAAACGGCGGCACGTTTATAATCTACGCATGTTTTGTTTCATGTCTCTACGCGCCTTTGCAACTAGAAAGAAAACTTCAATGGAATATTATTATCATAAGTGTTCAAACAGTAGAGTCAGAGACCTACATAGCTCCGATTGGACCTGAAGATTAGCGCCGATTTTGAAAGGCCCAAGAACACGTTGGGAATGTAACCCAGCACCAGTGAGGCGAAAGGGTCGTAGGGTCACTACACAGATTGGCCACTGAGCTGAGAATGTTGAAGAATTCCTTTCCAGGCGAGGTTTTTTTGCTTACATCATTTCAACACCTTGTACTTTACCGATACAGTTTTGGTAGTTGGAGAAGAATCTATACTATCTTAATACAATATCTTAATATAACCTGGTCAAGGTTCGAAATTCTGGTGTAGGTTCGTATGTTGTATTCCCTACAAAAGCGTAGTCAGACCCTACCGTAATAGACTTGAAGATATCACATATGCACACAGAGCTGAGTATTTGTTAAGTAGTTTTCTTGCAAAACTGATTTTGAAACTCATATTCGATAGATTGGAACTACGTAAATCAGCTCATCAGGTGAATATACGTGAGGCTGTTAATTTCAGCGTTCCTAAACATAGAACATCTAAATACCTAAATAATTGATTTAAAGAAGAAACTGTACAATCTGCTAAGAGAAAAGAGAGTTTTGATTAAGTTTAAGCTAAGTTTTTGATTATTCGTCAAATCGCTTAATTTTGGCGGACAATTCAGAGGGCCATTTCGAGAGATAAGCTGCTCACCAAATTCATCCTTCAACATATCCATTGTATCACGAGCTGTGTGGCATGTGGCACCGTCTTGATGAAACCACATGTCAACCAAGTTCAACTCGGCCAACTGAGGCAAAAAAAAAGTTGCGTATCAAGGCTCAATAACGTTCGCCGTTGACGGTAACGTTTCTTCCACGGTCGTCTTTGAAGAAAAATGGACCGATGATGCCACCAGCTCATAAACCACACCAAACTGTCGTTTTTTCGGTATGTATCGGTAATTCTTGTATGGCATGTGGCTGTTCATCACTCCAGATGCAACAGTTTTGTTTATTTACATATCCGTTAAGCCATAAATGAGCTTCATCGCTGAACACAATTTTTCGATAAAACAGCGGATTTTCATTCTAAGGCTCATTCACCGAAAACTAGACGTTGTGGTAGGTCGTTCGGCTTCAATTCTTGAGAAGTTGAATTATATAGACTTTCAAACCCAAATCAACACGTAAAATTTTCCATGTGGTTGAGTAACACATGCCCAATTGCTGAGAACGACGACGAATTGACATTTCACGATCCTCATTAACACTGTACGCTACGGCTGCAATATTCTCTTCAGTACGCACTGTACGCATGCGAGACAATGGTTTAATGTCCAACAAAGTAAACTTGGTGCGAAATTTGGTGACAACAGCACGAATTGTTGATTCCCAGGTCGATTATGACGACCATAATATGGTCGTAACAAACGATACACATTTTTCACAAAGCACGAATTTTGATAGTAAATTTCAACAATTTGCAATCGTTGCTCGTTTGTAAGTCCTTTCATGATGAAATGGCAGAGTATACTGAAAACTTTTCAATTTGACAGATGACGTTTGGATGCCATTACCAACCAGTGCCGCCAACCTTAAAAACTTAACTCTTAAAAAATCACCCGTTATGTGTTAATGGATCCGAAAGTGCATAAATACAATATTTCACAATAAAATTTGGTGTTCCATGGTTCTTCGATAACTAGAGAAGTGACCCAACTTTTATTGGGCAGTGTATGTAGGCAATGGGGTCGCCTATCGACGCTCGAAGCCCCGTAAGCACTTTTCCCAAACTTCCGCCAAATTGAAAAATAAATTCGGTCGAAGGGACATTCCAGACGCCGCGCCGAAACAGTTCCACATTAAAAACGCGCATCCCGACTAAGAATTAACTCAATTAAAACGGAGAGCCGACCAAGAAGCCGAAATTGCGCCCTTTATGGGCCGCGGCTCGTGTCTGAACCACTTCTTCGAATTGAAGCTTGTATATTTTGCGGAAACCGCAACGTCGATAACAATAAAAAAGAGTTTACCAGAATTGGTGTTCTACTTTTCCCGCCGTTTCGGTTGTTCCTACAGGAAACGTCTAGAGATAATTTTCAATTGGATTCGTATTCGGTGCCGTAAGACTGAACTGTGGATTGTAAAAGAACTGAGGAAGTTCGTTCTCCTCATAATCTCCCGATGATGTTCCGAATATCAACGAAACGAAGTGGTTACAGTCAGAGGGACTGTAACATTCGGAAAAGTACACAAGTAAATTATGGATAGAAACGTTCGAATTCGGAAATGATATCGGATCAATTTTTTAAAAGAGTAATGAAAACTAAGTTACAATTCATACATGAAAATCAAATTGTTTCCCTTGAAGCATAAAACCAAAATGCTTCAACTGCATATTTCATATATTTTCCTCGATGATGTCGCAGACGAAACAATCTAGCGTGAAAATATACCGATAAATTGATAATTAAATCCTATTAATTGCGAAAATCGTAGAAGATTTTCCAATAATTCCTAAAGGATGAATATAAATTCAATTTGAATTCGATGAAGAGAAACATGAATTAATACCAGTGTACAAAACCTGAAAGATCCCATTTTATAACTGACCTAACTCAGAAAAGTGAAGAGACAATCAATATCATGAAAGTGTGAAGTGTTTTCTGCTGTTAAATATTGATTAGAGGAATTTAAAGTTATTTTATATGCAGCAGATCCTGATCAACATAATAATCTTCCAAAACAAATCTATCAACGGCAACAAGGAACACAAAATCTGTTGTAATTAGACACGTATTATCCAATTATTTCATGAATATTCATCAAATTCTTATAATTATCAAAATATTCATACAAAACCTTCAGTTGCACAAAAAATACCAATCATAGAAGAAGATAAGGACCAGAGATCATTCAGTGGAAGACGTTCGTTAAGTTGTTTAAAATACTTTGAACTAAGACAATAAACACAAAGACAAGAAATTTTGAATATATAAGTCTATCAAAAATCATGCCAACTTGTAATTTTTTTGTAATGTCCTCATCGTATTTCTTCAGAGCGTTGAGAACGCCACAACGAATCAATGATCTATGATTCATAAATTCAATGAACGGTGAATCAACTCTGTGATAGTTCATATTAAAATGAGAGGTAATGAGAAATACTTGTCTAAAAATCACCGATGATAATTCTTGATAATGCCGTAAAAGGCGAAACTAGTCGAATAAAGAATTGTTCAGTCGGTGATTTTTAGACAAGTATTTCTTATTACCTCTCATTGATCTATGATTCGTTTATTTTCTGTCCTCTGTGTGCAGCTCCAAGTCCTAGATAGAGGTTTCTCCAAAGGAACTGTTTTCAGTCATATTTTTTTCAGTCGTAGCGTTCTTATTGATTCATGAATGAAATTATGAAACCCTTGCATCTAATGTCCCAATACAATTTCAAGTAATGGACACAATAAGGTATTATCTAAATATCGATATATTAATACATGAAACAAAACCTTGGTACTTCTCGAAAAAATTGAGCTTTCGAATGAATACAAAGTTTGACACAGTTAAGATCTATATGGAGAAGAATTCGATGAGGCTATTTTTATATAAAAGGTATTAAACATGAATTGAATTGATTAAAATAAAAATTACAAACACTGAAGCTTTAAAGACAAATAACATAAACATTCATAGATACCATATTTACTCTATGGTCGAGCTTTAGGTTAATTTTTGTCTATAGGCTTCAATCATTTTATACTCTTCAGTTTTATTAATGTCAATGAAAAAAGGAAAATTTTTGGAATTATTTTCATTTGTATAGCTATAGCTATTCATAATTAGTGAAATTAATGGATTATTTTCAATTGAGAGAACTGAAATACCTAACTCTGTTTGCCTCTGCTAGAAGCACTTCGTAAGATCTTTCCACTCATGCTTAGATATTCACAAAAACAAATGTATCATTCGTAAATTTGAAAAATCTGAAACTCCACGCACCTTGACGTTTCAATGTCAAAATTACCTCGCAATTTGTACGCGTAACAAATACCAAAACACAGATTTTTCGTACGATATACTCGTATCTACCAAGTCGGCAATAGACAACATTCCGTCATTTTCGACCTTTAATGCGTAAAAAATTAAAGGCACCCAATCAATTTCGGGGCTATTACGTTTGAACAAACGGCAATTTATCAAAACCGGAGGGAAAGTCTCGAAAGTGCAACAACAACTATTACGCTTCGAAATTTATCAATTGTACCAATCTGATGAGGTTCAATAGCCTCAATTCGAATCGCCGAAACGTCACCTTGGCCCACATACGGCCGGCTAATCATTTACGCAACCGCCATTCAGAAGAAGAAACCAGCAGGACTGATGAGCAGCTCTTTTGGCATCAAAACGAACACGTTTTAACAAATTCAAACATCCATAAAAGAGTTTAAAAATTCCATTTCGCCAAAGGGAACAGAGCTCTGCACAGAATAAATTTCGTGAATTCGAAAGGACAAACTTCATGTAAATCAACATACTGCAAGTTCTGTTGAATTCAACAGCTTATACCTAATAGCATCTGAAGAAGTTGCAGTTAAGCGAAACCGCACCATGCATTAGTGGTGTTAATATATGTTTAAATTGCTATTTCAGATGTCAGAAGTAAAATTTCGTGGTTACATATAGGCATAGTTTCAAATTTAATTTCGATAAAAAAATTGTTAAAAGCAATAAATAAAATTAACATACTTGGCTCAAGTTTCACTAAATATATTAAAAACTCTACATATGTTCCGGGTAGTTAACCCATTATGTAATATTGTATACTCTTGATAATGGGTTAACCACCCGAAACATATGTAGAGTTTTTAATATATTCAGTGAAACTTGAGCCAAGTATGTTAATTTTATAATTTATTGTTTTTAACATAATCTTTCACCAAGAAATATGCGAAACAACCGTGTCATATATGAACAAAATAGTGCTGGTGTTAACGATATAAACAAACTTAATCTACATCTACGTACATAGAAATGAATTTCTGTTCGTTTGTCTCGTTAAATTTCAGCTGATTTTAGTTTTGAAATGTTTGTAGTGGTAAGGGCAGGTTTGAACGGTGAGAAAAAATGGAAAAATTGCGAGGAAGATAGTAAAAACAACCATTCAATTCTCTTATTTAAACTGTTCTGTCTATTTTTCTGTCAAACATTTGACGTTCGTAATTTTGTTTGATTTATCACATATAATTTCAATATTTTGACTGTTGTCATTGTTTAGAATGCAAATGCAAACGAGTTTATTGTGCTATTTCACACTCAACGTACGTTCAGTTTGAATGTAAAAAAAATAATACTTCTGATTGTCAAGTGGTTTTCGAATATTTCAATTGAAGTCAAACGTAAGATTATAAAGTTATTTGTCATTCTTTGACAGCGAGAGACAGATAGGTACTGATAAAATTCATATTGGTATGGCAAAATTACATTCTACAGTGAATGATAATGAAGTAGTCAAGGCTTAGAATGAAACGAGTTGAGGCACATCAAACACAACAACAGCGAGCTCGACGCAATGAAATCAAAGTATTTCACAAAACAGCGCTCCTGTGAAACTGCAACGAATAGCATTCCATTGAGATTCGGAAGTAAAGAGATTATAGTGTCGATAAATTCCTGATAATTATTTTCTATATAATCCAAAATCCCGTATATCAAGTACATATATTGTATTTTCTTTCAAAAACGTATTTATATTTCTGATAAAATAGCAAGGTTTATTCGACCAAGAGAAGAATTCAATTCCGTATATCTAGGATCAAAAAAATATTTGTGATAAAATCGATGAATTGGGATAAAATAGAAAGGTTTATTCGACCAATAGAGTGAGTGACATTTTTATTCGATTGAATGAATTTTCTTGGGATCTAAATCCCAAAAATCGAAAATAACTACAGCAAAGCCGTGAAAAGTTGTTTCCTATGACTGTAAAATGGTGTTTGAATTTCCCAAATCATTCAAAAAGGAATTATGTTTTCACGAATCCTATCATGGTCATTAAAGAAAGAAAGCTATCAAAGTTGACATTATAAAATATGAAACATATTACAAATAATTCACTACATTTTTCGATGAATCCGGGCCATCGCTCTTCAAATAATTGCGTGTCATATTAAATTACTGGTGCGAAACTTTGTCGAAATTCGAAATAACTCAGAATTCCATAAACCAACTTTCTTTCTTATACAATTTGACCTTTAAAAATTCATTTTACTCAATCACCTCAAGCTGTAACGCTTCATTCTTTTCATCTCTATCTCCATAAAAAAGAATTCGTTTGATATTTCAAAGCGACACCGATGAAGATCGGATAAACCAAAAATCAGTTTTCCGATCGTTTCGTTTTTTTCGAAAACTCTCAAATTAAAGGGCGAGACGCTTCAAATTTCCAAGAATCGATTCATATTTATTAAATAATATTCGAATATTCTATTGTGGTGTTTTTAGTATTTGTCCTTTATTCCTGATCTAATACATTATCTAACATTTGTTATGCATTCTAAAGATATAGACTGGTCCCTTAGGACCATTCAATTTGTATTTCAAATAGGTACGAGGGTGGGGTGAAAATTTTCCGGCTTGACCAAGGGATAGCGCCACTAGGCCTAATTTTGCAGCAACGTCTTTCAGTATCATTCCTACTGGGCTTGTATGTAAAGTTTCAGCCCAATCGCTAAGTTAGTTTGCGTTTGAGAGCACATTGCACGAGACGCTTCCGTTGTTTTCGTGAAAATGGAAACATAGGAGAAACGTGCTGTCATCAAATACTTCTATTTGAAAGGTTTCACACCAAAAAAGAAGAGATGGATTCAACACTAGGAGAATCCTCTTTATTATATTCAAATTCAAAATGGGTCGTGTGACCACCTCTGACGAGCCTCGCTCAGGACGGCCCGTTGAAGTCACAACTTCAGAAATCATTAAGAAAATCCATCAAATAGTATTGGATGACAGCAGATTGGAAGTGCATGAGATAGCTGAGACCTGTAGGATGTCAGCTGAACGTGTGCGATATATTTTGCACAACCATTTGTGCATGGAAAAGCTGTGTGTAAGATAGGTGCAGAGTTTGCTAACTCTCGACCAAAAACTGATTGGAAAAAACATTTCTACCGAAAAATTGACGCTGTATAGGCGTAATCCAAGCGAATTTTTGCGTCGATTCATAACTGTTGATGAGACTTGGGTTCACCACTACACTCCTGAAAATAACGAACAGTAAAAACAGTGAGTTGGAAAGGGGGAACTAACTCCAAAGGCAGCAAAAACAATTTTATTCGCAAACAAGGTTATAGCTACTGTTTTGATTATATATATTAATATCCTTGAAAAGGGTGAGACTATCACTGGTCAATACTACGCAGACTTACTGCAGCGTTTGAAGGACGAGGTGCAAATTGAACGACCTTAATTGGCGAAAAAAAATTTTTTTTCATCACGATAACACACCAGCGCATTCGTCGATTGTTGCCTTATCCAAAATCTACGAATTGATGTTTGAATTGAAGCAGCATCCTCCCTATTCTCCAGACTTAGCCACCAGCGACTATTGCCTGTTTCCTAACCTCAAAAAATGGCTTAGCGGTAAAAGATTTGAGAACAACGAAGAAGTTATCGAAACTATAAATCAGTATTTTGAGGAGCTCTATGAATTTTTGTCTAAAACTAGTATAACAAAATCAGACCACCGTTCTGAGAAATGTATCAGTGTTGATGGAGTTTATGTTGGAAAAATAGAGCAAAAAAAAATTCATTTTTCTTGGTCAGGCCGGAAACTTTTCACCCCACCCTCGTATATACATATCGCGTGACCAAGATAAAAAGAAGTCATTATCTGACTCAAAAAACAACCAACCATTCGAAATATCAGGTTGAATATATTCAGAAAATTAAAACGGAAATTAGGACTATTTTTCCCTTCTCATATCAGATCGTGTAAACACGCTAACCCATTGAATTAAATAATCGTTTTTCATGTGAAAATGTAAGGGAAATAACGAATAATGAAACCTGACGAAAATTGGTCACTATTGCTTCGAGGACAATACTACGAAAAAGGGCGTAACTTTCGTAAATTATCTTATATTTGAAACGATTCTAGCACGGAAAATTGAATATTCTACCTTATTTAAAGTTAGCGTGTTTGAATCAATTCATAAACAGAAAAACTGAATCATTTTCTTCGAGAGACTTAACTAAAATCTAGTTGCAATTATTTTTCATTGCTCATAAAAGCAGAAAACCTCTGAGGAACAGCAGTAAAAATTTAATAAACCACTAACGTCCAAGAGAAATTTTATCAAATCTCTCATACATTTTCCACAAATATGCTTTTTACAGTTTCTGGATATTTATCTTGTCTTTGAGTAACTGGTGAACTAAATTTTTTTTCATATACAATTCTGTGACTTTTGGTACAGAATCGGTGAGTCTATAGCTGTAAATCAAGTACCTATAATGTGAAAAACTCGAACAGGCATGGATGCTCTTTTTGATATATACCTATTCCCACTTTAGGGTGCATAGTACTCAAAACAATAACAGTCTTTCCTGGTTTTTCTGGATAAACAGTTGTATGAATAAAGCGTTGTATCGGTATAACAATGATATTGTTATTATAGCAAAGTATTCTATTTAAGATTCTTTAAGTTTTAGATTTTTAAGATTCTTTGAAATGAACATAAAGATTGTCTAATTAATCGTCATTACTTTCATTGCCTGACTCATCTGGTTGTATACTCAATATCGCATCAGTTTTTGACCTATTTCTCAGATATTCTGAGGACGACGAATTTTTATAGCAAATCACGACTGCTCCATAATTATCTAATTGTAATAAAACAATCAAGACGATTTAAACTTACCTAGAATTCAA
This sequence comes from Henosepilachna vigintioctopunctata, assembly GCA_030704895.1. Taxonomy (NCBI): domain Eukaryota; kingdom Metazoa; phylum Arthropoda; class Insecta; order Coleoptera; family Coccinellidae; genus Henosepilachna; species Henosepilachna vigintioctopunctata. The sequence continues at coordinate 3,287,422 of JARQZJ010000034.1, forward strand.
AATAAATGAAATAAAAGTACCCTCATTAGTTTGTAGAAAAGTTTGTCGACTATTCTTATCGCTGCCGTTGTCTTATCTAATTGACAGTGTGCGGTATACACACTTGGCATTTTTACAGGATTACTACCACATATAATGTAATAGTTCTTTTTATATAGATTAAGACTATCACAAATTAGGATAAGTCGTAAAATTTGTAAAGACACGAAAACATAGTTTGTAAAATATTTGAGAAATAAATTGTCTTCCGTCATATCGACGACTTTGGTCTTTTCAGTGTTCCTTGAAGATATCAATAGTTGCCTAATGTCCTTCTGTTGATAATCAATTAGATTTCAAACGTAAGTTTTCAAAAATGATCTTGAGCTAATTATATTCCTTTTATAATCCCTTTGATATCGGCTTATTGATTGTTTTTCAAACTAAGTAGAATGATGCAATATTACGAAATATACAACACTCAAATTTAAGCAATGTAAGTAATCCATAGCATGATTGACAAGTATTAAAATCCGCCCACGAATATGCAAATGAATACGACTAAATGAATTCGGACCGTCAAATTTTGGGCACGATAGTTCGTTACAATTCTTATAAATGAATATATATGGTGAATTAAAACCGGGTTAATTCTACATTTCGAAAGGGTCATTTCCACCTGTCATGCAATAACCCTTGAAAAGCCGCCTCAAATTAAGCCGATATAGAAACATCGGTACAAATAGGTTAACTAGTGGTAAAAATTCGAAAATAATTAATTCAATTTTCAAGTTTGAACTTAATTTAGACTTATAACTCTATATCCTTCTTTCTGATCTCCGTTATGCTTTTCAGTAAGTTATATTTCACGAATTATAATTAATTGTACAAATGGAAACAATTTACAATTTTCATTTTTTTTTTTTTCATTGACATTCAATAAGACCAAATCTTAGATTCTTAAATCTTAGATTAGAATCTTAGAGATACATCTTAGTCTAAAGAAATGAAATAACCAACTGTTTGACCATAGAGTAAGTATAGTATAGTAAAAAAGGGTTCACTTTTCCAAATGGAATAAATGAAAACTCTCTACTGTGATTACTTCTGTAGATTCCATCGGTAGATTACAAGCATGAGTTTCAAAAAATCACCCAAGATCGGTAGAAACGCATCGACTGAAAATATGACAGAATAGAGTTGTCTCCGTTTAGACATAAAGCTACACACAGAAAATAGAATGAAGACAAATCACAGATCGTTTATTCTGTTTCATTCGTTGTGGCGTTCTAAATGCTCTGCAGAAATACGATTATGAAGAAGCTGCGTTCATTTGTTGAATCAAATAGGTCGATTCACTGTCACCTTCTGATTTCAAAAGACCTGCTAACCTTAATTGAATGATGCCGCTGAACTGAATAACCTCTGATCTACTTTTCTCTATGTTCTGTATTATACATTGATATATTTGTTTACTATTACAAATTTCATTTGTAAATTACAGGCATATGTCTCAAAAATTCACCCAAAATCGATAGGAACGCATCGACTGAAAAAAATGACGTTTAGATATGTCCGTAGAGCTACACACAGAATATAGAATGGAGACAAATCACAGATCGTTTATTCCATTTCATTCGTTGTGGCGTTCTAAATGCTCTGAAGAAATACGATAGGTAAAGAAGAAGATGCGTCCATTGGTTGAAACAAATAGCTCGATTTACTGATACCTTCTGGATTCAAAAGACCTACTAACCTCAATTGGATAACGAGGCTAAACTGAAGGACCTATGATCTATATTCTCTCTATACTCTTCATTATACAATAATATATTTATACTCTCTGGCCCATAGCAAACAGGGTTACAAAGCATTCATTTCACGTATTAGAAAAAAGATTTTCGGAAGAAGAAGAATTGTAGTGAATATAATTAATTAAACACGTCTTTTTACATTTAAACACTATATTGATGTAATATACAATTTGTTTGTAAATATGTGTTCATTATACATGTATATGACTCACACGTATCGTCCTTTCAGGACATCTTCAGTCAGGCATCAATTGCCGTCGTGAAATTTCGAGTATAGGAAAAGAACCGGCCACGTTTCTCTTTTGAATCACTTCAAATTCTATCGAAACCGCCTCCGCCGACCGCAAAAACCGCCGAATTCGTCCGATATATCACCGCGATCTCTAACGCGTTTCAACGTAACCGCAACGTAATTATCAATTAATCTACAACGCTGACGCGTAATTACGGCCCGAGTGCTCGTTAAGCTCGCAATACGTCTCTTTATCATATTTTACGACGTGACTAACGCACTATAAACACTACACGTAAAACATCAAACGTTTACTAGTCACTCATCCGTATAGGCGGTAAGTGGAAAATTGGATTAGGTTTTCGCGCTTTTCGTGTTGATTTACGGCGCGAGTTAGTTCGGCGAACAAGTGCGCATCGTTCGTCTTCGCCTCCCCGGATGTTATTTATACGTGCCGCGTGCGGAGGAAAAATAGCCGACTTCAAATTGTTACTATACAGAAATCGAAAAATATTAACTATCACCGTTAGCGCCAAATTACTGTGTTTATTCGTTATTCATCTCCTAATTGAGGTTGTTTTAGAACGAGCAATCCCAAAAATGTGTAGTGAAATTGATAATAACTATAACAATAAATTGCTCTTACTAAGTACCATTCTATTACAGTACAACATAGGAAGAGGTAAAGATTTGCATGAGCTAGTCATGAAATGAAAAGCGTAATCAAAAATACGACAGACGTTGTCCTGGTAACGCATCTTTAATTCGAAAATTTCAGGAACTCGATTGCAGCGCCACCTACCGGGTCCAATAGCGAATCTAAACCATTCTTAAATCTACTTTAATAGAACAAAATTTCAACAAAATCGGTCGAGGTGTTTAGGAGGAGTTCTTCAGTAACATACATACGTTACAGTAGAATTATATATATATATATATATATATATATATATATATATATATATATATATATATATATATATATATATATATATATATATATATATATAGTTCGTTCTTAAGTTTATAAAATTTAATAATGTCAATACTCTACTAACCACGCTGAGCACCAGCAAAGAACAATGGTGAAAACGCTTAAGAGAAAATAATGTTCCAAAGATAATTCTTGAAACTATAAAAAATGGAAACTGCATTATAATTAAAACATCTTCTAAAACCAACGAAATAATATTTAGAAATTTCCAACATAGTCCCAAATCCATGTAGAGTATACAACATTACTCAAGTAACATTGTATATTCTTGATAATGAGTTAACCACCCGAAACATATGCAGAGTTTCAATATATTTAGTGAAACTTAAATCAAGTGTATTAATTTCAGTTTATTGTTTTTAAAACCTTATTATTATCATTCATTATTACACACTTCCTTAAATTTCCTTAACTTTTTTTAGAGAATATTTTTGTAAATAAAATTTCGTTGAGTTTTTGACTGGACTTAAGTATTTCTTCTAACATTTCATCTACAAGAGTTGAACAAATGAATATTACTAGACATTTCCTTCATAGGAACTATAAAATGAAATGAAATGAAATTCAGTAAACATTCCATCTACAAAGTCTACAAAAACAAAATTGAATTTCAATGAACATTTCATCTATAAAAGTTTGAAAAATTAAATTAACTAATTAGACATTTGATATAGATTAACAAGCTCTTAAAAGAGCTTTAAAAATGAAATAAATTCAACTAGACATTTCATCTGCAAGAACTATAAAATAAAATAATATTTTAATAAACATGTCAATAAAGTCCTCAAGAATGAAAAAAAATCACTAAATATTTTATATACACTATTTTCATCTGGTATAAACTGTTATAAATCTGGTAAACTTGAAGATACGCATTTGTTAAGTACGCTTAAATCAGTTTATTTCATATAGTATTTATTCATTCAACACATCATAAAAGAATGAAAAAAAATTAGGTGAACGGGATAACCTAACTTATCAAGAAGTCTTACAGATATAATAGACGCTAGATTTTATCATAATCATCGGATTCAATCATAAACATTTGTATAAAATGATTACAATTAAAGATTGATTAATGACCGTCATATTTAAAAAACACCTACGAAGAAACGCAGCCGCTATTATATCAACGAAAAATTTTCCGATTCCAACAAACACTGTTCGAAATACGAGTATCCATGAAACAGGCGCAATATTTCTACGTTATGCGTGTCGAGAACGTTCACGGTTCGTTTATGAACTTGAAGTTTGAAATTCTACACATTTCTCTAGCTAACATTTCAACCGATAGCGAAATTATAGGCGGTACCTTTTCTGGAGAATTTAAGAACCTTGGTGCGAGTAACGAATACATAATGCATGCCGCATAGAACCGTTGTTTGATCGGGATTAGATTGAAAATAAGAGCGACACAAGCTCGATCTGACGAAAAATAATCTAATAGAGCAATAAAATAAACTTAGCAATTTCGGAATAGCTACGGAAATATTCATGCAGATTCACACCTCGATACCTCCTATTGGTATAAATTGATAAATACAGCACTTTAACAAATATTTTCCATAAAAATCGTAGGTATATAAAATGAGTAAAATCTCAAATAACTGTATCTCATTTATACGTTCATGTGACAAAAGTGAGAACATCGTATCAACAATGGCTCACTTTCTCCAAGTTTAAAGAATCATTAGAACAGTACAGAATTTTGCTAAAAAAAACTGCAATAACTTGACATACGAATTGTAATAAAACAAAATGGCTTTTGCAGTAAACGCAATTTTCTGTGTGCAACTTTCTACAATACGATTGTTTGAACTTAATAAAATAACATACCTTCTTAAATTCATATTTCCAAAGAGTCAATCTGTGTGGTAGTAGTAAATGAAGTGGGTCTATAATTCTCCATTCATCAATTCATAATATAATACTTTCCGTAAGTATCTATATTAGCACCATAAAAATTCACTTCCACATAAAACATTTACTATGAGCAACTAAAACCGATATACCTAAATAACTCTCAAAATACAATTTTATTCTAGATTCTTTTTCTTCCTTCTAAAACAACTCGAAAACTTTTCAAGTTGAGCAGGTTGCTATGTAAAGCACGTAATAAACGATTGCCCAACAAAGATGAACCAAATAGACGGAGAACGAATATTTCGTAGTTCAGACGTCTGATGCTCTTTAGCTGCTAACTTCATATTAGTGTTTGGGATAAATACAATAAGCGTAGTAATTTGAATTGAAATTATCTTCTGATGTTTTGAGTGTTTCAAGATGTTACATAGCAACGAAGAGAACGCTGAGTTATATAATTTCAGCTTTTCTAAATTATGAGATATATTCTAGATAGAATCATTTCAAGAAGTTGCTTTGAAATTACAAAATATCGATCACCTGATCACATCACAGACTGCTTAGTAGACATAGAAATGGAATAGAATCATCAACGTACTCGATTGGGCGATGCAACTTTTCAATCATAACTGTGAGTGAATTGTTTAATTATGCTGATTGTGTACGTTCCTTGAAATAAGTTACAATATTATTTTCAGGTAAATATATTTACGAATTCTTGATAATGGAAATAATTTCGAGATTGATTAGGTTATCAGTTTATCTTTGTGTCAAGATAGAATATTCTTTTTAACAAATTGAAAACTTATAACGTAGGTATACTTGAAATGATTACTTCATTACCCAAGCTTCTAATAAACAGGAAATCATCTCGAAAAATATTATTCGTTGAATGTTCGATTTGAAGATCTAAATAATATTTTACGGTGAATATTTTGACGAATCAACTAAAGTTGAAATCGGTAATTCAGCAGAAATATCTGATTCATAAAAAGTGGAAAAAGTTGATAAAACCTCCACTTCTTCCTACGATAACGCCATAAAAACGGCATTTGGAAATAAATGAAAATATCACAGTCGTATACCATTCTTCATTTCGCACGAGCGATTTTCTTTTTAGAAAAGGGGGTGATAAAAATACAATAAAAAAGATTCAAAGAAACTCTTTAGTGAGAAAAAAGTTTTTACGATCGACCACCGAGTTAGGAAGGCCTCAAGAAGTGCCTGAAATGGGAGTATTTTCAGTCGTAAAAAGGACTTGTTAGTATTTACCCTAGAATTATTTTCCGGACACAATATAAAAATAAAACTTCGTATATGTGGTGAAAGAGGAAGATAGAAACGACAAGAACAGAAAACAGTGGAGATGCTGCTACAATTGTCGGAACATAAAGTTATATGGTCCTAATTTCATGGGCAATTGGAGACTCGGAGTGGGTCAATTGAAATTAAAAACGTATAATTCTTCTTAAATTAACGGAAAAATTTTCGTTTCTGTTTCGTTGAAAAAAATTTCGTTGTTAATATTTTTATTGATTGAAATTGCATTTTGGGTTTTGAAGTTAGGGTTGAAGAAGGTTGCACAACTTTACCAAGTATTTCGCTAGAACAAATTTATTCAATTTTTATTCATGATTTCAAGTATTTCCATTCATTCTTTCATTGAATTGTGCTCTTTCTATTGCATGGTAATGATACAAAAATCAATATATTGAGAAAATAATTAGAGGTTTATACCAATAGACACGCGAACTATTCTGGCAACAACTAAGATTAATGTTAAATTAATAGAATAGTTAGAAAAACTGATGAAAAAAGAATCAAATAAAACAATGATGCCTTTATTTTTGGAGCTACATTTCTTTTGAAGCGTTAAGGAAACATAAGACTGAATTCTCAGAATATACACGTCTTCAATGAAACCACAAAGCTAGTTCATGAATTATCTTCAAACTTTAACAAAAAAAAAGCTAAAAAATAAAAGTAACATGTACCAATTACATTTACGTGTTCTTGACATTATTAAGGAAATATCATTGACAATATTAATGAAATATATTTATATTTTAGCTTTTGTTTGTCATACTGTATTTCAAATGTTGTTCTTATATTATTATATTCTCAGTTGATCGTTAGTTCAGTTTAATTCTTCGTATACAAGGGTGATCCATTTTTATTCATGCGGAATTAAATTTTCAGAGCGTTTTTTTTTTCAAAATTATATTCGATACCTTGTAAATACCCAAGTTCTCAACCTTTATATATGATTTTATTATAAAAATATTTTCTCATAGTTTCAGGTTCGAAATTTTATTAAATTGAAGTTACGTATTTTCGAATTTTTCTAGTTTTCTGAAACACTTCATAGACTTCATAAGGTTATAAAATCGTTATAACCTTATGTTATAACATAAGGTTATATACATCGATATAAAATATCAACTGACGTTTAATTCAAATCTCTTTGATCTCTTATGAATTATATTAAATACGAGTTACGAGTATATAGTACATTTGATAGTTCTTTTTGTTATTTGTAGTCGAACATCTTAGCGATAAGAAGCTTCAAAGTTGAAAAATCTTTTTAGCCGTAGATTTTTCGCTACAAATTGTGAATTGAAAACAATCAAAAATTGTTCGCAAATATATTAATTTGTAACCAAGCGAAAATAACTACGTAAAAAAATTCTTTTATTTTGAAGATGTTTTTTATGAAACTAAATTTCCACCGAGTATGTAAAAAGTGTTGGTATTCATTTTGTATTCGAAAAAAACAACTTGTATACTTTTGAGTATAGGAAAAAATTGTAAAGTGGACAAACTATCGTGAAACTTGGGGGAAAGTGTTTAAGCTGGAAACTTTAACTGAACTTTGAATCATTTCACTACGTTGAATCATTTCACCACGTCGTCAGGTTTTTTTTATTATTTTTCTTATAATTATGTTCAAAATCAAGTTTATCAGATATTTTCCGTGTCTAATATTTTACGTTGTCTTGTGTTGTTAATCTTTTTATCAGTTTCCCCTTCGGCCGATACAAACCCCACATCAAATGAAAACTCTGACTCACAATTTTGTGATGGTATACGGTAAATTTTGGGGAACCTCTTCGAAGGCGGCTGCCTTGCACTGGAACTCCTGCAGGTCCGAGGAACACCTGCAAACGTGCTCTAAAACCGGGCAAGGGGGCTGAGTGGGGCCATCGGCCCCCGCGGCGCGGCCTAGGGCCGCCACAAGAAACGTCACCAGAACCGGGGGCACTACGGGCATGGTGCTGGAGCGCGTGTTGCGCCGCAGCCGTACAGCGTGTATCCTCTCGCGTCCGCTCTCGCAGTTAAACTGGCCAGCCGCTCCTGTTGTTCTCTCTGCTACGGCTCCTGCTGCTGGCCCGTTCGTCGTCGGACCGGTTCTACTAGAACAACGCGCGCACAGCCGGCCACGGTGACGGTGTCGTGTTATCGCGCCGGTGTTGAGCTAGGTCGGATGAGTTTTTCGCGACACTCGCGAAGATGTCAATTCCCACTGGGGGTCGCAAACCGGGAGCACGGGTTTCGAGAATACCGGACTCGGAAAAACCGGAATTAATCTCGAAAAATACTCCGGGGTTTCGGAATTTAACGCAATCTATCAAAAAGAGGTATTCCATGAGATTTTCTTCAACTACTATCTCAATTTAAAAATAATTTCGATATTAATCTCTTTAAAATATATAAAATTGAATTCAGTTTAATAAACATCGTTAATATAATAATAAGTTTATTTCCTCCGAGTGTACAAAGTAAGAGAAAATTTTCTCTTTACAAAGCAAAAAAATATATAATTCTCGCAACTTAAAAGAGAAATAAAACTTTATAACATACATAAAGTATACCCATAAAGCCATAGCTGTCTATGGGAAAAAATTTTAAATTAAAATAACAATATTCATTAGAAAAACTAAAAATCATATATCTTATATATAAATTATGAATCGCTAAAAAGTTTCATAATTTATATATAAGATATTTACCATTAAGAGTCGTTTTTGATTTAAACGATGTTCAGCGATGATACTATACTTTTCCTAAGATTTTGTATGTTCTAGTTACCATCGGTACATTTACAACATTTTTTTGACTGCAGTTCCACAGCCGACTTTAAACAGGCCACGAAGAACATTGTCCGACGGTGTTGCCAAAATCGAACCGGTGGTCGATTGGACTCTCCTAGTCGGTTGTTTCAAAAGTTTCAAGCATTATTTCAACTCTTTCTGTATATTCCGAACGGATAAAAAATATTATTGTTATTTATAATATACTAAATATTATTCCTGGGCATAGACAGGGCCACCTTTGATACAGGTCATGGACAGCGTAGTCAGGCGGTGTTGCCAAGTTGTGTTTAGTTGTACACTATCCTAGTCGGATGTTCCCAAGCTTTCAAGCATTATTTCAACTCTTTTTGTATATTGCGAACAAACAAGAAATATTATTAATATTTAAACATACAGAATATTATATTGGGTATTGTGAGCACATATTTCTCTAACAGAAAAATGTAAAACATTTATTATTGCAAGAAAACAACGATGTTTTCGATAAAGCCCCACTGCGTAAAAAATACTTCTATTAGCCAGTGGGATTTATTTACATGAAAAGTTGCCTAACCAAATTTATTGAATTATTTGAGAGAATAGGAACCTTGAAAAAAGCTGTAGGAATTACTCAAATTGATTAATTTACCTAAGTATAAATAAATATTTTATATCTGAATAGCGCAACCAACAAACTACGTCATGAAAGTAATGAGCTTTCTTCGTTTATTTTTTGATTCAGTTTTCTCGTGTCCAGCTTGATTATTTTTTTTGTGTAGTCATTCAATACGATATTTGAAAAAATGGAACACAGCATGTTCAGAATATTTTTATTATCTTCACCACATAAACAGAAACAATAAAAATCTTTCAAGAACGCATCCAATGACACGCTTAAAATAGTGAGATTACACAAAATTGCTTTCTGGTGTATATTATTCAAAAATGCCCGTTTGTGAGAAATGTCATTAATAATTTTTTCAAATATGGCACACATGTGAAATAAGACATTTGTAACTAAGTCTGTAGGTATATTCTGTCCTCCCCGTTGCAAACATATGAATATTTTGTTGGATCCCAATTATCTCGTGGTATAGATTTCATCCATTTACTCTTTAAAAATTAATTTCTAGGGAAACTGAAAGTCGATACTGGTTTCCCACCCGTCCGCAGGTAGCTCCTACAATTTGATTTAAAACCAGGAATGCAATAAGTTTTCGTCATTTTAAGAAAATATACTTATTAGAAACTCACCTATTCCAAGTTTGAAACTAACTGAATCATCTACGGAATACCTATCCTCTACACTATATTTCACAAAAAAATTATTTGTAAGTAATCCGTACTCAAAACAATACACAAATTCGATTCGATTAAATCTGTACACACAAAACACTTCGTTTTTATAATTTGATGTTATGTTATCCAAAAACTATCAACACTAGCACTTAAATAACACTAGAGAAATTTGATGAATAGAGGATTAGAACTGAAATCGTAAAATATTCAACTTCAATCCACGAAAGTCTAGAACAAAACAAAATTGATTTCGTTTCACTGAAATCTAAACACTTTGTTTTTTATAGTTTGATGTTTAGATTTCAACAAATCATCAACAACAACACATGTATTACACTATATATAATTGAAAATTATAGAATTTAGACTAAAAGCTTAAATTATTCAACTTCAAACTGCAAAAGTTTTGGGAAGCGCCCTGTTTGCATTAGTATACTAAATGAACTAATGGCGGGATTGTTAGCCAACCCTCTGACATATGACAGATATTCATTTCATGGCATGTATTAAATGTGGCCGTGGCATAGATTCCTTTTATCTTCTTTATATCATTTTAATTATTATCAGTTACTGCAATGTGTATTGTTACTGTAATGATCCAAGGATAATTCACTGATTGTATGCTGATTTTGAAAAAAAAATTAAAACTTACTTTACTCTTTGTCTGACTTCCTAAAATTTATCATTTGATCTTGCATATTCTGTCAAATTTCGTGCATATATCATGCAAATTTGCATGCATATATTGAGCTTTTTATGTCGCTTACAATCCGGTCTCTAGTCGTCACAAATTAATACAATTATTTCTTAAATTTCCCATACTTATCACAACTTTTAATCATCACAGATAATTCTTAGTCCTCTGAAATAAATAGAACTTAGAGTTCCTGCAATCCTACAACTGTCAACGTAAGAATCATTTCTACCTCTGGTGTGATAATCATTTATTTACAAGTCGTCTTAAAGTATTTGTGACCCTGAGCACTTTAGCATTAGGAAACCAATTTTGTAAGTATGTCCGTGAAAAGTAGACGGACAATGTTGTTCATTTAGTTTTATTCAATTAGTTTTGTTCATTTATTGACTATAAATTAAAAGGAAATATATTATAATCCACAAAGTAACTCTTTCAGCATTTAATTTAAGTTGATAAAAGAGCATTTTCCAGTGGAGTTAAGTACTGTCATTCTTAAAAATATTCTCAATGCAATTTCTACAATCGGAAAAGATTACACTGGAATATTTATACCCTGATACCATTTTATGATTATAGCTCTTAATAGTTGATTGAAGAGGAAGATACGTGTTAAAATTCCATGTCAAACGATTAATAAATTAAAAACATATCAAAAATATGGAAGTTTATATATTGTCATCTACAATATTGTTTCGGTATACAATACCATCATCAGGTAGATGTACATTGAATTAGAAGATACATATATGAAAATGGGTAATCTTAATTTAAAAGACTGTATCTCCAATTCATTGAAATTGATCATTGAACCAAAGATATTCCTCAGTTCTGTAGAAGACTGTTCGTTTAGATAAACACAGTTTATATCAATACATTGAAACAATGACAAATGCGTTTCATTTTACAGTTCACAAGCGTAACTTTTTATTTTCCCTTGAATGGGAGTTATGTATTATTGAATAGGTATATTTTCACTTTGAATTCAATCTTGTTTGAATTCCTTCCTTTTTTCTGAATTCTCAATCACTTTTGTAACCATCTTTCATCTTCAAATCAAATGATATCTTAATAACGTGACTGTGGTTCATAGGTAGTTCTTTTATTCAGCTCTCATTGATAAAAGAAGTTGTTATATCTTTTAATTACCTATATTTGAACTAGAGCGACATCAAGTAGTAGTAGGTGATAATTCTTGTTTTTATGAAAACCCAGATACAGGAAATTTTATATTCTACTCCAGTAATATTTCATACATATGGAGAAGAAATCTGTATCGTATGTAACTTTTTTAAGCATCATAGATGGCAAGGTCATCAATACAAAACATTGAAAAATATTTGGTTAACAATAAAGTATGCATTCTCAATATCCTAAACAATGCAAACACCTATTTCTAGGAGACATTCTGATATAATTATTTCCGAATAAATATGATAATAAATTTAACACCAAAATATTCTATAAAAATAAATCATACCATAAAATGTGCTTCATAACAGGTAAAAATTAAACAATAAGTGTTTTACTCAATTTATATTCTTTATTTTGTATTTAATAAATTATTCCAAGCAAATTACAAATTTTAAATTAAATTATTATTTTCCAAGCAAATTACAAATTTTAAATTAAATTATTATTATTACATATCTTAAAAGTGAAAGCATGGAAGGAAATTTTCATTCGAATATTTTAACAGCAAAATACTCTAATAGAAACTAATAACTCTGCAGTGGACGATAAGAGTTCGAAACTCTTGAACGGATTAATTAAACGAAATAAGCAGCGAGTTGCGCCATTTTGTCTTTAGGCGGCTTGTGTCTTCCTCTGCCTCTACCCCTAGCTCCGCCCATTTTGCCACCCCTAAACACCCTCGGCCTGGTTGCGACGGCGGTTTTCGGTTTGTCCACCAATTTGGCAAAGTCTGTGCAGCAAAACGCACAACCCTTCATTTCTAACGCGTTTTTAGGCAACTTTGTTTTTTCTTGTTTATACTCGACGCTGACGATTTGGGCGCCGCATTCGTCGCAACAACTGTCCTGTACCGATATTTTCTGCGCGTCCTCGAATAGACTGATGATGGTATCACATCTGAAACGAAACGTGCTTTGTTAATAACATCCACAATTAATATTCTGCAAATACAGGAACTTACACTACCTTTTTTTAATAACTCGTCTGCATGAAACTGAAACTTGTTCTTAAGTTTCAACAAAACATATAATTTATACATTGTAATAAAACATTGATTTTTACCTAGTTAATTAAACCCAATTAGTAAACCTAACATTCCCCATAGTTTTTTTTCTAATACACTTGTGCATTTGAAAGCAATTAACCAAAAATATTCTCTTTAATATAATGCCACAAATCATTAAAAATTAAATGAAAATGTAGATTAATCGTGAAATTAGAATAAACCTAAATTTTTCTACTTACCTATTACAACCAATTTTCCACTTTGGGCCTGATGAGGGATCCAAAACAAATACCCCATATTCGCAATTAGAACAGCTACAAATTCCGTTAGTATTCAAACTGTAAGGACACGTGGGATGGGTACAAGAATTACAACCGCCACCTTTCTTCATATCTCTGGAAAATATAAAAGTTAAATTCAATTTGTGAGTCTTGGCACAATTAGTAAGTCTTTGTTCATCAAACATTATATTTTTGAGTTAAAACACTCTCAGAAACTTGAAAAACGCATTTGAAATATTTCGTAATTACCATGCTTAGCTACAATATTTAGGTATATTAAACAAGTAAAAAATATTCGATTGCGTATAAAAAATTCTAATGCATTTAATGAATTTTTCCAGAAGCCAAATTATTATTGAAATACATATTACTAAATTCATTACTTTTTCACTTTGAAAACTGTAAAAGTAAGAAATTATTTCATCTCACTCTCATCTTCTACTGTATTAATACAGATTAAAATATTTTAGAATATTAATACCTTTAATAATATTGACTCATATTGGGTATTGAATTTAGATTATTTATAACGATTCCTCAAGAAAATCTTTAAAAAATATGTTAAATATTACTAGCAGATATTTCGAAACTTAGAAACCTTGGGGCTATTAAGCATTCATATGCATCCTTCAAAAATCCAATTGAAAAAAACTCACTTGAATGGAGGATGGTTGTAACAATATGGACAGAAAACAAAACTTCTTCCTTTGTTGCCCATAGTCCAACAGAGCAGCTCGAATTCGTCAAGAGGGCACTTCAATTCTCTAAACAACTTAACTGTACCATTTTGAGGTAGGCTGTATGTTTCATCGCAGTGAGGACAATGCAGTCTTTGTGGTTTAGCTTGAATATACTTCATGTATCTTCTGCATTTTCCACATCTAAAATAAAGAAGTATAAAATACAGAAACCTATTTTACGATTTTCACAAAAGGATTATTTAAATTTTCTATTCAAATTTCAATTTTCGAAATATATATACCCCATATATATATATATATATATATATATATATATATATATATATATATATATATATATATATATATATATATATATATATATATATATATGCTTCAGTAGTGAAATTTGACACATTTATCAATAAATATCTAACCTTGAATGTGCTTTTCCAGAATCGCTAAGTGGAGAAAATGACACTTCGAAAAGCTGGTCCATTCCATCAATATTCTTGACAAAATATTGAAATTTCAGTCTGAAGATATTCACAGTATGTTTGAGTACCGCATTGAAATTGGCCTTTCCCACAGCTATCAAATTGAGTTGTTTTTCCACAGCAGAACGCATGGTAGGTAGAACCAATTCTTGATCAATCTGAGAATAATGAATAAATAACATGTATATACATTATACAATACCAATAATAAATGAATATATCTGCTTTCGGTTAGTCGGGCAGGTCCTTTTCACATGTGATTAGTAATACAAATTTACACTCAAACTAAAAATTGTCATGGCCAAAGAATTGAACCTAGTTGCACAAGTATATTATTTCGCTGATATGAGAAATAAGTGACATGTTTGTGTTTGTTTAGAAAAGATATTGATATAACACTATCATTTTATACAATTATAAATACAATATCAATTATACAAACACTTTACAATTGTTTTATTTGCAAAATAATAAACATTCAAGTATATTAATATTTTTGAAAAGTAGAGAAGGTATAAAATGAATAATTATTATATTGAAATGTTACATTTTGTTGTATTTGTTCAACAAAAATTGAAGAGAATTTTCTGAATCTTATTTGTATGTACTGAAATAATTTTTATTTATAACTAGTTTAATACTGATATATTTCCTCATGTTCATTTTAAAAAAAAATATTTGTAAGTAGAGCAAATATCCCGTCAAAATTCGATATGATCAAAAAAGGCGTTATCCCCTAACTTATAGCACTAACCTTTTGATAACCGTGAACCAACACTATCCCTAGTGTAGTGGGTTTCAGTTTTCTTCCAGAAATAACTTGGACGTAGTTTCTCTGACAAATATTATTTATATGAACTGGTATAGAAGCGTCTGTTCCTATGCCGTGTTTCTCCATCAGAGAAATTAATTCAGCTTCTGTCAAATAATCGGGAGGGTTGGTCTGATACTCCCCCAACCTGACATCTGAAACTGCTACCATTTCGCCTATTGTGAAGTTAGGTACAATCTCATTCTTTCCAAAAGCCTGGAAATATGATTACTGAAAGTAAATCTCAGGAAAGTAGATCTCAGGTCTGTTTGGACTCTTCCAAACAGACTCAATAACTCGAACGAAAATACTACTAAAAAATTTTTATATAATTTTCGTTTTAAACATTTTATGCTGCAAAAATGTTTCAAAATAGCTTCAGAGTACAAAAATCAAAAGTATTTTAATTCCAAAGATACATCACTACACAAATTCCCTCAATATTTTAAAAGCAATTAACAAATTTTTATCTCAAAATGGACATAACTGACTGCCAATTTTATCAATCATTTCAAATACATTTCATTCTATTATTAAAATAGAACCCCCTGGATCTTATGATGAAATTTTATCACAGAAGAATATTTTTCAATAAACTTACTTGCTTGAATATAACTTAAATTCAAACACTTGAACTTATGATTTACACTTTATTGACTACATAGCACTTACTTGCCATGTCATAACTTTTGTATAACCTGGATCGACAAGGGTTTTTCCAGATGCTATAAAAATTTCATCATTTATAGATAACGTAGCCTTAGTGGACATGTATCTGCAATCTTTAGAAACTGTTGCAATAAAATGTCGGACAATATAATCGTATAACTTCCAGGCATCTCCGTCAAGTTCATTTCTTGAAGCAAGCTTCATTGGCGTTATTGGAGGGTGATCACCTAAACAAAACAATTATTTTAATCAATCAATCCTATAACTAAAATTTACTAGTAAAATTTGAAAAAATAATTTTCATCAAAATCGATTTCTGTAACAGAAAAATCTTTTATTTGATAATGTTTTATTTCAGTTTCCTCACAAATTTATGTTTCATTTAATTTAATTAATAATATTTCATAGAATAGTAATGTTTATTCAGATTTCATGGTGGATATTGCATTAAATATAACACCTGTTCCATCCCAAACTGAAAACATATAAACCATACAATAATATAACAAAATGACTTTAATAAAGAATAACACCCAACCAAATTTTTTCAAAAAATAAATATCTAAACAAACTGGAAAATAATTATATAAATTTAAAAACAACCTCTACCACCTACACTGAATATAACCAGGCTCTCATGAAAAGAAATTCTATATTCTATATGTATTTATTAAATCGATTATATAAATATATCGATTACCTGCATCTTTTCCCTGCTTCGGTTTATTCATGGCACCATTTACCAGTTCTTTAACTTCTTCGCCCCATTCACTGCTACTTTGATGCTGTTTTAAGACGCCCCTAAAAATTCAAATATTTATTAATTTTTTTCAAATATTTAACTACGCATGATATTTTTGAAGAAGTTTTACTCAAAATATTTTTAAAACAAAAATAAAATAGTGTTGAAATAAAAAATGGAAAACCAGTTTTGATATTGTTATCTATTTTAATTTCATATTTTTTTTTACTTACATCAGATCATAATTGCTTGAATAGCTTGTAGTTTCAGTCCTTGGATAACTTATGTATCCTTGTGTGTATAGTCTTTCCGCAATTTGCATTGCATGATGAGGTGCCATTCCCAGACCCGAACTAGCGATTCTCATTAGCTCAACAGTATTCAAAGCAACAGGTCTAGGCTTAGATTTTTCTTTGCAAACTACATCCAATACCCTACAAATTACTTATGAATGTTTCTATTTTTCAACATATATATGGTAAACATGTTTTGTGCTCAACTGGAAATCCCTCATAAGTTTTGCTTCCAACAGTCAGATAAATGATCATTGGAATGTTGTGAATCTCAAGCAGTTAGAAAGAAATGTCTGCAAGAGGGAATTTCTAGTACAGTGAAAAAATAAATTTTCATCCTGGTCATGAGAGTGTAAGCAATTATGTATGTAATTCTTAAAAATAAAGTATTATTTAAATGATATAGAGAAAATTAATTTACTCACTTTGCTTGCTTCTGATCCTTTACAAGTTGCAAGAACATATTGGCAACTTCCTTGTCAAAGCTTCTGACTCGTGACCATTCCAAAGCTACTGTTTGGTTATCCTTTGTAACAACTGATACTTGAATTACCCAATAAGTCTCAGGTTTGAAAGTTTGAATTTGGTCATGTCTTTGAACGCAGAATCCTAAAGTAGGTGTCTGACAAGGACCGTATGAAATTAATGAAGAATCTAAATCTCCATATCTTCCCTGAAAGAATTTAGTTTGGAATCTTGTGAACGCACAACCTATTCTCAGGTCCAATTCTTGCCTTGCATCTACACTTTTTGCTTCATTTTCATTAGGATGAGCTGAAATCTTCAATAATGGAAACAATAATTTTGACACTAGAACTTGGTGACATACACAATTTTCTCTATAATAATCCATGGACATATAACAACAAGTAATACTTAACATATTACATATTCTGATAACATTACTGAACAAGATTTCATAAATATAAATACAGTATATTCAAAAACTAAGATAGTCTAGGAAAATTTCATTGCTTACATAAATTATTAAAAGCATCTTTAATATCTTTCTGGGTTATAGCTGAGAATCTGGCTCTGTAAGTGACTGCATCTGAGTAAACATTACCCCTCATTGATTTAGAGACAGCATTCATAACTTCAAAGCATATATTCTCCCCCTCTTTATCGCAATCCAGCCAAAGTACAAGATAATCGCAGCCCTTAGATTCTGCAGCTAAGTAGGCTGGCATTTTTAGCTTGGGCGTCGCTTCTTTCTTTTCAATAGGGCAGGAAAATAGCTCTACGGGGTCGACGCGATCCCAATTATTGAATTTACTAATAAAATCAACACCCATTACATGTCCGCACACTGAAGTCATTTTCAAAAGAGCTCTACTACCTTGAAATGTACCCTCCCATTCGTGTACTGAACAAGCCCCGTTAAAACCTGAAAATATAAACTGTAAAATCAAGGAAATCGTATATATAATACCTACCTTTTCTCGTTGAACATTTTTCATTGCTAAGTATGTTAGCTAAAGATGCTGCCAAAGAAGGCTTTTCAGCTACCATGAAGACAGACCTCATTGTATCGATCTACAAGTAAATATTTATAAAAAAGGATATTATACGTCGATTAGGAAATTAAGGTCCCCGTTTCCATTATTTCGTGGATTCAATCAATTAAATTTATTTATTAATATTTAACCTCAATATTTTGAAAAAATTTGAAAATTAGTGAATCAAGTAATTGAATACCTGTCAATTGTCATCAGCGTAGAGCAAATACAACAATGCAACTGTTCTTTAAAGTTCATTCAAACTAATTTAATCGCGCTTGCATATGAACTAATTTTGTTTTGAATAATTTTTTGTAATCTTTCTACGTATATATTAAGACATGTATTCATTTAATTGGTGTTTTGTTTTATCAATAAAATTAAAATGGTTTATCGAGAAATTT
This sequence comes from Henosepilachna vigintioctopunctata, assembly GCA_030704895.1. NCBI lineage: Eukaryota > Metazoa > Arthropoda > Insecta > Coleoptera > Coccinellidae > Henosepilachna > Henosepilachna vigintioctopunctata. Next base: position 3,306,446 of record JARQZJ010000034.1, read on the forward strand.
TCAAATTCAGTATTTGTAATAATCATACAACAGCCCCAAACATCAAATAGTAAAACATTTTTATTTGCCAGATAAATATACAGACGAAAACCACATTTCACTGATTTGGTTTCCTAGGATACTTAGGTTTGGTCACTCCCACATAACCAAGTACTTCTATTGGATGTTGACCAGGTATTGTCTGATTCACGATATTCGTAATTTCCTTCTGATATCCTCTTGCTCCCGCTGCAGCCGCTTCTTCAGCACATTCTAGGGGCACACTTTTCGCTGCTTCTTCTGCTGCTTCCACTGCCCCAGCAAAGTTACACATAGCTTCAGCTGTGGCTAATTTTTCCACAGCTTCTATCAGATCTGCATCTCTTTCGTGTAAAAGTCCACCTTAATGAAATAAACTTAGTTGATGAAATTGCTTTTGGAACAGATTTTTCTATCAGTTCAGGTTATTTTCACTAAATCCGTTTGATAGAAACATTTTGAACATTGCAATAATAATTAATTCTCCAATTCATACTTTAATATTAGAAATTCTTCAAAACAGAAATGAATATTCTGATATTTGAAAATTCAGTATATGCCTCACACATATATGCATAATTTTTGAGGCTTTTACGGAATATTAGTTGAAATGATTGAAACATTGAATTTTTGATTTTTTTTGTTCATTCAAATTTACCTATTATCTCTATTCCACTAGCCGTTGCTTGTGCGAGGTCCTTCATTCCAGGAGGGCTTTTTGTGGGAGATTTTGAGAGGTCGGCTCTTGCAGCATCCGCTTTTTCTGCGCATTTACTCGCTTTAAAGTCTTTATCTTTTCTCTTGTCTAATTCTTTTTCTACAGAACGATCGAACCTAAGGAAATGTCGGACTGTAAGAATATAATTTGTTTTTCAACAAAATGTTACACTCATTATTGCATATACTTGCCCAAATTAACGATTCAGCAAGTATAAACTTGAGAAAGTTTCAACAAAAAAAATTTTCATGATATTGTTACACATGATATAAAAACTGGAGAAATATGCCAATCCGTTTGAGCAAAATGTCAAAACGTAACTACTTACGTAAGTAAAGTTAGGCTATGAAAATATGTTCATTTGAGATACATGAAATTTGAAATAAACAATTCAATCGCTTTCTGTCACTAATGTAATTGAGGCATTTCAAAAAACATTGCAATTAAGAGCCGTGAAAAGCCTAAAACATTTTCATTTTAAGGAAATCGAAATTGAACAAATATTAAGTTTTTTCAGGTTGCCAGATTACCAATATATCACTGACTATCAAGTTACTTCATCGAACATAAATGCAATTTCTGTGATTCCAATTTGAAGTTTTTCAAGTATTTTAAAATTGGACCGTTAATGAAAGTTTGAAAGTTGTTGTCCTTGTTTATTTTGACGATTTAAAGATATCGGTGATACTTTAATAGTTTTCACATAATCGGAATCGAGATATTTTTATGGGCTATTGAAACTATGGACAAGTTCGATATTGTGGACGCTCCACAATTTTCAACGTTTGACGATACCAATATTGAGAATGTTGAAACGTATTTTGAAGTCCACCATGACATTATGTGTAAAAAACCTACAGCTGTGGATCAATCCTTGGAAGACTATTTTTATTCGCCAATGCCTTTAAACATGCATCAATCGCAGGATGTATCTTCGGACGATAATACACTAGAACTTAGAAACAGGAAAATTAGACGTTCTATGAGTTCTGGAAATATACCCTCCCAGATGAAATACCTGGAAAATGCTCTCCGAAAAACTCACCTGAAATCCAATGTTCCCAAACAACCTAACAACACTGGTACGTTTAAATATGGTCAATTAAAAAAATCAAGCTCCTCTAGTCAGTCACGCATAAATTATATTTCGCAAGACAATTTGAACCGTTTAGCTGCACCCAAAAAATTTCATTCGTCTGTTAAAAATCTAGCAGTTTCGTCCAATGAATATGTCAGTGTTGCTGAAGCTGTTAAGAAATTCCAAGAAAGAACTCCAACTCGTTTCCATTCCAAAAGTAAAAGTAATCCTGGTTTACAAAAGGAAATTCCAGTAAAATTAAAAGTCACAATTCCTCATTCTCCGATGTTATTAACAAAGAGACGAGCAAAACCTAATACAAATGTTATGAGTTACGAAGATCGTGAAAAATTAGAATTTGAAGAGCAACAGAAGTTCAAGATTAAAGCGAACCCTTTGAATAAAAAAATATTACAACAACCATTGAAAGCAATACATGTAGAAAAAAAGATTGTTACTCATCCAGAACCCTTCAATTTAAGCAAGGTTGAACCCAAGAAGATTGCTCCTTCTCCGAAAAAAGAAGATTATCGTTTTCGTGCCAATCCTATTCCAAAATCGATATTGGAACCCCCAAAATTACCAGAAAAAAAACCTCTGAAAGTAACTCACCCAGTGACTCCAACATTTGTCAAAACTCTGCCTAAGGCTTCACCTGTAAAAAAGACATTGGTGCGTCAAAATTCGTCACCCTTGAAGAAAACCAGACCGGAACCTTTTAGTTTTGAAAAGAGGGATCAACAATTGTTACAGAAAAGGGAGGAATTGATTAAGAAAACAATGGAAGAGGAAAAAAAGGCAAGGGAATTTCATGCAAGACCGATTCCAAAACCAATAGCATCCATAATTAATCAGCAAAAGCACAAAGTGATGGACGAAAACAGCATTTTATTACCAAAAGAGGAATTGAGAAAAAAAGAATGTGTTACAGAGGAACATTTCAAAGCCAGGCCACCAGTTGTTCTTTACCAAAAACCATTTGAACCTAAAAAAATTGATCATCCTCTGACCGAAATACAACCGTTTCAGCTGGCCAGTGAGACAAGAGCCAAGGAACGTGAGAATTTTGAGAGAAAAAAGAAAGAATTGGAAGAAATGAGTGCCAATTTGCTGCGACAAGATGAAGAAGAAAGGCTAAGGGAAGAACAGGAAGAGATAAAGAGGATTAGAAAAGAAATTGAATTTAAAGCTCAACCTATCAAACATTTCAAAGGAATCGAAATAAAACCTTCCGGAAAGGTGACAGAACCCATTAGTCCTGTTTTCAGATCAGGAAAATCAAACAAGGAAAATGTTGTTTAAGATGGATGTTTTATTTTGTGAAATTGTCTTATGAAATTGTTTAATGTGCATTCAGATTTTAGTTTTTATTCTGCAATTTTGTAATTTTTATTGTATTGATTTATTTTCATATATAGGTATAGAGAATACACTTAATAAAAAATGTTTACATGGATATTTGTATTTTATTATATTAAAATTAGGGTTCATTGTTTAATGAAATTCTGAAATTAATGTGGAATATATCCACATAATAAATATTGACTATATTATATAATCATATTGCTCTACATATTTAGTTAAATTACACCAGAGAACACATATTCTAAAAGCAAATTTTTTATGCAAATAAAACAAATTTGTTGCATTTTGAATCAGTATAGATTAAAAATTTAATAACCTGCTGATAATCAAGATTTATGATTACAATTTTGTTTACTTCATCAACAAATATAAGTAGTTTTCTATTAATTATTGACTTCTGTAAAGGTTAATGTTAACATACACTTTTTCATCGAAGAGTGAAGTTTTTTTCGATAATTAAATATTCAGCAATATTTCTAAAAAATTAGGTAGCATTATTATAATATCACGCAAAATGAAAATGCTTGTTTTGAAAATTAAAATAATCTTTTTCAAGAATATGTCGATATAGATTTTGTCGATTCAAATGTTATAACAATATACATTGTTAAGGTCCAAGTTTTATATTGTGTTGTAATATCTGCTACAATTGTTAAATAAATAAAAACTTTTTTTTATTTTGAGAGAACATTCTCTACAAAGTCAAGTGATATTTTGTCCTTACTTTGAATAATCAATTATTGCAAAAAATATATTCCTTGAATAGAATTTTAAATCTGGAAACCCCCTAGTTCCTGAACATTTTGTGCCTGTTTGTATAAAAATGTTAACGAAATTTGCACAAATATTGGACTTGCAAGAAAATATTTTGAGAATGTGCTTTCGAATATCATTTAGAGATCGAATTTCATTTTTCGTTTCTAGCATTATAATGCTAGGATGGAAACGTTGACAAATTAAATATGTATTGGAAAAGTTGGTTTAAGCTTTTCAAAAGATATCATAATTTAATGAATCCAATGTAAATACTTTGTAAATAAAATTTTGTCGAATGGAATCGAATGCTTAGTAAAAAAAATCATTTTTTTAAATAGATTTGAATAATTCGATTATATAAGTTTTGGAAAATAGAATGAATCAAATATACTTGCCATTCTATGATAGATTGTCTTCTTTTTTCAGAAACGCGTTCATCCCCAATATCTGGACTTAGTTCACTTTCAGTCAATAGAAATTGATCGGCAGTTTCATCGTGCACTCGGGGAGGAGTCTACAAATAAAAGGCATTGATATGAAACAAATTTCAACGGAAATGTAAGTATGAAAACCTTTTCTTTTTCATATTTAATAGTGTTGGCATTTACTTGATGTAAATCCATTATAAAATGAAGAAGAAAAAGATGCAACACAGGGGTGCCTCAGGGTAGTGTTTTCGGACCCCTTCTGTTCGTGTTTATTAGTGTACCGAGTCATGTAAGCTACAGCTGTTTGCTCTAGCACTTTGTACTTTGTATCTCTGTACTTTGTTTGGATATGATTCATTTGTAGGAACAGTATAATTCGAGAAAATAGGTGCATGGATTTCTTACTCGGTCAACCATATCTGTTAGCTCTACATCTTTCGCATTCCAACTGAGATTGTAGTCCATTGGTGCCGCAAAAGAATCGGGTTGTAGTTCTGGGGTGACATGGGGGCTAGGGTAGGGGGGATACGGTACCCTTCCAGTACCCGCTGTTCTTTGGGGTGAAAACTGAAAAAACAAAATGTAGCACATGAATACTCTCTTCAGAAAATACCTTCACAATGCGGAAAGTGTGTTACAACTCCGGATGATTTAGCTACTTATAATAAAAATATATATAAAAGTAGATGAGATTAGATGCGATATTTAATAATATTATTGATTATCTAATTAATAATGATTATTAATGATTAATAGTAATGATTGTGGGGACATAGCTAGGCTAGAATATACAATTTTGAAGAACTATAGCCAGGTTCAAGTATATTAGAGCAATATTCATAAAAAAACGAATTTGTGACAATAGGTTTCTAATAGCACAGTGTTAAAAGTTTCTAATATCCTGTGTTAAAAGGCGAAGGAGTAACAAGAAAATTAAACACTCATTTATATAAATCGCTAATCAGACCGCTAATAACCTTTGGAAGTGAAATTTGGACTTTTAAGAAAGAAGATGAACAAAAACTAGAAGTCTGGGATAGAAACACTTTTTGGGAAAAATATGCGGAGGAAAAATAAAAGAAGGAGTCTGAACAAGACGAATAAACAACGAGATATATGATATTTCCAAAGAACACGGGATGGCAAATATAGTTGAAGCATAACGTGTCAGGTGGATTGCACATTTTATCCGGATGCAGGATGAGATAGTTTCTATAATGGTAGTGCTGTGACATATAGGACGAAGTATTCATGTATGGAAGTCAAGGCAAAGGTAGAAAAAAGAAGATGCAACTGATATAGGAAAATTAAATGTTAGCATTTGAAAAAAAAAGCAAAAGACAAAGAAAATTTCAGGCCAAGCCATTGCCCAACTTGATCTGTAGAGCTCTTTATGATTTATTATCTTTATATTTAAAATAAACAAATGGACAAAAAAATAAAATTAAAAAAAAATAATATTTTAAAATAAAAATAGACAAATTTTCGAAGTTGCAATTATTTAGGTAACTAATTTATTAGGAGACTAGCGACCCGCCCCGGCTTCGCACGCCGCAAACGCTACGCCCCGCAATTTTTAAATCTGTAATATCTTCGAAAATATTCACTTAAATCATACGGTGTAAAGGGCCATATATATCTATATTAAATGAACAATGTATTCAAGGTATTTAATTGGTTAAGGATTAATGCTGTATGGGTTAAAATCGCTTCGAAAATTAGCCATTATTTGTCGCAAAAAGTAAATGACGAAAAAAAGATATTGTGGGTTATCCATAAGAGATAGACATATACCATCACGGACTTTTCTGTAGACCTTTTCAATGTGTACAATACTTAGTACATTATTTTGATAAAACTCGTAGGGTTCAGCCTGCGTTTGCAATGTAAGCGGAAAAAATGTAATTATTTACGACATCACATTAGAAACCTCAAAAATAACAGTACTTCTCCACTATTTAGTGGATGTTATTATACGTATAAACCTTCCTCTTGAATCACTCTATCTATTAAAAAAACCGCATCAAAATCCGTTGCGTAGTTTCAAAGATTAAAGCGTACAAAGGGACAAAGGGACAGAAAAAGCGACTTTGCTTTATACTATGTAGTCATGAGGTGGGATAAGCAAAATTCAATTCAATTTTCGTTACCTGACCCAAACCATGTCCAAAAGTCTCCAAATTGGCCATCATTGCATTTAAGGTAGCATCATCAACGTAAAGCGGACTCCTAGACACAGAAGCTACATTTGTCCTTGTAGTTGTTCTTGTTCTAGATCTGGCTGGAGATTCCTTTTTCTGATCAATAAATGAATTAGTGGATTACCAAAAGAAATTAAAACAACGATACATTATTTTATAGAATGAATAAAAAATGACAATTTTTTTTTTCGAAATTTACTTCTGAAACCCTTTTTTGTTCTTATCTCTGACTAGGGTGATTAAGAAGTAGAACATCGCAGTTATTTGAAAGGATTTCTTCTGTCATCATCATCGTCAAACTTTGTCAAATTTATACAACATGAGGAATTCTTATTGAAGCAAATTTGATTTGATGCTTTAAAAAATTATGTGGAAAACTGATATACAGGTTAATTTTAAAGTGTTGTCAATATTGAACTCACTACACTTGGACATTCTGGACTGCATCCTCCGCCACTGGAACTCATATTGTTTAAATATAAATAAGTATGTTCTTTGAAAATATATTAGTCTTGATATGTCAAACAAAAATTTAAGCAGTTTGTGTCAAAAATATGTACAGTTTCAAATGTGACATGTTATATTTTGCAAGGCTTTCCTTATTTATTTACGTTTTGACTTGGTTGAGGATTGAGAATACAGAAAAAGATAATTTTCGTTGTTTTGGTGTTATTGTACGTGTTCAAATGAGAAGTTGGAAGTTTTCAACTTCTGCATTTTTTGATGTAGAAAATAGCAATGGCTACAGAACGGCTTTTTGCCGGCTTTACGCCTGATCTCTTCGGTTTGGGGCATTTCTTGTGGAGTTCGGTAATGGGGCGAATTTCATTTTTTAGAATATCTCGCGAATTTAGATGAATGAAAACAAAATAATGAGAATATTCAAATAGTTCAGGTCGCATAAGCTCGTAGCCGTTGTCCCGAGTTTCAATATTGTTGGCTCTCATCAGAGCGCCATAGCCAAATTCGATTTGTGAAAAATTGAATAACCATACGAAATCTCCTGCAAGGAACAAACGCCTATTTACCGTATACGCCTGATCTCTTCGGATTGGGGGATTTCTGGTTGAGTTCGGCAATGAGGCGAATTTCATTTTTTGGAATATCTCGTGAATTTAGATGATTAGAAACAAAATAATGATAATATTCTAATAGTTCAGGTCGCATAAGCACGTAGCCCGTTGGCCAATGTTTCGAGATTGTTGGCTCTCATCAGAGCGCCATAACCAAATTCGATTTGTGAACAATTGAATCAACAGACGAAGTCTCCTGCAAGGAACAAACGTCCATCAGGCATGCGCCTGATTTCTTCGGATTGGCGGAATTCTTTTTGACTTCGACAAGGAAACAAAATGAAGAGAATATTTAAATGGCGCAGCGGTCATAAAAATGAGAGAAAATTATTAAATTGATTGAAAAATTTATAGAAATAACTATGTAGGAAAATAGTCGTTGGGTGCGTGTTTCGAGCTTTTTAGCTATCATCAGAACATCGTTTCCACGTTTAATTGTACAAACTCCCAGATTAGAACAAATTCTTCTAACGACAAGCGTGAATATCAATGAAATAATTAAATGATCGTTCCTCTTTTTCAAAAAAAAATGATAGAAAAATACATTTTGAGTGACTAATCTCGTTTATTTTCAATCACTTTCGAATCTCTTTAAATAATTTCACCATTATTTCATCACTAACTCGGTCGATATGATAATTATAAACATTTTCTTTCTTTAACGTTATCTGAATTATAATTATTATTTGTTGTTAAAAATATTTAACCGATAAACTGGTAGCTGCTAACTGTGGCGCTTCACAGTATTCAAATGTCTTTGAAAGGATATCAATAAAACTGACGAACTAACTGAGGGTCAAAGTTGTAGATTGAATAAGAGTTCCTAATCACTACCAATTGAACTGTTGAACAATAAGATTCGTAGTGGACGATTTATTTTCGCTAGTGTTGTTTTTTTGAGATGCTACGAATTTCCACTGCATCGTTTCTCAAGAGGCAGTTCAAAAGGAAGAACTTAAGAAAATTGACAAAATGTGATTTTAGTTCTAGTAATCAAGTTCCTACACAAGCTGACGTTGTTGTAATTGGTATGTTTTTAATTTTACTATACGCAATTAACTTAATTTTAAAGTTGATTTTTTCTATTGTTTAGACATTGTTTATTTATTCAAAATCGTTTTCTTCTATTGATATACTTTCTTACAAATGGGTACTAGCATAGACTTCAATAAACACTAAAAGAAGGGTTATATTTTTCAAACTATGTATTTCTTTAGATGTTTGTACCTATACGTATAAATTAATTATACGTTCAATTTTTTTTATTGTATTTATTCCTTTTTAGAAGATATTTCTTATTTGCTGTTTTTATGTTTATTTCTTAATTGTTTTGTTGAATACTCATTTATTATTTTTCAAGATCCATTGGAAGGTTTATGAACGATAAGAATATTAAAATTAGTCAATGTAAAGCATATGATGTTATGTGCATGTATTCGTTGTGATATCAGTAATTAAGTATCAAAGATCAATAAATTAATATAAAACTGAGACCTGACAGAACCAAAAGTCATCTTTTGATTAAAGGTGATATACTAAACATTCGAATTATTTTTATATGAGTTTTAATCGAATGTAACTGAAGATTCAAAGATAAAAGTAAGTGTTCTTTTTCGAAGAGAAAAACAAAAAAATTGATAAAAGTTCAACGGCCCCCATCGTTAAATATTTTCATATCATATTTTATACGATAGGTACGTAGTGTTATATTTCAAAATTATATTTTGTTTTCTTCTAATCATATAGATAATAAAATAAATTAATATTTTATGTATGCATTAAACACACTTTCTTAACGGATTTTTTATTTTTGGTTGTTCGTTTTACTTTTCTGTTTTTTTTCCATAATTTTTTTTATTACATCACAGTTTTTTTTAACATTATCATTTTGATGATTAGTATATTTGTTGCAATTTTTGTGATGAAGATTAAGTGAATAAACGAAACGTCAACTTGAACAACCTTGTTTTTTTATAGTTTATTATTCTACTTTTTATTTATATTTTATCTCGATTTGGTCCCCTTATGGTTGTTTTCCAGGGAGCTAGAATAAATGCCATATATATATATATATATATATATATATATATATATATATATATATATATATATATATATATATATATATATATATTGTGCCTTGATTTTCTAAAGAAATATGCTGTAGAGAACCACATTTAACAGCTTCTTTGGAAATTTTGAGAGGTGATAAGCTAGAGTTGACGCACTTTCAAGGACATGAAAAGGTTCTAAATCGAATTTCTTTATCATCTACTTGTAATTTCTTTCAATAAATAAACAGCCGAACAAAACACCATATAATTATTACATCATATTATGAGCAAACAAAGTGTTGTAATATTTTTCAAATTGAATATTGTGGTAAATATCAGATGTATTTTATTACCATACCATAACAAAAGTTGTATCCATATAATAACAATAATAAATCATTAAAAAATACATAACTCTAAAAATTATTGAAAATTACTCTAAAAAAAAGATGAATCGAAACTAAATAAATTCACAAATTACGTGAAGTATTTTTCTATTAATTTGTACCACTTCTCTTTGGTCAATGATCTAGCCTCACCCCCTCCCCAACATCTTATGGCATTCAAAACTTCAAATTGATTTTAAAACTTGTTATCGAAAAAGTTTCATCAATTTTTTTGGGGAAGTGTTTTAAAACATCTCATTAGTAACAAAATATTGCTACAAATCATGAACGATTATATTATTTTTAATATATTCTTACTCTGAGATTTTGCTAGATGCACTGAGATTTTTATCTCAAATAAATGTCAATATTATAGGCACTATTATTTCACATCAAATGGTTTTTTAGGTGGTGGAGTAGCTGGATGTAATTTACTGTATCAACTATCCAAAAGGGGTATACAGGCTGTACTTTTGGAACAAGGGAAATTAACAAATGGTACTACTTGGCACACAGACGGACTGTTATGGAGACTAAGCCGACCTTCAGATGTAGATATAACGCTGCTCGAAGCCAGCAAAAATATTTATTTGGGCCTAGAACAGGACACTGGGGTCGACCCTGGACTGGTTCAACATGGAGGAATTTTCATAGCGAGAAAAGATGTAAGCATGTAGCTCCAAATCCTCCATTTTATGTCTGATAATATCAAAAATAAGATCACAGCAGCTTCCTGCCATTAAAGCTATTTTTGCTAAGATGCCTTGCTCTGAGCAATTTTCACATTTAGTTTTATTTCTATTAAATTTTTATTATTTTTCTTTCTTCATTGACTTGGTTACTATTATCAATTTCTTCTTTGCTTTCTCCTAAATTATTTATTTATATAATAATTGTATTCCTATAAAAACATATTACTGTTATTTCTAGATCAATCAAGTTGTTATATATTTTTATACTTTTCATATTATAATAATATTTCATTTTGTTGTGTTTGTTTAGGAAAGACTCGAAGAGTACAAAAGGCTACACACTTTCGCACATTATTTTGATATCGACACTCAGATCATCTCACCTTCTGATGCTGCCAAATTATCGCCAATTTTGGATCCTACGAAATTCATAGCAGCCCTGTACTCTCCTCAAGATGGTCACATCGATCCCACTATGCTATGTTCTTCTTTGGTTAAAGGAGCAACCAAAAGAGGAGCTCAGGTGAGGTTGCCCTTATAAGATTAACAGTTCTGGTTTTTCTTTCTTCTCTTATAATATATAAGCACTCAAGGATTTTTCCCATAAAGCCTAGGGAGTGACTTAACGTAGACTTTCCTAACCTAACATTACATAAGGTAACCTACTGTCATCTGTCCTACCCTAACCTAACCTACCGTAATCTAACTTAACCTTACATACATAACATAACCTCCCTAACCTAACGTACCCTAATCTAATTATATATAACCTAGCTCATGTAGTGAGAGATCTACTTCACAAAGTAATCAAATGTGGGTTTTCTCCAGTTTTCATTCATTTAATTTCCATTTTGTCATTAAATTTTTCACTTCCGTATCCAGAGCTCAAAAATACTATGTAGGTAAAGTTATTCAAAATTGAACACAAAATAGAATAAATGTTTTTAATTTTAGTCATTAAAAAGTTTCAGTGTGAGATTCCAGTTCCTAGTTCATTTTGAAAGACCCTCCAAGTACTAACTTATCATATTGAAGAGCTCTTTTAAGTTACTTTATTATACTTAATTTAATGGCACTACTTCTGTAAACTGTACATGCATAGAAAAGGAGAATGGTCCTCTTTATTGATATTTTGTCACCACACTGAGGACGATCTTCAGTGTTTCATTTTTCATCCACAGGTTATCGAAAACTGTCGACTGACAAATATATTGACCGAACCGGTAGCTAACATGAGGAAAATAACTGGGATCGAAACGTCGCTAGGAAAAATTAAGACGGGATGCGTTGTCAATTCTGCAGGTGTTTGGTCGAGAGATGTCAGCCTTATGCTTGGTTTAGACATTCCACTAGTGCCTATGAAGCATGCCTATATCGTTACAGATAGTGTGCCGGAAGTGAGAAGCACACCAAACATAAGAGATCACGACGGAAATCTGTATATCAAGATTCAGGGCGACTCCATCAACTTGGGAGGTTATGAAATAAATCCGGAGATACTGAAAGAGGTAAGATATATATACTAGGCGGTATATAGGCACTGTATACTAGGCACCATTCAACTCTATCTGGGCCATCAATAGAAGATTTCTTCTACCATACCATTCAAGGGTACCGTCCTTTACTTAAGATTTCATAGATCTTCTTCAATTCAACCAAAACAGCGATCTGGCTCTCAGATCATTTATAATGGGTGATTTTTAAGCGTAGTTTTTTTTTAATCGAATAAAAATATCAATTTGCATCATATATTCAAAATTTTTATTGAAATTGATAACTTGGCCTTTGCCATTTACATTTTAAAGATAACTTCATGTAAAAGTCCGCGGCTCCGTATCAAATGGTCCATTCGGAAGGTCCAATTTTGCGTCACTTTTTCGAGCACTTCGGCCTGTATCCCACGAATTACGCGTGTTATGTTATCCTATAAGGCTTCAATCGTGTTCGGCTTGTCCACATACATACACTAACGACTTTACATAACCCCACAAGAAATAATCCAGAGGCGTCAATTCACATGGCCATTTCAAGAGATAAGCTGCTCACCAAATTCATCCTTCAACATGTCCATTGTTGCATGAGCTGTGTGGCATGTGGCAGCGTCTTGATGAATCCACATGCCAACCAAGTTCAACTCGGCCAACTGGGGCAAAAAAAAGTTCATCATATCATGACGTATCATGACTCGATATCGTTCGCCGTTGACGGTAACGTTTCTTCCAAGGTCGTCTTTGGAGAAAAATGGACCGATGATGCCACCAGCCTATAAACCACACCAAACTGTCGTTTTTTCGGGATACATCGGTAATTCTTGTATGGCATGTGGCAGTTCATCACTCCAGATGAGACAGTTTTGTTTGTTTACATATCCGTTAAGCCAGAAAAGAGCACCATCGCTGAACACAATTTTTTGATAATACAGCGGATTTTCATTAAGCTGTTCTAAAGTCCATTTACCAAAAATAAGACGTTGTGGTAGGTCATTCCGCTTCAATTCTTGCAGAAGTTGAATTTTATAGGCTTTCAAACCTAAATCAACAAGTACAATTTTCCTTGTGGTTGAGTAACTAATTCCCAATTGCTGAGAACGGCAACGAATTGACATTTCACGATCCTCATTAACACTGTACGCTTCGGCTCCAATATTCTCTTCAGTACACACTGCACGCATGGGAGACAATGGTTTAATGTCCAACAAAGTAAACTTGGTGCGAAATTTGGTGATAACAGCACGAATTGTTGATTCACCAGGTCGATTACGACGACCATAATATAGTCGTAACAAACGAAACACATTTTTCACAGATCACGAATTTTGATAATAAATTTCAACAATTTGCAATCGTTGCTCGTTTGTAAGTCTTTCCATGCAGAGTATAGGTACTGAACACTTTTCACTTTGACAGATTACGTTTGGATGCCATTACCAACCATTACCTGAAAAACTTAACTCTTTAAAAATCACCCGTTATAAAAAAGGGTAGAGAATTCTCATATGTAATCGATCTTTGTACATTGAGTTAAATTTTCTACTTCTTTTTCAGGTAGCACAAGACTTTAGCTTCGCACAATACGAACTCGACATGTCCATATTTGAAGTGCATTTGGAGAGGGCAAAGGAAATTTGTCCTATATTCAACACAATTGGAATCAAGTCCACCGTATGTGGTCCGGAGTCTTTTACTCCAGATCATAAACCTCTTATTGGAGAGGATCCTAAAGTCCTGGGTAAGGTTATACAACAACTTTTAAAAAAAACCCTTTTTATAATTTTATATATTTTATAATATGGTTTATCCATGTTTTCCAAGAACACATTTGTGATGTTATGACAGAAAGGGAAGAATCACTTGATAGCAGTGTGTAATATGTACTGTCTAATAACTAATATGTCCTAATAACAAATACTTCTTTCTTCTTCTTCTGTATACATTCAACATGCTGTAACAATTTAATGAAACCCATAGTTCATCTACGAAAATTCTTCAATATTCGAGGTTTTTGTCTATTAAATGATGTGCAAAATATTCCTCTCGTTAGCAAAAGTTAGTGGTTTTCGCCAGTCTGTTCGCAATGATCTAAATCTTTCTTTGATTTATTATGTAGATGTACATCAATTGGCTTGAAGATCTAAACGTTCACTATGGCAAGATTCAATTGTTGCAAGAATTAAAACCATAGGATCTAATTTTAGGCTTGGCTCTGTAAACCAAGCAGAAAGTTTTTTTCTGTTCCAAAAGAGAAAGGAATAGCAAGCGGAAAACCCCAGTGTGCAACACAACAAAATATGCATCCATGGTCAATTGAACAGTTGAAAATTTAAAGTTGAAACCATGAAAATAAAAGATCTAATAGTCTGATGTTAGAGAAGTTGGCACAAATATAACAATAACTGAATGAAATTGATTTTTTAACCATGTGTAACCTATTATGTATTCAAAACCAATATTGATTCCTTCGTAATTTCAAAATAGCAAAGAGAAAAATATACATGTTATATTATAAATATACAACGGAGACCTTTTCATTTTTCAGGTCTTTTCTATAACTGCGGTTACAATTCTGGTGGTATGCAGCTGAGTGGTGGATGCGCAGAGCAATTGGCGATTTGGATAGCTACAGGAGGTCCTGAAATACAGATGTTCAATCTACGACATAAGAAGATTCAGCAAACTGCAACGAACAGATAGAGCGTGGATCACGGAGACAAGTCACGAAGCTTACGCCAAAAATTACGATATTGTGTTTTTGAATGATCAAAAACTAGCCGGTAGAAACCACAAAATCGACATGTTCCACGAAGTAAGTCAAACAATTCATTCAATGTTCTTCAAAGTTGAGTCAGCTACAGTTCAAGTGCGTTAAGTAAAAAGCTGTCATGATAGCGAAGCTTTATTGGTGAAAAATATTACAAACTCGAAGCTCGAAGCCAAAAAAACCTTGATAATTAATTAAGAATGTTAAACTCACTCAAAATTTCCTATAATGAAATCCAAATTGTCATTTGGTTTTCTACTATTTACGTATCATTGACCACTACATTGGTCATTTTTTCAATTGTCATTCATGATAATTATTTACTGTAATTGTTCAAGTAAATCTTAGAATTCATTGAGTTCAGCATTTATATATTTCATCTAATTTATTTCCCTGTTTCATGTCATCACCTTTCAGGTAAATGTCAAACGTCAACCGTTTCTTTAAGAGTAAGTTTCCTATGTTATGTGTAGAACTCTGAATTCACTTTTAATTATTCACCACCAGACCAACATCATATTAGAACTTTCTTCTACGTCAAAATATCTAATGTGACTCTCCTTGCCCCATTGGTCCATAAGATGATGAAATCTGTTTAAGGCTCTTGTCGCCAGAGGCGCTGTGATGGAACAAGTGCAGGGATTTGAGAGACCAGCCTACTATGTGAAAGATAGGACGGTGCCGGTTAGAGGCTACGACTGGTATGGAAACTACGACCATGTTAAGAACCCAGACCAAAGGTACGAGAAAGAACTGGAGGGCGAGTATACGTTTGGATTCTCCAAACACCATCATGCTGTAAGTGACCAACCTGCTAGAAGAAGTAAAAAAATTAAAAATTTCACAATAGTCAAAGATGTTTTCATTATTTGTGAAAATGAAAGGATAAAAACCTCATACCATGTGTGTTAAAGTATTTTCAATCGAAACAAATTATCCACGAATTATCAAGGAAATCAAACCAAATAATTGTAATTTTTTGTTTTAAAAGGTTGAACACAATAAAAATTTTGTATTTTCTATCACATATACGTTACTATTGATATATTTAACAGATAGGCGAAGAAGCTCTCTCCATCAGAAATAGTGTCGGTCTCTTCAATCTCTCACATTTTACTAAGATGTATCTCACCGGAGCTGACGCTCAAGAAGCCGCCGACTGGCTTTTCACTGTAGATACGGACTTGGGACCAGGAAGAGTAGCCTACTCTTGCTTGTTAAATAGGAAGGGTGGAATTGAAGCAGATTGCACCGTAACTCAGCTCAACGAAGGGCTGGGCACTTTAGTAGGGCCTATTATTAAGGTAAGAGGAAAATTTTGTCAATTAATATTATCGCTATATTGAAAATATTCGCAGTTTCGTCTGGTTATTGAACCAAATAGTTGCAAAACGTTTTTCAATAAATCTTGAACAAGTATTAAACTATAATTCCAAATGATATGATTCATTAATAACTGTTTGTGCATCGCAAGTTCCTACGAAAATGTAAATATTTAATTACAAAATTTTCTTTCCAAAATGTTTAATTGTCGTTTCTAAACATTTTTTAATCCGCAGGGCAAGGGCTATTACATCGTGGCTTGCGGAGAGAGCGGTCCTCAGGCACTGAGTCATATCAGAAAAGAATTAGTTAAAAAGAGATTTAAGGCTATTGTGTCAGATACAACCGACAGAATGGGGCTCTTGTCTCTACAAGGACCAAAAAGGTAAGGCACACGACATTTTTCTTACAAAGAATCGTCTTTTCTATTTTTAAGAAACAAAAAAGATTTTGGTAGTGATTATTAATCACTTCACTTATTCGAATCAATATTTATGACTGCTTTTTAAATACTGAAAATAAGCTCATTACATTTAGAAAAAGGCTAGCAAATTCTGAAGAAATAAAATTGAAATTGCGAAGTGCATATAATAGGTTTAATTATAGGAATATAGACTTAGACATAAAATATGACTTTTTTTATAATAATTACATGTCTGTGATGAATCAGCTAATGCCAAAACAAACCATAATGTGTAATACTAGGTACAAAAAATGGATTACAAACGAAATTATCAGTGAGATGAAAAAACGAGATAACTTATTCAAACGTTTTAAATATACCAATAATAGTAGTGAATGGGAGGGTTATAAGCTAATTAGAAATAGAATTACTAACATGATACGAAACGAAAAAAAACTCTTCTATGAAAATAATATCGACCTAGTTAAAGGGGATGCTAAATCAATGTGGAAAACTTTAAAAAAATTGATAACTGCCAAATCTGATTAAAGAACATGTAGGGAAATTATATATAACGGTCAAATGTATACTGATTCAATGATGACAAACAATGATTCCTGATATATTTAATGGTTATTTCATAGATAGCATTCAACAACTTGTAGATAGTATTAACACACCTCAAAGTACAATTAATTGTAGAGAAAATAGAGTACCAAATAGTTAACTGCGCCATCTCCAATATATCATGAAAACTTATCAAACAGCGTCCGTATCTTCATGAGGCCTTTTATCTTCACTTTAGGCTATAAATTCATTATAATAAGTAACTTCGCTTTAGGAATTTCTTTTTATATCTTCCTCTTTATATCATTTTTATTGAATTGCCACTAAGACCGAGTAATCAAATTTAATGTGAACATTTTAATATTTCATAGCCGACAACTGCTCCAATCAATCACAGAGAGCCCAATAACAGACCAAAGGTTCCCCTTGGGAATGTCACATTTGATCAAAATAAATGGTCACCCTTGTAGAGCGATGAGAATGAGTTTTGTTGGAGAATTGGGGTATCAGCTACATATTCCAGTGGCGTCTTGCATGTCCGTTTACAACAGACTCGTAGATGCCGGTAAAGGTTTCGACTTACAGCACATCGGCTTCAGGGCATTTTATTCCTTGTCTTGCGAAAAAGGTAACACAATGATTAAAATAAGTAAAAAAATTAAGTGAACAAATATAAATTATAAGCACTTATTAATAAGTTCAAACTTCTTTATATGAGTTGACTTATTGTTTGATGCTCGAATTTTGCAAGTTATTAATAATTTATAAAATGAATAATGACATCTGGGTAATATAAATCAGACGACACCATAATAGAAAAAGCTGAATAAACCACAAATTTTATTCAACGTTTTCTAATTTCAAACAGTTTGCGTCCGAGGCTGGCAAATGTGCAGAGATACTATCGAAACGACTACTCAATTAGATAATTTAGTAGCAGTTTAGGAAATATTCACAGCAGTGTGCCAAGCAAAAAGTATAGCTGTGTATATTACAATTAAAAACTACCTTAACCCTTTGCTCTGTAAAGCCAACTGTATTCTGCGAATCTATCTATTTAAGAACAAGCAGTTACTACTACTATATAAAGGTAAAGCCCGCGTCTTCACTAATGTATCAATTGACTTATTTCAGGAAAGGCAATGAATGATAGCTATTCCTTATAGTTTAAACTAAACAATTTGGACAAAAAGTATTCTCAAAATAAATTCGCTTTTCTAATAACTTTTTCTGTCCTAAGAATTGTACTTCCAATATATTTCAGTTACATTTAATGAGAAACAATTGTAAAATATTGATAAATACTTTTTTATTGTATCTCTTTGTACTGTTTAGGTTACCACCTTTGGAATCACGATATAAGGGTGGACGATAACCCTGTAGAGGCAGATTTGAGGGGTATATGCAGAGAAAACGGCCAGTACTTAGGCAAACAACACGTAGACATTTTGAAGAACAATGGGTGTTATAAAAGGCGTGCTTTTTTTACTCTTCAGGATGATGTCTGCGTTCAAGGAATGGAGACAATATGGAGGGATGACCAGATTGTTGGATACTTGAGAAGGGGCAACTATGGATACAGCTTGGATTGTAGTATAGGCATTGGGTGAGGCACTTTATGAAATAATGAGGATACTTAAAGAATGTCCAATGCTAAATTTCGGCAGTTTCATGAAATAAGGTAGAAAGATAAGTATTAAGAATGTTCAATGAGATATCACAATATACAAAAAAGTTGTACTTATTAATTAGTGCTCCTACTTTTTTTTTTAAATTGTTTACTCGTGATAAGTTTCAGCAAGTATGTAGGAGTTTGTACTAGTTAATTCTAAATCCAAATTCTGTAGAAGAGACGAATTTTCTGCAAATTTGAAAACGGTAAACTCAATTTTGAATAATTTGCAATAATAAAACGTTAATATCGAATCTTTAGTCCTCAAATAACTTCTATATATGTACCTACAAAGGAAAGTTTACTCAATTTTCATTTCAGATATGTAAGACATCCTAAGGGCAAAGTAGTGGATGATGAATTCATAAAAAGTGGAAATTACGAAATCGAGGTGAGAAACAAAAGATACCCTGCCACTCTATTTCTTAAGAGCCCATTTGACCCAACTCACAACAGAATGTTAGGAGAATATGAATCAGAAGCTCAAGAGGAAGAACATTTTGAAGATTGAACATTCATCTTAAATGTACATTAAAACAGAAAAAAAATATTTTATGTAATGCTTTAATAAATTTTATACTAAGTCTGAATCAATTTCATTCAAATAGTTGCTGATGATGAAAGAAAAATCTGGCATACACTAACTTACTTTATTCTTAAAAAATTCTTATTTAACGAAATAATTATTCAAATATTTAATTGATACATCATCTTACACCTACCGGTAGAAAGGATAAAATTATATACATATGTAAAATTCATATATTCTAAATTAGAACTTGTCAAAAGTTATGGAAATAATAGAGAGTTTCCAACCCAATATTATAACAAAATTGTATTAGCTTCAACTATCAAGCAACAAAAGAATTATTCATTTAAAATCACTATTATTTACAATTTATACAATTATATACACAATCAAATCATTAAAAACACCTATGATGATGTTGAAGGAACTGGATCAGCATTTCCAAATGCTGCATACTCTACACATCTAGAAGGATCTGTAGGAAAATATTCCTGACACTTAGTCATTAGTCTTTTCAATGCTTGAATATATTTTCTTTGGGTTTCATCATTCATTACATGAGCCACATTTTTTGAAAAAATTTTCTCTCGACCAGTTCTTGCGTGGATACCAACCATAGTCACACCAATAGGCCAAGGGGCATTTCCTATAGCCATTTGAAGATAAGCATCACTTGCTTTCAGATAATTTCGATTGAGTAAATGTACTACTATTTCTGTTAAACTATCAGTTATGTCTTCAGGTAGAGTAAAAGATTTTAGTTTCCTTAGTAACGGTTTTAAATAAACTTGAGTTTGTGTCCAAGTAGCACCTTGCAATTTACCTTTTGTGCCCATTTTTTCTTCAGAACTTCTTTTGTATAATTGATCATTCCATAATTTCAATATGAGCTTAATAAAATGTACTATAACAGTCATATCGTGTTCTCTATTACCGTGTCCCATAGATTTTGACATTTCTCTTATCTCTTCATAACTAAGGCAATTTTCTTGATTTCTTTCAACTGGCTTCTTATCGCCATCTTCGCCCTTCGAAAATTTCAGAAGATCATCTAAATATTCTTGGTCAACTTTTTCCATAGCTTCTTGGAAATCATTTCTAAAACCTTTGTTGCTCTCTGGTTCTAATACCTCAACTCTACGTAACCTTTTGAAAGCATCTACTTCGGATTCACCAAAGAGCAATATTGGCTGTTCTCTATCTCGTAATCGAGTAATCACTTCTTGGCGCGGCAAAACACTATGATCATCAACATTCCTCTCAGTAGATTCATTTATATCAATTGATTTTTCTTCGCCCTTTTTTGTATGTACCCCATAAGTTTTGATGTATTCTTCTCGTTCTTTTGCTATTAACTCCCCACGACTGAAATATTTTTTAGCAGGAGTTATTACCTGTTTTTCTTCGAGTAACTTACGTTTTCTAGCTATTTCAGCCCTTAACGCTTCCATTCTTGAAAAACTTTATATAAAAAATTGGGAGCTATAATCAATCTAATTTGTAACCTAGTTTTTTTGACAGTTTTCCACATCTCCCTACACAGAACAAACAATTCATGTATAATTCTATGGATCGCTTCTTTCAGTTGTTCTCTATTGAATTATAAAACGGAGACTTTTTAAGTTATTCATTTAGATTAATTTCGTGGTGATTGAACATACTTTTATAATTGAATATAAACTTAAATTCAAACACTTGAACTTATGATT
This sequence comes from Henosepilachna vigintioctopunctata, assembly GCA_030704895.1. Lineage (NCBI taxonomy): Eukaryota > Metazoa > Arthropoda > Insecta > Coleoptera > Coccinellidae > Henosepilachna > Henosepilachna vigintioctopunctata. Next base: position 3,327,675 of record JARQZJ010000034.1, read on the forward strand.
TACACTTTATTGACTACATAGCATGACGCGTTTCGTCGTTACAAACGACTTCTTCAGATGCTTACAGAATAATATAAATGTAAATCATAAGTTAAAGTATTTGAATTTAAGTTTATATTCAATTATAATGGATTTACATCAAGTAAACGCCAACACTATTGAATACTTTTATAAATTGAAAAGATTTCAATGACAATTATCATAATTAAATATTTTTATTGAAATATAACGTGACTTCGAACGAAAAACTCTTTAATTTATAAAAACCATGAAGGCAAAACCAATATATTAAAAAAAAATCTGGAGTATATAAATTAAACTGTGGCGATTATCGCGGCGGCAAACATCTATTAAAAATCATTACTTCAATCCAGAAGATGAAATTTTAATATTAAATTAGGTTTGTCTTCACATATGTAATTTTGTTATTCAAATATTTTTCAAAAAAACATTTTCTAAAATAAAATGATGTAAATCTAAAAAACCAATGTTTTCTTCACCATTTTAATTATAAAATGGCTTTACATCAAGTAACGGCTGTATTTTGGAAGATAAAATGAAAATAAATGTCAATATTTCGAAATTTTATTATGTAATAGGAAAAAAATACATTTCATTCATAACATTATTAAATATTTCATTTCACTTTCAACAATATTATATACCATTCTCAACTTCCAAGATTAAAAAGAAAATATTATTTTCAAGAAACTTCACAATAAATTGAATTGAAGCAATATCACAATATTCAAAACTTAAAAATTTTAAACACGATACTATTTCTACAAGATCATAATAATAATAAAAATATAAAAGCCTAAATCAGTCGAGAACTTGCTTCCATTTAATGGAAAATATTAGAATACCTTATTTCTTTAAAAGGTAAAAATTAAATAAAACTAAAAAGTCAACAAAATGATAATGACCCCAAAACAATCATACAACATATTCAGATGCAGTATTGTTTAAAAAAAGGCTAAAAAGCAACAATTGTTAAAAAAATTGCAAATGTTTTTTTTTAAATTAAAATTTCATATATTGCATTGTATACATTTCGATAAAAGGGTGAATTTAAATTCGTAGATTAATCTCCAAATTATGAAAACTTTGATTTAATGAATTGATTAAATAATTTATGAGAAATTCCACATTTATAATTCAATCTGCAGAAGTTTTTTTCTACAATACTTTTCAAGTCCACAAATTTGTATTAACATTAACTTTTGTAATCACAATTCATTGAAATATCTTAAAAAGTAAATAAGTAACAATCAGAGGTAAAATACTTCACCAATTCCATGAAAAATTGGTAACAAGTAATCATTTAATGGAGATTTTTCATTTAATTTGTTCCCTAAATGCAAAGGAAATTAATATAAATAAAAGCAATATTCATATTGAGTTTTGAGGTAAGAGAACATTTGTAATTATTTAAATATCATTTTAAAAAATGCAATTTGTTAATCAAAGTAATCTACTCGTATTCAGTTTAACTGCTTACTTCTCATTCGGAACAAAATTCAATTTCCAAAGATATAATTTTCATTCAACAAATGGCAAGATTATACCATCGACTTACTAGTTAAAAATTATTAATTCCATTTGAAACTTTCTATGAAAATACATTAGAATATTTTCAAGAAGAACTTTCCGGTCTCTTTGAACACACTTTCAAGTCTCAATTTAAATGAACAGAAAACTGAAACAAATTTATACAAGGTATGATTTTTGTCATTTCAAGAAACAGAAAATAATATTTCAAAAGAAATTACCATACTCATTTGTCTAATTAAGCGGAAAATAAGTGACATTTGTCTTAGAACAAGACAACAAAAAATATAAACTGTACATCTCATCACAATCTCTTATTACACATTTTTCATTTGGACAACTCCGTAGAAACTTCAACTTCATACTTTTAAACTTTAAAACTTCAATGCCAAATCGAATTTCAACAATATTAACAACGCCTCCGTCTTAGTTTCAATTCAGAATCGGTTCTTCGTCAGTTTCATTATCTGCACTTTCAATTTCTTCTTCGCCAGACTTTTCCGCCTTCACTTTATCAGTATCCTTTATTTGGAAATTGATGAGGGGTAAAAGAGCTGAACGGAAACACTGAAACAGCTTGGGGTACATGATTTCTTGTTGCGCCAGCAGTTGTCTGATGCGCTGTTTCTCTTTTGTTATCTCGGAGCAAGATGGGTTCGTGATAACTGGGAGATTTTGATCAGTGGCAAATTGACGTATAGACTTTTCCCTGACGTACACGAAGGGCCTTATTATTCTCAGATCATGTTCTCTGTAACAAGAGAAAGATACAATAATATACATATTAATTTATCAGGAAGAAAATTTCTTTGGCAATCAATATTCCTAAAACAATGTTGTAAATGTGAGATGAATTTTTTAAGTTGCATTAGGAGATTTCCTGTAATTTATTCGATAACATTTGTTCATTATTAACATGTAAAGCATGCAAGGTAAATACATAGATAAATTAAAGCATCATATAGCTACAAATCAGAAGTATTTAATTCCTCTTGGATGTATTTTTCAAGAAAAGAAGACATTTTGAAGGCTCAATTGAAATTTACAATACTCCATAGCATTAGCAAATACCTTTACTTAAATGCCTGAGCTGAAAAAATTACAAGAAAATATGTGATAAAGTAGCAGGAGAAAAAGATGCCAAGTATCAATAATTTCTTTATAAACATGAATAGCTGTTCTGGCCCTGTTAAAACCCTTTCAGCATTTTTAATCAACTACAGCTTCTTATTTTCAAAATTCCTGACAATTTGTAATAGAACCTAGTTCATACACTTCCATTCAGAAAGGAACCAATGAAGTCTTGGTTACTCAAACCTATAGTAAATTTTTAGTGGACAACATTCTATATATTGATGAAAACTTTGAGGAAGCATCATTCTTTGTTATTTCTAACAATCGAAATTTAAATTGATGATTGATGAAGTCGATACTTGGAGAAAATTAATATCCATAATGAAACAATATTTAGAGAATTATGAGAAAATTCTAAATATTGTTTCATTATAGAGATTTAGTAAAAGTAAAGCCAAATTCTATGTGCTTTAAGAAATAATTTTGAAAGGAAATGAAGCACTTATATTAAAAAATTGTGAATTGTAAAATAATATTCGATGGAGTCGTTATTTAAGTATCTTGTCCCAATGAGGATTTTATAATAGGTACTCTATTAGGGTATTTTACTCTATGTATGTACTCTATGTATTACTGTATTATTACTCTAATAGGGTATTTATAATTACTGTCAAAACGTCAACTTACTTCACGTAATAATGGCTCCTCATCGCTCTCAATTTGCCGTGGTGGAAAACAGACAATAGAAAACTTTCGCAGACGTCATCCAGATGCTGACCAATTGCGAGTACGTTATAGCCGGAACTTTTGGCAGATGCGTAAAGTCTGTGTCTGACAGAGGAAGCAGAAAATGTACAAACGCTTTCTTTGGCTTCTTCCATTGTTTCTGAAAAAAATTTGCACAATTCAGATAAAATTCATTAACGAAATGAAACCCTATACAAAAAAGAGTTCATAATTCATAAGATTTCTTCGTTCATAATTCATTAAGAAACAAATTTTAGAGAAAACATTATTTAATAAAAAATTAATTTAATCGGAGATATTTGCAAAAAAAATTAATGAAACATGACACTGGTAAAGTGTAAGAATTGAAAATTTGAATGAAATTTTCAAATTACGTTTTATGAAGTTGTCTAAGAGAATTATATCTAGTTTTCCCGACCATCACTCAGCGATTTAGAGATTTGACAACGTCTAAAACTACTCAAAATTCGGTAGAAACCTAATGCAACTTTGTGTATTCTTAAGTTACCCTCAAGATTTTCATGACTGAGATTGAATTCTCGCTTAACTTTTGGTGAAACATAATTGAATATTAAAATAAATTAAACTCTTGGCTTAATGTTCACGATTTATTTAACAATATGAATAGTCAACATGTTTCGAGCGTTAGCTCATTTTCAAGACTAAAGACTTTAGTCTATTAGTCTATCTTTAGTCTAATGTTGACTATTCATATTGTTAAATAAATCGTGAAACATTAAGCCAAGACTTTAATTTATTTTAATACTCAAGATTTTCATCGTTTTCTCTTACTGCTGCACACGAAGAAATTTATATATTCGTGTTTTTAGGTTTTAATTTGCAAACAGATTCAAACATTCTGATCGACTTTACCTTTGATAAGTTCTTTCAATAATTAACTAACAGAACAAAAGGAGGGGAGTCCTTATCAATCCATTACAAGTTTTTAGTTGTAACTCGGATTTTTTTCTATAAGCTGTAGCCTGTTGCTTCTTACATTTCTAAGAATTTTGAAATTTACAAATGTTAAACCATCATATTTTGAAAGAGCTATCAATAGTTTATATTCATTGAAAATTCACACAGAACATATTAACTGTTTAATAAACTCACCTGATATGTCATCCAAATCGCTCTTCTTGTCGTCGATGATATAATGAACTCCCAGACCTCTAAGATGGGACATCAGCAGACAAGAATCGCATCCGTAATTATTGGGGTCCACTGTCACCGCCCCCAAACTAAAAAGCACCCCTCTGCTAGTGCAGTAGTTCTGGTACTGCAACAACACGTGCAACAAACTCAGGGAGTCCTTGCCGCCCGACAGGCAGACCATCACCTTGTCGCCGTCCCTGATCATGCTGAACTGTTGCAGCGCCTCTAGCGACGGATCCCACACGTTCTTCGATGGACATTTGGCAATGTCGCGAGGTTTCGTAAGTTCCACATCGGTCTCTTTGAAAGCGCACTGCGGTTTCTGTAAAGTGGAGAACCGTACGTCCGGTTTTTCCGCTCTTCTATGCCCCGCCGATTCAGAGCAACTTCTGGCTTTAGTGTATTCGCTGTTCGAATCAGTCTCTTGGAACGACAAGTTGATTCCGCTATCTTGGGAACTGACGCTAGTCACCGAATTCGGCAACACTGTGAGAGAGAAGACTGTTGAAAATTAAGACTCTTAAAATACCGCATACTTCAAAAATTTTTAACATCAGCTCATAGGAAAATTTTAATTATTCGACGTTTCATGAGTAAATTCAAAGAGGTTACTGATTTTGAATTACATGATGTTTTAGGGCATGTACAAATCAATGAAGGGGAAAATGAAACGATACATTGCTTATTAATTTAAATACTATATCACACCATACTGTGCCTTCTACAAGTCAGCGGTAACAGTTATTTGAACTTCTAGATTTACGCGAGTTTTATTAGACTGGTGAATAGAAAATGTTTAGTAAAATCAAAAATTTTTCAATGGAGTATGACAACTGTAAGTTTTTTAGGCCCGTTTTTTTCACCTTGAGTCAGAATGGCAGATAAGCATCATCCGACAAATTTTTGCTTTCGCTTTCAGTTAGAGAGTTCAGTAGTCGCTCTCTACTTAACCGACAGTATTTTCTGGTCAGCTATCCAGAAGTTTTACCAACTATGAAAAGACCGGGTTTTAGATTAAAATGCATGAAAAGTTTTACCAATAGAAACCTTTTAAAAAATATATTTGGGAACAAATTAAACTCTAAATTGTTTTACTGGACTGTAAAATTGTGAAATCGATAAAATAACAACTAGAAATAACTCACTTTTGTTCTTGAATTTATCAACGTCTTGAGTATCCTCGACATTAGCACGACCTTCGTCACCAGTCTGATTTATCACGTGAATAACTGTATCGCTACTAGAACCTGGAGTATAAAATGGCACCTTGGAACTCGACGAATCCTCGCCGTAACTGGAAGCCCTGGAAAACGAACTGTGGCTATCCGGAGCGATGAACACGTCCACCGCGCTAACTACATCCCTGATTTCTGATTTAACTTCGTTCGCCATCTCGATCGACACCTTCTCCAGATACTCGGCCACCTCCAAGGCAGATATTGAGTCGCTCCTGCCATCTTCGCTGCCACTATGCCGTTCGTTGTAGTACGTCAAGCTGTCCGTATTCTCCAACACGTCTTCCACCTTGGAGATCACCTCGCGCAGTTCGCTCTTGATGTTCGTCGCCAATTCTTTCGTCCTTTCGGTCACGTAAGTCTGTAGATCGGGAGCGGGCGAAGCACGACCGATTGATGGAGCCTCGAAGCCGCAAGCAGTCAGCATCGTCAGGCTCTGAGTGGGCGACAAATTCGCGTCGGAATCCAAGGAGTTGTCGTTCTGACTGCCGCAACTCAAGTTACGTGTTCGCACTTGCGCGAAACCCAGGCTGGCCCTAGTCGAAGGACTAAGAACTGGCGACGACATGTTGTTTGCGCCTAAGCTCAGGCACCGCTCGCGTACGAAATTCTGGTGCAGCTGATTCAAATTGGCCGAGTTTACGGTCTCACCGATTGCAAAGTTCATCGGTTGGGGGTAATACACGCCGCCGTTGAAGTCTCTCAGGAAGTACGGCAACGGAGATGTGCACGTTAAGATATTGGGGTCTTCTATAGATGGAAAACTGTAGTGCCGCGAGGTAGCGGTTGCTGGTTGCTGCTGTTGAGCCTGAGCGTATTCTTCCTTAGGTGCAGTTTGTCGGCAGTGCGAGGATGGATCGAATGGGACGTTCTGTTTGACATTTTGAGCGTTGCTGGTGAGCAAGTCCTGAGCTTCCTGCGGCAGCATGAACCACCTGATATTTTCGCTTCTCGCATCGAAGTTAAGTTCTTGGTCGTTGAAGGATTTCCTGTTGGCGGACTTCCTCGCCCTGTAAATATAATTGAAGATAATTTTTCATATACTTTCCCACTATAATATCAAAAGGAGGAGACAATTTATAGACAAAACAAAAAATAAATCAACATATTTGTTACCTGTTAAATAAATTTCTGGCAGTCTGGAGACACTCTGAATAGTTTTGAGGGAATAGTCCTGGACCAGATATGCGCCGCTCGTTCATGGTCATCTTGCCGTCTACATAACGTATTGAAGAAAGCCATTTCCTGTCCTTGGTGATGGCGTTCGTGTAGTGTCGCCACTCGCCGCTCTCTAAATCGACTACGTACTGTGGCAGTAGCTTCCAACCTTCCGTGGCGACCATTTTGACCGCCTCCATAATGTATGCCAATTCGTTGTCGTTAATGAAGTAAGGAAGACTGATCCTGGTGAAGCCTGGACGCAGCAGCTCGAACGTGGAGTTGTCGGTGCCCAGGTTCAAACTGCTCAATCTCCTACATGAAAAATAGATTGTTACGTTTTATTTGTGCGAGTTAAATTTAAGTAATGAAAGCTAATTTGACTGGTATAGGTTGACCTACATATATGTAATATATTATTAAAAAAGGCACCAAATTACTTAGCTTAGATGTAGGGTACATATACGTACATCAAGGAAATAATCCATTCACAAAGATCTTGTACCATAATTGGTGGATTATTGTTAATAAAGATTCAGTGGAAGAAAAATTAATTCTTTAATTTTTAATTTATTATTTTTAGATGAATATTATGTAAACCATAGTATGGAGAAAACATAATGCTTTATACAAAATATTCAACATAATTTTTAACCATGTGTAATGGACTAGAAAAACAGATATGAGGAAGAAGTGGTACTTCTACATAATAAAATTAATGATGAGAGACCTGTTGACTTTATATTCTCTTTCCATATGTGAAAGAAATTAAATTGAACTGCACAGAAATTGCTCGTACTTCACATATAAATAAAATATTGCATCAAATGGACTATAAAATAACTTAATGAAGATATGGAATATACATTCGAAATATTTAAACTCAAATATCATAAGAAATTAATGAGAAAAAATGCCTATGCAACACAAAGATTGTGTTTTTCATGTAGAAAAGAATAAGATGCATTAAAACACGCAAACAAAGAATAACACATGAGTTCATATGAAAAATCGTCAAACCTCTCTACTTAATAAATTTAGCACCTTCAGAATTTAAATTTCATGTCTACAGCTTTAAGAATGATAATTTGCGAAATATTCTTCACACTTACCTGTCTTCCAGAATAATGTTTTCGTACTGATCCGCCAGGCTTTGGTCGATGCCTAACAAATCTTGAGCGTACTGTCCGGCACAGGGACATCCCGATCTCGCCTGTATTCCAAATATATCGTTGAGAACGGCACAGACGAAATTATGATGAAGGAAGAGGCCCCTAGGGTGTCGCACCATGAACGAAAACATCGGCAGCCTTTTTAAGTTCGGCGAGTTGTTACCTAGCAGTATGAGTTCCGGAATTGTGCGTATATGTTGCAACATCTGCCTGAAAAACCAAAAGGAACAAATGAAGGAAGAACCCAAAATCTATCGAATTTAGTTGAAATTATTGAACAAACGATAAGGACAAATAACGCTTAACTTTGGTAGGTTCATGAAATCTTTCTGGTTCAAATGTCTGCAATATCACTGTTTCAATTTATTCTGCACAAAAATCTTTATATTTGTGCAGAATAAATTGAAACATTGGTATTAATCGACACCAACGTGTAAATGAAAAAAAATTATAATAATAAGTAACATTAAATTATAACATTGAAATCAACAAAAGTATATCATTTCTGAGAATATGTTAACATCAAAATCTATCAAAATGTTAACATCAATATAAAAGAGTATTAGTGCAATTTATTTTTTTCTTAAATTTTATTTTCTTAATGAGTATTCAATTAATGCCTTTTAATCTCCGAATTTCAACTATTTCAAGATATAGTTAAAAGGAACCTTGACATTGTGTAATTGAAAACCTAATCCCACTTAAGAGATTTTAAAATTGCAATTTATGATGTTTAAAGAACTAATTTCAATATCATAGTTGCTGAGGATGTATTTATTATGGGACTTTTCTAATAGCACACTCAAATCATAATTTATGAATGAAGTGTTAGTGAAACATTACAGTATAAAATAAAATGAACATTGTATTATTAAAATATTATTCAATTATTATTCAAAGAAAATACTGAAATGAAAAAAAATTCCTAGAAATTTTTTAATAAAATTGAAATTTTCAATTATATTTTATAACTGATACACTGTTAAAAATGATACATGTAGAGCCTGATAAACAGGACAGCCAAACCCAAACAATAAATGAATATGTGCTGTCAGAGTAGTTTTCTTTCAATTTCAAGCTTCCTTTACCACATTTAAGAGTAAAAAATTTCAATTGCATTTAATAACTCACATACCAAGTCACAAAGGACACATAGAGAGCATTACCAACAGGATAAGCTTTTTCTGAAGCAGAAAAAATAACTACATACTTGTTAATTTTCTCCTGTCGTTGCATTATTACAGTTGTCGTTACAGCATCTTTGAGTTGGGTTACCAATCCAGCCCTTATGGATTCGATCATCGCGACACAACTGCCTTCTTCTTGTAACTCCAGCGTCTAAAAACGAAACGCCATCGTTATGGCTCCAATTTATTCCAATATATCTAATATTTTACCTTATTCTGCTCGTTCACAAAGAAGCCGTCACCTTCACAACGATTTAAACGCCTGAAGAGGGTTTTCTTAGCTATCAGTATACCTGTAGAAACATAAATCATGTTAATAATGTTATAACAGTATTGTAAGCAACGTTCGAATTATTAATACTTCAGAGATAAGACTTTTTAAGTTCCAATGCCAATAAGTAAATTCAACGTAGTGGAGGAAAAGTAGAACAGAATTTAACACAAAATTTAAAAAATAGGTGATTTCAGTAAAATAAAAGTAGGACAAATGCATAGTAAAGCATATTGAATAATAATCTTGTTCTGTTAAAATAATCTGTGTGTTTCTTCAAATATAAATTCTGCCGAAATTTGAGTGATTTTTGGAAGATTTTATTTCAAGTTGAGAATAAAAAACAAAATTGAAAGAACATTCTCAACACAACAGAAGAAAAATGGATGCTGTCCTTTTAGTGTACCATTTTTCGCAAGTGTCAATGAGATATTCCGAAACCAATGGAAAGGATATATTTGAACACAATAAACAAAGAATACATAAAAACAAAATTGAAAGAACATTCTCAACACAACAGAAGAAAAATGGATGCTGTCCTTTTAGTGTACCATTTTTCTCAAGTGTCAATGAGATATTCCAAAACCAATGGAAAAGATATATTTGAACACAATAAACAAAGAATACATTCTGTCTTCTCAGGTTAATTTTTCTGAAGAACAGCAGAATTATTATAAAAACGTGAGTTTATCCACAAAAGTGAAAAATTGTCAATCACTTATTGTGTTCTTCAAACATACTCATGCGATTACTACGTCCTCTTTCATTAATAAAAGAGTAAAAATAATAGTTACAAACCTGGTGTTTGAATCCCCCCTATGAACTTATGACCGGAAAAATAGATGGCGTCTTTGTTAGCGTTGGTGTCGTCTTCTACACCTGGTACCACTGGGTTCATGTCGACGTTTATATATGGCGCCGCAATATTGTAGTCCCAAAATGCTAGCGCACCATATTGGTGAAGAAGTATGGTACAGGCAACATCATCCGTTATTATACCAGTCACATTGGAAGCAATGGAAAAACAGCCAATCATCACCCTGTTGTAGTTCTGGTGATACCTGAGCTGGTTCTCCAAATGCTGAAGGTCCAGTAGACCTTCCCTCGTTTCCAGGATTCTTACTATCTACAAATTGAGAGGAAAATGTTGAATTAGCTCTGTAATATTGTCTTCGTATCAATTTTGAGGATAATATAACATAAATCATAGTCATCACCAAGACAAGTGATGGAATATAGATAATGAGGTATATCCAGAAAATTGTCAGTGACCCACCTTTGCACCAGTTTCTTGCCATAATAGAATGTTGTCTTGGTGCTCGCTTGGACCTGTGAAGATGATTGGCGGTTCACGAAGGTCTAGAGCATCTATAAGCTTTCTTATGGCGTCTGAACATCCGTGACCAGCAAAAATGACGGCGTCTTCATCATTGGCATTCGCTGAATTCTTGATGAGTTCTCTGGCTTCTTGTCTGAATAATTAAAAAATTGAATATTAATTATCAATAGGACTATCATAATATAAACTATGTTATGAAAATAATAAATCCCTATATCAATCAATCTAGACGACTTTTTTTGTGTTTTCCTATGTGAAACTGTGAGCATGTCATTTTGAAGACAACCTAGGGATCAATTATATCTGATTAAACTGCTCTGACAACAAAATGCTGTTGAAAATTTCTATTGGTTCCATGCTGTTCAGCATTAGTAGTTTTATGTTTTGACCCAAAAAAGATATTCTATCCTCCTAAGGGATTCATGTAAAAGCACAGAATCATGGTGACTTATTGTGTTCACCAGATTGCCTCATTGAGAGCAAACCGATTAATTTTTCACATAGTATTCAACTTTATTGTTGATTCAAGACTCAAACAATATAACCTGCCAAGCTTCAAATGTTAGGCAGTTGATTATTAAGAAGGTGTCTAGTTAGACTAGTGAAACAAACTCCACATGAGGTTTATTATTCATATTGAAATAAGATGGAAAAAATAAAACTATACAGACATTCCACAAAGAAACACTATGCAGGAACAATTTATAAACTTAAAACACAATGTGTTGATATCATTACTATACACAAAGAAAGATGCCGCTTTAACATAAAAAAAAAGCCGAAATACAATATTTATCAAACAGAATGAATGCATCAAATCATCCAAGGCATCTTTTATATTGTTGGTATGCAGAAAAAGTATAGATAAGGTATATGTTTTGGGGATCAAGTAAGATCTCACCAGAGAAGCCTCAATGATTAACAGTATGAATGTTGAGTATATCAATGGAATCTATTGAAAGCACGTGACTGATTACGATTCCATCTGTAATACAACATTGTTATTTTCTGACTTGAGATTTACATGCAATAGTAGCATGAAAAAGGACAAGATGAGCTTGTCAAGATGTTGTTTGCTTCAAACACTACCTTGGAATTAACCGTAGAAAGAAGGCAGTATAAGCAGCAACAGATGATGTGAACAACTGTAAACAGTGCTTATAATATTGCCATGCTAAAATCTAAGGAATGCGAAGAATATTGGGGTCTTATAATGTATTCAACAAAATTTATATTATCCTCTTTAGGGCGTATTATTTCCTCAAAATATAAACATATAGAACTCTCATGTTCATATCTCATTTTTCATTAACACAATTGCAAGTAACCATCATAAATATTAATCTAGTTTTGAAGTTATTAGGTTGTTCGGTGTTCACATAAAAAAGGAACATGAACGAAATTAAAATTATTTTTTTCAGTTCAAATGACCACTTCTTATTTTCATATCTGTAAAAATTTATTTACCAATGATGTGATCACATTAAATACCTATTCATATTATCATTCCTATTATCATGTTGTTGATGAGTGCTAGCATTACATATGTGTAGGTAACGGTTTATTTGTAGAAATAATTGCTAGATAATAGAAGTATTCGATAGCTTTCAAGCCATTTATATTCCCTGATATATTTGCTAATTTAACAGCAAAATAGCTATTTGTTTATTCAATAATTTATCGAAAATATGATTGTCAAAGATGTGTAAAATGAATTTGCATATATAAAACGTAAAAAGATTATTTTACTTTGTTATATTAAGTCTACAACTACCTATGCAATATTAATCATATAAAAAAATCCATTTAAAATCCAGAAAAGTCTATTTTTTTCAAAATTATTCTTATTTTCAAAAACATGTTCTTACGTGATTTAAAATAACTAGTTTTTTAGACATTAAAGTTATAATTTAGATCTATTACCTCTACAATTATCATATAAATAATACATGAAGGTTATGTGGTTACATAGCCAATAACAAATTACTGTTCAAATTGAGGGAGCAGATATTTTACAAGTGTATAATTATTTCTTATGCAATTTTTAATCGAAGCTTTCGGTTATAATTTATTCCTGAGGCAAACTAAACAAATTCCCATGTGAAATTTTAATGTCCAATAAATGAAGAACATGATTTCGTTCGATATGTTTAGTGCCCTTGGCGCCAATCGCGTTAGAGTATCCTGATAACATAGTAAAATTGATTACTTATTTACGATTGTAAACAAGACATTAGATAATGAAAATTTATTACCTTTTAATAAGACGGATGGAGATTTAACTTTGAAATAACTTGTAAACGCCGGATATTTGTAGTACTGTACTGTGTATTCTGCTTCGATTATTTTTTCTAGTTGATTAAATGGATATATAGCACATAGTTAGAATTAACGATTATATTATGTATCACTACAGCAATCGTTGATGCAATTGTTGAATTGCAAATTTCTGAGATTATTACGCATCAGTAATAAAGGTACTAAAAGGTATTCGAATAATTCCAGTTAGTTGAAAAATAATTTCTCTACATTCCACTGGAAAACATTGAATTGAAAATATCAGAACTTTTAGATATTTGAAAAATGCATAGAATTATAACTTAGACTTTCTAATAAGAAAGTCAATATCTATGCTACTTTAACAATGAACTTTACATCTGTGTCAACCACGGTATTTTATATACAAAACAGAGGTCAAATAAATTTTATTCAATGTAAACCACTTGTTTCGATAAAACGTTTATCCGTTGGCTTTTTTCTTCTTGAGGGTTGATCCTTAGTTCAAGGGAACTAGATTTAATGTCGTGTGGGTGCTTTTATATATCGTTTTAATGTAAAATGCGGCAAAAGGAGGTCACTTATGAATAGGCTTATACAATATAGATCTTACCGAAGGTAGTGAGTTTATGCATAAAACTGAAAATTATCCGATGAAATGATTTAATATGTCCCGAACATGATATATTAATTGAATATAAACTTAAATTCAAGCACTTGAATTTATGACTTACACTTTATTGACTACAAAGCATGACGCGTTTCGTCGTTACAAACGACATCTGAAGAAGTCGTATGTAATGACGAAACGCGTCATGCTATGTAGTCAATAAAATGTAAATCATAAGTTCAAGTCTTTGAATTTAAGTTTATATTCAATCATAATGGATTTGTTAACGCCAACACTATTAAATATGATATATTGAGTAGTATTAGAACATTCACAATCCAATTTGAAATTTATTGAGGAGCTATTGTCGTTACACCATTCTGAAATTTGATTGTGTATAAGAAAATAATATTTTTTTCAGTTTTTTTTTAGTAAGTAGGTATATTGATATTGAATGAATTTCTATTGATTCATTTCAGTTTGCAGGAGAATATTTTAGGCTGTTGCCTCAATATTGCGAGCACAACTGGAATATTTTCAAAGAGATAAACCTAAAAATTATTATGAAGATACAGATACTCAACAGAATTTTACAAAACATATTATGTTTGAGGTTCAGGCATCTTAATCTTAGAAAACTAACAATGAAACATATCTGCCTTCCCCTCTAACTAATCTAAACACAAATATTTTGTTGGTTTGTTGCAATCCAACACGTTCTTGAAAAAATCTAATAAACAGAGCGTGACTGTTGAGTTAAGGTGGAAACTTCAACATCGACAATCGGGTCATGATTAGTCACAGAATTAAGATACAAATAAGTCAATTATCAGAAAAATCGATGCTCGTTGTTAAATTAAAGGAAACTAATTCATAGAAGTATGTAAAATATTGAATGTTTGACACAGTAGGCTGAGTAGGCAATAACCCTTAGGTTACATCAGTCTTTGCAATACTCAAAACATATGGCAGGATAATCCAGAACGTTAAATCTTCTCTACTTTGAGCATTTTGAAAATGCTTTACTTTTATGTCTATGCTTAAAAGTAGATTTTAAGTGCTCTTTATGACATTCACGTCATAAAAATTAATAATTTTTGTCGTTTGAAACAAATTTTGCTATTAATAATGTGGATTCAACGATTCTATGATTACACGAATTTTCACTTTCAACGTCAAGCAATGACACATCTATTTCAAGATTGATGAACGAATTCTTTAATTTCCAGCTGCAACAAAGGAGAATTTTTTCCCAAGTGTTATAAAGTTAATTTTGAGATTGCACGCGTTACAACGGAAAAACCCGTAACGGCTTATTTAATTGGCCCCGTCGCATTTTTCGTGCGGGAAGGAGTAACCTTCAGTTTGGGCGTTGTCCGTGTTTTTGAGATTTATAATCCCTAATTACCGACCATTACCCTTCGTTGCTCATCTCGATACGTTCGTACGACGATGATGAATACATTGGAGATTCTGAGAAATTCTCGTCAAGTATAAGGTTGGCAATGCTACTTCTCGGAAACAATCGAATTATCGCTCTGTGTTCTCGCGCGCATGACGTCAGACGTCGCGAATGAAATTATTGACATTTGACATAATCGAATTGATTACATCGTTCGTATTTCGGGTATTCTGATTTCGCGAAGGCGTCAACTAATTAGATCTTTAAAGCTTTCCGACTGTCAATCTTTGCAGCAAGAATTCGCAAAGGAAATTATCGAATATTTCAAAGACTTGGACAATTTTTTTTCATATTCGAAAATTATAGCGAAAATTTGCCGCTGATGATAGCATGACAGTTTGAAAAAACTGCCGCTAAAATTCGTCAAACAGAAAGAACAACGACAACAGAGAAGAAACCAGACCGCAATAAGAATATTAACAAATGATGAACAAAATTGACGAACGGCAGCATTAACTAAAAAAAGAAAAGAACCGAACGACCAAGATATAGAAAAATAAAATGACGAGAATATGAGAAAAATTCAAGAAATAGAGCAGAGGAACAAAAATGCATTGAATACATGAAATGTTTATACGGACATTTCACAAAAACATGAGAGGTTGACTAAATTAATAAATACGTATAATCTGGAAGCACTATCACATAATTTAAAATTCGTAACAGCTAAAATAAAAATGTGGCTTGTGAATGTTACTTCGTAACTACGCATATTTTTCTGGCTCCAAAAGCAATATTATATTAATTTTATAGGAATGATATATAAATACTGACATTTCAATTCATATATTCTCGTGATAAGTTGAAATATTACATGAGCCATCTTTGTCTAGTTGTCACTAGATTAATTTGTATCACGCCAATAAAAAATATCTAGCTATTATTATAATACGAGTATTTTGTTGAATGCACAGGAAATCATTGGATTATTTCCAAGAGCTACAACGATTTTTTAAATAAATCTTGTGTTAATCAAAATGTATTCAGTAAATTCCAAATTTCATCTTACGTATCGTTTTCATCAATTGATATATTATATTTCATGTTAATTATTCAAAATTATCATCGAAGTGATTCAATAAGTATTGCTTAATATTTGTGTTTTAACTTTGTGTATTATTAAACAAATTATGAACCAAAAATGCCATGTTTTTATCGGTTTTAGTTTCTGTGGTTGTTGACATTTTTTATCGTTTTCGAGATAAAAAATGACTTCAATTTCAATTCGAATTGACGCAACTTTTTGAAATTTCTTGAATACAATGAAACGAGAAGAATTTGTAAAATAATTTGAACATTTTTAAAATTTACTTGTGATTACAAATATTTGTAACAGATGTGTGGTCAACGGAATGAATCTCAGAAAAGAATGAATATAATCAGAAAAATAACCAGCATAAATTTAAGTTTTCAGGTTCATATCTTAAGTTCTTAACTTAGTTCTTAGTTAAGTTCTGTAAGTTCTCAACTTTAGTTCTGTTAATCAATCAACAGCAGAGACCAATCAGACCGCACGTGACTATTCAATTTGTAGTGGCAAAACTGACAGTCCAGGGGTACCAACTATGCAACATGAAAATCTTGGAATCATTTGAAAATATTCGCTAATAGAAACTATTGTTTCAGTTATCTTTCTGTTCTATTTTAATCTCTATACTACGAATGAAATAAATGTTCTTGCTCGGTTGACATTGACGATATCTTCAGGTGAGACATCAAGACCAAAAAATCGCGAAATATTCCGCTTATACGGCTAACGCATTTTTATGTGTTCGTCTATTTTCGAATGTGTGGGAGGCGGATGATGTATATGTGCTCGGTAAACATTTATAACACTTCGGTTACAAAGCACGAACGACGAATGAATTTCCCTATCTAATTCTGAGTTGAGCCAGTCAAGGCGACGGAAAATTCCAATATTAGAATATTATGATTAAGGATATTGATGTACCTGAACCTTTTTACCGGGAAATAAGGAACATTATCAATATAATTAGGCAGAAGACCCAATATAAATATATCATAAGTTATGCAATGATTTTACATCGTGTTCTACAGGACAATCAAAAAGTTTAACTTACTATAAATAATATTAAGAGAGAATTAAAAAGAACTGAGTACCTGAATAATGTGGATTGCAGAGATGTTATGCTTGTAGTAGAATGAGTATTTCCATAAGATGGCAGTACTTCTCGAAGAATGTATTCCTCGATGAACTGAAGAGACCTACCAGCTGCTGCATAGTCACAGTACACAACTGAAATAAAAAACACAAGTTAGTAATTTATATCAAAAAATGATTGGTATAAGAAGAAGTTTTTATCGTCTTTTTTTCGTGTATTTGGCCCACGTCATCGAAAGTAAAAGACCTGAGTTTCTTGAACTTTTATCTATACCCCATATACCAATAGGTTTCCAATACATTCTACTTTGATCAGTGGATTATTAAGTTTTGTTGATTTGTGTAATTTGCTTTTGAAAATTCACGACATAGAAAGTTTGATCTCAATATTTCACAACTTTTTAATCTTCCAGTAGAACTTACTTACGAAGTTAAAGTAATAAACGAAGTTATTTCAGGCATGAAAACAAACATCATTGGGAACGAAAAAACTGGTGAAATTGCAAAATTAGGTCACGATAACCGACCTGGAATAGTGCATGGGGATAACTAGATGGAATGTTGACACACCAGAGAGATGGTGGTTAGTTTCCAGTTAAAAAAAAGATGTTCCGTAATATATAACATCTGAAGATGATAGTGAACATCACAAAACAAAATCAGATTCAAACCACGCAAAATATTATGTTTTGTCATTCTGTTTTTTTCTGTCAAGCAAAGAAAAAAGTTTTTGTGATTTTGTAGAAGAATGGACATTTTATTTCGGATCGCAACATGGAAATATAATTGTGCTGTACAAGTGCTCCAAATAAGAAATGAACGCAACAGAAAAAGAGTGTTAGAACGGAGACAAACGAAGTGAGAAACCATCCATTTAGTTTTGAATTTAATCGGTGTCTGTCGTTGTAGGTCTCAGCCTGATGTTAAATCCAACATACATCATATATTTGGTCAAAGGTCTATCAGAAGAATGCGCAAGATCAAGAACTTGAAAAAGATCAGCAATTGGAAATCACATACCACGAGACCGAATGGTCGACCAGAAGGAAGATCGGATTCTGAAAGACTAAGGAGATTGAGAATCCGGGATTAGAGACCTCCAAAGTGGAGGAAAATAACAGAGAAAGCTAAGACACACAAGAACCCGAGAAGATAATACGGAGATAAGCACGTGGAATGAGTCACCACAAAAAAAGAATCTAAAGAACACAATTCCATTGGCTACAATTCACACGGAATATAGAGTCATACATATTATTGTTATTATAAAGATTATTCCCCATGAAGAGAGCGATTGAACTTGAAATCGCAATTCTTAAGACTTTTCCTTCATATTTTTGCCTCCCAAAAACGCTTCATTCTCTCTGAATGCTCTTTTTCCGGACATCTGTCCATTTTATTCCAGGTTGTCGTTTTGATTTTTGCTCAAAATTTCACATGTGCGATTTTATAGCGACACTCAGAGCGATCTTCGAGATTTTTCATACTGATCTGTTGTAGTTTTTTTTGGACCTCTTTTAGCCATTTCCGCATTTACTCTTCATAATTATATACAGTAGTATTCTGAACTGTTTCATTCTGTAGACATGTGCATAGAACTCTGCTCGTCGTTTTCTAATTTCTTCCGTTATCGCAATTGTCTTTTGATAAAGTTCAATCTTAGGTCTTTTCATCCAAATGCCATTTTTATTGATTGGCCCGTAAATCTTTCTTTCTTGTTTTTTCGTTCTTGTTTTTCTCTGAGAATTTTCCGTTCTTTTTTCTCTATTTCTCTAATTCTTGAATGACCGTCAATGACCATTGTTTCAGCTGCGTAGATTGCTTCTGGAAGAATCGTTGTATTATAATGCCTCAAGAAATGCACTTTTTGTTATAGTTGGCCCATGTTAGCTTGTAGACCCTTTGGAGCTTGATAATTATCAGTTCATTAGCGATTCGATTTGAACCTGAGGAATATATAACTTCTCCGAGGTATTTAAAATGGCCGATTTGCAGAATTTTACCATGTTTTGTGATAAGAGAAGATTTAGGTTTCGGTTTTCTTTCCATGTATTTGGTTTCATCATAAGAAATTTGAAGAAGAAGAAAAGACTGTCTCATTACACTGTAAACTTTCACGTGAAGTAGAAATTGTCAAGAAGGCTGGTAGTTACAGCAATTATTTTCTGATAACCGACAAAGGTCAAAGATTGTTCGTTTCAGAGTAAATCGTAAATTTTACGTACAAGAAACATTGTGCTCGGGTTTTTCAGGCTACTTTTGCTTCTGGAAGAATCGTTGTATTATAATGCCTCAAGAAATGCACTTTTTGTTATAGTACGCGCATGCTAGCTTGTAGGCCCTTGGGAGCTTGATAATTGTCTGTTCATTAGCAATTCGATTCAAACCTGAGGAATATATAACTTCTCCGAGGTATTTTAAAATGGCCGATTTGCGGAATTTCCCCATGTTTTGTGATAAGAGAAGACTTAGGTTTTGGTTTTCTTTCCATGTATTTGGTTTCATCATAAGAAATTTGAAGAAGAAGAAAAGACTGTCTCATTACACTGTAAACTTTCACGTGAAGTAGAAATTGTCAAGAAGGCTGGTAGTTACAGCAATTATTTTCTGACAACCGACAAAGGTCAAAGATTGTTCGTTTCAGAGTAAATCGTAAATTTTATGTACAAGAAACATTGTGGGTTTTTCAGACTACTTTTCATCGGATTCGGTGACCCCGTAAGCGTCGAACAAGTGAAAGGACCACGACGGATGCACATGAACCTCGCAGTCTTTAATAAATCATACGGAACACAACAGGGGGAATTGTTGCGGACGCTACGCAAATAAATTAAAATGCGCTCAAAGTTCCTGACCTATATCCAGGCGGATAATGTACGTACGACAGTCTGACTAAGCGCGGAAGTGATATGCCGAATCATAAATAATTGTCTTCAATAACAACAATGACTCACGAAGATCGCGGCAAGAAGTAACGCACAAAGGAAAAACGCTGTCATTTGTTATGATAACGTTATCTATTTCTTCTGGTATTTGAAGCTCAGCAATCTATCGGAATATATAAGGTGTTTATTAAAAACACAGTATAAATTGCACTACTCTACTGACTAATATTGATGGTATTCAAAATTCTTCAAGTGGCGTACCACATGGATCCGAGTAGGAACTTTCATAATATTCCTTGAAAATAAGTGTCAAATTATCTGTTGTCTGATATTCCACTTTAGTTGACGGTACAACGAAAAGAAGATGAACAAATATTGAAAAAAGTCTAACAATAATATTTAAAGTGTTGGCGTTTTCTTGACGTAAATCCATTATAATTGAATATAAACTTAAATTCAAACACTTGAACTTATGATTTACACTTTATTGACTACAAAGCATGACGCGTTTCGTCGTTAAACATAAGTTTAAGTGTTTGAATTTAAGTTTATATTCAGGTCTAACAATAAGTCATTGAAAAAGATAGAATAAGGCTGGACTCTATCTTAAGGATAGTCTTCAATAAGTACATCAGAGGTCCTTCAAAGTAGCTCCTATAGTAAAAAACTTAAGTGAAAGTAATTTACGTTGGTATGGTCTTATGCAAAGACGTGATACGTTGTTAACAAAGATTTCAACATATACGACCAGGGGAAAAGGCAGACCACTAGCCAAGTCGCCTGCCACTTGGCTAGTGGTCTGCCTCTTGACGAACAACATCAAGAAGCAGTCTCCCTCTTGATGCTGTTGTACCACTTGGTAGAATAACATCAAGAAGGTGACAGGACACCTCACTGTACAGACAATCCAGAACACAGCTCTCCGGCGCAAATATACAGAGAGATCGGACCTTAGATTAACTGAGAACATGGCTTGGACAAAGAATAAGTCATTCTTTTTCAATATATCCTCTTAATTGTAGACATGCATACATAAAAAAGGAAATATTCATGCATGCCTCGATGAATATATGAAAGCTCAACCTCAATTCTACCTCTTAATTTTGATATCACAGATATATTTAAATAAAACTAAGCAGTTTTTTGATTTTCACTAAAATTTAGTCAAACATAACAATTTTGTTTCGCCAACACAGTTGATACAGTTTTAGTTTATCATCTTCATCTTCTGAAGTCACTGTGTTGGCGAAACAATTTGGTTATGTTTGACTAAATTATAATGAAAATCAAAAAACTACTTAGTTATATTCTAATTATGTATTTAGATTTTCATCAAGTATCGGCCCAATCGATCAGTGAAAATCTCAGACAGTAATAAATTCATTCGTTCATTCTAGTCCAGCGTCTGGAGATGAAAGAAAGTATACTAAAATACCTCTTTGTCTTAACTGAATATATTACTTTGTGATATGTTTTCAAAAAACTATTTATTGGCGTAGATGTACATCCAGGAAATTGAAGAATTTTATTGGCTTCACTTAACTAACTGTTGTTTTGTTCTTCCATCGATCAACATTGTAGTAAATGATTATTTATGAAATTAAACTTTAGAGGTCGCAAGGTTCAAAATCACGCACCGAGCACGTAACTCCGCTACAAAACGATTAATAAATTTTATCGTTTTGTTTGTGTAACATTGAGGTGTCTCGGTTGTATTTAATTGTTTACGTGTTATATCGTTTTTTGGCATTGAATTCAAACTTCCTCAACTCTAGTTATTCACTTATTTTCGATTGAAAACTCATCTATCAATATCTGTCTAATAGAAACAAATTTATCGAAACATCTGTGTAGTTTCCATCGATATTTGTGCGAGTTTGTATTACTTTTAACCATAGGCGTTCGTATATGACCCAAAACTCAAGAGGAAAGAATAGTGACCAGTAAATAATCTAAAAATATTTGATGGAACTTCGTAAAAATGTACTCAGATAAACATTTGGCTGAATTCTAGTGATCTGCAAAAGGTTACTCATCAAATAAAGGTTTTTTTTTAGAGGTATAGAACTTTAAATTGCAATAAAACAACGATGGTTCATTTGATTGACAAGAATTTTTTTTTATTCGAAAGATAATCTTGTGGCATTACATTTCAAATATGATTTCTGGCATATGACCGCTACGGCTGGCTCGGGTGTAGTCGAATCGGGGACGTCTAATTATCGATGACTTTTTCCAACATTTGTGGCCGTATATCGACAATAACACGGCGAATATCGTCTTCCAAATGGTCAAGCGTTTGTGGCTTATCCGCATAGACCAATGACTTTACATAGCACCACAGAAAGTAGTCTAGCGGTGTTAAATCACAAGATCTTGGAGGCCAATTCACAGGTCCAAAACGTGAAATTAGGCGGTCACCAAACGTGTCTTTCAATAAATCGATTGTGGCAAGAGCTCTGTGACATGTTGGGCCGTCTTGTTGAAACCACAGCTCCTGGACATCATGGTTGTTCAATTCAGGAATGAAAAAGTTAGTAATCATGGCTCTATACCGATCACCATTGACTGTAACGTTCTGGCCATCATCGTTTTTGAAGAAGTACGGACCAATGCTTCCACCAGCCCATAAAGCGCACCAAACAGTCAGTTTTTCTGGATGTAACGGTGTTTTGACATACACTTGAGGATTATCTTCACTCCAAATGCGGCAGTTTTGTTTGTTGACGTAGCCATTCAACCAGAAGTGCACTTCATCGCTAAAATGGACATAGTGCGCGATACGTATTCCGCACAGAACCATTAATTTCGAAATGAAATTGCACTAAGCGTTGTTCAGGCGTGAGTCTATTCATAATGAATTGCCAAACCAAACTGAGAATAAATCACTTCTCAGCTGTTAAATCAGTCGCCATCTTCAACAGTAATGCCAACTAAAAGTTCTAAACCCAAAAAAAAACCACCCTTTACATGTTCTGAATTACAAAGCCATTATCTAGAGCAGTGTTTCTCAACGTGGGGCTCACACCCCACTGAGGGACAATTTTATCGTTGAGGGGATAATTCAAAAATGGACTCGACAAGAGTAACGGTTTTGCACTTCTTAATTTTTTTCACCCTTTCCGGGGTGATTTTGGAAAGTTTGAGGTGGGGCATGGCTCGAAAAGGTTTTAAAACACTGATCTAGATTTTATTTCTGCTTTGAAAAGATACCAATCTATATAATTATGATACTGTCCTAATGATTGTGGATACTTATTGTTAGTTTATTACGTAATTTAGTCAGGTACAAATATTTGGAATTTTCCTAGTATTCATCATTTTTTTTTAATTTCACACATAAAACTAGCGTTTTTGATTTGGAAAATTACGTTTTTATGTCGCATTATTGCATCATCGTCCAAACTTTTCTTTTTTCACTACTAATTCTATTATTCTATTTTTTAAAATAGGTGCTGGATATCCTGTATTTAATTCACAGAAAAATGGATTGAAATGGTATTTTCCCCTCATTCTTAACGTTTGGAAAGGAAATTAATATGCTGAAATTTATTTCGAAGAATAATGGAAGCTCAATTTCGGGAAAAATAATTTATGAAGTATTGCTGATTAAATTCGAATTATTATTAGAAAATAAGGCTTATAATTCAATAAATCATTCCGCACTTCTTGCTTTGAACATTACCTTTTTCGTGAAAAAAATTATAAGCACGCCCATGGCCTTAACCTTTCCCAGAGATTAATACGTTTGAACGCTTCTAATCCTTTATTCGTTTTGTGAATTTTTCAATCGGAATTTCGAACTGAATAATGACGTTGAAATATCGCCACGCGTATAACCGACCTCGACAATTAAATCAATCGAAGCTGGAAAATAACGGGCATAGAGTTGCAATATCCATAAAGAATCCAATCGAACGTCCTACTTCTATTCAACGATAAGGATCTTAGCCTTGTTTTTACGATAGATTTTATCAATTAATTTATCCTGGTAACAATCGACAGAGCTCTTATTTCGACCGATGAAAAACTGAAGTGGAAAATTTATCGCTGTATAAACGATAGGGAAATTATCGATGCTGTTTATAATGTTGATGTATTTGTATGAAATGAATCGCATTCCGCAAAAGTTGGAGCAGAAATCGACGCTTCATAACTGTGTTTATAATCACAAAAACTTTAGAGTCTATGGGGAAACTGACAGACCTAAATTGAACTTTAAATTTGATTTTCAAATTAATCGTAATACCAAACGCTTTTAACATTATTTTGTTTTTTAAAAACTAAGATTTTTATTACATATTTGCTTCAATCGTTTTCTAATCACACATCGAAGTAAAAAGCTTTTGGCATTATGAGTTACAGTGAAACTAATAGACTATAAAGTATAAAAAGCTAAAAATTATGATTATTCTTTCGAATTTATGAAAAAATAAAGCGTGTGAAACAAAATTACCTCATTGTTCCTAATGTATATTAAATTTCAAGGCATTTGAAAAATTTCGGGTGTACGTAAGTCCAATTAACGAAGGGTGTAATATAGCTACTTTGCAAAAAGGTTTGGTACTGATGTCCTTCTTTTTTGTGTCCTTCCAAACCTCCTTTATATATAGGACCTATAAAGGAGGTTTATATATCCTTCTATATCATATAACCACCAAGGTGTGCCTCAGGGTGCAGTTCTGGGAAATACGACAGCTGCAATCCAGGCTTTTGTCTTAGATTAAAAGTAGGGGCATGCTCGTCTAATTCTTGTATACCCCTCGCAGATTCCAATTAAAGAAAGGTGTAATATAAGCTACTTTGCTAAAGGTAACCTGTGATATATTTACGATGTTCTTATTTGAGATTATACTGATCTCCTGTGTTCTCTGCGATTTTATTTTGATATATTTGGTACTGATTTTGTCCTTACAAACCTCCTGTATATATCCAACGTGTACCACAAGGTGCGGTTCTGGGAAATGCGTTAGCTACCATCCAGGCTTTGGTCTTTGGTTAAAATAAAGAATTTGCTTGTCTACTTCTTGTATAACCCTCGTAGATTAACCACATTAATTATTTTCGAGAACCAAAAAAATAACTAATGTATTTTGCCGTTATTATCTGATTTGTCATCAACAGAAAAGAAGGACTAAATGAATAAATTATTTAATTTTCCAGTATTACACTTAGTAAAGTCTTCGTCAAATATTTTTCATCATTTTTCTAAACGTAATACTAGTAACCAAGTATGGCCACCTTGAGGTATCCCATATACGTGTTGAATTTCTTTTTTCGTATATATTGTATTAATTACGGAGATTTTACAATACTTATAACATTTATGCGAGAAACAATATTTTCGAAAATCAAATAGGCATTTTCTTAAGACCAACAGTTTATGCAGGATATTATGCAACTTCTTACAAACAGCGGATGGCTGATTACTTGTCAGTCTATTTTTAAACGTGTTCGAACTGAAATCGAGCCCACATATTTTATTAGAGCGTTCGAAGTATCGCCAGTAAGTGGCATTGAAAACTTTAAAAATAATTAAATAGGTCACCAAAGAATAAGGGAACAAAGAGCTTATTACACCTAGACTTGATGATCTAGCACGAGCAGACGCTGTAGTAGAATATGATTCTTAGTTGGGATGTCTAGATTTATTTTTAGACTAATAGACCATTTGCAGCCTAATTTCGAAAATGTGATAAGAGAACAATGGGTTGTTGTCTAGAATATGTTTTTAAGTGATAAAGAAAATCTTATTATAAATAAAATATTTAACGCCTATTGAAAATATTAACGAGTGTGTTAAAGTCGTTGTGACCTTCTACATTCACTGAAGATTCGAAGACTTGAGAGAACATTAATTAAATAATGAAAAATGATGAGAAAATAACGACTTTTCGATTTTAACTTTTTCTTGGACATTTCGACTTAAAATCTGAGTTGAATTTATGAGAAATTTCTCCGGAATTTTTTCGAAATAAGCAACAAACTACAATTTAATCATAAATGATTCTTATACTCACGACCTTTATTAACTCAAAATTGGAGATGTTGAAAAATATTGTTGATTAATATCTATCAGAAGTGAAGACGTAACCTGTACATATATATTACAAGGTCAACACTTGTCAGAAATGACAAGTCTAAAAATTTATTCCTAAAATTGAACACTAATCTGAACAAGAACGTTCTGTTGTATTCAGAGGGAATAATGTCCATATCAGCGATGATAAAGTAACTATAAGTGCACAGTTTCAAAATAATGCTTCAATTATTCATGTATTGACGTGAGGCCAAAATCATAGAATTTTCTATTCCACTAATCTGAATTGTGTTTACCAAACTCTACGATTTAAAAATTAATAATAGAATAATAAATGTTGAACTGTTATAATGACTTTTAAAAAGTAAGTTCCGAAATAATTAAATAATCGAAGAATATTAATCGAGTTCACCAAACTCAATGATTTAAAATAGAATCATAGAACTTGATGAAACAATTGTTAAGCCAAGATTATATATATATATATATATATATATATATATATATATATATATATATATATATATATATATATATATATATATATATATATATATATATATATATATATATATATATATATATATATGTGTAAATCTTGGCTTAACAATTGTTTCATTATGTTTATCGATTTACATCAAGTATCGGCCTCATCAATTATTAATCATAGAACTATTTATGACATTTAAGAAGTACGTTCCGAAATAATGAATAACACCAAAGAATATTAATCGCGTTTACCAAACTCTCTGATTAAAAATGCGAACATAGAAGTGGTGACATTTAAGAAGTAAGTTCATAAATAATGGATGCTACTTTTTTCGAGGTTTAATGGATTTGACACTAGATACATCGATTTTATATTTTTCAAGTAAATGAAGAGAGCTCTAAAAATAAATTCATGACTATTACTAGAAAATTAACACCTGGATGTTAAACGATTGTACCTGCTTCCATGGCTTTTCGATCTCCAAATATAAATTTTCTCGTGGAAATGACTCACGAAGATATATAAATGAGGTGTACTTGCTTACTGATAGCTGTATTTCATTCATTGATGATTTACGACCAATTATGACGGTTCGTTTTATTTGTATACTTATATATCATGATAATCTGTAGTTGTCTTTTTGATTATCGCTGCTAAATGGAAGAAAATTTTGACCTCGTTTTCAATCAGAAACCAAATCCAATATTGAAACTATAACTTGAACAATCAATTCAATACAAGCTGTGTAACAATTCGCATAGAAAATGCCATAGAAGATCAATAAAAAAAACACTATAGTTTATGTAATTAATTTTTCATTTCGAGATATATTTGAATCATAAATTTCGATAAATTATTTTTACTAAATATTTCACTATTGACTGATTTTTTGATTAACGTTTTTGTAATATATTATTACTAACATGCAAATAAATATTCAATTAATATTTATTGAGTATGTGATTAAAATGGAGATAAAATAATGTAATGAAAGAAAAAAGTTCTTTTATCGAAAAAACGTAATAGGCTCTAGGTTCGCGATTTGTACACCGATGTCGTAAAATATCCTTCAATAAATTCCCTAAAGACATACACGAACGGACTATCAACAATAAAACTTTGTTGACAAGTGTCATTATCTCTTCTGAGATCACTCAAATCGACAAACGAATACGTTTATATATTGTAAATATTGACGTATTGTATAAACAACACCGATTCAAATGAGATATTTATCAAGACGATTAGCGATTTCCGCGATAATTTGCCAAAATAAAAATCGGTCGAGCAGTAAAATTAACAGAGTATGTACACAATTAGAAAAACTGACAGACATCTATCGCAAAGTACACGTGTTGAGTATTAGTTGTAATCAAGGTGAAACATGGCCACGACGATAAGATAGTAGTAATGTGGAAAGTTTAATAGAGAATTTCGTATTATCTAAAGCGAAAATTTCCAATCGAGAGAAGCGAAAATCAGTTTTTGAATTGTTTTTTAAAGACGGCTATGAAAATCAAAACAACAGGTCTTTAGTAGTCTGGGAATTGAATTATTGAAGTTGGGACGTGAACGGTTCGGTCTAACGTCAAAATTTTGCATAATTCGATCGACTCGCCATTTCTTCTCAGCAAAACAAATATACGCGTACCAAGGCCTGGTATGAGGCGGAATGATACATTTTATGTCAATTACAGCAGATTAAATATTGTGCGATATCGATGTGATATCTATTTTGATCGGCTATCAGTGATTTTGACATGCCACTCAGAACAGCGCAATGGAATGTCGTGATATTTTCATGAACTTCTATATGACTTTTTAATATATATTATTTTAAATTTAGTTTGTTTCACTTGATTACTTTATATTACTATTGCAATTTTTTTAAATTTTATTTTCGTTGACTTCATCAAGACTTCATTAATTTCTGTTGACTTCGTGTGACTTTGTTATAGATAATATTTTATTTTTAATTTGTTCTATTTAGTTAATGTTTGTTACTATTTCAATTCATTTTAATTTTATTTTCGTTGTATATATTCGCTTATACTCTCTTTTTGTTTTTTTTAAATTGTTTTTTATTTATTATTATTAGTCTAGAATTTGTTTATTTTTCCCTGTAATTGGATGTAAATCTGTTAGGAATAAATGTATTATTATTATCATTAGTAGTAGCCTTAAGGTCATGTAGTGAACAAATACGAATAGTGTCAACTACATTTTGTTAAAGCTTTGCTCACTTTCGAGGACAAAGGGAGGGATGTAAACAATTGTAATAAATCTGCTTCAGTAATAATTGATGCTTATTTGGTTGAAAAGATTAGAAAAAAAATTAAACATTATTTTACTTTAAAAATCTTTATTTGCATCCATTTCTTTAAAAATTCAATTTTCTCAAAATCTCCTAGGAAAAGATACGAGTTAAAAATTCAAACAATTTAAACATACATTTCAAATTGTTGTAATTTAGAACTTTGTTTTGGAACAGACAAACTGTTCCTGTATTTTCGAAAGAGCCAATTTCAAAGTTCTCAATAAGGAAGAACTAGTTCGCAAAGTGCCAATCTGATAGAATAAATTATACCAGTGGATGTGCGACTAACCTGAAAAACCAGACGTTTTGCCAGATAATGGTGTTTTCTAAATTCACGGAATTGCTCCCCTACAAAGACTTGTTTGCGGACACCTTATAAGGACTAAAATACTACACGAGTAGTGAGCTAGGCTAGAAGGATATCATCAAGCAACCGTTATACGTCTGATCAAACATGGAACTTGCATAACACCGACAGATACGGGGGACGAAAGAAAGTTACCGGTTGAATTAAAACTTTGCCAAACAGGGATTATTGTGGGATCAAATATGAAATGTTGCAACAACCCAAAAAGAGCTATAACTTTCTCTGATTGACCACATATTATATAATATAATCTCTAGGTGGTCAATATATGCACTATAATATAGAATACTCAATAATATACATTTAATATAAGAATATAACGTAATAAAATGAGAATGTATATATGAGAATACAAAAATGTACCCCTACATATTTCTACCTTTACCTCCAGCCCTACCACTTTCCCCTCCTCTATCTATTCCTCTACTTTCTACATCTACCCCTACTTCTATGTCTAACTCTAGCTCTACCGTTACGCCCACCTTTATGTATGGCTCTACCTCTACCGCTACTCCTTGTTCTAAGGCTACTCCTACCTGTATTTCTTTCTCTATCTACCACTACCACTATTTCTACCGCTACCCATATCGCTACCGCTTCCTCTTTCTTTACCTCAACACCTACTCCTAGCTTTAGCACTTCCTCAACCTCTACTTGTACGGATACCCCTACCACTATTTCTTTCTCTATCTATCTCTATCTCTACAGCTACGGTCCACATCTACCCCTAGCTTTAGCTCTACCACCACCTCTACTTGTACGGATACCCCTACCACTATTTCTTTCTCTACCCCTATCACTACCTCTGTTCCTATATCTACCCCTGCTTCTTTCCCTGCCTTTATATCTATCTCTACTCCTAACTCTACTACTACCTATTTCTTTACCTCTGCCGTTACCACTACCTCTACGTCTATGCCTACCACAACCAAACTCTTGGAAAAACGTCTTTGAGTTGTACAGAGCAGGATATGTTTCGAAAAAGGTTAATTCATAACACAGTATGAACCATTAATGGCTCATAAAAGCGTCAATGAAACTTCATAAATATTTTGTATATTAACTACATTAGCGACAAATATTTTCGGATGCCCTACGTACGTTTATCACTCATTTTATATGCATCAACTCCAAGAAAATAATTACAAGTTCTGCGAGTATAGGAATAGTAAAATGCTATAGACAAGTTTGACCACGAGGAGTGGTTCTTTCGATGACTGAAATTCTAGGTTAAGGTCACTCTGCTCGGCCAAGTACGATTTATATTTGTGGGTTCGTAACCGCTGGACCGATTTGAGAGTGATACCTTCACAAATTCACTTGAATACAATGAGAAAATGCCAAATACGTGTTTCAACAAAATGGAAAGGTATCGCTCTAAAATTACCAGAAATTCATTGAGCTCATCATCAGGTCCTGAGTCCGCAAATTTTATTCAACAATAATAAATTATATCTCTGTTTTAGATCGATTTTAAAGAACGGTATATTTTCTTACGAATTGGGCGTGATGATATGAGCGTGACGGTGACGTCGGTGTTGATAAAAATTCTAGTTACAAAACAGGTTTCGTAGTATTACTACATTTTCATGCATTATCTACAAAGTATTTTCAACATTTATGTGATATTTTCTTAACTTGGAAAAAAGCCTTCAATTATCTCTATATTCTGGCTGAAATCATTATACAATGCCTTTTCCTGATAATGACACGAAATATTACTTTTCAAAGCGTCGTGTGCGATAGCTCTTATTTTGACGATCGACTTTATTTCATTTCACTTTTCGAAATGAATTTATATGAAAAAACCTTTAACTGTTTCGTTTCTAAGAATACATCAAATTAGAACACAATGAAGCGTGTTATACATTTTTCATTTTCTTCCATGATCCGAATGAAAAAAAATTAATTCAAGCTTACAGATATTTTTCAAACTTATTCGACTCCAGTCTTCTTTTTTTCCGATCTAATCGACCACGAAAAACAAATCTAGAGGCTAATTATCGAACTTTTTCTCTTCATAGCATTATCACGTCAATTTCCGATCCAATTATTGAGGATAAAAAAACAGAACGGATGACGTCACGACGTTCGCGATTTCGAAGTGGTCTAGAAGGCGATTCGAGATTTAATCTGGTCAGCCTTGAGAGAAAAAAAACACGTAATGACCTAAAACTGGTTCCTAACTATGCAGTTTAGTGCGGTCGTCGTCTTTTTTCGACTATTTCGTTTTCCTGTAGAAATTCACAATGACGCTTGAATTAACTTGATATTTCGCCGAATTTTGCTAATATTTATTGAAATATTGATCCGGTTCGTTGATATATCATAACGGACAGGAATGAATATATTCAAAGTTGTACACTTTCAGAATTATTCATTTTTTGATCGAGTTAAATCTGGTTGGAGTTCTTATGAATTTTGCAGTAAAACTATGAATTTTTCTGTACTTCCCACTCGTTTGAATAATCCAAGAGTATTCCTTCGGTAGCATAGAAATCTGGTCAATATGATGGACATCAATAACCATACTAAAAATTGTGCATTTTTGGAAAATCAGGACTTGCCAGGGTTGGTAAACACGACGAGATGAATATTTACAATTCACAACCACAGCGACACCAAACCGACCCCATGATTGGTTGGTGGGTAAAAATATGTCTCAATTTTTGCAGAAACGGCGACCAATGGAGAAAAATTAAGGTCTTCATTTACTACTTATGTTTACGTACGTTGTTTTCGGTTTGCACCAAAGAATATACCAACAACAGTGCACCAGAACCAGAACACCAATGCATAGACGAATTTTTCTCCTAGATTTTAGTCACTAGCTAACAGAACGTACTTCACAACAAACAATGTCATTACAACATACAAGAATAATCAGGAAGGTAATGTTCATCTTTTGGGAGCACAATAGTTGATTTTCCATAGCTATGTTGATCAAAATTTTCAGTTTTCTGACACTGAGTAGTTTAGAATTTCAGAATAGAATTTCCCAAATTGGTCAATAATCATTTGGTATGGTATACGTAATCAACGCTAGATACTCCTTGCATTTTTTGTAATCACAAAATCTGATCGTGCTAAACCAAAAATCTTTCAAACTTCTTGCTAATCTTTTTCGAGAAGAATTAAAGAAACAACATACCATCCTTCACCTAACGTTATCTATTCAATCGTTCTGGTTTCATAAAATAAGGTTTGTTAGAAAAGTTAGAGTAGACGAAAACTTAGACTTACATGTGAGTCGTATGTTTCTTTTCCATTTTTGGATAGAATAGTACTTCGTAAAGAAAATCTTCTGTTAATTTACATGCAATCAACATTAAAATTTATTTTATTATGGAAATTTGACAAGATTCGTTAAGAAAACTTTCGTACTTTCTTCTCCTTAAAAAATGTAGTTTCTAATAACACACATCAACTATTTAAACATTTTTTCATTGTGTGTTTCAAGTTCACACAGCAGATCTTTGGAGCTATGTGACTAATGAATTTTGAAGTAATGTGCACCCTTAAATCATCACTCTTTTAGCAGATATTTTGATTCAAACAGGTAGACAACCCAAGGAAATGATAGATGAAAGTAATGATCAACACATAGCTGTCAACCTCAAGCCACCGAAAATCCCTATTGATACAAAACGTTAAAGAGTTGGTATTATATTGGACAGCCCTCGTACGTGTTATATAAAGAAAAGTACGTACATTGTAGCAGAAAAATATTTGTGCAGAATTCTTGAGTCGACTAAATCACAACTTAAGACGACCGCGTCCTCGTTAATCTCGACATTTCATCGAATACAACTCACATCCTCCTTTTAATCGTCTAATACACCCGACCGGAGTTTGTTTACACTTTTTTCCCTTAAAATACAACATCGAGCTGACCCAGATCGATCAGCCAGTCGCGGGAATCGATTTTTTATCGATTAGATCGAATGCGAAGAATAGTGACGTAACGTCAATGATCTGTCACGGAAAGAAACGTCAGCGGTCTGACCTCGTCGACCTTGAGACGAATACATCTCGTAGTTTGTGTAGTCGCACAGTGTTTTTGACCCGAACTGGTTTGGTGCTCCGGACGCCCTTCTGGGTATCGGTTTGGTACTTAAAACTCGACTAGCAAAATTTGACAGCGGATTTTGAAGGCGTAAGCGGAGACATCATCAATCAAAAATATCGCAGTAACCAACACAATTCAAAACAAACAATTCTATCGCTTATATAAACAATTTCAAATTATTTATAATTTGAAATATTTACAAACGTAAAATATATTTTTTATTTTAAACATTGTCTAAGTTTAAAAAAACAACAAAATAAAATTCAGATAGAATTTGACAATTGACTAAATCAATTTAAATCTCTCTTCTTGATTTTTAACATATTTATAACACATAGAAAAAACTTCAAATTTGTTTCTCATGCAGTGGAGTTGCACTAATCTGAATGAATGTGTTAGCTTACCAAGGCAGACGACTTTCAAACAGATTTGCAACATCCACTTGAAACAATCCGTTCCAGAATCTAATATCTTTAGGCAACTTTGAAATTCGATAGAATATTCAGAGCTCGTTATAATAATGGTCATTACATAATACTGAATCAATTAGCAACAAATGAAGACTTTTTCATTTTCGCATATGGCAAGTTTTGACATTTACGAAACATTATTTCTGAATTTATACGATGTTGCAATTCTTAAATATATAAAATGGCAGTATTTGCACAACAATTCGCAATTTTATCGTTACAATTCTAATTTGGCATTGATAACAAAAGAAAAGGTGAATTTTGAATTTTATCTGGCTATTCGATTATCGATATTTTTTTTGTTATGTTGGTACACATACGTTTCTTCTATGTTGAAATCATCAGCTATTTTGGATACGTAGTTTGTTTTTAACAACTGAAAAAATTGATTCAAACTCGGGAAAAGCTACTTCTTATTGTGAAATTTTATCTACTATTTTGAATTTTAATATTTCTAAATTTTAATTATCAGTTTCAATTTATATTTTCACTGTATCATTAAATACTAATGAAATTTTTAATCTATTATAGGAACATACAATTCAAATAATAGTTCTGAAACTGTTAAATTATTAAGTCATTGAATAGTTATTGTATATATTTTCGATATTTATGTATAGGTATAATTAAGATATCATGTATCCTGTTGACTAATGATGTTTGTTTGTCAAGGCCAAATTCTTTTAAATAAAAAAAAGGTCATTACTTGTTTGTGTGTTCTTCGATTTCTTACTTCTTACTCTGACGTGTTAAACACGTCAACAAGTGAATAAAAACATCGAAACAGTGAGGAAAGTGGTTTTGGCAAATCGTCTATCACTATTAGGGAAGTTGCAGAGGATGTTGGCATATCAATCCTTCATTCAAAACTTAGCATTAGTATCGCTTAGGAGTTGTTAAATGACGTCAACGAATATCCAGATTTGCTTAAAAAGTTTGAAAAACTGGTGACGAAACGTGGGTATATGGTTATGACGTCGAAACCAAAGCACAATCATCCGAATGGAAGCAACAAGAAGAGCCAAGACCTGAAAAGGCAAACCAAGTTCGATCAAATGTGAAGGTTTTGCTCGCCGTTTTCTTCTATTACGACGGAGTGGTGCATCATTCTCTGGAACACCTCAAGGGCCTAATCTTGGACCACTGTTATTTATTCTGTTCGTAAATGATCTGATGAATAATATTCACTCTCCACATTGGATGTTCGTAGACGATTTGAAACTATATCATGAAGTTAGGACAACTGTGTTCAACTTCAGCTCGCGCTGGACCATGTTGCTAGTTGGTGCGAGGACAATTATTTGGATTTGAATGTGTCAAAGTGTAATGTTGTTTCATTCACAAGGAAAAGAGACCGAATTGATTGTGATTATAGCGTCGGTGGTCAGGTTCTTTCTCGTTCAGATAAGGCGAGAGATCTTGGTGTAGTCTTCGACCAGAAGCTTTCCTTTGTCCCAGACATCACCCAACTTATTTCATCTGCTGCGAAAATATATGGATTCGTTATACGTAATGGCAAATATGTTAATAATTCCTCAACATTCATAGGACTATTTAATACCCTAATCCGTAGCAAGTTGGAGTATGACAGCACGATCTGGCATCCCATTTACACTTGCCATAAAAGCCATTTTGAGGCTATTCAGAGAAGGTTCTTGAAATTCTTAGTTTGGAGGGAGGATAAAGTTTATCCACAGAGAGGAGTCAATCATAACGAATTATTGAGTCGATTTAGTTTAATCTCATTGCAGAGCAGGAGAGAAACTTTTCGCTCAAATTTTTGTACAAATTTCTGCACAATAGTATTGATTGTCCTCCTCTCTTGTCCGCTTTGAAATTTCGTGTTCCTAGGCAAAATTCTCGTAATACAGAATTATTCCACCTGGAGACTCCGAGGACCAACTCCTAATACAATCCCCCATTTGGTTTATGGAGTCTACATTCAATAGAGTTGCCAATAATTGTGACATTCACTTTGACTCCATAGAATTTATTATCAGGAGTTATGTGAGCAACGAAAATTGACTAAAATGAATTGATTTAGATTGAGTTCTTTGTAATATTTCATTGAATGCTATAATGTTGTTATAAGTTACAATTTTTTTAGAATAGATTGAGCTCTTTGTTAAATCTTTTTTAAAATTATTTAGTTATGTATTCAACAATGTTATTATTTTCTGCAATTGGGTGTTATACCTGTTGAAAAGAACTTATTGTTATTATATTATTATCATGGGTTCTTGCCACCAGGTCTCACGATTAATGAAGAACACGACAAGGAAGTTATGCAACGTTTGCGTGGAGCAATACGGCTCCAACGATGGGAATTGTGGAAAAAAAATCATGTATTCTGCATCACGATAATGCACCAGCTCACACATCAGTGCTTGTACGTAATATTTGTGCCAAAACAACGCCTAATCATGCCCCAACTAACATATTCACCAGATTTAGCTCCTTTCGACTTTTTCCTATTTCCAAACTGAAGAGACCAATGAAAGGAAAGTGTTATGCCACAATTGATGAGATAAAGTCGGAATCGAAAAACAAGCTGATGGACATACTGAAAAGCGCATTTCAGAAGTGCTTCGAGGATTGAAAGAAGCGCTGGCATAAGGGCATTATATCTGAGAGGGATTATTTTGAAGAGGAGAAAATGAATATTGATGAATCAATAAATGCTTTTCGAAAAAATTCACCTTTTCTTTTCGAGAACAACCTCGTAAATTTATAAATCATGTACTGAGTTCTACACTGATCTAAAAACAAAACCTGTCATTTTGAAACAAAATTTTTATGTGAAAATACAACAATTAGAGTTAAAAGTCACAACACTAAGTACTGGGGCTTAGTAAGTCGCCTACTTAACTATTTTAAGTTTATTGTTTTGATTATTTTGTGTAATTCTATCTACTATAATGGATAAAACCTATGAAATACAGAAAATTCTGTTATATTATATAATGGGCATGATGACAGTTTTTTAAAAACGAGCCTATAATGTCCACAAATGTATACTATTTACAAAAAATAAGATATTTCTGCAGAAATCAAGAGTTTAATAGGAAAAAAATGCAATTTTAAGATAGAAATTTATTTGTTTACCTAAAACGCTTGTCAGTGTCATGGCGGCGCTTGTGACGTCAATAATCGGTAACTCAAACACTAGGTTCTGGGTTCGTGCAACAATTTAATTATTTTATGGTATTAAAAATGAATTCGAAAGTGTATAAGTGGTGTGGGGTCTCCCAGTGTGCAAACACATCCATAAAAACTCCTAATAAGTTATTTGTATTCGTTCCTAAAAATAAAACAACACGAAACAAGTGGCTTCAACTTGCAAGGCGAGATTCAAATGCAATATTGTCCAGCACTGTCCTCTATTTTTGTGAAGATCACTTTGATGTAAGTTTTCACATTGTTTTGTAGATTCTAGTATACTATATAATATTTGGTAATAATATTTTGTACGTGGTCTAAATGTAAAAATATAAACAATCTATTTCGAGGTCTAACCTCGAAATTTCATCTCATTGATGTTATATTATGTATTTTATTCAAATTTCAGTTACCAAATGATATGGATAATTATATGGAATATCATCTGATGGGATCGTCAAATCGTGTAGGATCGTGTCAAAGATCCGCATGAAACCGGGGTGTATGCCCACTAAATTTCAATGTCAACCAGATAGAAGGAAATGAACATCAGATGCTACAGAAAGACCATATATTCTCAAAAAACAAAGAAAGACATTGATAGGAGAATGTCTGAAAGATTTAGAGGAAATAGGTACAAAGCATGTGGAACTTGAGGAGGTGTCATGTGGAAGTTCATGTAGGTACTTATTTGTAATACAAATTTATTCCACTTCTTTGTAAATCTTTGTAAATTCTTTTTAAATGTGTATTTGAAGGTAATATTTTATAAATACTATTTTTTTGTCTTTTTCAGCTTCACAAGCACCCATAAGCAATACTTCACAAGAAAATGCAAATAAGATGGTGGATAAATCAATCCAAGTATATACGACAAATAAGTTTCGAAGTAAAGCCACTCAAACAAAAACTAATTTAGTTAATCAAATGACTTCTCCTTTGAAACCTTCTACATCATCTGTTTGCTTCTACATTCGCTGTTTGCCTTAATAAATCCTTGATCCATAACTCGTGTTATTTTAATAACATTCACACTCAAATAGTGAAATTGAATTAATAAATGAAAACACAGTCGTAGTGGAGGTTAACAATACGAAATGTAATTTGGCGCCGTCTCGTGTTTACTTGACACTGACGTCATGAGCTCTGATTGGTGTTCAAGATGTCATGGCGGATTGCCTTATTTTGTAGTTTCATTTTATAAAAATATATATCAATCACACTCTTAATAAGAAAAACAATGCTTGTTTTTTATCCTAAGCTTCAAGTTTTATCAGATAAATATAGTATTTTTGTGATTTTTGATTAGTGTCATCATGCCTATTCCGGATGTCCTCTTTGGTGAAAAAATAAATGGTCATTAGTCATCATGCAAAATAACAAGTCGCAACTTTCCAAAGTCAAAATAAATTACGTAGAATTCATATTTCCAGAAAAACCGGTAGAAAAGTATGCTACCCATTTAGTTTCGTCAAACTGACATAATTTTTTTTTTGCATCCATTTAACGCATTCTTGGAATGAGAAAACAAAAACTACGCATTTAAAAAGTTGAATAAATTACAAGAAATCGTTGGATTACCGGAATTTTCCAATGTCAACAACAATCGCAGACGAAACAACGTCCAAAAGAAAAATACCAATAACCAATAGTTGTGCACATGCTACTGGATTTACGATTACTGTTGGTATAATAAAATTAAACGACTTTGTTTATCGCAGAACGTAGAATTTGATAGCGACGACGTTTACTGAGACGTACTTCGTAATTTCGGTACTTCAAGTACTTAAATCAGGCTATTACTGAATTATATTTTCGCGGCCAAATGTGCTTATCACTGCGGAAAATTACGAATTTCTGAAAACAAACCTATTAAACGGCAGCCGTAAAATAAATATTTAAGTTATGAAAACGTAACAATCCAACAATTAGTACGTTTTTCTATGTAGATATTACGCGTTGGTATTGCGAAAATGCAGATTTAAGACAGCAAAACAGAAGATATTCTGAACTTAGTATAGACGAAATATTCAATAGCGAAACCTATTCATTTACCTATAAAAATCATTATGAGTTATTATAAACTGTATGATGATTATTAAAAAAAACGAAACTTTGATAGTAGTGTTATTATTCGATGAGTTTTTTCGGCTTTTTGTTGATTATGTATACGACACGAATGATTAACAAGAATTATTATAAATATAAGTTTTATACTGTGTAAATTCGAGTGTTGACATTTGAGAGAATGAGACATTCAGCAGATACTGTTTGTGAATTGCAAAGAAACGTCATAAAAGGTATTTTTTTAAGATGAGTTTCCTGACAAATATACTAATTACTAAAGAGCAGTGTACAACTGGTTTAAAATAAGACATTCTATAAGAACTGATCTAATGGGTTTAAGTCTGGTTAACGGAAAGGCTATACTGAAAATGAACTACCAATCCAGTGATATCCAGTGGGCCCAATTGAAATTTCATGGACAAGGAGAGTAGAATACACCAAAATTGTGAGGCACCGTCGTACTCAAAACACATAACACTCCAGGTAGTACTTCTTCGAAAATGTTTCTATGCATTCGTTCTTCCTCAGACTCTTGGTACTAGACTAGCGAGTTTCCTGACAAATACAATCTATTGAAGTGCGGTAAAAACCTGGTTTAAGATAACATATTCCGTTCGAAATAATCCAAAAGGATTTAGGTCCAGATAACGAGAAGGCCATTCTCGAAATATACTGCGATCAATCCAGCGATATTCAAATGCTCCAATAAAAATGTTATAGTCAGAAAAGTAAAATCCGCCAGAATACTGGAACACAATCGTACTTGAATCACATTTCACTTTGAGGTAGTAGCATTTCTTCGAAAATGTTTCTATGCATTTGTTCTTACTAAGACCATGGTCTTAGACTAGCGAGTTTCCTGACAAATACAATCTATTGAAGTGCGGTAAAAACCTGGTTTGAGATAACATATTCCATTCGAAGTAATCCAATGGATTTAGGTCCAGATAACGAGAAGGCTATTCTCGAAAAATACTGCGTTCAATCCAGCGATATTCAAATGTTCCAATAAAAATGTTATAGTCAGAAAAGTAAAATCAGCCAGAATACTGGAACACCATCATACTTGAATCACATTTCACTTTCCGGTAGTGTCTCTTCGAAAATATTTTTATGAGTTCGTTCTTCCTCAGACTCTTGGTTTTAAACTACTCAGTTTCCTAACAAATAGAATCCATAGATCAGTAAACACCTGATAATAAGACATTCCATGAAAAATCATACAATGGATTTAGATCCGTTTAATGAGAAGGCCACTCATTAAATGTACCACAGAATTTCAGCGATATCTATTTGTTCCAAATAAAATCTCTCAATAAACAAAGTAAATTACCGAAAGTATTAGAGTACCATCGTATTCAAATCACTATACGCATTTAAGTAGGATTTTTTCGAAAATGTTTCTATACTTTTGTTCTTCTTCAGGCTCTTTGTCTTAGACTTTCGCCTGCAGAACGACATCTTCGTATATTTATTTAATGGTGCATTTTCATTCGATATTAATACATTGTACACAGAGGAAAGGGTCTCTTTTTTCAGGTCGTCTTTTGGCTCCAAAACCATGCAATATATCTCAGAATAAAGCACGAATTTACAGTAAAAATGCCTTTAGCGCCGTTCTTATTTAAGTGATTGATAATAGAATCATGTATACGTCTAAGTCATTGTTTTCAACTGTTTCCGAGGCCTCACCGAGTATTTTTAGAGAAAACAGAAAGAATGCGGTTTTTATCAGAACAATATGGTGAGTCACTGATATTTTAAATATTGCCCCAGCATATTATGCTGTCATTTCTCGTATTCTGATAGCGTGAAGTTGCAAATATGCCAACAAATCACCATTCCGTTTTCTTGTCCAACAAAACACATAAGAACGTGTTGGGAAATAAATAATATGAAGGCTTCATACATATATTTTGTGAACAGAAGCCTGCGTGGAGAAAACAACCGACTATGGTGTGGTAGAACTCGGGTTCAAGTCCCATTGAAGACACGAAGGTGTTTGTCTATGATTTAAGTTGTTTGATGATAATATCAACAATGATAATCATATCTTATTTTCATAATAAACAACGAAAAATCAATACATCACAAGGCTATCTATACAACCATGTAATTTTTTTTTTTGAAGCTTAGGTTCAACCAAATGTGGCCTTGACTGATTTAACTGCCCAATAAAATTCCAAAGTTAATAGCCTTTTCACTTTAAAATGACTTATTTTCATGAACAGAATTAGGACATATTAAGGTTCTAAATATGTTTCGGTATGTTCTACATATATCTACGGGTTACTAGCTCATTATCAAGAGTTTAATACAATCAATTGAAAAAAATAATAGTCCCATATGTAAAATCACAATATATTAGATAAAAAGCCAAGTGTTTTTATTTAATATATTGAACAATGTTTACCA
Organism: Henosepilachna vigintioctopunctata; assembly: GCA_030704895.1. Classification (NCBI taxonomy): domain Eukaryota; kingdom Metazoa; phylum Arthropoda; class Insecta; order Coleoptera; family Coccinellidae; genus Henosepilachna; species Henosepilachna vigintioctopunctata. The sequence continues at coordinate 3,369,314 of JARQZJ010000034.1, forward strand.
AAAAATCAGTGAATATTCAATCAACTTTATTAAAATCAGGTGAGAGATCTTTTCTCGTTTTAAATAAATGGGAAATTCTAAGATTCTTAATTTCCTTCGACATTTGAATACTTTCCTTTATTGCACATTTGATCAAAATAGATAACAATTATTTTAATTTTCGTTCTTTGTTGAAGTAATGTACTACTTCTAATTATTTGATATGAATGAAATGAGTTATTTTTGATAGAACGCTCGAAATTTACGGTGGTAAGCCTATATTTTTAAATATGGGCTATGTGTTCTTCTATTTTTTGTACCGATACTTCTTTCACTTTTACCTAAAATGTAGAAAGTATGAGAATCCTCAGATTTCAATTATAATATGTGTGATTTCTCGAAAAAAATTCGTTTATTTTTATTTAACTAATGAGCAACCCTATTCATTTTAATTGTACAGATAGTTTGATATTGATAGTTCAAAGTGTTTTTTGAATATATTGCTTTGCAGCCTTCTTCAAATTTTTCTATTATTCTTTTGCCTTAAATTAGGAACAAAATTAACTGAAAATAATTTTTGTTCAGCTTAATTGTAAATATTAGGATATAACACATTTTTGTAGTTTAAATTCTGTTGCTCTTTAAGTGAATATTTCAACTATTAATTCTTCAAAGTCATTACTTTTCGCTATACTTAAAATATTCCAATTTTTCACTCAAAATTTCCTATTAATATTGGTAAAGACATTCTCTAAGTCAATTCTTGTACCAAGAAAAGATAAAGACAGTAATGTAGATATAAATTGTAGATATTATACGCTTTTTCGGCTTTTCAATTACTTTATTACCCATCATACCACTACTGAAACTTAAAAACAGATACAAAAAATCAAGTCTCACTCGGGATTCGAACCCAGGTCTCTCCATTGGCCAATATTAACTCCTACCTTTAGCCTACACATAATTATATTCTTCTGAAAATTTTGTGCACTTTTCTAATAATGATGAAAATTAAACAGTTGAATATAAATCACATACGTAGGTATCTAAAGATATTCATGAGCAATGTATTTATTATATTATCAGTTTTTATCATACTTACGTAAGGATTTCTGGGTCACCGTCAGTGTTTGTTCATTAAAAGTGTCGAGAATATCATAATTCAAAGCATAATTATCTTCGTTCAGTTTGATACAAACTTTAATTTTCAAAACAATCCATATCGCGCGATTCCTACGAAAAAAACATTGTTGGATAGTTCGGTTAGAATCACGTCTATGAGATAAACAAAACACAAATGGAAGTTGAGAAAGTAGCGACCTATTTTCAGAACAAAGACTTCGGGTACATCAATTTAGAGGAGTTATTCGGAAAACTATGCTTCATACTCTCGAAAATTAACAATGAAAATATAAGTAAGGAGTACAATACTCAGATACAAAAATTGTGTAACAACGTGTCCCTATCTTTATGTGAGACAGAGTTGTAAATTTTTTTGCTTAGTCATTTTTCGGCGCACTATGGGAAACTATGCGCAAAAAAGAAGACCAAATGTTCGATGAAAGAGCAACTCCATCTTGTGTTACAATGTGTCTCTATCTTTATGTGAGACAGAGCTGTAAGTTTTTTTGCTTGGTCTGTTTTTAAAGCTTGGTCTTTCTTATTGGAGCTTCGGCGAAGGAGCACTATGCTCAAAAAAGAAGAGCAGAATGTTCGATGATAGAGCAATCTCCATCTTGTGTTACAATGTGTCTCTATCTTTTTGTGAGACAGAGCTGTAAATTTTTTTGCTTGGTCTTTCTTATTGGAGCTTCGGCGAAGGGGCACTATGCGCAAAAAAGAAGACCAAATGTTCACTGAAAGAGCAACCTCCATCTTTTGTTACAATGTGTCTCTATCTTTATGTCAGACAGAGTTGTAAGTTTTTTTGCTTGGTTATTTTTTAAAGCTTGGTCGTTCTCATTGGAGCTTCAGCTAAGAAGCACTATGCGCAAAAAAAAGACCAAAATGTTCAATGAAAAAGCAATCCCCATCTTGTGTAACAATGTGTCTCTATCTTTATGTGAGACAGAGTTGTAAGTTTTTTTGCTTGGTCATTTTTTAAAGCTTGATCTTTCTTATTGGAGCTTCGGCTAAAGGGCAATAAAGAGCAATGTCCATCTACACCAATATTATAAATGGTAAAGTATGTGAAGTTATACAGGGTAACCACTGGATCTACTGAACCGATTTTTCTCACTATAGTTCTACCCTCTCTCTCATTACAGTTATTTGTTCGAAAAATTATGATAATAAAATTCGTCTTTCACCATAGCGAAAGTTTGAGAAAATAGTAGTTAAATGAGAGGTAATAATAAAAACATGTATAAAAATCACTGACTGAACAATTCTTTATTCGACTAGTTTCGCCTTTTACAGCATTATCAAGAATGCTGTAAATATTCTTGATAATGCTGTAAAAGGCGAAACTAGTTGAATAAAGAATTGTTCAGTCAGTGATTTTTAGACAAGTTTTTATTATTACCTCTCATTTAAATATGAACTATCACAGAGTAGATTCATCGTCCATTGAATTTATTAAAATAGTAATTATTATCACTCCCATAGTACCACTTTTACGTAGCCATTTTCTAACAATATATTGTCGTGGACTTCAATTGAACCGTCTTGATTTCCCGACACGAACCTCTTGGATTATATCGTACAGGTAATTTCGTGTAACTATTTCCAGTAGAGTTTTGTGAATTCGGGAAATGCCACAATACAAAAGTGTATTTCATCGTTCTTCAAAGTAAGTTCGACACACGATTAACTCTTTCCGAAACGAATTTGTTGTTTACTGGATCTTTAAGTCTGCAGATGGACACACGATTGAACGTTACAAACCAGAGCGTATTGCCAGCTCTCGACTGTACCGGTACATCCGATTTTAGAAAGCATGTTCGTACTTCAAATTCATTAGATTCTACCCACACAAAAGTCGTCCAAATACCTATAGAAGTTTCCACGATTTTTTTCTCTCAAATAAGCGGATGTGGGCTTTGACTGTACATAACACCTCCAAAATATCACGGTATCACATCTATTGAAATAAAACCACCTTATGCTTTCTCCTTTCGGAAATTCACCTATTACATATTCTATCAATTGTGAATAAAACCTACGATCAATCGATGACATCATGCTGTCAATAAATATTCCGGGCGATAAATAAACATGCCCAATGTCGAGCGAAAAAAGTGGGCAGATAGAGAAATTGAAGCGAAAGCTATCGGGCGTGACCTTGACGTACAATAACATTCAATTTTAATTTAATTTACGATTCGAAATGCGATTTTCGCAACTTTGTGCGAATATGAGTCAGCGACTTTCGTTCGCTACTTTCTAAATTCCGAGAAAGTCTAAATGGTTTGATTTTGATTTCGATTTTGGTGTTTTGGACAATAACTTTGGATATGAAAATCAGTAAAGAGAAGAATTGATACGCAATCGAAAAAGGGGTTGTGAAAAATGAAGCTAGTTTTGAAATTATCGAAATTTCTATTGAGGTTAGTGCCCATCTGAGCCAAAGTCTCGATAGAACGTCTCGGGATCAGTCTCAGTCAGAGAGTTGTCTCACTTCAGATTGCTTTCGGTCTCTAGACAGATTCGTGAGAGTCGACAACAGTCTTGCGTCTTGAAATATTTCATTATTATATTGAATAAAAGCACTTGGCTTGGTTTCACAAAATTAATAATGACTAAATGACAATTGTTTCGGGGTGTTACCCCATTTTCAAAAGTTAAACTGAAAGTTACTTAAGAACTGAAAGGTTGAACTAAATTGAGTAACACACCGAAAAAATTGTCAAGAATTTATTATAAATTTTGTAAAAGCAAGCCAAGTGTTTTTATTTAATATATTTATTAAACAATGTTTCACCAAGAGATCAGCGAACATTCAAATAGTTTTCTTTGCTAGGATGGATTCACAGCAAGCAATTGCTCTTGAAATAGTCTACAAAGTGACCAAACAGAAGATGAAAGAAAGAACTCCGTTTATTCCTCGAATTTTTCCTTTTTTATCTTGTTTCCGAAAGAAATTTGCCTGTGACACATAAATGGATCAATTCTTCCACGTTATCATTTTGAACATAGAGCTTATAGGTGTCAGCTAACTGCAACTGAGTATTATTCTTATGCAACGATTCTGCATCTTCTGTAACTGATCCTTCTGATTAGAATTGAACAGAAACAGAATCCCAACGAATTTCCCAACGTTTTTTGTGTGATGCCCCATCTAAGCTTTTCTAAAATTCCTTTGAACCCCAAAAATAGGTGAAAACGTTAAAATAAAGTAATACGAAAGGGCTTTCTCGTATCAACTCCTTTTTCGATTTTCTCCCCTTAACCATCAAACTGCCCCCTTTAGGGGATTTTGTCCCACATTGTGAAACACTATTCTAAATTATTCCATACCGTGAGAGGAGTATAGCGAACCTTTGCACTCAAATAATGATGTAATATGATAGATAATATTCAAATTGTTTTCGTGTTTCTAATTCGAATATCATACAGACATTTGCGCAACATTCGCTCATCATCAGCTGTTGTCTGTTCGTGTTTATGCGATCGGTCGGTATTCAGTATCCCGATAAAATTAGACCTTGGGCGAACGCCGCCTAGTAACACTTTCTCTATAGGCACCGATGAGTCTGGCCAAGCTAGAAACTTTAATTCCAGCGGTTTAATTATTTATTCATCGCGGTATTCAGCATGTACGTCCCATTGCCCATAAAAGATCACAGTCTACGTTCGCGCTTTACCATCAATGACTTAGACCTGTACGAACTGCATAAATAATTATTTGAGATGCAACTTGTTTACAGGTTCCAAAATGCGTGAAAAATGATTGATTATACACCAACCCTTTTTGGTGCCAATTAAAAGTAAATTCTTTGGATTCAACAACAAATCCAAAGGAACGAATTGGGTTGATAATCGAATGAATTTTTCCAATATTAACAAATTGGTAAAAAACCTACTTCTTCGTATTGTAGAACCGATATTCTTAGAGGGTTGAAAATGCGGCCATAAAAGGGGGCTCCGAATTGCGTAAGCCCCACTAGAATGCTTTTTATACCATAACTATTTTTTTTGAGAGATTCCCTCCTCTTTTTTGATCTTCCCAAGAATTAAGAATGTCAAATTATTTTTCAGTTTTCTATAATTTTTTTTTATATTTCCCCCTTTTGTTTCAATTAATTGCTTATAAACTAACTATGAGCGTCAATTGATTTTTTTTTTAATTTGAATTATCCAATGATAATAATAATAATAATAAGCATATATTTCCAACAGATAACTATCCCATTACAGGAAAATACATAATGAATAAATATGGTTACTAAAAATATTGAAAACAACATAGATATACAATATTAAGAAATAATTATAATAATAAAAACATTATCAAATACAATTAACTAAATCTATAATGTCAATATCTAAATGTTCAATCATAATAATAATCAAGAAAACAAATCACTCGGAACTCAATTCGGAAGAAATCAAGATACTTCACTGTTAAGATTTAAATACCCATTTATGATAGAAACAAGTGACTCCCAGTGCAAATCACAGCAACTTGATACCTACCTGTTTTGCAGTAGAACATGCAAAGCTAAGCAGCGATTGCGAGAGAAGATTGGTTCTGTGGGTTTTCGAGTAAAATGTCTTTCTTAATCTAGTACACCTCGGAGGAACGAAGAAATTAAGTTCACCCAGGAGCTCAGGACAGTCGAGATTATCATTGAGAAAATTGAAAAAGAATTTCAATGCATTCAAACTTCTACTGGTGTGGATGCTCCTAGTGCCAAACCTCGACAGCTAACAAGCGTGATCACAACCCCTAGGTGGATATACACCATCCTCTCGAAATGAGAGCCATTTCAAGAACTTCCTCTGCAATGCCTCCAGGCAGTTTATGTGACAATTATATATTGGTCGCCAAACAAGACAGCCATACTCAAGTTTGCTTATCACTAGGGCATTAAAAAAATGGACCAGTGTTGAGGAACTCGAAAACAATTTAGCATTGCGGACGATGAAACCATAAACTTTGCTACATGATAAAATTAATTGGTTGATATGACCTATGAATGAGAATTTTTGATCAAATACTAGGCCGAGATCCTTAACCTCCAGAAATCGAGTCAGAGTAACAACTTCAATGTTGTAATCAAAATATATCACATTTCTCCTTCTAGTAAAACTCACCACATTACATTTCATGACATTAAAGTGTAAACAATTATTATTACACCACAGGCTGATATCATTCGGGTCACTTTATAGCCTCAAACAATCATGCATAGATGAGACGCTCTTATAAATTTTAATATCGTCGGCATAAGCCACCTTCATGCAGTCCACCATCTCTAAGACATCGTTAACAAACAGGGCAAATAGTAGGGGCTCAAGATTGGATCCCTGCGGCACTCCTGAAGTTACTAGAAATTCTCTCGATTTGCAATTCTCAATTTATACGAATTGACTGCGATTACTCAAGTAGGTGATCAATGATACCTCGTTCATATTTTTCGGAATCGGGGTAAGAATATCAACACAAAAAGTACCTACTGACTAGACTGTAAAGGCAATATTTTGGTACAGGTTAGCGTTTCATCAAGAATTATTACAAAATAATCCTAATATGACGATTAACTTCGTTGTATTCTTCTATCATATTGTTTAATCTCATTAGTATTGATCTCCACCAAGGTACTGGGGTAGTTAGTGAAATATTTCCACTGTTAGAACAAGACGAACTGCCAGACAAGATTAAGATCGAAGAGAATCATCCATCAAAGTTCTAAATCGACGATCGGTATATATTTCGAAACCGAAACGATCTGGGATATTTACAGCTGTCGCTAAAAAATTGATCGACATCTGTTCGGTTATTTACGAACGAATTTAGGTTAATTGTGGTATTCGATACGTCCAAACAAATAGAGTGTAATATGGAACTAATTAATCATCTCAACTTCTGGTACGATTATAGCGGCCTGCTACGATACGGATGGTGTTATTCTAGCACGTCATTTTCACAGATGCAAAAAAATTCAACATCGATGCCAGCTGTTCCGCGTTCTTTTAAATTCTGCTTTCGTATATTAAAATCAAGGAAATGATAACTGCGTCACAATTCACGCTAATTAATAACGGATGGGGCTGATACATGGCAAAAATTATATTTCATAACGAAACACTATATTAATAATTTTTTCGCATGCATTACAGGAATAATTTGATGTTTTAACAATGTAATTCAACAGTAATTATGTGGATTCATTTATTTATTATAATGGTGTTCAACTAACACTTCGAAATACGGAAAACATTTTTGTTCTCATTTTATTTCAGAAATACATACCTTTCCTCCTTCGAGATATAGAGAATATTGATACAGATAAATGCCTTCATTAAAAGCAAAAATTCACACAAAGTTTACAGGTCCAAGACAAGCTTTACAACTCCTACTCAACTTAACCCCTAATAACCTGACTGCAATAAATTGATTTCAATGATTTGAGAACGTGAATATTAATAATGTTAAGATATTCACACTAAATTAACAATATTTAGCTAAAGCTTCTGCCATTTAACCATATAAACAATGAATAAAAGTCATAAACACAATAATTAATAAAAATGCAAAATTAACCACAAAACAGGTCGAGAATCACACGCTTTGATTTTCACAGTTATGTATAATAGAAAAATAAAAGAGAAAAACAGTATTAAGTTAACTCATACTCTTCGTCATAAAAAACAGCAATCCACGACCGATTCCTCGTGAAGTGAACAAATTTTCCAACCTTTTCCAATTTTACTCGAATTTCAGTGAATTAAAGTTGTTTCGAATACGTCTCAACTTCGTTATAGTACGTTATGGCATTATAGGTAAAAAATCTGCAAAATACTTCGAGACGAAACTTATGACAGTTCAAAACTTTTTCCAGATTTATAACGTGCAAGCATCTTCTAGAGATGATCTTTACGAGAAGATAAGCAGTCCATTTCTCAAGGTACTGTGTACCATGACCAGATACAACTTCAGTCATCGGAACTGTTGAATTCTAATCGAGACTAGATCATACTTCCTCAAGAGATACACAAACCTGCAACATGCATTTTGAACCCTCTGAAACCACATCCGAGCAACTTTGTAAAAGAAGATAACCGTAGTTTAAAATTGGCAACACTGAAGTTCCACCAACCTTTTTCGAGGTTTGTAGTTTAATATGTCAACATTGATATATTCACTTTCAAGGTTTCAATTGTATAACATATTCTTGAGAACAAAAGTCCTTACCAAACATCGCTCCTAAGCCTCTTGCTGTATCATACACGAGTAGGTATCTTATCATTTAGTTTAATCATGACATCGGTCCTTTTAGACTCCGACACATACACCAAACACTTCCAGTTTGATAGATTTACACTCAAATTATGTTTTGTGAGTAACAAACGATACTTCTTGAGCCTCTATTGATATGAGCCATTGTAATAGTGATTCTCTCAGGATTGAAAGGAAGATGCATTTGACTGTCATCTACAGAGACCTGAATACTGCAATATTCAACGCAATCGAAGATGTCAACTGTATAGATAATGAACAAGGACCCAAGATTTACCCCTGAGGTCTCCAGATTTTATGGACATAAAATGGGAATAAAAGTTAGCTGTTACAACAGACTGTGTACCTTGACTCAAATAAAACTCAAGGGAGGTGGCAACGGTGGTACTAACCCCAAAATGATGCAGCTTTGCACAAAGTAAAGCGTGGCAATGTAGTCGAACACTTCAGAATAATGAAGAACCAACGCCTATGATTAAATTGAAGGCATTTAGCCATTTTATGATTTCATCCGCGACGTTTCATCAGTAACATCCCCTTAAGGATTGTTACTCCCCGGTTGGAGATTTTATTTTTATGTGTTTGTGCAACGTTTTCTCAGTTCTTCTGCGAAGCTTGATCTGATAAAGGTATAGCATGTTGGGAAACACGTCATATACATAATTATAATAATCGGTAAAATCAAACAGGTGTTTTTTTCCTATATGAAACTGCAGTTTCAAGAATATAAAAAACGCTGTTAAAAATTAATCATCGTACTAAAATACGGAAGTTTGCGTGTTTATGCAGAGGGCGATGCTCCCGGGAAAACGCCGTCTTGTTCGTGGAAATCGATATTTTCCGAGAATTTCTGACGTCGCTTTTGCACATATCAAATATTCATCCGCTTATTGAAGCCCATTTCCTTATTAACAAGGGTTTTGCGTGTCACGAGAAAGCGTGAGCTTTACACAAAGTTCGTACCGCAATAAAGTTGCAATTTACTAATTGCTACAAATAATTACCCCCTAGGGAGTAATAAGGATGATTGAACGGTAAGAAAGTTTAAATTGTGACACATATTTATTTCCTCGCAAAAAAATTTAATCGGCCGACTGTTCGTCCAGAAATAAATCCTATTCATGTGAAACGATGTTGTTCTTTTGAGAATAGGCAAATGATAATTTTTATTTCATTCAATGTTTTGAATGAATATAAATAAATTTGAAACTGAAAGTACAAACGGGGCACCTGTTTTCCAGAAATTTAATATATTTAACACCATAAACTCTATATTTCTCAACCTGCGAAAATAAAAAAAAAGTAAGTGAAAAATAAACATCAACTGATGTGAGTAAATATAACTAAACGAAAAAAGAAGAACCTTTCATGATGGTACAAGTAAATTAATGTGAATTAAAAATTGATAAAATATGTAAAAGTGTTCTAAATATACCACGCTATATATAGTGGTATATTTAGCATGGTAGTCTCCCTGCATATAAATAATCACATAATTATTTCTTAAATCGATACTATTTACTTCCAAAGAATAAACGATACTTGTCTGATACAATAATTATGTCTTTCATGTTTTACACCCTTACTCATAATGCGTAATTCAATTTTCTTCTTTACTTTTCTTTGTCTGCAAATCCTTTATGTGAATGTTTATGTAACTTTTTAAGTAAATAAGTCCCACTGACTTATAGAAGTATTTTTTACGCATTGGGGCTTTATCGATAACATCGTTGTTTTCTTGCCAATGTTTTACATTTTTCAGTTAAAGGAATATGTGCTCAGGAATAATATTTAGTATGTTATAAATACCAATAATATTTTTTATCCGTTCGGAATATACAAAAACAGTTGAAATAATGCTCGAAACTTTGGAAACAAACGACTAGGAGAGAAGACCACCAGCTCGATTTTGGCAACACCAGCTGGACTACGTTTTGGCAACATCGCCGGTCTAAGCTCTTCATGGTATGTTTAAAGTCGGCCGTGGTAGAGCCCACCATTCGATTTTCAGTTTTGGTCTTTTACGAACTTCCGTTGTTCACCCATACCTTAAAAAAAATGTTGAGCTCAAAGGATGTTCGTTTTCTTTGCGTGGAGAATCATTTCTTTCATTCGAAATTTTATGGAGCTGTTACTCGTGACTAAATTGCTAATGAATCTACCTACACGCGCCGAAAATATCGAGATCTGTTAGAAAGATAAATCGTAAAATTTTCGATACATAACATTCGAACAATTCGTTGACCCTGAAGCCAGATGTGGATATACAATCAAAACAAGAGAACAGTGGCGTGGTAAACGATCTAGTAAAACGTGCATTGTGAAGAGGTCGCTTACATCGACATTTTTCTTCTAATCATAAAAAATCATCAAATTTGTGGACAATTGCCGTTTATTTGGCGCGAGAAATGAGCTTCGAACTTAAAAAATATCGAAATTTCACGTATAATTACAGTACAAAAAACATTTACAGCGTAATTATAATATAAAGAAATCATTGAAAAATGGTCATCAAACGCAGAGTGAGAAAAAACTAAGACTTTTAATTTTTATTTTCTTAGCACACTTTGAAATTTGATGCATCATTTAAAGACAGTAAACAATGAAGACTTCAGAGGTAAAATAAAAAATAGATGCTTTTGATTTATGTTCTATTCTGAACAATCTGTTCTTGTATTCATTTCACAGTTTGTTTGAATTAATTTATAATCGAATTAAATAGTGGGACAAAAGAGTTAAAATAGTTAGAACATATATGTTTATTTATGGAGTGTTATGTCAACTTTTACCTTTTTCTTTTCAATTTTTAATGATGAAATGTTTTTGGAATTTGACGAATCCATTTCTTTGTCTGTTTACGTCAATGTCGCAGTTTTTTCAAAACATATCAAAATTAACACACTTGGCTTAAGTTTCTCTAAATATATTAAAAACTCTACATTTGTTTCGGGTAGTTAACTCATTATCAAGAGTATACAATGTTACTGACTCTTGAGAATGGGTTAACCACCCGAAACATAGTTAGAGTTTTTAATATATTTAGTGAAACTTAAACCAAGTGTGTTCATTTCAATTTATTGTGTTTAACATAATGTTTTACCAAGAGATAAGCGAAACCTCCGTGTCATTTATTAAATTAGATTTATTTGTTTTTACTTTCGTAAATGTGAATATAAATTGAATTAAAACGCTTGGGTCATTTTTACAGAATTATATTAAATGTTTGATAATTATTTTGGTGTGCTTCCCCATTTTCAGAAATTAAACTGTTCAACTTTTTAAGATAGGACAATTCCCCGAAAAATTAACAAGAAATTAATATAATTTTGTGAAACTACATTTTTCTTCTTCAAATTCCAATAAACTATGTTTCACCAACAGATCAGCATTATAGATCAATTTTTCTAGCTAAAAATATTATAGACTAGGCCAAAAAAATTCCAAGACATTTACTAAGAAGAGTAAAGTGCAAGAACTCGGCACGCCGCTGTTTCACCGACAGATCACATGTTAACTACGCGAAATGACAACAATGTAAGGTCGCGACAAACGATAAAATCAAAAACCTACAATTACGTAAATAACGCAAGATAGTTTAGGGGCAAACAGACCACTCTAATTCGCCTCGAGATTCTAACATTTCAAATAATAATTGACACAGATTCTGATTCCGCGAAACAGCGTCGTCAAGCCGTCTAGTTCTAACCTATAATTATCGTGCTAACGAACGCGTCAACCGGTAATTAACGTTAAGTAATTCTTGAGAAAACTGTAATTATAGTGTGGGATTTGCCATTTTAAACTTCGCCATTCGCAGTAATTATCGATTCATATTATTGCGAATTTTTCGCCATACGAGGGTGGGGTGAAAAGTTTCCGGCCTGACCACTGACGGCGCCACTAGGTCTACTTTTGTAGGAAGGAGCCCACAGTACCATTCTTATTGAGCTGGTATGTAAAGTTTCAGCCCAATCGCTACGTTAGTTTGCGTTTGAGAGCACATTACGCGAGACGCTTCCGTTGGTTTCGTGTTGTCATCAAATACTTTCATTTGAAAGGTTTTTACATCAAAACAATTAAAAGAAGGGAAGGATTCAACACTAGGAGACTCCTCCTCACCATATTCAACTATTAAGAAGTGGGTTTTGAATTCAAAATGGGTCGTGTGAGCAATGATTGAGAAAAACCATCATATAGTATTGAAAGACCGCAGAAGCGCATGAAATAGCTGAAACGTCTAGGATGTCAGCTGAACGTGTGCGAAATATTTTGCACAACCATTTGAGCATGGAAAAGTGGTGTACAAGATGGGTGTCGCGTTTGCTAACGCTTGGCCAAAAAACTGATTCGAAAAAACATTTCTACCGAAAATTTGTTGCTGTGTAGGCGTAATCCAAATGAATTTTTGCGTCGATTCATAACTGTTGATGAGACTTAGGTTCACAACTACACTCCAGAAAATGAAGAACAGTCAAAACAGCGGGTTGGCAAGGGAGAGCCAACTGCAAAGAAGGCAAAAACAATTTTATCGGCAAACCAGGTTATGGCTACTGTTTTTGGGATGCGAGAGGAATTATATACATTGATTGACTCGCACTGGTTACACAGACTTATTGCAACGTTTGAAGGACGAGGTTCAAATTAAACGACCTCAATTGACGAAGAAAACAATTTTGTTTCATCACGATAATGCATCACCGCATTCGTCGAATATTGCCATGTACAAAATCCACGAATTGAAGTTTGAATTGATGCTGTATCCTGCCTACTCCCCAGACTTACCCACCGGCGATTATGTCCTGTTCCCTAACCCCAAAAAATGTCTTGGCGGTAAAAGATTTAAGAGCAACTAAGAAGATATCGATATTATAAATCAGTATTCTGAGGAGCTTGACGAATCTACGTTTAAAACTTGTATAATTAAATTAGAACACTTTTATGGGAAATGTATGAGTGTTGAGTGTTAAAATAGTAAACACTGAAGACTTCAGAGGTAAAATAAAAAATAGAAGCTATTGATTACTGTTCTATTCTGTACAATCTGTTTTTGTAATCATTTCACAGTTTGTTTGAATTCATTTATAATCGAATTAAATAGAGTAGGACAAAAGAGTTAAAATAGTATTATGAGTCAAATTTTAGCTTTTTCTTTTAATTTTTAGTGATGAAATGTTTTTGGAAATTCATTTTTTTGTCTGCTTACGTCAATGTCACAATTTTTCTTTGAAAACATTGAAAAAAGTGTTGATGGAGATTATGTTGAAAAATAAAGCAAAAAAAATTTAAAACATCGTTTTTCTTGGTCAGGCCGGAAACTTTTCACCCCACCCTCGTATTTAGATCCTTGGTCATATTCATACAATAAAGTCATTATTTTCAATATAATAACCAGCATGAGAGCATCGAACAATAATCCGCCACGGTACTCCTAGAGAAGAAACGCCTGGACCCCCTGTAAATTATAATATACCCCTACCAGGGGACTTTTATAGAATATTTTGAGGAACGCCAATTAAAGACGTTACTTACGTCACCGACAAACATCTATTCATTTGGAATTACACCAATTTGATCTTTGAATCTCACCCGCGTCTTATTCATAACCCATCGTCACAGTTTACCCACGTGTTATAGTTTTATTATTGTTTGTGTCGCGAACAATTTATTGCATATTAAAATCGTCCGCACTAACGACCCACGCAAAAACAAGATCTTGAAAAATGTTCGCGAATAGTCGGCCAGGCGGTTTTAGAAGATGTTCATAAATTTCGAGTCTTTATCGCTGATGTAAACAAAATAAAAACGCAACTTTCAGGTTTAAGTTGCGTTTTTTTCCTACGCGATCTAGACTTAAAATGTCATGTGACGACAACCTGAAGACTTTTTAATATGCGAGGTGAAACGTCCAGTTCGTACTCAGGAAATGACGCAGTAAAATTCAGGTGGAATATAAAGTTGCAAGTTATCTTGATCTTTACTCGAATTTTATTTCATGCCCGGTATTTTGAATAAATAAAACAAATAGAAAATACTGTAATTTAAATGATAATTAGAAACAAGCAATATTGAAACTCGTCTGATTTTTTCAATATACTTAAATTCAAATTTCCAAAAAAAATATTCAAACCAAAATACCAAAACAATTTTCTTTTTATTATTTGGCTCAATTTATATGAATTTGTTAGTAATTCGTTCGAGTTTTGGAGAAAAAAAAACAGATTATTGTCTAAAAGTGACCGAAAACACATGTACGAATTAATTGTATAAACATTAGGGGGCTCTATCAAAACCTCAAATGAGGGGGACATACAATATTGTAATCTCACTTTTAATTCGCTCTTTTGAAGCTTTAAGATCACATTTGTCACCTCAATTTCACTTTCGAAAATATTATTTGGAAATTTCAAATAAGTTCACAAAACCTCGATTTCAGTCGAAAAAAACCAACTGATAATTGTTTCTAAATATTTCTAAACAAGTACAGCAAAATGGTGACAAGATTACAAAGAGAAGAATTTTTTCTACTTTCAAAGTACAAAGAACACTTCGTCTTTAAGTGTCTTTTATAATCTTTACATTATTCTTAAAAACAGTTATAGTTCATCGACTTGAATTAACCAAAAGAAACCAACGAATGAATGCTGCCATTCTCATCTAATTGACGTAATAGACGTTTGATGGGCGATGTAAGAGTCAGTTTTTTGATCCAGCATACAGAAGGATATGATATAACACTTTCGTCACCGATAGAAAAAAAATTGTATTAATTAGTGGTCAATATAATTGTACATTTGCAGCTCTTAACGAGCTGTCACAATTAATAATAATCCTGATCCATTTGTCACAAAAATGAATGTAATCAACCGGTATACCCATAATTATTCCACCCATGGGTTGGTTGCTCTTTTCTGAGAACTAACAGAACTGATTGGGGATTTAACAAAGGAATATCTAAAATTAAATCTGTTCTTCTACGCCAACTTTGAAATTGGATCACAAAACTCTAGGAAACGTGAGAAATAATTACCAAAAATTTTTAATTTTCTTAGAATTGATTTTTTTTCGAAATACAGCACATTGAATGCCTTCAACAATGGAATATCTAAAATTAAAACTGTTCTTCTATGTCAACTCTGAAAATGGATCATAAAACTCCAGGTAATTAAATGTGAGAAATAATTAGGTACCAAAAATTTGGAATTTTCTCAGAATTTACATTTCTTTTCGAAATCCAGCACATTGAATAACTACATAAATAAGTTTTAATATTTGTTTTTGGACTTTCACGACCAATCAAAAACTGACGCGGGCTTAGAAATACTACGAATTGGCGTAGCCTTTCATCTAGGTCCAAAATACTGACGTTGTTTCATTTGCTGCATCATGTTTGTTAACTAGAGCATCCTTTGAAATAAATATCATTATTATTATTATTAAATTGAATTTAATACTCTCTTCGGGATGATCGTACGTGTTCAGTTGAAATTACTCCTCTCCAGCTGATTCGTATCGAACTTCGAGAGACATCTTCAGTGGTATCGTTTGCTTCAACGAATGCTTCATTTATGTGTGATCAGTAAATTAAATTCTGAAGTGGATCCTGAGCTACAGATAACCAACACTGGAAACCAAAGGGCTGGAGCTAGTACCAAGAGCCAATCACAAAGAGGTTGATACATCCGACTTCACCGAGTACACGTTTGAAACACTCTTCTTCACAAATATACCACTGAGGATGTCTTCTAAAACAAGAAACGAAGCTTCTGTAAGAGGGACAGTTTGTGTTTTTCTTCATTTCAGCTTTCCTGGACCATGTTCGACTATAAACTGAATCGATGGTGCTAGAAAATTTCGATAATTGACACCTTTCAATTTTTCATATTGAAAATGCTGATGTTAATTCAAGAGTTCTAAACTGGTACCAGTTTTTGACGATCAGTCGAATAGTCAAAAACGTTCGATATAAAAAGGTTTAAAGAAAGGTATGAAACCGAATTCATTAGCTATTATTCAAGAAATATATGAATAGAGCCTTTGTGTTACCTTGTATAATTCAGATTAATCAGGAGAATGTCATACTTGAGCTGGCTATATGAACATAAATGATGGATTCCTCCCATCAACCTTCAAGGGATAATGTTGATGAATATTGAAGTTGATAGAAACACAAGACAGACTGTTTAGTTCTGCAAGGACCTCATCAGTTGTGCCACGTGTAACGTCAAGCGAAGCAACGACTTTTTATAACTCCGAAGTGAAAACTGCCAAGTAATGAACACATCACAATTCCATCTATAGGAATCAATAAGAAATACGTCTCAGATCACGTTTCTCGACCTTGGAGCGACAAGGTGTTTGGGGATTGAAGTCGTTACCTAAATTAGCGATGGACACGACACAACTGATGAGTTCCTTGTAGAACGTAACAGTCTATCTTAAGCTTGCATCAAGTGTGGCATCGATTTCAATATTTTTCAACATTTATCCCTTTTAGAGAGATGAAGGCATCATCACATCGTAACTACAAATTTCACACAGCTAACTCTACATGGCATTCTTACATTATTTCGATAATTCTAAATTTCAAGAATGAAATATAGAAATTCATAGTAATTCTTCATTTTATTCAGTGTACTTTTATAAGCATGTTATGGGTATATAAGCTTTGCGTTATGTGATTCTAAAATTACAACCAGATCTTTCATAAACGTACAAATGAGAGCAACTATGTTGTTACCCGTTCCATGTTGTTGGAATCTGTTCGAAAAAAATTTAATTCGCACGAAGAGTTGGAATAACAGTAATAGAAGGCGGCTCCAATCGTGTATAAAGCCTAACATTAATAATTATGACATAATATGAATGACTGGAGGATTTAACACATCCAGTATTTGTTCTCGCTTACTTTTACCGTTTCGTCTTTTGACGTCGGTACATCGACCGATGATGAATATTTACCAAGAAAGTGAAATGATTCGTACTCGACCATTGTACGGGGCTTATCCGAAAAGAACTTACAACTACGTGTTGATGAAAATTAGTTCTTGAATCTTTGAAGGAAATTGTTAAAACTGGGTGTATCTAAAACAATATAATTTTCGTAAAAGAAAACTTTGTCATGTTATTCGAAGAATAACAATTCTTAATTGAAACATAAAAAAATTATAATAGAAAATCTCTCGATAAAATTCAACAAAGTTGATTGAATATTCTCTGATCTTGAATTGAATTTTCACTCTGAATGCTGTTTCGTGAAAATTCTAAAAATTGTTAAAAAATATTGGACAGTGTTGGCGTTTACTTAATGTAAATCTATTATAATTGAATATAAGCCAAAAGTCAAACACTTGAAGTTTTGATTTACACTTTTATTGACATAATAGCATGACGCGTTTCGTCGTTACAAACGACTTCTTCAGATGCTAATAGAATGCTGACTCTGTCACTATTATAATACGAGTAATGACTCCGTCAGTAGAGTCAGTATTCTATTAGCATCTAAAGAAGTCGTTTGTAACGACGAAACGCGTCATCCTATGTTGTCAATAAATGTAAATCAAAAGTTGAAATTTTTGAATGTTAGCTTATATTCAATTGTTAAAAATTCACAAATATCATTTGTTAAATTTTCGAAAACAAGTATCAACGTAGAAGTTAAACAGTCTACATATAATTTCAGCATTAATGGCAATTATTTCGAAGTAGTTTAAAATCTTCGAAAGATTCTTTCGGTTTTTTAATTACAAGGTATGTACAAAAGTACCTTTTGCAGTTTCGTAATATTGATACTATTTCAAGTACATGAATAATACTATTTCTGTGCTTGAAAACGTGTAATATTACGAAATTGCAGTCACAAATATATTAATAACTTTAGTAATTAAGAACAAAGTATATTTTTCAATATAATAGTATGCAGTATCACAAATTCACGTTAATAATCTATCAAATGTTTTAAAATGTACTGTTTCATATTTTAAAACTTATAAGAGAGAAAGAAATTATCATATTATATTTAAAACTTATTGAGAAAGAAATCTTTCATGATACTACCAAAAATGTTCCAACTTTGACCACTATTTTCCATAAAATATTGTTCATTCCTTTTTAAAAAAATTATTTCTACAGTTCTGGTTATTTCAATTTTGGTTTAACAAAGCATTCAAGAAACAAAAAGTCATCGAACGTTATCTATCATAGCCTTCCAGTTAATCGTGAAAACGATACGAAAAACAAATATTTTCCCAGTCGAAACCATTATCACGACTTCATTTATTTCGCGCGGAAATCGCAGACAGGCTCTTTTGTTTGTTTAGGCGAAGGATAAATGATATTTCCCCTATGTTCTTACGCAACATAGCGGCATTCGCATAAATTCATCAGAAGATCAGTAAATCATATGAAACCGCGGAATTGTATACCAGAAAACGATTCGTGGTGACCTTGGACAGATAATTGCAATTCCATGCATCATGTTATATAATTTATCATTTAATTCGCTTCTTGAATTTTGATACGTTTCATACACCTGTCTGAAACTCATCCTCCTTCGAATAAATGAAATAAATTACATAATTCATGACGTTTAATTTGAAAACTAGATTACTGAATAACCTTTCAAAATTTTGCTCAGAAAATAAATCGATTCAACAAACAACACAGGAACAAATAGCAAAGCACATCAGTGAAAACCCACAAATTGCGATGAAATTCTAAGTTTTCTTTTGAAATACCTCATTTTAAAATGACCTAACGAATTATTCAAAAGTTGACAGAGTTTGCTAAAATACTTTCCCATAAAACCGCTCAGATTACGTCATTTTGTAATTAATAAGATCAGACGTGGGATCGTCTAAAGGTTTTCGAGCATTCCACCGTCTTACGATCATCCCGCCAAATAATCGAATTATACCTGATCCAGCACTATGTGCCCGTGTCAAAGACCTGGTAATTCGATAGCCATCGTCATTCATTCACTTTTGATATGTCGTCGTCTTTCTTTGTTTACATCTACAGGTTTTGATGAGAGGGTAGGTCGCATGGATCGATCGGACGGCACGTGGGGGACATAAAACTCGAGGTCGAGTCGTTCTGGTTTCAGATGAGCCACCAGATACGCTAATTTGGGTATTTATAGAGCCCCGCTTACCGAATTGAAATGCGTATTTTTTTGCTGACCCAAGTGAATTGACAGCGAGCGAATGTGGTCAGATAGTTGATCGATCTTTATATCCCCCTCATTGCTACTTTACTCTGAGTGGCGTGTTGAACCAGAGAAAATGGAAAGGTATTCATATTCTGTGAATTTTGTACCATATAAAAGGTGTTTTTAGAGGTTTAGAACTTTAAATTTCAATAAAACAACGATGGATCTTTCGATTGACAAGAATTTTTTTTATTCGAAAGATAATCTTGTCGTATTACATTTTAAATATGATTTCTGGCATATTACCGCCACGGCTGGCTCGGATGTAGTCCAATCTGGACGTCCAATTTTCGATGACTTTTTCCATTACATATTTGATACATTACAGATAACATTTGTGGCCGTATATCGGCAATAATACGGCGAATGTCGTCTTCCAAATGGTCAAGCGTTTGTGGCTTATGCGCATAGACCAATGACTTTACATAGCCCCACAGAAAGTAGTCTAGCGGTGTTGAATCACAAGATCTTGGAGGCCAATTCACAGGTCCAAAACGTGAAATTGAGCGGTCACCAAACGTGTCTTTCAATAAATCGATTGTGGCACGAGCTGTGTGACATGTTGCGCCGTCTTGTGGAAACCACAGCTCCTGGACATCATGGTTCTTCAATTCAGGAATGAAAAAATCGGGAACAACGGCAATCTCGTTTTGGGCCCATTCGACGAATCTACGCCTTGCTTGATGATCGTTTGGCTTCAATTCTTGCACGAGTTGGATTTCGTAAGCACGAAATCAATATCCAATTAATCAATATACGATTATCAATAAAAGTAAACGTGGTGCGAAAACGTTCCATGGTTAATCGAATTAACTGCTCTGATGGACGATTTTGTCGACGATAAAATGGACGTAGTGCGCGATACGTGTTCCGCACAGAACCATTATTTTCGAAATGAAATTGCACTATTTGCAAGCGTTGTTCAGGCGTAAGTCTATTCATGATGAATTGCCAAACCAAACTGAGAATAAATCACTTATCAGCTGTTGAATCGGTCGCCATCTTCAACAGAAATGCCAACTTAAAGTTCTATACCTCTAAAAAAACACCCGTTATTATCAAGAGAGATTATATGAAAAGTGTAAATAATATTCTATTCTTTGGTTCTCCAATAATAATGGAGATATTAATATTTGTAAAAACTGGATCATGTTGTCACAAATTTTTTTCTGTACTATATAAAATTCAAGCAATATCTATAGTTTTTTCTGAAATTGGGCCATTAAACATGTAATGCCATCAGTTCAATGATAGATATGTTTTCATTATTATTATTCAAAGATTTTGGGATACAAGCAGCTACAATAGCCAATACAGTACCCACTAAAAAATACAATGAAAGTGTGGGAACCTGTGGGTACCTGTTTCTACAAATATATAAATGATATAAAGTCATTTTGATCATCCATAATTGGATTTCTTTGAAGAAGACCACTTTCAGGTTAACCTGTTCAGTTGGAAAACTTTGTGAATGAAAAACTTCCATGAATAAAAAAAAATGTATGTTTATCTATATATACACATATGTTTTTCGACCTCCGCAATCTTCACATACCAAATTTGGTCGACCCAATTTTAAACGAAAATAAACGACTAAAAGTGAGAAGACAGAGTGACAACGTCGAGTTAAAATCGCTTAGGTAGGTACAGAAATATAACAACTCGAGTACGATAACCTCTCTATCAGGAAGAGGATGTCCAATAATGAGAAGTGAGTAGTTATTTGATTGTAGTTAATAATACCTAAACGATGTGAGTCAAAGGAAGACGGACACAGACGGATCTTTCTCCGAGTTGATTTTTAGTTCATTTGAGCTGGTTAAACTTGCGATAGATAGTTCTACATAAATCGACATTTTTCTCACTGAAAAGTCTATGTTTCTTCTTGGTATCTATTTCATAAGTTCAAGAAATCCAATGGAGATGAATGTAGAAGCCTTTATGTATGATGTGTTTAATTATAATGACACTGAAGATGAAGACTCCGATAATTGTTAAAAAAGAAGAACAATATTTACTATAATTATGTATTAGAGGGAACAGTAAAACAGTTTACAATGAGACATACTTAATCATTTCGTATCGAGCTGTTCTTATAATTTACTGTGGAAAAACTATTTTTGTGTTGAAAATAGACCAAAGAGTCTTGTATTTATTTATAGTATCATCAATTTCGATTATTATCTGTGATATTTCAACCGTGTAAAAAAATCACGTATGTTAGTGTGTCACGTAAGCGACAATTGTCACTTTCGTAGCAGGAAAAGTTACCTGCAACTTTTACAGTGACGAATGAACGTGCTTTTGTCACTTATTATTATAGTAAGTAATCTGTCAGAAGAGTTTGACGTCTGTCAATAAATTATATGGTTCTTATTTCACCATTTATGAAAGAGTATTTGCGCAGCAGGAAAAGAACTGCTAAGCATGATATTTCCATGACAGTTTATACGATAAATTTACACGATAAAATATAAACATGTAGTCAAACTATAAGTACAATTTTTTTTTTCACTTCACCCTAGCCCATCGTAAAATTCTATATTAAATTGATGCATGTTTTTGCTTACTTAATCCATGGTCTTTTGAACACTTTCATTCACAATGGCATCGTTTTTAACCAACGCCTGCCATTATTCGGATTGCTTTTCTGCAACCTGAAAACTACCAAGGCATTGGCACAATTTCCCCACAGAACAACGCCATAACTCAAAAATTAATGAAATAGAGGGAAGTATGTAATTCTTAATGTGGTAATGCTCGTTATAGTTCTCATTCGTCTAAGCAAATATAGAGTACCAGAAAGTTTTCCTTTCAGTTGTTCGATGTGGTCGTTCCAAGTAAGTTTGCTATCTAGTGTTACGTAAAGCAGCTTTGCAATATTTTTTTCCGCAGTATTATCATTGTAATTAGATGAAAACACTATAGTTTGAGTTTTGTCATCATTCAATTTTAGTTTGTTTGCCGTGAACCATAATTGAGATATAGAATTTACGTACGTTGTTTTTAAGTAAAGGATTACACTGATGAATAAATAACCACAAACGTGTGCTACTTACATAAACGGGATCAGATATCCCCAAAATTTCTTATTTTAACATTCTCAACGTCACCAACTCAAGTTAATATTTTTCAATTATGACAAGATAAATCCATAATTTAAACTGGGCTAATACCGCATTTCCCGGCGATTGTTTTCTATGCGTCACCATCGTGCAGATCTGTGAACCGCCGAATCGGCAACAACACGGTCTAAAATTAAATACCGAAAAAAAGAGTACACCGAAATAGCCTGGTCAACAACCATTCGATCATAGAGATTTTAACGAGGAATAGCTTGATGACATCAAAGTACAGGGGGCTGTTCTAATTATCGATGGAGTGAGACGAACGTAGGGACAACTTAAAATAGAAGAGAGGAAGTAGTTAAAAAGATTTGATGTTTTAAAATAAATTCTTTCTGTTGCGTAGAACATAATATAGGTAGGAAAATGGTTCGCAGGCTATTTAAAAACTGAGTTAGTTGAAGGACACTTCCGTGTGAAACATAAATAAAAAAACTTTCTCTAAGTGAAACAAAATCATGGAAGATCTTTCTTTCCAAGCATTTTCCCGATCTCTTATAACAGAAAGTCTGACGGTTTCAAACATCTTCAAATTAGCTCAATCAAGTCAATATTCTTTAACAATTATTTGGGGAACTAATACTGTAAAGTTATTTCAGTTATTTAACCATTTCACAATGATAATACATTTATTGCCAACAGATATCCAATTACAGGGAACAAATAACAAATTGTACACAAATAATAATAAGATAAAATTAAAGAAAAATAAACATAAAAAGAAAGTAACGGGTTTTAAGAGTTAAGTTTTTCAGGTTGGCGGCACTGGTTTGTAATGGCATCCAAACGTCATCTGTCAAAGCGAAAAGTTTTCAGTATACTCTGTCATTTCATCGTGGAAAGACTTACAAACGAGCAACGATTGCAAATTGTTGAAATTTACTATCAAAATTCGTGCTCTGTGAAAAATGTGTATCGTTCACAAAAAAAAGGTAATTGAGAGAGTGGAAAAGAATGGTCTGATGATGAAGAAATGGAATTGATTCATTTATATTAGACAGAAGAATTCTCATGGAACGTGATACATAAATTTCACAGTAAAAGCTATAAAACTATTGAAACTTTCAAGGAATTCGCTGAAAAATTCGAAAACTGTCACGAAAACGAAGTCCTTCATTTTCATTTTTTTGTCATTTTGTACAATACGACTAAAGCAAACACTTGCTGTTGCAAAGAAAATTACATGATTATACAAGTACAAACTTGAAATGAAAAAAATGATTCACAAAATTCACAAAATGAAATATTTTATGTCTCGAGACTGTTGCGGTTTAGTTGTCTCGGCTCACGAATGTGTCTCGAGACCAAAATGAATCTCGAGTGAGACAACCCATTGAGACCGATCTTGAGACTTTGTCTCAGATGGACACTTATCTCAAGAACACAACAACTGATATGTTTAGAAGTATTATATTAATCTTGAAGGATATACCTTGAGGATTATCACGGATTGGAAAAAAACAACAATAAAAAATTATTTATCTAGTCCGTAATCTATGGTCGATGGATTTCCGTAAAGGAAGTCATGGTAAACTTGGATGTTTTCTGTACATAATTAATAAATTCGTTAACCTCATTTAAGCGGTAAAATTTCAATATCAAGCATAGAACAGGAAACGCAAGTTGCAAAATTTCATCTTTTTACACACTCTGGTTAATTCGATGGTACAAGGAAAGAATTATTTCACTTTCTTGAATAATTAGATTTGCGAATGGTAATAAATCATCTGTTACATCCTCCGAGACAGTGAAACGTTACATTGTTCTTGATGATTTTGATTACTTATAATATAACGGATTTGGTGGTTGATTATTAGAAGGATTATTGTTAATATTGGAAGGTGAAACACGGTGAATGTTACTTCAATTATATTTTATTTAGATGCCGTAACGCAATACATTTATCAGCCGACGGTTATACGGGGACCGTTCAACAAGTAGGTGACTTTTTGAATTTCCCGTGGATTCACTTCAATTACAACAATGCGGCCCTGTAGGTACTGTCATCTAGAACGCTGATAAATACTATACGATCTCTGCATCGTTAAGACCAATGATAGCAATGAAAAACGTGAAGTAACCAGTAATATGTACGAGTATTTAAGCTGATTGGTATCAGTCTGCGAAAACTAGATGCATCAAAACAAACGGAAAATGAGGGAACAATTAATGTTTTAATTTCATAGTTTTGAGAGTAAATAAAGGAATGGTGTTTCAAAATTAACGCAATATTTGAATTTCCAGCCATTTATGCAGTAAAGTGCAACCATAACAAAAACAAATCAACAACTGACAGTTTAGGATTTGAAGTAAATGGTTTAGCTGAAATTCCAGTGCCAGATTTTCAAGAATTAACCTCTTTGTTTAATCTAATTAAGCTTTGTCAACTGTAGGGAACTGTTTTAAATATATAATTTCGGCATTTCCTTGCTTGTCGTATGAGAAGATAAAGGCTGGTGTCTTTGATGGGCCACAGATTCGGCAACTTATCAAAGATAAACGTTTCATTGAAACAATGCCCAAACTTGAAAAGAATGCTTGGTTGACATTAAAAGGTAGGTAATTAATAGAAAGGATTTTCTTGGAAACACACGAGCCCAGAATTACGTCGAAATTGTTCAACAACTCTTAGAAAGATTTAAAAAGCTTGGCTGTAACATGAGTATCAAACTGCATTTCTTACATAGCCATCTTGCTAACTTTCCAGAAAATCTTGGCGCTGTTAGTGATGAACAGAGTGAGCGATTCCACTAAGATTCGAAGGTCATGGAGGCAAAGAATCAAAGTAGATGGCATATCTACTATGATGGCGCATAGAAGCATCACTGTTGGAGCATCAAGCGAGAATGTCCGCAGATTGAACATTCTAGGAAAAGTTATAAGCGAATATTTTTACCCTAAGTAATATCTTTTTTTATTTTTTGTATAAACACAATTTAACTTTAAACATTATAATGACCTTTGTATGAATAAAATATTCTATTTTTGGTTAATACCCATTTCATTTACCTCTGTATGCCCATTTTGTACGCCCATTTCACGCGATAGAGAAAATTTGATCACATTTTCGAATTCAGAGACCTAAATTTAAATTGATAATTTATGAGGCCGATACTTGGAGAAAATTAATATCCATAATAAAACAATATTTAGAATTTTCTCATGACATAATATAAAATACTCATGACGACGTTTCAAAGTACTACTTCTCTATCAAATGCTGGATTGAATATAAACTTAAATTCAAACACTTGAACTTATGATTTACACTTTATTGACTACATAGCATGACGCGTTTCGTCGTTACAAACGACTTCTTCAGATGCTTACAGAATAATAACATAATAATAATAATAATATTATTCTGTAAGCATCTGAAGAAGTCGTTTGTAACGACGAAACGCGTCATGCTATGTAGTCAATAAATGTAAATCATAAGTTCAAGTGTTTGAATTTAAGGTTATATTCAATTATAATGGATTTACATCAAGTAAACGCCAACACTATTAAATATTTAAATGCTGGATTAATACTATGTGTAATTTTACAAAGTCAATACTTATAGCTATTTCCACAGAACATACCAGGTATGTTCTATGGCTAACTTGGAATGAGGACCATAGAATAAACTGATATTTAACAAAAGGATCGTATACCTGGAGATTAACACAGAAAATCAATTTCTTAAGTCAGGTATTCCAACTAAATGTAGGAAAGATACAAATATACACTAAGATTTCTAAGAACAAATAAAGGAAAGTTAAAATTTTTTAACATAAAATTGAATGTAAATTACCTAAAACCTAGGTAATCAATCTGATCTGCTAACTGGAATATTCATATTGAATGCATTAAGTAAAGGGCTAGTGTTAACCTCTAACTGGCTATTGAGTAAAAGTCCCGTATTTTTGAATTTATTAATATGTAATGATTCTAGAAAATTTCAAACTCTGAACTAAATATACGACTTTCTTCTAATAAATGGTTAACGTAATGGGAATCTGTTTTCTGTTTCTCAAAACTACGTTTATGTTCCGATAATCTAATTTGGAAATTTCTGAAAGTTCTTCCTATATAAAATTTTTCGCAACTGCCACATTTAATTTTGTATACCCCACACATTTGATTTTTATTAATTTTTGATTTATTATTTATTATTATTTTACCAATGTTATTAGTGGTCCGGAAAGAAATATTAATCCTATAGCTTGCTAAAAGTGATTATAATTTTAAACTATACCTAAATTTAGACAAAAACAACTCACAAATCTAAGACAACAAAATTGCTGTTCCCCAGTCTAATTGAAAAATTCGACAAACGAGGGCATTTGCATCTGTATGTAAAACCGTGGAGGTCTTTTGGCCGATGTGTTATTCTATAAAGAAACCTATTCTATATACTTTATGTTTCAATAAAAAATTCAATTCAAAAATTAAATTGCGTTAATTTTGGACACCCTTCAAATAAGATAAAACATCGTAAACATTAAAATACGAACTGATTTGCGTTAATTTCCATTCATGTCGTAATCGAAGAAAAAGACAAACAACAAGTATTGTTTATCATCCTCAATTCTCATCGCATCCAATCCGCACCGGAGTGTAAAAAAGCGGAAGTGTAATTTGTAATTCAAATGATATATTTCAGTTCGACCAACACAAACACAAATCTTGAACTTCCACGATTGCCAAATTTAAAAAACTTCACGTAAGAAATAAACGATAGTAGTACACATCTATTTATATTATGATTAATCGAAACTTTGAAAGATCTGTATCTCAGTCCTTCATAGTACGGCATGTTAAAATAAACACTTAACCTTGATAAATATAGCTCGTGGAATGAATAACTGCAGAACAGCAATAATTTGATAGTAAGTTTAAACTTTTATTCACCGCAAATTCTTCGCGAAACTGGATCCGCTGCAATATTGACGAGATAGAACGACCTTATGAAATGTTTATTTATTCATCCTGTAAATATTTGATCAATTTCAGTTAAAGATTAGTCGTATTTGGATTCGTGATTTTTTTTAGAAAATTACGAGGGGTGATCAAAAAATAACTAGGAGTGATCGAGAAGAAAAACTGAGATTGAAAATTTCGGAATGTAATGGAATCAAAATGTCGTCCAAATAACTGATTTAATTTAAAATAACCGACTCCCATACAAATAAAACTAAAAACGAGTTTTCAAACAAAGTTGAAATAATCCTCAAAATGGATTTGAGTATATTTAATTATATTAAAACCTCAAAAATTACCTCAATAAGCAGTTCTTCGATTCACGAGTAAATAAAAAAATTCAAGGTGATCAAAAAGTTGTCACCTCAATAAACCAGAATTTATGCAATTGTCATTAGCGTATCAAATTTGAGCCGATAAAGAAAAAAACAGCGGATTTTATATATAACATAATGACAAAAAACAAATATATTGAATCCACAAAAATGTTTATTTTGAAAAAATTTAATTATCTTTATTGTGCAAAAAGAATGTAACAATATTTTCACTGCAGAAAAATGCCTATAAATAATTGAAGAAATATTGAGTAAAATTTACTCTATGATTCTCGAAAAAAATGAGCAGCACAAGAAAATTGCAACAAATACTTTAAATAAAAAGATTCGAAGCATTGTCTCAAAAACCGCGTGAAGAAATTTAAAAAATTGAACTTTAAGAAAAAAAAGAAATTTTATGAATTCAGAATTGTTTATAATAAGAAATGCTTTTGTCAAAAAAAATTCTTTTTAAAACTTTATTTCACAGTTAAACTCAAGTCTGATAAAATTCAGAAAAATTAATTTTCGCAATTGATATAAAATGTACGTGCAGATTTACTGAAAAAAATCATATAACAAATTTATATGTAAAATTAAGACAAATAAAAAATTAAAACTACTTAATGCAATAAATTCAACATTTCACGGAACTTGTTTAACTGTACCTACCTATTTCAATATATAATAAGCCAAAGTGAATAGGTAGAATAAAAAACTGAAAGTCATAATGAAATTTTGAGAAATAACTTGAAATATTCGAATATGAGTAGTTAGTCAAGACGAAAATATTGCTTTTTTATTCAAACACTTTGCAAATTGTTTATTATAGCAGTAAGTATCTTATCACAATTATCAAATCCTAAATGTGTATTAGACATACCGGGAAATGGGGTCAAATGGATGCTACTCCATTTTCCCCATACAAGTAACTTCAGAATCAACAGTCCAGAAAATTCTTCTTGTTGCAACATGAACGTAAATAGTAAGTAAATAAATTTCGCCGAGTTTTCCTTTCGTCAATTCGTCCAAGTATTACAAAGATCGGGAAACTAGAATTAGAACAAATATCTACCCAAATATCGAACGTTCTATTAAGCTTTATGACAAAGAACCAAGTCCCATTCAATTTCGGTATGAATCAAACAATGAAAATCTAGAAAATCCTACCTTTTCTCCTGCCAAAAGGTCCCAAAAACGCACTGGATTTTCCGACTATGTTATCTTCAATGTACTTGATGAGTTTATTAATGTCTTCACTTTTTTTAGGGATATTACTAGCCGTAGGACTTAATTTTGATTTCGTGGATTTTAGAGGGTTATCCTCGGGATTTAGTGTAGTCAGTCTTCTAATCCCGTAAGACTTACGGATAGTAGTAGTGGACGTCATTTTAGTTTCATTTTATGAATGAAAAACTAAAATGAATATACCCTACAAAATATTTTTCACACGTCGATCACAAATATTCACCACAATTAGTTAATTATCCTCATAAATTTTCTACCGTTCTTTCCACAATCGTGCTGTACGTACAACACGACGAATAATACTGTGAACTCCGCTCACTTGATCTAGGAAATCACTTACCAACAATACCAACACATCGCGAGCAGTGTTGGTTATGCTGTTGCTGAAATTTGTGATCTCCAGACGATTTTGCGTTGAGTGGGAACGTTTCCATTGGTGGAGTTTCTGATCGATCGTTTATGAAACGAATTTTGACGAACAATGAATACTATCTATACCGTTGAATTTAGGCAACCTTTCATACTAGAATTTGAAAGGTTATCTCATCTAAAATTATATCAATGAATTGTTTACGGCCATACCACGCTGAAAATGCCAGAACTCGTCTGAACTCTGAAGCCAAGCAGCGTCGGGCGCGGTTAGTACTTGGATGGGTGACCGCTTGGGAACACCGCGTGTCGTAAGCTTTTTGAATTTTTTAAACAAGGAAAAATTTTTTTGGTAAAATCCAGACATATAAAATGTGAAACATTTTTCACAGATTCAACTTATATTATTTTTTATTAATATGAAATTCTAAACAAAAATTGAAGTAATGATTTCACAGCTTCATTGTTTTAGGTGCTATTCTAATTTTTCAATCAATTTCATCAGAATGTATTTAATTCTAGAAACGCATTTCATAAATATAATATAATCCCTGGTGATTGTGTTTTATCACTACAAGATTATGTTTGCAAAATTCCATTATAATTCTTATATTCCACTATTAAAATCATTCGCAGTCAGAAAGTGAGTTATTTTGGTAATGATGAAAATTTATGTGAACACAATATTACGAAAAGAAATTTAAAAGTATATTTTTCGTTTTTTTTTTCTATTTCAATAAATTGGTTCTCTGGAAGATAGGTGCGTAATTCTGTTATCAGTTGTAATTGTATTTATTTGCATGATTAGTTTGTTGAGAAGGGCACACACAAGGGCCCCACTTGCCGTAACCATTCTATTTTTTCACGGAAAATGTTTTCGAAAAGACATGCTACGAGTATTTTAGATTCTAATCCATTATAATGTGGCAAAACATGGAAGGGGCATACTTCCGAAAAATATGATGAAACCACGCTGAAGAAGATCCATTATAATAGCGATATTTATAACTTATATATTATAAAGTATTGAATAGTATCGGCGTTTACTTAATGCAAATCCATCAAATTATGTTAGTGTCTGAAGAACTCTGTAACCTGATGAAACACGTACGTTATATACAATAAAAGTGTAGATGGAATTCAATAGCTTGAATTATCCTTTAATTATTTAGTTAGTACATATAAAGGTCTACAAGTATACTACAAAATATTAAACAGAGAAGTGAGAACACAATCTTACAGTAATTAACACATCACCAAAATTGGGAAAATTACAAATACAATGATGGTCAATACCAATATGAGAATAAATATTAGCATCCAAAAAGTCAAAAGCTAAATATCCAATTAAGTGAATGAAACAGAACCGTTTAAAATCATCGCAAAAAATATTAGAAAGAAAGGGCTTAATCAAAATTAGCTTTTATCAAATTGATAAAGCATAGGTTCCCGATTTAGTGCCTGAATTGTTTTATTAAATTTAGGAATCACTAACTCGAAGCTGAACATTAATCTTGGGTTGACCTCAAGGAGAATATGTAGTAACAAAAAATTAATATGATCTAAAAGTCAGTATGCCTACAGTATTTCATCTTTCTTAAGAACTTTGAATGGGTTGATTTTACAACAATGTTCAAATCAGCTTGTGTATATTGTGACTGTGAATATAAAAAAAAGATTTCTTTAGAGAAGAAATCAATTGACAGAAGGACACTTAGCCTACACTGACAGTGTCAAATATTTAACCTTACTCTTAGGTTGTCGTTTTGTTATTGAGGCAATAGACTAAAAAGTTTAATAATTTATACGAAATGTTCAAAAAGTATTCAGCTCAACTGTGTATTTATATAAACTAAATGAAGTATTTTTTAAGGTTTGATGAGAAAGAAAATGTCTCAGGCATGCTGCAGCTGAAGTCATCAGTCCAAAAAGGAATTAGGTCTAAACTAGTTGAATGTTACAAACATTTAGAAGATTATATCGACAGTATCCTACCTAAAAAAGATTCATTGCGAATAGTTAAATGGTTAGTATGGGCTATTATCGCATTTCGATTATTTTTATTTTTATCTAATATTTTTTTCAGTCATGACCATATAGAAATTATCATCAATTCTGCAGGAGAATTGTTATTCTTCAGACATCGTGAGGGCCAGTGGATGCCAACGCTAAAGCTCTATCACAAATGTATGTTAGATGTGGAAAATATGTAAAATATTGAGTTAAAAACCATTTAATTATTTTTCAGATCCATTCTTTTTACCAATGCAACAAGTGGATAAGGGTGCAATTAAATTTGTTCTCAGTGGTGCTAATATAATGTGTCCAGGTCTCACTTCTCCTGGTGCTAAAATGACAGAAGTCCCAAAAGATACTGTAGTTGTAAGAATCATTTATATCTATCTACTTTGATTAGAACAAATCAATCAAATGAGAGGTAATAAATACTTGTCTAAAAATCACTTACTGAACAATTCTTTATTCGACTAGTTTTGCCTTTTACAGCATTATCAAGAATGATCAATTCTTGATAATGCCATCGAATAAAAAAGTGATTTTTAGCAAGTTTTTAAACTAGTCAAATAAAGAATTGTTCAGTCAGTGATTTTTAGATTTTTAAGATTCATTATTAAGAATGATTTTTAGACCAGTATTTATTATTACCTCTCATTTAAATATGAACTATCACAGAGTTGATTCATCGTCCATTGAATTTACAAATCAATCAGTTCTTGTATAAACACAATTGAATAATTCTCCCATAATTTTTTTCATAAAGTTTCTATCTCACATATATAATTCAGAAGCTATATATAACTAACTCTCATTCCCAAATATTTGTTTTCATTGTCTAATAGAAAGTAATTTAAGGATAGGAGTTACAAATCTGTATGAAAATAACCTTCCTGATGAATATGTATCTTTGTGGAGGTATTTCAAGAATGGAGTTTCTTTAAGAAAGAAACTTAAAGAGTAATGTCTTTTGTTAAAGGAGTTTCTAGGTCTGACATCTCAGCAATGAGTAAAAAGCCTATACTGACTCCAAACAAATAAGTTTATTAGTGTAAAATCTCATAAGAACATTTTCAGTTAGTGTTTTCTCATTTTTGGTGATAGAATAGGAACTTCAATGTATGTATTTTGTTTAAATATCTGTTGATATTCGTTTTTACCCATGTGAGTTAATTCAACTAAATAATTTGGCTTGAAAATGTTTCATTCAAAATAAGAAGTCTTATTACATCGAAAAAATGAGAAAGCACTGAATAAAATATTTTTTTTGCGAAATTACCATCTTAAATTTTTTTGATTGGACCAGTAATGGCTCTGTCCATTTGAGTGACTTCAAGACTCAAGCAGTCCCTTTCAAAAGTTATATTTTCCAAAGTCATCTTCATAATTTGGAGTATAGAGTAAAAAATGATAATAATAAGTTGATTCTATCTGATAGATATCTGGGATAAGTGGAATTTCCCTTGTGAGAACATGTGAAAACCGTAAGGCTTGAAATCAGGATAATGACTTATTTGTTTCCTTGTCAACTGAAAGTCTTTCATACAAAATTGTATCAATGTTATTATGAAAATGTTAGATTATTTTCATCTGATTCTCATTATACAGTAGGTAGTTTTGTTATTCATCAATTATTTCAAGTTTGTTTAGGTTTCTATTTCACATAATGTTTTCTCATTTTACAGGCCATAATGGCAGAAGGAAAAGAACATGCAATAGCAATAGGAAAAACAACATTATCCACAGAGGATATGTAAGTAGTGCCTGTCATGTCATATAAAATAACTGCTGATTGTTGAATGAGGTGTAGTTTTATTCTCATTTGTAAAAAAAAGGTGATGGTAAAATTCAATATTGCTTTGAATATTGAATTTTTGAATGCTTCAAATTTCAATATTAAAAAAATGATTTGATCTAATAAAGTGTACTGTAATTATGTGTAGAGCTTGAAATTTTCACTAGTATATATTAAGAGAAATACTGTTGGTGAAATTTAATTTTTTCATGTAATATCGTGTTTTCCAAGTCATATTATGTCTTTCAATGGATTAAGGATTAATTAATTGACTGATTTTTTCAAAAAAATTTGAAAAAAGATTTGAAATCTTTCAAATGTATATTTTTGAGTTTAACATTTTGTTACTTCATAAACAAAAACTAAATCATGTCGTATTTATAGAATTATATTTCCACGTCTGGTTTCATTGGCCTGATCATGATTTCATCAGGCAATGTCATTTCACAAAACATGTCATTTCATTTCATGATTTCAGGCAATCATCATTTCAATGAAATTCATTTCCTGATTTTCTCATTTGTCACTCATAATTTTGAAATTTCAAACTGTTCTAAAAAGATCAATTAAGGCATGGAAAATCTGCATAGTCAATATTAATACTTCTAATACTTGTTATACCATTTAAAATTTTCAGATTTCTTGGCTTATGTGTTTGTCTTTGAGTTCCATCTTAGTGAAATCAATTAACTTTTTGTGTTTATTGAAATAATAGCATTAGGTCCTTCAAATTTGTTTCTTTTTTGCAGAGCAAAAGTAAATAAAGGAATTGGGGTGGAAAATTGTCACTACTTGAATGATGGCCTTTGGCAGATGAAACCAATTAAGTAAATTATTTATACTAGAACTTGTATACAAATAAAATTTGCAAAAAATGTTTTTTCATTTACATTGGCCATGTAACATTTGTAACACAAATATTACACCATATATTTAATATGTTTCTGCTACTTAAAATGCAAAGTTAATGACAGATTCGTCTTGTAAACTGAGAGCTAGATATTTCTTAAATAATAATAAAAAGCTCTATTTAAGTATCATGAAAATTTTTCTAGAGATGTTTATAATTTTATGTTATGTAGTAAATGCCATTTGACGTTTCACATTAAACTTGTTGGAATGCGAGGTCATAATATATTTCAGATATAATCTTGAAACGTATCTTTCAAGATGGTTAGCTAAATTTCAGAAAAAATCTTCGATTCACTCCACCTATATGTTTCTGTGTACTAACTAACCCATTACACTGAGGAAGCGACATTTTGTTGTCTTACATCTGTGACTTGTTTTTGACTAAATGTTGGTCTCTGAATTCAAAAATGCTATCAAATTTTCTCAATCTCGTCAAGTTTTTAAACTAGAGGATATCCTCTCTTTACCCTAAAAGTCATACAAAATGAGCCTACAGAGGAAAATATTTTATTCATACAAAGGTTATTATAATATTAAAAGTTAAGTTGTGTGTATACAATAAATAAATAAGATATTAGGGTAAAAATTTTTGCTTATAATTTTTGCCAGTATGTTCAATGTGGGGACGTTCTCCCTTGATGCATAGTCAGCCATCATACTGACATCCCATCTACCTTGATAGCTTGCCTCTGTGACCTTTAAATCTTGGTGGAATCGCTCACAGTGTTCATCACTAACATCGCCAAGGTTTTCTGTAAAGTTAGCAAAATGGCTAGTAAGAAAGGCAGTTTGATACTCATTTTAAAGCTTTCTAAGAGTTGTTGAGCAATTTAGACGCAATTCTGGGCTTGTGTGTTCTGGCCAAGAAAGTCCTTGGCAATACTTTTCAATGCCAATCAAGCATTCTTTTCATGTTCGGATATTATGTTCAGCATAAAATACTGCTCACGAGAATTGAGGAATGTGGAATTAGAGGTAACCAGTTGAAGCTAATAAGCAGTTATTTAGAGAACAGAATACAGAGAGTATATGTCTCCGTTGGGGGTAAAAAATACTTTTCCGAAAATAAATATATTAACGTGGGAGTGCCACAGGGAAGTATCTTGGGGTCGCTTCTTTTTGTCATTTACATTAACTCTCTCTGCCAAAGAAAATTCTGTGTTAATTGTCATCCAATTGTCTACGCCGACGATACGAGCTTTTTGGTAACATCAGATTCGGTACCATCCGCAATTGATAAGACAAAGAAAATTTTGAATGATGCGCATAAATGGTGTAAAGAAAATGGTCTGAATATTAACATGCAGAAAACGAACTGTCTTCTTTTTGGTGATGATGGAAGGCACTGTCGCTGTCAAGACCTGTCTGAATACAGTATTGAAATTAAGCAGTCGGTTAATTTCTTAGGAGTGCACATTGATAGAGATCTGAAGTGGGAAACACATACAACAGCATTGAAAAAGTCACTAAATTCAGTCATTTACACTATTAGGGTATTGAGGGATCAGGTAGATATAGGGGTCCTCAAAGTTTTATGTTATGTTAATTTTCAGTCAATTCTGTCCTACGGCATTATATTTTGGGGTAGCTCCTCACATGTCCAGGAGATCTTTGTTGCTCAAAAATGGGTATTACGAACAATGTTTTGTCTGGGATATAGGGAATCATGTAGATGTAAGTTCAGATCTAATAGGTTACTTCTTTATGTACATAGTAAGGATTTCTACTTTGAAAACTGCAGAAACAAGAATAATACAAGACAAATACATACTTTCTTTTATCCGCGACATTCTTATACACGCACAGAAAGAGGACCTCATTATATGGGCATTTCATTGTTCAACGCATTGCCTAAATATTTGAAGCAAATGAGAAAACATGAGCTCTTCAAGAAAAGTATATATGAATTTATACTTAATTCAATTATCTTTAATCTAACTGATTATTTCGAAACATGTAAAGAATCTTAGTAAATTTAATTTGGACGTAATTCACTTTCATTGTTCTGATACAATTTTGTTGAAAAGTATGATGACTGTTGAATAAAGGAATATTATTATTATTGTTTCAATAGAACGTTCATCTTTAATAAGTTGCCGAAACTGTGGCCCATCAAAGACATCTTCTCATATGACCAACTAGGAAATGCCGAAATGATATACCTACTTAAAACAGTTCCCTTGAATTGACAAAGCTTTAACAAATTGTTTCACGAGGCCAGTTTCATATGGAAAGGCAGAAATATAATGTTTTTTCTGTAGACAAGTAGCTGATTTCGATTCTTTGGATCACCAGGTTTCAGGTCAGATCTTAGCGGCCACTTTGAAACACCCAAGGCTTCTCACGAGCTCTGCTGTCCTATATATATAGAAAACAGGGATACTTGGAAAGAAACAAACCAATTGGTCAACATAGATGATCCATTGGTGTAAGTTATATTGCAACAAGTCAATGATCTTCTTTATGTCTTCGTATTTTTCATGCAAAGTCCACCAAATTAGTCTATACAGTACGAATTTAAACCTATTGCGCCACGTCATTATCCCCTCCAACTTGACGTGATAGAAAAAAACTGATTAAAGTTTTGAAATCAGCATGTCACTTTACCTCTAAAACAGTCTAAAAATCGAAGTCATCAGAAATTATATTACAAATTGTTCCCCAGTGTTATTTGTTGTAACTATTGTTGAAACTGTTTATAGTGGGTTGGTACCGTGAAGCATTTCAAAAGCATTGAGCAATTTTTTTTATGTTTTGGAGGATATAACTCAGAAAGTAGCGAATTTATTCCTATAAGGAGCCTATGAATGCTAAGAAATTCAAATTTATCTACACGCACATATATATATATATATATATATATATATATATATATATATATATATATATATATATATATATATATATATATATATATATATATATGTTTATATACAGGTCCATTATTAAATGAAAATCAGATTCAATTATTTAGTTTTATTTATTTTTGTTGTTTAGATATTCCACAATATTGTGGAAAAAAAAATTTTGAAAATCTGCCTAATAAAATTGGAAGCTATACATTTGTGATACATATTGAAATTGTTCAAAACAAAATTTTAGAAAAAACAAACTATTTCAGTCTTCAATAAATTATGATTAAAAATATTATCAGTTCAAACAGTACATACACAATATATACTATTATTATTTACTATATAATTTTTCTACTATTTACAGGTTAACATAGAATTGCAATGTATATAGAGGTTCATTTAACTTTTCAATTACTTAAAAAATATATAACAATATTTCAAATTAAATATAAGCATAAGTTTCATATGAGAAATAAAACTTATGCTACCTCAATCGAAATAAATGTTTAAGAATACAAAATAGTTTTTTTTCCATTAATATTTTTATATTATATTTTTGCATTTTACTAAAGCAGTTGATAAGTGACAATTTTACGTATATTAAACGATAATATTGAAACATTAGCCATGCATTGTTTAATATACCTTTAAATTGTTATTTAACACCTGTTTCATTATATTTAAATCAATTTTTTTTACATTTCAGCATTTTGTTCATTATAATAAAACCATTTCAAAATTTTGACAAAAAAAACTTGTATCATTAAAAGTCAACTTAAACAATGTCAAGGTAAAAACATAAAAGATTCAGAGGCTTCTTCTTCATCAAATTTAAAATATTCTAGGTTCCTTCTTTTGATAAGATTATTTCATATAAGACGAAATAGTTTGTGTTGGGTTAAATTGGGAGGAAGTAAAATAGTATTATGGAATTAATATTTACAGTAGATAAAATGAGATAAAAGATTGAATTTTTACAAAGATTAAAGTATTTACAATTGTCAGAAGGAAATTGCAATGAAAAAATAGCCTCTGAATAAAATAACATTACACATTAATTTAGCACATTTAAAATATTCATAAACAGAATATATATATAAGTTCACTTTCACAGCCCCAAAGTTTTCAAAACACCGTTTAAATTTGAGAGACTTATACTTATCATCTTTTTTTTATAAAGGTCTAAAAATAAAATTCTCTTTTTTTATGTTTTCAGAATTAACAGTCAAATCAGACAATTGACAATTCAATTTTCGAAATTATTTAATTATAGTGAATAACTAAATTAATTAAGAATTCAGAATAATTTAGGAACTTATTATACTATAAACAAGGAAAAAATATATGAAGATGAAATTGATTCTGCCATTTTTCACGGCGGAATAATTTTTTGTTTCAATTGATTAAAATTAAAATTTTATAAGTCTCATCTTGATTGAACGGTTTAAATTATAGCTTTTTTCTTTTATTTAGGCAAGATTATTTTAAAATCTTCATCGCGGATTAATATATCGCATATAATCCATCATTTTATAACCGAAGATATAAAAGGGAGTACTTAGCAAAAGAAGTTTAAAATTGACCAGTTTTAGTCTGAAACTGTCCAGTCGTCATCAGCGAGCGTAACATTTTTGTTTCTGCGTTTTTTTCTTTTTTTTGTTTTATTCTTCACTACTGTAATGCTTTCTGTTTTGTTGCTGTTTGGATTCGTCTTCATTGGCTCGAGCTTACAAATAAATTTGTGGTCTGATTTCGTAATATGGTAGTGTTTTTTTTTGAACTTTACCAGAATTTTACCACATCCGTATCTTGCGTTTTCAGTGAACGTAAGCAATTTAATCAGGTTTATGCACGATCCTTTAATAAAAGTAAAGATTCCTCGTTTCAAATCTTTACTTACAAGACCTTTGCTCGAATCCATTATAATCTGCAAGGAAATAAATTCTTAGAATGTTCAACCATATATAAGTTTTCACACATACACAAATATATACACAAAAATACTTCACAGACAAAAAGAATTGAGAAGAAAAATAGGTACATAATTGATAAATTTATACTAACGTTCATTTTCAAGTAATAAATTCAATTTAATATGTATTAAATTAAACTCTTGGCTTAATGTTGCACGATTATATATTTAACAACATCAATTTGTCAACATGTTTCGAGCGTTAGCTCACCTTCAAGACTGTCTTGAAGATGAGCTCACGCTCGAAACATGTTTACGAATTGACGTTATTAAATATAATCGTGAAACATTATGCCCGTAGTTTAATTAAATTTTGAATTATGTTTCACCAAGAGTTAAGCGACAATTCAATCTTAGTATTTAATATGTATTGAAAGCATTTATATGTGATATAACGCTTTTTGTAAACATAAATCGCAATATATAATTTTTATTTCCTAAAAATTCGAATTGAGATATAGTGACATCTTAATAATTATCATAAATATAAATTTATTACAACCACATTTTTTGTGATGTGATGTGTTGATTGACAAACTGATTTATTATAAATTTATTTTTCAAATTCAATATAATTTTAGATATACCAAGTATAATTTTAAACAATATGATATTTATATAGAAACAAATCAATACGTGAATAAATTTTGTTATTTATAAGCACGTGTCAATATTTAAAGGCAACTAATTGAAAATCTGAGTCCTTGGAAAATTAGGGAAAGAAATTGTATTCATTTACAATATCTAATGTTCAATTTGGAAGATTTTATGAAAATGGTAATTTCACTGAAATCTATA
This sequence comes from Henosepilachna vigintioctopunctata, assembly GCA_030704895.1. Lineage (NCBI taxonomy): Eukaryota > Metazoa > Arthropoda > Insecta > Coleoptera > Coccinellidae > Henosepilachna > Henosepilachna vigintioctopunctata. The sequence continues at coordinate 3,409,269 of JARQZJ010000034.1, forward strand.
TTAATTAAATGACACTGATATATATAATTATAACCTATTTTATATAAAAAAAACATAACATACCTTAAAACTTCAGATATTTTGCTGTAAACGGTATGAAACATAAAACCTGATGAAGCTGGGTTATTTGAATTAACAAAATGAAAAAAATAATCATAATCTAGATAATAAGCTGGAGCACACATTTGGTTTTCAACTCTACATCTTGAATTCAAATAGTTTTTTCTTCAAAATACACAGTGAATGACTTAAATTCTTGAAAGAGCATCTCAAGTATTGCTTCATGTTATAATATTTATAACCATTCAAAATTAACAGTTTTTTTTACAATTTAACAGCACATTAATTGTATTATGGATTGGTAAGAATGAGAAATGAACAAATTAATGAAATAACTAAACATTTAGAGAAGTTTTTCTTAGTACAACTAATATACCAAAAAAATAAATTAATCAAAACGATAATAAAGGAAATAACAATACTATAAACCTTTTCATGGTACCAAAAATGCAAAAGATTGTTAGCGGTTTGAATAACTTTTTTCATCTTGTACATTATTATTATTATTGTCCAAAGAGCGGAAGTCTTAGACCCATATAAACTCTGATTTTTGGATATAAATTAGTCATTACTGCACACATCAAATATATGATTGAAAATAAAAATAAATAAATGAATTTTTGTTAACATACATAGTTCTATTAGATTATTACCAAAGACACTTTTTTATGTATCTTATGTGGGTAATGTTAATTTCGTTAAATAATAAATAGCTTTACTAATTAGTTATCACACAAATTCGATGCTGACAAAATGTTTTAGATTTATAAAAAATGATTTTTCTATTTTACTGCACAGCAAGTGTTATTAAAAAATCTCAGATTTTATTGAATAATTTTCTAGAAACACTCTAAAGACACATAAAGACTAGGATAAGGAAAAAATCCTGCATTAAAAGCACCTTTTTCACAAAAAAACATTATTAAGCTTTTAATAATTATGTAAATAAAAATTTACTCAAAAATATTTAATTTTTTAATTCTGAGAAAGATTAAGAATTTCATTAACACAACTTTTAATCACTGGATATAATATACACGCTTATTATAAGCAATAATATTGTAGTTTACTCAATTCATGAAAATGAATTTAAAAAATATATGTATTGTCCAATTTGCTACTAAACGTATTTAAAAAACGAACATTTCTTTAAAAAGATGTAACTTATAGAAAACAGGCTTACTTAATATATGAAATTTAAAAATATATCAAACACTTTAGTTGGTTTATTGTTTATTCAACCAAATTTCATGAAAACAGATAAATATGATATAAAGGTACACTTTGGGAAGTCACAAAACTGACTGATATCAGTTTTCAAACTAAATTGCATGGTATTAATTAAAAGTTATCATCAAAATGCAACATGAAGATTTCTGTATTTATACAAAAATTAATTTAAATTTCCACTTCTCATAAAGAATATATGACGTCTGTTTTATTGTAAACAACCTCCTCTCATTTATATTTGCACAAATAAAAAATATTCTTACTTAAATCAATCATTTGAATAAACACATATTCTCTAAATATTTTTAATGATTCAAATCGTCGAACTAATCTTAATTTATAAATGAAGCTATCATTTTTAAAATTTTCTTTTCATAGTAGTTTACTTCTATTTATTCATTATTACCTCTTCTTTAGGAATTAAAACGAAATTGTTATCCCTTAATTTCACAAAAATTCATAAATTCTTCATTTTGAAGATAATTATATTCATTCAGTTTTTTTTATCGTTTGTATTTTCAAATCTTTTATATGACAATAAACGCAAAACTCATCTCTTCAATTATAACAAAATAAAAACTACTTATATTGTTTTTTGTGAGATAGTTTTGTTTTCTGTTCACCTTTCAAACCAGGGGATCATTATGAAAGTTAATGAGTGAAATGTTATCTAGAATAATTTCCAAGAATATCTTCAGAAAAATACTGCATTGCAACTGTTATAATTATATTGAAACTTTTCTTTATACGAAAATGTATTTTTATTTCAAAAATTTTCAGGTAGAGGAAACATAGTTTGATAAAAGAAATAAAGTAAATTTCTAATTTAGACCAGTAGTTACTGTGAACTATTTCAATTATCATATTCTGATAACTTAAAACATACATTGTTTTTTGAACTTTGTTTTCTTGTTTTTAAATGAAATGCAGGTTGATGCAAAATCAGTTATATTAAACTGAGAGGAAGTAAAACAGTCTTGTGGTATTAACATTATCAGTACAATAAAAAAGAAAACTAAAGAATTCTGAAAGTGAAAATAAGGATCAATTTCACCTTGTATATAATAAATATAATCAAATAATATATGGAGAAAATGAACAATACCAAAAACAGCAGTTATTGCTATTATATACCACAAAATACAAATTATTTCAGAAAGTATACTAAATAAATATTATACTATAAATTCCACTATTTTACAATTTACACTTTGTAATTGTAGTTACAAGCTAATTATATTTACATTTTTCATGAACTTTCAATAAAAAAATATCTTCTTAAATTTGTCAATAGTCTCAACAACATTCTTCAAATAATCAATTTATGACTTCAACAATTTCATTTAAACAATATATAACAGAAACAAACTTGAAATATAGTAAACTTGCACCAGGTCTCATTATTAATATCGATTCCAATATCAAGATTATTATTTATATATCAAGAAATTGAAACATTAAGTCTTAATCATAAATGAATTGAAAATATTTGAAATCTTACTTCTTCTAGGTATTTTTCATTTATTTAATGGGGTAGTTCAGAAACAATTTAATAGTAGTTCTTTTCATTATTCCAAATATTTTTCTTGATAATGGAACCTGATATTCGGATTACTTAAAAAGACTATATGAATTGTTTCTGTATTATTATTTTCTCACTAATATATTCATTCATGCTTAATCTGAAAATCTCTAAGTTTATACTGCCATCCATATTCCTTTTATATGGCCCAACTTCAGATATGCATTTTCAAATTTTTACAATGTGGTGAATTCACAGAGAAAATGAATTTTTCTCGAATAAACTATAACTTTTCATATAATTCCTATAAAAGTAATGATTTGTATGAACAATAATTCTACATTTACAATTGAAAAAAATTGTTCAAGAAATATGACTTTAATAATAATTGATAATTTCACTATATTTTTATGATAATAAATGTCAGTCTGCAGAAAAATTTAAGTTTATCACAGAAGGCTGTTCATTTCTCACGAATTGGTAATATCATACATTCGATTTCCATATATATTATTTGAATAAAAACACCAATTCTAATACACTATAGTGAAAAATTGACAAAAAGAAAAATAATTTCTTAGGACATTGGATTATCACACATTTGGTCTATCTTTAATCAATCTCACTTTTAATAAAGTCAGAATTATAAATTAATTTCACAAAATTAATTAGATAAAATTAATAATTAATTTCACATAATGCAATGAAATGCATTGTTATATTTCAAGAACTTGAATATATAAAAGTGTTATCATTACAACAGTTTGATAATTTAGAGAATTCCTTGTAACACAATAGCTATTGTGAACTAGTGAACTGTGTATAAAAAATTCTGATTGACCAGCTCAGTTTTTAATCAAAAGTTTCACTTGATTATACTGAATATAAAAAATTAATGCATACTTAATTGTGAAACTTACAATAACTTTCATAAAAATTTGAAATTCTTCAATTTGTAACGAACAGAATAATTGCTATTCAAAAGTACAATTTTGGAAAATAAACCTGCTATATTTGAAAAATTATCAGGATCCCACCTTGGATAGGAAAATTTCAAATGTTCTTAATTATCTAAAATTCCTTTCTAAAATTAACCAAGATAACATTTGTATGTGTACAATAAGTGAATTGCAATATTTTACAATTCAACTTTTTTAATACTTTGTGATATTTACACATTATTTCAAATATTATCATGCCAACATTTTTTTTATTATTGATCAAGTTATTATTCTAATTGATTTTATAAATTGTAGTTTGTATTTTATTGAAAATAATTAGAGATTTTCAAGATGCTTACTCTCGTATACAATCAATTTTATCCAGAGAAAGTAACAATAAGAAATTATTCCAGTTCAAAAATCTTAGAGCACTGAAGTTTTCAAAGTATTTTTCCCTTTGTTAGAGACCCGCCAACCACCTCGATTGATACACAAGTTGACAATAGGCACTTGACACTCGAAAAGAGATCCATCATGACTTGCTGCCTCCTGGTTTCTGAGTGATTAGCAGCACAGGACTCGCGGGCCTGGACGTCTTTCTTGCCACGGTTTGAGGAATCACAGTCAAAGATTTCGGAATTTTCGGCATCCCGATCATCGACTCATTGAACTTCGACTCGAGATTCTCCACTTGTTGGTCTAGTTTGTCTAGTATCGTTTCCCCAATATCTGTTCTGGACTCCAACTCTTGCTTCGGTGCAATGGAGGTCTTGCTAATGGTTAGACTTTTGTTGCTCATCAATATGGAGCTCCCGGAGGCAACCAACTTAGTCGCGCGTTTCTGCGCATCTTGCTGCCTCTTCTGCTTGTTCTCGAAGCTACGCTTGATTGCGCACATCTTCTTGTAATCCTCTAGGGTTATGTGGAAGGGTTTTCCGCCAGATATTACCTGCACCAATCCCATTTTTTTCTCTGCAGTAGGGTCTATGGGTATCAGAGTCGGTCTCCAGTTCTTGGTTATGGGAAATTTGATCTTTGTAGATTGCTTTACCAGCGGCGCTACCGGCCTGTTGGTGCCCGGATGCAATGAGATCAATCCTGGTGGATAAGCTGGCTTTGCCTTGGTAATTGTCACTGGCATTAGCGGCCTAATGGGGACACTGTTGCCTATCTGAGTTATAGTAACGGAAGTTGGCCGCACTGCAGTCACAGAAACGTTGGAAGATGTTAACACGGGTATACCGGGCACTGATGTTTGAGTTACCGCCACCGGCACATCTTTATGCGAAATCGAGTTAACTGATTTAGAAGTGTTCAAACCGATGATATTAAAAGGTTTCGAGGCTCCCGCTGGTATATTGTCGTACGCTCTAAGTCTATTCTGCACGGACATGGTGTACTTCACGGCCTGTGGACTTGCGTCGGGAACTAGCTCCAACTGTCCCTTCCTAAAATACTTTTCAAGCATAATAAGGTGTCTGAAGAAGCTACTGTGGTTGCCGTAAGGTTTTTGCAGCTCTTGCCATAGCTGCTTGCTCTCTTTGTCATATTGCAAGAGAAGGTTGCATTTCTCCCAGCCCTCCTGCGTCTTTTCCCTAACGTTACCAAAATCGATGTCGCCTTGAAAACCAAGATCTTCTTCACCAGGAAAAAGTTGACGTACTGACAAAGATGGATTGGATCCTAATCTTTGCATTGCCAGATCCCCGTTGTGATCCCTAACCGCTGTTATATCCACGGCCTTGCTTAGGGACTCTAACTTCGGCATTCTCTTCAACGTCCCAACGCTAATCTTGGCCATCTCATTTGTCGGCTCACTGTCTTCGCAATCCATCGCAATGGAGGGTATTAGGCAGTTATAGTCAACTAGACAGTCAGATGGTGAGTCGGGTCTGGAAATGCTATTGGCCTGTTCGTTTCCAGAGGAGCTTTGGGTGGGTTTGTCCTCGCTGGACGGAGAACCCGGTTGGGAAGATTCGTTCGTCTGGTTCTTTGATAATTTTCGCTTCTTCTTGGTCTGTTCTTTATCTGATCGGTCTTTCATAGGAGCAACGATGGGCTCTTCAGCGGAGGCCTCATCCATTGGTACTATGTTGTTAAAATGTAAAAGCCTGAAAGATAATACAGATTATATGGTTTAGTGTTCAGAGAAAGGGCCGAGTTCATCATCTTGTTATTTCACCATTAATTTAAAATTGGGTCTCATATTAGTTTATAAGTGAAATTTTATTTATCATTAGTTTATTTGATTTTATTCAACAGGAAAGTTCATTGATATCAGAGATTTGTACATGTACATTACAGAAGAAAATACAGGCAACATACAGATGCCAACCAACAAATAGGAAGTTTTGGTCAATGAATCCATAATTTTTTGAATGGTCAAGCATCACGTTAGGGTCAATTATTTACGATAATATTACATCTAAATCGACTTTATTATAACTTCAAATAACAGAATATAAAGTTATTGTAGATGCATGGCAAATAATCTTTATTACCAATATGCACTAGTATTTGTTATATTGCAAATGAAGATTTGTGAAGTCACTTGGGCTTAGGCTACAATGTCAAAGAACAGATTAAATCATTCTTGAGAAACACAAGATATTGGAGATTTTTATACAGGGCGATACAGTTGTGAAAAACATGCGAAGTAGTGATAATGAACCATAATTACTGATATGTATAAAAGATAGCTTTTAATATGATTCTGGATAAACAGTTATATCATGTCTTCTCACAACTATAATACTCAACAGTCTTACATTAGAAAAACAAGTATGTGCCACTGAACAGGTTGTTTAACTTTAGGTCGGCATATCAAATCATAGGAAGTAAAAGAAGTAGAGAAGTATAGGAAAGTAAATAACATGTAACTGAAAAACTGCAGTAGAGATCTATGACACAAAACAAGAGTGCAGCAATAATAGATAAAGTTAATAGTGAAACTCTTACAGTGACTCTGCTTGCAGTGAGATACATTTTCAACGCTCACATTAACAGAGAACTAGTTAGATTAGAAGAGCTCTTCTTCGTTTTTTAGTAACTCAAAATCCAATTTTCTTTAGCATATCCCAAAATAAGAAGGAACTTTAATAAAAGGCAATAGAGTAGAAAAATTAATATACCTTTTCTTATATTCTACAAAGAAATCTTCGAAGTTATCAGGTTTCTCTTCAGAATTCCTAAGAAGTATAGTGGCGAAACATTTGCACAACTTGCACACCACAGGCTTATCAGACAGTTTCATAGGTATATCCTCGGCGATCAGAGCAGCGTTCAATTCGTCTACCTCGGGACCGATGTAGTGGATATGGTTACGGGCTAGTCTCCTCTTGCACATAGCACACACCATCAGATGCTCGAGGGCCACGTAATGTTCGTCGCAGATGGGAATGGAGTGGAGACCAGGGTTGTCCAAGTCTATGTTAATCTACAATCAAAATTGGTATAGGTAAAGACAGAAGATTATATAGTTGGAATAATTGAGTTAGTTTTCTAGCAAAACTGATTGCTAGTGAAACTCCTGACTATCTTCAATAGATTGGAACTACATAAATCAGCTCAGCAGGTGAATATACGTGAGGCTGGCAATTTCAGCGTTCCTCAGCATAGAGGAACGCTGTTTTTGATGAACGCAATATATTTGAGGGGTATTTCGATTATAGAGGCCCCCACACATTAAATAATTTTAGGCGTTGTTTGAGACTGATACCTCAATAATTAATTTAAAGAAGAAACAATACAATTGGCTAAGAAGGAAAGTTTTAGTTATGTTTTAGATAGGTTAAGTTGGGTATTTTATTCTGTTTTTTTGAATTTCATGTGTTTTGGGTTTATTATTTAGGTATCTTATTGAGGAACAACCTGTTAATTTTTGGATTAATGTCTATAGTGTTGAGTTTTTGTGTTTTCTTGTTTATGATGAAGGAGTGGAAGATTAGCCTGGCTAAACTCGTGCCATTTGTAATCCTGTATGTAAGGCAATTACAATAAAATGATTATTATTATTATAATTGAAGATTAAACAATGTGGGTTATCATTTCAATAATATCTTGAAGTTGAGAGTAGATCTCGGAGCTAGAGTCTTCTTGTTATATTTTCAAAAAAAGTCAAATTGCATTAATGACATTAAAAGAGAGATATACATATATGCATATACAGCAAGTGGGAAAAAACTTCATGCTAAATAGAAGGATCAATTTACCTTCTTAAACAAAAAGCTTGTTAAACAATTTACAACATAAATTTCAGATTTACAAAAGTTTCTTCATAATTATAGATTACATTCTTAAAACTCTCAATATGAAACAGCTGTTTGACGTGATAATAAATTGATAATTATTAAGAAGTGAGAAAATATCATAGTAATGTTAAGTACATCTCCCTAGTATATGGAAATTATGAACAAAAGAGATGTTTTTGAAAGACTCAAAAATACCGTAAATGTAGAATGTATCATTTTGCTCAACTTCATTGGAGGTGTTGAATGAATCAAGTTGGATTTATATCTCTTACAATTTTTTCAATATATACACAATTCTGTTTAAAATGACAAAAATTTAATTGGGACAAGTGTAGGATCTTCAGGAGAATGTTTCTGATTTATAGAAACTTTTACTATTTAAAGTTATATTGTAAACTGAACATTCAGGAAATAAAACAGAAAATGTCAGTATTATGTAAAATAACATAAAAAAAGAATATTTTTGAAAATATTATGCAACTACTTGCAGGGAGTAATATCGTACAATGGAAAAAGTATTTCTGACTGATACCTTCTGTGTTAAGATGTATATTTCCACAGAAAAAAGTAATTGCAGTGAACTATTGAAGTAATGGTTTCAGAAGAGATCCTTGACACACTCCATAATTAGTTAGAATGAAAAAAGAAACTAGTTTTGTTGTGAAATACCTTTCAACGAATTTTTTTAAATAATCATTAATTATCAATTATGTTGATATGACCAAATTGAAGTACCATTTGGTGATAAACTTATAAAACTTTAAAGAGAACAAGAGTGAAGAATTTAGCCTAACATAGGATTGGTGAGTATGAAAAAGTCGAAGAGGAATATTTTTAGATGTATCATCACAACGAAACCTCCAATACAAAACGAATAAAACGTGAAAATGAAAGTACCACATACTTACCACTTGACAAATTTGCTTTTTCATTTTAATTATCCATTTACGTCTTAGTACATTTGTGGATACATTGTTGCAGGCGAGGACGTGGCAGTGATTCTCTTTTGGACCAGGAGCTATTAATGGTCCCCTTTTGAAGGATTTACTCACGTAGGATGGCGTATTGGCTTTTCGATCGATATGTCTATAACAGGCATCGCAAAGGCACGAATCTCTAGTTAGGTGTTTTTCGACTACAACAAAAATAATTTATATTATTTAGGGTTGAAAACGTAATTTTCATTTATTCATAAAATCTAAACTGTTTCCGCATCTGTAAGTTTGGTTTTCACACTATCCAAAAATATGATTTTGTATTAAGATAAAACAATAAACAACTGAACTAAATTGAGGCCCATGGGGATTTCCAGATATGTGACTACTTGTGAAAATTCATTAACATTACGTTTTAGTGACCACCTTCAACATGATTGTGGTTTATGAACCAATGAATAATTTTTGTTCAACAAAGTATTTACATAATCTTCTACTAACATTAGTATTTTTCACGAGAAAAGATCAGTATGTTCCAAATGGATGAGAGTAAGCTTGTCTATCAGACAAATTCATTTTATTATCTAAATACTTAATTTGACAGATAATTATAACATCAAAATCAACTAGTTAGATGTAAAAACAAATAAAATCCTAATTAAATCAAGACCAATAATTACAGTGCATGGAAAAAGGTAGTACATCACATATTGCTCTAAAGTGAGCAAATAACACTTGAATACCTTTTCAATAAAGCCAATGACATCTCATGTACGGTCTGTAATTTAGTGGCAATGAGTTGTAGAACTTTATATTTAAGTAACAAAAATGTTTTGGGTTGCTGTTTCATCAAATAAGGAGGTACAGAAGTTGAAGCAACTTTTCCACATGTGAGATGTGTATATTGGATAGCATGAATTTATAAATGACACAGAGGTTTCGGTGAAACATTATGTTAAATACAACAAATTAATATTAACACACTCGTGTTAATTTTAATTTAATTGTTTTAATCATGAATTTGTTGGTAAGTAAACAAAGAAGTGAAGGTACTTTTAGAATTGTCTAAAAGTCACCTTGAATACTAAATCTGAAGGGTACGGCAAGTTCAAGTTGTTAATAGTCTTCAGTATTTTTGTCTGTACAATTTCAAGCTCATCAATTTGGGTACTTGCTGCTGCACCACATATACAATAGTGTGTATGTATTATACATACAAAACTAGGTAATATAGACACAATTACAATTGTTAAATTATTGATTGACCCTCTTAGTTTAATGGTCTCTGCAACCATCTGAAATTTAGAAATCAGAAAATACTGTTCGATTTTCTACTGCACAATCATCTGGACAACTGATAAGCATTAAAATTTCAAGTGGAAAACTCACATGACAGTATCTTGTCCTGACGTTCGACGCTCTTTATTTGAGCGATATGACATGGTGTATCAAATAATCCGAATTTTCCGAAGCAGTAAGAGCATTCGTCCTTACAGAGCCGGCACGGATGGAAAGCGAATGAGCTTGCCTTTTCAGGTATGACAAGAGCCTTGGCCGGTGCTTCGGGATTTGGTACTTCGCCGTCTGAAGTGTGTTCGCTGCTTCCATCTATCAAAAGTTCATTTCATTATCGAAGTGAATAATAATCGCTTATCTTCGAACTCATCGAATTTAGTTTTCATCGATATTTTTTATTTCAAAATGGCATGCACGTTTTGATTCAAAGGATATTCCAGAAACCTTGTTATTTAGATATGATGAAATAAATCTGTTTTCATTTATTAATTTTGAAACATATTGAACCATAATTAGATTATTTTTGAAATTGGATTAAAAAGTTTTCGACAAAACACAACAAAGACATTTTGTTTATAAAGTTGATTCAATGATAGCTGATTTATTGGTGAAAAATTGTTCAATATATAGAATAAAAAACACTAGGCATAATTGCACAATAATATATTGTTTCTGCAATTATATTATTTGCCGAAACAATTGTAAAGCAAATAATACAATTAGTCTTAGTCTTGAAAATGGGGCAACATACCCCAAAACAATTGTCAATCCATTAATATAATTTTGTGAACTAAGGCAAGTGCTTTTTATTGAATAAATGAAATTTTGTTTGTTAACTTGTCAACTTATTTACTAGTTTACAAACAACATTCATCAGTTGTTTGATATAGAATATTTGAAAAAAACTTGAATATTCAATTAAAAATGTGCTGTAAGAAATACAGTTATACTGTAGTTTTGTTGAAAAGGAAAATTAATGAAAAATAAACAATAGGTAAACAGTAAAGTTCTTTCACGATTGGAAAGTACGATAATAGAAAGAAGGGAGAAAAGTTGTGCAAAGGTAGTACGATTAGATAAATTTGTGCAAAACAGCGAGAAAAGTAGAAATAGAGAGTACACCCAAAACCATATAATTACCCGGGTTAGATCTGTTAGAATAATGTGATTTTCTGTGCGCACCAGCCGTGTCCGATGATTGTCCACTGTTCTTCCACGAGGAACAGCCCTGTAAGAAGAAAACAATATTTACCAATAAGTAACAAATAAACGATAGTGGAGTATCCAACACTTTGATCTAAATAACCAAATTTAGAAGAAATATTTACCAAATTGCCATAAACCTTAAGCATATAACAAAAATTTTTAGAAAGATTAATTACAAATTTCAACAAGTGCTTAAAAAATAAAAACGTACACCCGAAATAAATATTCGATTTTTTTATCTCACCTCTTTCATGATTTTGTAATCGTCCTGACTACCAGAACTTCCATCCCCGCTTTTCGATTTGTTCTTTTGCAATGTCATCTTCAAGGGTTGATTCTTCCCCTTCTTCTTTCCGGTATCCCGATTCAATTTTATCACAGTCTTCAGGGTCCCTGTGTAATTTTCTATTCTAGCAGGCGCCTTATCTTTCTCCTTCAGCTTAGCTTCTTCGGCGGCGCGCAAGCTCTGAAGACCTAACGCTTTGAGTATACTTTCCTTGATGGCTACTTCTTCCTCCGTCAAGATCACCGGCTTAGATCCCCCGTCTTTTGAAGTGGAAGGCTGAGGTTCTTCCAGCTCCATCGGTACCGGAGCTAATTCGGCCATCGGTTGAATTGTAGCTTCATTTTCTTGTTCTGGTTCAACTGGAGCTGCTGAAACAACCTTTGGTGGCGATACTTCCTTTTGGTCCTCATGTTGAGGTTCTTTAGGCAAATCATCTTCGACTATTTGCTCCTCAGTTATGGCGTCCACCGGTGCAGTTTCTATCGGTTCCTCAATATTCATTTCCTCTGTCTCTCCAATAGCTTCACTTTGATCCTCAAAAGAAGCATATTCTGATCCTTTGTGATCGTCTACTGGAATATCTTCTGTTACAGTCATTTCTGTTTCGTCTACATTCATAGGAATATCTTCCATTTCATTCGCATGGTTTAACAGTGGCGATTGGTCTTTGGCAATGAGACTTTCGTCCGAATTTTCCACGGGGGCGTTTACTGATGTTTCCTGAGTAGGCTCTAACATACTTGTGCTATCATCCCATGAACTGTTATCTCTAATATCGCCATTTTGCATAACCAACGCAGTTCCTTCGTCCGTAGTATTTATAGTAGCAGTGAACTCTTCGTTGCCCATCGTTTCCACTATTTTCGATATAATTTCACTCATCTTCTTCTCTTCAGATTCCTTCTCTTCGGGTTCAACAGGTAAAAGATCTTCTGTTGATTCGTCTGTACTAGTTTTATTTTCAGTTTCTAATATGGTTTCATTGAATGTCTGCTTCATGATATCTAGTATTAGTAATTTTTCAGGCACTTTGATGCTGGGGCTCGGATAAACGTCATCGCCAAGAAGAACAACGTCCTTAGGGTTATCTCTGATACTCTTTTGATGGTCTATCACTTTAAGATCATCACATACGTTAGAATTTGTATCTGTGCAATATGCATTATCCAAGGATAACCTTCTTTTGATCTCACAATCAATAGTACTACTAGCGCCGGAATGGTGATCTAGAAATTCCTTCTTGACAACGATTTCCTTCGAATCTGACGTGTCCGCTCCGTGCATCGAAGCCATGTCGGAAAAACTACTATCAGAATCATAACCGGACAATTTGGATATTTCTCCACTTGCATAATCCGAACACAATCGCTTTTTCTTCTTCGTTATATCCAAACCATCGAACAGGTGTTGTTTTAACTTTCTTTGTTTGCCATTTCTCAACAATCTCGTCGTGGACCTTATTGTGTACGGATTTATCACTTTACCTTCTATGCTACCTCTAACTTTACGTTTAGATTTAGGACTGTTACTCCTGGGAAGACTTGAAAAGAGGCTGAACTGTGAAAAGTCGTCGCTGTTCGAAATGTCCGAACCCATGGGGTATTTTTCTATTGTATGTCTCCTTTTTTGAGAGGGATATGTTTTCTTAACTTTGAGTACGTTTAAATCTAACATGTCTATTACTTTTTGATCGTTTGGGCCTATGTCCGTTATGGCGTTCTCGATGTTCTCCTTTTTAATCTCTTTCTTCAGTAGCAATAATTTCTGCTTTTTCGTTAATTTCTTGGGCTTGATAATATCGCTTCTGCTGCTTTCCGACAAGGAGTCCGGTTCCTTCTTAATTTGGTCGGGGGTGAGAGCCGCACCGCTTATCACACCTTCAATAGTTTCTGTTACAGTATCTACACTTTCAGTTTTTAACGTTAACCTAGTTTTTTTCGAATTTCTACACGAGCTTACGCTACTATCACTATTAACCGCGGTATCTTCGGGTTCTATCTTCACTTTTCTGGCAGCTGGATTCCTAACGACCCTACTCTTTCGCGGTTTCTTTTCTAAATTATCTTCTATGGGAAATATTGGTTCTAAAACTGGAGGCCCGTCGTCCATCTCCTCCTTGGCCTTCCGTTGGCGCATTTTGCCATTTTTGAGCAATTTCTTCGCGTCCAACACCCTGGCAGTGTTCATCAGCGACTTGGTGATCTTCTGAGCGGCCTTTCGTTTCGCCCGCGGGTTCAATTTCAAAGCTATCTTCTTCTGGTTCTTTTTCGTCTGTCCCCTGGCCAATTTTCGCACCAGGGGCGTTTTGGAGGCAGCCGAGGCCGTCTTCGCTCTGGAGGAGAGGTTTCTTTGTGCATCTGAGATCGTGTTCCTGTCGCCGGTGTTGTCTCTGGGCGATGGGGATGCTGTTTGCTGTCGTCTTCCTAATAATAATTTTTTGTCCTTAGTTGCCATATCAGTCGCCGCCTAATCCGCCTGAAAATGAAATGGTATCGTGATTTTTGAGTTTATACTTTGAAGCGAAAATTTAAATCCATATCAACAATAAAACGGGACAAAAAACAATTTTTCCAGTCACTTTTTTAGTTTTAAGAAGAACATTGTAATGGTAAAACGAACGTCACAGTTTTTAAAGAAAAGTGTGTACATGATGAGAACATTAAATACAAAGAAAATATAGTGTTGTATTTGAGCTGTGAAAACTTAGGAAAAATGCAATTGTAAATATTGATAAAAGTTGTCATTTCAAGCGTTTATCTTAGAAATACGAAATTTTGAAAATTCAAAAATTAATCCTAATTATCAGATTAATTCTTGGAAGTAATTGATATTCTGATATTCCAGGTTCAGAAAAGACAATTCTGCAAAAATATAGATTGATTATTAAGTCATAAATCATCTGAGGAGAAGCTCTAACAATTTAAATCATTTCAGATTTTTCAATATTTTAGGAAATTTCAAGTCGCTAAATCGAACTTAATAAAAAATCTCGTAAATGTCAAGTAATACTAAAAATCGTCCAGCTGAATTTTCTCGAGAATGAGAGTTTCATGAGAATTCAAAATTGAAAATTTTCGAAATTTTTCTTGAAAATTCAAACATTTTAACGAAACTTAAATTTTCATTGAAACAGTCAAACTTAGTTCATTGCATCTCACTCAAATTTAAATAAAACAGTCAAATCGTGATATGTAAATGTTAATGAAAAATAAAAAACATAATTTTAGAAAATTGAAATATTTTTATATTTTTACATGTTTTCAATAAGTTTTACATTTTATATTACATAATTTTCTGTTAAAAGTGAAATCAGCTCATTGAAGTATCATGAAAAATATTAAAACACTTTGATTACATAATTTTTTCCCGAAATATCGTCGTTCCTCCGCCAAATTGCACTCAAGTTTAAAATCTTGATTACAATTTCGTTTCCTTCATAAAAAATTCACGATTAGCATTCGCTTGGAAAGTAGAAAGAATCGATTTATTTGGTATCGTAATTTGAACCGTTCATCTTTGAATAAAATCATATATTACTGAAACGAACAATTATGAATATTGACACAATTAAATTATTCATTTGTAATTTTATCTTAAAAAAATATTAAGAAATTTTACTGGATGATTCTGAATAGTGAGACTCAATAATGAGATAGAAGAGAGTTATCTCACCATCAAAAAAGTTAAATTTCCTTCAGATTTACTGATTTATCTTACGACTGTTCTTTGGGTTGTAAGGAACAAGTTGTTCTTTAACACTTTCTAAAGTAGAAGAAATGTCAGATTTTTTCTGCAACCGCGCCATTCCAAATGACAAATAACAAAATTTCTGGTCGAAAATTTTCTTCAAGGAGCAAGTACTGTATATATACTTACTTAAAACAAGACATATACATATGAAAAATTTTAGTTTAAAAAAGACTCAGTTAAAACTTTGATTAAAATTTTGGTTCTTGTCCGATTTCTTATAATGCTCTCTCTCTTCTAAAGAAGGAAGCGTCTTGTTTATCAGATGATACTATAGTTTATTTTTTCTTATTATGATTTATCCTACACAATGTAAAATTAGTAGTGATATATTTGTTTAATTATACGAACATTATATTTTTGTAATCCTACAGATGTACAGCAAAATTATAGAAAAGATAAACACATACATTATATGGATTATGAGCCCACAAAAACAGACCATATATACCACAGGGGGCGATTTGATAGTTAAGGGGGGTCAAATTCTAAACTATCCTACTAATATCAATACTCATTAACTTTTGTTCAACTAAATCTACTTTTACATCCAAACAAAACTAATTTGTAACTATTGAATTAAATTAAACTCTTGGCTTAATGTTTCACTATTATATTTAACAATATGAATTTGTCAACATGTTTCGAGCGTGAGCTCATTTTCAAGACTAAAAATTCATATTTTTAATATCAAGACAATGTCAAGTCAATATCAAGACAAAATTCATATTGTTAAATATAATCGTGAAACATTAAGCCAAAAGTTTAATTTAATTTAATATTTAATTATATAAAATTATATATATATATATATATATATATATATATATATATATATATAATATATATATATATATATATATATATATATATATATATATATATATATATAGTTATATATAAATATAAGTTATATAAAAACAAAATGTGTAGGTTTTCAACGTAAGTTTCTTCTTTTACTTAATTTTAGTTTGCCTGCATTGAATATAATTCTTAGAATAATTATTTTATTGTTAAGATTATCTGGGTAGTTCCAGAAGGTATAAAAGTCTCATAATAGCCGGACGGTATTTCATTGTCGTCTGCAACGTTGTGTTGACTCTTCCCAAATGTTTTGGGTGTATAAAACGTGTACGAAACTGTGTTTCGTGTTTTATATATTAATTTTTTTTTTATATATCTCTTCAAGTACTTTCATCTTTAACTTGAACTACGCCGTTCTGACGATAGGCAATAACCTTGAAACATATGTAAACGGCTGTTATATAAAAACAAAATGTGTAGGTTTTCAACGTAAGTTTCTTCTTTTACTTAATATTTAATTATGTTTCATCGAGAGTTAAGCGAGAATTCAATTTGTAACTCTCTCAATTTGTAACTATTATTGTAACAAACTTTTCAATGAATTCTAATTAGCTTCTGAAGTATGCTTTGAGCGCGCAAAAATAGATATCGAGAAGAGATCAGCTACGCAGTGATTGTGCCCTTATCAAAGGCATTGATAACATAATTGAATGCAGCAAAAGTAACAAAAAACTTCTGTCAATCTAAGTATTAAGGGCTTAATTTACGTTATTATTATTACAGGGGGAAAACCATCACTGAAACAACATGTAATCTAAATTTACTTTTATTTGTAGAGATGAAATAATGAATCAAAACAATATTGAAATAGCACACAATAATACAAATGAAAAGTAGCTGGAGTTAAACATTTTGGACAGCTTGAATCCACCAGCATGTATTTTTCATATTACAAACATATATAAAATATAATTTAAATAAAACTAAGTCGTTTTCTGATTTTCACTAAAATTAATTTCAAACGTGACAAAATATCGTTTCGCCAACACAGTGACTTCATCATATGTTGATGATAAATTAAGCTATTACATTGTGGACTGCTTGCATTTATCCTGAAGTGTGTGGAAATGACCTTATAACACTTTTCTTTTGAAGTAGGCGAAATATTATAGGACATATTTCTTCTGAAGTATGGTGGATGGACCATAGAATACTTTTCTTCTATTGCCTTTTACTGGAATAAATTTAATTAAGAAGAATTATCGATTGAAACTTTATCATTTAACAAACTATTTGATTTATTCCTCTTATTAATTTCGATGGTTTCTAACAGGGTGAGTTTATGATTTTTTCGTTCTGTATGCAATATTTTGAAGTTTTTGTCGAAGACATGGTTCCCTCTAAAAGATGTGTTTCATACGTAGAATCGGTTTTATTTTCTTACAGAAGAGAACCATGTCTTCAACAACAACTGCAAATGAATGCATACGGATTGAAAAGGTTATAAAATAACCCTGTTAGAAGCCATGGAAATTAATAAGAGGAAGAAATCAGATAGTTTATTAAATGATCAAGTTTCAATTCTCCTTTATTAAATTTATTTCAGTAAAAGGCAATCGAAATAAAGTATTCTATGGTCTCTCCTCATATTTCAGAAGAAATATGTTCTGTAGTCATTCCCCTACTTCAAAAGAACAGTGTTCTATGGTCATTTCCACACACTTCAGGATAACTACAAGCAGTCCACAATGTAATAGCTCAGTTTATCATCAACATCTGATGAAGCCACTGCGTTGGCGAAACAATATTGTCATGTTTGAAATTAATCATAGTGAAAATCAAGAAACTACATAGTGTTATTTAAATTATGTATTTAGATTTTCATCAAGTATCTGTCCAATCGATTAATGATATATAAAACAAATAAAAAATGAAGCTGTGTTGTGTTTTAATCATAATGAATTACCAGTAACTACCAATTCCATCAATTATTTGTAATTAAAATGAATACGTTACAGAAATACCACTTCGTCTATCCATTTATGCTTCTTTACGTCCAATTCTAGGCCAATAATCCACATGAAGTGGTAGACGTAATAGAGCGTGTTTGATAAAATTTCAATATTTCCAACTGGCCCACTTGCATAACGCTCTCCGGAATTGCTATTATAGATTTGCCACGAGTTGACTAAATTACCAAGCAGAATTGAATTCGCGTGCTTCGACAACGGCCCGATCGCAGAATTTCAGTTTTACCGGTGATATCGTCAAAAAACCCAAGGGGTTTATTTCCATACGACAAATCCGTACGGCTCGAAGGCCGTTGAACCGTCTACAATTAAGAAATTATATTCTATGACAAAACTTTGGAAGTTACAGTTCTTAGGTCGCGGGAAAATGATGGAAGTGAATGTACACCATACGCGAGCAGCGACACCTAGATCTACATCACCAAGTTCATGGGTAAATGTCTTCCTAGTGTTGAAGAAAACTTAACTGACCAAGGCCAGGTTTTTTCACTTCCAGTTGAAGTAAACTCTCTGTATCTAACTTTGAGATCATATGTTCAATTTAACTTTCGGTTAGGTACCCAGAAATTTAACTGGCTATGAAAAGACCCTGTCCAAAGCGACAGTGAGGCACCCAAAGACGCACCAATAGGAGATTTTTAGTTTTAATGGTGATTTTTACTGAAAAATGCAACGGCTTGAAGGTCGTTGAACGTCTACAATTAGGAAATTATATTCTATGTTACAGTTTCGGAAGTTACAGTTCTCTGGTCAAAGGAAAATCACGGGATGTACACCATAAGCCCGCAGCGACATCTAGATCGATACTACAAAGTTAATTGAAGAAGGTCTCTTCTGTTTGAAGCATAAAGCTACCTTACAAACTGACAGTATATATGACATTTATGACGTATTTTAAGATTTCTTGAGAACTGATCATTGCTCAATGAAAAATGTGAATAATAATGAGAAAAGTTGTTGATACTACGTGTAAACCAACATTTACAGATTTCAGATGAATTGTAGAAAGAGAAAAGGATAGAATAGACGTTTATCAATCCTTAGAAACATTTTTACATCGTTTAGAAGAATTAACAAAGTAATCTTATATAATAATGAAAGTGACATATTTTATAACATGAGGATAAAGACTTGAAGACTTTAATAACTTCTTCTAGCTAAAATACAACATTGGAAAAACTTGTAAAGGTTATTCAAAGTAATACTTCACACCACTTCAAGGTACCTACTTTTCAAAAATAACTAACAGATTTAATGTAAGTAAAAACATTGATTGCACAAGTTATGTTTTTCTGCGAAGTCGAAATACTTCCAATACAACCCCTATATAAAATATATATACCCATTCGATTAAATTAAATAATTATCTTCCAATAAATCGATACCGACGATATTAATTAAGCGTATCTAGAATTTAAAACCACAAAATAAACAATATTCCACGTATACATTTTCGAACCAAAGACGTGTGTTTTGCCCTCAATTGATTTTTTCTGCGTGGACGTTCTTTCGATTTTAATATGTAGATTGCATATCGATTTCGATATTTAATGCATTTATAAAGAGGTACTGCAGAATATATATCACCAACAATCGACGAGAAAAATACGTATTAATGGAACTCGAAGGAAATTTTGTCGAGACATAGAGTTAATTATAGTCCAATTTTTTTTCGATGTTAGCCCGGATAATTTCAGTACTACCTTCGTATATTTTACGTGTATTTCGATCGAATTTTCAACATACAAAGTTTGAATGCTTTTTCTAATTGACGAATTTGGTGCAAGATGATTTATTCACTATATGTAGAAGAAATTATAAGTAAATTGATTTTTGTCTTGATTATACTTTGCTAGTACTTTACTGAC
Source organism: Henosepilachna vigintioctopunctata (assembly GCA_030704895.1). Lineage (NCBI taxonomy): Eukaryota > Metazoa > Arthropoda > Insecta > Coleoptera > Coccinellidae > Henosepilachna > Henosepilachna vigintioctopunctata. The sequence goes on from JARQZJ010000034.1 coordinate 3,429,444, forward strand.
CACAAAATGGGACATTTTTAGCGAAATTTTGACAATATACTCACGGAATATGCTTTCTTAAAGAAACTCAATAGTTGTCAACAATTGTCAAACTTGGACTATTGAAATTACAAAATATCAAACAGGTAATGAACATTACCAAGTAGTAGGGATATTGAAAATGATAAATTCAAAATGGTCTGCAAATAAAAAATTGAGTGCGACAACTTCTTAAGTGAACGTCAAAATCGGAATTTCCAAAAACGGAAATAGATTTGGTAATCAAAAATTGATTCTCATCGTGAAAATCATTGACCATTCTGTCGACTTTCATTTTGAAATATTAAGTAACTTGTTATTGCAGTTAAGATTAAAATACTCCATTTTCTAAGATTCCTATAACTAAATGTATATAGAACTGGCAATAAGCTGCGTCTTGAGTTTTCAAGATCTATTTCAGATATAACAGAGATTATAGAATTCAGATCCAGATTATATATCATTAATCGATTGGGCCGATACTTGATGAAAATCTAAATACATAATTTAAATAAAACTAAGTAGTTTTTCGATTTTCACTATAATTAAATCAAAACATGACAATATCGTTTCGCCAACACAGTCTTTCAACAACATCAGATGTTTATGATAAACGTATGTAGTTTATCATCAACATCTGATGAAGCCACTGTGTTGGCGAAACGATATTGTCATGTTTTGAATTAATTATAGTGAAAATCGAAAAACTACTTAGTTTTATTTAAATTATTAGATTATATATCTAACATTGAAGAAAACATTAGGACACCAGTCTCAAAAATTTAAATTATCCCTAGATTGTCTTAGCCTGGTTGCTTATATGATCATGTACGATGTCACGTCACCACTATCTTTCGAGGGATAATGTTAGAGAACAATCGAATCGATGCCGCACTTGATAGAAGCACAAAACAAAAAAGTATTCAAAGGATTAAGATAGATTTGCACAAGCCAAAACAAGTATTCATAAGGTTATTAAGAGTGAAGCCGTTGATTCAGTTGGAGTTCCTTGTTAAACCGTATTTAGCCCAAAAATTATATAGATTATGTATATACACGTATATGTGTACATAACATAAAAATAATATTCGCGTTAGTATTATAACAAGTCTCTCATTGAGCCATATAGAAAAATGTACGCTCAATACTTTGAAAACAGTGCAATTTTTATTATTATACCGCATTTTCCATATATATCAGTGCCAATTGGGCTTTCAATTGAAATTTTTGGAAACGTTTCTAAAATAAGTGAAAGAACGAGTAGTGTATTTCTGTCGCTGTAGTACATTTTGTCGTTGAGCAAGACACTTCTTCGGATAAATCCATAGGACCATAAGCAACAGAGGATGCCAACAGGGATAACGAAAAGTCACCGACGACTAGGACACCGGTGGGATAAGAAGAATCAGATAAAGAATAAAGACGATGAAAACGACATGAAGAAGAAAAAACAACAAAATAAAAGTCCAGGATGAAGACGGGATCCTCGGGAGCAATGTGAAGGATATGGGTCTATGGAGATCCTCAACATTTTCGGACAGAAATAACAATGTTTCCACATGAAACGAAGGAAGGGAGGCAATTTGTCAGAGATTCCCTTCATAACATTGCAGAAGAAGTGCATAAACGAGGATCAAGAGGCTATGGAGGAAACTACAGACTAGGTGAAATTCCAAAGGATATCAGTATCAAGACATTGAAAACAAAAAAGCAAAATATTTAATAGTGTTGGCGTTTACTTGATGTAAATCCATTATAATTGAATATAAACCTAAATTCAAACACTTGAACTTATGAGCATGACGCGTTTCGTCGTTACAAACGACTTCTATGTGGTCAATAAAGTGTAAATCATAAGTTCAAGTGTTTGAATTTAAGTTTATATTCAACACAAAAATTCAAGTCGAAGTTTCTGTTTTATTGCTAAAAATTGTATTCCGTTGGAGAGTTTTGAATGCATGCAATCTTTGGATTTTTTGGCACTTTTCCTGATACCGATGCATTTCCAGCCAGCAATTCAACAAGATCAGCGGTCGCCAACCGATCGCGAGCTACCGGTAGATTTCTGGTGACAGAAAAAATTATATTAGTAATAGTTTTAGTTGTTAGTTAATTATTAATGTTGCTACCTTACTAGATATCTCTCACTGTTTATTCCAAAATTAACATAGAAGCTCGTCTCATTGAACTTATTGACGACCACTGATCTAAGGCATAGAATATATTACTCCTTCATTCTTCTTCTTTTTGGTAATTATTCGACTTGGGCCTACAAGTTAACGTTTCTGGGCGAACAATTGTCTTGTAATTTTGTACATTTAACCAATATTTATTCTTATTATAGTCATTAAACTCAGAAACCCGCACAAACGTCCATGTCTTATTAGGGGTTCGAACTCAGATCACCCATTTCGCATGCCCCCACTGAACTCTGGTTTCTATAGGAACAACGACTCTTATTTCAATTCCACTAAAAATCTTATATTCGTCAAAGGTTTCGATCTCTTTCATTATCAAAAGTTTTCTACGTGTTCTTCACACCTTTCTTTCACAAATTCTAATAATGGATGAGAAAGAAATCATAGAAACGATGGAACTACAACTGCCGCCATCGGAAGAAAAGATTCGAAGTGGAAACACACGCTTCTTTGCTAACATTGCACGCGTGAAAAACAAATTAATTCGTCCCATTACGACATATGGCAGTGACAGTTGGACTCTAAACCAACAGGACCAAGAGAGCATCAGGAGACTTGAAATAAAAATAATCAGTAGAATTTATGGAACTAATCGAGTGGACGTGGAAGAATGGCGTATCTGAATCAACGGACAAATCTATGAAATACTGCAGGGAGAAGAGCTAGTGAAGCTCACCAAATCACAAAGACTCAGGTGGTTCGGACATGTATAGAAATACTAGATACAGACAGATGATACTAGAATTGCAAATAAAATCCTAGAAGCAAAGATAAATGCCACAAGAAAAAGAAGACCTCGCAGATGGTTGGAAAGAGTTCTAGATAACCTGAAGGTGATGGTAGGATAAGGATCGTTTCTTCTGGAGGCGTGTTTTAGAGGAGGCAAAGAAGAGAGGCTCAAGAAAAGAAGGCCCATAAATATAATATTTTCAGTAGGGGTAGAATTGAAGTCGAGAGATTTGGTTTATTAATAATTCGAATTATTCAAATACAATATACTAGAAGGAGTAATGAAATAAGAAAAGAGAAGAAGCGTCAACATTTGAATACAGGTAAACGTTTTCCACTTGAATTCTTGATGCAAATTATTCAACCCCTAAAAACACAGCGAATATTTGCATAAGATGGAAGAGAATAAGATAACAGAAACAACCCTGAAGACGTTTTCTGTACCATCCTTACCTTTATATTTCACGAAATGATTCTGTAAAATATCCTTTTCAGTATCTCCCAAGATATTAGGAAATGCTGGATTTTAAAAACAATATACTCAATTTAAAAGTTCTCATTATCATCCATATTTTTTCAATATTTTGCTGGGCGAAGTTTGAAAGGGTTCCTGAAGTGGTCCAATGGAAATGCTCAAATGTTTCAACCTCGAAATAACGTAGTTTACAACAAATTCTCGAAAGACTTGCCATGATGAAAGAGACAAATTATCACTTAGGCATATACTTTGGATGTAAAAGCTGGTCCAGTAGTTTTCTCTGAAGAAAGCAGAAGTGCTGCAAGACCGTTAACTTTCTTCGACAGATGAAAGTAAGGACAAACAATAAAAGTAATTTTTGGTACTTTCCAACTTTTTGAAAGTTACAGCTGGTAAAGAGGCGTAATAGATGTGAATCCACAAATATATTTCTTCATTTCACAGTGGATTTTCTGGCTCAAAAAACAAGTGAACGACCTAAGGATCATTATCTCAAAAAAATATATATAACCAAAAATTATCATGAAAAACTCGAGTAAAAAATATCATTGATTATTTTGAGGCACCACATAATCAATAATATGATAAGGTGTGTGAAAACTGTATACCTATAGGTAGGAGACATAAACACTCAAAGTTATTTAAACTTTTCATATTTCATTCGTATTCATGCAAGCAATCAAATATACATTTCAGTCACACATCGATTTTAGTATTCCATAAAATACGACCGAAACTCTAGCTTACCCTCAAAGAGAGCATTTATTTTTTAGATGCTACATCACGGACAATTGACAAATTGGATTAATACCAGAACTGCCAATTAGAGAAATCGAAATTTTGATTTATTATACGAAAACATCACAAAAACGTACAAATCGAAAGCTCGATAATGTTGGGGCTCTCAAGCAGTTATTCTCATTGATTTTCATCAATTGTACGGTGTATCAATTGATTGAAAAAATCACACCTACTTTTGGTGAAATAACTTCAAAGTTTCTACATTTTCAGGTCAAGGAAACTTTGTCTTCGATGTTGGTAGACCTGTAAACTGTCAAAATAACCCTTCAAAATGCTTTAAGATTTGTTCGATGGGTAATTATTTTTTTAGTAGCTGAATTTAACAGGAAGTCAAACTTATATGTATATTACAGAAATATTTTTCAAAGTGATAACCACGGATTGTTTAGTTAAATAATTTTTCGTTTGCGACCAAAATCGACAAGTTGTCAACATGAATTTTATGACGAAAGTTATTTATTTCAAAAAAATCTCAATGATTTAGATAAATGCGAGATTATCAATGCCACCTTCATTCTGAAGGAATTTTGGTAGAACCAAACTCTAAAAAGTCTATTGTTATAATGGCAAAAGGAGTTTTACAAATACTACAACTCGGTATATAAATACCAACATTTGGAATGAAGATTTTTAGGTGACTTTACAATACAACAAATGGTTAAGCTAAAGGAAGATTTTTCTGCTTCGAATGGGTGAAAGATCTATCTTAAGCCATGAAAAACTGAGGTTTTCGCTTTATCGAGCACAGGGTCTGAGGTAATGAACAAAGTTTTGTCCAATCAATGATTTTTCAGAGTAAAAAAAGCGCGAAATATATTTAATTTTTCATGTTGGTTTAAAATGAAAAATACTATTACCAAATATACCTACATTATTGCCTAAGTGTCTTTATGCCAAAACTCATCAAGTAATAATTAAGAAATTTGGCCAGAAACTATTTCTTTGTTACGATCTAATTATTTTTATGATTATGATAGGATATTTTATGATTTAAGACGGAGCTTTACCATCGTATTTTTACTATGACGCCCTTGACAGTTCTCTATTTTGCTACGAAAAAACAACCAACTTCACATTACTGTAATCAAGAGTAACTATACAGTGTGTTATAGCTTAGATGAACAAAAGTTAAAATAAAATTTATAATTTTCATTAGAAACTGAGAACCAAAAATTAGCAAATTACAAGTAGAAAATTTGCAGAAATTACATAACTATTTACTTTAATTTCTCCACTGAACAAGAGGTTGTGATAGTAAGGCTGGTGTTATTAATGTACATAATATCCAAAGTAATCGTTATTGTTTTTCAATGGAATTTTTAGAAACACTTCTGAAACAAATGCTGAGCCATACAAGCATATATAATAATAATAATATTTCTGAGGTAAGATATAAGAAAATATTTTGTTTCTGACACTAAAACTGTCAATTTGAAAGCGTTCTATTTTAATTGTTTTCGATTTAAAGTATTTCATTGTTTCTAGGGTTGTTATTCAAATGGCCGAATTCGAAAACAAGGTTCGAGGCACGTACTATGTGAAAATTTTGAGAAACATGAACACTTTTCTTCTGAAAACCTCTGTGATATAGGAATTTGTAGAAGTCCAAGATTGATTCAGACTAATAATTAGGTAAATTGCATATATGTCATCAATCTGTATGGTTCACTAGTAGAATAGAAAGCAGAAGAACGTTTGTATAAATACTTATAAGTGAATAAATGTAAAAATGAATGAATTTAACACTTTTTCTCCAGTTTTCTTGACTGTCCATATTTTGAACAATAATTACCTAATATTCTTTTTATATACCTTCGAAATAAATTAGTTTCACTGATCTTCAGTAAGTATAAGAATGTTTATGTACTTCCTTATGAAAAAACCTCTGAAAAACTCATTGCAAATCAAAATAAATAAAAAAAAAGAAAAAACTATATTCTTCGCAGTTTTCTTATCTGTCTATATTTCAATTTGGTACTTTTGGTGAATAACAACTCATTGCAAAATTCGAATTGCAATTGCAAAAAATTATCGTTTCTTGTTTACGTTTTGCCACAAATTGAAGTCAGTTTAATCAAAAATTGAAACAAAGATTTGACAAAGTTACAATTCGTAGTGAAAAAAACCTAAACAAAAAATAAATTTTTGCATTTTTAGCCTGTTATTTGATAGGAATATCAATTTTTAGTTTATATATTAACAAGTAGAAGTAGGTATATTAATAGAGAAAATAATGTTTTATTTATCGATTAGTGGAAAATATGGGTCTGAATAATTGTCATCATTTTCAACTATCAAGAATAAAAAAGGAAAAAGAAAAAAGTCATATAAGTATTTTTTATTTCTTCAGAAGAGGATACTGGTTCAGTATTCACTTAGAAAGTACCTCTGCTTTCAGTAACTTTATTTGATTATCAAAAAAACATTGAAATTATTAAATTACTCCAAGTGTACACATTTTGAAAAAATATCGAAATATTTCACTCAAAATAGATTGATCACATCAATATAAAATTTTGAAAATTAATTGAATGCAAACAATTGCAAATAAAAATATTTTCATATTAATACAGAGCACAATTTATTTATATCAAATCATATTCATTATAATTTTGAAAGACTTTTGAATCAACAATTATTTTCAAAAAAATTAATAAACGATAACTTTTGCAATTTTTTCTGAAAGAGAAGATGAATCCAACCCTGACAGCACCTGAAAAAAGAAACTAGATGCACCCCTGGACGTAGGGACAAAATTTGGGAAATTTTGTACCTAAGCTTACTAGAGATTTAACTAAATTGAATGAACATTTCCATTAACCCTTTTAAATACCAATAATAAAAATCTAAACGAATTAACGATCATTTGCTTCGTTTAAGAAAAAAACAGTTTTATAACAACGTAAAATTAGCTCGAATACACAAAAAAAACATAATTCACATTATCATTAAGTATAAAGTTGAGTATAATTCATAAAGGGGGTGCATTTGAAACTCGAAATTCTTGAACGCAATATGTTTCAATGCCATTACAACCCCCCACCGTAAACTATATCATATGACTCAAGAGGATTCTGCGAATCTCTAAATGCAGTGACGTCACTTTTTGAAAACTTTAAAAAGAACTAAGAACTACGCGCTGGTCTTAAAAATCACGAAAACATACATCCTCTAGTAAATATAGCTCCGAACCCTCCCTATCAACGTTTAATCGGGCCCCCCACTAACTCCGGGGGGCTACTTAACGCTAACACAACTCTGAAATCAAATATTTCAAGAAAATATTAATGCCGGGTACCTTATTCAGCCTTCACGTACACTGACAGATTCACAATCACTGCTGTTTTCAGGTTATAATATCGAACATTTAACATAATACTAGAGATTATTAGTAAAGGGACAAAGGTTCAAACAACTTCAAGAAGGCATGCATCAAAGTTCAACAGTGTTCAATAACATGAAAACTATCATAAACAAAGTAAATGACCTGTTAGGAGAATTTCCTCGCCTTCGACCATTTTCAACAATGAATAAATCACTATTTTCAGTTCTAAACACTACATAAATGAACATTTCATTGAAATGTATACAAATACTAACCTATCACACGAAACTAAAGCTTGAAAATTATCCGATGGGGGTTGAAATTAGCACGAAAACATCAACAAAATCAAGGGTTTATCTTACCTTCCCTAAATCGTGGTTTCACAACACCAACGCCACCTATGCAGTAAATGTGCGTCGTCTCTATTTCATCCAAAGCACGTATCACTGACCGACGACGCCCGAACACGACCGAGCGATGAACGAGATGGCATGTTTGCGATTTACAAGCTAATGAATTTCATCGAAAATAATATTGAAATGAACGATTTTCGTCCGATTTTTTGCAAGATTCACAATCTATCCGTATAATACTTACAGAATATGCGAAAAAGTTCGAAAATATCTCGATAATTTACGAAGATTCGTGACCGAAAGTCTTCGTCTCCGTTACCGTAACACGTTTCGTCAGCCAAAACTATTACAATTATTTTAGCTTGTCACGTTGATTAGAAGAGGATGTCTGTTCTTTCGCCAGGAATGCTTGTAGTTCGATGGTTCGCCGCTAGATCGCTAGTTTCTTTTGTATTATTCATTTTCCAACTTCCGTTTTTTATAGAATGCTTCGAATGCATACTGGGAGGCTCGTTTTTGGAAATTACGTTGACTACGATTATTCTTTCGAAATTTTACGTCGTACCAGGTTTTTACTCGCGCTAATGGCATTATTTTGCTTGCTTTATCTAGCGTTTATCTATATTAATTTGAGTAGAATGAATAAATTATGTACAGATACTTTCTATTGACATTATGAATGGATTTTATTCGATTTCATTTAAAATAATATCAAATGATACAACAGTGTGATACGCCTGAAACAATATTCACGAACTATTCATATAATATTCGTTTTATTTTCTGATAGGTATTATATATTAATAATTTCGATATTTTGACGGTAATTTCGTGAAAATTTGCTGGTATGAATACCTAATTAGTCATAAATAGTTATGTAATCGTGTTACAACATTAAGATAAGCTTATTCTATCAGTTCCATTGTTAGATACCAGCCTATTCAATTTTCTGTATCTTTTTCCTGCTTTTCTTGAATCAATTCGTATTATTTACCAAGTATCAATGATTATATATATATATATATATATATATATATATATATATATATATATATATATATATATATATATATATATATATATGTGTGTGTGTGTGTGTGTTGTGTGTGAATAGCTCTATAGCCTTTATGGGCTTTTCAAAGTACTGGCGGAGCATTTGCCTTGAAAATATATGAACATTTTTCCTGATATTTCTAACATTTTCTTCATTACCAGAAAACTATGAAAAACTGAACATAGGTCATAGATTTCGAGGTTTTTAATTTTAAATTTTCTTAGGAATCACAACAAAATTGTGATTTTTCATAACCAAATATAAACTCATCATTATTTATCCTACGTTCATTAATTTGAAAAATTATGAAAAAAATATAATTAGGGTTTCACTACTCGAAGACTGACATCTGTTAAAGGTGTCTAACTATGTTAATGTTATTTGATAAAATCGATATAGATTAATTATATTATGAGGTTTTATTTATATTTTGTCAAAGATTTTATTTTCTGAAGTTTTCAAAAGACTCAAAAAAAATATTTTTTTCCTGATACCTTAAATTTTCTGTAATTATAACTTTCATTATGTGGTTTCCAGTAATTTTTTTTGCTTAATGGAGCTTTTGTTCTGCTTGAGATATGAAAAATGTACTGAAATCATTTACATTGAAAATTCATCGTAATCACTTATAAATATTTCTGTATACAAAATGTTTAAAGGATATAAATTTTGATTTAAATTATCGATATTGACATGAGGTACAGAATTTTCACAAGATTTTCACACGAAATTTACAAGAATGTGAAAAATTAATTTTTCACATTTTACTAACCAAAAGTTAGACTGCTGTCATCTTTTGGTTATTTTCAACCCTCTAGTGACTTCAACAACTTGGAATTTATATATATTATTACATATTTATATATCTTATATTATTACACCCAATTATTTCAATGTATATGCTTTTGATATCAATTCGTTTTACTCTATTTCAGTATCAATTTTTATAAGATACTAAAATTTCATGTAACCAATATTTGTCTAGTTTTAAATTTCTTTATTATTTCATCGAAAATTCAGTTAATTTCAAATTTTATGTTTATTAATTTGTTTTTGTAATGTCAAATTCAATTTACGAAAATAAATAGCAAATACGATGTTGTTTACTAATTTCTTTCCCCCTTTAGTATCAATTTTGAATTTCATTCTATTTTTCATATTTTCAAGTATTTCAGAGTCTGTTTCTGAAAGTTTATTCTATCTAAAGGTAAATATAAACTTTATATATAAAGTTTAAACTTTATATATAAAGTTTATATTTATCGTTGAATTCGTTCTATTTTTTCATGGCTACCTCAAAGTTTACTTCTTTGAAGCTCTAAAACACTTTTGTACATAGCACATCCATTTTTATAAATTAAAATCCCTATGCGGTAATCTGGTATTTTTTAATTTCGTGTGTTGGCATAAATTAGGTATAAGTTATAGCAAATATATATCTTTCGTCGATTATCTGGATAGATTCTGCATATTATCAGTCATTATCATTATGTAGCGATCATCATATCACGAATGATACCGACGTTTTTGCGTCCATCACAGACTTCGCGAATTCTCATGTTCTATAATTAACTATGGGGCATTCTATGCACCTATAAAACCAGAGAATTCAGAGAACGTTGGCGATAAATGAATTTAAGTGTCAAATTGTATTGACATATTTCACAAGCATCACTAAAGACAAAATAAATGAAATTGCATGCATCGTATAAAACAGAAACCTACCCAGTTTTCCCGGCTTATGATGCAACAATCGTATTTCACTTCAGAGCCTTCTTCACCGCTGGTTGAAATTCCCTGCGGTTTCCTCAAATTTTAAGATTTCCACTTTCGAGCAGTTAAAACCGAAAACTTATTTCGAAAAACTTAGGATTATTAATAAATATTAGTATTCGACAAGCGTATTAATTTCACAAAACGAGTTTACCACTTATTATTGAGAGTCTATGCCGGGTTTTCCCAAACTCATTTTACAGAGACGCCTTCATTATTTGCGAAGTCTTTTCCTTTTTTTTGTCACAAAATGCCTACCTACTAGTAGTTCTATACATACTAATTATGAGATATTAGAAAAGTAACATTCATAAATTTCAAAAGAAACTGCGAACAAAAATATATAGAAAATCTCTTCAGAAATGAATTTAAATGAAACGATAATAGAATTTACCCTCTTGCCTAAAAGGAGAAGGATGTGAGGAAAGCATTGCTTCTCAAAATGGTGGAGACTGTATGTCACGACGCCCAGAGTCGTCACGACGTCCAATTTAAGAAGCTTATTCTATACATTATTGCAAAATTGTATTGATTCTTCCAGAAAAATTTAATATAATGAAATTGTAAACAGCCTAATAATATCATTGAAAATGATCTTCAGATTCTAATGATATCATTCAAAATGAATTGGCCATTATTAATTGTTTAACACATTTTTATGATTTTAGAAAGCGTACATAAATCTTTGGTTCTAAATCATTGTTCATATATACTGTTTGTAATTCTTTAGTTCGGTTTTAGTTAAATTTTACGTAAATTGCAAGTTTTATTGTATGATATTGAATTTTTTCAACTTTGTAGTTGGCTTAAGCTGTCGTGTGTTGTTCGAAACGAATACCTAAATAGATAAATAAACCTGACAGTGCTAGAGTAACAGTGTACGAATTAACTGAGAAACGGAAAAATTGTTTTTAACGAAAAATATCTCGTGAAAAACTAATTTACAACTGAAAATGAAAAATTGCCTCACCTGAGTAGAAATCAAGTCCACCTTGGAACAGGCTTCTTCACTGCTGTAGGCTTCTAAGTATAGATCAACGTGTAAGATAAGGCTATGAAATGGCTACCTTTTCTGCAGGTAGTACTGAAAGTTAACAGAGACTGTCAAATAAACTCCTGTAATGCAGCGACATCTTCCGTGTTTTGCAAATATTAACCTATATCAACATAAAAAAATTTCATTTACTTCAATCATTTATTCGAACAAGTTCACCGCTACTGAAAGACATTTTAGTTAATTGATTGGTAATAATTTGATATCTCTATGGTTCAAAGAAATACCCTCTATGGAGTTTAATTTGCAATTTAGTTTAAAATATAGTCAGAAACAAACTCTTTCGCAATATTTCGAATACTTATAGGAAATTACCTAAGGTGTACGATTATACGATAATTGAAAATCCTTGTTATTAATTTTGTATTTGATTTGGTGGGACACTTATAAACTTTTTGAAAATTGCGATTCACTATGTATTTTGTGAGCAATATATTCGTAAAAATCTTGTTTGTTAAGTAAAATTGTTATGCGATATTTTTACATATTTTATTATTGTTCAAAAAATCTATATATTCACAAAATATATATATGAAGCGAAATCTGTGTACCTACTTCTTTTTTGAGGAAATTGAGTGAATGAAACTTAAAATTTGACAAAGTTAAAGTTTATATAGAGAAGAAGTGCAAAAACCTTTTGTCACTGCAAACTGCATCAGAAATACATTAAATTAATTAAAATAAACGTTACAAACACTACTGATCGAATGACATACAATATACACAACCATACATACCTACTATACTGCCTATATGGTCAAACTGTAGGCTGCTATCTTTTGTCTATAGGCTCTAATGATTATATTCTCTTTGGATTTATTGAAAATAATTGGAAAAATTAAGATAAAACATTTATATTTATTTCACTTGTACTTTTACACAGTTATTTATAATTTGTAGAAACAACTAGCTCTTGAAGGAATGAAAGAAATCATAGGGAAAGATGATAAAGAGCTGTGTTTTTTACCGTGGGGTCTACGCAACACAGTGGGCGATTTTATTGTTGAGGGGGGCAATTCGAAAATGGACTCGATCGAGTTGAAGCCTTTCGCACTTTTAATTTCAACTTTTTTGCCCTTTTCGGGGGCATAAGAATTTGAGAAAGGCTAAGGTGGGACATGACGCAAAAAAGGTTTCAAAACAATTATATAGAGCTATAGTATTTGTGTAAAAAACCCTAGAAAGTTCAAATTGAAAAAAAAAATTTGTTAATTTGTATCATATAATCACCAATTTTTAAAATATAATCACCAGTTTATATTTTATAGATTAATGTGACTTTTGTTATATAAACTTATATAAATTTTATATAACTTTTGTTAATATAAAAGACTTTTGAGAACGTTCATCTCAACCAAATGTAATACAGTTTAAAGTCACTCTAATTCAATTGGGCTTTGTTTCTGCTAGTACTCTTATTAATGTTTATCATGTAATATTAGTTAGGTGCTAAGTATAACGTTTTTGTTTTTCTACTATATTATGTTATTTACATATATTGGTACTTTACTTAATTCACAGTATTTTACTTTTCATTATTTTAGTTTTTAATTAACTTGTTATTACTATATTTTGTAATATGATGTAGCAATTCTGCTAAATAAATACATTATTATTATTAATTACTTATGTTTATTACATTAAGAGTGAACTAAAATATCTGGCAGACTATTTTACTTTGAAGAAACAAGCTTCCCCTTCTTACATAAAATATTCACAAATTTCTACTACCTTAAAATCCAGATTTTCTGAAGAATAAGCTATTAAATTAATGATTTCTTGTGGGTTCGAAGAATCTGAAGATTTAAAGCAAGTTGCAGGTATAAATATATGTAAATATTGTGTTCAATACTCAATATTTATTATTGGTGCAGATAAGGAATATCGAGAATGTTGAAATTTTTGCTAGAGTTGCCAAAAATTTTCTGATGAAATTTGATAGTGAAAGGTTATATGACGTATTTTGATGCACAGTTTCAGTTTTGTTGTTTCCTACAAATTTGAATTGATACAAAATATTTGTTCATTTAATAGCGTTTGTTTTTCAACAGACAGATAAGTATTTGGTGTTTTAGATGAAATGATCTAAATAGTCAATGCATCGAAAACTTTATTTGAATCTATATTTATTTATGTTTCTATAAGGTGTATAAAACTATTTTTAAACTATCTGTTGAGTGAGCCTTTGTATGTAAAAATAAGAAAATAAATAGAAAAACAGACAGTCGCGGAATTTGTGGTACTGTCCATTTTGTAATTAATCAATTTTGTGTTTCTACTTTGTATGGTTTTTTCATTAGTATTATTAGGTATATCTTACAGTTTCTTTGTCATATGGTATTTGGATTTTGTTGGCAGATTTGTAGTATTACTATTACGTATTGATAATCTATAACGAATTATTATTACTTTCTTTGAGATCAAAAAATTCACAGCATTTTAACTTAAAAATGTAATCTTTAATGTCTTAAAACTTATAAAAGCGTGCTTGAAACACTCTTGTTCATTCATTTTTATTTCATTTATTTTGTAGAATGATATTTGCTAAAATTTCCCAAATCATCATGAAAAAAATTGGGATATAATGAATTTTTCTGGGAAATAATTTTTCTTTGTGTTTCTTCCTCATTTATCTTTGTTTCAAATCCAAAAGTCCTATTTTCACTAACATAGAAACTATACAGAGATGCATTTTGAAAATATCAGATATTTTTTATAAAGCAAGTCTTAAGAAAAATATATATTATTATGCGTTTTGTACATTACAGGGATCAATTTACTTGTAAAAGTAACTGTTTTTTCTTCTTACTTTATATCTTAACGACTGCTTCAGATGCTTACAGAATAATGTCAATTTACTTGTAAAAGTAACTGTTTTTTTTTCTTACGTTATATCTCAAGTCTTACCTTATATAATTTCCATTATTCCATCAGTCCTTTCTATCACAAACATATATAACTAATCTTGGTTTTCTTTTATAATGTACCTTATAACTTTTTTGAAGAAAACTTATTCAATCTTTGTCTATATAGAGTTTTTACGTATATTTTGTGATGGTAAAAAGGTATTCTAGGATCTAGAGTCACACAATTTCTATCATAAATTCCATACAGGGTGACTTTTTGGAGACTTCGTCGATCTTAATTCATTGAAAACTTTCTGCAGTAAAAATCCTTCGTCTTCAATTCAGTATATTCGATAAACCCTCTAAATATAATATCCTATATATACATTTTCTCAACATGCTCTCATATTTTGTATCTATCAGAAACGTCAAATGAAGTATGCTGTCACTTTCAGAAAGATTCTCAAACCTTCTTCGTGAAAAACGTCTGGGAAAGAAAATTCAACACAAATTCAAATCTTTCCGTCACAAATCCTATAGGTGACGTTTTGTAGACGTCAAAACCTCAATTCATAGAATATCTTCATGGAGAAGAAATTCTATGCAACAAATTCTATTAGATTTAATAACTTTGTAAATGAAATGTCATATTTGAATTCACATTCTCCTCCTCCGCAAAAATAAAAACAGGGTAAATTTTAGGTTAATTTATGGAAAACATTTTGAATGAAGAAAAACCTCACTATAACCTTACCATATAAAAGTCAAAGATTCTGATGAAATATACTCCTTACCTAAGCTCTTGTTGAATAGTTGAATTTCGCGAACTGGGGTAGCACATGCTCTCAATTCAAGAGGGGTTCGAATGTAAAAATAGATATTTTCGTTTCACAGTTCATTCGGTTAAAAGAGGCGCAACTGTGGAATAAACGGTTTAGAAGATAATGAAGATGTACTTATATCTCAAAAAAAATTATTCTGATGTCAATAAATGATATTTCTCTACAATTAAAAAATTCGATAGATTTATATTGACCAGATGGTGCTTTTTAGACTTAACTTTGTTGAAAAATTTGAAATAGAGACCTAATACAACAAATTTAGTAGTAAAGAAAACGTCCAATTCTATCCAAATCTTTCAACGTTAAACGATACGTTCGCCAATAGTTTCATAGGATTTTTTATTTATTATTTCCACATATTAATATTTCCATTCACTTTCTAGATTCTAGTATATTTCAAGAGACATATTTGTAGTTTACAAAAAATAAATTGATTATTTCAACATTTTTTGAAGCAATATTCCAAAAAAAAAATAGTCAGAAGAAACTCAAAGAAGAAATAATTTTCTATTGAAGAAAATCTTGCTCAAGTTTTTCTTGCTAAAATTTTTATCTCGATAAATAAATATAGTCGTACACATAAAAAATAAAAAGGAATGAACAATTTTGAAGAAGACTCTTTTGAAAAATCTTATAAAGCAGGTACTTCATAATTCTTCAAAAATGGTAGATGCATAAAAAAAACATTCATTGAAATTGGTATTAAAGTGAATTTAAGTCTTTGTTAGTATTGAATTATTCATTTTTGATTTATTTTTATAACCTCTTGCTTCGAAACGTTCAAATTTAAATATTTCAGAATATTTCACAGATGTCTGAATACTTCAATTCACAAACACTACAAAAGTAAACAATACTTATTCATTTCCTTTGCAATGAATTTGGCATTCACACGTTTCAAACTTGTTTTTTCTCATCAATGGAAATTTTGTAACTGACTTTAACAAATTGTGTAGCTTGTTATTTTCACGAATTGAATATGTGCTATTTAAGATTGCTTTTATGAAAAATTTGATCAATTTTTTGAAATTCGTAAAATAAAACCAAATCATTTCTTTATAATTAATACATTTCATTGAATTTTGATTCGAAGGACTTCTTATAAATATTTAAAATTGTCCCAATGAAAACCTTAAAATTCGTGTACAAAATACAACATTCAACAGCAGTTTTTCAACATATTCAGATAAATTTCTACTTTTTCAATGGCAAGACAATCAAAATAATTAAACGTGGCGAACCATATGTTACTGTTACAATGTGAATCGTTATTTCTTTTCAACTAAAGGAACCGACTCCTTCCAATACAAAGAGCAAGTTTAATTGCAGAACAGGTCATTAGGTTTAGGCTATTACCTTCTAATTACTATCCTAAGTAATAATTCCTTGGTAATTTTGAATCCTATAGAATAGTCGTAATGGAAATTTAACGTTGTTTCTACTTATAGCTTGGAAAAATAAGAATGATTTTCTAACTATAGTTATTTACTATTTTATTTTTCTAATTTATTTTTCGGAAATTAAAGAAAAATATATAAAACACATATTTACGTATATTTGTGACGAACTCAATTCAAATTTTGAAGTCTTAAGTATTTATATACAAAAATATAAAATACAAGTCGAAGATTAAAAATAAGAATGAAAGGTTTAATAATTGAATATTGGGTCAATGTGCAAAAAATTGAAAATTTGTATTGATTTTGTAGTGATAATAAAAAATAATGAATGAAAACGATTGTATTTGAAAATAGTTAGAAATACTGACCGAAACATCGTGCTTTTAGGAAGCAAAGACGTTTTCTTATTTATTAATTTGTATTCAATTGTTTATTTTCAAATATTTTTACATGTTATAATCCATATTGAAATGGTAAATACTTAGGATTCTCAAATTTAATCACCCGAAATTTCTATTTTTTTTAATTACCCTATATTTTTTCCTTTTAATTATTTGTTTTTCATTTTGTATGAAAAACAAATAATTAAAAGGAAAAAATATAGGGTAATTGAAAAAAATAGAAATTTTGGGTGTTTTTCATTTTGTATGAAAAACAGATGAATTGACAAATAATTATCACAGTTGTTTCTTGTAGAATATATATCTAGTAGATGGGACTTGTTACTTTTCATTATCTTGAATATTTTCAGTGTTTTCAATATTTGGTTATCGTGTTTCCTTCGAAATTTTCAGATTTTAGTTTCGAGGAATATATAACTTGTTTGTATACTTTAATTGAATTATTCTCGGTATGATTATCGGTATATTTATTAGCATATTTATAGTATATTCATAAGTTTTGACAAACTTGTGATATACAACGAAACATCAACGGAAATAAAGCTTTTAACATTGAAAATCGCCTGTTATTGCTAAAAAATATTGAAAATATATCTTAAACAGGAAATAAACTAATTTTGAAAATAGTTTAATGATTGTAACCTCAACTCTCAAGTAAATAAACAGTGTATATTGTGTTGTAGATGTTAGTTAAGGTTGTTTTATATATTTTAGAACCCTGAAGAAGCAATAAAGTAGATTGCGAAAGCTTGGTAAAGAGAAAAGAGTACCACTGCAAATACTGAGTCAATAAACCCTTACAAATTATCAGATATATTTATAGATCATATACATAAATATTCCTACTGCTAAATTCATCAAAATAGAGAATCTCGTCATTGTAGCACAGAACTCATCAAAATTCCTTGGTATTTATTGATGAGTTTATGAAATGGGATGTAAACATAGCACAGCTCTGTATTAATCTGTGCTCTGTCTGCTTCTCTTTGAGGGTAATGGAGAAATATCTGAATTGGCTGGTGTTGAGGGTGGTTCATCTGGCAGTTTCGAATCGAGACATTAATTTCACGTTTTAGACCTGTGAATTGGCATCCAAAATCTTTGTGATTTAACACCGCTAGACTACTTTCTGTGGGGCTATGTCAAGTCATTGGTCTATGCGGATAAGCCACAAACTCTTGACCATTTGGAAGACAATATTCGCTGTGTTATTGCCGATATACGGCCACAAATTTTGGAAAAAGTCATCGAAAATTGGATGTCCAGATTGGGCTACATCCGAGCCAGCCGTGGCGGTCATATGCCAGAAATTATATTTAAAATGTAATGCCATAAGATTATCTTTCGAATAAAAAAAATTCTTGTCGAATATAACTTAAATTCAAACACTTGAACTTATGATTTACACTTTATTGACTACATAGTATGACGCGTTTCGTCGTTACAAACGACTTCTTCAGATGCTTACAGAATAATATTATTCTGTAAGCATCTGAATAATAAGTGTAAATCATAAGTTCAAGTGTTTGAATTTAAGTTATATTCAATTATAATATGGATTTACATCAAGTAAACGCCAACACTATTAAAAATTCTTGTCAATCGAATGATGCATCGTTGTTTTATTGCAATTTAAAGTTCTATACCTCTAAAAAAAACACCCTTTATAAGGACATGTCCATTGTTTGTTTAATTGATAATTATTGTATATAGGCCAGCTATATAAGGTTGAAGAGACTACAAGGTTTAAATATGAGTTGAATGAAGCAATTAAGTTCAGACTTGAGTATAAAATTATTTGAGTTGAACTTATGATTTATACTTCATTAACTACATAGCATGACGCGTTTCGTCGTTACAAACCACTTCTTCAGATGCTTACAGAACACGTCATGCTATGTTGTGAATAAAGTGTAAATCATAAGCTCAAGTGTTTGAATTTAAGTTTATATTCAATTATTTTGTATTTATATCAAGTAAACGCCAACACTATCAAATAACTTCAGACTTGTCAAATCTTTGGTCCACCCTTTATTTGATTACTGCTGTCCGTTGTACAATGGTTTTTTAACTATTGAACACCGAAGGAATATTTAACCTGGCTAAGTTTCGAAATTCTTGTCTGCGCTTTGTACGTTGTATTCCCTACAAAAGCCATGCCACCCCTTAGCGTAGTACACTTGAAGAAATCACACATGCACATAGGGCTGAGGATTTGTTGGTTAGTTTTCTTGCAAAACTGATTGCTAGTGGAACTCCTGATTATCTATTCGATAGATTGGAACTACGTAAATCAGTTCATCAGGTGAATATACGGAGCCCCTCACACATTCAATTCAGGGCGTTGTTTCAGGCTGATACCTCAATAATTAATTGAGAGAAGAAACTGTACAATCGGCTAAGAGAGGGTTGGGGTATTTTATTTTGTTTTTAAAATTTTATGTTGATATTCTTTAAATTATATCTATTTATATAATTTTATTTCGCGCTTGCTATTTAGGTCACTCATTAAGGTATACCAGGTTAAATTTTGGATTTATTTCTATAGTGTTGAGTTTTTGTGTTTTCTTGTTTATACTGGATGAGTGAAAGATAAGCCTGGCTAAACTCCTGCCATTTGTAATCCTGTATGTAAGGCAATTACAATAAACTTCTTTTTCTTCCTTCGATTTTGGCCGACTATGGACCACGTGAAATAACGTTACATGAATATTCCTGTCCATTCTTTCTTTTCTTCCAATACTCCTTCATTCGTTCTCCATGCTATTTTTTTCTTCTGTCCATTTTTTTCTTTTTTTCCTTTTCTTGAAAACACCCGAATCCCTTGATCTTTTTCCTGATTTTTCTTTCTTCTCTCCTCTTCACATCCTCTCCATCGATTTCCATTTCTTCCATGACTTTTCTGACCTCCTTGATTCATGTTATCTGAGTCTTGGGGTTTTTGTCATTCATTCTATTAATGTGTCCGTAGAAAGTCACTCTTCTTCACCTCATTGTGTCAGTTATCTTCTCGTTATTCGTGTAGATCTCTCTATTGCTTCTCAGTTTCCATTTTCCATCTTCATACTTTGGTCCCAGGATCTTCCGTATAATTTTTCTTTCTTTTTTTTCCACCTCTTCTAGCTGTCTGGCCGTATTCAGTGCAAGGCATTCTGAGGCATAGATACCCTCTGGCTTAATAACTGTATTGTAGTGTCTTAGCTTTGCATTAATAGATATGGACTTCTTATTGTATATATTTTTTGTCAACTGGAATGCTAGATTTTTCTTGCTCGTGCATGGATAGCTTCTTTATCAAGGGCGTTTGATTGAATCAACTCTCCAAGGTATTTGAACTTGTTAACCCCCTTAATTTTCCCATGTTTTGTTGAACAATAAACTTATTATTATTATTATATACATATATTTGCCAAAAATTTCACTTCCGGGAGTTCCTAGATTGTTTGTGTATTCTATTATTTGAAATAAAGAAATTTATTATTATTATTATTATTATACATAAATATTGTATAGATTCTTCTGTTTATTTGTGATAATGCATAGAAAATGCTGCTGAAATCTTTGAGAACTGCCCAAATTACAAATTTTGCGCTTACAGTTTTATATGGTTAATATTAGTGAAACACAAATAATTCACGAAATAACTTTAAAAAAACTTTTTTTGGTACATCGAGAACCGGTCTCGCTTTAGACACCCCTGATTTTGAAAACTAAAATTGAATTTTGATTACGAAAAACTGTGTAAACATCAATTATTTAATATTTTCTTATCAGATATTTTTTATAAAACATTTCCACAGTAAATTTTCAATTAATTTCACGTCAATTCCCACGTTATTACTACCAATATTCGGCAAATATAAAAATTAGCAGATATCGAAGATATAACGCAAGAAAGCCATCGTGAAAAGTAATTCCGCTGAATTTTCAGGAGGAAATTAACGTTTCTGTTAGGTTTAAGTGTACTATCTCGCATCGGAACCAACTCCAACTTTTACATATACGAAGCAGCGTTCGAAATGGTTCAAGGTCATAGAGGACGTCGAGTGTTGTGATCAAGCATGCTAAAAACACTGAAATGCACGTTTAAATCAAGTAGGAAAATCTACACCGCTAAATCTGTATACTACTGCTGTGCACGCGCATGGTGACTAGATGTGACTGAGTGCACGTGGACTGATCACATTGGATTGTTTTTTCTCAAACTCTAGCTGTAATGCTAGTTTTAAATAATAATTCCGAATAAGATTACGCCATTCGCGGATATGTAATGCTCATCGCATTGTGGAGCAATCAAGCAAACGTTGGATTTTTGCCTGAAAACTTAATTTTTCAATTGAAAATAATATTACAATAATGTGACAACGAAAAGAATGGTCAGGATAAATATATTTTAGCAATAACAAATTTAACGTTCAATCTTTTACAGAAAAATATTAACAATCGAATTTGAACCTTATCTAAAAATTACGAAAAAACTTTGTATAATGTTTTTTGGTACTAAACACGATATTTTGAACAATTCGTTTCGAAAATTTGTAACATGTATTGAGCTCATTTCAATGGTATTTATTTATTTAATTAATATACACTGTTTTACAGGACAGGTCGAAATTACAAAACAGGAAAGACAACAGATACTAAAAACAAAATTAGTAGTACAAAAGTTCAAAAGTTTCAATTTAGTACTTTCAAATTTCAAAGTTCAATTTTGAAAGGAAGAGTTTGTAATATGAATCACAACTGATAAACTGAAATATAATTATAGGAATGAAATGAAAAAACTTAAATGCTGACCTAGCTTATACATACATATAAAGATAAACACACAAATACATATACACTCACATATTAACACATATACACACATGAAAGTATATGCATGAATATGAATCCTGTATGTGAATACACATAAGAGATTGTTGTAGCAGAGATTATGCATATCAAGGAAACTTGCCTTAATATCAGTAACAGAACAGTTGAAAATGACCACCTTGGCTCCCAAAATATTACACTGTGTACACATCGTATGCAATGGAGAAAATTTTAGAACATTCGCTCTAGCTGCTGGAAGGTAGAACGTGAATTCGCCTCTTGGAACAAAAAAGTTAAATTTTCGCTTTAATTCCTGACATTTCACTTTATTGTTAATTATTTTATGCAAGAAGATTATTGCATGGCATTTCCTTATGTCGCGCAGTGAGTGTGTCCACATTATGTCGACTTGTAAGTGTTTCATGCTGTATGCCTATAGGTGGATATATTCAATCAATTCTGAAGCTCAAATGTTTCAGGAACTTTCGTTGTATAGACTCCAGTTGATCAATGACTGATTAAACCAGGATTCCAGACTGTTGATCCGTATTCAAGTTTAGATCATACGAAAGCACAACACAATCTTTTCAGAGTTGATAAATTGCTAAAGTCCTTACCAATATATCAACTCTGAAAACTTTGTATTGTAGATAAGAGGAATTAATATTTGGTTTAATGAAAGAATAATAATATAGGTTATAAGCGAATTTATTGCTTTTTTATTTATTCATCATGAAGTTCAAAACATTTTAAAGGCGAATTCAATATCAAATCATTGTGGTCATTAAAGCTGGGGAAGATAAGAAACATGCATCTGCTTATTCTTCAGGTTTAAAAAATTCTTGATTGGAAAATTTGTGTTCGGTACATCGAGTGCCAAGTCGGACTACAGCTGTATAGTTTTCATGTCGCGAACCTCTTCAAAGGGACTTGACCACCTTTCAAAAGCCATGACAATTGTGTCCTTTTTTTCAGTTAGTTTCCTACCCTGCTTCATGCAGATCAATGATGACGGTATTGTAGATTTAAGGAGATTTGACATTCTATATATGCGAAAAAATTGAGAATTTCCAGTTATTTTGAATGGTATACTTAGAAAAACTTCAGGAAAATGAAAGAAACCTTCTGCCATCGAAGATCTACTGACAGGCGAATGACTTTTCGTCAAACTAGCATCTTGTGATGAGTACACAACAATTTCATAACTTTTGCATGTTGTTTGAGCGCTAGCAAGGTTTTGGTGCGCTTGATGCCAAGGTTATTTGGATCAGAAAAGAAACTCGATAGGTCTGATACTTGTCGTCAACTTCAAGAGATGTTAGTCGGTTGCTCTAATGAATTTAGCAAACAATTATAATCTGTGGTGAAATGTGCATCCCCTATTTCAATCTGTACACCACGCATCAATCCATTGGGTGTCACAAACCTCAAGAAGAAACCCTTAGAACAATAAAATTAAGCTTACGTCGAGTTGTAAGTGTACTCCAGTTGACTCCACTGTGACTCCAGTAGCATGAGACGTACAGTAGCAAGTTATTCGAAATTTTGATACTCTTGGAGTATCCAGAAAGAGAATGAAAAGAAAAATAGAAGTCAATGTTGATTATAATGAAAAATTCATATTTTTCCCACATATTCAAAAAATGAAAGAATGGATTGATATCAAATCATCTACATTTGAATTATTTTTAAACATATGACAAATAAATGAGGAGTTTTAAAAAATTTGGAGTTATCTGCTTGAGGGTTGTGCATCTTAAGGGTGTGGGTTTTTCAAGTATAATTTCTTCAGTAATCTGAAAGTTTAATTTTGTTCCCTTTTCAGTAAAATCTATTCGATTTTCTGTGAATAAGAATAATAGTATACTGACTAATTAGGAACCAAAAAGAGTTATACGCATTATTAAATAAAAACAATAAAATGGATATCGAACCAATTACTTTCAGTGTATGACAATTTTTTTCTGTCTTTCCCTGTACTTTTGCTACTCTTGCTATTATTTTTTGCATCCCCTTCTAACGTATACCAAACAATGTATATAGTTCTAAAAGTTTAAGAAAAAAGAAATCTTCTTATAATTTCTAAATCTTTTTTGAAATATCCAAATTAAAATATGCATTAACACATTAACAATTAAATAAAATGCAATAATGATATATTTATTGTTTTATTAGCTGATTTTTAAGCTAATAAAAGCTATCATTTTTAATAAAGTAATGTTTTGGCTAAACGACATTGTCATGTTTTTGAATGAATTATAGTGAAAATTGAATAACTACTTAATTTTATTTAAATTAGGTATTTAGATTTTCATCAAGTATTGACCCAATCGATTAATGATGAAAAAACTATCTATTTATTTTGATCTCGAAAACTTTGTTCTAGAAAAAAATGGGGTTTGAAAACACTTTCCTCAAAAAAAAAACTCAAAAAGCCAGATCCTTTTTAGACACAAAATTATTTTTCATTATGTTTTACATTCTTTCGAAACAAAATCAAAGTTTCTTAAGTTGACATATTC
This sequence comes from Henosepilachna vigintioctopunctata, assembly GCA_030704895.1. Classification (NCBI taxonomy): domain Eukaryota; kingdom Metazoa; phylum Arthropoda; class Insecta; order Coleoptera; family Coccinellidae; genus Henosepilachna; species Henosepilachna vigintioctopunctata. Next base: position 3,454,053 of record JARQZJ010000034.1, read on the forward strand.
TTTGGAGTAATTTCATCTTTGTAGATATAAAAAATGTTTCTCGTGATATTTTTATAAATTTTGGAGGAAAATTAAAAGAATTTACGTTATTTCTATGGTTACTTGCTCACAAAACAGGAAAATGTTCGGAATATAAGTTTAAAAAAAGCACCAAATATAATAGATCAAAATAAAGTATATGCGAATAAATGTATATTTCAATTTGTCTTGTGATTATCAACATATATTTCAGGAAGTTGAAAGTTCTGAATAATGAAAAGTTGAACAAAGTTAATAATTTCAAATATTATTTATGACAGCAAATTATTTCACCTTTAAATCAAAAAAAATTTCAAAAATATTCTCAATTGAAATATATATGAAATATAACAATTGAGAAAAATAATAATAATGACTTCGACATCTTCAGAAGTAAGAGCACATATATTCAAAAATTTTGTATATTTTACTTCTACCTTCTAATATTTCAATTCAATTCAATGAACAATTTAATAATTGTTCTAGAAAACTCAACAATCCTGCTGAAGCGTCTTTTGCGTCTGCAGTTTCGTAAACTAAATTTTCAAGCACAAACCTCTACTTTCAATTTCTATTTCAAAAATCTAATATTTCTTATTATTTTCAGTCTAAGGCAAGTATTATAATAAAAGGGCAGAATATTGACCGTGTTCTTGAAACAAAAATTAATGGAAAACAACAAAAATTAGTATTTTTTAAATTTTAGGCGATAATTCTTCAACGTTTCTCTAAAATACACCAACAAGTTTTACAGGAATTACAAATCAACTTCCTATTTTTTTATGAAAAAATCTCGTATTTCAATGGATAAATATGACATTTAATACTTTATTTTAGTTTTTATACTATGTTCAAATGTTTATGAAGATAAATCATATCACTCTTATGAAATCATACCGACGTTTTCTATATGCCTGTAATTTCCGAAAAATAGGCCTAGAATCACAAAATATTCTTTAAGTAGAAATATTCTCTGGATTTTAAGCAATGATTTGTAATTATAACACAAAATATTCGAGTAGAGAAAATTCCATGTTTCTGTTCAAATTTCAATTTTTTTTTAATTGTGTTCGTAATCATTTTGAGCATAATATAATTGATACTATTGAGTTTTATTTGACAGCAATAAATTTTAATAGACCTGTAAAATACGAACAGTTGAACATTAAATATTTCTGCGAAAAATAACGAATATTTTTCAAAATATCATAAGAACATCAAAAACAGAAACAGAGTTGAAGTAAACGGTTGAAATAGAGGCAAACTTTGGGCCTGAAGACCCACCTTTCAGACTTGAAGATACGCAAGGGGCAAAACAGGTAATAGAAATGTATCGAACATCTGCTGATCTTTTCTACCCCAACTATTTCACATGTACATTAAATACTTATTTCTCAAGTAACCTTTCCAATCGATTTTTGCAACCACCATAAAGCCATTTTAAGATTTGGGATCATAATATTTTGTTTTTTCAATGAATAGTTATTAGAATTAACTGACTTGATTGATTAATTAACTAGTTAATTATTCTTGAAAATCCAATACCATTTTTGAATCGTTTTCGAATTGTAGTTTTGTTTTTGCAAAATTAAGAATTTTGTGTTCTTATTTTATTATAGTGAAACATAAACATATAGTGAACATTAAAATTGTACTATTTACTCTATGATATTTATAAATTTTATTTGAAAAGTTCTTTCAAATTCAATGATATTATTGAAGCTTTTGAAGTATAAAAATGTTTATCGAAGTAAAAAATACACATATACAAAATTGGTATTCATATTTGGTAAATAATTTTTTTCAAAACTTTCTATTTTGAATGAAGGTTTTTCAATTCAATATCAATACCAAGTCATTTATATTATTCAATTATAATTTATATTTTATAATTATGTCTTCAGTAAGATAATAGATAACACTGAAAGTAATCAAAATTTTCTGAGGTTTTTATTTATAAAATATAAAAATTTTTCATTAAGTATTGTATTGAGAAATATTCACAGTTTTATTTGATGAATATTTAGGTAAAAAAATTATTCAATGTTCAAAAATCATTCAAATTGGTCGAAAGATTAAATTTTTCATTTTGATTATTATATAAAAAATAATAATTAATAATATAATTGATCAGAAATCTGATTGGATATTATATTGTTTTTGATAACATCGATTATAAATAAGATTTCAAGTGAAAAAAATTCCATAAACATGAAATTTGTTGAAACTAAAGGATGTAAATTAATTTTCATTTATTGTTAATGTGTGTTATAATAAGAAACATTAATATTCTTAATATTATTACTTCTCGGAGTAATAACATCAAGAATGTAAGTGATCATATAAACCTTGAAATGGATTTTCGGGACACACTTCATGAAAAATTACAAATATTATTCCCGAAAAATACATTCCTTAAGAAGTTTAACATAATTAGAGAATTAAAATAATAACATCGGAAATTAATATACATTTTGTCAATAAAAGTATGTGCAAATCTCAAAAACAGTGTTTTCTTTGCCATTGAAAATTAATTTTCTGTAATCCCCATTGAATTCGCATATTTTTATGTTTTAAATGCTTTTATTTTTTAAAATACACATAAAAAAATCTAAAGAATGACTTGCTGGTTTGGAACAAGGAACTTTTGGGTATTTTTTAACTGTTAGTTTGCAGGATACTATAATTGACATTAAACATAACCTATAACTTCTGACATATTATATTTTTATTGTATTTTATCAAGTAAAATTCTTTACGCCAATTGAAAATACAGCGTTTATTCGAATCAATATTTCAGTGAAAGTTGTATTTCAAATCGATGTCATTTTAATGACGTTTAAATGACTTTGTCACTAAATAACATTTCAAATTGAATATATCATTTCCATTAAAGTTTTTTCACATATTCGTAAGATGTTTAAAGATATAACTTTAATTGATTTCAAGAATGAACAATTGCATAATTTTAGATTGTTTTTGGATATTCAACGCCATTTAACTGAACTTGAATAAACTAACAGATGATTTTTTGTAGTTGCACTGATAAGAAAACTGAACTGATTGTGATTCTCCATTAAGGAAGTATAAATCAGTTACTTTAAGGTTATTAGCAATTTACACTTCGTTTTAGGAGTAATATTTTGAGGTGACAAACTTTTTTAAACTACCCCTATACTCACAAATTAAAATTGACAAAATTTTGGGGTTGGAATATTGATTTTTAATGATATATTCTCCATTCTATTGAGGAACTATAAAACAATTTTTTCCAGACTTTACTTTTCACTGTTTAGAATATTAGTTTTCAATTCGTTTTGGGAGTAATATTTTGAGACATCAAATTTTTTTGACTACCCCTCTAACTAACAAAATAAAATGAACAAAATTTTGGTGTTGGAATAAAGATTTTTAATGTTATATACTTCATTTTATTGAGGAAATATAAAACAATTTTTTCAAGACTTACCCCTATACTCACAAATTAAAATTAACAAAATTTTGGGGTTGGAATATTGATTTGTAATGATATATCCTCCATTCTATTGAGGAACTATAAAACAATTTTTTCAACACTTTACTTTTCACTGTTTTAGACTATAAGTTTTCACTTCGTTTTGCTAGTAATATTTTGAGACAACAAATTTTTGTGACTACCCCTCTAACAAATTAAAATAAACAAAATTTTGGTAACAAATTTTTCTAACTACCTCTGTAACTCACAAATTGAAATTATAAAAAATTTGGGGTTGTAATATTGATGGATAATGGTGTTTTCCGCATTGTATTGAGGAACTATAAAACAGTTCTTTCAAGTCTACTAGCAGTTTTCACTTCGTTTTCGCAGTAACATTTTGAGGTGATAAATTTTTTTAACTACCACAAATTAAAATTATAAAAAATTTGGGGTTGGAATATTGATGGTTTATGGTATTTTCCCCATTGTATTGAGGAACTATAAAACAGTTCTTCTAAGTCTACTAGCAGTTTTCACTTCGTTTTCGCAGTAACATTTTGAGGTGATAAATTTTTTTAACTACCACAAATTAAAATTATAAAAAATTTGGGGTTGGAATATTGATGGTTTATGGTATTTTCCCCATTGTATTGAGGAACTATAAAACAGTTCTTCTAAGTCTACTAGCAGTTTTCACTTCGTTTTCGCAGTAACATTTTGAGGTGATAAATTTTTTTAACTACCACAAATTAAAATTATAAAAAATTTGGGGTTGGAATATTGATGGTTTATGGTATTTTCCCCATTGTATTGAGGAACTATAAAACAGTTCTTCTAAGTCTACTAGCAGTTTTCACTTCGTTTTCGCACATTTTGAGGTAATAAATTTTTTTAACTACCTCTGTAACTCACTAATTAAAATTATAAAAAATTTGGGGTTAGAATATTGATGGTTTATGGTGTTTTCCCGAGTGTATTGAGGAACTATAAAACATTTCTTTTAAGTCTACTAACAGTTTTTACTTCGTTTTCGCAGTAACATTTTGAGATAACAAATTTTTTTAACTACCTCTGTAATTCGCAAATTAAAATTATAAAAAATTTGGGGTTGGAATATTGATGGTTAATGGTATTTTCCCCATAGTATTGAGTAACTATAAAACATTTCTTTTAAGTCTACTAGCAGATTTCACTTCGTTTTCGCAGTAACATTTTGAGGTAACAAATTTTTTTAACTACCTCTGTAACTCACAAGTTAAAATTATAAAAAATTTGGGGTTGTAATACTGATATTTCCCCGTATTTTCCCCATTGTATTGAGGAACTATAAAAGAGTTCTTTCAAGACTACTAGCAGTTTTCAATTCGATGTAACTTGCAAATTGAAATTGACACAATTTAGGAGTTGGAGTTTTGATGGTTTATGATATATTCTCACTGTATTCAGAAACTATAACACATCTCTTTCGAGACTACTAGTAGTTTTCAGTGCATTTTCGCAGTGACATTTTGAGGTAGCAAATTCTTCTAACTACCCCTGTAACTCACAAATCGAAAATAACAAAATTTTGGGGTTGGAAAATTGATGGTTTATGATAAATTTTCCATTGTATTGAGCAAATGTGAACTAGTTTTTTAAAGCTACTAGAAGTTTTCATTTCATTTTGGGCGTAACATTTTGAGGTAGAAAATTTTTCTGACTACCTCTGTAACTCACAAATTAAAATTACCAAAAATTTTGGGATTGGAATTAACGACCACATGAAAATTGTAATAAAATATTGTCATTTATCCGCATTTAAGCAAAACAAAAACTAACATATCTGAGTGAAAGGGACCAATTAAAAGAAACAACATTGGCTATTTATATCTCTTGATTTATTGTACATACTGATTTTTGCATACACATACTTACAGTAATGAAAAACATTGCATTGCATAATTTTATAATTTATACATAATTACGATATCTACAGTTCACTGGTTCTACTTGTATCTAGAAATCTAATTATAATGTTGCACTTTTTCACGAACATTTTGTTTATTTCATCAATTCAACGATATTTCTATAATTCAAAATTTAGTAGTTCTTTTTAACTCGAGAAATATCCTTGGATTTTTTTCGCAACATAAACATTCATATAAATATCGTTTCTGAAGTAAAAAATATATTGAAAATAATTTATTTTAATTACAAAACTAATGTACAGTTATATACAAAAAAATATTTGAAAATGAAAGAACTTGCTAGTTTTTTGGGGAAATATTCTTAAAGGATGAACTTTCGTCATGAATAACTTTTGAATTTCGAAATTTTAGATTCAGAAATATATTTCTCAAATCTTTCGTTTATTAATTACGAAATTCAAAATGTATTGATTCTAAATATTTGTTATTCAAACTCATTAGTTTAATCGTATATAATTTATGCTGTTTTCCATAATGGCCTCAAAAAGTATGAGTAAAGTTGGTAAAAAAAGAATGTTAAGAAACTCTGGTAGAACAAAATTTATTTTCTTATTTAATAAAGCAGCATTGATTTATTTCGTATTCAAAAATTAACTGTTTTATTTTATCGATGTTGTATATTTTTCCTCAACAGTTTATCTGTTTCTCTTCAAGAATATTTCCATTTCCAATACCACAATATTGCACGAAATTAAAATCTATACATGAATGTCTTATAAGTACCGCAATATACAAGTTAATAATGCAATCGTAACAAAATTGTTATAAACAGTGAATTTCAATTGTTCAACAGTAAATAGTGGTTCATAAAATATGGATTTCTGAATTTAGATATCAATTTCGATGATTTTTGTTGTTCTCGATGTTGTCCTCACTCAGTGTTTTGTTTTTGAAGACTGCGAATTTACTTCAATCAAATTTCTTGATTTTGTCTCTCCATTTGCCCCCTTTTTTATTTATGTTATATATGAGAATTTTTTCGTTGGAAAAGTTATAGAACTATAACCCAAAACTCAAAATATGAAGTTTTATGATATAAAGTTCCCAAAATTTGAGTTTCAAAAATCATTTTATTTAGGTATGTTATGAGTTAAATTTCAAGAAAAGTAAATTTTTCAGCTAGAATAAGTAATTACGTTAATGTCTTCACAAAGTCTCTATTCTACAAGTCGATAATATTACCACATATAAACTTTTGTTCAATTGTATTATACACCTTGCCTTAATAGATAGAGCATTTAGAATTATATTGAAGTGCAATAGGTACACACCTGTATCACTCATGTTAGAAATACTAAGTTGTTTGAATATTAGGCAGAACATAGTGTATAAAACTTTTGACTTCATTTATAAAATAAAATATGGCAAGGTCCCTAACTATATCGTTGACAGTGTAAAATACGTCGAAGATGTACATGGTTACCAAACAAGGTCTAGGGAACAAATTTTTTTTATATTGATAAGTGCAGTACATCTAAATGCCTAAATAATTTATGTGCAAAGGAATGATCTCATTTAATAGCCTAGATCCGCAACTAAAATTATGTGAGAATCATAGTGATTCTAAAAACTATTGTATCTTTTTGTAAAAAATAATATTTACGGCTGAAATATTTTGTTTGATGTTTGTATATATAATTTCTCTTTTGTTATGTTTATTAGCTGTGCTAAAAAAATTTAGTTACTTACTAACTTAAAATCACCCAAATTTTGCGTAATTTTGTAATGATTACTTATAATATACGTAATTCAATAGTAACCAATACATATTTGGTATTTCTAATTTAATTCAAAACCAGCTGGCATAGATCAACACAAGTGTTGGAATAACATGAGCTGCTATAGGAAAACTAAGCAACATATTGAAACCAAGAACATCCCCATCGACCTAAAAACCAAGGTTTCTAATAGCTGTACTCTTCCACTTCTAACCTAAGGTTTAAAATCACCTACAATGACAATTAGAGCAGTAAAAAGCTCAGAAGAGCTCAACGTTCCATAGAGAGACTCACGCTTGGTACTAGTCCTCGTGATCACAATGAGGAAATCCATCTACATACAAACAAAGGTAGAGAATGTAATTGAACGAACAACAACATTAAAATAGGTTTGGCATGTCATAACTTCATATAAGATGACAGAAGGTGCACATAGCACATCACACAATGGACACAACGATTACAAAAAAAGAAGTGTCAGAGAACTACCAAGAGGTGGATGGAGACAAAGATGCAGCAGGCACAAATTGGTACCTGAAGGAAAGAAACCGAGAAAAATGGCAGAAAACAAGAAAGACTTATGTTCAGAGTTGTCAGCAAAAGACTGCTGAAGAAGACGAGTTCAATTACTCCTCAAATATATAATTTGCAATTGGTATTCGATACACCTGACGTTGAGGTATCTTCTCATTTTTATTTCAAAAACTTAAGGCTTCAAATTACATTTGAATATAAATACAGTGTAAACGACAAATATATAACGACACTGAAGGGACGTACATTTTTTGGCGTGTGAGAGTTGTCGTTAAATGGAGAGAAGAAATATCAGAATAATGAAAAAAAAAGTTTATTTCAAGTAGTTATGTATATAAAAAGAAATGCTATTTGAACGCTATTGCGTATATTCGGTTATTTTTGTCTGGCGTCTTTTGCTGTACCATTAATTTTCCTGTACGTTTTTAATTATTTTATTCACGTCTTGCGATATTGAAGCATCTTGGTGATAAAGGAAGTACTTTTCGTATCAGCATCAGTAAAACGTTTTCGTCAATACAAAGTGATTTTGTTTTACTGATTATGTTTACTGTTTGAAAGTTTGGGAACAACTAAGAATGTTATTACGTTCAACTAAGAATGTGATTAAGTCTATGACTCCTACTTATTAATGATGTTCGATACCTGTCGGCACGTGCAATCCCAATTTTCGAACAAAAGCACGAATTTCTTAGAAAGTTTGGTTTGCATGATACCGAAACTCGAGTTTATTACGGGCTAGGAAAATAAAGCGACAAAAAAACGTACACAGCTGCACGGATTTCACAAATTTTGGCAACTTAAGAGGTACTTAAAAATTGTACGTTCAAAACATTGCGTGATGTGAAGTGGTCAACAGCTACATATATCTAGGCTCCAGATCTCAAACGCTGGCAGCTGCGATGACGAAATCCGCATAGCAAGATCTTCAGTGGAAAAGCTCATAAAGATTTGGAGGAACCGCAGAATAACCAGAAACACAAAGGTTCGACTAATGAAATGCCTAGTCTTTCCAATCTTCTCGTACGGAGCTGAGACATGGACATTGAGGATGCAAGATCGTCGCAAAATTGATGGGTTAGAAATGTGGTGCTGGAGACGCTTGCTTAGAACCCCTTGGACTGCACATCGAACCAACGTCTCGATTCTGAAGGAGCTAAACATCAAAGAGAGGTTATCGTCGACTGTACAGCTGCGAATCCTTAAATTCTTTGGACATATAACCCGAAACGAAGACTCTATCGAACGATTGGTGGTCCAAGGGAAAGTCGAGGGCAAAAGATCGCGTGGGCGCTCTCCAACAAGGTGGACTGATCTAATAAAATCTGTGACGCATTCCAGCATCAATGAAAACTCTAGAGCCGCTAAGCATAGAGCAGTGGCACAAGACCGAGACACGACCACTACCACTCTGTCAAGAATGAACGACTGAGAAGAACAGGTACTTTTTATTATTTAATGTTATCGTTATTGAGAGTAGGTGTAACGCTATATGAAGTGTATCATTGTATTGAAAACAAGCTAAATCAACCAAAGACGAGTGATTTCAACGCTTTAGGGAGTTTGTCGTTAAATCGAATGACGTTACACGGAGTTTACAATGTACATTAATCGACCTCTTCAATTCGTACATTTTGCAGAAAATAGTCAAATAAGTTGGAGTCATGGTTTAAGTTATGAGTCAAGGTGCCTTCGTTGTAAGAAGAAATTGGTGAAAAAAACAGAGGAAGGGAATTTTAAATGTTGCAATTAATGCTTTGCAGGAAAATATCAAAAGAACACGTAAAACTTTATGTGAATAGCAGTGTTTGTAAAGAAGATGACTTTATTGTTTTTGTGAACAGGAGATTTAACCTCAGACATCAAAAATAAAGTTGAAGCTAGTTGCTTCCTCAGAAAAAAATTTAATAGATTATAACATCTTTAATATTTATTAGAACATCTTTAACTTTAACATGAAAATGTGTTGATATAACATAACACAAGTTTGTGCCCATTAGTACCTTTTACAAGAGTGTTTCCGTTTCTTTTAGTAGATTTGATTTATTTCTCAACAAAAAGCTTGTAGAAATTTCAAAAATTTCTTGTTATTTATTGTTCACGAAAGAAAATTCTTTTTTTATTCATTGATAGGTGGTGCGACTTGAATATTCCGTTCGAATTACTAAAATAAATAACCATCTATTTTTCGTAATCTAAAGGAAAAGAGTTCAAATATTGTATTTTCATCTTATATTCTGAATACAAGATTTGAAATCTATGTATTTTGAAATTCGTATTTTCTATGAATACGATATGTAATTTGATACCCTGTATTTAAATTGAAGAAAAGCAAGTATAAACCGGTTCTGATGGATTCAACCCCCTTTAACCCCTATTTTTTTCGAATTTTGGCAAATATAAATTTATTAAAATAAATTTAAATTATTAATTAAAGGCAAATATAATTTTAAATTATATAAATTTCGAATATTGGCAAAATTTGTGAAATCGGCTTATGAATTTGCCGAAAATTTCTTACATTATCTATAATGGTACAACAGAAGGACGCTAATATTGGTACAACTATTTAATTCAACCACCAAAAAACAAATTATTAAAAATGAAACCTGATGACTTGAACATCACCAAGGTAATATAGTGTGGCACAAAAAATCTTTGCGAAATTGCATCAAACATAACAAGGTTGAATTCACTAGAGTTAAAATCATCATTGAAAACAAATTAAGAATACCTTTAATTTTATTCCAAGCAATAGACTCTAATTAGGTCATCGTGTTCACCGGACCTAACCACCCCCGACAATTTTTTTTGTGCCAATAACACCATGAAATTCTCGAAGTTTTTGAGTATGTTGCAAAGAATACAAATGGGCCGGTTAGAAATAACTGAAATTTGGAAATTCTGAACATATCAATTTGTATCTTCATGTCCAACTGCATAAAGTCATGTTGCATTAAAACTATCAGTATTTTTCCGAATTATCTTCTATATATACTGAATGCTTCTGTGAAACTGTCGTAATATTTTAATCTCTTTATTTTCGCGAAAGTTTTGAATTGAATATCCGCACAATTGAACTTGGCTGAAAGTAGATCATTTGCTCGTAGTGAAACATTGTCAGATAGTCAGTCTATACGTTTTAATACTGCGAGAATAAATAACTCAGAAGCGTTACGACAAGATGACCTTCGCACTTTGATGGAACGAAAATCTATTAATGAGATTTTCAATACAATTTAGATGTTTATGTCTGTCTCTTAATACACTTGACTTCGTAGGTATTTAGTATGTTCCAATCATTACGTATTGTTATATCAATACATGTATAATAATTGCGTATATTTCAATCTTCATGAAATCAAATATGGATTTTCAAAAGTGAGAAAACTAAATATTGCTCTTTCATTTTCTCATTCAACTACTGTATCATAGCTTGATTGTAATTCTTTGGCAATGGTCAAAAGGAAAGTATATTCTTTTTTATCTAAACTGGTCCTTGGAACAGGATTCGAATTTGGTCCAACAAACCGAATATATACGATAGGAAAAACACAGGATATATCTTGGGATATATAAATACTGTGTTTTTTTGTTATTGCTTTTTGTTATTTTCATTAATGATCTCTCTAACTTTCTTTTCTAGTTCTATCAGGTCTTTGTTGTTTGCGGACGATGCAGACATCATCATCTCTGCATTGAACATTGAATGGTATTAAGGGAATTTAAGGATGCCATGGATAGAGTAAACGAATGGTGTATAGAAAATCAGCTTGTGCTTAATAATGATAAGATCCAATGTATTATTTTTAAAACTGATAGAGCAAACCGTAACTATCCAGAAAGCATAACCTATTGTAATGCTGAAGTACCAATCAGTGAATATGTTAAATTTCTGGGAGTTTATATAGACAGTTTCATGAAATATCACAGCCATGTCGAAGAAATTAATAATAAATTGAAATCGGTTATTTATGCATTGAGAGTGCTTATAGATCAGGTTGATATAGCTGTATTAAAAACGGTGTATTATGCTATGTTACAGTCACTATTGAGTTATGGCATCATTTTTTGGGGAACCAGTTCGGGGTCTCATCAGATTATTAGAACGCAAAATTTAGCCTTGAGATCAATCTTCCGTTTAGGTTTCAGGAAATCGTGTCGAGGGTATTTCAGAAGGAATGACATTTTAACGGTTTATGTATTGTAGATCTATAGAATCTTGATGTTTATGCATAAAAACAAGCATTATTTAGGTAGACACTCAAATGTAAATAACACTAGAAGAATGCATTCATTTATTTTTCCGATTCATTCTCTGTCTCTATCTGAAAAAGGCCCGATGTATATGGGCATTAAACTGTTTAGCAGTTTATCAGTAAATAACAAAAGTTTTATTGTCATTCATCTTTCTGGAGGTCTCTTTATCGTTTTCTTGTACAGCTTGAGTCATACAATATTGAAAAATTTTATGGTTCATGTAGTGACCGTGTAGTCAATATTTGAATTTTTTTTCCTTTTCTTGTTTTGTTTTGGAATGACCTGTTTTCCTTTCTACTCCGTATATTTGGAAAATCAATAAATTATTATTATTATATACAGGAAGCTGGATTCCAGGTGAACAGAGAATTGCAATCACGCATAATTGTAACTCCCCTTGTGTCGGATTTACAGACAACCTGGATAAAGGAAGAGAGTGAATTACAATCACAAACAATTGTAATTCCGCCTTGTGCCAGACGAATTTAGATGAAGAAAAAACAGTGCATTACAATCACATAGCATTGAAATTTGAATTGTGTTATGTTTTCAAAGTGTGGTTGCATTAGTGTAACATTCTGGGCGGAAATATATTCAATTCATCTAGTAGTTAAGTGAGAAACTACAGCTTCGACTCCACGCAGCAGAAGACAAGCATGGATATCATCAGACTGCTAGTAATCATTAATATTCAAGTAATAAATGTATTGAGTATACAATTTTTCCATTTAATATTATGCTAGTTTATATTAAAAATATCGACAGTCGTTTTATTTTATAAAAATCGATATTCCTCAAGAATAGCATCTGCAATAAGTTGTCTCTGTACGTCGTTCACTCCAGCATATATTTCTGTTATACGAGCATCCCTATAATGTCTTTCAGCTGGCATATCCGCAACATAGTCCATACCACCTAGTGTTTGAATTGCTCTGTGAGATACGAAAGTCGCGGCTTCACTCGCTGCTACTTTAGCCATGGAGGATTCTTTAGTAGATCGTTGTGGTTCATCGCATAAAACAGCGGCTCTCCACACTAATAACCTTGCTGATTCCAGTTTAAGCGCCATTTCTCCTAATCGTAACTTAAATGCCTCCAAATTTTGATAAGTTGACCAAATGCTTTTCTTTGAAAAGAATAATCCACTGCCGTATCTAGCGCACTCTGTGCAATACCAAGTGATTGAGCAGCTATTCCAACTCTGGCTTTGTCCAGTTGCATCATAGCCATTTCGAATCCCTCACCAGGTTTACCTAATATATTCTCCTTATGAATTCTGACATCTTCAAGAATTAAACTGCACGTAGATGAAGCTCTTATACCTAGCTTATCTTCCTTTTTTCCACAAGACAATCCTTCCGTGGTCATTGGCACAATGAAACTCGTAATACCTTTGTGTTCAAGCTTTTCATCAATTTTTGCAAATATAACAGCCGATTTTCCCTCCGTTCCACTAGTTACCCATGATTTCGTACCGTTTTGTATATAACTATCTCCATCCAATACTGCTGTAGTTGATATTGTACCTACATCACTTCCAGCTCCTGGTTTACTCAATGCAAAACAGAAGATTAATAATTAATTATAAGGTAATCATTTTTTGGTTCATATCCTTATAGTTTCCAATCAATCATTTAAAATTCAAGCTATATCATTGCACTTATTGAAGTATTGCTACTCATCAAAATGAACGATATGATCAGCAAATTAATTAAACAAAAGAGGATGTCCGCCTGGGAAAATTCTTCTAACTCATATGCGTTCATATGGGTATACTGCCTCATGTGCCACAATATCTACAAAATCAGCCAAATCATCTAAACTTTATTTCATGTTGGCTCTAGTTAATACAGGAGAATTTGGAAGATATGTATCTGTTCATGATAGTGATAAGAAAACAGCGAAAGGAATTCATGATTTGCTGGAATTTAATTCAGTATGGCTTTCTTGTGGATCGGATGTGAAAGCTAAAAATAAATGGTCAATGGCTTCTTTAGTAACTCCCACTTGATCTTCACTGATAGGAAGACAAGAAGATTTTAGCAATCTTTTATCGCAGCTTTTAGAATCAGGTGCACCAATTAGAGAATGTTTCCTAATTCAGTTATTTCAAGTTGTGATAGTCTTAATGACTCATGGTTTATTCCCAACATACAACAATAGAATTGTAACAAACCCAGATCCAAATATCCTCTTCTTCTTATTAGATCATCCAGTATTAGCTGGCATCATGGGGTTTGATTTTAACAATTGCTATCAAAAGCTCTTTAAAGCTGCAATCAAAGGTAAATTCCTATCTAGGTGAAGAATATGTTGGAGATAACTCCTCAAGGCAACTTAACGACTACTGCTACTCTTAGCAATGGCTCCATCCAAAAATATAAAAGATTTATAGACAGATGCGCGGCGACTATTTACATCCTGTCACCGGATGCATCAACCGACAGACTAGTCACAGCAAGGAAGAAGAATATAAGCAAAAGGAGAAAAGACGACTGAAAAAACCTCAGGAGAAGACAACAAGATCTCGTCCACTTCGGCGCTAGTCGCCAAGCAGTCAACATGGCTGTTATATAGGAACATTAGTAGTGCACTTCAAGTGTAAATAATTGTGAATACTTATTTAAATAACGTTGTTCATACCGAACAGAGTTTGGGCATACATCCTTATAAACCCCAACAAAAGTTCTCCAAATTTTGATTGGAAATTTAAGAATGATGAGAATCCTGAACATCTCTACAGAAGTCCAGTTACAAAAGAGGAAGAAATGTGTGAAATAATGAACAATATAACTTCTTCTGGAGTTCCTGATAGTTCTTGAAATACTAAGAAACCCATTAGAGCAGTTGCAGCATCTATTTATTTACTTTCTCACCATGCAAATAAATTGAAATTCAGCAAATTTGTTGAAGCTGAGGCTGAGGGGAAAGAGTTAGATCCAAGAGAGGAATCTCTTTATTACAGATAAACAAGATCGAGTATCCAGACAAACAGTTAAGTGAAGATAGATTTTTAGGACTTTCCCAGCTCTTACAACTTACAAAGAAATCACAAGCACAGCAAATCAAATTTATTGGAACTCAGCTGAAGTTGATTGGATCAGACTTTTTAAAGGCACTTCTACTCTGAAGATACAAAAACAAGAAATAGATTTATATTCTGACGTATTAACAATTTGTAAGTGGAGATGGTTTGGTATAAATGTCCATTTTCACACAGGAACTTTACAACTAGCATGGGAAAATTCAAGTTCAATGATTCCATGGATGAGTGAAACAGTTTCTGAAACATTAAGAGTCTCCTTCTGATACAAACACACTGCACAGGTACATTACCAGAATTAGATCTAAAACTAGGATTTTGAACTGAACGTCTGCACCACTTAGAGCTAAATCGCAAGAAACAACTCTCATTTCTCTCATTACACGAGATCAATGGCCCAGGATATTACTCAGAGAAATTCAGGCTCCTACTAGTACTTTAAAAACCAAAGACTCGAAGATAAAATCCATAAGAGAAAGTTTAAAGGATTTAGCATGGGAAAATGCAATTTCAATAATTCCATGCCTAAGAGAAACAGTTTCTGAAACAGTAAAAGAGGTTCCTTTTGATACACACACTGAATTGCATAGTTACATTAGCAGAGTTAGATCTGAAACTAGGAGTTTTAACTTAACATGTGCACCAGAAAGAGGTATATCGCAAGAAACAACTCTTATTTCCCTCATTAGACGAGATCAATGGCCCAGGATATTGCTCATAGAAATTCAGGCACCTGCTAGTACATTAGAAACCAGAGACTCAAAGATAAAATCCATAAGATAAAGTTTGAAAGTTTTAGCAAGTAAAATTTATTTATTGTCCACCTTCCCTTCAGATAATGAAATCTGGGAGAGCAAGGTTTAGAGATTAGCACTCTGAAAACCCATGATGAAATTAAGTTATCTGATCTAAAGTATTTGAGTAGAAAATTAGCAACACTAGCAATGTTTCAAATGGTAGTAGGAAACTAGAAGCAAATGACATACATCACTTAAAAAACATCAAAGATCTAGTAATCGGAGGTTTCATATCTAGACAAAGAAGGAGCCAAAAAGGAAGATATTTAGGAAAAGGGTATTTGATATGGCACATTAGGTGGATTGCCCATTAGAATAACAACCGTTCAGCTAATAGAAACAAGAGATTAATGAAAAAGAGTCACGTATTAAAGAGTTATGTTAGTATTTTGTAGAGCTCCGACAGAGAGTTATTGTCAAATAAATAAAATTATAAGGAACATACAGTTCTTTCAAAACAACGTAAATTCAACATAATGAAATAATTAAAAAACATATACAGTACACATACAACAGAACATCTTGGTCCATCGAGACTAAGATAAGTACCTAACATTTTGGTTCGAAGAAATATTTACACGTCATTTCAATTCTCACGTATTCCTTTGTACTTTTTGTGAGTGTTTATACATTTCAATTTTTTTTTTCAATATTGTGGTTTTACACATTTTGTTGAAGATAAAAAGCTAGAATACATATGTGTCTTTAGTCTATGTTGACAAGGTTTCAATGAGATGACCACTTCCATTTCTTGCAGATATTCAAAATTATACATCGAGGAAAAGAGGAAGAAACACCAGAGTTTACCGGAGTGTATATTTTTGATATAAACATCTGAATACAAAGGAATTATCGAAAAATACTCTAAAAGAATCGATTCATTAACTCCTGTACTGATGAGGTGTTATCAGATCGAAGCAGTTATCTACTGATCCAAGGAAAAATCTATTAGTTATCGTCATTCGGCAAGGAAATGAATATTTATCGGGGTTGTAACTCATATTGACTGCTGTTTATTGAGATTCATCGATAATTCGAAGTTTCTCGATGCTAGCAAACATTGAATCGAACAGAATGAATCAAACTTTTCGAATTTGTGACAAAATCAAACCTGGATCCAAAGGAGTTATCGAAAAATACTCTGAAAGTATCGATTTATTGAGACCTGTACTGATGAGATGTTATCAGATCGAAAAACTTATCTACTGGCCCAAGGAAAAAGACCATGCATCTTTTAGTTATCGTCATTCGGCAAGGAAATGAATATTTATCGGGGTTGTAACTCATATTGACTGCTGTTTATTGAGATTCATCGATAATTCGAAGTTTCTCGATGCTAGCAAACATTGAATCGAACAGAATGAATCAAACTTTTCGAATTTGTGACAAAATCAAACCTGGATCCAAAGGAGTTATCGA
The DNA here is from genome assembly GCA_030704895.1 of Henosepilachna vigintioctopunctata. Lineage (NCBI taxonomy): Eukaryota > Metazoa > Arthropoda > Insecta > Coleoptera > Coccinellidae > Henosepilachna > Henosepilachna vigintioctopunctata. The sequence goes on from JARQZJ010000034.1 coordinate 3,471,266, forward strand.
AAAATACTCTGAAAGTATCGATTTATTGAGACCTGTACTGATGAGATGTTATCAGATCGAAAAACTTATCTACTGGCCCAAGGAAAAAGACCATGCATCTTTTAGTTATCGCCATTCGGCAAGGAAATGAATATTTATCGGGGTTGTAACTCATATTGACTGCTGTTTATTGAGATTCATCGATAATTCGAAGTTTCTCGATGCTAGCAAACATTGAATCGAACAGAATGAATCAAACTTTTCGAATTTGTGACAAAATCAAACCTGGATCCAAAGGAGTTATCGAAAAATACTCTGAAAGTATCGATTTATTGAGACCTGTACTGATGAGATGTTATCAGATCGAAAAACTTATCTACTGGCCCAAGGAAAAAGACCATGCATCTTTTAGTTATCGTCATTCGGCAAAGGAATGGATATTTATCGGAGTTTTAGCTCATATTGACAGCTGTTTATTGAGATTCATTCATAATTCGAAGTCTCTTGGTTCTATCAAACATTGAATCAAACAGAATGAATCAAACTTTTCTAATTTGTGACAAAATCAACCCTGGATCCAAAGGAGTTATCGAAAAATACTCTTAAAGTAACGATTTATTGACACCTGTACTGATGAGATGTCATCAGATCGAAACACTTGTCTACTGGTCCAAGGAAAAAGACCATGCATCTTTTAGTTATCATCATTCGGCAAGGAAATGAATATTTATCGGGGTTGTAACTCATATTGACTGCTGTTTATTGAGATTCATTGATAATTCGAAGTTTCTAGATGCTAGCAAACATTGAATCCAACAGAATTAATCAAACTTTTCGAATTTGTGACAAAATCAACCAAATCTACTCAGCATAGGACAATTAACGTAAGAAGACAATTTTTGGATGTTTTGATGAATTCAATTTTACATGAAAAAAATTATTTCTAACAAGAAACCGTCATAGAATAATGAAATAATTGTCCTATAAATCACAACACGTATTTTCCAACAGATTGAATTCATAAAGAATGAATTACCTAATTGTGTGAATTTTTATATCATTATATTCATTTGAACATGTAACTCGAATTATAATTTCAACGTTATACTCGTACAGTTACTGTTGAAAGAAAATTGTCCTTTATTATCTTCAAAGTAGTTCACTTCATATCTCGTTCTAATATTTTCAAAAAATTAGAAATTGTTTCTAAAAAATATAGAAAATTTTCCTAGAAAAATAGAGATTCCGTATCTGACGTACATGTTGAAATGAATTTCAAATTTCAATTCAAAATAAAATAAATGAATAAAGAATGAAATCTTTGGCAAAGTATTCGTGTCATCCCACTAAGTTAATGTTTTAAAAATTGAAAATTATTTGCTGTGAAAGACAGCAACGAAACAGAAAGACGCTAGGTAGTTTTGTTGCTAAAATAGAATTCGATTGGTGAGTCATATTTATTGAAAATTCTCTATATTCCTTTTGAACGTAATATGAAGAAGAGAAAGTGATAATTCAACATATCGAATATGCGATGAAATAAAGAGAAATTTCTTCAATTCTAGAAGGAATAGAAGTTCATCTCAGTAATTGCATAAAAAATGACAAATTATTTTGTTAGTTCTGAAGAACAAGGATGAGAGAACATTTATAATGAGAACTTCAGCTTTCTCTTGGAAACTATGAACAATTCTCGCTGTCGAAGAACTTTTATGACTATTCTATACAACACACTCTACATTTTTTGTTGCCTTCAATCATAAAATGATTCTCCATTTATCGAGACAATTTTTTAAAGGAATTCTCCCTGAAAAATAATCGATACAATAAGTTATTTTGAAGTTTTCCAAAACTTATTTAGTTTAAAACAGAAATATAAAAAATTGAAAATTCACTGAATTTTCTATACGATTCAAAAATGATTGCAATTGTACAGCTTTCAAAATTTTCGAAAATTTCTGGAAAACGGTTATTTAAATTGGAACAAAATTGCAAGACTTGGTGACTGTGTCCAGTTTGAAAAAATTTCAGAAATTTCCATTTCAAATTCGCAGCAAAGTTTCAGAAACAATTTTTCTTCAGAATTTTCTCGCGTTCCAAAAAAAGTCATTAGGCATGGAAACAACTTCGTATCGTTTTCTTTAACCATACGATACCTCGATCGGTTTGTGTGAAAACAAATAAAGCATTCCAGTTTGTAAATTGTCATTGAAATGTACGTTTCTCGATAATACGTATCAGTTATCTCAGCTATTTCCAAACAGATAAGATTCATTATTTATAGAATGATTCACAGTGGTGAAAAGCCCACTATTGCCCAAGATAAAAACCCAGGCGAGCGAAGAGTTGAATTTTGTTCCACAGTAAAAAAAATACGAACTTTTGTTGCATACTTGAAAGGGTTAAAAAAACATCCACGAATTTCGATGGACTATTTTTGAGGTTATACAAGTATCGATCTAGTGGTCGATGTAAATTTTCTATGTATTTCTCAAGGTCGTTGTTCGAATATCGTATGTTCCTCTCCGATTAATGATTCGATGAATAATGTTCCAATGAAATAACAATATTATTTCTATAACAATATTTATAGAAACATACGCAAAGTTTTTCATTTATTGAAATAAGTACTATAAGTGTATTTTCAATAGAAATCTCTCAAATAGGAGAAAACGTTTAAATATTTTTAAGAGCATCTTTAATTTTGAAGGAATATTTTCAATAATAATTTTTTCAACAATCTTTGCAAATTATTAGTTTTTAAATTTTGTGAATATTTGTTATTTCTTCTTGCAGAATTTACTTCACGTATATTTTATAGTTTTTCCTAAATTCTCAACACAATTTTTTTTACTCTTTTGATACTTTACTTCTACAATTGTATCATTTTCAGCCCCCCTTGGAGATATTGATGAAAAAATTAATCAGTTACGCTTAGAGAAAAACAATCTGAAATTATCTACATTTTTCCGAAAATTGTTTGCGTAGTCTTCAGAATTTATGATTATGTCGTTCCAATTGTTCAAGTTTTAAATGAATATTTCGTCTTTTTTCAATTTCGACGAATATACTAACGAATTTTTCAGACAGAACACTTCTTATGTATCATTTGAATGAATTTGAAGTTAAAAAAAACCAAGAAAACAATTCCTAAAAAATTCAAATCGAGAAATTAGTTCAATACTAAAAATTATTTTTATAAAGTAGTAATTTTTGAATTTTTTTTTGAATTGAAAAATTATTTCCAGAGGGGTTTTGTTCGAGTAGAAAGGGTACCGTTGCTTTTAATTCGTACTAATGTCCGGTAGATGGCGAAAAAATTAGCTCAACATGTTATATTTGAATTTTTCAACCTGGCGATATTTTAAAATGGAAAATTCGCAAAAATTTAAAAGAAAATTCATTCTTTAAGCCGTGAAATTTTCACTGGGATCCATTGAGCAGTTTTGAAATTCATTTGAGACCAAAATTTAGAGAAATTTAATGTTTAGAGATGAAAAACTAGTAATTCTAGAAAATTTAAGAAGTTGTTGTATGTGATAGCTAACTTCGAATAGGAATATTTTTTTTGATCGTTATATTAGCGATGCTTAATAAAAATAAATTATAATGAATGATTATAAATTTCTAAAAACGTTAATAAGTAATTAACGTTCGATATGAACAAATGGCAAATTTAACTTACCTAATTTTTCGCATTTCCTTCGAAAATACAACCAAACACGTTGCTATTTACGACTGGGAGAAATTTCTAACATTTTCGAAGAAGTTTTTGAATTTTTGCCATAGTAAACTTGACTTTTTGGAAAATGGACTAATATCGATTATTAAACCTCTTCCTCTTTTATTTTCGGATATTTATACGAGTAAATGGCGCAAAGTGGTGTCTTGTTTTTCGTTGTTCATGTTCTCCATAATAAAATTTTCACCCCAAAATAAAAATTTAAAATGGATTTCATAAATTTTCCAACAAGTGCAGGTAGATGGACTAAATGCAAAATTTTTTCGTGAGGCAAATGTACCAAAATCAAGAAATTTGAGTCAGGTTTAACGATATACAGGCTGACTCTACAAGAAGATCGATCGTCTCGATTTTCCTCACTGGAAATCTTCTTCTACACATTCGATATCTCTTCGGCTGCTTCGATGCATTGAAATACCCGGAAAAAAACCTAATCGCGATCACAATACGTTGGTTTACTCATCTCGAATCCCTTCGCGTCAGAAGATATCACCCGTCTCCGACTGAGCGGCCGCCTCCTGGTGCATCAGGTTGTTAGCGTTGGCGTCACAAGTGGCACCCTGCTGCCTCGTCTGTTGGTGATGGTGCATCAGGAGGTTGTGGCTGAGCAACTTAGCACTATGCTCCTGCGCCTTCGCCCTCAGACAGGCTATGGAGTTGTTGCGAAACGCCTCCGGGTCTTCGACGAAGGCGCCGGTTTGCTGCTGCTGCTCCTTGTCGCCTGGCGTGGCGACCTGTTGCTGCTGCTGTTGCTGGGGACCGGAGGTGGCGCTAACATCGCTCGCTTCAGTTCTCATAGAGGCCGATTCTTCGTGGTCGCTGCTGGTGGCGGTGTTGCAGTCGTCTTTCAGGTGTTCGGCGGCCTCCATCGATTTGCGGTGCATTCCTGGAATAGAGCAAAATAGTATGGTTAGAATGCACCAGATGGCGGAAGTTGTTTCCGACCACCTCGGATGTACGAACGACTGTAACTAAAACCTGTAACAGAACCTCGATTGCCTTGACAATGAAAATTGAATTGAAACAATTCAAAAGATACGGGGGCACTCCAAGAATTTAAAAGGAAATGTTGCAAAGCGGAAAAGAAAACAAAGAAAAAGAAGGAAAAACATCCCTAGAAAATTCAGAAGACAACAAAATTATCTTTATCTATCTCCTAAGTATAAATATTATTATTATTATCCCGGTTGGCTTTGAAAAGGATGATGGTCGTATTGAAGAAATACCAAACTGGTCATGCGATACTGGTTTTCATTTCAAGTTTTTCCTAACATTTTCATTTTTTTAAAATTTATGATTTCAATATTTGAAGTCCCGAAAAAATTCGAAATAAATGTTGATTAACTATGATTTGAGTTGAGCATGTATGATTCTCAATTCTCTGCAATATGTTCAAATTTTAGGTATAAATCATCGTTTTGTTCAAGGGTAAATGGAATAATCTTGCACCTATTAGGAAAGTGCAGGTTTAGATAACAGACTTGCTAGAATTACTGTAAAAATGAATGAAATAACAATCAATAATTCATATTATATAATATGACATGATAATTCATATTTCAATAAAGGTATTCTGAAGAAACTTTTTATTTCTTATCAAAAGTTTCTTTGTTTCGAAAGATTGTGATTATAATTATAGGTAACAATTGTTGTGGTCTATCTGTGAAACATTAATTTTATATTCAATAGTGTTAATTAATATTGATAAGCTCTAATTTTTTCAATGTCTTAAAGACAATTGATAATGTTTAACGATTATCAATTTATATATTTGTTCGTTCCATATTGTAGTTTAGTCTTGAAGATGAGCTCACGCTCGAAACATGTTTTATAATCGTGAAATATTAAGCCAAGTGTTTAACTTAATTTAATATTCAATTATGTTTCACCAAGAGTTAAGCGAGAATTCAGTCTCGGTCTTAAAGACAATTATAAAATGTTATTAGAATATCTTTGGTGTTTTGCAATTAATTTTCAAATCACGATTAATAAACTGAAACACATTTGAGAAGGTCAAAAAAAATTTAATATATATTTTATTGTCCATAACAATATTGTTTCGGTATGCAAAGCCTTCATCAGATGACTGAATACTAGTATTCATATTTGCAAGGTACAGATTATATACTGAAACAATATAACAGTCAACATTGGCAATGTTCATGGATAATTTCTTGAAATGCTTGAATGTGTTCTAATTTATTGATTGATTGACACGGAATTTCAATACGTATCACCCATCGCAATCAAATATTGTCATATATATTTATCATAAAGCAATAAATGAACAATTTCTAATAAAAGCTCATTAAATCATTGTCTTCATCGGATATAAACTGATTAAATCTAAATGACATTTGATCCCAAGATTTTCATTTCATGTTTTCGAACGCATGCTCATCAACACCACCGTTGAAGAGCAGTAAATATTCCAGTAATTTTCAATGCTTCGTGTCTATATTCCTTAATAAAAATCAGATTTTCGTTAACAAATTTCAAATTCAAAGCAACAAAATCAATAAAAATGCCCCGAAAAATTACAACTTTGTGTGAAAAGGATCTAATAGCTGATCGAGAAACGTTTCATTTACAAAGAAAGATATCTTCAGGGCAGTATAATGCTTTGCAGTTAACAAATCAACATCGATCAGAAATAGCAATTGATTTGTCAACTTGAGAAACATATTCAGAAACCTCTGTACTAAACGAATGGATTCGCGAACACAAAACGTAAAGTTGAATGGCATGTTGTCGGATAGCACGAAAGTGGATGTAGGTGTACCTCAAGGAACTGTCTTAGCTCCGTTGTTGTTCTCCTTATATATAAACGATATTGTCTCTCATTTGAAAAAATGTTCTACACGTTTATTCGCTGATGATACTATGCCCTATATATGCGGCAAAGATATTAAGAATATGACAGAGGGGATCAATAGAGACCTTTCTGCAATTTATGAATGGTTGTGTGACAATAGCTTATCCCTTAATGTGCAAAAATCTAACTTCATAGTTTTGGCTACACCCTTAAAATGAATAAATATGATGATATAACTATAAAGATTAATGAACAAAAAATTAGAAGAGTAAAAACAGTAAATTATTTAGGCATTATTTTAGACGAATAATTGAGTTTCAATGATCATTTAAAATCTCTTGAAAAATCAATTTTTTGAAAACTTTAGGTAAAGATCTGTCGACATATGTGAAATTATTGTTGTTCAAATCATTAATAAAGCTATATTTTGAATATTGCTCCACTTTGTTATTTAGTTTGACTAAAGAAAAAATTCAACGAAAGATAAAATTCAACAATTACAAAAGTTACAGAATAGAGCCATGTTAACAATTTTAAAGTGCAATAGCACTTTATACTTCTGTTAAAATCATGCTGAACTCTTTGGAACTAATGTCTGTTAAACAATGAAAACTCTTTGCTTCATATATATTCATACTTGAAATAAAAAATCAGTTGCTTCCATGCAATGTAATAAAAAATGTAACATATGTCAGTGTTGTGCATGGTAATAATACTAGAAATACTGATGGTTTTTATATCCAAAGTTGGTAGCTTTCTAAATCTAAAAATAGCATTTACTACGATGGATTTAAGGCTTTCAATGATTTACCAAGTACATATATTGAAAACTAGTACTAGTATTAACATATTTAAGCGTAATCTGAGAAAGTATATTTTAAATAATGAGATAGGTATGTAATTAAAAATTGACAGTTCAAAATATGTAGATTTTTTGTATAGCTTCAGCTAAATAAATATTATTATTATATTGTCGATTAAAATTTGCAATTGAGCTGCCTGTCGAATTCGATTCTTAAGTGCAACAGGTAGTAACCTCCACGTATCTACATCTAGAAATCAAAACGGAAGCGTGTGAATCCTGACGCGAATTATACTACCACATCTAATAGAACTAACAGTATCTGCGCTATATCCGATTAGCTCGTCATCATAGTTCCGTTCGTCTAGCTAGGAGGCTTTGTTTTCTTCTCGCCCGGAAAGTTAACACCGTCTACGTAAGCTCTGAACCTGCAAAACGACCGACAGAGAAACTCAGAGACACCTTCCGCGACTATTAGCGACACCTATCGACCGACGCTTGAAGTCACGTTGCGCTGTCTCTTTCTGTTCCGTTACGGGGTTGTCATATTTCACAACGAGAATTTCCAGGAAAATACAATCCTGATTAAGTTGAAGGGGGTGGACCACATTTCCTTCGAAAATGACAGAATTGACGGCAACTAAAGTATATTATTATTTAAGAAAACTATTTCAAATAATGCCGACGATGACATTATGAGAAATACTGTCGATTGATAACAAGAACGAAAGCTTAGAGATATCACGTAAACGCCTACAATGAATGTTTGTTAGATACTGAATTTTTGAATATTTGCGGTGTAGAATTATTAAACTTAGCCAGCAGAAAAAAATCACGTCGACGGTTTATTCGTTAAACAAACATATTCGATAATTTTCTCATTTCTTTATTTATTAGTATTTATTAAGTGAAAAAAAACCCGAATTATAGACATAGGTATACTAACTTTAACAAGGTATTTTTCTCTTCATGCACACACCTACACACACAGTTTGAGTAGCGCAAAATGTTTTTAAATTTTAAATACACTGGATTAAAAAAGATTAGAAAATGAAATGCGAAGAGTACTCAGATAAAATGAAAAAATGCAGCCTACTACATTATAGTTGACAAATTGAAGGAAATTGATCTTGCTACTGGCTAGGGGGTAACCCATAAAAAATAAACGTTCATTCAAAAGGAATTCAAAAATACAAACAGTTTTTGTATTTATGAAGGTATGGATATGGACAAAACTTTTTGTATTTTGAAGTAAACAATCTTAAGGAGTGACAAGGTTAACAAAATGATTTGGATATCGATAACGTAACGGAAACAATCATGCTTTATAAGACGAATGTTTATATAGCATCTGCTTTTTTAAAATTTAAGTTGTATGTATGTATGCTACTGAATTACGAGTGTTATATACATATATATTTGATGATGCAATTCAAATTGTCACATTTTCAGCTCAGGTACAAAAAAAATTCAAATAAGAACAAACAAGAAGAATGAAAGTCAGAAAAAAAAGATTCAAATCTCAAGTAAAGAATTCGCTAAAATACTTAAATATATACACTGTTTAAATGATATCGATATTGAATTGTTATCAATACTTTAGTTTATGAATCAAACATTATAGTTACTTAAATATACGTTTGAAACAAAACTTCATCAATTTAAAATAAGAAAATCAGAAAAACTTTCGAAGCAGAGTCTATATTTCTCATTTTAGTTACTATAAACCTATCACTTCATATTGAAAGTACAATGATAATTGAATAATCGTTTAGTCAAATTATCAATGAAAATTTTTCCAAGTTATTACGTAACTTATTCATTTTAAACTTAAATGTCATGTCACAATGTCAAAAACGTTTTACCTTAATCGCCAGTTTAAGAGTGACACGCACTAATTTTTTCTCTGTGGTTCATTTTAACGAACTATCAGAATTATATCGATAAGAAACTCCAGGCCAAGATTAAAAATAAAATTCTTTTTCCTTCAAAAAAAAAGGCCGAAGAAAAGACTGAATATTTGGTTGTCTATTTAAATTTTGGGACAAACCATAGAATTTATAATTGCACAAGCAACTTGATATACAAATTGGGGCACCTGTGACGGTCTTAGAACGGATACAGATGATGATTTTGTCCTTTTATCTGCCGTTGTATCACCTTCTACATCAAAGAAACTGCGTATACAATTTTGATTGGCGAGGGATCATACCTATTATTACTACATTTTCTGGGTATTTTATATTAAAAATTGAGTCGCATTGTGCCTCTAGACATCGAACAGATAACTTGTAAAACTATTCATTGCTAATAGGAATATTATACAGACCACATATTGGATTATACTCAAAAACAAGTACTACAATTTCATACACTGTGTATAATTACAAAATTATAATTTAACTGAATAATTGAGAATTCAACAATGGAGAAATCTTTATAATTTTCATAAGTCTGATGAAATCATTGAAAATCGATGAGCACATTAAACTCCTTCAAACCGGACAAATGACACGAACCGGCAACAGCGCTTATTCATTTCCAATAATGATACATAAATTCTTAATGCACAGACAGACGCCTAAGGATGCTTTTAATTAACTGGAATAATAAATTTGATAACGGTCATGAACGACTCCATGAATATGATCTATTGCATTACTGCTTATCAGTTTTAATACGAAGAAGTCTTGTGAAATCCGGGAAGAATTCACACAAAACGTCGAACACAAAAATCCAAGTGAATTAAGGTAGATAGTTAGATACATCCTCGCTGCAAGGAATATGGCGTTGATGCAGATATATAATACATCAGAAAATAATTCAATTGGAAAATTTTTTTTTAATCTCCACATAAGAAGATACAGGGTGTTTCAGAACATATGCGAAAAGTTAAGGGGATTATTTGGTCAGAATGACGGATAGTTTGATATACCTAGTTTGTATATAAGGTTTAAAGTCAAGTAACTAAGAGGGAGATGTGGCAATTCAAAAATGGAGGAAAAATAATGTTTTTATTGTTTATATTGAAAACAAAAAGATATTTCGATAAAATTCCATGGAAGTATTACCATTATAAAACATATATTAAACATATTTTTTCAATTTTTCAAAATGACTGAAGGGGATTGTTATTCAACCCCCTCCTAACCCCTGGTGATACGCGAGAAGTGTTTAGACTTACCCCCCTCCCAAAAATCATTTGTATTTTTTTAGTACGTATCATAAAAAATCAGAATATTTTAAATTTAAAAATGAGTGAATAAATACTCTGGATTAGCCCCACTTCACTCTCACCCCTTGTATTCAATTTTTAGTAATTTTTTCCCCAACCCCCTTCTGAACCTCACGTGTTTACTGGACGATCCATTTAGAGTTTCGCACGTGTTTTTGACGCAAAGTTGTGAAATTTTTCTTGTTTATAATCAATTAGTTTGTTGAATTCTAACATGGAGTTTTATGGCTATATTTCACTACAAAACATCGAGAATAACCAAAAAAATTTAAACAGTGATCGAGGCTTGAACCTTGAACATTCAGATTTTCAGTTCAACTCTTTTGTCACTTTTAATGTATTATAATGTATTCTGTTTCGTGTGTTCCTTTCATTGATTCACACAGATTTTAATGATAATTTACCAATTAGAATTCGGGGAATTTATAGGAAACAAGATTGGAAATAAAACACCGGAATACAAGTTGTCCTATTAAAATCAGAATAATGAGAATTTTTGGAACTAACGATAGGGAACTGTAACGTCATCATGGCTGATATCAGATGGATTGGAATGTTCAGAACAATGGTAACTGTTGGAATTCAATCGTTACTTTATACGACTGGTACCCAAAGAAAATTCAATTTGTAAGTTCTTGGGCAAATGTTAAGAAAAACTAGAGAACAGTTATACATTGTTTTTAAGGTCGAATTCTTCTTCATTTTCATTTGAGAATGATTAATAATTGTGAAATTATTCAATACCGAAAAAGTTATATGACATTTATGGAAAAAAACACTATAGACAAAAATGAAAACTTGGAAAAATCGTAAAAATCTCATTTGATTAAGTTACATGCAAATTTTGGATGTATAAAAATAGCAAACCTTGATGAGCTTTCGTTCGAAATTATTCTTCGAATTTTCAAATAGATAAAATTATTCTTCAAAAATTAACTTTTAAATGAATTGTTTAAGTTTTTAAACCTGTTCAATTCATGACATGTAGGCATTCAATTTTTTCTACCCAAAGAAAATTTATTTTACGAATATTTGAATAAACTAAAGCAGTTCCTAGTGATATTCATTGAAAAAGAATATTTTTCAATATTGCGATTTGAAAAATGTTGAAGGTTTTATATGAAAATTTCAGCAAAGATTCTATGTTTTAACAATTTCTGAGAGTGAAAGACATTTAAGTTTATTGGTAATTTGAACCTATAAAAACAGTATTTATTTTTCCATGATTCTTTACATCTTGAAATACTCGTAAACTGAATGCGAATCCTCATTTTATCTAACAGTTTTTTGATTTTTGCAATTCGTTCTGGAGACATTTTGGCAAATAAATTTTTGGTTGTGAAAATACACCATATATAATATATAATTTGTTTTTCGGGAATTTTCTTTTTCGTCTCTCTATATTCGAACTAAAAATCAATATTTCTAGCAAACGTAGGGCTGAAAAAATAGAAAAGTGTATTTGAATATAGAATAAAATTCAAAAACCTGAACTTTTGATTTACACTTTTATTGACAACATATGACGCGTTTCGTCGTTACAAACGACTTCTTCAGATGCTACTAGAATACTCCAATGCTATCTGAAGCATTCTGGAGTAATGTAGTAGCACCTGAAGAAGTCGTTTGTAACGACGAAACGCGTCATGCTATGTTGTCAATAAAAGTTTAAATCAAAAGTTAAAGTGTTTGAATTTTAGCTTATATTCAGTTATAATGGATTTATAACAAGTAAACGCCAACACTAATTTTAAGTTACTCATTATTTCTGTAAAAAAAGTAGACAGCCAAATTTTAATGATTAATTCCTTCCTGTCTTTTATAGGTACTGTCATTTAGAGAAAATTATTAATTTCAAAGTTTTGACACACCGACATACAATGTAGAGAAACAAAAAATGAAATTTTCAAATTATATACCTATTGATATACCTGTATATATAGCACACAGAAGTTAAAACATCATGCGGGCAAAAATAATACAAAAAACGAAATTGAATGTTGCTTGGTACTCCAATAACAATAACCATTGAATTTCCGAAGACAAATTCTGATTGATATTTCGTACAAAATAAGTAATTTCTGAGATTGTGACTAAAATTTATGAATTATTTCGAAAATAGATATCGAACATTTCATTCAAATCCTCCATCAATTGTTATTTACTGAAACGAAAAACTTGAGCACGATTCGATTCGGAATAAGAATTGGCACAGGGATATCTAACTTGGTCAGTTGGTCATTTATTTTTAACATCTATACGAAAGCTCATGACTTGTTAGATAACATTTACTGATTGAAAGGAAGTGTTATTGGACATATATAATTTCACACTCACGCTTCAGAAAATTTCTATACTAAATTGAAGAATATGCACGATCGATCATTTTTATTTTGAACATCATCTCTTTTATCAAGTTTTTTCCATTATTTTTTCAGTTTGATACAACTTGACGCCAAAAGGGAATTTACATTAATATACGAGTGTTTTATAAAAAGGTTCTAGTTGATTTTCAACTGCAAAAAATTAGAGGGCGAGTTTGGAACTGGTGGTACATTTCCTCACTCCTGATGCAAAGCAAACCGACAATGCCAACGCACACACCGAGAAAGTACATAGTTCTGGTACAACAGTTTAGATCAATTGTCAATCACTTCGATGATTAATTATGACGAAAACAACCTGGCGAACTTCGTAACGCCCAAGAATTCACAGTCACTGAATGGATTGATAACTTATAAAGCTAAAGTTATGATGATTTTAATAATCACAATTAAATGAATACAACCTTATGATCATAACGTTGGTATGAATAACACGCGTTTGTTTTACTATGTAGATATAATTCGAAGAAGAAAAGATTATCGCTCTCACCCTGTCAAGACTGCCCATGAAAAGTCATCACTCCAATTACATTTCCAATCAAAACAGTCTTTCATCCACTACGTTGGACGGTTTCTTCGGCAAATACAAATTTTTTTTGAGCCATATCTTCTTCATAAATACTTTTTACAAAGCTCCAAATGGCCTACAAGCTAACATTGGTACTATACTACTGTTATACTATAAGCTAACGTAGGTACTATGAGAAAAAGTGCATTTCGAGAGGCGCAAAATTGAGGCATTATAACACAACGATTCTTCCGGAACCAAGCTGAACCAGCTGAAACAATGGTTATTGACGGTCATTCAAGAATTAGAGAAATAGAAAAACAAAGAAAGATCGTCTCCAGGCAGTTCCCTGTTACCAGGGGTCTTGGGGGTCCAATAACTGCCTTGTTTTAATACACTTGTAAATACTTTTCACCTCACGTAATTATGATTGAAAACTCACGTACTTATGATTGAAAACTAATAGATGAATTCATATTGATTTATTCAATTACAAAAACTTTGTGATTCGGAGGTTAAGCGTCAACGTGCTCACACTTTGACACCCAACCAAAGATGGATTCCTAGGTTGGGTGTCAAAGTGTGGGCACGTTGACGCTTAACCTCCGAATCACAAAGTTTTTGTAATTGAATAAATCAATATGAATTCATCTATTAGTTTTCAATCATAAGTACGTGAGTTTTCAATCATAATTACGTGAGGTGAAAAGTATTTACAAGTGTATTAAAACAAGGCAGTTATTGGACCCCCAAGACCCCTGGTAACAGGGAACTGCCTGGAGACGACTTGCCCTGGGCATAATAGCCTTAGCAGCTGGCCCATAGAAATCGAATCAACAACAACAACAACAAAGAAAGATTCACGGCCAATCAACAGAAACGGCATTTGGATGAAAAGACCTCAGAGTGAAGTTTATCAAAAGACAAATACGATAACGGAAGAAATCAGAAAACGACTAGCAAAGTTCTATGCACATGTCTACAGAGTGAAACAGTCCAAAATGTCAAAGAGACTACTCGATATAATTGTTAACAGTAAATGCGGAACAGAGTGGCCAAAAGAGGTCCAACCTGAAATAAAATGGACAGATGAACGGAAGAAAGAGCATTCAGAGAGGTTGAAGCGTTTTTGAGAGGCGAAAAAGATGAAGCAAATGTCCTAAGAATTGCGAATTCAAGTTCAATCGCTCTCCTCATGGGGACCAATCGTTATAATAATAATATAATGATAATCTAATATATATATATATATATATATATATATATATATATATATATATATATATATATAATAATGATCTATATAATTTCATATAGATTATTATTATGATGTTAAGTTAAGTTTCAAATTGAAAATTAATAAAATTGTCCGGGTATTCAAATTTTTGAATTATCTTGAACTATGCAACCAAAAAACTACTGTAAAAAAGTATTTATTTGATATAATAAAAGATTGAATAGCCTTGGCGATATAGTATTAGAAAAATCGTTTAATAGAAGTATCACTCAAAGGATTATGACAGGGCTCGTATGTCATATTATGTCTTTATTCGTCCAAATTATATACAGTAAAACCAAACATTCTTTTCTTTTAAACACTCAAACATCGATACATTTGTACAATCCTTCGCGTTTATGATATTAGTAGGATTTTGTTCAGATCGGCATTTTCAAACACGTAACATCTTTTGAATGCAATGGCACATTTTAATGATTCAAAAAGTAATCTTCAGGTACTGAAACAGTCTTAAATAATAAATAATTTAATACAACAATATTTAAAATTTTATTATAATTTAATATAAAATACGCATGACGACGTTTCGAAGTACTACTTCTTTATCAAATGCTGGATTAATACTCAAACATTATTTTATATCAAATTATGAAAAAATTTTAAATATTGTTGTATTATGGATATTAATTTTCTCCAAGTATCGGCCTCATCAATTATTAATAAATAATTTTTTTGGATAAGGATTGATACAAATACGCGAATAACTTTGTTTTTTAAGCAGGGGTGGCTTTTGTTAATATTTATTTCAAAAAAGTAGTTATACTGACTTAATTAAAATAGTTAGACATATGGTCTCCCAAAATTTTTTATAGATATTGAAATATTATTTGATATTTGTAGAACACCTGTACTAATATTCACGGTTTAACGAATCCGATGAGAGACATTTATTTTATGCCAAGTTTTTAACACCTTATTTTACATTATTGAAGTTTTAGAAGGGATTCGTAATTTTTCTAGTAAAACATATAGCCTATGTCACTCACAAATGACGTGGCTCTCTATTGGTGAAAGAATTTTCAAAATCGGTTAATTAGATCCGGAGATTACCTACCCCCCACAACGTCACAAATTCATAAAATTTACCCCTTCATAATATTAGTATAGGTTAATCAATTTACCGCCCAGTCACTAAAATAAAAGTGTATGTTATTTTTATCGCTCGTTAATTTTGAAATCGTTGTTATTTGTTCGCCAGTTTGATATTTCCTTGTATGTAAAAAAGGGACATACAGTCATTACCTAACAGCCACGGCGCAACGCATTCGTTTTCCTTCGCGCTTTTCAGAATCGTCTCGGGTAGTGGAAGAGAGTGCCTGACCATGGCACCGTACAGCCCGTACTCCGCCATTATGGTACTTCTGCCCCAGCACTTTTCGGTTTTCCTCCACTTCGCCCTCCTATTCTGAAACCACACCTGAAAGTAAAAAGGTTCTAAGTTACATCGCAAGTTAATCTGTAATTAATAATGAATAGCAACTAAACTAATCTTTAGAAACAAATGATATTTATATGACGTCTAGACACTCCTTCGACACTTACACGAGATATTTTGATGTTAATTTGGACACCCCTGACCACAATAAGATTGGATACTACCATCCTTTGCCCATGTGAGAATTCACTTAATAAATTCGAAGAAAATTATTACACTTCGTATCAATTTCGTAATTTACTCTTTATTATATAGCTCATTCATTTAGATTTTAGTTACAACCCCTTGTTTTATTTGAGAGTTGGTAAGAGTTTGTCTAACCCCGTTTTGCCGATAATCAGAAATTTTTTATTAAAACATAATTTTTTCATAATCGATAATGGACTATAGATAAAAACCGAAGAAACAAAATACATTTTGGTAAATACTTCATTATATTTGATAATTTCTTCTTCGAAATATTTCAATATATCACGTCATTATCGAAACTCGTTACGAATGATGAAGATAAAGAAATTTTATACGACTTTTTATAATTGGCACAAATAATAGTAGAAAAAAATACGTAAAATAACTGATTTTATGACCATGCAATTCGAAGAGGGGATAAATATTGTGATTAATGTCATTTTCATTAAAAGGGGCAAACAGGAAGATTCATCAATATTCGCGTTAAAGAAAATAAAAAATCAACTCCTCAAAATGAAAAAATCACTGACTTTTCTACCATCTTTCTATTCATAACCATACTAAAATAGGACCAAATTATTTCACTCAGTAGGCGTAGAAAAATGGATATTTTAATAAATATTAGAATGTGCCTCTTAAGACAATTTGAAGTCCCCAATTGTAAATAATTCACTTGAATTCAATAAATTTTCTTTTAAAGTGCTACATTATAAATTAATTTATTTAACTCTTAATTGTGCACTTGTAATATCTATGAATATACTCTTCGTTTTCTAAGATCTCTTCCTTCTTCTACAATAATTTTTTTTCTTTCGTTGAGAAAATGATCCCCTATTATGAATGATCAAATAGAATTCAATAAATCCCCCCTTCTAAATGTAGTACCAATTGAAAATTCTGTCTCTTCTTCTTCAACTTGTAAATGTTTTTTAAACAGTGGTATAAAATTATATACTTATAATGTACACCACACGATTTCATTTGTTGAATCACTAATTTCTTCAAAACAACAATTTAAAAGTGAGAAAATATACAAAATTTTCAATGGGCCCCCCTCCTTCAATCTGACATGAGAATTTATGAAATTCTTACCGCTACAATTTTTTCATTATCGATGATAACCTAATGTACAAATAATATCCTAAAAAATATACTCCACCTGAGAATATTACTTAAAGTTTTCATAGGCATTTCCCTCAAAAATTCCCGATTTCAGTAGATATTGCAAAAACGTTTTTCGAAATGTTTATTCGGATGATCCAATCATAAAAATGTAACCTGAGAGTCTGAACCGATATACAATCGCTCATTTCTCGAAATTACCAATTCGTCGCAATTTACCGAAGGCCCCCTTGCCCCCCCCCTACTAAATAAATGTCAATACAATTATATTCACACCCCTTCTGTCGAAAACGTTCCACCTCCGCTCCAGACGTGTACAATACGGCCGGTTGGCGGCATAAAGGCCGCCCCTAAACTAGTAATTTGAGGCACAATGAGACCGATTAGCCCCCCGCGCGGGGACGGCCGCCTCGATTAATTAACAAATTAAATTGAAAATTAACTCGTTCCGTCGAGGTGTTGCGGCGCAGTGTATTGATTCATTTCTCTGTTTGACTTGTATGTTTGAATGTTTGCGCACGTTAATTTATTCGAAGTCTTTGTGCTAACGCGAAAACCGGGAGGGGGTGTTGTGCTACAGGGGAGTTGGGGTGGGTAATCGCAACAGATTTCCAGCTATTCACATTTCTAACAAAAATTTCGAGGCAATTCATACTTTTCATGGAAATATTGCTGAAAAGCTGAATAAAATTTGCTTTGAAGGGGTAATACACAGATGATACAGTTTTAACTCATATTCAAGATCCCAAAAAGTTGAAAGTTTAATGGCTTACATTCGAAAATCACTGGAATTGATTTCGGTGTACCTACCTCAAGAAACGTTTTAGTTCCGCTGTTATTCTCACTATATATTAACAGTTATACAGCTCAGTATATGTAGTTCGTTGTGGTGTTCCGTATGCTTAAAAATAATGAAAGTGAGGGAATGCTTTCATGATCTGATTTTTTACCACATGATTCTTTCAATACCTCCAAACTCCTTAAATAAAGTTATTTCAAATACTTCTGTAACATGATCGCTCTGTAACATGTTTCCATTCAATTCATTATTCTTGAATTTTCCTAAGAATTGACCGTACTAATTTAAAATACTTCTGTATAAAATTGCGTATAGGTACAGAAGTTCTTGATTCATTTGTAAAATTTGGAAATTCTTCCATCGGGATCGCTCTGTAACATGTTTCCATTCAACTCATTATTATATTCTTTGCCTGTACTGACCGTACTAAGACATTTCTAGGATCAATACATTTTTTTCTGAAGAATAAAAAATACTCATGAAATTTAATGATTCTGAATCAAAAAATCTCCAAAAAGTCAAACATTATAGAGAAACATTCACTTTGGTTTCTATCACTATATTTATTATTTGCGACTTCAGTTTCGTATGTATTACTACAATATGCTTGTATATGTAGTGATAGTAAGGAACTGATGTGGCAAAATAATAAATAAACCGATAAACTATGCATTATCACAAAGTAACAGACGAATCTATCCAATATTTGAAGGATAAATAATAATAATCATATAATTTGCAAATGTTTTCGCCATAAATTGCATGTAGTGTCACTTTGAAATGAAGTGAAATCCAAGTAATATAAAATCTTATTTCATGGCCGTTTAGTTCACGAAATGTTGAGAATAAACGCCCCGTATAGCGGTGAAGCAGGCAACCAACAAAACAGCGTTGCGTATCGGTTGCCTTACCAACCGAAGCGGCGTTTCAACTTCTCAGCATTTACTGTTTCCTTATCTTTGTATCTGTCGTATTTTTATACGAATAATTTAGCAGACATGTTTACTAGAAAAAGGAATTATCAATGGAATCTTTGACGTTCGCATATTTAAATTGGACAAAACGAATAAACTGAATATTTCAAAGTAAATTATCGTGTTCCAAAGCAGTTTGATATTTCTATTAGTATGAGGTACTGAAACAATTGAAAGAAATACGCACAGGCTACTAAGTACCTACATAATTTACATTATTGAGCTGAAACTCATAAAAAATTGAAAAATATGTGTGTGTTCACGTTACTTCTTTTGTACAACAATACAAAATAATAGTGAATGAAAATAATCAATGACAATATATCAAATCTACGAAGAAAAATGAAAATAAAAACACTTTTAACGACGGTGCTCACAAATAATTACCAAAAATAATACCAATAATACCAAAAAATGTCATTTACCACATTATATAATTATTATTATCATCATTGTTCTGAGAGAGGATATCAGAAACCTATATAGCTCTGTGGGAACTATTTATATGTTCAACTATTACTATTTATATGTTCAACAACGATTTTGAATTTGAACGGCCCAAGAAACGGTGGGAATCGAACTCACTAGTAAGTTGAAAGCCTTATAAGGTCACTGTACTACTGAGCCTCTAACAAAAAACATTTGTTACGAGGTTCCACCGAGATTTGAACTCGGATCGCTGGATTCAAAGTCCAGAGTGCTAACCATTACACCATGGAACCGTGTAGTTTCAAAAACTCAGATACATATTTCAATATATTCACTTATAAAAATATAGAAATCGTACTGATATACACGCGAGGTAAAATATTGAATCAAAACAAATTATTTCCCGTAATCTTTTCCTAACGTAACAAAAAACAAAAATTCAAAAAGAATCCGTATTTCTGTTAATCAAGTTTCTTCGCATACCTATGTCGAAAATTTCAGTAGCTTAAACATTTGGACGCTCGAACATTAGATTATCAAACGATAAGTTATGTTACATTTTCTGAACTTAACTTTGAAATGAAAATAAAAAATTTTCTTCGAATATCCCTCAGTCAATGGGGGACCTAGGGGGATTTGCCCCTCCACAAATGAAATCCACATATTTTTCAGTGAAAAATATTCACCTAAAAAATTTATTTTTTTATTATTCAAAAGAATGAATTTTTCCAAATATCTACCTGCTTATTACAAATTATAAACATGACTGTACTCTAATGAATTTCTAAAAGAGGTCTTATCTTATTTGACTTTTGATTTGTGTTTCTTCGGAAAGTTAATTAGCTTACCATAATGATTTTCAGGTGCTTATTAATAAGAAATTCATTCCATACCCCCCGGGGGTAAGCCGATATTCAATTAGCCCCCAAAAATTTTTGTCTTAACGTCTAAGCTCTCGGTCTAAACTCATTTTTCACAATAATTTTCTTGAATGCGACTTTATTTCTTTCCTTCTAGTGATTTAAATGATAAATTTCCCTGCTATTACATAAAAAATTTGGCCTACGACAGTTGTTACGCAACATTTTGTGAAATAGAAAACTTTAATACAACTTTTTCTAATACTTCAATGAACATCCTTCCTTCAAATTACAACTCGCTCTTTCTTCTTATAATTACCATTCCTTTTTGAATTCAATTGACAGCGCACACAAAAAGACGGTCCTTCAGGCGAGGATCTAAGCAGCCCCCCTTCGGCCCCCCAAAGTAGATAACGAGTATCATCGAGAGGAACGCCAGTTCGGCCTACACAATGACTCGGATGTGTTAATCTGTGAAAAACGTTCTAGTGGCACAACGCTGACTGACAGACACTCGAATATGATTTTTGATGGGAGAACACAAGAAGTCTTTGATACAACGACCGTGCCACAAAGACCGGACCGGTTGGTCGCTGTGAATAGGCAGTTTATCGAAGAAAAACGTTGCGTGTTTTCTTAACGCGAACTAGGGGTATTGTCAAGTTCTGAAGAGTGGATATACGAATTGAGGATGTCCACTCGAATCAATTAAGGTATCTACAAGAACTGTTCACATTAGAAATGGATGAATATTGTTTATTTATATATCGGAATATATTAATTAAATTTATTATGAGGATGAAAGGTGTCGATAATTAATTGTAACAAATATGAATGATATAACTCTTTTTTAGATTCAAAGAAACAAACATAAGGAAACTACAGTTTCGAATTTTCAGAAAGAATTATTAAACTGAGAAACACTGAACGAAAATGAAATTGGAAGGTATTTTAAGGTAGAGAATGTCCACCCGAATCAATTAAGGTATCTACAAGAACTGTTCAGATTAGAAACACCTAGATAAAGATGATTTATTTATATATCGGAATATATCAATTAAATTTATTTTGAGGGTGAAATGATATAACAGTTCTTTGGATTTAAAGAAACAAAAGTAAGGAAACTACAGTTACGAATTTTCAGAAAGACATATTAAACTGAGAAACACTGAATGAAAATGTCATTGGAAATTATTTTATTCTATTAGTGAAAATATTCACTAATTAACTTTGATAGTATTGGATGAAAATCCAATACTATCTACATTTCACAAAAAAACTAGTAGGTAAGTTGGGTGATTTTCACTGAATACTGTTGAAATATAGTAATTGATTGCTATGCAAACAAAGCAAACAGTTGATATGATTAAAAATGAACATGTATACCTTTAAAATGTATAGAATAAAAATAAAAATAAATCTATGGTTTTATGAAGGAAACACTCCTATAAGTTCAGGTTCATAGCATGCAAAAATATTAACGACGAAATTACGAAGAAAAATACAAACTTGAAAACAACTAGAAATGTATTACCTCACTTGTATGTTTCATATTCTCAATCACTTTTGTGAACAACGAACGTGAAAACTAGAGTGCCTATCTCATAAAACATTTGATTTGCTATTCGTTCTTTTCATTTAATTTATTTTGAACTTATAAATAACAATTTCTTGGCTTGAATTTCATTGACGAATTGCCTACTATAATATTTCAGTTTCTTCTCGAAAAAACCCTGTGAATTCGTTCAATAACGTCATATTTCTCATTTCCTGGCAAATTCAATGAATTTTCCATCTAACTCCGTTTAAAATCCATCGTAGTTAAATGCCTCAAATGTTCGATTGTTTGGCGGACGTATAGGTTACAAAAATACTTCAGTTTACTTCGGAAACACCCAGTTTAGGCCCTTCAATACTTCAAAACCCAACTTCTCTATTATTTCCTTGAAAAATCAGTGAATTTTAAAAAATCCGTTAAAGATTCGAAAAACTACATTACTTCAAACGTTCAGTTGTTTAGCTGACGAATCGATTTTAACAATACTGCAGCTTACTTCAGAAACACTCAGTATAAGTCTTTCAATACTTAAGGACCAACTGAGCCCAATTTTCCTTAGAAAATCCGTTGAAAATTCCATAAAATTCAAAACACCTACATTTCAGCTGCTTGGCAGACCAATCAAATACAACAACAATATTTCAGTTAAATTTGGAAACACCCAGTATAAATCGTTCAATACTTTTTCCATTATTTCCTCGGAAAATTTTTGGATTTTTCACTTAACTCATCTGAAAATTCAACCAAATCCGTCAACCTTCAAGTTATTCTGCTGACAATACTTCAGTTAACTTCGGAAATACCTAGTATACGAATTTTAACACTTTACTCATTATAGATTCGGAAAATTAGTGAGTTCTCTACAGAACCAATTTGAAAATTGAACATAATCCAATAAGACAAATCTTCAATTGTTTGGGTGACGAATTAACTTCAAAGGTACAGTTATAAGTGTTTTAATAATTAAAGACTCACTAAGCCTATCATTTCCTAGAAAAACCAGAGAATTTTCCACGCAACTTCACGGAAAACTCAACAAAATCCAATACGACAAATCTCGACTTGTTTGGAAGACGAATTAACTTCAAAGATACAGTAATGGGTATTTTAATAATTAAAGACTCACTAAGCCCATTATTTCCTAGAAAAACCAGAGAATTTTCCATGCAACTCCACGGAAAACTCTACAAAATCCAATACGACAAATCTTAACTCGTTTGGGTGACGAATTAACTTCAAAGATACAGTAATAAGTCTTTCAGTAATTAAAGATTCACTAAACCTATCATTTCCTAGAAAAACCAGAGAATTTTCCACGCAACTCCCCGGAAAACTCAACAAAATCCAATACGTCAAATTTTCACCTGTTCGGCTGACGAATTAATTTCAAAGATACGGTAATAAGTCTTTTCATAATGAAAGATTCACTCTACCTATCATTTCCTAGAAAAACCACTGAATTTTCCACGCAAGTCTACGGAAAACTGAACAAAATCCAATATGTCAAACGTTCAGTTGTTTGGCATCGAATTGCTTTGGGAAAAAGACACTTGTTCGATAAAGTAGCTGTTACTAATAGACACTTAGCACTTGAAGGGTATCGCATCGCAAATATTGTGTTACACGGGTAACCTATAATGTGTAAACCTATACCCTTTCGACAAATACGACGGGGCCGATAACGCACCCCCTACGTTATTTTCATAACCCACCCGTTCGGTAGCTTCGACAAGGTGATGACACTATTATTCGATTGAACTCATTATTCAAACTTGATAAATATCTGAGAAAAATGTTTTTTTTATGAGACTGTATTTCGACAGCTTTCGTCAATTTTAAACGTTCTTCCATTGAGCGGTTGGGTGCGAAAAATTCTTAAAAATTCAGTAGAAAATAAACTTTTTTTAATCATCTATTAAAGATGACCCAAAACATTTCACCGTTTCACTGTTTGACTAGTCTTATCTTGGAATAACTAGAGATAAAAGCACAAAACAATCAGAGAAAAGTTTTCCGACATTCTTAAAGTGCTTGAGGATCTTCAATGGTACATTTCCATCACCAATGCAATGCCACAAAGAAGTCAGAACACTGACAGCATAAAAAGACCTCGATTAAATGTCTGGAAATTCGGGATGGAAGAACTGAATGGTGAAATAGCTGAAAGAGCTACTCAACATTTTTTGTTCTCAACACTCAACACTTCAACACTCAACCAACTCAACATTTTTTGTTCTGAACCAGGATGTATTTCAAATTGGTCTTGGAATATCCAAGACAAGTGCAAGATTTACTTCTGGACTGAGCACTAGGTACCAAAAAGATACCCTACAGAAACTCAAGGTACGAAGAATTTTACTAGTGGGCATTGAACACGATAAAAACTTAAGAACTGCTCAATATGAGCAGAATTCAAGTTCACAGCATAACAGGTGATTTTACTGATCAATAACACCCGAGAAGGTTCAGAATGTCAAGAAACTCGTGTAAATCTTGGTTCGAGACACCCCTTCTATTGAGGTACTGTACATTTCATTCAATAACTACTTATTTAACTATCGAATATACATCATTATGATTATTTTTCGACACAAAATTGTTTGAAATCATTTGTGTGTAATATCAACTGGTGTATTATATTCAATCCCTTTTATTTTCAAAATTTTCTGATGCAATGAAGAACGACGACAGCTTTCGAAAAGTTTGAATCTCTTCCATATTATTTTATTCACTATCCTTTGAATTTATACTTGATAAATGCTACAGTAGTTATCTTGAAGAAAGAACAATGGCAGTGAAAATAGGCGAGAATTACTCTCAGAGACATGACATTGCTCTTGGGGTTCCGCAAGGCTCTGTGCTCGGACCTCTTCTATTCATATTGTTTATAAACGATCTACCTGCGAAGTTGTCCTGGTTTTTGGAGACACTATATGCCGATGATTCATCGGTTGTTGTTTCTGGCAGGACTCCTGAAGAACTTCTGGAGGCATGTGAATGCATTGTGAGGGAGTTTGTAAGTTGGTGTCGAATGAACAATCTGATGGTGAACGTTGACAAAACTGTATGTCTTCATTTTTGTCTGAAGGGCAATGGAATTAGTACCTTGGGTGTTAAATATAGAGACAACACTAAATCATCATCCCAATCAAATAAGTTTCTTGGAATATATGTAGACAGAAATTTGAGATGGCATCACACATTGAGGTCTTATGTAAAAAATCGAGTAACTCATTTTTTGTAAACTCTAGAATTAAGAACATCGTACCTAGAAACTGTGTTATGAATGTGTATTACAGTCTTGTATTTAGTCATCTAAACTATAATATTCTGCTGTGGAAGCCCCAGAAATGAATAGGGTGTTTATTACATAGAAGCAAATACTTCGATTAATATTCAATATTCATCAACGAACATCTTGTAAACCTATCTTCATTAATAATTACATACTCACCCTACCGTGTTTATATATTTATAGATGTTTGTTATATGTTAAAGAAAATGGAGATAGATTTACTAAATTGAATAGCAATCATGAGTATTCAACAAGGAACAGGGATGTACTACTTATTCCTATGCATAAAACAGCTAAATTTGAGCACTCTCTCTATTATCAGAGTATTACAATTTTCAACCATTTACCATCGAATTTAAAAGTACTGAAAGCGCATTTGTTTAAGAGGAGAGTTAAATCTCTGCTCTTGACAAAGGCATACTATAGTGTGGCAGAGTACTTCGATGATTCGAATGTAAGGAATAATGTATGAATCAATTTTTTGTATCACATGTTTTTATATTTTTTAACACAAATGTTCTTCACAATGTGAAATTGTCTCAAATGTTTAATATTTCTGAGGTAATTTTTTTCTTTTCTTTTCAAATAAAGTTGTATATTACTGTAAATATAAATTTAACCAATATTTTTGTTTGAACCAATATTTTTGCTCGAGGGCTTTGCATTTTTTCTAGTTGTAATAATTATATCAATTGAAATGAATATAATTCTACAATGTTTAGAATGTTTCTCAATAAATGAATTTTTTTATATTATTATTAGATAACATTCCAACTCATGCAATGTTAGAGGTAAGTACGTATGGCACATTGTCTTGTGTTTTTACAACTTGAAATATATGAGACTTCAGACAATCAGCAGAAAGAGGAACAACTTTGAAGAAACGAGATATTTTCGAAACATCCGAAAAAAACCCGAATTTAATAGATTAAGAATAAAATTAACGAATACTTGGGAATTCTCTCTCGTAAGTACATAGCAAGGAACATCTCAGAAAGTCCTTGTAAAATACCAAATACACAGGAATATATCACATGTTAAGGTTCAAATAACTCTAATAACACCGGACTAAGGAGCGAACCTTGAGGCTTACCATAAAGTGAATTTTTGTACCGTGATTGATCTCATGATATACAAAAGTATTACATACATGTATTTCTGAATTTCGAGGCATTCAAACTGTAAGAAATATCAGGAAGTTTTACCACCCCAAATCATCCCTATTCCCAAAAACGTGTAGGTAATAAATCTTGCGAGCGCACACGTCGTCCATTCGACTATAATCGAATCATTTAACGTCGATAAAACGCGCAACAAACAAAAGATACTCGCTGCTCATTACGCGACAGCATTTACATAATTGAATTAGATCCTTCGGGAAAAGGTCTCTTTGGGGTTTTTCTTTCGGGACTGATTTTACGCGAGCCGGTATTTGTTTGCGCGGAAACGGCTTTTAATTTAATAATTGCGCCGTGCGGGGACGTTCGGGTGATTAATGGTGGCAGTGATATTGCGTAGGGTGGCACTTGGATGACCGTGAGCACGCATACAACTCCACTCTCGATTTTAATTTTACGAGAGGTTGTGGAGCGATCGGGCTTAATGTTGCGTGTCGTCAGTGAAATGATAGAAGGCGATGGAAAAACGATTGATCGCGATAGACCTCAACAGGAGCTATTCTTCGAAACTAAAATTACGCTAAGCAAAAAATAATATAGGGTGATCCAAAACCAACGCAAGATTTGAATTAAATGGAAAAATTTTCAGTCTGTCGATTGTAATTTTTTTATTGAATCATAAAGTTATTTATGGAATAACACATCGGGCAAATGGCCCTCACGGCTTTTGTACACACATGCGTACTCGTTTGTCGAAATTTACCATGGTTATTCTGCATAAATCTGGCTGAATTTTGTTGATGCATCCTTAAATCTCCTCCTTTAATTCAAGATTAGTTGTGCGCTTGTTGACGTAAACCTATGATTTCAAATAATCCCATAAAAAGAAATCTAATGGTGTTAAGTCACGCGATTTTGGGGGCCAATTCTGATCACTGGAAAACTCTAATGCACTAAATGAAGAGTTTCAAGGGCTGTATAGCATATGGCACCGTCTTGTTGAAACCACTTTCGATTGACCACATCAATTTCGGCAAAAAGAACTGTTTTATCATGTCGCATAATTTTAAACCTTGCCTTAACTGTGGTACACACTTTATTAGTATTTATTTAGTACCAGCTATTACAAAAGTCATTCGTATGTTGAAAAGTCAACATACGTAAATACTCCTTATAAAAAATCAGATATGACAACATACCCTAGCTTTCGTCATTTTTTTTTGAGCATTCGGAACACCACAGCGAGCGCAACTTAACTGAAATTTCTATTTCAATTCTATATGTATTAATCTGATTTGCTCCCAAGACTGACCACAATATTATTGTATCAAAACAAATTTTATTCAGTGTGTTTTTACTCTTTTTTTTTACTCTTGCTGAAAGTTAAAATAAAAATTTATGAGCGTAAAGTTACAATTTCTGTGAAACTAATGAAAATCTTCATTAAGTACCGGCTATTACACATATTATATATGTTAAAAAGTCAACAATTAGATCAATATTCATTATTGACAATTTATTATTGATGTGAAGCATTCTATCATCATCGAATAATTGTTTAGACTTTATACTATAGAGCATTATTTCACATGACAAACAATATCACATTATGAAATCACATATCGTGAATATATGATGAGAACAAGAGCTGACCTAATAACTTTCCTTCTGGAACACCAAAATCAACTATAGTATTGTTCAAATGGTTACAAGTATTTTGTGCGAAGTAAGAACTCAACCACTTGTTAACCAAATTATACAAAGGTACTTTAAAAAGTCAACATTTAGTTCAATATTCATTATTAATAATTTATTATTGATGTAAAGCATTCCATCATCTGCGAATTATTGTATACAGCATTTTTGCCACAAGAAAAACAATATCACATTGAATATTCACATATCGTGAATATATGATGAGAACAAGAGCGGACCTAAGACCTTTCCTTGAGGAACACCAAAATCAACTACAGTATTGTCCAAATAGCTACAAAGGTGCTTACTATTATGAGATCGCAAAGTAAGAACTCAACCACTTGTTAACCAATCAGTAATCAGTGTCTTCTACCATTTGTTTTCCTGGAAGAAAAGAACACACATCTGAAGTGTGAACAATTCGAAGAAAACTAAAAGCTTCGTTATTTAATATAATTATTTATTACCACAAAATTATAAAATATAATTGTTTTTGCGCTTTAGTTAGTTCGACAATTTAGTTGTAACCTCATAACGACCACTTTGGCGATTTGAGGTGGAAAATCACCATTCTTTGAGCACAGGAAAAAAGATAGACTACTTGAAAGCAGTTGACACTATGTAATAAAATTTCATGGATGCATAACTGACCAACAAACAGATATTAACTAGTGCAGTATTCAAATCAGATGGATTATAGCTACTCAAATCATTTGCACACCTCTTGCTAATTGATTGAAAACCCGAAACATATTTCGATCAGAAAAATTCTTCAGTCAAATATTAAGAACAACATTAATTTTCTGCACAGACGAAAATTCTTTCAGGTGGAGATCCATTCGTTTAAATTCATATCTGAAAAATAAACGACTATTTCGTTCTACTTAATCGCCAATAAAAAAGACGATCGCCGTTCGAATGTGGTCCACGAAAATCAACAGAAAAGCCAACGGAAGCATTGTCGAGAAGAAAAGCGATACGTTTTGCTCGATTCTCGAATGAAATGAACGGCCGTCGAAAATCCATAAATCAGATTAAATTCCCGGGAAATTTCTCGTTCTTCGTCGGGACGGCAGGCACCAGTCTGCGCCATTACGCTCAATCATCGTTCACTTACGGAAGAGTTTATGATGTTTCTTTTCCGGACCGTTTGTGTCGACGGAAACTTAATCGCGGCTATCTATATCGGAGGAAAATTGAGTTAGGCGATTCGTGCCGACAGGGCTGACTTTTCCGACGCGAATAGGAAAGCGATAGCGGGTTTTCCGGCGGAAAATTCAATTTATAGTAGCTAGTTTTACGTGGCCTCAATCATTTTGGATCATATAAACATTCAAAATGAAGACCTAGAATGTTGTTATTTTGGGAAAACTCTCTAAATACCGGCTAATTCAAGAACTTCCATGAATTCTTGAGAAATCTAAGAGTAAAATTATTAAGTAACATTTTTGGCATTCTTCGTTTTGGGTACACAATGAATTAGCGAAAAAATATAAAGCCCGTGTTTTAATTACCAAACCGAACAGTTTCAAGAGGTTTGAATTTTCCTTACGAATGAAAATTTTGGAAAATCCATAGGGGGCGTTCGAATATTACGTGAGCACTATAGGAGGGCAGGGGTCTTTGCTCTGCTCATTTTTATGTTAGATCTCACCATGATTCTTAAATCTATTTTCTTATTCCTAAAATAATAACTGCTGCGCATGAAACAATAACAAAAATATATACAAAAAGTGTATACACTAATGTTTTCGTAGGCATTGGAGGGAGGTTAAGAGCTTTGCTCACTTTTACTGACAAGGGGGAGGGGTGGATGAATAACTGTACTAAATCTGCTCCTCTGCCTGTCTTAAATCTGCTTCAAAAGTGCTAGAATGTCTTCTCCAATCTACTATATACTTAACTTGAGAGATTTCGTCGATTCCTTTCCGACCAAATGAGGTGATATTTTGCACAAAAAGTATTCGAGGTAAAGTAAGGAGTTATCAATGGAAATAAGGTTCTTATGGTGTATTCTTGGTGCTTGTGTGCGAAAAGGTCCAAATCGAATAAAAAGTGTTATAGTATCAGGGACCTAATACTATAAGAAACTCAGCAGGTCCAAAATAATTTATAATTTCTCCATTAATCTCCAGAGGAAGATCACTCCATGAAAGAAAAAACTACTACGTGATATAAACATAACCTCGAAAACATGAACAACCAGGAAACATTTAAAATGAAGCAATGCTAATCCAAATGATTTCTAATCAGAATTGAAGATGTTGTGCTGCACTAAGAGGGTGGAATGATAGAAAATCAAATAGATTGCAATGAACATCACTAGCTCTACGACTTCTAGTTCACATAAATATGTGGAATTATGAGAAATAAACATAGAACCATGTTGTTTATGATAATTATATCAGGATATAACCGATATTAGATATTGTGTTCTTTTCCACCTAAATTATAAGTAGGAATATATAAGACAAAACAATGAACAAAGGTAAGGAAGGCACTTCGAAAAAAAGTCATCTTCAAAGTGCGTTGTAGATATATTAATGATAATAATAATTCCTTATTTTCCTACAGGTAAAATCATCCAGCTACAGGAAATATTAAAAAATATGTATATACAGTATTAACACCTAATGATATAATGCAAACTGAGTCACATCGCATTTGTCAGACACATCCTCGAATATCGAACACATATATCTAATGGGTGATTGTACGAAGGAATTAGTTTTTGGAGTACCCAATGAAAAAAATTGACTTGAACGTGAACATTGTCTAAGAGCATGAAAATCAATAGAGCCAATAAGGGTAGGACAGTCTATATAACCATGTAAGGGGTAATACAGAAACCTCAGAGACAACAAGTCCCTGCCATCTTCGAGTGATTTAGCTCCAAACTTGTTTAACAGATCAGTTTGGCTATATCCTCTGGTCGGATAAATGTGATCTACCAAATCCTCCAAATTAGATAATTGAGAAATTTTCGTTGTATTGGCTATAAATGATTTTTATGAGAATTATAAATGGGACGCCAAATAATACATCCGAAATATAATTTGCTCTTAACAAGGGCATTAAATAATTGTATGTGTTTTTGTATTCGAAAAGTGTCCAGCATTACGCATAATAAACCCATATGATTTGAATGCTGTTGAAATTGTTTTATATATAAGAGGTACAAAAGTGAATTTCTGTTCAAATATTATACAGAGATCTCGAATTTCGGAGATTCTGGTCAGATTGGTTTCGTTAATTGTGTAGTCAAATTGTGGAAGTGTTTTCAGTGAATGTGACAACGTTACACTAAATTACATTAATATTCATTTTATAACGGTAACACCAATCAGAAACAGCGGTGAGGCCATCCTGTGAGCTTATGCAGTCCTCATATGTTTAAATTTTGCGATATATTTTCAAATTATCAGCCTACATGAGACTATGAACTGCTAGACATTCTATTAGATCATGTACAAAAAGACGAAACAACAGTGGGCCTAAATTAGAGCTTTGTGGTACACCCGAAATGGCTGTATATACATATGACTTATGACCCTCAAATTGTACAAACTATGTTTATTATTTGAATAAGATCTACATATAACATAACCCTGCAAGGAATTCTGATGATGTCTTTTGGGAATTAATTAACATGGCATGAGAATAACGTCTAAATATGTTGTAATCTACAGAAATAGCTATAGATATGGTATTTTCTTACGAGCACTGTATATAAATGACAGCAATCACCGTTGTCAATGAACATAGAAGTTGTCACCAATCAATTTGTCACCTAACCTAACCTCATTCATGAGAGTTATCACGCATTTATATGTTATTATTCCTATTAAACCTTTCAACAGTTGAAACTAGAGTATTTCGGATGGGAAAATACCACGAAACGCCGAAGGATTGCTCTTGAACATCTCACAAGTTCCACAGAGAGTGGAACACAATGCCATCGATCCCACTTAGAGCTGTCACTCTTCTCATTCTCTTAATTATCGGCCAACACTCACACGGTACCATAGAAAACGATTTATTAGTCCGTATGACGGGCCACTTCCTCGCCAGACAGGTGTCATACGTTTCCGGCCTTATCCGTTGAAAAAGGCAAATAAAATTATACAATTATTATGTTATCACGCTTGAAATAATAAAAGGCGTTCCGTGCTAATTGGACTTCGCCACGCTCGTAAGGCGTAAAATTCTATGCTCGTTCACAGAACGTTCGACCTAACGGTACGCGCGACTGACAGAACAATCGAAAAACCAACGAGTCATCATCGCGTTTCGATGTGTCCGTCCATTCTTTCTCTGTGTTCTGCTTAGTAATTTCGTTGGGTGTCTAGATGCTAACGAAACGGGGCCGATCGACGTTCTTTTTTTTTTCTACGCCGGAGTGGCAGTTGTTTTCCGAGAGAGAGAATGAGTAGTTGTTTCGTTTTCGTTATTTTGATTGATATTATTATAAGATGAGAGACGAAGAGAAGTATCGGTGCACTGATTACGGGTGATTAGCCACTGCCATGATGATGAAGGCTTTGAAATTGAGTTGGTAACAACGTAAACGCCACATATTTCGAATTGAGAGTTGATAATAACGATTGAAGTTTAAATGAGTACATTTAATAGCCATATAATCAGATGCCTGTATGTTAGTCGATATTTAATGAAGCAAATACTACAGGTTAGTATAATGAGAGATTTAACTTCAATAGTAGGTATTGTTATGTATTTCTCATTCAACTTCTGTACAACATTGTTGAATTTATCGTATAATTCTAAACACTTGGTTACATTCCACAACATTGTTGAATATACTCGGAAATAGCTGTTTGGTTAACAAACTGATGTCAAACAAATGTCAAGAAATTTTTTTTTGTAAACTTAGTATATATTTTCAAATGATACGAAGCAAACTTTTGCTTACTCTGCTTTTACACGGTGAAACTCTGCAACAACATTGATGACTTAGTGTTTCAATGCATTCAACATAAAGAGTTCGAAACTCTTCTATTAGTTTCGAGACTTTCTCCACTTGCGAAAATGAAAGTGGAGGAAGACCACTACCCTATTTGTACCAGATTGAAGTAGGAGTGGTAAAACTTGGACACCTTTCTGCTTCTTTGCAAGGAAAAATCCCATTTTATGAGCAGTAATTCTTTCTGAATCTTCCAAAGGGTCATGTTCTCTTGCTTCCTCTGTCTAAGTATAACCATTTGGTCTGTTTCAAATTATTGAAATTGATGCAACCACCCAAAAAAACCTATGGTAGTTTTCGTTCTTTTTTAACCTATTTTTAAAACAATTAAATTTTGAATTGGATTAACAAGGAGAAATACAAACTTTATATTGAAGTACGGCTGCAAAAATGAAGTTGCTGGAGTTTTAAGAAGGGTTATAATACGATACGCAAAAATCTTATAAGAACTAGAAATAGAATCAGTTATAAAACGTATACAGAACGATAACTTAGGTAGTTTGGATACTTGATAGGAATTAAAGATAATAAACGAACAAAACAAATATGGGGGACAAACTTAAACAAAAGACCACGAGAGACCGACAGGAAAAAACTTGGAACGATGCGTTAAGGAGAGAAACAACGAAGTAGCAAGGAATAAGAGGAAATAGACAAACATTAATTACAATTAACAAACTTTCATACATCTTTTATCTATGGGTAGAAATATTGTGTAAGTGTAGAAAAGCACAAGGAATCGAATAGTGTCTACAAATACAGACAACGTGTTCTTTATGTGTCACTAAAAAACACACGTCGTTAAGTTCCGAGATAGTTTAATTTGAGTAACAAAGAAAATAACATTACAGCTTTTCAGAACCTCAACACAGTATTAAAAAAACATAGATCATCACATGTTTCAATTCAGTTGTAAAAACTCTTGACAATAGGTTAATAACAGCTCGAATCTAACCTTTGGTAGTTATTCTAAATAGTTTGAAGAAAAAAATTTAGAAACAATAAATCAAAATTAACACACTTGACCTAATTAACACACTTTTATTGTTTTTATCATAATGTTTTACCAAGAGATAAGCGAAACCTCCGTGTCATTATTGAAGAAATTTAAACTTTTAAACGAATATTCTAGTAAGTGTTTTGGAATTAATGAAATTAAATTGATTAAATTGTATGGATATAAATTCTGAACGTGTTCATTTATAAGAAAGCATGGCCAAAATAAAACTCTACTTTTTGAATTCACTGTTGAAACAACGAAAAATAATTCAATTGTATTTTTTGACATTTAGAAATTCGATATAACTTTTCCAAACGCGGTAAATCTCATTATTTGGTTGGAAATTCACGATTATTTAAATCGCAGACTTTCCCAACTTGGTTTTTCATTAGTTGTACGCCTCAAATGCTCGGACGACTTATCGCCTGGTTTTCCAATCATCTCCCAATTCGCAGATTACCAAACCCGAAACCGACAAATACTCCCAATTTCTCGTAATCATCAGGCGGATTCGGAATAACCACGTTAAATGAAATTATCGTCAAGACGTTCAAGAACCAATTTGTCAAAGGGGCACAGAGAGATTAGCAGGCACGGTCATAGAGGAACGAAGATTGCCACAGAAGATTAACGAAAGCTATTTCAATAACCCTTTTCGTTGTTCTGTACTATGCCCCCTATAGTATTCGGGCGACGATGCCACGTTTCACTTTTTTCCATAACTTACTGAAATACTTAGACAGTAGGAAACGTGGAACAAAAGTTGATTTTTTTATTCCGATATAATCTTAGACTACTGAATAATGAAATGATTGAATATCGATCAACAATGTATTCTAAACTTTTTCAAAAACTAATTCAGGTTCGTTGAACCATGGTAAAAATTAAATCAAAAAACCTCAAATACATATTTAATAGTGTTGGCATTTACTTGATGTAAATCCATTATAATTGAATAGAAACTTCAATTCGAACACTTGAACTTATGATTTACACTTTATTGACTACATAGCATGACGCTTTACTACGTTTCAAACGACTTCTTCAGATTCTTACAGAATAATTTATACATATTCTGTAAAAAAAGTTCTTGCACTTTTATTGAATATATTGATATTTTTGATTTCTTTTATCTCTATGGGGGCACAATTGTTTACCCCAAAAATTCAAAAGATCTCGACAGATTGATTTGACCATTCTGGGAAGAATACACAACTGTCTCTGTTTGGTGCTATAACAGTGATGTGGAATTATGCCTACTTCTTTTCAATAATGATATTCGATAGAAGCAGATAAGCATATTTGGTTGAGACCAAGTATACTATTTTCATTATTTCATTTATCTGATGGAGCAGTTATGGTCTAGAAAAGATTATTTCGAGAAAGCGTTTGTGGATAATCTCCAATGGTTTTATATAACTTTTAAAAGTACCATCCCATGCTAAAATGTACCGAAGATGACTTTCGACTAGTGCAAAGTAACTGGTCTGTGTGAAAGTAGTGTTCTGAGGTTTATATTAGTAAATAGTGCAAGTTATTACGTTTATACTTGGACAAAGCAATACTGTCAGCAAAACGTGTTAGGAAGATTTCAATGAAATTACAGTATTGTCCTTTTTTGGAAAAATTCTCTTCAAATTTCATATAGCTCAATGTATTTGTATATAATTGACAACCTTGGTCGATGATTGGACTTGTTGTATTTGGAAAATGTTTTTTCAAATCTTATATAGCTCAAAGTATTTGCATATCATTGACAACCTTGGTCGATGATTGCACCAACTTAGAAATATCATGTTTATTTCTCTATGTCTTTCATCAAATTTCTGATTATTATCTGACCGATGAATCTGACCGATGGTATCATCACCGAAGCATCGTAACTCTCTACGTCTGTCATAAAATTTCTTCTTTTAGGAGGAACATTCGGGGTTTTTATAGTTACTCAATTCACTGTTAAATAGTTCAGTTTCACATTTCACCATCTAAACATATTTTTGCACATATGGCAACACTGACCGTCGTTTCGACACACCGAAATTGACGCGAACAATTTTCTCTATGACCATCGGATTAATCAACTGGTGGCCCCTTTGCAAAGTGGTCTACAGCTTTGTACGAAAGTATTAGGGGTTTAGTCAATTATATCGCTCAGTAAACCCTCTGGTATGCGTCCACCCCTAAGTCGTGTATATCAGCGGAAGATAATTTACTGTCCCCACTGGCCTTTTGATATTGAATTTAGAATGTCGTTAATCTAAAAACTATCGGATTTAATTGACAAGTTTTTCACCATATGGCCTAATCCAATAATTCGATAATTCCACAAAGTGCATTATAGTCACATCTACATGACTTACTCTCAAATCATCTACATTTTTTTTCAAATGAAACAATATGAAATCAACATATGTATTTCATAATATAACGAATTTTAATCCGTTTATTTTGTGAGGGATGATGTGATTTTCAAGACGTTTCATCGGAATCTCATCGGGCATTTTGTTTTACTTGTACATACAAAGTATAACACACATCGCTCAAGAACCTTTATCTAAAGACACAATAAACTTTACTCATGAACTATAAATTTTCTCAGAAAATGCAAAAGATTTATCACTATTTTTTTGAAGTATTCTTACATGTATTTTTATGAGCGATGTTGTTCACTGTTCTGTACCTGAAATACTGGCTAATAGTTTTTATCGCTGTTTCGAAATAAAATTAATAATCCACCAAAGAATTGTATATTTTCTTAAACCACCCGAAGTAGAGATTTCAAAGAATAAAAAGTCCACCGAGTTTTTGAAGAAAGCAGATAATTCGACGTGAGAATTTTGCATTGAAAATTAGAGTGCTTTTTCGATATTAAGTCGAAATAAAATAAAAAAAAATATTTCGAATCAAAAGAATCAAATGATACCGTGTATTTGAGACATGGAGTTTTCACAACATTTCTTGAAAACAAAATTTTTTTGTAAAACACTGAAATGCAAAACGAAAAACTTCTCGAATTCCCCCCTTAAATTTTGAAGTTATGTGAAAAAAGCGTTGATCGAAAAGTCGTAGATCTTTTTATTACCCACAACTTTGTCGTTAAACTGTTTTCCATAATATTTATAATTTTTTTTGAAATTGAGAAAAAGCGTTCTTTTACACGTAAAAAAACAACCCCTTTCACTTCCCGAACTCAGATCGCCCGTAAATAATTTTTCTTGTTCGTGCGTCATCAATAAACTTCTTCAAAAATGGCATAGGTGTATCTGTTTTTAACGCCACTCAGAGTAACTATTTTAACTATCAGAGAGTTCATCTGCTTCGAAAATATATGGATACGTTATAGGCAATGGTAAATATTTTAATAATTCCTCAACATTCATAGGAATATTTAATACCTTCATCCGTAGCAAGTAGGAGTATGGCAGAATGATCTGGCATCCCATTTACACTTGCTACCAACGCTATCTTGAGGATATTCAGAGAAGGTTCTTGAATTTCTTCGTTTGGAGGGAGGATAAAGTTTATTCACAGAGAGGGGTCAATAATAACGAATTATTGAGTGGATTTAGTTTAATCTCTCAAATTTTTGTACCAATTACTGTACAATAGTATTGATTGTCCACCTATCTTGTCCGCTTTGAAATTTCGTGTTCCTAGGCAAAATTCTCGTAATACAGAATTATTCCACCTGGAGCCTCCGAGGACCAACTCCCTAATACAATCCCCCATTTGGTTTATGGAGTCTACATTCAATAGAGTTGCCAATAATTGCGACATTCACTTTGACTCCATAGAGTTTATTATCAGGAGTTATGTGAACAAAGAAAATTGACTAAAATGAATTGATTTAGATTGAGTTCTTTGTAATATTTCATTGAATGCCATTATTAAGTTATCAGTTACTATTTTAGTTTTTCAGATTAAAGTGAGCTCTTTGCTATATTTCTCTCATTTTAATAATTTAGTTAGTATTCAACATTATGTTATTATTTTCTGTATTTGGGTATTATGCTGGTTGAGAATAAAAAACTTATTATTATTAAAACTTATTATAATAACAAAAGTTGTCTTACACACATATTGTGCATCCAGCGAAAATATTTAAGTTATGTTTTGAACGTTTTCTTACTTAGTAGATTTATTTGATGTAATTTCTTCAATTGTAATTTTATATTTGACATTATTTGATTTTATATATTCAATGTATGATGTACACTACCTTCAGAAATTTTCTAACTGAGTCATGGGATAATTATCCTCCACTCTAATCAGGTTTTTAATAATAATAAAATAATATTTTTCTTTAAAGTCTTCTCCATAGAAAACGTAACTCCCTGGAGCGAAATAATCAAATGAGTGACGAACGTCCGGCTGTAATGAATCCTAAACACGTATGATAATTCCCAATAGCTACGACAAAACGCAGCGGGCGGTGCCACGCCGCGCGAAAATCACGCTCGGCAAGTTTGTTGCGTGTTCGTGGCACGCGACCCGGTACGGTCGCGACACGTGGCCGCATGTTTGAAACAGTGTGTAAAACGGGCCCGGGCACGCACGAACGACCATTCGGACTAACGAAGCGTCAGGCCGCGTGGACGGACAACGCCCAATTATTTTGTGGTATCATTACCGCGAGTAATTGGAGCGACGAACGGAAGATACTTTGGTGTTAGTAAAACAACGTTGGGATAGTTCGCAATTTGCACTCCGAAAAATGAGTAATCACGTAAGAATATATCGACTTTTTATTCGATATTTATATATGAAAATGAATTGGCTTGTTTTATAGACTGAAAATATAATGATTCAACCTAATAGCTTGATAGCTTGATCAGTAGAACAACCACCAAAGACAGTTATGAGAATATTACAAAGTGACCTGAATGATATCAGCCTGTGGTGTAATAATAATTGTTTACACTTGAATGTCATGAGATATAATGTGGTGAGTTTTACTAGAAAAAGAAATAAGATAACTTTTGATTACAACATTGAATGTGTTAATCTGACTCCACTTCTGGAGGTTAAGGATCTCGGTCTAGTAAAGGGTGTTTTTTTTGGAGGTATTGAACTTTAAATTGCAATAAAACAACGATGGAACATTCGATTGACAAGAATTTTTTTTATTCGAAAGATAATCTTGTGATCACATTTTAAATATGATCACACGGCTGGCTTTTTGGATGATTTCTGGCTCGGATGTAGTCCAATCTGGACGTACAATTTTCGATGACTTTCATAAGCAAATTTTGTTTAGCGATGAAGCGCACTTCTGGTTGAATGGCTACGTGCAGACGTGCAGTCTGCACGTAGCATTTGAAAAAGGTGAATCTCATCGAAACGTACGTCATGCAGTATTATTTTTAATATATGTGTAAATCAGTTTAATTGAATTACGTCAATTTTTCAGCTCATTTTCAAATTATTCCATAATCATTTTTTTCCAACGTGCTTGTAATTCTACCTGATCGAATTAGAAATGGAATATTTCCCGGATTCGTCGATATTTCGGCGACGGGTTCGAATTCCTGACTAACCCGGCGCGCGTTACGTTCTCCCGTTCCCTTCCCGTGGAAATTCTAGGAATGCCAGGAGGGCCGATCGGATAATGAGGGCAGACCGTAACACTGCCGGTCTATTGCGAATCCGGAAGGCCACGGCGATACATCACGGGAATAGCAATTACCCATTAACGTAGGAATTAGTCAATTACGGACGGACGGATCGGGAACCGCGAGTTTCGGATGCCGAACCGATGACTGCGGAGGGTCAGTGGCGTACGTCAAGGCGGTCCGAGAATTCGAACGAAGCAGGCTTCGGTAGCGATAGCTTTCACTTCGTTGCTTATAATACAATATTTTACAACATTGGGAATGTTATATTAGGAGTAATTCACTCCTAATATAACATTTACGTAACTATTTTCTAATTCGCTTCATTAATGATAAAAAAAAATTAAGCTTATATTGGACTTCAATGTTTTTTCACTAAATTATCAGAGTTTTCACTAAGTTATCAAGGAACAGAGACCCCGAGAAAATATTCTGGTAGAAGAAATTAAAAAAAAACATATCATTGTACAAATCGAAACTAACGTGCATCAACCAAGCTCAAAATTAACTTGTAAATATTCTTAGGACGAACCATAAATAGTATGAAAGAACTAAACCCAGATATAAATAGGGAAAAGACAAAATGAAATTTGTCAACGATTTAAATAACAACTGTCCCAAAATTTATACGAATCTGCATAGGCTTTGAAGCCCAATTCTAAATATATTTCGAAATGAAATGTTTTATATAACTGTACGATACAAAAAGTTGTACAGATCTGATATAGTCAATTACCAAGAAATATTAAGATATAAAATGATAATAATATATCCCACCAGACATTACATAATGTATAGGACATGTCAATTGATCATAACAAGATTAACAAAACTCAGTACAAAAATATTCATTTTATCTATAAAAATAAGTTGATTCAATAACTCCAACATATTAGGTAGGCGGTTAAATAATTTAATTCCCATATAAGTTGACGAAAATTCCAACTTTGCTGCCATATACAGGTAGTATCCTTATGTCTCGTATTATAATTGTGGAAACAAAAACTTTATTGAAGGATCTCAATGGTGAACAAATAAAAGATAATTCAGAATCTAGATAAAATCAACGGAAGAATTATGTATTCTCTGAATGTCGGTCTACATGATTTCCAAGGTTTTAAAGAAAAAATCATATGTATACAGCTTTTTTGAGCTAGAAAAATTCAACCTCTGCTTGATAAACAGTCCCACAGAATAACGTGGGGCTATGTGAGAGAATACAAGAGCATGACGTAATGGTGAAATTGTCTTGAGGCAATTAGAAAATAGATTGAATTTTTTGCTAAGTTTATCTGCTTGGCTGTGTTATCTTGAGTACTTATCCACATAAATACCCAAAAATCGCACACTATCAGCTGATTTTCAGACCACCTGCGTTCGGGAACTTCTTTATAGAAATTAAAACCATCAATGTAAGTCTGATATCAAAATTCAGAGCGCTTGTCAAATCGAGAGCAACTAGATATGTGTATATTAATATTATATGACGAAATTTGTGAAGACGTCATGTCACGCAAGTTTATCAATAACGACACACTCTTAAGCGAATTTGCACCGACTGAGATGATTAAATTCCGACAATGCCGCCACCGGTAGTCAGTTCGCGCCGCCACCACACGAGACTTAACGCGGTGTCGTAACTCGACGAACGACATATCCATCCAGCAGTTCTTTCGCGCTAAAAGACGACCATATTCGAAACGAATTTAACGAATAAACGAATGAATAACATTTTCGCCGATAAAAATAAATTGCTTCTTAATGCTCCATTTATATACGGCGCCCGGCGCCCCGGGTAATATCTCAATTTGGCGTCTGTACTGAAAACGCTCTTTTCTTGTTCGGGGAAACGTCGTAGTCGTCGAAAAAATTGGCGCTAAGGAAAACATTAGCATTTAGAGCTTCCAAAGGCACGATTCGACGACGTTGAGTTAACAGCTACGAACGTGATAGTTACGACTTTATTTAAAGATGGGGATAATTCAATTTTGAATGTGAAATGGGGTAGAATTTTTCGCTGGTGGTTTGCCAAAAATTATTTTGTGGCCGAATAGTTTGCCGAATCATTCTTTCCAATGAATTTACTTTTTGACTTTGGGCAATAGCTGCCCAAAATTCAGCGGTACTTAAACTGCGGAGTCATCACATGACCTGGCTTCTGAAATTGTCATCTAATTAATTTTGAACGAATTTATGAGAGAAAATATGCAACCAAGAATGCATGATCTCGCATATAAATCAGAAAAATTCACAATTTTAGATTCATTAGAAATGAAGAGACTTTGCATTTATAGCAGAAAAACGTTGAGTACAAGGTAGAGCCCTGGGACACCCCAGCGTTCATAGTATATGGTTCTAAACACTTCTTATAGTCTCTTATACATATATTGGTGACAAACTGTATTATAACTATGAAACTTTTGGTCTAAAAAGGTAAACGTAAGACGTCAAGAACCTTTTTCATACAAGTTATAAATATCATACACATTTTCTTTTTCGAATAAATCAACGAAATTCCGCTAATTCATACTCATTTCAGAACCTATCTTGAAAAACACTCATGTTTTTATTGAATCGATTCATTTATTTTGAACCATAAATCAGAGAAATACATTAAAGTATCATAACAAATATTTTCGGATTTTTGTGATACAGGAAAATCCTTTCGGAAAAGTGCTTGGTATAAAAAAATTTCCTTCGTATTGT
Organism: Henosepilachna vigintioctopunctata; assembly: GCA_030704895.1. Lineage (NCBI taxonomy): Eukaryota > Metazoa > Arthropoda > Insecta > Coleoptera > Coccinellidae > Henosepilachna > Henosepilachna vigintioctopunctata. The sequence goes on from JARQZJ010000034.1 coordinate 3,513,801, forward strand.
CTTCATAGGTTATCGAGAAAACTCGTCTTTTTTTTTGCCAACACATAAAGAGAATTTATCCGAGAAAACTGAATCAAAATCTATACGTGATTCCTGTCGGAAAATATTCATTCCATTTTACAAAATGAACCTTACTCCATTCTGACCTCCGTGGTGCTTTATCTGGAGAATCCTCATCTTTTAAAGACTGATGAAATTTACTTTTTTTCGAAGAGGTTGAATAAAAGTACGAAGCAATCATTCCATTAGATAAAATGAATCTTACTCCATCCAGATGTCCAGAAAGTGGAAAAATTCCGAACTGGGTCATCACATCATCCAATTTCCCACTGAATAAGGTGGCCCCGCGGCAGCATTTAACAACCGGAGTCGTCGTCGTCGAGTATCCCATTTTTCCGGGAAAAGCGAGGGAAAACTTCCCGGAAAGTGGTTCGTAAAATGCACAATGACCATTGTGGTTGAGTATGTAGCTCTATACGCGGGAAAAGTGGAAAAACTCGTGCTGGAAATACGGACGTCTTGGTCCTATACCACTAACAGAATTGCCTGCGGGAAAATTTTGATGAAATTGATTCCCGCGAGTTCCCCCGCGACGGATTTTCCGGATGCGGATTCAATTTTCTAATTGGAATTTGGAGTTGGGGAAAAGTTTGAGAGGAGCGTAGAAATGTACGTATATAACCTGCATTGTGGTTTTCGATAGATGAAAAGTAATGTGAATCTAAAGTTTCAAGAGGATGAAACCTGTAATGAGTAATGAAGTAAACTTGAAATGAACGAAAAATCCTCATTTTGATAAGTTTTTCTCAGTTTATCGTTAGAAATTTCATGAATCAATACAGAAAATTGGGATATTTCTACATAAAATTCGAATTCGAATGGAATCGTTATACGCAATGGCAATTATTTCAATAGTTTCTAAAAATTTATGAGACTATTTAATCTCGTAAAGATATGTAGCAAGTTGGAGTATGGCAGCACGATCTGGCATCCCATTTACACTTGCCATCAACGCCATCTTGAGGCCATTCAGAGAATTTTCTTGAAATTCTGGTAATGATACATGTTGAGAATAAACAACTTACCATTATAATAAAAAAATTCTATAATTCATCATCAGGTAAGCAGAAGCTATTTTAAATTTCAATTATTATCATAGTTTAGAACTTTTTAGAGACATTTGAAAATTATTTCATTTAAAGGACGATATAAGGACAATTTCAGTTTTTTAGAGTTATCCTTTCATGATTTATTTATTTGATCATTTTCAGTAGAATTAAGTATTTTGTGTTGTAGATCAAATTATCTAAGAAATCAATGCCTAAGATGAAAATGTCTATAAGATGTATATATTTTATATCCTATAAGCACTATATATAGTATTATAGTGTACCTATATATTTTAGCTCTGGTGTACCTCAAAGGTCTAATTTTGGACCATTGTTATTTATCCTGTTCGTAAATGATCTGATAGATAATATTCACTCTCCACATTTGATGTTCGCAGACGATTTGAAACTATATCATGAAATTAGATCACAGTACTACTGTGTTCAGCTTCAGCTCGCGGTGGACCACGTTGTTCGTTGGTGTGGATAATTATTTGAGTTTAAATGTGTCAAAGTGTAATGTTGTCTTTTTCACAAGGAAAAGAGACCGAATTTAGGATGATTATAACGTCAGTGGCCAGGTTCTTTCGCGTTCTGATAAGGTGAGAGATTTTGGTGTAGTCTTCGACCAGAAGCTTTCCTTTGTCCCACACATCACCCAACTTATTTCATCTGCCTCGAAAATATATGGATTTGTTATACGCATTGGCAAATATTTTAATAATTCCTCAACATTCATAGGACTATTTAATACACTAATCCGTAGCAAGTTGGAGTATGGCAGCATCATTTGGCATCCTATTTACACTTGCCATCAACTCCATATTGAGGCTATTCAGAGAAGGTTCTTGAAATTCTTAGTTTGGAGGGAGAATAAAGTTTATTCACAGAGAGGACTCAATCATAACGAATTATTGAGTCGATTTAGTTTAATCTCTTTGCATAGCAGGAAAGAAACTTTATCACTCAAATTTTTGTACAAATTACTGCACAACAGTATTGACTGTCCTCCTCTCTTGTCCGCTTTGAAATTTCGAGTTCCTACGCAAAATTCTCGTAATACAGAATTATTCCACCTACAGACTCCGAGGACCAACTCCCTAATACAATCCCCCATTTGGTTTATGGAGTCTACATTCAATAGAGTGCCAATAATTGTGACATTCACTTTGACTCCATATAAGTTATTATTAGGAATTATATGAACAAAGGAAATTGACTATTTAGTCAAGTTCCTTTTTTTTTTAAATAAATTGATTTAGATTGAGTTGTTTGTATTATTTCATTAAATGCTGTATTTAGTTATTAGTTACTATTTTAGTTTTTCTTTAGATTAGATTGAGCTCTTTGTTATATCTTTTTCATTTTAATTATTTAGTTAGTATTTAACATTATGTTATTATTTTCTGTAATTGAATATTATACCTGTTGAAAATAAAGAACTGATTATTATTATTATATTATTATGTATTAAATACACTTCAGTTTAAGGTAATTAACATTTGTGTTATGTGCTCCTCTTTTATAGAACAGTTTTAAAGTGTCCGTTGAGGGCTCCTTATATGTAAAAAAAATTATTAATTTGTTTCTGATTGTTTAAGAATTTTCCGGTTTAACCTAAAAGGTGATATCGCGATTATCTACTATAGTGTATTTTACCGAAAAGCTCTACGTACAATGTAAATGGTAAACCGCCATGCTTGTTTGCAACAATGAATAGTTGAAGAGTTGTTATAATTGGAAAATATATGATTTAAAAACGGAGGGTACAAACCCCGGCTTCAAACATCACACAGTTGACTGGTTCATTTCTTCTGCTACGAGCAAAAACATCAAAAACAAAAAAATTACAGAAACCGATAGAATAACAAAATCCGTCCGACTGTTCCAAAATAAGCAATTACCAGACCGTCGCCGGGGTCGCGGAGTCGAGAAGTAAAGTCCTCGCTACTCCGGGAGCTCATTAAAAGTGATCCCGGCCCTCCGGACCCGTCCGGGTCTGCTGGTCCCGTCTCCAGTTACGTCATTAGTCGCGTTAAACAACACAAACGTCAGAACAAAACTTCCGCAACTTCATGCCCGGGCCATCAGCGCGCTCTATTATCAGCTACATAATTACTTCGTTAGGAGAATTCTTGCCAACTATGCGCCCCCGCTGACGAGCCATCTTTAAAGGTTTAATTTAATTAGTGACGGAGAAATCGCCCCTTTTCTTCGCTACGCCGTTTGTGAAATGTAAATCGACGTCGACGACAACGTTTACGCCATCTCTGCGAGTGGAGACGGTTCCGACGGCAGATTGTGTCTTTCAAGGCTTTCCTGAGCAAAGTGTACTTCATTTTCTAGGAAAATTCGTTACTCAATGACATATCTTCAAGAGTCACAAGATTCTGCTGCATTATCCTTGGTAAATTTCATATAATTATCACCAATCTAAGTCATCGCCTAATTAATTAACAATACGCAACAACTCCAAGAGTATTCGTGATTGTAGTAAGGAGTGTTGGTGGATCTTTTTCTGAGTTAAAACTTCCTCAATGTCACGGAGGTTTCGCTTATCTCCTGGTGAAGCATTATGTTAAAAACTATAAAATTAAAAATTAACACATTTGATTTAAGTTTCTTTGAATATATTACAAACTCTACATTTGTTTCGGGGGATTAACCCATTATCAAGAGTTACTTAGCTTATCTCTTGGTAAAGCATTATGTTTAAAACTATAAAATCAAAAATTAACACACTTGACTTAAGTTATCTTTGAATATATTAAAAACTCTAAATATGTTTTGAGGGATTAACCTTATTAAGAGTTATTTATCTACCTATCTCTTCCATTATCAATATTACCTATTAATATTGTATATATTAATATATTTCGGTGGTCTCTCATCAACTCTAGGCTCTTTTTCATTGTTGAATGCAATATACGATATTGGTGTACAGACAGAATTTTATGAAGAACTATCAAATTGATTTCGAACGAATTTAAGAGAGAAAATATGCAACCAAGAATATATGACCTCGCATAATTATAAATCAGAAAAATTTAATTTAAGACAATTAAAGTTTTACTAGAAATGAAGAGACTTCACATGTATAACAGAAAAGCGTTGAGTACAAGGTAGAGCCTTGGGGCACCCCAGCTTTTATAGCATTCGGTTCGAAACAACTATCGTCGACATATACATGTATTTGTGACAAAATTCATTATAATTATTTAACTTTCGTTCTAAAAAGTTAAACGTAAGACATCAAGTAAATGTTTCCTCTTTTCAAACAAGTTATGAACATCATACACATCTTCTCTTTCGAATATATCAATCAGATTCCGAGAAATACGTTAGAGTATCTGGAAAAATATTTTCGGATTGTTGTGATACAGGAAAATCATTTCGGAAAAGTGTGGTATAAGAAAATTTCGTTCGTATTGTCTTCATAGGTTATCGAGAAAACTCGTCTTCTTGTTTGCCAACGCATAAAGAAAATTGGTCCGAGAAAACTGAATCAAAATCTATACGTGGTTTCTCTCAGAAAGGATTCATTCAATTTCACAAAATGAACCTTACTCCTTTCTGAACTCCGTGGTGTTTTAGATTGTGTCTTTCAAGAGTTTCTTGAGCAAAGTGTACTTCATTTTCTAGGAAAATTCTTTATTCAATGACATATCTTCAAAAGTCACAAGATTCTGCTGAATTATATGAAACGTTAACTGCATTACCGGAGGTAAATTTTCATATAATTATAACTAGTCTAAGTCATCAAAAAATTAATCTATTAAGATATTTTCGAAATGCACCAATCTCCAACTCCAAGAGTATTTGTGATTGGTGGTAAGGAGTCTTGGTGAATCTTTTTTTGAATTGAAACTTCCTCAATGTGTTTTTGAAACAGTGATAGCTCATATATGCTAATAGTTATTTGAAACGAAGGACACTTAGATGTCTTTTTTCTGACTTTGATCTTCCAAACATGATTTTTAGGTGTTTCCGTCAAGTCCTATACGTCTCTCGTCCAAAAAAGTAGATCTTCATGAAGAATCCTTATATTTTATCTCTCTCAAGTTTAAATTTCTCAATCATTCCAGATTTGAAAAACCTCTAAAATTTCTTCTATTCAATCTCCGATTCCACAAAGATAATTTCCAACAATGGCTGTAGACTCGTAGAAAGTTTACCTTTCTATGTACTATTTTCTTAACTTCCTATGAAGTTACAATACTTCCTACAGACCCACAGATGTTCATTTCGAAGCAGAAGGTCATTGAATATACTCTTTTAATGCAGCAAACAGTCTTCTTGATACTGATACTTGTATATATCAAAAGAGTAGAAATTCAATCAAATTGATCAAATATGAAGTTGTTGCAATTTGTTTCTCCCAAGATACAATCTACAGATGCTATTTCAGCAGCAAATAATGTTGTAGACTGGGTGTTCCATTTCAATATGACAATATTCAACACATTTTGGGCCCTCTCTTAAGAAGGTAACATAAGATAAGATGAACAATTGTTCGAAAATATTTTTTCAACAGAATTCAGAGCCTTTTTTCCATCATAAATTAAGGCTCATCAGCAGATATCAAAGCTCCAGTTTTCCATTTCTAATCTTCTATTCCACGTATTTTGTTTCTGGTTGGAGAAGAATTTGAGAAAACAAAATTCAATATACTGAGTTCGACTTTGGAGAGCAGTACATTAATCTGAGTTTCTATTTTAATATCTACATTTTCTTTACGTTTCAATGTTTGAACAGGTTTCTTTTAGTAAATAAAATGAGTTGAATGAGGACTTATTTTTATATATGGAAATAATGGAGGATTATTTTGAGTTTCTTCATTAGTATTTGGTGGTTTCTCATCTTACACAAGTTTTGTTATTTTACCAATGACGCCAATCTGTGTCATGTACATCTCAAAGTAATTCTACAAATAGTTTAGTTATTGATCTAACAAGCGTGGGGTACCATGATGATTTGAAAACTAGGAGACTGGAAGAGGACCAGTTTGAGGAAAGTATTCCTAGTGAGTTAGCCATTATCATTATCAAACATGAACAGAAATCTGAGGAAGATCAACGTGAATCTGGTAACGTTTAAAGTAACTTTTTATGCATTAGTAGTGCCTCATTACTTTCTACTTCAACAGGATGAAGATCGAATCATCTTATGTTAAGACTCGTAAAAGAAGTCTATTGCATGTCAATCAGCTTCAATACAGACCATCCACCAAGAGTTTGAAGAACATTTTGTGAGAATGTTTGATATATGTACGAGAAACACTGCATTCTCATTTTTTTACTCAAATTATTCAACACAAAAGTCTATCACACAGTGCCAATTTTTCTTTGAGAGCCGTATACCAACCCCTTCAATCTCTCGTGGAGTTTCCACGACCTTCCGTCGCTAAGCCCCAACTCCTCATTCTCGACACTTCCGGAAAACATCAGGAAAAAATCATGATGGCCGATCAACCCCTTCTCTAAAGCTTCAAGTTGGGGTGTTAACGAATCCGCGAAAATGAGGAGTCAATTTGCAAAATTTCAAACCGGTACGTGTCAAAGCTACGCGGACTGTTGGCTGGCAGTTTTCCGATAAAAGATGGCATAATTATCGGCCTGCTCGAAAGGTAGATGTGACTCCGCATAAATTGTTCCCCATTGTTCCCTCTGTGGATGATTGATAGGGAGGCCGTTTTTGTCATCAGAATTAATACGAAGGAATCGATTCGAGGGTTGTTCGCAGAGAATTTCGATGGTTGGAACCCAAATTAAGTCGTTTCGTTTCGGAGAAAGAGTGCGTTATTCTGAATTGGGATGTGCTAAAAAGATATAAACGGTTTTTAGATGAAAACTCAAAATTTTTCTCGAAAAAGTATTACCTCAAACAACTTTAATAAACTACAATTGCTTCATTTAAATAGTAATAAATATCATATTAATGATATTTGGATCAATAGCGACTTGGCAGCAATAAATGAATGGCTAAGCGATAACAGTTTATCGCTGAATGTAACAAAGTCTAAATTTATAGTTTTTAGTACAAGTAGAATTCTTAAGGTATTAAATAGTAATGAAAATATAAGTATTAAAATTGAAAACCAGAACATTGAAAGAGTGAAACTTGTTAAATACTTAGGCGTTATCTTAGATGAGAAATTGAACTTCAATGATAATGTCGACTTGATATCGTCTAAAATCTCCAAGAAAATCAACTTTCTGAAAGGAATTGGAAAAAATCTGACGACAGATGTGAAGTTATTGCTCTTTAAGTCCATAATTATGCCACACTTTGAATATTGTTCCACTCTGTTATTGGGATTGAGTAAAGAAAAAACTCAACAGCTACAAAAGTTACAGAATATGCGAACAATTTTTAAATGTAATACATATACTTCAATAGAAAGCATGTTGAATTGCTTAGAATTTCAGTTTTTTTCAGGTTTTTAGAATGTCAGTTAAACAGAGAATAGTTTTTGCTACATATATATTTATATTTGAAGTTAAAAACAAATTGTTCCCATATAAAGTAATAAAAAATGTAACATGTGTCAGTGATCTCCATAGTTATAATACAAGAAATGCTGACAATTTGTACATGCAAGTTTGTAAGCATTCTAAACCTAGGAATAGTATACTCGTATTTTATGAAGGATTCAACGCATTCAATAAACTGCCTAGCTCCATAAAAACAATTAGTGACCTTAAAGTATTCAAGCGTAAATTAGCTAAGTTCGTTTCAAACATTCAATTGTAAATAATATATTTTGAACCTGAATGTTTGTATGATTTAGTAATAGCTAATGAATATAAATGAATATTATTATTATTAATATTATTTATCTAGCGAAAGCAGTACAAAAGTAAACATATTCCAAATAGCAGGTCAGAAGGATTATCTCCTGATAGTTTTTATACCTACATTTTATTAACGTCTTTCTCTATGCTGTAGTGTTATTACTATTGTTATATATTGTACTTTATCACACAGCTTTTTCGTTCAATTTAAATTTTAATTCTAAGATTCTGTTCTTTTTCTTTGTTATTCTATGTTCTGGTATTCTAGAATATGTATATGTACAAACCAGTGTTAATTGATCATTTTGAGAGGAAACTGTTATTCGAAACGCGCGTCATGTGTATAATTTAATATATATGAGAAAATTTAAATTAGGGTTTCTTATGAATACTGATTTATTGAAGGAATGGTATAGAAAATTGTAAAGGTGATAGTGGTAATTGAAGTAGAATAAATAAGATGCATCAATACAAAAAAGAAACATAACAAATTTGTGAAGAAATGATAATTCTTGAATATTGAGGACGAAAATTTCCTGATAATAATAATATGTTTTCATTTTATAGATTCAAACTCAGTGATATCGCTGCACCCACAGATGAAGAGTGAAACTCTGGATCTTTTTGAACAAGTGGAAATTTCCGATTCACATCGAAAGACAAAACCCATTTTAAATGATCAACTTACCTTCAGTTTATCACCAGTGTTACTTTCCTCAATTTCTTAATTTAAGTCCCTTTTTGTTATTCCATAATTCTTAGATTTAATTCATTACTTCTACATATATATTGACCCCTCGACTCAATAAATGATTTACTCCTCGCTGTGGATAAACATTATCCTCCCCCAAACTAAGAATTTCAAGAGCCTTCTCTGAATAGCCTCAAGATGGCGTTGATGGCAAGTGTAAATGGGATGCCAGATGATGGTGCCATACTCCAACTTGTAACAGATTAAGACATTAAATACTCTTGTAAATGTTGAGGCATTATTGAAATATTTTCCATTGCGTTTAACGAATCTATATATTTCAGAAATCATCTGAAATAATATTCTCATAATAAATTTCATCGTATTATACCAAATTCCTCCCTCAATTCGTATTCACTATCAATTGTAGTGCATGTTTCACGATCTTCTAATTCAAATTCATCAATCAAAGCACTGAAGAAGAAAATAACGCACGAAACGCACGCTGGGAAGATACGACGTAGACAGTATTATTCATATTTTATATATGCGGTCCTCATTTCTCAATTTCTCTTCGTAGCACGTAAGCGATCAATCACCGGGTCCAAAAACGTGACTTATTGCATTCCTCGTCTTAATTAATTTAGAAGGGAAGTGCTAATGAAAAATTGATCTCTCCAGGGCATTCGGACCCCTCGCCTGGCACAATCGAAGAGCGGGACTGAGTCCGATTATCCACAACGTATTTCATTGAAGTGGATCGATATGAATAATAATATATATATATATATATATATATATATATATATATATATATATATATATATATATATATATATATATATATTGAATGTTTTTAGCAATAACAGGCTTCTTTTAATATGAAAAACTTTATTCTCGTTGACGTTTCGTTGTATATCATAACTTTGTCAAAACTATCTAATATATAAAGAGTATATTTTCTTTTATATATATATATATATATATATATATAAAAGAAAATGAATACTAGAAAATTCATTTGAAAAATTCAAATTAACCAAGAGAATGTTATAGTAGAACTAGATATGTGAACGTATACGATGTGATGTCTCCATCATCCTTCAAGGGATAAATGTTAGAGAAATATTGACATCGATGCCACACCTGATGGAAGTGCGAGACATATGTTTCGTTCTGCAAGGAACTCGTCGGTCGCACCACGTCCATCGAAGTGAGGCAACGAATTCAACCCCCAAGCATCTTCTTGTGACTCTAAGTAGAAAACCGTAGAGTAATGAATTCTCCACAATTCCATCTATAGGAATCAGTAGAAAACACCTCCCAGATTACAGACACACCAATCATCGAAATTTCACATATCTTCTATACCCGTATTTATTTGACTGAGATTGAATTCTCGCTTAACCCTTGGTGAAACATAATCGAATATCAAATTAAATTAAACCCTTGGATTAATGTTTTACGATTTATTTAACAATATAAAATAGCCAACATGTTTCGAGCGTTAGCTCATTTTCTAGTCTTGAAAATGAGCTAACGCTCGAAACATGTTGACTATTTCATATTGTTAAATAAATCGTGAAACATTAAGCCAAGAGTTTAATTTAATTTAATACCGTATTTATCTACTAAATTGCAATGTCTATTTGACAAATATCATCATACGATGTTTTCAAATATCAACCTTGAAATCACCTGTTGACAATTGTTTCGAGTTTGTTAGCTCTCTTCAGAACGGTGTAGTTCAAGTGTCAGATGCACGAACACGAAGACGAATGCACAAACAAAACATTCACAAGTCTACACATTGGCTACACAAATGTTGACAACGAAAACACAAACTATCAAATTTCGAGAGTAAATATCTGGTGCGTTCCAAATAACATCGAATTCATTGGAAATGCCATACATAACTGTTTCATCATATTATGGAAATCATCAGTGGCATGTATCCAAACAATGCAGTTTCGATATTCTCTTCAATCGCACCAAGGCCCAATCTCTTCAACCTGCGGAAAACTTCTAGTGAAATACTCACAAGAGGTTATCTTATTTCTTTAACAGATTCAAAATTCTTATAAAAAGTATGACTCGTGAAATATGACCTTCGAACTTGCGCCCATCTTCAGGCATTGTACTTGGTCCCTGAGAAAAACCAGCGCCTGAAGATGATTCAAAGTCCATTCAAAGTTAGATATATATATATATATATATATATATATATATATATATATATATATATATATATATATATATATATATATAGTAATATTTTCCTCGTCAGATTCTATCTCTGTCGAAACGTTCGATAATCATCAGGAATAACAAACGACGTCGATTTTAGCCGGAACAAAGCGTCAATATCTTGCACGTCCGTCAATGTACTTCGAAATAAAGCGCCGCGTTTCGCAGATTCGTGCCGCGCAAATTCGCGGTCGCTTTCAGCCGAACGAAATTCGTTTTCGCTACTCGCATTATCCAATTATTAACTGTACGCGCGTCGTTTCATTGTATTTAGTTTATTTCTCGCCGCCCTGTCAAAAACAGACGTAGCTGGTTGGAACGACGCACCCCGAAACGCCAGGACGGCACTAGAACGTCGCTACAATCGCGAATTTCAAGCTACGACACGTCAAGTGAATTTAATGAATGAATTCCTGATGATGAAAAATCAGGAATTGAATATCATTAAACAGATCGCACAAAACAATGGATCTCATCATTGTTTCGTATAAAACTTTAAGAAAAAGATTATATAATAAGGCCATTTCTCAAGTACATCCTAAAGTAACAGATAGTCATAAAAATTTCAGACCATTTAGGCAACCCTGTAATGAAAAATTTCGAAGTTCTTATCTGATAGAAATTTAACGATAGCTTTCAAAACACCGAATACTGAGGGTAGACACATCAGAAATGCGAAAGATAAAATTTCGCCTGATGATAAATCGGGTATCTCTGAGTTGAGTTGTGGTACTTGTCCCTAAGTATATGTTCGTCAAAGTGGCAGGAATTTCGGACATAGAATATCTGAACACCAAAGATGCTTTGCAAAAGATAAAACAGATTCTACGTATGCAACACATCACAGAAGAGAACAATGTTTTCGATAACAACTTTCAAATATTGCCTAGGGAACGTGAATGTTATAAACTAACCCTGTTAGAAGCCATGGAAATTAGTAACAGGAAGAAATCAAACAGTTTATAAAATCATCAAGTTTTCATCAATAATTCTCCTTTATTAAATTTATTGCAGTAAAAGGCAATCGAAGAGAAGTATTCTATGGTCATCCCTCACAATTCAGAAGAAATATGTTCTATAGTCATTCCCCTACAAAAGAAGAACAGTGTTCTATGGTCATTTCCACACACTTCAGGATAAATACAAGCAGTCCACAATGTAATAGCTCAGTTTATCATCAACATTGAGGAAGCCACTGTGTTGGCGAAACAAAATTGTCATGTTTTGAATTAATTATAGTGAAAATCAGAAAACTACTCAGTTTTATTTAAATTATTAAAAATCAGTTTACGAAACGTTGGTACTCGACGATTTAATCTTTGGATTAGAGTACCTTATAACCAAACTTCATCAAACAATATTCATCTTTTCATATATTACAACGAATATACAGATCCATGTGCATCTCCAAGTACTACTTCTTCTTCGGATGTGGCATTACCTGTGACATCCTCATGTTTAATATATGAGAAATAAACAAAAATTGCTGAAATATCGATATTAATTCAATACAAATTTCGATTTAAGATGGACGTTAGAATCTTTGTTACTATTATAGCGCTTGTGCTATAATATTCTATGAATGGAAATATTAAACAATTGTAAACAGTTTTAACAGTTTATAATTATAATTATTTACAAAGAACGAACTATTAAACTTGTAGTTTTTATTGTTACACGATGAAAGCGAAAGAGACAAGTTGTTGAGTATAGAAGTGACTGTCAGAGAAGAGAGGAATTGTGTAGAAAATTGTCATTATCATTCGATGGAAGAAGACATCACAGAGTAGTATCACTGTTCTGTGATCACATTGGGATACCCCACCATCAACTGTCCATACACCATATAAATGAGCTACCACATACAATCTCTCTCTTCTCTAAGAGTTCTTATCTGACTGTCATTTCTATGCACAACAATCTGTCTCTCTCGCTTCCATCGTGTAACAACAATAACAACCACGTGTTCAATAGTTCGATCTTTGTAAATAATCATAAATATATAATTTTCAATCTAGTGTTTTTAATATTTTCTCTCATAGAGCACAATCACTATAACTGTATGTCGGTAGCCCATTTATATCATTGACAGTTGATGGTGGGGAGTGCCAATGTGATCACAGAATAGTAATACTATTCTATGATATATCGAATGACAAAATCCCTACAACATCATAAACTGTTGATTCAAACTATACACTGACCGGTTTCAAATTCACATCCACTTTCAGCAAATTATGCATAATCAATGCTGAACTACGCATTAACAAGTAGATACAAGTATATTGTGCCCTTTTAACTATAGAGCATTATAAATAAATCCCAGAAAATAAATGAGAAGACCAGAGCATTCTTTCGTGTACAATCTTTTCGAGATACAATCGTTCTATGATTTTCATATGGTATATGTCCAATACTTTGAACAACGAAAATAAATTGGAAGGTGAGACGGTTTAAAAAAAACACAGTCATTTCGGACTAATTTTGCTGCTGAAGTATTCAAATAGTTTAAACGAAAAATGGGTAATAAAGTAACCCATACACCTAAAGGCCATCATACCAAAACGTATCCTCACATTTTAAATCGAAAAATCAAGACGTGGATTTCATATTACTTCATAAGCGTCGAAAATCGACGAATACGGACCAGAAAGTCCCGTTGAGGACGTGTGAAATTTTTCGCGGCTACAAATATAGCAACCAAGATTGATCTGTCACCGGCAATTTATTTTCACATATCGAAACGCGGCATGTGGCCCACCCCCGCGCACTTATGGGCAAATTGTTAATTTGACGGGCTTTTCGTACTCCGTCCGGCGTTCCAAGCCGGAAATGGATTTTGCCCCTAGGAAAAATGAAAAAGTCACCTGTACGACAAAAAAATTTGCTTGTTACGTTTGATTATTTTCAACAAACATAAATTCGATTGTGGGGGGTTCCAATTATATTGTGTTTTTAAACACCTTGTTGAGACAATCTGATATGAACATTTTAAGTGTATTCGACTTCCACAAACTTGAGTTTTCAATGAAATAGGATTTATATATCATACAGTCTTCAAACATTTCTTGGATCTTTCATAATTTTTCATTTTTTCAAGTGTAGGGGTACAATTGCGAATAGCTGCAGCGCCATCTATTAAAGGTAACGTTGTCCTATTGTTCTGTCACACTTTGATGTCTGTATATGGTTCTTTTTTTTTTAAAGATTTCGTGTTAAAACGGATATTTTTGAATGGTAAATATGGTATTTAATGAATGCGTTCTTCCAGTAATATTCAATTTATATGATGGTCATGTACTGTTTCCTCTGTTACTAGATTCCAAATTCCATTTGCAGAATAGCCATGTAAAGCTGTGTCCAGCGGAGGATAATAGATTTAACACTTGTGGAAGATAACCCAGATTATTACATCTCATTACAAACTTTGTGATGTTTGTGACAAAACTCTTATTCGAGATACTCAAAGATAACTTAATTGGCACAAGACAAATACCGGTAATACATAGTGTATCGAAAAATGAATCGTCACTGTAGCAGTCACAATGAACGTAGTAAACTATTTCCTTCATTATATTAGGAAGTTTTTACACTTTATTTCTGAATCCTAAGCAGACATCCTCCTGTCGTTAACATAAAAACATGTAGGTTTATCTATTTCGTTCAGTTTCAATTATATAATAATGCCTGTGTTTTTTATCGTGATTTTACGTGTTCTTACGTGCTTTTTCTAATAGCAACTGAGTAAACCGCTTGGAGGATATAGCTATTGCATCAAAGATCTATGTAGCCCAAATTACGACTTCAACAAAATCGTCTGCATTAAAATTTAGAATTGCTCATAGACTAATAGATAGACCTATGCGTGGTGTTACCTTGAGAGATATGCCGAAAAACACGTGTCAACGATGTCTTAACGAGGCACGATAAATTGAAATGGAATTGGGATGGACATATCCCCAGATTACAAGACTCAAGAGGGACCAGCACGTTGAAAGATTGGCGACCGGGAGCTGATAAGCGAAGCGCAGGTAGACCGCGAAGTCGATGGACAGATGACATCAAGAGAGTATCAAAATTTAAACCCAAACCGCAGAACAGAAACGTGTGGAAGTGGCTAAGAGAGGCCTATGTTCAACTATGGACTAATGGAGTTGGTTGCTGATGGTGATGATGATGAAGTAAGGCATATAGCTTATATTAATTGAATTATATTTAAGGTCAATAGGACCGTAATAACAATGTATTAATTGTGTAGGTCCTACGTACAGCTATTGCTAACATTATCCAATGCTGCGTTTCTTGGATTAATATGAGATGCCATTCAAATTGGTCGAAGACAATAAAATGTAATAGTACGCTGCAGATATATCGGTAATCTTTTTTCACTTGAAGATTCGAAGTTGTGTTTTGTTAGAATCTGTTTCTTATCACTTCATAAAGTACATACGTCTGTTTTTGTGTCTCAACATAGTTTGTTAGTTTCACATACTAGTTCAAGTTCGTGGAAGGAATGAGGCTACAAGTCGAGGGATTTTTAGTCCTTGACTATTCGAAAGAACACTAAGATTTCAAACATATTTACAAGGTAAAATCTGACACCTTTGCACTGAGAATTTTAGACACTTGGTAGATCACTTCACTTGAATATAACTAAGCATAGTAAAATATGCATAAAATGCACTTGAAAGCATAGTACTCCAGTTATTACCTTTAAAATTCATCTTTCTATTAGGTACTATCAGTATTTCAAGATGTTTGTCTCACACTTCGTCAAGTCTTTCAATATTCTTTAAAGAATCTTCTTCTAAAGAGTTGACTAGTTCACAGATATTTTGAGATGAGTATAATTATTACCTCCTGTGTAACGTTTTTAAGGCTAGAAATGGAAGATACATTATGAAACCTCTGAAATAAAGTGTCATTATAGTCTTAAACACTAGATAGCTCACCAGAATTGGATGACAACGCTACCAGCACTTTTCACGCGACTATGATCGTCAAATTAAATCATTCAAATAGCTTTGGACGAAATAACACGTTAATAACAAGGTACCTTAACGTCATAACTTAAGCACGATAAATCGTGGAGGATCTCTTTGTTCTGATGGATACAAACCTACACGACGAGCAATTAAAACACAACTCAAAGCGAATGCACGAGACGACAAAGCCTCCTAGACGAATATAAGCTGATGGATGTTTTCTTTTCGCGAAAGGCCGAAACCGAAAGGCACATCAAAGGCGTCTTGCCGAGGAAATCTCCATTCGACGAGGCTCGAAGAACACAAGCGCGATAAGTCCATTCGATGGACGTTTTAGAATCTCCGGAATTCAATTTCCAGGACTCGTTACTTCACGTATTTTCCTTTTAGCGGGAATGAGTAATTTTCCCTTGTAAATTGAGATGATAATGATGACGGAGGTGCCTACTTTGATGTGGCGTCGGGGTTTCCGACGCGCCATCTTGTTTCAACCACGAAATATAGAAAATGAAATATGTAAAGACCAAGAGATAAACGATGAAAAGGTTTGATTACCTGAATGAGGATTCGAATAATGTTCAAAAATCTTAGACAATGAATAAGGGGTCGAAACTATTTCGGAATGATATAGAAAAATGATCAAATCAATCTATCGAAACAAATTTATATGGAATTGATGAAAATTAATGGAACAAAGTTAAAATAAGCGTTGTGTGAGAAAAAATAAAATAACCGAGCTCCTTTTTTTAATTTATGATACCTAGTTGAATGTTTGCAGTCGGTACTTAATATAAATATGAATCCATTTGAAAATTGAAATGAAAGGTGAAAAAAACATTGGTCCATAGATTTATACACTAGAATTCAAAAATTTCAATGTACCTACGTTACACCAGTACTTGTCTTCTTCGAACTGCACGCACCAATAAAAATGTGAGAATCTAGAAAGTAGGTAGTGTTATTTCTACAATTTCATTTTTCTGAGTAATATACACTGAGTGGGAAAAATACTATAAAATTTACAACTTATGTGAAGTCAAACCAGAAACAAATAAAACTTTAAAAAAAACTAAACAAATAAAATTTATGGGGAAAAAGAATAGAACAATTAACAAATCAACGCGAATAGGAACATAATTGTCGAATATTTTCTACGCGTTTCAAGTGATGTAACATTAAATCTGATAGTAACTCATCAGTTATATCTCGTTCTGGATAAACATCGTCAGAGCAAAATCACAAATATTTCAAAGTCTTCGAACTTTTGAAGATTTCTCATATAATACACGTATCTTGAATTTTTAATTCCAGAAATAGTTAATTCAGATTAGGAACCCATTTTAAATTTCTTATTACGAAAACAAATGTTTCGAGAAAACTTGAAACAGTGTGACTTATGTGACTAGCAAAAGTTAATTTTGTGTTCAAAGATACTATAAAATTAAGTTACTATTGAATCCTGAATTTAATCCTTGTTATTCACGTTACAAACGAAAAAAAATATATTCTTTACAAATTCTTCAGAAATTTTCAGTGTCAGAAGATTTCTTTCGGACCACCACCTCAAATTTGAGATGTCTTTAATAATAAATAATACCTAATAATAATACATTTATTAGTAGCAGATATAGGTACATCCAATTACAGAGAAAATATACTAAATTTGATACAAATATTAATGAATGAGAAAGAAAGTATATACCTACTAAACAAATATGAACAAAGAAAATGAAAATAAATTTGAAAAATAATATACAATAATCAAATGGAACAAATTAAAAATAAAATATTATATATTACAAAGTCGCAGGTAGTGAAATAACATATAAAAAGTTAGTGAAAAGCAGAAGTTAATGAAACTCTTGATGAAATAAACGAAAATAAAATTGAAATCAATTGCAATAGAAGAGTAACGAAATGAAACAAACAGGAATTAAAATATTATACCTATTACAAAGTCATATGTAGACAACAGAAGTTCATCACAATAGATAGTCTTCGTGAAGATTGTAGCAAAAATCTTTCACTGTCGAAATTTCGTGAAATATCTCACAATCATTCGCATGAAATAGAATATTTGATTGCATATTGCTACAATTTCGTTCACAAAAATATTGACAATAAGCGGACCTATGAATACGGGATTCAAATATCAAAACCTACTTGTCACTGTTAATAAAAGTTCCAGAAGATATAGTCACTATCAACAATCAGAAAGAAAGTCAATTTTAGTGACATTTACCACTTACATACCTAGTCAACGAAAAATGTCAGTTTTGAGAATGTTTTACGCAAACTGGTTAGGTGTCACTGCTCAAAGAGTGACAATTTTTGGTCTCTAATGAACCCACAAAAAGTCGTCGCATTCTAGATCAAGAATTATTTTCCCTAATTATACATTGTTCCAAAGTTGTTCATTCTTCTATGCAGGTAAACCAATAAATAAGTCACTTTATTCCTGTTTGCCTACTTCTATTTGTTAACCTACGTTTACATTTCACGTAATACTTATATCTTATTTCCTAAATGTCAATAATCACATAATTATACCACATACTGACTGCACACAAACTAGTAGCCATAAAACCTCGTTCATTTATTCAACCGTAAGCAGTTCCATTCATTGCGGCAGCCATTGGTAGGCGTCCGCCTACCGCCAATCGCGAGACGCATACAGTGGCGCACCCAATCGTCCGACCCGGGCACTAGGAACGTTCGTCTCGATTCCCCGCTTCGGAAATAAGTTCGATGATCGTCGCTAACGTTCGGTACGTCGAACAACTGGCTTAATTAGTGGGCCGTGCCGGTTTGTTCTGTGTGCGAGAGTGTTTGTTTTGCTCTGTGCTCTCGTTTCCCCCATTTCTGCTGCATTTCTCTCTCTCTTACTCGATCTTTTCGCGTTCACCTGCGGAATTAATCGCGTCGGAAATGTCGCTAAGGGTTAGAAACGACGTAGCGCGAACCGGAGAGGGAAGAAAAAGAAATGAATGACAGATGTGTGGCGCAACGGCGTGGGAAGAGACGCAGCCTGGCGAAAAGATGAATAACTACAAGAAGAGATTGAATTTTTTTTACTATTTTGTATCGTGTTTCTTTCTTCTCAAAAATTGGATGAATAAATTGTGAACCACTTAGTATTAGATTTTCAAGGGTGTTTATGTCTTATTGTATTATGTATTATGTTTGAATATAGGTAAGCTAAAATTCAAACACTTAAACTTTTGATGTACACTTTATTGACCACATAGCATGATTCGTTTCGTACTTACGAACGACTTCTTCAGATGCTATCAGAATATTAACAACAAATTTGAAAAAACAGGTATTAATATCGAAAGGGAATTTTAGGATTTTTTTAGAATTCTTCTAGATGGTAGGTACTTTGAGCTGTTACTTAGAAGTGCTATCAACACGCAGAATATATGGTACTTAACAACATGTCTGAGGAAAGAAGTAGGGCACTAAATAATAATAATAATAATACCTTTATTAGCAAAAGCTACTCAACACAATAATATATTCGTTACAACCACTATCTATTTACAATTTAAACTATATGACCGAAAATATATGAAACTAATAGTTCCATAAAAGTAATATGTACAATATGTACAATATTTCAACTCTGGAGGTAATCCGTTTAATAACTTAAAACCTTGGCTAAACGTGGACTTATTCACTAAAGTTGTGTGGTACGTATTTAAATAAAAATCGTTTCGATGCCGCGTTTCATGATTATGCACATCACAATTAAATTGTAGGTTTTCGTTTCCTACAGGGGCAGCATATCATTTTTAATTTTATAAATAAAATCTAAAGTTTTATAAATAATACGTTGATTCACACTCATTAGTCTAAAAACATCAAGCATTTTCTTGACAGAGGTTCGTCTCTTGCACTTAAGAACAATTCTCAGGCCCCTATTCTGAATTTTTTGTAAGCGTTCAATTGAATTTTTTGTAAGTTAAACAACAACGAGACGCAATATTAGGCGCAAAATTTAATTTGTTAGTAAGTCTACCAAAATAACCAACCTTTTTCGACATTTTATTGGCGATATATTCACCATGGGATCTGAAGTTTAGACATTCATCTATCATTATACCTAAATATTTCATTTCATGAACACGTTCCAAAGAGTTATTTTCAAGTTTAAGTTCTAAGTTTTTAATATTAGTGTTACTCAATTTATATTTTGTTGCTACTAACATGTATTTTGATTTATTAATATTCACTTTAAGATTATTGTCACAGAGCCAAATATATAGTCTGTTCAAATCCAGAATAACTTGACTGAACATTATAAATAAATACAACAAACTAAGAACAGATAACACCAGTAGTAATTCTCAATAAACAGATGAGATACTGACGAAATCTTAAATAAGACTTACTACAATAAATTTTCAATGAATTAATAAATTACATTCAAAATGAAATGTATACTTCACTATTAAGAGAAGGTAACGTTTTCTTTGGCTTCGAAGGAACATCAGATGATTTGGATTTATCGGCGTTCCAAGTTAATCCGAATAATTCGAGGTTATGTGCCAGAAAGGTATACAACTTTCTGGTTACAAAAAAATAAGTGAAGAAACTTTGTATTCAATTTCGGAATTATAACGTCATTCAATTCGGAAGTTAAATAAAAAATTTTACAGTGTTACCGAATTTGTTCATTAACACTGTAAAGTAAACAATCGTTTTATTTTTCGAAAAAACCTCATTTTGAGAAGATTTAAGACGCTTATGAATATGTTTCGATAGTCACATTTTTCAAATTTTTGAACGCTATAAACTTCTCCTTGATAATATCAATTGCATACATCGTAGGAAACACATCAACAATTGTAAAATCAACACATCAACTACCATGTAAGAAGTCTAGTTGCCATAGAATGTGATAAAAATTCAAGAAAATCATCTTATAATTCTACCTATATACCTACTTGAGAAGTATTAAAACTTCTTTGATTTCTTTCTTCTTTGAAGAAAGTAAAACTGACTTAAATAAAATATAACTTAAAATTTATTAATATCGAACTCACCTGTATCCTATCTTCTGGCAAATCTGTTTTCAGACTCAGCATTTCTCTGGCGTAGACATCCGGATAGTGCGCATCCTTAAACGCCTTCTCCAGTTCCTCCAACTGATAGCTGGTGAAGATCGTCCTGCCACAAAGCCATCAAGGGTAGACAAATAGGCAACAAGTGGATGAGAATTTATAAACCGACTCAAGATGAATTTAATTGATGAAATCAGAGAAAACCTTTGCTTCAACATTGGGTTGAATAATTTCGCAACTACCCTCGTACATTTAAAACTAGATAATAGCGACGAAATTAATGGTATATATAATTATAACAGGTATTCCACATATTGAAAAATAATGTTAAATATTTTCGAATTCAATGAGAAATCCCCAAGCATAAAACCGAATCGCATTCATAAGCATCTAGAATTGAATTCGAATTGAATTATTTCATGGAATTATTATGATAAAAGAACTCCAAAACGAATAAAAATCATTCGAATGAAATTCGAAAGGACTTTCAAAATGTTTGACAACATTGTATGCACCTTTTTTTTACAGATAATGAGACTGAAAAAGACATAAAAAGAATAAATAGTTACCTATGTCTCCGCTTCTTCTTCTTCTTTTTACTGAAACCTCCTAAACCATCAGATATCGTGAATTCTTTGGAACTATCTAACTGACCTGTAACGGAAAAAATTAATTAATAGAAGTCGCCAAAGAAGAAAATGAGTCTCATTATTTTTTTAAGTTATATGAACTTTCATCAGGTAAATTCCAATACAATTAAAAAACAAATAAAAAAGTCAAACCACGAAAATGGCGACTAAATTTCAATTCGAAAAAAATTTGTCTTGACTTTGACAGTTTGTGAAATATTGCGTTTAGGTAGATACTGAATATTGAGTATTTAGAATTTTTCAAGGACAATATGGATTAAAAAGTTTTTGAGATTAGTACCTACAGGAAATCACATTAGAAAATTATCAAAAAGTGGAAAAATTATTGTTGAGAAAACTATTGTGTTTCTTGAACATTCTGTTTATTTACTCCGTATTTTCATAGAAAATCAGTTCTTGTTTTCCGTAATCGCAAAAAGTATTGAAGTATTCAAATTTTTTCAGTTTGTCGAATTAAGTACTTCAATCATTAAAATTAACTATATTGAAATTAAAATGCTCCTTCCGAATATCTTATTCTTCAAACTCACATGATTTTCTTCAAAAAATAAGCAAAGAAACTGCTCCTATTCAAAACTCGAATAAATCATTCGATTTACCCGAAAGTTTCATCATTTCTGCCGGTAATCATCGGGATTAGGTATTAACTAGACGGATTCGGTCGGAACTAATTTCGTCCCCCCAAATTTCAACGAAAATCGGTTTTCCAGCCGAACAAATTCGATCCAGAATCAATTTTAATTCGTATCCACGAAGAAATCGAAGTTTATTCGAGTTCAAAATTGCCCGTATGTCGAAATTGGAAGCGGGTAAAACGAAATAACTAATCAGGGGCCTCGCGAAGAGATGCAATCTTCCGCCCAATAATCCCTCCGTTTGAAAATTCAATTATGCCCGAGTGAAGTGTCGTCGTCGCCCCCCCTAGAGAGGGGGCGGACCTGCGAAGCCACCGGGGGGGCGACGACGGCAGCGCCATCTCTCCGAGGCGGATCGGGTGCCTACGGCCCATTTCTGATTAGGGATAATCCACTTATCCCCGTACATTGTGAGTGCCCGGATGGCTTTGTCTTTATTCGACAGAAGCTTTAATATTTTCTGGATTATCTTCTACAACGTTGTCAAATCCTAAACGACCAATTGTCATTAAGGTATCATTTTTGTTCGAAAAACAATCATCCAATTGTAGGTTTATAAATTGCTATGAATGAACAAATTTTCAGATTCAGACAACTGCAGTCACGAAAAAAAATTTTAAAAAAGTAAAATTTTATGGTACATTGAAAGAAGATACAACAAGAAACAGTAAATATCATTATGCAATCATATGGCTCAACTAAGAGAAATATACAGGGTGTCCAAAAAGAGTATCGGGTATTTGTAAGTTCAATAAAACAAAAACTACTTGTAAATAAAAAAAAAGTTTATGATTGATAATACTAATATTGAATGGAAAATTATTTGGAAAAGACTTGTGATCTAAATGGTGACCGTTACGTTGCTGGCACTCTTCTAATCGGATACGAAGATTACCGATGAAACGATGATACATAGCTCTGGATATTGCTGCCCTTTCGGACCTTATGGTTTGCTTCAGCTGTTTAAGGTTTGTTACCTTAACCTTACTTTTTAGGTATCCCCATATGAAATAGTCAAACGGGCTAAGATGTGTACCTTTGGAAGGCCAATTGATGTTACCTCTACGCGAAATCACTTTACATGTGTCGAAATTACATTACTACCTTCTTCTAAATTTTTTTCTCGTTAACTTTTGTCGTTTTTGGATAGCATCTTGTGGCATTTGCTGTACACCGTTGTGCCTTATTCATTAACATAACCTAGGAAATATATTTTCTTCAAACTTCCACATTTAATGGTAGTATATATACTTAATCGACCCAATAATTTCTATGACTACTTGAAAATTGACAGACAGAATTACTAAATTTACTGAATTTCGTATTGCGAATGCTGCGGAAAACGCAGTTGCAATCACATCCAATTGCCATTCTGCAAATTGAATATAACTAAAATTCAAACACTTGAACTTATGATTTACACTTTATTGACTACATAGCATGACGCGTTTCGTCGTTACAAACGACTTCTTCAGATGCTTACAGAATAATCTTACAGAATAATATTATTCTGTAAGCATCTGAAGAAGTCGTTTGTAACGACGAAACGCGTCATGCTATGTAGTCAATAAAGTGTAAATCATAAGTTCAAGTGTTTGAATTTAAGTTATATTCAATTATAATGGATTTACATCAAGTAAACGCCAACACTATTAAATATTCTGCAAATTGCCAAGCACATGATATATTTAGATGAAGTTCACAGTTGAATTGATTTTCTCATATAAAAATTGAAATTTCGTTGGAAGATCAGAGTAGGCAATTTGGAAAATATATGCAACATACTAGGTTGGTACATTTTAATTTTTTCTTCATTAAAAACCAGTAAATTCGAGCGGGGTGTTAATATACGAGTACTAGCTCTACCAACTTTCCTGCACACTACCGCGGAATTAAAACTATAATAATAATAATAATAATCAATATTCAACCAAAATTCAGTGTTACAATTTCTGTGATATGGCATCATGAATATTTATACCACAAATCGAGTTACATTTGGTATTAAGTACACTTAAAAAATATCAAGAAAAAAAAAAGAAATTATCAAATCGAACCTAAACAAACTCTATACATTGTACAATATCAATAACCAAAGGGCACAATTTGCAGATAGTCCAAAAAAAAAGAAGTGTTAACGAATAATATCGTGAAGGCAATTTTCATCCTCTGAAGTGCTTCACACCTTTTTGAGAATTTATACTCCCTACTTATCAATTGCATCAATGCGATCTAGTACCGGTCTGCTTACAAAGGCTTAGTTTGTTCGAAAAGTTGAAGCACAATCACACCCGAGACGCCATGTATCCACTTTCCAATGAGTTTTTTGAAAGGTTCCAATCTTTTTTCATTCTTCAGAGCTTGAGGAATCATATCGTGCAGCCTACGAATTACATAACTGTATAGTCTTTGTCCTATTGGTTTCGATGTTCTCACCTTATGCGTAATAATTTCTTTAAATCTCGTGTGGTACGTGTGTTCTGCATAGGGAATTATGATTTTATCTCTGAAGCAGTACATCAATGCTCTTTTCATATAGAGTTTTCTTAACTTCAAGACTTTCATTTCCTCGAAAACTTTTTCACTCGAGTACAACCTGTTTTTGTTAAAACAGGTTGATCTATTGTTGAGTAGGTTACTGCGCTTGCACATTCAATACTGGAATATTCGTTAATTTCAAGATAATTATAAACTCCAACCGTAAATTCCTTCACATCCAAGATTTCTCAGCCTTTCCGATATCAATTTAAAATCTCTTCTGTTGTTTCGAATAAGCTCGGATTCATCCGGACAATAGGCGTAGGTACCCTCCGAACCCCCCGCACTCGCCGGTCGATTCCACCAACGATGAGCTTCTAATCAACGGGATCGAAACGTTCGATTTGCTCCGTTTCTGTTTCTCTCCTGCCCGGAATTAACTGGCCGGCATAATGCGGCATTTCCGTCGTAGAAAGAGCAAGCGAACCGGTGTAATTGGAGAAAAACGCCGGGAAATTCGCCTAACCTCATTTCGGAGTATCGCGTCCGGAGATCTATTCGATCGAAAGAGGCAGCGAGGGGAGGTTTGGAAATCGAATTCGAAACGGCCATTTTCGCACATGCCTGACCGGAGTTTCGGACAGGGAAAGTTTAACGACGCGTCGGGAAAATTCGTGCAAATCGTTGAAAGGATCGACGAGGTTAGGTACCAATTTTTCCGAACAAATCAGTAATGGAAGTTCGTATTTTTTTAGGTTTTCCACTTCGTAAGCGACACTTCACGTGCCTACAAAGTTTTTAGCTTTATCTACCTTTGTAATAGCATCTGGAAAATACAGTAACTCTTAATCCATCATGTTCTTGTTCCATGAATATTTTTACATAGAAAAAGTGGATGTAAAATGGATATAGATAGATTGATAGAAGAATACTGTCTTGCAATAAAAATATTCCTTATAGATAGAAGATACTGTCTTGCAGTAAAAATATTCCTTATTGAAACAATAAAACCAACAGAAACCCTAACAAAAAGTTTTGAAGAAGAAAGAAACTCTTGCTTCACTTAGGTATCACCAATTCTCAAAGATAGAAGAATTCTTGTTAGAAACTTTCAAAGTCGGAATTTTTTTATGGCAAAGCTGACCGAACTCTTTACCAGTGCCCTAAGTGTGGTTATAATACCTACCTGGTGGAGTATTTATAGTAGAGTTAAATATACTAAGTGTTTTTTGATTCCTACTGATTCCTACTGTGATGGTAGGCATCTACCAAAAATATACAAATACACTCATTTACGAATATCTGAAGATGTCGACCCTAGAAATAGTAGAAACGTCAGATGTTATCAGACCTTGATCACGTCTCAATATCCTTGAAAACTTTTATCTTTTTTTGGGGTGTTTAAATTGCATTTTAGATTCATAGTTTTACTTTTTTTTTAACTAAAACTAAGAAAACTGAGTAGTTTTCTGATTTTCACCATTTCACTTATTCAAAACATGACAAATTTGAATCAGTGGCGTGAAAGAAATCTATACCACTGATTCATTATGAATCAGTGGCACTGAATGTTTCTAAATGCAACATAATGTCTTTTCTCGGAAAAAAAGTGTATTTCATTTCGATTACAACGTGAATAGTAATAAAATCAATAGTTGTACCGAATTCAGAGATTTAGGAGTAACTTTCGACACAAAATTAACTTTTATTACTCACATTAATGATATTGTTTCCAGTTGTTACAGAACATTACGTTTTGTAATAAGAAATTCTAAATGGCTCTCTCAATCTGAATCAACTATGCTCCTATACAATACCTTAATACGTTCAAAACTAGAATATGCTTGTGTCGTTTGGAATCCAGAATACTTGTGTAATATAAGGAATCTTGAATCCGTGCAAAGACGATTTTTGAAATATTTATGGTTTTGCTGCGACGGTGTGTATCCAGAACGAGGTATAAATCATGAGTTACTTATTAAAAATTTAATGTTTCATCACTTGAAACACGTAGGAAATATTTGGGAATAATGTTCCTATACAAGCTGATAAGGTTTTCTGTTGATTGTTCTTTTCTTCTTTCCCTCATGAATTTCCATGTTCCGAGAATACTTTGTAGAAATATGAACTTTTTTATCCACCTCTGGTTCGTACTAATGTTTCGGCTTTTTCGCCACTTCATAAAATTTGTGGTGACTTTGAGCCTTTTGAAGACGTCATCGACATATTTGCATGCATGCCTGGCGATATCAGACGACCTCTCGCCTGACCGTTTTTTAGTTTTAGTTATAAGTTTTTTAAATATTAGTTTTTCCTATATCTTGTGTGTGAGCTTTAATGTCAGCTTGCCCACAGAGGTTTCGTTCAGGTGTATTATTTGTACGTTATTAATATTATTTCTAGATTTATTGTCGTTCTTGTATAGATGAGATGTGCTCTATGTTGGACGACTTGCTTAACAAGTCCTTTTTGCTCTTATTCAATAACGGCCCTCCTAGCCAAAAATCCCCTAACCTTCAAACGTTCTGAAACAACTGAAGGTGTAAGCAATTTGTAGGAAGGTACTTCCTTGTATAACTTCTCATATGTAGCCTAGTAGAACAAAACTTGATTATTCAATTTGTCACGAACTTTTCCTTTAGACCACTTCTTCTTCTTCGCTCTTCCACCACCAGATCCTTCCTTCTTCTTTTGCGTTTTTTGAGGTTCCATCACACCTCCCTTTGCGTCCTTTTTCGAAGGCATCTTGATTCTTCTTATATTTATTCTTGATTATACATCTTGATTATTTTTTGATATTACATCTTGATTCTTCTTCTTGTTTATTTTTTTCTTAAGTTGTAAACTATATTGTATTTTTCCCACTCAGTAATTGGCCCAAGCTGTTGAGTAGTGTATTTGTAAATAAATAAATAAATAAATGAATGATAATCAATATTTGTATTTTTCACATTATTCGGATAGAGTGGATGAATGCAGTAAATATCTACTAGGAAAATGTATACACTTCATTGGGGATAATTGAGTTAAAAGTGCAACGAAACTTGTACGAATCACCCCAACAAAACCTCATTTCTCCGAAACTCACGTTCGCAAAGTCCAATAAACTAAGCAATTATCTAATCCACACCAATTCCCTCCGGTCTCAAATCACGAAATACTGGCCGGTCATAAAATAAATTAAATCTGCGTGGAAGAAAAAGAACAAGCCGTTCAATGAGCGAGTTAATTAATCCGGGTATAGAGGGCGCGCGAAGCTTTATTTGTTTGACACGTAATGTAATATATTAAGTGGTACGTATGTCCACACGTTAGCAAGTGTATTACATTCCCTAAGCGGCTTTAATCGACCGTTAAGTCGTTCCCAGGGGATGTAGGGGCCTCGGATCATTTGGGGGATGACGTCGAGATAAGAATGCGATTCCCAAGTCGACGGTGCTTGGTAATACTCGTACACATGTTGCGTGTCCGCGCAGTGATCGCGGACCATGAAGAGTTCCCGCGGGACAAGCGATTCATTGAAAATTTGGACCTTGTCGAATTTGGTAATCGAATTTTAGCGGCGTGTGTTTGAAACTGTAATAACGAGCTTCGAAATCTACCCTTGGAGAGGCTATAAGTATCAAGCTGCTGCAGCAAGCTTGTATTTTACCCTGATTAAGTCTTTGAACACCAGTTACTCTTTTAATATAAATTGAATGCTAAATTTTATAAAATTATATTAATTGCTACACATTTGTTTTGGGGTAACCATTTGAAGGGTTAAACTGAACAACCCTTCTCAAGACTAATATTTTACATCTTTACCTGCGATAAAAATGTCAAAATTGAATTTATATTAGACCACGTTTCACCAAGAAATCGGTGATTTATCAATAAACGCTTTAGTCTTCTTTTACTTCTTCTATAATTTACTAAAATAATAACCTCAATTTCCAATCATCAAAAGTCCTAATTAGATGACATAATTATTATGTCGTAGGTTTTCTAACACCTTGGTTATCTAACAAGGTAATCACGGTGTTATGATTTTGTGTTAAGATATTTAATGATAAACATATAAACATAAATACTTCTGCAGTACTCCGACGTTCAAGTGAAAAAGTAGAATTTTGAAGGTGAAATAATCAGTTCGGAAGAAACCGAAACCCCTTCGCGGTGGGATGAGGAATATTTAAAAAAATTCGACTTCCTTCAAAATACTCTTTAACTCAAGATTCTCATAAAACTTGAATGAACCAACTGAAAAATTATGTAATATTTCAACATACGAGTATAAACCATCATTTTCTTATCTTTTAGTAGAGTCGAAATTATAAATTAGCTCCTCTAGGTATAGATCTGACTGCAATTGCTTACAGAGCAAAAAGTAAATAATTATAAATAATAAATCGAATCTTTAAGAACGTTGTTCCAATTTTGTCGATATAATGTTCAAATGCGAAAGAAGAATGTCAATTTTATCAGTGTAATAACTTCTTTTCCAAACTGTCACATATAAAGAACGAAGACATAAAAACTAGTCTGAAGATATGACATCTAATTATCTAAGAAAATTTTACATCCAATCTGGTTTCTTATAGTGACCAATGAATAAAAACTTGGAAAAATATTTGGATTTGAAAACGCCACTGAAACTTTGTCCAGGGTGAGTTTGCTGATCAAGTTGTATCAGTTTGGTATTAAGAGATTATTGCTTTCCTGGATGAGGGATTATTTAAACGAAGAACTTAGCAGATGCGCATGATGCATGGATGCCATCATCCTATCCAGTATATACGTAGTTGGCAATGGTATATCACACGGGTCTGTGTTTGTAACTTATGTATCGAATATTGCATCAAATATAATTTCTTCGAAAAGTTGACGATACAAAATTATTCTTCGTCCCTCTCATTGACCAAGGGACTTTTTGGCCAAAAATAACACCGTTTTCATGTCTCAACCACAGAATTCACCAGATTTGTCACCCTGCTACTTCTTTCTATTCCCAAAACTGAGGAAACCAATGAAAGCAAAGCGCTTTGCCACTCTTGATGAGATAAAGTCGGAATCGAAGAACGAGCTGATGGTCATTTCGAGCGAAAAGCCCATTCCAGAAGTGCTTCGAGGATTGAAAGTTGCGCTGGCATAAGTGAATAACTGAGGCAGATTACTTTGAAGGGAACAAAACTGACATTTATGAAAAAATTAATACTTTTCGAAAAAAAATTAAAACTCACTTTTTCTTTTGAACAAACCTTGTAGACCGAAATTTTGCGTTTCATTTTTCGACTTGGACTTTTTTCAAAAGTTTGTTTTATCCACAGGGAAACTGATTTCCTCTCAGAACCCTTTGAAAAGATGATGAACCATAACCTCAGACTCCGTCCCACTAATGCCTTATAAATCTCCTTCTAGGCGTCGTAATCTCAGATATCCATCATCAATTCCCAAATTTGAATAATTAGTAATAGTTCGAGGGCGGGAGGTGCGGAGGCGTAGATTTATTCGCCAAAAGTTATTAAGCGTCCGCTGGAGCCCGAAACGCACCGATGGCGGTCCGAATGCCCGCTCAGGTCATAAATTGTGCTAATGGCCCCGTCGGTATTTCGGAGTTAGTTGTTTCGGCTGCTGGAACGTTGGTAATTCGAGCGTAAACCCCGTTTCTATGGTTTTTTCATTGGCCGCGTATTACCGTAATTAATTACCCAGGACGACGGTGGCGCTCATGCGAGCTTATTAAACGGGAAAATTCGGCGAAAGCTTTCGTTATACGTGGCGATATATTTTCGTTCCAACGGAGAATTTCAATGGATCTAGCTGAATTTGAATCTACAACAGAACTAATTGCTATATTCTGTGAATTACTGGGGATGTTTCCAAAGTTTGGGAAATTTAGCTATAAGTTTCATAAATTGGTGGATTTTCTTCAATATTACAATCTAGTAACGGGTGTTTTTTTAGGGGTATAGAACTTCAAGTTGGCATTACTGTTGAAGATGGCGGCCGATTTAACAGCTAAGAAGTGATTTATTCTCAGTTTGGTTCGGCAATTCATCATGAATAGACCCACGCCTGAACAACGCTTGGAAATAGTGCAATTTTATTTCGAAAATAATCGTTCTGTGCGGAAAACGTATCGCGCTCTACGTCCATTTTATCGTCGACAAAATAGTCCATCAGAGCAGTTAATTCGATTAAACATGGAACGTTTTCGCACCACGTTTACTCTTATTGATAACTCGCATCCCCAGAGACGCCGTACGGTGCGTAGGTACAGAAGAAGCTATTGCTACTGTAGAGCGTAGCATTGAGGAAGACCCGAATGAGTCCATCCGCCATCGAGCACAGGAATTGGATCGGTGTTCATTCACTTTATGGAAGATTTTGCGGAAGGAACTTGGTTTGCGAGCTTACAAAATCCAACTCGTGCAAGAACCGAAGCCAAACGATCATCAAGCAAGGCGTAGATTCGTCGAATGGGCCCAAAACGAGATTGCCGTTGTTCCCGATTTTCATAAGCGAATTTTGTTGAGCGATGAAGCGCACTTCTGGTTGAATGGCTACGTCAACAAACAAAACTGCCGCATTTGGAGTGAAGATAATTCTCAAGTGTATGTCAAAACACCGTTACATCCAGAAAAACTAACTGTTTGGTGAGCTTTATGGGCTGGTGGAATCTTTGGTCCGTACTTCTTCAAAAACGATGATGGCCAGGACGTTACAGCTCTATGCTACCCACATAGAGTATGCACGTAGCATTTGAAAAAGGCGAATCTCATGGAAACGTACGTCATGCAGTATTCTCTTTAATATATGTGTAAACCTTTGTTTAACAATTGTTTTATTACTACAAAGTTCAATTGTTATTATAATAATAATGCTTTATTTTAGCCTTTCAGCTACAATCTTACAACAAATAAAAAATTCAACATAAAATAAAATGTGTACAAAATTGTAATTATATCTGAAAATATATTTTTCGTAACCTACTTTTAAACACCCTTATGTTTTGTGGGGACTTAACAACTGGCGGAAAAGAATTATATAACCTCAAACCTTCAACAAACAATGATTTCTGTAGCACATTTGTTTTGAAACTATCTATAAAATAATCTTCACCCGATCTCAAATTATAATTTAACATATCGGACCTTCTTATCAAAAAACCCAACATAAACTGGGGCATCAAATTATTTTTTATTTTGTGAATAAAAATCAAGTTTGCTTTCTCCACCATTTGTTATACATTTAGAAATTTTAATCTTGACAACATATCCCCTATCCCAGCATACCTATCACATCCCAACAATATTCTCATCGCACTATTTTGCGAAATTTGAATTTTATTTAAATCTTCATTATTACAATACATTAATAGTGATATGCAGTACGTGAACCGGGGATATATTATTGCATTATAAATCATACGTCGCGACCATTTAGATAGTTTATACGAGATCCTCTCAAAATATCCAATTTTAATTGTCGGTCTAGCATAACCCCTAGACATTTCATTTCTTTAACTAAATCTATTGCCACAGAATCCATCCCAATTTTAAAATGACCCCCAGCAAATGATTTACAGTTATGCCTTGTACCCAGAATCATACATTTTGTTTTCGAAGCATTTAACTTTAGTTTTTTAAATCTTAGCCAATTTTTTAAAATATCTAGTTTATTATTTATTTTTTGAACCACGTGTTCAATGTTTTTTCATGATACTGACATAACCTTATCATCAGCATACAAATTAATAAAACTATTACAGATACACTTGTTTATGTCATTCATGTAAAGTATAAAAAGTTGATGAAGAAAAAATAAAATTGATAAGAAAATACTACCAATGATGCGAAAAAATATTGCGCGAATAGTCAATTCAAATATACGCTATTGGTACAGCCATCAGAGCCACTATATTCATTGATTTCCGGGAAAGGATTGAAATCTGAACAATTTTTTTCTTATATCCAGCAGATATCTCATACAATTAATGATGAGGTATATAGGACAAGTACTTGAAACGAAATTAGGAACATGCTGTTCAACTTTACAACGGACAGGTTCATAACATTCAATACATCAAACGTGTTAATATAGGAATTTTTTGATAATTCGACTGATTTGAAACCACATGAAGTATTGCAGAGTAAGTCCCTTGCTTCACACGGGATAAATATTAAAAACAAGATAGTGTAGCACAAAAAGTAGAACATGTCTTTCGGACTTTTTGAAAAATATTCAGATAAAAATAAATTGTCGTACAAAGTTTGCCAGGTCAGCTAGTAACAGAATAAAATAAACTCACAGAGACGCGTAAATCTCGAAACGAATCTGGTCCACCTGCAATAATTTTTCCAGGTAGTTGCAAGCGTTTAGAATCGTCTTCAATATCAAATATCTTTTTTCACCCCTATTTCCACCGGTCTAATCGAAACCTAATCTATCGCCCGATTCACCATCAACACACGTGAGAATCTCGCTGAACGTACAATAGTCGTAAGTGTATACATGTTGAATAAACATCTGTCAACAGTCCACCCCTTTTTACCCGTAACCCGTCATTATCGCCCCGTCGAAATCCGGTACGGGAATAACACCGGAATATCTACTAGCAACATCGCATCCGTTTGTGTATCTTGTTCTTTCATACGGTCATTACCACCCTCCCCGATGACGGCACGCGGGGTGGGTACGGGCGAAGGGTTAACGATTTTGCGATTCTTTGTTCGGATAATATTAGACGTCGTCCCCGTCGGCCAATCGGCCCCCGAGCAGCTGTAATTTCGTTATTATAGATTGAAAACTGAATAGGTGTAGGTATTTTCACCCTTTCGGGGTGTAATTTGTTGATTGAAAGATTATTGGGTCGTGATGGCTGACAGTCGGTATTAGGATATTTCGATAAGCGAGGGTGAAGAATAACCACCGTAATTTCCTAGTTCGTTTGAGTTTGGTTTTGTCTACAAACATGGATTACGAGAAACTAATAATGCGTGAAATTCTTCTTTTATTCTGAGGAAGATACTCTGTTAAATGTATGAATGTTGACCTCTTTAGTTACTTTGTCCAATTCATAAGACTGAAAGGTCATCAGTTTTCAAATCATTTTTTGTTAAATGATTCTTCATTTTCAATTAAAATCATTTATGGGAAAATTTTGTTCGCTATTAAATTAGCTCAACTTTGCCACAGCTTTTGGCTTCTTCGCTTTGAAATGCTAATGAAATTATTGAATCAAAAATTTTATATTTTACTACCATAATATTTAATGAGAAGTACGATCGTTTTCGGCTTAACATCTATCTTCAGTAAATGTAGATGTTACACTGAACTATACCCAAACCAGTATTATATCTCTTATCAAAGGAATAACCTGTTAATTTTTAGATTAGTTTCTAGTGTTGAGTTTTTGTGTTTTATTGTTTATACTGGAGGAGTGGAAGATTAGGCTGGCTAAACTCCTGCCATTTGTAATCCTGCATGTAAGGCAATTACAATAAACTTATTATTATTATTATTAGTACAGGAAAATAGCGATCTTCTGGCCGAAAAGAACAGGATATGAATCATAGAACATTTTCTGCTTCAAGTTCTGTGAAGTTTTATACTACTTGTGTTTAAATGTTTATCACAAATAATTTCAATACCTATCCAAAATTATTGTCATGTTTTGAACTTTAAATGCAAAGTGAAAATGTATAGTGATACTATATAAGATTGCACAAATGAGAAGTTTTATTTCTCCACATTGCTTTTTTGCTCAAAATTCTCCTCAACTTTTTCTTCAACAAATATATTTCATTGAGGTTAGACACTCCAGTCAAACTTTGACTCAATTCAAAACAAAGAATCTTGAGATGATTTTCCATTTAATTCGCTTTGAAGAAATGCACACTAGTCACAAATATGACTTGAATTAAACTCCTGATGAAGGGTAAGTATCCCAAAACATACGCAGAGCGCATTTGACAATTTTCACGGAATTTAGTCAAGTGTTTTCAATTTTTACTTTGTCTATACACCGATAGCTGCATAGAGAATATTATATGTCGAATAAACAAAAGTACTCATTCCATCGAGACGAAAATTGAATATAAACTTAAATTGAAACACTTGAACTTATGATTGACTACATAGCATGACGCGTTTTGTCGTTACAAACGACTTCTTCAGATGCTAATAGAATAATCCTATAATAATCTTATTCTGTTAGCATCTGAAGAAGTCGTTTGTAACGACGAAACGCGTCATGCTATGTAGTCAATAAAGTGTAAATCATAAGTTCAAGTGTTTGAATTTAAGCTTATATTCAATTTTAATGGATTTACATCCAGTAAACACCAACACTATTAAATAAATAAATGAAAAAAATTGAAAAAAATAGAAACAAAGAAATGAAAGTTTATAATGATTTCAACCACGTGTGTTCCTGAAATATTAATTCAATGAAGCGTCATCTATATTCAAATTGGGGAAACTTTCAACATCACTTGGCAATTAATAAATTTTATATACCAAATAAAATCTACTTGAAATATATTTAACCCAATATGAAAGTGTTTCTTCTGTTTCTTAGTATGGAATTAATTCTTTGAATTTTTTTATATTTTGATATCGTCATTAAAATCAGCTGCGTTCGACTATTTTCCATTTCAATTCGTTCCACCCCTCTTCATTGTCTAATACTTTAGCAAGGATATCGATTCCCCAAAGACCGATTTTAAAAAGAAAAAAAAACTTAAGGGCGGTTTGTTTGGTCGAGAAAAAGAAGACGTTACGGATACCTACGCGAAATGAATACTTTTTCGGCATTTCTCAATTAAGGGTAGAGGGATGCTTACGACGAAAGGCGAGCAGTGGGGGCGCGCCACTGATACAAGAAACGTCGTCGGGGTGAAGAGAAAACGACCGAGGGAAAAAACGTCTTCATTATACGCAGCTACGTCGTTTTCTTGACTCGAAGGGGGCGGCTTGGGGTGGTTTTATGGGCGACCCCTATTTTTAAGTAATTGACTCCCGAATACTTCTGTTGTACACTCCGTTGGTTTGTTAGTTTACTCTGTTTATACACAGAATTGGGTTGTTTTATAAATTGGTTCTCAGGTTGTTAGAGTGAATACGAAACAATGAGCTATAAATATTCTTTGGTGAAAATTCTTTGTCTAGAAAACTGTTTATCGCTTAAAACTTTATCTTTATTTTCATTGAAAACATTGAAACCTACGACTGTTTATATATTTTACAGATATTATTACTGTTTATATTCGTCAAAATTTTTTACAACTCTTAATGATAAGTAAGTTGTGGTGAGTAAATTAATAATAATAAATTGATTGAAATAAGTACTGAGGTTTCTAATTCTATTTTGAAAACAATTTAAAATAAGAAAAGGCTAAAATAATTTTATAAATTGAAGAAAATCTTGAGTATTCGGCATTTTCACTGAAAATATCGAAAAACATGATACTTACGATTTTTAAAGTATTTTTCAATTTTGGAAACGCTTCTACGATAGTTTATATTTTTTACGGATAGGTATTATTACTGTTTATACCTGTTTTTCAAAATTTTGTCTCAACCATTAATAATACGTAAGCTTTGGTAAGTGAATGAATCATAATAAATTGATTGAAATAAGTATTGAAGTTTCTACTTCAATTTGGAATTCAATTAAGATGAACAAAAAGTCAAAATAAATTTATAAATTCAAGAGTAGTAATGAAAATTCGCTAATTCCTATTAAAAAATAAAAAAGGGAGAAATCTGACGTCTTTTCAAGTATTTCTTAATTTTTGAAAGGTTTACTTCATATATATTCAATAAGTATTGAAATAGTTAGGACACTGATAATTGAAAAAATATACAACTAATCATCTCAACTCTTTTTACCTAACCTAACTCTATTAATTCTTAATTCCACTTCTAACAAAAGAAATAGTAATACAATTTAGACATTTTTTCGAATATTTAGCCAGGTTTTTTCCTTACTTTGTCATAAAACACTGCAGAAACTTCTCAGTCTGTATCATATAACTGAAAACATATTCTTCAAAAGACTCTTATTATGTTTGGGGATATCAAAACATAATCAAGAGTTTCTCTTTTTTGATTTGTTCGACCAAATGTCAAATCCATAGACATTTTCATATTATTCCATGAAATTCGGTGAAGTCTGACATCGTCGCGTATGAACCAATATTTGTAGTTGGAGATTATACTAACAAATGCGTGAAATTATTCATAAAAATGTACTTTTTAGTTCTCTCTCGACCTAAGAATTAGCTACAGAAGCCTCTTCAAGGCCTGCTGGATATTTCTCAGACCAATTTTTCCTCATAGATTTTTCAACGGGCGAATCTATTAAAAATTAAGTAGTTCCTTGGTCGCCAAATGTATTTGAGCCCGTCGCACTAAAACCAACTTGTAAGGAAAGCCTCGTAAAATTCTCGTGTCGAACAGTTTTCTCGTTTAACTTCGCGCGGTTCAACACGTTTCCTACTTGACTTTTCAATATTGATGGAATCTGTTAATTCCGAAACGGGGTGTATTCAAGAACATGAAGTCTGAACTTCCGACTATTATCGTAGTTTGTCAAACCAATACATATCGTTTGCAGAGCACTGTTATGTATGACAACTGAATAACAAATTTACAGCTATATTGTCTTTACCTTACGATAGATTTTACAGTCTTGTCTAGGTATTATCATCCTTATGTTCTTCACTGTTTCGAAATCCAGTGAATTTTCCGACAATTTCTAAAAGAATGAAACCGTTTTCAGTAGAACCACTATTTTCACTGAAACATCCTTCTGTTGAAATTTGAAAAATTGCTATAACAATAATCTACAAACAACTTGACACAGTATTTCTAATATACATTTTTCCCAATTAGTACTTAAAAATAGTACATAATAAATAATACTTCATACTATTCATTTACGTTTCAAATAATTCCTATTTCTATCAAGTGTTATATTATGGTTTTCAATGTCTCAAAAAAT
This sequence comes from Henosepilachna vigintioctopunctata, assembly GCA_030704895.1. Classification (NCBI taxonomy): domain Eukaryota; kingdom Metazoa; phylum Arthropoda; class Insecta; order Coleoptera; family Coccinellidae; genus Henosepilachna; species Henosepilachna vigintioctopunctata. Next base: position 3,551,447 of record JARQZJ010000034.1, read on the forward strand.
TTGTTTTTTTTTGCACTATTTTGGATGCTGAAACAAAATTTGATCATTCAATTGAACAAAAGTAGAAAGAAGTTGATAACTTAGAAAAATTACAGTACGATATAAAGATCAGAAAATATTACATTCATGTTCTCGAAAGTTATATTATATGAATTGGTTTTACGTAAAATGAGACATTTGGGATGATCTTTAACAAATTCTTCTTTAAATGCTAAACTTCACTAACTTTCTTCTTTATTTGAAGTCTTAATTTTTCGACAAATAATTAACACCTTTCATCCAAACTATGTCAAACATATGGTCTTAAAGAAACATGTTGAAGACACGTAGACTCAGGGACAAAGATCTTTGAGTCCAATTGCGAATTTATCAAATTAGCTTCATAATTATTATTTATTGGAATTATTTCCGCTCAGATATATCTACTATTGTTAAAACGTCAATATTTCAAATAAGTTTACACCACTTGTTTAGTAAGTTATCTCGAATGAAGTTTTTGAACTCAAAAAAAAACACATGAAAAAATGTACCACCGGTTTATCAATTTTTCTGAATATATTTGTGAAAAATTAACGAATGGCTAAAAATGTGGCAGGTAAATTGTGAAACTCATGAAGAAAGATCAGTCAGGATATACAAATTCATAAATTTCTCAAAATAATTGATTTTAAATGAAATAAATTTCAAGTAAGAAATTTAAAAAAATAAAGTGTGCCGATAAATTTTGGATAAAAAACTATTTGCTATCGGAAAAACCCTCTGTAGCAATTTAATCTCTTATCTCAACAATATTTGAGGTTATTTATAAATGAATTCAAATATTTCTCCTTTTAATAATTCGATAAAAGAAATTATAAAAAAAAATTTCATCAAATTCAGTGCTTGCAACGTATCCAACTGTCAATTAGCGTCCCGACGTTTCTTTAAAAACCTCGTGGAACGATCAGGAGACACGCCGTTAATTACATTCGACATGACGTTCTCGGCGCGTTCTTATAAAAGAGCCAAAGACAATGAGACTGGCTGAAAAATACGCAGAATTAGATCTCTAGATCTAGAGAGTACATAATTTTTGGGGTTAGAGTGAATGAAAATACAAGGCGTCCAAGTGTCTGCCCGAAGCTATAGCCCTGCTTTCGACAAATAGGACAGCGTCGGCAATGCCAGCGAATTCTCGTGTTTGGAAAATTAATTACACGTTTTCGACACTAGGATCGTGTAATTACGAAGCCTACACCAGATTAAATCTACGGTTAACAAGAACTGCATGGTTCAGTCTTGTCAATATAATCATCTTTGTCCATTTTTTCTGTAATTTTGCGCATAGACTGCCGAAAATTTCGGTTATAGAAGATGGTATAACAAAAGATAATGGAAATACTTTCTTAGATACTGTTAATTTGTAGTATACAAACAACTGATCGAAACAGAATATCAGTACATTAAGAATTTTATCATTTTCTCGAAAACTTACTCCAAACCACCACAGAAATAAACATTATATTGGAAGGTCAAATTCTAGATAGATATGATGAGTTTGAGGTTCTGGGGGTTGATTTCGACTATAAGCAGTCCTTTTGAAAATACAAATCTTTTTTCACGCCTTCTGCTTCTAGAATGTTGGGTATTTGATCGGAAATTGGTGCATCAAAACGTTTTACTGTTCAGAGCGACTGCAGCGAGAATGTTTGCCGCACTTCCAGACAACCCGAACTCCCTGGTAGCAACTAGGAGATTACAAAGAAGATGCACTTGGAAACACGAGAGGCCCAGATTGGTGCTTCGAGAAGACCAGGACTAAATTTAGGCTAAACTGTATACAAGACGAATATTTTTTCACATGTACATATCTTAAACCTAGACTGTAAAGTCTCATCTAGACTTAGAACACCTTCAGTGTCACTTAACCCTACTTATTCTTCATTTCACTGAGACGTAGAGGTAAAAAATGTATTATTGGTACTCAAATAAAGAAAATGTCAAAGTCAAAGCTTTACTGTTCTTTTATTTGCAGTGAATTGGAATATGCTTCTATCATTTGGTCTTCTTTGTACAATTATTCTATTGGCGACTTGGAGGCTGTTGTGAAAAAATGTTTGAAGTGTATTTACTTCAGATGTTATGGGAAATATCCTTCGGAAGGCTTCGATCATTCTATTTTAACCGATAGTCTGTGAACGGTTCGGTCTTACGTTTCTCTTCAACATTTTTCACAATTCGATTGCCTTGTCATTTATTCTCAGCAAAATGAATATTCGCTTACCAAAGCCTGTCTTTCTCAAACCAGTCCTACCCCAAAAGACTAGTTATATGGAAATCTTCGACTTCAGAATAATAAAATATGTCATAATTGACTAAAGAACATACAGCCGAGTTTTTCAAAGAGTTGCACTGTAAACAGGTACCTTCAGTAAAAGTACAAAACTTATAATTCAACTCGAATATCAAACTTTTAACAATATATTCCTACCTTGAAATATATATATCGATTGTGAACAATTTTTATGGAAATAAGCCAAGTGTTTGAAGTTGAAATGAGCTCTTGATAATTTATAAGTAGCCAGTATATGTGACGACTATATTGAAAAATTTTCGTGAAATTTACTCAAATCTTTGAGCCTGGGATGGGCTACTCCACTGAAATATATTATGTCGGGTTTATCGAACAATTTCTGTAAAATCTAGCCAAATTTTTACTGTTGTCTTGAGCTCTTGGCAATAGATTGGTAGCACGAAACATTTGTCAAGAATTCCTAAGAATTTCGTGAAAACTAGGCAAATCTTTTGAATTATACTAACGGGTGTTTTTTTTAGAGGTATAGAACTTTAAGTTGGCATTACTGTTGAAGATGGAGAACGATTTAACAGCTGAGAAGTGATTTATTCTCAGTTTGGTTTGGCAATTCATCATGAATAGACTCACGCCTGAACAACGCTTGCAAATAGTGTCGAATGGGCCCAAAACGATATTGCCGTTGTTCCCGATTTTCATAACCGAATTTTGTTTAGCGATGAAGCGCACTTCTGGTTGAATGGCTACGTCAACAAACAAAACACCGTTACATCCAGAAAAATTTACTGTTTGGTGCGCTTTATGGGCTGCTGGAGTCATTGGTCCGTACTTCTTCAAAAACGATGATGGCCAGAACGTTACACTCAATGGTGATCGGTATAGAGCCATGATTACTAATTTTTTCATTCCTGAATTGAACAACCATGATGTCCAGGACCTGTAGTTTCAACAAGACGGCGCAACATGTCACACAGCTCGTGCCACAATCGATTTATTAAAAGACACGTTTGGTGACCGCCTAATTTCACGTTTTGGACATGTGAATTGGCCTCCAAGATCTTGTAATTTAACACCGCTAGACTACTTTCTGTGGGGCTATGTAAAGTCATTGGTCTATGCGGATAAGCCACAAACTCTTGATCATTTGGAAGACAATACTCGGCGTGTTATTGTCGATATACGGTCACTAATGTAGGAAAAAGTCATCGACGTCGAGATTGGACTACACCCGAGCCAGCCGTAGCAGCCATACGCCAGAAATCATATTTGAAATGTAATGCCACAAGATTATCTTTCGAATAAAACAAAATTCTTGTCAATCGAATGATCTGTAATTTAAAGTGCTATACCTCTGAAAAAAACACCCTTTATATATACTTTTTGTGACAATATTCATCAAATGTTGTATTTTCAGCTAATAGAAATTTTTACATTTCTAGGAGAGATGATGTTCTTAATACTTTTACTCGATTATATGACAGTGCTTAGTAAAGAAAATATATCTAAATACATAAATTTAGATGTATTTTCTAAAATATGATAACGTCCACTGAGAACAACATTTAATATAATGCAAATTAAACAAAGTTAGTTTGTTAGTACCAATTATGCCATTCAGAACTACAAAACCACTTGTGCGATCTTCGCACGTCTTTCGCCAGGATAACCTTCGTGTTTTGGTGTCCTTGGTGCACAAAAACCGTACGAGTCATCGCGACTGATCGCGTTTCCGGACGAACAATGGGCTATCGCACCCGGAGGTTTTATATGCGGTAGCGCGAAGAAGTGCGAACATGAATAGAGAGTTAGGTGTGAACAGCGCGAGGCTCCACCTCGTCGAAAAAAGGGTTAGACGAGGTGTGAAAACACATCATGGTCGACACCATTGTGCGATAGCATCAGCCATCACTTGGAATCGACCCCATGCGACGACGACGACTGTCTTTTGTTTTAGCGTTGAGTGGGACGCGCGAGATGAATGACGCGAGGAACGTAAGCGAGGGTCGACTTTCGCGTTTTCTCGAACCGAATTGAAAGAAACGTCGTTTTCGGAGGATTCCGTAATTTTCAGGACACTTGGCAACGTCGCAGGTAATACAAGCTCTTATTTCATCGATTGTGAACCAATCGAGTCTTAGAGGATAATTTCTGTCTATTTTTGAAGATCTAGTTTCAACCAGAATGGTAATTTTCAATTTCAAATTATTATCATTGATTCATAGAGAATAGCAACAACGCATTCTGAAATTTCTTATTTCATTGAAATGATATTTTCTGATGAATCAAGATGGTTCAATAAAGGCACAATGAAATACGTAAACTGAATATTTGGAGACTGTTTACAGACCTTGCGGCATTACTGCAAAATATCTCCGTTTTTATCTAAGAATTTGAAATTATCCTTGAAGCATCTCACCAGAAGCGATCACTCAGTATGCATCGTCATCCAGGATTATTTTTAGGTTACAAAATATGAATATTCAAAAATATTTTAAAAGTTTAAAAAATTCGAAGTTCATTTTCAGGTACCAAGCTGCAGAAGAAGTCTAGGACGACCAAGAAAAATATGGTAAGATGACTTATAAGAAAAACAAGTAATAACGCTTAGAATAAAGGAAAATCAAAATTTGATTAATGTATAATCAACCGCCACTATTATTTGCTCGGTTTGGCAACCTCGTTTATTTTCATTTCATAGAATGAATAAGATATTTTCTGTTACTCGTATGGTTCAATTTCATTTTTAATGTTTGCAACATGGAGAATGCAGAAAAATGCAATAATAAATGCACATATACCAATTACATGGAGGAAATATAACAAACCCATTGAGGAAATGAGTTGTATTTAGTTGAACAACACTAGACATTGTTGTTGCCTCAATACCCTTTGTAACGAATATTGAGTTGTGTCTATTTATTTCTTCTTTTTTTTTCTTCCTTATGTGTATGTATGTATATATTTACTTTACCAGCTTAATTGTTTGAATTTTCAAGTATTTCTCAATAAGTTGCGTTGTTTGTTTTCATTTCTCCTTTTATTTACATTTTTGGTTCTCCATTACTTTTATTTATGTACATATAGTTATTTTGTCAGCTTAATTGTTTGTCAGCTTAATATTTAAGTATATATTTCGTTTCATTTATATTCATCATTCATATCATGTGTACCATTTACAATATATTTAATTATTATACCTTATAATTGAGTTTATGTAAATTTTGAGGTATATTATTTATTGTGAATGAACAAATAAATGAATAATTTGTAAATAAATGAAATAAAAAAGTAAAACTTATTAGTCAGTAGGTAAATTCCTCTGTTCATTCTTACGCATGGTACGTGCAATATTACACCTTTTCAATATTTTGTAGTTTTGTGTGAGATAACAAGATTATCTGATAAAATATAAACATAAAACAACTTTTACCGAAAGTTGGCTAAGCAAAACAAAAGATGATCAATACAATTCTATTTTGAAATCAGCAGAATGTATAAAATGTCTACAAAAAACCAAAATCTGTTGAATTGAGCAGAGGTACTACTAGTTAAATATTTCTCGATTAAAAACTCAGATGTTCTTTTCAATGATAAATTAATCATCAAACTCAATCAATAAGATTCCCACTCTAAATTTCATATAAAAAACTTATGATTTTGCTGTGTTTCTGTGTTGCAATTGAAGCACTATCCAGGGATATTATGCCATATGAAGAAATGTTAAAGCATTTCAACAATTTCCTCCAGATAACACTTTGCACTTCATGTCCTCATTTCCATTGAATCGAGCACCTTCAGACCTATCCAGCATCGTCAGGATAAAGCTTAATAATCCTCTGTTCAGGATCATTTACGAGGGATATAGTTCTAATTCTTTCCAAATCGTATAGATGGCGTATACCACTAATCTTGTGTGTAAAGTTATTAAGTAGATTCCGGTTATTGTGATGAAATGCGAGAGGCATATCTCAACGACAGAGCTCTTGATCTCAAGAGAGCTGTACGAGAATTTGAAATATGCTGCTTAATATAGAGACATAATTGTATGCAACCATTCATAACGATAAAATCTAGAGTTATTATCGAAAAAATTTCAATAGAATTCCATTAATTCTATAAATAGTAAACTAGTCTTCTTTTGCCCCTTACAATACCCCGAAACGACGCTATAAACCTACGTTTATAGAGAAAGAACCACGAGTACCCTTCACCTTAGGTTATCCAACTTCTATTAAATTATAGAAAGAGACAAAAGCATAGAAACAGGTAGTCTAAATGGGATATAACGCTTTTTCGTTACGCTACGATTATTCTCAGCCCAACTTGGGGTATACTGTTCACTTCATCTATTCTTTTAAATATTAAGACTTCAATATAATTCTTCGTATAAGTTGAACAAAAGTTTCAATTGACTGAAGTTTATTATTGGAATTCAACATCTACGGCAATGTATGGCAATCTAGTAAATATCAAGGAATAGGACTCTCGAATTGTTAGAATTCAATTCGGTTAAATTCAAGATTCCTTCTGAACTTCCAACATTGACTTGCAGCAAGTGAAGGCTTGACAAATGAGAAAACTTTATCACGTTCTAATCACAGGAAGCAGAATCAAAATTGTTAATTATATGCAGCCGGAGCGAAGGAAACGATCTTGATTAAATCGAATACCTCCTATTCAAGTTTTCGAGATTTTTACAACTATTAAATTGAGTACATTGTTTCATAATTAAGTAATTCTCCTTCACTTTCCTTTCAAACGCAAAAAAATACAGATATCTTTGTATTATACAGAAAGTTTTATACATTTATTCATTTTTAATTAGGAAATTTCCAAAACAGATATTTTCATTAATGTTACTCAATTGAACAAAATATTTTCAAACACATACCTCTATTTAAACAGTTCAATGTCACTGTTTGTTACGAAAAACAAATATCTTATCATAGTAAATAGTATCATAGTAAAATCAAGAAAATCTTCAATGCACAAAATATTTCAATAGATCACCTTTGTTTATAAAAATTGAATTTTACCTTTTTCGATCTAACTAATCTGAAGTCCTCATATATGACCTTGAACTAAATCACCAGCCAGAATCAGATTTTTTCATTGGAAGTTGAAGTTGTATAATCTAACCTTTGAAAATGTTGAATGATCCATTTTCATTTGACTAAAAATAAAGTTATTCACTACTGATGCAACTAAACCGAGTTCAAATAAAGAACGAAGAAGCGAATATTGTAAGAAAATTATTATTACCTACACACTAACTATTCTATTGGAGCTATTCGTTATAAAAGACTCTTCAAATTCAATTTTCTACAAGTAGTAGTTTCGTCCCAAAAATATTCTGTTGATATCTAGGTACCTAATTTATTACAAATAAGTATCTACTTCAGATTCCAAAGCACATAATTGGCAACATCATCGCGCCATAGACTACGAACAAACTGAAAACTTCAAAGTAACTTATTGACACGTCAAATGTTACAAATCAGCTTGGAAAGTTGCTCTTCCCGACTAAAATAACACACATGTCAACAATCTTGACATGTTCTACCTGCTGTTCTCAACAGAAGGGGTTTTTAATAGTTTCTTATTTCAAAATTCATAAAGCAACGATGGTAATAAAATAAACATATAGAAAAAGTTAGAGTGTTTAAAAATGTCTTCCATTGGAAGTTATTCTTTACCTAATTTCAATCACTCTACATTATTATGTTATTTTATCACTGTATGTACATTAGCAAGAATACTTGGAATTCACTTACATTAATATATTCCATTAGGCATCTAAATCTTTGATTGAAATTCAGAAATTCACATCTTTCTCCTAACTTGATCTTCAACAATATAAAATACATAACACTATTCAAAATGAAACAGCATTCGTTTATACGGCGCACGACGTAACAAAGTTACCAAAACTACTTTCTTCATCGTTTGTAGTAGTTCATCTATGATACACCACCGAATCAAATCTGCAATGTATGTAATTTAACATAACGTAGTAGGTAGATAGAATTGAATGTTTATCTTCTTTGATACGTTATTTCGAATTGTTGGAATCGCCTACTTATACATCTTGTTAGAATTAAATTGATCCAATTCAGAATTTAGTTCCTGTACATAGAGGGCGTTAAAATTAATAAATATTGAATTCAATTAGAATTTCAAAGTTTGTGAAAACATTGATATTATAATTTTCCGTGGAGTGTCGGAGGAGAACCTGAATGCTGAATCATAAAGGTAAGATAATTTGATTATTTATTTCAGTATTTATGACAGATTCATATAACTTATATTATTATGATATGCATAATTCATTATAGCACTAGAAAAACAACTATATGTTTTTTGATATCTTAGAATATCATAGAATTTAGATGTATGTAATGAACAATCTCTTGAAATTTACAACAATAAATACCTATATAAGGTATTAAACGATGGAAAGGATCGAGTTCAATGAAACTAGTGACGGTAAATTATATCAATTATTCCAGAATGTTGAATATGAAATGTTCAATTGCTTAGTTATATCTCATGATACTTGTCAACTTGGGTTATTGCATTGAAATATGAACTAATAAAGAAGATACTTGGATTTTACGTACCTACCTATAACTTTATTTTCATACCTAAGTAGTTCGATGTTTGAAAATAACATTTTCAGAAAGTAGTTATATTCATTACACATAGTTTTTACAAATTTCAATGTACACATTATTTATTCCTTGGAAATAAATTGGGTATAAAATTACACCTAGTAGATATATTTCCTGAAAACTACGAATTTCCTCTGCAACCCTCCAACGCTTCGCCCCTTCATATTTCATAAATTCATAATAAATATCGACAGAGGGGTGATTTTCATCGAGTCAACATGGCGACAGTGTGCCGTTGAATGGCGCTTAGATCCTTCTGGAGTCCGGGGATTCCGGAACAAGTCCAGGCTTGCTAGGGGGACGTCGATAATGAGCTTCCAGCGAGGGATGCTTCCCTTTTCCGTTCTCTCATAATTTGAAAATATGACGCGGAGACGAAAACACAACCAAACGAGCTCTCGTCCTGGATAATTCTACCATAGAAGAATAAAGATGCTGATGCTTATTAAAAATTTTTCTCTATCGTATATATATATATATATATATATATATATATATATATATATATATATATATATATATATATATAAAGCATTAAAGCATTATGTACAGGCCAGGCAACATTTAATAAGGCGATTTTCAAGTCATTTTATGAAAAAATTCATATAAACAGGAGTCCGGAAATCCTTTTTTTCCAATATACGATGTGTTGACGTTTTTGTGTAGAAAAACTTTTTTATTTAATTAAATTTGTTTGTGAATATTCTTGGTACCTATGTTCAAAATTGTATTTCTTTGATACCCAAATAGAAGTGCAATAAGTAAAAATAGTTCGAAATTTCTTCCGTAAACGAAAAAATCTCCGAGAAATTTTAAGGGAATGCAAAGTTACTATTTTAGTTGATTAATTTCAAGAAAATATCGAAATTAATTGCGGTGGTTAACATTTTTTCGGTAATAATTTTCATCAATTTTCGCCCTATCACCATTCAACTCAATAATTTCGATCTTGTTTTGGGCATATGCTCACCCCATTTTTAACAACAACGCTGTCAAATTTCAAAAAATCAGGAAGGAGATATTTTAATTGAAAAAACCATCATTTACACAATAACTAAAACATTTCTGAATATAAGTAGCAACATTTTTGATACATTACTGAAAATACGTTATAAATCATATATAACTACAAATAATGAAAAATCTTAGTCATTCTCAGTCCATAATAAGACAAAGACGAAGAGAAAACAGTATCCTTCACCAAATTTTTCTCGATGAATGGCTTATTTGCTTTATTGAACTAGAAAAAGAAGCATAAACACTCGTATTGACGAACACAAATATCAGTTTTGTAGAACAAAGACACCATTTGCTTCTTTGAAAACTGCATCAAATGCACTCATTTATAGACTTCAAAAAAACTAAATTGCACAAAACATTTTGAAATTTTGGAAATTAATAAAATAAAAGCATCTCACACAATTGAATTTTTTCGTTGAATTGAATTTCGTTCTTTTCAAAATGAACGAATTAATTGTCAGTAGTCACTTTTGTTACCATCTGTTCTATACAAGTATCTCGTTATATTATCTGGTAACAACCTGATGACAACTTCAAACCTCGAAACATTTCAACATTTCATTTCTTTTCAACACCGTTATTATGAGAATAAGTTGAAACTATTGAAACGAGACAGTTTCATTTTATTCTTCAACTTATTCTGTTCTTATACTGTGTTCTAGAAGTGTTTTTCTATAATTCATTTAAAAAAATCAAATTGAATGATATCTGTTGACAAAATACGTACGATTTATCAATAAAATGGATATTCATGGCCAACTTGTTTATAAATGATTTCCGCTAGTCATTTTTTAGACGTGTATGAAGTTTCTAGATATCTAGATTTTTTAAGTTGATCATAGTATTTGGAGTTTTGAATCGGTAGATGTCACCACGTGCTATTGGTATCAGCTGTTTCGGTTTGTTTCTAATCGGAAGAAATTTTCGTAAAATTTCTAGGAAACTGAAGCGGAAATGCACCGTGAAGTTATTTGATATACCAAGAAGAAGAATGGCGCCAACGTCAAACTGTCGTGACGTCTGACAACTGTCACTACATTGCTAATGAGAGACAAGGGTAGCTAATTTCTCGCCTAATTTCTTATTTCTTACCACTTATTGAAACATTGAAAACGCCGAAAAATAATAAAGTCTCAAATTTCAGGACTGCAAATACGAATGTGTCGGTTTGTTCTGTAAATTCGGTTTGTTCTGTAAATTGAATTTGTCTGAACATAACTTCAAAAGTAACCTAACTCAAATGGAGTTATTATATCAAAAATGTTCGTTAATTGAATTCTTTTCGAATATAAAGGAAATTTTATCAAATACGACTTTTGGATTGATTGCTTACTGTTTCAAGGCAATCTCGAAATTATTGATCCTATTTAGAGAGTCTTTGTTAGATTAGGCAACACTTCGAGCTTCTGAATTGTTATTCAATAATAATTCTTATATATAAAAAATTTTAAATATACGTATTAATTCTTGATCTAGGTACTTTATTCTAAATGTGATTTGGAAGTAGTCGAATTGAAAAGTGAAATATATTAGAATAAATCAAAAGGAATAAATTAGAAATATATTCATATTTTTTAAATTGAATATTTAGATGCATTGAAAACGTCAATAATGTATTGAAAAATTATCTTTCAAAATAGTTTTATTGTAAAATTAATTGAATAAATCAAAAAGTCGTTCTGATCTAACTGAACTATCGAATCACAGGAATGTTGTTCATCAATATTTCAACATTGCTTAGTGTTCAAAAATTTCATTTGAGTTAACAAAATGATGAGAATTTTACAATTTCTATCAAATCTCAACAATTTTCAACCTTGTGATTTACTTCCGTTGAATGAATTTTCCTAAAATAGCCGGTGAAACTTAATTTGATATTTTATGATTGATAATGTTCATTATTCGTGAAGAAAAAAGATGAAAATTTTAATTTTTCTGATTTTATTTCGAATTGAGTACTCATATAAGAAGTTAAGGAAAAAACGTGAAGAAATTTTCAGTAATAAAAAAATTGTAATGAAAAATGGAAAATATTCAAATTTTTTCTGATTTAATTCAGAATTAATGACGACAGATATTGGGAGTTGAGAAAAAATGTGGAAAAACTTTTATTGAAAAAAAAACTTGTAAAAAAAAAATTAAAAAGATTAAGTTTTTTTCTGAAATATTTCGAATGAATGAATTAACTAATTGGAGGTTAAAGAAAAAACGTGAAGCAACCTCACTTGCAAGGGGGCCTTCCTCCCCATACTGTCTAATATGTTGAAGTTTATGATCCATTATTACGAAAATATCGTAAATTTCATATGCCCTTACATATAAAATTTACACACATTACCGACGTTAAAACACAAAGAAGGGTCGCCAACTTCATGTTATACATATTATATAAATTTTTCACCGCACATTAACCACGCAAAGGACGCGTGTCCCATCAATTTCAATAATCAGAGCCGTAATTCGATTACCGGCCGAATAGTAACTGCGCGCAGGCCCGCAATGGCCCGACCCGTCCAAAAATATCAATCGACTTAATCTACAATGTTGGCACAATTGGATTTGGGGACCGCCCGCGGAGCGATTTATAGGCCCGTCTCGTACATAAATCCGACCTGATTGGATGTTATAGCCGCATTACCAACATTACAAAACCGAAATTTACTACTTATAAATCGTCGCGAGCTGCAGAGTTGCCGAATCGTAGGCAACTTTGGAATTTGGGATTGTTTGTTTGAGGGAGGAGGAATTGTTTTTTTGGAAGGTTCGGGGCGTATCGTGATTAATGTCCTTCGGTTCAAACAACCTAAAAAAGTTATGAATTTGAATAATAATTTTTTTAAATGTTGATAATCTTATATAAAATACAGGAATGCTAGTAATGTTAATCATATGAGTTAACTTCTTTCTAAAACAATTTTTGAAGTTGTAAGCTTGACTTACTTTGTCAGCCAAGCTTACCAACTTCAATCATTTTTACGCTATGATACTTTGAATATTTGAAATGAATGGAAAATACTCAATTTTTTATTTTGTTATAGATAATCTTAGACTTTCAACTCCTAGAAAGTCCTTTTCATACAATTTTCCAGGAAAAGCAGTAGACTTTTATGTGTTTTAGCTTTTCCAGATATTTTCACATTTATATGAAAATGCGTTTAATGTAAATAACTTGTTTCATATTGATAATTTTACATAAACTACAGGAATGATAAGAATGTTAATTAAATGTGTTGATTTTTTCTTATAACAGTTTTCAAAGTTGGTAAGCTTGACTTACTTGGCAGCGAAGTTTTCACTTTAATAAGCGAAACGCAGTTTTCGCTTATCTCTTGGTGAAACATCATGTTAAAACAATAAATTAAAATTAACACATTTGACTTCAGTTCCACTGAATATAATGAAAACTCTACATATGTTTCGGGCGGTTAACCCATTATCAAGAGTATGTCAAAGCAAAGTGTGTTAATTTTACTTTTTTGTTTAATTTTATATAAAATACAGGAATTATAACAATAGTAATCAAATGAGTTGATTTCTTCCTAAAAACAGTTTTCAAAGTTGGTATGCTCGACCCATTTTGACAATCAAGCTTACCAACTTATCTGTCAATTATGTATACGCTGTGACAGTTGAGCGGCGGTTATTGCTTAAATCGTGTTGTGATAAATTATGTGTATTGTTATCTTTTCCTGTTTATCTCTTAGAGTTTTTCAGAGAGATCTATAATTACGATATAAATGCGAAAACTCGTTTCGCAACGAAAATTCAATAAACCCGTTCCGGTATTAACTGCCAGCAAACGTCGACGCGTAGCGCGAAAGGGATAAGGGCGGAAAATCATGAAATAAAAATGTTTTCGGTTGCTATTGATCCGGAGTTGCGTGGGACCGGGGGAGGAGGGGAGTTAACCTGACGGAAAGCGTCGTCGAAAGCCACCGAGAAACAAGGCGTGCAGCTGCACTATGTAAATTGCCACCCAATTCCGAAATTGACTCCTTCGGGAATCGGTTCCCGTCGCGGGCATCTATTCCCGGCTCGCTGGTGTTTCCGTTTTTCCCGGAAAAATTATGATTATTACCGAAACAACGACAAGGTGTATTATGCACTGCGAAAATAAAAAAGCTTGAGGAAATTATTCATAAGAGGGTAACCAAAATCTAAAGGGGTCATGGAAATCTTAGACGTCTCTTAATTCGCGAATGTAAATCTATGAAAAATGATGAAATGTATGCGTCGTATAATCATAACTTCATGATTGTATTGAACTCTTTATAATGAATTAGTTGCCCGAAAGTATACTAAAGAGTTTTGTAGAATGCATCTAAATAGTTTGATTATACATTTCAATAATTTTCATCAATTTCTGTACGAGGATTCAAGAAACATCAAGAAAATACATGCTTTATTTAGACAAAATTACATTTATTAAAATAAATTGAACTCTTGGCTTAATGTTTCACGATTTATTTAACAATATGTATAGTCAACATGTTTCGAGCGTTAGCTCATTTTCAAGACTGTCTTGAAAATTCAGTCTTGAAAATGAGCTAACGCTCGAAACATGTTGACTATACATATTGTTAAATAAATCGTGAAACGTTAAGCCAAGAGTTTAATTTATTTTAATATTCAATTATGTTTCACCAAGAGTTAAGCGAGAATTCAATCTCATTAAAATTACATTTAACATGAGATCGGAATAGTAAGGTATATACTGATGAGGTCCAGCACCTCCATACCTAATAGGCTTGTCTATGGCTGCAATCTTTTTTTACGTTTTCATATAATATCCCTCAATTGAACGTTGAGTTTTCATCGGATTCGGTTCCATTTTGAGTATATTCCAAATCTGCTTCATATTAAGTTGTAGATTCAGTGAGTCTTTCATAGTGAAATGTTCAAATAACATTCTTATGTTAAATTTGAATTCTGAGTTTTAAGTACGTAAAATTTGTAATAGAGATGTACGTCTTGAGTAAGTCTCATATTCACTAATATTGAGTTGTATAAATTATGACGTCAGTTATGAGTTATACAAATTCTGCAGTAAGCTTTGAATTGTTTGTCTCATATTTACTAATTCTGAGTTTTATAAATTATGACGTCATTTATGAGTTGTACAAATTCTGCAGTACGCTTTGAATTGTTTGTCTCATATTCACTAATTATGAGTTGTATAAATTATTGACGTCAGTTAAGAGTTGTACAAATTCTGCAGTCCACTTTGAATTGTTAAACTCTTAAGTAAATCTTTAGTTGTATCAATTGTGAGGTTCTTTTGATTAGTACAACTTCTAAATTTTACTGTGAATCGTAAAAATTGTGCAGTTCATTTCGAGTTGCTTGAAATTGTGATCTCCATTTAGAGTTGTATAATTGTGTGGGCGATTTTGAAGTATTACAAATTCTGGTTTCTCTCTGAGGTGTATACACAATTGGGAGTTGTATAAATTGTGTAGTCCTTTTCGAAGTGGTACAAATTCAGATTTCTCTCTGAGTTGTTTAAATTCCGAAGTTCATTATGAGTTGTATAAATTGTGGGATACATTTGTGAAACATTCTGAGGTCAATTTTCATAATATAATATAATGAAGTGTTCATGAAATTTAAATGAATTACAGTTTCTGTTTGCTACAACCTTCCTATAATTGTACAACTTTATGTTTAGTTATAAATTGTTCGATTTAATAGATTTATGTGAATTTGAAGAAACATTCTTTACTTATGAAGTTTTTAAAATATTTTTCGTCTGCTCAACAAATATGTTCCGTGCCCTCTTAGGCCTGTTTTGCTCTAATTATGAAATACAGTCAATTCAATTCTGAAATTAAATTAAAATTTCATATCAAAAGGGAATTTGATCAGGTGCGTAGAATATTGGAGGGTTGTTTCTAACCTGTAGTACGCCACTGGTTTCACTCTAAACTCGTTGCAACTTTAGTAACCAAATAGTGACATCTTGAATATTTTGAAAGTTTAGAATGAACACAATTCGTTTCATAAATTTCATATAGAAAACAGATGGGAGTGTTTGTATTTCACACTTTAAGCCCTATACGTCATGTTCAAAATATACCTTGTATTATCTCGAATTTTTCAGTTTTATCGAAGTGTCAGTAATATCGCACCAAATTGATCGAACTCCCTTTGGCTCGGCCACTTTTACACCGAAATACGTGCGGATTTTTTCGTCCAAATGAGGGATATAATTTCCAGTCGGTTAGGCATATTTAACAAACACTCGAGATATAAGAGAGCGAGCAAGAAATAAAATAGAAAAGGCGATCTCGAACGCACGGTCACGATAATTTGTCTGAAATTTCGTGTAGTCATGTGACCAGATAGGTAGGAGATAAGCTGAAAAATCGGCTCAAGGGTTCTTCGCATTAGCTCGTTCAATTAGGAGTTTTTCGAGTGCCGGACCTCTCCAAGAGGTGGAAAAGTGGATGAGCGTGGGATGAGGCCTCTGAATTCGCGGTAAAACCCGGTGGTCGAATTTTTCAAATGAACACGAAGAGAAAAAAATTAAATATCGATTTTAAAATGGAAAAAAACTCATTCCTATTCTTTTAGGAATTATTCATGAAATGAATTTAGACAGAAAACTGTTGGTAAACTCTTAATAGTATATGTTATATTCAAAAACATTATTACGATTCGAAACGTTTAAAACTATGATATATTAGCTATCATCAGGAATATTTACTTCGACACTGTAAGCTCTGTGCCTTAAAATTGAAAACACAACCAGATAACTCATAAAATGTCACCAGATATTTATGATATTTTCTAGAATAGGCAATATTTCCGAAGAATTTGAGTTTTAAATTTATACCATAGAATGTTTTTGTCAGCTCCTTCAATAATTTGATTGTTTTTTAAATAAATACTGATTAATGTGTGAGAGTTCTTAGAAAATGGGAAGTTTGCTTGGTTTGAAGCAATTTGAATGTCATTAGATTGAATTCATAAGAGAGATTCTATCATTATTTGTTCGTTTTTTAGGGGATGATATAATTCCCCATCAAATGATTTAGGTTCAAATATGATTAATTTGAGTGAATTAATTTGAAAATTTGATAAATAAATGAATATTCAAAAGGATTGATTTCACATTCACAAATATTTCGTCAATTAATCAATAACTACTTTTTGATATTTTTATATTGAATATAAAACACTTCGTTTCGCAAAATTATATCGTTCCTTGACAATTGTTTCTAATTGTTACCTACCCCATTTTCAAAAGTAAAACTGTAACCTTTTTAAAGCATGTTTCCCTAAGAGGTGAGCGAAGATTCAACGAATTTTATTTCCGTATATTATATTTTTTTGCTGTTTATTCCATTCTCTAAAGAAACGAATATTTAATGAATGGTTAATATCTGAAAAAAAAATTTCATCGTATTTCCCATTGTCATAACAAGATTTTTTTTAGATTGAATTGGGGCAATATTTGATTATTTGTGTAAAATATTTTCATCGGTTTTGAAGTTTAATCTCTTGTGTTCGTGAATAAATTTGAATTGAAAAAATTTAAACTTATTTTTATTATGTAATTATTTAAACTTATTATAAGTAATAATTCAATTTTCATTTTGTAAAGCTTACCTGATAAAAATTATCTAATTCAAAGTTTACCTGATGATAATTAATGAAATTTCGTTAAGAATAAAATGGTAATAATACATTGAAAATATTCCTAAACACAAAGGACAAAGATAAAACAACAAAGAAAACTTCAATAGTAGATACTCGTGTGACATTCACCCCACTTTTAGGTTTTCAAATCTTTCAGGATATTTGTGAGATGTAATATACAAATCGTGAAAATCGAAAGAAAAAAGAATTTTAACGTGAAAACTGTCGCAGAAAATTTTTTATATTACTGAGAGACACACTATAACCCTTGTCATCTTTTTTAGTGCCTATTGGGTTTCAAGTAAGTTTTTAGTTAGTTTATCGTCGAAATTATTTTTTTAGTACAATTTACGTCTATTTCGATAATATTCTTTTATTTCCAATCTTCTTGAAAATATTCGTCAGTTTTCTTTATTATTTCATTTATCAACCGCTAAACCTAATGAAAAATCGTTACCTCTGGAAGTAAAATGAGGCATTATTTCCAGAATATGTTCAATTCGAAAAATGTGTTAGAATTACTTTCAAAAAATTTGTGTTTTTGATAAATTAATAATGAAAGTATCAGTAAATTGATCGAAGTGTGTAAATAGCGATATATGTGTCATCGGACCCACGAATATCGAATAGACAGCCATGGAAATCAGCCAAATTTCCCACTAATTGATTATTTATTCTAACGGGACCGTTACACCCCGAAAAGCCAAAGTGACAATTAGAGATTCTCGCCGATAACTAAATAATATTATAATTGGAGGGTTCTCGCTGGCGTTTCTTACCTTCGAGTCATTTCCAGGTTCTCTTTTTCGCTTTTAAAAGGATCGTTCAGTCGAAAGGGATTTTCCGGCGCGGAAAAAATGAATAAGGGAAAAATTCTTTTTATCACGTAATTACCGAACATCCGCAAAGTGCAAGACGGGCCTAATCGTTTGAAAATTTATAATGGGTAGACAAATTGGACATTACGTTATTTTTTTTCGTTTCTTTGTCGTTTTAGTACGTGTTTCGAAAGCTTCTGTATTGGGGGTGAGAATTGGGGTGTTAAGATGTTGATAAAATCCAAGACGATATTTTAAACACGAATTTATGTTGAGAATTGGAGAAGACACAAACAGGCTTTTCTGGTTATGTATTCGTAAAGAGAAAGATTTGTGCGCATTCATTTTCACTCTTAATATATACCTATGTTTCGTTGTTATTCAATTGTCACCTTTGTAGAGTAAAAATTGAGACAAAAATTGAGAAAAACGAGTCAAACTAAAAACATTTCTGTATGAATATGAAGCGAGAATCTTGAAAATCAAATGGAAGACTCACAATTTCTGGTTCAAAATGTGGGAAAAAGTTCTATATTTACGTGTTGAGTTATCGATATAATATGTAATAATAATATAATAATAATAATAATACAATTTATTGAGAAAGATTCCTTACATTGTAAAATTACATTCGTTTAATTGATACAATAATTACAACTATGAAGAATGCTCACAAAAGGACTGAATTCAGTTTTGAGTCTGATCTTCCATTCAGCCCTCGAACAAAAATATTGGTTCAAACAAAAATATTGGTTAAGTTTATATTTACAATAATATACAACTTTATTTGAAAAGAAAAGAAAAAAATTACCTCAGAAATATTAAACATTTGAGACAATTTCACATGGTGAAGAACATTTGTGTTAAAAAAAATATAAAAACATATTATACAAAAAATTGATTTATACATTATTGCCTACATTCGAATCATCGAAATACTCTGCCACACTATAGTATTTCTTTCTTAACAGCAATGACTTAACTCTCTTCTTAAACAAATGAGCATTCAGTAATTTCAAATTTGACGAATTTAATACTCTGATAATAGAGAGAGTGCTCAAATTTAGCTGTTTTATGCATAGGAATAAGTAGCACATCCCTGTTCCTTGTTGAATACTCACGATTTCTATTCACGTTAATAAACCTATCTTCATTTTCTTTAACATATAACAAACATCTATAAATATATAAACACGGTAAGGTGAGTATGTAATTATTAATGAAGATAGGTTTACAAGATGTTCGTTGATGAATATTGAATATTAATCGAAGTATTCGCTCTGTGTAATAAACACCCTATTTATTTCTGTAGAGCAGCCCCACAGCAGAATATTATAATTTAGATGACTATAACTTATACAAGACTGTAATACACATTCATAACACAGTTTCTAGGTACAATGTTTTTCATCAAACTTTTTTATTTAACTTTTTTTTTATAAGAAACTTAAGTGATTGCGATGATGATATAGTATTGTCTCCATATTTAACGCTCAAGGTACTGATTCCATTGAAATTCATACAAAAATGAACACATACAGTTTTGTACTACCTCACAGATAAAGTTTTGATTCGATAAAATGGTATAATTTCCTCACTTTTAACAAGACATTTAAAACATGGCAGTGGTATATACTTCTTTTTATTCCCTTTCAAATCAAATCGTCTTGGCCATCAGGCATCCAGAATTATTTGTTCCGCGAGCTGAAAGAACAAACTCCCTGTATGTATATCGAATTTCGGCCTTTGTGTTCGTCTCATATACTTGGTGTCATGGGATCAAAATAGTATTAATGGTATTCTAGTTTAGCGAAGACAGCCCATATATAGACAATGCCTGTTTTGGTTCACATGAAGTAGAATAGAGCCATTCAGATTTATCTCGAGGAATTTCGTGGGTTGGTATTTGGAAAAACGCGTGTGCTACTACGATCAACATCGTTCAGTTGACCGAATGTACGAGGGTTGTCGGAGAAATTTCGATTCGTCGCAGTGTTGCAACGTGTATCTACTAGGAAAATCTTTCAAGGCGAGAAAGAATTAATTGATACCAGAAATTACTTATATTTACCCTAGTTTTCTGGTATAGCGTATAATAAAGCATTTACAGTATACTGACTTGTCTAAACTGTCGAATAGAATTAATTGTTTAATTAAAACCATGGGAATCTCAAAAAGTGTGAAAAATGCATAAAACGTGTTGATTTTTCAATTTTTTCGCATAATAATAATTAATAATTGATGAGGCCAATACTTGATGTAAATCGATAAACATAATAAAACAATTGTTAAACTGATTTACACATATATTAAAAAGAATACTGCATGACGTACGTTTCGATGAGATTCACCTTTTTCAAATGCTACGTGCAGACTAATGACATTTCTCGAATACATACAATATATAAACTTAAATTATGAATACAGAGAAAACAGGTAGAAGGGGTCGATTCATGCTGAACTACTATATAGTAAACTAAGTAATTTTGAAAAGATTGAGAAGGGGGCTTGAGGTATGATCGATTTGACTTTTAGAATTGCCAGAAGGTTGCCAGAATATTTGTATTTATTAATTTGAAGTGATTCTAACAAATTAAGCTCCATTCCCTTGTTTGCAGTATTCCGCATAATTTAATAATTTGCGGTTGAATACCGCAAACAAGGGAATGAAGCTTAATTTGTTAGAATCACTTCAAATTAATAAATACAAATATTCTGGCAACCTTTTGAATAGCCAAATCGATCATACCTCAAGCCCCTTCTCAATCTTTTCAAAATTACTTAGTTTACTATATAGTAGTTCAGCATGAATTGACCCCTTCTACCTGTTTTCTCTGTATTCATAATTTAAGTTTATGTATTGTATGTATTCGAGAAATGTCATTAGTCTGCACGTAGTATTTGAAAAAGGCGAATCTCATCGAAACGTACGTCATGCAGTATTCTTTTTAATACATATGTAAATCAGTTTAACAATTGTTTTATTATAATAATAATTGCCTACATTTCTAAAATCGATTCTAAAACATAAAACATGGAAAATATTACCTACTACATACGCACTACTGTTTCAATGTTTTAGTTATATACGTAGATGTTCATTTGCGTTTTCAAAATAATTTTCAGCTGCCCAACAGAAAATATGTTCCAAGTCTTGTTGGGCCTTTTTTGTAACTTCCGATTTTTTTGGAATCAATAAATAAATATTTATCTATATATGCAATCAGTATTTGTATTAGAGTAATAATTCTAATCATTAATCAATTGGGTCGATACTTGGTGAAAATCTAAATACATAATTTAAATAAAACTGAGTAGTTTTTTGGATTTCACTATGATTTAGTTAAACATAACAATATTGTTCCGCCAACACAGTTTATTATCTACATCTTATGAAGCCCGTGTGTTGGCGAAACAATAGGTATTGTTATGTTTAACTTAATTATAGTGAAATCCAAAAAACTACTCAATGTTATTTGAATTATATAATAATTCTAAGTTTAGAATTTTTCTCCAAAATAATTCTAGGATCGATCTTTAAATCTCAATTCACAACTGTCAATATATAAAGTTTATGTTTTACTGTTATTTATATATATTTATTGTCATTACCAATATTTATTCTTATTCTTTGTATTTTATAGAAATGTGATGTCTACACTTTGTGATACTGTAGTAATTGAATGTCATAACACAAAATATTGATTGGTGATACACTTAGTAATATATAAAAGAAAAATACTGACCGGTAACAATGACGTTTAAAAAGTTTTCATAATATGAAAATTGTCGAAACATTTATTTGCAAAATTAAAAATGTAGTTATCAAAGCTCTTATTTCAATCAAGATAAATTACTCTCATTTTAATAACAAAGCTCTTTAAACAGCAGCTTCATTGAAGCAGACACTGTGCAATAGTACGTAATTCAATTAGTTGTTGTCTAGAATCTAGAGTGCATGTATCAAACCATCCGTTTTATAGGCGAAAGGGACCTAACGCTTGCATTTTCTACGCCATTTAACTCTACTAGGTTCGGGCTTAAAACGCGATTGTTAATTCACATTTCGCAAACGCCATCTATTAGCTAAAACAGCGTACTATTAGG
The DNA here is from genome assembly GCA_030704895.1 of Henosepilachna vigintioctopunctata. Lineage (NCBI taxonomy): Eukaryota > Metazoa > Arthropoda > Insecta > Coleoptera > Coccinellidae > Henosepilachna > Henosepilachna vigintioctopunctata. Next base: position 3,573,997 of record JARQZJ010000034.1, read on the forward strand.
GATCGTTAGTTAATTTTTAGTCGTTATCTTTTCCGAAACTAACTCTACGTTGTATCGTACTAACTCTACGTTATACAAATGGTGGGTGTTTTTCGAAAGATATCCTTGACATTCTTCATAAATTCTAATCCCCCATTTGGTTTATGGAGTCTACATTCAATAGAGCCAATAATTGTGACATTCACTTAGACTCCTTAGAAGTTATGTGAAAAAAGAAATTGACTAAAATGAATTGATTTTGATTGAGTTTTTTGCAATATTTCATTAAATTCTATTATTTAATTATTAGTTACTATTTTAGTTTTTTAGATTAGATTGAGCTTTTTTTATATTTCTTTCATTTCATTCATTTGATTATTTTTTAACATTGTGTTATTATTTTCTACCCTTACAATTACAAGTCAATTCAATCTAATCTTGTACGGACAAAGTAAAAATATGTAGAATAAAATTATGAAAAGATGATAATGGAAATTTTCACTATAGTGAATTTTTGAAGTATAAATGCCAAAACTTCTCGTTTTCTACTATTTCAGTCGATTTTTCTGAAGTGAATTCATCGAAAAAGTGAATGCATTAAAAATATCTCAAGACAACAAAGAAGACATAAGTTTATTGTCAATACAAACAGTAGTTTTAAAATTATTTTAACTAATTTCTATTATTCAATGACAAAAAAACCATAAGTTGCACTCAATATAAAAACAATGATAGCATTTAACAGAAAAAAACAGTACTATTAAATCAAGCTAAAGATATCATAAATTTGACAGTTCCCCAATATAAATGCATCGAAACCACAAAGCCAACGACTGTCTGTGGTCAAAGATAGATGCATAGAATTGTTATTTTACCGGAGTACAGTGGAAATAACGGAACCACACTAGTTTTATCAACATTTTCATTTGTTTATTTGCATCATTGAAAATTATTTCAATTCATTTTTATCTCCAAATGGGAATTAGCACCTGAAGAGTTTCGAACCGAATTTGTTGATACGGCCCTGCTCGTTTCACTGTGACCTATCCCTTAACTGAAACCAACGAAAGAGGGCGCTAGATAATTAGATTAACTCCTTCGAATGATGCATTATGCAAATCGCGGATTGTAAACACGGGTACAATTAAATTAACTCGACTGGTCATTAAATGCACTCAACGCTTTAAAATCCGGGTAGTCGAATTTATCATAAAATTAGTCCGTGAAGTGTGTAGAAACATTATGTATTATAGGGGAACTTTAACCCGGCTGAAATGAAGTGGTACAATATGAAATAACGAGTTTTTAAATTAGATACTTGATAACAATCTGAACAAATGATTTTAGGTTTACATGTTCAATTAACGACGTCAATTCGTACAGCTGGAGGGTATACAGTCGTCTGAGTTCATAACTAACTCTGGAATACCTCAAGGGTCTAATATTGGCAGTGTTATTTATTCTGTTCGTAAATGATCTGATGGATAATATTCACTCTCCACATTTGATGTCCGCAGACGATTTGAAACTACCATCATGAAGTTAGATCACAGGACAGTTGTGTTCAATTTCAGCTCGCACTGGACCATGTTGCTAGTTGGTGTGAGGACAATTATTTGAGTTTGAATGTGTCAAAGTGTAATGTTGTCTCTTTCACAAGGAAAAGAGAGCGAATTGAGTGATATTAACCGTCGCTGGTCAGGTTCTTGCTCGTTCTGATAAGGTGAGAGATCTTGGTGTAGTCTTCGACCAGAAACTTTCTTTTGTCCCACACATCACCCAACTTATTTCATCTGCTGCGAAAATATATGGATCCGTTATACGTAATGGCAAATATTTCAATAATTCCTCAACATTCATAGAACTATTTAATATCCTAATCCATATCAAGTTGAAGTATGGCAGCATCATTTGTCATCCTATTTACACTTGCCATCAACGCCATCTTGAGGCTATTCAGAGAAGGTTCTTGAATTTCTTCGTTTGGAGGGAGGATAAAGTTTATTCACAGAGAGCAGTCAATCATAACGAATTATTGAGTCGATTTAGTTTAATCTCATTGCAGAGCAGGAAAGAAACTTTATCACTCAAATTTTTGTACAAATTACAACAGTATTGATTGTCCTTCTCTCTTGTCCGCTTTGAAATTTCGAGTTCCTACGCAAAATTCTCGTAATACAGAATTATTCCACCTAGAGACTCCGAGGACCAACTCGCTAATACAATCCCCTATTTGGTTTATGGAGTCTACATTCAATCGAGTTGCCAATAATTGTGACATTCATTTTGACTCCAAAGAATTTATTATCAGGAGTTATGTGAACAAAGAAAATTGACTAAAATGAATTGATTTAGATTGAGTTCTTTGAAATATTTCATTGAATGCTATAATGTAGTTATAAGTTACTATTTTTTTCAGATTAGATTGAGCTCTTTGTTAAAAATGTTTTTAATTATTTAGTTACGAGTTACAGGTTATATGAGTTATAACCTGTCAACTGAATGCAACATTGGTTTTTCCCAAGAGTAAGTAACTTAGCTAGACAACCGATATCGACTATAGAACTTAACGCTAAGTCACTAAGACTGCCTTAAGAAGCCCAAAGTCAACCTTGAGGTGTCCACATGATGAGTCTATATCATATTATGATATTTTGATCGGCTATCAGTGATTTTGACATGCCACTCAGAACAGCGCAATGGAATATCGTGATATTTTCATGAACTTCAATTTTAGTTTGTTTCATTTGGTTAGTTTAAATTACTATTGCAATTGATTTTATTTTTTTTTATTGACTTCCTCAACTATATTTCATTAACTTCTGTTGGTTACGTGTGACTTTGTGATAGATAAATATTTTATTTTTAGTTCGTTTCATTCATTAACTATTTATCTCTATTTCAATTTATTTTAATTTTATTATCGTTGTATATATGTTGTATATATTCGCTCATCCTTTTTTTTGGTTTTTTCTCTAATTCTTTCTTATTTATTATTATTCGTGTACAATTTTTTATGTTTTTTTTTGTAATTTGATGTATATCTGTTGGGAATAAATGTATTATTATTATTTTTACATCATAATGGTTCTCTTTGGTGATACTTGCAAATTGCCATTTGTGGAGAAAAAACCGACCTCAGTGATATCGAAAACGATAAAAGCTAGAATTACCTGCGAAAGTTACCACCAATCAGAAGTTCAACCTGTAGGCGTACGGCACACGACGAATTCCCAAAATTTAGGTATGCCCCGAATTATTTGGTGTCTTATATTTTATTATCCAACCTCGTGTTGGAGAATCTTCAACTAAATCTATAGCTACATTTAAAACTGATGAAGATATATTTGCTTTACTCACCAGGTAGACAGCTGCCTGGTCCTGAGGAACTGAAGGAGTTTTTCAGCTGAGAAAATCCTGAAACAAAATTAATCGTCTATATTTTCTCAAGAAAAAAATCATTTTGAACTTAGTGGCGGACTTGTAACTCAATTAAATAATTAGAATTTCAATATTCGCAATCATTAAACAGATGACGCAAAATTACTGATATAACTGAAAATTTATATCAAAAATTGTTATTTGAGATTTCTCTATATTTTATTTCTCTCAAAAATATTTCAGTTTTGCTGTTCGAAACAATATAGTTGAAAATATAATTGAATCAATTTTCTTGAACGACGACAAATGACTTTTGTGATTAAAATTTCAAAATCAATTTACAAAATTATTCGAATTTACTTTCCAAATCATTGTAAAAGAAAGCAAGAAAGGTACTGAAATTGTTAGAAATTGGTAAATGGAAGGAGAAATTATCATAAATAATGAATAAAATATGGTGAAAGCTTCAGTGAAAATATGGTAATTTTCACTAACATCTCAATATATGTATTCTATAAACGAATTATTTTACTTTTAATCAGGTAAATGAGCATTTTTGGATGACGCTACTCAATATACAAGTTCTGGGAAAACTTTGCGGTCCAACTGTGGAAAATAACCACTAAAACCACTCTGATAATATTTAAAATGATCGTCGAACCGTCTTTTAAACATTTCGATGTAAAAGAACTCCTTCGTAAAGAACTCGTTTTGTCAGTTCCTTAAGGATAGTTGAAGAATTCGAAGAAATCGAATCAAATCATTCAAAATATCTAAGATCTTATATTATATAGAATTCCTGTTCATAATGCGTAAAATACGGCAGAAAATTGTCGAACACCACGTATCCCTAGTAGGTGACGACGATTGCTCAACACCGCCGACTAGATGTTCGCTTTCAAGGAAGTGAACGAGGTTACGAGATCCGCGCATTCCCCTTTTTTTGTACAAATCGAGGTACAATAAGCAGGCACTCTAGATGTCCCATTCAGTCTATTCAATCGAGGTGCTGGCCAAGATACCATCGTACACCTGACCTGCCACTCCTTCTTAAGTGGTTCCATTCTTACGAATAAAGGATATTTGTCAAAATTTCACGGCTTCAATTCGAGTGTGTCGTAGGCGAGGAAAGGGCCCATTGATAGGAACTTTAACGATGAACACCCGATGATCAAGTCTAGTGTGCCTTGTCAATGAAGGGGTGATAATATTTTCATAAGCGACTATTTGTTGAGAATGTAAGAAGTATGTGAAACATTTAGATGATTGTGGATTCTAACAAGTTGTTTCTTTATATACTATGATGTTCGAAGTAAATACATACCTGAATTGCACTTAAAATCACTTTTTCTTTTGTAGTGCAATCCATTTTTGCCAGTCGTTTCTTTAAAATATTCCACAAATTCTCAAAGGGATTGAGATCAGGTGAATTCCCCGGCCAATCGAGTACTTTTATTTCATTCTCACGCAAAAAGGCCTTTACTTGTTTGGAATTGTGACAGGGAGTTAGGTCGTGCTGAAATGTTCCGTCAAACGTTTCTATGAATGGGACAATCCTGGTGCGCAATATTTCCATATATTTCACTGAATTCATCATCCCTGTTATAGGAGCTAATCGCCCAGTGCAATTGGTTGTGACAAAACCCCAAAACATCTGTTTCGAAGGATGTTTTACTGTTTGCTGGATGTGATCAGGCCGCAAAGTTTCCCCATCACTTTGTCTAACAACACTTGATTTGTACCCTTGAATAAACAAATATGTCTCCTCATTAAAAACCACTTTCTTCCAGTCGTCCACAGTCCACGCACGGTACTTTTTGGCCCATGCCAAACGTTTCTTCATCATTTCATCATTTTCTGGGTAAGCAGTTGCTTTCTTCTTGGTCTTCTCGCCTTAAAACCTCCATCAGTCGTTCACAGTTGAATTGCTCACCTCCACACCAGAAACCATTAAATCCCTTCGAAGATCAGTGCTTATCTTTCTCGGATTAATTTGGCTATTTTTCATCAACAATTGTCTGTTCTTGGAGTAGTTTTCCGTTTGCGGCCATAGTTTACTTTTCTTTTTGGAGACGATGAGCCACTTTCTTCAAATGTTTTTAAAATTCTCGAAACGCTTGACTTTCCCACACCAACAGCTTCAGCTACATCTTTTACAGTTATTGATGTGTGTTCATTAAGCGCGATAATTTTAGAACGCTTCCTCGGAGTGATATCTATCTTTGGACAAGACTATACAGCACGTATCAAAATTTAAACCACCATCGGTCGCACCGGCACAACTGAATTGCTGGCGAGGTAAAACCGGTCAGAATGTAAATGATGGTCAAGGTCGAACCCTCACGTCATCTCAGGTAGTAACTAAGCAGGTGTGAGGGTGTTTGAGCCACCCTGGTACTCACATACTTACTACAGTAACTCAAACGAAGAAAAAAAAATGTTTGTCCCAATTAATTCGAACGGCATAGTATATTTTATATAGTTGTGATTCAAGAATTCCTTGTAAGTCTATACTGAGATTTTTGACCGAAATATTTCAAATAAATTCCTGAGAGGTGTTTCAAATATCAACGAAAACACAGCTCATCACTTTGAGGGTGAATATTCAGTTCGTTTCGAAGCACAACGAACTTGTTGTGAATACCATACAACGCTGTTTCATCCTTTTACGTCAATCATCAGTGGCATGTATCCATACGTTCAAGTTTCTCACCAAGGACCATTTTCTTCAAAAACCTTGTGAAACGGCAAACATCTAGTGAACTACTCGAGTGAGCTTCGCTTATCGAAGAAACAATATAAACCATCCCGAGTATGGCAGGTTGACAAGATCAGCCCGTATATAACTAATACAATACCTGAATCCTTGATAGTTGTATTTACTGAGATTTTTAATAGACATATCAAAATAATTCAGATGAAACTATCAGGGAGCTGTTTACACAAATGAAGTCAACGAAAACACAACTGAAACAAAACGAAACAAAAAAAAAGTGTAGGTATTTGGAGAATTACTGACCATTGTCGATTTTTCTTTCGAATTTAACACTTGATAGTTACAGAAATATATTATTCTGTATAGTTAAAGAATGTTTCGTCTGCAAACACGTCGACTTTTCTATGTGAGATACGGATTCGAAATTCACATATTCGTATCAAAAATATATTTCGGAAACAGGAAGTGAAACACGACATCAATTTATTCAAAAAAATGAATAGGTGAGTGAAGACTGAAAGTAACTAGATTAATTGTCATTATGTATCGTTATAACGTATCAAGGGAAATATAATTCAGAGTTTGATGTCCCAGTTGAATTTTTTCGAAGGTGTTTTCGAGTTATTTATTCCAACTGGAAAAGAAAGCAGTGCATCAACCCTCCGAATACGATAACAGTTTTGAGTTAGTCTCGACAAGGAGTAAATTAAACGGGCCAAGTTCCAGATCACCCCGAAGAAGCATCCTTTGGACGAATAAATAAAACGTACAAATCGAGCAATATGCCGGATTACAACGAAATTCCCGTACCCGGAATTGAGCCATTCGGTATAAAAGACGGGGACGCGAACTCAATTACGTCAAAAATGCAAAGAATTTCAGCGTCTTAATTAAACGCAATTTCGGGAACGTGCATCTTCCCACTTTGCCTAGATGAATAAGTTTAATTAAATCCTTGTGTTTTATTATGTCTTTCTGCCCGTTCTGTCGACCTGGCGCGGCTCGGTCCCGTTCCTATCCCACGTTTCCCCGTCTCTCCCATCTCCTCCCTATTCGATGCGAATTTCGGATTTAGAGGGAGAATGCCCAGCAGAAGGCGAACCTGGATACGAGAAGTTTTATCAGGATATAAGTAGTCTTTGAATTATACTAAATATTTTAGTACAAAAACTGTAATTTCTGAGAGATTCTCCCCTGGATTTGATTACATCTTATATGACTGATAGTTACCAGAGTTAACTGGTATGAAGCTTGTCTTCCGCAGTTTGAGCCATTAAAACATTGAGTTCCGCAAGGATCAGTTCTTGGGTCCGTGTTATTTCTTATGTAAATGGCTCTACAAATTGTATGGCTTTACTGAAAACAGTATTATTTGAGGATTACGGAGCTGATACCTCTGTTTCATCTTCATGTTCCGGCTCAAAATCGTAACCAGCACTTATACTGAGTGCTGGTCAATCCTTGTTACCTGCCAATATAGGAATTAATTCACCAGTACATAGAATAAGCTTCAATATCCATCACCTTCATAAATCCATATATTGCCAGCAGTTGAATCTCTTCAACAAATCAGCAATCTGTTGTGAAAGGGTCCTGAAGAGGATTTTCGAGTAGTTGTATTTTATTTTTGTGAGATCTTGACTTTTTAAATGCTCAGGTATAGTTGTAAAATAGATTTATACTGGTATGTACTATATAATCAAAGATTGTCAATGATCAATAATCAAAAATTGACATCTTTTATCAGAAGTACTTATTCAAGTAATTATTGAGTGGGTTTTTTGATCATGTATTCCTTATTTCATTCTTTTTTGTCTACAAATGGTGTACAGATAGTATAAAATTTTTGAATGAATCATGTACTATAAAATCTATAGTAGCATTCGAAAATTGAAAATAAAAAAGCATCTGAGATATAATTCTCGCTTATCTCCTGGTGAAACATGATTGAATAATAATTTAGATCAAATATTCAACTTAATGTTTCACAAATGTATTGAACAATAATATAATTGATTCAACATGTTGACTCACAGTTTATAGTAAATTTATATCAATTTTATTATTATATTATTATTCAGTTCTTTTGACGGTTTTGATGTTTTACATGAAACATTGATATTTTATGTGAAAAATTGAGTAACTCATTTTTTGCAATCTCTAGAATCAAGAACATCGTACCTAGAAACTGTGTTATGAATCTGGTAACAGTCTTGTATATATTCATCTAAATTTTAATATTCTGTTATGAGACTGCTCTACAGAAATAAATAGGGTTTTTATTACACAGAATCGAATACTTCGATTAATATTCAGTATTCATCAACATAAATCTTGTAAACCTATTTTCATTAATAATTACATACTCACCCTACCTTGTTTATATATTTATAGATGTTTACTATATGTTAAAGAAAATGAAGATAGTTTTATTAAATTGAATAGTAATCATGAGTATTCAACAAGGAGCAGCGATGTGCTACTTATTCCTAAGCAAAGAACAGGTAAATTTGAGCACGTCAAATTTGAAATTACTGAATACTCATTTGTGTAAGAAGAGAGTTAAGTCATTGTTGTTATCAAAGGCATACTATAGCGTGGCAGAGTACTTTGATGATTCGAATGTAGGCAATAATGCATGAAAAAACAATAAATTATAATTAACACAATTGACTTAATTTTCAGTGAATATATTAAAAACTCTACATATGTTTCGGGTGGTTAACCCATTATCACGAGTATACGATGTTACTTTACATTGTATACTCAGTAACTTCATGGTAACTCAGTAACATTGTATACTCTTGATAATGGGTTAACCACCAGAAACATATGTAGAGTTTTTGATATATTTAATGAAACTTAAGTATAGTGTGTTAATTTTAATTTATTGTTTTCAACATAATGTTTCACAAAGAGATAAGTGAAACCTCCGTGTCATTTATCAATAAATTATGAACAAATTTTTTGTATCATATGTTTGTTTATTTTTTTACCACGAATGTCCCTCACCATGTGAAATTATTTCAAATGTTTGATATTTCTAAGGTAATTTTATTCTTCAAATATAGTTGTATATTATTGTGAATATATACGTAAACATGAACCACTATTTTTGTTCGAGGACTGAATGGAAGATAAGACTCAAAATTGAATTCAGTCCTTTAGTGAGCATTCTTCTTAGTTGTAAATTGTTGTAAATAGTTGTTATAATTTTATTAATGTGTCAATTGAATGAATGTAATTTTACATTGTAAGGAATGTTTCTCAATAAATGTTTTAACAATTATTATTAGTATTGCTATTAAATATAAAATTGGTATTATTGAAACAATACACACATGAATCATTAAGCCAAATGATTAATTTAATAAATGTCACGGTGGTTTCGCTTATCTCTTGGTGAAACATAATTTTAAAAACAAAAAATTAAAATTAACACACTTAACTTAAATAACACACTTGACTTAAATTTCATTGCATACATCAAAAACTCTACATAAATTTCGGGTGGTTAACCCCCTATACTCTTGATAATGGGTCAACTACCCGAAACATATCTAGATTTTTTAAATATATTCAGTGAAACTTATTCAAGTGTGTTTATTTTAATTTATTGTGATTAATTTGAATCAATATAAAAAAACATCGCATTTTGCATAAAAAATTGATATCTAATCGATATTGTCGACAAAGATTGTTGAAAAATTGACGACTTCGTCTCTGGTATTCTAAACGTCATGTTGAATGACGTTTAGAATTTATCTTTATCTGGAGGTAAACACAAATAATTTCACGAAAACTAAACTTATCGTTAAATTTGAAATTGAAACTTATTCTTTCAACGATTAAATACTTCTTTATGTTGTCACTCCACTTCGGTGGAGGTTATCGGAGTGCTATTCCTTCCTCTACCGCATTTTGCGAAACCGCGGACCGTTATCGACCTCCGAAATCTATCGCCTTCTAAATGGAATTAAATCCGCATAATAGTATCCAATTACGTGGAATCCGGGGCCTACTGCGACGGTAGTTCGGCTTCCGCACAAATCTATTATGTTCTCGCCTATGTTAAGTGGTTGTCATCTGACAATGCCTAGATAACCTGAGACCGACGAGGCACTATTCGGGAATAATGGGCCATATCTAATGCCCCGAAATAACAATTGTTAGGCCCTCAAACGAACGCGCGTCCGAACGAAATCCGGCCATATGAAACGTCCGGATCGATTTAAATGTGTTTTGACCGCACTAAACGCTGCATAGATGGGCATAAAAGGACATAATCCAAGTAGGGGTCGTATAGATCTTGAGTGCAGTTATAAAGCGCAGATTTGGTTGTGAAGATTACTTGATAGAAGATAAATTCCTGGCTTTAGGGAAATTCGGCTGAATTTTGACGTTTGACAACGCTGTAATATTATGTTTCGATGTTTGTGTCATGTTTATATTCTTTTCTGAATTAAGACAAGTTTTTGGAGGTAAATTCTGTGTACTTGTAGTGAGTGTTCCGTTTTCTTAAACTTAGATTCGAAAAACACTTGAATGCTTATTTGTTGTGGTAGAACAATAACATTGACATTATTTACACATTTTTAAATGCACGTACCTAATCCCAATAGGGAATAAAGGGAAAGATATAACCATTGAAAGGAGAAAATTGCAACCATATTCTTTCAAATATCTTCCAAACAGTTTTGCATGAGAAATCAAGAATTTTTTTTACCTAAGAAAGTTTTGCAGTGGTTATAAGCAATTGAAGACTGATATTGAATTCTCGCTTAACTCTTGTTGAAATATAATTAAATATTAAATCAAATTAAACAGTTGGCTAAATGTTTCACGATTATAGTTAACAATAGCAAATAGTCAACATGTTTTGAGCTTGTTTTAAGTCTTCAAGATGAGCTCACGCTCGACAAAACTTCTAAATCGAAAACATTCGAATTTCATATTGAAAAATGAGGTTACCAATTTATTTCTTCAAGTATTTAGATTTCATTGGTTATCCACTTTTGTGAATTAATATACTTACCTAAAAACTAGCTTTATTTTTAAGCAGTTTTTTATCTCTAGAAATCGTTGTCCAATAATTGATCAGCTCGTATCAATATTTCAGTTTTTTCAATTACATTGCTTTGTCAGATACTACCAATCATAATTATTTGGTATCATTATCAATAGTGTACGTAGGCCTTGGCCACAACGCTTCATGGCGCCAGAAATATTAATGAGAAAACCATATTTTCAACCATTACACAATCAAAAAATGAAGAATTTTTTAGGAGTAGTGTTTAGAAAAAAAGAATAAAGAAATTGTGTATGTTTAATGTCCTTTGATAATTCACGATTCAGAATTTGGTTTTGTTCTGAATGTAATGAGGAAGAAGTGATGGCCTCAACAACGACCCTTGGGGCAACCCGAAACTCGCACAACGAACGTCAGACGTTATCTCGTAGACAGTTACGCTATTCTAAGACCTGCTAAATCATTTTTAACTGGCGCAAATAGAATTGAACCATTATACGGCGTTATAACACAATGCAATTGGTACAATCCATTAGATACTGACAATAGATTTGTGTTGGACAGTGCCGGTGAAACATGATTTGCGTAATCGAATCAACGAAGTTGTTACAACTGTCTAATCGAATGCAGGCACCAAACGCAATTCATTTTAACGACGTGATAGCAAAATAGCATAAACGAACGAATGAAAATGTATCTAATCGAATGGACGTGCAAATCGAATCAGATTGCTGTTTATGTTGATATCGAGCGTGACTATAAAACAGGGGTTCACAACTTGTTCGTTTCTAAGAATCCCAAGTTATTTTTTACATAGGTCCATTGATATTTATATTTTTGGAGCTCTAACAAAGCCATGAATTGTAGAAAAGTTCGCAACGCCTACTTTATAATCAGCCTTTTTTACGTGCTCTGAGATACAATTATAGGATCATTCTAAGCCTTGAAACTAATATAGATCTAGAAAATTTACAATCCGCATTTCCGCTTGAAATAATCGAAATCAGACTGATCTATGAGATTTAGATATTTTCTTACTGAAATGTTACCGAACATGAGAATTCTAGTGAACATTAATGACAGTCATGAGGATCTTGGAATGTTGTGACAATTAAGAGTATTTATATACCAACATGTTTGCTTTACTTGATGGTCGTTAATAAATGTCGAAATAAATGGAGTTTTTCCAATCATGGTAAAATAAGGAAAAGCCAAATAATCCCAGAAAGCAAGTATGTAAGTAACATCTTCATAAAATCTACCAAGACTTCGTCTAACTGATAGTGAACCGAAGATATATGAGACAAGATTACATCCTTTTTTACGATCGTGATAAAACAAAGTTCAATTTATTTAAATCAGTATCAAGGAAACAGTTTCCTCTATTCAATTCATACTTACGAAAAGTAAATACATAGTGGAAAAATGAGAAATGTATCAGCAAGAACATTGAAAGGTCTTGAAAATATTCGAAACTTCGTACAGAGGCATCATAAAAGGTCAGCAGGCCTTTTGGAAGTTAAAACAAGGTAGTTGACGTACCAAATCCACAAGGAGAAAGGCTGAAACTTTTAGAGAGGAAAACAAGATGAGTCTAATATTTTCAGTACTAGGAGTAAATATTCTAGACGCTAATTTACACCTGGAGCAGCTGAACTTCCATGTGCTGAAAGAAACATCTTCAGTCGGATATATGCCCCTGAAAACCCTGAAGATATCAGAGAAAATATCGCATAAATAGTCCTGATCTGATCTGGTGTATTCCCAGCCATATCGCCTTATCCTAATAATACAATCGGACAGAACTGTAAAGGCTCATACGACTGCAGCGCCACCTTATAACCATAACAGCAAATAAAACTTCTCTTATGGGAAATTGAATCATTATAAGTGACCATCTAGCCTCCAACTCTTGTTGGAATGTTATTGATATGAATGAAGGTTTTACATCTTTATACGTATATAACATTTGAGAATTTTCACCGATATTCAACATCAGAAAATCATTAATAGACTTGTGAAGATATGTTGTTTCTGATATATTAAATCTCTAACAACTGCGTATATTTCATCTAAATTAGTTTGAGAGATTGAAGGATGACATTCTCGTTACATTTCTAACAAAACCTCGCCCATTTTCCTAGCAGTGAACGTAATATCGGATGGAAAGGCATACACAAAACCAACCCTTGGAGCCAAATATCTCAAGTTTTAATGTTAACACGGAAACCAAAGAGAAAGAGAGACAGAATACGGATGACGGGGAGGGGGAGAAAGGGTTCTCGGAAGAGCTGGAGGGCTTTCCGCAGGGATGTATTAACGCATCAGGGATGTATATATATATATATATATATATATGTATATATTCCATTTAAATACTTAAGTTTATCATTTAAAAATTTCGAAATTAAGTACTTGGGGTTCACAGCGCTTCCTAGGGGGTTAAAATTGTTCGAGATGAAATACTGAAGATCTTGTATAAAGAGATTATATTATATCAAGAATATCTATCGAAAAGGTCAAAATACTTTATACTATGGCTAATTACTAACAATATCTCCCGTCCTAACCCCGAATTAAGTACAGTCCGTCACTGTACAAATGGGGAACATAAACCTCCGGGGGTAACGAGTTGTATGTACATAGGTGGCGACGCCAAACGGTATAATTATCGGGTCGTAGTTATTATTTAAAAATTTCGAAATTAAGTACTTGGGGTTCACAGCGCTTCCTAGGGGGTTAAAATTGTTCGAGATGCTTCTGAAAGGTACTGAAGATGCCTCTTGTATAAAGAGATTATATTATATCAAGAATAATCTATCGAAAAGGTCGAAATACTTTATACTATGGCTAATTACTAACAATATCTCCCGTCCTAACCCCGAATTAAGTACAGTCCGTCACTGTACAAATGGGGAACTACATAGGCCGTTAATTACTGCCGTAACCCACCCTCCGTTCCCTCGCCGCTTGCGCCAAATATGCCTCGGAGGCTTAGCGGTTTGGCAACGCTGTATCGAACGGCGGAAACACGCCGCCCCCTTTTGTTGTTACTGCATAATTCAATTTTCCTCATGTATGGATTTTAGCAAAATCGACTGGTTGGAGGCAAATTGGCGTATAAGTGTATTCGATGTGTTTGGTTAGATTCCAGGATGAAACAATGGATGAATTAATTATTTCCAGTATTATATATATATATATATATATATATATATATATATATATATATATATATATATATATATATATATATATATATAAAGGCTGTTTTTTTAGAGGTACAGAACTTTAAATTGCAATAAAACAACGATGGATCTTTCGATTAACAAGAATTTTTTTTTATTCAAAAGATAATCTTGTGGCATAACATTTTAAATATTATTTCTGGCATATGACCACCACAGCTGGCTCGGATGTAGTCCAATCTTGACGTCCAATTTTCGATGACTTTTTCCAACATTTGTGGCCGTATATCGGCAATAACACGGCGAATATTGTCTTCCAAATGGTCAAACGTTTGTGGCTTATCCGCATAGACCAATGACTTTACATAGCCCCACAGAAAGTAGCCTAGCGGTGTTAAATCACAAGATCTTGGAGGCCAATTCTCAGGTCCAAAACTTGAAATTAGGCGGTCACCAAACGTGTCTTTCATTAAATCGATTGTGGCACGAGCTGTGTGACATGTTGCGCCGTCTTGTTGAAACCACAGCTCCTGGACATCATGGTTGTTCAATTCAGGAATGAAAAAGTTAGCAATCATGGCTCTATACCAATCACCATAGACTGTAACGTTCTGGCTATCACCGTTTTTGAAGAACCAGAAGAGCGCTTCATCGATGAACAAAATTCGCTTATGAAAATCGGGAACAACGACAATCTCGTTTTGGGCCCATTCGACGAATCTCCGCCTTGCTTGATGATCGTGAGTCTATTCATGATGAATTGCCAAACCAAATTGAGAATAAATCATTTCTCATCTGTTGAATCGGTCGCCATCTTCAACAGTAATGCCAACTTAAAGTTCTATACCTCTAAAAAAAACACCCGTTACATATATGTAGAATTTAGGTAACTGGAATAATCGGTCTGGTGAAGTGTTTGAAAACTCATCTATTCAATACAATTCTCGTCTTTTCTAGTCTAGTCTACTCTTTTTCAAGAGAAGAAACAAGAATTATGCAGGAATTACTGCAAGAGTTTATGCAGTGATGATAACATAACTGACATTATTCAACAAACGTTTCTTATTTTGTTTCCACTTATACCCGACATGTACTTAAACAACTTCAACAATTTCTTTAGCAATTTAGTTTGTACGATGGCCATCTATTTTGGAGGCATCAAAATTTGCATATATCCTCCACCATAACCTTACCTAAGTTATTTTTTACCTTACTATCAAACAATAAAGGTTACACCATAAATGAGAATATTTATCCTAAAATAAATTGACCTAATCTATTTTAGACTATTGAAATCTGCGATATGCTTAGCATCATTATTGATTCCAATTGACAATTCTATACATACTTTTATCGATTTTTTGAGTATCTTCTAAGTATTTTCATCATTTGATTTAACGCTATTATTACCTACTCTTGAACTCACTCGTGTGACATTTGCAAGACAAGTCAGAATACTTTCTTAAGTTAGAGAGTTTCAAATAATACAGTGATAATTAGTTTTTTCTGCGCTAGATTATGATATTGCTTCATGAAAACAAGTTTCAGAAGTGAACTTTTATTTTCCTAAAATCCGATCAAATTCGAATCAATGTCTATGAATTCGAGTCTATGTTCACCCCTATGTAACAAATGCCAATTCTGGAGACCTGGGATTTATGAGAAAAATTGATAATATCATTTAAAATGATTTTTGCTTAGATATTCATCTCAAAATTACTAAATGAATTAGAAGAGGAAGAACTTTGATATTTGAAATAATTATTTGGAATTTCTACTCCTTCCAGTTAGTGAACTGTTCATTCATTTTGATATTATTTTGTAATTTTTCCAGAACTATGTGTATAGGTTCTGAATTGAAATTAGGGAAAAGGAAAATATTAATTGTTATAAATCTGCTTAGGTAATTCCCCTAATACTTTTTAAGCTTAATGACAACCTGATTCCTGTAGATAGTAGAGCAATATTATTCACACATATCTAGTAGACCAATTATCTAATGCACACGAAATTTATCATTCATCTCAAACTGAGACACATATAAAACGGGTACTATTTTTCGCAGTCACTTTCACTTCAACTCTAACGGTTTTGTTCTTTCAGGTCTTCTCTTAATGTTTGTGTTGTGCAAGAGTTGATTGGCATAGATTAACATTTTGATAATATCTTTTTCCGTGGTTATTGGCACACCTGGGTAAGAGTTTGCCAACAGTTTCTATCTTCAGGTCTTTATGACCTGAACTTTTACTAACATGAATCACTTTTACTAACATAACAAGGAACGTCTTCAATATTTCTGAGTAGTTTGATTTGAATCATTGTATGGTATTGCGATTCATCTGTATGGTACATCCTTGTAATTGTATTCTGTAAACCGGCTTAAGAATGTGTTTATAAAGTTGAAACTTGTTTGTTCTATTTCGATAACTGGGACTTACGCCTTATTAACGGATGTATTTTCTGGTATTTTCTTTTTTTAGTCTTAACCTGAGTTTTTTATCGGAGTTTTGCGTCTAGTGTTATCCTCAAATATTTTGCTGTATTTGTGTGTGGTACCAGTATCTTATTGACATGTATTGGTATGTGATGACATTTTTAGAAGAAAAGTTAAGATTTACAGATTTATTTTTATTTAGTCTAATTCTTCATGTCTTAAGTCCACTTACTGATCATATTAATTTCCGTCAGGAGCTTTTCAGTCCCTTTTGTGATATTTCTATCCACTGGTAATATAGCGGTATCATGAGCAAACGTATTAATATATGAAAAAACAATGAGGATTTACTGAGGACTATGTGGTAACTATTGGATAAATCGAACACTTGAATTTGATTTACACGTTCTGATTTCGATTTACAATTTGATTTGATTGTTTATTGTCATAACGTGACGCGTTTCTTCGGTATTATGATTAATTCACAGTTAATTCATATTCTGTTAACGTCTGAAGATATCGGTTATACCCACGAAACGCTTCACGTTATGATAATAAAATTGTAACTCAATTTCAAGTGTTTGATACAAGGTTATACTTAATGATATATAAAAAAAATGATGACAAGAATAATGACGTTTCAAGAGTTTTCTTTAATTTGGAAACTTCCAAGAGTAATTTGCGAAAGTAAAGATTCAGTTATGACGATAAGTGTAACACAAATTGAAGTGTTTGATACGAGATAAAATCTTATACATTCAATAATATATAAAAAAAAAGAATGACAGAACAATGACGTTTGAAGAGTTTTCATAAACTGTAAACTGCCAATAGAGTAATTTGCGAAAATAAAAATGTAGTTAGTACGATAAAAGTGTAACTCAAATTCAAGTGTTTGATACTAGATAGAAGGTAATACTCCTAATATTATATAAGAAAAAGATTGACAGAACAATGACGTTTGATGAGTTTTCATACATTTTAGACTTCCAAAAACACAATTTGCGAAAGTAAAAATGCAGTTATGATAATAAAAGTGTAACACAAATTCAAGTGTTTGATACGAGATAAAATGTTATACACTCAATAATAAGAATGGCAGAACAATGACGTTTGAAGGATTTTCAAAAATTGTAAACTACCAAAAGAGTAATCTGCAAAAATAAAAATGTAGTTATGACGATAAAAGTGTAACTTAAATTCAAGTGTTTGATACGAGATAAAATGTTATACACTCAATAGTATATAAAAAAGAATGACAGAACAATGACGTTTGAAGAGTCTTTATAAATTGTAAACTTCCAAAAGAGTAATTTGCGAAAGTAAAAATGTAGTTATGACTATAAAAGTGTAACTCAAAAGTCAAGTATTTGATACAATATAAAAAAGTCAGAACAATGACGTTTGAAGAGTCTTTATTTGATACAATGCGAAATAAAATGTAGTTATGACTATAAAAGTGTAACTCAAAAGTCAAGTATTTGATACAATATAATATAAAAATTATATATAAAATAATATATAAAAAAAGAATGACAGAACAATGATGTTTGAAGAGTTTTTATAAATTGTAAACTTCCAAAAGAGTAATTTGCGAAAGTAAAAATGTAGTTATGACTATAAAAGTGTGACTCAAAAGTCAAGTGTTTGATACAATATAAAAGGTTATAGACTCAATAATATATAAAAAAAGATTTACAAGAACGTCATGAACCAGAGGTATTATAATTCACATATTTCAAAAATATTAGGTGGTAATTTGAACATAATGGTAGGAAATTCGCGCAGTTACCATTTATTAACCAATTCACCCTCTAAATTTTCACTAGGCTCTACGAAACATATATAAATTGCCGGAATTCCAGATATGGTAGCTCCACATATTCCACTGCGGGTTACGGAGGAATTTCACCCCTAAGTCATATCTCAGCAAGGGCTACGCTAAGCGCGGCGGGCCATCTTGAGGCGTATAATTACAAATTACAAAGGTCTTCACTTAATTTGGAATTTCATTTGGCACAGCCTCGGGTCGCAAATCAGAAAGGGCAATTTGGAGCGCTTTATACGGACCGTTTTATAGTTTCGAATATTGCGAGGACGTTATCCGGTAGGTGGCGCTGGGTGGGGATTTATGCATATATGCGAAACGGGGTGGTTTCTGTGTATTCGCGGTCGGGCAAATACCGAGACGTTTCGGAGATATTTATGCCAGCAATTTCTTAACCGATGGAATTGAAAATGTTCAATTATCGCGCCTTGGTGTAATGCGGGGTTGTAGCTAAGTAATTTCGGGGGTTGATTGTCACTGGAACGTTCCTGGAAGTACAGAAATCTGGAACGAAAGGTGAGGCAAATTTGGATTAGAGAATCGACAAGATATTCCTTCCAGAATGGTGAAATTGCACAAGAAGACCGTGGTAGCTCAAATACTATCTAATCTTCAGTTGTTTCGTTATTATCTTTCTTTGAGGAATTGGTTGGACTGATGCTAAATCAAAGAAATATTTTAATGGTGATGAGGAATAAACACTCCATAAGAGGAGTGACTGACTACAAATCCGAGTACAAACTTTCAGTCTTTTGACTGAATTTGAAGAAACATCTTGAAAATCTCCAAAGCATACGAACGAAAACACCAACAAATTTTGGCAATCCTTCAAACATCGAATAATTCATCATTCTTTGATAACCTTTAGAAGTTATAGCGCACAAACAGATTCTATCAACTCTGGCTACTTCTTCAAACTGTTCTTCCTTTTTTTTGTCAATTCGGAGAGAATATTCAGTACCAATATTCCTTCAAACTCCAAGTTCTAAACTTCAACTAGGAAATACCACTCTATAAGTCTAACCAATGAAATCTATAATATTGTTGTCAACGTTGTCAAATTAATATCGCATTTCTATTTCAACAAATCTTTCTGTTATAACTATTTCAAAATTAAATCTGCAGTAGTAGTTTATTTAGATTTGCTTCAAAGTTTCTCTCTGCTGGTCATCTGATTGAAGGTGTTTAGCCTTTTCCAATTTCCAAATCTACTGTTCAAAAACCTTCTATCAGAAAAGATATTTATATAATAAATATGTATCAAAGTCATACGAAATGCCATCTTTATTCGGATTTGAATAAATTTGGTTCATGATATGTTTGAACAGGATCGAAGATAGACTCTTGAATGATGTAGAAAATATGTTGAATATGCTTGCATTCTTAAACTAACTCAGTTTCTAAATAATTCGATCTCTTTGTCTTGGAAATTAATAAAATGCAGAAATTTATACTTGGTGTATATACCTACTGACGATTTTATGACACCTAATCAGACCTTCTATGAATCTTTTTCTTTGTGGTTGCCATGTTTAGTTCTTTGTGGTTGTCATCTTCAGTTCTTTGTGGTTACCATGTTCTGTTTCTGACATTCAACATTTGAATGGCAATTGGTAGGATAAAGATGAGGATTCACATTTTGTTTCATCGTTTCTATTCTCTCATTTGGTCTAACAATACTTATAAAAGATCAGAAATCTACAAAATTTCAACGAATCAACATTCAATTGAATATTAGCTATATCAAGGTGGCTAGGCAAGTTTTGTAATATTGTTTTCATTGTCTAATTTTGTCAAATAATCGCATGGTGTACCAGACATCAACTGAATTACTGTAGGTACGTGTTTTGGACTTCGTCAAGTAGGTAGTCTTATAAGGGTGTTTTTTTTAGAGGTATAGAACTTTAAATTGCGATAAAACAACTATGGATCATTCGATTGACAAGAATTGTTTTTTGTTCGAAAGATAATCTTGTGGCATTATATTTTAAATATGATTTTTGGCATATGACCGCCATGGCTGGCTTGGATGTAGTCCAATCTGGACGTCCAATTTTCGATGACTTTTTCCAACATTTGTGGCCGTATATCGGCAATAACACGGCGAATATTGTCTTCCAAATGGTCAAGCGTTTGTGGCTTATCCGCATAGAACAATGACTTCACATAGCCCCACAGAAAGTAGTCTAGCGGTGTTAAATCACAAGACCTTGGAGGCCAATTCACAGGTCCAAAACGTGAAATTAGGCGGTCACCAAACGTGTTTTTCAATGAATCGATTGTGGCACGAGCTGTGTGACATGTTGCGCCGTCTTGTTGAAACCACAGCTCCTGGACATCATGGTTGTTCAATGCAGGAATGAAAAAGTTAGTAATCATGGCTCTATACCGATCACCATTGACTGTAACGTTCTGGCCATCATCGTTTTTAAAGAAGTACGGACCAATGATTCCACCAGCCCATAAAGCGACCAAACAGTCAGTTTTTCTGGATGTAACGGTGTTTTGACATACACTTGGGGATTATCTTCACTCCAAATGCGGCAGTTTTGTTTGTTGACGTAGCCATTCAACCAGAAGTGCACTTCATCGCTAAAAAAAAATTCGCTTATGAAAATCGGGAACAACAGCAATCTCGTTTTGGGCCAATTCGACACTATTTGCAAGCGTTGTTGAGGCGTGAGTCTATTCATGATGAATTACCAAACCAAACTGAGAATAAATCACTTCTCAGCTGTTAAATCGGTCGCCATTTTCAACAGAAATGCCAACTTAAAGTTCTATACCTCTAAAAAAAACACCCGTTAGGTATCAGTTGTACCTACATACTCGTAATTCTAACGCTACCTAAGTTTGAGAGGTGGTTAATGTTGAGTAGTAAACTTTTATCAAGAATTTTAAATGTAGACTTCTATCTTACTGCCTTTTTTTCACGTAAAATATAAAAAAGAAGTATCCATCAATTCGTATTTTAATTATTCGATGATGCTCTATATATCTTTATATTTTGGAGGTTTTATATTTGCTTTATCGAGTAAATATAAACCCTCGTTTGATAATATATAATTAGCGTGAAGATCTGAACCCACAAAACAATTATTTTTGTTCTTTTTTCAAGTCGAATTATCCATCTCATGGGCGTAGGGATAATTCGGCCCTCCAGTTGATAATATATAAATCTAACCGACAATTATACAATTAAAAAGTATGATGCGCGATTTCAGACCACACTGTAAGCGATGGGTCGCGACACATCAGGTAAATATAGGTGGTGAACCTTGAACACCTTTCATTCAGACGCCAGAGCGAAGAAATTAAATGGCATTGTACCCTCTCGCCAGGAAGTGGTACCCGCTAGCCCCTCGTACTGCCGTTGTCGTACTGCTTATCGGCCTTTTCACACGTTTTGAATTCGGGAATCGCGATGTACATTTGAATACATTTGGTTCGTTAGAGGTTTTTTACATAGCTCATGCGGTATATTGTCATATAGTAATCTTAATTTTTTCAGTCGGTATACAAAGATTTCGTAGAATATTTGTAAATAGGTAAAGTTTTTACGAATTATTTGCAATGATTTTTGAGATTTGAGATGTATATTAATCTATGCAATTAGACTTATGGTATATTTCTGTCTTATGATCGATAAGAGGGTATGTGATTGAAGCCGTTGCCTTTCATTTGTTGAACATGGTGTAACTGATGAGTACCTTGTAGTACGAAACAGTGACTGTCTTACGCTCTCAATAAATGTAGGCATCGATTTCAATATTATGTAAGATTTATCCCTAGAAGGATAATGAAGACATCGAATTGTTCATGTTTCACATAGTCAACTCTGCTATAATAGTCTTTCGAATAATTTGTCATAAAATTATCGAAAAAAATTTATATCGTATATCTACAAGTGCGATAATATATCACGAGAAGTGATATATTATCGCTTCTCACGAGTCTTTCAAGAACAAAAATTGACTTTATGACTCTTATGTACATACCTACGCCGTTCTGATTAGTGTTTAAAAAGTTCGAAATATTTGGTACTGAGTCTACAATGTAATACCTATACGAGTATATTAACTGTGTCTACGATGTAATACATATTGAATAAAAGTTCAAATTAAACTCTTGGCTTAATGTTTCACAATATTTAATGATTTGTTCTAATGTTTTGTTCTTCTCTCCAATTTTTTGTAGAGATTTGAAATATTTTAATTTATAGTTACTTTTTGTTTTCTACAATCTCTTCGAAGGTTCAACAGTAAATTGCAAAAATACATCTTAATTAGATGATACTCCTGACAGTATTATATCCAGGATGATATCCAAGACAGTTTACAGCTTCTTTATTCCATGTTTTTTTTCACCTAATTTGAATATAAATTTCAAATACTTGGTTTAGTACCGAATATTTTCTGTTTCGTGAAGACAAAACAAACTAGTAGAGTGGCAGTTTCCCTAGATTTCTTCCAAATGTGAACGTATAGATATGAGAAGAATCGTTAATAACTTTGTTTCCAATTTAGAAACTATCATTTTTTTATTGGTTAAATTCGCAGGATTGATTAAAATTTTTGACAAATTTTCAGACAATCTGAGATATAGGCATTGAAATTCATTGTTGAATCAAATATCTTGGTGGTAATTTTGAGGTTATATTATATTTGATACCAATAAGTCACAACTGGCAACATGAAAATATAAAATAACTTACTATTCGAATAAGCATATAATTAGTCACTTCATACTCAGAGTAATTTTCACAAACTGACTCTAAATGTAAATGTTTCTAATATATACCTTGGTGTTTGAATATTGAAAAAAGATGGTCCCATTAAATTCCCCTGTGGAACCCCAAAAACTTCTTCTATTCATTGTATGTCACTCAAAATATTCTCTGAAATATTTTCCTGTATAAATCTTCCGAAATATCCGATATATTCAGCAATAAATATCTATTACAATGGATAAAATATGATTAAATTAAATATAGATTTCGGTTGAAGTTATAAGGTTACATCGAACGTTCAATGGCGATAATAAAATGCTTCAGGGGTGCCTAATCGAATGAAAATCACATAAATTTTATGGAATATTAATAATAATGATTGCAATATCAAATTCAGCCCCAGTATAGTCAGTTAATTCGCTTGTACATGGCTAAATAGCTGGGTGGAAATAACTGGAAATCAATAATGAACTGAATGGGCAACACAATAGAGACTGGTGTGATGATGGGAAGGGTAAGTCTGGCAATGCAACCCCACCCCGTCGACAGATCTCGAAATGATGAGATTCTGTTCAATTTCGCCTCGTATTCGGATGGACCGGCTTATAAAACTCCCTTTCAGATTTCGAATAATGACATACTAGCGACCAAATATTCTACTCGGGAGGTATTTTCGTGATTATTTCAATTTTTCCTAATATTTCGAAGAAAATACGGAATGTTTCAGCTTATTCTAAGAGCGTCACACAATTAAAATGATACCAACTAACATGAATTACATAATTGTAATAACTATTCTGGATTTGTTATATAGTTACCTTGAAGAAAGAATGATCATAGGGAGAATAGGCTACAGTTATTCTCCAAGATATAATATTGATCGTGGGGTCCCACAAGGCTCTGTACTCAAACCTGTATTATTCATATTATTTATAAATGATCTCCTGAGAAGTTGTTCCGATTTCTGGTAACACTATTTGCTAATGATTCATCGGTAGTTGTTTCTAGTCGAACTCTTGGGGAACTTCTGGAGGCGTGTAAATGCATTGTAAGAGAGTTTGTATGTTGGAGGCGAATAAACATTCTAATGGTGAACGTTGTTAAAACTGTATGTATTCATTTTTGTCTGAAGGGCAATGGAATCAGTACTTTGAATGTTTAATATGGAGACAACATTATCTCGTAATACGGATGAACCAAATTTCTTGGAATTTATGTAGACGGAAAATTGATATGGACAACTCATATTGATGTTTTATATGAAAAATTCAGTTAACCATTTTTGGCAATATCTGGAATTGAAAACATTGCAGCTAGAAACTGTGTTATGAACTTGTATTACAGTCTTGGATATAGTTAACTGAATTATAATGTTCTGCTGTGGGGCTGCTCTACAGAAATAAATAGAGTTTTTATAACACATAAATAGAGTTTTTATATATGGAAGGGAAAATTCCGTTTGATATTCGATATTAAATCATTACTATACTATAGACTATCATTCAAGCTTAAAAGACCGGATTACCCTCTAAGGCTTGCTTCAGCTGGATTACCAACATTTGAAGCTCGTCGACTACGTGGTGACTTGATCATTACTTTTCGAATTTTGAAATATAATTTTGGAGATTTTGGACATTTATTCATTCTTGATGGCAACGGACTTCGTGGTCACAATTTAAAGCTAAAGAAGGAATCATTTCATACATCTAGGCGGCAGCATTTTTTAACTAATCGTGTATTCAGTGTATGGAACAGTTTACCAGCTGAATTTGTGAACTCTAAGTCAGTTAACGTGTTCAAGAGGGCAGTAGATGAATTTTTGTTTTCATTTTGAGAAATTGTTTTTGTCATATATTTTCATTGTCAATGTGTACCTACTGATCACTATTTTTTTTCCTCTTGTTGTTATTATTTTTTTTCTTTTCTCAAATGTTTATCTAATGTATTATCCTCACATTGCAGTATTCTGTAAAAAGTGTTAATGGGCTTATGGATCTTCAGACCCCTGCCTTTAATTATATGTAATAGTAATAATAATCATATTCATATATTGACGAACATCTTGGAAACCCAGCTTCATTGAAAATTACCTAGTCACTCTACCTCGTCTATATATTTTTCGAATATAATAGTTTCGAAGTATCAAAATCTTCAACTATTTACCGTCGACTTTGAAGTACTAATTGCTCATTTGTTTCAAAAAGAAAGTTAAGTCTTGGCTGTTAATCAAGGCATTCTACAGTGTGTCAGAGTATTTCGATGTTTCGAAGGTCGAAGTAACGTAACCATCAGTTCTTGAATTACAAATGAAATTGAACCAATATTTTTGTTCGAGGAGTGAATAGACGATCAAACTCAAAACTAAATTCAGTCCTTTTGTGAGCATTCTTCTTAGATATAATTACCACAATAATTGGATAAATGTAATATATACAATGTAAGGAATGAATGACAATAAATAGTATCATTATTATATATATTATTATTAAATATTTTTTCGAATTCTAACAATCTCTAGTCGAAAATCTTCTTGGTATCTGAAACTTCTTTAGGCAAACCAAAGGTTTTAGGCAAAGCAAAATAAATTTTCTGAAAATATACCAAGAGTGTCAACTGAAAATTTCCCCTTTTTAATCTCATATTTCGTCCACCCCTGAAAGAATGTGGTAGAATAGCCCATTTTTTATTGAACAAGGGCTAATTTCAACGTAATTTTTGTGATAGGAAATCTAGCTTTTCCTTATCCTCACTGAAAGTTTAAATGAAATTATAGAATGTCACAAAGGTATAATGAATATAATAGATACAAAAATAACGAAAATATACAAATAGAATTATTAGTTCTTCAGACATATACTGCAATTATTATGAAAATAATACTGGCTGTTATAGTCAGAAGGTCATTTGTATTGATGAAGACCTCAATGATTTCTTTCTCTTCATGGTTTCAACTGAAAATTTCCCTTTTTAATCTCATATTTCGTCCACCCCTGAAAGAATGTGGTAGAATAGCCCATTTTTCATTGAACAAGGGCTAATTTTAACGTAATTTTTGTGATAGGAAATCTACCTTTACCTTATTCTCATTGGAAGTTTAAATGAAATTATTAGTTCTTCAGACATTTACTGCAATTATTATTAAAATAATTCTGGCTGTTATAGTCCGAAGGTCATTTATAATAATGAAGACCTCAATGATCCCATGATAGTTCAAGCACTAAGGGTGGTCAAGGATTCATTGAAATATTAAGTTGTCTTTCATGGAGAAAATTTTATTCTGGTATGGCCTGATAAATTGTCATATCTAACGTCCTTAGTTCAAAAGATTTACTTTGTGGTTTATAACAAAATTTCACCTGATATTCTTGTACTGCTATTGTGCTTCAAGTACTTCAAGGCAAAATAATAATAATTATTATTATTAAAAACATTATTAGAGTTGAGGATAAACATCCTATACTTAACTCAATTAGAAAATTTCTGAAGGTAGTGTACCTACATCATACATTGAACATATAAAATCAAATAATATCGAATCTAAAATTACACCTTAAACAAATTACATCTAATAAATTAACTAAATACGAATAACAAGAAAATTCGAAACAAAACTGAAATGTTTTCACGGGATACAAAATATCTGAGTGAGACAACTTTTGTAGTTAATCTTAGTGATGTTAAAAACAGATACATCTTTGCCATTTTTTGAAGGAGTTCATTGATGCGGCACAAACAACCGATGACTCAAGAGAGTTCCACATATTAAAAACTCGTCAGTTAGTCAGTATTCTAGTAGCATCTGAAGAAGTCGTTAGTAAAGACGAAACGCGTCATGATATGTTATCAATAAAAGTGTAAATCAAAAGTTCAAATGTTAAATCGTAGACCAAGGACGTTTAACAACTTCTTCAAATAGTTACAGAGCTGAGTTTGTTTTTTGCTCATAGATCTTATATGAGGATACCAGGACAAATTGTTCGGAATCACAACACCGAGATCTTCCTAATAATATCAGTGCATTGTTTGATTCTTCGTGCATTTGATAGATATCTGATAAACAATGTCTTTATTTGACCTGCTCTCATATGAACTTCTCTAAGAGATTGCTCTAGATCGAGATCTAGTTAAAAAAATTAGGCATAACTCCTAAGACACAAACTGCACGGTCAGAATTTTCTGAAGAATATCCAAAAGATCATTAATGCTCTTTTCATCACTATTTGAGTTATTACCCTATTATGTAGCTATTTTCCACTTGTTTACTCTATCCTTATCCTTTGGTCTTATTTGCTGAACCTGCGCTGTAGCAGAAAAAGTTATAATTCCATTCATCCTTTCCAGAGTTGTTACCATCCTCCACCTCACCTTTTCGTCGGCGCCGTCGTCACAATCGATAATTAATTAATTTCGAATTCAATTAAACCGTTATCGTGGTTCCTTTTATCGAAGGCGTGAAGGGGGAACGAGAGTGCCCCCACAAACGTCGAACGTTCTGATAATTAAAAACTTACCATTCGGGCTTTCGAGTGCGCCCTCTGCTTCCCATCGAAGGGCGTAATTAACCACACGTCCGTATCAACTCTTTCCGCGTTCTCGGCGATCTGGCGCACAGTGAAGGGACGAGGCTTTTCCGGAGAGGCTGAATTTTCCGACTTGTGCGAAGGTACAATTCCCTATCCAAAAATAATGGTTTAGAACAGTGTTTTTCAACGTGAGGCCCACGCCCTACAGGGGGGCAAATTAATTGTTAAGGGGGAAAATAGACTCGACCTGAGTTTAAACCTTTTTCCCTCAAACAATTTGGGGCAAATGTTAATGGTAGTTTATGGGAAAATGACATTCTTGAAGCACATTCGATGTTTGATGAATTCCTGATGATGATTTTCACCTTTTTCACTTCTCAAATTCAATTTCTCATCCTTTTTGTGGGGCATAAGAATGTTAGAAAGGTATGGTAGTTTATGGTGGAAGAAATATTGGAAAACACTGGCTAAGAAGGTTTCTAATAATGCAAACATTACCCATGAAGCACATTCTGAAAAGAGGCATGTTGTAACTGATGATATTCAAAGCAATTTTCCGCTTTCTTCAGTGTTATAATCATCTTCTTGATATGATTACTTCTTATGTTTGTTTTCTTTCATTATTATCGAATTATGAACATAATTCATCACCCAATTGTGATTTTAGAATAGAGCACTTTGTAAGTGAAAGGTATTTTCCAGCATGGCTAAATTTTCCAGATTCTCACCAAGAGACTGTGTTTTCCGATTTGTTCAGTCATTATTGTCTACATAAAATTTCTGATTCTCATGTTTGTTTAAATTAATTTATGATCATATAGCTAAAAGAAGAAAACGCTATGTGAATGGAGAAAGATTCTTCTAGAGAGGCTAAATTTTCTGAAGGTTTACCTAGAGACTGAATTTTCCGCTTTCTTCATTCTCACTATTGTCTACTTGAAATTTTTTTCATTCTTTTATGATCATTAAATTATATACCTTAAAGAAGAAAATGCTATGTAAATGGGAGAACATTCTTATAGAGAGTCTGAATTTTCCAGATTTTCATCAAAAAGTTTTCATTCTTTTATAATAATTAAATTAAATACCTAGACGAAGATAATGCTTTGTAAATGAAAGAAGATTTTTCAGAAATGGTGAATTTTCCAGATTCTTATAAAGTGACTGAATTTTCCGCTCCGTTCGTCTACTCGAAAAAATTGCTTCTCGTGTTTGTTTTAATTCTTTTATAATAATTAAATTATATACGTAGAAGAAGATTTGTAAATGAAAAAGATTCTTTCAGAAATGCTGAATTTTCCAGACTCTTATCAAGCGACTGAGTTTTCTGCTCCGTTCAGTCAGAGTAGCATTATCGGCTACTCGAAATGATTGCTTTTTTGCTTTTCATGTTAGTTTTAATGCTTTTATTATCATAAAATTATATATCTAGAAGAAAATAATGCTATGTAAATAAAAGAAGATACTTTCAGAGAAACTGAATTCCCCCGAGTCTTAGCAAAAGACTGAATTTTCCGCTTTCATCAGTCTCATCATTGTCGATTTAAAATGTTTGCTTCTCATGTTTCTTTCAACGCTTTCATCCTCATTAAATTACTTATATAGAAGAAGATTTTACTATGTAAATGAAGGAAATTTTTTCAGAGAGGCTGAATTTCCAGATTCTGGACTGAACACCAGAAGAGACTGAATTTTTCGATTTGTATAGTCTTATAATCTTCTCCTATAAAAAAACAAAATACTGACAAATTGATGAAAGAATAGAGAGCATTTTATTCTTTCTTTGCCATTTGGATTTCTAATTTGAGAGAATAGGCAACATATTCTTCTCAGCATTACTCCTTACTCATATATAGTGAAAACTGCAATTATATATAAACTGGTGAAAAATTGTGAACGAACGCCAGGAACTCTTCTGAACACTTAAATCACACCCACGTCCAAATCTACGATTTTTTGGCCCAAGGCATTCGCCTGGAGATTGAAATAACGTACTTCCTGAAATGGAAAAGTTGGAAATTGGGCCTCCGCGGAATTTTCCAGTTCGGAATTAAAATCTCGAGACAATGACTCAAGGGCTGTTTTTCGGTAGCTTGTAATTACCCCTCGAGTTTATTCGACGCCATGAATATACCCTGTTGAGATGATAACATACTTGCAAGATATACAGGGGAGAATAACAAAGTTATCTCTCCTCCGAAAAATGATCAATGAATATTCACAATCCATCAATTCTGAAAATTCTAAGGCTTCATCTCCATTGTTAATATATGGAAAGAAATTACTTTTACGTGGAAGGGTTTTTCGTATAAGTTCTTGAAAATAGTCCTTAACACCTAAACTTTTGAAGAATCAGAAAAATGTCGAAGATGTATAAATATATGGGGGTTTTCACTTCTTGGCCCACCTGCCACTCGAGTTGTGTTCTTCCTGAACGAGAGGTCCTAATGACCAGGTAACTAAATGACTGCGCGGTATTTCTCCATAATTATCAGAAGGAAAATGGACACAATAACTGCCAGGGCGTGTGTGAGGCTTCGATTTAATAATTTCCACCGTGGTTAAAATAAACAGGAAACGTTAAGTGGATAATTAATTGTTGAAGTTATCATACTGTTATATCGACTAACGATTTACTTGTAATTGTACGATGAGTGTGCTTTTATCGTCGCTCGAAACGACAGGGAAATGAGGTTAGAATTACGTGGGAAATGGCGTTTTTCTTTTGTCGTGTTAATTTAGAACGGAGGTGACTTGCTTCTAATTTCATTTTGTATTCGATTTCTTTCATTTGGTGATTGAAAGATTGCTTGGCACGATCAGAAAGTACTTTTTAAGTGGAAAATTAGGATATGGGTGAGTCAAAATTGTTCCTAAGATAAATTTATGGTACATATATTATGGTATATTATAAGAATTCTCATTTTTTCTGTGAAAATAATTTCTTAATTTTATAGTTCTATTTCTGAAAGTACAAGGAGGTCCAAATCATTAGGAACACTTAACAGTTTTCCATATTTTTGATTTATTACAATATTTTTATCATACAATTTAATTATGAATAGTTTATTGAACATTTTCAAGACAATATATTTATACAAGAATATATATATATATATATATATATATATATATATATATATATATATATATATATATTGTGGTTTAAAACTTTTTATATGGTTTTTACTAGCCACCCAAATACTCCCAAAATTTCATAGTAGGTAACTCTGTTTTTGTAACTTTGCTTTGAAAGCATCCTTTGTTGAGACTTGTAAATACGAAACCTTAATTTCATAATTCCATAATATTTTGAAGTAATAGAGATTTCAAAAGCAGCTACGTCAATTTTCAATGCCTTATTTGCATTCAGGTAGATACCACAGAAATACTATTTCACTTAACATCTCAACTTCCCTGAAGATATTAGATGATATGAATAGTTCTCAAAAGCAGCTGAAAGAAAAGTAGGCTGTGTGAAGTCAACTTGGAACATCATCAATTTAGTATCCAAGTCTTCCAGGCCTAATTTCATTGACTAATTGATCTCTCAGATTGACGACGATGCGATATAACAACAACCTAGCAAGAAAGCTATGCGGGCACTGTGAGCATCAATAGAGATTCGTTATGGCGGATAAAGATCAATACTAATTGGTAATTTGATGTGGCCTGTATAATTAGTTGATGAAGAGGCTGCCAATAGAGAAGGCGGAAATTCGATTCGGGATGTCACATCAATGGTGGGTTTGTAGAGATTGCGCGCCAGTTAATTGCGAACTCGTAGACTAATGATGATTATATGGTACGTAACATTTTTGAAACAAAATTTATGTTTTTTTTTAATAAAACGTGGAACAAAAGCGATAAAAAGTATTAAATGCGGTGTTTGATCGATAATTTAGTTATATCATATTGTTGAACAAACTATTTGTTGAATAACTGAATATTATTGATTATATGTACGGGGGAAGTTGGACAATTGAAGAGCCAATGAAGAGAACAAATTTAAATATTTGCTTGTTGGGGATTCTCAACATTTGTCCAATTAAAAATTATAAAACATCAAAAATTATATCAAGAGTTACGAGTGTCTGCACATTCCTGAACCCTGATGGATCTTCAAAAATTGGGAGAATATTTATTCAAGTTACATCTTAAAACAAATAATTTATTCCCCACTATTTCAGTTAGTTGGTCTCACTAGGTTGAGAATGAACTTCAAACTAGACAAAAAGTAGCGAAATGGCCAAAAATTTCACTAGTTCCTGTTTTTTTATTGGAATATATCTACCTACCTACATTAGGAGGAAATTTTTCGTTTGAAGCAAATAGTTAACTTAATTTCAATTTATATATGATTCCCTCCAAGAATGCCATTTATACATTCTTTTAACCCCTACCAGATGGCCAGATCTGCAAAGAATGAATAAATGTCTCAAAAGAATGGTATAGTTCGCTGGCGTGTTATAAATGGCCACTGTCGTATTCTGACAGTTAAACCAGCACAAATATGTAGGTTTTGCTGGATTCAAGCAGCTCTGATTTATCCATTCAATCACAGAAATACCTAGTAGAAACTTTCTCTATGTTAGTAATTGGCATCAGCTACAAATCTTTCGTGAAAACATCGAAATGGTAATCGAAAGAATGGACTTTTAGGGATATTTTATATCTCATTTGAAGGTATTTTCATGATGTTTATTAGCCATGTCACTGAAATTGTATTTCATTTTGTCAGAGTGAGATTTCCTATTCTTTATATTCTCATACTAAGCAAAGATCAACTGTAGGACTACAAAGAAAACGTAGATCTTTGAAACTGACAAAAATTCTTTCCCATCACAATCTAGGGAGTTTTCCCCTGTGAAACTCGAGTAGTTTCTGTATGTCTGTGGTGCCTACCTTTAGGTAGGCACCACAGACCAATTTTTGTCACCACAAAAATTGGCGACGAATAAACACTTCGATGCAAAATATTTTTCAACAATTATCTCAAATTAATGGTGTGAAACTCACCATTACTGTCTGTTGTACCTAACATAGTTTATAACTTCTGAATAAGTTATAAACTATGTTATATTAAATAGATATCTTCTTCTAAGAGCTGACAGGTGTACCAATGATATAAAATAAATACCACAGAAACAGAACTTAGAACATATAGAAGTTTTACAAAGATTAGTCAATACATTTTTGAAATATTTCGAATTCTACAATAATTTTCAACAATTCCTGCAAGTGTTGAGCGAAATTTTGAATGAAATAAAAATAGACTTGTACTTTGGAACTACAGCTAATTATGGTAATTGTTCAACCCACCAGAGGAAAAAACATACGAATAAGCTATTTTCAAGTAGCTTTCATTGTTAAAATCATTATTATAGTTAA
Organism: Henosepilachna vigintioctopunctata; assembly: GCA_030704895.1. Taxonomy (NCBI): domain Eukaryota; kingdom Metazoa; phylum Arthropoda; class Insecta; order Coleoptera; family Coccinellidae; genus Henosepilachna; species Henosepilachna vigintioctopunctata. The sequence goes on from JARQZJ010000034.1 coordinate 3,607,195, forward strand.
ACATTATTATAGAAGGTGCTTTGTTCTATCAGTCATTCAAATATTCATATTTTTTCATTCTCTTTTGTGGCCTCACTATTTATCTTTCCAATTCCCGTAATGAAAATGAAATAATAAGGAAATAGAAAACCTTTCACAATATATAACACATATTCGAATCGAAAACAAATAGGCATAAAGTTAAGTGAATTGATATACCGTTTGATGGAAGTTTCATCGATAAAAAAACAGATATACAGACGTGTGATGTTTATTTTGATTCAAAGTTAAACGGTTCGAGTGAACGACTCGCAGATATAAGAAATTCTTGTTCTCACTTTGAATAGAATTTGGATCAGCTTTGCCTGGCTCATACCTTCTTTTGATGCCATTCAACACCAGCTCCTTCGCTTACCGCCGGAACCAGGTTTCTTTTCATCGAATCAGGACGATAATGCAGCTTCAAATAACATTTGCCACCACATTCGGCAATAATATCAATGTGTCTTTACTTCTTAAAAACCAGCAATAAAAATCTTTCTCAACGATGTATCACTTTTTACATACCACGAAAAAATCGAGTTTTGTCCCAAAATATGACTTCCGAATGATCAAATGTTTCGGTTTGATTTTCGATCATCTTCAGGCTAAAAACTGTCTTATTTGATAACAAGGGGTAATAATATTAAAGTAAGCATTATATGTGCTTAGTTATTCACTATCTACTCAATCTATTGTGAAGTAAATTTCACTTGAATTCTTTCTAAATCAAAGTCTCTGAGTTTTGAGGTCAATTGGCTTCGAAGAGTTTTCATTCTGGTTTTCAAATACATTTCTAAATATTAAACTTTTGGATTTCATTCTCGTATAGTTACCTACTGGTTTTGTCGTTCTTAAATTCAATTAAAACTTTAAAACTGTTTTGGAGCTCGGAAATATTAGTTTAAATGTTCACATTTCTTGTTCTACTCAGCTTTTTATCTCTACTACAATGAAATGTTAATTTAAATGAATGAAATATGTTGATTTCATCCAATCGTACAAAATACACCACATATAGAACAGTTTTTTTGATTTATTAGTAATTAATGTATGTATGTATTTATATTATACTTTTAATGTTACCTACCTATATTAATCTTCATTTATCTTAAGGCAAATTTCAATGTGTAGGTAATTTGTGAGGGTGAATCAATATCAAACTTTCCATTAATCACAATAACAAAAAATATCAGGTAGGTAAAGACTTCTAAGAACTAAGATGTAGGTTTTTCATTGAAGATATTACAAACTTTTTTCAACTATCACATTGGTACTATTTCCCCAACAAAGTATACCATATTCCAGCGCCGAGCTGACTGAAGCATAATAATACATCTTTAAGATATTCAGGTCACAATAGTTCTTAAGTTGCCTTATTGCAAAGTTTGACGAAGAGAGTTTACCGCTCAATACTGCTACATGATTTTTCCAGTTTAAATGATCATCCATCGTAACACCCAGAAACTTCACCTCATCAGACAGACCCAGAGACTCAGCACCTGGCAATCTAACCAATGGACTAAGACACCTCTTTGTGCCATTTGGAGTAAACATTAACAGAGTTGTTTTACTCTCATTAAGAATAAGGCCATTTATCGAGCAATATTCATTCATTTTTCTGATGCATTTATTTGACAGCAAAGATAGGTCATTTATATTTTCAGCAGATATAAGCACAGAACTATCATCCGCGTAGAGCGTAACCACACCACTATCTTCTAAAAACTCCACTAAATCGTTTATCAACAATATAAACAGGGTTGCTTTACTCTTACTAAGATTAAAAAATTGAAACTGAATAATTTGAATTGATCTTAAATTATTGTTTTTACTGTAGACGTTTTCCTTTTTCAACGAATTTGTTTCATGATTCAGTTTTTGGAATATCAAATATCTTACATACAAAATTCGATATTTTTTGAGATAATTTTGTTTTTTTTTTCATGATGTCGAAAATGACGAGTTTTTTTTCCTAGCTGTTAAGGGTTGCTTCAGTCTTTTCCTTTATTTCAATCCTTATAAAATTGTTGTTTGTATAGTTAACTGTCAATCTATTCTTTCTAGATTTTATTTTGTATGGTTTGTATGGGTAAAAAATTATTTTCGCATTTGTTTAATTATGGAGTTACCTTGCGAATATATTTATTGAAATTAACATGGAATTAGATGAAAAAAGTAAAATAATTTGTGGAGTTCCGATTTATAGCAGATAAATGTCAAATGTTCAGTACAAAATTAAAAGTTGATAATCAATATAAACACAAAAAAAGGATCTATGGACACACTTTTATGATATTTGGAAAGGTATACCTACACAATTGTATTCATCAGAAATATTTGGCCTAAGCTTCAATCTGGTTTATCGAAAACCACTAAAAACATGTTATTATAATAATAATGTAATTTAATCCCAATAAGTATTTTCAGTACTTAAGAAACAAGTCAAAATAAAGTTAATACAAAAGACAAAAAAGGTTGATAACTGTTATTGCTGTTCATAGTAAGTAATTATAATTTCAGTAATCAAAATTTATTTCACATTTTTTTATATTTCATATGTTTTTTTAGTAGAAACACACTAGAAGTGTTTTTTTTTCGAGTTTTGTTCTGCTGTTATTAGTTGTGTTTCGATAAATTGTGCCTATAGATATTCTTGCAATATTGTATGTTTCGGTTATGTCTTTTAAAGAAAACAATGTTTCAAAAACATTTCAACTCATCTGAACATATTGACGATTTTTTCTGGAATATTTGAAAGTTTATATCGAATTATTTTGGAGACTTCTTCTCAGAAGAATGGCAAGAATGTTAATGTTGTAACCTTTTCAACAAATACCTCCATCCAAATTAGAATGAAATTTCACCCCAACAGCTTTTTAGTCTTCAAATTTGAATTATAAATTGTTGAAATCAACTAATACAGACCAAGTTGTTGGTATTTTTCGAAAATTTTAATTTGAACTCATTATTTTTAATGTTAATTATTTCTTTAAAAGCATTTATTTGGTGGTGAAAAAAGGTATTCGTAAGGATATAGGTATATAATTGATTTAGACAAAATTTTTAAATGTTGTACCACCAACTCTTTGATCTTCTGTCACTCATTTTTCTCTCTAGGATATCGAAATAATTGTAAATATGCTGTTTCCTTTGTGGAATAAAATATATTGATACATTTATACTTGTTCCCACAAGGTGTAGATATTTTGAATGTAAGTATTCTCTTGCATTTATATTGATTCAACTATTTATTCTTTCATCAATTTTATTTATGATAGATACCTATACATTCAATTTTAAAACATTGAAAGAATGCTCATTTTTTTTTACAAGAATTCAATTATGTGTTATAATATCTTTCATAAAAATGTCTTGTTTACGTATATTCATATGAAAATTTTCCCTAATACAATTCTATGAGTAAAATTTGTTTTGATTAATCATGACTGAACATTACGTAACTATTAATTTTCATAAAAATCTTAGCTTTTCGTCAATTTTGAATCTGGATAGGATTATCCTATTGGAATAAAAAGAACAATTTTCAGTGTGTCATTTCGGAAATTTTTCATTTTCGAGAAGAATTCCATTAAAATTTTCAGAAACTAATGAAGAATAGAATAGAATACGTGGAGGTTTATTAATTTTTCAAGATAATTTCACGTTGTGTAGGATAGGCTATATATAATAAGCGTAAATATATAGAAATATGACCAATAAACATTGATTCAAACATAACTGAGTATATTTGAAACATCAAAGTACCTTGCCATACTGAAGTGACTACAGATTTGTCAGTAGGTAATAACTAAATATAAACGAATAAAAATTCGTGACTGCAAATTGAAAGTTAGGTAAATGATTGATAATTCAAATAGTCTGATAATAATATCAGTAGATTCTGCTATTTAGCTATTTTATGCTTGGGAATGGTCATCACTGTTGTTGAATACTCGTGATTACAAGTTAATTCAACGAAAGTATCATGGGTTTTTTCAACAAACAATAAACATCTTTGAATGTACAAACAATTAAGGGCAAGAAAAACATTTTTAATGAAGAAAATCTTAGGTACAATATGTTTTTCGATGATAAGTGAATATTAACGAAGTAATTTGCTTCTAAGTTATAAATACCCGATTTATTTCTGTAGAGCAACCCTACAGAACAATAAATTATAGTTTAAACGACTAATACAAGACTAAAATAGACATTTAGACAGAAGAGATCGGCAATGTACTCAATCCTAGTAAATAAATAGGTAGGTATACCTAAGTATATTTATCATATTCAAAAGTGATATAAACTTTCAAAAAGAACCGTGATATACCTAAATTGTGTGAAAACTAATTAATTGTTTGTTATCAATGTATAAAATTGAAAAATTGGGTCAAATCAGCTGAAATGGCAGCTTTTGATAGGTATTGTAACTCATTTTATGTTGGATAAGAGCGACTTACCACCAGGGTTGTTCTGATGACCGGCTGCAAGTCCCAAAACCGCCGCCGGATTGTGCCCACCGGCCCCAGCGTTCATGCCGGCAGCGGCCGCAATATTGTGCGGCAAAAACGCCGCCGCAACCGCAGCGTGTGCGTTAAAATACGCCATACGACTGGCCGCCATCGTCATATGGTGGTGATTGAAGCCATGGTCCGTCGGAAAGCACGTAGGCCCTTGCATATGCCTTTGGGGGTACACATTCGGCGTGATCGCAGACACCGCCGCCGTCGGAGACCTGTGATGACTGTCCGAAAGACCTAACAGTTCTTGTATAGCAAACGGCGAACGTTGCGGCATTGTCTGAGACGGCTTATTCAAAATACTAGGAGCAGTCACGTGAATTGTATCTAAATTATCATTGTTCATGTTTTACGGCGCACTGTGTATATATTTCGTCAACAAATCAACGTTCAAACTCGAAACGGGGTAATCTCGCGATATTCTCACTCATTTTCGCGAAGACAAACTTCCTATAATTCGATCGAAGTCACTGTTGGTATTAACGCCATAAGCATCCGCCACTTTGATTTATTTATCCGTTTTTTTAAATATTCGTTGATTAAATCGTTGGGTCGTTCCCGTTTGTCAGGACCTTTCGTCGACGTATATAGAAACGGACTGACGACTCCAATTTGTGAATCGCAGACTGCGGCTTTACTTAGCAAGATACTCCCTAATATTCAATCGTGAAAAGGTCCCTTAAAAGAGGCGTAGCCTGAAACCATCCAATAAACTAACCCAAAGTCGATTTCCGGTCGTGGGGACGATTATCGTCCCTAGCGCCATCTTGGATAGGGTTTCGTTTCGCGGCAAGCGGTTCGCGAGGTGGGTCGGTCCCAACGCTCGATTGTTTCGCATCGTTCGACTGTAATGTTGATGGAATTAAGGGTTATTTTGGCGTGATTCGGTCGCGGTTGTGTTATGCTGCCAGGGAAAGGTTTACAGTAGTAATTAGTAGTGACGTGTTCAACTATTATAATTGGGGAACTGATTAATTGGCTCTGACTAATTTTGGGGACATTATTTTAGGACAGTTGAAGCGAAATTGTGTTTTCTTTGTCCAATTTCGATGGGACAATTTGTTATGTATACCTACTGTTTGCATAGTTAACAAGAATTTCGGTGAGAGTATAGTATCATTGAAAATAAAACGACTCAACTGTATAGTAATTACAATTACAATTAAAGTAGGTAGTTAAGAATAATTCGAAGAAATCGGATTGAAGCGATCAGATTCTACGAAAATTGACGTGAAAATTGATTGACTCGAATTTATAGGTATAGATTTTTTAAATCTTTGGGTGCATTTATCGTACATTTTTTTATTGTGCATTTATCGCTAAATTTGAGTGAAAGTTCAAATATTATGATTTTGATTGTTTGAACATCTTATTCGATAATTTCTTTGCGAGAAATGTTTAATGAATTTTCAAAAACATTTATCAGTAGGTTTTAATAGTATTTATCTCAGATTGGGGTAGTTGATGATGAACTGAGTAGACTATCCCATAGGTAAGTCGATTTGGGACGGAAAATTTATGTTGAAATTTTCCAATACCTACCTAATATGAGTGAATATACATATTTTTCTTCAGATAATGTATGAAATATATGACAATGGTTGAGAGATTTTGTTAATTCAGAATGGTTTTTCTCTCATTCAGAAATTTGAGTGAAACCAAGTCATGGATCACAGAAAGGTTCCACTTTGTTTTTCGAAGAGAGAATCTAAAACGTTTCTGACCTTTTTACAGGCGCAAGAAAGAGAAGTGATGGAAAAAATTGTCTACCCTTTCAAAGAATAGATTGACACAAAGAATGGTAATTAACTAAAAGTTAATTTTTCTTTATAGGTTTCAATGATTATTCTCTTTGGTGTTTTTGGATGTCAATGAAGGGAAAGAAATGAAACTTCAAAATTCTTTTCATTTGTAAGTACCTACCTATACTTATTTGAAATTTGTAACACACAACTTGCTCGAAAGTATAAAGAAAACCAGTACGGAAGAATGAAAGGCATATAGGTAGATGTATTTTTTAAAGTCGGAACATAAAATAAATTGACTACATTATGGTCGAATTTGGATCAATGGGCGACCACTAGTGATAGGTAAAATGAAGACAAAAGAAGTGAAAAAGAATATGGTTGTATGAAAAGATTTCATAATTCATGATTTTGTGATATAATATCGCCCAAAAAGCTTACGGATGTTAGAATACTTTCATAACCTATTTATGTGCTTCCTAAACGCTTATTTATCTACTGCGACATCTGATGGCACTAGTGTTGCCCAAATTCAGTCTTGGTCTTGTTCTTGCGTTTTTGCAAGACCAAGACCAAGAACAAGACCGCGTATTTTTAGCAAGACCAAGACCAAGACTGACCGTGCAAGACTTGAGCAAGAACAAGACATAGCCTGCAAGACTCTTGCGTCTTGCAGCTAGGACTTAGCGCTATTTCACTGAGTAGTTACGTGTAACAGTTCGGTGTATAGGTAGGTACGCTTAGGAATTCTATGAGACGCAAAAAACTGTATCAAAGAATATGAAAAACTGGACCTATGCGCATTACGACTAATACCATAAACATAGCGAATAAAAAAATTATTAAAATCAAACTGAGTGCATGCATAGTTATGTTTTAACCATCGGCACTTTGATAATGCGGCATCAAAGGTTTTGTACTTACTTCTCAAAGAAATTTGCCGCTTTTCGGAAGTACATGGTTATGATACACGCGCCGGCGGCTTCTTTTGAAATCTAAAACAATCGTTGCCGCCACGCCGAAATCATAACATTTGACACAATAAATGATAAATCCTAAAACTCTTTTATTAAATTTCTTATAAGTCGAGGGTTCAATCTCTTTTTAGACAGATAAGTATTGTTCTTTAAAATACAGTCAAGTTATTGTAATTAATTTGTTTTTTTACATGTTTTAGCAAATGTAAGCTTATAAATCATAAATGTTTATTAAGAAACAGTTACTTCCATGGAAAACGACATATAGGTCAGTTGATTTTTCGAATTTCTTATCAAATCTTCAGTTATTTATTAATGTGCTTGATCTTTACTATGGCTATGTTAATTCAAGCTCACAATGTTCCAATTCTAATACGTTTTTCTAAGATTTAAAGTAAACTTTAATAAATAGTAAGAGACTAATAGGTAATTGCAAGACTTGCAAGACTCTTGCTGCAAGACCAAGACCAAGACCAAGACTGGGAGCGCAAGACCAAGACCAAGACCAAGACCAGGTGTATTGGCGCAAGACCAAGACCAAGACTGGCTAAGTCTCGTCTTGTTCTTGCGTTTGGGCAACACTAGATGGCACAGTTTGTGATGTCCTTCAGTTACCTTCATAATTTTTACCAGAAAGAAGTTCGAAACTTATGAAAACTTATTGAGAAAATGACTTTTTCAGAAAATAATATCCATGAAGCTCAAAAACTATCTCAAAATAAATAGAATGAAGAGACGGCAGATTTTTCCTGACTAGCTCAATTGAAAGAAGATTTGACTGATTTTGAGCATATCAACTTGTCAAAATGGTACTTATTTTCTTCAGAATAACTCGAAATGTACAGAAAATTGCGGTTCGCAGATTTTGAATCCCGGATGTTATCTATTATTGGAAATCCATCATCATATAAATTTTTAGGCGCATCTTGTTTTTATACTCCAAGAAGCTCGAATAAAATTGCTATTCTGTATTGTTATTTACGAATAAAAAACTATTTCTGCAATTCAAATTCATATGGAGTGATTATAAGAATAGTATTTGAAGTGTCATTCAAATCTTTTATTTGAAATCATGAATGTTGACATGATTTGTTGTTTTTCGTTTGATATTTTAGAAAATATACCTAATTCTCGATCTCAACAAAAAAGAAGGTGTTAAAATTGCCATCGAAGTTCTCATTCTTCAATAATTTTTTGTGATAAACGTTATGAAATTCAAATGGTTCATGTTTTATAAAATAATGACACATATTATGAAGTGGCACTAACGATTAAAGTTCCTACCTACTTGAGAAAATTCGAACAGTTTTAGGTAATATATATTTTTCCCTCAAACTATTATTTCACACAACCTCATCCTGCTCTTTGTCTTCTATTTTGGTCTGATGAACATTACCAATATTTTGTTTTTACCTAGTCACCTCATTTTCACAAACACCTGATGAAAAACACTTGTTTTTCATCAATTTGCTGATTTTTTAAAGCTGTTGCTCTTACAGAATACGTTCACAATAGGTATAACCTACTAAAATATGCGTGTAAAATAATTTTTATTTCAATAAACTCTTCCTCATTGTTGGTCTTGTCTTGTGACAGCTGTCTTCCTGTCCAAATATACAACTTTCATCGATTGGTTTGTATATTAGGAAGGTATATTCGAAATATATATACTCATAATTATAATTTAAATAAAACTAAGTATTTTTTCGATTTTCACTATAATTAATTCAATAACATGACTATATCGTTTCGCCAACACAGTGGCTTCATCAGATGTTGATGATAAACTGATTTGACACTGATGACTGATGATAAACAGTTTATCATCAACATCTGATGAAGCCACTGTGTTGGCGAAACGACATTGTCATGTTTTGAATTAATTATAGTGAAAATCGATTTTGTGAAAATTTTTAGATTCTCATCAAGTATCGACCCACTCGATTAATGATACACATAATTCTCTATTCGTAATCTAATGAATAAATTTTCAGTATCAAATTTTATTTCACTTTATTCAATTATCTTAGATAGGTATAGGTACTGCTTTGGTAATTGATAAATCTCATTAGAGAGTATTAAGTACCCGAAACCTAATTTGATAAATCTTAACCTTCTCAATTTTTTTGACAAAATTAACGCGAACATTGTATACTCTTGATGATGGGTTAACCAGCCGAAACATATGAAGAGTTTTTCACATATTTAGTGAAACTCAAGCCGAGCGTGTTAATTTCAATTTATTGTTTTCAACATTATATTTCACTAAGAGATAGGCGAAACCTCCGTGTCATTTTTGATACCTAATGATCATTCGTCATTCGTTAATTTCCTAAATTGTGTACTAAAAATAAATGTATCGTAGATATAATTCGAAACACAACGAATGTGTTTTAATAATAGGTATATAGTACCTATGTTTCGACCTAGTGACACATTATCAAGCATTTTATCGTATAATTCGATCGTATCGTATCTACCTATCTCCAATTTGAAACACTATGTTTCGACTAATAACACATCATCAAGCATTTTATTGTATAATTCAAAGTACTTGACCAAATTGCACAGAATGATTCAATAATAATATCTACTTGTATTTCAATATTAACACATTATCAAGTTTTCATACTAGGAAGAATTTGAACATTCGGCGAAATTCCACAAAATTATACAATGTAATTTCAATGTTTCGGACCAGTAATTCATTATCAATAGTTTTTCTCATAATTCAAAACACTCGAAGAAAATTTACACAAAATTATTCGATAATAGGTTCGATATAAATTCCATATAATATAATAGGTTAATATTATAATATTTTATGTAATTATACTTCATATAATTTATTATAATTAATTATAATATTTTGTTGATTTCATCCTATTATTTCGAATATTATCATGTTTTTCAACAGAATTACACCAGTTTTTTGCTATATTCTGCCTCACTAATTCAGTTATTTGCTTTATTTTTCGCTTCCATTGCTGTGATTATTATTCGTTCACAATTCTCATCCTTGATTGACTTTACTCAGGACACCCTGTAGACTTCAATTTCTCCTTTCAACTTGCAATTGTACCTACTTATATATTCATTCTCGGTGGTGTTTTTACTGATTTTAATCTTGAATGAATAGTTTTGTACCAAAAGTTTTCGTTAATTTTCATCGACTAATCAAAACTATCAAAAAATCGAAGTGAATGATGTTACACCAATTTTCCAATGCATTAAAAACTCATTATCAGCAATATTTCTCATCTATATGTTGAATCTCGGTTTTTATGGAAGGAAACTTCGTATTAACCCTACGTCAGATGTAAATTTCCCATTATTTTCATTTAAAACGTGTATATGTCAGTATTAATTCATAAACGGTCCATGCAAATTTGCAGAATAGCAATTTTCCAAGCTTTTCAATCGACGAGATGCCGATCTGGAAAATTTCATTAAATAACGTCGTTTCGGCCTTATAAATAATCCTCGGATTCCGTGAAATCCGTAAACTCGCCCACGACCGAATTAAATTCTCGTGTATAATGCCTAAACACAAACTCGGAAAATCGAGTCAGCACATTTTCCCGAAATGAATAGGTTGTAAATTTAAATTAATATCGCATTTCGACCGGTCCTATTGAAACTGCTCCGTAATTACGTTTCAAATTTTCTTTGAAAGCGTCGGAAAGTTTTCCCCAATCGTTTTCGGCACAGATTATAGAAGTTGGTAATGAATTTTCCGATATTCTAAGATGAGTTGATATTCGGTTATGAAAAATTGATGGATCGGAATTATTCGGTACGATATGCGGAAATGATCGAGGGTTATTTTCATCGTTTCCGTTCCGAAAATGATCATGAAAAGCTTCAGGTATTAATTTTTCGATTAAATACGCCGGCAATAATTAAGATTGTTGAATATATTGGAAATTAGAAGAACTTGGTTGAATTCAGCAAAATATTTCGATATACTCAACATATTTCGGACTTCTAACCCATTTTCAATCGTTAAGTTTTTGATAATAAGTTATTAGCCCGGAACATATGTCCATTATGAAAATTATTCCAGTGTTTTTGATTATACTCTACATTTCAAAATGTTCCACAAAGTGTTTCAAGATCGATTAAAATATTAATGGATGTATTATTTTTGTGTGTATTTGCAGATACGAGCTGTTGGATTGTGTACTTACTGATCACTGCTGAAGCTACTTAGAAGCTTCAAAATGCAAATAAATGTCATATCTTTACGTCAATTACCACTTGAATTAGCATTATTGAAAATTGGAATATAATTGAAAACTTTTAGCTTATTCTATAAGTCTATACTTTATAAATCGTATCTAAACTCTTAAAAATGAGTTAGCTTTCTCAAAGACATGTCAAAGAAAGTGACCCCTTTTGCTGAAATTTACACAACTCTTTCTTTTTATATTATATTCTTCATAAAAGCCATATGCTCATCTTCAGTTGATGAGACAAAAAATGGTTTATGTCACTGTTACTTACCTAATTGAAATGAATGAATATCATTCGGTAACTTCTCTTATTATTTAAAAAACATATCCATATTTAAATATCTGGGGGGCACAGCAGTGCCCCCGCCAAGTCGAGCAGGAAAGCTCTCGCCGTTCCATCCTTTTCACAAAGCAGTTCAGGCAATTTTCGACCCCCTATAACATCGTTGTGAATGAAATTATACTCCTAAATTCAATAGTCAAGAAAACATTGTAGGTATTTCAAACTTCATTCAATTTGAAACAGTAGTTTAAAAGTTATAACTACTCAAAGTTTTTTAATTTTGACATTGACTGACTGACGGATCATTGAAACACTAAGGCACTTAGCAGACAAAGAAGCTTCTAATTTGGATTTAAGTATATATTCAGTGTTATTCATTGAATGTAAGATTTATAGAAACATGTTTGAATAATACATTATATAGCTCTTGAGGTAATTGTTCTTTCTTTTAATTCATAAGTAGGTATATACTTTACGTTTTTAAATTTTTCGGTAAAGAACTTGCAAATCTCATTCAGTTAAAAATGAGGGGGTTATTTATCGTATCATTCATATTTTAGGGGCTAATATTCCATACAATATTCTGCTTCAGAAAGTTTGTTTAATTCACACAATAATTTATTTTATCATTCAGTTAGTGATATTATAAGTATAACACAAAACAAAAAAGTATTCACAATATTGATTCTACTCTGGAATCTGTTGTGTAGTTTTTATATTCAATTTGTGCTTAAAAATTCGATATGCAATAAAGCTCAATTGAATCTTTATTCTTCGCTATCAGAAATAATATTAAACAATTTAAATTCTATTGAACAAAAGATTCCTTCTAAATTCCTATATTGAGGTACTTTAATGAAATATTTTTCGAATTTTGAATCGTCATTAATGACTATTATATTTTTTCATCAATTATTTCGAAGAAAATAAGAAAGTATAATTTTTCCGCACTATATATTGTGTGGTAAAGGTTATTTAGATGGACGTTTCAATTTGAAATCAACACAACACGCATAATTACATAATGTAGATTCCAGTGGCGGATATGCAAAATATTTTTTGGGGGACCAAGACCAAGGTAATGTTATATAATTTGGGTAATAAAGTAGTTATGTATACTCAATGTTGCACGTTAGTTTTAAGGGCCGATTTCAGTGGGCAAATTACAACTAGGTTATTTTAAAAATGCTAAAACAAAGTAAATACAAGTGATAGAAAAAACAGGCCAAAAAATTATATATTATAAAGACATATTGCGGTTAAGAATATTTACAGAGATTACAGAACAAAGTCGAAGTTTCTTAGTGTACTTGAGAATTTATCAATAACTTCCTGGTGACCTACAATAATATCCCTGTAGATGGAAAGTAAAGCTACTCCGTTAAGACTATTTTTGGAGGTGCTGTTTCTTAAGTAGGTCTTCAGTCTTCTCAGGCTGTAGAAAGATCTCTCCACGCTGGCAACAGAAACAGGAAAAACTGCTAGAAGTTTCAAGATGATATAAATGTTAGAGAAGAAAGTCCTTTCACAATTTGCGGGATATCCAATACCATTATCGCCTCTTCCTTCTTGTGGCAGGAAGAGGCCGTAGACGACGTTGAATTTTACCAACCGAACCGCTTACCGCTCACTGGTGACCCGATCATCTATTAGATCTTTCAAATTGCGCATTTCAACAACTCATATAAGTGATATCATAAAGATTCCTTACCCTCCTGGATTCATCATTTTCCTATAACTTAATTTTGTATTACACTGTCTGATTTCGAAGGGGCCTCGGTCCCTTGGCCCCCCCTTATATACGCCCCTGGTAGATTCTCAATGCATAAATTGAAAATATACGACTATTTCAACACAAAAGCACAACTTACTAATTTAGTTTAATAATGACGAATCTATCTTGATGATAAAACATAATATATTCATTGATTATGAATATAGATACAAAAAATTCTTTCACAAATTTTCTCTATACTCATATAAATTAAATATAAGAGTACTATGTACCTACCCACCTACAAATATAGACGATAAAATGGCAAAGTATGCAGTGGTTTCTGAATTCACAGAATATTATTCAAGAATTGTGACTCTCATTTTATCATTAAAATTGACTTTCAGTCCAAAAAAGCTCGTAATTGCCAAATAGAAAGTGTCAAGAAAACAGTATTTGCTTTCCTATTTTATTCTTCTAAATGAATTTACAAATAATTCAAACATAAAACTAACAACTATATGGTTTAATTAGAAGTCGAAGTTCCAAAGTTCAGTAAAAACTTCGAAAGGAAAATGGTTTTCATTTTTACTTAATAACTTCAAGTTCTTTGGAAACAATATTAGTAAAATACAGGTTTGTTTTCCACAATTATTGTAATTCAAACTGAGGGAAAGTGCTTCTCCACCAGAACAATTTCATCAGGTAAAACTATAATAAAAAAAATTATTAACACTACTAATTTTGAGCATAATGAAGGTTATTTGAGTAGGTAAAAAGGTTAAAACCATAAAACGGCAATAAAAACGTAAGAAGTCACAGAAACTTATTGCGGAGTCGGGGGTTCCACAGGGTTCTGTTTCAGGTCCGCTGTGAACGACATTTCCTCCAACTTGAACTGTAATTTCCTCATACATGGACGATTGTGAGATTTTTCGCGAAATTTCAACAGTAAGTGATTGCCACATTCTCCAAGACGATATCTTAAATTTGAATCGGTGATGTGAAAGAAATCTACTGACACTGAATATTTCTAAGTGCAACATAATGTCTTTCTTTCGTAAAAAAAGTAAAGTTCATTTCGATTACAATGTGAATAGTAATAAAAACAATAGATGTACCGAATTCAGAAATTTAGGAGTAACTTTCGACACAAAATTAACTTTTGCTACTCACATTAATGATATTGTTTCAAGTTGTTACAGAATATTAGGTTTTGTAATAAGAAATTCTAAATGGCTCCTATACAATACCTTAATGCGTTCAAAACTAGAATATGCTAGTGTCGTTTGGAATCCGGGATACGCGTGTATTATAAGGAATCTTGAATCCGTGCAAAGACAATTTTTGAAATATTTATGGTTTTGCTCCGACGGTGTGTATCCAGAAAGAGGTATAAATCATGAGTTACTTACTACAAGATATAATGTTCTATCACTTCGAACACGTAGGAAATATTTGAGAATAATGTTCCTATACAAGCTGATAAGGTTTTCAGTTGATTGATCTTTCCCTCTTTCCCTCATAAATTTCCGTGTTCCGAGAATAACTTGTAGAAATATGAACATTTTTTATCCACCTCTGGCTCGTACTAATGTTCTGGCTTTTTCACCATTTCATAAAATTTGTCGTGACTTTGAGCCTTTACATGACCTCATCGATATATTTGCATGCGTGCCTGGCGATATCTGACGAGCTCTCGCCTGACTGTTTTTTAGTTATAAGTTTTTTAGATATTAGCTTTTCCTGTATCTTGTGGGTGAGCTTTAATGTAAGCTTGCCACAGATTTATCGTTCATGTGTACTGTTTGTATATTATTGGTATTATTTCTAGTTTTATTTCACATAAGTTGTAAACTATATTGTATTTTCCCACTCAGTAATTGGCCCAAGCTGTTGAGTGGTGTATTGAAAACTAATCTATTCGACTTTTCAAGTATGTCGTCGCAAAGTTGAAAATTACAGAATATATCAATTGTTTGAGTTAATAATTTCAATTTTGGTCTTTGTTACAAGTATCTTACTAAACAGTATATATCAGTTATTTTCAAGTATTTCAGGTATTTTTGTGAAATTATAATTTTGTCATTGTGCCTTTTCAAATTTTTTTTGAGTGCCTTAATACACAAACTTGGCAATAGGGCATAACGAAACCGAATACACAAAAATCAAATATCGTTTTCAAATTGGTTGGCTAGGTTCACAAAGTTTCAGTCAGAGTTCTACATTCCCAACAGTAGAACAAATGTTGGACTAAATGCTAATATGGCACGTAAAGTGTACAATAATTTGAATGAGGACATCAGGTCAAATAAATGTTACTCCCACTTTTTAAGAAAATGTAAGGCATGTCTGAATGCTTGATGATAAATATGTACCTGTTAAATTTAAGTTAATTTTGGATTTTAATTATATTGGAGAAAATTAATTAGTTTTATAAATCTTTAGGCCAGGGCTAAACAAAGCACTGATTTTAGATAGAAGGAATGGTTTTTTTATATTATTGTAAAATGAATTAATTAATAAAGACTTCATATTCAAAAAAAATATTTACAATAAATTCATTTGAAATATCAAGAATTAATTAGATATACAGCCGTATTTTAGAAATTTGAGCATAAAAATAAGGTATTCCAGATGTTGTTCAATTCATCATTTTTTAATACGAAAGAAAATAAATGCTTTAGCTTCTATCGATTAGTAGAATTTCTTGTAGAATAGTAGAATTAGCACAATACTTGATCCTCTTTTTGGAAATCTATTTCAAAGTCTAATAAATTGGAAATGCAATTTTTCATGGGAGATATTTCCAAAAAATTGAAAACTTTTTTTCAAAATTTGCAAAGTGATATTTGTTGGAACATTGTTTACAGAATACCATTTCTTGGGAAAATGATTTAATTGAAACATCTGTTTATTAATTCGTATATAACAATTTTTGAATTGAAAACACGCTCACTATATCCATATCCTCCAATTATCTCCACCAACGGCCAGATCAACCCTTCTCGCCTTTCCACCCCCTAATTAAATCGTGTAATAGCTACAAAACTAAGCCGTTAATGAGCCCCAACATCAACCCCCCTCGAATTATTACGTGTTCGACGGTACCCTAAAGTCGACCATCTTAACATTCGCCCCCTCTACCCTCTTCCCGCTTGGCGCTCAATCCAAGCAGCACATTTAGAAGGACGACCAAAAAACAAAAGATCGTGGGCTGGGATAATTAAAAATTCTCACTGCAATAACCGGCGGCTGCGATTTGATTGGAGGTCGGTTTTTGCACCTTCCAGATCCCACCTTCTTATTCTGCATATATGCAAGCGAGCAAAGGGTGGCTCGGTGGCCATTAGGATATGAGACGGTTTAGGTTTAGCTCCCGGGAGAGTTTCCGTTTTTGTGGAGTTTTATGAAGGGTCCAATTTACATGGTCGAAAGGGGTTTCGTGAAGGGTGCTTTTTCTAATCTTGTCTGGGTATAGTTTGCGAGGATGAAGGAGAGTAAGCTCAAATTTGCGACGTGGATGAAGATGCTATCTGAATAATCCAACTAAAAGGGCAATGACTACTTGAGTAAGTTACGTGGTGAAGGAGTTATATCTTTGTAATGGTAAATGAGGGATTCGTCTGGATTTTTTTAAGAAAAGGTAGTGGTTGTGCCCATAGCTTGGTCATCCGCAGGTGACATCAAACCTCTCAACAAACTCTTTTCTTCAAAATTTTGAATAATATTGTTTATCTCTGCAGTTGGAAGACAGAGTACACATCATCTTCATTCAAAGATTATTCCCAAACTAGGTTTTGCTTTCCCATTTTATTCTTCTGAATGAATTTACAAATAATTCAAACATAAAGCTAACAACTATATGGTTTAATTAGAAGTCAAAGTTCAGTAAAAACTTCGAAAGGAGAATGGTTTTAATTTTTACTTAATAACTTCAAGTTCTTTGGAAACATTATTAGTAAAATACAGGTTTGGTTTTCACCATTATTGTAATTTAAACTGAGGGAAAGTGCTTCTCCAAAAGAAGAATTTCATCAGGGAAAACTACAATATAAAATATTATAAACACTTCTAATTTTAAGCATAATGAAGGTTATTTGCGTAGGTACATGAGGTTAAAACTATAAAACGGCAATAAAAACGTATGAATAAAAATAAAAATTGGAAAGTAACACAGTTACCTACTATGTATCCTTTTTAAACTATTTTATTCTATCCGAGAGATTATTCAATAATATAATCAGTCGCTTTGGACTCTCAGATAATTTTTTTTAACTTACCTAACGTCAACACAATTATTTGTTCAGTACAACTGAGTCACAGAAATTTATTGCGGAGTTGGGGGTTCCACAGGGTTCTGTTTTAGGTCCGCTTCTTTTCAATATTTTTGTGAGCGACTTTTCTTTCAACATTAACTGTAATTTTCCCTATATGCTGACTATTGTAACATATTTCGCGGAATTTCAACATTAAGTGATTGCCACATTCTCCAAGACGATATCTTAAATTTTAATCGGTGGTGTGAAAGAAATCTACTGACACTGAATATTTCTAAGTGCAACATAATGTCTTTTTCTCGTGAAAAAGTATAGTTCATTTCGATTACAATGTGAATAGTAATAAAATCAATAGATGTACCGAATTCAGAGATTTAGGAGTAACTTTCGACACAAAATTAACTTTTCCTACTCACATTAATGATATTGTTTCAAGTTGTTACAAAACATCATGTTTTGTAATAAGAAATTCTAAATGGCTCCTTCAATCTGAATCAACTATGCTCCTATACAATACCTTAATACGTTCAAAACTAGAATATGCTAGTGTCGTTTGGTGCTCGTGTCGTATATAATAAATAATTCCTTTGTTGATTAATTCGAAAACTCCTTGAAGAATTTTTCTTTGTGCAAGATGTACCACTGATATCCAAAAATTCAATGTTATAAATCTTCAACAGCAAGAAATAGAGGTAGCTAAATGTGGACCGGACGTACAGCATACTCTAGGTCATGATTTAAACTGCCTGGATAACTCGTATGGGGCTTTTAGCCAAATAAAAACTACCACAGAGTTTTAAATAATTAGGTATCATATTTTTTTAGAAGATAAGCATTTTTCAGTTTGAGGTTGCTTCTTGGGGTCTTCTTCATAATAGGAAATGAGTTGCATCCTTTTGGAAGAGTTGTCTCTTAAGTGGTTCAAAACTGGAGGTTTCTAGATATATAAGTTAGTTGACTAAATAATATTGAGAACAAAGACACTGAGATATAAGTAAATCGAATTCAATGAAATATACTTCGATGTTTCGAATGTAGCCAATAATGTATGAATCAGTTTTTTGTATCATATTATTGGATATTTTTTTACCACAAATGTCCTTCACCATGTGAAATTGTCTCAAATGTTTATTTCTGAGGTAATTTTTTTCTTCTCTTTTCAAATAAAGTTGTATATTATTGTGAATATAAATTTAACCAATAATTTTGTTTGAACCAATATTTTTGCTCGAGGGCTGAATGGAAGATCAGACTCAAAACTGAATTCAGTCCTTTTGAGAGCATTCTTCTTAGTTGTAATTATTGTATCAATTGAATGAATGTAAGGAATGTTTGGCAATAAATTTAATATTTTATATATATTATCAGTGTTTGAAATACTAATACACCCTTATTTATCTATTTAAAAAGTTTAGGATATAGAATTAGATCTGATAATCAATAATTATATTAAAATACATTAATTTCGGCAAATATGTATTTATTTATTGCAAAATTTTTTATAATAGATCTACGAAGATATTGTCCCATGAATGTATAAAATTCCTCCATGTTATTGGTCTTGTTTATGCAACCAGGATATGTGAAATTTTTGCTTCAGTACCACAACCCTTCTAAAGATTCTACCATAAATGTCCTATCTGTAACTAATGAATGGTCCATTTTTATGTTTCTGCAATATCTGGACAGGGAGAACTTGTAGAAGTACTTTTAAACCAAATTGTTTAGACATAATGAAGTTGAGTAGTTGGTGAAGATTTCAACAGATATTTTATAAAGGAACATTTCGACTAATATATGTACTCAACAGTTTGAATTGACTTTCTCATAATCTAATATAATTTATGAACTTTTTAAATTTTTAGATTTAGAGTTCTATTCTTCTTATATTTTCGAAGATAATTTATGGGATTATATCGTTTAAAAAATCTGGAATACTGTTGAAAACCAAGCTTTACATGTCTCAAGAATAGCTTAAAGTGTACCTACTACTTTCGCTTCTCTCGAAGAAAATTTTTATCAAAATGAAAATTCTTAGCACTCTTTTAACTATACTCAAATTTGATTTAAGAGTTATTTTTATTAATTTTCTACCTATGGTATGGTTCGTAATTATGTCTAGAAATCGAAATAACTCTTTTAATTTCTTATAATTTTGTAAAATTACTGTTTTCAAATATCGAATCATAATTCGACAAACCCTACAATTTCTATCATAATTTGCTGGATATTTGATGTTGAATCCCTCGATAATGTTCAACAAGCTCGAAAAAGCTATAATTTTTCTCCAAACTTCCTTCATTTAAGGTTGAAATACAAGTTTGAAGTGCAAATAATGTAGGTATAGAAGATCCAGCAATTTCTTCGACGATGTCTAAAAAGACTGAAACAGTGACATTCATTTTTATTTTTTTTATTTTTACTTTATAAGCAGAAAGATTCAACAATTTTCATGTAATTCAATATAATAATTTCAGCAATTTTTACATCTTTTTTTAATATTTGGTCTAAGATGTTTCACAGTATTTCAGTCATGTCAAATCAATGACCATGATGATAATTAACCAGATCAAAACAACTGGAGATATTCATTGAATTTTCCTAAATTCATAGAATTTACTTATTTTGAATGAAAAGATGTTGGTCAAATAAAGATTAAGAACCATTTCACTAGTTTTCTCAGTTTCGATTATTTTACAAACTTCCTCAGAGCTCTGCAATGAACATAAAAAATAATAGTACCATATCAAGTATAGATTACTCAACAATAATAATAACTGAGTTAATAACTAAGAAAAACAGTTAATATCGTATTGTGAATTTCAAATATACTCGAAATATGTCAAAAACTAAATGTTTATATTATAAATACACACAATTTGTTTTTACTTACAATGAAGTTACATTTTTGCATCTCAATTAGACGTGAATTAATTTTTTACTCTTTCAAAAAACACTATTTTAACAATATAACACAACACAACATGGGTGAAAAGGAAGTGAGTGAATTGTTTATAGAATTATTTATTTAGGTATGTTTAAGATCGTATAGAATGCCACCTTCAAAACCTTCATTACAAAGCCTTGAAGAAGTTCAGAAAATAAACAAAACGTTCAGAAAGTATTAAACGAATCTTCAATCAATTTTTCGACTTTCAACTCCCATATACTTTCAAAATTGATCGTTATCTGCAATTCTTTTATTATATGTGATTATTTACTAGTATTTTAGCTACTAAACCAGTTAATTTGACGAATTTATCCGACGAATAACGTTTCGACTTACATAAAACGTTTCTGCGATACGTCTCTACCCACGACAAGTTTATTTGGCAACCCGGACTATGCAGGAAAAAGGATCGAAACTCTGATGAAGATCGAATTTCAAGATTTCTAATTCCGCACAAAACGTACGTCAATTACCAGTCGCGTATCGGATTCCCGTAATGTACCGCACAATTAAGACAGACTACGCGATTGTTCGCAGAAAACTAAGCGCCTTCCGGTCCTTGGTACCTGATTGATATCCGGCAGATTGCCAATAATCGATAGCCTACCTTGATGGTTAAACAATATACCGATTGAATTAGAAGATCGACTAAAGAACAACCAGATGGCAAGTTTTATGCATACTTCTACGATTTCACAAATTTTTAATATGAAAACAAACGTTTTGATACACAGAGTGTTTCAAAAGGCACTAGTACCCACTAGAAATCATTAGAATTAGAAAATTTAAATATTGTACAAAAGTTGTTTCATTTTTATGTTTTGCTGGCGATTATTCATATTATCTGGGTAATTTGTAGAATACGAAACATTTCACAAAAATTATTTCACAAAAATTAAATGGTTCTTTTGTTATTACAGAAATTTAAAAGCGTTTCTTTCATGAAATATGACGAATGATTTGCAGAATTGAAATATTTATTTACATGGATGTATGATAATAGGTTATGTTTGAATATAGGCCAGACGAAATTTTTTATATTTATTGAGAAATCTAGAATGTTTCTATTTTTGTTTCTTGTGTATTTGTGATTCATTATACAAATAACCGCAGGCGTTGTATCTAAAATGGTAGCTACTGATACGATTTTGAGTACCAATTTCAACATTTCAGGTAATTTTGTTTGTAATAAAGAATATTTTGAGAGAAACAAAACTCAAATTAATCACTGGTTTGTAACCGTTTCACTCGAAAGTGAATTTTGTGAACTACATTTTCATGGTTGTATTTATGGTTCTAGATTCATTGCAGTTTTCCTTCAGTTTATCTTTTTATATATTTTATATCAATTATGTAATCGAATTAATCAAATGTTACAGAAAATTGGTAGAAGGAATAAATTAACAAAGGTACCTATTGTCATACCTTCATGAATTAAATTCCGGCTTAGGTTTAAACATATGAGTTGAACACTTCGTTCTTTCGTTCACTTTATTAATTAAACTATCGGAAATATTCAAGGTATGCAGAAGTGCCTTGTGTTCACTAGATTCTGCCGTGACTTCGTCGCTATCGATTAGGTATTGGCGACTTATCAGTGATCTCTATAAATGACAATAACTCCAATTTTTTCATCATAATGAATAATGAAATAAAGTTTGTTTAACACTTCAAAAGGAACACAACCAACTCCCGAAGTCCATACGAAAATCTGCTCGCCCATCCAAGCAATATTAAATTCAAAATATATGCAATAAAAATTTCAAATGTGTCAAAATGGAGCATATATTTCATGTTGGACTTCTGTGAATAGATCCGTTCAAAACCTATTGAATTTCTTGTACTTAGTATCTTTTCATGAAACATGTACAAGCATGGAATAAAGTTTCAATAAGTTTAGAACTGTTTTTTTGTTTCTGCTTTCCTACTACATCTAATTCCTCATATCAGTTTCTCTCCAATATTTATATCAATTAAACGTACTGAAATTATTTGGAAAAGTTCAGATAAGTATATTCGATTTCCGTTTCTCATACGCATGATAGTTTAATAATCAATTAATTTTCCAAACATTTGTAGTAGGTATAGATTTGTTTCTCTCAATTTATTTGTTCAAATTTCGAGTTGAAATTTTCGAGTAATAATGGGTGATTTTTTAAGCGTAGTTTTTTTTAAATCGAATAAAACACTCAATTTGCATCATATATTCGAAATTTTTATTGAAATTTATAACTTGGCCTTTGCCATTTATATTTAAAGATAACTTCACATAAATGTTGTCCGCGGCTCCGTATCAAATGGTCCATTCGGAAGATCCAATTTTGCGTCACTTTTTCGAGCATTTCGGCCTGTATCCCACGAATTACGCGTGTTATGTTATCCTGTAAGGCTTCAATCGTGTTTAGCTTGTCCACATACACTAACGACTTACATAACCCACAAGAAATAATCCAGTGCGTCAAATCGCATGATCTTGGCGGCCAATTCACATGGACATTGGAGAGATAAGCTGCTCACCAAATTCATCCTTCAACATGTCCATTGTTTCACGAGCTGTGTGGCATGTGGCACCGTCTTGATGAATCCACATGTCAACCAAGTTCAACTCGGCCAACTGGGCCAAAAAAAAGTTGCGTATCATGGCTCGATATCGTTCGCCGTTGACGGTAACATTTATTCACGGTCGTCCTTGAAGAAAAATGAACCGATGATGCCATCAGCCCATAAACCACACCAAACTGTCGTTTTTTCGGGATGCATCGGTAATTCTTTATGGCATGTGACTGTTCATCAATCCAGATGTTTTGTTTATTGACATATCGGTTACGACAGAAATGAGCCTCATCGCTGAACACAATTTTTCGATAAAACAGCGGATTTTCATTAAGCTGTTCTAAGGCCCATTCACCAAAAATTAGACGTTGTGGTAGGTCATTCGGCTTCAATTCCTGCAGAAGTTGAATTTTATAGGCTTGCAAACCCTAATCACAACGTAACATTTTAGATGTGGTTGAGTAACACATGCCCAATTGCTGAGAACGGCGACGAATTGACATTTCACCTTCATTAACACTGTACGCTACGGCTGCGATATTCTCTTCAGTACGCACTGTACGCATGCGAGACAATGGTTTAATGTCCAACAAAGTAAACTTGTGTGCGGAATTTAGTGATAACCGCACGAATTGTTGATTCATCAGGTCGATTATGACGACCATAATATGACCGTAACAAACGATACACATTTTTTACAGAGCACGAATTTTGATAGTAAATTTCAACAATTTGAAATCGTTGCTCGTTTGTCAGTCAATAGTTTGTAAGTCATGATGAAATGGCAGAGTATACTAAAAACTTTTCACTTTGACAGATGACGTTTGGATGCCATTACCAAGCAGTGCCGCCAACCTGAAAAATTAAACTCTTAAAAAATCACCCGTATTAAAAAGTGTGTTCTCATTTTTCTCTTAAGTACTAATTATGAAAGGAATTATATTGTCGTTAACGTTGCTTCAGTAATTATGATTTTTTTCTTTTAGTTTATTAAGTATATGAGTTAATAGTTGTGCTATAAATTTTCATATACCGTCGGAAAACTCATTTCCTTTGAAAGAGTTTTGCTTATTTACCTTTTAGAATGAAGAAATCGAAATGAAATTCCTATATTTCCTTGGTCTGAGGCATTCATCTTTTTAAAGTTAATGAATCTTCATATATCTTTTCTTAAATAAAAAAAAATCTTTCAATATTTATAACTGTAAACATTATACATATATGTGACCATAGGTTTGAAAAATGTCTTAAGTATAATAATGTTTGGATTCTTTCCTAAAAAACCGATAGGATAAAAATCAAAATGAAGCTCCTTTTGCATTTCACAAAGATCCAATATTTCGTTGATATTTTAAATTTTGCGTGAATTGTTTGGAACTAATTGTTGAGCGTATGCGATTGTTTCAGTGGGATATAGTCGACAATAGAAATACATATTGATAAAATTAAATTATCTACCAATTCAATTATGGAAAACATTATAATACCGTAGTTGTACTCAAATAATACCGTTGTTGTACTCTTTGATTGTGGTTATTTTCAACTGTTCGTTTCTCAAAATCTCCCTAAATTTTATTTGCAGTCCTAAATTACCAGTTCCTTCCATTGGAATATAAACTTCGTAGTTTTCTGTCTAAATCACCTATTTGAAAGAGGTTTTGAAGAATAGGAAAAAAAAAATATATATGTAGTGATATATTATATAAGAAATAGATAATAAACAATTTTTTTTTATTAAGTTTTCTTTCCTCTATATAGAATAATTCCAGAAAATCCTTTCCAAATATTAATTTTAATTTTTTTCCACTGCAGAGAAAAATAATTGGTTATATATCAGTTTTTATAAATCAGAATTTCGAAATAAAAACCCATCACTTGATTCTGTTGAAATAGCTTCGGGGTCATTATTTCACCTAAAAGCCTTCTATTTTGAGAACTGCTGGTTCATTACTTTTAGAGCTAGGTCTCTGTTCTAAACGGCGTTCGTTTTTCCAAAACAAATAGGTTCAATGCGAATTGAGCGAAAGAAATCTGCATTACGTTGTGCGACATCTGGCGGATTTATTTGTAACGCCAGAATATTTCGTAGAAACATACAGTTTCCTATATGCTTAGCAAAAAAGAAGTGTGTCGATAAAGGTTTTTTGTATTGTAGGTGGTTCATTGAAAGAATTATTTAATAAATTTTGGATAATCGATCACCTAATCAGAACTTTGGAAATGATTTTCAGTGATATATAAATTTCGAGCAACTCATTTTGTTCGAAATTTATTCCCTAAGTTTTTGAGTATTCACCCAACGCTTCTTTACAAAGAATTTCACTGAGTCAATTTGTGAAGAGAATAAAGAGATCACGTTTTTCATTTATGACGTAACTTGAAACAGTATATCGTATATATCATTTTAAGCATATATTTTGTCGATATTTCTGCTGGGTATGGAATTTAATGTTAAAACAACCTGAAAATACGAGACAATAACGAATCAATCGAACAGAAATGTAACGTGCGAGATATAGAAATAAGGCAATCTTTAAAGGTCTATTTGTATCTATAGCAAAACGATAAACTCTGCGAAATATCCCAATTCGACTTTTGTGCAGCTATAGGATTTTTCTCAGCATTGAGACATACAACCTTCGAATCACAACACATTTCAAATGATGTGATATTTTCAGGATGATAATTATAAAAATAATGATAATAACAATATTTATTTATTTTAGCAATAGCTATTACAAAATCATATATACATTTATGTTCAAAATATATTATTTACAATTATATGTTCAAAACAAACTTAGGTAATTTATGCTTGAATAACTTAAGGTCACTAATTGTTTTTATGGAGCTAGGCAATTTATCGAATGCGTTGAATCCTTACTTTCTAAATAATATAATAATATCCTATCCCTATGTTTGGAAAGCTTACAAACTTGCATGTAAAAATTGTCAGTTTTTCTTGTATTATAACTGTGCACATCATTGACACATGTAACATTTTTTATTATTCTATATGGGAACAATTTGTGCTTACCTTCAAATATAAACATATATGTAGCAAAAAGCATTCTCTGACATTAGTTCTAAACAGTTAAGCATGCTTTGGATTGGAGTATATCTATTACATTTCAAAATTGTTCGCATAGCTCTATTATGTAACTTCTGTAACTGTTGAGTTTTTTCTTTACTCAATCCCAATAACAGAGTGGAACAATACACGAAGTGTGGCATTATTATTGACTTAAAAAGCAATAACCTCATTTATGTCGTCAGATTTCTCCAATTATTTCGAGAAAGTTGATTTTCTTTGACATTTTAGACGATATGAAGTCAGCATGATCATCGAAATGTCTCATCTAACATAACGCCTAGTTATGATCTAGTTTTCAGTCGTAATACTTATATTTTCGTTACTAATTACCTTTAGAATTTTCCTTTTACGAAAAACTATAAATTCAGACTTTGTTACGTTCAGAGATAAACTGTTATCGCTTAGCCATTCATTTATTGCTGCCAAGTCTGTATTGATCCATTCTGTCATAGTCTGGATATTTTTACCACTAACAAAATCATTGTATCATCTGCGAACAATCGTATAGAGCATTTTTTTTACATGCAAAACAATATCATTAATGTATAAGGAGAATAGTAGTGGACCTAAGACCGTGCCCTGAGGTACCCCAAAATCTACTCCAACCCTGTCCGAAAGAACACCATTGAACTTAACTTTTTGAGATCGCGAATGTAAATAAGAATTGAACCATTTGTTCACTATTCAAACCCAATTTTATTTTGTTTTTTCATCAGCAATGGTCTAATATGAAACGAAAATCCACGATTGAAACTTTTAAAACTAGTTATCATTTGTTGGTTATTGAATATCGTTCTCTCTCGAAGATACAAAACGAAAGAAATAATATTTCTATCAATAAAGCATGTTTGGGACAGAAAATTAAATATAAAGTGTTGTATGATTTCTTGAAATAGGCTGGGAACCCAAAGTAAATTACCAGATAATTAATTGATTCTCCTGATATTCAGTCCAGTATTTTTAACTATATTATTAAATATTGCCATAATATTTCACCAAATATTGTTTACGTATAATGATATTATTAACACAACTTTTTCTATTCTTATTTGACGGTTTCGAATTCATTGGGGATTTTGGTTCTCCTTCTAAGTTTTTGATAGAATTTTTTAATAAAATTAGATCGATTGAAATAGACGTAACTGATTCTATAATGGCCCACTCGATCTCCTTACTTAAACCTCTTGGATTATTTCTTATGAGTTATTCCACTGCTCAAGTGGAAAGTAGACAGTTTCGAGAAATCAAACATTGAAGAAAAAATATGATGAAATGAGTTTTAATATATTATATATAAATATTTTTCAATAAATAGTTTTATATGGAGTTGGGTCGTATACGTTGGGAGTCCGTTTCATAGGACAGATGGAAGAATTTGATTCATATCTGATGTCTAAAATGCTCAAAATTTCATGAATAAAAAACGCAACCAATGAAACTGTCTTGAGAAAAATAAATGTGGATAGATAAATGAGGGCGATTGTCAAAAGGTGAAAGACGAGGTATACGGGACACATATGGAGACAGAAATTATCGGTTTCTGATTCTTATAATAAAGCTAAAATGAAGATAAAGGAGGACTTGGCAGAAGAAACAGTTCATGGCTAAAGAATTTCAGAAATTGAACCTGTTTTCTCAATACTTCGGAAGCATTGCTAAGAATAACACAAAATCTCGAAGAATTTGTAGCCAACTTCCTATAAGAAGATTGCACCTTAAGAAGAAGAATGATACGTGTTCCTTTGAAATATTGAAAATTAGAAGCGAAATTATTATTGAAAACTCTGTACTACTCCTTTATTCGCAGTAAACTGGAACATGCGTCTATAATTTGATCTCCTTTCTACAATCATTTTATTGTCAACTTGGAGGCAGTTCAGAGGAAATGTCTGAAGTATATATACAACAGATGTTATAGGCAGTATCCTTGGAGAGGTTTCGACCATTCCATCCTAACCGATAGTCTGGCAATTGAATTATTGAAGTTGAGACGTGAAGGGTTTGGTCTAAAGTTTTTTTCAAGGT
Organism: Henosepilachna vigintioctopunctata; assembly: GCA_030704895.1. NCBI lineage: Eukaryota > Metazoa > Arthropoda > Insecta > Coleoptera > Coccinellidae > Henosepilachna > Henosepilachna vigintioctopunctata. Next base: position 3,635,592 of record JARQZJ010000034.1, read on the forward strand.
TTTTCACAATTCGATTGACTGGCCATTCTTCCTATTTGCGTTTCTAGGCCTTGTCTGTGGCGGAATAATACATTTTATGTTAATTACAGCAAATCAAATGTTATGTCACGTTCTCCTATCAACTGTATATGTAGTCTTTATGATGGGTGTTGCGGTGGATGTCATATTTATTTTGATCGGCTTTTAAGTTATTTTGACATCCCATTGCGCAGTTGCAGAACAGCGCAATTGAATGTGATATTTTCATGAACTTATGTTGTTTACATATGAATTTATGATATATAATATCAATTTAAATTTAATTTTAGTTTTGTTTCATTTCGTTACTTTATACTACTATTGCAATTGATTTTAATTCTATCTTCGTCGTCTTCATCAACTATATTTCATTAACTTCTGTTGATTACGTGTGACTAGGGTTTGTCGGTTTTTAAAAAGTGGTTTTAAAAACCTATTTTTTGGAGAAAATTATGAAATTCGAAAACCGATGTTTTTTGTAGAAAATATCTGTTTTCAATGTATGAATAACACTTAACAAAAATTATGATCACTTAAAAATGACAAATGTAACCGAATGTGCCAGATTGAAAACACTGTTGAAAGTGGTTTGGTTTTTGGAATTATATCAGTCCTATGCATTCGCACTATTGTAAAATATTGTATTTTATTTCCAATTACAATAATTCTCCGAATATCCCCGACCCGGACTGGTGCTTTCTTTTCTGGGCCAGTCTTTTGACTAATAATGCTACTGACCGCCAGGGTACACTTTCGAAGGGACGAGTAATTAAACGTATGGTAACAGAGTTGAATGTTAAAGAAAACAATAATATGGTTATTATTAAAATATGAGAATATATTCTTTTTATTTATTCAAACCCTTTGCTGAATAGCTCGTTTCACTATTATAAAAATATTTACATCCTTACATGTGAAAATTATGCATAAACAACGAATAATTATTTTTAAAGTTATTTAATCGTGGTCAACTATTATTTCTTTTTTTTAGTAAATTACATAAAAAAAGTTTTACTATCAATAAAATTGAACAGTAAATAATTTCAGTTAAAAAATTCTTTTAATCACTCTAAATTTTCTATTAAAATATTTTGTACGAATTGAAGAATATTCGAGCAAAAAATTTCTTTATATAAATTCGAAACCGATTAAAACCGGTTTCTGGAAAAATTACTATTCGAAAACAGGTTTCCTAAAATGTCGGTTTTTGTATAAACCATACATAGGACTTTGTAATAGATAATATTTTATTTTTGGTTCGTTCCATTTTGTTTTGTTTATTACTATTTCAATTCATTTCCAATTTATTTTCGCTTATACTTTTTTTCATTTATTATTATTTGTGTACAGTTTGTTATTTTTACTTTAATTGGATGTATATCTGTTCTGAAATGTATTATTATCTTTATTATTCTTTCCAAAAATCATTTGAAAAACAAGGGAATTGTAGTTTCGTGTAAAAGTTGTTTATTGGGTTGATTTTCAGAAATTCTAGCATATGATGATAAATTGTGTTATTTTTAACTAAGATCGATTAGTATTCAGGGCACGTAGCCGGGGTCGTCGCACGATGCCCCTTGCACCCCATTTTCAACCCCTTGCGCGAACAACCTCCGTATCAGATAAAACGTGACGGGTACCGATTGAAATATTTGCCAAATATGACAGTGACGTGTCATTTATGAGTGGCGAAGTTACGGCTGCTCCCCCACGCCGCCCGCCGCCCCCGCGTGCGGTGTACGTACGTGCCTAGGCGAACGAGCTGCCGGCATAATTTGCGAACAAGTAACTAACAATGTAACAAAGTTAATAAACGGCCGAAGGGGGGTAGGTAACACGCGTTGCAAGGATGGCGGGGAGAGGGCGTTTGCTCCCCAATTAGGGGTCGAAAACGTTCGACTCCTTGTTGCTTCGAGAAATCGTCAACTCTCGCGTGTCACGACTCGGTGGCATCGATTGAAGACAATTAATTTTCATTCGCGCGTGTATTTTCCATCAGAACACAAGGTGGGGTTGCGCAGGGGGCTTTACCGGGATTTTAAATGACTAGCTAGTGGGTTTAGTGTGTAGGATAAACGTTTCAGGAATACAACAGGTCGAAGGAATCAGAATTCGGGAATTTTATCGAAAATTCGATTTTTTTAATCGACCAGGGATGTCCAAACTAGATAACGTAGGGATCCAACATGAACACATACTGAAAATTTTGAGGTTAAAAGTTCTGAAAGGTTGCCAAATATGTCTAGATCTATATCGCAATTCGCAAATAAATTTACAAGGCGTATACACGAGGGAGCTTCAAGGGGTTTGAACCTCCCGATTGCTATGAGTAATGTTCTTCTATAAATAAATATTAATTTTACATTTCAAACTTTATCAACACTTTTCATCATCTACTATTTTTTGGTTCTGAAAAAAATGTTTCGAAAATTTAAAAACCAGTATATTTTTGGCAGCATTCATTGCACACAATGAATTGCCTAGCTCTATCAAACCAAAAATTAATATTACAAGTAAATGTTGACTCTTTAACATATATCAATTTCGTAATAGTTGATGCAAAATTAACCTTAATATTATTTCGATTTCAATCCAATGGCTTACATACTTTGTGGAGACCCATTCCAAATTTAGTCCCGTGGTGGCGGTCCCCATGGCTGCGATCTTCACAGCGCAGTCTTCGTAGCGTTGATTTCTGTTAATTTCCAGAAACTTCTTGACAGTCCTTGCTGTGACAAGTAGCAAGATTTTTGTTTATCCATATAAAGAGGTTCGCTTGTCCTCTGATATTTCACAGGAGATTTATAATGATAATAATAATAATTTATTTTTTCTCAATCGGTATAATACCCAATTATGGAAAATAATAACATAATGTTGAATAATAACTAAATGAATAAAATTAAAGGTATGTAACAACTAATAACTAAATAATAGAATTAAATGAAATATTACAAAGAACTCAATCTAAATCAATTCATTTTAGTCAATTTCCTTTGTTCACAAAACTTCGATTATAATTTCTATGGAGTCAAAGTGAATGTCACAATTATTAGCAAATCTATTGAATGTAGACTCCATAAACCAAATGGGGGATTGTATCAGCAAGTTGGTCCTTGGAGTCTCCAGGTGGAATAATTCTGCAATACTAGAATTTTGCCTAGGAACACGAAATTTCAAAGCCCACAAGAAAGGAGGATATTCTCTCCTGCTCTGCAATGAAATTAAACTAAATTGACTAAATTGATGATTGACTCCTCTCTGTGGATAAACTTTATCCTCCCTCCAAACTAAGAATTTAAAGAACTTCCTCTGAATAGCCTCAAGATGGCGTTGATGGCAAGTGTAAATAGGATGCCAGATCATGCTGCCATATTCCAACTTTCTAGGGATTATAGCATCAATTTTTTTGGAAACAGTCTTCACGACGTTCATGTGCCACTATCCTTGCAATTTCACTTCTTGTTTTCGTTATTTAGAGATTTTATCCGCATTCTTCTAAACGGTGACCAAATTAAGAGTAGTTTTCCTGGCACTTTTTTCATTCAGGGCAATTCTGTTTATCAGTCAATTTATCAGTCCTATTATCAATATTATTATTATCATTTTATCGGACCGTTTCGGTCTGAGCTTCAGAAGATCGTTTGTTGTTTGGCATGAATTTCTCGAAGATTGCTTCTTGTCCTTGGCATTGTTGAATGAAGGTCTTCAAAGCAAAAGGGTACGTAATTCGAGATTATTTCATGAACGGATGTTTATGACAGGGAGTTTTGAATTTCCATCTCCTTTGTATAATGAGCCTCTAATTAATAAGACCTATCGAGTTCCAATAAACAAGGCGTTTTTATTTGTTGTTGAATGATGGGCCTCTTTTGAAAAATTTATTATATTCTTGAATGTATTGAATTGATAAGTTTTCTTAGAGATAACCCAATAAATTGAGCTCCTGGTTTGATTTCAATAAGAATCTTCATTCAGTCGAAATAAATAAGAGGTTTTCGACACATCATTTAGAGTTGAGAGTTTTTTCAATCTCTTTTCAAATTTAAAATAATGACAGTGAATTTTCAACCTGCATTTCATTACTCAAAGATTCCTAATTTTATGTGCGCAACTATAATGTATATAAAACAATTTGTAGTATTTTATTGCACCCTCGCAGTTTTACAACAAATTAACCAACGTGTTGTAAAGATTTTTCTTTAATTTGCTCAGATTGAAACACAAATTGATGAAGTGTAGGTAAGAAGCGTAAAAAATCTCAACTTTAATACAAAAAACTGCCTTTTATAATTTAAATGAAACTGAGTAGTGTTTTGATTTTTACTATAATTCAGTTAAATATAACAATATTTAGATAGCACAGTGGCTTCATCAGATGAAGATGATAAACTAGTTACATCAGTTGATGATAAACTACGTCAGTTGATCATTCACATCTGATGAAGTCACGGTGAAGCTGGCGAAACAATATGTTTAACTAAATTATAGCGAATGAGAGGTAATAATAAATACTTGTCTAAAAATCACTGATTGGACAATTCTTTATTCGACTAGATTCGCCTTTTACGGCATTATCAAGAATGAATGCATATTACAAAGACAACCTTTAAATATTTGCAGATCTGTTCGGACCACAGAATACACCTTAAATTCGGTCATAAAGGTGTTTCCAAATTATCAGAGATTTAACAGCGGGGAGTGGTTTAGGTCTAACTAGTCATTGAGAAGATTGTATTTTTGGGATTTCTGAAGTTTATTTATTTCCATGGCTTCCAGGTAGTTCATTTTCATACCCTTTTCACAGTAATGGAGAATATTGGGTTTAAAACAACGTGAGATATTATGTCCTGTCGAATCTAGATGTTCCTGAAAAGCAGATTGTCCGTTTTTTACGTGTTCTTTTAGCCTAGTTTCAAAACATCTTCCGGTCTGGCCAACATATGACGACTTACATTCTTCACAGTCCTATCTATAAATTCCAGACTTCTCCATTGGCTCGGAAATGGGCAATTTGTTATTAAAAATCCAATCTGCTGTGACTTGAAAATGATATATTCAAATTATTATTTTTGAGGAATTTAATGATTTTTGAAGAGGGGACGTGTGTTTAAGGGATGCTCACATATCTTATACGGACAATATGCTTTCCGAAAAGCAGATTTTCCTTTTTTACGTGTTCTTTTGGCCTAGTTTCAAAACATCTTCCGGTCTGGCCAACATATGACGACTTACATTCTTCACAGTCCAATCTATAAATTCCAGACTTCTTCATTGGCTCGAATTCGGACAATTTGTTATTAAAGATCATTCTATCCAATCTGCTGTGACTTGAAAATGATATATTCAAATTATTATTTTTGAGGAATTCAATGATTTTTGAAGAGGGGACGTGTGTATAAGGGATGCTCACATATCTTAATTCATTTTTATCTTTATTATTATTGATGTATTGTGGCCTATATAAAAGTCTATTGATGAAGCGTTTCTCTTTTTTTATAATAAGTGTATTGATTATTTTCAGTGGAGTGGAAACTGATTGTTCATCGTACGAATCACATTTAGGTCTTCCCTAAGGTCCTGTTTTGATGAGGGAATCGAAAAAGCCCTATGGATCATTGAGTTGAGAGCTGCGATTCGATGGCTTATTGTACTGAACGAATTAAAATTTATGATGGCGTCAGAGAAGGTAGGTTTCCTGAATATTTTGTACGAAAATTTATCCTGCTTTTTATAATCGATTGACATTGGGTTGATGTATACCAAAATAGTAGTGAACCCAGGTGAGATCCCTGTGGCCAGATGTTGCGGAAATTGTTCAAGACTAGAGGAACATTTAGTCATTTCTGTCTTTTGCGCTCTATCATAAAGTGGGGAAAAATGACAGCTTGAATACTCAAAAAGAAGTTTTAATATTTTGAGTATGTAATGAAATATGATCAGGGCACAACATTATTGAATATATTGCAACGAATATCTTTGGTTTCGTTTATGTGATGAAAATAAGGTTTTAAAGGGTTATTTCACTAATAAATATTACTTCTCATCAGGAAAAGCTTTCTCCTTTTGAAATGAATTAAAATTGTAGGAAACATTATCCAGAAAATATGAAATAAAAAAACAAAAAAACAAATATAGAGGCGTATAACACATGAAGCAGTAGCTTTCGAAATTTCAATACCTACTGCTTTTGTGTCAAAAAGTATACATAATAAAGGCATCTCATTCTCGTCACATTATTTACTGAATTTTTCTTCGGAAAAATGTTCTTATTTTGGCGTATTTTGAAATTTTTACTTTCAACTTCAAAAAGACGCAAAATAAGGAAATTTGTCTAGTTATGACCTGAATTATTATAAATGACACGGAGGTTTCGCTTATCTCTTGGTGAAACATTAGCTTAAAAACAATAAATTAAAATTGACACACTTGGCTTAAGACCAAGTGTTTAAGACCTTAAACCAAGTGTGTCAATTTTAATTTATTGTTTTGAATTATTATACTTTGCATATCCGATGTTGAAAATATAATGGTTCGTTTTCTTCATAAATATTGCAAGCTTCTCTCAAAATTACAAACCAAATTTTACACTTTCCTATATACAATATTCCTATATTTTTTGAGCCAATAATTTCAGTAAGTTAAAAGCTTTCGGGCCGGTAATTTTGTATTTGAATGTGACAAAGAAGCATTTGCAATTTTTTTCCGACCCCTATATAATAACTGAATTTCAAATCATCTCCACTGTTAATTTATTCACCTATTACCAATCGCTGGGTGCCATGAATAATCATCCCGGATTTAATACCGTCAAATCAGCGAGAAGCTTTTCCTGTTACCTCGCCGCTAGAATTTTCCTCAACTTAGCCATGTCCTCAGGACCACTTCACGACTCTCCCACTTTTCTACCGCCGCAAATTAATGGATTGCTAAGTAAAGCGTCGATTTTTCTCGCGAACAAAGCGATTTTTAACGAGGTTTTTCGCATTATCTCCTTTGGGCACAAAAGATCCGAGATGGTGTCTAGTTTCCCAGCTCATTGTTTGATGTAGTGTCGCATTTTTTCGAAGAATAACCCTCGATTCGTTACTTTTTAAAATGACAGACGTATCGGGTTACGCGTCTTGAGAAGCCAGTGGCTTTGGGGGTTAATTTCGAAGTCATTATAAACTGTGAAATGGGAGACGAGACTGTATATATACGTCTTTGAAAAAATTTTAATCAATGAGAGGAAGGTAGCGTGTGATACTTGAGAATTTTAAAAACGACTAGGGAATGAGTATCATTGATTATATTCGCCCTTGTTAGTAGAAACATATGATAAAATGAATTGGGTTGTCAGAGGTTCCCAAACTGCACTTTGGTGTGCAGACTATATATTTGAAGAAGTTTCAACCAGAGGTTTTTGTGCTGGTATTTTGTGCTACTTTACAAAACTCTACTTTACTTTGTGACAATTTTCCAAGAATAAAACAAGAGAGGTTCATTGATATATCCACTTGGCAATCAAGTGCTATAGACTATTATTGAATTTGAGGGTTTAAGAGTAACTTTCTATTCGAAACACCTATTTTCGTCTGCTTTCTCTGTGGCCACGAGAATATACGGTTTCATCTTGCGATGTAGTAGAGACTTCAACAGTGGGTTCCAACAGTACTATTCTTCGGTAGTTCCATGAGAGACTTCCACAATTGGTTTCTACAGTAGTATTTCTACAGTAATTCCACTAGAGACTTCAACAGTAGGTTCCTACAGCAGTATTCTACAGTCATTCCACTAGAGACTTCCATAGTAGGTTTCTACAGTAGTAATCCTGCAGTTGTTCTACTAGACACTTCCACAGTATTTTCATACAGCAGTATTCTACAGTCATTCCACCAGAGACTTCCACAGTAGGTTTCTACAATAATATTCCTGCAGTAGTTCTACTAGAAACTTCCACATTAGGTACCTACAGCAGTATTCTACAGTCATTCCACTAGAGACTTCCACAGTAGGTTCCTACAGAGGTATTTTAGAGTGGTTCCAGTTGAGACTTCCACAGTAGTTTTCTACAGTAGTATTCCTATAGTGGTTCCACTAGAGACTTCTACAGTAGGTTTCTACGGCAGTATTCTAGAGTGGTTTCACTAGACACTTTCACATTAGGTTTCTAGAGTAGTATTCCTACAGTAATTCCACCAATGACTTCCACAGTAGATTTCTACAGTAGCATTCCTACAGTAGTTCCACTTGAAACTTCCACAGTAGGTTCTTACAGCAGTAGTCTACAGTAGTTCCACTAGAGACTTCCATAGTAGGTTCCTACAGTAGTATTCCTACAGTAGTTCTCACAGTATTAGCTCTACAGAAAATGTTTCTGTTTTAGGGCTTACATAATATCTGAATTAGAATATGTTTTCATCTTTCGTTTCATCTTTCTTTATATGTATGTATATATCTATCTTATCGGAGTTAGATTCATAAAATTTTTAGCAGCTGCATTGAATTCACATTCAATTCCACCTTATAATTGGTGTTAACTTGTAAGGCGTCTATCGTAAATTAATAAAATAAATGAAATAAAAAATTATTTTCTATGTATTTTCCTGAAAATTGTTTTGGAGATTCAAAGGAATAATATTTTTCAACTTCGTGTCAACATTAGTTGTCGTTCAATGTATGGGTTGAATTGGTGTTTTGCTTTATAATTGGACCAGTATTTCTTCAAAAAGACCTACTGATGAAGTGTATCGTAATTTTCTGTCGTAATATCATGTGTTTAATGCACAATGGTATACTAACACATTTTCAGGGTAATTTATCGTTATTTTGAAACGACAATACATCGAACAACAGTTTGAACAAGATTGGCCACAAAAATGGCCTGCTAAGACTCCAGACTTAAGTCTCTTCGATTATTTCTTCTGGGGTCTCTTAACCCATTAGATTATGATAGTCCAGTAAAAATTTTTAACAATTCGTGAAATTATACAAGCCCTAACTGCTGGCTGTAACTCCACCCAGCTCCAGAAAAAAAACTATTGTGTTTGAAAAGGTTCATAAGTCAATGGCTAAAAATTGAATGCTTTTATCTAAGCTGGAAGAAAATATTTCGAACATTACTTGAAGATTGATATAATTTTGTCGTGTATCTTCGAATTGAAGAAGTTTTTTGAAGTTATCATGGTACAAAACAATCTTGGAATAAATCAAATGATAACTACTTCGAATTTTACTGTATATGAACTTTAATCTACCTCATATATTATATGTAGATTATAAATACGAAAGGTTGTCTTAAATATACAAAGGTGATGCCACCCTAAAAAAACTCAAGTTTCTCCGATAAACTGGAATATCGTCGAAACATCCACATTAGTTTATCATCCCCTTTCTCATTTCTCGATTCCCGAATATCCCATCATTGTCCCTAATGACTCAAACTGCGATCCTTGCCACCCCATCCCCTCGCCTACCCCCAAATCTAATTCTCGACTTCGAAGATTCCACCTCTCGATCCGGATTTAACTATTAAAAATAATCACCGCTCTAATAAACGTCACTGGAATATGAACGGGAAGGCAAATCGTCGGAAAATCGGTGGAAATCTCGCGTCGATCTCCGTCTCGCTAACGATACCCGACCGATCGGCCGGATCAAAGCGTGCCGCAAGATTATATTACTATCATTTGTTTCGGAAATGAGGATGATCGTGCCCGAATCGCGGTAGGCTTGTTAGCGCGGGATCGCGCACCAGCGACGGCGGCCAGATGCCGGGGACGCGGCGGGCGTCCCGACGACGCTTTAACTAATTTTTCGACAGTCGAGACCGGTATTTCGTGCTCGTTAAGAGTTACACCTTAATGTTTCTTCGTCTGTTTTGATCTCTTTTGTCACGTCGGATTTTGGGGATGGGGTTTGGATATTCTATACCCCTCTATCTGAAAAGTAACGAATCTTTAAAGGAAATTACGAATTTCTCTATGTTTATATAATTGTGGAGAATTCTTCACCCATGCAAGCTTTCATTGTATTGACTGTTAACAACTGTTGACTTTAACCACGAATCTCATGACTAGACGTCAAATATTGAATAAACTACAATTTGAAATCCTGTTTAGTTAAAAATTTCTTTAGTATTTTACATTATTCGACAACCATAAATTTCATTTTTCATTTTCATTAATTAATATATTCATTTAACCTATATAAACTAGGCCAAACTCTTTGGAATAGTTTAAATATTTTATATGTATTCCTTTGTTGGTAAGCAAAAAAAGAAACACATATAATATTGAAAAGGATTTTGTACAATGTAGATAACAGTTTGTATTGCACCTAGCTGAAACCTGCGTGTGCTAACTAATTATAATAATAATAATAAGAATAATAATATTTATTTATTTTGGCATTAGCTATTACAAATTAATACATACATTCAAGTTCAAAATATATTATTTACAATTAAATGTTTGAAACGAATAAAGGTAATTTACGCTTGAATACCTTGAGTTCACTAATTGTTTTCATGGAGCTAGACAATTTATTAAATGCGTTGAATCCTTCATAAAATATAGTATTCCTATGTTTAGAATGCTTACAAACTTGCATGTAGAAATTGTCAGCATTTCTTGTATTATAACTGTGCACATCACTGACACATGTTACATTTTTCATTACTTTATATTGGAACAATTTGATTTCAACTTTAAATATAAATATATGATTAAGTAAAAGAAGAAACTTACGTTGAAAACCTACACATTTTTTTTTATATAACAGTCGTTTACATATGTTTCAAGGTTATTGCCTATCGTCGATAGGTAGCCGAAACATATGTAAACGGCTGTTATATAAAAAAAAAAATGTGTAGGTTTTCAACGTAAGTTTCTTCTTTTACTTAATTTTAGTTTGCCTGCATTAAATATAATTCTTAGAATAATTATTTTATTATAAATATATGTGTAGCAAAAAGTATTCTTTGTTTAACTGACATTAATTATAAACAATTTAGAATGCTTTGGATTGGATTATCTAACGAAACAAAACATTTCACTACAAGAACAACAATTCAAAAACAATAGGTTATGTTACAAAAAAACAAAAATTAATATTTATCATTTATCTAACCAAACAGAACATTTCATTACAAGAAAAACAATTTAAAACCAAGAGGTTAATTTACAAAAAACAAACAAAAATTAATATTGAAATTATAGCAATCACTACCAAAATGAAACCAAGTTTATTCTTGTCATTCACATAGGATGACAAAATATCCACAGAGAGATGTGTGATTTTAATTTTTGGACAGCATTCTATCCCTTTCGGCTTCGAATTAAACACTTTTGACGCGACGTTGTTAAGAATCTTTGACTACCCTGACAACGACATACTAAAGTTGTTATGATTTTATATTTATATTTGATATAATTGAATATGTTTTTTCACTGTTGTGAAACCGAAACGATAAATGAAAAAAGGAACTTCGTTTCTGTCCAGCTTTCGAATTTTATGCGAATTTTCAAATTTTTGATCGCAATTAGGTAGAAAATTATATTCACGCTTCTTGGGAATTCTTCTGCCTCATATAAAGAGATCAACTTCATCAACGCATCATCAAATTATTTCCACCAGTATCTCGATTAGGATTTGTTTTTAAATATTCGAAATAAATTTATGAAATACAACTCCTAAAGGTGTTCCAGATTCAAGTAAAAATCATCAAGTAAATATTCACTATAACTAAAAATAATCGCAAAAAAATACCAACTTAAGTCTCTGATATCTGTACAAATTTTCGAACACTGATTTAAAACTGGAAACTTAGTTCCAACAACTGTAATATGTGTGTGTAACACTTCTGATAAGAGCTCTCTCCAAGAGTTGTTGAGACTTGTCTCCAATATGTCTCCATTTAGTCTTGAGACTGTTTCGTCTCAGATGGACACTTAGGTACCTTTAACTAAATCATTTATTATTTTATTAATTTCTTACTTTCTTGTATGTGTTAACAGAATGTATAAATAATACAGTTTAGAATTAGATTCAATTTATTTGTTTAGACTGAAGTGTTTTTTATGCGCAACAAACAAGCCTCTTATGTGAAACTAAAATGAAAAACATATTTATTATATAAATCAAATAGTAAAATACCGTATCGAACAACCTTTCAGATTCGTGAATAATACTTACTCAAGGATGCCCATATATTTGATGTAGAATATAAATATAATACTATACATGATAAAAAGATCCATATGGTCAATGAATGTATATATCTCGGACATTCAGTAGGTAAAACTGGGAATAGAAAAGCAGCAATCAAAAATCAAGAGAATATTCAGAAGACATGACCTGCTGCAGAAAAACTAAACAACGTCAAACACAAAGACGTTGAAGACAAAGACATCTCCATCAACCTGAAAACCAAAGGCTTCAATAGATGTATTCTTCCAGTTTTAACCTACGGATCAGAAGGAACCACACTGGCAATTAGAGCAGCAAACAAACTCAGAACAACACAATGCTCAATAGAGAGACTCATGCTTCTCATTTGTCTTCGAAAAGCAAATGAAAAGCATGAGTCACCACCGCTACCTTTGTTTTTCCACAGATTTTCTCATAGCAATGAGAAAATCTGTGGAAAAACAAAGGTAGAGGTGGTGATGAAACGAACAGCAACATTAAATTGGATTTGGCCAGATCTTATCGCAAAAGAAGATGACACAAAGTGGATTTAACGCATCATTCAGTGAAGATCACGATTAAAAAAAAGAAGTGTAATTCAACCTCCCAAATGATTGATTAATTGGTGGAAAAAGAGACATCAAGGAGAGAGCAGGCACGAATTGGTTTATGAAAGCACGAAAACAAGACAGATGGAAGACAATCGGAAAGGCTAGTGTCTAGGAATAGATAGGAAAAAGCTGTTGGAAAAGAAGACATATGTAAACGCATTGGATTTGTCAGAATCCTTCAAAATTAGGAAATTATTCAGACAAATTCAACTCTTCATTTCGTAAAAAATGACCAACTATAAAAATAACCATTTTTCTGTTCCTTTCGAATGAAGAATTGGTTTCTTGTAAGATAATGAAGAATAAATGAAAAGTAAGGATAGATTTCCTGATTATACGATTTTTTTATCTGGTCATACCCCACCTTTTTTATGTTGAAGTAGAAATAAAAATTCATTGGAAAATTACAATTTTTCGATTTCATCACTGAAAACCGAATTTTCTCAGGTATTCTAAAGAGTAACAAATAACCGCTCTTTTCTTTAACTTCTCCCCAACTACGTTGAATTCTTTCGCCGACTGTACCGCTCATTACAATATGAATGTAGATCCGCCCCTCTGGAATTTGCATCCGGCAATCCAAATCAACTGTTCCCCGATCCCCCAGGATCGGCCGTTTAAAAAATCCGGAACCAGGAGCTGGTCGACTCTGATGTCCTCGTAAATTAAAAGTCTGCCACCGACCAATCCCGTGGCTATTCCGAACCAGCGGCCGCCAATAATGGCGGTTTTTTCGAAGACATCTGCGGTTTTGTTTATTCGATAGCGGTACGTGTCCCCCTGTTTGTTTATGGACGTGTGAATAGATGTATAAAGGTGCGAAGTATCGCGACAAAATGGCGGAGAGATGGGACGGGACCGATTTTTTCCTACGTTTCGAGTAATTCGAGATTGTGACACCTGGAGGTCACAAGAACAGATGAGTAGAGGTACCCACGAAAGAGTACCTAGTGTCGGCCCAGAAGTACCCCTTTCAATTAGAAGCTCTACGATAAATTTATTTAGGTGGTCGGTACCAGTAAGCAGTGGCGGCCTAAGGGGGTATCGTCCAGAACCGTCCCCCAAGGTCTTTTAAGCAGAAAACCGCAGAGAATTTACATTTATCTGAAGCTTATTTGTTCGATAATTAATTATTACATGATTTCATATTCGATTACCTTTTCAAGCAACAGCAAAACATTATTTCCTGCGTGTTGATGTGTATTTAGAGGTTTATCGTCGTGTTTTTTATTGTTGTTGATAAAAAATGCCACCAATGATGAGTCAAAATATTATTAGTGTCAAGTATGATAGTGTCGAGTATGATGGCGACGAAAAGTCTGTTTCGATAAAGTTTTCTATAAAGAAATTTATTTAACTTCAAGGGTTCTTATATTATTAATTTATTTTAATTTTATTTTTGTTGAATTCATCAACGAAAATAATTTTTCGTTGATCATTTCATTAACTTCTGTAGACTCTGTTGTAGAAAATATTTTATATTTAGTTTGTTCCATTTAATTATTGTTTATTACTATTTCAATTCATTTTGATTTTATTTTTGTTGTATATATTCGCTCATAGTTTCTTTTTTGTTTGATTTATTCGTAAATTTTTTCTTATTTATTATTTTTGTACAATTTGTTATTTTTTTCCGTGTAATTGGATGTAAATCGGGAATAAATGTATTATTATTGTTATCAATGAGGGATATATGGAAGAAGTACCTGCTACGAACTTACAAACCTCCAGTTCAACTATAGAATTGTCAGGTTGATCAAGAGTATTAATATATGAAATTGCTGAGAATCCGACTGATTTTAAATTACTGGATGTGTTACATTTCCTTAGTACATGTGTCAGAATAGTGTAGTACAAGTGGTAGAACACGTCTTTCAGGATTTTCGAAAATATTCATGAGAAAATCATGGGTGTACAAAATTCGACTGGTTGTCTAGTATAAAATGAAACCCCATTTCATTTTTCAAAATAATTGTCTTTCTGCAATAGAATTGTCACTTTTAATAGTTCAACGAAGTTCTAATAAGATATTTCTATCATCAAAATGATAGTTCTATAAAGCATAGAAAGATAGAAAGAAAGATAAAATTTCATTTCATATTCAAATTTTAAGATTCATTTTGAATATTGACTTCTTTGTATTTTCACACAAATTTTAACGTTTCAGTTGTCGAAATAACTCAAATTCAAAGAAGAATTTCAATTTTTTCTTAAACTTACACTTGATAAATGAATGCTTTATAAACCGTTAGAAAAATTCAAGAGGTCTTTTTTCAGTAAAGGGTCGCCATTTCTTGTGATTTCAAGTTCACTTCGTTTACCACTTTTCTTGATATTTATCGTTCATATTCTACTAGAGTGAAGTATTATAAAAAGAATAAAAGACCCCTAAATCTCCCATTGTTCACAACCCGTATTAATGAAAAATGAAAGAAATTCTTTTTCATGGGTTGAGAGTTTTCTGTGACTTCTCACATCGTGGGAACGTAAACCGAAGTTTTATCCATTATTTCGTTGAAATATCCATTTAATATCAATCATCCACTAAAAAAGTCATTCATAGCATTGTACATTTATTTGTATCGAATTTCAATTTCAAATTTCTATATCCAAGTTATATAGATACAAATAGGTAGATATACAAATATCGCTAAATTCATACATAAATCAAATCAAGAGATCTGTATCTCTCAAATAACCTATAACAGTCCATTCAGGTTCATTCTTTCTTTTGTGTCATTAAACTAGTGCAAAAAAGTTATAATTTTCAATGACTAACAACTTTTAAATAGATGAAATCAAAATAGGCATCAACATTGCTCAAATTCCATGATCATTTAGTCGCATTCTTCCTGTCTCTTGAGAAGCTTACGAAAGTACCTAGCGTGTGTTTGACGGAAACGCCATCTGTGTTGGATCATGAAAAACTGAACATCAAAATAATTAAATTGGTGTTACTGAGACTAATGTATCTAACACCATAGACTGGATGACACCATAAAAGAATAATAATAATTTGTTAGAAAATTTTTTCAGTTATTTAGAGCTGATTCTATAACTCTTGATGATATTTTCTAGGTAATTTTAAATAAGGTTGAAACTCTTTTTATTTCCAATATAGAGTAAGTGCTCGTTTTGTCCAAATTGGTTTCTATTCACTCCTGAAAGACGATTTTCTTGAAAGGTACTAAATCACTGAGAGATTTTCCAGAAGGAAATCGAATCGGACGCGCTCCTCCCCCTCCCCTTCGCCAATTCCTTAATGACACCTCAATCCGTCGTTTTATACGAGAACCTACTCATATAAAAATAAATAAGAAGCCCTCCCTGTTAGATGGGCCGTAGAAGATTGGATAAGTGTTCCGCTTCTCGCAGAGAAAATGCTTTTCTCGACATTTTCCGACGCTGACAGTTCAGTAAACACTTTTAACCGAGTCCGCGTCCTATATCTTATATCCCTAAGGTCGAGAATCGACCACTTCGGATACGAATGTCGAAATGATGAGCTATTGTGGCGTTCTACAAGTCACCGACAGGGCATGCCTTGATCCAATTTATTTTGTCATTGTTGCTTCTCGTGCTAAAGCCGTGTGTGCCTCGGCTTTTGAGATTTGCGGCTTTCTGGAGTAGATGGAACGGATACTTTTACGAAGACGTCTTACGGGGCTGGGTGTTTTGTCTAGGGGTTGCTTTAAAGTGGATCTGGGGCAACTACCTACTTCTCATTCTATTTGCTACACTCACACACACACACATATATATATATATATATATATATATATATATATATATATATATATATATATATATATATATATATATATATATATATATATATATATTCGTTTAGTTTTCTTGTCAGTTTTACGAAAGATTTGTGAAATTGAAGTCAATTTCCAACTAACATGAACCTGTAATATTCTGGAAAAAGACCTAGAGCCGAAACATATGTAGAATAAACAATTATTCCATCAATTTTAAACTGCGCTCATTCCCAAGAAACCTTCACATATATATATATATATATATATATATATATATATATATATATATATATATATATATATATATATATAACGGGTGTTTTTTTTAGAGGTATAGAACTATAAGTTGGCATTACTGTTGAAGATGGCGACCGATTTAACAGCTGAGAAGTGATTTATTCCCAGTTTGGTTTGGCAATTCATCATGAATAGACTCACGCCTGAAAAACGCTTGCAAATAGTGCAATTTTATTTCGAAAATCATGGTTCTGTGCGGAATACGTTTCGCGCACTACGTCCATTTTATCGTCGACAAAATCGTCCATCAGAGCAGTTGATTCGATTAACCATGGAACGTTTTCGCACCACGTTTACTCTTATTGATAACTCGCATCCCCAGAGACGCCTTACGGTGTGTAGAGAAGAAGCTATTGCTACTGTAGAGCGTAGCATTGAGGAAGACCCGAATGAGTCCATCCGCCATCGAGCACAGGAATTGGATATGTGTCCATCCACTTTATGGAAGATTTTGCGGAAGGATCTTGGTTTGCGTGCTTACAAAATCCAACTCGTGCAAGAATTGAAGCCAAGCGATCATCAAGCAAGGCGTAGATTCGTCGAATGGACCCGAAACGAGATTGCCGTTGTTCCCGAGTTTCATAAGCGAATTTTGTTTAGCGATGAAGTGCACTTCAGGTTGAACGGCTACGGCAAACAAAACTGTCGCATTTGGAGTGAAGATAATCCTCAAGTGTATGTCAAAACACCCTTACATCCAGAAAAACTGACTGTTTGGTGCGCTTTATGGGCTGGTGGAATCATTGGTCCGTACTTCTTCTAAAACGATGAAGGCCAGAAGGTTACAGTCAATGGTGATCGGTATACAGCCATTTCATTCCTGAATTGAACAACCATGATGTCCAGGAGCTGTGGTTTCAACAGGACAGCGCAACATGTCACACAGCTCGTGCCACATTCGATTTATTGAAAGACACGTTTGGTGACCGCCTAATTTCACGTTTTTGACCTGTGAATTGGCCTCCAGGATCTTGTGATTTAACACCGCTAGACTACTTTCAGTGGGGCTATGTGAAGTCATTGGTCTATGCGGATAAGCCACAAACGCTTGACCATTTGGAAGACAATATTCGCCGTGTTATTGCCGATATGCGGCCACAAATGTTGGAAAAAGTTCATCGAAAATTGGACGTCCAGATTAGACTACATCTGAGCCAGCCGTGGCGGTCATATGCCAGGAAATCATATTTAAAATCTAATGCCACAAGATTATCTTTCGAATAAAAAAAAATTCTTATTAGTCAATCGAATGATCCATCGTTGTTTTATTGCAATTTGAAGTTCTATACCTCTAAAAAAAATACCCTCAAATTGTTATGGGTTATAGGCAAAATGAGAGGTAACTATGAAAAGATTTTAACCAATTTGTTTGCCTGGTCTATATTTCGACTGTGTTTACAGTCTTCATCAGGACTCTGAAAAAGATCTTTATACAATTGTCATGATAGAAAATTATGTTTGACAACTTACGGCTAACTAGGTATAAAATATGGCCAAAAACCATCAAACAGGAATGTGTGACTTAAAATGAATTTGATATTACGAAGGAAACTGAAAGTTAAAGTTAAAATGTAAATATTAAAATATTCTTATGTACTAACTAAAACAACGATAGGTAAATAATAGAGTATAAACGACAGGAGTACAGAGAAATATTGACACCAAAAAACGACACAGAGGCGAGAGAGTAAAACCACCGTAGCAACAAATGTCATACTACGCAAGTATTAAAGTCTATTAAAGTTGTGGGCTGTCTGCGAAGGTTACTTAAAATGATTCTAAAGTTAGTAACTATAATTAGTAACTATAAAAGCAGCTAAGCCTGGAAACGCCCGTCTTCCTATTAATGCTGTTGGTGTTATTATTAATGTGGACCATTTCCAAAAAAATCCTTTTCTGGTAACTAACAGCTATATCCAGTATTTCAACATTATCGAAGTCAAAACGATGTCCCTGTTGTGCGGAATGTAGTGCTAAGGCACATCTGTCAGGGCGATGTCTAACATCGCTCTTATGAAACAGCTATATTTTAACAGTTATAGCCAAGGCAGTTATTGCTTCTACCAAGTACTAGATTAATCTCGTATTTCTCAGATGTAATTGCAAAAAAAAGTTACTTTGTAGCATCAACAAAGATAGTTTTATGGCTCGAGTAATTTAAGCTTCATCGCCAATGTAATTCTACTGTTTCAGCCAAGGTAAATTCATGGATTCTGTCAGAATAACTTTGAGGATTCAACAAATAGAGTTTTTTGGCTCCAGAAAATATAGGTTTAAGGCTAGATAGTTTTACGTTTCTAGTTATGGCGAGCTTATGGCTTTTGTCCTTTGTATCCTCGAAGACGATCTACTGGCCAAGTCAGCCTCTATTGTTTGCCAAAATTTTCGCAATTGAATGTATGGATTTTCAGCGTTTTATAGATAACTAGACAACAATTTAAATTGGAAAATGTGAAATTATCATTGCAATATTAGATGTTTCATAAATTGAAAAAATAAGTAAAATAGATAAATATTAATCATATGTATAAACATCATGTACCTACATAAAATTTTCCTTTGTTACATCAAAAGAGCTGAAAAGCGAAATTTTCAATTATTTCGTTTTTGACACTCCAGTACTTCCGAATACAGGAATTATTTGTTTCGAATTTTTAACGAAGCTACAACGAATAATCAACAGGAAACGAATTTTTCGATTTCTACTGTGTATTATTACTTTAAAGAACCATTCTTAGTCAAAGCTTCAAGCTCAGATAAAAGCTATACCAGTTCGTAAAATTAAACATCAGATACGATCTTCCAATCAATTGACCCTTATACAATCCCAAGAATTACTTTCGAACGAACTTCCATATTTCACCCGCATCACTTCATTCAACCCTCGATTTCATATTGCGGAAAATCGAATTTCCATTTCAAAAATTTGACTTTCCTCATTAGAGAATGGCTCAGTACTAGCCACGAAGTGAAACGAAATTGTATTAAAGAGTTCGTTAGGACCAAAATGACTTCTTTGTGAACAATTCACCCTCTAATTATACTCCCGGATTTGTAAAAACGCTCAGAGCTGATGACATCGAATTACGTAACGCCAATAAGCATTTAGTGTTCTGAGGGGGTCGCGTTGTCATTCCCCGAACCCTCGGGGGTTAATATTCACATCTTAATGGCGACTCCACCCCCTACCGAAACCGGTGTAACTTGTGCATAGGAAATGCAAATGATTTTGTGTTCCATTGGAGGGTGAATAGAGGGAAATGGATTTATTTAGTTAATAATTATATATAATTATAAGGGGGGCTAACCGAAACCATAATAAAACACCAATTTTCGGTTTTATTCGTTAACATGGATGTTGTATATGTACCCCCTATCTGAATGAAATTGTTGGCTTTTTTGATATCGAATAATGAGATTTCATTTTTTTCTCTGGCTTGCCCTTAACCTCCGAATATTCAAAATCCTGTCCCTATAATCTGATTTCATTTATGTTAAATATTGGTGTAATCAAGTTCTACCTACTAATGATTAATTATTCGTACAAGCACAAATATTTGGGGCTAATTTTTTATTCCGGATTGAAATGCTAGGTACATATAAATAAGTTTGTTTTAACTCAGAAATTTAATTCCAAGATTCAAATATCTAGGCACTTTAATTGGCTAGATAATAATGTTGATACAGATTGTAAGTTGTTTGGCTAAAATATAATTCATTTTATTATTATATTACACATTTTACATCACCAAAATAATTTCACGAATTGATAATCAGCGAATAAACGTATAGAGATTTTTTTGAGTCAAAAACAATATCGTTAATATATAGTGAAAATAACAGTGGGCCTAAAACAGTTCCTTGAATTACGCCAAAATCTCATAGAATTGAATTTTTTGTGTTCGCGAAATGAAGTAAGAATTAAACAATTATTCACTACTCCCTGGAAGCCAATTTCATTCAGTTTTCTGAATAATATTGCTCTATTATTGAATTATAATAATATTGCTCTAATATTGAATTAACCAATTATTCACTACTCCCTGGAAGCCAATTTCATTCAGTTTTCTGAATATAATGCTCTACATAACGTTTCAAAAGTTCTCTTTTAAAATTCAATGATACTAGGTACTATATCTATTCTTCTTTCATCTATAGCTCTAAACCACTACTCACGCATGCTAAACAGTGTTGTCGACAAGAGCAATTTCATCAAAATTCTGATTGAAACAATTATGGTAAATTTTTCACATAATTCCAATAGGTACCTAGATTTTTATTACTATTTCCTAAATTTTTTCATAAGGTGGAAGTGAATTTATTATTGGGAATTGGTCCAGTTTAATGGTGGTAAATTTTCGCACATGTTAATGATAAACATTTCCAATATCAAAAATATCAAAAGTATCCTTGGTGACTGTCATTTCAATTTTCGAATTCTATAAAAATATAGCTTACAATAGTATTATGTTGTAACTATAGTCTTTACAATGATTCGTAACTCAGATGTAGACCAGTGTTTACCAACGTGGGGCTCAATATCCACAGTTTTATTGTTGAGGGGGGCAAATCGAAAAAGGATTCGACACAAAATTAACCCATATGACCTTATGAATTTCAACTTTTTCACCTTTTTGGGAGGGGGGAACAATTTTAGAAAGAAAAAGGTGAAACAAGACACGAAAAAGTTGATGTAGACTGTTGATTTCTGTTGAAGACAGTAATAATAATAAGAAATTCAATGGACGATGAATCTACTCTATGATAGTTCATATTTAAATGAGAGGTAATAATAAAAATAAAGAATAAAGAATTGTTCAGTCAGTGATTTTTAGACAAGTTTATATTATTACCTCTCATTTAATAATAATAAGTTCTTTATTCTCAACAGGTATAACACCCAATTACAGAAAATAATAACAATGTTGAATACATAACTAAATAATTAAAATGAAAAAGATATAACAAAGAGCTCAATCTAATCTAAAAATATAGTAACTTATAACTACATTATGGCATTCAACGAAATTACAAATAACTCAATCTAAATCTATTCAGTTCAGTCAATTTTCTTTGTTCACGTAACTCCTGATAATAAATTTTATGGAGTCAAAGTGAATGTCACAATTATTGGCAACTCTATTGAATATAGACCATAGTCCATAAACCAAATGGGGGGGTTGTATTAGCGAGTTGGTCCTCGGAGTCTCTAGGTGGAATAATTCTGTATTACGAGAATTTTGCCTAGGAGCACGAAATTTCAAAGCGGACAAAGACGAGGACAATCAATACTATTGTGCAGTAATTTGTACAAAAATTTGAGTGATAAAGTTTCTCTCCTGCTCTGCAATGAGATTAAACTAAATCGACTCAATAATTCGTTATGATTGACTCCTCTCTGTGGATAAACTTTATCCTCCCTCCAAACTAAGAATTTCAAGAACCTTCTCTGAATAGCCTCAAGATGGTGATGATGGCAAGTGTAAATGGGATGCCAGATCATGCTGCCATACTCCAACTTGCTACGGATTGGGGTATTAAATAGTCCTATAAATGTTGAGGAATTATTAAAATATTTGCCATTACGTATAACGAATCCATATATTTTCGCAGCAGATGAAATTGATTAAATAGATTGAAACCATAAACCTAGTCCGTTTTTTTTCTCAAATTTAAACCTTATAGTCTATAATATTTCATCAAGTGGTCTTCTAAAATTCAATCTCTGTAATTTATATGATTTCAGAGTAGATTGCCGAGATTCAAACACCGAACGGAACTTCCAACTTTCAAAAGAATATGGTGGCGAATATTTTGCCTGCTATTGAAGCTTATCATGCAAAAATCATTCACTCTTTCCAACAATAACATCCGTGCAAACATCCATTATCGGAATGAATTGAAGCAAGAGTTGAATACCTACCGATCAAATTCCTCTCGCCTCTTTCATTTCCAAATGAATAAAAAAAAAACAAATTCAATCCGAAATGAAATCTGATCAATCCATCACGTCAATGTCAAAACATCAGACGTCATCAATTACACTAATGAGATGGGGCAGGGGCGGAAAACGACCCTATTTACACGGGGGTGGGATACCGAACACTCTATACATACATTGAATGCTTTCCACGTCCGATTGCGTTGACGATAACGCTTGAAGAAGGCAACGTGACGAATTTGATTTTTCTATAGATATAGATCTCTGGAAAAAAAAATAAACGTACGGATGTTGTTTGATTTGAAAGGGTTTTTGGTGCCAGTGTGTTTGTTTTTTGTTTGTTGTCTGATGGGGAAATGGCAACCGAACACTAGGTTTTTGTGGGTAACCGAACAAATATATATATATATATATATATATATATATATATATATATATATATATATATATATATATATATATGTGTGTGTGTGTGTGTGTGTGTGTGTGTGTGTGTGTAAAATGATAAGATACTTTCATATCATTTGTATATAGTTATTTATAGTTGTATAACAGTTTTTTCGAAAGAAGAATAAAAGTTTATTTTTGAATTGACGTTTCGTTGTTATATCCAACAGACTTTGTCTTTTCAAACTAAGAGAGATATGATAAGATGCATATGTAAAATAATAGAAATAGAGAGTGTTAAGATTGTATAGGATATCAAATGTAAATTTATTTTTTTTTAGAATAAATTAATCGTTTGAGATATACCTGAGTACAATCTTATAAATCAATTTAATGTCCTTATATCTATACAATTAACATTCTATTTCATTATTTTACATATACATCTTATCTATATTCTCTTAGTTTGAAAAGGGATCTATCCAATTCTGTCTGTTGGAATGAAGTTTCTCCCTTCCTCTTGAAAGATGCCCATTCACAGATATAATTCTTATTTCTTTACAGTAACTATATACAACTATAATATAACTATATACAAATGATATGAAGAGTATCTTATCATTTTACATATATATATATATATATATATATATATATATATATATATATATATATATATATATATATATATAAGGACATGAAAATTGTTTGTGCTTATGGCACTGAATGAAATATTTAAGAAAATGAACACCAGAACATTCATTTGAAAAATTGTAATTAATCAAGAGAATGTTATAGTAGAGCTAGATATGTGAACGTGTACGATGTGATGTCTCCATTATCCTTCAAGGGATAAATGTTAGAGAAATATTGAAATCGATGCCACACCTGATGGAAGTGCGAGACATATATGTTTCGTTCTGCAAGGAAATCGTTGATCAAAGAACTTCGATGGACGTTGTGCGACTGACGAGTTCCTTGCAGAACGAAACATATATGTCTCGCACTTCCATCAGGTGTGGCATCGATTTCAATATTTCTCTAACATTTATTGAAGGATAATGGAGACATCACATCAATCACCAAATATCATAACATTCTCTTGATTAAAATTTTTCCTGAATACCATCAACTTCACGTATATATATATATATATATATATATATATATATATATATATATATATATTATATATATATATACATATTCTGAATAAACTGAACTGATCAATTCTTTTTGTGAAATCCCAGTGTTTGAACTCGTTGGAAATACTATGCAAAAATTATACTCATTTGAATCACCTAACTTCCAAATGAAGTTTGACATATTCACGTTAGCTCCCTCTATTATAGAAAAAGAAACTATTTCGAGTATGGTAGAGTGCGTTCGTGACTAAAATTAGTGCATACTTCCATACAGTGATGGTAGACTTTGTAGACATTTCATCCAAACACCTCAAGGATTGCTCAAAAACTGATATCATTTAAACAGCCACAGTAAAAATATAAAAAACTCTTCTTTCTTGATTATGTTTTATTATACTAAAGGAACATAAAAGCCAATTTAATTTTTTTTTCAATTCGTAAAAAAATGAATTTTGAATGTCATTTACTGAGAATATCAATTTCATTTGTATACCTAGTTATCTGTAATTTCTGAATTACAATTTCTGGAATTCTTAAATTAACGAGTAGAAATTTAAATAGAGGAAATTTTAAAATTCAAACTTGAAAATTGAATGAATTATTGTCGTATTCGATCACCAGAAGACAATTTTTAAGGAAATCAATTATGGAATTCATTTTGAACCTTAAAATTTCAAATGTGAAAATTTTCGATAATGATATACATCGCAATATTTTCACAACGCCACCTTCTTCACCGAGTATATTCATTTCATCTCGTATAATTATAAGGAGTGTCTCGAAAACCATGTTATATCGTATAATAGACACCCATTCGGAAACCTCTTAATGAAACCTCGAAAATAGAGTATTTTCTTTACGCTCACTCGCATTTCCATCGCCATAATTGATGGGGAAACCGTTATGAGTTTCCGCAACAAACTACAAAATGGTCGTCTTAATAAATATAACACTCGAGGGTTTGACTAACGACGTTTCGTGTCGTAATGGTTCGTCATGTGCATATGTTGCGGTGCCCGAAACTTAGGCTGTTTTGTTTTTTTTATATTCAGTTTTGAGAAGCGCCGTGCGGAAATGGAAAAATATCCAGAGGGGGAGTTTGACTTTTCCAGCGTTCCAAATAGAGCGCCTATATTAGACTTTATAATCCCAGTAAATATTTTATGCATTTTTTATTTCCTTTTTCCATAAACTGTTCAGAGAATAAATGCTTGAAACAGAACTGGAAAACTACTAAATATAAGCTACTCAAAACTATATGAAAAATACAAAATGCAATAAGAAGGAGTTTCTTAGAGAAAATACAATCAGTTACACATAAAACTATAGGTACAATTATATGTCATTCGGCTTAAAACGGGACTTTGTATTTTTAAAAACACTTTTTTTCACACTTACACTTTTATTGTTCTTCATTAAGAAAAGTTGATTATTATGAAGTAAATATACTATGCAAAATATTTTTTCAACTAGTTATTTTAAGGTAATTATAGAGGTAATAATAAATACTTGTCTAAAAATCACTGAATGAACAATTCTTTATTCGACTAGTTTCGCCTTTTACGGCATTATCAAGAATGACGTCATTCTTGATAATTCATTGAAAAGGCGCAAGTCGAATAAAGAATTGTTCACTCAGTGATTTTTAGACAAGTATTTATTATTACCTCTCATAGATAAATATGAACTATCACAGAGTTGATTCATCGTCCATTTATCATTTAGTTATTTCGATTTAAATTCTTCAAATAAAAGTCTTCAATAAAACAATCATGAATTTTGATATTTTTCGACAATTTCGAGTTATTTGAAACAGATAAAATAAAATAAGAAAATAAAAAACGTTGTACTAAACGTATAGAGTTAAAAAGAGTTGAATATGTTGAAAAATTCAACATTTTCTCGCAAAAAATTATCTACATATGTATTTCCTGTGAAAGTCAACAATTTATTCAAGTGCCTAACCTGTGGTAGATTTAGTTTCAGACGATTTAAATTAAAATCATATTGTAACACTAATACTAACAATGATAATTATAGTTCAATTATTCCCAACAAAAATACATCCAATTATAAGGGAAAAATAACAAATTTTTCACACATAATAATGAATAAGAAAAAATTCAAAAAAGCCAAAGAAAAGATTGTTTAAGCGAATATATAAAACGAAAATTAAATTAAAGTCAATTGAAATAGTAATAAACAATAACTAAATGGAACAAACTAAAAATGAAATATTATCTATTACAAAGTTACACGTGATCAACAGAAGTTAATGAAATGTAGTAGATGAAGACAACGAAGATAAAATTAAAATCAATTGCAATAGTAGTATAAAGTAACCAAATGAAACAAAACTAAAATTAAGATATTATATATGATAATGTATAATAAAAGATGTTATTTCAATTCTACAAATAATTTTCCATAATAGTAATAAAATCAATAGATGTACCGAATTCAGAGATTTAGGAAACAAAATTAACTTTTGCTACTCACGTTAATGATATTGTTTCAAGAACATTAGGTTTTGTGATAAGAAAGTGTAAATGGCTCTCTCAATTTAAATCAACTATGCTTCTATACAATACCTTAATACGTTCAAAACTAGAATATGCTAGTGTCGTTTGGAATCCAGGATGCGTGTGTAATATAAGGAATCTTGAATCCGTGCAAAGACGATTTTTGAAATATTTATGGTTTTGCTCCGACGGTGTGTATCCAGAACGAGGTATAAATCATGAGTTACTTACTACAAGATTTAATGTTTATAACTTGAAACACGTAGGAAATATTTGGGAATAATGTTCCTATACAAGCTGATAAGGTTTTCTGTTGATTGTTCTTTTCTTCTTTCCCTCATAAATTTCCGTGTTCCGAGAATAACTTGTAGAAATATGAACATTTTTTATCCACCTCTGGCTCGTAATAATGTTCTGGCTTTTTCACCACTTCATAAAATTTGTGGTGACTTTGAGCCTTTTCATGACCTTATCGACAAATTTGCATGCATGCCTGGCGATATCTGACGAGCTCTCGCCAGTTTTTTAGTTAAAAGTTTTTTAGATATTAGTTTTTCCTGTATCTTGTGGGTGAGTTTTTTAATGTCAGCTGCACACAGAGTTATCGTTCATGTGTATTGTTTGTACGTTATTGGTATTATTTCTAGTTTTATTTTACATAAGTTGTAAACTATATTGTATTTTCCCACTCAGTAATTGGCCTAACCTGTTGAGTGGTGTATTCAGTGCCGGATTTATAAATTTGCCGCTAGTAGGCCATCCAATTTTTGCCGCCCCTACTGGCTTTTGAAATTCAATATGTTAGTTTAATCCCGTTATTAGTATGATTGTGAACTTAATGATATTTCTGTCAGTTACTAGATTATTTTTGCAACCCGCTATGTACTGAAGAGTTTAATGTTGACCTAACAAGTTTATTTGACAGGCAAAACAAAAAACCCCCGACTTTAATGCGTAAAACCTCTGTAACTTTTAAACGGCTCAATCGATTTTCATCAAACATGTCTAAGAACACTCGCCCGTAAAACACCTGTAATACAAGAAAAAACTAAATTGAAATCGGTCCATTCGTTCGGGTGCTATGATGCCACAGACAGACAGACAAGAAATTAAAAAAAAATCTAATTCTACTCAGTTACTCATCTTAAGCCATCCTAGCTAATTTTTTTTCGAATATCTTCAATGTAGGTACAGACTATTTTAGGTTTACGATTTTATTATAGTATAGATTGTGTACACGTATAATTATAAAAAAAAATCTGTAAAAAAAAAATTTGCTAAATTTGCCGCCCCTCTAAATCTGCCGCCTTAGGCACCGGCCTACTTGGCCTATTGGTAAATCCGCCACTGGGTGTATTTGTAAATAAATAAATATGATTTGAAGAATTAAATGAAAAAAACTATAAATAACAACACTTGAGTGAACGTAGGTTCCAATTTTCCATATCTCTTGAAACAAGTGATACCTATTTTTGACACCTATTCGACTTTTTTGGTTAGTATTCAAAATTGATATTTTGGAAACAGCTGCATGCCTCCCTTGCCCCACAGGTTGCAAACCAATACACTAAAACCACAGCCTGGTGTTGCCAGTTCTCATTTATTATCTAAGTCAGTTATAGGTAGACAATTCTGATCATTCTCCATGTAAATTGTACCAGTACAGGTCTGTTTATCCGTAGTAGTTTTTCGCGGAATTTTTGATCGCAACCGGAATGTTTCTATAATTGCTATATTTTAATGAGCAAAGTGCACTGATGCACAGCCTACATCTACTTTTAATTATGCATTCATTGCAACGAAATTATGAAACTTATTCTGGCGTAGAAGCGCGAGTTTGCGATAATGAACCTTAATGAATGGCCAGAACAAGATGGCGTAAAGAAACCGGAAACTGAAAAACAAAATGGCCGGTCTAAGTTTCGTATTGGAAATTGTTGTGAATAATCAAGAATATGTTTTTGAAAAAACAATTTTTTCTCGAAGTTTAGTACTTGATCGAATTGATATTAAGAATTAACTAAGTTTTAACTGGCAGTTCACAAAAAATGAAGCCTTGAGTAGAGTTCTGTGCGATCAGTTCTGCGATTAATAATGCACTTGAACAGATATACAAGAATTAAAATGCTACATTGAGTAGTACCTAGGTACAATTAGAGCTACTCAAGAATCTCAAAACAATAAACTATTGAAAAATAGTTTATTGTGTTATAAATAGTTCATAAACAATAAACTATTGAAAAATATAACTTTCAATAGAGCTTGTAATACAAAGCAAATAAACTACAAACTTCTGTATTAAAACCTACCTATCTTTCAAGAAAAAATATGGTGAGCAGAGTACTGTAATACGGACTGTCGAGAGGGTTTTTTATTTGCAAAAGTTATCATTTTTTTACAACCGATAATGCATTAATTCAATAACATTTTACATTGTTCGTGCCATCGCCAACGAACAAATATTTATCAAGCTCCAAGGGCCTAAAACTTACATGAGTGTACTATAATATAAAGTCTGAGATTGAATTCTCGCTTAACTCTTGGTGAAACATAATTGAATATTAAATTAAATTAAACTCTTCGCTTACTGTTTCACGATTATATTTACAAATTCATGTGATTAAATATCATCATGAAACATTAAGCCAAGAGTTTAATTTAATTTAATTTAATATAAAGTGCATTTCTACAGGCGACATATGAAGGCATTATAACACAACCATTCTTCCAGAAGCAATCTACGCAGCTGAAACAATGGTTGTTGATGGCGATTCAAAAAAGAGATAAATAGGAAAACAACAACGGAAAATTCTCAGATAGAATTAGGGGCCAAACAATAGAAACGGCATTTGGATGGAAAAACCTCAGAAGGAACTTTATCAAAAGACAAATAAGATAACAGAATAAATCAGAAAACGACGAGTAAAGATCTATGCACTTGTCTGCAGGATGAAACAGACTAGAATACTAAATAAACTACTCGATATACTCGTAATAACAAAGACTAAATGCGGCACAGAGTGGCTAAAAAAGGTCCAAAAAGTAAAATATAAAAAATCTCGAAGATCGCACTGAGTGTCGCTATAAAATTGTACGTTTCACCTCTGAGCCATAAATATCGCGCAAATCTAGAATGAAAACAAAAAAAATAAATAAAACGACACCAAACTTGCGTGATCCCTACCCCCAGGTGGATATAAACCATCCTCTCGAAATAACAGCCATTTCAAGAACCTCCTTTGCAGAGCCTGCAAACAGAAAAATATAAGAAATCAGAAAACGATGAGCAAAGTTCTATGCACATATCTACATAATTAAACAGTCCAGAATAACCAAGAAACTACTTATAAAATAATTATAAAGAGTAAATGATAGAGTGGCTAAAAGAGGTCCAAAAGGAACTACAACAGATCACTATAAAACACCATACTAGACGTAAACTATCTAAAGACTGGATCCTTAATGTTCTATATTAGGTACAAGGAACAGGTCAAACAATCATTCATCTTGCAGTTAAACCAACAGATAGAAGCTCCAAATTATAGTGTGAAGAAAAGATAAGCCGGTCTTAAACAGAAAACACATTCTTTGTTTTTGATATATTAAAAATGTTTTATTTAAAGTTTAATAATGATATAGCTGGGTAATGTACATTGATTACAAGCCCAATTTCTTTGAGAAGCAGCGTTAAACTGTAGGTTCACTGAATTTAAAGAAAAGAAGATATTATTAAGAATAGCATATTAACATGGTAAATACATTTGTGATATTGAATTGTTGTTTTTTTTTTAGTTAAGTTAGTCAGTATTCTGTTAGTATCTGAAGAAGTCGTTTTTAACGACGAAACGTTTCATGCTATGTTGTCAATAAAGTGTAAATCAAAAGTTCAAGTGTCTGAATTTTAGTTTATATTCAATATTAAATTGTGGTATTCAATTATGATATTGTTAACACATTGTATTTATTTTTCAATCTATGGTAACCTGTGTTTATATCCAGCAGTAGAAGTGACATTTTGTATATACCTATATACCATATTAAAAAAAAATCAACAATTTTACTGAACCACGTGGAGGTTTTTCTTATCATGTAGTGCAACTTTGAGTTTAAAGATAAAAATTCAAAACATTTGGTTGATGTTTCACTGGGTATGTTAACAACTCAAAGTCGTAAATTTAGTAGGTGAAACTTTAGCCAAGTGCTTCAATTTATTTTACAAAATTAGTAACAATAGTTGTAAACTAAAGTAGTATCTAAATCAATCTTGAATTTTTTCTGCTTCTTTGAATTTTCTTGTTGTGAAATATTAATATTTCATCCAGTTTTCCTGGGCAACTCATGTTCAATAATTCATTGTCTTTTGGTGAAATTATTTGATAATCTGCCACAATTCTCGAATTGTTCACAAGTTAAAAATCACAAATATTTACTCCCCTACTGAAATATCACGAAAATGTTACAAACTGACAAATTCAATATATTGTTATGCCTATTTTACCCCAAAGAAAATTCTTAAATATATTTGATCATCATAGAAACTCCACGTTTTTCCAAGTTCCGAGGGAATTGAAAAAAGGCGAATATTGCGCTACAGAGATTTACATATGAAAAGCAAATACTAGATCACGATGGTTACTTTGACGCCAAATTGAATTCAACAGGAAAATATATTTTCTTGCGATTTTTTAGATTGCCATTCGAATTGAATATACTTGAAAATTCAAGCCAGCGTTAGAATTGTATAAGGGAAGTACGAAAAGTTCTACGTCTTAAATTTATGTTACTATATACTTTAAATAAAGCTAAGTAGTTTTTTGATTTTCACTATAATTCCGTTAAACATAACAATATTGTTTCGCCAACACACTGGCTTCATCAGATGTAGATGATAAACTAACCATAGAACACTTTTCTTTAGTGCTATACACTTTGTTATTCATACCTAGAAAACCTAAAATTTATTTTAACTGTGTCGCCATTTCTTTGCGACGAACTCTATCGTCTCAAAAGTACACAGCATTTTCTGATAATATTGTAGTGAATAAGTTATTAAAGGAAACCTAAATACGAGTATGATTCACAATTTTGTTTGTAATTAAGAAGCAAAAAGTCGGAAAAAATATTTGAAAATGCAACCATTTTTTTTACTGAATTTTAATTATTTACGTCATTTAAGTTTCAATTAATTATACAAATGTAGATTACTTAAATACATTTTAATAATTATCAATATGATAAAATAAATGACATAGAGGTTCCGCTTATTTCTTGGTGAAACATAATGTTAAAAACTATAAGATTATAAATTAACACACTTGACTTGAGTTTCATTGAATATATTAAAAACTCCACATATGTTTCGGATGGTTAACCCATTATCAAGAGTATACAGCATTACTGACTATTGTAATTTTGTATACTCTTGATAATGGGTTAACCACCCGAAACATATGTAGAGTTTTCAATATATTCAGTGAAACTTAAATCAAATGTGTTAATTTTTAATTTTATAGTTTTTAATGTGATGAAATGTAAAAATAATGTGAAAATATGAAAAAAACATGAGGTGACATTCTGTTGAAATGATTTCAGATAAAATTAGTATACAAATTTAAATATCAAGCCTTTCTTGAAGGAAAATTGATCATTAATTCCGATCCAGAAATGTAATTTTTCTAATTAATAATTGATGAGGCCGATACTTGATGTAAATTGATAAACATAATAAAACAATTGTTAAACTGATTTACACATATATTAAAAATAATACTGCATGACGTACGTTTCGATGAGATTCACCTTTTTCAAATGCTACGTGCAGACTAATGACAATTTCTCGAATACATACAATATATAAACTTAAATACAGAGAAAACAGGTAGATAACAGGTAGAAGGGATGAATTCATACTGAACTACTATATAGTAAACTAAGTAATTTTGAAAAGATTGAGAAGGGGGCTTGAGGTATGATCGATTTGGCTGTTCAAAAGGTTGCCAGAATATTTGTATTTATTAATTTGAAGTGATTCTAACAAATTATGTTTATGTTTAAACTTCATTCCCTTGTTTGCGGTATTCAAAATTTCAAAATCGGAATTGAATATATGATTTTCATTAATCAAATGATTTGCATAATGAGAATCTGTCTTCTGATTATCAAAGCTACGTTTATGTTCCGAAATTCTTATTTGAAAACTTCTAAACGTTCTACCAATATAAAACTTATCACAACTACCACAGTTAATTTTATATACACTGAATTTTTTATTTTTGTTGACTTTAAATTTGTTATTTTTGATATGTTTTCCTAAGTTATTTCCAGTACGGTAAGCAATGTGGATCTTATACTTAAAAAGAAGAGATTTGAGTTTTTCACTGGACTTACCGATGTATGTGAGACTGTTATAGTTGATATTGTTTTTGACTAGGGGATAAACCAAACCAATCGCCTTTTTGAAGTTTTTCTTTAATATCATATTATCTATTATTTCAGGATTATAATTATTATTCACGGCTATTTGCTTGATTTAATTTTTCTCGGTGTTGAAATTGGTTCTAGAAAGAGGAATATTAACTAATCGATGTATCAAACTATTGAAAGCTGCCATTTTGTGTTGAAATGGATGC
This sequence comes from Henosepilachna vigintioctopunctata, assembly GCA_030704895.1. Taxonomy (NCBI): domain Eukaryota; kingdom Metazoa; phylum Arthropoda; class Insecta; order Coleoptera; family Coccinellidae; genus Henosepilachna; species Henosepilachna vigintioctopunctata. The sequence continues at coordinate 3,669,077 of JARQZJ010000034.1, forward strand.
ATGGAAGTATTATGTAATTTTTCTGGTAAAAACCTGAATAATTAAAAAGCGGTACAGGATTTTAGTAAATTAGGACATGATTCACAAAGGCTAGTTGAAATGTTAGGTAAAATTGAAATACAATAATATAGGCAATCTTCTATTTCAAATGAGCATGTCGACTTTTACATCCGATATAACCGAAAGTGTCATTAAGTTATAATTATTTTAGCCCATTCTCCCCCGTCGACTTTGATACCCCTGCCAAATTTTCGAAATTTTCTTATGCTTAGTGTTTTGTATAAAGATCCATTCGGTTCCTGATGAGACACCCTGTATATATTCATTTATTTTATCACTACATAGTATAAAGCAAAGTCGCTTTTTCTGTCCCTTTGTCCCTTTGTACGCTTTAATCTTTGAAACTACGCAACGGATTTTGATGCGGTTTTTTTTAATAGATAGAGTGATTCAATAGGAAGGTTTATATGTATAATAACATCCACTAAATAGTGGAGAAGTACAGTTATTTTTGAGGTTTCTAATGTGATGTCGTAAATAATTACATTTTTTCCGCTTACATTGCAAACGCAGGCTGAACCCTACGAGTTTTATCAAAATAATGTACTAAGTATTGTACACATTGAAAAGGTCTACAGAAAAGTCCGTGATGGTATATGTCTATCTCTTATGGTTAACCCACAATAACTTTTTTTTGTCATTTACTTTTTGCGACAAATAATGGCTAATTTTCGAAGCGATTTTAACCCATACAGCATTAATCCTCAACCAATTAAATACCTTGAATACATTGTTCATTTAATGTAGATATATATGGCCCTTTACACCGTATGATTTAAGTGAATATTTTCGAAGATATTACAGATTTAAAAATTGCGTGGCGTAGCGTTTGCGGCGTGCGAAGCCGGGGCGGGTCGCTAGTATATTATAATTCCCAGAAACTCTTGAATCTTATTCTCTTATGTAAGAGTTTCTGAAATTAGAATTCTGTTGTGCTTGTTATTTGCCCAGCCACATAAATGCATTCATTTTGGATTCTTGAAAAAATTAATTTCACATACTTAGTGTTAAAATGATGTAGATTTCAAAATCTGCAATGGGCCTCCACAGTGGAATTAGGACATTGAATGATTCAACTTGTCATTGTCTTGTTACTTGTCTGATTGGGGAAGATTAGGGTGGATTAACTCATAGCTAGGTTCTTGTCCGGTAAAATAAAAACACTGAGAATGTCTCTAGGAAATACAATCGAAACGTCTGGAAGAGGAAGAGTTGCAATTCAAGTTGATTTTGCGTTAAAGTTAATTTTTTATTCTACTAATCTGCAAGTTGATCTCGAACTGAGAACTAGCGTTGATACAATTCCCTGAAGAAATTCTTTAAAGCTCGAAACCTTTTTATTGTTGTCCAGTGTCATAATTTTCACATCCATTTTTGATATAAAAAAATTCGCGGATTTCAATTCACAGTAGAGATAACCTCGCCATTATTGAACCGGCACATCCCTTCCAAAATTCATCCCTAAAGCGATTACATCCCCATTATGCAATTTTGCCGATTTAATCTTAGAGTTCGAAATTTTCATCGTAACTTCTAACGAAGCAGAAACGATTCAGCCCCCGGCTCCTCGGGGAGATTGCCGCCATTTTGCGAACGCACAAAAGGACCGAAACGTTTCGTCTAACGCTCGACGAGTCTTTTATCATATTAAATATTATGGTGATGAGCGATTAAATCGTTTGAGGCGGTGGAAGATTTAGCACCCTCGTTAGGGCTTTGTGAGGTTTTTTTCCCTTTTTTTGAGCACAAAAGGGTTGAATTAGCGACCGACGTTAGAAACGTTCAAATTATGTTCCTTGCAATCATGGCGCATTTGTGTCGACGCTTCGCGTTTTTCCGGTAGTGTGACGAAATTATGTAATTGAAATTCTTTTCATCTAAACTCTAGTTTTTTAGATTTGAATATGAATTTTAATACAGAGCCAGCAAGTATGAAGTTTTATTCCATAAATCAATTAGTTTGTTCATTATTTGCCTTCAGCAACATTAAATTAAGTAACTGCTGTGGCTACACGTCCGCCTTCGTTGAAATATTTCTTGAATCTTGATTTTTTAAATAGTGATCGATAATTCTAAACTCCTGGATATTTTTAAATTAAATTGTCATTAACAAATAAAGTACAACAAGCCAAGTATTGGGAAGAGGCACCACTTATGGCCATTACCCCACCGCTATGGTGACCCCACTCTAATTGATGAAATAATGAGTATCAGTTCTTTAATTAAAACGATAAATGTTAATGATAAGTATAAACATTCCATTACACAATCATAATTTGATTAACTAAACATAATATAATATGAAATATATAATAATAAAATTTATTGAGAGACATTCCTTTCATTGTAAAATTACATTCATTCAATTGATTCAACTAAGAAGAATGCTCTCAAAAAGATTGAATTCAGTTTTGAGTCTGATCTTCCATTCAGCCCTTGAATATTGGTTCAAACAGAAATGTTAGTTCAGTTTATATTCACAGTAATATACAACTATATTTGAAGAGAAAAGAAAAAAATTACCTCAGAAATCCATTTGAGACAATTTCACATGGCGGGGGGAAATCGTAGTGAATAAATAAACAAACATATGATAGAAAAAATTGAGTCATGACTTATTGCCTACATTCGAATCATCGAAGTACTCTGCCACACTATAGTATGTCTTTGTTAACATCAATGACTTAACCCTCGTCTTAAATAAATGAGCTTTCAGTAATTTCAAATTTGATGGTAAATGGTTGAAGATTTTAATACTCTGATAATAGAATGAGTGCTTAAGTTTAACTGTTTTATGCTTAGGAATAAGTAGCACATCCCTGTTCCTTGTTGAATAATCATGATTACTATTCAATTTAATAACCCTATCTTCATTTTCTTTAACATATAGTAAACATCTATAATTGAATATAAACTTAAATTCAAACACTTGAACTTATGATTTACACTTTATTGACTACATAGCATGACACGATGCCTACAGAATAATATTATTCTGTAAGCATCTGAAGAAGTCGTTTGTAACGACGAAACGCGTCATGCTATGTGGTCAATAAAGTGTGAATCATAAGTTCAAGTGTTTGAATTTAAGTTTTTATTCAATTATAATGGATTTACATCAAGTAAACGCCAACACTATCAAAAAAAATAAATAAATAAACATCTATAAATATATAAACAAGGTAGGGTGAATATGTAATTATTAATAAAGATAGGTTCACAAAATGTTTGAGTATCAATCGAAGTATTCGCTTCTGTGTAATAAGCACCCCATTTACTTCTGTAGAGCAGCCTCACAGCAGAATAATATAATTAAGATGACTTATATATGACTGTCATACACATTCATAACACAGTTTCTAAGTACAATATTCTTAATTCTGGAGATTGCAAAAAAGGAGCTACTCTATTTTTTACATAAGACATCGATGTGTGTTGTCTATCTGAAATTTATTTCTACATATATTCCAAGAAACTTGGTTGGGATGATTTTAAGGAAAATGCATGGTTAAAAGTAGACTAAAATTGCCAAAAGTGGGTAGCTTCGATATTCGTAACAAAAAATTTCTGTAACACGTCACAGTCCACGCACGGTACTTTTTGGCCCATGCCAAACGTTTCTTCATCATTTTCTGGTTAAGCAGTTGCTTTCTTCTTGGTCTTCTTGCCTTACGGCCAACCACAAGTAGTCGTTTTCGCACAGTTGAGATGCTCACTTCCACACCAGAAACCATTAAATCCCTTCGAAGATCAGTGCTTGTCTTTCTCGGATTAATTTTGCTATTTCTTATCAATAATTTGTCTGTTCTTGGAGTACTTTTGCGTTTACGGCCACAGTTTCCTTTTCTTTATGGAGACGATGAGCCACTTTCTTCGAATGTTTTTAAAATTCTCGAAACGCTGGACTTTCCTACACCAACAGCTTCAGCTATATCTCTTACAGTCATTGATGTGTGTTCATTAAGCGCGATAATTTTGGAACGCTTCCTCGGAGTGATATCCATCTTTGGACAAGACAATACAGCACGTATCAAAATTGAAATCACCAATTGGCGCACCGGTAGGCTCACAACTGAATTGCTGGCGAGGTTAAACCGGTCAGAATGTAAATGATGGTCAAGGTCGAACCCTCACGTCGCCTCAGGTAGTAAACAAGCAGGTGTGAGGTTGTTTGGGCCACCCTGGTACTCACATACTTACTACTACAGTAACTCAAACGAAAAAAAAATGTTTGTCCGAATTAATTCGAACAGCATAGTATATAAGTAGCATAAAGTATTCTCTGTTTAACCTGCCTATGTTCTAAACAATTCAATATTATTTCTAGTGGAGTATACCTTTACATTTCGAAATTGTTAGCATAGCTCTAGTCTGCAATTTTTGTAGATGTTGGGTTTTTTCTTTGTCAAACCGAATAACAGAGTGAAACAATTATCAAAGTGTGACAATATTGTCGACTCGAACAGCAATAACTTCATAATGTCGTAAGATTTTTTCCAATTCGTCTCAGAAAATTGAATTTTTTCGAGATTTTAGACGATATGAGTCAACGTTTTACGAAATCAACTCAAGTCTCAAAACTGATTGATTGCTTTCTACTCAAGAGAATCTCATGTTTATATTGCTTCAAATTCAAAATAAAGACGTGGATACACATCCGATATCGTCTTGAAAAACTTTGTCACGTCTTTATGGATCAAAGTGCTTCCTTATTTATTTTAGAAAATTTCTACAGGCATCCTCGCTGTCGCTCCTTTGTCAATATGAAATATCGCAAAGTGCACTTTCTCAAATAACAAAAATGGAATATACTCACTTCCAAGACTCCACATACGCCATTATCGCAAATACAAATCGAAAACCTCCCTTACACAACTCGAGGACCACAAAGTGAGATAGCGCGGCTTCCATTAAAAAAACACCCTTAATTCCCGCGTCTCCCTGAAAAGCTAATGGGCTTGGGGTAGTTTCCCCTCGGCCCACAAGGGGGCGGTACATCCTCCCCACCACCTCTTTCGTCCTAAGTTGGGCATAGAAAACGAACAAACGTTCGTGACGTAACAGGCTCTCGGTATTTTGCATATTTTCAGTCGTGGGGTGGCCGAGAGAGTAGAGAGGAAGGGATTGCAATTTCTAAATGAAAGAGATCCAAATGTTGGAGACCTTTCCCTTACGGTGTTCGATTGTAGAGGTGCGAGAGGGAGACAGTCGTATGTGACGGTTTTTTAAAAAGCGAGGGGGAGTAAATAGCGCGATGGCTGAACACGATGTACAGTCGGAGTAACAATTAGAGAAACGCGAAATCGTGATTGATGTCTTATTTGAATCTGAATAGCCCCTATGTCTTCCCAGAGTTGTAGAATTATCTTAATGAACGGCAATACTTCAATCGTTCTGGGACCACTAAGCTAGTTTGGTACTCGGGTACTACACACTGATGATAACGAAATAAAAAATTCAGAATCCAATACTTCTTTTTCCTAATGTCAATCGATTCATCTCGAAACAATTCTTCGAATATTTGGAAATTATATCATTAAGAACACTTGGCTCAATTTCACAAAATTGTACAGTACACTCGATATTTGTTTCGGGCTACTGAGCCATGATCAAGAGTTCAATAAAACTGTTGTTAATACACTGTCTTTTTCAATTTCAAAAATGGATTGGTGTCCGATAATTAGGTCGAATAAATCAATGAACTTTGTGGTAGTTCTTCTTTGTTAGGTGTTTTCAGTTATATAGTATATTTTTTCTGTTCAAGATAGATCAACTTTTTAATAAAAATTATTCATTTTTTCATCATCTATTTGAATGTATGTACTTCCATTAAAATATGTAAACAATTCACATCAAACTATATGTTTAACATATCTACTCACTTTTATAATAAATATAGATTATTCAAACACTTCAATTGTATTAACACTTTTATTGTATATAACGTTATGCGTTTCGTCGTATTACCGACTTCTTCAGACGTTAACGGAATATAATATGAAAGAATGAAGATTGGAGTTTTTAGCTCAGAATCAGAAGTTTTTTATTTTAATATTTATTTCTTTGGGGTTTATTCGGCCTACTTGGCGTTTGAACAGTCTCAGCGCCCTCTGAGAGTACTCACTGATAATTAACAATATTTCGTGCTTGGTTTCAATCCTTGGTTATACAGAGTGTTCATTAAACATGCGGCAAGATTCAAGTGACATTAACAATATTTTATTACCAAAACATATAATAAGTTCTTTAATAATAATAAGTTCTCTAATATCAACAGGTATACCAATGCCCAATTAAAGAAAATGATAAAATGTTCAATAATAACTAAATAAATAAAATGATAGAAATGTAACAAAGAGCTCAATCTGATCTAAAAAAAACTAAAATAGTAACTAATAACTAAATAATAGAATTCAGAGAAATATTACAAAGAACTCAATCTAAACCAATTGATTTTAGTCAATTTCCTTTGTTCATATAACTCCTAACAATAACTTCTATAGAGTCAAAGTGAATTAGCGAGTTGATCCTTGGAGTCTCTAGGGGAATAATTCTTTAGTACGAGAATTTTGTCTAGGAAAACGAAATTCCAAAGCGGACAAAAGAGGAGGACAATCAATACTGTTGTGCAGTAATTTTTATAAAAATGTTATTGATAAAGTTTCTCTCCTGCCCTGTAATGGTTTCAACTAAATGGATTCAATAGTTCTTTATGATGTACTCCTCTCTGTGGATAAACTTTATTCCCCTTCAAACTAAGAATTTCAAGAATCTTCTCTGAATGGCTTCAAGATGGCGCTGATGGCAAGTGTAAATAGGATGCCAGATCATACTGCCATACTCCAACTTGCTGCGGATTAGGGCATCAAATAGTCCTATGAATGTTGAGGAATTATTGAAATATTTGCCATTGCGTATAACGAATCCATATATTTTCGAGGTAGATGAAATAAGTTGGGTGATGTGTGGAATGAAGGAATGCTTCTGTAGTCTCGAAGACTACACCAAAATCTCTCACCATATCAGAACGAGAAAGAACCTCACCACCGACGCTAAAATGACACTCAATTCGATCTCTTTTCCTTGTGAAAGAGACAACATTACACTTTGATACATTCAAACTCAAATAATTATCCTTACACCAACTGGCAACATGGTCCAGTAAAACAAATGTATATAAAGAGTTTTTCAATCTATAATAAATGGACAAAATTAGTACCTTATGTCTAGATGTGAAGATTCGAACTTGTCCAGGGACTGTAACTCTAAATCTACTGCAGGTAATGCCAATATAACATATATCAATTCCCTAGCGCTTCTTCAAAAATGTGATATTCCTCGACATGTTTATATCGCTTTATATCCAAAAATCAGAGAACTAAACATTTTTCAAATCGTGATAATACCAATCAATAATTAATATAATTGATAGGAATTCAATGAACACTCTCCTGTATATGGAATTATTTCGAAGTTTCTTTTCTAGCATATTGTTTATGTGTATACTTATATAGCTAGGTGTTGCTCATAGATTACATACTTTTATCTGTTTAGAATCTGTCAAAATATCCATTATGAAATTAAAATTGTTTGGCCAGCCTCTCGAAAATATAATGATTCATTTCAATTGAATAATTTTGAAATTGATTGTTTATTTTCTAATACTTTAGTCACTATTCTAGCCACCTTTTCAATTTTCAGCAAATAAATACAGAAGCGTGAAGAACATTTTTTGGGTAGTATAGCCGTTCAATTACATCATATACAAGTGTGAAAATTTGGGAATTTGTACCAACAATGAATATCTGAGCATCTGAACAAGATCATCTCCATGATGAAGAAGAATCTCCACCATAAAAAACGTGTGGTTTCCTATGTGCTTTTTTCTAATCAAGTAGCTTCCATAATCAGTGTATTTTCAGTATGGATTTAATCATTATATTAAAATTAATAATTGAACTTTTCCAGACGATTTGCTGTTATATATTTCGAAACAATTTGTATCTTCACAAATTTCAACAATAATAGACTTAATTAAAAAACAAGTACCTATTTGGATTACAAAGGACAATAAAGGATAAATCATAAACTAGATGATTTTCCAGTTTTAAATCATGTTTTGTCAAAGTTATATGCCTACAGTAATCATTGCGATGTTTCACAATTTAATTTTGATACTACTTCATTCAAAAAGCTCTGCGGATAGGTAGGTTAGAAGACATATCACATAAAAATAGTAACAAGAGCAAGTTGATACCTAATACCCGCACGAAAGTATTTTTGTTAACTATCTACATCATCTAGATAAGAATGATTTTTGTCTCTTTTATTATATAAAAATTTTTGTGTATGTTTCATGTGATTATCGAGATTCCAATAAATGGTATAAAATGAGTATTCGACTTTCTTTATTGAACAATCTCTAGTTTCTTCGTAAAACATTATATTAAAAACAATAAATTAAAAATAACACACTTGGCTTAAGTTTGACTAAATATATTAAAAACTGATAAAGGGTTAACCCATAATGGGTTAATCAACCGAAACATATGTAGAGTTTTTAATATATTTAGTGAAACTTAAGCCAAGTGGTTTAATTTTAATTTATTATTATTGACTTTAATACTTTCCTATATTTGATACTTTCAAATTCTTACGTATTTGAACAAGAGTTCTAATCAAATTGTAAAATTTTCTTCAATTACTTCTTGTATCTTTCTTCATTAAAGACCCACCACTATTCAGTTTGAACACGTTCAGCCCACAAATATATTCTCCATTTCATATCAATTTCGATTGACCAAATTAAAAAATCAATTATATCAATATGATACACTTAACACCCAAAACATTTGAAGAATTTCAAATGTTATGTAGCAATATTGTCCACTAAAATATAATAATAAATACTAAAAAATAATACAGTGGCATATTTAGGGGGTGAGGCCGAGGTCTAGCTCAATTTCCATGCACAGGGATATTGTTGTAGGTGACCAGGACATTATTGATAAATTCTCAACTACACTAGAAACTTGGACTTCGTTCTGTAATCTGTCTGAATATTGTCAATAAGTCTCAACAATATATAATTTCTTAATGACTGAGATTGAATTCTCTCTTAACTCTTGGTGAAACATAATTGAATATTAAATTAATATAAACTCTTGGCTTAATGTTTCACGATTTATTTAACAATATGAAATAGTCAACATGTTTCGTGCGTTAGCTCATTTTCAAGACTGGAGTCTTCAAGGTGGAGTTTTCAAGACTTTTCAGTCTTGAAAATGAGCTAACGCTCGAAACATGTTGACTATTCATATTGTTAAATAAATCGTGAAACATTAAGCCAAGAGTTCAATTTAATTTAATATATAATTTTTTGACTAGTTTTGTTCCTTCTTTTGTATTTACTTTGTTTCGACGTTTTCTTGGTCTTGGTTTTCTAGGTTTTCACCGGTCTTGCACCCGTCCAAAAATATTATGTATATACGTCACTGCTTTCTGTTATATATAGATAATTTTGTGAAGTATTCAACAGATGATATTGAAAAAAGTGAAAAGTGAAGATATTCGTTCATTACTTCGACGTTTTTCATTCATAGTTTCACTCTTAGTTAGATGTAGACAATTTAAACGCATCTTCAACATACCATGAAGCATTTACTGTACTCCAAATCAAAATAGATAATTACTGCAGCACTGTCGTATCCAAAGACATTTATTGAATTAAACCGACAGCCATCCTCATTGTGGCAAATGACGAGGGACGGACAGTCACATACGTCAAATTAGCTGCACTTGTTTCAGGTAATACATTCTCACACACGGACAGGCAGATGCGGATGTGTCGTTTGGGCCTTATCGAAATCTTAAAATGTATCAATTTATTGTGTACGATTGAAGTATACGTGTCCAAGTGCTCGTCATTTCTATAGCTTTTGTTTGGTTATGGGCAAATGGATGGTTATAATGGGAGCCTTTATGGTCATCTTCAGGTGGCTGAATGGAATGATGCCGGTAGGCTGGGAATTTGTGAAGTGGCGATATACATCAATTATTTTGGAATTGAGGTATGTTGTTGGATTCATTTGGAGTGTAACTGGTCATTAACGAAACGATATATTGTCATATATATTCGTGATTACTTGTCATAAAACTTAAATATTATTTTTAAGAATTTTTTACTGTATGATAGTAATTTAGATCCAACTTCTATGAAATATTCTTCTTGTTGTTGTAGAACTTCTGGTTTTGTTCTTCGTCTTTGTCTTATTGAATTGGCAGTAAAATGCTTTTAAGTTTTGAATTATTACTAATCTTCTCATCCAGAAACTACATTCTCATTCGTTTTCGTCTTCTTCATTGAAATATCTGGAATGTTTTGAAGGTTTTTTCACTATATTATTCCAATTTTCAAATCTTCTGGGGGAAATTTTCAAATTTTCTGGGGGAAACTTCAAAAAATTTAAATATTATCGTCTTAATTTATTTAGTGCATGATTTTTAAACTTGACAAAAAATTTAAATATTATTTTCATGAATTTTCAGTAAAATGCTTTTAAGTTTTGAATTCTTACTAATTTTCTCATTCAGAAACTTCGTTCTCATTCGTTTTCGTCTTCTTCATTGAAATATCTTGAATGTTTTGAAGGTTTTTTCGCTATATTATTATAATTTTCCAATCTTCTGAGGGGAAATCTTCGTCTTATTATTTGCGTGCCTTTTTCATATAGAAAATTGGATACTATAATAACAAATTCGTTAAGGGTTTTGTATACGTTGCTTAAGCTTGTAATTTGTTAATATACTACGGTGAAATCTTCGTCTTCTTCTTTCTAAGAGACGATGAGATAGGTACTACGTTAGGAAATTTCTTGGGTTTGAGCTCTCACTAGTTTCCCCATCCAGGAGCTTTGTGCTTTTTCTTTTTCCTTTTCGTCTTTTTCATTAACATATTTGGAAACTTGAATATTGTTTTTAAGTTTTTTTACTATATGCTTGTAAGTTGTTAATTTAGTCATGGAAAATCTTCGTCTTCTTTTTTGAGTACCTTCTTCCTAGATAAGATTGAAAACTACGTTAGCAAATTTGTTTCGGGTTTGAGATCTTACTGATTTTGCCATTCAGAAATGTTGCCTTTATCGTATCTTCCTTCTACGTTCTTGTCACAAAATATTTTCAACTGCAATGGTAAATTGGGTTAGAAATCTTAGTACGTCATGTTTTTAAGTTTTCTAAATCTAGTAGTCATGCCTTTAGTTTTCCACAGTTACCTCCCATTTTTTCTTCATTTAGATCTTTCTCATTTGGAATTTCATTTCTTACAATGCACAAATAACGCAATCTACATCTCTAATGTGGTAATTCTATATGGAAATTAATTTCTAATCATCATTTCGAACCTTCAAGTCTTTATCAACGTTATCTAAGATAATTGAAAATTACAAAATTTTTCAATCGATTAGTTTGTCCCTTGCGCTGAAGGTGGAAGAATATCCGAAAAAGTTTAGTGGATACACATATTTTATTCATTACATCAACCTTCAAAGTTAATATTATATTTTATTTACCAAAAATTTCTGTGCCTACTTGATATACACTAAAGTCCAATGTAGACATGTTCAAATACGTACAATAACTATGATTTATGAAGTAACACTTAAGTTTTGATTTATTAGAGCTTCATCAAGCACTTTCATTTTCCGTCGCTTTGCTGTTGAATTTATATGAACTCAAGCAAAGCAATTGGTCTTTTCTCCCTTTATCACATGTAGTATCATTATTTATTGTGAATTGTTTGATTAAATTTCTGTAATTCTTTAATTCTTCTTCAATTAACTGTGAGTTTCTAGTTTTCTAATGATCATTACTGAATGTTAGTAGATTATTCCAGTGATTTCCGATTATCTAGTATTTTTATTATAATATAAATATACAGAAGAAAAATGTCCAATCATTGCCATTCATTTTTTCAATATTTGTATATTGAATATAGTATTCTAGCAACTATTAATGTATGAGAGTATTCTAGTAGCATAACTTCAATAAAACTTTGTAGTTTTTCGATTTTCACTATAATTAATTCAAAACATGACAATATCGTTTCGCCAACACAGTGGCTTCATCAGATGTTGACGATAAACTATAAACGATAAACAGTTTATCATCAACATCTGATGAAGCCACTGTGTTGGCGAAACGATATTGTCATGTTTTGAATTAATTATAGTGAAAATCGAAAAACTACTTAGTTTTATTTAAATTGTGTATTTAGATTTTCATCAAGTATCGGCCCAATCGATTAATGATTATTCTAGTAGTTTCTAGTATCTGATAACATTATATTTTTGGTGAACTTTTTCTATCTCATGTTTCTTTGGAATATGAATTTAGAATCAGGGTTTTCACAAATATAAAAAAGCTACTTCACACTGAAAAAAGAAGACCAATGCATGAAGTTAAACACCTGAAATTTTGTACTCCAATTGAATGTTATACTAGTTATATAATACAGTTTTGTCAATAAATAATCCTTAAATAGATTTTATATCATCTACTCAATAAAAGCTCTGAGTAAAGAATCAAATTTACATTTCAATGTTTTCTTTCTCTTTCAATATTGGTTGAATCGAAAATAAATATAAAGAAGAATTCTATGGAATTAGTGTTTTTCATTCAATTTTTCTTTAATTTTCCCGAATTGCGTTATATTATTCACTGAATATCTTCCCAAATTATTAAAATTTGTGAAAAATTATTGCAAGTGACAAAATTAATAGTAGTGTTTGATTTAATATTTTATAAAAATTCAATTCAAATGTGATTCAAATTCAAAATGCGACGGAACCTCATCAGTATAATATAACAGAGTATGTTCTTTTACAATTTGACTCTATTGAGAATATTTTATATATTAAGAACAACAATGTATTAAAGTTGATAGTAAAATGGGGTTAAAGAATAAATATTATTAATCGTTTCTATATCCTCACTTAATACTTGTATAGAAAGATAAATTCAACGCAGAAAATAGTGAAACAATATTTATTCCATCCCATAAAAAGATAATGATCAAATAATATTTTTTCTGTAGTAATTGAGATAATTTAAGGATCTATTATAGTAGAAATGTGAACAGAATTTATTTTCTTAATACTTTTAATTATAAGTTTAGCATTTCATTAAAATGAGTAAATATACGAATAAAATCTTGAAAGTTGAACGGTCTTTGAATTTTTCATCTTACATATTTTCCTTGCCAAATTTCCTTTCCCTAATCTGCATTAAAAATCATAATTCCGAATTTCCATTGTAGCATTTCCTCATAATGGGACAGCTTTGAGTGGAAATTCATGCCGTCTATTATGCAATTACGGGAAAATCGATGACGATAATTATAATGGATGCGGAGAATTTCTCGCAATTTCCCGGCAATATTGGACCATTTTCTGCAGTACTATATAATTATTTCTATTCACAACCGCCTACCTCAAATGCTCATTAAGAAATACGATGAATGGAAGTGAAAACATTTCATTAAAAAAATTCAGGTTTTCCACGAAATCCTAATGCGTCTAAATTATTTCACTCTTTCATTTTATTGCAGAGCGGAAAACGAAGCTGTAATTGAGGAAAAGTCTATATTTTAATGGAAACTGTGTGTAGATAAAGTGCAGAGTATACCGAATGTTGAAAAATTGATATTAAATATACCTACAAAAGTTGAGGAATCTATAGCAATTGAAAGAGGAACATTGTGATATAAAATATACAGTTTGAGTACCTATCTATAATTTCAATTCAATATTTCATGGCTTATTCGCGTCAGAGAACACAAGAAAGTTCGTGTCTTTTGTTGTATATTTAGTATTGTTGGCGTTTACTTGATGTAAATCCATTATGATTGAATATAAACTAAAATTCAAACACTTGAATTTTTGATTTACACTTTATTCACAAATATAGCATGACGCGTTTCGTCGTTACAAACGACTTCTTCAGTATTCTGTTAGCATCTGAAGAAATCGTTTGTAACGTCGAAACGCGTCATTCTATGTTGTCAATAAAGTGTAAATCAAAAATTCAAGTGTTTGAATTTTAGTTTATATTCCTAATTCGTGTCATTTTCTAGTATATAGTAAATAATATTTATTATTTTGAGGGTAGGAATTGTTTCGATGCTTTCAAGTGTTCTCAATATCAATGTTTTGGAAATCCCTACCTCAAACGATTCGAAACTAAAATATTTATTCCAAAATTAAGATTTGGAAACAATAAATTAAAATGAAAACACTTGACTTGAGTTTCACTAAATATATTGAAAACTCTACATATTTTTCGGATGGTTAAGCCATTTCTAGAGCATAAAATGTTACTGACTTGTTACAGTCTTTTGTGTAACATTTTGTACTCTTGATAATGGATTAACCACCCAAAAATTCAGTAGAGTTTTTAATATATTTAATGAAACTCAAGTCAAGTTTGTTAATTTTAATTTATTGTTTTTAACATAAGGTTTCACCAAAAAATAAGCGAAACCTCGGTGTCATTTATTAAAACTTAGAATCTCAGTAGCAAAACGTTAAACTGACCTATCATGCTTTCTGCTTACTGGTGTTCTTAGGCTTAATTGGACTTGGGCTTTGACTTAGGTTCAATGGGAGCAGTGGCGGATATACAAAATATTTTGAAAGGGGCTTAAGACCAAGGTATGCTATGTAATTTGGGTAATAAAACAGTTATGTATACTAAATATTGCACGTTATTTTTTGTAGCCGATTTCAGTAGGCAAATTAGAACTAGGTTATTTTAATATTGTTTTAAAAAGATGAAACAAAGTGAATACAAGTGAAGAAAAAAAACAGGTCAAAAAATCAAAAATTATCGAGACTTATTGAGGTTAACAATATTTACAGAGATCACAGAACAAAGTCCACGTTTCTTAGTGTACTTGAGAATTTATCAATAACTTCCTTGTCACCTACATTAATACCCCTATGGATGGAAAGTAAAGCTACTCCGTTAAGACTATTTTTGGATGTGCTGTTTCTCAAGTAGGTCTTCAGTTTTCTCAGGCTGGAGGAAGTTTCTGTTGCCACGCTGGCAACAGAAACAGGAGGAACTGCTAGAAGATTCAAGAGGATATAAATGTTAGGGATTAAAGTCCTATCACTATTTGCGGGAGATCCAATAGCACAACGGCCTCTCCCTTCTTGCCGCAGGAAGAGGCCGTAGACGACGTTGAATTTTACCAACTGAACCTCTTACCTCCTACTGGTATCCTGATCATCTATTAGATCTTTTGAATTATGCATTTCAACAACTCACATAATTTATAAATTAAAAAAATGAATATTCATTTCCACTTATTCACATTTGTTTATTACTGGACTACTCCATGGATATCGTTTTTCATACCTTAATTTTGTATTACACTGTCTGATTTCGGTGGAGGGCCTCAGCCCCCTGTCCATCCTTATATATGCCTCTGAATCTAGGTGTTATTAGGTCTCTGGCCTTCACTCTTCGAACAATGATGATAATAATAATCTCAACTGCTCCTGGTTGTCTCCAGTTGTAAATATTTCCAATGTCAACCTTAAGTTCCTCTAAAGTGACTAGATGTTACATCAGAATAGGGATATCAGCTAATACAGATTATCTGCGACGACGCAACCAGGTCTGCAATATTATCTACTAAAAGCTGGCTAATAAATACAGACTTCCTAACACACACGCCGTACTAGAGGATAAAGCAAGGTAGGCTAATTCCCATGATAGTTGTGTTCAGAATCTTGAAAATTTTGAACAGATTTATATAGTTAGAATAGGGAAATATTTTATAATCATGTATTAGGCAATAAGTATCTAGGTTAACGCAACTATTGCGAATATCATGGGTTCATAACTTCATTTTAGCGAGTAAGCAGTTTTAATTTATGTATAAATACGTTAACATTTTCTCAATAAAATCAGTTCTACTTCAGTAGTCAACTCATTCACCTGACAAGTTTGAGAATGAGAGTAGGCAGATTGAGGCCTTGTCAGCACCGAAACCCTTTCATACAGATTTCCAGGAATCGGGAGACTTGGACATTAAATTTGTTGTCCATCAGTCGGCAAGTAATCACCCCCTGACAAGGAGTAGGCAGATTGAGGCCTTGTCAGCAACGAATAAATGAATTTCCAGCATTCTGCTGTGAAATGTCGAATTGAAAAAAAATAACCTCATCAACCTACCAATTGTGACTCAGAAAGTCCTGCAATAACATTTTTTTCCTTTATTTCTGTCTGTAAAGTTTTGAATAATTTTGGCAGTAAGTGATTTCTCAATTGGAAACTTTTATTTGCAAGTTTGGATAGCATTTAAATTTATTAAAGTAATAATGATAATAATAAGTTCTTTATTCCCAACAGGTATAATACCCAATTGCTGAAAATAATGACATTGAGCTGAATAAGCTTGAAGTTCTGGCGTATATGTTGTTCCAACTCATTCATTTTTCTTTTTTCAGGTACAACTCCTCCTCTACTTAGATGTCTATTTACAAATTGCTCAATATTGTAAAATCTATGTGTGAAATGTGACTTTTACTGATTAAAATTGAATTATACTACATATAAGTGTCTTTTTCTCACTATATCATATTAAAACAGGATAAATCTCAAAGCTAGGTCAGAGACTGCGTCCAAATTACATAAAGCCCATGCAGTAATAACCTAAAATCCCATTTTAATTCATCTCCATAATGATATTAATCACGGTAGAAAACACTCCGTATCCAGAGACAATGAGAAAGAGGCCTCTCGCGACTCTGCTAAATCATACGGAGAGCCTGAAGGAATTCATAAGAGAAGATGAGACGCGTTCCAGCTACATTCTAATTCTTCTTAATTGTAAATCTCCATTAAGCCATTCTCTCTTTCCGCCATCACGGACCGTGGAGATCAAACACGGAATGACGAGCACAGAGGAGCGTGTATGTGCGCTCGTCTGTGCTTTGTCAGTGGATTTTCTCGATGTTCTGCAGACTTATTATTCGACGTATTATGCAGATTCTGAATGGGATACTAATGGTGACGGATGGCTGCTTCTGACGAATATTAAAAAATGCTGATGACTATCCTCTTGGAACGTGTTTGAAATCTCCTTGTTCTGAGCGTAGTCGCTCAACTGTTGTCAGTGGCGGCCTCTAGGTACACCCTACGGCGATTGTCTGAACTATCTACATGCAAAACGTAATATTTTGAGTTTTCAACTTAACCTATAACCTAAAACAAAATTATGAAGAACACAAAATATTTATAAAATTACGTAGAGTTTGTTCGTTTTGTTTGAAAGGTATAAACTGCTATGTTTGATATAATGTCATATTTAAACAAGGAGTTACAAGATAATGAAATAACACTGAAAGGTAATATATAAGTGGGTCTTTGAAACATCCATATATGGATGAACGGAGATTATCTGCTCTTTTTGGTGATACGGTTTACTCTGGAAAAAGCTGTTAAATACGAGTTTAAAGTTTTGTGATAATTGAAAAATATTTCTCGAATCAAAAAATCAAAATCATAAGGATTATGTACTAAGTATAAAAAAGTGACATGATTCCGCTCATCTTCTTCATTCATCGTTCAATTATTGAGGTCATAGAAAAAGATAACTAACAAACCATATAGTTCGTAAACTTTTGGACTTTTTTGCTATTGTTAGAACTTAGTTTACGATTTAATTTTTATAGTTTTACGAGAACTTCAAAATTTTTTCAAAGATACTATTATGAAACAATATTCTAAACACTTCCTTTACTTTGTGATAATTCATCTATAAAATGCATTAATTCATTCAGAATTCATAGAAATTTATAAACACGATAAAAATACTACCGTCAATTTCTAAAATTCTCAAATAGTTTTAACGATTTCATCACTCTATGAAGTTATATGAAGAAGAAGAATACATCGTGGCGAAGTGCATACTTACAAGAAGAAGAAAAATGCAAACAGTATTCCAAGATAACTCGGTAGGTATTTATATTCAAATAATACTTATTTCGTTAACATGTCCTTGAAAATATAGTACTACGAAGCCGCAGTCGTAAAATAATATCTAAAAATAGTGATAAAAAACAAAGTGTACACTTCTCTAAAATACTAAAGATTTATTAGATTATTTTACGCAGTAAAAGGCTTCTTTTCTTTTTTGAGTACGGTTCAGTAATTTTATTCGAAGGAATTAAACTACCAGCAATCTTTGTTTATAAACTATTAGTCCAGTTTTATTTGACATTCTTCAGTAATATCTCATTGTAATCGTATCGCTTTATTCGAAACCAAATTCCCATGGTCTATCGTTGTTCCTCCTGGCCAAAAAATCAAAGGTGTCCGATGGCCGTGTTTTCGTCAGCTTGACAACTTATTTGACAAGTCCTTCACACCTTTCCTGAATGCGTGTCACCTTTTGATCGAGTTCATTCGAAGAGACAACCGTACAATGAGCTCAACATCGGGCGTTAAACTTTACACTCGCACAAATAATGGTTTATTTATAACTATACCCACTGACAACATCTCTACATGTCCTTCTACACCCACAACACACCCATTGTGTCTAAATACTCCACAATGAAGAACTTGAAACTATCCCGGATCATCTGTATCGGATTAGACGTCTTTATACGGTTGTTACAACAGTTTAGAGCGTTGAGTATTGTGTACTTAGAGATGAATAGTTTACGATCTTAAATGAATGCAAAATGTTCTATTTTGGTTAACCTATCAAAATAATGTTTCAATGAAATGAAAATACATTACGTCTAAATAAGAGCAGAATCGCTTCAAGCTTTTAGCATACTCACAGGGTGTTTAATTGAAATTTGAAGGGTTACTGCTAGAATAATTGAAAAATATTTTGTTCCTAATGGTTTTTGAAATCTCCCTTCGTTTAAAGAATACCTCAAATCAAATCATTTGGTACAATTTTTACATACAGATCAATGAATAATAATCAAAATATATAAATACACATATAACTCATAAAAAGCACGAAAACAAAAACAGCATTTTCCCTGTAAACTATTACATTATATCCCTGAAATAAAACAGTGCTCCCCTAAGATAAAAGAATATTGTTTTAAATATTTGAAGAAAACAAAAATGAGCATTCTTCGACATCTTCAGGGATCTACATATTCTATAGACAGTGTTTACTTGATGTAAATCCATTATAATTGAATATAAACTTAAATTCAAACACTTGAACTTATAATTTACACTTTATTCATTACTTTAAGCATCTGAAGAAGTCGTTTGTAACGACGAAACGCGTCATGCTATGTAGTGAATAAAGTGTAAATCATAAGTTCGTGTTTGAATTTAAGTATATATTCTTCTATAGAAGGGTTTAACAATTGTATAATTTTGATTTCTTGAAGATTGTTCTTTCATATATTAGTAACAAAAAATAGTGAAGCATTGTTGTTCCAGGAGTATAGAACACATAAATTAAAATATTCTTCTTCATAGAACAATATAAAGTTAATATAAAAATACATAGAATAATATGAAGTACCTATCTGTAATATTATTTGAATTATTCGAGAAGAAATCGGAAACCTTCTTTTGACCAATAATTTATACTCTGTAAGTTAACACATATTTTTCTGAACCCGAAGTTATTATTACCACGACATTTGCAATTAGAGAGCTAGGCAGTCATTTTGAACATTTACTCTAGATTATAAAACTTTTCTCGTTATAAAATAATCTTGTTTTTGAAGCAATTATTCGCTCTGTAAATGGGAACAAAACGTGAATCAATAAGCGAAATTATAAATGTTGTCCATTTGATTTCTTCACACTACAGCTTTTCAGGTTTTATTGAAAATTATTATTTAATTCCAATACACTTGTGGCAGTAGTAATAAATAAAATGTATTTAACATCTGAACGCATTTTGTATTCTATGGCTGAATTCAAAGCAATTACAGTGGGTACCAACTATCATTGAAAACTTTTATTTTGAAAACTTCATTCCAAATTCCTTCTTGAATCAACATTTATAGAACCTCTGGTGTGAATAGCTCCCTCTATTAGAAGTATAATTTAGATATGGAATCAATAATAAGTGATGAAATATTTCCACAGATGGAGGCACTACGTACTGAAAGTCCTTCTAAAATATAAAAGATGTCGCGCTTTCTATTGGGCTGTGTGGGTAAAGTTTTCTGTGGTTTCCTTTACCATCAAATGTCAGATGAATTGAAAATTGGACATTTGACCAAATGGCAGGTAATTAATAAAAATCAACAAAAGACGGCCACAGCCGTTAGATCCCTACAGTAAATATATAATAATACAATTTGCTCCTGATCTTTTGCAAAGACAATAGGAAATTAAGTTCACACGGTTTGAAGAAGGTTGCAAAACCTTATAGCCTCCCGCCTTTTGAATATATATTTACAAAACAATGTACCCCAAAACAAAGAAAAAAAATAAATGTTTTTGATTTGATTGATTTGATTTGATATTGGGCTATATAAAGATATTTATATATTGTATTTAATAGAACTTTCCATAAAGAAGACGTGTTTTTTCAAAAATAATTATATTCTATGACTGAACCTCATATTTGTGATCGTCAGATTGGTTCAAATTATTTGTAGAACAAAAATTTCCTTACAAGAAATAGACTATCTACAAATTTTAAAATAATAAGGGTATATTTTGACGTTAACGGCGAATCACTTAGTTTTAAAATGAATATCGCCTCTCTACGACACATAGGACTTTCATCTCAGCAATACATATCAAAATGTTATTTTCACCAAACTGCAAGCCTTGGAGAAATTAGGAAAATGGCTCGATTACGTGTTGTCGATAATAGTGAAATAGGGAAAAGAGCAATGGCTGAAGGAAAACCACCTAAATGTATTCATGTATATAATAAAACTGGGGTTGGAAAAATAGGTATAATAATGTTGTCATTCACATCGCTTAATGCTATAATTATGTTTCTCTTGTTTAAGGGGATGTAGTTCTAGTTGCCATTAAAGGAGAGAAGAAAAAAGGAATTTTGGTTGGTTTGAAACAGAAACAGAATCCAAAAGTACCTAAATATGACTGTAATAATCTAGTTCTGATAGATGATAATGGTACACCCCTAGGAACTAGAATTCATGTCCCAATTCCAACAATTTTGCGAACTATTCTGAAAGAAAAAACTCAAAATAAAGGAGCCGATTATACCAAATTATTAGGAATTGCCTCTAGATTTGTATAAAAAAATTTTGATATAATTTAGTGAATCAACAAGTATTTAGTCTGTTTTTTAATGTTAATATAATAACTTCATGAAGAAAATGAATTATGTATAATTCTACATACATGTATAATTTTTATCCTAATAATGTTGTATATTCAGAACAAAAGGTGTAGAAAATACAAATTATATAAAGTATATGATAATGTTAATTCCGTTAGATTTTCTACTGAAAAAACTATTTTCTGGCAGTAGGTGTATATATAACTGAAAGAAATAATTGGAAGCTTCCATTAAAAACTATTACTTTCATTTTCTTTCAAAAATCCTCTGCATAAGTATTCTGTTTCAACAAAGCATATCCTAATTTTCATCTGTTACGATTCATGAACTTCAGTTGTGTTATCAATGTTAGGCCATATTAAACTGATTGATTATGTTTTGTCATTTCTTTTGATAGATCACTACTATTATCTTTCCATAAAAAACTGTTATTATTTTTAAAATCATTTGAGTAAAAAGTGTAGAAAAGCGGTGCTGTGATAATATTATTTGAATATTAGCAGATTCACAAAAAGAAATAACTTGCAAATAAGATGATTTTGTTTCAAAACTTATTATTTTGATAAAGATTACTTTTTCCTCTTTGGTAGACAAAATCGCTTTAGATTTGAAATTTTTTTCGAATTTCTGTGTTTAAATGATATATTATCTGGTGATCTGTCATATCAGAGACGTGTAATTTCCATTTTGAATTGGTTTATTTTTTTATATAAGTGCAACAAAATATAATTTTTTTCATGAATTTCATTCATGTTGGATCAACGAATTGTATTCATATTTTAATTGTAATATTATGCAAATCAAAATTTCAATAGCATTGCTAATTGATATCAATATGCTGGAATTCAAATATAACAGTTTTCATAATTTTTTATGCGTTCGCATCCACCATTTTATTTGATGAGGGATATTTTATGCTGTCAGAATAGTTTTGAAATATTTATTTTTAAAGTTAGTTTTGAAACTGGTCAATTTCACATCTTGCAACTCACAATTGAGGTTTGAATGTTGTGATCGTGTATAGAATATACATATTATAATATTGATAAAATGTAATAAAAAATGTGTAAATTTAAGAATTTAAATATGTATCAGTAAATTTTCAAACAAATCTGCTGTATTTTCATTGAAGCTATTTATGCACATCGAAATTGAATAGTGAAAAGAAATCGTATTTCCAAAAACAATAGATAAACAATAAGTAAAGACATTTCCTGAATAATGCCTCAAAAAAAAAGTTTTGCATATTGAAATAAAATTAATGCAGTTTTCAATTAGTTCTTTTTTTTCAATAATAAATTAGTAATATTTTTAAGTAATTCAAAACAATTATTTCACGAAAAGAATTAAGAATAAAAATGTTTAGTGAAAAAATGTTCAATAATTTATTTACTTTTTGAAAGGGATAAATTTGACTGCTTACGGTTAATTAAGATGAACATAGGGATAAAAAGAAACAAGATGAAAGATATAGAATTTCAATGAAATTTTAAAATTGACTCTATTTAGGATATTATTTTGGCTGGTGAGAATTTTGCACTTTTACTGTTAATGTCAGTGATTCCTTTCATAAACGATTGATTTGCGAGTTTTTTCCGTTTTCTAAAATTAGTCTTTTTTTACATTCCTTGGTACATTTTTATTTTTGACGTGAGTAAAATAATTTCATGTTCAATATCTTAGTTTGTATGTGTATACTTATCTGTGTTGGTAATCATCTTTTTGTTGCATTAATAAACCTACTTGTTCACTCAAGGGAAGGATTTGAAATATAAATTAATAAAACACAAGTACTGCTTTTATAATTATATTCAAATTTTTTGTATGATACAAGCGACACAACATAATCATGATCGATCGAGGCACACAACTAATTACTCAATACTGAAGTCAAATGTGTGCACTTAATGATTTCAGACAAGAACACTAACAACAAATTCGACTAGCAATACACTTCTACACATACTTCTTAATTATCAAGGTGAAACCCTTTTGATTTCAAGTGTAAGCCAGTCAAATAATAGAAAACGGTCATTGCTGAAGTACTCATGACCTTTTCAAAATTAATCGTTTCTCTCAAATATATATTCAACTTTGAATAAATAATAACATAAACAAAAATATATACAACTAAAAATTTTTCAAAATAACAAAAATGAAGACTTAATAATTTTCAATTTAATTGAAACTTTGCATATAATTTTTCAAATTATAAAGTAGTTTGGATCATCATTATAAAATAGTCAGTAGGTATATCATTCTACTTTTTGTAGAAATTAAGGAACCATATATGATATTCGAGAAAGCTATATTCAATAAATTTTATAGTCTTGCTAGATATCACTATGGGAATAGGATTTCATCCATTTTGAAAATTAAAGTTCTATTTCAAACTATCTATTTCTAATAAAAAAAATAATCATAAGAGTATAACTCTTCAGCAATGATCAACTCAACAATAAAACCAAATCAATCTTTATAAAAGATTGATCGTAGTGATTCAGAAACTGGAAACGTACATTCGTAATATAGTGCGATATAAAAGCAACAATATAAACAGATAAGCCCTCCTTAGCCCATGATCCAATACAATTATCCATTATTTTAAATGAGTTACATTTGGGAAAAATCGAGAGTTGCATTTCAATGTCAAAAATCCATGAATAGAAAAAGAAGACATAAGTAATTACATTGATTCAACGGAACAAGCCATGAACAGAAGATGTTTCAGAATGTTATCTTCTTTTACACTATCTAACTTGTAAACGTGAAAAAAATCGTAATTAGGCCTTCCCGCAAGATTTCAAAACGATTGTGACTCGACTTCATATCAACTTCACAACCAATCAGAGTTTTAAACAACAAAGTCTTTAATTTTTATTCAAATACATATTTCAATCATGTATTGTTGAAGTCCTGTTACCACAATCCATAAACAAAAATAAACCACAACTTATAAAGAGAAAAGAATACAATTCAATTACAAGAATCAATTTCAAAGTTGTTGGATAACTCAAAATTTTCATTATAAATCAGATTGGGCAAATTTGAATTCAGATAAAGAAATATTATTTCTTTCTGAATCTTCATCATGAACATCTTTAGATACTTTGAAAGTACAAAAAAATGCCTTATTATACAAGCGATATCAATTATCAATTTCATTATTCATAATAATGTAAATAAGTTATAAACAAAACGATGACTAGAAGAATTCAATATGTAAAGGTAATGTCATTGAAGAAATTTCAAGTTTTTATGCAGGAAGGCTTAATTTCAGATGTCCAAGTTCAATTTGAATAACATCATAAAAATTCTATCAAGTAAGGACAATTATTATTACATTGTGTATATATTATAAGTAATTATATATTATGTATAAGGAAACACAATTTGGCTTAATCGGATATAGTTAAACAACTCCGAAATAAAAGAATGAATGTTTCGATTTCACATGTTTTATCACAAAGAAACAGTAGACAGTAGAATATTCTTATTATGTTTACTTGAATATTTCTTTAAAACACACTTAAATATTATTACTATGTTACACCCAGTCTTCATTTTACCAAATTAAATTAATAATTACAAAAAAACACACAGGGCCGCTCAATTTCCCAACATGGAACAACACGAATAATTACATCATTTCAATACTAGAAAACATACATTACTTATTCTGATCAAACTTGGATTAATTGAGACATTCTGGAAACTGAACCGCCCTGTTTATGTAGGAAATAAATTTGAGAAATGCTTGAAAAGGACCGCCAGCGGATCATTTCTGCAACAGTACTTTCAATATAAAACGCGCATTTTCCTCTACAAAACAAGCGATCATTGATGACGCCAATTCTTCAAACATTCTCTACTAGCAACAATTTTTCGAGCACCTCGATTCCGTCGTTTTCCATTGCCTACTTAAACCAACCCAACGTAATTTTCCTACTAGAAAATCATCAAAAAATACTACAACAGTACCTTGACCAAAGGACCCGATGAGGTAAAACTCTATACAAGAACGAATTATTCTTTCATATGTTTCAATATTGACTCATTACATTCAGTTTGAGAACAACTTTAATTAACCAATACTTTACAAAGGCAACATACATAATTGAATGTTGTAAAACATTCTCAGAATTATTATAGATGAGCAACACACTATTTAAATAGAATTTTTTAAAGGATTATTATTATTAATGATTTACAAGAAGCTATGAAATATAAGCACTGGTTACATGAAACTGAGAATGAATATTTAACTGATTTTTTCCAAGGAATAATTAAATAATATTTTCATAGAAAGTTTAAAAAAAAAATTTAAAAACACTGTATATTACATATTTGACCCTTGTAAAGGACAAATTTTTTGTGTTCAATGAGAACTCAATATTATATGAAAATAATAAAGATCCTGATTTAAACGAATAAACTGATTTGAAAATGTACACATTAGACACTATAACAAACAATTGTATTTGTAATTTTCTATTGATACACAATGATTATTTATTATAATATTGTGGGTTAATTAATTTATTAGTGAATAAGTCAATTTCTTCCTATTATCTTTGAATAAATTTCATCCAAATATATAACAACTATGCCAAGTGAACCTGATTTAAGTGTTTTGTAAAATAATTAATACTTTCATCTACTAATCGACAAAACGCAAAGTTCCTGATGACTGCTTCTAAATTTTCTCTGTACAGTTCGAAATTTTCAGTCATCATTTTCCCTACAGTTCCCTTTTTCTATACACACTTTTCCTTGTCGTTTAGAACATTCAAAACCAACAATTTCTTCCCTAAACTCCAACGGGACCGAAGTGCTCGTTCATTTACTCTTCAACTCTACTATTATCAATAATATTATTTATAGTCAACTATCCATTAATTTCAGTACTGTCCCGCATTGTCCAAACCAATTTCGGGACTTCGGGCCCGGTAGATCGACGTCAAAATACCGTAGTATCTCCGGCCTCAGCGCAAT
This sequence comes from Henosepilachna vigintioctopunctata, assembly GCA_030704895.1. NCBI lineage: Eukaryota > Metazoa > Arthropoda > Insecta > Coleoptera > Coccinellidae > Henosepilachna > Henosepilachna vigintioctopunctata. The sequence continues at coordinate 3,695,454 of JARQZJ010000034.1, forward strand.
TATTTTTTTGCAAAATGTTTCGACCAAAATATCTATTATTTTCAGGGAAACTATCGGAAAAGTACGCCTAACTCTTCTGGCACTCTGTATACAGAATAAACGGTGACTTGATGTTTTGAATGAACTGTCTGAATATATTTTATATATGTCTGATGTAGTGTAATGTTTGATAGTGTAACGCTTTCAATTTTCAAAAGCTCAACAAGACACAGTAACTAGGATTTGTGCTTTACTCAACAATCAAAATTAGAATCTGGCAGTATGCAAATATATTATTTCATTACGTTTAAAAGGAAAGTCTTTACTATTTTCAAACTCAAGGTCGCCAAAAAAATTTTTTTCAGACAAAACAGTTCAAAACAGCAAGTCACTAAATCGTACACCGCTATATTTCAATTTTTATGTAAACTGAAAAAGTCTTGTAGATACAAAAAAAAACATTTCAACATATCACACAGGATGTTAGCTAAATGACCAACTGAACTTAGACGTCGCTTATTCGAGTCCATTGTTCGCGACGCCCGCATCTTTTTCGATTTTGGATTATTCGAAAATATCCCACTTGAATCCAATGAAGAATTAATTCTCTACAGAATCGTCCGCGTCTGGGTGTTACGCGATCGTATCACAAACTCGTCGCTAATTAATTTTCAACCAAAAACAATCAATAATTTTCTGAAAAACTTCATCATACGTATACCAATTTTTCGGTTCGACTATTTACAAGTAGGGGGGGGGGCTAGTATTCAAACATCAAAAAAATAAAGATGATAAAAACAACAGACTAAAAATAAAAAAAAATCGAACATACTCCCAATTCACTAAGAGTGCTATGTTTTTATGTCGAATATGCATAATTATTATTATACATATAACTCTATCACCGCACTAAAAACGGATCTCTAAATTATTATGTACAAATAAAGGAACAAAACATTTCACTACATATGCTATCGATAAATATATTTTTTGGCGTTTCAAATAAACGAAACTTTCATCTTTTTAAGTAACGAAAATTTAAAAAAAAAAGAAAACGTCATGATAAACTTTACATTTACAAAAATCGGTTTCCTCTTACGTCTGCTTGCCAGGTCTTCGTCGATTACCTTCAACTAAATAAACATCTTCGAGAAAAATTATTAAGAATTTGGATCATGATGGTGGAACTACAGGTCCAGATGCTTCATGGTGTTGGATATATAACACGTTTTAACAATGATTAGTTTCTGTTATACATATATAAGTTGAAATTAAATAAAGGAAAATATAAGAACAAATGACAATAAGTACAAATGATACTTATGATTAAAAAATTCCATTCCTCAGATTTCATTTTGAATTTTTTTTTCCAAAATTTTATTCCAATTTATAAACAGATAGTTCCAATGAAATACAAGAGAATTATCGCCAATTTCATTGTTTTGGTGAGAAGTCTTCTCAAACGAAAAAAAATTGTTGGCAAAATAAATAAACCACATCATCAGTGGGAATCCCACGACTGATAACATTCTATTTCAATTTTCGAGAGAACTCGAGTCTTTTCGAGCAAATTAACTTTGGATATAAACTTAAATCGACGATCACCTGGCGCGCAAGAGGCAGACATTGAGGGCGACAGGAAACAGCGCGACCTGTCGTCATTTTGAGATTCGAAAAGAAAAAGAATTGAAGAAAGATCAGGATCAGACCGCGTCTATGACGTCGTCGGTCAATCGAAGCGTCCACTCGCCGCACTCGCATAATATATGATGCGGGATCACGAAGCCTGCTTCACCACGATGACGCCAGGGCGCGATTGCTGTTGCAGCGTCGCGGCGCTTCTGAAATCGACGAAGGCGTTCATCTCGGCGTGCAAGTGATCCGATACGGCGGTCGGTCGCGTTGTTAGTGCAAGCGGCGCTTCTTGGGGCCGTTGCGGTTCGTCTCCGAACATGTGATCGCCCTCCAGGTGCCGTATGGCCTCCACGATGGTCTCCAAGTTTTGCCGCGATCTGCTCGTGATGAAACGACCTTGATTGGTGGCAACTGAGTCGTCAGACGTCGAGTGATGTGGCGACGGTAGTCGCTCAACTTCTACCTTCGGTTCGGCCTTGCTGGCCGCCTCCAGTACGGAGGGAAGCCGCTGTTGCTGCTGCTCGACCTCATAGCAATGGTGTCTTTCGGGCTCAGGTGAAACTGTTCTGGATCGGGACGTCGGCGAGCAAACGACAGTCTGGGTGTGTCCCACGACAGGCACGTTGTCGGCGGCGACCAGTTGGAGACCCAGCTCGTCGCTTTCCTCCACATGATACACCTGGGTCTGGCTGAGCTGTTGCTGCAACTCAAACATTTGCGCTTCCATCTGTTGAATCTGCTTCTCGAGTAACGATCTCAAACTTCTCTCCTGAAATGAATAACCAGAATTAATTATTAATACAACCAATTATTCATCCCCAGCAAGAGCAACACTTTTATTTTTTTACAATCAACCCGAATTCAAGTGTTTTGAAAAATAAATCTGAAATGCATGAAAAGAGCTTGCGGAAAAGTCTTTAAATCGTTATCTACATTTTCTATAATTGCAAAAATAATCAGCCTTCTGTAAGATAAAGAAGAGAGCGATAGTGTATGTAGATCTCTGCTTTTGAGTACGAAAAGCCATAGAACAGTACTTGAAGAATTATTATTGTTTCTATGTGCACATAATGATACACCTCTAGGTGCCTTTAAACCCTAGGTTTTAGCTAGGTGTACTTGTCTGAAGGAGAAGTACCGTACATTCCGATCCTACTTAATTAAGAGAAAGAAATTCAACACATTGATCTTGTATTCATTGAAATTCCATCTTACTGATCTTTAACCGAAACGATCTGTACCGGGTAATGTTTTCCGCCTTCGATTCGTTCCCTTACCTTTTCTAACTGTCTCTTGATTTCGACTGTATTTTCATTGGTAGCCCCGTTTGTCATCGCAGCGCCATTCACTGTGACCTTTATCAAACTGACCGCCTGCGTTTCCTGCTGCTGCGATATCATCTTCTCCTCATCCAATTTCATGGGGGGCAGAATCACTTCCGCTGTCGGTTTACGTTTCTTAGGCGGCAACTCGCCGCCCTCGTGTTGATTGACCAATCGCTTCAATTGACAATTTTGCGACAGTAATCTCGTCTTCTCCTGCTCCAGATTGTAGATATATTCGGCTGTCTGTTGCAGTATGGCGGCCTGAAAATTTAAGAAAAGTGTCAACTAAGCAGTGCGCAAAATTAAAAATATAAAAATGATACAATAAAAATGTTAACTTAGAATAAATTAGATCGAATAAGTAGATAGGAATTCAATCTTGAAGAAACTTAAAAATAATGTGAGATATAATATTTCTAGCAAAGAATTGGTGCTGTTTTTTCGATCTCAGTTATTCTACAGCCATCTGTGCCCTTGCTTAAATGTGTTCAAAATTCCACAAAAGGAAACATTCATTTATAATATTTTGGAACACAGGCTAAAATAATTTGCATTTCGATAAATAAAAATCATTTCGTAAAGAAACACGAGAGTGGACAAAAAAACGTTGAATATGTATGAAAACAATACAATTTCCTCTGATCAAAATTGAACCTCCATTCCCGAATTTTCTTTTCGGGGCACCATGAATATTCAAATGAATTTCCTGCAATTTAAGACGTCGAAATCCAAGAGAAAAACCATTAATAACAGGTATTCCTATTGCCCCATCGATCACTCAAATTATTCCACTTACGAAGTCTAAGTTTGTACTAGTCTGTTCGTCGGAATTCTGAAGGACGTACTATTAATCACGGTCATAATTTAATATTATATCCTGGAAAAATGACACGCTCGACTGAATCCATTTTTAAACGTCGGAAAACTACGACGAACAACTACATTAGAGACGCAATACGAATTTTTTCTACACATCGAAGGGAAATAAGAGGTATGCACAAATAAATCAGTTGTGTAGATAATGAATCGATTAAGATAATACTGCATCATAGACAGAAGTTCATTTTTATCAAGTTGCCATACTACCTCCCTCTTTTCTACGTTTTCTCTATCACTTTCTCTCCATCTCTCTATTTCTTTCTATAACTATCTCTCTGTCGACTAGAAACATGTTTATGAACTACGTCAAGATTCTATGAAAACTATAAATAAAATTTTCACCAAAGAGATTATTAAACATTATGTGTTTTCTCGGCGCCACTTTCATTCTCAAGCAAGCTGAAAAGTCATTTTGAAGTATTCAAACCGCATTAAGGGTTATAATTACAATTCACTTTTTCGACTTTTATTGAAATTAATTATTAATAAATTTTCATTGCATTACAGATTAACCTTATTTTGTATTTTCTATGTATAAAGCTTCAAAGTCTATTCATATCGAAAAAAAAATTGAAGAACTTTTTCTTCAGCTACAACGCCGACAAAAAATAAAAAGTGGAAAAAATATTCTTATAAATCGTGTATGAACATTTACTATAATCCGCAAAGAATATTTGTGTCAAAAACTACGAAATGCTCATCAATTTTTGAAAAATACTGTTCCCAATTTAACTTCAGCATACATATCTACTAAATCGCCAAATAACTGAACGAAGATTATTAAATTATCTCTCAGTTTGTTTAATAAAATATGATTAGAAATGATATAATTTCTATCTTCTTTCAAAGAGTATCAAGATACCTTGGAAATTATTCGTTATATTCATGACTGACTAGATTTTAAACAAAATCGTGAAAGTTACATAGGATGAGTTCTTCTGAAGAAGTTATTTCCTATCGTCTACACTCTACATAATTGCATATTATTGATTAAATACTAGAATATGTTCGACAAAGCGTTGGAACAAAAATTTTATCACTTGAATAATTAAAAACTCAATACATTAATGGTTTATTTCATCGCCAAATAAATTTGAGTGATCTGTCGTCACATAAACATAAACGTCCGGTAAGAGAACGACATCTGCTATTTCTCTCTAACCGGAAGTTATTTCTTGAAGTGGACATTGAAGAAAATACAGGTGTTCTTTATCGCTTTTTACTGAATTCTGTTCAAATTAATTGTGGGTAGTAAATAATCCTGTAGTATCTTTTCATAAAGAATACACACGTTTGAGAAAAAATCGAAAATCCTACACGTATACTCCAAACAACCATCTCAATCTTACCGAGACGTTCTTTTAAAAATCCAGTGCGCCGTATAATTTTCCCGCTAATTACGTTTCAGTTTCCACGCACGTAGTAAAAGCGAACGGCGTAGCGGGGCGAGCGGCGTACGGTCTTGCCGACCGGAAAAAAAACGGCAAGGTAAGTTAACTAGTCTGAAACTCGTTCGAAATCTATAAATAAACTCTCTGTACGGAGCGCAACGGAGGATAGGAAACGACCTATGGTATAATCATAGTACTATGTCTATCGAGGAGGCAGAATCGAACTTTGCTCGCGGTCACCAGATCGACAGAAGGACGTGAGTGAATCGAGTGCGCTAGGTAACGAATGTTGAGACGGACGATGTTTTTCCGTCTCGCTCTACCGCTAATTGCGGCAAATTTAAAGATACGCGATATGGTTCGCGTTGGAAATTTAGGTTGAGAGATTGTTTCGAATGAGTGCCATCTATTAATGACGTAATGCATTTTTCGGTAATTTGGGGATATTTGTTTGATGAGATATATATATATTTTTATTTCGATCTCTCGTCATGAATAGACGTACTTTTAATTGAATTTAGAAACCAATCGTACAATCCAACGTGGCGATGACAAAAAATAAACGTATTATCTTTTCATTTTGATGAACTAACATATGATGCACAATTTAATTCAAAAACTCCACCAAAATGATAAAAGTTTCAACTTTGATCGATATTAGGGGCATTATGTATGTAAATAAGTAGGAAACAGTGTTTGAATATTATGTTGTTTATCTTATTTACTGCACTTTATATCTATATATTTTCTCTTTTTTTTTAGGTAACGAGACTTGCCTAAATATAAAACGTCGGTCACATTTCATTGTCAATTCTCGTATAATTATCAATTTTTACTTGAAATTTGAGGAAAATTGGCAGAACGTAAACTAAATTGCTCAATGAAAACTGATTTACACATATAAGGTACCGTTTTCAATCTTAATTAATCACTTTCGAAAAAGTTTTTCGTAACGACGAAGCGATATCATGGAAGAATCGATACTTTTAGTCTATGCAGTAAGTTATCGATACTTACTCGGTATCGATAATTAATCGGTAGTTATAAAAAGTATCGATATACAACTAGATATCGGAAGAGTGAATTTATTCGTATTTTTTAGTTTCACCTCAAATGTTTATAAGAAAAACAGTGAAATCTGTCTGTCGATACAGATACAATTAACTTTGACCGTTATCTAATCGATATTCAATTTTCAAAGCATCAATACAAAAAATATTCGGTATCGGAAAGATTATCCAGTTAGAACTTATACTTAATATATCGTTTCAATCCTAATAGATCGGAAACGCGAATTTCAACTAACAAATTCCACGACTCATGCTGTGCCATAAACAAATTGTCAGGAAACGTCAAATTATGTCAGCTTTCACACTCATCCTTTGCCGGTTTTTAAATCTTCGTTACCTAGCGATTCTCCCGTGTCGATCTAGTCAACTCGCGGTCGTTAGGTGCTGCCACCGGTGGCGCGACGTCGGAATGCGAAACTACCGCGTCCCGGCCGGCCGGCGCAACGCGAAACTAGTTACGAGTCTTACGAAGCTACGCGGTACGTGCAGAACGAGAACTTGACGTGGTGGCCCCGGCCGTCGCCCGAGCGTTGGAATTTAAAAGCCCGCCAACCAAGAGATTTAAACGCCCACAGCTGATCGGAAAACGTGGCGTTACAACCAGATGCCGCTTGTACGCATATCCGAGATAGATCACATCTGTATTTTAGACGGAATAAAAAACGTAAAGAATTCTATTCTGTGCACATTCTCTACAACTTTGAATGAGCAGAGGAAATGAAGATATTCTGTGGCGTTTAAAGTGACATCAGTACCGATCATCAAAGTTGGCTTGAAATATACCATTGTAACTATTCAATCTTTATGGAATTATGTAGCTTATAACTATATAAATATATTTTTCAACAAACAAATTTAGTACGTATTTTTACATAAAACATTTATATGAATTTAAAAGCATTTCCATCTGCTGAACGTGTTACAATTTTTTCAAATTTGAAATATTTGAAGGAAATTGAAGATATAATTTGATTTAGAAAATATTTGAAAAATCAAAAATATTTTTAAGACTGCGAAACGAATAACATACAATCAGAAAATAGTACCTAAAGTGGTTATATAAACACAATCAAGCACAGAAGCTGATGAAACACGAAACAATACATCAAATAAATCGGAAAAAATGTAAGGGGGAGTATTGGATAAAAATCACAATAAATAAAGAACAGACTGGTCCTTAAAAATCAAATATGAAAAACTATTACAATAGATGTGTTTTGGTAGCATATGCAAAGAATTCAGACAATAAAATAAATAATGTGAAAATTTTGAAAACTGAATAAAGATATTACAAACGACAACACACGAAATGATTGAGATAAAAAAAATGTTAAAACTCTTCAAATAGAACGAGTTGCATGCAGAACTTAAGTAACATCTATCAGCATCTAAGAAACATTTTTGATACGGAAAAAGAAGAAAACTAGGTAGACAATAAATGGGAGAAGGGGAAGAAAATTTACTGGTATCAAATAAGAGGGAAGAAAATGTAAACAATCAACCACAAAATACACCACCTGAGATTCAATTTTAAAAAGACAAAATAAGTTATTAGTTTAATCATAGCATGGTTGTGAAATTGATGTTTCATTTTATTGAGTTTAAACACAATTTTTGGCGATAAGATATGTGTGTGTATTGTTTGGACTGTTTTAGAACCCCTAAGAAACAATAAATTGATTGGCGAAAGCGCGGAAAAAGGCAATTTTTTTGAGATATACCGACAGGAGAATTATTAATCTCTTGAATAAGTCAAAAAAGGATCGAATCGTTCGTAGCGACTTATCAAAGATACAACTTCCATTCAAAACTCGATGAACCGACCATAACACACCACGTAATACGACAATTTCCGATGCTCTTCCGTCTCGGTCGCCACATCAGCCAGCTGTAGTAGTTTCGTTTCGCGAAACGACTCGTCTATTTTAAGAACGCGATCGTTATCTCGCGGTTGCGCATCGCCGACCGCGCCGGTCTCGCTTAACCTTGGCCGCGAAGAACGGCTTCGACGTCCCGCGCCCCGCTAAAGTGTACGTATGCATTTTAAGCGGCCCGGCGGCGACCGACCGACCGCGACGCGCGAAACGTTCCGCCCGCCAGATGGCGCGATGGTTCGACGATTGAGCGGTCGCGTGATATTTTCTATAAATGAACGATAACGAAGCTACTTGTGTTCGTATGATAAACGATTTTTAATAATAAATCGGTCGATTTTAAACGAATCGAAAAATTGCACATCGAAAAAGGAGTACAATCTTACGCTATATGTGTAAATACTGAATGACATTATATGTAATACATCCACATTAAACAATGAATCAAATAAAACTGCACATAGATTGAATTTGTGAAATTCTAATTCTACGATTTTTCTATTAGGAATGAATTTTAACATTTTGTATGAGTATTTTGACAGGCAATATAATATTGTACTGCTAACACGGTGTAAAAAAACTTCTGCAGTAATATTAAGAACATAGAACGATCTGGATATCGAATAATGTTATTTGGACCTTGAAAATAATATTAGAGAAAATTGGCACCTCGGACAGAAGTGAAAGATATAACTTTTGGTATTTAAATTTGAAATTTCATAATGTTTAAATATATTTTTCAATGTGTCAATATATGTTTTCACATATATTGACACTCCGAGCAACAATTCTACGCATATTTGTAGGGTTTTTCATTATTCAAATATATTACGGGCAGTACAAGATCATGACAAAATATAAAGACTATTTAATTGAAATAAAAATTAATATATCATATTACTGACACGGAGGTTTCGCTTATTTCTTGGTGAAATATTATGTTAAAAACAATAAATTAAAACTAACACACTTGGCGTAAGTTTCACTAAATATATTAAAAACTATGTAGAGTTTACATATGTATATATACAATGTAACACTGTGTACTCTTGATAATGGGTTAACCACCCGAAACATATGTAGTGTTTCATATATTTAGTGAAACTTTAGCCAGGTGTGTTAATTTTAATTTATTGTTTTTATCATATTATTTATGGACTGTTCTTTGATTCAGATCAATTTCAAGGCACTTGATTTTTAATATTATTTTCATTATTGCCATCATTGATTTCAACAATTCTTTTTGTACTTTGAATTATTTCATTGTCTTGAGAAAAAGGAACAATGGGCTTATGATAACTCAAATAATAAATGAAAATGTTCGATTAAAATTTATCGAAATACAATACAGCAGCTGTACAGTTACAGATATACTGCTAGAAGCATGTCGGTGACGAAAACACGTGAGGTTTTTTCCTTACCAAACATAGAAACATTGAAAATTAACAATTAAACAAATTAAACATTGGAACATAAAACAATGTGGACATAGAATAATATTAGAATAAGAGTTATGAGAAATATCAAGCGGAAACAATTTAGTGTAAATTAATAAGATTACAAAATATATTGTAAATGAAAATTCGCGGGATATTTTGAATTTTATTGAGAATTTGGGTTACAAACAGGTTCAATGACCTCTACAATATCCACTGAACAACACCCAAGAACACGGTGGGAATCGAACATTGTAGCTTTCTCAGCCAAAGGTATACATGGCTGCTATTAACTTTTTCAGGATATCGTTTAAAAACCGAGAATTTAGGGGCAATGTAATGATAGTTAGGAAAGGTCATGAGGGTAAGATATCGGGGGTAGATAACACTGAGGGTTATTAGTACTGACAACTAAAGTGGAAAATCTAACCTGCTGAATATTCAACAATTCCTCTAAAATAAATTTAACAAGGATGAATTATTCTCTCATTAATCGTTTGATTTGAGAAGTAATAATCAATTATGCTGAAAGCCTTCCATTCCTGTTTTTATTTGAAATAATTTTGGATATAAATTTGTACCAGGAAACATGTATTCCCATTAAGTATTCTTCAAAATTTTGTCAGATTGGCCTATATATATATATATATATATATATATATATATATATATATATATATATATATATATATATATATATATATATATGTTTGGTTTCAGCAAGTTATCTCATAGATCTGCCATTTTGAGGTAGGCTATTATTTTTTTAGAATATGGTAATGAATTTCCATCAAATAACTCAAATAGTTTCAATAAGTTGAAATAAATCTAGTTGCCTCATCTTGATGGCATTTGAAGACAACTGAAACACGTCCAATACGATTTTGAGATCGTTAAATAAGTGGTGAATATAATTGTATAATATCTTCTATTATGACTGTTAGTTGAGAGATCGATATACATAATGAAGAAAAAGTTGGCCACAAGAGCGATCCCTGGGGAACGCCAGTTGTCACTCGTGTATTTCGGAAGTTCATCGCAACGCGTATTATTATTATTAACCTTTGACGTGTAAATCTGTACTTGGAATAGTTCGCAGTATGCAATGCGGCGTGTTCACAGTTATAAATGCATATCCCACGGTCGGAAACACCTGCAGCTATTACGGCCGCAATTGTAATATTTTGGAAGACGATAGGCGTGGCTGTTCGACGTCGTGCACGGCGTTGTTCAAGTGAAACTGCAGATCCCGCTTGCATTTCGAATGCGACGATAAATTATGCAAAATAAGCAATTTGCTTGCAGGCGAACGGACTAGGGATTTTCCGCTTTTCCCGCCTACCGCGTACATAGAAGCGCAGAGTCATATATTTATTTATACGAATTTAATGCAGCTGCATTATGCCGAGGATGATCGCTATGTCATGAACTCGTGACTCTGTGTCACGTAGCAATTATATTTTTCGACAACAGATGGAGCATTTTAAGTAATGTTTTGAATGTATCGGTATTTTTAAACATGAGTCAGTGTTATTAAGCCTTAATTTCGAAAGCGTGTGTAGCCAAATCGAGAGTGAGTTATTGAGAAAACGAAGAATGATGTTTAATTGAGTTAGATCTAGTTGCGTGGAGAATTCTAGTTTCCTCGAGGAACTTTTAAGGTCCATGGTGGCGAGTAAAACTAGAGAAATCAAAACTTACGAAATTTCCCTAGGAAACTAACGAGACTTTCGGAAATATCGACAACTCTTAAAGACTGCACGCAGCTTCAAATTTGGTCATCTTCCACTTATTTGGAGGCGTTGCAAATCAAAGTGCGATTTTACAACACAATTCTTTAGAAATTTTACTTAACAAATGAAATTCTTTCGTAATCATAGCATGCGTTGCAATAATTGTTTTCAAAGGATTTCAGAACGTTACTGGAAATATATTTCGATTTAAAACTGCCGATTGAAAAGTAAGGATCGATGCAATATTATACAAATAGTCAAACTTGTACAGATGAACAAATAAATATTTGTCGATGAAAGAATTGAATCTCACAATAATCCAAAAGAATTCGAAAATTTTATTCCCAAATTGTTATACGTGAAATGGTCCTCCGAGTCGGATGAAACAGAACGCGAAATAGATTCTAGTCGAGCGCTGTGACAACCGGTGTTGGTGAAAGACATTGCTTAGTGTTCGTTATTCTCCAGCATCAAATCGCGATCGCGGAATGCCGTCCTCAAGGACGCGCAGCGCAATCCTTGACGACGACTTCTTCGGAGCGCAGATTCCATCGGCGGACAGCAGCGATGTGCAACGACTTACGTTCACCTGAAGAATCTAACGCTGTTCGAGCGGTGAATTTTTACGGAAACGAATACCGTAATGTCACCGGTTTTACGTAGTTAGCACATTCGTCTTTCGCATTCTTCATCTTTACCGATCATCTCATCGATTATCGCCGTCCAAAATACAATTCAACCATAGACAGATGTTCGTATAAACGTATTCAACGTTGCCAAGTATTTTAATTCGGAAACGAATAATTTAAACTTATTCTCCTCTATGGAATGAAGTGTTGTAATCTATATTACCAACATACATATCTGAATTTCCCGATTATTTACCTGTTTTTGACGCAATCTTGGTTTTTGTGACATTCCAATTGAGTTCTTTCGAATATTCACTGAATTGAGTTATGTAAATGAATTCTATAGGTTATAACATTTAAAATTTGTTCAATACGGAGAATGAAAATATCAAATTAGTTTGTGAATTTTAAACATTTGTGCTCGCCAAAATGTTGAGTATTTTATTGTTTTTTGAGAATTATTCGGTCATTTAGGTTTATCGAATGCCTTACAACAATATTCTGGCCTCGAAATCAATTTTTGAATAAATAAGTACTCGATTCTGATTCTCACATGTCGATTAAAAGAAGCTAAATTTCACTGCCGAAAGCCTAAGCTGTTTCAGCTTCGAAACATAACCTCGCATGCTTAGAGCTGTGATTTTACGTACTCCTTGCATCAACTAGAATCTTTAATTGAAAAGATTACAAAGCTTTGGTGTCGACTTTAAAGATTTACCACTCGAATATCTGATATATCTTTCATAACAAGTGTTGGCATCCTTTATCACACCAAAACTTAGTTTCCTTTGAACTTAAACTACCTTTGAAAAACTGCAAGATTCCATTCGAAACCCAAGGGTTTCTGTTATGATACTTGAATATCTAATTCAGGGGTGTCCAACTTGCAAGGCCTCAAGGGCTATAACTGAAACCATTAATGTGGTAGGGGCCATGAATGAATGTATAGAAATTTTTTTCAGAAGGACGTCGATCAAAGAATATTGCTGAAGTTTTGTCTAATAACCTTCCGCGGGCCATAATATAAGGCAACGAAAGCCACATGCGGCCCGCGGGCCGCTAGTTGGACAGCCCTGATCTAATTGGTCTTTCAAGACAAGTGTTTTGAAGTCATCGCCTACGTTATCCGACCAAAAACTTAACTGTTCGAGGTAAAACACACATTTAGCATTAAAACACGCAGATTCCATTTGAACCGAAGGATTTCTGTTCTGATAGTTGCATTAAAAACTTTGTATATCTAATTTGAAGTCTGAGTTTTAGACGTCAAATCACACCAAAAACTTATTTTTCTTTGGAGTTAAGCACCTAACTTCGAAAACAAGTAAATATTTAGAAATAATTTACTTTTGGCGAAATTACTAATTAAGATAAGATTAATTGACTTAAATATACTGAACTCAGTGAAAAAACAGCGAAAATTTTTAAGGTATTCAGGTACTTGACAAGAAAAAATGGAAACATTATTTGCCTTTTTCGAAAGAGGCGTCGTGACGACGACCGCCGTTCCTAAAACGTTTGTTTACATCGATAGGTCGCCATTGTTTTCATCGAAACCCACATTATCGACCATGAATGGGACCGACCGATATGTTTTCTAGTAATTGTTATTTACGTTTCTTTCAGTGGCGTAGATAATAACCTGCTAGCTCGTCGATGTCATCGAACTTGAATGGGAACGATAGATAATTCCATTACAATTTGACGACGGGAAGGTGCGTATCCACTACCAGATCGGTTTTTATTTACAACACGAGCGATTGTAACGCGTGCTACGAGGCGGCCATAACTTACCCCCTGCCGACAGGGGGATTATCGAGGTGTGCTGATGCAACGAAGCCCGACTTAGTACGACTTAATTATATGTGTAAGTCGACACCGACGGAAAATGATCGATTAAACGAAGTAGGTTGTAAACATGCCCCAATAAGCACAATGTGTTTATATTATCCAAACATTCTAAGTAAATCGTTATGAAAATAATGATATAACACTAATGGTCATCAGTAACATGTTCAATTTAATGCATTTCGATTGTGAAAATGACGATACCGTTTCGGATTTTTGTTCATCATCAGTACAAAAAACAAGTTTGCACAGCCAATCAATTTCTCTCGTTTGTTGGGGTCTCTTACTTGTTGGTTCTCTCTAAATGAAGTTCTTTATCCTCAGTTTCAGCAGTTAATTGACGAGAGGCTGCAGAAAGTAGTGCAAAAGGCCAAAAGCCTGAGAATAGTTTTTGATAGCAAGTTTCGGTTTGAGGAGCATGTATCTCTACTAGTAAAAAATCCTATTTAGTTATAAGACGTCTCTATAGAAATCGGTATTTGCTTGGATTTCTGTTGAGGGAAAAACTGTGTGAAACGTTGTTCCTTTCGATCCTTGGCTATGGACTTACTTCACTTTATTCTTGCTTGTATGCTGTTACAAGGGCAATAACGCAGAGAATACAGAATGTTTGTGATCGTTTTGTTTTTGGTTTGAGCAAATATGACAGAACTTCTAGAGGAACTAATGAAATGAATTGGCTAAGAGTTCTAATGTTCTCAAGTACTTTACTGGTACTCTAGTATCTTCTGTGATCTTGAATGATTCTGCCTCCTACTTGATGGACAAGCTTGTCAACCGTGGTATTGTTCGGAGACTCATTTTGAGGTTGGGGAGTATGTTTGAAATTAGTCAATATCATTTGAGCGGTTTCAGAAGATGTTTTACTTATAATGCAGTTTCCATTTTTATTAGATTTCCTGTTATGGCATTCGGTACTTTGTTTTGTTATGAACGTTTTTACCGTAGTCTTCGCAGAGTGCTTACTGAAGTGTTTACATTATTTAATGTTTTAAATAAAAACACTTGGCTTGGTTTCACAAAATTTATAATGAATTTATGACAATTATCGGGGTATTACTCCATTTTCAAAAGTTATCTGTTTAACTTTTCAGTTTTCAATTTAACTTTTGAAAATGAGGTAATACCCCTAAACAATTGTCAAGTATTCATTATGAATTCTTTGAAACCAAGCCAAGTGTTATTTATTCATTAGGTATATAAAACAATGTTTCACCAAGAGATCAGCGAACATTCAATTAACTTTATTATTTAATGAAGTTATGTACGAATTATTGTTTTTATTACACTTTTCATTTTATAGGGGTTAAGTTGCGTAGCATATGATAAACTTCCCTCCTTCTTATGTTGTACTCTAATAGTTTTGTACTTAAAAAACTAATTCACTCATTATTATTATTAAACTTCAAAAAAATCAGGAATGTTTTTTAGTAGTAATGTTTTAAAGAGAAATTATGGAGGGGTAAATTGACAGCAACCTTTCAAAATAAACTATATCCCATGTACAAAAAGCTAGTTTTAACCTCAACTAACTAGAATGGCTTGAAATATAAAGATGTAAAACTTTAAGATACTTATTAGAACAATCCAAGTTAATGAAATCAATTTTATCAATTATGTGACCTATTCAATAGAGATCAGTAGACGTTCCCATTCATTATTATTAAGAAGTGAGCAAAAAAGTGTAATTTTCCACAACCTAAGTTGAATGAGTACTTCTTGTCGTAAGAACTCATAAAGACACTTCTATTACCTAGTTTAGAAGTGATAAATGATTTCAAGAATATCCTTAAAGTCGCTTATATTGAATAATTCCATCAAATCGCTGTGTTCTGTTCGATTTCCAACGCTTTTCGTCTTTTTAAACATTCGATAATTTCCGTAAAGTTCGAGTATCAATCAATTCTTAACCAACGTAAAACCGATAGAATCGGCAACGTCGCCAACAGCGATCGCTACTCCGTCAAACGTGAACGGTCGGATAGAGATCGTTCTTGGAACGAGCGTCAGCTGTCCGGCATTTAAAAATACCTGCGACGATCAGGTAGCCGGCAAGATGGCGCAAACACAATGGTCGACGGCCGAAGTCGCACCTAAACAACACCCGAAATGTGCTCGTAGCACGATATCGGCAGATGGTTTCTTTGTGTTCGGCGTTGAGCAGGTGAAAGATCCACTATTGCGTCGAACAATAACATTTTCACTTGCGGAAGGTCACAGCTGAAATTTGTGCGTTATTTCGTATATCGTAAATCTGTTGAAAGATGATGGATCGTCGGTTGTTCTCGGTAATACGTCGCATACAATGCAAAAATTCATGCACGTATGTCGTATTCTCGTATTATACACCGTCAAGTTGAAGTTAACATAATCTGCTCGGTATTTGATTTTATTACCGGATTTTTAGTTAATTTTGAGTTAATTTGTTATGAAAAATTAGTTTTAGTAATAATTAAAATCATTTATTAGAAGAACAACAATATATTGACGAATAGTGAATGATAAAATTGTTTAATAAAAACAACAATATGTTGAATATTCGAAAAAAATTATTACATAAATAAATCGTTTTTAATATACATGGCCAAGTAAAAAAATATATTAAGACGAAAAAAAAAATGTTATATATTAGCAGATTTACACATATTGAATGTAACTATATCATGCCAGGAAAACATCGATATTTATTATCATTAAAAACAAAATTAAACAGTTACCACCGTGAAAATCATTCGTATCTGTTTTCTACTTCAAAAAACTTTTGATTAAATTAAAAAATACGTTGGAAATTGGCCAATAAATAAGTTAACGACCGGTCGTTTCGGGTTATTGGACATTGTCAAGAATTACCACAAATTACACGGCAAATTCATTTAGATAATTAATACCACCAGCAAAGATAAACGAAACTGTACTCGGTAATTAACCATAATTGCGTATTTGTTTTTAATGGCACCACTAATCTACTCAATTTCGAACAGGTCGAGTAGTTTGCATTAATTACCTACACGTAAACGTTTACGCCTTCGGAGATCTTGAAAGAGAATGCACGAAAAAATGGTTTTTTTAACGAATAAAATCAACTTATGCATTTCCTTCTGATTTATTTTTGTAATAGAATTAACAGACTATTGCTTCTTCAATAACGTGCTAGTGATTATCCGTTGATTTCCACATAATCTTTAAGATATACAATAACTGTAGTTTAAGAGTTCCAAAGAAGCCTTACTATGTTACAGCTTTGTTGTTTTTGATACATGTAAGGGTGCACATTGAAAAATATTCTTCAAATTAACCCCAAGAATGAGAAATCTTTTAATTCTGTATATTTGTCTCATTTTTTGAAGGTTTTCGGCGAAGACAGTGATAAACAATTTCAATGATTTCAACGAGGTTTTGTGATGCCCACTTTCGTGATTGGCCCATACACAATCCGTATTATCTGACCCTATTTCGTCCTTCTTATTTTTCATCGGTAACTTCAGCTCCGCGATCGTACCAACAATTTAAATAGAGCGAATACCTTTCGGAATGATTTCGCGAGAAACGCATGGTCACCGACACCCACATCTTTCGCGGAATACCACCAACAGATGCCGCTTATCCGGATTAGAGAGGCGGGCGTGGTCGTTACAACAGCCGCCGAAGTGCACTCGATCGAGGCCGGAGGCCGTTTCGGTGTTAGAATGATAACTCTAGAAGGCTACGAAATGAATAATGACAAAAACGGGAAAAAAATTCCGATCATTAATTGGATCGAAAAACGATAAAGGTAACACACATGCACATGTAACATCCTAATGCTTCCATACGCGTAACGATAAATATTAAAACAATCATCAAGTGTAAATTTACCTTTAGGACGATCTCAAAATATTCCCGACGAAGAATATCGGAAACGTTTATAATTTTCCATTGTCGATTGCTCAAAGAAACGATCAAGTTAACATACAACTACGGATAATTAATAGAGTTATTTAATTTGTGCATTTCCACAAATTATTTCTTAGTGCCAGTTTAAATGATAAATCCGTACGATAAAAATCACGCCGCTACAATTGATTTTGATAGCTCTAACAATAATACATTAATTTGTTTTTCAGACATGGCATTCTTGACGTTCATTTGAAAAAGAAATCGACAAATAGGGCACTGTTTAGAGAATAAGACTTCAAAACGTGAAATCTGAGTTTGAATCACAGTTAAAAATTGCGAGTTTTTTGAAATTTCATAAAAATCGGTGATTAAACTTACAAAAGAAATGAGTTTAAACACTGAGAATAGTGAAAATTAGTATTTAAAAGAATAAATCTCTAGTATGAAAAGCTCATACGATATCGTAATTAAAAATTACAACGTGTAAATTCTTCTTCAATAGGAACATGTGTCGCACCTTTTTTATTCAAAATACCACCGATTTTCATCCCCACAAAGTTTCATCTGCTTCTAAAAACAAAAGAAACCAAAAATACATTTGTAAACTTGAAACTCCAACACGGAAAACAATACACCGATAGATACCCGGATAAAATGCAAAAAAAAACGCAAATATTAGGTTCGTTCACCCAAAATGACGTCAACGCAGGTTTATCGAAAATTCCACGCGTCGTGACGTCACGGCGTCATCAGCTGGGCGTAGAGTCGAAAACGAACAGCGCGTATCGATCACAGATGGCGCCACCGACACGCTAAACGTTAACGATTCGGTTTGGCAACTCGCGTTCGAAATTTCTTAAACAGATTATTGCGCCCAAATCGGCATCGATCCATCCGGAATAGGAAGGGGAGAGCGGCGATTGTTGTTGTTGTTGTTGGGACACATAACGAACATCGACACGTCAAGGTTAAAGACGAATTTAGTAGGTAATAATACGAAAAGGTGAACTGGAAAAACGTCGAAACCTAATCAGATGAAAGTGGTTTTGTTTGAAAAATATCTATTTAAATGAAATACGGTACGATGAGTTTTAACTTGAAAAATATTGAAACAAATGCAGATCAAAATTGGTTGTTTAGAAAATATTCGAGTCCTTATAAGTTTTTATTATTACCTCTCATTTATTATTGTAAATGATTCCATCGTTCAGTACTTAGTATCGAATCCAATGAAAAGATCGAATTAATTCACATATCATGAATAAGGACATCGTGACATATGCTCGGAAATTTTTTCTATTATTTAGTATATTTAAGTATTCGTACTTCTCAAGTTTGTAATTTTACCAGGAATCGCTTGATTCTACCGAAAATGATTCTATCGATCGGTACTTTGTATCGAATCCATTCAAAAGATCTTACCTATCATTCACATATGACCCATCTTCGCGATGTGATTCTCTACTCGACCGAGGTCCCAGATGTCGGATATCTTCCAACGGAAACGTTAATACAAGCAATGCATTGACTACGTAACGCTCGAATCTCTTACCAGAACGGAAATTCGACATCCGGAGACCACAATGGAATATTATCTCGGTCTTGTTCTTGAAGCGATCGCGAGCGAGAGGGAATCGGAGGGAGAGGGGGAGCTACAACGCTGCCCCGTGCATTGGAAATGCGTTCCTTTGTTAATCCAACGGGATGTGTAAACAAAGAAACGGGCACGCGAACAAAGAAACTATTATACGAACGAAAAAATTTTTTGAGAAGGTGTGACGTAGGTCTTGAGAAATTTGAATATAACGTGATAAATGTTACACAAGAGGCCACATTGCGTATTCCAGATGGAAGTTTGAGTTACATGGTGGGTTTGAGATTTCGGAAACTAATCTCAACACATCGCAAATGAAAGGAATGTACACAAACAGTCACTGAGTTTTGAAAGTAAAATGGAATAATTTTAAAGAAGTTAACCTTACAAAACAGAAAAACTGGTATATTAGTTCCAATATTAAGTAAAATTCATACTTTCAATTTAAACATTCAATTTGTCACGAACTAAACACAAACATCAGTGTTTTATCACAATTAACTATGAAATATAAATACCAGGCAGTTTTACCATTTGTGTTTGATTTTAGGCATTTCAAATACGATGTTCACCTATTTTTAATAAAGTACTCATAGTACTGCGTCATCTTGCGGTCCTTCGTCACAAGGTATCTCTATGGCCTAAATACAAAACTCCCTAGGTCCAAGTACCAATTTTTGAACGAATATTTCATACTTGTGAAAATATTTACAATTAGAGTTTACTCTATTTACGTAGAGAGATAGATATACGCTCGAGTATATCGCCATTGATGATGTGTATATTCGCAGTTTCCTTCTAACATTGTTTATGACAAAACCATAATTTAGCTACGTCTTGTATACACTTTCATCAACTGATTACTGGATGTCTTTATTTTATCACATTTCTAATGCTATGTTGTTAACTTGTTCTTCTGTCTTTATGTTACTAGCTTTCCACTGTCTTTACGTGTTCTGCCTTTCCACTAGACATATATTTCGTAGTATCTCAACGTTTATAACTAAAACAAATAGAAAACGGAAAATATACCAAATCGCAGTACAAACATTGAAACAAACAGGTATCCTCTTGTCTCGAGAAAATAATACGAAAAGACAGATAGGTGTTCGACTCCAAAATTAGCGCCAACACGACTCTCCCAACGCCCACGTCGAGGAGGCGAGATATGTCCAATTTTATCGCTAGGTCGTCGCTGTCCGCCTACAACAAGAACGCTCTCCAACTTCGGTTCACTTTGCAATAATATGCCCGAACGACCAAGGCTCGGAATGCGAATAGCGGAACGTTGCACGTTATTTTCAAATCGTTGCAACCTACCGCAACACCTTATCTAACGCAAATAACGCCGCAAATAGGAAAGCCTTTTGATGCTTCGTGGACGCCGCATTCTTATGGTATGTCTTATCGCCGAGGAAGTTATAAAGCATCTCATTCATGTACGCAGATTGGATTTCGATGGAAAGAAACTCGGTCGAGTAAAAAAAAGCGTAGGGTAGAAAGCGTTCGTTCAAGATGTATCCCACGTCTGATCCTATGAGATTTGATGTGACGCTATGAATCCGGAATTCGTCATAATTTCGTATTAAATATGAGAAACTATTGGTTAACGATTATAGTTAGAGATAAAATACGCTTAGATACGTCTAAGTATACACGAAAAATGATAAAGGATACGTCAAAGCGAAAGGATGATAAAACCTTCCAAAAATTTGAAATATGTAATTGAATTTATATTAGCATGTTTCGATAAGAAGATGAAGAACGTGAAAACCAACAATTTTAGTACTGCAATCGTATATCCAAAGACTTAATTATATATACAAATAAAATAACGGTTCTGTCAGATGACGGGAACCATCATGACATGATATAACATCTGATGACTCTGCAGTGAAGTTACGAATGATATTCCGATTAAAGTTTCTTTTTTGGCAATCTGCAACCAAAAACTCATGATCCGGTTATATTTTAGTTTCCGGTCATAAATCAGACGAAGCTTCGGTTAAGCCAAAAAGCATTGGGTTCATTAATTCTGCGTGTCCTTGGCCTACTTCGTAAACTTAACAATTTGGTATCGTCGAGGCTCAACTCAGTCATTCACTGGGCATATAGATCTAATATTACTAACGTTTTTTAAACCATTCTTTTGTTGAAATTATGTACTTCAATTATCTTGGTGATAACTCGATGTTGATTTCAATCTCCTTTCGCTCTATTTAATGGTAACTGATCGTTTTCCTATTTACTGATGTAGTCACAAACTTTGTAAATTACAAATTATTTTGTACGTTTTGCATCAGTTTGTCGTTATGGCATGTTTGTGTAAGGAATTATTTTTGGGACCCATGATTAACGTGACCATTCATTTTTTTTCCAGGGCGGGACATTACGGAAGCTCCGGTAGATTTTCAACACAGCTTCATGAAAGATGATTGCTTGCTTGTGCGTGCAGAAAATGTAACCACAAATTTGAGCTAGGATTTTAGAAAAACGTCTTTGAAATATTTGGCATTTGTCGATACTCAGAAAATAGTTTTTACTCGACCGTTGTATATGTTAAAAAATTACTATATTGTCAGTATGATGCATTCCAAGTCAACAGGAAGACAATCAGTAGCAGTTTTATGGACTGTATGGGCGGCAATTTCCATTCCAATGCTCTGCCGAGTGATTCGTTCGTGTTTCTGTTTGCAAAAGCGGGACTACATCGACCTTGCTAGTTACAGCGGGATAGAGTGACTGAAAGAGGGACTGTCCCGCCCAAAGCGGGACGTATGGTCACGTTACCCACGAGGCGTTTATGGACGCCGATAGTTTTTTTAGCCTAGGATTCAAGGGCCCGTATGCCTGCACGTGCAGTACTTGAAGTTCTAGAGATTGCGCAGTAGGAATATCAAGATTTATATGGGTAGTTCTCATTCTTACTTAGAAGTTAGTTTTATTTAGATCGTTGAATCGAAAGTCATGAAAACATATTAACTTGTATTTTACGTAAATATAGTATTCAAATTGAATTAATTTTATTTACTGCACTTGTTTATCAATTTTTTTTTTGGGGGGCCTATATCAATTTCGTTTTCGTTCGAGAATAATAATGAATCCATGTTTCAGGTTGAAAATTCATTTTCGGTAGGTGATTATTAGAAAAACACCCTTTGGGATGTTTTTTTGATCCCTTTTTGGGATCGGCGCCACTCACTGAACCCTTAGCGCGAACAAATCGCCTTCGTGGCGCGAACATTCGACTCCTTCGCGGGCCCCGATCAAAAACAGCTGATCCGGCGATTCGACGATGACTTCATGCCGTAAACATTCCAGTAATAACACATTTGATCCTATTTATAAAACATGCATGTGTCATCATCGACGCCGACGGCCATTCGAGATAATCGTGTTATATATTCCTGCGTGAATTACTATGAATGGAAATTTACGAGAAGAAA
Organism: Henosepilachna vigintioctopunctata; assembly: GCA_030704895.1. Taxonomy (NCBI): domain Eukaryota; kingdom Metazoa; phylum Arthropoda; class Insecta; order Coleoptera; family Coccinellidae; genus Henosepilachna; species Henosepilachna vigintioctopunctata. The sequence continues at coordinate 3,718,169 of JARQZJ010000034.1, forward strand.
AACGGAATTGACCTCGATGTGTGTTTCGCTCTCGTTCGGGTGACCCTTGTTAACGCTTTCGGAGAAGCTTTAAACGTGATTCATTTATTACTTCGTGGGAAATATGAAAAATGAATCAAAATATAGGCGGGAAACTGATATATTTCGGAGATGGCGCTGCTCGACAACTTATAAAGGCTAGAATTCAATGGGAGAGATTTATGGAATTTTCGGTATAGATTTACGAGGAATTGACAGCATCTCATCGGGTTGATCAAAGTCAAAGACTCCTCAAAATTACATGAAATAAATATAAAAATGTTTGATTTAAATTTGTGTTTTTCCTCACACCGAGGACTCGTAAAGACCGTCATTTACCCAACCAACACAATCATTTTATTTTTGAATAGCATTGTGAATGCTGCTGTAGAAAATTAGAAAAAAATCACGGACTGCAATAAAGATAATACAACGATGGGAGAAAATGATTAAAAAATGCTTCATATATTCATGTGAACTATAGGTTGTTCAACTACTTTATTATCATAACAAGCAATAGAAAGATGAAGGCAAGGTACGAAAGATGATCTGAAGAATTCTAATTGAATTTTTCTTGACGGTCAGTTACGTTCAGAAAAATTTCACCTCTAAAAATTAACAGTCATGTATAAAATTTCAATTGATAAGATGATAAAGAAATGATAAGAATTCTTAACTTTTTAGTTGCAAATAAATCAAAACTCTGAAAAAACTAGAATTGTGCATTCTTATTATTGTGCATAAACTTCTAGATATTCTGAAATATATACAAAATTCCTCAGTAACCATACCATTTATAAATAGTTCTAACCCTAATTTTGACTTTAATAACTCAAAATTTGATAATCTGCGTCAAAAACAAGTCAAATACCACAAGCTCAATGAATCACATGATTGGATCACAGTATAACTATATAAGAAGAAGGTGTACTAGGTTCAAAGCCTACCTTAGTTATAGACCTTAGTGATTTTAGTGGATCAAAAATTATTTAATTGATAAGTTCAGTGATTGTCAAAGTTGAAATGTAAGAACTAATAAAAGGGCTGGTGAAAGCATATCCAACAGTGCAAAAGTAACACGTTATAAGATCAAAACAATTTGCACCCTCTACGTTTGTAAGTACCGTGAAAAAACTTCATTTCTATGAAAAACAGAAGGAAAAACGGTGAAGTGTGAATACTTAACGATCACCCCTCGTACCTCGCGATTAGTGCAACGTGGCGCAAAGAAATAATCATTTTTTCTCGAGCCAAAAAAGAACGGTCAACGACATTTTGCCACAGTTTTATTTTGAAATTACGCCAACAAGTTTTAATATGAACGTTTTTTAGAATTCCACGACCGTTGGCGATCGTACATTGTTCCAAGTTTTGCGCCGGCGCCAATTTTAAGTTTCCCAAGCGTCGCTCGGGATTTTGCGGGGGCACTAAGAAAGAAATTGAGGTTTATCGTGCCTTGAACAATTACGTACCGTCAGCCAACTTGATATTTCAATTTCACTTGAATTTTCAATAATTTCAACAGATAAATTGAAATAAAATTTTTTCACCAGAAAATATTGGTGAAACGGTTTATGAAAGTTCAAGATTTTTCACCAATTTTTTAATATTCCACTCGGCTGCGTTATAAATTCCAATTGTTTGTCGCACGTATCTCAAAATGTGATTGAACTCAATTTTATAGATTCTTATAACTCACGATCATCAAGCAAGGCGTAGAGTCGTCGAATGGGCCCAAAACGAAATTGACGTTGTTCCCGATTTTCATAAGCGAATTTTGTTTAGCGATGAAGCGCACTTCTGGTTGAATGGCTACGTCAACAAACAAATCTGCTTCGTTTGGAGTGAAGATAATCATCAAGTGTATGTGAAAACACCGTTGCATCCAGAAAAACTGACTGTTTGGTGCGCTTTATGGGCTGGTGGAATCATTGGTCCGTACTTCTTCAAAAACGATGATGGCCAGAATGTTACAGTCAATCGTGATCGGTATAGAGCCATGATTCCTAACTTTTTCATTCCTGAATTGAACAACCATGATGTCCAGGAGCTGTGGTTTCAACAAGACGGCGCAACATGTCACACAGCTCGTGCCACAATCGATTTATTGAAAGACACGTTTGGTCACCGCCTAATTTCACGTTTTGGACCTGTGAATTGGCCTCCAAGATCTTGTGATGTAACATCGCTAGACTACTTTCTGTAGGGCTATGTAAAGTCATTGGTCTATGCGGATAAGCCACAAACGCTTGATCATTTGGAAGACAATATTCGCCGCGTTATTGCCGATATACGCCCACAAATGTTGGAAAAAGTCATCGAAAATTGGACGTTCAGATTAGACTACATCCGAGCCAGCCGTGGCGGTCATATGCCAGAAATCATATTCAAAATGTAATGCCACATGATTATCTTTCGAATAAAAAAATTCTTGTCAATCGAATGATCCATCGTTGTTTTATTGCAATTTGAAATTCTATTCCTGTAAGAAAAACACCCTATACTTATATTTTGTATTTGAATCTTTTTTTATATATTTTTATTTCTGATATGTTTTTTAATAAATTACTTTTGGGGTAATTGTTTATTTTTTCGTAGCCCTAAACGAAATAGTACCTTTTCAACTACAACTTATTTAATTTAAAGGTAAAACTAAGTACTACACAAAAATTCAAGGTTGTATTTTGAATTGTTATTAAAAAAATAATTTTAAATGTTCCTCAAGAAAATTCAGCATTAATTCCTTTGATCTCTCACAGAGCTCAAACCGAAACGTACGACGGTCATGTTAGTTGGAATTCGAGGAATGCCGCTCCCGCCAGGTCCCCCCGAGCTGCAGAACCGGTGAATGGATGTCGAGTTGAATGAAATACCGTGTGGAGAAATTGACGACGGCGACAATAACAACAACAACGACGTTCGGTTGCGTTCGCTCTGATAAGATAATTTCTCGGTGGTTTCACTATAAAATCTTTAGAGCTTCGACGAAGGTGGTACGGTCGGTACGAAGGGGGGACTCGTTTATCTATTTATCGAGCAAAAGGCTACGTGAAAACGCGCTACGACGAAGAGAAGGTTGGGGTTTTCACGTTAGCAACCACAAGGGGCCCTTTGTTATGCGGAGCTAGATGCTATGATTCGCGTTCGTCAAACCAAAATATTGTACATATATAAAATGTAGAAAATATTGAATTAAATATAAGCTAAAATTCAAACACTTGAAATTTTGATTTACACTTTTATTGACAACATAGCATGACGCGCTTCGTCGTTACAAACGACTTCAGATGCTAATAGAATACTTAGAGTATACATAGAGTATTCTCATATAGTACACAGAGTAAGAAAAGTAAATTAAGTAGGAGATAAAGCGAATTTTCGTCTGATGAGTAGTGAAAGTACGTCTATTTTTCACAATTATTGAACCGTTTGCCCTTAAACTCTTTTATTTTACTGAATTTTTAGATTTTTCTGAACGAACAGCAAGAAGCAGAACGTTTGATCTAAAATCATAATTTTTCAGAATTTTTCTATGGGTGGCAACACGGCGTTTCAAAAGTTCTTTTACAAATATTCAAAAATAACTATATTATTATTATAATTATGTTATAACTAGTTGTATGAATGTTAAGCTATCAAAATACGAAGTATATAAATCGCAATTCGAAGTTTTCTAGGTTTTCAGGTAACCATCTAGGCATAAAAAATCAAAGAAACATTTGAAAGCAATTCGGATTTTCGTAGATTTTCTAACACTACGACGAATTTGAATTCTGAGTTTTCCACTTCTTTTCAAATAAATGTCAACGTTGCATTAAATTAGACACGCATTATAATAGCCTCTAATATTTCTAAGCTTAATGGATCCGTCTATTCTTCGACATTCTGGCTAAGTAAGCCGATCTAGATGCCACTCGGAAACGTAAATGGACTTTAAGCTATCAAAATACGAAGCATAAAAATCGCAATTCGAAGTTTTCTAGGTTTTCAGGTAACCATCTAGGCATAAAAAATCAAAGAAACACTTAAAAGCAATTCGTATTTTCGTAGAGTTTTCCACTTCTTTTCCGATAAATGCCAACGTTGCATCAAATTTTACATGCATTATAATAGCCTCTAATATTTCTAAGCTTAATGGATCCGTCCATTCTTCGACATTCTGGCTAAGTAAGCCGATCTAGATGCCACTCGGAAACGTAAATGGACTAAAAGACACGCGAGATTTTCACGGGCATCAATTTAGTCGCCTATTTAAAATTCGATCTCGATCGGGCGACGGGGCGGCGCGGCACGCAGATCGACGACGTTTTCTTTTAAAATTAAAACGGGCGATCAGCTGGCCCGCACGGCGATACGTATAAAAATATATCGCTCTCACGGACACTTTGAAGCCTTGTAAACACAGCTGAGTCGGTGTGGACGACCTTTCGCTAGAAATTCTCGCGATATTTGAGAACGCGACCGCGGAATCAGCTCGCAACGATGTACAGGCTGTTTCAAATCGATGAGGATTTATTCACAGGTTGATTTCTCGAGAATATCAATGGAATTGTTCGTATACAGTTGCTTAAAAGGGAATATTTCGTATCTTCTGGTTTAAAATAACAACTCACTATATTTTGAAACAATATACAGCCTGTCCCAGATGGATACGAAATATTTTACAGGCCCACTTTTCAGAAGAATTTATTCTTATATAATTGAATATAACTTAAATGTGTATTATTCTGTGAGCATCTGAAGAAGTCGTTTGTAACGACGAAACGCGTCATGCTATGTAGTCAATAAAGTGTAAATCATAAGTTCAAGTGTTTGAATTTAAGTTATATTCAATTATAATGGATTTACATCAAGTAAACGCCAACACTATTAAATATTCTTATATAGTTCTTTGAAGATGGATGAGGGAAATCTCATATTATCTGGGAAAAAATGGCATCTTCACTCCATTTTGAAACGATATACATGCTGTCCAAAATCGATACGAAATATTTTACAGGCTCACTTTTCAGAAGAATTATTTTTATATAGTTCTTTGAAGATACAGGAAATCTCATATTATCTCGAAAAAGATGGCATCATCACTCCATTTTGAAACGATATACTTGCTATCCAAAATCGATACGAAATATTTAACATTCTCACTGTTCAGAAGAATTATTTTCATATAGCTCTTTGAAGAAACAAGGAAATTCCTTATTATCTCGATTAAAATGGCAACTTCCCTCCATTTTGAAACGATATACAGGCTGTCCAAAATCGATACGAAACATTTAACAGTCTCACTGTTCAGAAGAATTATTTTCATATAGCTCTTTGAAGATAAAAAAAATTCCTTATTATCTCGATTAAAATGGCAACTTTACTGCATTTTGAAACGATATACAGGCTGTCCAAAATCGATACGAAATATTTCACAGGCACACTTTCACAAAACAACCATTCTTATATATTTCCTTGAAGATAGAGAAATTTTATATTACCTGGACGAAAATGTTAAATTCACTACGCTTTGAAAGGTGAGTTAGTGTACAATTTTTGTACCACAGATATAACGACAATGTTGCCAAATGCAAATCGGTAGATCATTAATGTTGAACAAATTTTGACCGTATCGTGGTTTTGAGGAATGAAAAAAATAATTCTCACAATATGTTTCCTTTTCAACTTTTTGATATAATTACTTATAATTAAGTACGTAAAAATTTCTAGTTTCAAGATACGCTAACTCAATCTCAATCTGTACAATTTCTCTTAAAACTCCTCTTTTTTTACCACAAATGGAATCACTTATTCTTTTCTCACAAAAATTCAGAGGGATTGTTCTATGACGAAAAAATTTTCATCGCAAGAAGTCTGTTTTTTTGTTTTTGTGAAAACTCAAATCGGATTGCAAAAAAAACCAAAGAAGTCAAAATGAAGAACAATTTTTATTCGTTCAGAAATTGAAAAATAGAATTGAAAAAAGGAAATCGATAATTTTTACTTAATGAAAAATATTTGCCTGAATGGTTTTGTGAGCATCAACTCAAATTGATATTAATTAAAAGGCATAACCTTTCCTTAGAAACACTAGAATTTCTATTGTTTGTGATCATAAGTGATAAAAGCACAGAACATAAAAAAGTTTCAATAATTTTCTAAGGTATTATTCAAGTTAGACAAAACATTTAAGGGTTAATTGTTTCACCCTCTATTACAGATTAAAGCATGAAAAAACGCCACAAACAGTCATTATATACCCATTAAACACCTGCCAGCATCGTCATTCTTTACTGATTTCTATTTTTCACCCATTCATTTCGGTGTTGATTCGAAGTACCGAATATAATAAAATAAGAGAATGTCAACTACGCCTAAAAAACGCCTCTTTCAATTTCGACGAAACACAAAGACGTCATGTACCAATTATTTCCGATGGAATGTTTGGTAGCGTGAAAACAGCTGATGGACACCAACGACTTACATTCATGACGTTTTTTCGCAAGGACGAGAGATTGTACCGCCGACCGACAGATAACGTGACTATCGAATAGTAGCTATTCTATCTCGAATTTGTGACGATCATTAGAGGATCTTACCAAATATTATTTATCAGCTGTTTTTGAATATTAACTTTCAAGGCGATTCTCTTCAAAGTTCAATGGCGTTCGAGATATCGACGAGGTAACAACGGTGTTGTAATATTTTATTCGAACAGGTTGAACGAAATAAATAACCGACTGCTGTTTATTTATACCATCAGATATAACGCACGAACGTTCATTTCTCAACGAAAATTGTAGCAAACTGAGAAGTCTGGTTTTCTTTCTTCGATGTTATTCATCAAATGTTTAAAACTGAAAACGCAACTTTCAATATAACCGCAACAAAACTTTATTGCGGAACACAACGAACAGCTTTCAACAACATGCTAAAGGAACAAAAATTAGGGAGCTAATCATGCTAAAAATTGGCTCACGATTCAATAGAAGAATGATCTTCAGCTATGTGGTGATACTTTTAGAGGATATTAAAACAGTCCTCAACATTTTGTTGCAATGTAAAGTCGCAGTTTATGCAAGATTAGATGTTCACAAACATACTTAGGAGTCCAGGGGGACATTAGGCAAAAGGGATTAACCAACAATAAAATATTCCAAAGATGACATCATTGTTAAGGCAACTGCATGAACATGTGATCATTTTCATCTACATCAATTTTGACATCTGCTTTTACAAGGAGATCGTATTAAAATTTTTATGACAGAGAAGACACAACTGCAGAAAAACGTCAGTTTCCTCGAGGAAATCACTCGCATTATCACTGCAAGCCTGTACCATCAAGCATCTCATGTCCAATAAACAGCACATGCTTGTAGAAAAAACTAAGGAAGGTCAATAGATGTAGTGGAGGAAATTCAAATAAATAAAATCTCTAAAATGGTTACACCTTGAAGAGGACAAAAGAGCATACACTATCTTGTGATTTCTTCTGAGGCCCTTAATATGGCAGCTAATAAGTATATCAACCAAAAAGAGCATATTCCATTTCATGAAGAAATATGTATGGAGTGACCAAGAGATCCTTGTTCTAAACTATAGGCCATCACTTAAGGCAATGAAAAGGTTCAGTTTACTTCTACCAAGTCCAGAGGAAGGAAAAGTATATAGAGATAGAGATAGAGCAAAAATTGTTTCCATAATTCTTTTATCGTGCTGTGAACACGACAACAATTTCTATTCGGTCAACAATTTCAAAACAAAACAGACACTGCTCAAATTTTCGATACCCGAGTACCAAAATGTAGATGCATAATATCAGGGAGGCGGAATGGTACACAACGACGAAACGAACGACAAATATTCAACTCTTTTAATTAAACTGAATTTTCAATTCAGTTTATGAAATTGGAACTGAATGTCCCACGCGTCTCGAGGCGAATTCATCGAGAAATTCGAAGTTAAGCGATACCATTTTTATAGATGCAGAGTCGTGGGTGTGTTGAGGTACGGCCCACGCTGGGCGAAATGGGTTACGAGGCGGTCGCTGCATCTGCCAGAATTTCGCGAACGTGGGTGTCTTAACCGATGAACACGGCATGCGATACTTTCCGATATTCGCATAGAAAGCGGAGGCGATATTGAGAAAAAAATGACTACTATACTTATAACTCGTGTTCTATATTCCTTGTGTTAAACTGCAAGAAAAATTAGTATCTTTAACTTCATTTTGAACTTTACATCTTTGCTGATGTACTTTTTCCTTGAGTACATGGGGTGCATTGAGTACAAATCCACTCGTGTTTTCGATCAGTTTTCAAATTCATTATCAATGGCCATTCAGACAAGGTGAAAACGTAAGTACGTAACGATGTCTCTTGACTGGATAGATAAGAACTAGAGGAAGATCCTCTCAGCACAGTGAGTACCGTTTGTTCTTTTAATCCCTTCTGTATGTTATTTCTTCTAGTCCTAACATAGCGCTGGACGTGTACGTTTGCAGCCATTTGTGAAGGATACAACAATGGAGAAAAATTCTTATTCACTGGATAACTGAGACCTAGAGGAAAATCCTTATAGAGAGATTGTGCGTGGTTTTTCTTCGCATCATATTTGCGTAGCCATTTGTGAACCAAAGACATAAAAAAGCTACAAATATGGCAATACATTGGTCAAGTCTTCTGATCATTGAACTATCATTTATGTGATCTTTTATTCTTATATAAGTTCACTGTGCTCTATGTTGTCCTCATCAGTGGCAATTTAATAACTCACATTTGAGCTTTCTACCATGAGAGATGTCGTAATAATCTGAACCCTTCCAGTCTTTGGATTGTAATTTGGAATCTGGTATGGAGTATGTAATGAGACAACATGTCCTCATCAAATTTCACCTCACAAAAATAGAATTTCAATTGTTCTGAAGTAAAAAAAACTGAAAGTAATCTTAAGTATATTAAAATATTACAAGTTTTTATAAACGTCAGATACATCGCACCAATCGCATTCGGTAACTCATTGTCGTTCATTTATCTAGATATCGAGGGATGTTGGTGGTCACGAATACAAGCGGTAATATATTGAAGATAATTTTAAGAGATAGGGGTAATTAGCAAAACATTGCCCAGCTTCGACTGCCCAAAAAACGTCGAAATAAACGATTGTTAATTTATTCGTTGCGAATTCGATACTTATTATCGGCTATTCGTTAATTAAAGCTACAAGCGGCTCATCATATTCAAGTGGTGATGCTAAGACGTTCGAAGGGGTTCAATTTGCATAATTTATCCGATCGTTTCAATCCGTGGCCCAAAAATTGAACACCTGCGCACCTCCCGGTCGAGGTCGACGCTTGAAACGAAAGGGCAGTGTTGCCGCATCGGTAGGTCAGGCCGGCCGAGAATGAAAAATTGGACGACTGAAAGAGATATTGAAAAACGTTTTTTAAATGTTCAGAAGGAAACTGAAAAATCACAGATCAGTATAAAAGCAAAAAAAAAATACCGAAATAAATACAGAAGAATTAGAATTCAACACTGTTCACGGAAGCTGCTATATTTCGAAACGGAAAAAGGTCGACAAATTCCCCATTTGTTCGCATTAGAGAAGAATGAAGAACAAATCGGGCTCTAATCTTCCTGAAAGCTCTCGGCATTACATAATATATATGTTTGCGTTGCGTGTAATCACTTATTTACGTCGAAAATTCCCGATTCTGAAAACTGTTACCATTTACTCGACATTCGTGAATCCGTTAGGCCATTTTCCCAATTTTCTTCATGCGCCGGAAAAAACCTCATCCGCAGATGAGCCGGATTACGTTGGAAACTGTTGCATATATTAATTAAAGCGGGAAAGCCTCGGGACTGATGCGGAACGAACGCGGCTGCCTGGGAGGGGATGAGACGCCACCCCATTCCCCCCGCGTCAGACCGTACGACCCCTGACCGACTGAACTTTGACCTTTCGAATCGAAATTTTCCAAACAGAATCGCCGCCAGACCGTCAAAAGTCCGCGCAAATAATGCCGCGGTATCATTTGCGACGTGTTGCATTTTATAATCGGATCGATAAGGTCCAACTGGGATGTGTAGGGTTGTTTTTCGGGAAAGCCGGATCGACTATAGCGCCCGCGTTACTACGCCGTTGGAAATCCCCGAATGACGAAGCGCGGGTCTATACGTCTGAGTGTTACATCAGACGTGGGATTATGTTGTATAGAACTTCGTAGGATCCAATGCAATGCTATTGTATTGTGTTTCTACGTGGGTTTTATATATTCAACGACTAACGCCACAACCCGAGTTCTCATAGCCATCGCTTTTGTAGTAAAAAGTGTAATATTGTTGGAAAATCGACTATTTCAAAACACCTCAATTAGCTTACTATAATTCCCTGACCAAAGAAGCTTAGCGATAGTTACAACATTATATTCACTTTTATCCATCGGAAAAATGTACAAGTGATGTTTGCGTAAATTGCCTAACGCACTAATTGTACTTTAAATACCGCAACTCTAATGATCGATGTTAAGGTGCTTAATTTCCTGCAATAATTCCCTTCGAGCAGATTCGCATTAGCGTATCTATCCGATGTAAGAATGCAGTTTGATATGCTAATTATACTGCACTTCTTGTTTTAACGAAATTACCACAGAACCTATAAATGGAAATCCACGAAACTTTTACAGGAACGCTTCGGTATAGATGGAATTTATAATGTTTGGAATGCCTGCAGAAGATATACTCGTATGCGACTAATTAATACGTTTACAACAGTATACGAAGGATGAGTAACATACCAGCAAAAGAAAAATATTGCATTTATTATTGATATATATTAAGACAACTCATTTATTAATAGATATTCTTTTAGTCAATTTTGTGCTGTATTACCAATCTTCACGGTTCAGGAAACTGTGTCATCATTATCCGTACGCAAAACCCAAAAATCCAGTGGCCGCCAGGTCAAAGCGCCCATAACATCGGCGTTACGGCTTCCATCGAGGCAACGACGCCGTAGTAAAAGACAAGAGCGTCGCGACGCCCCGTGACCTTGAACGGCGCGCGTAGCGCACTGTGGCCGTATAGGGGAAGAGGGTTGACCGAGTGATGCGACGTTGCCGGTTTTGGCAAATTTTCGGGGAAACGCCAGATCATTTTATTCTTCGAGGAACCGATTGAAAATTTATTTTAGACATATCGTTCCGACAAGTTTCTCCTCTTCATCGAGAAATATTCGAAAAAATTTTTGATGATGGACTTAATATCTTGAGCAGCGACATTGCACAAAAACTGATAAATTCAACATTCTCATAATTTCTTATGGGGATTCATTGAATTCAAAAAACCCGAAATTTTAATGAAGTTTTGCAATGATAATAATAATGGTTTTAGAAAACCTGAATTTTTGCGTCTCTTTGAGAAGCGATGTTTTCGGAATTCGCTAATTGGCAACGTCGCCGGCAAGACATCACAGCCTCCATCGATCCGGGATCCTCGCAGGCTCCGAGGAGAAGGGCAAAGGTCAGCGGGGTACGTTGTAAAACTACAACCCTCGACGTCCCCCCTCCCTCCGAAAAATCGCAATTTCATGTCAAGTATGATCTTGAAACGGAGGAAATTTGGCCAGTAGTTATTATTTTATGGCCAGACTGCATATCGTAATCAAAGTTTCGAATTTTAATGTAACTTCAACACTCATCTATAATAACCAAAATTGCAATTTAAAAAATTTATCACGGTAAAAAACTTGTGCACTTGATTTTTTATGATTATCTGCTTTATCTAATTGGTTTTTACCGCTATGAAAATCGAAAAATTTAATGATATCTGTACGAATACTCATTTACTTTTACGAATTGAAAGACGACATTTTCGGTCAGAATAAGACTTACATGCTTCTATCGATTTTAGGGAATTGGAAGTGACATTTACCTGAAACAAAAAACGAAAAATTAATTTGAATTCGACCGATAGGACGAGACAAAGTTGTAGAAATGGACCACTTGATCAAATGGAAAATGTCATATTTTTATATTACGAAACAATTGTATCTATTTCGATCAGATATCAGATTGTAAATACTTCAAGCAACAAACTATGTAAACAACTTTGAAGTAATTACTGATGATTCGAGCTCTTTACTGATCGTACCATAAACCTTGCAATAATTTTCTTGCATAAAACAATAAACAGTAAAGTGAAATGTCAGGAATTACTGCAAAAGCTTAACTTTATTCCTGCTTCCAGCAGCTAGAACCAATGTTCTAAAATTAAAAAGGTGGATATTTCAACTGTTCTCTTACTGATATTAAGGCAAGTTTTCATGATATGCATAATCTCCGCTAGAACAATCATTTATGTGTATTTACGTAGGTACATGATTCATATTCACTCATATACTTGTATGTGTGTATAAGTGTTAATATGTGAATGTATATGTATGTGTGTGTTTATCTTTTTATGTATGTATAAGTTTGATCAGCATTCAACTTTTGTTTTTATTACTATAATTATATTTCATTTTATCAGTTGTGATTAATATCACAAACTCTTTCTTTTAAAATTGAACTTTGAAATTTTGAAAGCACAAAATAGAAACTTTTAAACTTTTGTACTACCAATTTTGTTTTTAGTATCTGTTGTTTCCTGTTTTGTAATTAGGACCTGTCCTGTAAAACAGTGTATGTTAAATAAATAAATAAAAACCCATCTAACTCACTTCAATGTTGAACATTAAGACTAATAGACCACCTGCCAATTTCTTAATTTCTACGAGCTCCAACCAAATGTTACTACCTCTGTCAAAGATACGATCTCATCAGGTGTTTGAGATTTTCCATAATTCTACCTGAGCTATTTTTCTATCGAGATCCAAAGTAATGGAATACTATCTATTATCACATCAAGTTATAATTTACAAATGTTCAAGATTAGTATTTGTAGACTGATGAAATCATCTTCAGGAGATGATAAAGTTATATACTTGGCTCTAACGTAAAGCTCAAGCACGTTATAAACTTGGTTTCTTTAGCGTGTTTCTTTAGCTACAAAAAGTACCGATATTATAATAAAACAGGTGAAGAACTTCGTGCACGACTTTGATAAACCAATTATTATAAACGTTATAAGCAGCATAACGTAATTGAGGGCGAATTTATAACAAGAAATAGAAAAATACGAGTTGAACCAGCTGACAGCAATTTTAGTTGCGTGTTCAAATCAGGTTAAATTGAAATTAACGACGAACACCAAAAGTAAATTATTACGTGTCGTAAGTTTTCAGTTGTCTAACGGTCATGGTTGATGATGATCGGAATTGAATTTCGAATTCTTTGAAATTTGACTAGAAAACAGTTGGATGGATTTGTCTTTTGCATTTTGGGCAAGCTCATATTCTTCTTCGGTGATTGAAACGAATTTGCGGCGGCATCATACGAGATGTTATTTTTATCAACTTCAAAGTGTCCAAAATAGTTTCTCCTCTGAATTTTGATTCGAACGCAGGTGGTTCAGTTTACTTTTCTATTTTGGGCCAACTAAAATTCGCTTTCGCCCATCAAAACGAATTTTTGGTGGAGACCAGATAAGATGTTATTCGTACCAAGTTCGAAATTTTCATCCAAAATAATTTCTCCTTTGAAATTTGACTGGAAAACAGTTGAATGGGTTTGTCTTTTGTATTTTGGGCAAGTTAATATTCTTCTTCGGTCATTGTAACGTATTTGCGGCGAGATCTTATTTTTATCAACTTCAAAATTTGTGTTCAAAATAGTTTCTTCTTTGAAATCTAGTTGCACTTTTGTATTTTTGGCCAACTAAAATCGTTTTTCGCCCATTAAAAGGAATTTGCGGCTAGACCAGACGAGATTTTATTCGTGTTGCGTATCCCAATCCTGATGTTCTTTATTCGCAAATCGGAGAATAGGCCGAGCAAATGGAGGACGCGTGACGAAGATTGATAGCGGTTTTCCCGATCCGCAACCCTCGGCATCGTTTGTCGTGTGTTTCGGGCGTGTTTCTTCATTGTAATCTCCGACAATTTGGGCCACGTCTGAATTGAATCGGTTTCCTTTTGCGAGAGTACGCGGCATCGCTCTTCGCGCTGGTTTTATAAGTGACGGGAGCGCTTTGCGGAGATTAATTTTTTTTCACTAGAAGCCGAGATATTTTACCCATTAGGGGACGCCGGATGCGTAAACGTAAATCTTTCGACAAATCGTGCCGGAGGTTTTATCTTAAACTGGGATTGATGATTTTGCGCTTGGATCTTTTTTCGAACAAACAATTTATGCAATATTGTTTACATTCCCAATTTGGAGATGCAAACATATTCATCGTTTTCGATATATCATTTTTCGAACCACACTGTTTAGAAGAGTTCTGAGGTTAAGTATTATTCAGCAGTTTACAACTCCTTCTGTTTGTCTTTACTCCACGTTAGCTATACACAAATTCCATGATTATGAGTTTCACTTGTAGTATTTTACCTTTCTTGTAGTATTATTAACTCTTTTATATATTTATATGTCTTTCTTAATAAAAATTCTTAATATAAAGTTTGGACGTCATCTACTAAGAAACAAAAGTGCACAATAGCATGGAAAAATGTTGGTACAAAAATGAGCCACACTAATCTCAAAAATAAGCGTGTTTTTTCAAGCAAAAATTAACCACGAGAAGACCACAATCCTTTAAATGTACCAAATATCCTTTATTTTCTTGTCACATAAGAACTTCATTGGTTTAGGCGGCTTCACTCGTTGGACGAATCGGTGATGTTGAATATGAAAGATTGAAACAATTTCGCAATCAAAGATTTTCTTCGTCTACCCTCCCCAGTTTCCTCAGATAAGCAAGCTTAGAGCATCAATTTTTCTCCAAATTCCAAGATATTTCGTATCTTCAACCATCGGCAACCCCGGTCCTCGCCGGGTGTGGCGTTGTTTATCGAAGGGTTCGTGCACGCCACCCGAAAAGCGGCGGCAAAGTACGGCGGCCCAGAAGGGCTCCCGCGAGTCTGTGTTATTCCCGCCACGTATTCGTCGTCATGACGATGGCGCCCTCCACCACCATCATCCTATTACTCAACCGACGGACGGAAGGGACGAAAGCGGGGGCCCGCGAACCCAAATTGAACTCGGAAAGGATGGCGAAGGAGGAGAAGAGGAAAAATATACGTTCCTGTGTTATGCAACTGCGACTTTCTACGTCTTACTATCTTAAGGAAAGCGGGACGGCGCGTTAGCGTTGCTACACATCTGCCGTTTAGTCATTTGTACGCGTATTTGTCCCATCTATAGATGACATAATTTTTTACCCTATTTTCCGATATGGTGCTCGGAAACTGAGTACATTTCTCGTCGTGTATCGTACACAGACGTCTATATTTTAACGAATTTAATCCCAGATCTTCCTTTTGAATGTCTTCACTTCCTATTACTTACTACCTTCAAGCTTTGAAAATGACGTCGTCAATTATCTCGCTTCTAACGGATATATTTGGGTCAAGTACATGATACGCATTATCGAATATTAACCGCAATAAAATTAACGCTAATTATTCATGTTTATCAGTGAATTGAACACCAAAAAGTTGTACTATGCTTAAATAGTTATTCATACGTAATTATGAATTAAAATTTAAATTATTTTATAAACTCTATAAATACAATCTCATTTCCACAGGAAAAGTAGCATTTGCAACATGTTATTGATATTTGATACCAAGGTGAGAGAAAGAGAGTGAACATCGAAAAAGTAAAATTAGATTTGGTTCTAAAAATGAATCACTATAGTTTATATTAAATTTTCATCATTTTCAATTGAAATCAGTGGAACAATTGTAGCGGATGTTTTTAATCTAGGTAGAAAATTACTGAAGAATATCGACATTCTAAAGAAATCTTGTAGGTAAAAAGTAAAACAGTTGATAAATTCTAAGAAAAAAAGAACTACTGTTGATAAAGAAGAAACATTAGAGAAAGTATTGAAAATGATAAAACTCATAAGAAATTTGCAAATTTGAATTAAAAATAAAGACAACTTCAAATTATTTACGTGGAGCTATTGCTTCTAAAAAAAAACTTTTAGCTTCTCTCTTGAAAAATCTCTTTCGATTATTCATCTTGCATTTTTCCAAGATTGCTTCAACTTAGAATATCATTTTATAAGATGGTCTGGTTAAAAAGTCAGTGCTGTTCGTAATATGACAACATGTACATAATTGCTAATTCTAGATGGTTTTTCGAAACCTAAAGCTCTTAAAAGAAGTCCTCATCTCGATAGCAATTCGGTGATTTCTAATTTAACTCAACATTTCAGATGTTTGAAACCGAAACCATCTTCAATAAAACACTTTACAAAGATTTCTGTAACATAGAGAAGGCAAAGAGAGAAAGGGCGAAGACACCAACATGTTTTCATTGGGTTCACTGGATTCTGAAAAATTCTAAATGCTATACAAAGGAAGAGAGGTGAGACAAAAAGCAAACACCCTGAGAATTGAAGAACGTCTGCTTCGAAAGAATAAATAAAAAGATATTCGATTAGACCACGTTTTCCGTCGTCATTCACAACAAAGTCCTTTTATATTGATTAGAGAAATTGTCTTTCTAATCCATTTTTCGATGTCATTGTTTCCCTACGTGGCAACAACGCAGCAACCACGAGCCCTTTTATCTCGACCCCTGCGTGACTTGATTGTTGGTCCATTGGCCGTTCCACACAAAGTTCATGTGTCGTACAATCTGCTAATGTAATTAATGTGCTTCTTCTATTGCCTCACTCGATCGATTCTCCGGACATTTTACACGGGCTTTTGTGTTTTCTTTTTTCTCCCTGTCGTTTTACGCGCGTTAATTGGCGTATGAAGTGGTGCGAAGAGAATTTTATCCGGAGTAGAACACCGTTGGATATTCCTCCGGAACGTTGGAAAATTGCGTGTAAACGATACTGAAACGATGTTGGCATTTTCCTATGTAGGACGTGTTTTTAAGGGTATATGCGGAATTTAAACCACCTACTGCATTAATTTCATCGTTTTCAAATATTTATTCTTACGATTTCACCGTATACCCAGTTAGAAAATGTTTGAAATGGTTTATTAAAATGAAAACTAAAAATTTTTGGAATCCCCCTCGTATAAAATACGATTTTAAATTTTTACAGGGGTCCATACTCCACTTATCGAATTCTGCACTTTCAGAATTATTTCCATTCATAATATTAATAAAACTGAATGGATTCATTTGATGATGATGTAAATAATTCAAATTAATTTTGACTTTTTTTAACTTTCGACTTTTTAAGTGTAAGGGCATGAGATAAGCAAGAAAAAACCCAAAAATCGATAAGGGGTCGTGCAGTTGGAACTAAAAATCGTTGTTCCCTCAAAATTCATTTGGTAAAACACTTCGAATAAAAGAAAAACAGGCTTCGACGCGACAATATCAAACACAGTTCGAATAAAGCCGATAAGACATTCGCAGCATCTTGTGGAGGTGGCTTAACGGCGTGTAGTCGACCCGATTTTGCAGACGTTCGACTAACCGTCGATGGGAAGGCGGATCGTAAAAAGTCCCTTCAATCGGAGAAAGCGAGTAAACAATGCGACCGATGAAATAATTAATCACACAGTTGACACTTCTCGATCTCGTTCTCTTCGCGAAAGTTGTGTCGCAAATCGCAAAATAATGAGATAGAACGAGTAGAAGTAAAAACCTGATAACGTTTTCCATCTGGTCTCTTTTCCTCCCACATACTAGTAAGTACGTACTCTCACGGGTGACTACTAAGTGAGATAATCTAAAGCAGGGGTGGCCAAGAGTTACTTCGAAATTTTTTCCACCCCTGGTTTCTAATAATTGTGCCAGTATTCCTATTTCTTTTTTGAAGAGACTTGACTAGAAGTCATCAAAATTACAAAAATTTCCGTGGGTTATTTCAGATTGAACGAAGGAAGAACATTTTCAATAGGAAAATAAAACTAAGTGAAAAAGACTAATTGAGATTGTATTTCAGTTGAATTATTACTTGATTATTATATGGGTTGTTACATCTATCATTAAAATGAACATTCTTATCTATCGAAAATTGAAAACCAGAATATCGTTGAAACCCAGAATACTTTTGACATTTGCTTTTATTTAAGTAAATATTTACGGTAATATGTCTCGTCTCGGTAATATAACAGGTAGAAATTACATAACCAGTTCAATTTTGGACTTTTTGGATTTTTCTTTCATAATGCATTATAATAAAAGCGATGTTCTAAATATTTCATCTTCTCGCCCAGTTATCATTTAAACCACGAATGTTAATAACACTCTTTCGTAATCAATGCTTCTCGAAAAATTTCAAAGGAGCCTAGAGGTTATTCAAACATTTTCACAATCATAAACTTCATTAAAGGTAGCATCTACTGACGCATTATTATAACTAAAAACTGTGTTGTACAGTTGATTATAAATAATTAAATAAATAATTATTTATATAATAATAAATAAATTTTTTGTGTAAATTTAAACACTTCAATACACATAGGAAAGTGTTTACCGAAGTGTTCTTCCAACCAATCATGAATTAGAATACATTTCATAAAACCAAAAAAATATATATATAATAGAAATGAAAAACAACAAAAGTTTAAGACAACATTCTCATTAACTTGTATGTGTGTGTGCAAGGAAAGTCATTATCAAATTATTTCCGTTTATTTATTTTCTAGTATCATCAAGTGCACCGCCGACTGGATTGAACGTTTTTTGATTAGGGGAAGATTCTTCCCCATTACGAGTCCTTGCTTTATCCTTCGTAGGGTGGCGTGATGCTCAGGCATCAAGAGAAGAGGACAAGAAACATATTGGGACCGATAACTTTTATTATTTCATTCCGGGAAAATGTCGCTGCTAGCACCCTTCGCCCACGAACCCCTCAACACGTGCCGTCAGCGACGGAGACCCACCCTTACCCCTTGCGTCGCCAACGAACCAACCCTCTCTAGAGGGACGTGGGCCGCGATGCAGCAGCATCTTAGCCAGACATGCAACCGAACGGCACGCTCCCTACTCGCGACGCGCCCCCGTTTCGACCTCTCGAAACTCATCGGTGATCATCGTATTATACGACGCAATCTCGTATTTTTATTTTGATATCTTACCGTACTGATTAGCGGTGGTAGAAATCGATAGGGGCGTTTAGGCACGTGAAAGACGGGAATTGCAATTTTCTCGATAGTTCAACATTATTTTCTTATCACTCTAGGCGGGAAAAGGTATTGGCCAGCCCAGATTAAAAAAGAAGAGCAGAAATGAACCAGCTTTTTGAAGTAAATTTCTACTATATTCACAAATAAGATAAGTTTGTTTAATTGAATTGTAATCACGAGTATTAACAAGGAACAATAATGTGCTACTTATTCCCAAGCATAAACAGCTAAAAATGAGTATTCTATAATAATGAGTTCTTTATTCTCAACAGGTATAACACCCAATTGCAGAAAATAATAATATAATGTTGAATAATAAATAAATAATTAGAAAAAAGATTTAACTAAATAATTTAAAAAAAGATTTAACAAAGAGCTCAATCTAATCTAAAAAAAATAGTAAATTATATTATTATTCAATACTCTAATAATAGAGTATTCTCTCTATAATTAGAGAATTGAAATCTTAAACCGTCGAATTTGAGATTACTAAATGTAATCCGATGTCAACAAAGACCACTTATTATAGTGTGGAAGAGTACTTTGAAGAATCGAATGTAGACTTCATTGTATAAATCAATTCTTGTTGTACATGTTTGTTTATTTTTTCTTACTATGAATTATCCTACACCATGTAAAATTGCCTTGAAGGATTATTATTTTGAAAGTTATTTTTCTTTATCAAACGTCGTTGTATACTATTGCGAATTTGACATAAAACTGAAGCAATATTTGTGTTCGAGAACTGAATGGAATATCAGATTCAAAACTGAATTCCGTCCTTTTGTGAGTATTCTTTTTAATTGTAACTCCTGTACTGATTGAATAAATATAAAATAGAACAATGTAAGAAATGTTCCACAGTAAATATTAGTATTATTACCCAATTTCAAGCCTTACAGCTTTCATACTTCCTCACAGGAAACTTACATTTATCCCGAATATTAAATATCAAATGAATTAAGCTATGTGGGTATCTATTCCAAATTATCAGACCCGTTGCGGCGGTCCTCATGGCTGCAGCCATCGTGGAGTTAACTTCCAATTCATAAAATAATAATTATTAAGAATTTATCATATCATTTTCATTATTACTATAGATACAATAAAGCAACGTATTCAACATATTATAAACTGAAACTATTTCACAATGTTTGAACAGGGATGTAGATTAATCTATGGCAACATGTTTTCGAATTGTACATTAAATAACCCAATTTCTCAAAGGCTATTTTCCCCAATAAAGAGAGAGAGAGAGAGAGAAAGAGTAAAAAAGAGAGAGAAAGAGTAAAAAAACAGAGAGAAGAGATAAATGTTGCGAAATTCGAAGTAACAAATTCCTACAAAACCACCAATGTGCAAACGCATTCCCGATAAAGTTTATAAAAAATCGTTCTTAGCACAGAACGACACCAACACGTACTACGTTTGGGGACTTTCTCCACACTTTTTTTTGTATACCATCGCCGAGAACCGTGACATGTCCTATTGTGTCTATTGTTCGATTCATCAGTCGCGCTCGTTTCTGAACGATTGTTTATTTACGGAAATGACGTTGCATAAAGACACATAAATAAACATCGGTCTTGTTTCGCTTACGATACGAGTGCGGAAATGAGAAAACGACAAAATCATCAACAATTGAAACAAAGACAAATTGCTACGTTCAGTACGATTGCACAATTATTATTGTTGCGATCGTTTTCAAGTCGACATTATTTTGAGTTCCCGCGTACCGAATCAGTGGCGTAGGGCTCGGGCGGCAACCAAGCGTCTTGGAATATTACAACATATTCTTGAACTCTATACTGAAAAAATCACCCAAAGAAACAAAATGAACATACAACGAGAGGGGGACCTGTGCTTGGATTTTGTTTGACCATATTGGGGTCGTTCATAAATCACGTGATGTTTTAATAAATCAACTATTTAAACCCTCTTCTCCCCTGGTTATACGTGTTGAGATTTAAGACAAAGCCCCTCCTTTACACAAAATTACGTATGTTTTTTAGTACATATACTCAAAAAATTCAGGGCCCGATCAAAGTTGGTGAAAATTAAATGAAAATTAAACCAGGAACAAAAAAATTTGAAACAAAAAATTGTTTTTTTGACCTGGTTATTTCGAAAATTTTTCTGTCAATTCAGTAGAAGATTTTCATAATCCCACAACCTCAATCTGGGTAAGTGGACCGAGTAAGTTGAATGAGCTCGAAAGTTTTTGTAGATTTTCGAAAAATCTGGATAAAGGATAGTTGGTTAATTGAACAAGTAGTTTTCTATATTGAACGTTTAATTCATATAACTACAAATATTTTGTCATTTACAATTTTAGCTATAGCAAAATGAAAAGAAATATACTATAAATGTTAAAAATAGGATGATGAAATGTTTAGATTTTTTTTTCGAACCATACTTCTAAATGTGGCAATTTCACCACCTTTACAAAAAAAATAATCAAAAGCCGTGCGAGTTTTGAACATCAACAGAATTGAATATATACCTGCTTATATAATCTGAATATATATGCTTAGAGGGTGAAAATCTTTAAGTTTGTAATTTGGTAAATAAATGAAAATAATAAATATATGCTTTATATTTCATGAATTTTCGATGATTTAATCATAAACCAAATTTTAACTTTCAAACTCATTATTTACAAGTCTTCAGGTACTTCTTCATCTGACGTTTCTGTTCAGGTGAAACCTCCTCTAATTTAGCAATTGTTTCCATATCCTGGCACACTGAGCTGCTCCACATCACAAACTCTGCCGCCGTCCCCGCTCCCCTGCAACCCTTTCGTCCTCAATGGGGAGGAATCGTCGCACACCGGCTAAACGTCCTAGTAGTACACACACGCGTTCCTCCCCCCACACACCACCTCTCCAACATCCGCCCTACGGGTCGATAACGTCGTTCTTGTTGCCCAGGCAACCGTCAACAAGCTGACGTCAGGGCGCGGACCGTTTGCGCGATCGATCGACGCCGCCGGCTCAGGGGAGAGCGTCGCGGCGGCCGCTCTGCGGAGATGAACACGCTGACATCGGGAGAATTTAGAATTTTGGCGGCTACTTTCTGGCAGTCGTATAACTTGAAACACTTGTTAGATGGCAATTCACAAGTCCGTCAAAAAATAACGCGTGACGCACGTTTCGCTGCAATTCACCTTCTTCAATTTCCAGAGAAGCTAGAATAGCGAATTGTCTAAAGCAATTTTTGCTGAATATATATTCTATATTGCCTTATCAAGGAAAACAACCATATTTTTTGATAGAAACTTCTAAACAAGTTAAGTTTAAGATATTGAATAAATTTAACAAATTCAAAAGGATTTTTAGTGTAAAACTCCGTTTTACATTGAAATTTGTACATTTGAAGTGAAAAACCGGGTAGGCCGTTGATGAGAGTCCATAAGCTCGAAACAGGTTCAACCTTGAAATCGGAGAAATACGATTATATCTGAATTATTTGTGTCTGCCGCGTCAACACCACAAAAATCACTTTGGGGTGACAGGACTCGAAATAGACCTCATCGGGAAAAACGGGGTCTAAAATTGGTACGATAATGGGTAGCCTCGAACCCCCTAAAAACGAATTTCGTACAAGTCATCGCGATCGATGATTACTTTGGGGGTCCCGCGAAGGGCGAAAGTTATTAATAGTTGTTTTTTGTGGCGTCGCGGTAATACCGTCGTCCATCAGTCTTCTACGCATCAATTTACGACGGTCTTCGATATTTTCCACGTCGTTAGGGTTTGTCGTTACCTGACCACCCTCTCTCCCGATGTTTTCAATTTCGACACTCGGATGTATTATTTGTAAGACGTGTTGTTTTCGACAATTTGTCGTATCGACGTATAGTTGTTTGTTCTTCATAGCCTACATGGAAAATATTTGTTATTGACATTCATTGCGTCAATGTTTTCTTTTCTTAATGAGGGAAAATACTTAAGAGGGTGGAAATATAGAGCTAGCAACTTTTTACAGAATCTTTTCTGACATTTTAGATTTCATAGATTCAAAGTACTCTGTAAACGAATAACCAAACATGTTTCTCCAATAAAATGAATTGCCTTGGTTAATTTCTTGTGTTTATTGTTGGAAGTTTTTGTTAGTTTTGTATTGATTATTGAACATTTAAGGAATGTTATCAACGTAAGTATTTTACGAACATTAATCTATGGTCACACCCACAAAAAAGAACAGTGTTGTACGGTCATTTTCACGCACTTCGGGATAAATACAATCAGTCCACAATGTGATAGCTCCGTTTATCATCAACATCTGATGAAGCCACTGTGTTGGCGAAATGATATTGTCATTTTTTTGAATTAATTATAGTGAAAATCGAAAAACTACTCAGTTTTATTTAAATTTTAAACGAATGTCTTTGATACACTTTATACATGAAATTGTGGACAGAAGAGTTTAACAGACAAAAGGAAGAGAAATAAAAGTAAATATACGACTTTATGAGCACATGAGCACTCTCATTTAAATACATGTTAGCTACAAAAAAGTAATGAAGACATCAACAGAAATACAACAAATGTTCTATGAACAGAAAACCACCCTAGTCTAAAGTTGAGATCATCTGATATTAGTTCTATGTTATGTATTATATAACTTCTTCGTCAACTTTGTACCAAACCAGAATGAAGGAAATGCTCGTTGTACGTTTCAAATAAAATACGATGCCGATTAGAGAGCGATGTTGACGGTTTTCGCGATGCGAAAAGAAATTGGTACAACGAACCCCGACTTGTAGATCATGCCGGAAGTTGTGTCGTTTTCTACGCCCACTACCACCACTAAGACAGCCAGTGTGAACGTTCGCGAAGAGTCGACGATATATCATAGTCCGCTTTCTGAATTTAACGACATGGAGAACTATATATCAATCATCGTACCGGTGCGTACGTCAAGTGGTACACAGCAAGTCATCTCAGATAAAAGAGACCTTCATAATGGAACCCACGAAGGACGAAATAAGTGAAGAAAGCATCCCTTCAATTAGTGAATTTTCTATAGTATTGTCTCGTTAAGTACCATGATTTGGCAACATTTTTTAACGTAAAGATCGACTAATGAATTCTTAGTTTCACAAACAAATTGAAGTAGGTATTGAAGAGCACTTAACTACTATTATACAGTTTGAAAGAATTGACTTAAATCACTCACTTATCTTTATAATAGAAATTCTTTGCTCATTGACTAATCAATGCCTAATCAAAACCTGGGGTTCACTGGGGTTTCTTTTGATCTGTAGTGAATGACTAAGGGTGGTTTGATGAATGAAAAGGGATTAGAGTCTGTATAATAGTACATGCCAAACGTTTCTTCATCATTTTGTAGGTAAGCAGTTGCTTTCTTCTTGGTCTTCTTGCCTTACGGCCAACCTCCAGCAGTCGTTTTCACACAGTTGAGGTGCTCACCTCCACACCAGAAACCATTAAATCGCTTGGAAGATCAATGCTTGTCTTTTTCGGATTAATTTTGCTATTTCTTATGAACAATTTGTCTGTTCTTGGAGTAGTTTTGAGTTTGCGGTCACAGTTTTCTTTTCTTTTTGGAGACCTATTTCTTCAAATGTTTTTAAAATTCTCGAAACGCTGGACTTTCCCACACCAACAACTTCAGCTATATCTCTAACAATCATTGATGTGTGTTCATTAAGCGCCATAATTTTGGAACGCTTCCTCGGAGTGATATCCATCTTTGGACAAGACAATACCGCACGTATCAAAATTGAAACCATCAACTGTCGCACCGGTAGGGTCACAACTGAATTGCTGGCGGTAAAACCGGTCAGAATGTAAATGATGGTCAAGGTCAAACCCTCACGTCACCTCAGGTAGTAAACAAGCAGTTGTGATGGTGTTTGGGCCAGCCTGGTACTCACATACTTACTACAGTAACTCAAACGAAGAACAAAAATGTTTGTTCCAATTAATTCGAACAGCATAGTAGCTAAGAGAGGAATTGAAAAATAATGAAACAATATATCTTTTTATCAATCTATTTACAGTTTCAGTTAAATCATTTCGCTAGTCCACATTTCGGGTCAATAAGACCTGTAAATAAATTCCGAATCACATATTTTCACCCTCAGTCTAAAAATGTGGCTTCAAGAAAATCGTCAAACTCCAAATTTCTTCCGAGAAAGTGTTTAGTAATGTCGACGCAGCCCTTGCGATTGACGTGTCAGTTTTAGGAATTTCATCTCGCGGTCTTCACGTCCAATTGACCGGAATAGTTTCGGGACCGAGCATAGAAACAGGTCCGCACGTTGACCTGCCCCAAAAGGAATTTCCCGGTGCGAGGCTTACGTATTCGTAACAACTTTCCGTACCGCTGTGTGCATCGGTCGATCGGTCTCTAATCTCTTAATGCGAGGACCGAGATTTCGACCGCATTTTAAATCCTAAGGGATTTAACACAGAACGATTTTGCAATTTCAAATTGTGCGTTTTTTAGCAAGTTTTAGGATAAAATTGTCCTCCTTTTACTAGAGGCCCAAAATTCGATATATACTGACCTACACATATAAAATTAGAAGTTATTGATACAGCACGCAATTGGAAGCAGCCGTTGACAAGAGTTTCGAGTTTGTTGGCTCTCATCAGAAAGTTGTAGACAGTTTCAAAGTGTACGAACTCGCAGATAGAAGAAAATAGAAGATTGGAAAAAGGCAATGACTACTTTAAAGCTACTGCACGGATTCTCCGGGTTGGGAAATTTGAACAATTTCTTCGCTTTTGAGGCGACTATCTATCTTTGCGGAATTTCTAACGGAGAATTTGCTACAGCTTGAACTTGGCTACGCCTTTCTGATGATAGCCAACAAGCTGAAAACACGTGTCAACGTTTGCTTAAAATTCGGGTATACCAAGAACTTCTACTTTTGTTTATACATCGTTCAGCGTTGAGATCCTTCTTTTTATATATATTTATAAATAATTTTTCAGACATTCAATTCGCCTCGTTGTTCTGATAAAAGCCAACAAGCCGAAAACAAGCGGAAACGAACCAACTGATAAATTCCGACGTTTCTGTCTTTTTCTGTAATCTTCAGGAGTTCAATCAATCAAATAAAAAAAATTGAAAAAAATAGTTCGGTACAATTTGATTGCACCAAAATAAATAATTCCTGTTAACTCGATTTATTTTAAACGCTACGTTCAATGATACTGAAAAAAACGTCGAGTTGTAACAGTCAGCAACACTCGAAGAATCGAAAATATATCGAACAATAAATATTTCAAATTTCATTTTGTATTGTCTGAACGTAAAATGAAGAAAATTATTTCAAATTAAAATTTCAACTAGTATTAATTATATAGACAAAACGAATATAACTCCTTTAAACCAACAGAGAAGATTTCAGTACAAGTAGTTCATGCCGATTTTGAAGGAGTATAAGTGATAGAAAGAAAATTCATTACAAAAAAACAATACAGTTCAAGCGAAGCGAATAAGGCGAAATTCAATTTATTCATGAAAAAATTAAGGCCAAAACAATGTCGGCTCCAAAAACCCATCAGTTCCAATCCAACGTTTCTTCTCAAAAAATCATCATCAGGCGCGAGAACGAAATACAAGTGCAAAACAGCATAATGTCTAATTACTTCCGTCAACGCGTGACGGCCGAATTCCACGCGAATCTTCGCGGTTCTTCCTCCCGCCGCCTCCGGAGACGGCATCATTAGGGTTTGCCGCAATAAAGCGCGTCCTTGCCGACAAGACCCGGATCGTGCCGCCCGTCCCGCCGTCCGTGCGAGGTCGGGGCGCTCCCACGTGCCCTGCGCACTGGATGCTGCGAAGTATCGACTGACCATCATCCCCCAACAACCCCTTTCCACCTCTTTCGCGTCTCTTAACCCCGGCCGACGGGGCGTGCAGATGAATTACGGCCCCCGACGTACCATCGGCGTTTAGCGTATGTGCGGACCGGCGTAGATACACCTGAGGGATCCGTACTAGGCGAGAGGAGTGGAGCGCGATGCAGATTTTTGCGCCCTTACCGCATAGCACCCCCGCACGGTCGTGATGGAGTTTCAGTGGGTCGAAGTTAGCACTAGAATTATCCATCGACTTATCCTTGCTATCGAACGTATAGACGAATGGAATCGGAAGTCGATAAGTTCACAACCGTGTACTCAATCAACTACCACTATTCTCCAGCATTCTCTTAAAATACTATCGATGCATTATTTTAGTTTGATTTTATTTTCTACTAGCTGACCCGACGAAATTCATAATGACCAACAATCTACGGTCATTCAATGGATACCTTTTAGCTAAACTTAATTGATGATTTTAATTACCGCAATGAAACTATTAGAATCGTATAATCTGACATTGGCATAAATAACACGCCTTTGTTTTGAATATTTAGATATAACTCGAAGAAGAAAAGATTACCGCTCTCAGCTTGTCAGTGATGAGTCTTAACTCCACTTCAACTCCTCAAAAGTCAAAAGTCTTTCATCTCCAACATGTTTAGCAAATACTCGTACATATTCTGTTTATTTTATAGTGTATAAAAGTGAATAAAGTCCTTATTATTATTATTCTTTGTTACTTTATCATAGGGGTATAGCAAAGCCTCCTCTAATTCTAATATATAGGTCTATATAATTTTATATGGATAATTTTTTCAAAACTTAGTAAAGTGGCAGCCAATGCTCCTGAACAGAGAAAGAAGGTACATATAGATAGTTTAACAAATGTTTGACGTCATTCTCTAAATTATCTGTCAGTCCGAAGATTGGACGACAGAAATGAAAACACCTTAGACTCAAAGCCACATGAATACAATGATAAAATGACAAATATGTATTTCAGCATAATGTGCAGGTAATACTCCGATATGATATTAATTAAATTTTTATGCCCATTATTAAGTTCTTAAACTTGTATACTCAATTTAACAATAATCAATGATATGGATACTCAACCTATTTTGAATAAATTAAAAAGGAACGATAAATAATTTTCTACAAAATTTACATAATTTTCCCAATCAATATTTCACGTACTTCTCACGTTGTTATCACCGCAATAAGTGATTAGAGCTCAAACATCATTTAGTATCTGGGTTTCATTACCTCCATCAACTTTTTGTGTTTCTAATACATGGAACGACGAAAATTTTTGTTCACCACAGAGCGTGATGTTACGACTGTAACTGTAACGTACCGAACAAATTTATTTTATTCTCCGTTTTATTTCTTCCTTATCATTTCAGAAAATTTAGTTCCAGCAAATGTCGAAGAATTTAGCACCATAATTTTAGTTTTTCAGTCGATCCAAGTAATCGAGAATATTCTGATTGAAATTCCAGAAAAAAAGTGAATAAAATGTATTTCAATTGGCAGTCAAAAAGTAAAAACTAGCCGACGTTCAGTATTCTAACCTAAAAACGGTAATCATTAATATTTTTCAAAGCCTATCTAAATAGATCATTCATTTGACTATATAGACGTAAATGGCATAATTTTTACCGATGAGAGAGCGTACAATAGCATCGCAATTAAAGTTGAATTGAGTCATGAATGAACCACGGAATCGAAAGACTGCAGAAACGTCGACAAGCTCGCAAGACACGAAAAAAAAACTCCAATGAACGTTTTTATTTGCACGAATGCAAAACGAGAGCCCATCACATCAAAGCTCGTCGACGACGTCGGGGTAGCGTTGAAGTGTACGAGGGGAGGGGGAGGTTTCGCGCGGGAAGATTACGTATTAATTCACAGCCTGCTATGTTACTACAAAACCACTATTACTACAACCAACGGGCGTGTGGCCGTGTGAACGCCATTTTCT
This sequence comes from Henosepilachna vigintioctopunctata, assembly GCA_030704895.1. NCBI lineage: Eukaryota > Metazoa > Arthropoda > Insecta > Coleoptera > Coccinellidae > Henosepilachna > Henosepilachna vigintioctopunctata. The sequence goes on from JARQZJ010000034.1 coordinate 3,747,206, forward strand.
AGTACATCGGCGTGTACGCTCACGACAAAATAAAAAAAAAGCAGAGGAAAAATTGAAAGAGTCGACAACTCTTGTATAACGGGGTACGGGAAGGCGAAAGGGGTGGTTCATTAAAAACTCCGACAAATGAGTGTACGAGGCTTCGACGTTGCCAGGTGGGGACGCCCGCGACCGTAGTGAAGAGAACAAAGAAGAAAGCCACAATAATCTGGATCGTGAAAGATTCAGCACCACTTCAACTTTTCAATAAACGGGAATGATGTGAATAATTTGCATTATTCCCGTGAATCTTCAGTTGAGAATACTTTCAAATTTGAGATATTAGAATTGTATGTTATTTGACTTGAACCATTGACGTTGTCAAACGCGCTACTCCCTCTGCCCTACATATTTCTCAGACGACATCCAGGAGCTTGCAAATTACCAGGCCAAAAAGATATGTTTACACAAAAACAAAATAAAAAATTACTTTTCAAAGAATCTGTTGCCAGTAAAAAGTCTTCAAAGTTTCGAGCTGAAAATAAGTATTTCATTATTTTTCTATCTCATAAAATTCAATAAATTTAGAGACTTTTGAAGACGTTATTCATTTGCATTTCTATAACAGAATGAGAATTGAACTACGTAATGATAATTCGAGAAAAGTGAAAAATTCTTCAAATTTAAGTATTTTTTAAAAAAATTTGGCGGCGCCGCATTCGCGTATCCAGGTCGATCTCACGCTTCGTCCCGTTAATTAATCGGACGTCGATTCTGGGATTCCGACGTCGACGGGGGGGTAGTGGTTTATACGTACCAGAAAAGCGCGCAAGTAGAAAATGAGAGGAAAGAAAAAACTACGGCATATTTTATTCGAGGTTTCAATGCGACGTTGAAAACTAGGACGCAGTCATATTCTTGTCAGTCTTTTCTACATTAAGGTCGACGGAGAATGGAAGAAACGCAGAGTACTAGCGTAAATATTTTTAATGAAGCTAATGCCCCGTTGACTTTTCAAGTAACATCTAAAATTTAAGTTGAGAAAATTCCTCCTTTACGTTTTTTAAACACCTACCCATTATTTATATTTCTACCTTCTTTTATTTTCCGACTCGGAGAAATATTATTAGTATTGATGTTCAAATGAAGTCAAATGAAATAATTTAAATATATCGGAATAATTTTTCAAATATATACCGTATTTTCCGCGACTATGCGTTAGTAATAAAAAAATATAAACACGCGTTTATATGGAAGAAAGTGATAGTTAATATGAGAAATACAGAACGTAATAAAAAGTGAAGTTAAAAAAATTCGAAACACACGCCAATATTTCGCGAGGAAACAGCAAAATAAAAACAAATTATTTGAGTTTCTTTCAATACATCATATTTCAATTATCATATTCAAAATAACAATGAATAACATCAAACTTTCAATTTAAACGATCTAATACCTATAGAAAATTCTACAAAGTGACCATCCAGATTCAGTTACTTAATGTAACGAAAATAAACCCTTAACAACGACAAAGCAACAAAATATTTTCAACACCCTGCCGATATCGATGGGTCATATTCCCGACGTTTTGTCGACTTGCGAAACAATAACGACTTTAGGGATCGTTTTTCGAAGAACAGGAAGTTTAACAGAACGGCCTAATGCTGCATTCGCATGACACGATCTGGCAATTTGCATAAGACGTTGGCAGGACAGAGAGAGGACGATAGCTGCATTTTAAATTGCCGATATCGAATGAGATGCAAATCGCATGTGGATCGAGGAAAGGGCGGATCGTGACGTATTCAAATAACGGAATATTAATGTGAGATTCACTTACGTAGGTTAGGAAATCTAGAACGTTTAGACTTACAGCATGATTTTCCTTTTCTTCTTTTCTTTTGTAAATCTTTTATAATAATCTATATTAATTTCGATTCTATGCCATGTATTTTGATTCATGGAAGGGTAGAAAAACGCTTAGGTGACTCTTTTCCCTCTCGGTATTTTAGTCTGCACAAATTTACACAATTAATTCATTTATCATTATCAAACAAGAGGGTATCTCCAACAACATTGCCCTTGCGGCTTTCGGACCTGATGAAACTAAATATTACAGTCTATAATATTCAGTCATCAGGTTTAGAAATTAAAACTCAATAGATTGAAACATCCAGGTCACATACCCCTCTTTCAGCATCATATCAGAGAGTAGAGGTAGAAATGATGGAGTCTTTTGCTAAAAATGGTTCTGATGGTGTGCACCAGTGTCTCATCTCATTATATCGAGACTTCAATTTCATATACTGCGTTCTATAGGTCCACGCTACACCAACCTAGTCATGAGTTGATGCCATGGGTTATGCGAGGAAAAATTCTAGAAGCAAATTACTTTATGAAGTGACACACCACATCCAGGGTACGAAAATACTTCGAGCTAAAGCCAAATTCCAAATAAAGACATCTCGAAAAAGCAGAAGTGACTGACCTTCTGGAACCTGATATAACAACCAACCAGTGAAAAACTTGCATACCCTTATGGATGAACCATCATTTTAAATAACAATGATGGTTCACATGATTCGTATGGTTAGATTTTACACGCCGTCTGTCATCAGAAAAAAGCAGAAGGACTTTCTTACTAACGACACAGTTTTGGGACGAGCTGAAGTAGAAAGAGAATCAATAACAACCTATTCTGAGAAGCGAAATACCTCTGACTCTGCTGAAGAAAAAAAAATAGAGGGTAGGAGTCAGATGATATTTAAACATCAAAGATTGAATAGGAGTGAAAAGTGCTTGAAACTCTTGAGAATATCAAAAAGAAGATAAAGCCAACGTGAAGTAGACCAGGCAAGGCACCCAAAGAAGTAGACACATAAAAAATACAACAGTGTTTTATTTTGATTATATGATTACACCTTCCAAAACTTTTTGTCACAAAAGTGACAAAACCGCTTGGTCAACGTCACCTCAGGGGCGTAGCCGCCCATAGCTCTCATTTGCCTGGCAGCAATTCCTCAATCACTCCCAAACGCGATAAGAACCGTAAATCGAAGGCCTTCGACTTTTTCCTACGTGGGTCCCAGCCGCCCACGATAACCGAGTGGTGCGTTTCGATATTTCGCGTGATTTATTAATCATTTCGACACACAAAAAAGGGGCGAATGAACTCTGAAGTGAAAGTAGGGTGAGACGACCCCTACAGCGCGCACAGGCCTATCGAATATTCCAACAGTCGTCAATCCAATACGCTTGGGATGGATATAACGGGCTGGGGATGATATAAATGGATATCCGGCTAGTCGTTAATTCCGAGTATTCGAACTTTGGCCTCGATAGGGCCGTTCGAGCTCCGATTCCAAACACCACGCAGTTTTAAACGGCACAACGTTTCGAACGGAAAGTTTCAGGTGATCGTTCGAAATCTAGGATTTCCCATCTGATGTTGCAATTATAATCTAACGTCAAGGGATGATAGTACTCTTAAAGTGTAAAACTGCCGCAATGACTAATTTGTTTGCAAAAGGACGTGAATATTGAGAGGACGTAGATTAAAAGAAATAAACGAGGAGTAGGCTTATGGCGAAATGCTTCTAGACCTAGTATAGAACAAGTTTCAATCCAGGAAAGTGGTCAGAAATTCAAAGACCAGCAAAATTCGTCCCAATAACCAAGAAATAGTCATTTGAGTTGTTATATAGCTGGGATAGGAAACTAGCATGGTTCTATTACTAATATAATCTTCAAAGACGACCGTGGAAGCAACGTTACCGTCAACTGCGAACGATATCGAGCCATGATACGCAACTTTTTTTTGCCCCAGTTGGCCGAGTTGAACTTGGTTGACATGTGGTTTCATCAAGACGGTGCCACATGCCACACAGGTCGTGAAACAATGGACATGTTGAAGGATGAATTTGGTGAGCAGCTTATCTCTGGAAATGGCCCTGTTAATTGGCCGCCAAGATCATGTGATTTGACGCCTCTGGATTATTTCTTGTGGGATTATGTAAAGCCGTTGGTGTATGTGGACAAGCCGAACACGATTGAAGCCTTACAGGATAACATAACACGCGTAATTCGTCGGATTCGGGCCGAAAAAGTGACGCAAAATTGGACCTTCCGAATGGACCATTTGATAACTAGCCGCGGAAAAAATTTACATGAAGTCAGCTTTAAAATGTAAACGGCAAAGGCCAAGTTATCAATTTCAATAAAAATTTTGAATATATGATGCAAATTGAGTGTTTTATTCGATTTTATAAAAAACTACGCTTAAAAAATCACCCATTTTGTCATTGTGAGGCGAATTTTACTACCCTGCGTGATCTTGCAGATACCAGAATCATTGAATCACTAAAACTCCAAAACTAAATACTTTGACAAAGATTTATTTGATTTTCAAAGAGTTTCGACTTTTCGACTAGAATCCGAATCACATTTGGTGGATTTAACTAAAGCTGTACTGGGCCTTGATGTAGTTAATTCAGTTGGAAGACGACAGTCTTCCAACTGAAGATTCTTTACGATCAAAAGAATGCCAACAAATTTGAAAAATGTTGTTGAAAGTCCATGCTTTCGAAATCAAGTACTTCAAGTACTTTCTTGCATTGTTAGTGGTTACTGATGAAAATCAACTCTTATATTTCAAAGTAATGTTAGTTTCTGGACTTTTTTCATAACTCGTCAAGTCGTTTGTTGCAACTTATTGTTATATATTGTTAATCTTTACAATAAAATGATTTCAATGAATTAACACATCTTTCTGGATAAAAGCATATTAAAACCTCTCTGGGCAAACATTTCTCACTAGTAAAAAAAAGTTAGAGCCCTTTTCTTTGTTAAAAAATGAAATATACAAACAGATTTTTTTAACACTCCCATTTTACAATTGTGACGTTCGTTTCACCATTGCGATGGGTTCTTTGGAGTCAGTCGGTAGGTCAATCTGAAGAAGATTCCTCCATGACTTAATATGGTGAATTGGATGTTTTTCAAACAATTCTTTTCAACTTTGTCTTCAAAAAGATCATTTCTAATTTTTCGACAGATATTCCTCCCAATTTTCCCCAACGACATTCAAATATCTCGAAAGTCTCACAAATCTATAGCACAAAAGTTATTTCCGAAGAAAGAATACGAATAACTAGGAATGAAACATTCATACATCATTATCCGATCTCATAAATATTTACGTGATACGGTAATTCTAAACACGCACTCTTCTTGATCCCAACAAAAGGGGCCGAACGGAATATTGGGAGAACGGAATGATTTCTACGAGATGGATTACTAAAAGGGAGATATCCAACCGAATGAGATGATATAATGACTCGTGACCTGAGATTTAAACAGATCAAGACCGAAGATTGGCAAAGTGCGTATCCTCCTACGACGTTCGTTTTCACTTGGGCCTGTATTGTCTTATATTAGTCAATATGGATCAAGCGATGTATCTGCCTTTGTTTATGAGATAATCCTCAATATTTCTCAAGATTTGGAGGTAGTTTCGATCATTTTGATCTTCTGTGACATTAATCAGTTGATGCGCTAGTCTATTTTCAACTTCATCTTCACGTCTACTATAAAAGAAGTGAACAAAGGAACCAAGATCATAACACCAAGAAACCAAAAAAACCCTGCAATATCAGGATAAATGCTAAAATATGGCAAATCTGCATGCATTGAGGCCATTCAACATCAACGAGATTCAAGAGGACTCAATCAAAGCGTTACGTTGTATTTTTCACTAGATCGATGTTTACTCTTATATATAGTCTGTGAAATATAAGAATAAACGCTGAAATATGGTAACCCGATAAGCATTGAGGTACTAGAGCCATGAAACATTACTGAAGAAGTCCAAGAGGTCGCCTCATAGTAAATACGATCAAAATGTTACGTCGTATTTCTCAATAGTGCGCCGTTTACTGTTTGAAGAGTCTGTGGAACCCTTGCCACATATTCTCAAGACCTTCATAAAATCCTGTAATGTCAAGATGAATGTTAAAATATGGCAACCCTAAACGAAACTTGCACTGAGGCGCTGTTGCCATTCAACATCATTGAAAAAGTCCAAAGGACGCCTTCTCATCTGATTCGGCGAAAACGCAACATCGTAGTCATCACTCTGTTGCCGTTTACTTTTTAAAGAGTCTATGTTGTAGTCTTGCGTTTTTTGTTCGTCGAGCATATAAACAAACGTCCTCTCGTTGCCGCGGGGTGCTTACGCAATCTAATCGCTTTGATTTTCAATATATCGTAATCGATACGATGGGAACGACCGTCGAAGTAGTCACCGAATCGATCACCGGTGACCGATGTAAACAAACAACAACAACACGTGTAGTAGTCGAGTAGTAACGGAGGTGAATTAACGACGGCAACGACTCTTGCCGCGATTTCCACTCATTTTCGTGTCAATCGTTCCGGCACAATCGTTGGACGGCGACGTAAACGACGTTACGCAATAAGTGGACGATCTGCACGCTACTTTCAATTATATTCGATGAAATGACAACTGCTGATGCAAGGGTAGATTTTTCGATGAAGTTAGCTAGAAGATAGATACGTCTCCGGATCTAAGGACGCATAATCTGGCAGCGATTTTGACCAGTATATAACACAAAACATTTTTAAATTAAATATATAAATTCAAACACTTGAACTTTTGATTTACACTGTTATTGAATAAATAGGATGACGAGTTTTGTCGTTATAAACGACTTCTTCAGACGCTAATAGAATACTGACTCCTGTATATACTCACAATAATATACGTATATGTCTATGATAACATATGAATATGACAATGTATATACATACCTGTAAGACAGTCAGTATTATCTTCTGAAGGAATCGTTTATAACGACGAAACGCGTCATGCTATATATTCAATAAAATTGTAAATCAAATTTTCAAGTGATTGAAGGTTTTATCTTATATTTAATTATAATGGATTTACATCAATTAAATGCCAATAAATAATACACAATAAAAATTTTTTTAAGGATAAAAGTGTTTCCTGGCCATTCCACTTTACTCTTTCCTTTGGTGCTCTAAGCCATGTTGATGACTGTTGTTGCAAATCCCATTGCAATATTTCTTCTGGTTTCCCAACCAAGTGTTTATTTTTGGTTCAACTCCAATTTCGCCTATATAATGAGTTGAAGAGATTAATAAATGTCCAAGATGTGCTACTTCGATATTCTCGAAGTTAATCTTTATTTGCTTTTTCTACTAGACAATGGCGAATAAAGATTTAATAAAACTACATTTAGGGTGGTTTACAATCGAAATTAGGGGTTATTTGAGGGTGTATCCTTTCATGCCGTATAAAAGAATCAATATTTCAAACAGTTCGTGGATATCTTCATTCGAAGACTTTATTCGGATACAGTTTCTGGCTGCCGCTATTCTGATTTTTACGTCTTCGTCAAAATCTCATTCGAATTTAGCAAGCAAACTAGACATTTGATCGTTGGAAATATTTTTCCTTTGCTGGCACTTTCTTCAGTTATAACCGGATCTTTCCTCAGTTCGAAGTTCAATTTGTTGTTTCAACGCGTTGAGCGATAACCAAAAGTTATCCTTAATATATATAAAAAAAAAGTTGAAACATCAGTACGATAATGATCCACCTAACCTCCAAACACTTTGTCACCTCACTCTTCCGATCCTTATTTGTTGTACCAGGAATAAAAGGTGCAACAACCTCACCTGTTGAGTAAGCTAAATGGAAGTCGTTAGAATATTTAGAGGTCGCCGCCAAAACAACGCGCAAATACCGGTACGTCAAAACGACGTGATTATACTACTTTCAGAAAAACGACTGCAACCGCTTCGTTTAATGAATAAATAACAGAAACTGACGTTTTTCATATCTATGTTTTTCTAGAGAATTTTGCAACTGTGACTGTTATCAACTTTAAACGCGTTCGCATTATGCTGACTTTTTATTTCACCTCGGCATGAAACAGTTTGACTAGAAATGAAAGAAGAGTAGCTTCAATGAATACAGGGGTAATATACAAAGTCGTTATATCTGCTTTGAAAATTTATTTGGTTTATATAGTAACCTTAACGCCATAGCTATGTTTAGTAATCACCAGATGGCGCCGACTGTACCACCACACTTGTTAATTCATAGAATTTACACTGACAAATACATACCGAAACAAAGGGGACATATAATACATGGAAAAATATGGGTAATTTCGAACATTGTAGAGCATATTCAGGCTTGTTGCTACGTCATGTTCAGGAATTATTTGTAAAGACTGTCGGCTGAATTTCAGCAATTCTTATAATTTTCAAGCTTGCTGTATTTTAATACCAAGTGAATTTAGTTAGGATAATACAACATTTCTTCACTATGGATAAGTATCTATCAGTATATAAATCAGGACATTGAACATTCAAATGAGGATGTTAACCCAAACTATGCAAATTTTCACCGAACCAAGAATGCATGTATATTTAAAAAATTCAAATAACAATACCGTATTAAAATGAAAAATTATTGCGAATTTTGGCGAATGATATTTAGGGACTACTGTATCAATTCCTCATTCATCTGAAGAAGTTACTGCGTTTGTTGAAATAATTGTTACATTTCAAAAGATTTATATAGGGAAATCAAAAAGTCGTTTTATTTATATGTGATATTCGAAGAAACTAACATACAGTTATACATATTAAATAACTCGAAACATGGCCGATTCTAAAGGAAAAAGAGCCATATCGACATATGTTCGTGGTGTACGTTGGTGAGGATCGAAGTTCCACAGGGCTCGGTACTCGGCCATTTGCTTTTCCGTGTCTTCATCCACGATCTCCCCAATTACTTTTCTGGTGACTCAATACAACTTTTTGCTAATGACACAACTTTGTCAACAGGAAGAAAGAAGCCTTATCAAATACTGACCTGGCTTGCTTGGTTGGATAATGAGATTGAGTCTCTTGTGTGTCTGGAGGTTCTGTGCGAACAAATTGTCCTTGAATACAAACAAAACGGTCGTACTTTTGTTTCTTTGATACGTAATTTTCTGAATATTGATCCCAATGACATTTCTTTTTTCGTGTTGCTTCAACATGTGAAACAATGTAGTCGCCTATACGACAAACTTATGAAGCGCGTTTCTGTCATTCGAGATTTATCTGGCTCGTTTTGGCTCCAATCTTTGGGAAGAGTATATTTTACGTTAACGAGTCACACTTAAGATACGGTATACTTATGTGGTAATTTTAGGAATTAAGGCTTTCAGGAAATCGAGCCTGGTGCAAAGATGCACTTTTAATGCTATAATTCCAGACTTTACATTATCTTTATATTTACGAATGTCAATTCATTATTGTTAACTTCAGAAAAATAACAATTCAAAACCAAATGCAGAAATTCACACGACCTCTACTAAAAATGTAACAACCTGAGTTGCATAAATAAATATATCTATCTATTTATTCCTTCTCTCCCAGCTGTCGAGATATGGAAACGGGATATTGGTGCAGTGTATTCTTCTCTTTCTCCACTTCTCAGATAAATCGAACACTGGGTGTGTTATCTGTCGACGTCTACGAAGTAGAGAAAGGCCGCTGAACTTACCGGCGACCGAAGAACCTTGATACTCTTTCTCTCCCGATTTAAAAGTCTCTTTTACGGCCCCGCGAGACCAGGAAGCGATAACAGAACGGAGGGGCCGGAGGAGCGACGGACGTAGACCGTGAAAGTTACGCTCGAAGAACATCTAACGAGGACTTGGACGAATACGTTCACCTGTGCTAGAAGGGTTAGACCCTTCGATGTTCTCTTCACGGTTCGAAGACGCGCCGCATCAAACCGGGGAGATTAGAGCTTACAAATACACGAAGGTGGCCTTCTCGCAAACGATGTACGGTAGGCAGGTATTTAATTTTGAGATTCGACCGTCACGTTCCAACAATTCCCGTATCGTAACTACGAAGAGAGAAATCCGTTTTTAAGAGTTTATTTCTACGTAAGTTTAGAAGTCTATTTGACATCATCGTAGTGTGAAATAGGAAATATAAATTATTACTCATATTTTCACTTGGTGTTCGACATTGTCTTAGAACAAGATACAGACAATACTCATTTACAGAAATATGGACTTTCAGGTGTATGATAATAATGTATAAGGTATGTACTGAATGAAACCTAGTAAAACCAATAAAAAGGGTTGCATCAACTTTTTGGAAACTTGAAACATTTTGTGAATATTCATAACTTTCAAAAATAATCGAAATTCAGCTCCAGAAGAACTCTTCAAGCAAATAATCACGATAATGAAAAATAAAAGCAATACTATGAAAACGCGAGTCTTTAATATGTGTAGGAATCTTAAAACATCGACTGAAGACTCTTGACCAGTGTTTTTCAACCTTTTTAGCGCCATACCCCATCACCTTAGCCTTTCTAAAATCCTCATGACCCCCCAAAAGGGAAGAAGTCAAAAATTAAGAAGTGCGAAAGGGTTAAACTCATTTCGAGTTCAGTTCCGAATTGCCTCTCTTAAAAATCAAATCGCCCCATTAAAGACCGTGGGCCCCACGTTGGGAAACACTTCTCTAGAGTCTAGACCAAGACAGGAGAGCTGCAATGCGTGACCACTTGTGGTAAGAGCCCTCTCTGAGACATGTCTCTGATACTGCTCTATTACCCTTGTCCATTTGTGATTGTTCACTTGAATGTCATGAAATGTAATGTGGTGAGTTTTACTATAAAAATAAATGTGCTAACTTTTGATTGAAACATTGAAGTTGTTAATCTGACTCGACTTATTATAATTACTTCTGGATGTTAAAGATCTCGGCCTAGTATTTGATCTGAAATTCTCATTCATACCCCATATCAACCAATTAATTTTATAATGTAGCAAAGTTTGAAAGCATGAATTCCTCAACACAGGTCCATTTATTTAATGCCCTAGTGAGAAGCAAGCTTGCGTATGTCGATCTTGTTTGGCGACCAATATATAATTCTCACGTAAACAGCGTTATAGATTTTCAGGAACAATTTCAACACATCGCTATACCTACTTCCCCTTCTTCCACACTATATATGGTTCGGTGGTAGATACGACCGCTCAAGATTCGAAAAATTCGGGATCGTATGTGAAACGACTAGAACCGAAGTACCCACGCCGTTTGTCTGCACAATGACAGCCGCAAGAGGTCGGCTAGGAAACGAGGTCAATCACTCCTCGTCGCCAGTTCTACCTTTATCTATTCGAGAGAGTTTCACGTATAAAAAGACGCATTAATATTACGTAACTTGGTTTTTATTGAACGACCACCTCATAAAAAAAAGAATGCGAGATTTATAGCCTTGGTTAGATTCGTTAATTATCGGTCGGTGTGGAATGTCGTCGACTACGCCAAACGGTCCGCAGTTTAGCGACGATTTAGAGAAATTGCCCTAGCGCCGTTCGGTGCGAAAATATCACATCTTATTTGGTATATTGTTTTTATATAGTGTTTGTATTGCGAATAAAACCACACTTATCTAAAATTAATATCACGAACAAATTAAGTAAATAGTTGTTGGGTCCCCGAACAGATCCTTGAAGTCAACCCAGATCGATAACAAATTAGAAAATATTTGCCGTATGGTTGAATTTCATTATAAGTATATGTTCACCGTTAAAAATATTTCGTAATTCTCGGCATCTTTCGAAAAGTTAACCATCCTTTAAGCCCTTTCAATTAGTTTCAGACACGTTTTATTTGCATAATTTAATAGCGTGTTTCTACGAAAATTCGAGCGGCGTAGTCGTGTTGGGTAACTCACATTTTTCTAGGTTGGCTACGACTATAATATATAATTTAAAACTTTATGGAGCTTTATATTACGATTTCTTTCGTCGTTTTGAAATTTACTCATTTCCTGAAACATCGTTAAGTAGATTGTAAAATAAAATCGGAAATTGAGCCCTTGGAAATTAAAAAAAAATTTATTTTACATAGCATTATTTGCGTTTACTAAACAGGGCGTTCCTTGTAACAGAGTTATCAAATAACATATAAAAGAAGATATTTGTAGAAGTGAATATAAAATTAATGATACAATTTCAACAAAATATATTTGTAAAGAAAATAATAAATCCAAACAGGAGAAAAACAATGAGAAAAATGTAAGCCGAATTAAAAAATTTGCGACAACACATAACGTGAATTAATGACCGTGCTCTTTTGAATATGTATAAACAAGAAGTAGAGTAAACACTACAGACCGATATTCACCGTACTAGCTCTAATGAAGCCTCTTTAAAAGACCCGTGAGTCATCTTTGACGACAATAACGGCTGTTTAAAGGTAAGCATTGTCATTGCTGCGTTCCACAACTCCGACCGGGAACTCTCAGTGAACCGGTAATTTTTTTCATCGAACATGAGCGCAAGAATTCCTCAGTTCATATGTTCAATTGAACGAGTACGTTTACCACAACATGTCATACGTCTAAGATTAAAATAGGTTAGAACTTTCGATCGGGGAGATTTTAAACTGATTGTAGTTGAAAAGTTTGAGTTCCATATCCCTATCCCGATCTGACATTAATTATAGAATTGTCTAAACGTGTCAGGCTTTAACCTACATACTACCAAAGTCTTCTCACAAGAAATTAATCTTTTTCGTCATCTCTTTCATTCGAGAGACTTCATCAAAGAGGTACTTCAAATATTTCAGATAAATAACTATCTACAACTTCACTTAATCATTGCTGCTTTGTCTTTGTTTCCAATCGCGTTGTTCATCCATAGCATCTAAGATTTTTGATTCTCCAGTCTAACCCTGCAATGAAACCTTTTACTTTACAATTATGTTTTCTTTTGGTATTAGTGCACTTCAAACTGAGTTCTCCTCTGTTAAACGTATTATCCAGGAATTTTAATAACTCTATAGTTGTGCCAATTAGTCAACTATTTCATTTCAGAGCATAACAATTTGGGATTAACTCAAAGTAATCTCAAGAGTTTTCTTTCTAAGCAGCCGGATAAGTTCTTCATAAGGTCCAGAATTCGATTGTCACATCTGTCTAGTTCTTTCTCTAGTTGTTTTTACAATGTTGGTAAAACTTTGAGATGCTTTTTCTGTATAGTTTCTTACCAGGGTTGGAATTTTAGCTGCCATTTTCTGGTAGCTTAGACAAGTTTCTCCTCCTTCATGATTTGGTCGAATAATTCTCATGATTAACCAAGGCTACCATCCAAGAAGTCCTCTAAGACAATTAAACTTCTTGGACAGGTCTAAGCCCAAAGCGACTTGTTTCCAAGAAAGTTCATTTGGCAGTTAACACATTCCCAATTAAACACGAGACAATAAATCGATAATATCGCTCAAGACCTTAAAAGGGAAACGACTCCATCAGCTTTCCTCCGTCAATCTGGTTTCGAACGGCATTCTCCGCTCGAATCGAGAAACTAATAATGAATCACCGTCGTCCACTTTCCAATCGCCGCTCCAATGCCATCATCAACTGTCAATTATTACTTCTGTATCGAGTGGGCACCCGGCCACATTTACGGATCGCAAAGTAGCGCCGTTTACTCCATGTACGATCATATGATCCGGACGGCGCCGTCTTATATATATATATGGGGATTTAAAGATTCGAGATGTTCTGAGTCACGAGAATATACGTACTTGGAGAGTGCCGCCACCGCGCAGAGCGGAGGCGTCGTCTGTCTGGCCGCCGGAGGTCGTCGGGTATATGGCGAGCAGGTGAGATATTCGCTCAGACGTAGATGACGAATATCGGTGGCGATTTCAACCGTGTTATCTGGTAAAGATCAAGCGGTGTCGAATCGGGTAAACTAGACGGCATGGTGCCGCCAAAATTTCGCCAAGATGATAAATCCCTAAATTTCACGTCAACCAACTAAGAAACATCCGTTTACAATTCTAAATAAGTTGATGATACTTGCTGCAATTGAAAGAGAATAACCGAAAATAATCAAGAGAAAACTATGCTTTGAACATAGTTTTCGACAACACAAATCACCGACAACTAATTGTGGCATCCGATAGAACCATTAAATCATTTGTTATTTATTTGGGAAAAAATTGACTATTTTTTAACAATATATGTACTAAGTTGATAAAGTTCATATTTAAAGGAATTCATGTAAATATACTGGTATATTAATAAATCCGATTTGAAGTATTAGTAAAAAAATTAATTGAAAAACAGTTTAAATAAACTAATAGTCATGTAGTTATCACGGCAGATGGTCTCAAGCTATCGCGTGCATTATTTCACCACTATGAGTTTCATCCATCCAAAGCACAATGAAGACATTTTCCTATCCAGAAAACAGAAAAACGGTCTACCAGAAGTAAAAAAATAAAAGATTGATTCCAGTTGTCGTTATAGTTACTTTAAACTGTACAGTAAAAATTCGTTATTATCTGCAAAGATCTTAACTTTATTGAGTGAATTCTGCTTATATAACGAGAATTTTCTGTAGTTCCGGACAATTCAAATCGCCGTTTAGCGTAGTGTTTTCCATTACTCAGAAATTCTACTCAGAACGGGCATTTTCTCCAAGTGTAGAGGACCTGTGTCCTTTCACTTAAATATGCATGAAGGATGCAACCGAACCGCGATAAATCGCGTGAAAGAACGCGACTAAACATGTCAGTTTTTCCGTTTCATTCATGTTCGAGGAAGACCAGATACCGGTTGCCGAACAAAAACATCGCGACGTTGTTTAAACGAGACCGGCCAAGGTTGGACGTCATTCATGAGTAGCAAGTACGGCAAATAAACGTCGATAATTCCTCGGTAAGTAATATTCGAGAAAAAAGGTGATCACCCAGGACGTTATATACTCGCGCGAGTTTATCGTAATGTGTATGTACCTCTTAAAAGAATGGTTGAATACGTGGATGTTTTTCCATTGAGAGGAGCTCGTTTGAAAAATTTACGACACTATCTGTTCTCGCGTTGTAATCTAAATAAAGGTGAGGTAGGTATTAACTTGAATACAGGAACATAAAAAGAATTTTCTGTAATAAAAACACCAGTTATATAAAATTTCATAAGGAATGGTTTTCAGAAGACGCAAAATCGAATAAAAAATAAAAACTCAAAACGCTTTAAAGTATTTTCTTTCGACATTTTCAGAATTTATAGTAGCTTCAAACTCAAGACGGTCAACTAACGAGATAAATGAAGAATAAGTTTTTGAAATAATTAGATTTTATACGACAATCTTAATGGGGAATATGAAAAATTTTCCATATATTTGGAGGAATTTATATCAATCGTGTTCGAATATCGTCAAAAACAAACGTTTTATCTTTAGGATTTCTGCTAGATTAGCATATAAGTTGTAATAAGTTTCAGAGCCCAATAACTCAGAAATTGATGTAGGAGAATCATTTATTTGTTTCGAATGGAAATTCTATACCTCTATTTAATTATTTCCAATGTATTTTTCAATGAAAACTGTTCATTTAAACACGAAATCTAGAAAAATCACGGTTTATAAACGAATAACTATTACAGCGATCACAACATCCGTTGGTAGATAATTAGATGCGGAATTTCCGTTAATTTCCCGGGATCCGATGGTCGAAATTTCCAACAACCAAACGCGAGATTTGTAGGTCGGTTAATCAACTTACCCGCGCTCGCCAGAAACAGCTGATCGCGATCCGCCATTACTATAAATAAATTAGCGTCGTCACGCGTCTCTGCCGGGGTCCCGATGATTATTATCTATCTGTGTAGTCTAGACGATGTATTTTCGGATCTAACCAGATCGAAATCGTCTGAAGGACGATTATGATCATTCCAATTTCGCGAGATTGTTATTCTTTCGCTTTCGACGTTAAGCACCTACCGCGTGTTACATTCTCAAGGTGTTCGCACACTTTGGCGAGGCGAACGATTTTTTTGCAGAGGAAATCTTACGTATTGAAATTGAACTCGTTAAATTCGAATCCCTCGTGAAACGTAATAGATTGGAATTATGTCTGGAGACAATTTGGAAAGAAAACATCGTCAAAGCCTTTATTTCGATGTCATTTTGCCATATAGTGAAATTTTGCCATATAATAGTGGAAGCTTCTGAAATGTAGGTGTACTGTTGAATGATGAGCCACGGCCGACTTTAAACAGGCCATGAAATAAGTATATCGCACTGTGGCGCTGGTGGTCTATGGGATTTTACACCCCTGCAGTTAGTTTAGCTTATATACTAATGCAAATAGGACGCTTCTCAAAACTTACGCAGTTTGAAGTTGAAATAATTTGAGCTTTTAGTATAAATTCTATATTTTTCAATTATGTATAGTGTAATACATGTGTTGTTGTTGATAATTTTTTGAAATCTAAACATCAAACTATAAAAAACAAAGTGTTTAGTGTGCTTACCGATTTCAGTGAAACGAAATCAATTTTGTGTTGTTTAAGACTTTCGTAGTTTGAAGTTGAATATTTTACGGTTTCAGTATTAATCCTCTATTCATCAATTTTGTATAGTGTAATTTAGGGGTTAGTGATGATAGTTTGTGGATAACATAAGTGTTTTGTGTGTACCGATTCAATCGAATCGAAATCAAATTTGTGTTGTATTTTGAGTAAGGATTACTCACAAAAAATTTTCTTGTGAAATATGCAGAGGATAGGTGTTCCGCAGGTGATTCAGTAAGTTTCAAGCTTGGAATAGGTAAGTTTCTAGTAAGTATAATCTCTTAAAATGACGAAAACTTGTTGAAATCCTGGTTGTGAATCAAATTATAACATCACCCTGAAGGCGGGTGGGCAACTAGCATCGACCTTTAGTTTCCTAAAAATGAATTTTTAAAGACTAAATGGATCAAATCTATACCACGAGATAATTGGGCTCTAACAAAATATTCAGTTGTATTCAGTTTCCTTGCATTTTCCTGAAACTATTATCAGGGAAGAGAAATTTGTTTCACCTGGTGGGTTCTAACTGAACCCATTTTTAACCCACAACAAAATTCATTTTTACCTTCTTAAGTAATTTAAGGGAAGAAATTATTACCATACGTAACCAAATTACAGTGAATGAAGACAGTAACAGTATTTTTGAATGGAAAAAAGTTGTTATACACTGATTTAAGTTGGATTTTACCTAATGACTTGAAATTGGATAGGTGGTCTCAAATAGAAAACTTATTGATAAGGTACAAAGATATTCCAGACGGTGTGGATCTTTTGCGTGCAATTTTTCATGTAAATAAGTCCTACTGACATATAGAAGTATATTTAAGCAGTGGGGTTTTATCGAAAATATCGTTGCTTTCTTGTTAATATTTCACATTTTTCTGTTACAGGAATATGAGCTCAGGAAGAATATTTAGTATGTTTATTATATTTTTTATCCGTTTGGAATAAATAAAAAAAGTTGAAATAATGCTTGAAGCTTTGGGAACAACCGACTGGAGAGTAGACCACCGGCTCGATTTTGGCAACACCGCCAATTCATGGCTCGATTTTGGCAACACCGCCAATTAATGGCCTGTTTAAAGTCGTCGGTGGATGAGCATATCTTGAGAGACAAAATAAAAAACGAAGTACTGCAACAAAGAGTACTTACGTAAGAAAACACAAGTACTGCAAGAAATTATGATAAGAAAGTTGGGGTATCTGGGACATGTAATGAAAAATCTCGAGTATGAGTTGAAGAAGTTGATCATCCAAGGCAAGATCCAAGGAAAACGGATAGTTGGTAAAAGAAGAACGTCCTGACTTAAGAATTACGTCAGTGATATGACAGAAGTACTAGTACTACTAGGATGGACCACCACCGATGAAGATAAGCATTTATACAAACTTCAGCTTATCAAGTAAAGATCTTATAAAGTACTCATCCTGAGTATGTTTCAACTGGTTTCGGGTAGCTAGAAAAAATTCTCTATTTTTGTCATCTGACATCAGTGATAAAAAAAAGAAAGAACATCAGGCGGACTATTATTACTTGAATTTTCGCTGGTTCGATTTTGACTATTAAAAAATAAGTCTAATTGAAAATAAAAAACTTAATTGCTGGAGAAATTCAATGTTCAATATTGGCTCTTTTGACAGAGAATTCACTTACTTTTACTTTTTTTTGGTATTGTGTTAGCATCGATAACAAATTTATTCATTGGACAGTATCATTCAAAGAAATATTGAAAAATAATCCATCAGAATAATCAACATTCAATAAGCAAATACAAAAATTCGCGGTCGAAAAAGTTTGAGAACCTCTATTCTAGGTGTTAGGGCACAGTGTCGTTTACATCGTCGAGTCCCATATATTCCCATGGGAAAATTTGGACGGATTAGCGACAACGGCTCAGATCCATCATACACATACACGCCCGCATTTTCTAAATTTCATTGTTGTTTCTGAAATACGTTATAAACCAAGTTGCCGACCTTTTTCAAGAGTCGGAACGATTCTATTTAGAAAATTAGGTCGTACAATGAGATGCAGCATTCTACCTGTCTCTCGCAGATGTTTCTCTATTCCCATAATCCTCCAGGCGTTTTTTTATTTCATTATCTACCTGAGACGTTTATCGTTTATATGCAACAGTCGAAACGGACAGAACTGAATAATTTCTCAGGAGAAATAATGTTTCGTCTACTCCCATATTAATCGAATAATGGAAAACACTGATTAAATTTAGAAAAATCTCAATATCTATTATGTATTGCTCAAAAACATTAAATCATAAATAAGCACCGATATTTACTGAACAACATTGGCGAAGAAACCGCTACCGCTTGTAAAGGATGTTTTTTAGAGGTATAGAACTTTAAATTGCAATAAAACAACGATGGATCATTCGATTGACAAGAATTTTTTTATTCGAAAGATAATCTTGTGGCATAACATTTTGAATATGATTTCTAACATATGACCGTCACTACTGGCTCGGATGTAGTCCAATCTGGACGTCCAATTTTCGATGACTTTTTTCAACATTTGTGGCCGTATGTCGGCAATAACACGGCGAATATTGTCTTCCAAATAGTTAAGTGTTTGTGGCTTATCCGCATAGACCAATGACTTTACATAGCCCCACAGAAAGTAGTATAGCGGTGTTAAATCACAAGATCTTGGAGGCCAATTCACAGGTCCAAAACGCGAAATTAGGCGGTCACCAAACGTGTCTTTCAATAAATCGAGTGTGACACGAGCTGTGTGACATGTTGCGGCGTCTTTTTGAAACCACAGCTCCTGGACATCATGGTTGTTCAATTCAGGAATGAAAAAGTTAGTAATCATGGCTCTATACCGATCACCATTGACTGTAACGTTCTGGCCATCATCGTTTTTGAAGAAGTACGGACCAATGATTCCACCAGCCCATAAAGCGCACCAAAGAGTTAGTTTTTCTGGATGTAACGGAATGTTTTGACATACACTTGAGGATTATCTTCACTCCAAATGCGGCAGTTTTGTTTGTTGACGTAGCCATTCAACCAGAAGTGCGCTTCATCGCTAAACAAAATTCAACACGTAGTGCGCGAAACGTATTCCGCACAAAACCATTATTTTCGACATATTTGCACTATTTGCAAGCATTGTTCAGGCGTGAGTCTATTCATGATGAATTCCCAAACCAAATTGAGAATAAATCAAATCTCAGCTATTAAATCGGTCGTCATCTTCAACAGTAATGCCAACTTAAAGTTCTATACATCTAAACACCCGTTACTATAATTTCGTCAATGATAAACGACCTGAAGAGTTCCTTCTCGTAAGTTTGATTTCAAAAAGGATAAAAACTTGGTTAAACATAGTGAAGAGTGTCAGATAACTCCAAAGAAAAACACTTTATGCAATAATCAATGTTTGTTTTTAGTATATGTAACTTTTTCAGTTTTTTTTAAGTTTTTTTATGAAATTTATATTGGATTTTATTTGCTATAACCATATTGACTTTTTAGATGCACTGTTTATTTCGGATCATATTCTTTTTTATTTCTTATATTTGCTCAAGCCCGCTTTTTTATGTAGATACTTTGTGTTAGCATAGTTTCACAAACTGTAAAATGGCATGTTCGTTTGTTGAAATAAATAAATCTGACGTACGCTCCGTTTATCTTTTCTATTGTGAATATTTGAAAGCCATAGACTCGATAAATGGTAAACCAGAAGTGCCTAAAACAGCTCGATTTCATGAACTTCCAAACACTGACAACATGAAAATTCTGACTATCAACAATTCTTCAAGTGAAATTATTTGGCAACCTAGAACTTTGGTATAAGCTAGAAATAAACTGCCTTTGATCACTCTCCATTCTGTTCCTCAGCAGGTTGACATTTATTATATACTTCACACATCTGATTCGATGTCATCAACGACATCGAACCACCATTTGTTGTCACAACGACTTTCGACCATCATTTTCGATGATGGTCGAAAGTCCTAAACCTATTATTTCTCGAAAAAGACTTCAAGAATTTTCGAAATGACGAGTGAGCTATACGTTTCCTCAAAACACTGAACGATTATTTCTGTTGTAATTAGTAACATTTCGAACACGTCATCGTCTAACAACCTCAGTCTTGTCTCTGTGTCCTCGGTTGTTGTTGTAGTCGTCGTTGGAACGGCAAAGTTTCGTCTGGACTTTTGCCACGCATTCGGCATTGATATGCACGGAGTATATACATGACGACGTAGACGAGTCGGGCACATACACACACAGACGAAGTAAAACTAGGTCAGGGTGTCTCAGCAACCGACCGACACAAGAGAACGGCAGAGAGCGAACAATATTTCTAGAATTCCAGAATTCCGCCGATATCTCTCCTTCGCTGAGCCCGTATTATTCGACGTTGAAGCCGTCGGGTTGTCAGTCGAAAGATAGCCTCTTTTCTCATATCGAACCCTCGAGCGTTTCGGGTGAAAAAACTAATAGGATCGATATGTCTTTCATTTGTAACGTAATATGGACATTTTGTCTACAAGTGCCTTCAAAACTAACAGAAAACGAATACGGAAGAGTACTGACTACCATATTATCATTTTTAGGCTGTCTTTTGTTTGTTTTCTTTGTATTCGTTATTTATTTATGTGGTTATATGCTTAAACCTTGAAAAATATGAATAAATTATAGTTTCACCAAATTCCAGATCTGCCAATTAAAAGACCTCCATTCAACTACGTATTGAACTGTCAAACTTTATTGCATTTCTTTTTTTAAATGATTTGGCAACATCGGAGTTTTCATAACAACGCCACCGGTTAAACACCTGTTTTAAACAACTTCAAGAACTTGCTTCTTCAACGTAATTTAAATACATATTATCATTTAAATCTTAGTTTAAGAGAGCCAAATTCCGAATAAACCTAAATCAATACCAATGTCTACGATAATTTTTGAATTTTCAAAATTCGGCGTATACTAAAATTTTGTAATTCTTTTCTTTCTCAGTAAGTTTCTAATTATGCAAAACCTACTAGGATTGAATTATCGCGAAATGCGAAAGCTCAAATGCGACAAAAAGATTCTAAAATCACTAATACGAAATAGGTTACCTTACATTTTCTTCGGCATTTGAAAAGAGAACACGTTAAATTCTAATTTCCACTATAACTTAAGGTATTGTTGATTCAAGTTGTATGTTTGATGAATACGTACCGTCTTTTTCAACTTTATTTTGCTAAACATTGAATTATACCCAAACAAAAAAATGCTTTATTCCCTACATTAAGGAGTTACACAAAAAAGTTACGTATTGAACTGAATTTCAAAATTATACATTCTACAAACGACTTCTGGTAAACTGTTTAAAAATACTCTAAGATGTCGAATGTTAAGGATGTTTCCTCAAATAATAAACTTGCCACTTATCCAAACACAAATATTAGATTCTTATATTCCAAATTTCTAAAACTCCAATTTCTCGAAACTAAAGACAATTACGTAAGCGCGGCAACGTAGCGAGCGCGTTTGCCAAGCTTCGGAGATGACGAAAAGACGATCGGCAGGCGACCCGTGCGATTTTTATCGGCCGGTCAAAAGGTTAAGAGGGTCCGTTTACGAGGCGCGAAAGGTTTTCGCCGAAAAAAACCGGTAAAATGAGACCACCCCGATTCGTTGAAGGGCGAGAAAAAATGTTATTTTATTGCGACGTAGCGGTCCGGAAAATTTGTTTCACCTCACGGGGTAATTTTCCGGACGGTTTTCCTTATGCGATTGCTTTTTTTGCGAGACGGGGCGGATTTCCAGCGTGGGTTTTATGAAACATTGGTGTTTTTTGAATGGCCAAGATGTTATTCATAGGTATAAAAGGGAGTTGATACAAGTCTGGTTTACGTTTGACTTCGACATCTATTGGAATAACACAAAAAGACCAATAAGAACCTTTTTTTGTTAGAAACGAAACCCTGAATTTTGCTGCATACGATCTTACTACTGATATTATAAATGAATTGTATGGTTATTTATCATCAATATATGAAATATCTAGAGAGCTAAGCGAGCCGATTATTGAAAATGAAATTAACGTATAAATTATATTCACTATGTGTACGTATACCATGAAATTTTATTTTGAAACTTCAGTTTAAAAACTTCATACGTACTCAAAATAAAAAAACCAGAACAAAACTAATGAATACCCAAATATTTCAAGTAGTACAGTTACTCTTGCTCTGTGAATGGACATAGAACCAAACTAAGTATTCAAAATATCGTAATTACTTGGATTTATCAAATTTGCAAGTTCTTGGAATGATGTTGAGAAAATGAAAAAATAAGAAATGATATCAAAATAAGGAAGTAGTGCTTGATTATGGAAAATATTTGAAAATCACGTAAATTTTCAACATTCTAACTGAAATTTGAAGACCAAAAATTGAGATTTTGCAGAAATCGAAGAATAATTAATGAAGAAACAA
This sequence comes from Henosepilachna vigintioctopunctata, assembly GCA_030704895.1. NCBI lineage: Eukaryota > Metazoa > Arthropoda > Insecta > Coleoptera > Coccinellidae > Henosepilachna > Henosepilachna vigintioctopunctata. The sequence goes on from JARQZJ010000034.1 coordinate 3,770,081, forward strand.
TTTCTATTAAAAAAAAAATGACGCTTCTTGGGTTTAATAACTAATTTTGACACTTAAGTCTTCGAATCTCTGATAATTATAAAAAAATAGGAACAGCTTTTTTCGTTTAAAACTCCCTTGAAAATGATAATGAAATTTGGACATCAAAAAATTACGTACATATCAATATTGTAATTTAAATTGATATCTTTTGGTCAGTTTTCAAAACTCTCGATTCTATTCAATCTGGAATATTTCAGACACGAATTTCAACCAAAATTCAATTTATTGTGTTTTAATTCAAAACACAATTTAAACAAATAACATTAACGAATGCCATTTGACAAAATTCCAAAACTTCCATAGTTTCAACTTAAAAATTAATCCTATCGATCTGGGACTAAAAAATTCGAGAAAAATGTATAATACCTTGCTATTTTCCTGTATTTTTGCAATACAAACATACGTGCAGTATAATTGAAAATGCTTGGTTAAATTCCTCAAAATTTCTTCAATCATCTCGAAATTCGTTATGTACTAATCCATTTTGAGAGTTTGATAAATTTAAGAGTTGTATTTTACACTAGACAATTGGCTAGTAGCTCGAAACATAAAATTCAGTAACAACTTACAGTTGTATTGAACTGTTGATAATTCGCTAGTACCCAGAAACAAATGTCCAGTGCAAAATCAAAAATGCTCACATTCAAAAATGCTCTACCGAGTGTACTTCTCGAATAATGAAAAGAATAAATTAAATATACGTTTATAGCTGCAGAAAATAAAAAAAAAACTAAATTAATAGATAAATAACATTCTGTCAAGTTGTTGGGCAAACTTTCTCAGGGAACAGGAAAAAATATGGCAACCACGCTAACGACCTGGAGCACCTTCTGTTCTACACCTGCCTTATCGAGGGTCAACATCGACACCCCGAAACGTCGCCACGTCCGAAACCCTTCCGAAACGACCGTCAGGTGTCGGTGGTGCCCCAACACCGATCGCGGTACCGAGTCTCAAGGTCCGATTCCCGAGTTCCTTCGAAAATTCGGCATCCTCGGACAATTAGCAATTAAATTCGCGACGGCAAGGTCGAATGCAGGCGGAATCGGGAGGCGCGGGCGGGGAGCGACGCCGTCGGCGGAATTTCCGACAGCGAGGCGACCGACGAAGACGATCCGTGAATTTTTTACGAAGCGAACGCGTTTCTCTCGACTGAGGAAACGGTTGAGTAAGGTCGTAATTGTTGTTGAGGCGGTTCTTTCGATTAAATGGACGATCAGCTGGTGGATCGAACCGGGTAGAATCGTCGCCGTGGATGAATGAGAAGTGCAGTACCAAGAGATGGTGCAGTACCTCCAAAGTGTAGAAGACGACGACGATCGAGATCTACTAAAATGCGGTGTTGCCAATGAAAATTACGTGAACTGATAAATGCTGAATACTTCTTGTAATAACGTTATTTCTAAAGAGAATTTATATTTTGAACACTTAAGAAGCCCAAAATGCCTCTAAGTAAATTACAGAAAAAATCAATCCCGGGACGATTACGAGACACCATGATATCAATTCGCAAGAACCTCTACGACATTTCAACTAATATTCATTGAAACAATCTGGTAGTGAAATGAAGAACACTCATAATCAACAGCAAAATAATTTAATTTAATTTTAGTTAAAATATGCGTAATTCTTTTTTAGCTACTAATAACGTAATCATAAGCCCTAAAACTCAATTCTAGATCAAATTTGGCAGATATATTTCATTTCGTTTCGCAGACACTTCAAAAACAACGAAAATAAACTTCGAAATATTGAATGGTGTTGGCGTTTACTTGATGTAAATCCATTATAATTAAATATACAATAAAATTCAAGCACTTGAACTTATTTAGTCGTTATAAACGACTTCTTGTCGACTATAAATGACTAGTCAATATTCTGAATAATAATTGAAAAAGTCGTTTATAACGACGAAACTCGTCATGCAAATGTATTCAACAAAATTGTAAATCAAAAGTTCAACTGTTAGAATTTTATCTTATATTTAATAAAAATAAACTTATCTATTCTTGAGGCTCTTTTGTATTGAAAAATTACAGTCAGATCTGCAATCATCCTCAAATTCATTATGTCAATTGTTCTTTGCTTAATGGCTTTTCGTAACTACAAGTCATGCAAACAATACGTCTTTGACGTGTTTATATTAATCTGCAATTTTTAAGATTGAGCTGCTGTAGAGCACAAAGGTTCCCAGGATGCACTCATTTATGTGCTTTCTACCCCCATCAAATTGAATATAATTATCACTTCGATCCAATAAATAATTTTTTTTAATCCGACTTAGTGCTTCATTCGTTTTGGAAAACTGAATTTTCATAATTGTTCACAACCATTTTTTTCTATTAAGTAATGCAATCCAAGAATCTTTATTTTCAGATGATTTTCGTTAATTCAAGGAACTCTAAACATTCCCTCTAGTGTTCTCAAAACTAGCACTTCAAATTCGAACTAAGAAACAATAAAGTTAAAGAATTTTTCATTGGAATGAAGGTTTTTTCTGCTTCAATATATAATAGTAACAGTAGCAATTTATTTTGTAGAATCTGTATCGTAATTTTTTTCATTTCTTTCGATTTTTATCTTAATACAATTCCATTCATCCTCAATTCACTAACAGAAGATAAATCAGTTTAAAAGACAGCCATTATTAAATTATATCTCCGATTATTATGCTTCATTTTGCTTTTGATTTTTTTTCATCATTTAATTGCATAATTTGGACAGATAACACAACTTCTCTTTTGAATACTGGCAAAGTTTGAATCCAGCAAATTTACAAAGGAAGTTGTTGAATCACCTAGCAAACAGAATAAAAATATTGAAAGAAGCGAAATTCAAAAATGATATGCAACAAAAATTAAATTTTTCTTTTCATAGCATTTTAAAGCGCATTTTTATACTAGAAATCCCTAATATCTTGCGAGATACGTTGACATGTCCTATACATTTTGTAATAATGCCTTTTGGATGAATATGAAGTATTGTTGAAGTTTTACGACTAGTACACCCTGTATATCAAATGGAATCAACTGCGTAATTATATCTCGTAATCGGCGAACACAAAATCGAAATAATCAGTCATTAGAACATCGCGGAGGTAATTCTCTAGATCATTAACTTTATTTCTATGGCGCCAAAACGAATTACCAGAATGCATTTCCCGGCTGTTCTTCACGTCCGATTCCATTCGAAAATTGAATGGCTGATGTCTCCGCTAACGTAATAAACAACTAACGATTATTTGATAGTTAAAAAAAACACCAGAAAAAACACGACGAGGTGACGTTTCGATTGTTATAGTGATTATCGTGTTAATTTGATGATAAGCTCGCACCTTAATAATAAATTTAAATGAGTAATTATATCGTTTTTATTCCTGGTAAATTGATTACGTTACGCGTTTTAATAGATCACTACAACTTGTACAAAAATAATTTATTTTTAGCTAAGTAGGTATACAAAAATTCAACACAACTTTGTATTAAATTCTGAAGCTGACGAAATGACTCAAATTTCGAGAAATAATTGAAACGATTCAAGATCTTAATTGTAGCGAAAAAAAAATTATTTTAATTACATAAAATTTTATTTTATTTTTAGACTTTTATTTCTTATACTCACTGAGAAAATATTTCGTGAAATTTACTCAGTGAGTTACCGAGTTTTCTGTATTTATAATTCGAAATAAACTCAAAATGTTATTATTGAAAATATATTACGGATATAAAAATCTCTATTAAAATGAAAGAAACGATGGAACAAACAAAATGAAAATGTTGCGATTAAATAATATTTATGAATGATTATGATGAATGCCATTCTTCGATTAAATTATCAGTCAAAATCGGACTTATCCAACTTCATACTTTCGTTAATTTTTCGAAAATACGAAACGTCCCTTCTCTTTTGAAAAGCTAATTTACCCGACATCTTAAAACGATAATCTCGCTTTTCTTCTACCAGGGGCGTCCGTTTGATTAACGATCAGCGCCGTAAAGAAACGTCTAATCTAATCGGTTCCTACTTAAACTTCGCGAAAACTACAGGCAAATCCTGACAGATTGTTACTGGGAATTTTCCCGTTAGGAAAATGATCGTAGCGGAGGTTCAACTTTCGACTGATTCCCAAGGGGTTGACACTGACGATAACCGTCGTCGAAGGGTGTCGCGGTTTACGTTAATTAATCGTCCTTAGTTAATTAATCAACGCTTAGGTTAGGTTAGGGATAAGGACGTAGAAAACCTCAACCCTTGTCAATTTGAAACTTCTGACGTATTTTCATAAAAACAAGTTTGCGTGTTTTTCGTGCATACCGCATTTCACTTATAACTTTTGTACAGTTTCGGTTATCTACATTTTGTTTATCTATATAATTGTCCTATACTGAAAGAAAGTTTAGTAAATTTTTGATGTACGAGGGTTGGCCGGAAACTTTTAATCGTGACCAGATTTAATATGCAATAAATTTTGATTCCTTACCTTGCTGAGTTTTTCTCCCTCGTGATGAGGCAACAGAGACCTGAGCGACTGGAAGCCGTTGTTGATGCTCTGCATTCTTCGACGTTCGTTACTGTTCGCTATCTCTCTGCGAATTCGCTTCTCTGCCTCCATAGAGGGCGTTGGCGGCTCGCCACCCTTATTTATTCGACTGTACAAAAAAATTGAAATCACTACTAGAACAATATTTGAAAGATGTTTTTCAATTCATTTTCATCATACTTTATTGCTCAAACATGTCTCTATCAACATTTGGAAACACGCAAAAAATCAACTTCTGTTGATAAGTTGATAATTAATATTAATTATTAATATTAAGTTGTATAAGAAGGAAATAATTGTTTAGTTTTGTTAGTTTTCAGTAAATTTCATAAATAATTGTTTAATTGTTTATTAATTAAACTCGTCTTAGGGATCAGCTTACACGTATCCATTTTGGACATACCAAGCTTTTCTCTCAAAAATGATGAGTAATTTGTACATTTCGGAAAGCAAATATTGTAATTGTGTAACCGTTCAACTGAATAAAGATTATTATTATTAATATATGTATATGAATATAAAATTTCTTTCATTCTTTAATTTTGACACCACAAACTAAGATTTAAAATTAAAAACAGCATTAAAAACGTAAAGTGTACATAAATATATATGTGACAAGATTATCCAAACAATGAAATATTACATCGGCGGCAAATATATCAAGAATACAAAATAAGTGAATATAAACTTAAATTCAAACACTTGAACTTATGATTTACACTTTATTCACTACATAACATGACACGTTTCGTCGTTACAAACGATTTCTTCAGATGCTTACAGAATAATATTATTTTGTAAGCATCTGAAGAAGTCGTTTGTAACGACGAAACGCGTCTAGCTAAGTTCAAGTGTTTGAATTTTAGTTTATATTCAATTATAATGGATTTACATCAAGTAAACGCCAACACTATTAAATACAAAATAAGTACCTACTAAGGTAAAGTCGAAGCATAAAGTAGCTACAGTGACAAAGTCACTGCAGGAAATCACGGCGAGAATTTACCACTTCGCTTAAAAGATATTCTAGAGATGGGAAGCCAGCTGTGACAATTATTATCTGTTTCTTATTTTCGATTTTTTCACTACAGTTCATGATTCGTTAATATAATGTGATTTTGAAGAACTATCAAAGATATAGAAATGATCAACAGTATGAAAGAATAAAAAATGTCTTAGTATTTCTACTAAATTACTCAAAGTCTAGTTTTAAAAGATATCTGTTTTCACTCATATTCACCCTTGTACCTATCTAATATTTAATTTAACGAATAGTTGAATACGAACAAATTATTTACAACTTACGATATATCGATATATTTAGAAATGTATCGAATAAAAATCGATACATTTTTTAAATGACATCCCTTACTAAACCTACAAATTCCAAAGTCATCGCAATTCTTATCTACATCACAACCGTCCAAATCGAAAAATGACATGACGTGAACTAGCAGCGTATTCTACCTCTCATTAAGAGAATTTCGAGCCGATGTCATAATAAGCTAGAAAAATGTGCCACTTTCAGGTTGTTATCTACATTTACTCGCGATAGTGTACCTGGAAACAAACCTGTCGACTGCAGCTATTTTCTCACAAGTACGTTCACAATTTAGCGGAATTCATTCAAGCGTATAGAAGAACCGACTGTCATGGTTGTACCCCAAAAACATAGGTTTTTGTTATCGGGCGTATGATAATACATGGGATATTTCTCAACGGTGTATACAAAAGTTCGCTAAGATAAGCCGGGTATATAAGTGACGAGATTTGTATACTTTTGAATGAAATTCGTCTGATCGGTGACGTCATAACCACTCTCAGTTCACACTCACAAATTTCGTTGTTTTCTTCTGTGGTATATTGAGAGCACAGAAAGTGGAATTAGTTTATGAAACCGCAGATATTAAACGATGTTCTTTCGTTGAGTTTCATGGCATAACTTGAAAGAAACTGAACGACTTTATTAAATCTTTTTCTTTCGTCTTCGTTATTGTCACACAAGGTCGTATAAAGTTTGAAAAATCTCGAAATTTTCAATGTAAGTAAATGAATGGGACGAAGACTGTCAGAAATCCTCGAAGTAATAATACGTCTTTATTTTCCTACAGGTAAAAACACCCAGTTACAGGAAATATTCAAAAATATATATACTTAATGATATGATACAAACGTTTAAAAAGTGATTATCAATAAAAAAAGTAATTATAATAAATAACCAAAAATGAGATTATGGCTTACTTCAGAATTTATTATACATGAAAAGAATCCAAGTAAATCCGACTAATGAAAGCAAATAAGCCACTGTTCATATCGCATTTGTCAGACACATCTTCGAATCTCGAACACAACACATATATCTAGTGGGGGATTGTACCAGGGAATTACTTTTCGGAGTACCCACTGAAAAAAATTGATTTGAACGTGAACATCGTCTAGGAACATGAGAATCAATAGAGCCAATAAGGGTAGGACAGTCTATATAAGTCCACAGTCCATGTCCATGACATTCCATGTAAGAGGTTATACAGAAACTTCAGAGACAACAAGTCCCTGCCAACTTCGAGTGATTTAGTTCCAAACCTGTTCAACAGATCAGTTTGGCTATATCCTCTGGCCGAATAAACGTGATTTTCCCTCCAATTAGATATTTGAGAAATTTTCGTTGTATCGACTCTAAATTTTTTTTTCGAGAATTGTAAATGGGGCGCCAAATTATACATCCGAAATCTAATTTACCTACTCTTTACAAGCGCATTGGTAAGGGCATTCATGAATGATAAGTGTTTTTATATTCGAAAGGAGTCCAGCATTACGCACAATAAATCCATAAGATTTGAATGCTGTTGAAATTGTTTTATTTATATGAGGCACAAAGGTGAATTTCTGATCAAATATTATACCGAGGTGTCGAATTTTGGAGACCCTGGCCAGAGTGGTTTCGTTAATTGTGTAGTCCGTTTCTTTTTAGTGCATGTGACAACGTTACATTTAGTTAAATTAATATTGAGTTTATTGTGGTAACAGAAATCAGATATGGCGGTGAGGCTATCCTGTAAGCTTATACAGTTCTCATATGTTTCGATTTTGCGATGTATTTTTAAATCAGCATACAAGAGACTATGAACTGCTATTCTCTATTATTATCTATATATTATCTATTAGATCGTTTACAAAAGGAAGAAACAACAGTGGGCCTAAATTAGAGCCTTCTGGTACACCCGAAATAGCTGTATATACATATGACCCTCAAATTGTACAAACTGTTCGATTATTTAAATAAGATTGAATAAGGGAAACTAGATCTTTGGAGAAACCTGACTTGTCTTTCAGTTTGTACAACATAACTTTTGTTATGTTTTTTTTTAACACAAATTGTGAGAACGTTACAAGTTTAGACATGCACAAGATCTATGGGACATGAACTCCTGTTACTTTTTCAAACAGCAGTTGATATCTTCAATATTGAAAGTATGGCTAGATTGACATTAGTTCATATTCAATCGCCTTTCTTTATCAACATCAAAACAATATCTCCTGTGTGTTGATGTGCATTTAGGGGTTTATTGTCATGTTACTTACGTGTCGAAATATTGCGGCAGTATAATATTATGACGACGAAATATCTATTCAAATTAAGTTCTCAATAAAACAAGATATTAAAATTTTCGAAGGACATTAAGATTTCTCACATAATTAATGGGGAGATATAAGGAAGAAGTACATATTAAGTACAGTAATTGTCAGGTTAATCACTTTCGATATATCAAACATGTTAATATTGATGAATAGTAAAACACATCTTTCAGGAGTATCGAGAATACGAAAAGAATATAAAGGCGTAAAAAGAACGCAGGGTCAGCAAGTAAAATAAATTTGTTCTTCTGCTAAAATATTATATTTATGTGAAACTAAGACTCACCACGAGAAGCATATGAATGTTCATTTTTCATTAAAATTTTCAAGAAAGAATCCTTGAAAGGCGTCCACAGAAGACAGATCAATGGTTTACAAACGCATAGAAGACAAACATAGATACATTCAACTTTATTCATACTCATTATCAGAGAAGATTGATAAAAAAATTCAAAAATATACTATAATCTAGTTAATAAAAACTTTCAACACAAATTTCGTTGAAAAAACGTTAAATTTAGTCGTTAAAATGTTAAATTAGCTCTCTGAATAACCTCTCTATTGTCCGATTTTTCTTTTTCTTCTCCTAGTACGCTCACGCGTTCTGTCACTCGTCCACCCACCACATCAATCGACGATTATCACGAAAACTGTCGCCACGCCGCTCTAATTTCCAACGATCGATGCTTGAACCGATCGTCGGACGTACCAATTATACATTTCTTAATTGGCGGTCGTTGGCGGTGAGACTATGGGAGCAGCAACGCCGGCGCCGGCGGTCACCTCCGTCCTAATTTAAATGTCCATTCGATTGTCTCGAACAGCTGTTCGTTACCGTCGTTTTCGATCAATCGTCGTTATAGTTTCAGAACCGAGTATTGCGGCAGTAACAACATCCGGCTCGCGGAGACGGCCCATCGAGAGGCGAAAAACAACAATTCGGCCAGGGCTAACAAACAGACGGGGAAATATCTGGGACGCGTTCGCCGGAAGGAAGAATTCCGGCTGGGAAAATAAATACGTTTAATAAGACCGCGGAATTTGAATTATATGGTGGGAGAGAATGATCCGCAAAGAACACTAGTGAATCATACAGTTCTTCCCGGAATCACACAAGTGTCACTCGGGGAATTTGAATCGCAAAGATGACATTAGCGGATCATAGAAATATTCTCTAAGTCACAGAGCCTAGGAATCACGCAAATTGACATTCGAGAAATATTAAATTACAACAATTATAATTTTTGAGAGAATTTTAAAATCCATCGAATGGTAGCCTATTTAAACGTCATGATTGAAAATTACGTTTCCAAAAACAAAAAATTTGGATCGTAAATTTTTCAATTTACGTGTTTTATACCAAAATTCACTACATTGTACTGGCTCATATTTTACGACACAAGCAAAGAGCAAGGGGACAAAAATAAGCATCGAAATTTCATATTAAAATAAATTAAACTCTTGGCTCAATGTTTCACGATTTATTTAACAATATGAATAGTCAACATGTTTCGAGCGTTAGCTCATTTTCAAGACTCTAAAAATCTAAATTAAATAAATCGTGAAACATTAAGCCAAGAGTTTAATTTAATTTAATATTCAATTATGTTTCACCAAAAGTTAAGCGAGAATTCAATCTCAGTCATCGAAATTTTATATTATAAATTCCAATTGGAATTTTCGAAATTTTGAACCTTTCCGCTAGTTTCGAAGAATTCCACAAAAATCTTAATCGAACATCGAAAGATGTCTGAAGAGGAGAATTTTTCCTTGAAATAAAGAAAACTAAGTTGCAATTCGGGTGAATTGAAATTAATGTCAGTTTAATTGATTGTCTCTATTAAAATAAGAACTATTTCTTTACTCTCTAAATGGCATTCTCAAACACAGAAAATAATATTAAACCATTTTTATGAGTAAACAATGAGTTTCGTTGAAGGATTCTGTGCTCATAAAAAAAGATTAAAAAGATAAAAAAAATAAAGATTCAACTTATAGAACATAGATCATAACGTTTTTACGTCGTTTTATCATAGAATTGGCACATAATCTATTGAAATTTAATTTCTATGTAACTACCTCTTATTTTCAAAAATTATTTCAGAATTCTATGACCCACGTATTATTACGCCATAAAAATCGACATCTGCCATTTAATTATTATTGAATTTTCTTCAAGGGAATATTTTATGACAAAATAAACCTTATTTTCGTTTCAATAGCTTCCATTTATTAATTTATAGACTTAGGCGTACGTGAAATTCCACTACACCACCAAGGCACATTCTAATTCACGCCTAATGATAATAACTACTTAACTGAGTTAGAGGATCCTTGACCGCTTTCGGTAATTATAATCAACAAGCATATTCGGGGAAGGAAATACAACTATGCTCCGTAGACATCGTTTCGTTGTTATATCTTTTGAAAACATCAATGGCGACGTTTCGAAATACAAATGCTTTTTCTCGGAGTTCGTTGCTTCTTCGTTGGGAAAGTTTATTTTAACCTACGGCGAATTCCTCCATTGAAAATCGATCGCTCTCGACCTTTATAACCATTTTCGGATTGTAAGTGCGAGTGAAGATAACATACCTTTTTGGTTTGGTTTCGTAATGACTTTTGAACATTTTCACTGTTCTTTTCATATTCTAGTATAAGAAATTACTCGAGCTGCATATGGAAAGATGTAACGCGGAATTATGAATTGAATCAAACGTGCTTTTTCGTGATATGCCCAATTTTAGAGATATCAATAAGTTTCTCCTGAAGGTCTAGCTAGAAAACCAATACAAGACGATAGATCACGAGAAAAATGTGAGCTATAATATTTGTTGCGATATTTTAGAGGTATTAAACTTTAAGTTGGCATTTCTGTTGAAGATGGCGACCGATTTAACAGCTGAGAAGTGATTTATTCTCAGTTTGGTTTGGCAATTCATCGTGAATAGACTCACGCCTTCAACAACGCTTGCAAATAGTGCAATTTTATTTCGAAAATAATGGTTCTGTGCGGAATACGTATCGCGCACTACGTCCGTTTTATCGTCGACAAACATTCTGGTTGAATGGCTACGTCAACAAACAAAACTGCCGCATTTGGAGTGAAGATAATCCTCAAGTATATGTCAAAACACCGTTACATCCAGAAAAACTGACTGTTTGGTGCGCTTTATGGGTTGGTGGAATCATTGGTCCGTACTTCTTCAAAAACGATGATCTCCAGAACGTTACAGTCAATGGTGATTGATACAGAGCCATGATTACAAACTTTTTCATTCCTGAATTGAACAATCATTATGTCCAGGAGCTGTGGTTTCAACAAAACGGCGCAACATGTCACACAGATCGTACCACAATCGATTTATTGCAAGACACGTCTTTTGACCGCCTAATTTCACGTTTTGGACCTGTGAATTGGCCTCCAAGATCTTGTGCTTTAACACCGCTAGACTACTTTCTGTGGGACTATGTAAAGTCATTGGCCTATGCGGATAAACCACAAACGCTTGACCATTTGAAAGACAATATTCGCCGTGTTATTGCCAATATACCGCCACAAATGTTGGAAAAAGTTATCGAAAATTGGACGTCCAGATTGGGCTACATCCCAGCCAACCGTGGCGGTCATATGCCAGAAGTCATATTTAAAATGTAATGCCACAAATATTATCTTTCGCAAAAAAAATCTTGTCAATCGAATGATACATCGTTGTTTTATTGCAATTTAAAGTTCTATACCTCTATAAAAACACCCTTTCAATTAATCGGGTAATCCCGTTCACCTGATTTAACTACTATAGATATTTTTTTATACGAGTATTCGGAAGGGACGATCAAACGTTTGGAAACACAGCAAGAAAATGGTCAGACTCTCGTGTTGATTCAACAAAACAAGTCTCAATTATGATCCACCTATAAGAAAATTTCGAAAATTTTCAACAGATCCGGTTAAGGTTTCACGTCCTTTTATATGTCGGATACTAGATTGATCTGCGAGCTCCATAACATTCCCGATTTGAAGCCAACTGTAAATTATCCCACATCTCCGTCGGTCACCATTGAATCGAACAAAACGACACCAGTAATTGCGAGAAAAATCACCTTCAACGGCCTTGCTTTTCCACGAATGTTCGTCATACGTTACATCCATTCAGTCCCGGGCACAACCTTGTCCTCAGTTGCGCGGTCCATAATTTCTACTGGCATGGCGTTAGCGTATATACGTACCATTTCTCTTCGCCATCATAGACGCGGTAGGAGCTGAACAAGGCGATGTGACTAACCGTACGTAAAAACTATTTGCAAAGGTGTCGGTAAAGTTATGGACAATTCGTTGAAGTAGGCGTTTGAATTGTCTCCATTTAAACGAAATGAGAAATCGACGGCCTTGCCTAGCTCCTTTTTAATCGGTTATTTCCGTTTTCTATCGTATAGGAATCCGGTGAAATTACAGGCTCAAAAAGAGTAATTTTAGTCGGAAAATCCATTTTTCCTTGTTCTTTGCTCGAAAAAACGAACAAATGATGAGTGGAATAATATAAAATAACAGATAATTAAATACATACAATAAAATAAGAAGCACTGAAGACGAAAAATTTCTCAAAGGAATAGGTTCATACCGTACATGTAACAAATTGATATTAAGGTTTTTTGGACGAAAATTGAGCTACAACTTCGAGGACAATGGCCTTTGAGATCGTGCTCTTTATCTCTACTCAACACAATTACATTAACCTTTTCGAAAACTAGCCACAAATCGTGCCAGGTTTAGATTAAGTACCACGGGTACTTACTCTATATTCAAAAGTAGAGTAAATGATCCATAGAAAATTGAAAGAGGAACGTGTTAACACTACAGAGAAAATCACATAAAACACGGAGTGATTAATACACATCTGTGTTGCTTAATGATTGTTGATTGATGAATTATTTTCCATTTGTACGTGATATGTTGATGGTAAATATTTGTGTTACCCCACATGAACAATTTTAAATTAGGAGACCCCCAGCAGACTCTCAATCGAATCATATCATTTTAATAGAAAATCGTAATAATAGCTGTAACTCTTTTATACAAATACAGATGAACGAAATTTTTTTGATCGTAATAAGCAATGCTGATGAGAACTTGAATATTCGAAACAGCCCTCTCTTTTTCTGTATTCGGAGGAAAATATTGATAGTAAATTTTACATGCTTATTATACGTGTATATTCGAATTGTTTTCTTCTGTTCGAGAAAATGTATTAGTACTCAAACAATGAGATAATTTACACCATCAAAAACGTTTCAGATTTTAGAATATTGAAATCGGTGCCAACAATTGATGTAAGCACAGAGCCATAAACAGTCTGTTTCGTTCTAAAAGGAACTCATCAGTTGTACTGCGTCCATGGTCAAGGGAGACAACGATTTCAAATTCCAAACACTTTCTTATAACTCCAAGTGGAGAACTATGAAGTAATGAATTACTTCATAATTGAGAGGCTCTGTTGTCGAACGATATAGTGACCCCACAACGCTTTCAGCTTACGGGTCGTAGTGGATTCGATACCCATCGTGTTCTTGGGCCATTCGAAATCAGTTCAACTTTCAGACATCATACCTTTTGAAAGAATAACTACCGTATTTACATAAATTCCATCGATAACGAATCAATGGAAGATCATGGACACATCAAGTACCGAATGTTCTCACGTTCGCTGCCGTAAGTATATACTAAATTTGTAACGTCTATTTCGACAAGTAGCTCGTTGATGTTTTCGAATATCAATAAATTACGCTATTCTTTTGATTGAATGAAAATTTTTAGAATGAATTTCCTAGTATTTCCTTTAATATTCAACATTTATTTCGTACTTCACTAACACTGCAAAATAATTCGGAAGACCTGCAATATCGAACATTCCGTGCCGTCTTCACAAATGAAGAAAACCATAAACTCAAGTACAATTTCAATTCCCATTAACCACGTGTTAGGCACTCCGTCTTTCCTAGAACTCGTTCGGGACGCCCGCTGTCGTCGCGACGCCGTCACGGTAAGTACCTACCCGTCCGTCTACCAATTTGACGACGCGATCAAAGGCGGTCGTGAAAAGTCGACGTAAAATATCGACGGACGTTAAGTCGATCCGTCGAAATTTACGAGGCATTGTTCCGGGACGTCGAGATCGTACGATCGTAAATTTCCACTAGTAAAAATTCAGCGCGTACATTACGCCGCACGTGTAAGACGAAAAATTTAATTACCGCCGATAGAATAGCCGTAACGATAAGCAGAAATTTTACGGCTACCGAAATATGGGTAAATTTCGAGAGTCGGTCGACGAAATTGAATACGACCGATTAATTATCGATTGGAAAACGTTTTCGGATTTGAAAAGTTAGTTACTATTTGCCGCGACTATTTTAAATTCTAATAATAATAATGTGTTTATTTAGCGTAATTGCTACATCAGATCACAATATTCAATAATAAAAAGCTAATTAAAATAATGAAGTAAAGTATATAAATAACATAATATAGAACAACGTTATATATTGCACTTATTAATATTACATGATAATATATTAAATAAAACACTTGGCTTTATAGTAAGAGAGCTGGCATCAATTTTTGAGTAGGTATTTGAGGCAAACTGGAAACTTGTCACATACCTCTCCTGATATACCCCAATACGGAATTGCAGACCTGGCTGGTGAGTAGCAGGACCAAATCAACCCCTAAGATTTTAGGGGTTGGCAGCTTGAAAGTCCAACCAAAATTATCTGTCTTTTTGGGAATCTTATCTTTTAGTTATAAATAATACTTCATTAAAATTTCAAGCTGTCTCAAATACATTTTTTACAATTTTTTGCAAAATAATTTTGTAAGCGTCTGGCAATGTTAAAACCCGATTAATTCGTCTGGCTTATTTTTTTTCGTATACAATGCAACATATGGAAATTGCTGTTTGCCTCAAGTATATTTTTGGGGAAAAAAATTATATTTTTCAAAATTTAGGGGTTGATTTAGTCTCGCTATTCCCCAGCCAGGTTTGCAATTCCGTATTGGGGTATATCAGGAGAGGCATGTGACAAGTTTTCAGCTTGCCTCGAATACCTACCCAATAATTGGTGCCAGCTTTTATGCTGTATGTACACCTTGTGTGTGACTATTTATTCATTTAACATACACTGTTTTACAGGACAAGTCCTAATTACAAAACAGGAAACACAACATATACAAAAAACAATATTGTTAGTACCAAAGTTTCAATTTTGTAATTTCATTTTAAATGAAAGAGTTTGTGATATGAATCACAACTGATGAAATGAAATATAATAATCATGGGGATAAAAAAAATTGAATGCTGACCAAACTTATACATACATATAAATTTAAACACACACACATACATATACATTCACATATTAACACTTATACACACATAATTATATGATTGAATATGAATTATGTTCGTGAATGCATATAAATGATTGTTTTATCAGAGATGATGTATATCAAGGAAACTTGCCTTAATATCAGTAACAGAACAGTAGAAAATATCCACCTTAGCTCCCAAAATATTACATTGTTCACACATCGTGTGCAATGGAGAAAATTTTAGAACATTCCTTCTAGCTGCTGGAAGGTAGAAAGTGAATGCCCTTCTGGAAGAAACTCTTGGTACAATAAAATTAAGCTTTTGCAATAATTTCTGACATTTACTTTATTGTCAATTATTTTATGTAAGAAGATTATTGCATGGCATTTCCTTCGCCCACTGAGAGTGTCCACATTATGTCGACTTATATCGACATTATGCGTTTCATGTTGTATGCCTATAGGTGGACATATTCAATCAATTCTGAATCTCAAAAATTTCAGGAACTTTCGTTGTATAGGCTCCAGTTGATCAACGTGTAACTGATGACCAGGATTCCAGACTTATCCGTATTCAAGTTTAGATCTTACGAAAGCACAATACAATGTTTTCAGTGTTGATATATTGCTGAATTCCTTTCCAACACCAACAATTAAACCATATACTCTACAGGCAGCGGTTACTGTAGCATTGATATGTGGCACGAAAGGTAGTTGAGAATCAAAGGTTACACCAAGGGCAATAAATGTATTGGGTCTTCCAAAATATTATCACCAATTTCATAGTTTAAATTAATCAAATTATATTTTGTGGAGAACGACATTACATGACATTTGGAGATGTTGAGGTTTAATTTGTTGAAATCACACAAATTTACAATATTACGCAAGTTTCTTGCAATGCGTTCACAATCACAGATGCTGAAAACATAACGAAAAATCTTAAAGTCATCTGCGAACAATAAACCCTCAACATCAATGACATCGATTATATCATTTATGAACATTGTAAAAAAGAGAGGACCAAGTATGGAACCTTGGGGCACTCCAGATAAAGCGCAGTATTCAATTGATGTATACCCACGGTTAAAAACGCGTTGCTTTTTGCCTGTCGAGTACGACTCGAAAAGTTTGATGAGGGATGTCGAAAGCCCGAAAGTGCCTAGTTTATTCAATAGAATACCGTGGTCAAGCTTGTCAAACGCTTGTTCTAAACCATAAACTATTATGTTTTATAGATTTTGTGTTTGTTTTCGTGGAAGTGACCTCCACTTGTATCGCGATATCACGAAAAAATAAAAAATTCATAAGAAAAAAATGAAGAGAAAAAAATATTACCGTATACCAAGCGCGTCACGTTGTGATGAGTATTTTGTATGACATCAACACAATGATGCTATAAAAATTTTTTTCCATAACAAAATTATGTCATATTTTCTCAAACTGAATACGCAATTTAATTTGATGTGTTATTGTTATAAGTTCACAAATTATAAAGTTGCTTTATGTTGCGAATAATTAATTATTTAATAACGTCAGTTATCTTTGTTTTACAGAAACTTGGTAGCGTATAATTCGAAACATTTGACTAAATTCAACAAAAATTGTTCAATACAATCAACAAGTTTCTGGCTACTGACCTATCATCAAGAGTTCAACTCAGTAGGTAGGTATCAAAAGATATTAATTAAACTATTGATAATGGTTTAGAAGTTTGAACTATAATATGTCAAATGAATTAATAAGTTTTTGTAGAATGTAAATAAGTTTTTTCAGTAAAACCTAGCGAATTACTTGTTTAAATTTAAAAAACCGCAAAAGGCATAAATAATAGTTCATCAAAAACATACAAATGCCTAATGACAAACTAGAGATGCAGTCGTTGTTCAATTTCTCTCCATCATGAAAATAATAACGATACTATAACAACATTTCTTCTTGTTTTCATAAACGACACCACTTCTTGTCATTCGTTGAACAATGACGTAGTAGAAAGTGCAACAAAGGCACACACTATTACGTCCGCCCTTTATGTCGCGAACGCTGTCAAGACACGTCTCTAAAATAGACAACAGGGCCACCTCAAAGTAAAGTCTAGAAAGTATCTATGAAACGAAAAAGAAAATAGTTCCTTTGTTCGTGGAAACTTCAGAGGTTCGTTAGTAGTTAATGGTATCAGTAAATTAATGAAATATAAACTTTAAAAGTCACCGCAAAGAAATTCTCAAATTTTCTATTCCATAAAGACTTCACGCAACCAAACAATCAAAACGTTAACATGTCAATACTGACTCGATATAAATTGTATCTAAATCGTTTTGCTTATGATATTTTTATTAACGAGTGTTTCGATATCTGAACTAACTCAACCTAGGGCTACTAACATAATTCACAAAAGTTCCAAACTTGTTTTGTTTATCTACAATTTCAAATCAATTTTGTCACATTGAGTATTTGATGCTATCTAACTTGATCTTCATTAAAACACTCGAATTTGTTACTAAATAACATAATAACAACAAAATGATATTACCAGATTATTAATTGATAAAACAATGATAAACTCGGAGAATTAAAATGATTACAAACACTTTATGAAAGAGAAACTAAAGTGTAGCTTAAATGGAAAAATCCAACAATATAACGCCGTTGCTATAGTTTAATATCACAAAATGAAACTAATTATCACCGATCAAGAAATTCATTACATTAAACACAAGGTAAAAGATCTACAATTGCGTTTATATATAGTTTTATCTAAAAACATAAAAAATTCTTAGACTTATGAAATGATACTGAGTAAATTCTATCTAATCGGAAGATTACGTGAATAAACAAACACTTGAAGCTTCCCGTAGTGTGACTCAATAGTAGCTTTCGATTCACCTCTGAAATGAACTGATGTATCACTTCACTTCATTTTAGCCAGTTCGTTTGTCAATCGAACTGAAGCGCTTCAGTTTAACTGATCAAGCTCTCTGGCCGCTTCAGTTCAACTTACTGCTTCACTTCAGTTAATTCAAATTTCTAACCCCTAAGTTTTATATGTATTTCACTTTTGTATTATTCTCCACTACTCTTGGTTTGTTTATGTTTTTTGGAAAACGTTGGGATTTTTTGATAACTGAATTATAAGATGTCAGATACAGAAGACGCATTTGTGGCAAGTATACTAGGAAACTTTTAAATTCAGTCTTATAAAATTAAATATTTTTCAGGAAGCATTAGTTAACGATGTCTTTGATGAGGACGATGACATTATGAGGAAGAATCATCAAGTAGTTCTTCCCCATAATTGATTCGCAATGGAACAATAAACTCTCTGAAGTGTGCAGTCATTTTTTATAAAATAATATATTCATTCAATTTTGTCGAATTCTATTCAACTAGATTCCCGCTAACCCAAAAAAAAAATAACCGAAAACAATAACAAAAACATACACATAACCTTATTTCATGTGTCAGTTCAAAATACCCCGTTCTATTCATATGCAGTGTATCACTTCTGAACTGAAGTGATACGGAAATTAACGAGGTGAATCGAAAGCTACACATATTACGAAATTTCTGATAAAAAATATTTCATCGTTCATGAGAAATGAAGAGTTACAGAAATAATAACAACGTTGAGTAATGAGTATTATATCGACATTAACTAAACACAAAATACAGACGTAATTGTAAATGAAAAAATTTTTTAACTCTTTTATGAAATTATTGCCCGTTTAGTTTTGGCACACATTACATCAAATATGCGAAATTTATTTTAAAATAAGTGGAAGAACAACTGAAAGACTTTCTGAAAATTCATGAAATGTTTACAAAGGCCAAAACAATTTAAATGTACTGAAATATCAAAGATCTAATTCAAATATTTAGAAAATTATTATACAATGTATATAACGATACAATGTATATTTCGTAATATACATTGATTAATAGGATAGTGATTTCTATATTTGAAAATAAATCAAATTTAAAACAAAATAGGCGACAATTATCTATTTCTTTCCAAACATTTTACTTAAAATAAACGAAAATTATAAAAAATTCATATTTGAAACCATTACTCGTTAATTTAGAAAAACCCGTACCTAATACCAATGACAGTCATACAATCTACGAGAACAAATTTAAAAGCCAGCCGGATCTTGGAAGTCGGAAAGAACAGTGAGATCGCGATACCAAGTGGCAATCGAGGATCCAAGCCAGAGCAATAATACAACATGGCGAGTGAGCGACACAGCTGAGCCGACCGGCAAAAATAAAACGCAAATTCCATTGGACAGGTTGCACAGACACCCGCACATCGGCCCGGTATGCAACTCAGATGCAGTTCACTTCAACATGAAACGATTTTTCACTGACATCCAAAAGTCAAATGAAAACTAAACGTCAAAATCATGTGTGGGTCACGTTAGGCGGTAAAATTACGAAAATATCTTACCTGGACAAATCGCTCAGTATGTCCTTTTTTACGTCCACGCTACCTTCGAAAATCACTCTTTCTTCACCGGAATAAATAGACATTTCGAACGCGCGGTTGCCGAACGAATTTCTAAGTTTTATTTTGCCACAAATTTCTAATAGACTCGAAGCGCGGGACGAGCAACATACGCTACGCCTCACAGCGGTTTTCTGGTAGAGGACTTTGGCGGGAAACAGCTGAGGCCTGGCTGACGCCACTGCGATATTCCTACGCTGACCGCCAATGGCACGTATATTGTCAAAACTCGCATCTCATGTCAAAACATATCATAGAATCATATAGACGTTACAATGGAAACTTGAATCAATTGATTTCTTTCAATTATTCTTTGTTTTCATTACATAATCGACAATAACATGCAGGAACTATTTTCGACGCGGAGGAATAATGTGTTTGGCGCGCTGGTCGTCTGCCAGCTGGCGTGTAGCCCCGCCCTGTCGTCGTACACAACATTCGTCCTTCCCGTAAAGCGCCGCGTATAACCAAGTCGTAGAAATTACTTTCCCTTCCCTAGTAAATACTACCAGCTACCTAAATTTTGCAATTTATTCACGCATTGTGTTTCTGTTACGTAGAAATCGCGATATTCTGATAGATAACTTGTGTACGATAAGGACTATTTAAGTACTAAAAAATTCACTTACCTTTCAGAGATAATTGAATCCCATCTGATATTGAAATGAAGTAGGCCATTTTTTCAGATGACTTAGCGTGTTGTTGACACTTTGATTGATTACGCGAATTTGATTTGCATATTTTTCATGATTTATTAGCGGTTCATATAGTTTCTATTAAAAACCAAAAATATAAGAGCAATATGAGAACTTGTTAATAAAACTGTTATTTATAAAACAATTTGTATATATGTAAATTCAATGGACGATGAATCTACTCTGTGATAGTTTATTTATGACTGAACAATTCTTTATTCGACTAGTTTCGCCTTTTACAGCATTACAATTTTGATATGCTGTACTTCGAATATTGTTCAGTCAGTGATTTTTAGACAAGTTTTTATTATTACCTCTCATTTATTTTGTATATATGTACTCTTTGTATTGTGTTATGACATCCAAAATATTCTAATGCCAATGAAAGCAGCATCGAAGGTCAGAAGGTAGTTACTTCTGTGACCTTTCGATTATGAATAAATCAACGTCCAGTATATATTTTGTTAATATAGAAAGTGTAACCAAGTTTTACAATATTGAAATTAAATACACATACCGTTACAATTAATCAATTAAATAAAATTTTTTTTATTCAAATTTCATTGATAAACTTTGTACAACTCCAATTAACAGGCATAACTAAAGAATCGACACTGTTTGTTAAGAAAATTACACAGATATTTGCATTTTGAATATAAAATAGAGCGATAAAATGCGATGAACAAAAAACTAAATATGCGAGTTTTTATCTTTTTTGCACAAAAACTAAAAAAAAGTTTTTGTACTAAAACTTTTTCATTGCTCGAGTTTTCAATTAACATCAAAAACAAAAATTACCCAAAAACCTTTACGATACATTTTTTCCTAAAAATCATTTGAAAAATTGTTCTGTAATTTATAAAAAGAATAGAGAAATATTTATATTATAATTCGGACAATTAGTTATAGAAAATATACTCTGATAAAATTATTATAGACAAATATAAAGAAACGTGAATCAGAAAAAAAAATTTTCTTTTATCATATCCACTTTTCAAATTTGAATGGAAAACAATAACACATTATTTCGATACAATTTCGAACATTCATATATTTGTGAACACAAATTTAACATTAACAATTAGACTGCGAATTTTGTAAAATTTTTTGAAAATATTAAAACCATGAGAAAATGTGGAAATATCTTCAAAAAGAAATGTTATTTTTATTTATTTTTAGGGTATAACCCTCTTGGAATTTTTCAATATTTGGCTTGCCCTTCCAAGATATATTGTTTGTTTGGAAAAATTTCCAAGAATTTTCATTTGTTGGTCTAGCACAAAGTATAAACAAAATTTCATCTTCATCAGTGGGCATCATCAGGTTACCACCTTAGTCTTCCATTATAAAAATTTTCAGTAATCCTACCGAACTATTACTTATGATAAATAACACTACAATAAAGACAATAACCAGCCTCATCTGGACATGCCATACACATATATATAGTGTCCGTTCTTCTACCTTCTCGTGAACACTTTTTGCATTTTTTCCTCAAAGCATGTCTTCTACCTGGTGCTATAGGTCTTTTGGTCAAAATATGCCCCATGGGCATGCCCAAAACTGGTACCGGTTCCTCCATGGAAGGTAGCAAATCCTTGATGACACTCAACCTGAAATCGAACAATGTTATTCTTTTCCCCGAAAATTTATTGAATAAAAAGTGTGTGTTGAACACCATCATCTCCAAAATATGCACAAAAACCTTAGTACCCCATCTAATAGTCTTTCTGTCAGATAAATACTGCATCTGATTATATCTGTCGATTCCAGACATATTTTTACGATACTCAACAACTGCTACCGGTTTAGACTTCTTCTCCTTCGTTCCGTTTTCCACCTTGATCATTACATTTTCGTATCTACTTGATATATACATTAAGCTTCTTATTTTCTTCCACTTTCCTACCATAACACCATCACAATAACTTGCTATCGTTTCACCACGATTCAGTTTCTTAGTTCTTACACTCTCGGATATAAACTTACAATTTGACTCTACCAATCCTGTACAATGCGTCTTCTTGCTTAACAACTCTTTCACCAAAACCAAACTTGAATAGTATTCATCCAGATAAAGATGGTGACCAGCGTTCAATTTTTCCTTCATCAAATTCATGACTACTTTAAATGCATGTTCTGGTGTTCCACTATCTATCGTGAATTTTTGAATAAGACCGCCAGGATTTTTTAGAAGATGGAATTTGATACCGTATTTACGCTTGTCGTTATTCATAAACCGATGGAAACCAGTGCGATCCCAACACACAACCATGGGTTCACTCATGTTCAACTCCCTACCAGGATAGAATACATCGTTCATAGTCTTATTGAAATGTTCTACCAGCGGTCTAATTCGGCACAACTTTTCCGTTTTGTTCTTGGTACAGAAATTCAAAGCACGAAGAATAATAAGGAATCTGTTGCGTCCCATACTCATTGCGATACCTTTTACGAGAAACAAAGGGTCTCTTTTCCAATAATTATGCAGCCTTGTCATTTTAACGTTACCCATGTGCAGTAAGACTCCTAAGAATACCAGAAACTCATCGATGGTGAGTGGTTTCCACTGACATATCATCGACTTTTCCTTAGTTTTCTCCGACATGAAAATCTCCAGAGCGTTGTTATTAGCGTCCTCAACAATTTTAGCAAGAATTTCGTCAGTTAACATCATACGGAAATACTCCAAAGGCGTCGGTTCCGGAGCAGCCACCAACAGTGACTCGAATTTCGTAAATTCGTAATGCTGCATTGACGCCGGATCGTCTACCCAGTCCAAATTGAACGATTTCGAACACACTGGGTACGCATTGTCAGCAAATTCCTCATTATCGCTGAAGCCCTCCGGTTTTTCATCCAAATCCGAGTCTCCAGAATCACTCGAGCGCCAATAATCGTCATCTAAATCATCTCTGTCGCTATCTTCCAATGCGTCACCGTATTCGAATTCTATGTCAGAGTCACATGCTGAATACGGTTCTGTTTTAAGCTTCTTCCTTTCGGGTGACGAACCTTCCAATACGTCACCGTATTCGAATTCTATGTCAGAGTCACAAGCTGAATACGGTTCTGTTTTAAGTTTCTTTCTTTCGGGTGACGAACAGCCGGCAAAGTCGGTATTCCTCTTCATTCTGCATCAATTGCAATTGTCTCAAACTACGCTACAACCAAGCGTTTTGTAGTTGACGAATTTGAAATTGGTTGTACGCGATGTAGCGCCAGAGGCCCCTGCGCAACTGACTACATTCGTACAGCGCGCCATTGAGCCGTTGGCAATGAACGTCATAGTCTATCAACGGGCGCAGTTGCCACGCTTGACCGATGTTTCCTCAAAATGCATGATTTGTAAATAGGCAATAACTGGTGTTGAAATAAAGAAATGATACTCATAAATACTCCTATTTCTTTTAAGTCATTACATCCACAGATCTAGATATAATGACTAAATATTAATGTTGTGCTAGATATAAATATTGATAGACCATTAAAAAAACTCAAAACATTACTTATCTTAATTGATAAATGTTGTGTTTTTATTAATTGCAATCAACAATATTAAACATGTATAAAGGATAATATTAAATTGTTAATATTCAGTTATGAATTCTGAAGTTTATTAATACTTAAGATGTGAGGATTAAGTGGATCATTTTTTTCAATAAAACGTTTGAAAAATTAGACATGTTATAATGAATGGGTTCTGTTTAATATTTCGAAAAATTCTTGTCGAATATATATGTAATAATAATTTTATACACATAAATGAATAACGTACGCATAAATGAACTTCTATTTCAGTCTTATATGTTTACATTTCGATCAAATGGTAGCCTAGATTTGAGAATTTGATGAAATTTATTACACTGAACGTTTTGGGGTTCCTCTTTGCTTTGTATGAAATCAGGATGTTATTGAAATCGATGCCACACCAGAAGTACAACGACAGCCGTTTCATTCTACAAGGAACTTATAAGCTGGATGCACCACGTCCATCGAAACGAGGCAACGATTTCAATCCACAAACATCTTTTCATGACCCCAAGAGAAAAATTGTCAAGGAATGTGGTGCAGCGGACGAGTTCCTTGTATAACGAAACAGCTGTCTTGCACATCCATCAGGTCCGGCATCGATTGAATTCAATATTTCTCCAACATTCATCCCTTGAAGGATAATGGAGGCATCATATCGTAGACGTTCACATAGCTAGCTCTACTATAACATTCTTTCGATTAATTTGAATTTTTAGGATGAATGTTCTTAGTTCTCATTTTTTTTTAAATATTTCTATTCTTCATTCAGTGTCATTAGCACAAAAATCATATGTATGTGTGTGTGCACATATATCTAATCATATATATTATGTATATACATATACATATTTTCATTTCTTTATATATATTGCTAAAAGGTTTGCAACTTGAAGAGAGATGAGTGATGTTTTTCAGGAAATGACGCATACGAATAAGAATAGGTCACGGCTTCTTATTTATAGATGCAGAATTTAGAGTATCATGTTCACGTTACTTTCAGTCTTGTCAAGGTGTTTTCTAAGCTCAAATTCATCAACCAAATGACGGAACGCAAACTCATCTAACTATGAAATCAAAAAATAAACTTCCTCAACGAAAAAAAAATTATGACATGATACAACATGTATAAAAACAAATCATAAAATGTATTTACAATTATATAAAATGTGGTTACTAAAGCAGTAAAATAAATTATAGATATCAATAAAAAACGCTTGGCACAGTTTCACAAAATTATATTAATTGCTTGACAATTGTTTTTGGGTGATATACCCCTTTCAAAATCTAAATTTAAACACCCTGAAAAATGATCAAGTATTTAATTAATATAATAATGTGAAAGTGAACATGTGTTTATATTCTATATCAAAACGATGTTTTAACAAAAGTATTCAATCAACTTGATTATAGACTTTGAAGGTTCCATTATTTTCCATTCACAAATTCACTTCCCAGTAAAAATAAGAAAAAATTATAGGAAAAAAAGATAAAAAAGATTCTGTGCTTAGAATTTCCACAAAAAAGCTTATTAAAAAGAACATCTCACACTAATACAGAAAACACGATAAATTTTTTTACTGAAAGCAAAGTCGTTATAAGAAGGCCAAAATTCACGTTTAAACAAAGAATAAAATGCAGCAAATAATTCACAATACTATATATATCACCATGGTGCTAACACTGGTAAACAAAGAAATAGAAAAAAATATCAAAGATTCAAAAAAACATGTCGAGGGTACAAAAAGTACTCTATTGAAAGGAGTATAAAACTACTGAACTTGTAAAAAATTTTGCATTTGCAGTGTACAGAACAGAATTATTTCGAGGATTAAAAAAAAGAAGTAAGTTGTATTAAACATATATCGAGTGTATTAAAAAATTTTCGTCGAATTTAGCAAAGTAGTTACAATTTAAATAAGTGTATCGGAACTTGAAAATGCAATAGTAGCCCGAAATTCATATGTGTTCAAGAATTTGTAAGTAGTTGAGTTAAGTGTTACTAATTTTACAATGCATTTTTATTCTGCAAAAGATTTTCCAAATGAAAATCCTCCTTACAGAAAATTTGAAGTTTGAAATATGGAGAGAAAAGTATTCAAATTAAATTAGGTATATTTACAATTAAAAAATAAATGAGTTCAGTATGAAAGTGCCTAATGATTTTCCTTTTAAAAGAAGTACAATTAATTTTTTGAATAGTTCATTTTGGGAGAACGAAATGTTCAGCTTGCTTTTTGTGATATGACCACAAGAGAATTAGGTAAATCACTTCTTAATCAATATAATTGATGTGGCAGAGTCCCATAGTATATATTAAGACTTTCCATGGTTTAAGTAATAATTGTTCAGGCAAAAAATAATAGTACAGGATATTAATTTTTTGCATTTTTGTTGAAATTCAAGAGGTTTTCTGCTTTACATGTCAGTCACATGTGAAATGAAGCAGTTTTCTCAAAATTTAACACTATCCCTTATGTTGAACACTAGATGTTAGTTGAGGGCATCACTGATAACTTTTAAGCTACTGCTTGGGAAATTTAAACTGCCACTGACTCCAGTACAAATTTTCTGAACAAGGGTGCTCAAATTCCACACTTTAGTTAATATTTTTAACAATTCTTATATCAGGTAGAAATTGAGGCAGAATTTTATACCCTAGAATATTTACTACTCTTCAGCACTAACATCTGAAGATGAAGTAGTGTTTTGAAATGTGAATTTCGCTTCATTTGCGAAAGAAGTGAAAATAAATGGTTATTTTCACATATTCACCATCTTGATCTCATGTCACTTCAAAAAATACAAAGGATGACATACCTGGGTAAAAATCAATGTCGATTCTTTCTTCTACAAATGATTGTCTCTGGATTTTCAATAATTTATTACCAAATATTGGTGCAATATTCTTCATCGACAGTAATCGATCAATCAAAACCACAATAAGTCACTGATACATAAAAACTTCAAAAGAAAATTGAATTAGCCGGTATCATTGTATATACAATGTATAATTAATTATTATAAATAGACTATGATTAGATAGGCACTATAAGAATTTTTTGATATTTGCTTTCATTTGGCGAGACTGTGATGGATTCACTTTAATTTTTAGTTGCTGAATGAGATCATAGATTTTCAACGAGGGTCCAACTTTGCCCCCCGTAAACTCTAGAATGTCCTCCTTGTTCAAGTTGAGCATGGTTTTTCCGTCAATTTTCTGCAAAAGAAAAGTAGGTGAATGAGAAATAAGAATCAAT
Source organism: Henosepilachna vigintioctopunctata (assembly GCA_030704895.1). Lineage (NCBI taxonomy): Eukaryota > Metazoa > Arthropoda > Insecta > Coleoptera > Coccinellidae > Henosepilachna > Henosepilachna vigintioctopunctata. The sequence goes on from JARQZJ010000034.1 coordinate 3,797,658, forward strand.
AATGTAAACTGATTTCTTGAGGAAGAGATATCAGGTTTTTATAGTATAAGCTAGAGAATTTCTTATAATGTGGCTTCATTAAATTTAATAAATTATAGAATTCACCTCACCTACCATGGATTCCAAAATCAAAAGACATATTGAAAACCTATTTTCATAATGGTATTCAAAAAAGTACTTTAAGCAGTACCAATACATTATTGTTTCAATTTGTGATTATTTCATTTGGTTGCATTCTTACTGAATAATGGTGATAAGTTATCAAACATACCTAATATTAATAAAAAAAAATTTAATAACTATTATATACATGAATAAAGACAATTTATTCAGGAACACAGGCACGCACTTGTAATTTTTTAACACTTGAATAGTCGAAAAACGAGAACGCAGAAATAGATAAAAACGAACTGTCAGTGTATGGAAAGAGAAAATCGAAAAGAAATGCATTTGGAAATTCTCTAAAGCCATCAGATTCGAACATATTATTTTATTTAGAGTAAATCTTGCTTGTTACACAAAAAAGTATGTATGCATGTCACACAGGTGTATCCATCTTGAGTGGATACATAACCACACATTCGCGGTTTTTTTTTCCACAAATTTTTCGTACCTGTTTACTGAACGCGTCGCAATAATTAGCACAGTCGTTAACCCTCAGGAATTGGGCCACTTCGAAAACATTCCATTCAATGGGGTGCAGCTCGCTCGGATCACAATTACCACCTGAGTTGTCGATAAGTCGAGGTATTATGGTTGGGCTACTTGGGCTTGAGGTCTGAAAAATTCAGAAATGAAATAATAACTCGTTCAAAATCGACACGAACATCTTGTGCCGGACTTATCTACTTTAATACCGACTGTATTAAACAACTAAAAATTGTTTAATACAGTCGACATAATAACTCGTTGATAAAAATTGAAGACAACGTATGTGCAACAATCTAACTATTCATAATATTGACTTAAACAATCTATGGTTAAAATAGTAATCTCAAATTCTATGGTTGAAATGGGAATCACAAATTATATGGTTAATTCTTCGTATTCTTAATTTTTTAACAGGTAAAATGTTTCTCCTTTCTATCTACGCATTGAGAATATCACAAATAGTAAAGTTATACACTGAACTATCTTTAACACGTGTTCGCCCCGCCTTGCAATTTTATTCGAATGCGTTCAGAAACAACATCCCCCATTTCACATTAAAAAAAACTTTGATTTTCTTAGAAAAACTATTCTATGTCTCAGCTTCTCATTATATCTTCACACTAAATTTCATGCAGGTAAGTGAAGCAATACATTCCGATGCAATATCCCTCCTTTTACCCTTTTATGAGTTCAACTATCATCCAGTGAAAGTCCGTCTAGGGATGAAATTGAGGTATCGACACTTTAACTCGATACTCTATCGGTCGTCAAGTATCGATAGTTACTCGGTATCAATTGAAAAGTAACGATACTTACTCGTATCGAATAGTTTTTTGAGAAATTAAAGTAAAAACCGCAACCAGTATTGGTATTCTTTATAGAAAAGTATAAAATTATAATAAGTTATGAAAAATGTTATTGTAGGGCTTTCTGAGAATGTCAATGTTTCCAAATATTTTACTCTTAGGCGATTTCTGCAAACAGTGACTGTGACAAAGAGGTGAGAATTTAGCACGAGCTGTTCTACCATTCAAACCAGAAAAAATATATTAACTAATAATATTAATATGAGAAAACATTGGCATATAAATACTTCTTTGAACTTCGGTCGATTGTGTCCTCAATTATTTTTTAAACACCCTCTTTATAAACCATTTTTATAAACGTATTCAGATTATCACAGATAAAGTAACACAGATAACATAAAATTAGATAAACATAAATTAAATCTCTCTTTCTGAATCAGAATAAAATATATAACTGTAGGTGCTTAAATATCACAAAAATAACCTATTACATTTTGAGGTATCGATACTTAAGTATCGTAATTTACCGGATATACATTTTTTAAAATATAATAAGTTTTTTATTCTCAACAGGTATAATACCAAATTACAGAAAATAATAACATAATGTTGAATAATAACTAAATAATTAAAATGAAAGAGATATAACAAATCTAATCTAAAAAAACTAAAACAGTAACTAATAACTAAATAATAGCATTTAATGAAATATTACAAAGAACTCAATCTAAATCAATTCATTTAGTCAATTTCCTTGTTTACCTCTCCTAATAATAACTTCTATGGAATCGAAGTGAATGTCACAATTATAAGCAACTCTATTGAATGTAGACTTCATAAACCAAATGTACGAACACGAAATTTCAAAGCGGACAAGAGAGGAGAACAATCAATAGTGTTTTGCAGTAATTCTAGAAAAATTTGAGTGACAAAGTTTCTCTCCTGCCCTGCAATGAGATTAAACTAAATCGAGTCAATAATTCGTTATGCTTGACTCCTCCCTATGGATAAACTTTATACTCCCTCCAAACTAAAAATTTCAAGACCTTTCTCTGAATGGCCTCAATATGGCGTTGATGGCAAGTGTAAATAGGATGCCAGATCATGCTGTCATACCCCAACTTACTGCAGATATCAATTTTTCTATCAATGTTGATATGACATAGTGACATTGGCATACTGATATGAGTACTTTTGAACAATCCTTATGATGTAACGTAAAATGTAATTGAGTATATATTGAGTCAATATGTACTCAATTTCGAAATATCGATACTAAAAGTACTTGGTATCCGAAAAAGGCATCGAGTATATACTTACATTTGCTCGTATCGTATCGTACTGGGCCGTAACTGTTCAGGAGATAATCCAGAACAAATAATTTTTTATTATGATATTACAGACAATTCAATTTTATTTATTTCTATAAATAAAGAAATATATCACTTCACGAATAAGAGGAAATAACCATAGAATTTTAGATCACGATCTTAACCATTTAATTTTATAGCATATGTTTCAAATCTGCACTTTTTCATTTATGAAATCTTGATAATGGGTTAGTAGCTCGAAGCAGACGTCGAAGGTTTATATTCATAATTTCATTTATAAAATCTTGATAATGGATTAGTAGCCTGAAGCAGACGTCGAAGGTTTTCAACAGTATTCGTATAATTCAGCAGATTATTGGAATTCTATCATACCTTCAATAACGTGCGAGAAGACGATTAACAATATTGTAGAATTCTACTCACATTTTTAACATAAGAAGTGACCTTTCTTTCGGGCGGCGGCGTTGCTTCCGCGGCCACTGGTAAATTCTGGTCGGGACCTATTGATTCTTGGGCAGTTTCCGGCTCTAAATTTTCCTCGCAAATAGAAGACTCTGGCTCGTCTTTGATTAGCGAAAACGAGAGGTCAACGCTGCGTTCCGTCTTCACGCTTCTGGTGGACGAAGCGATGCTCTTCGGCGAACAGGATTGATCTTTGGTTTTCTTCTTTCTGTTCTTCTTTTTCACCGCTGGAAATACAGCAAAATGATTAAACTAAGCTTTAGGACGTGTGAAAAATTTATAAAACAGCATAGGCTATAAAACGTGGGCAGAACTTCGAAAATAAACATGTATAAATAAAATAAACCTTTCAAAATTCCAAATTTTTGAAACTTAATACAATATAATAAACTTACAATATCTTCCAAAAAGAAGATATTGTAAGTTGGGATCAGTAATAGACCAAAATTTAACAGCACACAATTTCAGAGAATTCCTTTAGAAATCTTCGAAATAAATAGGGAAAATACTACACATCAAGTGGAAACACTGCAGACCTCTAGTATACCTGAGATGACTCAACAATTTGAAATTGAATTTTGAAAACTTGTAAGTGTAAAGGTAAAAGTGTAAGCAAATTAAGAGGGTGCGATTGCCTTTGAAGGATTGTCCTGAGAACTGAAGGAAAAAAAATTATTATGCTAAATTTAAAAGAAATCAACAACTTTTGTTCACAACCAACTGTTGATATGAATTTGTAAATTGATTACATAGGTAATTTTCAGCTGTGTGGTTATAAATTCTACTGAGGTTTTGTTTTATAGTTTATTTTCAGTGAAAAATATTAAATTGTAATATCTGTTTGTTTGCAGAAATAGGTACACAAGACCGTTTAGGACCGAGTATATTCGACTATAAGCTGTGTGATAGTGTCACTATGTCTTTGACGCTTTTGCCCATCTAAACATCACCAATGCGCCTTAAAACGTTTTCAATTTGACAAAGTAAATGAACAAGGTTTTCATGATTCATCAAAAAAAATAGGCCCGAGGATACGCCTCTGTGGCACACCACGACGATTCTAACCTTTATTCGCCTTAATTGGATTCGGTACGACTTTGGCGTGTACCGGAGGTCCCTCCAACTTGTGTCCTACGCTCTGGCACCATCCTACCGGATATATGTCCGGACTCTCGCAGTCCAACCATTGATCGTACTCTTCCTCCCACCCGTCGAAGTGGACTTTGAGCAGCCTACCCACAACTTTCGCCAAAGTCGCTATGCATACCAGACGCGGATCCATCAAGTCCGCAGCCTCGATCTTCATGCCGGTGACGAAACCGTGCAACGGCACGTACTGATTGAACAGGTTCAAAGTGGCGGGCACGTTACCAGTCTCGGACAAGTATCGATTCCAGGAGAAGGTGCCCGGTTCGTAACCTTTAGGAGGTGTCAACGGGATGTTGTTTTTTTCGCAGAACGTGGCGGGAAATATGCATGGCGACTTGATGTGGTAACAGAACCAGTCGGCGCCGGTCGCATCCGATTCGTAGCTGTCGATGCGAATCATGATATATCCGCAACGGAGCACGTCCATGACGGTGGCCACGCAGATGGATGATAAATTTAGCGGATCTATCGCTTCCAGTTTCATGCCGATTACGAAGCCGACCATAGATGGATGCACCGATGATCCGGCCTGAAAAGGCGTGAATAGTTCGTCTGTAGCATCGTTGTCTTCGTAGATTCCCAATGACATCCGTTCGAGGTAATCCACGGGGGCTACCAGATGATGTCCTACCTGAAAATTCAGTAAAGATCATCCTCAAAGAGATCAAATATTATTAAAATATAAACGAATAGTAAAAAATACCTACTTAATATAGTAAAGACAGCAAATATCATAATTTTTACTGAACAAAGAATTTACATAATTGCAATATTCTATCAACATTAGTATTTGTTGAAAGGAAAGCTCAGTATGTTCAATTTGAATGCATATAGGCTTGTCTGTCACACAATTTGAAGTAATTATCTACTCAATTTGACAGATAATTATAACATTATTAAGATATTAAATCACTAAATCAAATCCTTACTGAAACTAATAAATACATTACATGGAAAAAATTATACACCATATATAAATCGCACTATAGTTCCTAAAATAAAAGTTAATTTTTTTTCATAAGGCCTATTGAACAGATATTCCATACGAGTGGTAGAACTTTATATTTAAATGACGAAAACGTATTTGGATTACTGTTTTTTTTTTATGGAAAGGTGATACAGAAGTTGTATCAACTTTTCCATGTGTATATTCGATATTATGAATGTTTTCTTCAAACTATGATTCAAGGTCAGTTGGATGTACATGAATACACAATGAAGAAGTGTATCCATATTAGTATTTTTATAAACAGGCTTCTATTAGCTGCTTTATTTAAGAATTTGGAGAAATGTTTTGTTGTAGAATGAAAGATTATTATTAATATTCGAATAAAAAAATTATTATCATCTGAACCTTGTAGTAGAAATAACTCGATATCAATACTATTACGTTTATGTTTAGAATGAATATCTAGGTCACAAATCGAAAACCTATATGTATTTACAGTTTAAACTACAATATGTGACAAAGGAAACGCAATAATTCGTGAAAAAGTAGACTTTAAATGTAATTATGCATATAATTACATTCAAAATTCAAGAGGTTCAAATTTATTTATCTTTAAATGTATCAACATAAAAGTCGACCTTTATTGAGATAAATGTTATGGAGATTTCCCTTACACTTGGTGATATATTATGTGAAATAATAGAAAATAAAAATACTTGCCTAAAGTTTCACCGAATACTCTAACAATAATGATAACAACTCTACATAGATAATAGTCTGTTAAAATTGTTATTACTCTTGATAAAAGGCTAACAACTCAAACATATGTAGAGAAACTTAAGCCAAGTGCTTCCATGCACTATTATTATTGAGATGTCGAAAATCTCATATTTAGTTCTCTAACTAAACTAAGTGGTAAATAAATCACCTCTTGAGGAAGATATATACCTGTGGTAATTTTAATATATTTACTCACCTTTTTCGCCCAACCGACGGGATGCAGCAGAGGTGAATCTTCATGCGCCCAAAATCCGGGATCGTCGGCGGCCATGTCGTAATATCTAACGTTCAATCGTCTGCCTATTATCTTGTGAATTATGGCCACCTTGACCTGAGAGATACGATTTTTGTCGACAACCTCCAAGTTCAATCCAGGCACGAATCTAGAAAACGATTAAAGATGCATTACTAACCGAAACGTCGTGTGCAATGAATTTCTCGATAGTCCCAACCATTAAAAATTTTTTGATTCGATTAATTTTAAAGTATTTGTTTACTTTTTCACGAATAATGTTAGGATTTTATCAATTATCCATATCTACTTCAAGATCCATTTACTAATTGTTATCATGTATGAAAATACCTTTCAATTTTATTTTTACTTTTGAACAGCTGGCAATATGTTTATATAGGCGTATATAGGAGTTAAGCTAAGGTATGGCATAGTTATATGGCGTAACTAGTCAAGTGTGATATCTCTCTTGCTCCTGCAGAAGGTCTGAATTACATCACATCGTATAGAATATACTTCAAGGAAAAATCAATTATGATGGTGTATGAATTATATAAATACGGGGCAATCTCTTTTGTTGAGTGCTCTGTTCCAAAAAATAGGAGACGACCGCACTTATAGTGAAAAAAACATGAAGCCACCTACGACCAAGCTGACATATTTGATGAAAAATGCTCAACACATAACCAAAATATATAGCCAAATACTACACAGGGTAAGGGATCTACCGTGGAATATCCTTAAGAAAAAACTTAATATATACATCAGGAATCCTATTACAACACAAATGACTACTTCTTTACTACAATTGACCTGTAAAAGGTGTTTTATGATATGTAGATTTTTAGTTGTATTGCAATTAATTTATTTATGTTCTTTATTTATTGCTTATTTATTAATTGTAGTGTTCACATACTCATGACCTGTTCTATTACTGAGTGTTTCCATAAAACTAATGAAGCATTTATTATTATTATATTTTATAATTGTGAATAAATCTGCTATTCAGTGCCAATTTACTTTTATGTTCAAAGTATATTTGTTGAAATTTCTTTTATTTCAGATTCAGTGAATTAATAATTTTTGAGCTTTCATTATTTTATTATACATTCATTTATCATTCAACCTTCGATTCTTCATTCCGATTATTTTTAATTTCTTAATTTAATTTTTATATTTGCTTTAACTACCAACTTATTATTTTTCTGGAATAATGAATATAAATTTTTAAGCAATAAAATTTGACAAACTATTGAACATAAACTATCCAATCAACAAACCTGGATTTCATGCTATCGTTGACTTTATTGGTAAAATTGGAGGGCAGGGTCCTGGCTCCTGTCAGACGTTTCCGCAGAAAATCCTTCCAATCGCTGTACTTGTCCTCGATCGTTTTAGGGGGAATTAAGGGCTTATTTCTGGTGGCACACCACCCAACAGGGTGAACCTACGTAGAAGAGAGATTGAGTAAAACATTGGAATGATAACAATGACAAAGAAAATATACAACATACATTTTTACAAACTGCAATTTTATCAGAGGAAAACAAAAAAATTTTATTTGTCGAAAAAAAGTCCATTATCTAAACTCTTTTTAACTAAATCATTTAGAGCTTAGAAATTACTTTTTTAGTTTTGAAAATGAGTTTTTGTTTGAATCATACTTTCTTTAGATTGTAAGAAAAAAATAAATGACAGTGAGTTCTTATGAAATATGTACATTGTTTGCTAAATATCTCTCAATTTCCAATAGTTACCAATAAAGAAAACCAAGGACATCAACTATGTATGTTTATGTGTTCATAAGAACTGATATCGATATTCAAAGTTGCTATTCAAATATATTTGGTTACAACAACATTTTATATCTGTAAAAATGAAATATAATTATATATATAAAGTATGCCTTTTAAATAAAAGTATTGATCCATATTCATTGAAACTTTAGTGTGAATACTAGTGAATGGCACTTTTCCTTATTATAAAATTTTATAAATTTAATATCAATGAAAAATTATTTAGCTACACTTAACTTAATAATTATTTAATACATTGAAACCATAGGACAAGTTTAAATTTTGAATAGTTTTTATAACTAAATAATTTTGAAATTGTGATTGTAAAAAAGGTTTTACTATTACAAAACATATTAAATCCAACCTCACCTGATTTGAACATAACGACACCCAGAAATCCTTGGTGTCATTCGATCCAAATCCTTCGTACCTCAAGAGAGCCTTGTAGCCCACTATTCTTATAACTGTGGCCACCCAAAACGAGTCGGGGAACGCGTCAGAAGCGTTATCGCAGTCAGTATTCTCAACCTCGACCTTCATGCCAACCATGATATTGTCCCACATGTCAAACATAGGTGCATGCTTGAAGCAAGTCACTGGAGCGGCTATAAAATACTGATCGCTCAACTGAGAATCCCAATCGTAAGAATTGGCTAGTCCGCCGCCTTTGCGTCTCGTCAGTGGCGCTGTCTCCTCCACCGCCGCTGGTGGCGACGGCGACGGCACCTGCATCAGCTGAGGTAACTCCTGGTCTAGGTAACCTTCAGAAAAGAAGTCCTCCTGTTTCATCAAGGAGAATTTGTACTTCGCGTATTGCTGATTTTCTGCGGGAATGTTAGGGGGTACCTGTTGCGGCTGCTGTGGCATCGGTTCGCTGATGAGTCCACTGTAACCTCTAGCACAAGCCATGCTGCAAAATCTACGCTCGCGGGTGTAGAAAGCATGTTTAACTCCGATCGCACCGCATTTTTCACATACAGCTGTAAAAGTTATTTAAAATTCGGGTTATTTCTCTCCTTTATCCATTTAACAATGGCATTTTATTTGCACCGGCAAATAACTACTTAACTGAAGCAGTAAAGGTCATAGATACCATAGGAAAATTGTTCATACATTTGACATAATATATATATATATATATATATATATATATATATATATATATATATATATATATATATATATATATATATATATATATATATATATATATATAATGGTGTTTTTTTAGAGGTATAGAACTTTAAGTTGGCATTACTGTTAACGATGGCGACCGATTTAACAGCTGAGAAGTGATTTATTCTCAGTTTGGTTTGACAATTCATCATGAATAGACTCACGCCTGAACAACGCTTGCAAATAGTGCAATTTTATTTCAAAAATAATGTTTCTATGCGGAATACGTATCGCGCATTACGTCCATTTTATCCCATTCAACCAGAAGCGCACTTCTGGTTGAATGGCTACGTCAACAAACAAAACTGCCGCATTTGGAGTGAAGATAATCCTCAAGTGTATGTCAAAACACCGTTACATCCAGAAAAACTGACTGTTTGTTGCGCTTTAAGGGCTGATGGAATCATTGGTGCGTTACTTCTTCAAAAACAATGATGGCCAGAACGGTACAGTCAATGGTGTAGAGCCATGATTACTAACTTTTTCATTCCTGAATTGAACCATGATGTCCAGGAGCTGTGGTTTCAACAAGACGGCGCAACATGTCACACAGCTCGTGCCACAATTGATTTATTGAAAGACACGTTTGGTGACCGCCTAATTTCACGTTTTGGACCTGTGAATTGGCCTCCAAGATCTTGTGATTTAACATCGCTAGACTACTTTCTGTAGGGCTATGTAAAGTCATTGGTCTATGCGGATAAGCCACAAACGCTTGACCATTTGGAAGACAATATTCGCCGTGTTATTGCCGATATACGGCCACAAATGTTGGAAAAAGTCATAGAAAATTGGATGTAGAGATTGGACTACATCCGAGCCAGCCGTGGCGGTCATATGCCAGAAATCATATTTAAAATGTAATCCCAGATTATCTTTCGAATAAAAAAATTCTTGTCAATCGAATGATCCATCGTTGTTTCATTTATTTTAAAGTTCTATATCTCTAAAAAGCATAACATAACTCTCTAACAAAGCATAACTGAAACAATATATAAATATATATTGTTTCAGGATGCAGTCTGTGACAAATAACTAATTCGTTTTATATCCTCTATATTTCGTCAATCTTTATTGACTTCATCAAGAAACCTAAAATAACATCAAACGATGGACAAGTTAAACAACATTACGCAATAATAATAAATTCCTTAAAACAGCGATTAATACGACATAAGAGTGACACCATCAACAAACTGGTCACTTTTTTGACTATTCTAGGGTAAAATTATTGGAACGTGAGACCAATTATAGGAGCAGATTGTTCCTCCAAATGCATCGTATAAACAAAAAAGATAACATTGTGAATTACAAATCGGATACGTGACAGTTGAGTAACATATATTGTAATATTCTTCAAAAGATTTAGAATATAGCTTTCTGTAGGTAGGGGTATGTTTAATTTTTTCTATCAGTTTATATAAGATTGATTTCAATTTTTATATTGCAAAATTTTTATTGTTTCTTGTTCTTTGTGGAACTGCAAAAACCATCTGTTCGTTCATTTGTGTCATATGATATATATTTTACGTTACTCTTATTCAGATCGTGCTGACCAAGCAACCACACCAATATGTTTTATTTATCTTATATGCGTAACTGACTTTGTTTTGCAAGTACAATTTATTATTATTGTGTAATGTCGTTTAAAATGTCCATCTTTTGATGTTATTTCAGGTTCTCCTGATGAAGTCAATAAAGATTGACGAAATATAGAGAATAATAACAATACTATTCCTTTATTCAACAGTCATCACACTTTTCAATAAAAGTGTATCAGAAGAATGAAAGTGAATTACGTCCAAATTAAATTTGTAAAGATTCTTTACATGTTTCGAAATATTATAACATTAACATCAAGAGTAACATTGTATACTCTTGATGATAGGTTAACCACCCAAAACATTTTTTTGAAATGTACGAACATTAACATCAAGAGTAACATTGCATACTCTTGATAATGTTAACCACACGAATTTTTTTTTTGGTATAGAGTTCTTTAATACATTCAGCGAAATTTAAGACAAATGTGTTAATTTTAATTTATTCTTAACATAATGTTTCACCAAGAAATAAGCAAAACCTCTGTGTCAATTATTAATCTGGTAATGATATTAACATTTACTTTAAAAGATATTAATAAACATTAAATGAACTTAGTAAGATTTGCAGAAAGTAAACAGAAAATAATGGTGAATTACCTATTCCATCCTTCTGTATTGGTATAACAGAGGGGTCAGTATCACTTTGATAAGCAATTGGAGTTTTAAGCACTAAGCCTGGATGCTTCACAGGTTTAATTTTTCTGGTCACATTTGACATAGTTTGTGTGGCTGTTGTGATATAAACTGGCTGAGTATTGTCATCATCAATATAACTAGAATCATTGCTCTCATTTTTTATGTCAATAAAATGCATCATATCTAAATTTTCCATTCCCTCTACCTAAAATAAGTAGACATATAAAAACATTTTGTGGTATTTTAAATAAATGAACTCGCCATATGAGCTGTCTGCGGTATTTGCATATCTTCCAATGACTGGTTGGACATGCTATGATGCGAAGGTGTAAAATAAGGATTCTCCTGATCCATCAGCAAATCTTGATGTTCACCCATCAGTCCCATGGGAACATCTCCAGAGGGCTGCCCTGCTCCCATCCAGACCATTCCCATGTCAGCTACACCTGGTATAGTATACACTATAAATACATAACAATTTAACTACGAGATATTCTCCAAAATTTTGATATATTTACGAATTTCTTTAAATTATTTCAACAGAGTATTAAATATTGAAGAGCATTCTACTATTCAAAAAAAAATTCAACTTATAGTACAACATAAGATATAAATAACAATTACTGGTAACAAATTCAGTGAGTTTGGCATGCAAATGCACAGTAAGTTGTATTTAGGCAGAAAGTATTGAAGGAATAGAAACTTTACCGTTCATTGTGCTTGCGATCAGAATCTATCAAGCAATTTCATGAATCCAATTTCATTTCATATCTGAGTAATAAAGGACTTATTCATTATAAGTAATAGAACCACAGGAAAAGCTAAAAAGTAATGAGTACTAGCATCACAGAACATACCCTTAATTTGTATGTTCTGTGACTAGTTTTCTTCAAAAAGTCAGTCTTTACTACTTTCTATGGTTCACTAAAATGACGTTTGCTTTATTTTTCCTGAATAACACATAAATCAAGATTATTAATCAGAGTGAATAATATCGGCAAATAAGCTTCACAGAAACTTATAAAACTAATTTCTTTAGAATTTATGAAGATAAGGAGCTCGATGAACATTCTTTTAATTATTTTAAAATATTTGTGGATACCAAGCCAAGTGTATTTTGTTCAATATATTAAACAATGATTCACCAAGAGATCGAGCATTCAATCAACTTCATTTAACAATAGTGAAAATTATCGGAATAACCCTCAAATGAAAAATAGCCGTTGACAAGTGTTTCGAGCTTGTTGGCTTCCATCAGAATGGTGTAGCCAGGTTCAAGCTGTACGAACCTGAAGATGAAAAACAATAAAAAAAGAAGACGACTTTAGAACGAGACGATGTTTCCTTATAAATAAGACAAAATCATCCATAAATTTTATAATTGGTTTACTTAAGTAAACCAAAATTCATTCTGGAACCTTTTATTTTTATGATAAATTCATCAAGAAAGTCATTTGCCTCGATAACGTGAATACTGCTGTCATAAAAGGTTTGCATAGTTATTTGCCCAATCAGCATATTGTCAACATGTTCTAAGATTTTCGAAGAGGCGTTGGCACTTCGTCTCATGATTTGTTTTAAAAAATTTCATATAGGGTATGTTCCGATATGCACTGCGACCACTGTACAGTGTGACGTCAATTTAGTATACTGTGAAGCCGTTCCTTTATAGTTAGTTATACTGGTTACTATTTAAAACGGAACGCAATCCCGTATACTGTCAGCCGCATTTTTTGACGCAGCATTCAAATGAGTGTGTTAAAGTTTTCTAGTTCATTAAAAAAAACTGTTGTTGGAGTACTGTCAAATTAAAAATATTTTAATTAATATTAAATGTAAATAAAAACCTTTATTTATACTCCAAAAGTTGAGTAGCAAACATCGTATCTACAAAGTAAAAATGAAAAATTATTATGAAAACAAAATAAGGTTATGTATTTACTTTTGAAATATTTACATATATACAAACAATGGCAAATTTACCGGTCTTTGCACGATCAAAAATTTCCTGCGTAACTTTCAGCTCGTATTGAACATTTTCAACACAGTCTAATAAGGTTAATTTTTGCAATTCTTCCATTGTTTTATTTAATCCAAATTAATTACAGAACTTTATAACTTTGGGATTAAACTGTAGGTATTGTTTATAAAACGTTAGACACTCAAGTGGTTTTGACTGATCACGTGATCAAAGTACTGCGACTACCTTACCTCGAAAACGCCAGTGCTCACAGTAGAATATGGCGACGATTTATGACGTCATATATTTCCCTAGGGTACTGCGGCAGTATACTGGCAGTCCATAACGGAACGAATTTTTCCAGTGATAGCACTGTGCAGTGCTCGCAGTGCATATCGGAACATACCCATAATTTTCAACATTGCAAACACCAACATGGTTTATCAAAGTGCAGGAGCACCCAAACAGTGGTGTTCGAGTTGATTAGTGGGGTGGTTTCGGCTTTCGAGAACTGAAAAATTTCTGCGGCCCTAATACTGGTTGATCTCAGCAAAGCTTTCGATTGCGTTAGGCACCGAAAGATTTCGAAGCAGCTAGATATGTCTGGTGTTAATCTATAAGCCTAAAATTGGTATTAAGTTACTTAGGTAATACTCGTAGTTACCAAAGTCTGACAATAAACCTTGGTGGCGGTTTCGATTCTTCCTTGTCTGAGATAACTTACGGTGCAGCTTGTCCCAGCACATTCTCCGTTTATTGGAATATCTTTTTCAAGTCTTTCTATTTTGTACAGCTACTCGTCTAAATTCAGGGATGCTGTTTTAATAATAAATTAGTCTGAGCTTAAAGTTCATAATTCGGTTAATCATTTTAGAAAATATGACCAATCACTGTTTATGACTGCGAAAATTCGAATCTATTTTCCTTGAAATCACTAAAATATGGGGATGTCTTGATCTTGAATGCGACACAATGTTTTTTTTTTTGAAATACTAAATCACAAAGCCATAGATTTTCAAATATGCAAATTTTTCATTTCTTTACTTCTTATAGCAGTTTACTAAAAAATATTTTTATATATGCTTTTGTTTGTATGTAAAATTATATATCACTACATATAATAGGCGTGTCGACAGTATGACATTATCAAAGATTCAATGACTTTAGAGGAAAATACACATTAAAAGGATTTAAAAAACTGATTTAGTTTTATTTAAAAAATTGAGATTAATAAGATTTTCAATAAAATAAAAGAGTAAAATACTGCAATTGGCCATTTTGACTGAAACACCAATCACAGCGCATGACGTCATACTTATGTTAGCTTCACTGTGTTTTGATTACCTTACATACTGATTGCGTGTTACGATTGATATAAATATTGATTAATTGATTAATCATTAATTATTATTGATTAAATATTGATTAATATAAAATTTTGGAAATTTTTGATCTCAATTAATGGGTAAAATTTATATTTTCTTTATGTTGTTTTGCGATGAGCCCTAAGTGCAGTAAAAACCCCATACAGTCTATACTAAAACACCGCTATATAAGATAATCTGTAATACGGGCCTAGAATTAACATTCTAATAAATAAGTTAGTAAACTATACCTGAACTACAAGATGCAATTTCTTGTGAACTTGATGGCTCTTCAACTATAGTACTTTCTTCAAATTGCTTTTCACACTCTCCAAGAATCTCTTCAACAACCATCATCCTTCGTTTTTTAGCTATATAGGGTCGCTCAGTTGTATTAGATATGTGTGTTTTCCTGCCTGGTTGGCAAGTAAATTTTGTGGGCATACATCCTGGTTTCATACGTACTTGCGATACCGACCCCATCACATGGTATTCCATAAAATTTTCCATGTCATTTGGCAACTGAAAAATTCAAAGTTAACAATTGAAATTGATAATAAGAATGATAACCAAGACTAACACAAACATAACCTCAATAAATGACTAGTTATTCCATAGCCTCTACTTTCAACTATTTCACGTCAAACAAACATTATAATAAGTTAAAAATCTATCAATACATGATAACATACTCACTCACATCAAAGTGATCTTCACAGAAATAAAGTGGCGAATTTGTCTTTACATCGTTCGGGTTTCGCCGTGCAAGCTTTAACCATTTATCTCTTATTATTTTCTTGTATGGGACATGTACAAACACCTTGTTGGGTGTCTTTATTGATGTATTTTTGCACTGAGGCACTGCACACCACTTATAAACTTTAGAATTCATTTTAACACAAAAAATACGCAGTGTTTGTTTACTTTGCTGTCTAGCTGCGCGTAAACAAATTTGACGTTTACTTAAGTATGACGTCACACACGACGAGCTGTTTTCGCGCAATATTCAAAAATGATTATGAAAATGGCTTTAAACTTCCAAAATCTTAAGTTTATTGCCGGAATAAAGGTTTTGTTGTAAACAGTAGATGGTTATCTGCATTACGGAAGATGATTTCAAAATCTTTCGCCTGGCCTATTATATGATGAATATTTTATTTATAAAATTCTTGTGTTTTTATTTCTATTTTCTTATGTAGAAATAAATTTACTATTTCTACAAGCAAGTAATATCAAAATTATCACATGCCTTTTTAGTGAGACTGTACAATAGGATATTCCCAAATACCTTTCATAATGTTCATTATTCGATAAAAGAGTGAAAGCAGTCTTGAATATTCCCTGAAAAATAATCAGGAGGGATATTCTCACTTCCACTGTCAGCTTTTAAAGAACAAATTCAAAATCATCTATAATTATTTACATATCAATTTTAGAATTATTAAGGTTTTGAAGTTGAAATTCTGTCAGAATAACGAAATATAATTAACATTCTGATAAGTTTGCATTTTTTGTTGCTGGAAACTAATAATAAACAACTTTTGATGCCATATTGCCCGCACTACAAGCATTCTACTACAAAATCGTTTGAAACCTGAAATTTTCGGTCATTTTTTTAATTCTAAAAAGAAAATCTGTTATCTTGTCCTAAAAAGAGAAACGTGTCGAAAGCACAGTATGCTGATAATCTGAACGAATATATTCGAAATTATTCAAATGATTTCGAAGAATTATTAGCCGAATATAACAAATAATGTGAGAATTCAAAATCTGTTTTCGAAGTTGGTTTATTTTGATTATATTTTAACATTCTCCTCTCAACTAACTTGAAAAACTCTCTCTATATATATATATATATATATATATATATATATATATATATATATATATATATATATATATATATATATATATATATATATATATATATATATATATATATATATATATATATATATATATATATATATATATATATATATATATATATATATATATATATATATATATATATATATATATATATATATATATAGATATATATATATATATATATATATATATATATATAGGAGAATGAAGGAAGTCGCCATATTTCAGGCTACCGCTTTTGTTCTCTCCGGATTGGGAGATTTAGAAAAGTGCTTCGCCCGTGAGGGGACTATTTATCCTTCAAGGTTGCTCTAAGCCGAGACGTTGAACAATATATAAATAATGTTTGATGCGGAAGAAAATTTTACTTTTCAACTTTTAATTTTTTTTTGCGTTTCCATCTCCAGGTTCGTACAACTTGATCTTGGCTACGCAGTTCTGAGGAGAGCCAATAAGCTCGAAACACGTGTCAACGGCCGCTATCAATCTGCGGGATATGCCGACAACGTTCACTTTCATTTAAATTTTCTTCTGCATCGAACTTTATATATATATATATATATATATATATATATATATATATATATATATATATATATATATATATATATATATATATATATATATATATATATATATATATATATATATATATATATATATATATGTATATGTACGTATATATGCTTAAGTTTTCTATTGATTCTGCATACAAAGCAATTCTTCAGAAAAAAAATTCATTTGACCAACAATTTAACTAAGAAATGCAGTGACATAGAAAAAACATTGAAGCGTCACAGATGAGACTTGTAAGATGTCAGCTCAACATGTGCGAAATAATTTGCATAACCATTGGAGCATGGAAAAGCTGCATGCAAGCAGGGCCGGGTTATGCCTGTCGGGGCCCCTAGGCAATGTTCATCCAGGGGCCCCCTACCCTCTTCTAATTTTTTCGTTAACACAACAAAATTCAAAATTACGCTGTTTTTTACTAACCTGGGTATATCATCATATTATTCAATAAAAATGTTGAATCAAATGAACAAAATTTTTATTTATGCATTTAAAAAAAAACATACAATAAGCTTAAATATTAACTCTTCTAACTTTTTTTGTTACAAAATCGTTCAAGACATCCTGAAAGTTAATCTTTTCCAACACGTCATTTTCAATTGCCATTACAGCCAATGAATTTAAACGGTTTTGAGACATCGTTGAACGAAGACAATTTTTAATTAATTTCAATTTTATAAGAGTTTTGCACGTTTTTAATTAAATTACCACGATAAAATTGCTTGCAATCATATTACTGCGTTATAAACTTTTAAACTATCATAATAATCATAATAATAATATCTAATATGGAATGCGTTCCGAAATGTACTAAAATAGCGTCGGTGTAATGTACAGAGCAAATTTTCAAATTAAATTTTTACTGTTTAAGAAACATTGCCCATTCTTTTCCCTGTAGCACAGGGGCCCCTGAACGTGGCGGGGCCCCTTGGCAGTTGCCTATAGTGCCTAATGGATAAAACGGCCCTGCATGCAAGATGGGTACCGCGTTTGCTAAAGCTTGACCAAAAACTGATTCGAAAAAACATTTCTACCGAAAATTTGACGCAGTATAGGCGTAATCCTAACGAATTTTTGTATCGATTCATAACTATTGATGAGACTTAGATTCAGCACTACAATTCTGAAAATAAAGAACAGTCAAAACAGTGGGTTGGAAAGGGGAAGCCAAAAACAATTTTATCGGCAAACATTATAGCTACCGTTTTTTTGGGATGCGAGAGGAATTATATACATTATCTTGAAAAGGGTAAGAATATCACTCGTCAATACTACGCAGACTTATTGCAACGTTTGAAGGCCTAGGTGCAAACCAAATGACCTCATTTGGCGAAGAAAAAAATTTTGTTTAAACACGATAATGCACCAGAGCATTCGTCGATTGTTGCAATGTCCAAAATCAACGAATTTGCTCGCTACTCCCCAGCGACTGTTGTTGAAATGGCTTGGCGGTAAAAGATTTGACAGCAACGAAGACGTTCGAATTTGTAGATCAGTATTTTGAGGAGCTTGACGAATCTGCTATTAAAACTTGTATAACGAAATTAGAACACCGTTATGAGCAATGTATCAGTGTTTTGTTGGAGATCACGTTGAAAAATAAAGCAAAACATTTTAAAACATAGTTTTCTTGGTCAGGCCGGAAACTTTTCACCCCACCCTCGTATATACACTATACCTACCTGTTTTATATAAAATTTTCTTATTCAAAATTTTGAAATATTTTGTCACATTATCCAATAAAGATCCAGCGAGTTTTGTTTTTCTATTCAATAACATTTCACAAAATTATATTGTTAAATAAATTTTAGCTCATATAATTTGACTATCTATGAAAGAAGAAATTTTTATTGAAAAATTGTTTGAAAAATGAATTGGTCGTAACTCTATCAAAAATTGTTTGAATCCACATTTCCTGACAGATCTCTATTTGAAACAGCCCACTTGACTTGTATTGACAAAGTATCTTCACTTTTTCATTATGTGCTATTTTTCTTTCAGAGAATGTAAATACATTCTTAGCAAAGTTTGTACTTGTTTTTGTGCAAAATTTTTTCCTGTTTTTCCAACGAATGTAAACCAAGTTAAAATTCCATTGATTTTTCCATCCCTGAGACCATACAATATTTCAATTGAGAAAGGTTCTTCAGTTAACTTCCATTCGACTTCATTAGACATTATCTCATGTGGAAAATTGTTTTCCAGATCTGGATGCTCCGAACCCTAAAAAAGTACAAACTACAACAAAAAATTATTTGAATAAAGAAAATCATATTTATTCTCAACCAATTTGTCATATTTATTCATTCTACAATTGAAATACTTTATACTTTTCCATATAAATATATCTTCAATAAATTATATTCAACTCAAAGTTAAAAGATACATTATAATACTTACTGAGTATTCATTCATTTCTTCAACTATTCCATTAAAAGGCGCTACATTTTCTGGGTTGACTTTGTTACAGTAATCCAAGTAAGGTGAATCAATAAAAGCAAAATGAACAATAATACTAGTAAAAAAATACTGCCAACTATGATGTTTGAAAAGACCATTATCCATTGGACAAGCCTTCAAAGATCCATCTTGAGAAATAGGTTCATAAACAACATAATCCAAATGTTTCATATTCAAAATGGCATGAGGATAATAATCATAATGGAGCAAAGTTACAAGGGATTCTTTAATGTTTGCATTTCTGATCATATACAGAATGAAAGCTACATTTAGAGGCTCTTTGTAAAAACAAAAAACAGTATGTCCATACTCAGCAGCTTTTAGTCCTGCTAAAGGAAATTCACAAAAATCTACAAAGCATAAGTTTTGTGCTCCATCTGTAATATCATCACAAAGTTGAAGAATAAAGTCTGTCCATTCTTTATCATTTAGGAATTGAAGGGCAGATTTACTTACTTCATAACAATGATCATGAATACACATTGGAGGACGCTCTAGTTGATAATATAACTTCTCATCCCTAAGAGCTACACGTAAAGGAATTATTTCGTTTGCTTCTACTTTAATAGGATGTTGACAGTAAAATATTGCCTGTTCCCAACATGGCTCATAATTAGTGTGAAAGGGATTTGTTGAAATAACAATTTCTTCATCGAGGTTCAAATCAAACCATACTACAAAACAATGTATACTACCAGGTTTGATTACTCTCAAATCAAAATGGTTTATCCATTCGTTTTCCAAAAGGCGTTCCACTTCATCCTCACAATTCAACGACATATCCAGAAAACTTACTGTTTCTGTTAAAATTTCATATTTTTCCAATGCAAATGCCTCAGAATCATAACGATCTTCAGCAACATACCTTTTTAAACACAGTTTTTCCTCATAGTGTAGATCTAACTTATTATAAAGTCTGAATTTTTTATCTAGAGCTTCACATTCAATTCCAGTAATATACATAGTAACACTAGCAGGAATAATAGTATAGTCTACATCCAATAATATATCAAATGCATGGTACAATGTTTTTAAAATTCCTTCTCCAAAAAAACCAACATCAAATATTTCTGTAATTAATAAATCCTTTTCAGGTTCTACAGTTTCTTTCACTGAATGAGACAGTATATTGCAGGAAGTATAGCTAATATGTTCACAATATTTTTTCATGAGAGTTACTCCTTTATAAGAAAGAATAGGATTCACTTCAAAAGCCATTATACTTGGACGAGAAGGATGAATTCCTGTATATAAACTCAAAAGTCCACATCCAGATCCTATATCCACAACATTTTTTAATCCTCTATCAAGTGCTTTATGAATTGCTTTTCTATAACTATCATTTCTCAATTTACCATTGAGCATTCTGAAATGCCATCTTGGCATTGCATTCCAGATTACATGTAACATATTATTTTCAATTGCTAAGCGGGGTTCTTTCCTTTCTACTGCTATTTTATATGCAAGTAAAATATACTGAAGACCAACCGTTAGGTCACCCATTCTGAAACAGCAAGATCACAAATATAGGTATAACCAAATATATTTTATGTATATTATTTCTTCACTTGAAATCTATTGCAAATTAAATATTCAAAACTTACTTTACGATAAAACTTCCAAATATATTATAAAGCTTATAGTTGTCTTGAAACCATACCATTGCCATTAAAAAGCATTTGATTAATTCATCTGCAGATTCTTTATCATTGAAAAACACGATTACATCACTTAAAAAATTAACGAATTCCATTTCACTATAGGGACATCTTTGTTCTTTTGGTACTGTCTTGAAATAATTCATATAATTTTCAAGAGCAATGCTAAAGAGCCCCGTTTTTACACAAACACGAGCAGAATATAAATTTATATGCTGTTCCATAGACATTATATCATTTATTTTTATTATAGACTTCAAACAATATCACAGGCCTTTTCAGAAATACACTGCACTCACCATACAATTGGTATACCATACAATTATCTACCATTAATACCAATATTGGTATATTAAGTAGTAAACATTTACATTATGCAGTTTCCACTTTATAGTTCATATATAATTAAAAATTGTAACCATATTAACATTGAACAGTTGAAACATTTGTTTTTGAGTTACATATACCGTTTCTGATTCTGACTCGCAACTTACGTCAATGATATCTTGAATATTGTTGAATATGTGAGGTTAAAAAAATATTTGATATGAAAAAGTTTACATAAACATATTTGTTTTATTGGTCCTATCATTTAAAAAATGGCGGTAAACGTGTCCAACTCCAAAGAAAATCAAATTGATATAAAAATGTGGACTCCTGTGATTATAAATGCTTTTATGTCATGTTTGGCATATTATATTTGTGTAACTCTGATACCAAAAGTTAAGGATATGTTTATACAGGCTAATCTATTTGGCATCGATAGATGCAAGAAAATGAGTACCAAAATGTAGGTTATAATGATTTATCAAATCATCGACTGATTTTTCAAATTTCAATTTTAGACCAGAATCATTAGGAGTTGTAACAGGATGTGTGTTTTTAATTACAATGTTTTTATTTATTCCAATTTCTTTCGGAAATTGTGGTAATATGGAAAAATTTCCTCATGAGGTAGGAAACATGATGTATTGCCTATGCTTATTATTCACTTCAAACACATTTCAGTTTGTGGAGTTGATTGCAGCTCTGTTATCCATATGCTGCATGCTACTTCTTGGATTTGCGGATGATGTTTTAGATCTTCGGTGGAGACATAAACTCTTATTACCTACTATAGCCTCTTTACCATTATTGATGGTATACTATGTTAATTTTAATACTACAACAATAGTCATTCCAAAACCTTTTCGAGGAATATTTGGAAATATATTGGACATTGGATTTCTCTACTATGTCTATATGGGCATGCTTGCTGTCTTTTGTACTAATGCAATAAATATTTTAGCTGGAGTCAATGGATTAGAAGTTGGTCAAAGTATAATTATTGCAGTTTCAATACTTATTTTTAATTTAGTGGAAATATCAGGACCTTTGTGGAAGGCACATCAATTTAGTATCTATTTCTTGATGCCTTATATTGCTACGTCCTTAGCTCTTTTGAAGTATAATTGGTAAGCATAAGGTTTTTTTTTCAGTATAATATAGGTATACCAAAAGTTATTCAAATCATTAAATGTTTTGTATAGAAAATATAGTGTATGAAAATATTGGTCGCCATTTACATGATATGAAGTTAATTTATATCAGTTTCAGTAAAATATTTGAATAACACAAGAAATGAGTTCAAATTTTATTAACAATAAGGTTAACATCAAGTGCTTAGTTATCACAGCTTAAGGTTATTTGATGTTTGAAATTCTACAAAATGAGAAAAACATGTTTAAGAATAATTGGGTAATTTAGAGATTTATAAAATTCATAATGAATCTTCTGTTATCCCTCGTAATAATCCAATTTTGTATATAAGTTTATTTGTAGGTAGTCAAATTGTAAAGAGTTTTCGAGAACATAATTAGGAGCAAAATAACTATCTTGATATTTTCTACTTCTCTCTAATTCTGTTTTTCCATCAATATATAGGCCATTTCCAATTAGATCTTCTATATAGCTAGCATCAATTATTCCTTTTTTAAGTTCCTTCCAGTTCGAAAATTTAACATCACTTCTAGTATTAGCTAGTCTGATTATTTGTTCTGGGTCCAGACAAAATTCACAATACCATCCACCATAATGGTTCAGATCACCAATTATTAAACCTTTTACAATTCTATTATTTAGTAACATTGAAAAATTTGAATTAAATATGTCCTGCATATATTTAACACTACATATTACCCCTTCAGTTTTTGTTTTACTTGGATGTTTCCAAAAGAATCCAAACACTGACCATCTCAGTCGAAGAGAAATTGGTTCAGGCCATTTATCGTAATACTTGAAAAAGCTTAAAGCGAACTTATTTGGAATTTCATATGATTTACTCACTAAAATGATATCATCATTTTCTAAACTTGGTAAAGATGACAAGATGGTATGCCAAACATTGTCTAAACCAATACCTTGAAGATATAGTATTTTATTATGAAATTTTTTTAAGAAATTATTTTTCAGGGATTTCTCAATTCTGTTTCCTTCATTTTCTATTAATATAAACAAATCTATTACTTCATTCAAGTCATTAATTCGAATATCTACAAGATTTTCTACAAATTCGTCCACTTGAAAGATGTATAACATTCTTCTTGCAAATTGCCTGAATCCTTTAATGTTAATTTTATTTCGATGTTTCAATAATGCTCTCCAAATTACTTCAGGTTGTCCACATTCCGAGCCATGCCATCCTGTTTTACAGTTACAAGTCCAAGAATTTTTCAAACGATTCATAGATTTGATGTCTGTCCCACTCAAGAAACACAAACTAGAGTTAAAGTCGACAAATTTGTCACGTACTTTCTGTTTATCAAGTACAATTTGATTACCTTGGGTGTGATATGTTTTCTTAGTTGATTTTTTAATATTTCCCGAATTTATAAAGGAGATCTTTTTACCATCGAGCGACGTATTTGTATCTCTACGGGTGTAATAATATGAAGAAACTAGAAGTATTTGAATGATTACAAAAATACATAATCTTTTACAATTTATTTTGTATATATGCATTTGATTTGTTTAGTCTGCATTCCGACATTCATATTCAGGTCTCCGTGATGAACATAGGTTGACTCATTTTCGGTTAATTATATCTCTTCGTTGAAATTTTTATATTATAACCTACCCCACCCTGTCATATTTCACGGTTAATTTTAAATTACCATTTTTATTGTCCTTCCTAACATAGAATTTATATACGCATAGAGGAGTATTGAGTAATTTCCATGATTTGCTCTAACTGTATATGTTTATGTATATGAGGTTGAAAGAAATCTGAGAATGAAAATATAACTTTAGTGGAATATAGTTATCATTGAAGAATTGAAATTACATTCACCCAATAGTTTCCTTATATTTACACGTATTTACCGTATTTTTTAGCCTATTATTTACGAAGTTGTTTTAATTCCAATTTTATATAATAAGTAGTTGCATAAATTGTAACCCTATAAATATTTTGATAAATAATTATCAGTAAGTAACTTTTTAAATCACAATTATTTAGTGCTTGGTTTTCCTTGTGCTGCTTTGCACTTTGTAATCTATATGCCTTCTTTATGTAGGGGTTAGAGATCTATAAATATGAAGAAATATTCTATGTTGTTGGGAGTTTCCGCAGAATTTTGAAAATGTTTATTTTAATTTTATTGGCATGGTTTTAATTCACAATGTAATCTCATTTTTTAGGTATCCTTCAAGAGTATTCGTAGGAGACACTTTTTGCTACTTCTCTGGTATGACTTTTGCTGTTGTTGGAATCCTCGGACATTTTAGTAAAACGACATTATTATTTTTTATACCACAGGTTTTCAATTTTTTATTTTCGATTCCTCAGTTGTTTCATTTCATTGAATGTCCGAGACATCGTTTACCTAAGTACAAATCTGAAACTAATCAATTGGAATGTAGTCTCGTTAAGTTCAAGTATTCGGAGTTGAATCTTTTAGGAAAAGTTTTCCTTGTTCTTTTCAAATATTTAAGACTGATTCAGTGGCACGAAAAAGATGGTTATGTAACTTGTAATAATTTTACACTTATTAATTTAGTGCTGTTACACTTTGGACCCATGCACGAAGCAAAATTAACTACAATATTAGTGTTGATTCAGGTTTTTTGTACAGGAATTGCGTTTATTATAAGATATCCCTTAGCAACTCTTTTTTATGATGTTTAGATATTATACAATAGGAATACGTCAAAAACTGAGCTTGTACCAAAGTTATTAATATTAACAAAATGTTATGATTGAAATATGTAAATACATTGTATATAAAAAATGTATTGATTGAGTACTATATCGACTTTCTTTCCCTATAAAATAATATTACATACTACGAATAAATTGAAAACGTGAAATTAAAAAAATAATCGGTGATACATAAATTCATATAGAATTGATAAAGGAAAAATGAAGCAAATTATGGAGGAACAATATATTATTATTATTAATTTATGTAACCATCAAAATAATAACATGGCATGTCAATAAATTTCTGTAAATTTATACAAATAAAAGAACATTTTAAAACCTATAAGTATCACATTGAACTATGCACGGTATACGGTAAATAACGAAACGTTTTGAATTAAATGAGAATTGGAGCACTCGAAATATAGATAAAAATGAAAGTAGATTAATAGATACCAGAAAATGTTTGATAATTTAAAACAGTTTCCAAAAACAACACGAAACTGTATTCCAACACTATGATCAATATTTTATAGGTATACTATAATGTAGATTCGAACAAAACTAACCAATAACAATACTGGGCAGTCTCCGTGGCTTAGTAATTAAATATTTTGTAATATAAAAGTGTTAGATATAACACTACTATATATGGTTTTTAAAACTGAAATTCTTTTATTTATTTCTATCAATTTTTCAGTGATTCAAAAGTGAAATTAGTAAAGCTGTATTGTCTAAGTACTAAGTCTTATAATTTTGTTTCATTTCCGGTATTAGATTCCATTTGATCCATTTTTTTCTTGGTATATTTCATGCTTTATTACATCAGTTCCATATGTTTGTGTTAACGCCATACCTTTTGGTTTGGTATTGCTACATTCTTTTTAAAATGGTATTTTGTTGTCTTAATTGTTCTCGCCATTTATGTTGCGGTTATTTGATGTGGTAAAGAATACGTTGGTCTTTATAAGTTTACAAAATATGTATTCTTGAGTTAGTTACATAACCTTACTCTACTTGCCTGAGTAAAAGTCAGTGTTCTTTAAATCCCTGCAGAATTATGTACTTTAAAGATTCCGATTAGGGAACTCAGGCCAAAACATAACCAAACATATGTTGTAAAGAAATACCACCAATAATCAGGAATCAGATTTTATTAAATTATGAATTTCAGAAAATTAGAAAGAAAAATTAGAAAATACAAAAATCTCTTAGCTAAGGAGGGAATCAATTTCTCTGAAAATCCTTCTAAGGTATGTATTTTTTTAATTGTTTTCACAACACTTGATTTTTTTATTTCAGATTCTCATTATTTGTAATGCTGGATTAGTAAACGGTTTATCGGAAGAAGTATTAGTTGATTCGTTAAAAGAATATGGAGAGCTGTCAAATATTTTATTGCCACCAGGAAAATCTTACTGTTTTGTTTCCTTCACAACTGTGGAAAACTCCAAATCGTGCTGTGATTCCTGTAATGGTTTGCTCAATATTGCCCAAGATAATAAGCCTATATACCTCTGTTTCATTGAAACTTTGCCAAATGTTGTTGATGAAATAGTATGGGACACACTTCCTCCAGGCTTAATAATATTAGAAAATTTCATTAATGATGATGAGGAAAAACTATTGCTAGAACTACCAAATTTCAGAAGTTTAGAATCTGGAAATATGAAAAACCGTCAGGTTAAACACTATGGATTTGAGTTTAAGTACAATATCAATAATGTGGATAAAAATGATCCTCTTCCAGATGAAATTCCTAATGCATGTGACTTTCTCTGGCCTAGACTACCTGATAAGTTTGGTAATTTTATACCAGATCAATGTACAGTTAATCAATATCTTCCAGGACAAGGCATACCATCACATGTTGACACTCATTCTGCCTTTGAAGATCCTATAATGTCATTATCATTAGGATCTTCTGTTGTGATGGATTTTAAAAATGGTAATAAGCATTATTGTATTTTATTGCCAGGAAAATCACTTTTAATTATGTCCGGGGAAAGTAGATATTTGTGGACACATGGTATAACACCAAGAAAGTTTGATATTGTTAAGAAGGATGACCGATGCAATTTATCTGTGAGAGGTTTGAGAATTTCTTATACATTTAGGAGATTGAGGCATGGTGAATGCATGTGTGATTTTATAAATAAATGTGATTCTTGGTCTCAAAAAACTGAACAATTTTCATTGGATGATAATGAAATAGCATTAAAATTAGAAGAAATTCATGTACATCAGGTGTATGAAAACATTGCTGATCATTTTAGTGACACCAGGCATAAACCATGGCCAAATATTGTAGAATTCATAGAATCTCTTGAGGATGGATCAATTCTAGTTGATGTAGGATGTGGAAATGGAAAATATTTAGGATTGAATAAAAGTATATTCAATGTAAGATACCCCAAGTATAATTTCAAATGACTTTAGAATTTGTATGTCTTTTCTTCAAGGTAGGATGTGATAGGAGTTCAGGATTGATAAATGTTTGTAAAGATAGAGGTTTTCAGTGTTTTACCTCAGATTGCCTATCGATAACTTTGAGAGATGGAAGTGCTGATGCTTGCATCTGTATAGCTGTTATTCATCACTTGGCTAATTCAGTGAGTATTATCTGTAAAACATGGAATTACTGAATTTTCTTTCTTTCCTCACTCCACTTTGACCAACAAAACTAATGTTTCATCAAAAATTTTTTTTATTTTTATTTTATTTATTGAAACCATAAACTTACATTTACAAATGTCTCTGCAAATTCCCACAGAGATAAACACAATTATCTGTTGGTGGGCACGATGACTTAAACTTAACATTACCCACAAACAACTCAACAACCCCCAAACAAACCCCCTTGTCTAGTCCACATCCACAAACTAAAACCCCCTCCCAGCAATCTATACCCAAATACACATTCATTTCACGTTATAGATACATTGTTTTTTATCCATTCTTTTAGTTTAATTTTTTTATTCTTAACCTTCGTATTCTTTAAGCTATTTGGTAGTCTATTAAATATCCTAATTGCATTTATCAAGCTAGCTTTATCTCTCACAGCCTTGTTCATTTTTGGGAGTATTATGCTTTTATTTCTCGTTACACTTTCTGAAGCCACGAAACCAGCCCTAAGGCGCTCATAATGATAACAGATTGATTCCAGAGCAAGATTTGTTTGATGTACAAAGGGTTCTCTTCATTTAAAGAAGTATTTCTATTCATTATTTTAAATAATCTTTTTTGCAAATTAAACAACAGTCCAATGGCATTACCATATGCGCCTCCCCACGCCGTTATCCCGTAAGTAACAATACCGTTAAAAAAAGCAAAATAAATCATCCTCATTGTCTCGACGTCCATTATCGCAGACAGTTTATAAAATAAGAAAACAAGATACTTAGTTCTATCATACAAAAATCTCACTTGTTCCGACCATTTTAAGTTTGACCCCTGTGGCACACCAGACGACGCAGAATAGATTTGATAAAATTATTAGAAGAATACAATTAAATATTTTTACATTTGGAATTATTAATTCAAATGTATTTAGACAAATCCATTTATCAATATATTTCAATTATTATTTTTTTCAAATTTTGTGATATAAATAAATACATTATCATAAATATGTTTCTAATAGAAAAAAATTAATTCTGTTTTAGGAGAGAAGGCTAAATGCTATTAAAGAAATTGTCCGAATATTAAGGCCAGGTGGAAGAGCTCTGATATATGTTTGGGCCAAAGATCAGTTCTCTAATAATGAAAAATCAAATTATATAAAAGAAGACAAAAGATTAGATCAAGTGGCAGATGCGGATCTAACAGAAGTTGTACCTTCAGTTGATGGTGTGCAATTGCCAATTCATATTAATCGCACTCAATTCAAACACAAAGATTTATTAGTGCCCTGGAAATTGAAGAGATGCTCTGAAAATAAAGGTACATTTCTTCGATATTACCATGTTTATGAAAAGCACGAGTTGGAGAATGATTGTGGTAATATACCTTCTGTGAAAATTACTTCTAGTTATTATGATCAGGGAAATTGGTGTGTTATAATTGAGAAAATAAAAAAATGAAACATAAAATGTTTTAATTTCACCATAAAACTGTTCTTTTACTCTAAACTTGTTAAAATTCAAGATACGTTGAAAAATATTTCTAGGCATCAAATCATTTCTGACTTTTAACTTTGACAATAAAATAATTTATCTGATTGAAATGGAGTTATTCAAAAATCTTATTTTATGAAATATGAAAAATTTTTATTCAGTATACGTGCATTTTATATGCACTTTCTTCTGGTATTCTGTACCTTCTTTTCAATTCACAGTTACTATGAGTTATATTCACTTATTGTTGAGATATTCAGACAGATGATTTAAATAGATGATGGATAATTTTCAATAGATTGATTTATTCTTTTCAAAATAAATAAGTTAATTTGCAAATTTTTCTTCAACATCTGGGAATATCTCTTTTAATCACTACTTCAGATATGTTTTCTAGTAGTTAAGTTGCACATAATTAAAGTTTTTTTGTTGATTAGTGAAGTTCTTTTACTCCAGCAAAATTTCAAAAGTTGTAGAAATTATACAGTTTTTAACTAGTGAGCTTTCCATATGTATGCTGAGATCTTTAAACTCATTCATGAAGATAATGAATTAGAGATGAAGAAGACAATTTATTGTGAAAGTGTTTTGAAGAGGTACAATGAAAAAGCAAACAATTTGAAGACATATTCAGGTATTTGTATGAATTGAGCTGAATCAGCGTCCATGTAAACCACCCCACAAACCAAGACCTAAACCATGGACACCTACTCCAACAACACCAGGGACGACAGCTGCAGAAACAACACCTCCGGGAATAGCGGGAGCGACAACGGCACCAGCTTGTCCAGCAGCAGCAATGTGACTTCCATCGGGTCCTATCAGTGAAGCGTGAGCAGCTGGTCCATTGAGAACAACGCCGGGGTTAGCAGGTCCTACGAGAGTTGCACCACCAAGACCCCAGATGGAAGCTTGGCTGACGGCCAAAGATGAAACGACGAGGAGGATTACCTGTGACAAATATCAAGCTCCAGAAATGTGATCTGATATTAAAATGAAATCCTCAGAACAGAAGGATTAGAAAAAGTTCGGTTTTTAATCATTTTAAGAAATAAGAAAGAATTAAATTTATAATTTAATCGTATTAACAGAGCATTTTTATATTCGTCTCTCTAAGAAAATTGAAATTTTCACCAATGAAGTTATTGATCATAAAAAAAACAATGTAGGAAAACTTTTGGTATGGAAAATTTAATTCTGTTTTGTTTTTTCAAGCTTGACAAGTAACATAAAAATCTTGGATGATTTTGAAGTGAGAAAGAAAATATTTTCTGTTATTAACTCGGAATATTGAACAAAATAGTTTCTGAGGAATTTTCCTTAAAAAAAGCATTCAGTCATCAGTCAGTTAAGAAAGTGTTGTGTCTTATGAATATCAATTTTCAGTTAAAATTTGGCATTTATTCTTTTGGAAAAGAAATTTCTGTAAATTTCCTACTAAAAGCAAATTGCAAAAGTTCGAATATTGAAGTTT
The DNA here is from genome assembly GCA_030704895.1 of Henosepilachna vigintioctopunctata. Classification (NCBI taxonomy): domain Eukaryota; kingdom Metazoa; phylum Arthropoda; class Insecta; order Coleoptera; family Coccinellidae; genus Henosepilachna; species Henosepilachna vigintioctopunctata. Next base: position 3,828,886 of record JARQZJ010000034.1, read on the forward strand.
TCAATAATAAATAATGAATTTTATTGAATTGAATGTTTGAAAAGTAACAAATTTAACAAGAATATAATAAATTCTGAAATATCTAAATGACTTAAATATAATAAACTTCCTAATTAAATGTGAATATTTCTACAAACCATTTCCTGCCCGTGCGCAGATAAGATAGTTCGTAGTAATAAATAAAAATGAATGTCTTATTGTCATAAATAATATCTGAGAGAGTGAAAAAAGCTATGGATATTGAAAGAAGTAACAAATCTACGTGCTTATGGTGAAGATCAAGAGGATAGTAAATACATTTCAGAAAACAAAATTGAATATATTATTTAGATTTAATTCTTGACTTTAATTTACAGTCTCATCGTAGAACCTTTATTGAACTGAGTATTATTCTCCCTCTTGGAATAAAAGCCAATAGGATTTATTCCAATATTTGTTGGCTTCTAATTTTCCTAATAGAAGTTTTGTCGTACTTTTTTGTTGGTTTGCGATAATGATGTTCTTAGTAAGAAAAATTAATCAGTGTTATATATGAATTGATGATGTCTTACCAAGGAGTTCATTTTAATCTGCGTTGTTACTGATTGTCAACTGCACACTTGATTGCATTTCCCTCCGTATTTATGTATTTTCAATTTTCAATAAAAATCACAACCTTCAATATATCTTACGTTTGTCGGGGCAATATTGCATAGAGTAGTTGACATGCATGGGATCGGTCTATTGGGTGGATTAGATAAATCATTTGTTCGCATTTTCATTCCATTATCTTTAATATTATGTATGAAAAAACAGATAGTTGTTTTATTAGAATATTCCAGAATGCATTAAGTTATTAATATTGTTGCTAACGATATCTTCATTTCGTCGTTAATTACAGCATTCACTTCAAGTTTATTCAAGTCTTTCTCTTTGAGAAAGAGTTATTAAACTCTTTCTCAAAGAGAAAGACTTGAACTTCTTTTTAATTTTATTGAAATTGTACCACTGTTATATGAAGAACTTATGGTAGTCTAGCAGTGGCGGATATACATAATATTTTGGGGGGGAGCCAAGACCAAAGTAATGTTATTTAATTTGTATAATAAAGTAGTAATGTATACTCAATGTTGCATGTTGTTTTTCAGCAAATTACAACTAGGTTAATTCAATATTGTTTTCAAACGGAGAAACAAAGTAAATACAAGTGAAGGAAAAAATGTGTGGTACTCGAGGACTGCCGCAGTAAAGCTATTGCATAGCATTTTTTATGAAATTATAATTATTTATTTATTTTTTATTTATGCAGTATTTTTTTATGTTAATTCAAGTTTTTTCTATGATATTAATTAGTTACACTTTTTGGGCGTGGTGACCGATAAGAAAACAATTTTTTTTTCTTTTATTGAATAAATGAGAAGTTTTAAATATTTTTATTATCTTAAAATACTTGTAGGTTATTCAGGAATTTTTATCATTGAAACTTTAGGTTTATGGTAACTGAAATAAGAAACATAAGTTTGAGACTTCATGTCCTCTAAATATCTGGAAAATACCGCGTCAATGGTGGACCCATATTTTGTTGTGGATACTTGTCGATCATTATTCATTTTCAAATTCAATTTTTCCGAAAGACAAGTTGTCAAACGTGCTGATTTTTATCAGCGAAGTTGATGTTGAAATCGCCAGCCAAGATAAGTGGAAATTTATTACCATTTGTACCAAGTATTTTCGACCCTTCTTCAGTGTACTCCAGTAAAGTGCGATTATCAAAATGCTCTACCTCGTCCAATTTTGGATTCGGAGGATTACGAAAGGTCGTAAAAATTATATATTATAAAAGCTTATTGAGGTTAACTATATTTACAGAGATTACAGAACAAAGTCCACGTTTCTTAGTGTACTTGAGAATTTATCAATAACTTCCTGGTTACCTACAATAATATCCCTGTGGATGGAAAAATAAAAGTATCCCGTTAAGCCTATTTTTGGACTTACTGTTTTTTTATGTAGGTCTTCAGTCTTCTCAGGCTGGATAAATATCTCTCCAAGTTTTAAGAGTATATAAATGTTAGGAAAGAACGCTCTATCGCAATTTTCGGAAGTTCCAATAGCACTAAGAACTCTTCATTCTTGCCGCAGGAAGAAGCCCTAGACGTCGTTGAATTTTATCAACCGCTCAATGGTGAACCGAACATTTATTAGATCGTTCAAATTATGCACGTCAACAACTCATATAATTTATAGCTTCCAGAAGGTCTAAACGTTTACCTTTATTACCTGAGTGTAGGCATTTAGTTTTATCATAATCTATGAAGTGATTAGAGCTAATACAATGTTCTGAGAATCCAGTTTTATTAACATTGTACAAAATCGACCTTTTATGTTCATCAACCCGAGTTTTTATTCTTCTACCTGTTTGGCCGATATAAAATGCTGGACATTCATTACAAAAAATCTTATAAATACCGCTTTTGTCTTCAACATTTGTCTTTCTTTATTATTCACTAAAAGTGACTTAATATTCCTTTTGTTTGTACAAATGGTTTTAATTTCTCTCTTCTTTAATCTTTCGCAAATTTTTTCACTCAGATGAGGTATGAAATTAATAAAATGATATTTTTGTTCGTTTTTAATAATTTTAGATGGATAAATTGAATCTAAAAGAATTTTTTGTTGTTTTTTTCTTATAAGATTATCTATTATATTTTCGTCGTAACCGTTATTTTTCGCTAAAAGTTTCAAAGTTTTCACTTCTTTGTTGAAATTTTCTTCTGAAAGCGGGATAGTCGTGAGTCTATGTATAAAAGAATAAAAAGAGCTGAGTTTAATGTTGAGCGGTTGACTGCTATCTTTAGGAATTAGGGTATCTGTGCATGTAGGTTTTCTGTATATATCAAATGTTAGAGAATCATCTTTCCCTAATTCGATAACCTAATTCCTAAAGATAGCAGTCAACCGCTCAACATTAAACTCAGCTCTTTTTATTCTTTTATACATAGACTCACGACTATCCCGCTTTCCGAAGAAAATTTCAACAAAGAAGTGAAAACTTTGAAACTTTTAGCGAAAAATAACGGTTACGACGAAAATATAATAGATAATCTTATAAGAAAAAAACAACAAAAAATTCTTTTAGATTCAATTTATCCATCTAAAATTATTAAAAACGAACATAAATATCATTTTATTAATTTCATACCTCATCTGAGTGAAAAAATTTGCGAAAGATTAAAGAAGAGAGAAACTCATATAATTTATAAATGAAAAAAAAAGATTCTTTCCCACTCATTCACATTTGTTTATTCATCAAAATTCCTCGTTATCGTTTCACATAAGTTAATTTTCTATTACACTGTCTGATTTCGGGGGGAAGGCCCCCTCTTATATACGCCCCTGTAGTCTAGACACCCTGACGACTCGACCCTCATTCATCTGATGACCAGATGAGACCCATTTTGCATCAAATATTGAGTTGTAAATTCGACTATGATTGCTTGCCTATCAAGTGTTCATGGCTACTTTTAATTGAATTAATATTAATCAGTTTTTTTCATCTTCTACGTTATTTTAATAATCAATGAAATTACGTCGCAACAGATAGTTAATAACATATAGAATGTGCTTTTGATAGGCTTGACTACTGATTTGTGTTTATTTACAAAAATAACTGTATAAGCTTGTCTGAATTGTTCGAAATACACTTGACAGACTTTCATTCAAAATCGGAACTATTAAATATATAAGAGAGAGAAAGTAGATTGTCCCAAGTCCCTATGGTAGAACAGGACACAGCGAAGCAGCGAAGCATCTGAGCGCCACCAGTGTAGTGAATGTAACCAAGTAGGTAGGCATGATTTCATAACAAGATATTGTCAGATTCTTGCAGAAAAATATTTTGGAGCGGCTGACATAAACCTTTACTTATACGATAATGAATCAATGCAAAAATGTATATTTGAAGAAACATGTTTTTTGTCTTGTATTTAAGTTACTCTAATTAAAAAAACGAACAGAAAAGTAATTGATATGATTTTCTAAGGTCCCTATGTGCGTATGACTTTTACGAATCCCCAAGTGAGCTTTCCACTTCCACTATGCCCAGAGAAGAATGTAGATGAAGATATAAAAATTATAATATTTGATTTCAAAGAATGTAAAGTACAATGTTTCGATATGTTTAAATATATATTGGGTTTTTTATTTTTAAATGAAATAAATATTCATATTCATACTGACACCTTCAAAAACGAATTCAGCATATTTCCTATTATCCGATGTGGCAACACTCTCTTCTAAATTGGAAGAGATTAACTTATATGGTTGTCGAAACACTTGTACGTATAAAGTACCGTACGTTAATGTTTGTAAGATATTGATATTGACACTGACTTTGATATTGAGTCTTGGAGTTTGCAGGAAATTCTTTATGACCTTGACATTGAAATTTCGACAAATACTGTTCTCAACTATTTTTACACGCTATATTGGTATATATAAATAAGATATTTATATTGGGCTACTTTGATATTGAAAACACGAAAATAGGTAAAGGTTTTTCCTTCTGTGTTATAAAAATTGACATATTCCAAAACTTCAAAAAATACTACAGATTTCATGAGCATATTTTTTTTATTTTGAAGTTATATCAGTTAACATGTTTTAAAACTAGTTGTGTGAAGTATTTTGAATTTATAGGTTTTCAGATCCAACATTAATACATGAAATTTATTGAAATCAGCCTTTAAGAAATAGATAGAGAATTAGTAAAATAGCCTATAAATATGATGAAAAAAGTAGAATAATAGAAATAAATGAAGTTACACTGAGAAACAAAGTTTCCAACTAAACGAAAGTAATAACTCCGTTTTGACAGTTTCTTCATTCATTTTATTGAACAGCGAATGAAAAGTGAAAATCGACGTCCTAGACAATATTGTTCAGAAAACAATTTTCTGAATTTATCTCAAAAATAAATCGCAATTAATATGAAATATTTCACGTTTCTTTTTTCTGAAGCATATCCCATATCGAGAAAGTGAACTATTTAATGTTTTCTGATTTTGGATGATGCAATGTGCTACAAAACAGGAGTAACCATGGGTGGACAACTATGTGAACACTTTTTATGTTTGTGAAATATTATAATATATTTTACGAAGGACTTCAAGTAGTATATAAACCGAGGGTAGAAAATTTCTTATCATAATTCACTAGAACACAGCACAAGATGCAATTCTTGGTAAGTACTCTTGTCGTAGTCATTATTTGCAACCCCGAATTTTTCTGTTGCAACATCAAATTCTATTAGTTAACAGTTTCAAAATTTTAGTGAAAATCGTATCCTTTTCAATTTCTCTCATAATGTTAAATAAAACGAAATCAACATGTAATGCCTGTGTAAATATACCGTTTTTATATTTTATCAAATTCTGAAATAATTGATATGAACCAGAAAATCACTTCAACTCGAAGGAGTATTCGCTATTACTACATAAAATAATACAATTTTGATCAACTGAACATTGTTCAGTTACTTAAGTAAACAATACTCTTTATAGGTATGAGTTATATATTACATATTTATGAAATTTCAGAATTTATTAAAGTTCATTAAGGCCGATCTTGAAATGAAAAAATAAGGAACAACTCCAATTGAGGTTCTGGTTCTTTTTTTTTAGACATTCGTTTCTCTTGCCTTGGCAATTGTTTCTCTTTCAAATGCCTCCGTCATCGGTTTGGGAGCTACCCTTGCAGGTCCTATTGGTCCAGCAGCAACACTAGTAGGACCATCTGCTAGAGCGAGCGTGATTGGTCCTGATGGTTCCGCCATTTCAGGAGCAGTTCAAGGAGGCATCGTTTCTGGAGCTGCAAGATCTGCTGGAATCATTTCTTCTGTTGCAAGTCCAGGCATTGTGGCTGCTGCTGCTCCTGTTATATCCCTAGCTGGACCGGCTATTGCTGCTGCTCCTCTAGCTTTATCGGCACCTGCTGCTTCAGTTCTCTTGGCTGGAAGAGGAATAGCTGCTGCTCCTCTTGGATTGGCTGCCCCATTAGCGGCTCCTCTTGCTGTAGCAGCTCCAGCTATCAGGTTGGGCTGGTCTGGAGTCCCAGCAGGTATTGCTGCCCCTGTTGCTATTGCTGCCCCAGCGGCGGTTGCCCCATTGAACTTGGGGTCCACTGGTGGTGGTCCAGCTGCGGTTTTGGCCGGTCCTTCTGGTGAGTATTTTACACTGTCAAGATTATCTATGTAATGAATAGTAGTCATGAAATTTTTCTGGTTCTTACATGAATTTTGAAGAAATCATGAACTTTTAACGTGAATTCGCATGTTGAGCGTTACATTTTCAGATGAGGGAAGTAAAAACAATTTTTTCTCTTTTCTCAGGATCAGTATCACGTGACGCCATTGGAAATACAGCAATTGCAGGACCGGCTAGAGGTCTTGTAGCTGCCCCAATCGTAGGAGCTCACGGATGGTGATAAACATCATTTTGACGGCTCAGTTCATCTACAAAAGCACTGACAGGAAATCAATTCTTCTTTATCTCTATTTATTGCCTAACAATGTTATAATTGTATTTTGTTACCTTCCAATCCTAGTCGATAATAGGTTGGTTTAAATATAGCAATTTTGAAGTGAATTCTTTGTTATTATTTAATTTTTGAACGCTTCAGTATATATATATATATATATATATATATATATATATATATATATATATATATATATATATATATATATTGTCTACAGAATGAAACAGTCTAGAATACCGAAGAAATATATATATATATATATATATATATATATATATATATATATATATATATATATATATATATATATATATATATATATATATATATATATAAAATATATATAATGGGTAATTTTTAAGCGTATTTTTTAAAAATCGAATAGAACACTCAATTTGCATCATGTATTCAAAATTTTTATTCAAATTGATATTTTGGCCTTTACCATTTGCACTTTAAAGATAACTTCATGTAAATGTCCGCGGCTCCGTATCAAATGGTTCAATCGGAAGGTCCAATTTTGCGTCACTTTTTCGAGCATTTCGGCCTGTATCCCACGAATTACGCGTGGTATGTTATCCTGTAAGTCTTCAATCGTGTGCGGCTTATCCACATGCACTAACGACTTTACATAACCCCACAAGAAATAAGCCTGAGGTGTCAAATCGAATGATCTTGGCGGCCAATTTACAAGGCCATTTCGAGAGATAAGCTGCTCACCAAATTCATCCTTCAACATGTCCATTGTTTCACGAACTTTTTCACGAAAATTGAATACAATTTTTCGATAAAAGAGCGGATTTTCATTAAGCTGTTCTAAGGCCCATTCCCAAAAAATTAGACATTGTGGTAGGTCATTCGGCTTCAATTCCTGCAGAAGTTGAATTTTATAGACTTTCAAACCCAAATCAACACGTAAAATTTTAAAATAAAGGAAAAGTTAGCCACCTCAATAATTTCTCAAATAACAAGACATACCATAAATGTTTTGCTTCGTTAACTGATGTAAACAACATTTTTATCAATGAGAAAATCTGGAAATTATTCAAGAGTTCATGTATGGTACCTATCAAACACTGTATCAAAGTAAATGACGCCAGGTAACAAATTCTTCGGAGAATTATTCTCCTAAAGAAGACAGTGAAAAATTTTTAGAAAAATCTGAAACGATTCGAATATGATTTTACCATGTTGGATTTAACTGAAACAAAAAATTTTACACATCATTTACTTGAATTGAATGTGTCTACATACAACCGAACGAAATTGTGTTGTAAATAGTGGTTGTAGATGAGTATTTAAAACCAATAGGATTTGACGGAGACATCCGCGCGCTTTTGAAAACTTACGATATTCTACAAATAACGGAAAGGGAAAACGAAGAAGTTTCTGCTGACCTGGAGGGTAATACAGCTCTTTCCGATTCTGACCTAGAATAAAAATAAATTCAAGATCATAATAGTAATTATTTACAAGATTCATGCTTATTTTTATGTTTTAATCAATAATGAAGATTTTATTTCATACACATTATATACATGTCTTGAAAATTATTATTCACACAATATTTTTCATTTTATTGCTGTCTCGTGAATCTTTAACTTACTCCGACTTTCAAATTTCAAAGACAGGAAATCATTAATTCTGAACAGATTTTCGTAGGCAACGCTATATTACTGAATTCTAAATTAAATTTCCCCCATTTTTATATAATTTAAAAGCAGAAGAGCGCAATGACTTCAGTTACATGTTAGCTGTTTTACGTGTGTGGCTACCATTTAGGTAGGCAACCTAGCTACCTTACATGCTGTATATATTGTACACTTTTCATTGAAGGTTGATTATTTAGAAAGCAAGTCAGGGAAATTAGAATTTAACTTAATTTTTAAAATTTTAAGTAACTACATCCTTGACTTTATTTTTTAAGCAACCCCATTAGTTTGTTTTCAGCAACACATCTTATTCCCTTAATTATACTTATGAATATATAAATTAAATATAAGAATCCAATACAACTGACTCAATTTTCATTATTTCTAAAACGTCAATTGTACTTGAACTGTATTCAAATAGTCAATTGAAATGTATATAGTAATAATTCCTTAATGAAATATACTTTAGTCTCAAATTCATTCCGCATATCTTTATGTCATAGCTCCACATTGCATTCTAGTCTATTAATTCTGAACGGTAACAGTTTGTATACAATGGACCATATAAAGCACGGAAATATTGAAATAGGAGAGATTGTTGTAATGAGCCTTGGGTAATGTGGTACCTATTACCTGCTCCACCCAAGAAATACAAGAATAATACGCGATAGCAGAATTGTTTTATATAGAGAATATGTACGTTTTTTATTTACTTCAGTAATTGGTTTTTGTTTGAAATTGTGATAGAATGAACAAGGTCATGACACTGCACTTTATACTTGGAAAATGGAATAACTGTTCTCTAGTCCTCAGTGCCATCTGGATGTTATTTAATGAAATAATTCAAACTTCTTTATTTTCTGTGGTTTGTATTCAGAGTCGTCAAGATAATTTTTGTTGTATTTGAGGAGTGCTTTAAAAAAGTTGATCATTGAAATATATTTTATGAACTAATTATGTTAATTTCAAAATATGATTTTTTTTAAATAAATAGATTCCCACATTATTTTGCGTAGTTGAAAATCTAACATAACTTTCAAAGTTATTTTTTGCCCCAAAATTAACTTTCAAAGCAATATTATGTTTTTTTATCATTTATAAATTACGTTACCATAGATATCGCACATACGATAAAAGCTTGTTAGTTCTCAGAAAAAATGTATAAAACATTTATTCACTCATTCATGGATTTCAGTGATTCTATTTTGAGAAAATTAAGGATTTTCTTTATAATATAAGTGCGCACTTTGCCAACTGATTTTGAAGGATTCAAAGAGACAACACTACAATTCAGAAAAATAATATTAAATAAAATAAAATACATAAAACATTCAATAAACTTAGATAGGAATACGACTAGAGATGTTTCATCTTCCATTCAAATCCATCATTTTGTTTTAGAGCATTCCTGCCATATCTACTGGAAATACTAGGATCCAATTCATTCCTAGAGGACAGTTGGCTAATTGAAGCTGTTGGTATTTGTTGAAAATTACGCAAGTCACCTGTCACTAGAACAGGGTGTTGAATTACGGGAACAATGTTACCAACATTCTCTAATTGTTTTCCACCAAATTCTATGACTTCTCTATTTCTTGGATCAGTTGGTTGTACAAACACTGAATCTAATACTGATGGAATCGGCGTTCCGTAATTTTTGCCTGCTAAGTCATTCGAAATAGTAGGTGGTAAATTCTGTGATGGCTGTACATTCAACCACGTCGTTCCCTGAATATTTGGGGAAGTAGTATCAATTTGAGGTTGCTGATTTATTATTTGGCTGGCGCCTTGATTGGTGTACCGTGGAGTTTGGTCTTGTACACCCACTTGTTCATTAATAGCATCAGATTGGCGAATAATATTTGAACTGATCGAACCTGTAGACGAAGCACTATTAGAGACTCTTTGAAGTTCTGCTGCTGTTATCAATAAAGGTCTGTTTGGTATACCAGTGTGTATTGGCGGAGAAAGTGGTAACACTGGTGATATATTTGAATATATTATATTTGATCCACCTATAGATGGTGCTGTCCAACTGGGCGGTACATTCGATACCTCCACTGCTTGAGAATTACTTTGCCCTAAATTAATTCTGCTCGCATCTACATCTGATGCTGTAACAGAATTTGGGGATGGAATTGATGATGTTGACGATATAACTGTCTGTCCCAAATCAATGGAATTTTGTGTAGATAGTTGTATTGGTGGTGCTTGAGTTGACGATATTATAGTAATATGAGGAGGCGTTAAATCAGTTCTTAAAGTTGCATCTGCAATACCTGCTCCGGAGGTTCCAGTGAGGGATATTAAAGGTACATCAACTCTAGCATTCGCAGAAGCTGAATTTCCATTATAAAATATTGGAGGTGCGCCGTTTGAAGGAGAAATTGGAGGAGGAACAAGGTCTGTTCTCAAAACTGTATCTCTAATGCCAATTTCTTCGAGTCTTGTAAGGGATATCTCTTCTCGTGGCGGAGGGACTAAATCCGTTGGTAATGAAGGAGATGGTGCTGGTAGAGCAACAGCTGAAATTGGAGCAATTGCCACAGAGTTAACGTATTGGGGTTGGGCAATCACTGGTTGCACGGGTACAGTTGCTAAATGTATCTTCCTGACAGGCTCTGAAACAGTATAAATAACAATTTAGAGACAGAATTTGAGTTTTAAGAACGAATTTCACCTGAGATAGTGGTGGATGCTGGACCAGAGACAATAGACGATGATCCTCTTACAGAAATACTGCCAGATGGACCTTTTAAATCGGAGCTTTGATCAGGTTCTATCTCCGGGGCGTCCACCAGTTCAGTTTCAATTATATGAGGTTCTTCTGAATGCGATACAATTGGTACTACTTGAGGAGTATCTACCGGAAGAGCAGGGTGAACAGCTTGTATTTCTAAATGAGAATTTATTGGGTAACCAGCTGGAGGTAGAGCTGAAATTTCTTGATCTATATTTATAGCTTCAACTGGGTCTGTTGAAATAGACGGTACGGCTATTTGATCTCCAGCATCATCTGGAACTATTATAGGTTGCAATCTTGCTTCAGTTTCTACTGCACCACCCAATTGTTCGGAAACGATTTGACTGCCATCAGGACCTTTTATGATTGTTTCTGAATTTGGACCTCGGAAGAGACCTCCGATCCCACCAGGATTGACGGGAAGGGGTGGAAGGCTGGGAAACGCCTGTATTCCAGCAATACAAGCCAGCACCGCATACCACACCTGGAACATTACATACAAATTATTCAAGTTTATATTGAATATAACAATATAAGTTTATAAAAAGGTTCAAGAGGTTAATTTCAATGACTTGAGAAATTTACAGTAGAAAATGAGGTTTTGGTTAATTCTTACAACTTTCTGGGGTATTAATGCCAATTGAAAAACTTCTATAAAAAACTATGCTTAAAAATTGAATAGACGTTTTTTAAATATTTAACCCTTGTATATCCACTTCGGAATAATGGTTGTGTCATCATGACATGTTGCTTTTGAATGGAAATACCAACATTGTAAAAATTTTATTCATTAAATTTTGAACTATCTATGATTCTAAGAAGTATCTGTTAATTCTATAAACAATAATTGTTTTAACTACTTACGCTTTCAGCATCTTAATCAATTTTCATTAAATTATCTACTATGTTAATTAAGTTATTAATGAAACTTGGCCCTACTTTCAGAACAAAGACAATAGAACCTTACGAAACAAATCCATAGAAAAAAATGTAAACGTTTCCTACCACAGAGTTCATTGTTGGATCTGTCGATCTGTTATGAGGATATACTTTAAAAGACAATTATGTATAACTTCTATTTTATACGGCAAAACAACCTTGCTATATTTTTCCTTGTTTGTACCACGCCTTCTTAACGTGCATTAGATAAATTGCGACACATTTCTCTGGAATTTGCTTCAGCGTGTTTGCTCCAGCGATGGAAATCGAAGAACGGTGTAGGAACGTAGCAAAAAATATATCTCTCACAGCCTACTCCCACAATATTGACTTTCATGAATTATTTTGTTTTGCGCTTTGAATTGAATTTATTATTAATACAATTGTTTCAATAAAGGTTTCATTTTTGGTATAAGAGAACAAAATAATAAAAAACTGAGAGGTGCAAAAGTACAAACATGTTCAAATACAACATCAATTCGAGATGTTGTATTTGAAATAGAGTAGTATTTAAAGTATATTTTGAAATTCATAAACATGGCAAAAACTAAATATCTTATGTAATATTGTGATGTGACTTTTCCTGAAATAAATTTGAAAGCAAGAATATCCTGAATAATTTTTTTCATGATAGATATGTTACCTGTTTTTATTTATGTATTATTTGTTGGTACTTTAATTGGTTGCTGTAAAATAGAAGATTTATTTTTTGAAAGTTGTTGGAATTATTTATAATGGAAAATATGATCTTGAAATCATATTTTCTCAATCATATAGTTCTATATCAAAAAGTTTTATTTTCCTCTTCAGAACATTATATATATATATATATATATATATATATATATATATATATATATATATATATATATATATATATATATATATATATATATATATATATATATATATATTTTTTTTCAATGTTTAATTGGGATTGCAGTCTAGGACAGGAAAATCAGTTACCTCTTTAGTATTTTCCAAGCTTTCGAAAATGTTTATTTTCTTCTTCAGGGCTAAAATAGTACAAAAATTAACAGTTTATATAGCAAGGCACTATAAAAAGTTTTTTCTTACAATTACTGTGAAGTTAGTCCGAAAGTACATTAGTTTTTTGAATTTTGAAAATAAGTACAAGTGTTCCCAAATGCATTGGGTTGGAATGTTACTGCATTCTACGTGCTAGGTAGAATCCTGTGTGGTAGAAATTTGTCGAAAAATGTTATTCCGTAGTATTAACATATTTTTCAAATGGTATTTCTACACCTTGCCTTTATTTTCTTATAATCTACATTTTACGGATGTTTACGGCCATACCACGCTGAAAATGCCAGAACCCGTCTGAACTCTGAATTCGTTCTTGTTCGAGACACCGTAGAGTGAACATCGTCCGAAAAATACCTGTGCGTAGGCAAATAATACCCACCTCATCAAAATAATACCCACCGTTCATACCAGTAAAATTTACAAAAAACGTAAAATTATTATTATTAGACTATTTTTAAATGTTGTTTTCATTCACATAACTTTGTACACGCTACGAAATGATAACTGCCATGTCATTCCGACTTTAACCGATTGAAGATTGGTTGCGCTGTTGTATTTATATAGCCATTCTAATGCATCTCTATTATACTTTATTATCTAAATCGCAACGCTGTTTCGTATCCGTTCTTTCAGTCGAAAGAATATTATACCAATCTAATTAATTTGGGATCATCTCATCTGTTCGTTTATTTGACGAATGCGCATATATTTGAATTATAGCTTTAGTGCGCATACTCCGTATTAGATGTCTGCATATCTAAATTTGTTAGATATTATTATTTTAGTTGTAGAAGAATTCATTCAAATTGTGGATTTGATTCATTAGATTCTTGACATGTAATAAAGGATTAGAATGATTCTGTAGGGCCATATCGATATTGCACCGACATTACAGATGTGTATTTTGGAGATTTTCCATGGATATTGAAGAGTCGGACACTCTTTGGAAATATGGTATGTTGAATTTCTCGTCTATAAAGATCACAAGACACTTCAACATACCTAAAAATTCATCAATTTTGTAGAGTTTGTAAGATTTTTAGGTTTAGTTTCATTGTAAGTCATCTGTTTGGTCAACGATTGGGTAATTTTTCAGTTACCCCTGATATTGATTTAAAATAATATTACTACTTACACTAATAAACAAGATAAAAATTATCAAACACCGTACTCATTGAGTAATTTTCAAACATCTTTTACAATTTTTCAAAAACATTTGGAATACCTGAACAACCAGAAAACGTAAATTCATCTTAAAATCGCCCAGAAGAGAAAACACAATCTGCAGTTTTATTCGAAGGATCGCATATAAACATACAGTTGATCAATGTTGCCGGCAATAAAAAAATTCTACTGAAAAGTCAATAAAAATGGATATTTAACCTTCCAATGTTATACAATTTCTCACACTCCAGGTTTTAACGTGAAAATCTGACAACGTCACAAAACAATCACATGCGAGTTGCAACGGAGGTTTTAGAATTTGATGTTTGAAAGAAACGAAATCTTTTCTGATAGAACTGAAATGAATGTGAAGATTCAATCGGGCGGGCGAGAAGCAATCGGCTGTGCTCGAGAGCATTCGTTTTAGGAAGGAATTGTTTGAAATCTTGGATAAATCGGAGAAATTTATGGTATTTTTTATTTTTCCTAAATATTTTGATTAGTTAAAATGATACGAAGAAATTATTCCGACGGAAATAAAAAGATTCAAAGTTAATTTAACGACTGCAAAACTTTCATGTCGAAACGATTTAATTTTTCCGAATGTAATGTTCATTTTTATCCCATTATACAAGATTTTATTGGAAATTAACATTATCGGCTGATGAAAAGTTTTCAGCAGAATGAAAAATACAATGTTGAATAATTAAAAATATAAAAACGGCAAAATAAACACTAACAACGCAAATATATTGAAAAATTACTGAACTTAACTACTGAAATAAATAAATTAATGAAAAACATGAAATGAAACGTCAAACTCATTATGAAAAAAGTCATGAATTAGGTAATTTTTTCCAAATATTTTATCATACTTTTATCGAAGTATTTTAAATATTGGATAGATTTGTCCGTTAGTTAATGCAAAATATAGAGAAAAATTAATTTTTTTTACTCACACGTATTATTAGTACCTACTTATATTCAAACAATACCAATTTATTTACTAATGTGCTTGAAAATGTAGTAATACTACAAAACTGCAGTCGCAAAATAAAAAATACATTGTCATATTGTCATAAAAACAAATTATCATAATCGTTTCATAAGCGTTGTACTCATAAGGAATTTTCAAATATCTTTTGTGATTCATCAAAAACATTTGGAAAATCTGAACAACCAGCTATCATAATCCAAAGAGAAAACAGTTACATGCCAACGATCGCATATAAACGTCCAGTCGAACAATGTTGCCATAGATAGGAAAATTCTACTGACAAGTCATTAACAATTGATATGTAACCTTCAAATGTACTTATACAAATTTTGACATTCAACGTTTTAACATGAAAATCTGTCAACGTCACAAAACAATCACATGCGAGTGGCAACGAAGGTTTTAGAATTTGATGTTTGAAAGAAACGAAATCTTTTCTGATAGAATAGAACTGAAATGAATGTGAAGATTGAATCGGGCGGGCGAGACGCAATCGGCTATGCTCGAGAGCATTCGTTTTAGGTCGGAATTGTTTGAAATCTTGGATAAATCAGAGAAATTTATGGTATTTTTTATTTTTCCTGAATATTTTGATTAGTTAAAGTGATACGAAGAAATTATTCCGACGGAAATAAAAGGATTCAAAGTTAATTTAACGACTGCAAAACTTTCATGTTGAAACGATTTAATTTTTCCGAATGTAATGTTCATTTTTATCCCATTATACAAGATTTTATTGAAAATTAACATTATCGGCTGATGAAAAGTTTTCAGCAGAATGAAAAATACAATGTTAAATAATTAAAAATATAAAAACGGCAAAATAAACACTAACAACGCAAATATATTGAAAAATTACTGAACTTACTACTGAAATAAATAAATTAATGAAAAACATGAAATGAAACGTCAAACTCATTATGAAAAAAGTCATGAATTAGGTAATTTTTTCCAAATATTTTATGATACTTTTATCGAAGTATTTTAAATATTGGATAGATTTGTCCATTAGTTAATGCAAAATATAGAGAAAAATTAATTTTTTTACTCACACGTATTATTAGTACCTACTTATATTCAAACAATACCAATTTCTTTACTAATGTGCTTGAAAATGTAGTAATACTACGAAACTGCAGTCGCAAAATGAAAAATACATTGTCATATTTCATAAAAACAAATTATCATAATCGTTTCATACGCCTTGTACTCATTAAGGAATTTTCAAATATCTTTTGTGATTCTTCAAAAACATTTGGAAAATCTGAACAACCAGCTAAATTCATATTAAAGTCGCTCAAAAGAGAAAAAACAGTTACATTCCAACGATCGTATATAAACGTCCAGTCGAACAATGTTGCCATAGATAGGAAAATTCTACTGACAAGTCATTAACAATTGATATGTAACCTTCAAATGTACTTATACAAATTCTTACATTCAACGTTTTAACGTGAAAATCTGTCAACGTCACAAAACAATCACATGCGAGTTGCAACGAAGTTAGAATTTGATGTTTGAAAGAAACGAAATCTTTTCTGATAGAACTGAAATGAATGTGAATATTGAATCGGGCGGGCGAGACGCAATCGGCTATGCTCGAGAGCATTCGTTTTAGGTCGGAATTGTTTGAAATCTTAGATAAATCAGAGAAATTTATGTATTTTTTATTTTTCCTCAATATTTTGATTAGTTAAAGTGATACGAAGAAATTATTCCGACGGAAATAAAAAGATTCAAAGTTAATTTAACGACTGCAAAACTTTCATGTCGAAACGATTCAATTTTTCCGAATGTAATGTTCATTTTTATCCCATTATACAAGCTTTTATTGGAAATTAACATTATCGGCTGATGAAAAGTTTTCAGCAGAATGAAAAATACAATGTTGAATAATTAAAAATATAAAAACGTCAAAATAAACACTAACAACGCAAACATATTGAAAAATTACTGAACTTACCTACTACTGAAATAAATAAATTGATGAAAAACGTGAAATGAAACGTCAAACTCATTATGAAAAAAGTCATGAATTAGGTAATTTTTTCCAAATATTTTATCATAATATTTTAAATATTGGATAGATTTGTCCATTAGTTAATGCAAAATATAGAGAAAAATTAATTTCTTTTACTCACACGTATTATTAGTACCTACTTATATTCAAGCAATACCAATTTCTTTACTAATGTGCTTGAAAATGTAGTAATACTACGAAACTGCAGTCGCAAAATAAAAAATACATTGTCATATTGTCATAAAAACAAATTATCATAATCGTTTCATACGCTTGTACTCATTAAGGAATTTTCAAATATCTTTTGTGATTCTTCAAAAACATTTGGAAAATCTGAACAACCAGCTATCATAAATTCATCTTAAAGTCGCTCAAAAGAGAAAACAGTTACATTCCAACGATCGCATATAAACGTCCAGTCGAACAATGTTGCCATAGATAGGAAAATTCTACTGACAAGTCATTAACAATTGATATGTAACCTTCAAATGTACTTATACAAATTCTTACATTCAACGTTTTAACGTGAAAATCTGTCAACGTCACAAAACAATCACATGCGAGTTGCAACGAAGGTTTTAGAATTTGATGTTTGAAAGAAACGAAATCTTTTCTGATAGAACTGAAATGAATGTGAAGATTGAATCGGGCGGGCGAGAAGCAATCGGCTATGCTCGGGAACATACGTTTTATGTTGGAATTGTCTGAATTCTTGAATAAACTAACACTAACAGACATGGAAACTTGTAGATCTTTAAAGATTTATCCCATTTTTCAATTTCGATAATTTTAAGTGATTAGAAAGAAATATTCTGAAGGGAATAAAAAGATTAACAGGTTATTCAGCGACCGTAGAGATTTTACACTAATTATTATAGTTTAATGAATAATCATTATATAATGGACTATAATTATATTATTTGGAATGTAGTATTTTCGAATGATCATTTTAAAACTGATTATGCAAGATTTTGTTGAGAACTAATATTTCGGCAGAAAAATACGACAAAATATTTCTGCAGAAGGAAAAATACAAAGTTGAAGGTTTGAAAATATAAAAACCCCTGAATTAACACATCCAACATACATTGAAAATTGACTGAACATTCGTTTTGTCAATTTTGTAGGGTCATAACGGAATGTTATTATAAAAGATGTATCTAATATTCATTTTTATTATTTCAGTAGATATAAAATCAATGAATTATGAATAATAATATGAATTCAATAAATTTCAAACTTCTTTCAATATCAGTTTTTTCGTATTGTTGTTGGTGATACTCATTTTTGTCGACCTTGAATAAATTTGAAATATATTGAAGAGTATATTCCTTTTCTACCACTATATCTATCCTAATTTATTTCAACTTTTTTATTTTTAAATAGTAACTTATTATTTGATAGGTTAATATAGTTAATATTTTAAAGTTTTAATATAATCATTAACTTATCAACTGATATTTTAATAATAAACCAATAAATGGAATTGCTTTTCTCAATAAAATTTCGTGTAATTTTTTAATTTGCTTTATCACTTTAAATATCTGCATTCACATTGTTCAATGGTTGGACTTCGAATAGACTACCAACAATTCGTCAGACGACATAAGTATCAAAAACAGGTTTTCGCAAATAGTTTCCTGTATTGTAGAATTAAAATATGTAAATATAATGACAATGTACAAATAAAAAATAAAAATAATTACCTAGAGGCAAAGCGATCATCTACACACATATAATCCCTCATATAGGTATATATCAAGATGATATTTGTCAAAAACGAAGTAAATGTACAGTAAAACTAATAAGTAGGAACTGTAAAAACTTTAAGATTGTGTTGAAAAATGAATTATGTGAATGGTTTAAGTTATATAATGTTGAATTTTTGCATAACTCATGTATTATATAGGTATGTATTGTAAATATTTTGTAAATAAAGATTTGTTGAGTAAGTAAGTAAGAAGCAAATAAATTATTTTTCAGATTATTTTGAAGTTGGAAATACAACCTTATTTCGTATTGACGATTTCATTGACTAGGTATAAGGTAACCATTTAATTCGATGTGAATTGATATAAATTGATTTTTGAATGAACGAAAGATGAATTGTAAAAACCTGAAATAATTCTTTATTGAATTAGTACCATAATTTTGAAACGAAGTTCTTTAGAGTTCTTCTGTTTATGTAACAAAACAATCAAGAAAGTGTTATAAACATGAGTTGTTTGAATTTTCAATAATTATTTGTTATGATCACAAAAAATTTACTAAACAAATGTTTACGGCCATACCACGCTGAAAATGCCAGAACTCGTCTGAACTCTGAAGCCAAGCAGCGTCGGGCGCGGTTAGTACTTGGATGGGTGACCGCTTGGGAACACCGCGTGCCGTAAGCTTTTTGATTTTTTAAAGATTGAAAAATTTTCCAATATGAATTACAACAGTTGAATTTGAATCATGGTCTTTTCTACACACTTTTAACTTTACAAAAATTAAAGAAATTATTTCATACTTAAACAGCATTGGATCCCATACTGATATAAGTAACTTTTCAATTTCAACAGAATGCTTTTATTCTAGAAACGCATTTCATATATTTCCCAATCATCAGTAATTGTGTTCTATTTCACAAGATAATGTCTGCAAAATTCCAGATCTCTGAAGCTTAGCAGCGTCAGGCGCGGTGTTAGTATTTGGATGGGTAACCGCTTGGGAACACTGCATGCTCTTAACTTTTGAACCTTTCATAATTTTTATGTTATTAGTTTGTGGCAACTCATCAATTTCACAAACTGCCATATTTATTGTATGGCTTTGTTTCTGTTATTACAAGCCATTTATATTTAGTTTTGATAATGTCATTTTTGATTCATAATCTGTGATACAAATTGAGATTTTGAATGAAACAAAAGATGAATTGTAAAAAACCTAAAATAATTCTTTATTGTGTTATTACCATAATTTTGTAACAAAGTGCTTTAGAGTTCTTCTGTTTATATAACAAAACAATCAAGAAAGTGTTATAAACATGAATTGTTTGAATCTTCAATAATTATTTGTTATCATCACAAAAAATTTACTAAACAAATGTTTACGGCCATACCACGCTGAAAATGCCAGAACTCGTCTGAACTCTGAAGCCAAGCAGCGTCGGGCGCGGTTAGTACTTGGATGGGTGACCGCTTGGGAACACCGCGTGCCGTAAGCTTTTTGATTTTTTAAAGATTGAAAAATTTTCCAATATGAATTACAACAGTTGAATTTGAATCATGGTCTTTTCTACACACTTTTAACTTTACAAAAATTAAAGAAATTATTTCATACTTAAACAGCATTGGATCCCATACTGATATAAGTAACTTTTCAATTTCAACAGAATGCTTTTATTCTAGAAACGCATTTCATATATTTCCCAATCATCAGTAATTGTGTTCTATTTCACAAGATAATGTCTGCAAAATTCCAGATCTCTGAAGCTTAGCAGCGTCAGGCGCGGTGTTAGTATTTGGATGGGTAACCGCTTGGGAACACTGCATGCTCTTAACTTTTGAACCTTTCATAATTTTTATGTTATTAGTTTGTGGCAACTCATCAATTTCACAAACTGCCATATTTATTGTATGGCTTTGTTTCTGTTATTACAAGCCATTTATATTTAGTTTTGATAATGTCATTTTTGATTCATAATCTGTGATACAAATTGAGATTTTGAATGAAACAAAAGATGAATTGTAAAAAACCTAAAATAATTCTTTATTGTGTTATTACCATAATTTTGTAACAAAGTGCTTTAGAGTTCTTCTGTTTATATAACAAAACAATCAAGAAAGTGTTATAAACATGAATTGTTTGAATCTTCAATAATTATTTGTTATCATCACAAAAAATTTATTAAACAAATGTTTACGGCCATACCACGCTGAAAATGCCAGAACTCGTCTGAACTCTGAAGCCAAGCAGCGTCGGGCGCGGTTAGTACTTGGATGGGTGACCGCTTGGGAACACCGCGTGCCGTAAGCTTTTTGATTTTTTAAAGAAGGAAAAATTTTCCAATATGAATTACAACAGTAGAATCTGAATCATGGCCTTTTCTACGCACTTTTAACTTTACAAAAATTAAAGAAATTATTTCATACTTAAACAGCATTGGATCCTATTCTGATATAAGTAACTTTTCAATTTCAACAGAATGCTTTTATTCTAGAAACCCATTTCATATATTTCCCAATCATCAGTAATTGTGTTCTATCTCACAAGATAATGTCTGCAAAATTCCAGATCTCTGAAGCTTAGCAGCGTCAGGCGCGGTGTTAGTATTTGGATGGGTGACCGCTTGGGAACGCTGCATGCTCTTAACTTTTGATTTATTTTAACATAATTTTTATGTTATTAGTTTGTGGCAACTCATCAATTTCACAAACTGCCATATTTGTTGTATGGCTTTGTTTCTGTTATTACAAGCCGTTTATATTTAGTTTTGATAATGTCATTTTTGATTCATAATCTGTGATACAAATTGAGATAAAGGCTTTTTAGATTTTCCGTTTTAATTTCTTAGAAATACTACTTGACTTCCGCTATTCATATTATGTAAAATCTGATGATTCAAAGTCTCTTTTATATCAAGTTTCATATTGATATTTGGAGGAATAAACAACCTTAGAAAAAGACTATTTCACCATTTTGCAAAAATTTTGAGAATATTCTGGTACTTAGTATTCGCTTTTTGTCTATGTGAAATGCAGAACAAACAAGATTACTTAAACATAACTAGAATATGAAAAACACGATTTCGTTCTAAATATTCATGCATTAAACATTCAAAGTTTTAGACATTATTTAACCTAGTTTGATTCTGCTCTATGACGGTTAGCCTTCAAGATTATATTCCCAATCACTGAAGTTAGCCATCTGCTGAGTTCTGTGAAAAATTTAGTTTTTTTGTTTGGAAAAATAATTGATTTTTTGAAATAGAAATTTATAATAACTTGTAGGTTTATAAACAGAAATTTTTTGAATTTCTGTTTATAAACCTACAAGTTTATATAGTTCCTCGTGAAATGGAAAATTTTCGAACCACAAGGAGTTACATAGATTACCTCTCACAAACTTGAAAGAAGAAACTCAATTCACAACATACCTCTCATTTATTCGGTGAAATGATTTGAAAAACACAAACTTAAAATATAGTATGGCATGAATTATGAACAAGCTTTATGTACACAATGGAGATACAATCTACTTCAGGTCAACGTATCCGGATGTTAGCTGGGTGATTTCTGGAATTATGAAGAACGTTCTAACCAAGGTGCCCAATGGCTCCAAGTGCTCCATGTCCACCAATATTAGCAGTAGGTCCCCATAATCCATCAGCAGCAACTCTGCCAGAAGGTCCAGCTACTACAACTGGGGCAGTTGGTGGACCACTGATGGCGGCACCATGTGCAGTTGCGGAGATTGCACCACCTCCTGCGGTAATGGCACCAACACCACCAAGACCTAGAGCAAGTGGAGCTGTGAGGGCTGGAGCGACTAAACCTGGAGCAGCTACGACAGCAGCGCTAGGGGCGATGAGAGCTGCCCCTCCATTCCATCCTGCACCCCAACCAGCGGCTATTGGTCCGACTCCTGAGATGATGCCAGCTGGTCCTACGATAGCTCCTAGGCCAGAAGGAGCTGCTGATGCGGTTGCCACGCAAACCAAAGCGAAAATGATCTGAAACATTTCAAAATTAGTTTAAACTTCACTTCATATATGTATGGATAGGAATATGGTGGTATTATAGCCGTTAACTCTATGTGCTTCAACTCTTTCGAAAGGAAGAATTGACCGATTATATTATACTAGAGAAGACTCACAATTCTTTCAGCTAATTTATGAAAATTACGAGGAATAAGTTGGTCTTGTGGTCTAATTTTGAGTGTAAATATTGACCACAGAAGTATAATCTTCATTTTATCTTTATGTAATAATGAATATTATCTCCATAATCTCAAGAGAGTTGTTTAATTGGTGGAAATTTTGACAGGTTAGAAGTTATCAAGATTTCATATCTTTATCTTCTTCCTTTGGTGTTTATAAACTTCTGTTAGATAGAGGAAGAACAATATGGGGATTTAGTTTTTATCGTTTAAATCTACCTTATGAATCATAAAACCAAAGAATAATTAATACCTAAAAACGATGGTACATGAAGAACCATAAATATTTTAACTGCAGACTTGTACTTACTAGAGCGTTCATGTTGATGTGCCAAAAGACCAAACAGGAATAATGGCAAGAACATTTTATTCTATATTTATAGGGAAATTGCAACCTTACCCCAGTTGGAAAAAAATTCCTTTAGGTGTTCTTGAAATTTAATTCATATTTGATAAGGCTTTATTAACAATAGTAGATTATTTATTACATCTAAATCGATATTTTCTAATGCAATAAGTTGATATATTGAGTAGTGCATAGATACATAGGTGGTTACCTTGACTTTTATTGAGCTGTTTATGGAAGTGTAAAAGTAAGGAGAAAGTATCAGTTCAATTACCAGATCAATTAATTCAATGTCTTCTTCGGGAAAAAAATTCTGACAATTTTTTATCGGTGGTATTCATCTTTTTTAACAATATAACAGTATTTAGGCCCTTGAGTGGTTAATTTCACGAATTATAATATGAAATATGTTAGACAAATTGAAATTAAGATTTCTTTACTTATCTTTATTTAAGATGAGTTACAACTCCGAAACACTCGTCATGGACATATTTTCAGTAGGTATATGATGAAAAAGTATTATGATGGTTTCATTGACAATATTCATTTTCATCTTCGACCCCTTCAGATTTCGTTTTCAAAAATATTCCATTGTCAAAATTTTCCAAATATTTGAAAACAAGTGAATAAATACAAATTTGAAGGTTAGGTTAGTCTTGCCAATATTTTTATGGAGCGATGATAATAGTACAAAAGAATTAATTTCCTTACAAATCTGTGAGAACACGAAATAACAATATTCATGAGGCAAGTAAGCTATTCAATTTATTTTTGAAGCTTAATATACTATCGAATTTGAGGAAAAATTTAATTTTTATTCGTTATTTCAGCTAATACGCAAAATCAAACAGATGTTGGTAATAACATAACCTATTTGCATCATAAATATATAGAATTATCTACAATCAAGCAATGATACACACCTTGCATTATTGAAATTTATTTCAGACAATCTGCGAGTAATTACAATTTTTTTCTAAATATGATAATTTCTATATTACAAGAATTCATTACACGGCCTTAAATATCTCAATATCTACATACATAAATCAAAACATTTGATAATGTGTAACACCTTTGTTTACATAACTGCAAGAAGTAACAACAAGGACAACTGTCTATCTTAGTATATATAGGAAGAAAAACTGAGATGAAATCATTGTATTTACAATTATCTTGCCAACATGATGAAACTATTGGTAAGAGAAAAACACATTCATAAAAGCTGTACTTATCATAGAAAATAAAACATAGATAAACTTCTGTTCGATGTACTCATCAAAAGAAATGACAATTAAATTGACATTTGTCATTTCGTGAATCTCTGCTCAGGTCATTTTGTTCAAAGAAACGAGTACTGCAATTTTTTATGAAGTAATTATTCATCTTTGATACAAAAACAACTGAAAAAAATATCTTTATAGAGTTAATGAGTATAAATATTAAATTATCTTGCCAAATTTATTCACAAGTCTATGTAGGTTGTGACTATACTGTTCTGTGTTATATTTTATTTTATATTTTGTGTTTTTTTGGAGTGAAATTTGTACTGGTGATAGCTTGATGTTCCTATCAACTCTGTTTTCGATCTATTTTACTTCCTAATGTCATATTTTTTGATTCAGTTAGTCGCCATCTTCGCCTGCTTGGCTACACTCAGCTATGCCTCCATTCATGGAGCTCTGGTTGGACCTTCTGGTGTCGTAACATCCTCCGGAGCCATTGGACCTGTTGGCAACAGTCTTGCCTGGAATCATGGTGGTTGGGGTCATGGAGTTTGGGGAGCTGGACCATGGGGAGGATGGGGACACGGCGGCGTTGTGATTGCTGGACCTGGAGCTTGGGGTGCCCACGGACACTTGTGGCGTTAAGGGATGAAGCAGTAGAGATACCACCAGTTGATATTCACGAGAATCTCAAGTAGTATTTATACTACTCAGTGGTTTCTTAGATTAGGCAATGTGATAAGGCTATGATTAGGATAATGTATATTTTGTGAATAAATGACTGACGATCATTCTAAATCAATAATTTTGTCCTGTGGCTTATTTCAACTGCCTTGATAACTAAGGATTGAAAACTGAATTGATTATAGCTAGCATGAATGAAGCATTATTACCTAAATGAAGACCTAGCAGATCCTATTTTGTTGTTAAGGGATATCTGATGAATATTCCACATGTCATTTAGTTAAGTGATCGATCTTTTTGCTGATGGATTTCTCCTTTTTATTTCTTCCTTGGATCTGCCATTGTTTGATATTGTGTTACCAAGATATATGATGTTGTAACTTGATGTTATTTAATCTTCTTCATTCAAGTCTGTTGTTATTGTGAAGATCAATTCTCTTTATTTTATTTATTAGTCTACGTACTTCGTTACTAGTTGCTTTTACTTCAAGTTAAGGCTCATCAATCTGATATATTCGCGATAAATACTCAAAAGTCGTAAAGAGTACTTAGTAGAAATAGGTACTCAAAATTCTCCACTATAATGTAGAAAATATTTCGACACTAATATAAATTATTAGTATCAGAAAAACTTTAAAATAATGAAAATACATATTTGAAATTCATACAATATTAATATTCATTACAACGAAACTGAAGTGAATTTGTTATTTTTACACCCCAAGTTTTGACACTGGCATTACTTTTTTGCAACACTCCACTTTATTTTACACTACAGTAGAGGTTGATAAAAGTGTTTGCCAAGCCCCTAGACCTGTAGAACAAGGAATAACGGCTTGAAATCAAATTAGCTAATGAATTTACAGATAAATTTCTATCATTCAATAATCTTTATTGCAGAAAACGTAAACGTCAAACTTGATGTTATCATTGCAAAGTAATGAAGCATTTTGAAAACATTATTTGAAAAGTTATCATTTCAGTAGTCTTCAATGTGAATTTCTGAAATTATGAGATGTTAATTACGTCGAATTGCCAAGAAAGACTTGTACTCTATTGCAAACAAGGTGTCTCTGATTTTCCATGGAGAAAATTGGTAACGTTCCCTTCCATTCGCTTTTCTTTTCTGAGAATCGAAATAATTATACAAAATATTTCTATCCGTTAGACAAACTCCTCTATTATTTGACGAATTTTATCTGTTTGATTAGTAATTTCCAAGAATTACAAATTTAACGACACAAATTTAAATTTAACTTTCCAGATCATTCGTATTATTTTTAGTTTGAGGTTCGATTAGTATTATGATTTATTCGCATATTGTTCAGTCAAACTTAACAAAAAAATTAAAAAACTTCTGTCATATATAACGTAAATCAACTCATTGAAAAATAAAAATGAAGGTTCTACCACTGATTTTTTCCATCAATTGATTATACTGGCCGGAAATTATCGTTAATTTTTTTCGAACACCATTGAAGCATAAATAAACCACAAATTTCTTATTCTCTTCGATTTTTATTTAATCAGGAATAGTGAACGAAAATTTCTGTAATAATATGCAATTGGATGAATATCCTTACGAAAGTAACACCGACGATTGCTTTATAATTCAAATTAAGTTTTTTAAGCAACTAAAATATGGTGAAGGTGTTTTACACAAGGAATTCGAAACACATCCTCATTATCTTAATTAATTTTCTAATTCGCAACAAACTGATTTTTGTTGAAGGACTAACATTCAGTCGAATTTGTATAAATACTGCAGAAAATTAGGAATTGATAGACACAGTTCTGTGGAATCTCGAAAAATCAACAACATGAACACTCTGGTGAGTAAAACGATGTAATAAAAATTTGTTCAATTACTAAGTTAACCATAAGAGTTACATTTAATGAAAATTCTTGCATAAATACTCGTCTTAAAATATAATTTAACTTTTGAATCAATTGAATATAATCGTTTTATTCTCATTTTTCACTCGAGAATTGTTTTTAGGTGGTATTAATTCGTCTACCCTCTTTTTTGATTATAATATTTCCTTAGTATATTATATTTCCAATTGATGGTTTTCAAAAGTTACATTTTCTCTTCAGTTGGTAGTTGCTCTAGCTTGCTTGGCATCAGCTGCTTATGCTGATCCATCAGGAAATGGAGTCGTTGTATCTGGGCCATCTGGAGTAGTAACAAACCATGGAGCAATCGGTCCTGCTGGACATGGTTGGGGACTTGGCCATGGAGTAGCTCTTGCTAGACCTTCTCTAATTGCTCACGGTGCTATTGTAGGACATCCACAAGCTTGGGGACAGGGGTACGGTCTTGGAATCAACAGCTTAGGATTAGGATATGGACATGGAATCAATGGTTGGGGGTTAGGTTACGGCAATGCAATCAACGGATGGGGATTGGGATACGGACATGGAATCAACGGATGGGGACTTGGTTATGGACATGGAGTGTCTGCCATCACTGCTGGACATGGATCAATCTCCGCCTCAGCTCATGGAGCCGTCATCAGAGGACCACCAACTGCCCCAGTAGTTGTAGCTGGACCATCTGGTAAAATTGTAGCTAATGGACTCTGGGGACCAACCTCCAATATTGGTCATAATGGTTATGCCAAAGGTTATGGATGGTGGTGAATAAGTACGACATAATCCACTAAATGAACTCCAACCATGAGATGAGGTTTCTCTAAATACTGCCTATGTACCTTTATCTTGTAAATATTACTAACCTAATTTAAACCGATGAATATAAATGCTTCCGAAAGTTATTACATCTATTATTTCAAAATGAGTTGTGTAGAAACTTGTGAACTCTCATACTTTGATAGAAACTCAAATATCATTCTGCATGTATATGCTGCAAATAATACGATATCAAACAAAACATCCAATTGGAGGATGTAAAATATTTCATTTTAAAATGCGGAGTCCATTATATGGAGCAAGTATCCTATGGTAATGGTGATCTTCTCTATTTGCTAAGGAGCTCATCAGAAGAGACGACCATACCAACATAGATATGGTCCTAATTATTCACTCCAGAACTAAGGGTGCTAAATTATTTCAACAATGATTGGTGTAAGTTATTGTAGCTTGCACTTTCCTCGTCTTGTAGACTGAAAGGTCCATATTTCTGAGCATTCTGAGGAACCATACCGAGGACTGCTTGGCAGCAAGTTGGCATCTGCTCAAAATCACAATGTGTTCAAAACATAGAGATACAAAGGACATCCAAAAGGGCTGAATCATCTTCGATCACATACTCATGAAAATTATTGAGATGTATATATATATATATATATATATATATATATATATATATATATATATATATATATATATATATATATATATATATATATATATATATATATATATATATATATATATATATATATATATATATATATATATATATATATATCTTAAAATGAAAGCACCTAAAAGTTGTTGTACTAGCTGACCCTTAAAATTACAGAAAGATAAGTACTTACATATCCATTTATTGGGCCATTAGTAGTATAAAATTAAGACTGTTTTTAGAGTGACAGATTTATTTAAATATGGTACTGAAAAAATTGAATATAAACTAAAATTTAAACACTTGAACTTTTGATTTACACTTTATTGACAACATAGCATGACGCGTTTCATCGTTACAAACGACTTCTTCAGATGCTAACAGAATATTTCTGTACTGTAGTGTACTAACATAATAGTATTCTGTTAACATCTGAAGAAGTCGTTTGTAACGATAAAACGCATCATGCTATGTTGTCAATAAAGTGTAAATCAAAAGTTCAACTGTTTGAATTTTAGTTTATATTCAATTATAATGGATTCAAATCAAGTAAACGCCAATACTATTAAATACTGAAAAAATTGATATCCAGCCGGATATAGAAGACGGATATAGAATGTTTCAAATAATAACAATATCTATCGGATAAGTTATATATAAATGAAATCAAAAATCCTAGTTGACTATATGTGACCGGCAAGGCATCTAGTAGGCTATGAGAATATTTCATAGCATTAAATAAGTGAAAAACAACCTATACTATATTATAGGCCTAATCTCTTTCTACCTATAACAAAATCTTTTTCGTTGTTACACCTATAACAAAATCATAGTCGTTGTCATTTTTTATGATCAACTTCATTGAATTTGAAATATTGAAAATTCATGTTCGTTAAAAATTTCATAGGTGCATTTTAAACTATGTTGACTAGCTTGAATGAATGTTTAATTTTTTTCAGTCATGAGACCTTTCATCCTCTTCCAATGATGCCTTCGAATTTAGCCTTGATTATGAAAGGAAGGCTCTCATATAGGCTTTCCATTGAAATATACGGAATATCCATTCAGTTTTTACTGACTGAATGGATATTCCGTATTTGATGTAATTGATGAAAACATTATGCTTTATTCCTTTCATTTCAATGTTTAGACTGTAAGAATGTTGAAAATAAATTCTTCAACGAAAACTACACTGAAAACACCGGAAATAAACCAACGAAATATATTTTTACTATAATACTTTTTGAAAAACGTTAAATTTTCTTATTTGAAATCTAGAAACGAATTATAAGATAACTAAATAGATCGTTTACTTTAAGTGTCAAAAATTCCACGTTTGAGGTCTTTAGTTTCAATAATATCAATGCCTCTATCAGAAGCCATTTTGCTCGATAGTTGAAAACTACAAAATTATAATTCAAAGCAATCAGCCACAAAGGGAATTATTCAAATTCATTTTTCGAGCTGATTATCAGTTGTACTAACTCTTGACAATAAGTTTCACGTTACTTAGTCATTTCCAAGAGTTTGATAATGGTTTATTAGTCCAAAAATATTCAGAGAAGGATAAATTTGGGAGGAATTAGGTGGAGTGTTCGAGATTGTAGATTACTTCTTTACTTGTCTTCAAGGAGACATATGATATAGAGTTTTTCATTGCTATCACAAATATTTAAGAACCAATATACAGGAACAATGAAAAACGAGCTTATTGAACTATTTACCCATTTTAGACTCATATAACATGTCTCGTGGATTAAAAATTTATTTCTGGGAAAATAAATTTGGCATTTACTAAATTGAACAAATTATTTCATGAAAAACTCTCTTAGTCTTCAGGAAAGTGGGTATGAAGGTTCTATAAGTATTTCTAGGTGAACTAATACTTTGAAAATTAACTAAATATTATTTATTGATTCATTTTATACATTATTTACAATAAAAATGTACAGAAGGTTCTCGCGAATTTCAACAAAAGTATTTCTTATGTTATTCAAATTCATTCATCTATAGGGTACACCAACAAAGGCATATTTTACCACCAACCATAACCTTTGGCATAACCATTATGACCAATGTTGGAGGTTGGTCCCCAGAGTCCATTAGCTACAATTTTACCAGATGATCCAGCTACAACTACTGGGGCAGTTGGTGGTCCTCTGATGACGGCTCCATGAGCTGAGGCGGAGATTGATCCATGTCCAGCAGTAATAGCAGACACTCCATGTCCATAACCAAGTCCCCATCCGTTGATTCCATGTCCGTATCCCAATCCCCATCCGTTGATTGCATTTCCGTATCCTAATCCCCAACCATTGATTCCATGTCCATATCCCAATCCCAAGCTGTTGATTCCAAGACCGTAGCCATTTCCCCAAACTTGTGGATGACCAACGATGGCACCGTGTGCTATTAGGGAAGGTCTAGCAAGAGCTACTCCATGCCCAAGTCCCCAACCATGTCCAACGGGACCGATTGCTCCATGGTTTGTTACAACTCCAGATGGCCCAGATACAACGACTCCATTTCCTGATGGATCAGCATAAGCAGCTGATGCAAATAAAGCTAGAGCAACTACCAACTGAAAAGAAATGTACTTTTCAAAAACCATCAAATGAAAATTTAGTTGAAATTCAAAAAAGAGGGGAGACTAAATGATACTCAAAAAATAATTCTCTAGTGAAAATTGAAAAGAAAACGATTATATTCAATTGATTCAGGTGGTAAATTATATTTTAAGACTAGTATGTATGCAAGTATTTCTATTAAATCTAACTGTGAAGAAGAATTAGGTATTAAACAAGATTTTTGTCATTATTAGATCGTTTTACTCACCAGAGTGTTCATGTTGTTGATTTTTCGAGATTCCACAGAACTGTGTCTGCCATTACTAATTTTGTTTCAGTATTTATACAAATTCAACTGAATGTTAGTCCTTCAACAAAAATCAGAGTGTTGCTAATCCCAAATTTAATTAGGATAATGAGGATGTTTTTCAAATTCCTTGTCTGAAATACATTCACCATTTTTTTTAATTATAAAAAATCGGTCAATATTATTTTCACATGTATATCGGTTGATTTACATTATTGGAACATTTCTGTGTCATTTCGTTTCCTAATTCCTGAATGTTAAAAAAATGTTTTAATTAATTGATGATTTAATTATCGATCAACATTGCATCGAATATATGTGAAGGAGTTGTTATGCAATTTAAAATGGATTTAAAACAGCCCAGACGAAAGACTTTTGAATATATATATATATATATATTTGAATATATATATATATATATATATATATATATATATATATATATATATATATATATATATATATATATATATAATATATATATTTATATATTATTTGATCAGAAAGTTGATAAACTCTGTCATTATTTCCATATAATTTATCATCATCATCGTATAGCGCTACAACCCTGGGTGGGTCTTGGCTGACTGTACCTTTTTCCAGAAGACCCTATCCTCCATCAACCTGTAATCAAAAGGGATGTTAATTTTTCGGAGGTCTGATCTTATGTTGTCCCTCCAACACATTTTGGGGAGCCCGAGTGGTCTTTTGATATAATTTATCGTGATCGAAAACTGAAAATTTGATTTTCATTACGACTCAACTCAAATTGTCAGAAATTTTATATATTGAAATCACAGAATGAACGTAGTCAAAATGTAATGTAAAAACGTTATAAAGGGTGTTTTTTTTAGAGGTATAGAACTTTAAATTGCAATAAAACAACGATGGATTATTCGATTGACAAGAATTTTTTTTATTCGAAAGATAATCTTGTGGCATTACATTTAAAATATGATTTCTGGCATATGACCGTCACGGCTGGCTCGGATGTAGTCCAATCTGGACGTCCAATTTTCGATGACTTTTTCCAACATTTGTGGCCGTATATCGGCAATAACACGGCGAATATTGTCTTCCAAATGGTCAAGCGTTTGTGGCTTATCCGCATAGACCAATGACTTTACATAGCCCCACAGAAAGTAGTCTAGCGGTGTTAAATCACAAGATCTTGGAGGCCAATTCACAGGTCGTAAACGTGAAATTAGGCGGTCACCAAACGTGTCTCTCAATAAATCGATTGTGGCACGAGCTGTGTGAGATGTTGCGACGTCTTGTTGAAACCACAGCTCCTGGACATCATGGTTGTTCAATTCAGGAAAGAAAAAGTTAGTAATCATGGCTCTATACCGATCACCATTGACTGTAACGTTCTGGCGATCATCGTTTTTGAAGAAGTACGAACCAATGATTCCACCAGCCCATAAAGCGCACCAAATAGTCAGTTTTTCTGGATGTAAGGGTGTTTTCACATACACTTGAGGATTATCTTCACTACAAATGCGGCAGTTTTGTTTGTTGACGTAGCTATTCAACCAGAATTGCGCTTCATCGCGAAACAAAATTCGCTTATGAAAATCGGGAACAACGGCAATCTAGTTGCAATCAAAAATTGCACTATTTGCAAGCGTTGTTCAGGCGTGAGTCTCTTCATGATGAATTGGCAAACCAAACTGAGAATAAATCACTTCTCAGATGTTAAATCGGTCGCCATCTTCAACAGAAATGCCAACTTAAAGTTCTATACCTCTAAAAAAAACAGCCGTTATAATGAAAATAGGGGTTTATTTTTCATCATTTGATCAAAATACGAGTTTATATTTTCTCCAATGTTCCTTCGAATAATACTATAAATATTTTGTGAATATTACTAATGTTATCGGAATTGATTCTCTATATTTTTCATTGATCAATTAAATCAACGAATTCAATTAATTCGTATACCGTTTCAAGGTAATCTAATTGAAGTTTTTAACTTCTTTTAGCAAAATTTTTTTATAAAATATTTATACGCTATTTCTATATAGAGAGACACTTATATGAATTTTTTTTCTTCCAGCATTAGCGAAATAAAGTCTCTAAACTCGATCTGCTGGATATCTCAATTCGTTACTGTAAGTGAATTATCACGTAACGGTAAAGCGTTATGTCATTTGAATTCGTTCCTAAGCAACTATCTCTCTGTCGTTCTCTAACTGTCATAACTAAGGTGACCAACTGTACTCATTTACTGGGTTTTATATATTTTTTTCGCAAACCGTACTCTTTTCAAATCCTGTACTGTGAAAGTACTCATTTGTATAATTTTATACTCATTTGTATTTCTAAAACATTTTTTTAGACTTTTTTATTTCAATTTTTCAATTAAATATTCAACATTATTTTGGCAATGATTTGAATTTCACTCGCGCATATTGCTTGACGTTCCCAGCACGACAGAGGACAAAGAAACACCAGACACTAGTTTGACATTGATTTGAATTTCGCGCGCACATATGGATATCGTTTCCGGCACAATGAATTTTTAAAAGGAGTTAAAAATTTTTATAAAATTTGCTATGAATATGTCGAAGAATGGATAGTGAGCTTTAGTGAATTAAATAGTTTCAAATAGACCCTTCTAAATAGTAAAATTGCATGGAAAGAAGTTTCCTCAGCATTCGAAATTGTAATGAGGGAAGTAAAAGATATTATTATTAATGACAATTTTTTCTTTGAAGAAATTCGAAGAGTAAATTTATATTTAAATGAAGAAGAAATGAAGAAATTAAACGATGAGAAAATAGAACTTGACGAAAGATGGGTAGAAGGAAATCTTTCGGCATTTTAGAGTACAACATATCCCACATGAAAATTTAAAGGTGTTAATAGAATTTTCCTTATGTTTTCCAGCCACTAATGCTGCTGATGAAAGGGTATTTCCACTATGACTAGAATGATTATTGGAGCAGTGAGAAGTCGCAACTTTCTGTTAACAATCAAATTTAATATGCGAAACATCCTCATTTAGCAAAAAAAATCTACTTAAAATAGTTGGTCACAATAGAAGCATATTATTAGCAGAATATTAATTACTTCATTGAGCATTTTTGTACTTGGTCATTGGGGCTTATATATTGAAAAGCTCTCTACCGGTGTTTTCAGCGGTTTTACAACTTATTCTTAACCTAAAGCTATGCGAGGGTGACCGTATGGGTAACCTGATTTATGAAGATTTCCATCCCATATTTCTCTACTATTTGATGATAATTTGAAATGAAATGAAAAATTTATATAGTCATAATATTGAATTATATACACTCGAAAGTAAAACTCTGATCTAGTAATTTCATGTCAGGTAAAATTCAAACTAATGACTGAGATTGAATTCTCGCTTAACTCTTGATGAAACATAGTTAAATATTAAATTAAATTAAACTCTAGGCTTAATGTTTCACGATTATATTTAACAAGATTAATTTGTCAACATGTTTCGAGCGTGAGCTCATTTTCAAGACTAATAGTCAATTAATATATTGTTAAATATAATCGTGAAACATTAAACCAAGAGTTTAATTTCATTTAATATAAAATTCAACTAAGTGGAAATTCCTCAAATATCTTCCTTCATTACTGAGTTGATTTCAATGGAATCTATTAGGTAAAATTTTATTCGACCATTCAAATAAAATTAGATCTAGGGTTTATTAAGATTATTTCATAGAAAAGAAATGAAGTACTTGAATTTACTGTGAGTAATAACGGTAGTGAAAAATCCTCAATTGAAAAACTTATATTTAAAAGACAAGAGAACTCACTCCCAAAAAATATATATTCGAAAATTTTACCTAATGAAATTTATTGAAATAAAGTGAGCATTAAAGAAAGTTATTCAGCCAGGAAACGAAATACCAGATTGTAGTAAATCACAGAAATGTATGGACTCTGGAAATTTCTCAGAATTTCTCTAGTTATAAACCAGACTTTTTTCTGATTTGAAAGAGAATGTTTTAGTGTCATGTTAAATGAAAGAAAGAGGTTTTCAAAGGAAGAATGCTTTATTTACATAGTACAATAAGTTACAAATTAAAATTTACAGAAAATAAGCGTTTGGATTAGGGAGGTACTCCCTTGGTAACCATATTTCCTTCAGGATATTGTGAACATGGCACACCATTGTATTGAGTTATGTTGGTTTACCACCAACGATATCCATGGCCGTATCCAATATGACCAACAGCTCCATGAACTCCATGTCCTCCAATGTTGGCGGTGGGTCCCCAAAGACCATGGGCGACAACCTTACCAGCTGGTCCTTCTACAACGACTGGAGCAGTTGGTGGTCCTCTGATGGCGGCTCCGTGAGCAGAAGCAGAGATCGATCCATGTCCAGGAGTGACGGCAGCTACTCCGTGTCCATAGCCAAGACCCCAGCTATTGATTCCATGTCCGTAACCATGTCCCCAGACTTGTGGAACTAGAGCATTGTGAGCAATTACAGCTGGGGCAGCCAAAGCTACTCCATGTCCATGTCCCCAACCGTGTCCAATGGGACCGATAGCACCATGGTTCGTTACTACCCCAGATGGGCCAGAAACTACGACTCCATGGCCATAAGGAACAGCATAAGCTGCGGTGGCAAGACAGGCTAGTGCTGCTACAATCTGTAAAGTAAGCTTTGCTGTACAAATTCAATATATTACCCTTCAAGGCCCACAATCTCTCCCATGACGACAAAGAAAATATTTAATTCTAAAACCAAAGATAAGAAATAGAAATTATATTTACATTAGTGAAACACATTTCAATGCTGAATGAATTTTTAAATCTTAAGAGAAATAAGGCAAGTTATAATCAATCATTAGGGGATTTTCTGTTCAATTCTAATAACCTTTTTAAATGTTTGAAGATTTGTTATGAAAACCACAAACTTGATTATTTGGTTAAGCTTCTTTCATAATGCTGAATCCGTTCCTATATAAATTATTAATTTTTTCAATTTGTTTCAATGTTCATAAATTTCAAATAATTTCTCCGACTATTACCATTTTAAATTGTTGAATTCTTTAATACACCGATTTTATACTTACCAAAGTGTTCATGTTGGTTATCTTCAGGGAGTCTTGTACAGAATGTATACCAAAGAGGATTAACCCTAAGTTTATATACGTATTCATTTCTAAAATTGTCCTTCAAATATTATGCTCCATTTACGTATACTATCATTAATTTGTGATATATTCAAAATTTCGTGATCAAGGTTATTATATATTTAACAATAGCAATCGAATTTGAATGTAATTTAAGAAACGTATGATAGATAGTTCTTGAGGTATTAGACAATTTATCGCATATATACTTCCTACTTAAGAAACAATACGACAAAAAATGTATAAAAAATATAATGTAGATACTGTTGCTCATAGTTTTTGCCACGGGACTTTTGCAATCTATTTATTTCCAGTAAAGCAAAACGACGTATAATTTTTGATATTTTACTACCGCTTTGTTCTTTGTTCATTTTTTATATCTACATTCCGTAAAAATTTGATGTGGTATGTAGAAACATTTAATTATACTGCTAAATGAAATTAAAGTAATCTAGGAAAATTGAACAAAGTTGGTAATACATATTTTAAATTAATTTTATTATTTTACAATTCTCGGAAAGGGATAATTGTCACTCTTGTCTTTTTATCCATTTTCTCTGCAAGATAAGTTATTATTCTTCTTCAGGAAATCAGAAATGTTTGTCTGAGAAAAAGAGTAACAATTACAAATTTGACAACATTTGTTTTCAAAAGTCATAATATGTTTTTCAAATATTTTTCGCTATACCGAAATGAAAAATATATGTGAAACAGAACAAAATATTATTAGATTTTAGCTTTTTTAGTAACATTTATAACGTACTGGGATTTTCTAACGTACTGGCAATTTACCCGGGATAAACGTTTATACCAGGTAAATTGTTGGCTAGTTTTAAAATTAGGGAGGTGTATATAAATTCACCTGATTTATGCACAATATAGATTTATGCACGATATATTACATTATTATTAATAATAATAAGACATTTATTCTCAACAGATATACATCCAATTACAGAGAAAAAATTACAAGAAAATTGCAAAATTGTACACAAATAATAATAAATTAAAAAAAAATTAACGAGAAAAAACAAAAAGAATGAACAAAATGAACGAGAAAAAAGGTATTTGTAAGGATAGTGTACATTCAAAAAGGAGTCTTAGGTCATACATTTTTTCTTATTATTTGTAATTTGTAATTTGATATTCGCGCTATTCTTTCTTGAATACTACAAGAAAAGAAGAAATGGATCGATGGCTTTGAATATAATACCCACTCGAAAATTTTGGAAGAATTTTTATATTAGTTTTTATGACATTTTGAATCTTTAATTTCGATATATTTCTTTTTCTGGTAAATATATTATCTCGATTCACATGAACTTTAAATGAAATTGATATTGCTGCAGCAGAGAAAATTGTAAAGTAAGTGCCAAAAGCTCTGAAAATGAGACAGTGAACTTAAAAAAG
The DNA here is from genome assembly GCA_030704895.1 of Henosepilachna vigintioctopunctata. Taxonomy (NCBI): domain Eukaryota; kingdom Metazoa; phylum Arthropoda; class Insecta; order Coleoptera; family Coccinellidae; genus Henosepilachna; species Henosepilachna vigintioctopunctata. The sequence goes on from JARQZJ010000034.1 coordinate 3,866,865, forward strand.
TGAAATTCTTACATTTCATACGAAAATGTCAGCTATATTACTGTCATTTATTTTATAATTGAATATAAACTAAACTTCAAACACATGAACTTTTGATTTACCTTTTATTGACAAATACCATGACGCGTTTCGTCGTTAAAATAACTTCTTCAGATGCTAACAGAATACTCTGAGTATTCGGTATTAGTTTATATTCAATTATAATGTATTTACATCAAGTAAACGCCAACACTATCAAATATTTATTTTATAATTTTTTCTGGACACTACCACCAGTTACTTTCGTTCATATCTAGTTTTTAATTCACAGAATTGTGAATTATTTAGAATTTAACACCACAAAAATTTGCATGGAGTTTTTTTGGATGAAAAAATTTTTGAATTTTTTTATTCTAGAAAAACAGGAAAAGTTTTTTTTTATTATTATGAAGCTATGGTATTCTTGTGTCTCGTTGTCTTTGAATATCGTAGCACAACAATTTACCAAAATTCTTTCAATTTCTAGGATTGACTTTTATATAAAAAAATATTTTCATGCTCTTCTACTCAATATAGATTTCAACTCTGAAACATTTTCCGTTCATCCCCTCGCTTAATTTTCACTTAAAGGGGTATAAAGCACTTCACATATTAATATGAAGATTCTGTGTGAAGATAAATGAAAGTTGAGTTTTTCTAGTTTTATTTCACATAACGCTCTGTAAAACATTCACGTCGAGAGGTTTGTCACTCTTGTACAGGATGTCTGCAAATTTGTTTTTCATTATCGGAACATTGAACGAAACACACAAATTTATATGAGTGATTTCTGAAAGTAATGAACTTTAATGCATGGTTGAATTAGAAACAATTATAAAATGTACTGACAAAAAATTTTCAGTCTTTATATTAATACATAAGAAACATAGAAATTTTAGTTTCTCACTTCCAAATTTTTCGATATATTTTCTTTCAAAAATGTCTTCATTACTTTCGATTTACAATTGATTCGAAATAAATACATTATAATTGGATTGCATTTATTTATTATTTTATTTCATTATATATTTACAACATATATACATGCAAATTATTGTACAGTTTGGTATTGACCATTAAGTCAATAATGAGGAAATATCCTCTTGGAGTCCATTTCTATTGTACCGCTGGACACCAATAAATTTATTTCTTGATGATTTACCACCAACCATGTCCATGACCGTAACCAACATGACTAACAACTCCATGAACCCCATGAACTCCATGAGCTCCATGAACTCCATGTCCTCCAATGTTGGCGGTGGGTCCCCAAAGACCATGGGCGACAACCTTACCAGCTGGTCCTTCTACAACGACTGGAGCAGTTGGTGGTCCTCTGATAGCGGCTCCGTGAGCAGAAGCAGAGATCGATCCATGTCCAGCAGTGATAGCAGCTACTCCGTGGCCATATCCAAGACCCCAGCTGTTTAATCCATGTCCGTAACCATGTCCCCATACATGAGGAACGGCTACACTGTGGGCAACTACAGCTGGGGCAGCCAAAGCTACTCCGTGTCCATGTCCCCAACCGTGTCCAATGGGACCGATAGCACCATGGTTAGTTACTACTCCAGATGGGCCAGATACTACAACTCCATGGCCGGATGGTACTGCGTAGGAAGCAGTAGCTAGGCAAGCCAAAGCAGCAATAATCTGCAATGAAAGAATTGGAAAAATAATGTAACAATTCCATAGAAATTATGTTAAAATTGACAAAAAAGTGTTATTTGAAGTATTTATGAATTCGAAGTTTTTAGGAATTTCTATTGGATACATGAATTGTGTATTTTTACTCACCAAGCAATTCATGTTGTTGATAAGTTGAGAGTATACAGTGGAATGTATATCGACTCTTTGAAACCCTTCAGTTTATATATTATTTCAGTTTTCATTTGGCCTTCAATATTGAAATATCTGTTTCCTACATGACTTCGAAATTTCGTTAATATATTCTGAATTACAAAATCAAGGCTTCCAAACTTTCACAGAGTTTATAATTTTTTACAGAAATGGAAAAAAATTGTATTTGGTATTTGTTTTTATGACAGGATAAAAATTGTTTCATTTTCCGAATAATCTACTAATACACTAAAAAATACTCCGATAATTTTAATATTCGATGTATAAACCATCAAGTCATTTTAATCAATTGAAGTTCATTTGAATATTCATAAACAATAATAATTCAGAAGAAAACTTCGTATAATAACGAATGAAGTATTTTCCATAAATAAAGCTTTAATTTTTTTGATTTTAGGATTTTTTAAATTCTTTTCGAAAGTGTGTTTTTTTATATAACTTCGAAGGCAATACGTATGCTTTTGAGAAAAATAAAAATAAAAATGCTTAGGACTACAATTTAATGAAAATTATAATTACAACTGAGTTACACAAAACGTGGTAATTTCTAGTATATTTTGAAACTTTCTTGTTATTTGAATAATAATGAATGTTATATTTTTTACAGTATAATACGTATTTTTCAATTGAAGATGAATTATTGTTTATATTTACCACGTATTATTTTCTGTTGTCCAATTATTCGTGTTCAAATTATTGTGAAATGGATCTATCTTGAATTATTACTTATTTTATCTGCTATTTTTTGTGCTTATTGTGTTATCTGACAATAACATGAACGACAATATATATAAATTCTTGTTTTATTGTTACATTTGTGTATTTTGATTCAAGCTATCGATACTATTTTCTATATTAATTTTTTTAGAATCATTGGAAGCTTTTGTATGAATCTTCCCACGGTTTGTTCTACAAATTACTGAGTCGTTGTAGTCATCTTATATTACTCCGTTTGGATAATTTATCTAGACCAATTTATGTGAATGAAGTTACTTTCATTTCGAAATAAATGCTCAAATATAAATTGAAATATAAGACATGGTTTAGTTCCACGAAATGAATTGCTTGACAAATTTTTTGGTCTCTAAAACTACTGAAAAGTAGTGTGAAAAACTACTTTTGGTGTAACTACTAATGGTGTAACACCCCTAAAAAATTGTCAGCAATTAATAACTATAAATCAGCGATAACGAGTGTTTTTTTCAATTAATATTGAACCATGTTTCACCAAGAGATTTATTTGTTTAAATGTTCATCTGAAAAATTTCAGAATTTATTACTGAAAAAAAGACTTGTTATCATCATATTTGTGTAATAAGTTCTTGAACAATTCGACTGGTCAAGATAACAAATAAGGCGAACATCTCAGAATTCGAAACAAATACTTCAACCCTATATATTGTAAAATATTCAAATTTCAAAATTTTGAGATATATAGGTACGCATATTCTAGAAATTACGGAAAACCCTTCTTTGTTTCTGTTTATTACTCATGTCACCTTCTATATGAATTCATCGAATGCAATTAGGACAACTATCCATTCAATTAAGGTTTTATGATATAGGTAGATTAATCTCAATAATTTTAGATAAACTTTCAATTATAACAAGCATAATTTTAGTTTATCTGGTGGTAGTTTCACAAATATTTTACTCTTGGAAAAGATCAATTCTCGATAGGCTTCCAGTTGTAGTATTCCTAAATTTGCACATGTTTCGTACAAACGAAAGAAACTTATACAACATTTAGAATATGAGTATCAGAGAGAAGTTCTATCATTTGGTGACAATTCAATATAAAATCTAAGGGGATTAAATGCTTCTTCTTCTTTTTCCTAATAGTGAAATATAATTTATTTGTGATTGATAGACACATGTTAATGATTCATTTAAATATTTATTGCATAAATTATTTTATACATATATACATGATAAACAATGTACTTCAAGTTCATTTTCATCAATAAAGTAAACTAATAACGAGATTAGCTTCCCTTGGCATCTAGATTATAGCTGTCTGCATCGTGAATTTTAGACACCAATTATTTAGTATCGCTTCACCACCAACCTTGTCCATGGCCGTAACCAATATGACCAACAACTCCATGAACTCCATGTCCTCCAATGTTGGAGGTGGGTCCCCAAAGACCATGGGCGACAACCTTACCAGCTGGTCCTTCTACAACGACTGGAGCAGTTGGTGGTCCTCTGATAGCGGCTCCGTGAGCAGAAGCAGAGATCGATCCATGTCCAGCAGTGACAGCAGCTACTCCATGTCCATATCCAAGTCCCCAGATGTTTAATCCATGTCCGTAACCATGTCCCCATACATGAGGAACGGCTACACTGTGGGCAACTACAGCTGGAGCTGCAATAGCTGCTCCATGTCCATGTCCCCAACCGTGTCCAATGGGACCGATAGCACCATGGTTAGTTACTACCCCAGATGGGCCAGATACTATAACTCCATGGCCGGATGGCACTGCGTAGGAAGCAGTAGCTAGGCAAGCCAAAGCAGCAATAATCTGCAATGAAAGAATTGGAAAAATAATGTAACAATTTCATAGAAATTATGTTAAAATTGACAAAAAACTGTTATTTAAAGTACGTATTAATTCGAAGTTTTTAGGGATTTCTATTGGATATTTATTATTATTCATTTTTACTCACCAAGCAGTTCATGTTGTTGATAAGTTGAGAATATACAGTGGAATGTATATCGACTCTTTCAAACCCTTCAGTTTATATACTATTTCAGTCTTAATTTGTCCTTCAATATTGAAATATCTGTTTCCTACATGGCATCGAAATTTCGTTAATATATTCTGAATTACAAAAGCAAGGCTTCCAAACTTTCACAGATTTTATAATTTTTTACAGGATGGAAAAAAAATTGTTTGTTTTTATAACAGAATAAAAATTGTTAAATTTTTTGAATAATATACTGTAAAAATAATACACTAAAAATACTCCGATGATTTTATTATTGGATGTATAAACGATCAAGTCATTTTAATCAATAAGAGTTCATTTGAATATTCATAAACAGAAATAATACAAAGGAAAACTTTGTATAATAACGAATGAAGTATTTTCTATAAATGAAGCTCTAATTTTTTTGATTTCAGGACTTTTTAATGTTTTTCGAAAAGTAAGTTTGCTCTTTTATATAAACTTCGAAATTTTCGAAGTGAAAATAATATGAATGACAATATATCTGAATTGTTATTTTATTGTTACGTTTGTGTATTTTGAATAAGGCTATTGATAGTATTTTTCATATTAATTTATGTTTGAACCATTGGAATATTTCCCTATGGTAATATTCCATACCTTGTGAGCCTCTTTTAATATTTCGTTTCCAAAATTAATTTGACTAATATATGTGAATGAAGTTACTTTTATATTAAAAGTATATTTCATTTAATATTAAATTGAAATAAAAGAAAATGGTTTAGTTCCACGAAATGGATCCGTTGACTTTTTTTTTTTGATCTCTAAAACTTTCAAAAATGGTGTAATACCTCTAAACAATTGTCAAGCAATCAATATCTATAAATAATTGTTACCGAGTAGTTTTTTTCATTTATTATTTAACCAATGTTCACCAAGAGATCAATAAATCATCAATAAACTTATAATGCAGAAATTTCGTTGAAACTTATAATTTTATTTGTTTAAAGGTTTATCTGAAAAATTTCAGAATTTATGTCTGAAAAAAGTCTATTTGTCAAAATGTTTATGTAATAAGTTCTCAAACAATTCGACTAGTCAAGATTACAAATAAGGCAAACATTTCAGAATTTAACTTCAAGTTCATATAGGTTGTAAAATATTTGAATTTTAAAATTTTTAGATGTATGGATAGGGTCATTCTAGAAACTACGAAAAACTATTCTTTGCTACTGTTCATTACTTCTGTCACCTATTACTTTCGGTATGAATTCATTGAATGATATGAATATATATGTAAATCATTTAAAACTGTTTTTCATTTTTGAAATTCTATGAAATTCAATTATATAGTACGTTGCGATGGACAGGGGGAGTTACAATGAGAGACAAAATAAGAAATGAAATCATCCGGGGTAGTTTTAAAGTAGCACTGATCGAGGACAAACTCGCCGAGTCCAGGCTTAGGTGGTATGGATCATATGATAAAAAAAGTGCCTTTCCATGGCTATACAAAAGAGAGGGCGAGGTAGACCACCAACTTCTTGACTGACGAATGTCCAGAGGGACATGAAGAGGTTGGGGCTATCGGATGACGATGCTAACCAGCGGAATGAATGGCGCTTCAAGGTGAGGACAAAGAAGAAGAAGAATGAAATTGAATTGAACTATCAATTCGATTAAGGATTCATGATAAATCTAGTTTAATCTCAATAATTTTTGGATAATCTGTTAATTAAGCTATCCAGCCATCAACAGTTTTCAAGCAAAAAATGCACTTTCAGAAAAAATCAGCCTACAGTATTCGAAAATGCTGAAACAAGACTCCTAAGTTTTGAATTCAAGACCCAAATAAAGAGTAAGCAGGTCATATTTAACTGTTCTGCTGTTACATTTGAAATGTTTCTAAGACAATAGGTATCCCTTACATAGTTCTAGCAGGTTATCTGTTGATTCATCTCGATTAATCCTTCAACAATCATAATATGAGTTTACCTAGTGGTAATTTTAGAAATCTTATCCTCTTTAAAATGCAACAATTCTCAATTAGCTTTCAGTTGAAGTATTCCAAAACGTGCACATGTTTCGTATAGAAAAGTAAAACGATGCTGTAAGAATAAAACTTTTGTTAGGAACATTTTTATAAAAATCTGAAAAAACTTTTAGGTTTGCTGATTATTCATTATAATATAAACAATTGAATTTTTCAAATCTCCTTTCCTTGCAATGATGGAATCTGAATTATTTATAATTGATAGTCATATGTTAATGATTCAACTTAAATATTTATTGCATAAATTATTTTATACATATATACATGGAAAACAATATACATCAGGTTTATTTTCATCAATAAAGTAAAGTAATAACGAGATTAGCTTCTCTTGGCATCTAGATTATAGCTGTCTTCATCTTGAATTTTTGGCATCAATTATTTCATATCGCTTCACCACCACCCGTGTCCATGGCCGTAACCAATATGACCAACAGCTCCATGAACTCCATGCCCTCCAATGTTGGCGGTGGGTCCCCAAAGACCATCAGCAACAACCTTACCAGCTGGTCCTTCTACAACAACAGGGGCAGTTGGTGGTCCTCTTATAGCAGCTCCGTGAGCAGAAGCAGAAATCGATCCATGCCCAGCAGTGATGGCAGCTACTCCATGTCCATAACCAAGTCCCCAGCTGTTGATTCCATGTCCGTAACCATGTCCCCAGACTTGTGGAATTACAGCACTGTGAGCAATAACAGCAGGTGCAGCTATAGCTACTCCATATCCATGTCCCCAACCATGTCCAATTGGTCCAATAGCTCCATGGTTAGTAACTACACCAGATGGGCCAGATACAACAACCCCGTGACCAGATGGGGCACAAAAGGCAGAAGTGGCTAGGAAAGCCAATGCAGCAACAATCTGAAATGGAATATTATACATTAGGCAATTGAGAAGATATTATTTGTTTTTTCCTAACCAAGTGTTTAATTACTTGTGGAAAATACCGCAATATATCGAACTATCTCTGAACTCGAGGAAAAGTCAAAATATAATATGTTCGGGAATTCTGTTAGTCATCATCTACTTTTTTTTGTATTAAAAGGTAGTCAACTTTCATAATTATTTTCAACACGTTAAACTAATGGTTTTTATACTTTTTTCCATTAATTTATTACATTTTGTTCTACTTTCATCGAATATTACCACATCATCGATTTGCTTTTTCTTAAGTACTCACCAAAGTGTTCATGTTGTTAATATGTGAAGATTCAACAACCAACTGTATATCTACCACTTTGGATCTTCCACTTTATATATTGTGGTTTAGTAGTAACAAATCCTTCAAGAATTGGACGTATTACGCAAATCATTGAAAACATAAAATGATATGTAACACCCGAATTCCGGAGTTCAAGACCAAGGTTTCTAGACATTCACATTACCGGTGAAGTTTCTTCATCGGCTTTGTTGATTATCAGGCAATGACGAAGTAGTTTTTGTGCAGAAATGATTTCCTCAAATTAATGATCTGTTTACATGCGCTGTGAAATTCAAATCATATTTTGAAGAAGCTTATGGTTGTAGAAATTGTTGATTGTTTGAATTATTAACATTCTTTTATTCAGAGAAAAATTTTGAAATGACGGAGATATTTGCCTACATCTACATCTACAACCTACATCTGAAGCTGAAGCCTATAAAAGGCTATATTTACTATGAACGAAATATTTCGATACTATTTTCTGGTCACCAATAAATTGACGTTTCACTATAAACTGCAGTTTCATCAAAACTTCCATATGAATAGTTATCATTAAATGACTGCTAATGAAAACATTGAATAATTTATGTGAAACATTTTTTCTGTCATTAATTGTCACTTTAACTCATCTCAAAGTTTTGATAAAGGTTCAATCAATAGTTTGATGTCAACTACAAATAAAAATCATTCTATTTTGAGGTTTGTTATTGTTGAGAGTATTAATTTTCAGTTAGAATAAAACAGGGAAGAGAATTATCAAGAATTGTATATTAAGTTTTTTGTTCTCTAATCGGGAAGCTTTTTATATCTACTAATAAATATATTTATATCTATTACCTAAATTTCTGATTTAATTTTTGAATTAACGTAAAATCAATATAAATCTAATTGTAAATTCCTGATTTCAATTTATTTCAAAATTAAATCAGAACTTCCTCAATTTCTGAAATAATTTTGAAATGTCAGAAGGCATAATTTCTACTTGAAGTCAGAAATTTCCGAATAGAAATGATGCATTTTGATATTTCGTCCATTTCAAAATTGATTTAGAAATTAAGTTATCATTCTTAATAATGGGATAACCGCCCAGAACATACTCGTTTAGTTTATATGTTAAGTTTCACTCAGTGAAACTTAATCTGAATGTTATATAATATATTATATCGTTAGGTAGCTCTTTGCACATTTGATTGACTGCCACGACCTGTCAGGTCGTCCCTCGGCATTGTAAATTGTAATCAATATAAGTGAGAAAAGATCTCGCGCACTTAGAGGTAAATTGTCACTATCACAAAAGGTCAAAAAAAAAGAGCACATAATTTGAAATGTCACTATCACAAAAGATCACTAAAGTAAAGAAAGTTCTCGCGCACGTAGCGGTAATCGCCACTCACGAATATAAAAGGATGCACTCTCTGTATGAGGTATCGATCGACATAGACTCTATGTCATAGACGATAGATCGATACATTAGTTGGTTGTCAAATGTCAAATATTATGAATTTAAATAAAAAAATTAACAAAAAACAAATTTAAATTCTGAAAATTTATTTCAGAATTTAAATTTGTGAACAACCTTAGGATTTATCAATCTATATGAAAATAATCTGATAGATATTAAACAACTGTAGTTAGCTAAAATTTAGTTCATTTTTTACCCCCTAAGAATAAATATGTAGTAACAAAGATATAAAAATTCTAACTGGTTATTCATTTTAAACTATTCTCTCAATTTGATTTCTGAACGACGGCGGACACATTTTTAATTCCGAGGTGAATTGTTACCGATTTGTCGGCACAATAATCAATTGCCGGATCATAGTGGAATGCAGCTCGTTCAAGAATCACAGAAGCACTGCGTCTGCGGATTCGCTCAATTTCATTATGTCGTGCTTGCTGTTGTTGTGATTGATGTGCACGAACTTGTTGCATTCTGAGCCTATTTACTTCATTGCCACTCACTAAAGAACGCAATTCTGACATAGAATACGACTATTTTCTTGATCTGTCTCTCTCTGGTCATCAGTGCGGTTAACACGTGAGGTAGCTCTTCGTACATTTGACTGTCTGCGACGACCTAAGTCAGGTCGTCTTCTCGGCATACGTTTGTATGGGAAATAGAAAAGTGCTGTTTTTAGAGTTTTCCCGGCAATTATTCGATTTTTTCTCGCCTTTTAAACCTTCCCTGGAACTCCACGAACATTTCAAGACTAAGATAAGATAAATCCGTTCAGCCGTTTTCGAGTTTTAGCGAGACTAACGCACAGCAATTCATTTTTATATATATAGATTTAAAATTAAATAAATAAATAAGAAATGCTTATCGTAATTCCACATAATTATATCAATTGTTTGACATTTGTTACTGGGCAATACTTTTTTCAATTCATTTTCAGAAATATTTCTTTAGAAAAAAATCAATAGTAAGAATGCAAAGTTTCCAGAATTACCGCTCCTGAAAATGGGTTAACACTCCGAAACAATTGCCAAGTAATTAATATAATGTTGTGAAACCAAGAGAAGTATTTTTTTATTAAATCTATATCTAGCTATGTTTCATCTAGAGAAAAGCATTTCATTAATCAAATTTATAACTTGAATAATTCAATTTTTAAACTTTATTGAATATAAATTTAAATATTTTCGTGTAATTTATACTCCTCAACTTTTATTAATAATTTATACTATTCAATTCATACTACTTGATTAACAAATAATCACGTACAATATTGAAGCAGAAACATGTGTTTCTACTAATTGTATTATTCGAATGAATTATGAAGTTATTTATTTATGTTCAATCTCAGTACTTAAATGTTTCATGAAACAAACAAAAATTATTCAAAATTATTAATAAACTTGACGTTTTCAACTAAACGTTAATTCAATAAATATATTATAATCAAGAAATTTTGTGTTACTCAAGCCAAAATATTGAGTTTTTATAATTGTTTATAATATTTTAGGAAATAAATAATAACGGTAGCTATTCGAGACATTTGATCAGCTATCAGATTCAAATTAATCATTAGAAACTGAACTTCGCAAAATTCTTCCACTATCGAAATTGAAGCAATCAGTGGCATGTTAATTTAGAGAACGTAGTGCGACCTTGCTCTTGAAATTCGAGTATTTCCTTTTCTTGGTTCATACGAAATCCATTCTTAATGGCGCCAATGAAGAACTGAAGATATTGCGTTGGGGGGCATGTGCCACCTTCAAGTATATATAAAGAAGGGAGCGAAACATATTCGATATACATTTCGAAGAAGTATCTTCAGAGATTAACAACATGAACGGTTTGGTGAGTGTCATAGATTAATATTTTATTCAATATAACTGACAGTTTTTAATTAACACAAAATAATAATGTATTTTTGAAATTGAAACCAATAAATCGATGAATTCAGTTATATAGGGTATATGTAAGATATTTCTCAGAAGAGTATTAGAATAGGGTCGAAAATTTTATAATAATTTTCCTGATTAGCTCCGGAGATATCAATTTTGACACTATTTTATATATTATTTCAGATAATTGTTGCTGTGGCTCTCTTAGCCTCTGCCATCCAAGCAACTCCATCTGGTCATGGAGTCGTTGTATCTGGTCCATCTGGAGTAGTGACTAACCATGGAGCTATCGGCCCCATTGGACACGGTTGGGGACATGGACATGGAGTAGCTATTGCTGCCCCAGCTGTAGTTGCTCACAGTGTAGTCGTTCCTCATGTTTGGGGACATGGTTACGGACATGGATTAAACAGCTGGGGTCTTGGATATGGACACGGAGTAGCTGCTATCACTGCTGGACATGGATCGATCTCTGCTTCTGCTCACGGAGCCGCTATCAGAGGACCACCAACTGCTCCAGTCGTTGTAGAAGGACCAGCTGGTAAGGTTGTCGCCCATGGTCTTTGGGGGCCCACCGCCAACATTGAGGACATGGAGTTCATGGAGTTCATGGAGCTCATGGAGTTCATGGGGTTCATGGAGTTGTTAGCCATGTTGGTTACGGTCATGGACATGGTTGGTGGTGAACCATATAAATATAGTATAACCAGATTGTGTTCTAAAATTCAAATGTTGACTATTGACCATCAACCCTGAGGAAATAGTTCATTCCACTGTTACCAATATTTTTGTATATTCACACCCATGTAAATAGATATTTATTGATGAAATAGAAAATATTATTGCAAGCTTGAGTTATTGATGACATATTAACGAGAAGTAACAGTTCAATTTTCTCTTTAATGTAGCAAATGGTTTCTACAGAGAAAACTCACAAATCTATATGAATACTTATACAAGGAGCACTTATGCGCTTCATTAATATAATAAATTCATATATGTGTATTACGAATAATTACGAGTTATCAAATACACTGAGTAGACGTCAAAAAAATTATTTATCGTTTGAACTTTCTTTTGTATATTATGCTATTTGTTGCTGTATATAATTTACGGGTAGATAAACATTCAATTCATATTGTATGTAACAAATTCGTTTCAATTGATAGATACAAAATACATGTTCTGGTTAGTCAATCAGGGGACTGTGTTAGTATTGCATAGGACTAGGACCTATGTTTATATGGCATTACTTGGTAGACATGTCTTATGTACTAAGTAATGGATGTTTGTGTCAATTTAAGGCCTGATGGTCAATCGTTATTTATTGTAGTGAATAAGGATTGCGATGTAGAATCACTACGTTGATCTGTAGATATCACGAAAAATGAAAGATAATAAAACTTTGTTGCTCAATAATTTATCTAATCAGACATTCAAACAAGCGACCCATTGTCCGCATGAGGGAATATTGTATGAGAACAATTTTATTGAAAATAATTTATGAGTTACTTTGAAGTTGATTTTATTATCACGATCATCAAATATTGCATTTCAATAATTCTTAAATTGTGTTAAGTCTTACTGCATATGATAAGAAGTTCTTGATACAGTTCTATATCCCTATGTGAATAGAAATTAAAATGATTTCTTAAGTTGTTTGTAGAGGTGTATGGAATATATTGAAGTTTTATGAGAAGAGAATCTTCAATAATTTGCAAAGAAAACCAGAGAGGTTACAGGTCTGATTTCAAATGTTTCGAATTATAGTAGTGCATATTTCTTGAGCATTGCATTTTCTCGACGGCTTTTTGTTAGTTAATTAGTTCAAATGAAAATTGTTCTAAGTAGTCATCACATACAGTAAAACAGCGAAAAATTCATCTCTGATTATTTAATCGAACAAGAAAAAAGTTTGCTTTTTTATTGTTTGTTATTATTGTAGAGAATGATTTAATTTTTTTTGAGTTCTTCTTTATTTTCCTCCTATATATCACTGAAAATTGTTATTCCTAGCTACTAGCAGACTGTCAAAATGGAAACATTTATTTCATATTTATTTTTTAGCTCTATCAAAATATTGAAATGAATAATTTCCATTGATTTTTGCCAATATAAAGCGAAAGAAACAAAATATTAATTAAAAGTTTGGCTCTCTAGCTTTTTTTTAAAGTTATACCAGAGAACAAATTATTGATTATTATTATCAATTCACGACTATATTGCTGATATAATACGAGTATAATGAAATTATGTGGCAAATGGTGAAACAGTTTAACAAATAATTGATAGTATCACATAATCATTTCATTGAAATTGTTTCATGAATAAGCAATTATATACCATTCATTATAAGCAAATGCACCTATAAATTGCTGGTAAAGATGCACTCCTTGTAACGATATTCATATCAATTCATGATTCTTCTCTTAAAAGCTTATTTACTACTCTTAGTAATAAATAAATAGTTAGTTTATGTTAGTATGTCATAAATAACTGAAGTTTGCAATAATATCTTCTATTTCATCAATAAATATCTATTTACATGGCTGTGAATATACAAAAATATTGGTAAAAGTGGAATGAATTATTTCCTTAAGGGTGATGATAAATAGTCAACATTTGAAGTTTAGAACACAATCTGGTTATACAAGATTCATATGATTCACCACCAACCATGTCCATGACCGTAACCAACATGGCTAACAACTCCATGAACCCCATGAACTCCATGAGCTCCATGAACTCCATGTCCTCCAATGTTGGCGGTGGGTCCCCAAAGACCATGGGCGACAACTTTACCAGCTGGTCCTTCTACAACGACTGGAGCAGTTGGTGGTCCTCTGATAGCGGCTCCGTGAGCAGAAGCAGAGATCGATCCATGTCCAGGAGTGACGGCAGCTACTCCGTGTCCATAGCCAAGACCCCAGCTATTGATTCCATGTCCGTAACCATGTCCCCATACATGAGGAACGGCTACACTGTGGGCAACTACAGCTGGGGCAGCAATAGCTACTCCATGTCCATGTCCCCAACCATGTCCAATGGGGCCGATAGCACCATGGTTAGTCACTACTCCAGATGGACCAGATACAACGACTCCATGACCGGATGGAGTTGCTTGGATAGCAGAGGCTAAGAAAGCCACAGCAACAATTATCTGAAATAATATGGAAATTCTGTCAAAATTGATCTCTCCGGAGCTAACCTGGAACATTTTTATAAAATTTCCAAACCTATTCTAATACTCTTCTGAGAAATATCTTACATATACCGTATATAACTGAATTTGTCGAACTATTGGTTTCAAAATACATTATTATCTTGGATTAATTGAAAATTGTCAGGTATATTGAATAAAATATTAAACTATGACACTCACCAAACCGTTCATGTTGTTAATCTCTGAAGATACTTCTTCGAAATGTATATCAAATATGTTTCGCCCTCTTCTTTATATATATTTGCACTCGCCTCTCAACACAATATCTTCATTTCTCCAATGACGCCATTAAGCATGGATTTCGTATGAACCAAGAAAAGGAAATACTCGAATTTCAAGAGCAAGGTTGCGCTACGTTCTCTAAATTATCATAACACTAATTATTTCATTTTGATTGTGAAATATAGTCTCGAATTCCATTAACCAACTATTCGTTCTAAATCTAAGATGGTTTGTTTACAATATATCAAGATCATTACCTTCTATAATTCCTCTATTTCCTGAAAATTTATTTGAAACCACAGAAACTATTTTAAGTGTTTTTAGAGTAACGAAAAATTGTTATATTCATTTCTTTTCATTTTTCTTTTTAATTATTTTCTAAGAGGTGAAATATCTTTTCTTCAAATCATCTCATAAATAATGTTAAAACCTAAAATCCGAAATTTCGTTCTAAGAGTGGTTACCTTACTTTATTAAGACTTCATTTCAACAGATTCCTTTTTTTCAGTTTTTCTCCTGTGTCAAAGAATTTAAAAAAATCGAATTCTTTGAATAAAGCTACAAATTCAGGCATATTGAAATCAAGTGTACAATAAAGAAAAGAATTCAAATTAGCAAGGAAGTTACGGATTCTAAAATTCAACATCTACTTAATGCAGTGTTATAAAGATCAAAAATTTGACCAGCTAATAATTAAAGAGGAGAATAAGAAGAACTTCAAGAACAAAAACTCAGATTTGAATCCTTGAATCCTTAAGCCAATATAAAAAATCATTAGATTGTTACTTTTTAAAATCAGTGGTATTAAACTCCAGATACCTAATGGCTTAGCAGCCCGATAAATATTTTGAGGATTTCCACAAAATATTTCTGTTGATTTTAGGTATGCGTTTTCAATTAAACGATATATTTTATGATTATATTGCAACAATGAAATATTCTTCGAAGTTTATCGAATCCAAAGTGATGTTTTGAAATATCCTTTTTTCGGCTTATAATGAGCGGTAATAAACACGAATATTACAAATAAATCAATTTGAATTAATGTCATTTATGTCATAAACATTTCAACACTGATTGCAAAGAAAATATACCTGTATAAAAATAGGAACTCATATGCAATTCAAATAGTGCTTACTTCTGTATGAATAATTTCAATAAATTGCTTTATAATTTGATTAAACTATCAGGAACATTGAATATTGGTAATGTGTTGCAAACATCTTAAGGAATTTGATATAGTTGAACAGAACACCTTATTAATTTTTGATAGTGATTAACGGTTATCATATCTTGAAGGTCAGAAGGCAATTGAATGTGTATATAAAGTAGAGGGTGTTTTGTTATCGGTACTCAAAGTGAAGTCGTTTCTTGAAGACTAACAATATGAACGCTTTGGTAAGTTACCTACTGAAATAGGGTATTTGACTGCAATAAAAATATAGATCAAAATGTTGTTGAGTTGATAGTAAATATTATTTTAAACCAATTAGCCATTACATCCTTTTGAAATATATATGATTTTTAAAAGAAATCAATAATAAAATAATTAAAATTTAAATTTGATCACGTGATTGAAACCGCACTGGATTGGCTAAATTGCGAATGACGTCACCGTGCAGGAAACAAAGCCAACAACCAACAAAGGCTAACGTCCATTTATCTGATGTCTTTCTACGTGTGTTTTTGAGTGTTTATTTCCTGGATTCATTAGCTCTTTTATTTGTTAGAAACAAAGCAGTGAAATTATTTTGAATTATTATGAATATATATTATATAAGGTACGATGGAGAGCAATTTTGTCAAAGCTGATAGCAGAAATCTCCTAAGAATAGACGCTATTATGTTTGGACAATTTTTTAGAAACAAGAAAGTTAACTCACATACAATAAAGTATAGAAGTTTTATTATTTTGAATCTTTTATTATACCAAAGTATAAAAATACAAAGATACGAATAAAATCCAGTTTATTCCGTTCAACATCAACAATAAAATACGTACGTAATTAATAACCTCAAAATATAGCAGAATGTATAGAGAAGACTATAACGAATATGCAATAAAATCAACTCGTTATTTATGTATGAAATATAGGGTACGAATTATTTACTTACGTTAAAGTGATCTCCACACATGAAAGCGTGAGATTTTACAGCTATATCTTTCGGGTTTCTACGAGAGAGAATTAACCACCATTTCAATAGGTTCACAAACATTTTCTCTGGGGTTTTAATAGATGTGTTAGTACATTGTGGCACTACGCACCATTTATAAGACATTTTATCCCAGTAAAGTTATGAAATTGTCAACAATCACTAAATTTAATAGTCGACAGTCGTATTACAATGTGACGGTTACTGTGTTTATTGCATCGTGACGTCACCACATTAAGTAACTTGTATAGCAGTGTTTTGGCGGTTTTCTTATTCATTCAAACTGTTTCTGTCATTTTCATAAAATTAGAAAAATTTAAAGAGAATTAATCGGATGAGAAATATGCATCAGCTATAACGAATAATTTGAGATATTTTTGTGGAAACAAATACCCTATTGACATTTGATCATTAAAATTCTATTTTCAATAGTAATCCACTTTCTTCTTTATTTTTCGTTACAGTTTGTTGCTTCCTTGGCCCTTTTGGCTACCATCGCTTCTGCTGTTCCTTCTGGCCATGGGGTAGTAGTAGCCGGACCTTCTGGTGTAGTAACAGGTCATGGCGCCATCGGCCCTGTTGGCCATGGTTGGGGTCATGGACATGGAGTAGCTCTGGCTGCACCAGCTGTCATTGCAGCTCCAGTTGTTGCACATACTGCTGTGGTTGGAGTTCCACACGTATGGGGACATGGAGTCAACAGCTGGGGACTTGGTTATGGACATGGAGTAGCTGCCATCACTGCTGGACATGGTTCAATCTCTGCCACTGGACACGGAGCAGCCATCAGAGGACCACCAACTGCCCCAGTTGTCGTAGCAGGACCAGCTGGTAAAGTTGTTGCTCATGGACTTTGGGGACCAACCGCTAACATTGGAGGACATGGAGTTCATGGGGCTGTTGGTCATATTGGCTACGGTCATGGACATGGTTGGTGGTAAACCAGGAGAAAACAGTTGATCTGTCATATTAATTTGTGAGATATCAAGAGAATTTATTCTCAAATTTCAATTGCCTCGCTGATAACATGAACCTGCATATTATTTTCCATGTAAATATTTTAGAAACTGTTATGTATATAATAAATTATTGAATGCATTTTGAATATTTTTCTCCATTATATATGAGTACATTTTTGAAACACTCGTTAATTGAATCAGGAAACAAACAAAGTGATTCTAAATGTGTTGATTTCAGGTTTAATTGAAATAATTTGAAAATTAATACTCATACTCATAAATATGTTTTGGAATGGAGATTGAAAAATGTTTGATCTGAGTTTACAGAAAATAGTGTATTTCTTTTTGAAATCTGTACCATTTCCTTATGAGTTTTTTGAAGTAGTACTTGTAGTAGAAATAGGATATTTATGAAACTATAATCAAAGTTCAACGCCAAATCTACAATTTGAAGCGAACAAATGATGACAAACTAGAGCTAAAATAATTTGAGATATTACTTTTACTGTAAAGTTTATTTGTTGATGTACTATTGAAAACAAAAAATTTTTCAAAAATTACAAAGTATAGATTCTGAGTTTATTTTTCAATTTGTGAGATGTGAGGAAGAAAAACTTCCAAAAAGGGTTCAAATTCAAAATAACAACAGCATTCAGTGCAATTTATGTCCCCAACCATGTTCGAGTCCAAATCCAAGATGACCAATTGGTACTAAAGGTACCGGTCCACCTATTTTAGTCAAATGACCTCCCACCTTCGGAACCAAGACTGCTCCATGAGCAAATCCACCATGATGACCAGCTAGATGTACTGGAGATCCTAGGTGTCCTTTGAAGACCCCTCCATGGTGAGGATACACATACTTATGAGGGTGATCTAAGTGAAAATGTGGTCCAATTGGTCCATTGACTAGTGGCTTATCTACAATTAAGCCGTGAGGAACAAGAGGAACTTTGTGATGAATAGGCCCTATACCTCCGTGGGGTAGTAGATGCGAAGGTCCTGGTATCAGATCAATTCCTGTTGGTTTAGCATAGATGGATGTAGCTATAATACAGGCCAATGCAGAGAAAGCCTGAAAGAAGATATGATATTTAGAAATAATTACGTTGTTGAGAACACCAAGTTTTAAGATTGATTTCTTCTCTCTATGTATATTCTTCTTGATTAATGAAAGGTTCTATTTAAATTAAATTGAGTCAATGAAAAGAATGAGACAATTTAAAGCATATCTTGAAACTAGTACTACCTATAATGGTACATTTCAAAACACTTGGTCTAATTTAACAGATGTCTCAGGAAATCCATTGTCAATATTTGATGATTTGCTGATCTCTTAGTGAAACATTTTAATATGAACTGGTTTTAACACTTTTTTTGACTTGAGTTTTAAATAGTTATATCAACATCCCGAAAAAATTGTCAGGCAATTAAGAAACGTAATTTTGTGTAACTAAGACTAGGGTGTTATTATCAACAGTTGATATGACGGTGGTATAAACTCTTGACCAAGGTTTAGCAACCCGAAACAAATGTCAAGAATATTGAATAGTTTTTGAGGAATTTATCTATGTCTTTTGAGTTATTCTATTGTATTTTTTAACAACGCTGCATAAAACTTTGTCTCTTTGAGATTATATGTGTTTTTATTCAATGCTTCATCATGAAATTGACGATCTATTGATCCTTGAATATTTTTGCGAAAGTTTTCCATTCAATTTCTATTTTGTTTCAGTTAATAACTAAAATAATGATTACTGAATTTTCAAATGTAATTCTGTTTCTATTGAATATTAATTCAGCATATTGGACTATTTAAAGCTTCTTTAAAATTGTTATCTAGTACATACTAACACTTAGTAATATTCTGTAACATATATTCCGTTCATTACATCGAATTACATAAAAAAATTAAAATGATATTGAAGAATTGAAAGAAAGATTTCGTCATCAAAATATGTTGAGTTTGATAAAAATTGAATAGAACGAAAAAAAAAAAAACTGAGTGATTAACTATCTTACCAAAAATTTCATATTGCTGAATTTGATTTACTTAAGTCGGAAGTATTTTCGAGTGATAACTGATTTGGTCATTTTAACCCTCTTGTATATATACAGAGTCGTTAGAAAGACTGACCTTCGGAAAATGAAGTGAATCACTTTCTGTCTATACGTTAATTTAGCGTGATGAAAATTATTTCCAAAATTCCGGGTTCGTCATCGTGGTTTACGAAGTGGACAACTTTTTATAAGTAAATAAAGATATTTTGATTTGTTTCTGCTTGATTGAGTAGCAGTCAGTTGAATCGAATAGATTGAACGACATTAATTTCAAACATAACGAATTAAGGTAACAAAGATTTGCAGTTCTTAAAATGCGTCAACTGAGTTACGAGTATTTGAGTAAATGTTGAAGAATCCAGAGCATTGCAAATTTTAGTTTGAAATTGGTTAGTTGAAATTTAAATATTTAAAATAAGTCAGCTATTTGAAAACTTTGGGGGTATGTACCATTTATATTTTATAAAAAATATTATCAAACCCATTTTCCATATTGATATTTATTTTATCACATATTCTTCGAAAATGTATTCATAAAAATATAATAATGTTTAATGAAATAAAATTTTTATTCATAAAAAATGATCACGATTTTA
The DNA here is from genome assembly GCA_030704895.1 of Henosepilachna vigintioctopunctata. NCBI lineage: Eukaryota > Metazoa > Arthropoda > Insecta > Coleoptera > Coccinellidae > Henosepilachna > Henosepilachna vigintioctopunctata. The sequence continues at coordinate 3,887,239 of JARQZJ010000034.1, forward strand.
TCTGTCCAAGCAGCCTGGTCATGTTTATTAAATATTTGTATAAAAAGTAGAATTAACGAAAAATGATCAAATTTAAGGTTTGTGGTTACAATTTGGGGAAGTTTTCGAGAGTATAATAAGCTAAATAGCGTATTTCAAACATATATTGCGTATTCATAAAGCTTGATGAGTTCCTTGTAGGACGAAACAATCTGTCTTGTGCTTCCATCAAGTTTAGGCATCGATGTCAATATTCTCCAACAATTTTCCCTTGAAGTATAGTAGAGGAATCTCGACTCGCCATTTATTTTCAGCAAAATAAATATTCGCGTACCAGGGTACGCCCAGGGTACCCGTACCAGGGTAAAGCCTGGTCTGAGGCTTAAAAATAAATTTTATGCCAATTAGAGCAGATAAAATGTTATATCAGGTTCTCCTATCAACTGTGTATGTAATATTTATGATGGGTGTTGTTGTCGATATGATATCTATATTGATCGGCTATCAGTGATTTAGACATGTCATTTAGAACAGCGCAATGGGATGTCGTGATATTTTCATGAACTTCTGTTGCCTATATATGACTTTGTAATTTGTTATATTTCATTTGGTTACTTTATCTTACTATTGCAATTGATTTCAATTTTATTTTCGTTGAGTTCATCAAGTACATTTCATGAACTTCTGTTGACTACGTGACTTCTGGTGACTTTGTAATAGATAATATTTTATTTTTAGTATGTCCCATTTAGTTTTTGTTTATTACTATTTCAATTTATTCTGAAATAATTTTCGATGTAAATATTCGCTTTTACTCTCTCTTTTAATTTTTTTTTAAATATTTTCTTATTTATTATTATTTGATTATAATTAATTACGTAATTAGATTTATCACATTATTATTATCATATCGTACTTGTTCACATAGCTTACTCTGATATGATATTGTTTTGTTTAAATCGAAAATCTTTCGAAATATTTATTATGTATATAATTTTTCCTAGATTTTTACTTATGTTTTGTATTTGCACTCAAAAATCAAGGATACCTACTTTGGAATATAATAATTTGCACAAACGATAAGGCATCCTGTGTTAAAAGAACGAAGCAATAAAATACTGTAGGAAGTAATTATATAAAAAGTGAAAAAATTGTACTGGACAAAATCGACTAATTTTACCAGCAAAAAACTATATTATGAAAAACTTTTCTTGACAAATGATTAAAAATTCAATATAATTACAGATATGCTCCCAACTTTCCTACAAAATTCATGCAATTTTAGGAAATATTTTAATGCTCTTTTTATGCACACCAATTGTTCATAGATTTTCGAGATGTTATATTTTTTTCCCGAAACTCACACAATTTTACCATCCAACATTTATAAATTATAGAGTACTGATATTTCTCAAAACTAAAATGTTTAAAGTTTTAAATAAAACCGTACTATTAAAGGTAACCAAATGATAAAACAGATAATTAAGTATGATACTCGTATTTATTTTATGCAAATCATTCAGAAATAATGAAATCGAGATTCCCATTCTGAACAGAAAAAGTAGGTCTACAATTGAACATTTCTGAAAGCCCACAAATCGATTAAAAACCTATAAAGAATAAATGAAGAATGAAATGATGAAGTGGTGCATACTTCTGTCTTTCTTTGTTTATTGTAACCTTGCGTCAATTGTAAAATGCAGGACTTTCCATTAATTTTCAGTATATTTACTATGGTTGGTTTCTTGGAATTTCTGCTCACATTAAGATAGATTTCAATTTTCGCAACTTCATTCTATAAATTTTTAATTTTTGGGAGCTCATGTTGAGTTTTTCATTGAAACTAAGATAGTAAATCAGAAGTTAATTTGAATGTGTTTGATGGCTACTAGACAACGATTCTTTATAAAATGCATATACCTTTATATCATTTGTGTTACCGATTCATTTTTGAAAAGGGAAAGAGGGAAATTTGAGTTCATTATAATAGTCAGTTGCGTTTATTCATTTTCATAAATAATGCATTGTGTATATACAAAATAAATAATGTTGAGAGCAGTGGTCATCAATGAGGCAGTACGTGTTTGGAAATTAAGTATTTTGGCGTCCACTCCTAAAGATTGAAATTTTTTCCGAAACACTCTGAGATATGGCACACCAATTGGTCTGATCGATCCATTCACCACCAGCCGTGACCTCCGTGAGCGATACCAACATGACCGACAGCTCCAAGAGCACCATGTCCTCCAATGTTAGCGGTTGGTCCCCAGAGTCCGTCAGCAGCAACTTTACCGGCTGGTCCAGCTACAACAACTGGGGCAGTTGGTGGTCCTCTGATGGCAGCTCCGTGTCCGCTTGCAGAGATTGAACCACCTCCGGCGGTGATGGCAGCTACTCCATGTCCGTGAGCGAGACCATAGTCAAGAGGAGCTGACACTACAGCAGGGGCGGCTACGACTGCTGGAGCAGCAACTGCGATTCCATGTCCAAGTCCCCAACCAGCTGCTGCTGGTCCCCAACCAGCTGCTGCAGGTCCCCAACCGTGTCCGGCGGGTCCGATGGGTCCAAGTCCAGTTACTACTCCTGAAGGACCGGAAATCACGGCTCCCAAACCGTGGCCAGATGGAGCAGCATAAGAGCTGGTGGCGAGGAAGACCAAGAAAGCTACACACTGTAAACATATATTTAAATTAGCAATTGAACCAATAATAGGGTTTGAATAAGAATATATGTGCAAAAAAAATTATTCAACGAAATATGATAAAATGTAACTCCAAAATGTGTTTTCAGAAATGTTACACATATTTGTTCGTGGAACGTGAAGAAATAAATAATTTGAATTGACCTTATAACACAAATTTGGATGGGCTCTGCAACAGAAATGGTTTTGAAATCAGGATCTCTCATTGGAGAAATGTATTCAAAATTTGAAATAAGAATCTATTCAAATATGAACGTAATCTAATTTTTAAAGATGATCATAAACCGTTGTTAAAATGTGTTTAATCAAAGAACAGCTAAGCGTGTGGTACTCTTCATCTTACCAAAGCGTTCATGTTGTTGATCTCAAGAGACTTGACTAAGCAATGAGTACCGATTTCCTTTTACCCTCTGATTTATATACAAATCGACGTCTGCTATTTCGTCCTTCAATAATCGAATAATTGGACGTAATATTCGTTATCCTAACTCCGGGTTTACGATCATGGTAGTGCACCGCCTTCTCCATTTTTACATTTCTTGTAACACTTGATTCGTATAATGATTGCGCAAAATTTATTATATAGACCATGGAGATTATTTCATATTTCTATAGGTCAATCGCATTTCCTGTGTTGATTATAATTCCAAACAAGGTAGATGAATTTGGTTATCATTTCATAATTAAATTTCAATCGATGAATTACCTTTATTCCTTTTGTTATTTCTGTATTCCTGTTCATTTCATGAAATTTTTAGTACAGTGTTATCTTTAACTCAAAAGTGCATCAAGAGAATTTATTTCTATGAAGACTTCTTTTGAAAAACATTTTTCTTCTGTTAATTTGACATTATTCTTCAAACAAAAGCTTTTATTTTCAATTAGAATTGGTTAGAATACTTCTTAGGATTTCCTTCACAAGAATAAAAATTCATTACCATTTCTAAGTTGCAAAATATTCTTCCATTCTTCCATAATTCATGTCTCCTATCCCAGATTCATTAAATACCGCGTTTAGAAGAAAATTGAACTTTAGCTGATATTGAATATAAACTAAAATTCAAACACTCGAACTTATGATTTACACTTTATTGACAACATAGCATGACACGTTTCGTCGTTACAAACGACTTCTTCTGATGACTCTGGGTTTTACCCAAGATATTCCAGTCTAAATTCTAATTTTTGTTACCTGAAAAGGTTTAACAAGGGTGAATTATTTAAATCTATCTGTTATTGAGCAAATTTTCAGCATTTTTATGTCGATTTATTTCCACTATTTCCCAAAAATCTAATTGACTACTGCTGTCATTCCTCAACATCCTCTGCAACTTGCCTAATATTCATTCGACGATTTTCTAGAAGACTTTTCTCCACTGTCTCGATGTTTTCTTTGCTTGTTGACGTGGTTGCAACTCCAGGATGTTTATCGTCATCAACATCTTCTCGGTCTTCTGCAAAGCGTTTGTACCACTTATAAACATTCTTTTGAGACAAAGAAGACTCGCCGAATGCCACAGTCAACATTTCTAGTGCATTGGGCCACTTCATTCAATTTTAACGCAAAATTCAATACAGATTCTTCGATTAATTTTTTTGATAGTAAGAAATCGAAGAACACTCAAAAAAGTGTCAACCTTTTCAGTTGTCAGAAACAAACTACTAATCCAAAATGGCTAATAATTTCAACATATAAGATGCGTTTTGGCACCAACATAACGAAAGAAAATTTCGTTAAAACCCGCTAAAGTTCAAAATTCACCTTTTCTTTTGAACAGACCTCATAATTATTTACTTTAGTCATTCCAAAGAGTACCTGTATTTGTCGCTAAAAACCACACAGTTGATGTGATTTTCTCTGTTGAAAAAAAAATTGTTGTGATATGAATTGAACAGAAATAATTATTCACCCAATTAATTAAGTTAGAACGACCTGTAAAAAGTAGACGACTAAGGTGTACATCAGAATATAATAAGAATTATGATATAATATACAATAGTGATTCGAGCAATTAAGCTTCAAGAAAGAATCATAGATTATCAATGAAAATTGAAGAAGATTTATCGAACAATTCAAAATCGAAATGAATTGAAATTCCACAGACAGTCAGATAATAAAAATTTTCAGTTCATTTACTAAATGACCGAGGAAGTGGCAATGAAATATATGCAGTAATATATAAATTTGCGCAATCACTCTTCGAGTGTTACAAGATACGTAAAAATGGAGAAGGCGGTGCACTACCATGATCGTAAACCCGGAGTTAGGATAACGAATATTACGTCCAATTATTCGATTATTGAAGGACGAAAAAGCAGACATCGATTTGTATATAAATCAGAGGGTAAAAGGAAATCGGTACTCATTGCTTAGTCAAGTCTCTTGAGATCAACAACATGAACGCTTTGGTAAGATGAAGAGTACCACACGTTTAGCTGTTCTTTGATTAAACACATTTTAACAACGGTTTATGATCATCTTGAAAAATTAGATTACGTTCATATTTGAATAATTTTTTTTCAAATTTTGAATACATTTCTCCAATGAGAGATCCTGATTTCAAAAACAACATTTCTGTTGCAGAGCCCATCCAAATTTGTGTTATAAGAACAATTCAAATTATTTATTTCTTCACGTACCACGAAAAAATATCTGTCACATTTCTGAAAACACATTTTCGAGTTACATTTTATCATATTCCGTTGAATCATATTTTTTGCACATATATTTTTATTCAAATTATTGTTTCAATTGCTAATTTAAATATGTGTTTACAGTGTGTAGCTTTCTTGGTTTTCCTCGCCACCAGCTCTTATGCTGCTCCATCTGGCCACGGTTTGGGAGCCGTGATTTCCGGTCCTTCGGGAGTAGTAACTGGACTTGGACCCATCGGACCCGCCGGACACGGTTGGGGACCTGCAGCAGCTGGTTGGGGACCAGCCGCAGCTGGTTGGGGACTTGGACATGGAATCGCAGTTGCCGCTCCAGCTGTCGTAGCCGCCCCTGCTGTAGTATCAGCTCCTCTTGACTATGGTCTCGCTCACGGACATGGAGTAGCTGCCATCACCGCCGGAGGTGGTTCAATCTCTGCAAGCGGACACGGAGCTGCCATCCGAGGACCACCAACTGCCCCAGTTGTTGTAGCCGGGCCAGCTGGTAAAGTTGTTGCTGACGGTCTTTGGGGACCAACCGCTAACATTGGAGGACATGGTGCTCTTGGAGCCGTCGGTCATGTTGGTATTGCTCACGGAGGTCACGGCTGGTGGTAAATGGATTTATCAGACCGATCGTTGTGCCATATCTCAGGTTGTTTCCGAGTGTGGACAGAAAAATAAGTAATTCTCAAAGTCACTCTCTACTGCCTCATTGACGACAACGACTCTCAACATTATTTATTTTGTATATACTCAAAGCATTATTTATGAAACTCAATAAACGGAATTGAAGTAATCTGTCTCATCAAAACTTCCCTACCTTTGTACAATTTTAATTGAAAATGATCATTTTTTGGCAAGATTATCAATGGATAATTGATACTTGAAATCATCAGTATGACGCATGACTCATATATATATATATATATATATATATATATATATATATATATATATATATATATATATATATATATATATATATATATATACCTTATTTATATTAGGCCAAAATTCATTCCGCAATCCAAGAGAAAATATAAAATCTATGAGCGAAACAAGTAATTTATAAATAATTCAGAATCTTCATTACGTAAAGAGGATTTTCAAATGAATCATTTCTGAATTCACCCTTCATTGCTTTTTTGCCCAGTATTTTCTAAGTCTATTGTCAATCCCAAGTCATAAAGGTCTAATATCTTATCAAGATAACTTACCAAGTTGTTTTCTTCATGTTCATATTGGTCCTTATTTTATTAGATTTGACAAAATCACATATCACAAAATATGAGATCTTGTCAGATGAAATTCTGAATCATTTATAACTTCCGTGATAGATATGACAATCATTTCTACATTTGATATTCTGTTTCAACATTGATTTACAATGAGTAACTTTTTTGTTTGAAGTATCTGCTCCATATCGCAGATTTTTGTTAGATCTAAAAACCATACACCATCCTTGAGTGGAATGAGATGTGGTATGTCTGTACTTTGACTATTGATTTGGTTAACTTAGGTTTTACAGATATAACACTATGCATAGTGTGTGAAATTATTGATAATGTTTTTTTTTTATTTCAAGGTTTATTGTCGCATCAACCATAAGGGTTATTAGCGACGGTACAGTGTTTTAAATACAGTAATATAGTTTGGTTAACCTAAGGAACCTAATTAAATTGTTAACATTGCTCAAGCTGAGAATATTCGATAACGATCCGGTTATGCCACATGATATTCTTTCATTACTGAATTTAATACAATTTATTAGTAAATGTTCTACTGTTAAATCTTCATCACAAACTTCGCACCTAGGTTTATTTTCGTACTTCATCAGATAATCGTGTGTAATTCGTGTGTGACCCAGTCGGAGGCGCGTCAACCTCACTTGAGATTGCCGACACTCCGATAGGTACTCCCACTTTTTAAAATTAACTTTCACTCTACTTAGTTTTGAAGGGTTTGTGAGCCATTCGGATTGCCAGGAATGTGTGATGATCTGCCTGATGGTATGCTGAAAGTCTGCAGATGTTATTTGGTGGGAAGATTCTGCATTTTCGTCTGTTGTAGCTGATCGGGCATAGGTGTCCGCTTTTTCATTACCCTCGATGCCTATGTGTGATGGAATCCATATGATTACAACTTTTTTATATGAATCGTCTGCTATATTCATTTCTACTTGGATGTCTGAGGCAATAGCATGTGTTGTATATATATGTTTTATTGAATTAATAGAATTTAGGGAATCGGTAAATATGATGAAGTTGCAGTGATTCTGATTTAAGTTTATGAATTTGAAGGCCTTGTGAATTGCATACAGTTCTTATATACAGCAACATTATGTTGATAATGTTGCTTCTATAAAAGTCTTTCATCCATAACTATTCCCAAAGAGTCTACAGAAGTAGAAGAAACTTTTCTAGATGATGTATGGATGCTATTTTCAGGTTTCTGGTTATTCAGGTACAATTTGATTGTTCTTTACCATCAAGTTGTTTCTTCCTAGCATTTTCTTGTTCTTGTATATTTCTCAATATCAAAGCACTTACTTACTCTTACAAGTATTTGCTGCATATTGGCAGATTTCTTTCAGATCTAAGAACCATACAACATCCTTGAGTGGAATGAGATGTGGTACTTACATACACTATGACTATTAATTTGGATAACTTAGCTTCTGCAGATATTATACTATGCATAGTGTATAGAATTGTTGATAATTTTGTATCTATAATAGTCTACCATCAATAAGTATTCCCAAAGAGTCAAAAGAAATAGAAGAAATGCTTCTAGATGATGTATGGCTGATATTTTTAATTTTCTGGTTATACAGATACAGTTTGATTGTTTATACCATTAGGTTACTTCTTCCTAGCACTTTCTTGTTTGTACATTTCTCAATATCCCAGCACTTACTTACACTCACAACTATTTGCTGCATATTCGCAGATTTTTGTCAGATCTAAGAACCATACAACATTCTTGAGTGGAATGAGATGTGATACGTATGAACACTATGGCTATTGATTTGGATAACTTAGGATTTATAGATATTACACTAAGCATAGTATGTAAAATTGTTGATAATGTTTCTTCTATATTAGTCTACCAACAATAAGTATTCCCAAAGAGTCTACAGAAGTATAAGAAACTTTTCTAAATGATGTATGTATGATATTTTCAGTTTTCTGGTTATTCAGATAAAGTTTGATTGTTCTATACCATTTAAATGCTTCTTCCTAGTACTTTCTTGTTCTTGTACATTTCTCAATATCTCAGTACTTAATACTAGTGCTGTGTTATCAGAGTTGTATGGCAAAGTACTGGCAAATTATCAATAAATAATGAGAATGAAAGCAGCTAAATTATGGAACCCTGATGAACTACCAGCTTGACGTCAACTATAAGGCTCATCTGATTCCTTTGATCGCAAGATATTTTCTGAGAATCAGGTATGTACGAACCTATATATTTACTGATAAATAACATATATATTTTACCCAAATAAATAATGTACTCGTAGTAGTTGGAAATATAGAAAAATCTAGTAATTTCTTATTGCATCATAATTTATTGAGAATAGTGAAATTCAAATAAGAAAGAAAATAAATAGTTAATGGCAGTTCTTTGTCAGTACGTAGGTACAGGATTTTTCATAGTGAAGAAATTCGAAGAAATCAAAAGGAAGATTCTAACATATGGCACATCAATTTCACCACCAGCCATGACCTTGAGCGATTCCAACGTTACCAACAGCACCAAAAGCTCCGTGTCCTCCAATGTTAGCAGTAGGTCCCCAAAGTCCATCAGCTGCAATTTTACCAGCTGGTCCGGCTACAACAACTGGGGCAGTTGGTGGACCTCTGATGACAGCTCCGTGTCCACTGGCAGATATTGATCCTCCTCCTGCTGTAACAGCAGCCACACCATGTCCGTAACCCAGACCGTAGTCAAGACGAGCTGTAACAACAGGGGCAGCTACTACAGCTGGTGCAGCAATAGCTACTGGCTGACCCCATCCCCATCCGTGTCCAGCTGGTCCAATTGGTCCAAGACCAGTTACTACTCCTGAGGGACCAGCAACTATAGCTCCCAGACCAGAAGGCGCTGCATAGGAAACAGCTAATAGCCCAGATAGAGCAGCTAGCAACTGTAATAAATAAGTATATAAGTTTGTGTCTTCATTTTTGGAGATAATGTAGACAAAGAACTGAAAGAATGTAGAATGTAGGCAATCTAAAACACTGAAGAGTTGAGACCAGCAGGTAAAAGTGTACTTGCAGAGGATAAATCATATTAAGTGACGACGAAACGATCAAAAGGATCTTGTGAAAGAATGTGATCTCAACACAAAGATATAATACAAACATTGGAATGAAACATTTAAAAGGTATATTTCTGAAATTTGGTACTATATACTTACCAAAGTGTTCATAGTGTTCGAGTTTTGACTGCAAAATGAGTATAGATAAGCAATAACCCCCTAGTTTATATATATTTTAAATAACGCCATCGTCCTTCAGTAATAATCAGTTTTATTGTGTCCTCAAAAACCAATCGCCTGTGTTAGAAAACGCTTACAGTCAGTACGAGCAAGGTGGTTACATTTTTCGAATTTCGATAAATTAAAACCTGCTGGAATTATAAATCATTAACATGAAATTATTACTACATACCTCAGAATTAGACGCTGTGATATTTATGCACATATTTGTTTAGTTCAGGTTCATTTTCAATTGAAAGAATTTTATTGGCGCAATAAATTAATTTATATTTCAAGGGCTACTTAGCTTACTTAAATTATAACGAGTAATTTCACAAGTTGTTCATTGTTTACATCGAAATTTGATATTTTAATAATGAGTTCACACAAAGACAACTTTATGAGTAATTAATATAGGGATTACATTCCTGCTCAAAAATGGATTAAAGTTTCACTTTTGTCCTATTTTGTCTAAAATTGAGTGACATATTAGTTACATGAAGTGGTCAGATTAAGATTCACAGATTTATTTGCTCCAGACGGTTTCCTGGACGGGTGAGTGTTTTAAGGGATGAAACCTTTTCTGATTAGTTAATAAATAAGCCTTTATAATGGAGATGATTTGAATTCGTCAGATTGTCCTCAGGGTGTCCTCAGGGGACAATTCTGCTACCAAAAACTTTTCTCATAAATTTTTGAGAAAAAATTACTCATTTATGGAAGTTTTTTTTTAAAGTTTGTTATTGACAGAGCAGAGGTATTGAAACCGAATACTAAAATTTTGGGCTAGTTTAGAATATTTGAATGTTTATGGCTGTTTATTTTAATAGCTATTGGTGGATTCGCCAATATCTATTTCGAAATTAAAATTTTGAAGAAAACACTGTTAATAGAATATATAATTGTAAACTACATTTCACCCTTATGATGGCTCCGTTGAACTGGCATTTGTTGATTTTTCAATCTACACATTTTATCTGAATTAGAAAAAAATAACATTTTTCGTATGATAACAGAAGAAGTATTTTTCAGAGTTTTCAGCATAATGATTTCGTGCAGGGGTCTTAGATTTGTGACTCTGTTTAACCGATTCAATGTATATCAAAATATTTAATGCAGCTATTCAAACTATTTGGATGTATAGGGTGATTTTTTGAGCGTAGTTTTTTTTTAAAAATTTTAAAGATAACTTCATGTAAATGTTGTCCGCTGGATTCGGAAGGTCCTATTTGACACATGCCCAATTGCTGAGAACGGCGACGAATTGACATTTCACGATCCTCATTAACACTTACGCTACTGCTGCAATATTCTCTTCAGTACGCACTGTACGCATGCGAGACAATTAAATGCTTTAATGTCTAACAAGGTAAACTTAGGGCGAAATTTGGTGATAACAGCACGAATTGTTGATTCACCAGGTCGAATATGTTAGTAACAAACGATACACATTTTTCACAGAGCACGAATTTTGATAGTCAATTTCAATAATTTGCAATCTTTGCTCATTTGTAAATCTTTCCATGATAAAATGGCAGAGTATACTGAAAACTTTTTACTTTGACAGATTACGTTTGGATGTCATTACCAACCAGTGCCGCCAACCTGAAAAACTTAACTCTTGAAAAATCACCCGTTAGTACTTTCCTCTTTCTCCCCCACTTTTTAGTTATATTTTGAGTATATTGGGCTAACGTTATTAAACATTACGGTAAAGTATCTCCTACTAACTTAGCTTGATTACACTAAAAGTGGAATTGTTTCTTTTATTTTTACTCTTATTTATTTGTAGTTTTCTTGAATTGACTTTCTTATTTCTTGAAGGCATGGCAATGGTTCGATCTCTATGTCTATAAAATGTTATTGTTCTCAACGAAAGTAAGAGTAGGTATCTGGAAATTAGCTCATAATGAAATTCAATATAGCATATTATATGAAATTATATGCTACAATAGGAAAATCCGGAAGGTCACTCAAGAAAAATTGAAGAGGTCGTTTTGAAAGAATTCGTCAGTCAATAAATATTTGAATATATGACTGAGATTCAATTCTCGCTTAACTCTTGATGAAACATAATTAAATATTAAATTAAACTCTTGGCTTAATGTTTCACGATTATATTTAACAGCATGAATTTGTCAACATGTTGTAGAATATAATCGTGAAACATTAAGCCAAGAATTTAATTTAATTTGATATTTAAATATATATTTAAATAATTATTTTTGAGTATTCATTCCAAATGAAAAGTCTTTTGGTAACACAATGTGAAATCCACTCAAGTGTTCCTTCCTTTTTTCTCCCCAAAAGTCTAATTATTATTAGAAATGTCCAATGAATGATGTCTAAATATTTGCTAAACGTTCAATTAACAACCTATGTGTTAATTATTAACTTCAAACTATTATTAAGTAATATTGAATGCTTGCTTACCTCTTGGTGAAACAAGATTAAATGAAAATTTAAATCACACTCTTGGCTTGATGTTTAACGAATATTTCAGGAACATTAAGCCAAGAGTTTGATTTGAAATTTTATATCTATTATGATTGGACATATTCTTGGAAAAATTCTAGACTTCGAGTAGTAGTCTGATAAATCCAAAAATCATAATTTTGGGCTCGAACGCAATGTAATTGCTGTGTTCTATCGCTTCTTCTACAAAGCCTCAAAAAGGCTAGTGGTCATTTACAGTTATTGCTCACAAGAAAAGTGCTGGAAAAATTCTAGAATACTCCTGAAGAAAAACTTTTTGCTTCTGCTTCTTTCCTATTGCTTTGGAAGGAAATTATTTTTCAAATGTATTAGAAATCAAAAAAACTATAATGTTCATCATCATTTATTCATTATTTTTATAAATTATACATAAATATGAGCATGAAGAGATAATGTACAAAGTCGTAGTCATTGGTGAGGCAGTGCTGTTTGAGAAATGAATCAATCTCTTGGTGCCCAATCTCAAGCCACGAAAATATAAAACTACTTTCAGGTGAAACCTAAGATAGAGAACACCAATTGGTATATCCTATGCTGACTTTTTACCATCCATGTCCATGGGCATAACCAACATGACCGACGGCTCCAAGAGCTCCGTGTCCTCCAATGTTAGCGGTGGGTCCCCAAAGACCGTCAGCAGCAACTTTTCCAGATGGTCCAGAAACAACAACAGGGGCGGTTGGTGGTCCTCTGATGGCAGCTCCGTGTCCAGTTGCAGAGATTGAACCACCTCCAGCGGTAACAGCGCCAACACCGTGTCCAACAGCTACACCAAGAGGTGCTCCAACAATAGCGCCATGTCCGACTCCCCAACCGAGTCCGTGACCTACTCCCCAACCAAGTCCGTGTCCTACTCCCCAACCAACTCCGTGTCCTACTCCCCAACCAACACCGTGTCCTACTCCGGGTCCAGCAACAACAGCACCAGCAGCTACTGGGCCAGCAACGACGGCAGGTCCGGCTACGGGACCGGCCACAACGGCAGAACTAGCAACGGGACCAGCAACCACAGCAGCGGGGGCAACTGCGCCATGGGCTACAGCTCCTACACCGACACCCCAGCCGTGTCCGACTGGTCCAATTGGGCCAAGACCGGTTACAACTCCTGCAGGTCCGGCTACTACAGCACCGAATCCATGTCCAGAAGGTGCAGCGTAGGCAGTTACGGCCAAGCAGGCTAGTGCGGCTACGAACTGTAAAAAATGATTGTATTTTATTCTCGATAGAGACTTGAAGACTTCCAAGAAGAAACTGAATGAATAAATCCAATTTTCAAGATATTTTCAGTATTTTTGAAATTATTTTCCTCCCGAAATGTAACTACTGTGGATTTATTTGAACTGGAATGATGATATGAAGTTAATACTCCAAGAAACAATCCTCCAAGAGATTTGAAGCGTTGTATTTTAGAAAATTCAAACTCCAAATTTTTTTTCGCCCTAGAAATACAAAATAAAATGTTCGGGTTCTTTCTTGGTAATTGCAGTATCAACACGATGAAAGGGAAATGTAATACGTTGATTAAACACAATCAAACGTGATTCACCGTACGATTTTCAATTCACGGCCAACTCGGCTAATAATACCATTAGGTTATAAGTATAAAATAATTTTATAGCATGGAACACTCAATAATCAGCAATTACGATGGTAATACGAAGGCGTGGCAGATTATCAACTATTTCAACTCGAAATCTATTGTAGATTGAATTGATTTTTCTCGATTTGGTGCAATGTATTCAAATATTTATTCGTTTTATACTGAATCAATATTAAATATGAGAACGACCAAAATGAAATATTTTTGAAAGAGAAATCAAATATACTGCTCAGAAAATATTTGATACAGTTTTGGACTAATATTAAAATTACAATTTAAAAAATAATTTTTTTATAAGATGAATGAATGCAGTACCGTATATCTTCTAATTTTTCTAATAACTTCTGACTATATTTGTCTAATTTTGAAGTGGAATATTTGAAGAATCTCGATGTTTGGTATACATATTGAAAGCTATCTTCAGGAGTATAGCAACTATGAAACATATTTAAAACGTTGCTTTGAAATTATCTTCACTTTCCTCTTATTCCTGAAAATCACTGCACAAGAGGTCCAAAACGTCGAGATTTTTCTGAAACCGTTTTTTTGATAAATCTTTGCTGCCAGTTATCTAAATGCTTATCATTGAAGAGGTTCTAGAGTTCAAGAAACTTATTTATTAGAGGTTTACGTTCTCAAAAATTTTTGAAAAATTTTGAAAGTCTGAAAAAATCAAGAAAATCATTTTAAGTGTTTAGGTATATGTGGGTGTTTGAGCTTGAATATTTCGAACATTTATGCTTATTTCTTTCTTTTTTGAATTTCTAAACACTGAATGCATGAGCTTCTATAATATTTAAAAAAGTTGTTAAATGAGAAAAAAAATTGAATTTAATGGAATATTTCTCAAAGTTAATGTTATTTGTTGTGTAATATAGGTCCTTATCATAAATAGAATAATTGTGAAATTATTGCTATAATAAAATATAAAATAATTTGAAATTTTGAAAATTCTCGAAAATATCTCCAAATTTGAAATTCACACTAAATGTTAAGTTGTAGATCAAAACTTTTGTGCCTTTTTGAAAATTTGTTAAAGAACATTTATTATATGTTGTATCAAGAAAAAAAATTGATAAGAAAATTGAAGGATTTATGAAAATACATCACAGATATTTTCCATTTTTTAAAGAAAGATATATATCTCTCAGGAATATTAAAAGCAAAGTAATGTTTCATACTTTGTCAATTCTTTTTCTTCAACTTACCAAAGCGTTCATGTTGTCGATATCAAGAGACTTGACTACACAATGAGTACTATGTTCCTTTTACCCTCTGATTTATATACATTTTCAGTTCAATGGTCGTCCTTCAAGTACACTTAGATATAATTGTTTGTTCAAAAATGAATCGTTCGTTACAGCGACCGTGGTTGCCTCGCCTTCTTCATTTTTATAATTTTTATAGCATTTATTAAAATTACACTGCATTAATTCGAAATTGTTTCCACATATCTAGGAACTAGATCGCGTGATATTTATGCACATAGTTCTATGGTTCAGGTTCATTTCCTATTGCTACGCCCACTGTGTGCAGTCTGCGAGCTTTAATGACGTGTATCTGCGGGTCACTCGGATTCTAGCATTAATTTTGACATATTGAGGTGCTGTAATGAGCATCGGTCACGTTTGGGGTATGTCTCTGTGTTCGAAAATATTGTGTAAAGGTTATTATTTCAGTGGTTGAGTTCAGCGTGGAATATAGTGACATAAGGCATAGAGGACATAATATCGATGCTCCCCGATTATAGACCAATAATGTTTTAAATGTTCGGACATTTCAGATTGAATTAATATAAATTTGATAGTCTTACGTCATCTGGGTATTAGTTTTTGCTGTCAGCACTCGTTCAAAAATTTTCGGCGTTAACTATGAATGATAGAAATGGGAAGCACGATCTCATGTCGTTGTTTGTCTCAAGAAGTGTCGACAAAGCAGTATTGAATGCAAAGGAGCGAGTCTAGCGGAACTATAGAAGTAATCAATTAAGTCTCTATAGTATCTGCTCGTTTTTTATTGAACAAAAAATTGTTTATGATGGATGAAACTTTACTCTTCTATTGTGAGATTCTTAATGCTTTAGGTACTTTGTCCAGTTTTCGAACATGGTATTTCAGGTCAATTGTGTTATCTTTACTTGAAGCTATCTGTTAAATATTTTATATAGGTATAACCTTTTTAATTTTCAAAGATAGGGTTCAATTAATCACGAAATGATAATGAAATATGAGTTGAATCAATGTATTTAGAATCTTTGAATGAAAAAATAAATAACAATTCAATTATAAACGATATTAATACGATGAAAAAATTTTTTTAATTATGTATATATCATTACATACAGCTCTAGTTTAGTAACAGTCCTTCTCTAATTTCTTCTGGAAAATCTCTCCTGGCATTTGAAATTATTATTCGCCACCTTCATAAGTTCGACATGATATTCTGCTTCACGCTTATAAGTGGAATCAATGTATTTAGAAAAAATTTCAATTATGTATGTATCATTACATACATCTAGTTTATTAACAGTCCTTCTCTAAACTCTCCTGAAAAAATCTTTCCTGGCATTTGAAATTATTATTCGCCACCTTCAAAGTTCGACATGACATTCTACTTCATGCTTGAAAGAAAATTTCCATAAAATTCTGAAGTAAATAAAATACTGACGTTTCGCTTAGTATCATTCATCGGCAGCCTTTTTACATATATATATATATATATATATATATATATATATATATATATATATATATATATATATATATTTTTTTTTTTTTCATCCAATCTAAGGATGCATGCGGCATCATCCCTGGAGGGGAGAGCTGATACTAAGGCACGGCAGAACAATTAGACCAGCGGTACGAGGAGCTACATTCTATGTTTGTTAATATTGCTATTATTAGTTGTAATACTTAGTATAGTAAAACAGTATTGTTTAAAGTGTACTTGTTGTTGATTCAGGTAGCATCATTGTATATGTATTGTCATGTATGTTTTAATGTTTAATACAATTTCAGTTATTACTTGCATCAACAGCGGTATTGAATGGTCCAACAACCAAGTCTTGAATACAGACTTACATATATATATATATATATATATATATATATATATATATATATATATATATATATATATATATATATATATATATGAAGAAATATGCTATAAGAAAATGAATTCTATAATTATCGTGCTAATGTCATCGCTCTTTCAAATTTTCAATATCAAAAGTATATTATAACTTTTGTTCGTTATTTTTTTTACAAATGATTGAATATTGAAATCGGTGCCTACATTTATTGAAAACGCAAGGCAGTCAATGTTTCGTACTACCAAGCATTCTTCAGATGCGTCTCGTCCAATAAACGAAAGGCTTCGACTTCAATTCTCAAAAATCCTCTTATGAATCAGAAGACAAAAATATATTGTAAAATCGTATGCATATATAATGCATAGGTTACTACATATCTCAAGTCTTCAAGGAATCAATATAAAAAACATAAATACATCTCATATTGAAAGTTTTACATGTCCTTATCAATTCATGTATATGAATTATTAGTATTGTCGTATACACAAAATTGTTTTGACAAAATTTGCACTGTTTATCAATGCTCATTTATGTAAAACAAAATACAACATGATTCAATATAGTGTAATAATAAGCCAAATATGTTTTCTTTAAAATCATAAACAGTATTCTCGATGATGTTACCTCAAGTCATAGAAATCATAGATATGTTTTTCTATTACTAAACCACGGATGAAAAAAAGAAGTAAAATAGAATTTAACTGGATGGTGGTTGAACCACGGAATTGTACATCTAATATTATAAATAGGTTGTTACTTTTTCAAATTAGTTGTACTAATCAATTTTCGAAGCAGGTATTCAACACAATATTTCATTTTTCGATATAGTTAATGTAGAAAATGCCAAGTCATTGAACAAGAACTATAATACATATTAAATAGATATCAGATTGCGAGTGGTATCTTATCCTGAATGTAGTTGAAGGTGTATAACCATGATATGCAATCATTAAATCATAATCATAACATTTGCAAGTATAATCGCATTCCGGATATGACTGCAGACAACGTGGTTCGCTTGCATTTCCTTTTAGTGAGAAGCAGCTTAAGAAGTAAATGGGTTAACTTAGTCTACTTACATGGAAACGGTAGGTTGACATAGCCGTTAATCAACCAAGATCAGTGTTGCCAATACACGTAGGTATTGACGTAGGGGAAAGTGATTGAAAAAATTCTTCTAATTAGATTAATGCTGAGAACAACATTCACAGTTGGTGGGATCTAGATGTTAGGTGTTTTAGATAATTATACAACGCACCTCAAGGTCAATCAAGAGGAGGTGGTTTCTGATATTTCTGGAAACTTTATAGTGAAAATAAAACTGTATAATTTGATAATTATGATTCACCAGTAAGGAAAGTAATGCATATGGAATACCTATAATTTTCATTATAATTTTTTATTAATAGATACTAAAAATATTCGATAGAATGTATGTATGTGCAAACAACTTTTCTAATAATATTTCAAATTGATAATTCTTTTTTGTATTCGTTTTTACAGGCCAAGGTTTATGCGAATGAAAATTTTGAAACTTTTGGACAAATATTTCAAAATCTCATATCATAATATGAAAAGTAAAGAATGAGACAGAATATTGTGAAAAATATTCAATGAATGAACGCTACTTTTTCAGTTAGTAGTTGATATTTCCAAAAATATCGATGGTCTGGAGAGTTTGATAACATTCCATATTCAATTGAATTTTTTCCGCAGCAACAACATGATATTTTCTGTTTTTATGTGTTCCATCGTCGAGTTACTCATTTTATATAATAACAAACAGTTCTTCAAGTAAAATGACAACATTTTCATTACAAATTGCGATATTTAAGAAAACCTCGATGCTCAAAAAGTAGTGTAACGAAAATTTCCCTCCACAAATCATTTTTTTGAGGGTAATTTTAGAAATACGAGTTTAATTCAATCAAAATACATCTGATAAATTAGTTTTCAATGACTAAATATGAAATTACATGATAAATATTTCACCAGCCATTATATTTTTTTTGTTGTAATATTCTCTATTTATTGGTAAACATTTTACTGTCGATTGAATTGTATGGGATGTCCTAAAATTAACGCAAGGTTAACAATAGGGCTTAACATGCTAGACAGGACATTTTCGGTGATCACAATTGGCCCCTTAGATCGCGTGATTTAACACCATTAGATTTTTATGGGGTTATTAAGAATCACAGAGCTATGTCAACAAGCCCACAATCACGCGTTTATTAGCGAAGGAGGAGATTCAACTTGCTTCAACGAAACTCCGCCACATTTATGGTCATAGGAGATTTCGACAAACCAGTGCATGTTTATGCAAAACCGTGAAGGCCATTTGTCCGATATGTTCTTCCATAAATAACCTTATTCTACGTACTTTATGATTCAATAACAAAATTACAATTAAATGACTAAACAGTGGGTTTTCTATTCACTTCGAATTTTGCGTTAGTTTTGAAACACCCTTCACTTCCTATTTCAAACTGTTTTTCTCGCAAAAAAGACTAGTTTCATCTACATAAAAGTATTTATGTAAAAAGTGTATGGACAAACTGAAATGAATCATGATAATAATAATAAGTTCTTTATTATCAACAGGTATAACACCCAATTACAGAAAAAATATTAATGTTGAATACATAACTAAATAATAACTAAATAATTAGAAAAAAGATTTAACTAAATAATTTAAAAAAAGATTTAACAAAGAGCTCAATCTAATCTAAACAAAATAGTAACTTATAACTAACTACATTATAGCATTGAATGAAATATTACAACTAACTCAATCTAAATCATTATACATAATATCCGGTCATTATGAAAAATGACCAATAAAATATTGTATTTCAATAATAATTACTCAAGTAATCAAATCATAATGTCCATCGTGTACTTATGGGGCAAAGGGCTTGATGAAAAACATATTTCAATACCATTATTTCCAATAGTAAACACAAATAATATGATTAATCGATTGGGCCGATACTTGATGAAAATCTAAATACATAATTTAAATAATAAATAATTAGTTTTTTGATTTTCACTCTAATTAAGTCGAACATAACAATATTGTTTCGCCAACGCAGTGGCTTCATCAGATGTAGATGGTAAAATGAGTTTAAAACTGAGATAAAAAACTCAGTTTATCCTCTTTGTACATCTGATGAAGTCACTGCGTTGGCGAAACAATATTGTTATATTTGACTAATTTATAGTGACAATCAAAAAACTGTTTAGTTTTATTCAAATTACAAATTAAATAAATTTGATAAAAATAAACTGAAAATATTAACACGAAACAAAAATTCCACAACATTTATTCATCTCAAAATAAACTAAACTCTGAACAATTTATTAATAAGACTCATTATTCAGATTAATTAGCCAAACTTTCTACATTTAGAATCTCCTAGTTTTGAGCTAAGAGCTTGTAGCTACACATTTTGACTCGGAGTCTTACAGTGTTACCAATTGCAGCCTTAAATCATTTAGCAATTGATATTCCCAACAATTTTTGAATGTTTCCAGTTGTGACTTGTTGTAAACCCATTTAAAACATCGAAATATTATTGCAAAACACTGTTTTTTAGATTTACACAATTTTATTTTACGATTGTGATGTAATTTCCGCCATTACGATGGCTTCTTTGGACAGTCGGAATCAAATTATTATCTAACTGCCCTATAGACTAGTAGCAATATTGATAATGACCAGAGGACCAGACCACGTGAGGAATGAAGAAGTTTAGATAATAATAACTCATAAATTCAATGGACGATGAATCTACTCTGTGATAGTTCATATTTAAATCAGAGGTAATAATAAAAACTTGTCTAAAAATCACTGACTGAACAATTCCTTATTCGACTAGTTTCGCCTTTTACAGCATTATCAAGAATGATAATGTTGTAAATTCATGATAATGCTGTAAAAGTCGAAACTAGTCGAATAAAGAATTGTTCAGTCAGTGATTTTCAGACAAGTTTTTATTATTACCTCTCATTTTAATAATAAATCACTCGGTCCGAAAATAACTAGTCATTTTTCATAATGCCCGGACAATATAAATAACACTTCTCAATCACTTCATCTACAGCAAATACATGTTGAAGGAAAACTGGGAAAATAATCAGAAAAAAGCAATAAATAATTAATGTATAATTTTTATTCATTTCACTATAAACCAGACTAGCATACAATAAATATTTCAAACTTGAATCACCAATAAGGGGCAGATATGGCGGGAGTAGCTATTATAGATTTTGTCACCCCAATCGCAAGAGGAGCTGGAGCGGCTATTACGGATCTGGTAAGTACAGGAGCGGACCAAGCTGGTGCAGCCGAGACGATGGTTCTTACAACTGGTGCAGATACTGCCACTGGAGCGTGTGATGCGATGATTGAGCGGCCCCAAAGGGGCGCCTGGATAGCCAATGGTGCAGATGGTATAGGGGCAGCGATGAGTCCAGGTTGTCCTATTATACCAGCACTGGCAGCGGCTAAAGCGCAAGCGAAGATAACCTGTAAACCGTGTTTTTTAGTTTTATTGTAAAGGTTACTACAGTAAGCAATTTGGTGCTTTTGGTGTTTTTAATAGATCAGAATGTTAGACGCTGAAAAAGAAGAATAGACAGAATATCGAAGCATTCGAATTGCTTTGCTGGCAAAGAATGTTGATAGTGTTCAGTACCAAGTAAAGAACAAATCATTCTATCGAGCACCTACTTAGAATTTGGGTGAGATTGAGAATTACAGCTAAAGAGTTAAAACCACTGAATTCTTGGATCATTTGATTTGAAGATACACTAATCTTATAAAGGATCTAACTGTTAAAAACCTAACCCTATCATAAATAATTTAGGTTTGGGAAATAGCTTGCATATGACTCCAAAACGTAATAAGCAAGTGTTACATACATGATAATCCCATCTATAGGAAAGCGATGAAAACTACCTTTCACATTAAACAAACGTGAAAACTGTCAAACATCAAACTCATAGGTGTATTTTTGATTTACAGAATGAATATCCAAATATTTGCATTGGTAGTTTATATTCTCTAAAATTATTTGGAATATACTCACGATGCTCTGCATTTTAATGTTGTGGAACTGTTACTTGAGATGACGAGAACTGAATGATTACTTCAACAAATACCCCAGATTTATATACGAAGAAATACTCCCTCAATTCATCCTACTAGTCACGAGAAAAAATAACAAACTTGATCCCATCTGGCCAACTGCGTGGTTTGTGGTGACCGAATTAAGTCACAGAACAAGGTTGTCTATATTCAAATCATAGAAGAAAAATTGGAGATTTATAGCACAACAATTCAACTCAGTTTTTCCACCTGCAGTTGCATAACTCATAAACGTGTTTGGTATGTTGAGAAATTTTCATTGCGAACAATATAATGGTGCATTTTAATCAGAGGGTACTTGAATAATTGTATGTGCACTGTATTAAATATAAGACAATTGGATTCAAAATTCATCTATTGATATATAAAACCTGAATCATTCAACCTGAAATCGGAAAAATGGTAGGAAACATAGTTTTATAGATTTACTTATTTAGGTAGACTTGATAGATTTAAAGATTTAACAAACTGGGAAGAAAGTTGTTAAATTATTACCATGATTTCTTCAGACTGTCAATATATTTGAAAATAATATTATTATATAGATAATGTAGACTGTTTTTTCATAATTTATCTAAATTATTGTTTCTATTTCTAGTCAAAAGGTTATTTTCTATTTAATAGTTCATATTTCAAATCTATGTAATTGAAACGTACGTTACAATTTGTTGAATAAAAGTTTGTAAATCTAGAAAACAGTTTCTATTTTATCATTTTATCTGAAACCAATTTACATTAATTAAGCTCCTTAAATATGAGAATTGTAAGCTGAAAGTAAATAGGTATGAAAGTTGTAAAACTTTCAGAATGTGTAAATATATTTATGGAAGTACAAAATCAAACTTTTTGAGTGGGAAGTCAGGATTTGTATCATAAATTTCTAGAATAAAAGTTTGTATTATTATTGATACATTTAGAAGAATCTGTGGGCAAAAAACGTTCCTTTGAAGAACTAATATTCACAGATTACAGAATTCTGTGTGAGCAGTTTCATGGCAAACTGTAAAATAAACCTAATTCACCTAGTTGAAAATAGATGTCGCAAAGCACGTTTCAAATTGTGAAATATTGTTCCATGCATTTAAAAATTTAATTGCTGATATTCATTAGGAAATGAAAAGGCAGGTTTTTATTTCTGATGCATAATTTCATATAATGTTATTCTGTAATAATTGACTTAGACAGGTTGTCAATCTGTTTCTAATATTGAATCACATTAATCCAATTCGATTATTCGTTTGCGTATCCTTTTGTTTCCGTATATTTATTCTGAGTATGAGCTACAGAAACCTATAAATCAGGGCTTCCCATTCTCATACCTGTTGTGACACCCTGAAGCTTTTACCATTTATTCAGCACACACGCTCTTTACTAGCTCAAAAGTACCTACTAGATTTCAGTTCTAGACCAGTTTAAAGTTCAATAAACAATTTATGTTAGAAATTTTAAATCAAAATACACAAAATAAAAATGAAGAAGGTAAATTTTTGATAATTTCAAGACTTGCTACTGGTGAGAGAAATGTTCTTCCTTGTTTGAATTGCACTTTTATAATTTCACTCAAGTTATTCGCTCAATAAACTGATATATAATGATGTCAATTACCGTTTTATTCATTTATCTCAATGTGTTATTGGGGCTACTACCACAATATCAAGAGGTCATATAAATAGCTGAAATTCATATTTTAGAGAATGAAAATACATCATAAAACTATTGCACTAGTAGAAACTAAAAGTCATTGAAAATTCTTCCGGTGAGCATTAATGAAACCATTAAGCAAATTAAAATACTTTCATGAAAATGAACTTTTCTTAAAATGGAATATTTATCACAGATATCTTTGTAATGAAATACGAACTTCATGTTTTAGGCTAGTTTCATGAAAAATATGTATATTCAATTATATAAATTAAGAATGAAAAGGAGTTTTTCTGTCTCAATTATTTTTCAAATATATCAACTCAAACAAGCTCCAATTAAAAAATCAAACCGAAATTATACACGAGCCCTTTTATCGATAATCCATTAAGAAAATCATGTTTTCTCCTAAAATATCTAATATTACATCAGCTTCATTGTTGAATTAATTAACCTTGTTTCAATTCAAAATGCGAAAAATTTTAAGTGGGTTAACGCAGTTATATAATTTGCATAACAAGAAGATATATGTTCGTTAATACATTTCTTGTTCTTATATCAATGAATTGCAAATTGATCTAATTATAGAAAACAATGTCAACAAAAGTGGACGGAATTATTGTCGTACGTACGGGGACTAATCAAAAATGAACGAACCGCCTACTCAATTAATTGGCTTGATTCATAGATAACATTGAGGAGTAATTTCCTTTGTTTTCTATTCTTGGTATTCATTATATATCTTTGTATCATATCGAAAAGTCATTATAGGTGATATTTGTTTTAATGTAAGGTGGTATAAAAGTTGGGCAGATTGATCATATTTAGTTGAGAATTAATTTTGATATTCCGCATGTTAATTAACTAAAAAGGGCAAAAATAAGATTATACTAATAAAGAGTATATTCAGTATTGTTGGAAAAAACCAAATAACATTGTCTAATGAAATACAGTTTATGTAGTTTCAACGATATTTCATAGAACTTCATATTCATCGTAATGCATTGAGAAGTAGATTTCAAAATATATTTGTAATTACTAATTTTTATTTTAAATCACTGTACTAGAATTCATAAATGAATATCATAAAAATAAATTTAAATTCTTGGAGCACAGAGCATAAAAAATGCCTGGAAAGCTCTTTGTCTTCACAAAATCACTGAAATATTTTGTTTGAAGCCCACTATGTTTTCACATTCAGCCAAAAAAAGATTTTCTTTTCACACTTCAGATGAAGGAAAACCTCATTAACTCGCGGGCTTCAATAATAATGGAGAAATAAGAAATAACCTTGACAGCTATAGCTATAACCGCTTTTCAGATGATGC
Organism: Henosepilachna vigintioctopunctata; assembly: GCA_030704895.1. Classification (NCBI taxonomy): domain Eukaryota; kingdom Metazoa; phylum Arthropoda; class Insecta; order Coleoptera; family Coccinellidae; genus Henosepilachna; species Henosepilachna vigintioctopunctata. The sequence continues at coordinate 3,912,368 of JARQZJ010000034.1, forward strand.
ATCCAGTGTTCATTTGTAAATAGCTTACACTAAAGAATTGGAAAACACTTCAACTCACACAACTTCAGAAATGATTGACAAAATCCATCAAATAGTATTGGAAGACCGCAATTGAAAGTGCTTGAGATAGCTGAGACCTGAAGGATGTCAGCTGAACGTGTGCGAAAATTTTGCAAAATCCAACTTCAAAGAAGGCAAAAACCATTTTATCGGCAAACAAGATTGTGGCTACTTTTTTTGGGATGCCAGAGGAATTATATACTTGAAAATCTTGAATTGATTATCTTGAAAAGGGTAAGACTATCGCTGGTCAATAGTGCGCAGACTCATTGCAACGTTTGAAGGACGAGGGTAAATTCAACCACCTCATTTCGCGAAAAAAAAATTTTGTTTCATCACGAAGCGCATTCGTCGAATGTTGCCATGTCCAAAATCCACAAACGAATTCAAACGAAAGTTTGAATTGATGCCGCATCCTCCTTACTCTCCAGACTTAGCCCCGGCGACTATTACCTGTTTCTTAACCTCAAAAATGGCTTGGCGGTAAAATATTTGAGAGCAACGAAAAAGTTTTATCGAAACTATAAATCAGTATTTTGAGGAACTTGACGAATCTACGTTCAAAACTGGTATAAGTAAATTAGAACACCATAATGAGAAATGTATCAGTTTTGATGGAGATTATGTTGAAAAATAAAGCAAAAACAATTTTAAAACGTCGTTTTTCTTTGTCAGGCCAAAACTTTTCACCCCTACCCTCGTAAATCCAAAATGAAATATTATCAAATATGTCATCTGAATCGAAGGTGTTTTTCTTTGAATTATTCTACGAATATTTTGTTCTTGCTTCCTTATCCGATTTATATGTTTAGAATAATTTTGTTGCATTTTATAAAAGAAACGAATTATTCCAGTAAATCATTTGGAACTACTTCTATAGTCGAAATAAACCAGAATATTTAAAATAGAAACTTAATGAATAAGGATTACGTCAAGGTGTGTAAACAAATCATAAGAAACAAAATCACTGAAAACATGATATAACGATAAGCTTTTATGGTTCCTTCTTTGATTTTGAGAGCTGAAGAAAAAGAGAGCAAATGTATTATTGTCATACGCAGAAAAAATATAGTATCTCACCTTACAAATGATTGAAGGACAGATCTATCTAAGAGACCAATTTTTGAACAACCAGATAAAAGTGAATTGAATTTCGTAAAAATATAGATTCATTCATTGATGACAGATCAACTTCTTGTATCGATGAAAAGTGTTCATCCTTAATTGGTTAACCCTGGCATACATCTGTCATTGTTTAAGAAATATACGACTCTATGACTATTTTTCTATGTACTCGTGTTGTATTTGAACTACATTTCTTTTTTTACACATGTTTTCAGCCTTTCGTCTTGTTATGAAATGATATTTATAGAATACAAGCAAGTTTTGAACAATAACTTTATTTTAAACTGAACTAGACTAAATGTGTACATATAATAACAGCCTTATCACACATGGTGTCGATCTACCAAAGAGCGTGAGCAACTGGGGCAGCAATGTGTGCTGGAGCTCCTACCCAAGCAGATCTGGCACCCCAACCGTAGTTACCCCAAGCTGGGGCGGACCAAGCGGCGTTACCCCAAGCTGGGTAGCCCCAGGATCTGGCACCCCAAGCTGGAGCTCCGTACCATCCAGATCTAGCGGCCCATGGAGAACTGACCCATGGGGAAGCCACAGCGTGGGAAGCTACTACTGGGGCAGCAGCAAGTGGAGCGGCGATGACAGCTCCGGCGTAGGCCATGGAGGCGAAGCAGAGGACGGCAAGAGCGATCTGGAATGGATACATTTTCATAAATTTAAACAAAATTCACTTCTTATTAAAAGAGCTGAAATTGCAGCATAAACTCATATACAAAAAACAACGCACACTTAGCAAAAGTGCAGTATAAAACAATTTATACTTAATTTTTTCCCTTCATTATAATGACAGATGAACAAAATTTTGAGAAACAATTCAAAAGTATATCTCCTAACAAGAAGAAACATTGACAATATAATTTCACGGAGAATTTGTAGTTGTGAAAGTATTATATTCTCATATTGTTTTAATAAAAACAAGAATTTCATTAGTGATTAATTACAATCAAATAAATTGAAAAATATGGTAGATTTATCGTTCAAAATTCCAGTTGAAATGATAATTGAAGTGATATTTATATTTTGGTAGAATTCTATTTCAATATATTCATCGAATGCAAAATGAACCATTACAATTACACAAAATTATTATTTCTTCAACATTAGAATTTAATTGCATTGTTGCAAATTTAGTGGGAAAAAATCCTGATGAAAAAGTAATGAGACAAGCATAGAAATAATAGACATATCGAAAAAAATTTGCATTGACTACTATAATTTTTTGAGTTTTGTTAATGAGTAAAAATTCACAGAAATAAATAAAAAATGAGATTAACTGTTATGAGCAACGATAATAATCTGAAAAATAATTCGAACATTTAATGATGTATAAAATATTTTATACTTGTTAAAATTGAAGTACACAATTTTGATCGGTTATATGTACTTACGATGAATTTCATTTTGACGATTTGGTAGTTTTTCGTGAACTGAATACACCCAATCCGATTTTTCTTTTATACTAAATCTGTTCTCATTTACGATCTAATTCAATGTAAACAAGTTTTGTTTCCCTAAATCAATCTGTATTCTATAAATTACGAAGTTGGTTCACAAAATGCAAATATTGGAGAAATTTACTTGATTGGTCAAAACTTTTCAATGACCTTTTAGAAGAGAATTTGCTCGAAATTGACAGCAACCAGTTCTCAAATTCATTCCTTCTATCATTTGTCAATGTCCTAAATATAGACGAAATGAAAAATATTATTGTTCACGAAATTAAAAATATTATTGTTCACGAAATATAAAAATAACCCACTGTTGTTTTGAAATCAATTTTCATGTTTGCCATTTAACTTTTGGTTTTTATTTTTTAGTCTCTTTTGGATTAATTCTTGTATTTCATCAATACATTCTGGGATTTAATTTCAATTTTTAGAATAAGAACTCATTTATTTCTACGTGAAAAGATAGAAACGTTATATCAAAAGAAGATGAACAAAAAGGATTATTGTTTGATGAATAAAAATCAATCTTTTATTGTAATTTAAATAATTTTTTCTATATCTATATTTTCCAATTGACATAGCAATGTGCTTTATTAGTCATGAATCAATAATTTCAAGTTTTTTCTGAATTTTGAAACTGAAAAAACCCTAATCACAAAATTCAACATTTGTATTTCAAATAAGGAAAAATTAGATTTAGATAGTCAGAAGAATGTTATATATTATTTGGTAATGATAAGAAAATATTATTTCAATAGGAAATAATTTCAAGATAACACAATTCATCATAGTTTGGAATATTTGAATTCATATGGGGTTATTTCTGTTTTGAATGATTTAAAATGACTGGTTTAACGTTTCGTCATTAAAACTAATCATCAAAGGCTAATATTACAAGATTATTTTCATTTGATAACGTTTTGAATGCGAACTTAACGTATTTTTTTTCTAGTTTTGCTAAGCACAGAATTGAAGAAATAGTTAAATTAATAAATTGATAGAAAAACTTACGATGAATTTCATTTTGATGCTTATTGGACAGACAGTTCAATACTGATTAAATTTCAACAAAATCTCCTTTTTATACTACAAGAAATATTTTTTATGAATCCATTTCATTGAAAACAAGTTTTCGACTGATTATTCCGTTTGAAAAATATCAAAACGCATTACGAAATTGGACAGGCTATTGCAAATAAACCAAATTTGTGCTTCCTTTGTCCTTATTCATTCATTCATATCTCCTCAAGTTAACATAAACGATGAATGGTAATACTTTTGTGACAAACTTTATGGTTTTCTAGGATTGAAAGAAAGCAACATTCATTGAGGATTATCTATTAAATTTCGACTTCAAAAAGGAGAATTACTTTGATTCATTCATGTATTTATAACACTGATGAGATTCAATGAGACTGAAACATCGGGAAGAGTGTTATTGGTATGAAGCAAGCAGATTTAGGCATTCAGAATGAAACAATAGTCCAAGTAATTTGAGATGAATAAAAAGAACTATAAATCTATGCAAAGGCATTTATGTTGATAAATTGTTACGACTTACTTGATTAAAACAGTCAATTGTATCTTAAAAATACATCTAAGTCAATTATCTTGATATAAGACTTACTTCCATTTAATTAGTCATTACCTCATTTTCAACAACTTTTTCTTTATGAAAATGCAACTGTTATTAATTTTATTAACAATTTTTATGAGTGATTGGTGATATCTTTATAAACAATTCAATGGACGATGAATCAACTCTGTGATAGTTCATATTCAAATGAGAGGTAATAAGAATTGAAATCTAAAAATCACTGACCGAACAATTTTTTATTCGACTAGTTTCGCCTTTTACGGCATTATCAAGTTTGTTTTCATGCTGAATATTGTTTCCTTGGAAATATTTGAATTATTCCATTCCGTTACTTTTTGCGATGTAATGTAATTAGAAATTAATGAAAATTTCGTCAAAAACTTCAGTATCTTTATTACAGTCAATATCTTCTTCTTCTCGTGCCGCTTATAGCTTATAGCGTGTAGGCGATCATCCACTCATTCTATAATACGTAATTGCCCTTCCGTAGCTAGTAAGAATATATCACCCACGTTTTTCACTCCACACCAGTTCTTGATATCGCACAACCATGAATGCCGTTTTCGGCCTGGACCTCTTCTACCTTCTAATTTACCCATTAATATTAGTCTTAGGATATCATATTTATTGCCTTGGAGTATGTGGCCCAAATAAGAGATCTTGCGTTGCTTTATATTTTTTAATAACACACGCTCGACGCCGGCTCTTCTAAGTACTTCCTCATTCGTTATTCGGTCGACCCAAGGAATCTTTAATAACCTGCGGAGTGTCCTCATCGCGAAAGCCTCTATTCGGTTCATGGATTTTATTTTGAGTGACCATGTTTCGGCCCCGTATGTTATTATGGGCCAAATATAGCATTTTACCATACGAAGTCTTATGTCTAATGATACTTCTCTTCGACATAGATATCTTTGAAATTTAATAAATGTAGTTCTTGCCATCGCAGTCCGTATTTTTATTTCCATATCGCTATCCAATTTGTCATTAATGCTACAACCAAGGTACTTGAATTTATTGACCCTTTCTATGGGTTTATCCTCAATCATTATTTGGGCCTGATTATGCTGTTCTCGGCTGATGATCATGAATTTTATTAAAATAAATTAAACTCTTGGCTTAATGTTTCACGATTTATTTAACAATATGTATAGTCAACATGTTTCGAGCGTTAGCTCATTTTCAAGACTGAGTCTTTTCAGTCTTGAAAATGAGCTAACGCTCGAAACATGTTGACTATACATATTGTTAAATAAATCGTGAAACATTAAGCCAAGAGTTTAATTTATTTTAATATTCAATTATGTTTCACCAAGAGTTAAGCGAGAATTCAATCTCATTAATCATGAATTTTGTCTTTTCAGTGTTGATTTTGAGTCCATATTCCTTACCTATCGTATTAATTTTGTTTAGAAATTGCTGTAGATCGTTTGTTGAGATGGCAGTGTCATCAGCATAACGTATATTGTTTATTGGGATTCCGTTTATTTTTATACCTTTTTGCTGACTGTCCAGCGCCTTCTGAAAAATCATCTCAGTATATACGTTGAATAGTAGCGGAGACAAAATACAACCTTGGCGAACCCCGTTTGTTATTTCTAATTCTTGCGTATCTAAAAAGTTGTTAATACGAAGTATTGCTGTTTGATTCCAATACAAATTTTGAATAACTCTAAGATCTTTTGTATCAAGGCCAATTTGTTGTAGTACTTCCATCATGTGCTCATGCTTAATGCTATCGAAAGCTTTCTGATAATCAATGAAAACTATAAACACGTCTTTACGTTGATTGTAACATTTTTTGGTCAATAATTGTAGGCAATACATAGCCTCCCTTGTACCCGTTGCACTCTCAAATCCAAATTGTGTGCTGCCGCTGTGCTCTTCGCATTTCCTATATATTCTATTGTGCAGAATTCTTAAAAATGCTTTTGACTCATTAAACTTATGAGTCTATGATCACCGCAGTTATAGGCCTTGTTCTTTTTTGGTAACGCTATAAATATTGATCTTAACCATCCCGTAGGAATAATACCAGAGTCATAGATTTTATTAAATAATCGGCATAAGATTTTTGGGTCCATTAATTTTAGAACTTCTGCATGAATCATATCTTCACCAGGTGTTTTTCCGTCTTTTAGATTTGCTATAGCATATTCTACTTCTGAAACAAGTATTGGGGGGCCAGTTATATCTTCCTGTTGAGCTAAATTTTGTGCTACTGGACGAACATTTTGATATAGATCTTTTATATAATTTTCCCAAGTCAGACGTAGTTGTTCGTTGTCTGTTATTATTCTGTTATTGTGTCGAATGGAACTTACATTTCTTTTGTTACAGCAACTTGTAATTTCCTTGAATTTCTTATGGAAATTAAAGCAATCGTGCATTTCGTGCAATCTTTCAGCTTCGTGACATTGCTCAGTCAGCCACTGTTCCTTTGCTTGCCTTATCTTATTTCTAATATCTTTGTTTATTTGGTTGTATTTGATGTCATTATTTTCTAACTTTGCTATTCGTCTATCCTCCATTCTATTAAGTATTTCTTTCGTCATCCACGGTTTTCTGGCTTCATGTCTGATGTATCCAAGTATTTTTTCTGTCAATACACTAGTTTTCAATTATTACATCCAGAGATTTTTTACTGTGTTCCCATGTGAGGACCTTTTTCAAATCTGCCTAATAAAATATCTCCATTTCTTTGGTAAGACAGCAAGTCCATTGCTTTAGACTTTCTGAGTTGCATTGTCTCTTAAATGATTGATTTCTTTTGCAGCTTCAACCGTTAGATCGCGTCTGGTTGGTGCAGGAGTCACATCACGATGGCGGGCACGACGGTGACCGTCCGTCTGCTACTCAAATTTTCGCAATGTTTCTGAAAACGGGACAATTTTGCGTCCCTCACTTCATTTCGGGGACACCGGGACTCGTTATTGCAAAAAGGGACAGTCCCGTTCAAAACGGGACGTCGGGTCACATTAGTTATTGCCTAATTTCATTCATTTATTTTTTTGCAACGCTATTGTTCGAATTTATTACGTAAATGATAAGAGCGCGATTGAAGAAGAAGTTTGAATGTAAATCAACAGAGTAAATGTATAAAAACAGTGTAAATATTGGAACGAAAAATAATACGATAAATTCTTCCAAAAGTTTCAACTGAAAGATTAATTGGTTATTGAACACATCCGGTTCTTTTTCCGGCAATAAGGTCCAAATTTGTTTTGTTTACAAACAAACTTTCAATGAGTTATACCTTTCATTTTGGTCGTACGACACGCCAAGGTTATATAAAAACGACATGATTTAGTTTCAGACCAATATTTCATTTAACAAAGAAGGACAATGGACGCATAATTTTCATATTCGCAACATGTTGTCGAATTTTAATATTTTTCCAATAAACGCGTTAATGAAAACTTGTTTTTAATTATACAAGTTGGTGAAATAATACTCGATCTAGTATAAATAGAAAATTCTGCGAACAGTTAATCAGTATTGAACTAATAGTCCAATAATCAATATCAAAATGAAATTCATCGTAAGTAGTTTATTTCATTTTAATATTTTTACTACAATATATGAGATAGATGTGTTTAAAAAAACTTAGAAACAGCCATTTTGTGATAAAATCTACGTTTTTTCTTCAATCTTATAGAAGTCATAATAATTTCTTAACACTGGAATATCTACAGGGGGTCATCGGGTCCAGAGCCCCCTTGGAAGTTCTCCAAGAAAATTAAATATTCTAGAAAAAAGAATTAAATTCCTCGTATCATAGTGTGGGTGGGATATTTGAAAATAATATGTCGAAAGCCGAATATAAAAACTTTGTAAAATTTGTAAATACATTGTCTCATTGAGAAAATCATAATTTTATTTAATACACTACAATAATTTCAATAATTATAGGCAAACTCGAGAAAAAATCTCATTCTTTTTTCCACTATGTGAATTATGTCGTTCCAAATTTTCCTATAATTTATAAAATATTAAAAAATATTTTACCATTTTACTAATCCCAATTACTAACATCGTAAAACTTTGTAAAATATTCTGAAAATATATTATAATTTCTCATTTCTTTCTATTTCTGTTTAAAATCGAGAATATTTCAACAATTTTCATCTTACGAATGATTCCACAAATCAAAAATTAGAAATTATTGAGTAAATTTTTATCATTAAATTAGTAGGTATGTACATACAAACAAGAAATATTCTTCGTTTCAGATCGCTCTTGCCGTCCTCTGCTTCGCCTCCATGGCCTACGCCGGAGCCGTCATCGCCGCTCCACTTGCTGCTGCCCCAGTAGTAGCTTCCCACGCTGTGGCTTCCCCATGGCTCGGTTCTCCATGGGCCGCTAGATCTGGTTGGTACGGAGCTCCAGCTTGGGGTGCCAGATCCTGGGGATACCCAGCATGGGGTAACGCCGCTTGGTCCGCCCCAGCTTGGGGTAACTACGGTTGGGGTGCAAGATCTGCTTGGGTAGGTGCCCCCGGTCTCGTCGGAGCTCACTGGTAGAGTTTTTAATCTAATCCTTCGAGATTGTACATAACTTGAACAAAATAAATTATTTCTTGTACAGTTAATGATTCGTTTTATTTGTTAGAACAATGCGATTCTTTTGGAATTGTTCTGTATTTAAAAGAATGAGAGAAATTTTTCTGGCAATTGTCACAAACAGAAAAAAATTGTGACTCATATTGCATAACTAGTATATATTTTCCTTGAATTTAAACGTAACAATTGAACTCATGATTTACACTTTATTGACTACATAGCATGACCCGTTTCGTCGTTACAAACGACTTCTTCAGATGCTAACAGAATGATAACAACAAATTTGAACATATAGAATTAAACAATTCACACTTGTTAAACCTTTTCAGGTAATAAAAATTAGATTTCAGACTGGAATATTTTAGGTAAAACCCAAATTCATAGAATCTCAAATTCACTGATATTTATACCTGTTCTTTTCAAATTTGTTGATATTATTTGATAGCATCTGAAGAAGTCGTTTGTAACGACGATCATGCTATGTAATCAATAAAGTGTAAATCATAAGTTCAAGCGTTTGAATTTAAGTTTATATTCAATTATAATGGATATAAATCGAGTAAAAGCCAACACTATTAAAAATATATTTTCCTCATGATGAAAAATTTTCAGAATGAAATCTGAAACTTCAATTTTTGGCAATAGAAAAGATAGAGAAAAACATTCAAGACAGTCCGTAGTTCCAAAAATTTTTCTTTTCTTCTGTATTTGGTACATCTTTTTGTATTGATTTTGATTTTTGTTCATCTATTCTAATTCACAGAAGGGTGAAAAGACGCTTTGGCTAACTCTTTCCCCTTGTGGATTTTAATGTTCAAATTAACATAATAAATTCATTTATTATAATTACTAATAATAAAAAAAATTTAATATTTACCATAATTATTCAAAAATTTTTCATTGCATATAAACGAATTAAAGAGTTTTTTACATACGGCTGTATCTAATCGAAACCCTCTATTTCCTTTCCTTTTAAACCATCAAAATTCTTAGAAAGAACGTTTGAAATTTGGGTCCCCGCAAAACAGCTCCTATAGACAGTATAACTAGAAATAAGATCCCCAATGACATCATATTGAACAAAGTTACAAGTACAAAGGTGAAGGTGAAGATCCAACCAACAGTGATTTCCAACTGAAAAAAATATTGTCACTTTAAAGTTTCAATAAATCACCGTTCAATATAGAACACTCTATATATCTTAGTTGAATTAATAAACATAATAACAGACACGTTTGATTAACATAATCTTTAATTTTATAGGTAAATAGCATTTCAGAGAAGTTTCGCACATTTAGAGTCACATCAGAGAACCACCTCAAAAAAAATTTGGGGTAGATAACTCAAGGGTCAAAAACAGTTAATTTCCTCATTAATAAAAATAAGGTTTTGATTGTTTTTAACATTGTATCCCAAAGAATAGTGGAGGAGATGTTACAGCCTACATACTTGGGAGTCTTTAAAAACATCGATTATTCGAAAAAAATTCCTAGTGTTTTTCGAGCTTATAATTCATATACACATAGACAAATATGAGTATATTATGTATATCAGTTATTATATTCCTTCAATCAAGAAATATGTTAAAAACTTATATAAAAAAGCAAATTTACTTACTATATATTCGCCAATCCATCCCAAAAAATATGTAGATTCAACACACCGTTGTACATAAGCTCTCATACTTCACACTTATACTATAAGAACTTCCAGATAAATACTACCTATACCCAATCTCAAAATTTTCCAATAATTAAAGGTAAAAAATCAAGTAGTTAGAAACAATGGAAATTATTCATACATTTTTGACGTAATCAATGTGAATTAGTTAAATTCTAATTATTCGTTAATGGCGTTTTGGTCGAAACGAATAACGTTTGAAAATTCTAGACAATAAATTATTTTCTCTGAATTATCCTATTTTCATAGAATATTCAGTACAAAATGTCTCTTTATAATTGATCAAGTCATTAACTTTGTAATATCAGTCCAATAGATTTATCGAAATGTAATAAATTCATGATTAATATAAATCACAGTGACTACCAGTCTTTTTTCATGCAGGAACGACCAATGAAATATTATTTCGCTTTAAATACCCACCTTGATGACTTCGCATTATTTGAAGTAATAATTGACCTTGAATAGTTTTCACAGCGCGTTTATTCATCAAAATGGCTAAAGTTAATAATATTCTATGTTTATTCTCATAATTCACAGAATATTATTGACTGATATTTTGTATTCGTAATAGTGAAGGATGTGAATACTATTATTTCAATTACTCTAAGATGCATTCAATTATGTTTTTAAATGGTATTAGAGTATTTTGTAATGAGAGCAAGATCATATGTTATAAATTTCATCAAATTATTGAAGATCAGTTGTATAATTGTTTTGAAAAATGAAAACGCTTGTCTATATAGTTGTATCTAATAGTTGTTAGAATATGGAACTATACTTCGTATGTGGAAATTTCTTTACTTGTTATTGATTGAGAACAGAAATTCTTGACAGATTTTATTATTCCAAACTCCATAATTTCTATTCTCCAGACATTTTGAGACTGCCATTATTTTGTCATAAATATTAATCAAGTCCATTCACGACTAGTATTCATGAGATAAAGAAATTATATCACAAATACTATAAAATAAGGTAGGGACTTAATAAAATTCAATAAATAAAATTCAGGGTTATTGATTCATAATATATTCAAAACTGTCTTTTGCCTACATATTTTCAAATGAATAAAATATTTCGGGCATTTCAAATTAAGTTTTATATTCACCTGTCTGATCAAATAAGGAAATGATAAATAGGTTCGAATTTCAATATTTAAGATATTTCTCAATGAAAAAAATACTAATATGAGGTTATCTCGATTAAAATTAGGAAATTAATACGGTTTTTCTCAAAACTACTGACATTCTCTTGATTGGCTGGTAATTTGAATTGACAAATTAATAAATGAATGAATGTTTTTTCAGTACAATGAACACATGTAATCAACCAATAATAGGTTTTCAAATTCAAATTTAAACATAAGAATCTCTTTAGTCAGTTATGATAGTTACATTTCTTCTTCTTTTTAATCAGTTGCATTGAACTCTTGATAATGGGTAGCAGCCCGAGACATCACTGGCGTCCATCTCCATCACTTGTTATGCGATTTTTATATCTTCATTTCTAAATTTTTATTATCTTTATCTCCTTTGTTGATTTTATGTATATATTATTTTGATACTTCAAATCAAATATCAATATTTGTCTACGTAGCAGTTGAAGACTTTCATCATTCAGTTATTTGTTAAAATATTGTGTAAATACTATTTCTAGTTTATCAAGAAATCAATTCGTTGTTTACAATATTTCAAACATAGATTTAATCACAGAAAAATTTATTATGTTTTACCACCTGTATATACATTCAATAAAATTTTATATATAATACACATTTACAATACCAAAGTAAAGCCCTAATCACCATATTTCCGTATAAAAATCAATATCCGTTTCTTCCGTAACCGCCGTAATTTCCTCCAGCATTTCCGTATCCATTTGATCCACTATTGATAGAATTTACACCTGAACTGGATCCGAAATTGCCTCCAGTGCCACTTCCCAAGTTTCCTCCATTAGAACTCCCAATATGTCCCCCATAACCTCCCTGTACACCATTGTAGTACGAACCGGAAGCTACTGTTGGTGTTGAGATAATTCTTGTAGGAATTGGAACGCTATGAACTGAGAAAGAGAACAATTGAAGTGGACGTTGACAGAAATAACTTCTTTTCAATAACGACAATACAAGTGAAAAGTTCTGGAATTAATTGTAGATGGCGTTGCGGGAAATTTATCATAACTGCTTAACACTATTTGAAATGTATAGATTATAATGCAAATCTTCCAAAAGCACATTTTGATGTAGTCTATCCACAAGAAAAATGTTGAAAATATTCAATTGAAGTGAAAGATAGCCACAGAAAAGTAAGGACATTATTTATTTGAAAAGCCCAATTTTTTCACTGTTACGTCTTCATGACCTCGTTAAAGAAGTTCTGTCCAAACACTTTCGAAGTTTTATATAGAACTTACTTATTCTTTGTTGTGTAATGCTGCTAGTAGCTACTGGTGCAGATGACAAGGATGATCCAGTGGATAATAAGCCTCCGTTATAACTGCCACCAAAATTCCCTCCAGAATATCCCCCGGAAAGGAAACCAGGTGTAGCCGAAGAAACAGCCAAAGCGGCAAAAAGTCCTACAAGTAACTGAAAACAAAATGAAAAACCTCTCATGAAATATTTTCTTGAGGAACTTTGAAATATAGTAAAAATATCTATGAGATAATTAGATAATTGAACAAATACCATAATTATTAAAGGAGATTCTGACTACGTACAAATTTCATATTATCCAAAATATAATAGTTTGGTAGGATTTCAAAATAAGAAGCTAGACACACTATCAGCTTAGCTTCTAATGTTATTTACCTACTGAATTTTTTGGAAAATCCTCCAAGGTGTGAATATATTGTATTTAATTTAAATTCGAAAACTTTCAACTTTAATTAATTTCAATTCATTCTCAAACTTTATTCATTCATAGCTTCCATTTTTAAACAAACATTTTTAATTTCTGACAATCGTTGATGACCACCAAGAAATCATTAAATTAACACCAACAGTTTACTATAGCTAATAGTTTAATTTCTTTGTATCTTTCGATTCAAATTACTAGAGTGTTATCAATAATTTTCACCTAATCTAACTACTCACCAGGCAAGTCATTTTTGCTGAAATATGCACGATGCTATGACAGTTTGAATATGATGCATTGATAAATCTGAAGCTATTTATATCGTAAAGAAACCCCTGCTCATGGGTAACTTGAGCAAATTGTGCCCAATTCATTCATCATCCACTGTATTTTTGCTATTGGTGTAATTGAAAACTGTAGTGTTCACCCATATCAGTTGTAGTAACTGATACCAACTTTTCCTTCTTCTACATGGCTAAATATTAAATGATATCAAGTTGGTTTATTTCGTCATATGAAATAAGTAGGTAAGTGTTTTTGAATTACAGTTTGCTATTCCTCAATGAATGCTGTGTTCGCTATTCTATTAGAATAACTAATAATGATTAGTAAATTTTATCAAATGAAATTATTTTATTTTGATTTTTAATTTCATATAGATATATGTCGATATTCCTTAAAAATGTTGATATTATATGTGTAAAACCATATAAAATGAATTGTAAATTGTAAGATTTCAGATGAGTAATTCAAAAATTTATATAATTATTCGAATTTTAATGAATATATATCACCGTGAATGCCAAAAACTTTCAACGTTCATTTTTTACGACCATACCCATTGAAATGCCAGAACTCGTTTGAACTCTGAAGCCAAGCAGCGTCGGGCACGGTTAGTAGTTGGATGGGTGACCGCTTGGGAACACCGCGTGCCGTGAACTTCTTTTTTTTATTTACGATTTTTTTATTATTTCTTCTTTGAATTGCGTGTTATTAGCTTTATATAAGTTCATTTTAAAACCTGCTTTGTTTTACAAACTCCAATGTTTTCTCAAAATTAGATTGAACTTCATTAAAAATAATTTCAATTTGTTGCGCCATCTTGCAAAGATTCGACTATCTACGCATTTCTGTGTTAAGTAGAAGAAATCTGCAGAGACAATTCTTATTAAGTCAGTAGATGTTGTACCACCACAAAACAAATCTGTAAATTGTTGAATTCAAACGTAAGTGATATAAATATCTATGACTTATGTCTTTATAACCTTCATTAATCTGTGATCGTGACACCTTTAATTTTTATTTGTTTATCTTTAATTCGCCAACCGGTCAACCTACAATATGAAAGTTTTATTCGATAAGAACTACGATTCTTTATAGTTAGATTAATCTATTAAAGTGTAACCCACTAGTTGTACATAATTTTTGATAAATAATGGAAAGTGCCTTAAACGTTTTCGAAATATTATGTTGAACTTTTTTCGTAGAGATAGGAATGGATATATTCACCTGAAGGAATCAGAAGGTGAGTTTGAAATATAAATATATGCTTTGCACATAAAACCACTCATCCTAAGTGAAAATGTTTGTGTGTATTTATAACCTAAAAATAATGTTTTGATTAAAATATTCTTTATCAAGTGCCAAAATAGAATACCTACCATAGCAAGTTATATTATTAATGGGCACTCCATGTAAGTTCAATGGCCTTTGCTCTTTGTATGTCAGTGTTCAATTAAACGTCCGTAAATTTTAGGCACGAAACATCCTGTAACCTCTAACGGTTATTGCATATTTGTTTACAATATTTTTTGTATAATATTAGTACTGTTACTGTTGAGATGAAACACATTTTGGCGTTAAAATTGAAAATTCCGTTTAATTAATTGAAGGTCGTTTATAATGTTAATAGAACGAAAATGTTTCTATAAACTGTTAAAATTATCCTGGATAATTATCGAAGTATTGGAAAGTATCAAGGAATTGATATACACATTCAGTACTTAATATCGTCTATTTTATCAGATTTGATTTGGTACTCTGTGTAGTTACGATAAAATAAATAAAGTGTTCTATTTACCTAGCTTAGATAGCAATTTTTTTTCAATGAACATTCATTTTGGCATTGTCTTGTAGTAGTTATTTGTTGTTGTTTGGATCTGGCTGGTTGCCAAATGAGAAATAGTGAATGTTTATTCATATTTGAATGAATTCAAGTGACTCATATTCTTTATATTGTTATTAAGTAAGTATTCAGAACATTTTTATATATGTTAACATTTTATAAAATGTTTTAAGATTCTGAAAAGACAATTGAGGAATATTTGGCATTGGTATGCATTTTGAAGGAAGTAATAAGAAACAAGTGTTCCAATTTTATGGATATTTATTTAAAAACACTTCATTTCAGAAAAAGACAATCTATGAGGAGGCATTGAAATAACTGAGTCCTTTTGCCTCAAGCCATCATGAATTCTTTTGTTAATTATATTCAAGGGTTTGTCAGACATTTTTGCCTAGAATTATCAAAACATTAAAATCGCACCTATCGAATACTTCCAACATTTTCCCATTGTATCATCATCAGGTATTATTAAAATCATCAGATCTCCATACCTTTTTTTGACACCCTTTTGAAAGGGCTTCATGCGTCCCTCTTCGGGATCAACTAATTTTCATTATCAGTCATCCCCAAATAAGTCATATTTGGACAAGTGTATATATTTAAAGTAGGTAAGAAATGTCAAGTGAACAATCCCTTGAGACTGATTTCTAAGCTTTTTCTGTTATTCATAGTTGCCTTTATAAATTTTGAAATACTACGAAACCTTCTATATTCCACCCTGCGTAGTCAGAGGCGAATTCATAAAATCTGGGTTGTTAAAGCAGCTGTTGCGATTTATTAAGTTTACACCGTTCGCGTGATAAAGTGAATAAAGAGGACTGTGCCCACTAATTAAGGAATGATAGATCACGAAATGCTTCTTGACGTAACGGACAAAAGTTAGTTACTTGAGAAGGGAGTGTCTTTACTCCTAGAACGCGACATCGTCGCGGATCGTTACTCCAGGGAGTGTCTGGAGTAGATTATGTGTCGCTCGTGTTAATCACGAAATTAGAAAACGTAATAATAATAAGTTCTTTATTCTCAACAGGTATAACACCCAATTACAGAAAATAATAACAATGTTGAATACATAACTAAATAAATAAAAAAAAAATTTAACAAGAGCTCAATCTAATCTAAAAAAAATAGTAACTTATAACTACATTATAGCATTCAATGAAATATTAAAAATAACTCAATCTAAATAAATTCATTTTAGACAATTTTCGTTGTTCACATAACTCCTGATAATAAATTCTATGGAGTCAAAGTGAATGTCACAATTATTGGCAACTCTATTCAATGTAGACTCCATAAACCAAATGGGGGATTGTATTAGCGAGTTGGTCCTCGGAGTCTCTAGGTGGAATAATTCTGTGGACAACAGAGGAGGATAATCGATACTGTTGTGCAGGAATTTGTACAAAAATTTGAGTGATAAAGTTTCTCTCCCACTCTGCAATGAGATTAAACTAAATCGACTCAATAATTCGTTATGATCTCTGTGGATAAACTTTATCCTCCCTCCAAACTAAGAATTTCAAGAACCTTCTCTGATTAGCCTCAAGATGGCGTTGATGGCAAGTGTAAATGGAATGCCAGATCGTACTGCCATACTCCAACTTGCTACGGATTAGGGTATTAAATAGTCCTATGAATGTTGAGGAATTATTAAAATATTTGCCATTACGTATAACGAATCCACATATTTTCGCAGCAGATGATATAAGTTGGGTGATGTGTGGAACAAAAAAAAGCTTCTGGTCGAAGACTACACCAAGATGTCTCGCCTTATCAGAACGAGAGAGAACGTGACCACCGACGCAATAATCACAGTAAATTCGGTCTCTCTTGCTTGTGAAAGAAACAACATTACACTTTGACACATTCAAACTCAAATAATTGTCCTCACACCAACTAGCAACATCGTCCAGCGCGAGCTGAAGTTGAACACAGTTGTCCTGTGATCTAACTTCATGATATAGTTTCAAATCGTCTGCGAACATCAAATGTGGAGAGTGAATATTATCCATCAGATCATTTACGAACAGAATAAATAACAGTGGTCCAAGATTAGACCCTTGAGGTATTCCAGAGGTAGGTATGAACTCAGACGACTGTATACCTTCCAACTGTACGAATTGACGTCGGTCAACCAGGTAAGAATGAAACAGGTTGGTGAGGCTATCAGAGAATCCAAATTTGTTGAGTAATTTCTCTATAAGGAGAGCATGAGCAACTTTATCAAATGCTTTCTGAAAATCTGTGTAGATCACATCAACTTGACCGGTGGAGTCTAGTACTTCAGAAACGAAAATCATCATTAGTAACATGATTATTGTATTGATTGGAAAAGTTTGATAAGATGGATATTGGCCTGTAGTTGTTTACAACAGAAGGATCACATTTTTTCAAGTAATAACGACAATCTGAGAAAGGGGCGTTGAATAGTATATTAACGATATATTTTTCAATTTAACTAAGGTTACAGCTGAGTTGTTGTGGCGATGCAGAATTGAATTTTCGAATACTGCCAACAACAAAAGAATGCTGGGCTGTATCCATAAGATCTTCGACGGTAGTAATGTTTCTTGCACTTATCGTTCTGCTTGGCGCCCAACGTGTGAGTCGTCTTCTAATGATGTTCTAATCGTTTTAACCTGGTCGATCCTCAGATGAACAGTTCTTTTAGATTCTGCAGACGCATGAAATACTCCTTGAAGATATACTATTGGGGAGAATAGGTACACTCAATTTCTTATCTCTATATTGATTATATTGCGATTGCAGTTTGTACTCTTCTTCTTCTTCTGAGTATGTCCTACGTCACGGTGGATTCTGCATCATAGAGCTTCATAGAGTGGTGAAATCCTTATATCTATTTTATCATTTGATTAAATGACGTTGGTATTTTTATTGTGTTTATAGATTTCTATTGGTTCTCAAATATCTAGTTTTTTACCTTTTGAAGCTGTTTGTAATATCTTTAAATCATCTGAACCTGGCAAAGTGTGCCCTGAGTCTATAAAATGTTTGGCGACATTCGAATTTTTTTTTGTTTAGCCCAGTGTTTCCCAACTTGGGGCCCAAACCTCACACTGCGGCAATTTTATTGTTAAGGGAGACAATTCGAAAATGAACTCGACACGTGTTTAACTCTTTCGCACTTCTTAATTTCAACTTTCACCCTTTTACGTGGGGCATTCGAATTTTAGAAAGACTAAGGTGAAACATGGTACGAAAAAGATTGGGAAACGCTGGTTTAGCCCGAAGGTCTAAACCAAATCTTCAGCCCGAAGGTCTAAAAAATTAGTGATCTTTGAGATTTCGCTACGTCTTTCATGTTTATAAGTGCTATAAATATATCGCTCGACCACCTCAATTAGACAGATTATAAGTAAACAAATTATTGCTGAATATAAATGTTTATTTGCCCCCATTCTCTGTTATTTTTCAATTTTCAGAGGTATGCCTAAACTAAGTTTCAGTCTTCAATATGAACGACGGAATTTTCAAGTTTTCTCAGCGTTTTCTTTGTCCTTTGACGCTCAGAAACTATAGGTACGATCGATTGTTTAGAGCAGAATGTATACACAGTTTCGATATTAATGGTCCTTTTACGAGTCAATCGTTTCACTTTGGCAATTTTCAGGAAACGTCCATTTCCTCCAAATATCGATCCTTCAGTCACCTTTCCGTCGATTCTTGCCCGTACGTAAAGACGTACTTCCATCGACGAAATGTCACAAGTGACACGCTCCGTTTAAACCGAAAGCCGGAAAAGGTCGTAATTGTGGAATTTCCCAGGAACGGATCGAACCGGACGTTTTTTTCGCCCACTCTATAGACCAGGCTTTATAACTGCTGAATATTTCACCTCGATCGAAATATGAAAATTGCTCTACTTGTCTTGTTCTTCTCAAAAAGAAATCTCTGAATTTACATAACTTTTAAGGTTTTTTCTCGTTCTGATAAGGTGAAAGAACTTGGTGTAGTCTTCAGTCAGAAGCTTTCCTTCATTAATAATAATAATAAATTGTCTTTATTGCCAAATTGTACAAAAATAGAGGCGACGTCTAGCTAAAAGCTACTCCACTTAACTTCTATATATAAAAATAATACATGAAATGGATAATAAATTAATAGCAAAAGGAAGCGAAAATTAATCACAGAAACAATATGTTCAAAAAGAAACAAAACATAACATTATAAATAAATAATTAAATAAAATAACAGAAACGTAATTCCAAACAAAACATAATAATAAAAAAAAATTTATACAACTTCAAAGGACGCAAAAATCAACTTTGATTGCTGAGAAGAAATGCCCTATACATACGCTTAAATCTAGCGAAGCCTCCAGTTTTAACGTCCAACTGAATGGAGTTGTAGACATGAACAGCATTGAACGAGAAACATTTACGGAAGCCTGACCGATAAAAACACGTCAAAGCCAGAGTGTAAGGATGTCTTAGATCGCGGGTGTGCATCTCGCCTCTATAAACCAATTTATTTCTGAGGTAAGGAGGAGAAGAAGATGAGAGAATACGAAAAACGGCCGACCCCAAATGATAGCGAAATAGATTTTCCAACTTCAACCAAGCAAGTTCCTTGATATAAGACGATACTCTTGTATACTTACGAAGTCCATATATGAACCTACAACAGGAATTAATAATTATCTGCAACCTACGCCTAGTAAGTGAGTAGAGGCAAGGGTAGTAGAGGATCAAACCATAATTCAAAATCGACAAGACGAGGCTTTCACAAACATTCCACCCATCATCCAACTTATTTCATCTGCATCGAAAATATGTGGATTCGTTATACCCAATGGCAAATATTTCAATTCTCCAACATTCATAGCACTATTTAATGCCCTAATCCGTAGCAAGTTGGAGTATGTCAGCATGATCTGGCATCCCATCTACACTTGACGTCATTTTGAAGTCATACAGAGAAGGTTCTTGAAATTTTTAGTTTGGAGAGAGAGATGCAGTTTCATGCAGGGCAAAAGAGAAACTTTATCACTGAAATTTTTGTACAAATTACTGGACAACAGTATTGATTATCCTCTTCTTTTGTTCGGTTTGAAATTTCGTGTTCTTACGCAAAATTCTCGTAATACAGACTTATTCCACCTAGAGACTCCAAAGACCAACTCGGTAATACAATCCCCCATTTGGTTTATGGAGTCTACTACATTCAATAGAGTTGCCAATAATTGTGACATTCACTTCGACTGCATAGAAGTTATTATTAGGAGTTATGTGAACAAAGGAAATTGACTAAAATGAATTGATTTAGATTGAGTTCTTTGTAATATTTCATTAAATGCTATTATTTAGTTATTAGTTACTTTTTCAGTTTTTTTTTAGATTAGATTGAGCTCTTTGTTATATTTCTTTCATTTTATTCATTTAGTTATTATTCAACATTTTATTATTTTCTGTAATTGGGTATTATAACTGTTGAGAATAAAGAGCTTATTATTATAACATTTACCTCATAAAAATTTTATTTCTTTAATATTTAATACTTTGTTTATATTTGATTTGTACAATATTAAGCACATTGAATAACATAATTGTTTTTATATTGGGCGTCTTTATTAGATTGTCTTACAAAAGTGCTTCTATACGAGCTGCATTTTTACTGGAATTTGTGGATGAAACACAGTAACCGGCAGCACTGCCAGCAATAAGAACTATGCAATATAGGTTAATATTTTCATTATATTAACGTTAGCGAGATATTCATTCGTGAATCAAAATATATATAAAATTAACAGTCTTCAGTTAATGACGAATCCATAATTCCATAAGTTTTCGATGATATTGGATGTTTGCTGCCCAATTCAATGCGATTTTGGAACGACTTTGTCGTTCTTCTTCCTGAAAATGCGTTTCGTATTCGAGCTTAGACAATGTGTGGGTTGCCAAATGTGTAAAAAACTAAATAACTACTGCGGTCGTAATCGCCATCTAGATCCCCCCATAACCCACGTCGTCAAAAATACGCAGAGCAAAGCAGCCCCCTGCCATAGTGCTTACGTAGTACTTGAACTACTTGCCCCTACTGAAATTCGATACCTTTTTAGCGAAAAATATACCATTAGAAAATTGCTTTTTTCTGTCATTTTTCCTTTTCAAATTTCGTTGTTTGGTATTTCGAATTCCATGTAAAATTGAACCAACAATTTTGTTCGACAACTGAATGGAAGATCAGACTCAAAACTGATTTCAGTCCTTTTGTGATCATTCTTCTCAGTTGTAATTACTATATCGATTTAATGAATACAATGTAATTGGTACAATGAAAGGAATGTTTCACAATAAATATCATTATTATTATTAATAAGAGCATTCTTTCATTAATTTCTGGAAATGACGTATTACCAGGCAAAAAATTTTTCATTGCCCCTCGTACATTCATTCAATCGAAGAAACCTGTATATTGTAGCTTCATCATCTTCACGCACTTATACGGAGGATACGCACTCTCATATTCTACAATTCCGTCAAACAATACTCCTATTTTGGGACATTGATATCTTTCATACATATTTTTGAAAATTTTACGATATCGTAAAATTACGTTATTTAGAGGATTCTGTCGCCGTTATAATTAGAATCGCTGCCGTACGGTACGTGTGTAACTTCTTATCTCCCCCAGTTAAATTACCGGCGTAAAAATTTTATATGCGAAAACCTTGAAAATTCTCGGTACGGCGCTGAGATAGTCCGTTCGTTCTTCGCACCCTCCGCGCGTCCTCGCAATCTACGATTCGACGGACGATAGTCAGTTGTCGGGCGCCGCGGTGACTCCGACGTTTCGATTTTCTCGGACGATCTTCATCAGTTTGATTTTTTCCCGATGGCCGGTTTTTCGTATTTGGTGCTATTGAAAACTGTCGAAACGCGCTGGAGACATTTTTAGTCGTTAATACTGTGAGCAACACGTGCAAATCTTTCGAGATACGTCGAGGTAATTTTGGTTTTTTCGTTATCTCGAAAAATAATATAGTGTTAATAGTGTAATATAGTGTGAATTTTTGTCGTTACAGGTGTGTTTTTTGCGTCGCACTACTTTTATTTGGTTGTTTTTAAGTTTTTTAACTTGAAAAATTTTTCTGTGGAAATTTCTAACTGTAATTTGATAAAATGCTTTAATCTTCCACAGAAATCATTCTGAAAATTTATCTTCTGAGAATAATACCGTTAAAATTATTTAGACAAGGGGTGTCCAAACCGCTATTCAGGGTTTATATTTGTGGTGCTCTCGGCGTGTTTTTGAGAGGAAGTTAGAAAAACTTAACACCTACTATTAAACTATGAATTTATTTAAATAAAGCGCTTCTAGCAAAATTTAATGTGTAGAACATTTTTTTTATTTGATGGCATTATGAATAAATTAATAAATTATTTTCAATGTAATGAGACTTCTGTATCTTTTTTTTAATTTTTAATAGCCAGAAGTACATTGAAGAAGTTTGGCAGCTTTTCCCAGATTTTAAAAAAATTGTTAATTATTAATAGCGATATTTAACGGTTTTACTTGAAAACGTACGCGTAAAAAGATAATAATTATGTGACATCTCGAATTATTCCAGCATGTCTCAAAAATTAATATTTATGTTGACGTTAGTAAAATTGAAACAGATTAATTGATTGAAAAAATTCAATTTTTTATGTAACAGGATATCCATTTTTATTTTTTTTGCAGAAGCTTTTAATATTTTTTTATTATGTCTACGAATTTCGCAAATTTCAATTTGCGAATAGCCTACATATTTTTCATTTGTAAACAAATTAAAATTGAAAAAATATCAACTAAAACTTGAACAAATTCAATTAAATCCAAAAAAATTCATTTATTGAAAACAGACGTAAATATATGAAAATAATTGAAAATTATCATTTAAATAATAAAAGAAAATGTAATACATTTTCGTTCCACAAATGTACTATTGAATAATTCAATTCAATTTGTTATTTTCCTGGTTAATATTCATTTTTTATTTCATATTTTATCAATTTTTACTTGCGATTTCATCAATTTTACTTAATTTTTCATGTTATTTGTACTTTTAATCTTTCAATATTAATTTATTATCCATTAAAAAAAAAGCATTAGAAATTCGAAAAACGTGAAATGAAGTTGCTTTATCGAAAACTCTTAAACCGCCATGTATTTCTGTTATATTTGCTCGAGGATATTTGCTTTGGACAGCCCTGCGTTAGAACGTCGTAATAATATCCGTGGTTTGATTCTTTAAACGTCGATTTTTCAATATGGAACTTTGTAATATTTACTCGAGTTCAATTTTTGTTGACTTTTTTGGATAAGATAACCCGTTTATCTATATTAGTTGAATTTATGAATCAGGCTCTTCAAACTACGAGTGACTTAGTGGAAAAACCAAACAAGATCTATATACTTATACAAAAGTGTACATAGAATTCACTATTTTTCATTGACAATCGATAACTTAGCTCTTTTTACGAGATAAGGTGACATAGTTCACGAAAAAATTAACTTACATAAACAGTATCGTCATTTTTAGTGGAGAGTTGAATTTCGGTCAAATGTATGACAAGTAGAAGTTCAGTCTGGTTTATGTATTACTTGCGGTTGACTTCAGTATGGCCTGCTCGATGTCCAGACTTGAACCTTTTGAAGTTTTTCGGTTAACGATATCTAAGTAATTTTTTAGCACAGGACAAAGTCGATAACTGTCGAAAGATGATGATTGATCGATGTAACTCAATTTGAAAATACTAGGTTTGGTATCAAAGTGGTGTTTTACGTATAACATTTTGCTTATACATTTACATGTACTCTTATATGAGTAGCGAAACATTTTCAACTAAGGTACCTAGTGTGCATATAAAAGATTAAAACAAAAAAATACCG
This sequence comes from Henosepilachna vigintioctopunctata, assembly GCA_030704895.1. Lineage (NCBI taxonomy): Eukaryota > Metazoa > Arthropoda > Insecta > Coleoptera > Coccinellidae > Henosepilachna > Henosepilachna vigintioctopunctata. The sequence continues at coordinate 3,936,739 of JARQZJ010000034.1, forward strand.
AAATATACTTATTAAATATGCAATATATCAAATGAATGATGATTGCCAAGTGAATAAAACGCCACAAACACCACAGCTCAATGAATCCTCAGAATTCATGCATAAATAAAGAAATCAACTAAACTTTCTCGAACGTCACAAAGTGTAAGGACCGATGAATTATTAATACTTGCTAATAGTGCAATTTTATTTCGAAAATAATGGTTCTGTGCGGAATACGTATCACGCACTACGTCCATTTTACCAGAAGCGCAGTTCTGGTTGAATGGCTACGTCAACAAACAAAACTGCCTCATTTGGAGTGGAGATAATCCTCAAATGTATGTCAAAACACCGTTACATCCAGAAAAACTGACTCTTTGGTGCGCTTTATGGGCTGGTGGAATCATTGGTCCGTACTTCTTCAAACACGATGATGGCCAGAACGTTACAGTCAATGGTGATCGGTATAGAGCCATGATTACTAGCTTTTTCATTCCTGAATTGAACAACCATGATGTCCAACAGCTGTGGTTTCAACAAGACGGCGCAACATGTCGCACAGCTCGTGCCACAATCGATTTATTGAAAGACACGTTTGGTGACCGCCAAATTTCACGTTTTGAACCTGTGAATTGGCCTCCAAGATCTTGTGATTTAACACCGCTAGACTACTTGCTGTGGGGCTATGTAAAGTCATTGGTCTATGCGGATAAGCCACAAACGCTTGACCATTTGGAAGACAATATTCGCCGTGTTATTGCCGATATACGGCCACAAATGTTGGAAAAAGTCATCGAAAATTGGACGCTGATTGAACTACATCCGAGCCAGCCGTCGCGGTCATATGCCAGAAATCATATTTAAAATGTAATGCCACAAGATTATCTTTCGAATAAAAAAAATTCTTGTCAATCGAATGATCCATCGTTGTTTTAATGCAATTTAAAGTTCTATACCTAAAAAAAAGCACCCGATACTTCAGTCGAAATATTCAACGATGAAAAGGGGTGTTAATTATCTTGACAATCGACCAATTCAACTCAACAATCGTGTCAATCACATTAAGATACAATCGTTTCTTTACGATTCGTATTTTGTTTACCCCAGTTCGATTCGTCGGCATGTTTTTCAATGTAGTTTGACGCTGTCCTAATGCGTGTCGTGTGCTATGTTTTGACGTTTCTCCATGACCTAAGCCCGCTGTGCTCGTGGGCGCGATGTGAGGTGAAAACAATAGACCAATATTTTCCTCTGAACTTGGTCATCGATTCGATGAATTATGAAGTAGAGGTGTTTCGCTGCAATCAAGTAAATCAATGCCGGAAAAAATTGAATACGGTAACGAGCTAATAATACGTGTTCTACCTAAAAAATTTTGTCGGTTAATCAATAGATTGCGTCGAGCGACGTCTACTATATCGATGATTTATATACTCATTAGTGTGACAGCTTATGCGTAGAAAATCAGAGGTGATTAGGAAAGAATAACATTTTTTGATAGCGTCTAAAATAGAGAACGTTAAACAATAAATGATAATTTAGCGTATATTTGAATGAGGAATGTTATTCAACAGTTGAAAATTATCGAAATATTATCTGCATTGAACTAAAAAAAAAACAACCTTATGATATTTCGTAACTTACTTCATTATCGTGGCTAGCAGGATCAAAAATGAATCGACAATATTATATTCTTCTTGTTTTTCACCACTGTAAGTTCCGTTGTTCTTGATGTGTATTATAATTATTTTTCGTAAAATATGGTATGATCTCAGTACCTATCACGTTATTGACCGTTAACATATCATATATATCCGAATACATTATCTGTTTCCACATGTATCAGATAAAATTTCAAGTATCCGAATTAACCATAGACTATTACATTTATAAATGAATATGAAGTAAATACCTCCACATATCATTTTACATTGTATTATACATATTTTTCATATATCCTGATACATTTTCTGCTTCCAAATGTATCAGATAACATTTTATGTATCAAAATTGACCATAGACTTTACGTCTGTAAGTGAAAATGAAGTACATATCAATTAACTTTGTATTATGAATATTTTTCATATATCCGGATACATTTTCTGCGTCCATATGTATCAGGTAACATTTTAAGTATCCGAATTGACCATAGACTACGTTTATAAATGAAAATGAAGTAAATACCTCCACATATCAACAAACTTTGTATTATACATATTTATCATATATCCGGATACAGTTTTGGTTTCCACGTGTATCAGATAATTGTGTATCCGAATTAACCATAGACTTTACGTTTGTAAATAAATATGATGTAAATACCTCCACATGTTAATTAACTTTGTATTATACAAATTTTTCGTATATCCGGATACAGTTTCTGTTTCCACGTGTATCAGATAACATTTTATGTGTCCAAATTGACTTTACGTTTGTAAATGAAAATGAAGTATATACCTCCACATATCAATTAACTTTGTATTATACATATTTTTCATATATCCGGATACATTTTCTGCTTCCACATGTATCAGTTAACGTTTTAAGTACACGATTTGACCATAGACTACGTGTGTGAATAATTATGATGTAAATACCTCCACGTCTCAATTACCTTTGTATTATACATATTTTTCGTATATCCAGGTACATTTGCAATACCTATACATTCATACATACATTTCAAGTATCATCATAGATTGTACAAGTACATATACATTTGTATCTGAATATATTTTGTGTACATGTACGGATTTAGAAAAATTTTTATGTATTCATATGTATGCGGATACATCTAGAATATAAATTTCAATTAACGAATAGATTATATACCTTTATCATTCAAATTAAATTTTTTCATGTATCCGGATAAAATTTGAGTAGTCATATAGACTTCACACCTTGCCGTTCTATCTGAACATAGTTTTAGTATCTAACATTTTATGTATCCGGATATATTTTCTATTCATTAATAAGATTCATCAAAATATATTTTTTCGTTTCAAGATGTATTCGAAAATATTTTGATATGTATCCGGAAGCATTTCGAATATGAGAATGTATCCGGGTATATTTTTATTCATTCGTTTGTCCCAAAATACATTTCATGTATCTATGTGTCTTCGGATAGATTTTCTAGGTATACTTTTTTATATTCCGCATAAAATATCTGTTTGTGGTCGAATATATGCGAAGTAGATATACATATACGTTAACATTTCATGTATTTATATATTATATGAACATATTTCCTATTTATTTCAACATATACTATCATTTTATTATTATGTTCTATTATCTAGACATACATATACGTTAACATTTCATGTATTAATATATTATATGAACATATTTCCTATTTATTTCAGCATGTACTATCATTTTATTATTATGTTCTATTATCTCGAAGTTGCTGAAAATATATCCGGATACATTCATTATTTATCCGTTTCAGTCAAAATACATTTTTTGTATCCATAACGTAACATTTCACGTATTCAGATAGATAATCCTTGTACATATATACGAGTAGATTCCGTATCATATATTCTGAAATACAGTGAAGAATTTAATAGAAATATTGCATGTAAACAATTTTGCTTCAAGTAAACGTTTGTTCGTTGTTTTTTATACAGGGTGTCCTCTGACGGAAGGCCGCAAGACGAATGACAGATAACAACATAGAACTAGGTCGGATATCGAACTCCACTGTCCGCTCAGCAGAGAATGGATTCGGAAATTCCGAAGGTATACCTTGCACTATTTTTCCTTCCTTATCACTTACTTTCCATTAGTGAAAATTCGAATAAAATGTCCGGTACAACCGATTAGCGGATATCTTAATTGATGCCGAGCTGGTTTCGCAGGCGAATCGGACATCATCAGAGTTAGTGTCTATATTTGATGAGAGAAAAGTTTTATATTTACATGTATGTGTATAGATTTAAATATATAAACAATTGTAGAATATAGCGTCGTATTCCGCACTTGGAACCAGCGCTGACACCAGTTTCGAGCTAGTTGACTCTCATCAGAACGGCGTAGCCAAGTTTCAGATGTACGAATTTGGGATGAAAAAAACGAAGGCGCCTAAAAAGAAAGTACTCATTTCTGGCTTCAGAGTGAACTCTTGGAATTGGGAGATTCGATCATTTCTTCGCTAAGAAGCCAAGTAACTCGAAACGTGTGGCAACCACTGTTACCAATTACGGGCTATTCCGTTATTTTCAAATTTTCTTTTATTATTTCTCTCATGTTGAACTGTTTTGACACGTGTTTCGAGCTAGTTGGAAATCATCAGAACGGCATAGAAAAGCTCAAGGTATACGAACATGTGAATGGGAAAAAACAGAAAGATGACCTCTGCAAAAAAATTTAGGCTACTATTAACCCTTTACGTAATTTCTACCCTAGAATTTGGGCAATATATGCAAATATTTCAGTTGCGGGTTAGACCGTTAACTTCCACTTTTGTTCATGCTTTTCCCTCATAATATCTGCAAATATTCTCTTATTTGAGTGAAATTTTTCTAGATTCTGTTTATATATGATTTAAAATTAAACGAAGTTTCGATTTGTATTTGGTTATTTTTTATAGCTAATATATTTTTATTCGACTTTTTATTTTTCATTTATTTAACAACTTAATTTAAAAGTGTTAAGATGTCGAAAAACCTTCGAAAATATTTTTGAAAAAACAATCTTTCTGGCGGTTCGAGTAGCAGTACACTTCTACCAGATTTGTGTTTTTAAATTCAGATATCCTTATCAAAAAATGTCTATCAATTCTTATTTTAATAGGTCGAAATGAATAACTCTATCAGCTAATTTTTTAGTGTAATCTTTACTCTGAACGTAATCAGTTCGAAGGAAATCTCGAAAATTCGAATTTCCCGCCCGCTTCGCGACCAGTCGCCGTTCGCATTCAACGCCACAGTCGGAAAAATCGATCAGATATCCAAACGTTGCTGCCAAAGCCGAGCGTTATCCTTCACAGCGTATTACGAGAGATACGGTATCACCAGAAAACTCTGAATCGAACGTCGAAACGAACATTTCAGTGAAAATATGTGATCGCTAGTTTTCCCACAAGTTCGCAGCCATGGCCTTCTACTCTTCGATCATATCCAATTTCAGAGTGAGATTTTGCTGTAGAAATTGTAAGTGAATCGTTGAAATTGAGTTAAGCGCCGTCAATCGACTTATAATTATTATCTTCGTCGACGTTTGACGTCGATGCTGCTTTGTTTTGATACTCGTGGCCTTGATAACTTTTATTCGGCATAGCCCACTGGGTTTATTAACCGAAATAATTGTTGGTCGTTTAACGAACGCTTATCTCCGTAATTTATGTCAAATTAATGAAGATTCCTTCAGAAACCATATGAACGTGTAGCTTGTTTTTGTCGACTGTGAAGGCGCGAAGGAATTGGGTCACGATTAAGCACCTGTTGGGCGTACCGTATGTTTTCCAAGGCGGAAAAGTTCGATCTTTCGTCGACCGGTGCGATAGAGGTGCGTTCACAACACGCGGTTTGTTAGGCGAGTCGGCAGCGTTGCCATCTTAACATATTTTTCTTCCATTTTGATTTTATTTGTTCGTATATCAGTAATGTATAACTTTTGTTTAAATAGGATATTTGGATGGATAGTGTTGACAGTTATTCTTTCGATAAATGACTTGTTGATATTTGTAAATATAAATTTTATACATTTAGCTGAAATCATAACCCTAAAAACGTCAATTTTTGATCAGTTGATTATTTGTTTTTCCGAACTTATAAATTGTGTCATTTTGTAAATTGCAAGGAATAGTTTCTGCTGCACAATATCCGATGAAAATTGTCTCTGAATATGTTACTGATAAAAAAGTACCTTAGAATGTACTTCAATTCCTTATACAAATAAGAAACAAATACCTTAGAATAATGTACTATAATTCCTTATACAAATAAGTAATAACGTTTATCAGAAATTGAACTGATTCTGCCTTGATAGTTTATCAAAGTGATAAACTATCTTTATGTTCAGAGACGACGTTACCTATTTCTTCGTTAATAAGTGGATAGTACAATATTGATATATTTCATAGTTTTCCGTTTTATGAGGTTTTGCGGTGATGTATTAGATTGAACCTGATATACGATCTTGTCATTTTCTCTAGATCACATTAAATTGAAAATTATTGTTTTTCGTTAATGTTTGATACTCAATAGTTCTTTCTGTAATTTCAAATTAATCAGAGATTAGGAAATGCCGTTAGGCTTTCTGCCAGAGATGTTACACCTTGTTTAAGTAAAAAGTCAAGCCAACTAGATCAATTTCGAAAATAATCATAGTAACGAAAAATTAAAAATTGAAATTAGAAGAAGAAATAGAAAATTATTAACAAACTTCCTAAGTATCGTTCATACAACTTATATGTCGTGAATAAACCTTACGTTAACAACAACAAAAATTTATGTATTTTGTTCATAACGTGTTCAGTTATATGTTGAGTAAGTCGTGAAAGTGCCAAGAATATTTTATAATACCGTAATAGGCAAGACTTTTTTTATTCTATTTATGTCGAATGAACTATCATAAGGTGGTAGTAGTTCAGGGGGTTGAACCGACTGAACCCCACCCTGTTATAATACACTTTTGCTTGCAGCTTTATTAGAAAAATTGGCTGTTTATAAATCAAGTTTCTCAGTGTAAAACCGAATATATATAAATATATGTTGGCTTTTTGATGGTTTGAAACTATTCAAGTGAAATATGTTCTACAAAGGATTAAATGTGTATTTTTTTTACTTTAATCCTTTAATTAAAAAGTAAATGGTCAACGTCAACTACAATTGACAACTGTGATGCTTTGAGTTGAAGCAAGTAACTTTATTTAGCACAGCTAATAAACTTAACAAAAGAGAAATTATATATACAAACAGCAAACAACATATTTCTTCAGCCTTCAATATTATTTTTACAAAAAGATACAATAATTTTTTAAAATCATTACGATTGTCACAAAATTTTAGGGGCAGACTAAATAAAATCATTCCTTTCACACATAAATTATTTTGGCATTTAGATGTACTGCACTTATCAATATAGAAATCATTTTGTTCCCTAGACCTTGTTTTCTAACCATATTGAAACAATTAAAAATTTTCGCAGTGTTTATCGATTTATATTCAATATAAGTAATATCTGTAGTAATCGATATTTTCAATGAACCAGTAATATTCACTAATTGCTTATTTAATATCGGTTATTCAACAATTAAAACTTAAAATTTTATCTATCCTTTGTTGTATGCTCCGAGTAAAACCTGTTTCTATCTAGCACCAACGTTTGTAAAGCCATCATATTGTAAATCTTTAGTAACAAGCAGAAGTTATTGTTGTATTTATCAAGGCTGGCGTTGAAATTGAATTGGCGAAAATTAATAATGCTCTGAAGAAGACATCTAAAATATTTACTTTTCGGTAGTTAAATGCATAGTGAAAATATTAAATAGTAGAGTCTCGTTAGTGTATATATGGAGATATTCAATTGAAATAATTTATATTATCAAATGCGTGAGTATTTTTTAATCAGTTTGTTGTATTTTTGCAGGAATTTCGATTTTTTAAAGAAAATCATTTTGTGAAAACGTGTTAGCGATAAAATTAAAATCATTCGGATGATTTTTGTCAATTGATAATTTATTTTAAATCGGTAAAATGAGTCACTTTTCCACGATCTATATTATCATTATATACGCAAGCAAATTAATGAAACATGTTTTATTTTTAGATGCAATATAAGATAACTTCATTAGTTTTCTAATCTATATCATTTACATTTGCAATTATTTATTGTGTATGAGTAAGTACTAACAATTTTTCTAGCTTTTATAGCAATAATTCATCATATTTTGTAATCTTTTTCGACGCGCTTTTATATTAGATTAAATAGTACCTTCTACCTAATTCAGTTGGCAACACTGAAGTGTGAAGTCCTTCATTCAAAGGAACTCACCCTCGTCAATGGTAACGGATCGTTGATGTCGACAACCTGTAACTGCACCGAACTCTACGAATGGTCAATTTTAAATTTTCTGTCGCTTTTCGTTTATTTCAGCAGTTAAAACGATGAAGAGGATGAATGAGAATTATTCACATGTTCGCATCTCACTCAAGACATTTTAAACGTTGATATAACTGATGTTCAAATATTTTAATGTGAACGAAGAGTGTCGTATAAATTTTCTTTCGTAGAGAACTTGTTTTCACGGTATTGAATAACCATAGAATTTAATCAGAAATACTGCACCCTATTGCAAGAAACAGTGGAGACCTGACATCGATTTTGAAGTATTTGTTAGACAACTTTGATATCCTAATCTATTCTCGCATATTTGAACAAATAGAATAATTTTTAAATTGATAATATGATATCATTAAGGAAAAAATAGAAATTGCTCAATTAGGATTTCCTTTCATTTTTTTCTATTGCGTCTAATTAAGTAATAATACTGTTCCAGATGAACCTGACGGAGCAGTTAATTCATCGCTGGACATGGAGACGGAAGAGGGCGACATCAAGGCGCCCGGAGAAGACCGCGTGATATTTATAAATAGGGCGCAACCGCCCGTACCAAGGTTCTGTAATAATAGGATATCGACGGCGAAGTACAGGTAGGAGAGCAAAAAGAACGGTTTACTAACGTTTGTTGTTGCTTTGGATATAACATATGAATATTTATTTAATTTATAATGAATGGAAATGCTGATAGAATGATATAAGCATAGGAAAACTTGGACAAGGGCAAAAAAGCTCATCAGTGATGTTCGCTCACGTAGCGGATGTACTGAGTTATTCAAACTCGCTGCGCCATCTTCAAGCGATCGCGAGAAACTTTAATGTATCAAACTACGACTGGAACTGCTGCTCAGTGACCTTTATTTCTCCTGCAATACAGTTGCATTTAATAGAAGAATACTTCATGGCATTAAAAGGTTATCAGCTTTCCTTTGCCAAGTTTACTCAGAACTTGTGAACTTGGAAATCATGGAACTTCAATTTTCCTGAAGCATTACACAAAAACACAGCATGCATTGTTAAGACTATAGTTCAGTTTATCTTTTAGTCAGGTAGCCAGAAGTTTAACTGAAAATGAAAACACTGGGCTTTAAGGGAATTTATAGAATATTAGGTGAAAATTCTTCAATCTGCTGTATTATACAGTTTTTATTGTAGCGTTTTTTCAAAGATTTTGTGTTAATATTGAATTTCCTGTTGAAAATTCAGAAATATGCAAATTTAAACACAAATTGGATAGAAATGAAGTTTTTGAGTGTTTTTAATACTTCTTTGTTATTTTATATGAATATAATTTAGGGCTCCTAAATTCATTTTAAAAGCGAAGAGTGTTTGAAATATTTCAATACTTGAATACTTCTAGTATAGTAACAAGTTATTGATAATCTCATAATAACATTCATGAATTCTAGTATAAGGTGAAATAAAAACGGCCTTATTTTTAATTAATAATGGAAACATATATTGAAAAGACCTTCTTGGTTGACTCTTGTTGGGAAGGATATGTGTACTTGAGAAGCTAACGCCATCTGTTAGATTTGACTAATCTATTCAGGTGCTTCAATTCAATGAAAATGAGAATTATCCAAAAAAAGCAACATTGAAAACTGTGCTTCTGTAACAACTCCAGTTTATTTTATTTGTATTTTATTTTATTTTATTGTCTCAATATAATTTGTCTCCTCAGTTATACTGAAATTTAATAAATAACTATTCTAAGTTCAGGTTATCTGAACAACAAAAGAAACTTAACAGGATGTTTTTTTTATTCGATTATAATTGTTTTATCAACAATTTTCATTAATATATTAATTTTTTCCTTTTTTTTCCAGTATCATTCGTTTCATTCCAATTTTCCTATTCGAGCAATTCAGAAGATGGGCGAATTGCTTCTTTTTAATGATAGCTTTACTACAACAAATACCAGGCGTCTCGCCCACTGGTCGTTACACCACATTGGTGCCGCTGCTGTTCATACTTTCCATATCAGCACTGAAGGAGATCGTAGAAGATATAGTGAGTAAATAAATTTAGTTCTTCATAGATCATAGTTTATATGATCGACTTTCCGCCATAAACGTAAGAAAAACTGTGAAAAATAAACTAACGATAAGCTATAAGTCCCTCTTTTCACGTACGTATTTTCAGAAAAGGCACAGGGCAGACGACGAGACGAACAACAGCCTGGTTGACGTACTCAGGGATGGTACTTGGGTGTTAATTAAGTGGAAAGATGCAGTAGTCGGAGATATTATGAAAGTTACGAATAACAAGTTCTTTCCTGCGGATCTTGTACTGTTGTCTTCAAGGTAAGAAGGAATCTATTCATTATCCTAAGGGTTCTGTTACATGATATGAATCTTAAAAATGTGTAATTCAATCTACAGATGATCAGTTGATTATGCTACTAATCTGTGTAATAACTAGACTATGATAAAGTTTTATGCAACCATACATGCATATATTCTGATTTCGAGATATGTAAACGATGTTGTTGATCTTTAGTCTCTTTTCTCCAGAGCTTTCAAGATATCTTTAATATCTCTGAAATTAGGAATACTCAAAAAACTGAAAATTTTCGAAGGGAATTAGTCGTGATGTTGAATTCTAAATAATATGTAATTTATGTACGAAAGTATCTTTTCTAGACAAATTTTAAAGAGTTAGGTTAATTCGATATTTGGAGATATACATTTTTAAAATCGATTTCATTTTCATTGTCGTATTTATATAAAAAAGACTTATATTACAATTTGACTGCATGTACATCTTTTATTCAATTTTTAAATTGCTACTATCTATTCGCTGAAAGAAATAAAAATTGTAACGTGTGAATTCCCCACACTACCGCCGCCACTGAATTGTTGATTCAGTTGACTTTTTTGTGTTATTCGTCGCTGGACTCTTGCATTCCTCGCAATGAATGCATGTGTTCAACCCTCATGACTGAACTCGCCCAGTTGAGACGATAACCTGCGCACATCTAAAATGCAGATATAGTGGGCTGAATTCTCGTTGCATGTTCCTTTTTCGTCAATTATCCATCTAAGAAGTAACATCGTAATCTTACAAATAAAATTTGGTAGATTTCAATTACTTTGATTTTATTCTTATATTAATACCAAGTGGATTAATTAATTATCTGTGGTGTCTAAATTGACGTCACCTCCGATGGAGCTGAAAGTACCTCCGATGGAGCTAAAAGTACGTTCGCTGGAGCTGTAATTCAACCTTCGCTGAAGCTCTTGAAGTACCTTCGCTGGAGTTCTAAAAGTACCTTCGCTGGAGCTCTCAAACTACCTTCGCTGGAGTTCTCCAAGTACATTGGCTTGAGCTATAATTCAATCTTGGCTGGAGCCTTAATAACACGTTGGCTAGAGCCTCAAAATAATCTTGATTCGAGCGTTAGAAACACGTCGCTGGAACTTCAAGCTACATATATTCAAGGACAATCTTGTGAATCCAACATCTATAAAATTACGTAGTGCGCGATACGTATCCGCAAGAAATCTAGAAATAAATTCATACATTTTAACTTTGTTAGGCTGAGTGTCAATCAGATGAATGTGTGCCTCGTTTTCAGCTAGCCTGAATAAATCATTTTAAGTTAAACGATCGCCATCTATAAAATGAAAAGTTATGTTAATTAAGTTTATCTTGAATTGTTATATTATTGATATAATATTGAAACGTTACAGCGAACCGCAAGGTATGAGTTTCATAGAGACGGCAAATTTGGACGGCGAGACGAATTTGAAGATCAGACAGGCTCTCGTCAGCACGCAGAAGTTAACCACAGTGGCAGACTTGGAATCTCTTTCTGGAACGGTAGAATGCGAACCTCCGAACAAGCATCTCTATGAATTTACGGGCGTGTTGAGGCAAACCCACAAAAAGTAAGTGTGTTTCAGATTCAATGTAGATATATTTATCGAACCTCCAGCATTTACTTATACTGAACTATTTCATCTCTACTTCGTCCATTGGCACTGCCTTTATTGGCACTTCTAACTTATTACCTAGGATTTTAGGCTTTGTGTAGTTATCTGAGGAGATTATTCAGCATTCAGACAACACTTTCAACTGAGCAGCGTATCATTTCACAAGTTTTGGTAAGACTTGTAGGAATCGAAGATGTTACCAATTATATATCTCGACTGAACTTGCAAATTGATATAGCTGACAAACTAAAGTCTTGATAGGTTGACCTTCTATGAGATATCCTCAGATTAGACCCTTGTCTCAATCATGTGAAGATATATTTCGCCAAAGAACTCTGTTCTGAGTGGCCTAATTAGTCAGTTTGTCGTGGTGCATCTCGTTCTTGATGTTGTTCCACCAGGTGGCGGGTGGCCTGCCTCTTCTACTGATCCAGTTTGGTATGTTGAGTACTTTCTTGACAACATAGTTATCTTCGCGTCTTTGTATATGGCCATAACAGCGTAAACGACTTTCTCTCACTTTTTCTATGATCAGAACTACTTTGAAGGAACCTTCGATGTTCTCATTGCGTGCTCTATCTAACCGTGTCACTCTACCCGTCTATCTCAACATATTGATTTAATTTGTGTGTAGTTGTTCGTGCACTTTTTTCCTAGTCCAGCATTCTGCTCCATATGTTATAGCTGTTGACACCATTGTCTTGTATACCTTTCTCTTGCTTTTTATGGGCATTTTGGAATCGCATAGAACACCATTGTTATTTGAGTCGTGCAGTATTTATTCAATGATTGATATCTTTGTCAACATTGGCATCATGTGTTATGACGGATCCAAGGTAGTTGAAGCTTTCTTCTTCAGGCAGTGGTGTGCAGTTTATGGATATGTCTCTTCTCTCAAAATTGCTTCCGTGCTTTTCTAAATTGTCTACCCATTTTTTAAGCGATTCTTGAAGGCCAATGGCGATTTCTTGAACGCAATGTCGTCCGCATAAAGGATGCACCACGGTGTAGGTTCTTGTATGTCAAGGGTTATATAGGCTTTAAAATTTAAATTACTTCTGTTAAACTCTATGGTAACCTCTTGTATAATGGCTCATTATGCCATTATAATAAGTATTTGTATATTATACAGTGTAGTGGCTAACTATTTTGCAGGGCGGAGCCTTTAGGACCTGACCAGATCCTCTTGCGTGGCGCGATGCTGCGCAACACTGCTTGGATCTACGGACTCGTCATCTACACCGGACACGAGACCAAGCTGATGCGCAACTCAACTCTAGTTCCTCTAAAACGTTCAAGCATCGACAAGCTGACCAACGTTCAGATTCTGCTGCTGTTCTGCATCCTACTGGCCATGTGTCTGGTGTGTTCCATCTCCAACGTTATTTGGAACAACATACACTTAAAAACGGACTGGTACCTGGACCTCGAAGGTATATAATGCCAAATTCTCAGCTGATTTCCCTAAGTGCACAAGAAATCTTTTCCAGGGGGCGCCGTTCAGTTGTTCTTCTACAATTTGTTAACCTTCGTTATATTGTTCAACAACCTCATACCGATATCGCTGCAGGTTACCTTAGAAGTGGTGCGGTTCATTCAGGTGAGGATTAATACTGTGATATTGTATACATATTAAAAGAACAAGAGTAAATGAAAGTAAAAAGAAAATTTATACGGCTCGAAATGATGCCTTGCTTACTTATGCGGTTGCGTTAGGGTTTTTATTGGTGATATCTAACATTATATTGGTGACACCTTATGCAAGCAAATACTAAGAACCTTGAATATAAACTAAAATTCAAACACTTGAACTTTTGATTTACACTTTATTGACAACATAGCATGACACGTTTCGTCGTTACAAATGACTTCTTCAGATGCTAACAGAATGCTAACAACAAATTTTAAAAAACAGGTATAAATATCAAGAGAATTTTAGGATTCTATGACTATGGGTTCTACCCAAGATTCCATTCTAAATCTAATTTTTATTACCTGAAAAGGTTTGAGAAGGGCGAATCGTTTAATTCTATCTGTTCATTGAGCAAATTTCCAGAATTTTTATGCCGATTTATTTGCGCTATTTCCCAAAAATCTAATTGACTACTTTTCTGTATATTATGTAACGTTTTGAAATTCGTATCGAAAGTATGGTTTTCTGTTAATAAATGATTTGAAGATCGTAGAGTAATGAATACTCTAATTCCATCTATAGAAATCAGTAGAAAACACCTCTCTCAGATTACAGAGTCACCAAGCATCGAAATTTCACATATCTTCTATACCCGTAGGTATCTACTAAATTGCAATGTCTATTTGACAAATATCATCGAACGATGTTTTTATAAAATGTCAATAGATTGCGTTAGTAGTATACGCTCGCGTTTATTCCCGTATTTCAGGGGCCAATTCGGCGATATTTTTGAGGAAATGAAATTTTTTGTGCTTATGGCACTGAATGAAATATTTAAGAAAATGAACACTAGAACATTCATTTGAAAAATTGAAATTAATCAAGAGAATGTTATAGCAGAGCTAGATATGTGAACGTGTACGATGTGATGTCTCCATTATCCTTCAAGGGATAAATGTTAGAGAAATATTGAAATCGATGCCACACCTGATGGAAGTGCGAGACATATATGTTTCGTTCTGCAAGGAACTCGTCAGTCGCACCACGTCCATCGAAGTGAGGCAACGATTTCAACCTCCAAGCATCTTCTTGTGACTTCAAGTGGAAGATCGTAGAGTAATGAATACTCTACAATTCCATCTATAGAAATCAGTAGAAAACACCTCTCTCAGATTACAGAGTCACCAAGCATCGAAATTTCACATATCTTCTATACCCGTAGGTATCTACTAAATTGCAATGTCTATTTGACAAATATCATCGAACGATGTTTTTAAATGTCAATAGATTGCGTTAGTAGTACGCTCGCGTTTATTCCCGTATTTCAGGGGCCAATTCGGCGATATTTTTGAGGAAATGAAATTTTTTGTGCTTATGGCACTGAATGAAATATTTAAGAAAATGAACACTAGAACATTCATTTGAAAAATTGAAATTAATCAAGAGAATGTTATAGCAGAGCTAGATATGTGAACGTGTACGATGTGATGTCTCCATTATCCTTCAATTATTATAAATATTTCTCTAACATTTATCCCTTGAAGGATAATGGAGACATCACATCGTACACGTTCACATATCTAGCTCTGCTATAACATTCTCTTGATTAATTTCAATTTTTCAAATGAATGTTCTAGTGTACGGGTATAGAAGATATGTGAAATTTCGATGCTTGATGACTCTGTAATCTGAGAGAGGTGTTTTCTACTGATTTCTATAGATGGAATTGTAGAGTATTCATTACTCTACGATCTTCCACTTGAAGTCACAAGAAGATGCTTGGAGGTTGAAATCGTTGCCTCACTTCGATGGACGTGGTGCGACTGACGAGTTCCTTGCAGAACGAAACATATATGTCTCGCACTTCCATCAGGTGTATCGATTTCAATATTTCTCTAACATTTATGAAGAATAATGGAGACATCACATACACGTTATATATATATATCAAATGAATGTTAGTGTTCATATATATATATATATATATATATATATATATATATATATATATATATATATATATATATATATATACCAGGACAATCGGGACATGTTCCACAATTCAATTGAACACCAGATTCATCTTCTCTTTTAATTTTGATTTTGATGTGTCTCGACAAATTATTGGTTTGTTGTGAGTGAAATATTGAAATTATGTTTCTGTAAAAGATTTTGACTTTTTGACTTGGTGTTCCAAAGTATGTTAAACTATTATATTTCTGATTTCTATCAGACTGATCAGGAAATACTAATCGTACAGCTTTCTGATAAAATTTTTTGTGTAGAAGTTTTGACACTAGTTCGCTGTCATAATTATTATTAACCGCAATCTGTTAAATGATGTTCAGTTCTTTATTGAAGTTTTCTTCTGAAAAGGTATATTAATTAATCTATGTAGGTATCATACTGTGGAAAGCTGCCATTTTATGTGAATATGGGTGACATGAGGAGTTGTGTATTATGGTATCCGTATGGGAAGGCTTATGGAAAATTGAAAATTCAAATTTATTATTTGATCTTGTAATTGTCAAGTCTAAAAAATTAAGGAATTTATCAGATTCTATTTCGGTTGTAAATTTTATATTCGGATGAACTGCGTTAATGAAATTTTCAAAGTTTTTTAACAAACGATCGGTACCAGTAAAGCAAGTGATATCATCCACATATATATACCAGAATACAAACTGTTTGAAATTTGGGTTTTCTTGATTACTTTTTCTAATACATTCATAAATATTTCAGCTGAAAGAGGACTTAACGCATTTCCCATAATAAGTCCTGCTATGTTGTCAATAAAGTGTAAATCAAAAGTTCAAGTGTTCGAATTTTAGTATATATTCAATTATAATGGATTTACATCAAGTAAACGCCAACACTATTAAATATTTACTAAGAACCTTTTCAGAGATTATTATTTTCATTGTTAAATCAGTTATGAATTTGATGACAGTAGCGAAGAATGATTGTAGCTAATTTTGATTATTATAGTGGTATTATATTTGAAAAGTATAATGGTTTATTTTCAGGCAATTTTCATCAATCAAGATGTGCAAATGTACGACCCAATAAGTGATACGCCTGCCTTGGCTAGAACATCGAATCTGAACGAAGAGCTAGGACAAGTAAAATACATATTTTCCGATAAAACCGGAACGCTGACGAGAAATATAATGGAATTCAAGAAATGCGCTGTTGGCAATGAAATATACGTAGTGACCGACAATCCCGAAGAATCGCCGCTGATAAAGGTAATGACACATTACTAATGAATTTCTTCATTTTACTTGATAATAATCGATCTGAACAGGACTTACAAGGAGGCGACGCGCAGGCGGAACTGATCGCAGAACTGCTCGTGATGCTGGCGGTCTGTCACACGGTCATACCGGAAAAGTTGGACAACGAAAAGCTGATTTATCACGCCGCCTCGCCGGACGAGAGGGCGCTGGTGTACGGCGCGGCCAACTACGGTTATCGGTTTCTGAATCGCACTCCCGAATACGTGGAAATCAGCGCTATGGGAAGGATCGAGAGATACCAGATACTGACGGTCTTGGAATTCACATCCGCGAGGAAGCGGATGTCTGTCATCGTCAAAGATCCGGATGGTAAGGTTAGACTCTTAAACCAAAGCGAAATTTCAAACGAAAACTCTGCGTGTGTTTGATCCACACGGTCAATATTACTTTGAAAATCTCATGTGTTGTTATCAGTCGCTTGAAAATGTAATATTAAACTGTCGCTGCTTTTAGATAAGATCAAGTTATTGTGCAAGGGAGCCGATTCTGTTATCTACGAAAGACTGGACCTGAATGGTAAGGATCACGCAGACGTATTGTTGAGACACCTTGAGCACTTCGCTACTGAAGGGCTTAGAACTTTGTGCTACGGTGTGACTGAGTTGAAGGAAGAGGAGTATCAGGAATGGCAGGAATTGTACCATAAGGCGTCCATCTCGCTGCAACATAGAGAAGGTAAGATGGTAGTATGCTACTAATCTTAGGTTAAATTCAGCTTTTGAGCTACCTTAGTAGCTTATATATTTATATAGCCTTTGGGCGTTGAACAACATTAAGAAGAAACAATGCAAATTGCGCCTATTAAATAAGAAGACTGGCATTATCCTTTTCAGTACATCGTTATTCATCTTTAAAGTTGCATTAGGGTGTCAAGTGTTTCAAGATATTACTTTAAGTCTTCTGAATATGAGATGATCTAACACTTCATGTAATTCACTAAGACTACTTGAAATGAGTTGCATGTGAAGTGTTGCAGCAATTTGATGCTTTCTTGTTTCAACAAATCTTACATTTTTCTACAGAGACAATAATAATAAGTTCATTTTTTCCTACAAAGTAAAAGAAAATTTTTATATAAAGCAACCAAAATACATAATGCTCGCAACTTGAAAGAGAAACAAACTTTATAACATACATAAAGTGTATACCCATAAAGCCATAGCTGTCTATGGGAAATTACACTTTTAAATTGAACAAAATATAAGGCTACACGGATTTAATCATACACACCAGAAGTAATGTATTCCAAAAAGGCAATACCATCAGTCTCTGAACTGAAACTAAGAATTGAATATAACTTAAATTCAAACACTTGAACTTATGATTTACACTTTATTGACTACATAGCATGACGCGTTTCGTCGTTACAAACGACTTCTTCAGATGCTAAGTCGTTTGTAACGACGAAACGCGTCATGCTATGTAGTCAATAAAGTGTAAATCATAAGTTCAAGTGTTTGAATTTAAGTTATATTCAATTATAATGGATTTACATCAAGTAAACGCCAACACTATTAAATATGAAACTAAGACGTTTCTCTTGAAGTGTTCCCCCAATTTGTTGCTTTATTGCTAAGCCTTACATTCTTTTCTTCAAAAACTTTTAAATTAATCCTTAAGTTAATGAAAATATAAGGTTATTCAGTTTGGTTCACACGTACCAGAAGTAATATATTCCAAAGGGTTAACAGCATCAGTTTCTTGATTTATTTTCTATAGGTTGAGCTTGTGTTTCAGCTTGATAATGTAATTATATATTCACAATGTGTTCGTTTACTCGAAAACCTGCACAAAATGATTTTGAAAAACGATGTTCGGATATCATCAGTTATGCTTGTTTATTCTCCGATTCACAGAAAAATTAGAAGAAGCTGCTAACTTAATCGAAACCAGGCTGAAATTGATCGGTGCCAGCGCTATTGAAGACAAGTTACAAGAGGGCGTACCCGAAACTATCGCCTCCCTACTGCAGGCGGATATAAATATCTGGGTGTTGACGGGAGACAAGCAAGAAACTGCGATTAACATAGGTTACTCTTGCCGACTTCTCTCCCAATCTATGCATCACATAATTCTCAACGAAGGGAGTCTAGATGTAAGTATCACACTACTAAAACCTATCATGTTCACAAAGATAACTAAATAATTGCCCTTCTATGCAATTTCTTCGAATCGGTTTGTATTCGTTTACTCCATCTTACAGATGACTCGGGAAGCCATCCTGAAGCATATCGTTGATATGGAGGAGCCACTAGCGAAACACGAAGAACTAGCGCTGATTGTCGACGGCAAAACCCTGAAATACGCGCTAAGTTTCGAGCTGCGCAACGATTTCCTCAAACTCTGCATCTCCTGCAAAGTGGTGATATGTTGCCGTGTGTCCCCGATGCAGAAGGCCGAAGTCGTCCAGTACGTTACCGAGTATACGAAAACGGTCACGCTAGCGATAGGAGATGGCGCTAACGACGTCGCTATGATACAGAAAGCGCACGTGGGAGTGGGGATATCGGGCATGGAGGGGTTACAGGCGGCGTGCGCATCCGACTACAGCATAGCGCAATTTCGCTTCTTGCTGAGGCTGCTGCTGGTGCATGGTGCATGGAATTATTCCAGAATGTGCAAGCTGATCCTGTACAGTTTCTACAAGAATATATGTTTGTATGTGATAGAGTTGTGGTATGCCATTTACTCAGGATGGTCGGGGCAGATTTTGTTTGAAAGGTGGTCCATAGGTTAGTGAGAAGAGAAAAGATTTAGAGAAGATAGTTTTACAATTAACTTTATTCATTCATGATTGGAATCTAGTGAAAAATCTTCTCTACTTCTCTTAATTCGATATCTTAGCAATTTATATATAATAACATATTTAGAGCTCTTTATTATTTAATAGCTCTGGAAATCAACAGTTTAAAATCATTAAATTTTTATCTAAAGGTGGAACAAAAAAACAGTTAATATATAATAATAATGTCTCCGGAACCTTACCGCTAAATAATTAATAGCGTGAAATTTTCCAGGGATGTATAACGTTTTATTTACGGCTCTCCCTCCGTTGGCGATGGGTCTATTCGACAAGCCTTGCAACGACGACAAAATGTTGTTGTATCCGAAGCTATACAAGCCCTCGCAACAAGGAAAGTTGTTCAACGTCAAAGTGTTTTGGGTGTGGGTCCTTAACGGCATGATTCATTCGGCCTTATTGTTCTGGATCACGCTCTTTATCTGTCATCAGGACATTTTGTGGATGAACGGAAAGGACGGAGGATATCTTGTTTTTGGAAATTTTGTATATACGGTAAGTGAGTAGAATATTTTCACTGTCGGAAGTTCTCAAGAGTAATATTGTCTAATCTTAATGACTTTTATCTATGTAATACAGTATATCTAATAGGGTTACCATGTAATAATAAGTTCTTTATTCTCAACAGGCATAATTCCCAATTACAAACAATAATAACATAAAGGTGAATAATCACTAAATAAATAAAATAAAAAGAAATATAACAAAAAACTCAATTCAAACTAAAAAAAAGTAACTAATAACTGAACTGCAATGGAGTGAATGCAACATTCATGAGCCAGATAAGATGCCAGATCACTCTGCTATACTTCAACTTGTTATGTATTAGGGCATTCTTAAGCAATCTTATAAATGTTGAAGAGCTATTGAAAAAATAATGTCTTCAGTAATCGCCATAATTATAATCAATTCGATTGGGGTTGTTCTTCAGCTAAATATAGTAGATAGGAATAAAACTTCATGAAGGGTGACTTAGATATATTGAGTATGTATGTACATCATTATGTGCCTATGAACAACGAACCTTTCATGTAGAGTTTTCCCTAATGTATATTTATTCTCGTATTAATAATTACAATAATCTAGTTTTCTCAATGAGGAAAGAAATGTTATAACGTTATTATATTATGTATATAATTGCTATTAGCTATAGCTGTGTTCTCATTTGCTGTGTCATTAGGTATATTCAGTGGATAGAGGCTATGATAATATTAGATAACATCTTAAAGCCAGTCTCAAGAGTTAGAAGTAATTGAGATTGAGATGTTTTGTTACTTGTATAACACAACCAGTAAACACGATTAACATGACTAGTGAACATAGTTGCCTATATTCATCATGATTTATTTTCTTTATTTTCAGTTTGTGATAATAACCGTTTGTCTGAAAGCAAGCGTGGCGATAAATGCATGGACTTGGTTGACGCATTGTGCCGTATGGGGTTCCATTGCTATTTGGTTTCTTTTTATAACCGTTTACAGGTACGTTGTTATAAAATTTTCATTATCATATGATCATTTTTCATCAGAAGAAATTGAATTAAATGTATTTTTCTTTTGACAAAGATTACACTGGGAACTACTGTTCAAGACTATAAGGCATGGCAAATTTAATCTTGTACATTAACCTCTAAATGAATCATATATTATTACAACAAAATTCATATACATGTTCAAACGTCCATACCTAAACTGTTATATTTCATCAGATATTTCAATTTGTTGACCTCCACTACATCCTCTACCCCATGGAATATGACAAAGAAAACATGTATTGGCCGTTCTGATTACATGAAATTCTGTTCTTTGAAAAAATGCAAATAATAATTGTACAAGATAACAATTTTTTAAGTGTTATGGTCTTTTCAAAATCTTTCAAATTCTTTAAATATGTATCTTATGGTTGGAACAATTAATTAATTGGTGGCTCATGATTTCGCTGTGTTTTTTCTTCTGGTAACCTCTTAGTGTTCCTGCACTAAAACCCGTGGTAATACACAGCTGTTTCATTCCTGAGGCTGTGATATCCGCATTCAATCATTAAATATGAATTTTTAAAGAGATGTTACATCTCAGCTTATGGTTTTTCTGTAGAAATTCTGTAAAAATTCATTCCCTTGAGTACTATTAAGCTCTCTTTTCTTTAAAAATGAAGTACAATGCAGGGTCATTAGAAAATTAATAGTTCTTTGTCCAGCTAACTTTCTTGACTTTTACATCTATTAATTTAGTCATTCTTCCAATAATTTAAAAGCCTCAACTTTTCAATTCATACAAAAATTATTAAATTATTTGGAATAGAATATTGTTGTAACAGATGTACTCTTTAAATTATCAAGGAACAAGATATTTTGCAGAAATTAAGAAAATTCACAGAAATATAGCAGGAGACATCTGCCTTTGTTGATCCAACCTCAAGTATTCTTAATGAAATGTAGCACTTGCCTTAGAACTTTCTGATCAGATAAATATGCTTTCTCATTTTTTGCTTTCAGTACTTTTTGGCCTTTCCTGCCGATCGGGAGTGTGATGTGCGGAATGTACATCATGATATTTTCCAGCGCCACCTTTTGGCTGGCATTGATCTTAGTTCCGATAGCCACAATGCTGCCAGACTTTTTGGTGAAAATGTAAGAAAATCCTTCTTTCAACGTTTTTAAGATATTTTAAAATTTTGGAATTGAGTCTTCTGGCAAATTTGGTATCTGAAATGTATTTTAAAATTCTACAGGTGTTTAAGGCTAAACTAAAAAGGAAAAGACATAATAGTGTGTTATATTAAGTTGTAATGTAAATATTTTTGAACTATATTTTCATCATTCAACTTCAAAATCGAATCTCTAAGTATGCAGTATATACATTATTACTTGCCTAAGATAACCGAGTATTTTACCGTTAGATGTATAAACACTATTGTAATATCCATACATTTTTCAGTAGTTTCTTTTCACTTTTTTGTAAATGAAAAGTCATTGAAGAAATACTATATATGTATAATCTTGCTATTGTCAAAAGTATTCTTATCCATGTTAACTTATTTGAGATTTCAGATACTTGATGTTGCCAATAATAATAATTATTTAAAATTCCTCTCAATCCACCCACCTTTCGCCTGGCTATCCTGAAAAAATGCTTCTTTTTTCCAGCGACGTTTTATCCTTTCCCAAGGCCAGCAATTTTCCCTACCTGTTCCTGCCCCTTTTGAACGATATTCCCCCGGCATTGCCGGGCGGTTTAATATCAATGTTAGTACGTTCGTTTGCCTGGCAGTTTTTCGTTTCAGTATTGAGAATACCCTATTCAAATCGTTTACCGCTAAGGTTAGAGAATCCGACATTCGGAATAAGGAACAAGCGGTATACACTCGTCCGGATCCTAAGGGGTCGTAAGTATATTTTTATTTTAATTAAACCTTTGTTGTTTGTGCGTTCTCCGGTTATCATCCAATGTGAAACCCGTATTTTCTTAATCAATACAGGTCTCAACTGCTTTCACAGATAATTCGTGTGAATTAAACAATATGTTTAGTTTATGTTAAAACAATTGAAACAAACTCTTTTAATTTAGTTGATTTATAAAATTGAGTTCTGATTACTTGGTGAAATAGTAAGAATATGAATTGGAAGTTTATAGTTAAAACAGCAACTTTCGCTTTTTCTCCTAGTATGTTTTTCCATATTTCAACCTTTGGTTCCTTAAAATGTATGCAGATATTATTGGTTTTTAAAGTCGCTCTTAAGAATTTCATTCAATTTTAGTTTTGTTAATGGGCTGACTTCATTAATCAATTGTCAAGTCGGAAAAGCCAGAAGGAATTATTGTGAAACTTCAACTGATTATTTGATATATTATAGTAATAATTCAGCAGAACGTAATGAGACTGGAGAACGCATATTATTTTTAGTCTGCCGTTGGCGTCATATAATTGCTTTCTTATTCATTAAGGTCATAAAAAACCGTTTGAACCAAAAGGATGTTTTTGAGAATAACTGACACTCATAGTGTCGTCTATATCTGTTTCCTGATAGTGTCATTTATATCCAAGAACAAATTATTTTCAATTCGCGTTGTCCTATGTCCTCCGTCAATTTGAAAAACTTATATGGCGCTGCGAGAAGTTATTGGGAATGCTTCAATTTAGTGTTCGTTGTTATTTTTGTTTTTATGTTGGAAATGTTTTACTAAAGATTTTGATTTATAGGATCCATAGAGGTCACATTAAAACGAATAACATGAGCAAATAACGTTATCAGTGATATTATTTATAATTTGAACATCTTCAGTTTTTGTCTCGTCTAAGTAACGTGTCAATTTAGTCAACCTTCAAAATGATTAACTTTTTTCATTGAGGTTATAATCGACTAATTCCATAATGAAATCTAGTATGAATTTTTTTTTGATTCTGTCGTTATATTCATCAGCTTCTAGTCGTCCCGTAGTATTTTTTATAAGATTTCAGGCAAACGACTTAAAATGATTTAAATTGAGATAAAAACGCCTTCAAAAAAGGTTAAATGGGATTCAGTAACGTTTTTACTTAACCTTATAGTTTTTAGTCATTAACTCGATTAATTTAGCTTAGTTGTGAAATTCTTTTTATTGTGATCTCTGATAATTTTTATTTTATTCTTTTTATTGTGCATGTGCTTTGAGGCGCTTCAATTGAAGGTTTGGTTTGATACGTCAACACGAAAAAATTTCAATTAAATTCAAATCCATATGTACATATATGTATTTTATAACGAAGATTTTTTTGTCTTGGTTTTCGTTTAATTTTTATTAACAGTGGTTATAGTGATTAACAAACTTGTTCGTCCAAACATAATATTCGCCAGCTCGGCAATTATTTCAGTTTTTGCGTTTACTGTGTTTGAAAAAACCTCATCAGTATTTTCGTAGAGTTGAGAATCTCATCGAAACTGCTGATCTGGATAGTTTAAGGTGTCGATTCGGTGGTTGTGTTCACGCATGCGTTTTATATGGCGGCTTTTAGCGGTGTGCGGTTTGAACTTATTTCTTGTTAGCTGGGAATGGTGTTACCTTCTAACATTCTTGGTAGTTCTCCTTCACGTTGTGTTTTCTAATCTAACAGTACTATAGTCGGACTACGTTGGCAAAGCGTCGTCACGCCGAGCTAACCCAACGCCGCGACGAAGAGGACTGTAACTCCATGGGTCGTTGGTGCATGACAATCGACCGTTGTGGTTCCTTTAAACCAACCGATGTGATATTTTTCTCTTAACAAGAAAGTGGATATTTTTGTAAATGTATATATATATATAGTGGAATTTATATAGAGATTTTAGATCACTTTCATAACGTAGAACGTCAAACTTTATTAATTTTAACTGACTTCTCGCATATTTGTTAATAAAGATGATATAATTCGAAACGTTTGGCTAAATCCATAAAAAACAACATATATTTCGTGCTAATAACTCATCATTGAAAGTTTGATAAAACTTATTTATTTTGGATTCTATTTATATTCTATAAATCACATTGACCTAAAATCTATGTTTGAAGTACATATAAGTCTATAAATCACATTGACCTAAAATCTATGTTTGAAGTCTAAGTCTGATATTCTATGATTAAATTCGAGTACGTAATTTTGATCACTCAAAATCATTTTTGTTTATATCAACCAGTTAATTAATGGGAAATGATTTCCTGAAATTTGGACATTGTGATACATTTTATATAGAAAAAACTGGAAGAAATGAATTTACTGTCTTCACCATTTCCTTATGGTTAATGCGTCTACGCATTTAAGTCGATATTATAAATATATAAATTGTTATTGAATAATTAATATAATTTTATCAAACTAGTGGGTGAGCAGCTGGCAATATGTCGAGATTATCATAGAATTTTCTATAGACTTTAGTCAAGTGTTTGAATTATAATTTGTTTGTCAAACGTTTCATTGTACTTGCGATGTTGATTCAGAATGTCGTATATGCTTAGTAGACATTAAGTAATCAATATCCATATTAGATTCATGAATTTACTATGTTAATCGGTTTTACTTCGCATTTTATCTATTTCCGTCCAAAGAATTTACCTTCCAATCACAATGTAGACATTAATTGTCGAGCATTTATCATTATGAAATAGAATATTAAACTATTAAACCATATAGAGTGGTCATAGATTAGTTAGAGATTTCTACCACAGAACACGTACTATTTTAATAATTTGTAATTGTGAACTGTCTGTGATATTTAACTAGTCAATTTGATCGTCAAATATGAAAATCTCTAGACATTTCAAGGACAAACGTTATTTTGTATCGTTGCGCGCAAGTTTCTCTTTTAAATCTAGAACTAACTTGTAAATAGATTACTTGCTGTAGATTACGCACAATTTATTGCCTAGTTTAACGTATATTCCAAAAACTTCAACTGATCTATTTCTATGATATTAAAAGTACAAATCGATCTGATACGTTCAATTTTTTTAAATTTAATCTGTTTGGACTGTTTATTTTGTGGAAACCTCAACCTTTCTAGGTTTTTTTTTGGTCTCGTGTTAAGATATGAGAGTTAGTGATACTATAGCAGGTATTAAAAATATCTACATTTTCAGAATATATTCAGTTGATAAGTATTAACATTTGTGGTTTGGCGCTGATTGGAGTTTATTTTAACGCTCAAAACTAACATTTTCTAATGCATTATTTCCTAATTTTAATTTAAAAGAACTGCTGTGAAAGAAAAATTGAAATTTTGGGCATACTAACTGCAATAACAATAATTCCTCTAATAAATTGTTGGTTAAATTTGAAGATGAAGTTTTAATATTTTTTTATACTGCCTTATGTTCAAATTGTACATTATATCTGGATATGTCACTGCTGTTTGAGTTTTTTAGCAGCGATTAATATAGTTTTAGGATTATTGTAAGTAATACAATTTTTTTATTCATTTATTTGTGTACTCGGATAGTAATCTAAAAAATTAAAATGTATATATCAATTTGCCCGAATTGTATTGGAATTTAAAGTTATATGGAATTAAAATTAAGAAAAACAACTTATCTGATACAGCTTCAATCGATCATATTGGCTGAAGACTTTATCATTTATTTGAGCTTACAAGCTAGTTGCTAAACAAGTAATCAGTTATTTAGTTTTTGTTGTCGCATCTAGACAATTAACAGTAAATAGCTTATCCCATACTCGAACGAAAATTTCCTTCAGAAAACGGTAGAACTTTACGGAAATTTGATTCATCCGAGTGGTAATTGTTTTTACTAATGTGTCGTTTGTTTTGCAAGAACTACTATGCATGCGTTGGAGCAAATAGCAACATGTAAGTACCCACGTGCATTAGGAACGCTTCTATCATCATTTACTCGGCACCAGTTATTCCTTCGCTTGTGGTGTGTTCGTTCGTGTGCATGTCTGTATCTAGCATCTGCACTTTCTAACAAAGGATTAACAAAACGCGCGCAAGCGCGCACTCGTTACGACAAGCTGTGTAAATAGGCTAGATAGTTAGTGATGTTACAGACTGACGGAGACCGCCCGTCTATTGAGGAACGTGCTCACCAGGAAGTCCGTCAGATCGGACAACGTCGACTTGGAGCTGAGTCGTGAGTATGGTGCTTGTTGAGCCGTATTTTTAGACCTTAACGTAAACGAAACGCTAATGTCGAATTCATTCGATTGATTTACGTTGGAGCGAGAGATCGAAATGATTGAAGTACAAAATTAGATCGAATAGACTAATCATTCGAAAAATACCTAAAATTGTTCGTATTGTTCAAGAACAAAAATTTCTGAATCTAAAAGAAGTGTTAAGTTGTAGCTTGCAATGTAGTAAAAGCGTTAGAAAAGCATAAACAAAACTAAAAATATGGAACAGTTATAATTCGACACATAATTGTGCAATATATTAAGTATGTTGAACATAGTCATCCAGTCTTCATATAGATCTGTACATATGTTAATACTTCTACACAAGATCTTGGTTTTCCAATATAAAAATACTGATTTGGAAATCATATTTCCATAAAAATACCTAAGTTTATTTTCAACAAAATTCATATAAACTTGAAGGTCTAAGAATATTTTGAAAACATTGAAATTCACTGTGACACAAACGGCTTGTTGCTTACACGCCCAGAAATGATTTTTATAAACATCACGCTTGTACTTTTGATATATTGCACACATTTATTAAACTTAATATTTTAAACCAATATACACACACGATTTAAATAAATGAATCTTAACCCAGTATCAACCAATAAAATGCTTCTAATCAATATTTTTCGGGAAGTTAATTTGAACTCATATCTTGTTCGAACACCTATAACAATTCAAGTATAAAATTCATTAATAAAATTGTATCGATTGAAATAATAATGAATTCTCTTTTCATAAAAGCTTGAGACTAAAATCTTAATACCTCATATCATTTAGTAACTAATAGATCAATAAAATTACTTAGTTTTTAGTTATTATTGGTTTGAGTTAATTAGTTTAATCCTCTTCTACTGAAACACTAATTATTTTACTTTTAATTTGTAAATATTACTTTATTAATAAAACATACAAAATTAAAAGCTGTATTAATATTTGAAAGATTAGTATAACACACTAACAATTCACATGTTTCATTATAATTTCATAAAATACTTATTTCTTTTTAACTTCATCATCATGAAGTACTGGGCGTACAGAAATTGGAGGGTGTCCCCCACTTACGATGTCATTTCAAATATACAAAAACGTTTAATACAGAAATGCCACAAAAATGTGTTTATTACATGAACATTCAACCTATATATTAAAGGTAATTTAATAAATGTGTTAAAAATTAAACTATTTTATGAGACCAGAAATGAATCTTTTTAAGTAATTCTTCATCAGGTTTAGGCATTTTGACTACAAAATAGTTTCAATACTTCCATAAAAATATGTCATGATTTAAGTAACATATTGAGTTTCAAAAATTTTAGTTTACTCAAGAAGAGTTATCTTTTCAATTGATAAAATTGTTGAAAATGTCTATAAATTCATATATTATCAAATAAAGCTATTTATAGTATCCATTTGTAATAATCTAATTGGATATTATAATGTGCCAAGATCTTCAATAACTTATATTAGTCTGTCATCATTACAACTATTTTCTGTACGTCCTCTACATGTATATTCAATTTTTACTAACCAAAATGAGCTCAATTCTTTTCTTATTCACCAGATGGCTTCGCTTTTTCTCAAGAAGAAGGTGGTGCTGTTTCCCAAGCAGATATTATCAGAGCCTACAACACGACAGGCCCAAGACCAGAGGGAACTTGAAGGTACTATAGCAAAAAAATTTTGAGAATTCAATGAGAATTTTCCTGAGAGAACTCATCGTATGGAACGAGTGATGTGCCGCTCGTTTAACATTTTCGTAATTTAATTATTGAGCAACTTGTTGATTTATTATATAAGACAAAGAATAAGGATCGATGAAACATATATATTTGTTTTCGGAGGGAACATAACACATTAATTAATTATATTAATTTTATGTGAAATTCAGTTCAATTATCATTAGGAACCTTTAATATATTGAACAACTGTTGAGGATGATCTGCCAGATGTTAGTTAATTTAAAGAACTTGTTACTAAATTGTCACTTATGTCTGTATATTAGTCAACATATACATTAATTTTAAACAAGTAATTAAGTTGTACGGGTAATTTGTTTCAAATCATACTTAAAATTAAGAAATCAGCTTTAATATGTTATAATTTTAAACAATATAATTGACTTTTTCATGTCCGAGTTATAACTGAAGAGGTATAATTTTCAAATGTCTGATGAAAATTTTAAAACACTTGAGTATTTCATTCCTACAGTTAAACTTCGTATTTTAATTATGGAAGACGAATTTATTTCAAATTGATTTTTCATTTTTACAAACATAAAATGTGACTCCTATATGTTATTCGAATATACAAAATTTATTTGATGAATTGTTACGCAAAATATATATGAAGTATACTTTTGAATTATAAACTCTTATAATATTGTTGATCATAATTTCATATTCTTTCGCCTCGTTTAAAACTGATCCAAAGTTTCATTTGAAAGCTTCAGTGGCGATTGGCTTTGGGTATTATATTGATCTTTGTAAACGATTATTATATATTTGTATATTTCATCAGGTTTTCTTAGTTTATATTGCTAAAAAGTGGGACTTTGGATTTGTAATATTTCTCACTTCAAGTTCTGAAATTATTTCTTCAATTTAACTTATGTCTGTTTTCTGCTCTTTGAAAAAAAAATTGAGATTAGAACTTTCATTCATGCACAAACATAAAAGGGGTACTTATATAGAAATTTGACCAAGTTATTTGGTCAAATATTTTGGAATTTTCATTTTTACAGATATAAAAACATTACAGAATCATTATATTTTACAGATATAATATGACCTCATCACTAAATTCAATATGAGATAATCAATTAATCTCATTAATTTCGCTCTTTTGTGTTGGTTGATACGATAACGATTATGTTGATAGAATTATATTGTTTGTGGAGGATTTGAAATCACTCGGTTTCTATGAATCGTGTAGCACATTTCTATGGTAAAGTATTCCAATCACCGTTGAAAACAATAAGATAATTTATTCGGCTGTTAAAAGCATAAATAAAAATGTATTTAATGATTACATATGATAAATGTTGTTTTTTAGAATTGAATACTTTCGTTAATGAATATTTCAAATTTTAATTATTTTTTGAATTTTTCCACAAAAAAGATCAATAGATATGCTTAAAATCGATAAACTTTCCTGCTAACACTTCAAAAATTGTAACAAAGGTATGGTGATTCAGAATTATGCCATTTTCAAATTGATGAAACGATGTTTATATCCTTGAAGGCTGCAGTTTATTGCTTTCTGGTTGAACACCCCAAAAAAGCTCTCGAAGACACCACTTTTATTTGTACGAGTATTATTAACGAACTGCATATTAACAGGAAAATAAAAATTTCATGGCGTAAGTAGTCATTTCATTTTTTTTACAATTTAAGGTTCTAAATCTACACATATTCCAAGGAACTTAAGGGGGTTCTGTGTTATGCATTTAAATGTGTCAAATTTTACCTTATTATACAAGAATTATTATATATGTAATTAGAAATAATCGATGTGCCTTTTATCTAAAAAAATTCATGAGATGTTAAGTTTAGATAGCAAAATTTGGGATTCTTATACACAAGTAACTATTATTAATTTTTTTCAAATGAAACCACTTGTTGAATTATCGATTCTGTTATTTTGAGCTATGTGTACCTATTTATTAAAAGTTCTAATATTAGTAACGAAATAAATAATTTTTCAGTTCTCCAATTTTTGAATAAAGGATTTTCAAATTTTTTTCAAGTTTATTGAAAACATAATGCTTCCGAGGTATCAATGTACAAACTTATTATGTTGAATCATTGAATATTTTAACTAACTTCAATTACTATGGAATAGATTATGCCTCTTATTAGATATATTATTCTTGTATCATATTATCATTATGTATGTAAATTGAATAATACGTGATGACATTGGGTAATATCGATATGATTGGGTCAAGTCGGGGATAACCTCAAATTCAAAGATCAGATCTGTAATTGTTATTTCTTGTGGTGGGTGTATATTTAAAGGTCATTATCTACTCATTTAGCTGAAATATTAGATCATTAATCGATTGGGCCGATAACTTGATGAAAATCTAAATACATAATTTAAATAAAACTAAGTCGTTTTCTGATTTTCACTATAATTAATTTAAAACATATCAATATTGTTTCGCTAACACGGTGGATTCATCAGATGTTGATGATAAACTGAGCCATTACATTGTGGACTGCTTGCATTTAAAATGCATGTAATAGCTCGATTTATCATCAACATCTGATGATAAAAGCCAACTGTATTTGCGAAACAATATTGTTATGTTTTAAATTATATATATTGAAAATCAGAAAACTACTTATTTTTATTTAAATTAAAATATTAGACTTGCTGTTAACTACGACATGTGGTAAACTAACTTCATTTACTTTGATATATCTCTAAATAACTCTAATCATTTTAATAGTAATCTACTATGTTTTTGCTTTAATATTCTTCGGGTACATAAGTTTATTAAAACTTCGAGACAGGCAATCTGTAGAAAATTAAATAAGAATTTTTGACTCGATAAAATTTTTAATTCTATTTGGTTACTTAGTTTGTCACTGAGCTGTTGAACAAAGTTTGTTAATTTTAACTTATTCTTTTCCTCACTATATGTGCCTAACATTTGCACACATTTGTCAAAAAGAACATAATTTGTAGAGGAAATGGATTTGAGTAATTTTATCACCATTGTCTTGAATAATGGTGATAATTAAGTTTTCAATATTATAACTGAGATTGAAATCTCGCAAACTTCTAAGTATAATTAAATAAGATTTGAATCAAACTTTTTTGTTTCACAAAGATATTGAATAGTAAAATAATATAACACGTTGAGTCGACATATTGAGAAACATGTCAACACAACGTTGTAATGTTATTATTCAATATATTTGTGAAACATTAAGCCAAAAGTTTAATTCAAATTTTATTTTTTCTCAATATTATGTTTAGCATTCATGTGATGTGACATTTATTTATATTTCATTTACAGTCTATATTCGGATGTTAGAATTTTTGGTATTGTTACTTCCACTTGTAAGTATTTTTCACTAGATAGTGGCTATCACCATCTTGTAAATTTATTAGATCTTCGTCTATCAGAAGTTCGAAGTCGCCTAAAGCGTCCTCTGTGGGAATTTTATTCCATCGAACACTGAAAAGGTTATAAAATTGAGTTTTGAACATTCGTCTTAGTGTAATAACCTTTACTCACTCGGGTAATCCAGATGGGGGGGTCACCAGTGAAAATATATTGTTCAATAATTTATGCTTCAAAATTCTGTCGTTTGCTGTGGTTGAAGTTAGAGATGGTGAAGCGTTAACCTGAAATTATTTGAAACAAAAATTTAGAAGTTAAATATATCGAAGTTTAAAGTTTTTGTATATTGAAGATGAATTCTAAATAGTTGCTAAATTTTCCACGTTTTTAAGTTTATAATGTATTGCTTATACCAAAATATATATATTTTGGTAGAAGATTGCATTTTCTAGAAAATTTTATATTTCATAGGTATCAAAATATAAGATCAGTATTGGTGTAAATTATTTCAAATCATTTAGCTGTATAAAAAAATTATTTATGAGAAACAGAAATCCACATTTGTACAATAAATTTCAAATGTATAATATATACATTTGTATATAGTAGAGAAAACAAGGATATAGACTGAGTTAGCAAATTGGATGTGTTTTATTATTAGCCTCCATTGTATTTTTAAAGGGATGTAATAATACTGCTTATAAGTTACATTTTAAATTTTATTTACCTCAACAAGCCAAGGCTTCAGTTTGTTATCAATGATGATGTCATAACCATAGCATTCGAAACAATGACGGTCAGTAGCTATAACTGGAGCAACTGCCTTTAGTGAATGGATAATTAGCCAGCTGATTTGGTCGAATAAAGTCTCAGTGACTTCTTTTCCTCTGGTACTTTCTAGATGAAGACGGAGATTTTGTACGCTCAACTTCCCACCATGTAATGAGTTGTATTCTCCCTATATGAATTTCAAAATGTAGGAAACTTTGGCAACCGCTTGTTTTTTGCAGAAGTCGATATGAAATATCTAAGAACGCGTTATAAATGCTTGTTATAACGGATTACCGTTGAAAAATACCTTTACATATTAGCTGCCAGCATAATGGATCACACTTATTACCATGGACTTTCGTTCGATTTCAGAACATACCTTTAAATTGTTATGTTCTGTGCGATAGATAGATTGAGCTCTATGTTCTTCGTTGTCAAAATAGCATCACAGAACATACCATTTATTTATGTACTGTGAACAACACACAGCCTAACTCTACTTACGCAAGTAGAGTTAGGCTGTGGAAGAACATACAGTTAAATTTTCAACGGCACAACAGATTTGCCCTGAAGCCGTCTCTATGGTTTATAGGCGATGTTTGAAATGACGAGACTTTTGATAACCGTCGTAGACACGATGAGATATCTCTTCACGGAGATACATTTCTATGTTCATGGATCTGTCACTCTTCGCTCGAGTATCAACAACAACCACGTGTCGAATAGTTTGTTCTTTGCAAATAATCATAAATATAATTCTAAATACTAGTGTCGTTTAATATTTCCACTCATAGAATAATATATCACAACCGTTGTAAAGTGTTTATAGTTGTTCACTGTTAATAAATTATTTCAGCAGTATTGGCATTATCAAATTAGTTTGAAGTACCAATAAAATCGTAACAATATTATTTATTAAAATAAATTAAACTCTTGGCTTAATGTTTCACGATTTATTTAACAATATGAATAGTCAACATGTTTCGAGCGTTAGCTCATTTTCAAGACTGAAACATGTACAAGAACGAAACATGTTGACTATTCATATTGTTAAATAAATCGTGAAACATTCAGACAAGAGTTTAATTTATTTTAATATTCAATTATGTTTCACCAAGAGTTAAGCGAGAATTCAATCTCGGACAATATTATTTAGTTGAACGGATTTATAAAAATACACATAAACGAGTAACTTCATAACAATAAACGCATTATAGTAGATAAGTTTTTTCGATATAAGGTCCTAAGAAATCTGTTGTGCATTTTCTATGATGAAACTAAATGAAACTAACTTAGTCAATTTGAATAAGTTTAAAATTCTATTTGTCGTCACTTACTCCGTGTTTCTGTACAGAAACATTGGTCAAATGAACATACATATTGTCCAACTCAGCAACGCTAGAATCATATTTAACTGTGCAAAATCTGCAAAAGCCCAATCTGAACTGGTAAGCCTTCAAAGGTCTGAAGGAAGTGACGAGAACGTATAGACGTAAATCGAATTTCTTACCGCCAATCAAGAGGGGATTGTCGATATATCTGAAAATTAATTTTTGAGTTACATGTATTTTACTAATAAATGTTTCTTACGTTAGGAATGATATAGATAACGAACCACTAATAATATATTCTCAAATAATCATTTGTTGTTAATGTTAAATGATTACTATGATTGAATTACTATTTAGATATCATTCCAACAAGTACGTCATTCGTTTTAATATATCTCATAGTATTAATGTTTCGTACAAAATAAAAATATACTCTTTTGAGAATTGAAATAATCTCCAGTGAGATCGATGATTACTTGGATATGACGTAGCTCTCTTTGCTAAGATGCTGTTGGAAAGGTGTCTTAGCCTCCCTCGACCATTTCTTCAACTTAGACAGCTTGTTAATTAGGAAAATACCCGACCCTTGTGATCTTCCACACGGTTTCATTATCCAAGTGCTCTGTGGCGTCTTCCTATACTCCTCCACGAACATATTGTAATCGGCTGGCAAAACGAAGGTGATAGGGATGAAATCCAAGTGCAGATATTTTGCTGAATCCCCTCTCTCAGCCAGCATATTGCCTTCTTTTTCCAGCTCTCTACGATATCTCTTTATGTTTTTCACCAGTAGATCTTTACGAGACAACTCATAATGATTCGGGAAATGATTAATGATTCTAAAAATAAAACGAGATTATCAGATAAGAGCTTATCATCAACTCATCACTTTTCGTATCATTTAGCCAATGTACATATTTGATACTTTAATACCTATTTTTAAAAAGCATACATTCATCAAAAAATTACTAGATATATCCTACGAGTATTCCAGTAATAATCAGTTACTATTTTTCGTAATACCTTGAATCTATAAAACAATTTATTTGTGAAGTACAATGCGAAATTTTACTTGAAGTAGGCCTACTAGGCCGTAAATTGACACACTGTAAAATTTTGAACAATATGCAATTATTAGGCAGCACATATCAAATTGAATATAAATACCTTACAGTTAATTGAGAGATTCGTTAACCAAAACAAAATTTTAAAAATCCCTATTGTCCATTTATTTGCAACTCTGAGATCGTAAATTATTCGAAATTAAGCCGTCAAAAAAGCTATTTTAAGGAACATGTACGATTGAAAACCCAAAATAGAGCAATTTCCCTAACCAAATATAATATTTGAATAGAAAGGAAATACAATACCTGCAATAATTATGATATTGAAACATGCACAATTGCAAATTTTTAGTATCAGATAAAATCCATGATTTTTAAGCTTTGTTAACTATCTCTTCACTTATCAAAATTAATTTAGTAGAAAATTCTTGTTTAAGGGTTGCTCAACTATTACCTCATATATCATTTTCTTGAAATGAGCATTGATTATTATTTCATAAACTTCCTTAGTTACTTAAATTTCACCTAATTCTGTAAAAATGTATGTTAGCCCTTTTGCAAAAAGGATAAATAGGTTTTGATATCACCATTAAAATTTCTAAACTAAATGAGCGAATTTGAACTTCAAATAATTAACATAAACAGGTAAGCTGTTCTAATATATTTGGAGTGTCACATGAATGGCACTGGAACACGACAGTGTTTCATGCAATCAAAATTTTGAATTTCGCGGATGTTTTTGAAAGAATTCATTACGTATTCAACTTGCACGACTAATCTATTAAATTCAATTCTTTTATAAAAACGAAAGAAAATACCATAAAGGTCTGATATTTCCAGTGTCGAGCTTTTATTCTTTTAATGAACCATGATTTTGCAGTAATGGTTGAAAAAATTTACAGATGGCTAGTTTGGTCGGTCCTGAATTTTCAACATTCAACGAAAACAGAAAAGTAGATACAATAGCAGCGCAGTTTTCTATCACCTCACATAATCAGTAAAACAATTGTTTAAAAATTATTTGCATTTTAGACTATGCCTTTGTCATAGTATGGTTGTACTTGACATAATGGCACAATTATATTTAGCACATGTACCATTAAAAGCCAATAAACTACAGAAACAATTTTTATGGTGTTGTATTTTACATCGAACAGTTTTGGAAGAACTCTTCATATGAAGTAACAATAAAGTGACGAATTTCTATCAAAATGGTGACAGCATGGGAAAAATTGCAGTGAATCAATTGCTTCCCCTTTCACAATGTTTTTCATTAACGATCGACAGTTTTGAGCTATTTTGAAAAGAATAATTTCATATTCAACTCTTACAGAGGTCATATAGGAAAATTTTATTACTACAATATTGTATTGATTCTTAACCATACAATTCAAATGACAGAATATTCAATTATACCTACTCACTGATTATCATTCATTCTATAACCACTATCTACACTAAAAAGACTTCGGCATGTTTGAGTTCCAGCCCAATAAATATTCCACTCATCATCAGGTCCAACTTGTATCCATCCCCTTCTTTCACAATTTGCAACAACAACACTTTTATCTAAATCAGTACAAAAAGTGACTCTCATTGTTATACTTCGCAATTTAACAACTCAAACCCAGCCCTATTGAAAGTTATTGGCAAAACTAAATTGTCGTTGCCTTAGAGACTTCATAAATTTATTACTATAGCAACAAATTCAGTTGTATGAAACAAAATTATTATATTGTATTTGCTATTTCAACTATCATATATATTATTTAATACTGTACATGGAACTATGCTTTGTTAGTGTGATCCATAATAATTAATTTTGATATACCTTAATTTTAACCATAATAAGTACAACATGAAAATTGACAGATTTTATTTAACACTACTAATAATCGTATCAGATACTAAACCACCCAGGTAAATTGGGTCTGTTTTTAGTTGTTTCTAGATATTTTTTAAACCCATCTTTAATTTCATCCATAGTACGTTTATCTGCCTCATCTTCCTTTCTTTCAGGAAACAAATCAGGAAAATCAAATTTTTGTGATGAATGCTGAAAAAGAATGGTGGAAGAATTATGTAGAATTTTCATCACTAAAATTTTATTTTCATCACATACCAATGTAACATAGGCGTATTTAATATCGTCATCTTTAATTATGTAACCCTTTCCAGGTTGTTTTTTAGTTTTACCCAATGCTATTCTTGTCCGAATATCTATAGTTTTAACATTGTAAATTTTTTCTAAATAGTTTTTGATATCAGGTGTGGTCATTTCCATTGAACAGGAAAATTGAACAACATTTTGTGGTTGATCGTGAGTAGGTCGAACAAGTTTCATCCAAAAATTTGGTAAGAAAACACGTAGTTGTGGACCTCCCGTTTGGTACAAAGGATACCTAGAAATTTTCTTAGTTGAATGATTGAGTTATTCAAAATTTATTAAAAGTACCATCTTGTTGACATCCTAAAATAATGTAAATAAAATTCCGAATTATAAACAAAATAATCCTAATATTCTTGTACTTATGAGGTTACAATTACCACAGAGGATATGAAAAAAAGAACATACCCTAAATTTTGGTATATTCTGTGATATGAAATCATATAACATTTTCGCTCTCTTTTTAAACGTTAAAACCAAAAAGTTCGCCATCAGAACAACTACAGCGAATGTAAGTATACTAACAAATATAACATGTATTTTTTAAGTAGTTCAGTGGAAAATGTTTCATAAACATTGCATTTTTTGTTAAACTGACAAAACATAACAATGATTCTGTGATTTTATGAAATAACTCTTGATTGTAGGTTATTGGGATATACTATCATTGGAAGGAGTATAATCAACAGGGTTAAAAAGATTTCACACGTTAGTTCACAAGGTTCCAGACGTTGAAGACGGTCGACAAAATTTTCAGAGTCAAGTACAAAACCTTAGAATTTCAGAATTTATAATGATGAAGGCTGAGCTATTGAAATTTCATTGTAAATATCCATCTTGTACCAGTCAGTATAAGACCAGAAGGTAAGCCTTTGAAGGGGTTTTGAAACATACTTCACCTCATATTGCATTTTGGTCAACAATGCTTAGAGAATTACAATATTTAAAATTTTTTGACAAAAGTAATGGTAGGGATGTTACATCCCAATTTAAATTCATTAAAGGTTGGCAGACAACTATAAGATCAGTGATATATATTTGGAATCCTTTGGAAAAAGGTTTCAATTATTTTTCACTGAGATCTTTCAGTCAGGATCCATTGGAAAATTTATTCTGTATTATAAGGCAGCATGGAATATCAAATACAAATCCAACTTGTCATCAATTTGTTGCTGCATTGAAAACCACTGTCGTTAATAGACTAACATCTCCCATTAATAATGGAAACTGTGGGAAGGATGACTGTGAAGCTCTCAATAATTTGACCTTTTATTTTCAGACAAAACCAGATGAGGTTGGACATAATGTTCCTCGCATTGGAGAGATGAGTTCTGATATTGATAATGTTCCTCTCACTGAACCAATTAATGGTCCATATAATACCTCTCCAACTGATGTAGCTGATCTTCAACCTTTATCGCTGCAAGAAATGTCACTCTTCCTCTGGTTCCTCTCACTGAACCAGTTAATACTTCATGACTTCCAATCAATTTTGCACTCTAATAACTTTCATTTTCCCGAAGAGGATAATAATGCAACAGCATATGTAGCTGGTTATATTCTCAAACAAATGACACTTCCTGAATGTGAAATTTGTAGCACAGATTTGATTTCCAAAGAACCCTCACATGAACACACTTTCATTATGTTCAAAGAGTATTGTGAAAACAAAAGGAAATTGATATACCCATCTCATAAAATTTCTAAATTTATAATGGATATTCATAATAAATTGTATGAGTTTTTGAATAACTATGGGCACAAAGGTGATTTACCCCAAAATTTTATACAGAGATCACTACTCGCAATATGATTTTTGCTCTGAACATGATATGAAAAAGTGTTGTTTGATAAGACAGACTGATAATTTTTCATTATTTAAGTGACAAAGAATATGTATATTTTGTTAATTTTTTATACCAAAGATTTTTTTGTTATTTTGTTAAGTTTTTAATATTGATCTAGTTGATTTGTATTTATTTTAGAATATTATGTTCCTTTTTCATTCAAACTTAGCATTCTTATTATGTTCATTTTAATTCAGAAACTAAGAAAATGTATATTTTGTTCTTTTTTTATACCAGTTTTCAATATTGATCTAGTTTATTTGTATTTATGTTAGAATATTATGTTACTTTCTCATTCAAACTTAGCAACTTAGAAAATATATATTTTGTTATTTTTTTATATCTAAGAAATTTTTGTTATTTGTTCTAATATTGATCTGGTTTATATTATATGATATTGTAATATTGATCTGGTTATATTTATTTATTCACATTGTTTCAGGAATAATGTTCAGTTCATCATTTTCTGCCTATTAGGCAGAACAGAATAGAACTTTGTAAATAAACCAATTTATGTATTGTAGATTTTTTTAAATTCCAATTACTTGTGAGGTGTTACTGTTTACATGATTATAATCAGTTTATAATAATAAAAATCTTTTTTATTTGAAACTCTTTTAATTTTGGGTGGTTGAAATTCCCGCGCAAAAAATACCTGAATATTCATAGAATAATAGACTCGATTCTGTGTACATACTGTGACATGAGTTTGAATCTCCCGCTCGATAATTACTTCCGCCCACTGTGAACGTCAAATCGGCCATATTTGTTTCCATATCCAATGCACCGAGTTTGCATTTCTATTAAGGGTATGTTCTGTGGTTAAAACCAATCGAAAAGCTTTGATGACGTTAGAAATTATTTATTACTAAGTAGAGTTAGAGATCGCACTTGTAATGGTTTTACAATGAAGAATAGATATATGGTATTTTGAGTAGAAAAAAAATCTTCAATTTTATATGAACTTATACATCGTTGTTTCTTGCAGATTGCAATATTACCTAATTACGGTCATTTAGTCAGGTAATGTAATGTGGCTTCACCACAGAACATACCAAGGGTATTAAGGGTATGTTCTGTGAACGTTACTTATGTAAGTAGTTAGGCCACAGAATATACCAAATTAAGGGTATGTTCTGTGATCTATATTACGTAAAATATTTGTCAACTGAGGACATAAAGATGAAGCATATTGTCTCAATCTGTGGTACAAAACTAACCTGAAATATACATGTTTATACTCAGAGTATAAATGAATATCAGTTATTTGAATTTCAGTTATTGAGTGTTTGTTTTTAAAAATCAGTTATTTATTCAATTGTGTATTAAAATTTCAAAATGAGTGACTACGAACCCACAGATTCAGAGAGTGATTATGAAGAGAATGAAAAAATTCTCTTGCAAAATGTCAGAAGAGGCAACCGTGGCAAATATGATTCAACTGATGAAAGCGAGGTAGATCATATGAGAAAATTGTATAACTTATATGTTTTCCTTATGTTATCATTTTTAGCAAGAAGTGTTCAACGTCAGACCCGACGAAGATGATTCTGACGATGATGAGGATGAAATGGAATTAGCAGATAGTGACATTGAAGGGCAAGAAGATGAGGATGACCTACCAAACGAAAATGCCTGGGGAAAGAAAAGGAGAAACTATTACTCCACCGATTTTATTGATCCTGATTATGGAGAACTTGATGAGAAAAATGCACGACGTGCTGAACTAGAAGAAGAAGAAGCTTCTCGTTTGTATTTGAAATTTTCCGGAACGGTTGATAATGACGACTTTTACTTTGATGCCTCTAAAAAGGTTAGATGAAAATTAATAAGCAAATTATTATTAAGTATGGTTACTTTAAGTTTGAACGACCTATACTAACGTAATAGCACCGATCTTAGACCAGCTTCCCCTATCTGACAATTTTGGTGTTTAACTTTAAAATATTTTAAATTCTTACAAAAAGTTTTGAAATAGAATGCATTTAATTGAATCACTCATTCATACGTCACATAGTGACATAAGACAAAATCATGTACATTTTACATCTATTGGCTCAGCTTTTAACAATCTTCAAATACTTGCATCTGAGCAACAAGCTGATATTTTGGCAGTTACTGAACATTGAAAAAGCTGTGACGATATTAAAGCGTATCAAATGAATGGATATAATTTGGTGTTCTGTTATTGGCGTGATCATGGTGAGCATGGAGGTTGTGCAATCTTTTGTACAAAGAGAATAGTGTGTAAGGACAGACATGAATTCAAAGCGCTAAGTGTTAAAAGATTAATTGAATATTGGGTGTTCATCTAACAACCAGTAAATTTGAACTTTTAGTTGTATGTAGACCTGATACTAAACCTTTTTGTGATATGGATATTTTTTTTGAAAAGCTTGGTATTATATTAGATATATGCTTTTATAGAAAGTGCAAGTTTATAATAGCTGGAGATTTTAATGTAGATATTAATTTTAATAGCAGTATACCAAAAATTTATTATCACTTCTTGAAATGTATAATGTAAATATAACA
This sequence comes from Henosepilachna vigintioctopunctata, assembly GCA_030704895.1. Taxonomy (NCBI): domain Eukaryota; kingdom Metazoa; phylum Arthropoda; class Insecta; order Coleoptera; family Coccinellidae; genus Henosepilachna; species Henosepilachna vigintioctopunctata. Next base: position 3,978,903 of record JARQZJ010000034.1, read on the forward strand.
AATTTCAATACGACACGTCGTACATCTGGAACATGTTTAAATAATATATTTAGCAATCTCGAGGGCACTAGTAGGGTGGTAGATAGTCATATTTCTGACCACTGGACCTATTATCCACAACACCTAATGCTGATATCATCCTTAAAAGAAACATTAATGAGCACAATATCAACATTTTTCTTTCTGAACTTTCTAATGTTGCATGGGACGATTTATACTCAGATATTGCTGTTGATCGAACATGTTTGCAGTTCTTATCACATTTTAGCTTAATATTTCAACACTGCTTCCCCCATGAAAATATTTATTTCTTAAAATAATAGTACACAATCTTTCAGAAAAGCCTTTTTTCAAATGAACTTGAGTAATTTTATTATCTTTTTTTGAAGGATTCATTTGTGTTACATTGAATTTAACTAAATACTATGAATATGATACTACTTTACTACATCATTGTTTATTGATATACTTCTAGGATCCTACAGAAAAAGTTGATAATCTTGTGGACAAGAAAATGAACACTGATACCAGCAAGCTCAATGAAAGAGAGAAACGTAATCTTTTAAAATCAGAGAATCCTGAATTTATTGGAATAATGGAAGATTTCAAGTGTAAGAATAAGCCAATATAAGCTATTACAAAGACACAATATTTTTCCTCAAAAATAATAATAACCACTTTTTAGATAAAATGGAAATCCAGAAGAATTTCTTAGAGCCTGTACTGAATAAATATAGATTAGGACAGATTCCTAAAAGTAGTGGTTTAGAATTTGTTCAAACTTTTGATAGATTGATTTCAAAGTAAGTGGGAATTCAATTTGATAAATGCTGAATATTAAACATTATATTGGTTTCAGTTACTTTGTTAATATCACTGCATATTTATTACTCAAAGCAGATAAAACTAATTTGAACAATCACCCAATTATTAAAAGGTTAATCCAATATAGGGATCGACTGCAAAAACTTTGTGAAATTTTTGATGAAGTAATGAAGGAAAAAATTCAAAATCTTATAAAAGAGGTTTGTAATTTTGAGATATTAATGTGAAAAAATTCTATAATTAAGTAAGAATAACAATTTTTGTTTCAAGGAAAATGTGGATGTGCCAAAAAAACTCCAGGAAAAGAAAAGGAAAAAACATAAAGAAATTGAAAATATTGAATTAGCTGAATCAATAGTGCAAAAGAAAAAAAAAGAGAAAAAACCCAAAGAGGATAAGGAAAATGAAGTTATTGATAGAAATTTGTCAGAGATGGAAAGTACAGTTGAAGAATCCATAGATAAAATAAAAGATCCTTCTAAAATACTGGAAGAAACTGACAGTGAGTATATGTTAAACAGTTTTATTTATATTAATGAAAATTATTTAAAATGTAGTGTAAAAGTTTGTTTTAATCAAATATCAATCTTTTAAAATTCTTGATAAAACAATTTTGCTTTCTTAGAATTGGAGAAACGTGCAATAACATACCAAATAGCGAAAAACAAAGGATTAACTCCTCATAGAAAGAAAGAACAAAGAAATCCAAGAGTTAAACACAGGAACAAGTTTAGAAAAGCAAAAATTCGAAGAAAGGGAGCTGTAAGTTTTCTTTCACTTACATTTCAGAACTGGATGATTAATTATATATTTTATAGGTTCGAGAAGTGCGAAATGAATTGAAGAAATATGGAGGGGAAATTTCTGGAATCAAGTCAACTGTAACAAAGAGTATAAAAATAAAATCATAATTATCTGCAGTCATGTTATTTGATACTTTTATTTTACTTTTATTCACATTACTTCTCTTTTACTTCTTTCAATTTTTCTCTGTATTAAATTGGTAATATTTCCATCAACATTATTAAGGGCTTGGCCTCTTCTTATGCACAGCTGAAATATAATAAGAATTAATATGGAATAAAGATTATTGTTGATACTTATTGTTAATTTGTAAAAATAAATTAATTATTTTGATATAATTGTAAATTTTAATGAGAAAACTAATTTCTATGAATTAGTAATATTTTAGAAATGAGCATTATTTTCGAAAATAATTTTTTGAGTTGTTGAAAAACTAGCATAAAATTATTTGTTTTCATTTTAGAAATATTCTAATTAATTTTTCATTATAAAAAGTTTTTTTGCTTGATATTCTTACTTCAATTTGATTCAGTAGATTAATTTCTTGGCCTCCGGTAATGAAATTTGTTACTGAACAATTTGCAGGGCTTCCAATTCGTCCTACTCTTCCTATTCTATGAAGATAATCGGCAGCATATAATGGAAACTCGTAATTTAAAACTTGCCTTACTTGAGTAGTATCTAAACCTCTAGATCCTACATCTGTTGCAGATAAAATCTTTGTGTTACCTTTTACAAAATCATTCCATTGCTCAATACGAATGGCGTAGTTCATATCACCATTAATATTAGAACAGGATACACCATTTTCTCGAGCAAACAGGGCCAACCAATTGCATGTTTCATTTCTATTTGTAAAAACTAACATTTGCTCTTTGGTTGTTTTTATCATTTGCAGTAAATGACCTACTCGACCGGTTCTAGATACTCTCATGAACTTCTGTGTTATATTCAATAATGGCTTGTGAACTTGCGGTGAAATTATTTGAGTTAAATTGGGTTCTATTGGTTTCAAAATGTCAGGCAAATGTTTAGGAATTGTTGCAGCAACTAAAATGATCCTTGATTGTGGTACTTTCCTCAGAATTCCAGTAATTCTTTCTTCAAAACTGTCGTCAGTTAATGTATCTGCTTCATCCAAAACTGTACTAACCACATTATTCAACTTATAAATACCAACTGTTGTTAATTTACCAATAGCTCCTGGAGTTGCAACCAAAATATCAATTTTCTCAAATTCAGGATTCATCATTTTTTTCTTTGTAGTACCACCAACTATTACTTTAGCTTTTAGATTTAATGGCTCTGATAATATATGTGCCATTTCTCCTACTTGATAAGCTAATTCTCTATTTGGAACTAATACAAGAACCCTTGGAGAATTCAATGTAACATTATCATCTGGTAGGTCTGATATTGACTGTAGTAAGGGTAACAAATAACACAAGGTTTTTCCACAGCCAGTCTCTGCACCCAGCAGAACATGATTTTCTTTAAATATTTCTGGTATTGCCTCAGACTGAAATTTTGTAGCTGCTTTAATACCCTCCTTTAATAATGTTTTCTGTAATTCTGGTTTTATATATAGTTCTGAGAAAGAAATACATGGTTTTTTATAGTCCTCTGTATCTGGAACTGGGTTTATAGTAAAATAATCTCCTGATGATTTGCTGTGACCCCAACCTTTGGAAACTAGTGGTATAGTATCCAAATTAGCATATCTTGTTCCCAAATGAAAATTGAACTTCTTATTTTTACAACTTATAACACATGGACCTAATTGCTTGACATGTAATTTACGTTCACATTGTGAAGGCACAGTCCACAGTAGTTTTTCAAATATTTTACTTTGCATCATTGTGAATAATATATTAATTATTCTGTTGAAACACTAAAAAGAACAATATTGATATATCACTTCTAGAACACACTAAAATAAATCTGGCTGTTCTAAGTCCTCTAAGATTAGTAATGCATGTTTTCAATATTTTTACATTTCAAAATTGAATATAGTGTTTTAGAGCTTCAAATAAAAAATAGCTGATACACTTTTCATATTATGAGGTTAGGGAAAGTAAAGAGATAAAAATGACAGATAATAATAAGGAACAACCACAAAACAAATAAGATTGATCTATCGATATATCTATTCACAGAATATACATTTTTATCTTTTATGTTCTGTGTGTATATTGACACTCAACGGATATCAGTGCAAAAGAATGGCATCAATTTAAGGAATAGATCTTTTACCGGTAGGGTGCCCCACTTTTTAAGACGTACTCGTTTAAATCTTTACGCGGGCAGTCTTGATGCTATTGACAGCTGTGAAATAAAAATTTATATTTTATATCTATATATATAATCTCATCTTAGTCTTGAAATGTTCGTGGAGTTCCAGGGAAGGTTTAAAAGGCGAGAAAAAATCGAATAATTGCCGAGAAAACTCTAAAAACAGCACTTTTCTATTTCCCATACAAACGTTTCTAAATAAAATGTGGAGTCAATTTGAACTTTTCTACTATCCGATAAAGTTCATATTAAATTATTCGCGTGCGCTTTGGAGGATTTGATGTCGCGTTCCGAAACTAAACAAAAGTAAATAGCGAAAATGTAATAAATCATCAGTAGTACTGATTTTCAATCAATTTTCAAATTTGCGTAACGTTATTTTAGCTAACTTCAGTTGTTACCATATCAGACAATTTTTTTAAGTTTGATAAATCTTTAAGTTTGGTCACAACTTGAGTTTCAGAACGCAACCATAATATTTGACAACCACGGAGCTAACCTCAAAACACGGAAAAAAGTTTTCCTATTAACAAAATTGTGTTACTATCATGGTTGCGATATTTTATGAGTACATCTATGTTTGTAAGTGACGATTACCGCTACGTGCGCGAGAATTTTTTTGCTTTTGTGATGCTTTGTGGTAGTGACATTCCAAGTAGTGTGCTCTTTTTTTGTTGATATTTTGGTGATAGTGACACTTTACTGTTAAGTGAGCGCGAATTTTCTTCACTTTAATTTATTATATTACGTTACGATGCCGAGGAGAAGACGACCTGACTTAGGTCGTCGCAGTCAGTCAAATGTACGAAGAGCTACCTCACGTGTTAACCGCACTGATGACCAGAGAGAGACAGATCAAGAAAATAGTCGTATTGCTATGTCAGAATTGCGTTCTTTAGTGAGTGACAATGAAGTAAATAGGCTCAGAATGCAACAAGTTCGTGCACATCAATCACAACAACAGCAAGCACGACATAATGAAATTGAGCGAATCCGCAGACGCAGTGCTTCTGAGATTCTTGAACGAGCTGCATTCCACTATGATCCGGCAATTGATTATTGTGCTGACAAATCGGTAACAATTCACCTCGGAATTAAATATGTGTCCGCCGTCGTTCAGAAATCAAATTGAGAGAATAGTTTAAAATGAATAACCAGTTAGAATTTTTATATCTTTGTTACTACATATTTATTCTTAGGGGGTAAAAAATGAACTAAATTTTAGCTAACTACAGTTGTTTAATATCTATCAGATTATTTTCATATAGATTGATAAATCCTAAGGTTGTTCACAAATTTAAATTCTGAAAGCTACCATAATATTTGACATTTGACAACCAACTAATGTATCGATCTATCCTCTATGACATAGAGTCTATGTCGATCGATACCTCATACAAAGAGTGCATCCTTCTATATTCGTGAGTGGCGATTACCGCTACGTGCGCGAGAACTTTCTTTACTTTGGTGATCTTTTGTGATAGTGTCATTTCAAATTATGTGCTCTTTTTTTTTTGACCTTTTGTGATAGTGACAATTTACCTCTAAGTGCGCGAGATCTTTTCTCACTTATATTGATTACAATTTACAATGCCGAGGAGAAGACGACCTGACAGGTCGTGGCAGTCAATCAAATGTGCAAAGAGCTACCTAACGATATAATATATTATATAACATTCAGATTAAGTTTCACTGAGTGAAACTTAACATATTAACTAAACGTGTATGTTCTGGGCGGTTATCCCATTATTAAGAGTGATAACTTAATTTCTAAATCAATTTTGAAATGGACGAAATATCAAAATGCATCATTTCTATTTGGAAATTTCTGACTTCAAGTAGAAATTATGCCTTCTGACATTTCAAAATTATTTCAGAAATTGAGGAAGTTCTGATTTAATTTTGAAATAAATTGAAATCAGGAATTTACAATTAGAAATAATTCATCTTGATTTTACGTTAATTCAAAAATTAAATCAGAAATTTAGGTATTATTCATCATAAGGGACTAGCCACCTGAAACTTACGTAGAGTTAATAGTATTTCAATTTCAATTTATTATTAATATACTGCAACTCAACGGCTGGATCGACTAGAGTGAATTTTTGTATATGCATTAATTCGTTTATCCTGATAGCTTGGAATGTCATGGCAGGACAACGTCTGTCGGGTCCGCTAGTTTAATTATAATTTCAAATAATTTTAACATTCGAGAGCCAGCGCGTATTTACGTCTGATAATAATAATAACACCGGTCCGTCCTGAACATTTGCGCAGCCAGTGGTAGAAAAGAGAACTATGATCTGGGTTTGACATTGTGTACATGATTACTACGAAAAAAACCCTTACCGTTCGGGAACTTCTTATTTCTATACTTCGAGGCCTGTACTAATAAAATTTGATGAACGAGACCAGACCGGATCGAATAACGGGCCATTATCCTGTATAACGGGATAAGATTAAGTTATCCAGTGCTCATCCAGAAAGTAGAATAAAGTTATTTTCTGTGGTGTTAATCATTGTAAAGCTAATGTGCATCTACGGAGGGCTTCGATACATCTTAAACGACTTTTCTATGAACAACAGCTGAATATTAAACTCATATTTTCAAGTCGAACAATAGGAATTAATAATAATAAAGAATTTTAAAATCCTTTGAGAAATTACTTAAAATGTGTATACTTCTTGACCACAGATGGTGCTTCATTGAATTCCTTAAAAATCACAGGTTTCTTTAAAAACTACTGAAAACGTTGATGATGCTCGACCAAAGATGGTGCTTTATTAAGTATTCGAAAAAATTGGAGATTCCTTTAAAAAATTATTTAAAATGTTTATACCTCTCGACTACAGATGATGTTTCATTGACTATTTTCAATAATTGGAGGTTCCTTTAAAAAACTACCAAAAATGTTTATACCCCTTGTATTGACCACAAATGGTGCTTCATTAAATATTTTAAGAATTTTCTCGACCACAGATTTCATTAAATATGCCAAATTTTAAAAGTATGGCAAATATATTTTAATGCAAATATACAGAAACTGTACTTATAGATCTACTACAGAACGACTATTTCTTTAATATTGTCAATATTAGATTATTCATTACCGTGTAAATGCTGAAAACTCTGAATATCTTTTTAGAACAAAAGGCTTTCACTTCACCAGACACATTATGCAGCACTAATTATATATTTTTCCGAAAAAAAACAACAAAAGTGATATTCATCTTTTTATAATAGAATTTCTACAACAAATTAAATAATATAATTAAATATTAGAATACACGTCAACATATATAAATTAATAAATAACATTTCATTTGAGTGTAAGTATATGAAGAAAATAATACTGCAGTTTCAAGAAAATTATAGGAATGTAAACTTGATTATTTTTTGTTCACTTCAGCTCGGGAAAAACTGTATCTATGATCAACTCCAACAACTCCTGAAACGAAAATTAAATCAAATAATAATTCATAAGAACTTAATTTAAAACTTATTTGAAAAATACACTAATACTTTTGTCAATTATTCAAAACAACTAACTGAATAAAATTTTCTCTATCAATGAGTTCTAATAACCATTTGATTAGTTACCAATTACAAAAACTAAAATTACATCCTTTCACCTAGTATTGTGCATATTAATTTATTATTATTTTATTAATTAATAACATAAAAACAACAAATACAAGATTATAAGGATTTTATTGTCTTAATCAGCTATCAGCATTTCTCACCATTTTGTTGTTTTTAATCATCGAGACAATCACTGGTAAGGGAAACAACAAAAATAAAATCGTGAGCATAACTCAAAGTCAGACCAAAAAAAATAATTACATTAAACAAAAGGAAAAACACAGGATAATACCAAAAATATATAGGTGTACACTTCAATTAATTCAATTGCACCGATGCTTGCTGAAAATCTAAATACATAATTTAAATAAAACTAAGAAGTTTTTTAATTTTCACTATAACTGTAGTGAATTCATTTAATATGAATTCACTACAAATTTATTATGAGAGGTAATAATAAATACTTATCTAAAAATCACTGACTTAGTGATTTTCCAGTCAGTGATTTTTAGACAAGTATTTATTATTACCTCTCATTTAAATATGAACTATCACAGAGTTGATTCATCGTCCATTGAATTTATTAAATTTATTATGAATTGATTCACTATAATTATAGTGAAATTCAGAAAACTATTCAGTTTCATTTAAAAATGGCGTACACTTGTTTCTCATCCATAACTTAGGAATGTTTATGTTTTTCATAATTTTGAAAGGACAGATGAACAAATAAATTACTTACATCTACATAAAGAAAACTCCATGTAAATGATTGATAAGGACGATACTTGAAGAAAATTAATATCCATAATGAAACAAACATTTTAATTGTCTCATATATTAAATAATACGTATGACGTGCGTTTCGAAAAACAAATTCCTCTTCAGATGCTAATTTAACAAATTGGTAATACCTTGTTATAATAGTTACACCTGCTAACAAAGTTCTATATGTCATACATCCATAAATTCAATGGATGATGAATCAACTCTGTGATAGCTCATATTTAAATGAGAGGTAATAAGATATACTTATCTAAAAATCACTAACTGAACAATTCTTTATTCAACTAGTTTCGCCTTTTACGACATTATCAAAAGTGAAACGTAAAAGGCGAAACTAGTCGAATAAAGAATTGTTCAGTTAGTGATTTTTAGACAAGTATATCTTATTACTTCTCATTTCATATATCCCTTACTCGTTTTATTCTAGCCTTCTATGTGATTAAATTATTATTGAAAAATGATAGTATCTAAAAATGACTTTGCTTCGAAAATAAAATAACCAATATTTATGTCACTAATTGGTAAAAGTTCTTATAGAATTTTTTCTTGAATTGCTCAATTTCTGACATTTCTATCAACCCACCATAGGATTACAACTTACATAGAAGAGTTGCTTGTTCATGTTCTTATCTTGCATCACACAGAATATCTTAGCAGCACCGTTCTTCGCCGCCGTATTACCTACCAGAGTAGTTAAAAGCTCTGGTACGTTACTGACGAATAAACTCCTGGCTTTGAGGGCAGTCTGAGCGATCTCCTTGCCTGTTCTCTCGGGTCCGGCGCCCGTAAGAGTGCCGCCTGGCCAGAAGTTCTTCAGCAACAACGAGGCGTAATAGTGCAACATCTGCTCGGACAACCACCATTCGATCGTTTCGTGAATCTGTCGATTAATGTTGCGTCCATAACTGACCTGCAAAAGAAGAGGAGTTATATTCAATGCATTTCTTCATACAATTAAGACATGGCTTAACACATTTTTAGTGACGTGGCATTAACCGTTCTGTTATCATATTCAGGCACTCATATGATTTTCCGAATATTTTAACTCTAATGTATCGTGTTTTATTCTCCCGTCAGTTCTACATAAGGATTTTGAATTCTTTCACAGATATAAACGTTAAACCTTCCCATTTTTATGTTATTCATGCAATTATTCTTTCCACTAAAAATTTAAAACGCATCACAAATAAATGCAGAAAGTATATATCATGAATAAATGCAAACTTAATAATTTTTGGTTTCCTTATACCTTCATTATCTAATTCTGAATTTCGGCGACTTCTTACCTGCACAAAACCGATAAGCGTCTTCCGCAGGTACTTGAAGACACCCCTCATATCGAACAATTCGCTGAGTAGAGAAAACAGAGGTTCCGCTATAGTATCCTTGCTCTCGTCGTACACCTTTTGGTGACCGTTGGTCTTCAGGGAATCAGAAACGTCGACCTGCTGCCCCAGTGTTTCGAGACACTGGGACAAGTCCTCCTCCTCACTATCCCTCAGAATCGAAGGACGGTCCTTGTTCTGCTCATTGCTGCTGGAAAGAAACGTGTTAAATGCTTCGAAGTATTGCAATGAATAAGACATTTTACGTTACATAAGTTATAATAATCTGTGAACAACTTGGAAAATGCCAACGATTCAAACATGTTGATTTCACAAAAATGTCCCTTTTGTAAGTTGTTAAAATTTTAACATTTTATAAGAATTACCAGTATGGTATATAGGTCTTTTAAACGTGAGAAAATTGGATAAAAAAATATATGAATTACAATAAAGAATTGCTACGAAAACAGTAAACGAAAAATCGAAATTAATTTTCAAAACCTATAAAACTTAACAATACATCGATATTTAAATTATTCAATAAATTACTCATTAACCGCTTTACTCGGTCGATTCTAACCTTTTGAAGAGAGTGGAAAAGGAGAACCTGATTTTCTTTGGACTGGGCGTAGTGTGTTTGAGATGTTCAGAACTAGGACTCAAGAACGAATAGATGGCCTCACTCTGATTCAGTTTTTCGTCTTGTAGAATGAACTGAAAATAGAATAAATTTGATAATTGCAGCTATGTAGGTAAAATTTTTACAATATTGTGTTTAGAAGTTTAGCAGTTAATTAAAAAATAGTACAAACTAAAAGGAACACAATAAGACAGAGAACTTTCTGCAAAATGATATTCTCGATATGAAACTCACGAACTATATCTTAATAAAGGAAAAAAAATTGGTAAATAGCGTAAATATTCTAACGAATCAAAAAAAAACAAAGAAGACATCTTTTATTACTATTAAGAAATTTTCTAATAGTCTAAGATCCGACTGCAGAATTATTGCATTCATCAAGTGTTTGCTAAAAACCAAGTTTTTTCGCATATTTATGATTAGGAGAATATATATCTATATATTGCTAATTGATTTTTCGAAAAAAATTTCATTCGCTTGTTTTTTAAATAAAGACTCTGAAAAATCACTTTTGCCGTTGCGCACTTGGCCGCACCTCTTCGCAGCCAGGTGTAAACAGGTATGATTTTGACACATTTATACGTTTATAACGTACATTTATTATTTATATATCAAATTAAAGCTAATTTTTTTCTCTTCATTATGATATGCGGTTGCTTAATTAAATCTGAGTAGATATGCTGCACTCAATCTGTCATCGCATTTGGATCACTGTAATCTGTCCGAACGATAGGTCCCACTCTATATGCATCCCACTTCATAAAAAGGGATCGACAGAATAGTGCAGTAACTACAGACTAATTTACCTTATATCTCATGCCAGTAAAATCATGCTTCACATTCTAAATACTAGGTTCCAAGCTTATTTATGCCGAGAGATCTCACCCGAGCAGGCTGGATTCGTGAAAGGCAGGGGCACCAGAGAACAACTTCTCGTGATGTGACAGATTGAGGAATAGGCTAGAGAGTTCAACGTTATCCTCTATGTGTGCTTTGTTGACTTTAGTAACCTTCAATGCCGTCAAATGGTGGAAATTGTGGATAACCCTGGTGGAAATGGGTGTACCACAACACCTCGTACACCTCATTAAACCTCTCTATGAAGATGGCACAGCCGCGGTCCGAATTGACGGTGTTGAATCCGAACGACTTAAAACTGGAGCCGGCGTCAGGCAAGGTTGTATATTATCTCCACTATTGTTCAACATATACACTGAATACATCATACGGATAGTTCTCGAAGACTGGCACAAGGGAATATCCATAGGAGGCCGTAAGTTGTTAAATCTACGATATGCGGATGATACCACTTTCTTAGCCTCAACCAAAGATGACATAGAGACTCTGCTTTGTCGTCTGGAGACCACAGCTACGGAGTCTGGACTCGCTATTAACCGCGATAAGACCAAAATTATGATCGTGGATCGCCCTAATAACAACCAGGTGAACATTCAAAACATTGCGGGATGTGAAGTAGTCAACATCTACGTATATCTGGGCTCCAAGATCTCAAACGCTGGGAGCTGCGAGGACGAAATCCGGAGGCGTTGCGCCATAGCAAGATCTTCAGTGGAAAAGCTCACAACGATTTGGAGGGACCGCAGAATAACAAAAAACACAAAGGTTCGACTAATGAAATGCCTAGTCTTTCCAATCTTCTTGTACGGAGCTCAGACATGGACATTGAGGATTCAAGATCGTCGCAAAATTGATGCGTTAGAAATGTGGTGCTGGAAACGCTTGCTCAGAATCCCGTGGACTGAACATCGAACCAACGTCTCGATTCTGAAGGAGCTAAACATCAAAGAGAGGTTATCGTCGAGTGTGCAGCTGCGAATCCTTAAATTCTTTGGACATATAACCCGAGACGAAGACTCTATCGAACGATTGGTGGTTCAAGGGAAAGTCGAGGGCAAAAGATCGCGTCGGCGCTTTTCAACAAGGTGGACAGATCTGATAAAATCTGTGACGCATTCCAGCATCAATGAAAACTCTAGATCCGCTTAGCATAGAGCAGTGTGGCGCCGTATTGCGTGGGACGCAGTGGCACAAGACCGAGACACGACCACGACTACTCTGTCAAGAGTGAACGACTGAGAAAAAGAAGAATTGAATCTGGTCGCAAATAAGGATTGCTGGCTATTTAAGATGGTAAATATTTAAGATAGAGTAAAGAGAGCTAGCGCGTAACATCACTAGTTAAACGAGGATAGCGATTGCCAGCTGTACGACGCTTTAAAGCCCTTGCGCATGCGTCGAATGATAATGTTCTCAACTGAACAGCTGCGACATATTTATCAAATGCTTTACTAAATAAAATTGTACTCACATCCAAATACTTCTGGATCTGTTGTTTAGCCTTGTCCATGGATGCTCGATCTGTCTTTCCAAAAAGGAACTTGAACGTGTTCGACGGCAACTCCAGGCTTCTTATCTCAGAACACATGTGCCTCAGCTTCCTGTGCAACTCTTGGAACTGGTAAAGACTTCGGCAGACCACCCATCCGGTACTGATACTCTCCTCACCCTCTACCGTATCGTTTTCCATCATGTGAACCACCATCACAAACTGTGGTGGTTCTTTCTCATCAGGAATCTGAGGCAGCAATACAATTTTGAAATAAACTTTCAGTGGACAATGTTAAAAATTATTAGATAACTTTTAATTGATTTGGCAATTAGTTGCTTCTGTACGTCTTACAATTACAGTGACCCATTATAGATTGAACAGGATATAATTTCATAATTTCTGGAATATTTAAATAGAACAGCTCAAATAAAAGTTCTTTCTAGTTCTGATTTTTCTGCAAAATTCTCGTAATACAGAATTCTACCTAGACTCTGAGGACCAACTCCCTAATACAATCCCCCATTTGGTTTATGCAGTCTATATTCAATAGAGTTGTCAATAATTGTGACATTCACTTTTACTCCATAGAAGTTATTATTAGCAGTTATGTGAACAAAGGAAATTGACTAAAATGAATTGATTTAGATTGACTTCTTTGTAATATTTCATTAAATGTTATTATTTAGTTATTAGTTACTATCTTAGTTTTTTTTTTAGATTAGATTGAGCTATTTGTTATATCTTTGAGCTCTTTCATTTTAATTATTTAGTTAGTATTCAACATTATGTTATTATTTTCTGTAATTGGGTATTATACCTGTTGAGAATAATGAACTTATTAAAAGGCTTCAAATCAAAGAAAAAAGTTGAAAGTTTTTCAAATTTCAAGTACATTTTTGCCACACTATCCCAAAAATCTGAAAGATCTTTCTTTATCTACAACACAAGGACATCATTTGAAATAATGATAATATTAGATATAGAGTAGCTCTGCTCTACTCTATAAAACAATTCAATTATATATCTTATTTAATATAATCAAGGTATAACAGAATTGAAGAAATTGTGCATTGAGACATGTATTTAACTTGAACCCTTCCCCCCAGTTATTCATTTTGTTCTTTTTTCTCCCCTTCTTGAATGCCTGCTTCCTTTTACATTTTTACATCATTTATCAATTTAAATCACTGTTATCACAATGAAATATAACTATATGATGAATAAGTTGAAATAACTATAAGAGTATATTAAAAAAGTAATCACCTCTACACTTTGCACAACTGCCCTCCATTTTCCCAGATTTTCACCCCAAACTTCAGTACGATTTATGTGGGCTTCCAACTGCCTCTTCTCACCTTGCAACCATTCCACTTCCTTTTCCAAAATGCCTAGTACCTTCGAGTCGGGTCTCAAAGACGCTCGTAACGCTTGTAAGGCCTACAATTTAAAATCTTCAGATCTCTCCAAAAGCAATTCAATTTACTACCTCCTTACCTGAAATTTGTTATTGCACCTTTCTTGCAGTTGGTCCAGCTTTCTCTTCACGTAGTTTCCGTGATCACCGACATTAGAACCCGAGTCAGACGTTGAGGAATCGATCGATTGCCTATCTTCCCAAGACTGAATGGAATCAGACTCAGCCTTGTCTTCCTTCTCCATGGATCTAACCATCTCCTTGTAGTGATCGCTTATTAAAAACGGTTGGTAGTATTTGTCTTCAATGGTTTTAACAACTTGAGCTTGTACTTCATAGAATACTTCAGGGCCTCTGTCACCTGAAAAAATTGATAATTTGCATTGAAGGTTAACATATATACCAACCTCCAATTCTGTCTTAACTCAATAGCAGAAAATCTTATTATATTCATAGTAATGAAGTAACTTGTATTTCTGCTGGAAAATTATGAATATCTAAGTTTAATACCTCTAAATGCACTGTATATGCTTAAATATTCTAAACAGGCCATATTATTAAAAAATACGATATACAGAGAATTAAATAAATGTTTTATTTGATTACTTTGGAAGCAAACAAGAAAATATCAAATATAGGGATGAATATTAAATAATTCATGAATGTGAAGAAATTATTTCATAAATATTACAACATAAATATTAACGTTCATATAGTTAAGTCATTAATTGTATATATGAATCTCTTCAACTTTTACTATGGATAAACGATTAAGCTAAAACATCAGATATCAGCTTTTTCTGGAGGTTAGGGTTCTACAACTAACCTAATAAAAATCCTTCCATTCTCTTTCTTGTATTTTTGTCAACTTTGATCTCCCCAGTGGAGATTCTAATGAAGGTGTAAAAAATCTCAGCACCTATTTGATGCCAATTCTTTCTCTGTGCAGTTCTAAGTTCTTCAACAGCAGACCAAAATCGTATTAAGTCATGACTAGCCAGAGTTTCAAGAAATTGCGACAAATACTTTCTGCCAATTACATGTTCCAATATATTCTTCAATGGTAAAACCTAAAAACTAGTTATTGCATATTTGCAAAAGAAAACATCAGACCATAATTTTCAATACATTTCTGGATAATTTAATTAGGGATCAAAAAGGTAGTATTGGTTTTGAAATAGACTAAAGCATCATTTGAATTGTCAAGGCATGGGTAAAATTATCTGTGGAAACTCCTCATCTTGTATAGGAAGATTTGAGTCAGCAGCAGTGTTGACAATATATTGACTATGTATTTACAAGTTGTTACATTTTCTGTTAACAGATCAAAGAAGAAGTGAATGAAAATAATACTTGAAGAACAATTAAATTCAACCTATTATTTCTATTTCTCTATTGGTAACAAACTCTGTCTATATGTCGTTGAAACACTTTCCTTCCCTGACACAGAATTTTCAACTACTCAATAACCGAAACATTAAGGAAAGGTTTATTTATCATGCTTTCAAATTGAGAGTTTATGAAACGGATTAATTTGTTGTATATTCTAGTACTAGGTGAGTGTTTCATCTGAGTTATGTTTATTTTTAGACATTAAAATAAAATATTTTTAATATTTGAGAAATGTTCTGTTCCCTTCTATTCTAAAATTTACGACAAGTTATGGTGGAAAAAACAAGGAATAAGGGTTATTGTTATTGGTTGAATATTCACTTACCTTGTCTTTATCATCATTAAACTGATAGCCAGATTCTTGGCTAAGTTCATTCAACTGTTTTTCACATTCCCTCTTTGCATATGTCAATTGACTTATATACTTCCTCAACTTTTTTGCTGCATTAATATCAGATTTATTAATACCCGATATTGAAAGACTAGCTTTTTCATTGTCCAAGTCTACACCTTTAGTCCGATTCAAATTTTGTAATGTAGTTGCTTGCATTATTTTATTCACAATGTTATATCTTTATGAAAATGAAGATGTATGAAACAAAATAGGAAATAATATATTGAAATATATCACCTTATTGAAACTAAAGCATCTGGATCATCAGTCTTTTTGATAATTTTCAGGAAATCTTCAAATGTCTTGGCACATTCAAAAGCTCTCACATATACATTAGATGATAATTTCTTGCTTTCAATATAAGCAATGATATTACGATTAATGAAATCAGGATCAGTTATTTGATTTATAAGAGGTTGAAATACTGAAAATTTAGAACATTCAATGATTAAAACATAAGTACTGTACCATCTAAATAACCAAGAAATAACAATATGAAAAATTAATTATTATAATGTAGGAGCGGAAATGTTAAATTTCAAATTGAATATCATAATTGCATATTAGTGAATTCAATGAGTAGTTTACTTACATTTAAATACTAAGCATTCTCTGATTAAATATTTAGAAGGAGATAAAAAATAACTTCTGGGAAGAAGAAACATAATTAACAATTCACTTAGGCTCCTTAAAAATTCCACTTCCTTTGATGAAGACTTGACATGTGGATAAAGAGTGAATACAGGTATCTGATTTGTCTCCATTCTAGGACATACATTTAATATCAAAGCAAATATTTTGATAATAAATGACCAGTAACTTACGCCAAAGTTTTGGCTTCTCTTATTTTCTCAAAATGCACTGTAATTTTGGTAACAACATCACAAGCTATCAATTTAACATGATCAATTCTTGACAGTCTCTCTTGTAAAGTCCTAGCTGCACTCCACAAGTCTTCCCTAAAAATTATTTATGAAAAACCGAATAAACAAATATTCTAAATATTAAACTTACTTTATGTTTTCACATAATAAGTCAGGATTATAAGAATGATCTCTAATATAAAATAAAATAAAATCTCTAACAAAAAAATCTAAAATTTGTTCAAGTAAACTATCAACAGTTTTTCCAGCAATGGTTGGATAGTTAATTGTACTTTTGATATTTTGTTGATATTCATAGGAATGCTGAAAAATAGATATATATCTTAGTATAAACAACTAAAGACTAATATGTAATATTAGATTTGATTATTTCAAAAATTAGGCAGTAAATAAAAGTCATTGGGTTAAATATTATGCCATATTTACCATTATTTTATTCCTATAATGGTCCATATTTTTAAACAATGTTTCCGCTCCTACGGTCGTTTTGTGAGCTGAACAAAGCGACAAATGGCCCCATATCACTGTCAGTGATGCAAGACCAATTGTAGATAACGTAACAAGAAA
Organism: Henosepilachna vigintioctopunctata; assembly: GCA_030704895.1. Lineage (NCBI taxonomy): Eukaryota > Metazoa > Arthropoda > Insecta > Coleoptera > Coccinellidae > Henosepilachna > Henosepilachna vigintioctopunctata. Next base: position 3,996,159 of record JARQZJ010000034.1, read on the forward strand.
AATCAGTACTGAAACTAGTGAAATGGGGTAAATTATTAGAATGCCGGTAATGGCAATTATAACACTAATTGGAAAAAGTTTCAACATTGCGATTGGCTGCGAAAAATATTTTCATTACACAGTTTCTTCATTTTATCATAATTTCCTGGAAATAATCTCAAAGTGGTCACATTATCGATATTTACTGATAAGCGATAAATAGTAGATACAAAATATCGATTATTATAATATGAGGAAATGTTTTTATTTTTATTTATATGTTTTGATTGAGTAGTTCAGACATTAACAAAAGCGTTATTTGCTAGAATTGTTCCTTTTTGTGATTAGTAGAGTTACTTACCCTTTGTTAGATTTAGTAGTTATTTAGAACTAATCTCTTATAAGTCTTGTTCTTGATATTAGCACAAAAATTAACATGCCAAGTCATTGCTGTGTGCTTGGATGCAAGTCGAACTACAAAAGTTACCTCGAGGCCGGCGAACCACCAGTTTCTGTATTTCGTTTACCATATGATGGAAATCTAATGAATCAATGGCTAAAAAATATTTCTAGGGCATAATGGACCCCACAAAATATTCTGTAGTTTGTGCCAAACATTTTCAAGCATTGAAGGAACGCGTTGTGAGAAATTGAATGAAGCCTTTGAAAACTCAGATTCAATTTGTAATTTTGTTGATTTAACATCCAATTATAAATAAAGATTTTAATATGTAAATCGTGGAATATAAAAACTTTTGAAACTAACAGCATTTTTTTACACTCTAGTTTTTCCATCCAACGTAACTGAATGTTCACAAATAAACAGTATACAAATTATTAATCAGATTTTAGTATATTCATATATGCATGTAAATGTTTTTATCAATGAAAATAAACTGTCTCCTAATGATTTAAAATGGATTTTACAACTGAAATTAACTAGATAGTCTCAACTGGAAAATTTGCTTGCTTGTTACAAATATGATATCAGAATCATTCTATTGTCCAAATTATTGTACACATGTCAATAAAGGTTTAAAGGAATTGACGCATTAAACTTACTCTCACCTGAGAATGAAAAATAATGTAATTTATAGCATATTGTCAATTCTAACTGATAAAGTGAACTTGTTAATATGCATACTAAAAAAACAATATTTTAATCGCTATAACTTAGACATAGTTCTTCTTAGAAAAAAAGTGTATTATTGATTTCTATAGATAATTGTATGATCTACAATTTTTGTTAAAACTATTTTTTTATACAAAGTACCGTTTCGCTGAAAATTTCTCTGAAAAGGCAATTATTAACATGTAGTAGACCGATGTTCGAAGACCGATCGGTCTACCGGTTAGAGCAGATGCGGTGTTGCCAAGTCCTAGTTCATGGCTTGTAAGTAGAGTTAGGCTGTGGTTCTCCTTGTTTAACCAACACTTCGCAATAATCACAGAAGAAAGTAGGAATTATGCATAGAAGTGTTTATCTCATTTAGCGGAACTTCTTACACGTCAAAGTTAAATCATTATTTCATTTATTTTAACCATCTTTGTGAGTATAACAAAAACTGATAAAAGTAAAATTAACACAATCATTTATATGATAAATTTCCAAACACACTCGAATGAAGCTTCATGCATCTATAATAGAAATATTATGGCAACGTGTCGCAAATCTTGCATTTATACCAACGTCGAAGAATTTTATGGAGAAACTTCTACATACTTTAAGTTGAATCTTTCTTAAAATAAGTGTTAAGTAAAATCTCTCTAATTCTGAAAACTAGTGCCTTCTAATTATTTCATAGTTGAAATAGATTTATATATAGTAACATCCCCAACATTTCGAAATGCATATTTATTTACACAATTCAAATTTCACATTGAATATTATATTTACAAAAATAAAATTACAATTTTCAGATTATTAAAATGGACGTTTTCGTACATTCAAGTACAAAAATTGAAAAATTATATGCTAAAACAATTGTTTTAGCATATAAATTGTTCTGATTATAATTCACTACCACTAGAATTACTGCTGTCACTAGAATCATCACTTTCATAATAACAAACAGGGGGCCTGTTAGGATTTTCTTCAAATTCCTCAGTTTCTTTTTTTTCTTCCTTTGTAAAAGCTTGCGGCCATATATTGTCTTTTTTAAACCATTTGATATGCTCGGCACTCAATATTTTAACTATTTCACCTTTCACCTTATCACCTTCTACGATAGGTTCAATAATGACAAAATCTCCGCGTTTCACCCAAATGTTTCTACGAAATTTGGTGGGCATGGATACCAGGAACGTTGAACTGTCAGGTGCCTCCACTTGGTGAAGATTGTTGCCCCTACTGGCAACAATTCGTACTATTTGTTGATTTTCTTTTGGTGGTGAGAAGTCATCTTCTAAGACTTCTCTCATAACATGCTTCCTTTTAGTTGCTCTCGACATTTCTGAAACAATAAATATAAACATGAATAAATAAACTTTTTACAAAAATAATTGAATATAATAAACATGAGATCAGTGAGTATCAACCCAATCAAAAATTCATAAAACAGACGAATGAAGTGTGATTTGCATTGATAACATTCAGCCCTCCTTTACATAATTCTTAGTTCGTACCAAAATTTGATTCACTTGCCGAGACATCTTCATTATTTATCAGATTTTCAGTTTCACCGGTATTATTATCTTCGTCATCTTTCATGATACCTTCGCGATTTTCTGCAAGTAATCGCGCGTCAAAAGTCACGCAAACGTCAAGTAAATCGTGGCGATCCTGTCAAAATCATGAGCACCGAATTATTCTCGAATATATACAACGGGCCGTTCAAGAGGTACCTTTTGCTATCGAGAAACATCGGCCAAGATGTTCTGCACCACAGCGAACTGGCAGACCTGGCATTTCACGCGGAAATGCGCTACATCGAGTTCTCAGAAAACTTCAGAAAACCTGACACGGAAAGTGTTATTCTGAACCCTATTCTAGACCAGATCGGCAAAACTATGCGTTATGTCGGCGAAGATCCTAGCATGAGCGACCACGTCAGCCTCGTGGCACAATCTATCAAAGCGTTACTCTGGATCCATCAAGAGGACCCAGTAAGTTACCTTGAAGAAGTCCTGTTGGAAGCCAAGACATACACAGACTGCTTGTTAGTTTTCTTCAAGAACAAAGAACCCCACACTGAATGGGTTGAAGCGTGGCTTGAGACCCTAAACGATTTGAACAACTTCGTTCGCAGGCGGTATCCCAAAGGGTTAACGTGGAAAGGAGATGTAGAAGCGCCAGACTCGCTATGCGACATATCAGATCTGCGCAGAGTTTTCGACCAGAACGCCCTGTACGACGAAATCAGTAAGGGCGAGACCATTCATCAGGTTCTAAAGCGAGCCAATGCCCTATCCGGAGAAGACGTTGATGAGAACAAACTCGAAACGGAATTGAAATCGACGAAATTAAACGAAGTGTTCGCTCAAGAAGGTAAGAAATGGAGGATCGAACACAAAAAGGGCACGCATAAACATTTAACAATCGACGAAGCGGATACTGATAACGTCGTTTATATATACGATTGTTCCAACATTACCGTTGTTGTAGAAAAGAAGATTAACGTTATAAAATTGGACAATTGCGATAAGGTATGCGTCATTTTCCGATCTCTGATATCGGGATTGGATATGGTATGTTGCAAAAATATAAAGTTACATGCTTTCGGAACTTTACCGAGCGTGAACGCAGAGAACTGTAGCGATGTTAACGTACATCTTACCAAGAAGGCTCTGGACGCACAAGTGGTAACATCTCAATGTTCGAAGATATCTCTAAGTTATCCGTTGGAGGATGGTTACTATAAAACTTTCGACGTACCAACCAGATTGATGACTACCATAAATCCAGATTATAACCTTAATACTAATCCAATAAATGATGCATAATATATTATAATTTTTCGAAAAATATAAGGATGTTAACGATAAATTCTCTTTTTGAACAATCGCTCAAAAATATTATTGGTCGAAAGAATATTGCTATGTCCTTAAACTTAATTTCAATAATTCATAAGTAACGATAAATATTCTCAATACATATAAAACAAGTCAGAATACAAGTTAATACAAAGAAAATGATAATAATTCAAACCAAAAAGAAATAGATTCAACTATTACAGGAAAGTACAAATTCATCAATGGTTCGCAATCAATAAGATGTTTATGAAGGTGTTAATTGGAGCACTGTAAATTTTTAAGTAAAAGAGACAAAGGCTAGAGACCACTCAGAAATCGCTTAGACTTAAAAGACCACTTAGAGATCGCTCAGAAATATGGATTAAAACAATATAGCCTTAAACTTAATTTCGTAATTCATTAATCCCAATAAGTATTCAATACACATGAAACAAGTCAGAATGAAGTTAATACAAAGAAAATGATAACAATACAAACCAAAGAGAAATAGCCTATTACCTAACTATTACAGGAAAGTACAAATTCATCAATACTATATGGTTCACAATCAATAAGATGTTTTTAGTGGTGTTTTTTGAAGCAATGTAAATTTTGAAATAAAAGAGACAAAGACCACGAGATTTAGAATTATGTTTATAGCCGGAGGAATGATTTACCCTGGTACTTTTTGCACCCAAGGAACACTTTCTGACACTTGGGGAAAAAGTTTCCTTTTGAATAAAAAATATCTAGATATGAGAACCCCCATTTGGCCAAGCATTTTTACTCCTCGATCTCTCAAGATTATATTGATATTTAGATTGTAAAGATTCACATTATACCTCCGAAAAATCAGCAAGCAATAACTTTTTTTTAGACGTTTTAGAAACAATTTTACAAATGCAATGTTTTTATGTACCAAATAATTACAAAAAAGAATAGAATCTAAGAATTAAAATTGAAAAAATAAACCGGGTAATAAAGGGCAGGTATAAATATCAAAATTACACTACAACAATAAACGGTAGGAATAAAAATAAGATGAGACAATACTTCTTACCTGCTACTTGTAATTCTATTAATGAAAATATTAAGTGAAAGGATATCATTAACATCTAACTGACTATTATTAAGTTAAAGTCCTCAATTTTCTAATTTAATAATTCGTAAAGATTCTAGAAAAGATTCTGAAAAGTTTGTTCGAAACCTTTGTTCTCTCTATTTAATATTTTAATTTCTGAATTAAATGTGTAAGTCTCTATAAAGTGACAATAAAATAATTATTCTAAGAATTACATTTAATGCAGGCAAACTAAAATTAATTAATTTTAGTTTGCCTGCATTAAATGTAATTCTTAGAATAATTATTTTATTGTTAAGATTATCTGGGTAGTTCCAGAAGCTATAAAAGTCTCATAATAGCCGGACGGTATTTCATTGTCGTCTGCAACGTTGTGTTGACTCTTCCCAAATGTTTTGGGTGTATAAAACGTGTACGAAACTGTGTTTCGTGTTTTATATATTAATTTTTTTTATATATCTCTTCAAGTACTTTCATCTTTAACTTGAACTACGCCGTTCTGACGATAGGCAATAACCTTGAAACATATGTAAACGGCTGTTATATAAAAAAAAAAAAAAATGTGTAGGTTTTCAACTTAACTCTATAAAGTGCTTGGCATAATGAAAATAGTTTTTCTTCTTTTATGTTCGGATATTCTTATTTGAAAAGTCCTACCTATATAAAATTCACAGATAATTTACTACTACAGTTAATTTTGTACAGTGCACACATTTTCTTCTTGTGAATTTTTGATTTATCATTCTTGATAATCTTATATAAACCCATATAAGAATATTTTAATAATATTAGCGATCCGAAAAGAAATATTAGTATTGTACCACGACATGAGTGAATTCAATTCTGTTATTGAAAATATGAAAACTTTTCAATTTGTGTTTCCTTATGGATATTAATTTTCTACAAGTATCGGCCTCATTAATAATTGATATAATAAATGTAGAAAAAACCGATAAAAGTTGAACAATTCGTGCAATAAGACAAGAGTCATCGAATAATAAGTAATGTTTTTCAGCATAAATGGCCTTCGATATATTTCATATACTACAAAGCCGTTGATATATCTAAAGAAATTAAACGAAAACCTGAAACTTCACTGGTAGCAAATACAACGACCGTATTATAATTTTTTATATATCGATAAATGGCTGACAGATCTAAAAATATCAAAACAAAGTTTATCACTTCTTCATCTCATCTTCATCTTTATACCAACACTCAAAAGTTCCACTAGCTTTTTCAACTGCTTTATAAATATCTAAAGATTCTCCGTGCGGCACTCCATAACCTTTCTCCAGGCCGTGAGGGTTGGATGGAGTCACGCAATCTTGTTGGGCGTCCTTCCTTAGCACAGTATCTACTTCGACGGAGGAGAAAAACGCCACCGATTGTGGCAAGTCATTGAGTCCTAATTTTTGAACGCAGAAGGCCCTAGTTAAAAGATTCGTAACGTGCATTGCCAAAGCGGCCGTATACTTGTGCTCCTCCGGCACCAAATAACGTATTTCGTCATGGAAACTCAAGCAAAATCTTCCCCTATCTTTCATGATCCAACGCATGCAGACTAGCATCAAATGGAGGAAATCCACGGCACCACTTTGGACTACCCAGTTAACTCTAGTTGGTAGGTATCTGTCATCAGATAACGACTTTGGTTCTATGGATCTACTGAGTCGACTGTTCAAAAACGGCGTAACCGGCGAATTTTCGTTTGCGATCTGTTCCAAGCGATTGAACATAGCAGATTCGGTCCCTCCGATCCACATTGGTTTCTCAAACATCTCCGCAACATTCTTACCGAAAGACTTTGCTATTTCGAAAGCCTGCCACTTATTATAAGGCTGATCGGGAAAATCGAACGCAAACTCCTTCTTTAGGTAATATATTCTCTTACCCTTGGTCATATCGAACATTTTCAAGGATTTACGCTTCGCTTCGGCATCCGAAATAGAAGGATTAAACTGTTTCAGTAGTCGTTCGGCGAAATTTTGTCCGGCTCCGTATATCCTCGCATAATTTATAACTTTGGCATGATCTCTTGATATGCCCACCGCTTTGGCGGTGACGCTGTGCATATCGGTGCCTTCGGCTTTATTTCCACTCAGTGTCATCCAGCCGAACGGGGTACCGCCTTGCACTTTAGCAAACGTAGCATCCCCTATGAGAGAAGCGATCCACAACTCTTGGGAATCCACGTCAGCGCCCACTATGCTATAACCTTTCGGTGCCTGTACCATACCCCGCAATTCTGAGCCTACCCTTTCGGGATGTGCGTTCGACGCAGTCATCCAGGTGGATTCGACGGCTCTTCTGGTTAGTGTGCCACACACTACAACCATTGGTATAATGGCACCGAAAGTTACTTCCTCGTCTTGTAAGTGTGCAGGGACCTCACGTTGATTTAACCAAATTACAAGTTGTTCCATAATGCGATCCTTGTTGTTTCTCCAGTAGGACAACTTTCTAGCAATGGTTAACACGTGTTCTGCAGATTCTGTGTCACCAGCTAAGACATTCTCCGAGAATTTGGCCAAGAAATCTCTAGACAAAGGATTACCAACATTATATGCTGCTCCATTTTTGTGCGGCAACTTAAAGAACCAACAGCAATCTTCAATATCAGTATTACACCATAATCCAGTGCCTGTATAACTTTTGTTTGTTCTATCTTTTTTTGCTCTCGAATAAAATTCTTTACGCATAAGATTTTCCTCAACTTTTTGCGATATTAAGCCAATACTATCGTACCCTGGACCCTCTTTTGGTTTATTTGTAGAAAGAGGACATTTCTCTAGTAGCTGTTTCAAAGGTAGCTTCCTTTCCATATCCATGTCATCAGAATAAGGTACTAAAAATCCCCAACCTTTAGCTTTGACAAAATGTAAAGGATAACCTTCCCAAGTTAAATTCAACAACTTTGGTGTGATTTGCATTGATGTACTGATTAATTGAGGACCAGGAATCCACTCTGGTGTAGAATCAGGTCTATTACATAATTTTCTATACCAATTTGGATAACCTGGCACTACTGGCTTAATTTTCCCTATATTATCTTTAGTTTTCCACAAATATTTAAATTTATCTTCAAGGGGATCATGATCATCATCTTTCTTCAATTTCTTAGATGTAGATTCTTCAGGAACTTTATCACTTTCTGCAGAATTCTTTTTTTTTACTTTCAAATACTTCACGTCCCAATCCTGATCCCAAAGCCAAATATCCTCTTCATACTTTTCCTTATGTAGTAAACTGCAAGCCTGATCGGCACGTCTAACTAATGTCATTTTTCGTTCAATATCTAAATCATCGTAAGTTTGCATAGAATCCTCAATGTATCTATTCCAATTATTATTCACCGGTAAATAAGCTGTGCTTAATTCTAACATGCCTCCTAGAGTTGCAGGGTGGGGAAATCTTTCCAAAAACATAGGAAAAAGCACTTTCAATACATCATAAGTTGCAACTACATCATTAGAACAGTACTTCATTACACTTTGGAAATCACTTTTGATGTCACTAAGAGTACCCTCTACAAATATATCTCTAGTCTTTTTTGACATCTTTTTTTTGCAATACAAGTTATAAACTTCTACAAGACTATTCAAAGAACTCACAGTTTTCCAAGATTCATCCTCCTCCTCAATTTTATTCGATTTTAATAGAATTCTCTGATAACTGGTTACCCCACTCACAGATATATGCAAACTCATAGTATCTATAAATCTTGTACCACTCCTTTCTAACCAATATTGCTCTTTGATTCTAGCTCTATCATAAGAAACATTATGTCCTACCACAACTTTTGGTTTTTTCATAAAAGATCTTGAATAATTTCTATGTTTTTTCCTTTATCGTCTTTTTTAGAGCTTTCTAAAGGAATCATATAATCTGAAGTATAATGCTGAGGAATAACAGGTTTACTAGAGCCGTCAATTAATGATTTACTAACCCAAGCATACCAAGCTTTAGTACTAACTGCTGTCGCTAATGTAGGAGCCTTTCCACACATCATACAAACTTCAACATCAAAAACTAAGGCTTCTTCAAGCGGATATGGTACAGATTCAGGTTCACAACCTGGAGCATATCTGGTCCAACCTTCACTTAATATCCATTCACTTGGAATAGTAGGTATTCCTTTGAGTAGTTCAAAAACCAAATTTCTATAAGGAAGGACCTGTTCCTCAGCAATAATTTGAAAATGTTCAAGTATATTCTGACCTTGCAAGGTAGGAATTTTGAAATTCACATCTGGAATAATAGCATTTGATGAAGAACTAAGGTTGAACTTATCTAAATTTTGTTTGCATCTTTCTAAGGTCAGAGGATCACAATCATCTTGAGGAGCACCCTTAAATACTTGTTCATGAATTTCTCTTGACAACATTTGGATTCCAAGCTTATTGATTCTTGGTCCTCGTACAATTTCCACAGATTCATACTTTGGTACTTTGGGTAGAACCAATCGCTTCTTGTCTGGGTTTGGTAGATATACTTTCCTTACAATATTGTTTAAAGTTTGGGTTATAGATAAATTTCTTCTGATAATGTTGTTGCTCATTTTTCGTTAATTCTTGATGAGCTTTTACCTAATTACGAAAATTTACGTACTAATCCAATACTGACTATAAATGAAATTCAACTCACCTTAGGTCAATGAAGATGAAAATCTGGTCCTGTTATATATAGCCAACAATGTATCTTCAAATTTATATGCGGCATGCGCGAAAATTAATTTAGATTTTAATATCACTTCACCAAAATACAAATTTGAAATAATAATAGCTTAAATGAAAAAGTAACAGAGTATAAATAACAAGGTGGTTAGAGTTTAGAAAACAAGGTTAGAAGTAATTATTTACAACTTAGGTGCACAGAATCTTATGCTCTCTATTATATAAGTAAGAAGAAGATGAAAGCATATAGAATCATCTCAGTGACAAAGTAAAAGTGCATTCAGTGTGAATTCACAATGAAAACGTCACAATGATGAAAAGATTTATGAAATGCAAATCAAAAAAATGTAGTCAAGCAACAGCAGTACTAAAAATTAAGTACCGCGAGTTGTCTTCAATAAGATGGAAATGAGACATTATATGAAGATCATCCGTAAAAAATTGAATTTGAAATAAGTTTTCTTATCACGGTAAGGTTCGAGTAGTTATTACACACGGTAGAACGAAACTTATATAAACTGAAAAGCAATTATTTTATGTATATATGAACTACAACTTCATAAACGTCAGTGGAATATCCCTCAGCATGTTGCCACATGCTCCAGGAAGTCGAATTTCGCAGGAATTTTTGTTTAGAAACTGAAGAAATTAAATTAGGTGTAATTCAACTGGAAGAAAAATTGGATAAACACATTTTCAATAATTCGATTAACGTTTCATCAATTTAGGGTGCAGAGTACTATTTAAATTTCTATGAATATATCCATCAGAATAATGAAAAGATAGAATAAATGCAAAAATAGATGTAACATATGTTTACAGTACATTATGTTTTATGTTATAGTTGTAAATATGTTTTGTAACAGCTCAAAGTTCAAAAATTTACAGAGTTTTATTTTTATAAATTTAACTTATCTATTAACAAAAAATAATCATTTTCATGAAGGTGTTGATAAAATATTGAAATTTATGGATCCTACTGTTTTCAATTATTAAGGCTTCTGAACATTATTATGTGATATTTGGCAGGCTTAATTTTTATTCAATATATATTTCTTCTAAAACTAAAGGAGTTTGAATGTCATTCCATTGAAATCTGACAACATTGTAACATAATTGGTAACCCAACACAATACTGCAGGGTTCATTATTGCAGTTTATATAAAGTACATATTATAATACAGCAATATAAAGTAAGTATTCTTAAATAATCACCCATAAGTAGAATGTGTGGTAATACCTTAAAATTATTTGTATATTTCAATTAATTAATTAGTTTATCTTTAATGATTATGTAATGGTGTTACACATCTTAGAATGACTATATATGTGTGTCTGTAGGGAATATAGTTAAGTCTAATAATTGTAGCATTTAAATTATTTGTGTTTTTCAATAGATTTTGCAATGGGTCTCCACTTTGGAAATCTTTATAAGATCCGGAATATAATAACCTATAGAATATCACCTTTTGAACTCAAAGCATTTGGTGGTTTTTTTTCTCATGGATTTCCAAACACTATAAGGAGGATCAGAGAGGAATTCTTTAATGTCGTACCACGTAAGTTGTAGTTGTAAGTAAGATATAAGAGTATGATGGTAATCAAATCTTTGAGGGATGGTAATTTATTCAATAAGATTTTAGGGTTTAGGAGGTTGGACATGCCTTAGTTTTTCTTAAAATCTTGATTGATTATCACTTCAAATAGTCTATATTGAAAAATATTGAAATTTTGTTATAATAAATAACTAAGTTTTAAATCATTAACCATTTTTTATTACTTGAAGGAAGAGGTTGACAAATTTTACATAAAGAACATACATTCATAAGGACCTATTTCATTTAAGGTTGTCATAAATACTTAGTTGATTTTGAAAGAATAACAAGTTAATGAAATTAGGTGTTATATTAGTCAGTATAAAGGTGATTAAATATATTAAAAGGGTAGAATTTTTCATAGTTTCATTAAACATGATTTGAAAATTTTCATTTATTTCCAGCATTTTTAATAGGATATTTGGCATACGATCAAATAAAGAAGAGACATCAACAATTGATGAGAAAAAATCCAGCTGATTATGAAAATGATGTATAATGTCATGAATGATTTTTAGAATATATTAGAATTTATTTACTTTACAACTCTGTATGATCTAACAACAATATATAGATCTGTAACGAACTTTGTTTTTTCCATTCTGAAATAATTTTAAGAAACATTACATAAATATTTTTTCAATATGCAGATTTTGTTTCTTACTTACATACAATCTTGAAATTAGGATTTTATTGTAAGTAAACTTTTCTACTTACCATTAATCGATTGACCAATACTAAATAAATAATATAAATAAAACTAAGTAGTTTTCTAATTTTCACTATAATTGATTTAAATAGATGACAATATCACTTCATCTGATGAAGCCACTGTGTTGGCGAAACGATATTGTCATGTTTTGAATTAATTAGAGTGAAAATCAGAAAACTACTTAATTTTATTTAAATTTTCTACTTACAATTTAAGTTGAAAAAAATTTTTGTACAAATATAGAAAAATCCATGATTCAGCAAATTTTGTTAATAAGATGATGGTACTAGAGAATATGGGAACATTAATTTTTTAAATTTATCAAATATAAAATTTAATATATTTTTCACAATGTCACATAACATGTTTGAAATTTTTATTCAATCTTCTGATATTCTCTCACTTTTATATTAAGATATGTTCTTTCCAAACATACTTTTCATACAGGAACATAGTGTGGTACACCCACATTTTATAAATTCTTTGTTGTTTGAGCACTGTGAGGACCAATACCCTCATCTTCTACATGAGGAGAAGAAACATAGCATCAGATCTTTTTATGGCCAATGTTCCACCCTGGTTGTCAATACAATACATTAAATCCCATATTCACAAAAGCTGCGCTACCTTGTTTTATTCTGATTTTTATTTACTTCCAATATTGTTTTGTGCATCTTACTAAATATGTCAGTTTTTTAATTTGTATTTCATTACTTTTCAAGCAGTTATTTAGTAGGTATAAAGCTGTACTACTTGGTCTTTTAAAAAGGATTGGGGTCACAAAATACATGAAACATTTGAAGAACAAATATATAAACTTTGGTACTTTTTCATTAATTTATGGTTTTGACAATACTTTCTTACTATATTAACAATATCAAACCATTATTTATGCTGATAGACGCATAGCACACGTAAGTACTTGTCATTGGAGTACAATACTTATACAACAATACTTATATTTATTGTAGATTGAGAAACATTACCTGTACTTTTTTATAATAAAATGTTACTGAAGCAAATTTTCTTTGTATCAAATCATGTTTTCAATTTATCTTCGTAAAATTCAAAGAATCCCTTTGAATTATTACCTCATGATTACCTAAGTTTTATATATATATATATATATATATATATATATATATATATATATATATATATATATATATATATATATATATATATATATATATAGACAAAACCTTTCAAAGAATTTTCATTTAAAAAAACTTATAAATATGCGAATATAGACATTTGATTTTGTATTTAATAGTGTTGGCGTTTACTTGATGTAAATCCATTATAATTGAATATAACTTAAATTCAAACACTTGAACTTATGATTTACACTTTATTGACTACATAGCATGACGCGTTTCGTCGTTAATCATTCTGTAAGCATCTGAAGAAGTCGTTTGTAACGACGAAACGCGTCATGCTATGTAGTCAATAAAGTGTAAATCATAAGTTCAAGTGTTTGAATTTAAGTTATATTCATTTGATTTTGTGCTGAAAGTTGAAGAATAGGAAATGAAATTCTCTTAGAATCAGCAATAACGATAACCTTAGTTATATTAAACTGCGTAATTTAGACAAAATATGTTTAACATAAAATTAGGCTTAATAAAACTTCGAAAACAACCCGTAGATTAATTTCTTTCTAACACGGCGAAAATTAATTCAAAAGTGAAAGTACTTCTTTGATACGTTTGTCCATGTGTAAGAGTATAGTGTTTACAATTTATGATTCATTTGAAAGGTACCTAATGTTAAAAATTAACAGCTGCAAATCAAAACATTAGACTCGTGTGCAAATCGATTCTAATTCAAAATTTTAAATTAACATAATTCAGAACTATCGTAACAAGTAACATCACTTTAAAAAAAATCATCAAGGTACGTATGAGTTCTATATTAATAGTATTGTTAGCGCTATATCACCGTCGACATAGCTATATCAGCACTTTTGGAAAATTTGCTGTTGCAGTAGAATTATATTTTGATTTTATATCTATGTAGTATTTGTACTTTTATAAAAATATTATGATCACTATTAATAATAATATTGTTTGGATTAAATTTGTGGGAATTATTCAGATTTATATCAAAATTTTTTTATTTTCACTCAAATTTTCCTTAATGGATCACAGATAAAAATTAATTTGTCAATTATTAACCTCAAATTTTAATGTTATCGATATAACCTGACACCATTTCTGAACAAATTATGCCGTTAAACATTTAAGTTGATCATCTCACAGGTTTATTCGAAAATTATAAATCTTTAGTCTTTAAAAATATTTCTTTCGGGATATAGATATTTTGGAACAATGGTTGACAATTTTGAAGATATAGAAAAGCAGACCCAATTATATGTAAGGTACATTTTTGTGTATGGTTATTTCGATAATTACATTTCGATATGCATTCCAGGAGCAACAGTTTGAAAATCTCAAAAATGATATTGCAGAATTACAAAAAGGTGTAAATGAAAACACTGCAGTTCCAGATACTACAAAATGTAGCGAGGAAGTTCAAAAATTGATGGCAGAGAATGTTAAACTAAAACATCGTTTGAAAATATTACAACGGGTATATGCATATAATAACATCATTTATCACTTTCTATATTATACAAATACAATATTCATAGAATTGAATCACCGTATTGAATTAGGATAAACCAAGTGTTAGGAAAAAAAGATTTCAAGGTGCACTAATGTTATTTTGTAATTCAAGTTGGATTTTGGCACTGCTTATTTAAATGAAATTTGAATACTTTGAAATTTTTCATTTTAAATACATTTTCAGGCAATTGCTAAATACTCACCTTCAATTAGTGAGTGCACAGAAATGGAGAGTATCCATGGATTGTTGATCAGTTTGTTTGGAACAGCTGTAAAGTCAGCATTTCCTAATTTACCTGATGCTCCAGTTGTAATCACACTTTCTGGAAATAATGTAAAATTTGGAGACTATCAGTGCAATTCTGCAATGCCGATATCAAACATGTTAAAACAATCAGGTAATAAAAGTGATGTGAAAATATTTAATAAATGAAAACTTTGATGAAATTACTAATAAGCACCTGCTTTTTTTTTAAATTTGAAATAGATATTAAAAACATATTTATGATATGATTGATTTTTTTTATATTGATATCCATTTTAAGGTACAAAAGTTGCACCTAGAGATGTTGCAAATGAAATATTGAAACATTTGCCATCACATCAACTAATTGAAAAGCTTGATGTTGCCGGGCCTGGATTTATTAATATATTCCTCAATAGAACTTATGGACTATCTAGGCTTTCTACTATATTTTCACATGGAGTACAACCACCAAAACTTGAACATCCAATAAAGACGATTGTTGATTTTTCATCCCCAAATATTGCTAAAGAGATGCATGTTGGGCATTTGAGGTAATAATATTTAATATTCTGAAATTTATGACTACTGTAAAAGATGAAAATAATAATCTGTGAGATAACAAAATATTTTCACAATATAAGAAAATTTTCCTAAATATGAAATTTATTTTGATCAGACCTTTTTACTTGAATTTAAAATAATCTCGTCAATTTGTACCTATAGATAGATGTCTTAGTTTTTTTTTTGTTAATAATAAAAAAAATTGCGGAATAGAATGCACTTGTGAGATAAAGAAAAATTAACATTTAAATTTAAATTTTTAAGTCGAAAAACTCAATTATCTTCATTATATGTATTCCTATAATTGCTCTTACCTCCTTCTATGATACATAACTTAGTACATACATGTTTTGTTTACAGATCAACCATAATTGGAGACAGTATCGCTCGCCTTTTAGAATACTTAGGTTATCCTGTTCTTCGGTTGAATCATGTAGGGGATTGGGGAACCCAATTCGGTATGCTCATAGCACATTTGAAGGATAAATTCCCTGACTACTTGGAAAAATCTCCCCCAATCGAAGATTTGCAAGCGTTTTATAAAGAAGCGAAAGTTCAATTTGACAACGATGAGGAATTCAAGAAACGCGCCTATGCAAGTGTCGTCCAACTACAGTCTTTCGAAAAAGATCATGTTAAAGCATGGAAAATGATATGTGATGTATCTCGGAAGGAATTCCAAAAAATCTATGATCGTTTAGGAATTAATCTTCAGGAACGTGGTGAATCATTCTACCAAAAACATATGGAAGAAATAGTGAAAGAATTAGATAGCAAAGGTTACTTAGAGGAAGATGAAGGCAGAAAAATATTGTGGGCCGATGCACCAGGAAATGGTAGTATCCCAATGACGATAGTAAAATCAGATGGTGGTTTCACTTACGATACTTCAGATGTCGCTGCTATCAAGCACAGAATTGAACAAGAAAAGGCAAATTGGATTATTTATGTAACTGATGCTGGACAAGCAACACATTTTCAACTTCTTTTCAAATGTGCTGAAAAGATTGGTATAGTGGATCGTAAGAAACACAGATTAGACCATGTTGGTTTTGGTGTTGTCTTAGGAGAAGATAAGAAGAAATTCAAAACGAGATCTGGCGATACTGTGCGTTTGGTAGATCTTTTAGATGAAGGACTACGTAGAGCTCTAGAAAAGTTGGAGGAAAAAGACAGGCACAAAGTTCTAACTAAGGAGGAATTGGAAAAAGCTCAAACATCTGTTGCTTATGGATGTATAAAATATGCTGATCTTTCTCATAGCTATAATCATGAATATGTGTTTTCCTTTGATAAAATGTTGGAAGATAAAGGCAATACAGCAGTTTATCTACTGTATGCCTATACCAGAATTAAATCTATTGCCAGAAATGCCAATTTTACTGCTGAAGGTATCAAGGAAATGTCAAAGGAACATTCTATCTCATTGGATCACGAAAAAGAATGGAAATTGGGAAAAGTTCTCCTCCGTTTTCCAGAGGTCCTCTTGAAAATTGCTAAAGATTTATATTTACATTGCCTGTGCGAGTATCTATATGAAGTGTCAACTGCATTCACAGAGTTCTACGATTCTTGTTACTGCATTGAAAAGGACTCATCTGGAGATATTGTGAAAATCAATCATGGTAGAATTTTATTATCGGAAGCCACTGCCTTGGTCATGGAAAAATGTTTTCACATTCTGGGTTTAAATCCGGTTGAAAAAATGTGATCAACCTACATCATTTGTTATATTCGTACAATAAATAATGGTGAGATATTTTTCATTGTACCATAAACGAAATGAATAATGTGATTTCATGTTTTTCTCATTTATTTTCTCTAATTTGTCAGAATATTGTATCCTCAAAATCAGTTTCGGCATATTATTTGCTTCAATCATAAACAAAATATATACAGCTTATGGTAGATTCAAAATGTATTCCTGAAGTCAAGAATTGCGCAACTTTTGTACTAAATATAATTACGCATATTTTATCACGTTTTGGTTGCAAATTTATCACGAAATATAAACTCTAGAATTCAGTATTACATATTCAATAATATAGGCTAACATTCATTCAATATTTGATGTTCCATGAGCAAAATATACGCGTCTGGATAAAAAAACGTTCAAATAATATACATCAAATTTATAAATGTTTTTTTATTGTTCATTTCAATTCGTTAACATCAAAAATAAAAACATAAATTAGACTCGTAATTTATACATACTCACCATTGTGAGTAATCAAAATAGATATCTTTTTTAAAAATTAATCATTCCCATATTCTGTATATGCATCTAGAGGCTATTTTCATAGTTCTCAAAAGACGTTATGTTATTCGATAGCAATCAATCATCCGTCAAAACGTAGAATTATCATCACAAAAAATTTTAATTGAAGTTATTTTCAACGCTATATATACATCATTGGAAAACCTTTATCACTACAAGCTAAAGGCAGCGGACAAGCTTTTGTTCTAGTCGAATTCCACAAGGTTTTCCGTTTTTGCCTGGAGGTACTTTTACGTTTCTCGTTCTCTGTTGCACTGCAGTACTACCACAACTTGAGCTGCAAGGTGACCACTGAGACCAATGCGACATAACACAATCTACAGAATCGCTAGTATCTGCTTCTGTTGTTTCTATTGGCGGAGTAGTTGTAATTTCCTCTTCTTCTTTATGACATTTCACAAGACAACGTCTTTTTCTCATTAATCTTATGGGACAAGGTTTTCCCCCATTCATAGCATGTTGCTGAAAAATTTTGGTTTGATGGTTAACTATTTTACGTCTTATTTATACCAAGTTTAATATAATGCTGTAGATCTACCTGAATTTGTCTGTGCTGAGTAACATAACCTTTTCCACAATTACCTTCAATTAATTCACATGGTCCCCAAATAGACCAATCTGAGACAACGCAATTAATAACTGGACCGTAAGGTTCAGAAAAGATGCGTTCTGTACTTAGTTGACCTAATGATGTTATACCTCCAAAATCTGTTATAGTTGTTCCTGTAAAAAGGGATATATGGAGAAAGGAGAGATCACAAACTCAAAAACAACTATACTAGAAATACTAGAACGTTTGAAATTTACGTATATCAGGGAAAAGTAAATGAATTCAAGGCGCAAAAAAGGTTCTTATATTTATGTTATCGTAAATGTGATTACCTTCATTCTCACATAATGGCTCATAACAGGTCACTGTTTCCATGTTTTTACACTCAGATTCAGTGGGTGCTTCTTGTTCCTCTCCTTCATCAGGCATCCTTAGACGAGTTTTATTTCCGTTTCCACATGTCACGCTGCATGGCGTCCAAGGTCCCCAATTTGTTTTCGAACAATCAGTTTCCTTATAATTAAAAACAAGTATATGGCAAAACAACACAACGTCTTAATACAAAAACGAGAATTATAGAAAGTTATTTTTTTAGACAAGTAACGTTACGTGTTTGACAACGATTTCATCTCATCCTAATTATAATATATTTGCCAGTGCAAATGCAAGTAAAAATTAAAAGAAGCGTCAGTTATTAGTTTGTAAAAACAGTGATGGGTGTAACATTTCTAGTTAAATATGTCAAAAATTAAAATTATGTCTTCTTAATTGTAGAAAGCCTAAAAGCAATAATTCTTTTGAACGATCAATTTGTAAGGTCTCGATAAAAAAAATTTCGAAATAATTTGTTTTCCTGAATTTGTATTCTTTACCTCTTTACCATCATTGGGACAAGATGAGCTATTTTCATTACACATTTCATTTTGTTGTGTAATTGCCGGATCATTATTAGCACACTGCGCTGCATATTGCGGATTCTTAAACTTCTTATCCCTCGTCATAGTTCCGTTCCCACATTCTGTACTGCAACTTGACCACGCACTCCATTGTGTCAATTCGCATCGAGGATCGTCACTCTGTAACTGACCAGGGTTGAAACCATTCTTGCACTTTTTACCAGTGCAAGTTCTATGATCCACCAATTTCACCGAACAAATATCCTCATTCTCTGGCTTGCGTAGTTCCCTTTTCCTAAACATTAAACCTTCCCCGCACGTTTTCGAGCATGCAGACCACGATGACCATGGTTTGGTACGACATTCCTCGCTCTGGGCCTCTTCTGTCGTTACCTCAGAACCATCATTTCTGTTAGGTTCTTGATTACTGCATTCCATTTGATAAGTTTTGAGTCTTGTAAAGTATAACTTAGCGAAAGGTTTTATGGAGTTTCCTTTTTCATCGAAAAACGGCGAGGAAGGGTCATCAGATTTTATTTTTTGGATTGTAGATGGAGAACTTGCTGGTTGATTGACGCTCTACAACGTATTATAAGGTTAGTATCACGAAATATTTTTACAAAATTACGTCTACTTTCAGTGCAAGTTTTATATCAAATTTTTTAATCAATTGTAAGTAACGGTTGTTTTCAAAAAGGGACGGTATTCGATTCAACTGTAACAAGCTCCAAATAGACTGCGAGTCGACTGCCAAGAATTGCGAGTCTTCTCTATTCGACACTCATTTTCAAACTAGAATTATAAACTGTTCCAGAAGAACTTGCCCTTTTCAGTCTATGTTCAATTGAAAATAACAATTAATAAGCTGAGTATGCCTACTTTTTGTATTACTTGCAGGAAAGATTTCCATTATATAGCTCAATCTTGTTCAATTTTGCTATAAGGCAACTAATTACAGTAAGTACTTTAACTAGACTAAACATTCCTTCTTATATAGATACTTAATTATGGAAAAAGCACATCTCTTTGCAATACAAATAACTAAACTTTACAATAACTAAATGTCCATAATAACTCTAAGAAATCCAAATACTATTTCGAAGCTCGTAATGGATTGTTGCAAATAGCCATAGTACTGACACAACATAAATTCATAGATCTCTTGGACATTTTGAGGCAGAAGTTAGCAATAATAGTAACAACTTGGATTCATTGGTATTTAATGGCATTTATAATAAACAAGACAAACGAATTAGAACTCTGCAATTAATTGATTTTTTAAAACAAGAAGCAAACAACTGCTAAACCTCGTAACATAAACAGTATTCTCGTTGTGCACATTTAAGTGCTATCTAACATGATGAAGACGTACTTAACATGACCGTAAAGTGCTTGTCTCGAAGACAAGCACTTTACAGTCATATTAAGAATGAAAGTGGCAATATGGTGGCAAAATTTTACGTTTTTAAAACTTCATATCAGCTACTCACCCGGTACGAGGGCCCATCATCGGTCCCTATGTCCCAAGGATACAAATTCAGGACTCGGTGGTCCACCCAACTGCAATTATCTTGACACAGTTCAAAGTTCGATACGCCTACAATCCAGTCAGGCGAAGGGGTTATCTTCGACACAATTGAAACTAGGTGATTTTCACGGTCCACCCTGAAGAATGCAAAAGTTTTTCCTGTTATATTTGGATAACGCAGGCTGTTAGCTTTGATAACTGTCCGGACTGTTTTCCCCTACATAATAGAAATCGATCTATCATTTGGGAATTATGATAACTGTTTGTAATTGGAGTAAATAGATTCAGTTGTTTAAAATGGGATTCTTAATTTTTTGATTAATTTTGTTTTTTTGGCGCCCAAACGCCATTGGAAACTCCTACTGGCTCATTAAATTGTTTAAAAAATTAAATATATACAAAACAAAATTGATTGACCTAATTGTTCAATTATAGTTATCAATACTGTAGAAGTCTACTGATAATAGTAAATACATGAATAAAATTTAGTTATATCTATGAGTAATAAACAAAATAAATCATTGAGCTTGAGTGAAATAATTCTCACCATTTTCTCTTTTAGTTCCATTTCTATGCCGCTGGTGTCGCCACGTTCTCCCAAGGCTTTTATATTTTCACTGGCATAATCTTCGTATTTCCAAAAAGATTCGTCATTTGAATGAGAAGCTCCAACTATTTCGCCGAATTTGGTGATCCATATGTATGAGGGATAGTCTTTTGGGTGCGTATTTCTTGTCCACAAACCCTCAAATACCAGCTGAAACAGTGCACGTGTTGTACAATTCTGTGTCAATTGAAGGTCTTTGAAAATAAAAATATAGGCGTTTGCTTAGTTGATTCATGAATATTTATAAAATAAAATTCATATTTATATTCTTCAAAAGAGAAACAGTAAAAAATGAGTAATCTGATTTCATGTTTTTCTCATTTATTTTCTCTAATTTGGCAGAATATTGTATCCTCAAAATCAGTTTCGGCATATTATTTGCTTCAATCATAAACAAAATGATATACGGCTTATGGTAGATTCAAATTTTATTCCTGAAGTCAAGAATTGCGCAACTTTTCTACTAAATATAATTACGCATATTTTATCACGTTTTGGTTGCAAATTTATCACGAGATATAAATTCTAGAATTCATATTACATATTCAATAATATAGGCTAACATTCATTCAATATTTGATGTTCCATGAGCAAAATATACGCGTCTGGATAAAAAAAAACGTTCAAATAATATACATCAAATTTAAAATAGTTGATTCGTGAATATTTATAAAATAAAATTCATATTCATAACTCACAGAAGTTTTTTTAAAGGAGAAAACAAAAAGACGTACCTCATATTTGGCTTCCTCACATGCACAACAACGTTCTAGTACCGCAGGCTGCTCGTCCTCATTTTCAGAAGGCGACTCGCATAAAACTTTGGTCAAAGATCCTTCCTCTCCATACCAATTTTCTTTAGATTCGGCAACGGTGGCCCGGAATGCAACACAACCTGAATTTGTTGGAGGTGCTATCCAGTCAACCTGTTTGAAATGCACTTTTGAGACAAGGAGATTTGAGGGACTGTTTTCTTAATGCCCCTTTCCAACAAGCAAAACAGGCCCTTAAACAAGGATTTCATTTCCACCCCGGTAACCTAGACTTGTTAAGTAAGGTGTTAACAAATCCTACAAAATTGTAAGCTTATCTCTCACTCATCTTTAAGTGAAAGCTTATGTCTGCTTTTTCCATTGTTATTTGGGACAGTAAAATATTGAGGGAGCCCCTTTTTAATTCAAGTATTTCTTTCGGTTCTTTACAAAATTGATATATTTTCAATGAAGTTTATTCATCTCACTTCACTTAAAAACCATACTCATTAGCTGTTGCGGCAACCCCGTAACAGCTAATCTGGAGGATAACCAAATAACAGGAATTCTTCGTTGCCTTATCTGAAAAATGTTCAGCCTAACGCTACGTTATATCAAATAATAGTTTAGACGAAAATTCTACATCATGCAATTATCTATAGAATTTATTTGAACAATTTTTTTTTTTTTTGAAAAACATGGCAAACCTTCAGCATTTAATTGTATGATTGCCTGTTATGTTGTCTAATATTTAGAAACCATTTTTTTTAATCAATGAAATTATATTTTTGGTGACAGGAACCCTTTCTGTCTCTTACATATTGTGAACTGGAAGTATTAAGTTTAAGTATATCAGTAAAGTTTCCAAAAGCAGGAACTATCCTATTTCTTTCCAAAACTTTTCGCAAGTTATCTTTCGATTTGAATGTTATTTCTCAACAACTTATGTTACATCAATAAATTCAATCCATTTATTTAACACCAATAAATACAAGCGATTTATTCAACACCAACAAAAAAGAGCGCCAGTCAACCGCCATACCTTTTAACCCGAGCTGTCAGATTTCTTTGTTGTTGTTGTTGTTGATTCGATTTCTATGGGCCAGCTGCTAAGGCTATTATGCCCAGGGCAAGTCGTCTCCAGGCAGGTCCCTGTTACCAGGGGTCTTGGGGGTCCAATAACTGCCTTGTTTTATTACACTTGTAAATACTTTTCACCTCACGTAATTATGATTGAAAACTAATAGATGAAATCATATTGATTTATTCAATTACAAAAACTTTGTGATTCGGAGGCTAAGCGTCAACGTGCTCACACTTTGACACCCAACCTAGGAATCCTCAGATTTCTTTGTTTAAGGTTTGTAGGTGAAGTACACAGAACATACCGTTTATTTATAGTAAGTTAGGGTGAATCGCTGACCTCTTTGTGAAGCATTGTTTAATACGAATTGGACAAAAAACACTTAGTATAGTTTCACAGAATTATATCAAATGCTTGAATTGTTCGGAAAGGTTAACCAATATTCAAAAGTTAGACTGACAGGTTCAAATTATGTTCGGGGAATGTCGCTGTGTCAATACGCCTTACATCAGAACGCAGCCTTAACGCATTTCAATGAAGATAGGTACAAAAATAATTTTTTGTTATCCTTTTGATGACAATTAACTTACTTGAATCGAACTTTTGGGTATAGAATTAACTTGTTGTATCGTGTTCTCACATCTACGGCTGAAATCGTATATCATATTTTTAGGTGATTTGAATACTCCAACCTTCTGTTGTGTTTGATCAGAATCGATCTGACTGTTAACGTCTTCTCGCTCCACTGACAACATGAAATCTCTAAACATATGCAAACCTAGCGAATTGGCATTATGACGTAAAGTAACTGAAATAATACACAAACATTACGATCATTTTAAATAACGAATGGCTAAAAACTGAGAAAACGATTGTTTGTACCGATAATCTATCCTAGTACCCGTTACTTTATATATTGCAAAAATCGATAAGGTGCTCAATATTATACAACTACGTTGCGCTTTCAAAGCTTTACATAGAATTTCGGTAATAACACTAGTGGTATTTGAAAATTATTGGTTTCACACCGTTACCTGTTACACGATTTCAATGACTACAGGAAACTCGAGGTAAGATTATTTTTAGAGAAATGTCAAATTTTGAGGTCGTGTTTGAGCATATCCAAAAAATAATCATTAGAATTATATCTAGCCAATTAACTAAAATCATTGATTCAATAATGATAGTTATTATTGACTTATATTGTTAAAAATTATCATATAATATGAAACACTTGGTCAATATTCAAAAGTGTGTAATTTTTCAGTGAATTGTTTTTTAATTCACTAAAAGAATATAAATAATTTCGATGAATTCAAGGGATAATAACGTACTGCTGAATAATATTATTTGTATATTAATCATGAAGAATAAGTAAAATTACAGAAAAAGGAATTGCGTTTATTAAATTTTACTAGTGTTTACTATCAATATCCATCATCCCCGTCTTACTCATAAACACATCCAGTGTTGCGCAAAAGTAATTTATGTATGATAAACATAATTCCAAGAAAAAGGTTATGAACTTTATTATCCTTATGTTAATCTTGACACCGTCTTCGATGGTTTAGCAAACATAAACATAGTAGTAAATAGTTTCATTGAAACGGTTTATCCTTCGTGAATGTTTATGAAGTACTTATTAATATTAGGAGAATATTTTATACCTGTATATGTTTTTTCTGGTATATAAGATGTTGGGTCACCAGAAATTTCAATCACATATTTGTCTACGTCATCCATATTTTTTCCTCTCGACACTCCTTCAGGTGTTCTATCACAATAAGCCGATGATGTCAATTTCACAACCATTAAAATTAATACCAGAAAATAAAACAAAATCTTCATGATGACAGTTCCTTCACTACTAAAAATTGTCATTATTAAGTGAATAATTTTTGTCATATTGAATAAAATTGTCAATAAATTTACCAATATCATAACAAAATAATAATACCAATATCATTATATTTATCAATAAATTTACACTTATTGATGATTAATTAATTTCTTTACATGATTAACAAACATTTTCAGTAATTGTTAATATTCAAATATTAGTTTATTTATTAAGTTTTAATTTTAGTTTAGACAAATTTCAGTCTTTTATTATTCAATTATTGGATACAACATTGAGCAAAGAGACTAAAAAAACATAGGTGCAGGTAATCCTTTGGTAATAATAATTTGTTTCATTATTCTTTCCGTCAAAAATAAGTTTTAACCAGTAAAGTTGAAATTTTCAACAAATCTACGAATCTTTTTAATGTCTCGTCGTGTAAATCTTTAAAAAAACCAAATATTATTTCTTCGTATAAATTCAATATTTTATTTATATAATGTCTATATCAACAACATTCAATCGAATATTTTCTGAAAATGTTGCTTTAAAGTAACAGTTATAACAATCTGAAAATTATAAAGCAAACATTATTTATCAGCCTAACCATAGAAAATGATGAAATTTTTCAATTACTTCAACTCACCTGAGTAGCTTATTATATTTATAACAATTTACAACTCCATTATAATGTAGAACACAGTTAAGTGTGATTGTTATCAGTGGCTCAATGATAATTAAATACTCTAATCAATCAACATAGCTTTGAACTTTGCTCTTCACTTGTGTGAAGGAAACTGTACATCCACGGAACTTGCGCACTTTAATATAATGTCAAAAGACCATTTTTAAATTTATATATTTCAGACATTGCAAATTTTATCAATTATTCTGATAACGGAAGTCTATAATGCGACGCCCACACAATATAATTAATCTGTGAGCACTTCGTATTTGCAGACATGCGACTTTGAATGTATAATGTTTACAATTATAACTAACTTTTTAGTGGAGCACGTTTCCAATACCAAGAAATACGTGAGTTGTTATCTTAGTCAATAAGATCTGACGTATTACAGAAAACATACAGTGATCAACTTTTGCCTGTTGCTACTGAGTTGGTAATTTTTTGCTTTATTGTTAGATTTTGTATTGTTTCGTTAGTATTAGTAGATTCATTAGATACTTACATTATTATATCATATTAGATAAATAACATACCTGTTGTTGTCAGGTATGTTATATACTGTATTGTTTGCATAAGGGAACTCACGGTGTAACTAATACTTCTAAAAATTTTCAATTCACTTTTTGAGTTCTGATTTTATTCCGCCTTATCGAAAATATATAAAATCATTTACAATTGAAATAAAACAAAAAAGTTAATTTAATTTTACAAAATTAAAATTTTTCAATTATAGAAAATTTTTTTGGTACTAATTTAAATAATCTGATTAATTTCTTCAAATTTTTCCAAATGTTATCCAAGAGGTCAACTGAAGTTATTAGCTCAAGGATTTGTTAATGCCATTTCGTTCAATCGACGTATTATTTTTCAATTTAATACAAAATAAACAAAGAAATGTATGTAATAAAAAACAAAAAATCCATACAAGAAACAGCATTTATATTCATCAGTTCTGAGTCGCTGTGTTCAACTTTCAGTCAGTTGAAAATAAAATAAGTCTCGAATTTTATAAAAACTATAACCTCAATTTTCATCTCTAAAACTAAAAAAAAAAAAATTTACAGAATCTTAGAAATATAGTTTATTCTGGTGAATTAATATAAAACAAAATAATAAAAAATATATACATTTTTCCAGTCAATCAAAATATATATATATACATATATTTTAAACTATTTTATAATATCTTTATAAAATATTTTATAATATATTTATGATATCGTTCATCACATTCAGCAAAAACATCCGAATCCTTCAAAACCATAAACGTGGTTAAGAAAGAACACATTTATATTCATCCAGTTAAAAGTTCTAAGTAATTGCGCTCCAATTAGATTCAGTCAAAAATACATACAATCATAGTATTAATTTGTACAAAAATTACAACCACATTCATCTTCTCTACGATTAAACTGTAGGGTTTACAAAATTTTACAATCTACTCAGGTAGAATAATATAAATCTAAAAAATATATACACATTCCTATTCCACACCATTTGCGTGTTATCAAATTATTTCACATAAATCATTCCTCAAATTGAGTAGTCAAGAAGAGAGCCACATCTTTCAAAAATATTTATCACAAATTCATTCTCTATAACTATTTTGTTTTTGAACCAAAACCTTCTGCGCAGTAGGCTTTTGTCTTTGAACTACTTCTGGGCCTACCACTCCTCCCAAAGTTTTCGCAAATATCATATTCGCAATCTTTACAGCCAATGAAAACAAATGAAGTGGATACACTCTGTAATTAGAGAGAGAATATTTATATAGATTAGTTGTTGTTACGCAAGAATAAAAGAAAATTTCCGATGGAAAACCAGGTAATATCAGCAGCAGATACATATAACTCACATTATATGTACATAAACAAGGAGTGTTAAAAAAAATAAACGAGACTATTCAAATTTCGCGGCCACATTTGTTCGACCTTCCATTTTTTTTGTTATGTTGGTACACTTCGTCTTGAAAATCTGCGAAATGTTTCAAGTGTATAGCCACGGCCACCTTCAATACAGGCCATAAATGAATATCTGACAAATGTCAGAGGGTTGGCTAATCTTCCCGCCATTTGTTGAGGTGGTATACTAATGCAAACAGGACGCTTCCCAAAACTTTCGCAGTTTGAAGTAAAATCATTTGAGGTATAAATTCTATATTTTTCAATAGTGTACAGTGTATTACGAGTGTTGATGTTGATAATTGGTTGAAATCTCAACATCAAACACAAAAAAACAAAGTGTTTAGTTTGTTTACAAATTTCAGTCAAACGAAATCAATTTTGTGTTGTTCAAGACTTTCGTAGTTTGAAATTGAATATTTTACGATTTCAGTTCTAATCCTCTATCCATCATTTTTCTATAGTGTTTTTTAGGTGCTAGTGTTGATAGTTTGTCGATAACATAACGTCAAATTATAAAAACGAAGTGTTTTGTGTGTACCGATTTAATCGAATCGAATTTGTGTTGTTTTGAGTACGGATTACTTACAAATAATTTTTTGTGAAATATAGTGTTGAGGATAGGTATTCCGTAGATGATTCAGTAAGTTTCAAGCTTGGGATAGGGAGTTTCTAATAAGTATATTTTCTAACCTATTTATTACCGATAACCATTGAATAAACACATCGCTATTCACAAATCTAACTAACAATAACACATTCTTTCAAAATCCAAACTTTCCTTGAAACAGAATTTTTGGAAGCTATGATTTTATTTCTAATATTTCAATTATTTGCAATGGGGAGGACTGAATGTACCTACAGATTTAATTAAAAATGTCTTATTTCACTTGTGTGCCATATTTGAAAAAATTATTAATGGTATTTCTCTCGAACGGGCCTTTTTGTATAATATACACCAGAAAACAATTTTGTGTAATCTCACTATTTTAAGAGTGTCATTGGATGAGCCCTTGAAGATTTTTATTGTTGCTGTTTATGTGGTGAAGACAATAAAAATATTCTGAACATGTTGTGTTCCATTTTTTCGAATATCTTATTGAATGATTACACAAAAGCCGGACACGAGAAAACTGAATCAAAA
This sequence comes from Henosepilachna vigintioctopunctata, assembly GCA_030704895.1. Lineage (NCBI taxonomy): Eukaryota > Metazoa > Arthropoda > Insecta > Coleoptera > Coccinellidae > Henosepilachna > Henosepilachna vigintioctopunctata. Next base: position 4,024,856 of record JARQZJ010000034.1, read on the forward strand.
AATAAACGAAGAAAGCTCAATACTTTGATAAAGTAGTTTGTTGGTTGCGCTAATCAGAAATATAATATTTATTTATACTTCAATTCAATTTGAGTAATTCCTACAGCGTTTCTTTCAAGGTTCTTTTTCTCTCAAATAATTCAATAAATTTGGTTAGGCAACTTTTCATGTAAATAAATCCCACTGACTTATAGAGGTATTTTTTACGCAGTTGGGCTTTATCGAAAACATCGTTGTTTTCTTGCAATAATAGTTTTACATTTTTCTGTTACAGAAATATGTGCTCACAATACCCAATATAATATTCTATATAATATAAATACTAATAATATTTCTTGTTTGTTCGCAATATACAAAAATATAATAAAACAATTGTTAAACTGATTTACACATATATTAAAAAGATTACTACATGACGTACGTTTCGACGAGATTCACCTTTTTCAAATGCTAACGCTTCTAATGCTTTAAATTAGCATTTGAAAAAGGTGAATCTCATCGAAACGTACGTCATGCTGTATTCTTTTTAATATATGTGTAAATCAGTTTAACAATTGTTTTATTATGTTTATCGATTTACATCAAGTATCGGCCACATCAATTATTAATTATACAAAAAGAGTTGAAATAATGCTAAAAAGCTTGGGAACATCCGACTAGGACAGTATATAACTGTGCACAATTTGACAACACCGAGGGACTACGCTCTTCATGGTCTGCAGTAAAGGTGGCCGTGGTATAGCATTTTTTAGTGAGAGGCTTTAAGGTTAGAATTATTTTGCATCCTAGGTCATTTTCTAATGTCGAAAACATTGATCAAAGAGTTTGCATTGAATTTTGTGTAAAAAATTGAATGAAGTACTCTTAAACTCTTAACAGTGGCATACTTGTAGACAAGAGACTACTTTAAGTAAACATATTGTTTACAAGTGGTATAAACTCCTTATAAGGTGGTATAACGCCTCAATGGAAATTAAGGCCTAGAAGACACCAATGACGAACCTTACTCGACGCGTTTTGCAACAATTGGGGAAGTATTAACCGCATCACTGGATGAGCTGAAAACTATACCAAAAAGAGATTTGAGAATTGGAAAAAGCGTTGGCACAAGTGTATTGCATCTGAAGGGTGTTTTCCTTCGAAGGGGACAAAATAATTATTGATAATGAATTGAAAATGAATATTTGATAAAATAAATAGTCACCTCACTTTTGATCACAACTTGTATATAATATAAATCCATCAATTCAATTACTTTTCATTAGTTTTGGCATTACTACTTGGTAATGCCAAAAGTAATTGAAATATTTTTTTCAGAATTCATAGTTAACTCCAGTTCAATTATTTTTAAGAATAGGTTGGACAGCTCTGTGTTTTCTGTATAAGAATAATATTATTTATAGTTTATAGATTCTCGGACCCCCAGCCCTTTTTTGTATGCAATAATACCAATGGAAATAAGGTATTGCTACAATGATGGATCAAATATGAACGGGGTTTTGGTTTCCGAGTGCTATGAGCACATGAGCAAGAACAGGCAAGATGACAAAGACTAGGGAGAGGCGATTGTTGTCCCTTCACAATCATTTCTTAAGTAACTTGTGTTACTAATTTAGCATATTTTTGGTCACCTGCAAGTTAGGTACACCATTACCCTCCTAAATCCAAAAAGACTGTTACAAGAGTGTCAGAAGGAAGGAGAAGAAGAAGAGGAGCTGCCAAGACTTTCCCATAGCAAGTCATATTTTCCTATTTCATCACAATTCATAATTCTCGCTTTGCTATTTTGCCTTGTTCAGAACAATAAATGTGAGGATAAATAACTGTAAACAATGTGGAAGCAATTTTGGTTTAGCTCAAAAATTTAATGATGGATAACAAACCTTCTTTGCTGAGAAAAATGTATCTCCAAGGTGGTAAATTATGTAGAAAAATACATCTTACTGTTTTCAATGCATTGAAAAAAATTAAATCTCATTTTAATTTTATTCATTTTTATATGCAGAGCTTGACATAATGTGAAAGATGTTAAAATGTTCAATTTAAATTGCCATAATTTGAAAGTTCAATATTAAGTTATAATTGAATGAAAAAGAACTTACCTAACGTTATCAACAGGATTTGCCTCAGTTCCACTAATGATGAAGAATGGGAATAAGAGAGAGAATATACCTCCACTGAAAATTAATTTTTCAAAAAACTGATTGACTTTATTATTAGTAAAAATTGTTACCTTAACATCCAGGAGTTTAACATTTGAGTAATTACAGCCAATGGAAAACCAAAACCAATAAAATATGGCCAATTTCTTTCAATATATGCCAATCTTCTATGAAGTTCCCATCTCATATTAAACCATTTATACTCAAATGCATACAAAGAATATAGGAGGCACATGTGAATTAATGATAATAAATATCCAATGCCATAATATGGTATGTAGCTTATTAACATTGCTTGGATTAAAAATAATGTTTGTACAGTTATGCTGAATATCGTATCAGCAATCCACAAACTAACACTTTGCCATGAGAGGGGTCTGCCTCTTCTTTGTATATAAGCAGAATCTGCAATATCCTAAAATATATTACTAAAAAAAATCTGCTTACCAAAAATCTAAATAAAATAACATACCTGGAACCATAAATTATTTACAGCTCTACTTATAACAAACAATGGCACCACCCATATTGATGTGAACACAAGAGATATAACTGGCTCAATCCATTCCAAAGCTAACCGACTCATTAACGACTCCTCTTGGAAAACCATATTACATACCAACTTAATACTTGGTAAAAGTAAATAATTGAACAACAAAATACTAAAGAGGAAAACTCCTCCATTCATAAAGCTACTAAGACATATGCTTGTTCGCACATCTGATTTAGTATATTTACTGAAACAAAATACAAGGTAATATTAATTAGAGAAATTCTCCACCCATTCTACCAATGCAGATGCCCAAATATGAATGCAATTCAACATATTATGTATATATATATATATATATATATATATATATATATATATATATATATATATATATATATATATATATATATATGAGATCCCTTTGAAATCAAAACCGGTGTGCGGCAGGGGGACGGACTTTCGCCGCCAATTCTTTTCAATATTCTTTTAGAAAAGATCATTAGGGAATGGGAACTTCACGTGAAGGGTATACAAGTGGGTATCAAAAAAGAAAATAGAATAAATGTCAAATGTCTCGCCTTTGCAGACGATATTGCTATCATCACAGACAACAGAACTGAAGCCATTCGCGCCGTGGAAAAACTACATGAAATTGCCCAGAAAACCGGGTTACAAATTTCTTATGATAAAACCAAATACATGGAAAGAAAACCAAAAAATAAATCTTCTCTTATGACAAAACATGGTGAAATTCTGCAAGTAGGCCATTTTAAATACCTCGGGGAAGTTATACAGTCCTCAGGTTTAAACCGAATCGCTAATGAACAGAGAATAACCAAGCTCCAAAGGGCCTACAAACTAACATGGGCTCACTATAACAAAAAGTGCATTTCGAGAGGCGCCAAATTGAGGCATTATAACACAACGATTCTTCCAGAAGCAATCTACGCAGCTGAAACAATGGTTATTGGCGGCCATTCAAGAATTAGAGAAATAGAAAAACAAGAACGAAAAATTCTCAGAAAGATTTACGGGCCAATCAATAGAAACGGTATTTGGATGAAAAGACCTCAAAATGAACTGTATCAAAAGACAAATACGATAACAGAAGAAATCAGAAAACAACGAGCAAAGTTCTATGTACATGTCTACAGAATGAAACAGTCCAGAATACCGAAGAAACTACTCAATATAATTATGAATAGTAAATGCGGAACAGAGTGGCTAAAAGAGGTCCAAAAGGATCTACAACAGATCAATATAAAAAATCTCGAAGATCGCACTGAATGTCGCTATAAAATCGCACATGTAAAGTTTGAGCAAAAATTAAATCGTCAACCTGGAGTAAAGTGGACAGATGAACGGAAGAAAGAGCATTCAGAGAGGATGAAGCGTTTTTGGGAGGCAAAAAAGATGAAGCAAAAATTCCTAATGATTGCGAATTCAAGTTCAGTCGCTCTCCTTGCGGGGAACAATCGAAATATTAATAATAATAATAAATATATAAATATATATATAAATACGTACATAAATATATAAATGTATTTCATGTATATATTAGGTATATTGATTAGTATTGGCGTTAACTTTGTGCAAATATAATATGCATACCTTATATTTTTAGCAGATTTCGATTTTTTTTTAATTGGTGTTAGCTCTCTGGAACTTGTACTTCTATACGGAGACAAATTCCTTGTTCTTTCTTCATTTACATCCTTCATTGTAAATATGGCACTTATTCCCATAATACTATCAAAACAACCTCTGAGTGCAGCAAAACAAGCCCCCTGTAGTTTCAAAATTGCTAATTGAATTTGCTCTTACACAAATGAAGTCTTACCTTAAAATCCATATCGATGATTCAGGATATCGAGAGAAAAGAAATTATCTTTGTATCCGAAAATATTCAATATAAAAAATATTCAACAATACTTCACTTTTTTACTTAGGCGTTGAAGGTTTTTATGTACATGATAAGTGTTAAAGTTATATGTATACGTTCAATACTTGATTAAATTTTGAATTGTTTTTCATGGTACTAAAATTTGGGATTGAAGATGTAACAGTATGAACCTGCTCCCTCTAAACTAAAATCCAAATGAAATGAAAATTTACAACTGAACATAGACATTGTTAACTTAGTTAAAAATAAAACTAAAATATATTAGAACTACTACTTAATCTGCTTTCATCACAGAAATTAACCTTGGTTTTTTCATACCTTTCAATTTGGTATGTTCTGTGCACAGCCTAACTCTACTTACGTAAGTCACAGCCTAACTCTACTTACAAGCCATGAACTAGGAAATCTGGCAACATCCAAGCAAGACCCACAAATAATAGTGCTGTAATGGCGTTGTAATGGTTTCTGGTCATTGCTGCTGAATAAATCGCTATTTAACGAGAGAAATAACATTCAAATCCAAAAACAAGTTGTGAAAAGTGCTATTGTTTGAAGTTGTGAAGAACAAGCAAAAGAAATTTCCCGCAAATGTCTTATATAAACAGGAATTCTGATGTGTTTTAAGTTGTGCTTTTCTTTGGTTATACCCGGGGAGGTAGGAATAATACCTAACTTTTACCATCTCATAATTGTGTAAAAACAAAAGTCCGCGTTTTAGTTGTTGTGTTATTATGTGATGTATAGTGTGTAGAAAGTGCTACTGTGTTTTTTTTTCAGCAACATATTAAGGAATACCTTTGAAAGTTGTATGTAAATAGCTACCGATTACTGTTGTTTTGACTGTGTTCAGACATTAACAAAAGCATTATTTGCTAGAATTGTTCCTTTTTTATGATTAGTAGAGTTACTTACCCTTTGTTAGATTAAGTAGTTACTTAGAACTAATCTCTTATAGGTCTTGTTCTTGATATTAGCACAAAAATTAACATGCCAAGTCATTGCTGTGTGCCTGGATGCAAGTCGAACTACAAAACTTACCTCGAGGCCGGCGAACTACCACTTTCTGTATTTTGTTTTCCATAGGATGGTAATCTAACGAATCAATGGCTAAAAAATATTCCTAGGGCATCATGGACCCCACAAAATATTCTGTAGTTTCTGCCAAACATTTTCCAGAGGGAGCACTTACTAGAGAAAGTATTCATCGTTTGCTAGTTTGATCAACAGAAGGCAAGAAGGCTAGATTGATAAAGTTAAACTCAATTTGAATGCAGTGCCAAGTATTTTTCTTTATTTACCCCTACTTATCAAAAACAGATCACTCTCAAAGAAAATATCCAGCTGAAAGAACCAGCATTGAAGGAACGTTGTGAGAAATTGAATGAAGCCTTTGAAAACTCAGATTCAATTTGTGATTTTGTTGATTTAACATCCAATGATACAAAAAGATTTTAATATGTAAATCGTGGAATATAAAAACTTTTGAAACTAACAGCATTTTCTTACACTCTAGTTTTTCCATCCAACGTAACTGAATGTTCACAAATAAACAGTTTACAAATTATTAATCAGATTTTAGCAGATTCAGATATTCATGTAAATGTTTTTATCAATACAAATAAACTGTCTCCTAATGATTTAAAATGGATTTTACAACTGAAATTAACTAGATAGTCTCAACTGTAAAATTTGCTTGCTCGTTACAAATATGATATCAGTATCATTCTACCCTCCAAATTACTGTACACATCTCAATAAAGGTTTGAAGGAATTGACGCATTAAATTTACTCTCACCTGAGAATAAAAAATAATGAAATTTATAGCATATCAACAATTCTAATTGTTAAAGTGAACTTTTTAGTGAACATACTAATAATATTTGAATCGCTATAACTCAGACATAGTTCTTCTTAGAAAAAAAGTGTATTATTAATTTCTATAGATAATTGTATAATCTACAATTTTTGTGAAAACTATTTTTTTATACAAAGTACCGTTTCGCTGAAAATTCTTCTGAAAAGGCAATTATTAACATGCAGTAGACCGATGTTCGAAGATCGATCGGTCTACCGGATTGAGCAGATGCGGCGTTGCCAAGTCTATGTTCATGGCTTGTAAGTAGAGTTAGGCTGTGAGTAAGTAGAGTTAGGCTGTGTTCTGTGATTTTCATAGTATGATGTAGTTCAATTGGCAATATTTAAACCATAGATCATATGATCAAGGATTTAAACTGACGATATTACAATATATCTCAATTTGTAAACATACGTATTCATTGTTCACTATAAGAGGAAATATTTAACTAACAAATTTATTGATACGTAAAAGTGTAATAATTCTTTTCTGCAAGTTTCGTGAATGATCGAATAGTGATCGTGTGTGAGTGTCACGACCACCTTTACTGCAGGCCATGAAGAGCGTAGTCCTTCGGTGTTGCCAAATTGTGCTTAGTTGTATACTATCCTAGTCGTACGTTCCAAGCTTTCAAGCATTATTTCAACTATTTTTGTATATTGTGAACAAACAATGAATATTATTAGTATGTATAATATATAGAATACTATATTGGGTATTGTGAGCACATATTTCTGTAACAGAAAAATGTAAAACTATTATTGCAAGAAAACAACGATGTTTTCGATAAAGCCCAACTGCGTAAAAAATACCTCTATAAGTCAGTGGGATTTATTTACATGAAAAGTTGCCTAACCAAATTTATTGAATTATTTGAGAGAAAAAGAACCTTGAAAGAAACGCTGTAGGAATTACTCAAATTGAATTATTTACCTAAGTATAAATAAATATTATATTTCTGATTAGCGCAACCAGCAAACTACTTTATCAAAGTATTGAGCTTTCTTCGTTTATTTTTTGATTCAGTTTTCTCGTGTCCGGCTTCATTATTTTTTTTGTCTAATCATTCAATAAGATATTCGAAAAAATGGAACACAGCATGTTCAGAATATTTTTATTGTCTTCATCACATGAACAGCAACAACAAAAATATTTAAGGACTCATCCAAAGACACTCTTAAAATAGTGAGATTACACAAAATTGCTTTCTGGTGTATATTATACAAAAAGGCATGTTCAAGAGGAATACCTTTAATAATTTTTTCAAATATGGAACAATGTGAAATAAGACATTTTTAATTAAATCTGTAGGCATATTCAGTCCTCCCTGTTGCAAATAATTAAAATATTATCAATAATAAATAAAATCATAGCTTCCAAAAATTCTGTTTTGAGGAAAGTTTGGATTTTGAAAGAATGTGTTATTGTTAGTTAGATTTGTGAATAGCGATCTGTTTATTCGATGGTTATCGGTAATAAATAGGTTAGAAAATATACTTATTACTATAAATCAACTCACCTTTCCCAAGCTTGAAACTTACTGAATCATCTACGGAATACCTATCCTCTACATTATATTTCACATAAAAATTATTTGTAAGTAATCCGTACTCAAAACACAACACAAATTCGATTCGATTAAATCGGTACACACAAAACACTTCGTTTTTATAATTTGACGTTATGTTATCGACAAACTATCAACACTAGCACCTAAATAACACTATAGAAAATTGATGAATAGAGGGTTAGAACTGAAATCGTAAAATATTCAACTTCAAACTACGAAAGTCTTGAACAACACAAAATTGATTTCGTTTGACTGAAATTTGTAAACAAACTAAACACTTTGTTTTTTAGTGTTTGATGTTGAGATTTCAACAAATTATCAACATCAACACTGGTAATACACTGTACACTATTGAAAAATATAGAATTTATACCAAAAGCTCAAATGATTTAACTTCAAACTGCGAAAGTTTTGGGAATCGTCCTGTTTGCTTTAGTATACCACTACAAGAAATGGCGGGAATATTAGGCAATCTTATGACATATGCCAGATATTGATTTCATGGCCTGTAGTAAAGGTGGTCGTGTGAGTGCAGAATAGAGAAATTTGAAAACGATATATTGACTGACAGGACTGAGCTCTTGTATGTGTCATTCCTTAGTGAATTAATCCCATCACTCGTGTTGGGCTTGGTTGTTTTTTGTTTTGCTGATGTGACGTTAATCATGGGTATTCAAAAAAACCTTAAATACTTTTTTTTCAGCTCCTAAATCTAAGTCATTATTTGTAGTTTGAAATAAAGCTGTCAATCAACACTGCACTGGGGATTGGTATCTCTCCAAGGCCTGTCAAAGACAGACCTGGTGGCCTAATTTGTTGATGTGTAGGTGGCCAGGCACATGTAATGGAACGAAGAAGAAGACTGACAAGACAATCTTCCTCTTTCGTTATGTCAATGTCATAACACACCGTAAAATGATCTCGAATCGTCCGATCTCATTCCAAGTAATTTCGGAATGAGAATTTGAAGGTTGTTGATTACATACATGTTTTCGATAACGAATAGGTTACAACGAGTAAAGTTCGCAGTATTTTCAAGAAGTTTTTCTTTGCATTTGCGTATTAAAACGCTCTAAATTAATGATTTGAAGGAATCGTTAAAAGTGAAAGTATATTTCACGAATCGTTGAGGTTTCACGTTCTAATAATTTTTATATTACTGTCGTACAATCACATTGCGTTGACACTGGTGAATTGCTTTCGATTTTTACGTCTGTTCCATAAGTCCCTACCACGAGTTACTGTACAAACTGGTTTTACATTTTTGAAATTTATACCCGCAAAAATTCAAAATAAAGGCATGGCTTCTGAGGGTTTACAGGAACAAATTAAATTGCAAGGGGATTTCGTACGAAAATTGAAAGCAGCAAAAGAAAATAAAGATAGGGTATGTTGAGAACAATATGTTTATTCATATTTAACTTTCTGCGTACATATCTAAGCTTTTATTGTAATTATTTATTCGATAGGTGTCGGTTTTGTATATATACCTTTTCAATTTCCTGTATTTGCCAGTAATTTTGGTGTACCGTAATTTTTAGTTCAATTTTAAGAGCACAAATCAAAATATCAAATTTTGATTTATGGCCTTCTTTGTTTAAAAGTGCTATTGAAGTTATTTTGAAACTTAGTGAAGATGAGTTTAAGAGTAATTTATCAATTATCACGCACTGGACTTACGTGTATGCCAAGTTTTCGAATATTCAATTGTAGGCCTTTCTCTAGGCAAATGCAGGTCAGTTGAGCACACCGAAAACTATTTTTGATATTTTTACTTAAAGAATCGAATTTAAATTTTGTAGATAGAGGAAGAAGTAGCTAAACTTTTAGAGTTGAAGGCTCAGCTAAATGATTCCCAATCTGTTGCTCAGAAATTCACACTCAAGACTCCAAAAGGAACTAGAGATTTCTCTCCTCAACAAATGGCAATAAGGTCATCTGTTATGAACAAAATTATGTCAGTATTCAAGAAACATGGTGCTGAAACTATTGACACCCCAGTCTTTGAGTTGAAGGTAATTCAAATATATTTATCACTTTTGTAAAGATTTCTTCATATGTGTATAATATCAAAAAAGTTTCAAGCCATATTCATATTTATGTAGGTTGATTCAAAGTTTCTTCAAGGTTTGCATTACTTATATATCATTTTACTAATTTTGTTTTTGAAATTAGGATATACCAAAATTAGTTCTAACTGTGCAGATAAAAAAAATCATGCCTGTAAATTATGATAATAATATAATAAGTGAAAGTGTTGGTCTCTAATTTTATAAAATGTCCAGGAAGTACTAACAGGGAAATATGGTGAAGACTCAAAACTGATTTATGATTTGAAAGATCAAGGTGGAGAAATCCTGTCATTACGTTACGATTTGACTGTTCCATTTGCAAGATATCTTGCAATGAATAAGATTACTAATATTAAACGTTACCATATTGCCAAAGTTTACAGAAGGGATAATCCGTCAATTACAAGAGGAAGATATAGAGAATTTTATCAATGTGTAAGTTTCCAATTTATTTGTTAATTGCAGTTTTGAATTTATCATATATATTTTGTTTCAGGATTTTGATATCGCTGGCACATATGATCCAATGATACCGGATGCAGAATGTATTCGAATTGTGTATGAGATACTGTCGATTCTTGAGTTGAAACCTTTTACCTTAAAAGTAAACCACAGATTACTTTTGGACGGTATGCTGGAGACCTGTGGGGTACCTGCAGATAAATTTAGAAGTATTTGTTCTGCTGTTGACAAACTTGACAAGGTATATTGATAATTAACTAATTGATTTAAAAACAAGTTTTAGGTTGTTGAATTAGATATAGCAAAATTTTGTAAATATTTTAGTTTTCTCATTGTAATTTTCATCGTTAACTATTGTATAGATTTCACTGTTTTTATTTGGTTAAGATGATTTATTATTAGCATATAAATGTTTTACTAGAGTCCATGGGATGAAGTTAAGAAAGAAATGATAGAAGAAAAAGGATTAACAGAGGATGTAGCAAATAGAATTGGAGAGTATGTTCAATTGAATGGGGGCCGACAGTTAGTTGATAAATTATTAGAAGATTCAGAATTGATTAAAAGTAAATCAGCAGTGCAGGGGCTGGAAGCAATTAAACTATTACTAGAGTATTGTGAATTGTTAGGAACATTAGATGCTGTATCATTTGATCTCAGTTTAGCAAGAGGGTTGGATTATTACACAGGTGTAATTTATGAAGCAGTTCTGATTGGAAAAGGTAAGTTGCAAAATCAGATTTATTGAGATATATTTACAGTTTTAGTTCTTTTAATAATAATAATAAGTTCAGTGGATGATGAATTAACTCTGTGATAGTTCATGTTTATATGAGAGGTAATAATAAATACTTGTCAAAAAAACACTTAGTGAACAATCCTTTATTCGACTAGTTTCGCCTTTTACGGCATTATCAAGAATGCTGCATTCATTACTGCATTATCATTCTTGATAGTGGATAATGCTGTAAAAGGCGAAACTAGTAGAATAAAGAATTGTTCACTCAGTGATTTTTAGACAAGTATTTATTATTACCTCTCATTCAATAATAATAAGGTTTGTGCTTTTAATAACATAAAACCTATCGATATAAAATTACTTCAGACACAATTATAGACTTCCATGCATTGTAAAGGATATTGAGCATTTAAGTAGTTACAATTTTCTTGACCTATTATGCTTTAAAAGCAACCATAATATGCTTTGTGAAAGAAGACCAAGGAGCAAAAGATGTATAATTCAGTTATAGTTAATATTAGAAATTCAAGACAAGATAGCTCTCAAGCCGAATTTTCGAAGTTGCAAAGAGTCCCTCAAGACCAATTTGTAAGTCGCCAAGAGACACTAATTGATAAAACTGCTGACCCTCAATATGTATTTCTAAGTTGATCAAAATCATCTGATTTTCATCTCAGAAAATCAGAAATTCTATAATTTTCATGATGAACTTTCATTCTCCGTGGTGATTGCATAATTTTTTTCTGCATTCTTGAAAAAGATATAGTTGAAAATTGTTTTATATATTTACTTTAGTTTTCACGTAATTTCAGGAGTTTCTGCACAAAATTTTTTTTTGTAAATATTGCTTCTATTAACCATGTTTTATATTGTCGAATAAGGTGCCCTTGTTCTTTCAAATATACTATCTGAAAAACGTCATGAGGGATTAAATTCGGTTGTTTTTATTGTTCTTTTAATTGCGCAATGAATTTGGAAGTTGGAGAAAAATTTATTCTTTATAACTTAATATAATTTTATCCAATCCAGGAAGTTGAATTCCTGCAACTTTACTACTTTTTATACCTAATTTATTCAAATATGCTACGATGAGATATAAATTAGGTGAATATTTCAACGCTTAATCATTTGTCTGGTCAGACCAGATTTATATTGTATGTCAAGGTCGTATTGCATAAATCGTTCTCGAAAGAATAATCATCTCAACACGATGTATATATTACCAACAACGTTGAACCGTTATTTGAATAACGGTTCAATTATTTGGTAGCACTAAATTAAATATTTTTTACAATCAAAATATATTAAATTTTCCAATAAATTTTTTTATATTCATTTCATAACTTAGTCAAGATGTAAGAAAACATTACTTACTATTCAAATTCAAATGCTTTCTATTTCTATTTTTATACATAGATACAATTATATATACATACTTGAGAAAGATAAATTAAGATCCGATGATTTCAAAACAGAAAATTTACGCTATATAAGGAATTAGTTCATTAACTAAAAAAGTTGTTTTTTTTTTGTGTAATTTTATGGATTTTTTCTTATATTTTGTAAATTTTTCCTTTAGTTTTCAAATTTTTTTTTCGATTAAACTATTTAAAGTGATATATATTTTTCGATTTATTTAAAACAATGAGGCAGTATTATTCATTAATCAAAGCTTTCATTCTCCGTGATGATTACTTCCACATTTTAGATTCTAAAGAAGGCGATGATATATCTGTGGGATCAGTAGCTGGTGGTGGACGTTATGACAATTTGGTGGGAATGTTTGATTCGAAGAATAAAAATGTGCCTTGCGTTGGAGTTTCCATCGGAATAGAGAGAATATTTGCAGTACTCGAAGGGAAACTAGCAGCTTCTAATAAGAAAATTAGGACTAATGAGGTTCAAGTATTTGTCGCAACAGCCCAAAAAAATTTGGTTGGGGAACGTATGAAATTGTGCCGGGAACTTTGGGATGAAGGTTTCAAAGTACGATCATTTTTTTACTGCTTTTTTCCAGATCTAAATTATGTTGGCTTCTAAAGATCTGAGAAATTTGACCAGACAAAATAGTTACATTTCTATCTCATATGTTAGGGGTGGAAATTTGATATAAATATACTTCTTCACTCTTATATCAAGCATATAACTTTATTGCAGGTTGAGCATTCCTACAAAAAGAATCCAAAGCTTTTAGTCCAGTTGCAGCACTGTGAAGAATATGACATTCCTCTAGCAGTTATTATTGGAGAATCAGAATTGCAGAAAAATGTTGTTAAACTCAGGGAAGTACCTACTAGGACTGAAGTTGAAGTGAGCAGATCAGATTTGATAATGGAAATAAACCGTAGGCTCAAAAACTTAATGTCTAATGGAGCTTCGTGATAATGATCTTTCAATACAAAATATGACAATTATTTTTCTTTAATTTATTCCTTAGAATTTTTGATTATTTATAGCTGTTTTTGTAACAGTTATATTTTAAAATTTTGGTGATAAATTCACATGATGCTTATAAATGGAGATTGAGAACATCATTCATTTTTTAGTTATATACCAATGTATACCAACGTTTATAGATGATTAGTATTCATTAATATCTATCATATTGTTTACAATTTGCTGAATGTCATTTTTTATTTAATTTTATAAAAGAAATATAGTTGCTTTGCTTTTATAAGTTAGGAATATTTTGTCTCTATGTATTGTTCCAAAACGATATCAGTTCCTGTGTTCTAATAATTTTTATAATACAGAAATGTATATTCAAGACGTATAGAAATAAATATTTCATAATGATAAATTATAAGAAAAATTCCTTTGAAATTTCAAACCTACTTTGTGAATATAAACACATAAGCTTTGTTGATTATCAAATGTGGCAATATAATTTGTTGGTCTGCAGTATGCAAAATTAATCTTCTGTAATAAAACAGTTAAATTGTAAAATATGCTTTTTATTTATAACTAAGTGTTGGCAAAGAGTAAAATGGAAAATAGTAGTCAATATGAAGAAGTAATTGCTTGCAATTTTCATTCAATTATGGGAATAATTTCTTCTATTTTTAAAATTTATACATAGGATGTTTTATAAAAACAAGCGCGTTCGCTTCTAGTCGTGATTGAAACGAATTTTTTAATTTTTAGTGTGGTATTTAACAAAGATGCGTCTATATCTAAAACGCGCAAACGCAATTTATCATTTTTTATCTTAATATATATATATATATATATATATATATATATATATATATATATATATATATATTCGCTTGGTCTTTGAACTATCTCATTGTTATGTTCATTTGAAATATACGTCACGTTAGTCTTCCGCTTTCCTATCATAACACCGTTGGAATATCTGCCACCGATTCCCTTTTTTTTAATTAGTGTCCCTGACGTCATTTCGAAATGTTTTTCTGTTTGATCTCATTATTCCTGTGCAATGAGTTTGTTTGTCAGCTAAAGATTTAGCAAATTCGAAAAAATTATTGTAATTGTCCATATTGTACCATATATATATATATATATGGTATGTCCAACTCCTAAAAAACTCTCCAGTAATTTTAAAACGACTTTTTTCTCATGGCCTTGTCCCTCACAATAGTCCAATATCCTAGTGTAAACCATAAAATACAATATTATCCCTCCAGGATGACGAAAAGAGAGCCGACCACGCCATAATATCATCGATTTATCTATACCTAGTTCACGATCAGGGTATTAAATTTCAGACATCCTTGTGTTGAAAAGGTTAATAATGTTTCTATTTTTGTATAGGCGGTCCTCTGGCCGAGCCTCCCCTTCCTGAGGGTTTTGTGCAAAATGCAAGGCTCTTAGTATCAGTAAAAAACGATTTCTGCTCATATTATGTGCAAATACTTCTAAACTAAACAAAGCATCGGTTTTCCAGTAGTCTAGAATGAGGTTCAGACAAATATTCCCCATGTAACGTAATAAACCCAAAAATATTAATAATTCATCCGTAGTCACGTCCCTCCATGTAGTAATGCGAGATTTTTCTTTGACATTAGGCCGAAAAAATAATTCCATTGTGTACCTGTTCGTTTGCGTAACTATTTCCCCAGGAAAATATCTAACAATATATGCAGAAAATAATAAATTGAATAATTTCCAGCTGTAGGTGACACAAAACTTTGAGCTTTTGTAAAAGGAAAAAACTTCACTTCGAATCAGCCTCCCACGTTACCAAGGTGACTTCACCTTGAGTTATTTCAAGCTCTCTTTCATTATTTTCATTGTGGTCTGAATCAGAAATTTCATCACCCTATATTGCATTGGGCACGAAATCATCATCGCTACCTGCGTCAAAATCTTCGTCAAAATACTCTGATAAATCGCGCTCCAGAATTTCAAGAAGTCCAGCATCTGTTAGAGGACGCTGCATCTCCCTTTTTGTCCCTTTAAGCCGTAAAGGTCCTGGTAAACCAATATTTTTTTTCCGCCATGTGTAACTCTATAAATAAAATTCAATCACAATTCAAAACCAAGCCCGTAAATCAGCGAAAGTAATACACCACGCGATAGCGCGTTATCGGCAGCGATAGTGTTCATAGTAGTAATAATTTATTTATATTATTTTTAATTTATTTATTATATATAATTAATACATAAATACATTTCTTTATCACGATCACAAAATATGCCCCAGAATATGTATGTTCTGATTCTGAGACACAGTACACACCAAATGTATCGTGCTACTCTAATTTTAACTTACTTTCATTTTGATTTAATGAGGGACAAACAAAATACAACAGCTTAAAATTTTACCACTCATATTATCATCCAACTGATACTTTACAAAGATGATTTATCAGTTACAGACGTACTGGACATTCTGTTTTGCTTCATACATAATAAAATAAGTATATAGACTAATATCTCCACTCCACTACAGTGCAGACTATACTACACTGAAACGGAAGCAGCAAGAATTCAATATTGCAACAAAGGATTGGAATTCGATTATTCGTAATTGAAAAATGAAAATGATACATATTTTCTATTCATTTGTATTGGGATGTTGGAAACGAAATAATCGAAATGAACATTTCTGATGTAGCGCCAGCGCTCAAGTTATGACGTAAGATTGACTTTGACTTAAAAAAATCTGTGGCCGTAAATATCGAATAAAACAGTACAGCACTTTGGTACTGTTCTATATATACATCTTTCTGAAAAATTAAAAGCAAAAAGTTTAATTTATACACTAATACTATATAACACTGTCGAAAAAAGCCTATAGCTCTTTTGCATTTACAGAATGGCATCAATTGCTAATAAAATTGTTCCATTGGCTGGACGTAAGTTAACAATTTATCAAAATGGCAAAAGTTTAATTACGTAATAATTTTATCATTTTTTGAAATTTAGGATTGGCCGCTGAAGCAAAACCTAGATTTGAAGTATTCATGAAATATGCAAAAGTTGAACTTACTCCACCCACCCCTGCTGACATTCCTCAAATTAGGTCTGGCATTGCCAAGTTAATTCAGAGTGCAAGATCTGGGGCCTGGAAACAAACAACAGTCCGTGAAGCTTGGTTAAACACTTTAGTGACGATTGAAGTACTATGTTGGTTTTATGTGGGAGAATGCATAGGCAAACGTAACATTGTGGGATATGATGTCTGAATTAATTCATACATGTAGTAAGTTGAAATATTATTGGTCCTTATAAAATAAATTATATTAAACAGCTATTGAAATTTCAATTTTCCCTAGCAGTTAATCCTTAAATAACTTTCTTTAGTAAATGAAAACTAAAATATTCTTAGCTTATATATTTTTTGACGAGCAGTTTTAGTTATTTTGTTGTATAAAATCTTAATATTAACTGTAATGAGAATTTCATATACAAGACTAAGTCTGTAGTTTAAGTGTTGTTATCTTGTATTAGAAGAGTTATAGTACATTTATAATTAATAGAATAACAATTATTTCAAAATATGGTGATTAATTTGGAAGTATTTCTCATAAGCTGGTATATTTCAGTTTTAATAGAAAATTGTATTGGGCCCCCAATCAATCTATTTTTAATGCTCAAATAATTTTTGTTTATAAAACTTCACTTATTGTAGTATAGCAATTAAATAACATAATCAGCTACAAAATATAAACACATCTTAATGAATACTTTTATAGTTTAAATAGAGATAAGTAAATCATAATTTTCTACATGAAAATAATTACTAGCAGAAATTTTAAATGAGGTTTCTTCTTTTAGAAAAAGGTACCATTACTTTTAATTTTTTGAGTTTGATATTATTTTATTTCGACTATTAAGATTTGGTGTATTTTAATAAGTCTTTGTTTTATTATCACTTAATTATTATTTAATTATATAATGATAAAAGTTTGATTTTGCAACATAATTTGATGTTTATGGAGTGATGTTTCTGGAATTTCTTCTAAAGAATTCTATAAAATGAGAGTTAAGTGACCTGGGTAAAAATGGATATGATTTGCTTAAAAGGCAGGATGTTTAATCGAAATACACAAATTTAAGTTCTTATTTTATCGCAAAAAATGAGAAATTACTGAATTACCATATTTTTATAGAATTTTACAGAAATAAATTCATTTGTTTGGAATCAATATCTACAAGTTACTAAGGATAAAGATTACACTTAATATAATTTATTAAAAGTAAAAATTATATCACATGACAAAACAGAAATAATATTAAACAATATTATAATAACAAACACAAATTAACAATATTAATTTTTGAAATATATCATATTAAATAGGTACAATATAAAATTATATTTTAGGATTTGGATCAGAGAGAAAATAGAACATGTAGTGGTCATTTATGTACCTGATTGGTAGACAAATATATATTTCAAGTACTTAATACTAATTAACTTTTCGCCGATATCGCCATAGAATCAGATAAATCTCTCTTTTTGCTGATTAGAACACAGAACATGGTTGAATAAATGCACACTAGAGATATGTATCAAGTACATAATGACATAAAGTCAATACTTTAACAAATAAAATCTTTGACACAAAAACTCGCACATACAAATTGAAAGCAAATTTTTTTTTAGTTTTAAAATTACATTGGTTATACTTTGTTGGTAAATATTATTGGTAATACATTGTTGATTTTCAAATGCTTCACAAAAAAATTTTCCTCTCCTGATTAAATAGAAAGGTCACAGGCATTAAAGTATGTTTACATATTTTATTATTTTTCAGCAAATTCTAAATTATACTTTCTAAAATTATTTGCAAAATTTGATTTCAGACTCAATTAAATCTACTTTCCAGCAGTACATGAGATTATAAGATTCCGGAATTCTTGATTTGTGAAGGAATTACAAGAAACAATTTGCGTTATTACAATTGAAACAATTTTATCAATACTGATTATACTAACTCATATATTTGGACAAACAAAAGAACAGAGATTTGTCATTAGTATTACCAAATTAAAAACAACTTCGATAATACATTAAATTTTCAATCACTGTCTGAATCTTCTTGTGAATACTTTTGATTTTTTAAATGTTCTCGAAGTTGAAGTACATGCTCAATTGGTTCAGGTTTTCCATCTTTTCCAACTCTGCATGGTTTGATGGTGCCCGACTTTGTTAAATTATCCATAAGTTGAACCAGTTTCATGGCTTCATATTCTTTCTGAAAAACATCAAAATTGTAAGCAAGGAGGACAAATTGAAAAAAATTCTCGTTAATCCGAATAAAATCTGAAACTTATAATTTTAAATAGTTATTTAATTTTTATCAATGTTTTCAAGAAGTTATCTGTGAAAAAGTTCATTTGGTATCGTACGATACAAATATAATCATTGAGAGAAATTATATGATAAATATTGCTCAAGTGGTATTGTCTGGAGTTAGCTATTTCTTAGGTGTTATCAGAATATATTTATTTTTTCAACAACTGGAAAGAATTTATTTTTTTCCTATCAGTCGCTTTTAAGTTAGGGTATTATTTTTTGGGAAACAATAGAATTTTTATTTTGCAAAAAAATTGTTTTGAGAACAATTCAATTCGAAACATTTAAACAGAAAATATTTAAATATCGCATAATACAGGAACTTTATGCATTAAAGGATGATTTATTGTAATTGATAACATCAATTGCGCGACAAGAGTTTTTTGTTCTTGATTTGTTTCTGAAAATAAATATTATTAATTAATGTAGCTGGTGGTATGGGTTACTTGTAAGATAATTATCATGTCATAATTTCAAGATTTAATTAAAATCGATCTTGTTTGGACAATTTAGCTATAAATATGTAGCTTTTCCCTAAAGATTGAAATTAATACAAACAAAATATTCATTGTTACCTGTTCGTCTGT
This sequence comes from Henosepilachna vigintioctopunctata, assembly GCA_030704895.1. NCBI lineage: Eukaryota > Metazoa > Arthropoda > Insecta > Coleoptera > Coccinellidae > Henosepilachna > Henosepilachna vigintioctopunctata. The sequence goes on from JARQZJ010000034.1 coordinate 4,044,470, forward strand.
CATATCTGCCATGGCATCAGATCTCGGAGGTTCATAACATCCAAGTACAGGATTAATTTCATGTTTGTGTTCTGCATACTCTTCTGTTTCACTGTCCTCGCTATCTGAACTGAATTTACTTGCTTCTTCATCTTGCTGACATCCAAGAAGACCTCTTTGAGCAAAGAGTCCTGCAGCATTGCCATATCCAGTATACTTTATCATACGACGCACTAAAAAATATTAAGATTGTTTAAATTAAGACCATACATTTAGAACATATAATGGCACATATATGTACTATAAAAAATTCGAAAATTGTCTGAAATGAAACAGCTTTAAAAAAATGATGAAAAAATACAGTATTTTTAACTTTGACCTTAAAAGACCACCAATTCACAAATCAATTTATTCTACAGTTCATGATTTTACTCCAAATAACTATACCAGGTTTCACATATATGAAATTTAATATACAACAGGTTTCTCAAAAATATATGAAATAAAAGATTACAAGATGTTATTTTAAAATCGAAAAAAAGAGCATTAATGCTTTTCCAATGAAATAGATTAGGTGAAGTGAAATAATTGTGAAAGGGAATGAACAATGAAATTGATATTTAAATGAGAGGTAATAATAAAAACTTGTCTAAAAATCACTGACTGAACAATTCTTTATTTGACTAGTTTCACCTTTTACAGCATAATCAAGAAAGTGATATTATTTAATATCTACACAAATGATATTGAACTAACAATATCCTCTAACTACACAAATAAAAGAACTGAATAACAGAAGTTAGCAACAATATGATCTATGAGAATTAAAATTCAACATTTTTTACCACCTAAATTTTGCCAAAAAAAGCCAAGGTAATTCATAGACCAAAATTTAATTTTTTAAAACAAACTAATCTAGTAGAGATATTTGTAACCTTATCATATTTAGCACTTCAAAAAAGTAATAAATTATTAAAACCATTACATTAATAAGATACTTAAAATTGTACAGAAAGCTCTTCTCTTCAACTATTTTTAATCAAATATTTTGAACCAATTTGTGAAGTATTAGGAAGAAAATGGGGTGTCCATTTGTTAGCAGTACAGTGAAACACACAGATGTTAGTTGAGATACTTAGAGAATATTTAATAACCATGGAAAATATAAATATATAGTTCAGCCATGAAAGCCTTCAACAAAATTTTAATAATAATTTTCATCATACTTTATCATTATTGAGGGTTTGTTGAATTCTTGATTTTATATATGCAACTATTTACTCACCATTCATTTTACACAACACAAATAAAAATTCTGCTACAATATCTCTCAAACAAGTCATTGGAGATGTTAATAATCGACACAAGTAATTTCTTAAAGTCGATCCATCCTCAGGGCGACTGTGAACATCTTTCAGGGGTGGCAAAATTTCCGATCTTAAGTATTTTCTTATGATACTCTCAGCACAAGCTCCTTTGTACATTACTGTTAAAATAGGAGACAATATTTCATGTTGCTGTGTAACAGACTGAAAACCAAATGGAAAGTAGGTAAATTTAATGTCGAGTGATCAATCAACAACAAAATAAATTTTAATATCTGACACAAACCAGAAGTAACTTTCTTAATATATGAAACATTTTCAAATTTATATTATGAGAAAATTGAAACCACTGAAGATACATACATACCCCATCATTAATCAATTTTTTCTTCAAAATTTCTAGAATTTGCTTTAGACATTCTACATTGTGCCCTCTGTATTCAAGAACTTTTTCATTTCGATCTTCCATTGATGGTATGAGTTTTGAATAACACTGGTTAGGCATATTGGTTAATAAATTTATAACATCATTATGGAGGATATTACTTTTTTCTTTGGGATCTGTCGATATTAGCAAATATTCACGTAGCAGTTTCATCAGATCTTTATACATATTCATGTCATTTTCATCTATCTTTACATGTACTGTCAAGTTGAATAAAGATTTCAGAAGTTCGCAAGAGAGATTCACCGATTCATCCTATAAATTCATTAAAATTATGGTTAATGAACAAAACCTCTGGCTAATATACAACCTAATGAAAAACATTACACATATTACTCACATTTAATGAAATAATGTCGTTTGCATTATATGTTCGAGAAGAGTCTAGGATATGATGAAGTACATCTACATGATAAAACACTGCATTCTTTTCATCTCTCAGGGTTTTTCTACTTGCAGGACATAAAGCAGTAATTATAAAGACAAGCTTAACATCAAAAAATTTTATTTCTGCTGGGAAAGAACAATTCCTAGAAATTTGAAAATTTGTTTCATTTAAATTTGTTCTCCATTTTCAAGTAAATTGATAATGATTTTAAGACATTTAAAAAATGCACCCCAAGTATGAACTTTGATCTGTAACCACCATTGTACATTATAACTTATTTTTCAAATGATTGTTGAGCTACCAACATATTCATCTCTTCTGATGATAATAGATTATATTAATTTGATACTTATTCTAGATATTGACGTTTCAAACTGCTCAATTAATTAAAGATCAAAATATTAACATAAATGTAACAAAATATCAGCATTAACTGTAAATAAAAATATTGGAATAACCATAAACTACAGCTTCATTTTATTAACTAAAAACTCACTTGTATAGTTTCATTCTATCAATAATATTATACAAAATATCATTTTCACAGCATTTTTTGGCCACCTTTTGGCTGTTACGTACTAAATTACATAAAGACTTTTCGGCTTCAACAGCTACAAACTTGTTTTTATCAGTAAATTGGAAGTCTGGATCATCAAGTCCACAGCATTTTTTAATTAAACCCAACCAGTCATTTTCCAGAATTAATATATCTAACAGCTTTTGATCCCGTCTGAAAATAGATTACATCACATAATATCAGAACAATATTTACCCTAATATCTGAATTTGGTATACCCTGAATTTACTTAAATATCTGAACAATATTTACCCTAAAATTCTTAGTGCAGAAAAACAGTAGGCCTGTGTTTGCTCATCTGAGGTACAGCTGGCTAAATTATATATTCTGTTCCATAAATCTTTTCTTATAATTTCATCCAAATTAGGGAATGTGAAAACTTTTTCTGACTATAAATGAAAAAACAAGTATAAGTCTTTAATTTATAAATATTTCTGAATACGGTTTCAATATGAATTACTTTGTCAATGAAGATCTTGAGTGCATCAGTGGAACAATCGTCCTTTGCTCCAATAATTAATTTAATATTTTCTATGTCCATTTTTTCGCAACCCAATAGCTTAAAACAACAGAATTTAATTTTCAGTATAGTTTATTCAAGAAAAACAATAATTTTGTTTGAATATTACACACTGCAGTTACTCACACGTAACAATGGAATACCCTAATAGTAATTAACTTGCTGGGTTAGCATATTAAGATCTTCACTTGATATGATAAGATAAACAATATTATTAAAATCAGATGTAGGCCTAGGCAAAAATCAATTTCTTTCACTTTCATTTACCGGGTTGCTCGAACAGGCTACTTCCACAGAATATGGTATGTTCTGTGGCAACTGGCAACATCACTGGAGAAATGGAGCATTCGTAAAGTAAATGTCATAAGATTTGGACATTAGATGTACGCCTCAAGGTCTGTCTGAGTAATTTTACACAAATAAAGTAATCTTAAAAAATTATTTTTTACAAGAGAGTTCATTATTTATATTTAACCGAAAACGAAACTTTTGGTAAATGATGAAATAAATTATTCAACTTCATATTATCTATCACGGTACCATAGCGATTATCTGAAGTATACAGGGTACATGGTTGAATGATCAAAAAGGAGGAAAATAAGATTCTATGGTCTCCGCAATCGAAAGATCGCGAATATTCGGGGCCCTCTGTGTGTTCCTTCGTGTTCTTGTCCTCCCAAACAAGAAACTTACGTCGGTCCGTGCAAAGAACTGTTTGGTGAAGGTATTTTGTAATTAATCTTCCATTACTCAATTTTTCACAAGTTATTTTCAAAAGAAGTTCGCTATACTAGGTGAGTGTACTAATAACATCTGATATATTTAAGCATAATCTAACAAATTCAATAAACCGTTAACATTTTCTCTAGACAATGCTGTTAATGCGTCACTTATACCATTCTTTCAATCCAAGTTATAATTAAAGCGGCGAAGTTCTCACAACTGTGAGAATTATAGATCTGATGTTAATGTTCTTTTATCGATTACCTTGAATGAATGGGAAAGAGAGATTAGCTTCAATCTTGAAATTAATGTGCTGATGTTTTCTGTTGAAGTTGACTCATCTTCATGTAGCGTGTTTAGCGAACAAAGAAAATACTAGTAAACTATTCATGGTTGTTGCTTGATGCTTGATTGATTTGTACTATAAATTTAAGTATCTTGATAGTCTTTGAGGCTAATTGTATCAAGGGCAATGACCCTGACACCTCTGAGTGAGATTCCTTTCATGGCGGAATTTCTGCAAGAACGCTTATCAAATACGTCTTCGCATGACTAATAAGGAATTGAAAATTTCAATAACTTTCAAGCAGCCAAGATGAATTAACTTCTTTTATTATGGATGATTTTAACACTCTACATAGTTTGTTGGAAATTAATCTCAATGAATTATAAACAGGGTTAGTCTTAGATTAATAATTTTCTTGGAATGTCAGAAAAAAAGTATTTTGAAATTATTAAGGTGTGCACTTGTAAATTGCACAATTTACCTTAATCTTTATTAGTAGATTGTGTATAGTATTTATTGTTGCCTTTGTGATGTGAATATTCATTGTATGTTTGATATAAATGTGCAGGTTTTCAAACATTAATTTAAAATAATATTCATATTAGTTCCTGGAAGTGGATGGTTTCGAATGTGAAACGATATTTAGCAGATAAGTACTGTTATATAGATGTAAGTTGTGTATGAATTAAAATTTGATGATCAAAATTCTAGCAATAATTTGTGAAGTATATTGTTTTTGTATCCTTTTTTACCATTATTCTAATTAACATTTTCCAACACTTGAAATTAAGTTAATATAGATATTTGTCTCCTTTTGTTCCATTAGATGTTTTCTAAATATAAAATTTGAGTTAGCTCTTTGTATTCTCAACAAATATATGCAATTGAATTTTAACCTCACATTTGGAGTGATTACGTATTTACTTATAGTGAATGCCTTAAAAATACTTACAATATAAAATTATTTGTAGAGGACACAACAAGAAGTTTATAGTAAGCTAAAAAATCTAAGGTGCGACTCAGTCAGGAAACAGAGTCGTTTAACTTCCAACACGGAGAGCCCCAGGCAAGCGGGGCCGCAAGCTCGTGTTTCGGGAAAGGACAACGTCCAACCCGCCAAGCGACGCTGGGTCCCTCCATCTGCTTTGAGAAACCATGATGTCCAATCTCAAGAATCCAGGAACGATCAGGTAAGTGATATGCTTTTTTATTTATTTGCTTTCAAATATTAAAATCAGATTGCGGTTAATAATAATTATGAAAGCGAAGTCGTGTCAAAAATTCTGGACAAAAAACTCTATCGGAAAGCTCTACGATTAGTATTTCCTTATCAGCCGGATAGAAATCGTAAATATAACAGTTTAACATACTTTGGAAACGTCAGTCAAAAAGTCAAAACCTTTTTAAGTAAACATAATTTTAATATTTCATTTAAAACGAACAACAATTTATCGAGACACATTAAGAACAATAAAAACAAAATTAAAAGAGAAGACAAATCAGGTGTTTACCAATTAAATTGTGGAACATGTCCCGGTATATATATAGGTAAAACTAGTAGAAATTTCGGTACTAGAATACAGGAACATAAATATAGCTTCGCCCATAATAAAAGTAATTCGAATTATGCTAACCATTTATTAACAGAAAACCATACTTTTGATACGAATTTCAAAATTCTACACAATATAGAGAGAAGTAGTCAATTAGATTATTGGGAGGTAGTGGAAATAAATCACTATATTGATTGTGACCAATTTTCTTATATCTGATCTAGTGTTTACTGTTAATTATATGATCCATCAATTCATGTAATATTGAATTTTAGCATATAATTTTTTACTATTTTTCATTTTATTTAGAAAGAAAACAAATGAAAATTATTTTTTAGTAACTAGTTATTTTTATTGGTGTGATGTTGCTCCTAAGCATCTCTTTCATTAGAGTAGCTAAGTCATGTTTGTATGAACGTTAGTCAAGAGTGAACAGTATTTGTTTACTTTTTGCTTGTGTTTAAAAAGCAAAAACTTACTCGTTGCCGCCCAAGTGTAGACACTGACCCAAATATTTAATAGAAATAGGTCAATAGATCAATGTTTCTTCTGCGAATACTTAAAAAAAAATTCATCTACAATTTGATGTAATTTTTATTTATTTTTGTAGTTTTTCTAAACAATGTTTTTATATGACAGATAAAGTTTGCTTTTATACTTTTTCAGCACTTGATAAAAATTTTTTTAATTTATTATATGTTTTATGAAGCCTTTTTCAATTCTAAAGAAAGTTGTGACAGATAAGTCTTTATTTGCGAGTTTAGTACTAATTTAAATGTTTTTTTAAAATGAATAAATGAATGTTAATTTTGATTTCGAGAATTTCATGTAGATTAAATGAAAAAGTGATATCAATACATTATATTGTTTGAACATGTTCGTATAGCTTGAACCTTAGTTTGGGTCGTAAATCTATGTTGAGTACTCATTCTGAGTAAACGTAAAGAACTACAAAATTTTACAAACTTTTTCATATAACTTGAACTTAAGCTTGGGTCATCATTTAGGTTGAGTTATTACAATCATTATTACAGTATTATAATTATTAATTACAGTTCATTATTACAATTACCACTGAGTATCTGTAAAATCCTACAAAATTTTATGAAAGTGATAATACTTAAAAGAATATTGTTTTTCCAGGTGTTTCGAAAAGTCCGCGGTATACTCAATAAACTCACACCTGAGAAGTTTCGAAAATTGAGCGATGATCTGCTGCGCGTCGAACTTCAGTCGAGCGTCATTCTCAAGGGTGTGATATATCTTATATTCGAGAAGGCACTCGACGAGCCGAAGTACTCGTCTATGTACGCTCAGTTGTGCAAGCGACTAGACCAGGAAGCGCCTAATTTCGAGCAGCCAGGCAAGCCTAGCACATTTCGAACTTTGCTTTTGAATAAGTGTCGAGTTGAATTCGAGAACAGAAATGCCGCATTTGAAAGATTCGTCAGCGGCACCGACGATGATGACGACCGACGCTCCATCGCCAAGAGTAAAATGCTGGGCAACATCAAGTTTATGGTATGTTCACCTTTGTATTATTCAAGTTCTTTTTGGCTAAATTTACTTTTGCGGGAGTATTGAATTAATGTTGTATAAACGACTAGTTCACCTCAAAAAACTTGTAATTTCTTGTCTTTAAATTCATTTAATTATGTGTTAACCAAATATTTTTGTGTAAAGTGTGTGTTTATGAAGTTTTTATAATAACTGCAATATTTGTTAAGATTCTCCATGTTTAAATACTCAAGTTAAACTTATTATGGTATTTCAGGGAGAACTAGGAAAATTAGATATTTTACAAGAAAGTATATTACACAGATGCATTCAACAGTTATTGACTCGTCGAAGCGAAGACCCATTCGAAGACTTAGAATGTCTGAGTCAGATAATGAGGACTTGTGGAAGAATCCTCGATACAAACAAAGGTAGAGGTCTAATGGATCAGTACTTCGAGAGAATGCAAGTACTGGTCGATAATGCTGATCTACAACCACGAATCAGATTTATGCTGAAAGGTATGCATCATTCCCTTGTTCTTTTGCATCTACTGAACATGAACATATTTTAATTAATAATAATTCATTGAAGTTGGTTTGAGGCTAAATTATTTAAAAAAACGGTTATGTGGAAATCATTTATTTTTTATCAATTTATCTAATTTAATCATTAATTTTTTTTAAATGTTGAAATAGATGTAATCGACTTGAGATCGGATGGTTGGGTACCCCGCATAGCTAATGTTGTGGAGGGACCAATGCCCATAAACGACATCAGACCATCGGAAGACGATCGACTGTCCTTTAGAAGAAACGACAAGATGAATGATAGAGATTTTACTGGCCCACAGATTGATTTATTCAGACACCCCTTGAAAACCAGAGGCGGTTTAGATAGCATGCTTAGAGGTAATTGAGATGTTCCTTTAACAATAAATATGGTATTCGTCATGGGGTATCATTTGAAGGCCTAGAACTTAAGATTGAGAAATTTGAAAATTTGCATTATCATTTATTTTGGCACCTCTAGCAGTTTGCCACTTGATACCTTTTGATGTTACTTGTTAAGCAGTTTTTGAAGGAATTACTTAAGTATTCATGTTTCGCCAATCATAGCCCATTGAAAATTGTGACATATTCTTGAATAAGTGGCTACAACATTAACAAAAACTGACAAACATACAGTTTCAAAAATGAAAGCAACATTGCTTATTCTTGAATTTCAATTCTTAATTGTTGGGAACATTGTCTTGATAAAGACATTAAAAACATAATTTCAATATAAAATTTCTCGACTTTGAAATTTAAATCGTTTTACTGAATATTTAATTTGATGCAGAAGGAAAATTAATAAATGTTTTTACAGGAATTTCTTTGGCACCTTCTCCAACAGCTAATCTGGTGCCATCTGGTCCTTATGGTCCCAACGGATTTGGGCAGAGACATAACAGCGGAAATCAAAGAAGTCAGTTTGGATACAGTACAGGAAATCAGAGAGGTCAATATAAGCACAATCAGAATAACAACAGGGATTCATCAAAGAATGATACGGCCCCAAGATTCAAGAAAAATTTGATAGTAGCTGCAGATGACATAAATGGGCTGCAACTTCGACCCAATACTAACTTGTTCAATAAAGCTACAGGTAGGGATATATTTATAATTTGGATTCACTACGAGATTAATATTGCAAATTGTTCATTAAAGTCTAAGATGTTTCAAATTTATATTTGTTTTGTTCGATTCAGTCTGCAAATTTTATAGTCTTTGAGTTTTGATACTTAATATAATAATTTATTTTCCAGTTAAAACAAACAACCTTGTCAATATGAGAACATCTTCACTCGCTACCTCAGACAATTCTCCAATGCCCAACCCAATTAAGGTATTAACTCCACTGGTAAAAGAACCACTACCCATCAAACAAGCTTCTCAGGAAAAACCAAAGCAGTCAAAGAAAGACAAGGTACGCCATTAAAAAGTTATAATTTTAAGACACTCACAACTTTCAAGTATTTTTTATTACCAACTTCTTTCAACATACAGAACAAATAAAAGTTTTTTAGTGTTTTAGGTTATGCTTGTTTGAAATTATTGAACTATTAAATAAATGCAATTTGGAGGAATAATTTAATTAATAATTGAACTCTTTCAGGGTCCAAATAAGGAGGATGTCCTACAAAAATTTACAACAATTCTAGAAGATTACTGGAAGGGCGATTTGGATCTAAAACAGTCCTTAAATGCTTATAAGGAACACAAAGTTCCTGAGAAGTATGGAAAAGATGTAATACTAGCTGCCTACGTACAGGCTTTAGATAAAACAGGTTAGTTTTATATGACTTTTATTATTTTTTTATTTTTACTTATTCCTATAAAAATTTACATTTTGTCAAATTGTGTTAACTTCAAACCATTTTTGCTTTCAAACATTAAATGTATTAACCACTTGGCTTAAGTTTCACTAAATATATTAAAAAGTCAACATATGTTTCGGGTGGTTAACCCATTATCAACAGTATACAGTATTATATACTATATACTCTTGATAATGGGTTAACCACCCAAGACATATGTAGAATTTTTAATATATTTAGAGAAACTCAAGCCCAAGTGTGTTAATTTTAATTTATTGCTTTTAATATAATTCACCAAGAGATAAACAAAACCTCCATATCATCTAATAAAATGTATATTTAAAAAAATTTTGCTTGGTAATATAAAATTTTCACAGTTTACATTTCGACATTAAAGTAATCGTTTTATCAATAATTTTTTTGATATTTAGTGCATTATTTGACAATTTCAATACATATATTGAAATTGAATGTTTTTATTGTTTTCCCAAGTATATCGGAAATGTATTTGATAAATATCGATCATAAAATTCATAATAAAATATATTGATGTAGTTTTACATTATCATTAGCGAGAGATCTATTCCCTCAGAAACATTTCTATTTTCCGATTAGTTATCTAGCTTGAATTTCGTTTCATATAGAAGTGGAACAGGAGAAAGTTATCAAACTGATAGGCTCTATAAAGGAGGCCGGCCATCTCAACGGAAACGTAACGCCGGAATCACTGAAGGCGTTCTGTCATCTGTTGGAAGAGCGCGATAACAGCAGCTTGACGGCAGCCGCCGTACTTCTCGGCGCGGCCGTCATAGAACAGCTGGCGTCGCTGTCAGAAATTGCATCAGTCACTGAAGGTGGCAATCTGTATCCGCTGTTTCTGATGGTATTACAGCATGTGCACAGGAGACGCGGCAGAACGGAGATAACGGACCTCTTCGGCCGGAGCAAGGTGAACCTCTTGAGTCAGCTACCCGAGAATGAGAGATCGAAAGAGAGGTTGTCCGAAGTGAGTACTATTTTTCGTCTTTTCGACTGTAAAAACTCGATTAACCGAACTAATTGTTGTCGTTTGGCATCCGGATAATCGAATGAAGAAAAGCGATTTTTTTTTTGCATATGTAGCATGTACATACATATAATAATAAGTTCTTTATTCTCAACAGGTATAACACCCAATTACAGAAAATAATAACAATGTTGAATACATAACTAAATAATTAGAAAAAAGGTTTAACTAAATAATTTAAAAAAAGATTTAACAAAGAGCTCAATCTAATTTAAAAAAAATAGTAACTTATAACTACATTATAGCATTCAATGAAATATTACAAATAACTCAATCTAAATCAATTTATTTCAGTCAATTTTCGTTGTTCACATAAATCCTGATAATAATAAATTCTATCATATTACATATATCTTTCTAATCATATTACATATAATACATATGTAATGTTATCTGTTTATTAAAAACAACAAATACATATCAACGAAAATCAACATTTATTAAGAAATGGTACTTGATATACGTATAATTTGGGCGTAGTGCCAGTTCCGACACATTCATGTTTCAAATTCAACACATTCAAATTCGTCGCGATTGGCAGTCAGGATAATCGCGAATCCGTATAACTGAGGGCCGGATAATAGAGTTTCTACTGTACCTGTTTCGTATACGTTCTATATTCGTTTGTCATAAGAATGAACAGTTCTCTAGCGCGTGGGTTTGGTTGAAACAAAATGTATTCAATAAGTTTCATGTTGTAGTACTTATTGAATAAAACAAATCTTTATGCGTTCTTGGAGATTGTATAAAAGTATTTAAATTATCTTACATAGAGATCTTAACTATGGGACTATGGGAGTATTTTGTAGCAGTTTTTTTTTTACAATTATTAGCCCCCTTCTTGAACAACAGAAGTTTGCAAAATTTATACTTTCCCTTTACCCTGTAACCCTATATCTTTAGTTTTCAATACATTCTATTTTTGTATTGATACATGAGTAGCTCTTATCAGATTTAAAAGTGAGGAATAAACTTAGAATAAAGGAAGTTGTGACTAAATATTTATTCAAGCAAATTACTGTCAAATGTTATCATATTCATTTATGTAATCATAATATATTAATAATTAAGGACATATAATGATAATTCCTGGTATGATGGGGTTCCTCAAGGTAGTATTTTGGGCCCACTGCTTTTGCCTTGTACTCGTTGGATATTTCGAACATTTTCAATGGCAGCATCATTCACATGTTATGCCGATGATATTCAGGTCTACCAATCTTGTAAAGTCTCCAATCTGGCAACAACATTACAGATTATGAGCTTAGAACTATCACAGTTGTCAACTTGGTGCTCTACGATTAGCCTTAAACTTAATGCCTCAAAATCGAAAGCACTCCTTATAGGAAACAAATCCCTTCTATTAAAATCAGATTCGTCCCGTAAAATGGTACTGGAGGGCGTAGAGTTAGCATGGGAGTCTTGTGCTAAAAACTTGGGAGTTTGGATAGATGAGGAGTTAACATTTAGGCACCATGTTGCCTCTATAAGAAAGGCCAGCTATATGAGGTTGAAAGGTAGTTACAACGATTTAAATATGAGTTGAAAGAAGTAATTAAGTTCTGACTTGTCAAAACTTTAGTCTACCCTTTATTCGATTACTGCTGTCCGGCGTACTATGGTTTATTAACAAAGAAGGAAAAATATGACCTGGCCAAGGTTCAAAATTCTTGTCTGCGCTTTGTATGTTGTATTCCCTACAAAAGCCATATCACGCCCTCCGTAGTAGACTTGAAGAAATCACATATGCTCAGAGGGCTGAGTATTTGTTGGGTAGTTTTCTTGCAAAACTGATTGCTAGAGAAACTCATGACTATCTATTCAATAGATTGGAACTACGTAAATCAGCCCATCAGGTGAATGTACGTGAGGCTGTGGTAATTTCAGGATTCCTCAGCATTGAACATCTAAACTCAAGTTTTAGATAGGTTAAGTTGGGTATTTTATTTTGTTTTTTTTTTAATTTTATGTTAATGCTTCTTTTTAAATTATATCAATTCATTTGATTTTAGTTTGGGGTTTATCATTTAGGTCTCTATTAAGGAATAGCATGTTAATTTTTGGATTAATTTCTATAATGTTGAGTTTTTGTGTTATTTTCTTTATACTGAAGAAGTGGAAGATTAGCCTGGCTATACTCCTGCCATTTGTAATCCTATATGTAAGGCAATTACAATAAACTTATTATTATTCCCCTACTACTGGCTTTCATTCTTTTCTAAAAGTATCTGTTATTTTGGGGAATCCCTGAAGATAGTAGGCTTGTCTTATATGCTTGAATGGAAATAAAATTTTGTTGAAAATGCGAAAATAACAAATCCAAGAAAATAAATTAACTCCTACCCTTCTAAGCTTCTGTATTTATAGTAAATAATATAGTAAATAAGAGTTTATAATGTTATAGAGGCAATCAATTTTTCTAGGTACTGGAAGAGCGTGAACTGGCTTTCCTTTACCCCCTACTACGTATCCAAGCAGAGCTCAGCCGTCAGCTTCAGATCGAGCCGAACCCGCAGGCCTTCTATCGTTGGATAAGAGATCACCTCGATCCCGCCAGCCTGGCCGAACCGGGATTCGTAAGTGCGCTAGTGACTGCGCTCATGAAACACATCACCGCCGAAGCTGCCGATTCGGAAACCGACGAGAAGGTTATCGCAGACAAGGAGAAGGCGCTGATCAGCAAGTATCGTCCAGTGTTGCAAGCATTCCTTCGCGAGAAGCTATCCTTACAGCTCGCCGCACTATACTCGCTGCAGACGCATTTCCACAGCTTGAGTTTTCCGAGAGGACAACTGTTGCGATGGTTCATGGCGATGTATGATCTTGAAATCGTCGACGAGGAGGCCTACTTTAACTGGAAGGAAGACGTGTCGGACGCTTACCCAGGCAAAGGGCAAGCTTTATTTCAGGTTAGTATTTAGTGATAAGTCTAGGAAACTCTTAGTTATCCAAAAACATTCATTTATGAATTGAAAAGATTGAATAATTGTGAACTGTTCACAAAATAATTTTAGTTGAGGAAAAAAAATCAGTATTTCTTCACGTATTCTATTCTATATTATTATTCTTCCTAGGTGAACAATTGGCTTACATGGTTGCAAGAAGCAGAATCAGAGGAAGAAGAAGGCGACGATTAAAGAAGACAATGTCAACCATACCGAGATAATGTAATTTAAGTTATTTTAATATAAATGCCAAGGACACAGAAGGTCCTCTTATCATTGTTTTGGTGTTGTCTGAAAAAATCTTAAGTTAATCGAGTTGCCTGTTCAGTGTGAATGATATATATATATATATATATATATATATATATATATATATATATATATATATATATATATATATATATATATATATATATATATATATATATATATATATATATATATATATATATATATATATATAAATAATAGTGAAGTGATTATAGATCTTTAAGTTCATACCACATGTCATATTTCCCACAGATGTGCTAAAATCACATTTTTTTCTTCTTTTTTTGCGAGTCGTTCGCCTGGAGAAAGAAATCTAAAGTGATTAAGCACTACCTGTCAGAAATCCTTTCATGTCAACACGATCAACTTTTCCTGATAAAATTTTGAGATTATTTTGTTCTTGGCTTCTAAAACAAGTTGCAATACTCCAATGAGGAATCTGTAGATAAATATTTGAGATCCTTTTTTTATAATGAAAATATTTCTTGCTCCGTGATAAATTTGAAGTTTCTATCTAAATCATTCATTCGTCATTTTTCCAGGATAAATAAAATTGTATAATGTTTTAGTGAAACTTTGTAAACAATTTGGGAATGAGTTTGTTCAGTTATTTTTGACTCGTCAAGATCAGATGCTTAAAGTTGAGACTTAAGTTTAATTTTTCAGCGTCTGACTTATGTGGGTTATTCCTTGATTGGAATCTAGTAATTCACTAATTTACTACCAACAGCTCATCCCAAAATCATTGAGTTATATATAGTATAATTCATTATTGCTCATTTTAAACCTGCCATAACCTCTGATTATGTTACTATGTTCCATTTCTTCAAAGGCCAGCGTCTGAGGAGTTTGTAATCACTTTGGTATATTGAATTCCTTTAATGTGTAGTAGGTGAAAATTGTAATCAGTAGTTGAAATTTGGGGTTTTGCAATTGAAACGGAAGTATATAGAGGGTTCAGTTGTCTCTTGTCCACCAAGTCCATAGATAGTTTCAGATCAAATGTTACATTAATTTTTGAGAAACCACTTTAGAGAATTACAGTTACTACAATTTTTATATATATATTCTAATTCGAGCATGTTTAATTAATTTTTGTGACAACTATACATAATGAAGATTTAATTATTTCAACAAGACATGATTATTTGAACACTTATTATTTATACCATATAAAAAAAATTGTATTTTAAAATTATGTTGATGATTCCATTTATCTAGTTCGCTTACTTCAACAAAATTAAAAAATGACTTGAAATTTTCATAAACTTTTTTCTTGATTATATCGGTTTAAATAATTATTGATCTCATTGTTTGAAAAAAATTAAAGTCTTCATAAAATTTATTCTTAATTATGCTTATCTTTTAGTATGTAGATATACAAGAATTTGTTGCGAGGTTTCTTCCAAGACAATGAATTTCAATAGTTCGATCATCTAAGAAACGTGAGTGATTCAAGACTTTTTTTATTTAGTGAAAGTTTCTTAAAATCGTTGTGGAACATTTTCTCAGAATTAAATGTGCAGAAATGATCTATATTGGATGGAAGAGGAGTTGATAATTGAATTTCAGGATACCAGAGCCTGGCCTGATCCCTCAAAAAATGTGTTCGGTTAATTAGGATTATTTTCATTCAATTAAAAGTTTATTTTGCAAGTATTTGTTTATAACTGAATAGTTGAGAATTCCTATACACTTAGATTAATAGTAAATGTCACAAATCATATGACGAAAACTATAATTGTAATGTTATTTCTGTGTTTTTCAATAATATCGATAGTTTCATCATCTATTTTTATTTTAATCTTAAGAGGAAAATTGTATTTCTTCTTTTTATTTTCGCATTGTTATTTTGCAAAAAATTCGATCGTAGCACAATTTATATTTCATCTTTTCAAGAAATGATTTGTCATTCAATCATCTTTTTTTGTGATAGTAGGATCAAATAAAAAAATTGAAAATCGAAAAGTCGTTTTCTTATAATTTTTTTATAATGAAAAATTGCAAGGACATGAACATTTACCTTATTGTCTGTAAACGGAGAATCTTACAATTTATTCCCTTACTTTCTATCTCTTCGGTAATTTGCTCATTATATTTGGTAGACAATTGATTCTTATAAACATTTTTAATTGAATTGATTAATCATGAATTTGAGCAAATATTTGTCAAGCAGTAAACACATTTCTTTATTAGTATACAGTTGAAAACAAATTGTATTTTTTCTATAATTCTATGCATCATCACAAAATAACGGACGAAATGGGAGTCGGAACGTAATCTTGAAAGAATGGCATCAATTTAAGGAACAGACCTTTTGCCGGTAGGGCTCGACATTTTTTAAGACGTACTCGTTTAAATCTTTACGCGGGCAGTCTTCCGTCAACTGTGAAATAAAAATTTATATTTAATTATAATTTTAACATTCGCTAGCCAGGGCGTATTTACGTCTGATAGAACATCGGTACATCCTGAACATTTACGCAGCCAGTGGTACAAAAGAGAACTATGATCTGGGTTTGATATTACATGAATACTACGGAAAAACCTATAGCGTTTGGACTCCTTATATCTATACTTCGTGCTTTTTTACTCTTCAGTTCAACCCAAAAGTCAAAGTAGGATTAAAAGTGATATCAGTTCAGTGCTTCAACTGAATCTTGTATATCGAAAAGGGCAGTCCTTAAACCACAGAAATATATTTTGTCTTTGGTTTAAATATAAATCGAAATAAGGAAAGTAAAGGACTCGGTATAACACTCTCTCTAAAAGAAATTGCATATGTATTATCTTACATTCCTCTTCTCTTGTGCTATCGCGATCGTGTGGTGTTGAAATATCCTACTTTTTCGTGGCATAGAATAGATATTTTTTAGAGACTTGGCACACATCCTAACTTTACTCACTCTTACTTAAGTAAAGTTAGGCTATGGTTGTTCTTTCATTCAGACTGATTGCTTATATAATATATATATAATATAATAACTGAGAAGAGCTCTCTGGTCGTGCTTACGACGGTTATTAACAATCTCGTCATTTCTCGAAACTTCCCTAAACCATAGAGGCTTCTTCAGGGCAAATCTGTCACACTATTAAAGATCTTGGACCTTTTCAGAAGTATATTGGCACGAGATCTGGCTTTGACTTTCGAACGAAGAGACATAAGTCATTCAATGAGTAACATAAGTCAAAGTCATTCATGTCAACTGTCTGTATATCCTATAATCTATATTATAATTGTGGTGATAAAAATACAATATTTGAACATTTTTTCTATATAGTCAATTTTATTGATATGTTTAGTTTGTCGATGGTCGTATAGTTTTAATTATTTCTTTACAAATAATCAAAAATGGATATTGAAACGGGGGATAATAATCGACAAACGGTACAGGTCTTAATATAATTTCAATTGACTCCTTAAATGTATTATATTAATTTTTAGATTAATGCAAGTGAAACTACTCAAAACGAAACTTCAACGCCTGATATACTACCACATATTGGATATGCTATAACAGGATCATCAACAGATAATATACCACCACCAAACCCTGATTTTTATGCACCTCCTCCTTATGAACTAGTTACAAATCTAACTAAATTACCGACTTATGAGGAAGTACAAAGGGAAAAACATTTGGAAGACCAGCATATTCCAATTGATATAGCATCATCAATTGCGGTATGCTTGCAATTAACAAAATGTCATCTTAATGTTTTACATTTAAAAATATTTTAGCCTGCTGTATATGCCAGACCCAATGGCCAAAGGGTGATTACAATCAGTAATGAATCTGCAGAAGATGTAGACACAAGTCTTTTAGGCACTGATTTCATGTTCTACATAGCATTTTTTGGTAAGTTACAAAGATTTTTAGGTAAGTTTACATATTTTTTTTTCAGTGGCATTTGTATTTAACTGGATAGGCTTCTTGCTGTTGATGTGTTTTTGCCACACTATTGCGTCAAGATATGGAGCACTATCAGGATTTGGTTTATCTTTGGCAAAATGGACTTTTATTGTTCAGCACTCTACAGATTTAGCATCTAAAGATAATAGCTGGCTATGGTGGCTCATAATGACATTTGGTAAGTTATTTTCAACTATTATCATGGAAAAACAAATATAAACAAAATACCTAATGAGAAAACAAACAACCAAACTCTCAACTAGAGTAGCAACCAAAAATGTAGTATTTCGAAATGCAAACATTAATTTTGTAATATAGGTTAAAAAGTAGTACATTATTTTATTCTAAATCAAATTTTTATTATGAATAATTAGTTAAAATTTCTATTTCTTTCCATTTTTTTTCCATAATTTAAAAAAAAATCAATGTTTAGCAAAATGTCATAGTATGTCATACTATAAACAATACGTATATAACATAAATCCGAAATATATTTCAGCTAAAAAAACATGTATCTAGAAATCTGACTTTAGAACAAACATTTTGAATGAAAAATCTTTGAATTATCAAAACAATTCCAGATTTCTGAAATGATAAAGTGTATTGTATAAAAACAAGTATTAATGAAGAGCAATTTAAAATTGTGATCATAGCACATCAGCTAGTTTTGGAATACAGGGAGCAGTTGTGAAATTATTTAGTTTCACCATTGCAAAATACAATATGAGGAAATATCAATGAGATAATATAAATACAAAATACTGAGGAAAATATTTAGAATTGCTATTTTCTTTTTGGACAAAAAATGTGATAATCCAATCAATATTCAATGAATTCCAACCTTCTAAAATTCCTACTTCTATAATAATGTCATGTTATAATGTTACGTTATAAATATAACATATCTAATTCATTGTTCAGCCTGATATGGAAAATGTAATCAGCAGTTCTACTTCTTTAAATAAAACATAATATATTAAAATCAACATATTATGTTGATTTTGACTCATTTGTGAGTCAAGTTTTAATGAAATTAAACTCTTGTCAAATCAATTAAAATTAACTCTTATCAGAAATAATTCAAAATTAATTAATGTTTAATTTGAAAATTACTTTGAGAGAAATACTTATATGAAATTTTGTTTTTCCTGATGTTACTTTCCTTGCTTTCATCTTTTATCTGTAAAATGTCGATCTATCAGGTATATAAATTCAACT
The DNA here is from genome assembly GCA_030704895.1 of Henosepilachna vigintioctopunctata. Lineage (NCBI taxonomy): Eukaryota > Metazoa > Arthropoda > Insecta > Coleoptera > Coccinellidae > Henosepilachna > Henosepilachna vigintioctopunctata. The sequence goes on from JARQZJ010000034.1 coordinate 4,063,535, forward strand.
TGTTTTACTATTGTTTAATATTCTATGTTTCTCAATATTATTTCAGGTCTAATCATATGCATAAGGGCCATATTGCAGTACTTAAGTATCAAAAGAGGTTGGCACATGCTTTCTGCCAGTCACCAGGAAAGACTTTTATTTTTCTATTGAATGTGAATTTTCATCAAAAGAATGACAAACTTAAAGTTCACTGGTTTATCAATGCCAATTTCGTGGCTTTTCTTGGTGGATTAATCAAATAAATATAGGTAGTATACTTTATGTAGTAAGATTTACTGGACAAATTTTGTGTATTCTTGATAGGATATTTAAAAATCTTCTTTGAGACATTAGGTTTTTTGTCAATTATATACTCCACAATTTAAAAGCTGTTGGGAAGAAATAAAAAATTGAAAATTAAAGTTCTTCTGTAGCTTTTTGAACTATTAAAATCATGTACAAGAATTAGATCAAAAAAAGCTACAGAGCCAAACCTTTGATTACTATTTTGATTTTGTCAGTTTGAATTGATGGCTATCATTGAAAATCAATTTTCCTAAAGTGTTGGCACAATTACAATTTGCAGCAAAGCATCAATGAATTTAAAAAATTCTTATTGCTAAGGCACCAGGTAGAAAACATATGCCTATATATATATTAACAGATAATCAATGGATTAAGTAATTTATCAAGAAAAGCTAAGAGTTTGAAAATGGTTGTTGCACTGACACAGTCGTATATATTGATTTTCAATACTGTATTAAAATTTTTATTCTCAATTGTTATAGATGTATTTTTTTCTACGTTTTTATATGTGCAATGGTTGATAGATCTTATTTAATTATAATTCATTTTCGCATCATTATATTGCGCTAAGTGAGATTAAAAAATTTCAATTTCGAATAACAAATAGAATTGTTCAGAAGTTTACAATAGATTACCACAATCAAATTAATTGAAAGTTAATTATTCTCACAATTTTCTTCAGTGTTTCAATATGTCCAGAGCAAACTTAAATCAATGTTTTGCACAACATAAGCACACACTTATTATTGGTTACTCGTGTAACCAGTCTTGTTCTAAGCATTTTCAAAATAAGGTGATGATTTAAGCAGTTTGAAACTAAAGCTAAAATGGCTAGGTGGTCAAGAACTTATAACCTGCCGGCATTTAATGTTATAATGCGCTGCTCTAAATTATTTTCGTTATCAAATGAAATATATAAGCTACCTTGAGCGACCTAGCTCTATAAAATTTATTTTATTGAGCAAAAATTTCATTTTGTTCTTCAAACAAAAATAATACTTTTCTGTATTCACAAAATGGTAGTGTATAGAATTAATATAAATTCTAAACATTAAACAATTTGTTTAATATTTAGAATTATTACATAATTCAAGCTAACGATTACATGTTTTCTTATTGTACCTATTATAATGTTCACTTTGGCATATTTAGAAATTTAAAAAGCTGGACAATCTCTAAAATTAAAAATCACAAAATTTTCCCACTCTGAATCTTTCACAATTAATTGCTTGATAAGGAAGGGTTTGATTTAATTATGTAGTCACCATGCATCTGTTCATAATTTTGTCCTCTGGTAAGCATCTATCCAGTCAATATAGGTAATCGGTGAGTATTTTGCGATGTAATTGTTTAAGGATTAGTAACACATTTGTTAGACTCCTAGTCAACCATTTATTTCGCATCTACTAAAAAATGGACAGAGGCAAACGCCCTCGAGGGGTATAGATGTACTCTACTCTTCTGTTATAAGAGAACACAGTGTTTTTAGTTGATGGAATATTTTGAACAGCACTCAAAAGTCATTGACTTTTGTGCTTTGAAATGTGTGGTCAATTTAATTTTATTGTTATATATGAGCAAAATAGGTTTAGAATCTTCATCAAATATAAGATTGTCTATTGTGTGTGAAATGTAGATAATGTATGAATAACATTCTGAATATTATTGATAGTTCCATGTTTTCAGGCGCTCTATTATACTTTTGAATTTCTCTTCGCATGTACTCAACACATGAAACCATTACTTGTCCAAAAATCACAAGAAACGGGTTTTTGATACTTTGAAATGATTTTGGATTCCATAAATATTTGAATATTGTTTGTATTTGGACCATCACTTTTAAATCTTTGTTCATTACTTGAAATTTTGGAAAAACAGGTTGGAAAATTCGGTACTTTTAGGTGATTCAACATACCTAAACAAGGATCTCTGCCTGATGATTTTGTACATATCAGTCATGAACGCTGGCATCTATTTTTCTAAAACTTCCCTAAACTGATTATTCTAGAAATTTTATTTATGAACTTTCAAATTTTAATGTCATCATTTTGCATTGTGAAAATTTTATTTATAAAAAATTATTTTAAATTTCAGAGCAGCCATTTATTGGGATTTATAAAATCATTTATTTGTAGTTTCTACTGGGATAGAAGTATTCTTCACTCGAATTGTTACTTTAGTATGCTTGGTGTGAATGTTACCATTTATATTTGCTCTCGTTAATTGATTTTATACTCAAGTCATAAATTCCTAATTATTGAAGAATGTTCTGCTAACAATTTGTAAATGCTATGGTTTTCAAGATTCATTGCATTCAATGAAAATAGCATGGCATATTCATCTCTTTTCAAAGTTGAACAAGCTCCTTATGCACTGGAAATTTATCAACATCTATGTCTGCAATATATTCTTCAACATAAAAGTATATAAGTGATTACTTTACCTAAACTATAGTACATAACACATTCTCTCATTTTGTTAACCCTTAAACTTTATCAGCAGAAATCAAGATTTTTAAAGAGAATATGAAAGATAATCTTCATATCATCATCTGAGACTGTAATTGAATTGGAAATTGTTAATTAATTGTGAGAATTCTCACTCTGATTACACTTTCTCTACACTGCAGTGAAATAATTTGTACTTTTATTCAATATTCAAATTAGGGGTTAAAAAAATGACAGTGATGTAAAATATTGGTTCCAATTAATAAATTTCAGTACGAATATCACCGTGACTTGCGTGTAATATATATATATATATATATATATATATATATATATATATATATATATATATATATATATATATATATATATATATAATTGAGGTAACGGGAATAATTAGTCTGATGAGTGTTTAAAAACTCATTTATTCATAACAATTCTGGATATTTCTACACGTTTTGTGTCTTCAGGATGAAAACAGGCTGCAAAGTGATGACTACAATGATCAAATTGAATATGTAAGAAATATAAAACTATACAATTAGAGTTTATGCAATGATAATAACAGAACGAAGATTATTCAATCAAAAGAATAAAGGTTTGTTCTAATTGCAAGAAGTTTTGTATTTTTTACATATTCAATTTGTTCATTGTAGTTATTACTTTGCAGCTTGTTTTTCTCTTGAAGAAGACACAAAAAGTGTGGATATATCGAGAATTGTTTTGAATAAATGAGTTTTTAAACACTTCACCAGACCGATTATTCCGTTATTTAAATACACATATATATCTGAATTATACATGTTTATATTATTTCTAATTAATCTATTTCTGTACAGATTTTTACTTAGAGTGAATTTATTGTATGTATATTAGCTTATTGTTCTAAATAAATATATACTAAACTAAAATAACGTTTTTTTTAAGTATTTTCCTTTTATTGTTTGGTTCACATTTAATTTATTACAAATGAGGGAATCGGGATACGAATTAAATTATTCCATTTTCAGCAAAGAATAAAGTGAGATAATGTTGAGTCAATATGTTTGGAGTAGTCGGCTCATCAAGATTAACTACCACACCTCTTAGTTCATCAGCAACAATAATTCTAAACATTAGATCTTCAACATACTAGTATGGTTATAAATGATAATTTAAAATTCCCTTATTCTGAAAATTATAACACATAACTCAAATAACTAAGGTTCTTTATTAACAAAAATCAATAACAAATTCAATGAAACTTTAACGTTCAAATGAAAGAATACTTTTAAACTTAATGATTATTTTACTTTAACAAATTGTGACTTGAAGTCATATATACCAACACATTTACTTATCGTGTCATCATAATCCACCCATTCATTTTCAGTTAAATTTACATCTTTATATATTGTTCCACTATCTGCAACTTTAACAATCCAACCAATTGTAGGAGTAAATTCAAAGGGCTCAATTCCTCTACATGCAAATGTAACAATAGATTTAAATTTTCCTTGATCTTGATTATGATAGATACCTGAAAACAATTTATATTAAAATGTATCGACCAGGAATAACTGTTTTGATTAGATTTAAAAAAAGGAAATATATGACGTTTTTAATGTTTTTCTGTTTTAACAAAAAGATTACGAACCATTTGTTCCTTCTAAAATTGAAAGAGTGTTTTCTCTCCCACATAATTTACATTTTGCTAAGAAATGTACATTCGTTTTGCCGTTTTTACATGGATATCCTTTCGATTCTATAACATCGTGCCATTTATCAGTACATTCTCCGCAATTCAGACATTTTACTTTCAATAAGAAAGTGTAGTCTGGATGATTGGTATACAGTTCTTCCACTTGATCCAAAGTGGCACTTATTTCTAAACTTATGTTCACCATATTAATAATTGAATTTATATATTTGTTGTATACATGTACATCAATAACCTATGAAAAACAATCGATCTTGCCTGACAACAACGATGCAGCTTTTTATAGTAAGAGATTACACAAAATACAAGTTCTGTACTTGTCCAGATGACTACAGTAGCCGAAGACATACGAAGGGAAAAAAGTAAAGAACATACCCTTAATTTGATATGTTCTGTGTATGTCACAGCTTAACTTTACTGACGTAAGTAAAGTTAGGCTGTGGGTATGTTCTGTAATAAGAGATGTTGCAATATATTTCATGGCCTAACCTTCAGGTCATTAAAATGAGACAACTAACGAACCGAATTTACTGAGTAACTCACCTTTTTACTGGATTCAGAGTAACATTCTTCAACTTCTAATAACGATACTTAATATCGAGCCCGACAGTTAAATTTTGATCGGATTTGCTTAGATTTCTGTACCTTTCTACAGGACTGAAATTTTTTCACTTCATCTCGTATTTTGAATTTTTCTGCAATGTTTTAGTAGAAGCAAAAGCTACTTAACCCGCAAATTAAAATATTAGATCAAAGCAGGAAATATAAGAAAACTAAAAAGTACAAAAATACGTATCTTTCAAATAAAAAACTTAATTTTTTTTTAATTCAGTGGACAGACAGTTTAACGCCGGTTCTGAACGGCCTTCATGTAATTTCGAATGGTAGATGATTACCTTGGTTACACTTGGTGTTACAATTTTAAACATTATTTGCAAGATTTTTAATGACTTGAAATAATTCATACACAGTCGATATAAAATCAGATATTTAAGTGTTGGCATTTACTTGATGTAAATCCATTATAATTGAATATAAACTTAAATTCAAACACTTGAACTTATGATTTACACTTTATTGACTACATAGCATGACGCGTTTCATCGTTACAAACCACTTCTTCAGATGCTTACATAATAATTATTCTGTAAGATTTTACAGAGATTATTCTGTAAGCATCTGAAGAAGTCGTTTGTAACGACGAAACGCGTCATGCTATGTAGTCATTATAGTGTAAATTATAAGTTCAAGTGTTTGAATTTAAGTTTATATTCAATTAAACTCAGATATTTCAATTTTGATATGATTTTGGTATTTTTCACAAGGCGATATCCAATTATGATCATAAAAATGAGAAAAATGTTGAGTATCTTAATATTATTTTAATCAAAATCAGAAGATATGGTGCACAAGAAACTCTCATTACTTGTTACCTTTTCTGTGTAAGTATATGGAATTAAAAGTTTCCAAGGGAAATATAGAAGTTTCAGAATAACAAAGTGTTCAGAATCTTGAAGATTTTGAACAGATTTATAAAGTTAGAATAGCGAAATATTTTATAATAATGTATTAGGAAATAAGTATCTAGGTTAACGCAACAATTGCGAATATCATGGGTTCACCATACTCGCATGAGTGTGATGAACTTCATTTTAGCGAGTAAGCAGTTTTAATTTATGTATAAATACGTTAATATTTTCTTAATAAATTCAGTTCTACATCAGTAGTGAACTCATTCACCTGACAAGGAGTAGGCAGATTGAGGCCTTGTCAGCACCGAAACCCTTTCATACCGATTTCCAGGAATCGGAGAATTGGGCTTGAAATTAGTTGTCCATCATTCGGCAGCTAATCACCCCCTGACAAGGAGTAGGCAGATTGACGCTTTGTCAGGGGGAAATTCCTCGTGGGGAAATTGCACTCCACATTTCTATACACAATGGAAAATTTTTATTTTAACTTGATCTGAAAAAAAAATTATTTTACGATATATAATATTTCGTATTCTCGTATTCATTACAGATGATGCCGAATGTCTCAAAAGAACTCGATAATAATTCGAGAATTTGCACTGGTTGCAGAATCATCGAGTGTTTGCTAAAAACCAAAATTTTTACGCATATTCATAATTAGGAAAATACATACCTACCAGGTTGCCTATCGAAATGTGACCGCTAGTATTATTATTAATTATAAATTATTGCTAATTTATTTTTCGGAAAAAATTTCATTAATTGGTTTTTTAATAAAATATGAAACCTCTGCGCTTGTGTCACACGCTAGTGTCCTCCAGTTCGACTTCAAAGCGTCGTATTACTCAATAAATTTAGTTAGCAAACACTCGATGAATGCGCTACTGAATCTGCAGCCGGATCTTTATATTAGTTAATAGAAGATTCCGATGCTACCAAAAAAACGATTAGTAAATCAGAAATAATGAATAATATTAATGAATCAATTTTAAAGGTAAAATCCTTCTATTGAGAAAAAAATTCTCGTGTGTAATTTCAGAGTTATATTTTGGTAATGCGTTTTTCCCAAAGTTATAAAGATAATATGAAATGCACATTTGAATGTTTTTTCAACTAACGATTCTTTGTTGATTATATGTAATAAAAGATACGAAGTAGGTCTACTCACTTATCAAAACTATTCTAATTATTTTGTTACATACACAGATTTTCTATTTAAAAGATGGAATGAAGCGAAAATTGCCACCATAGGGTACTGAACATGATTACATACATACCTACGAATTTTAGATTTACAAATATATATAATAAAATTTTTATAAAAAGTGTGAGGTGTATATTTGTTTGTAGGTTTACATTATAAAAACTGTGCAAAGCAAAAAGTTTGAGACTTCATTATCTTCAAACAATTTCAGGAACTAATTTAAATATTTTTAAATTATTTAATTATTTTTAATATTTTATCTAAAAAGTTTTGAGAACTATAGAATAATTTTTCTTGAAGTAGATGTGCCAATTGATGTTTTAAAATAAAATATTCAGACCCTAGATATAACAAATACATCTACAATCCTTATAAACCTTAAGTTGCATTAGGGTCTCATTATTGACATTTTTTTTAAATATAAAAATTCGAAAATGTAATGTTCTGAATTACATAATTTCAAATTCAATAGTACATATGTTCAGATCATTATAAATAATACATTTTAAGTGAATGTAAATTATTTATGTTATGTTTAGATCAGTTGTATCTGGTTGTAGAATCTTGAACTGAATAAAAAGTGTTCTGAATATATAAAATGTTGTATTGAAATTCATTTATTTACATCACATTTGATTTATTTCAAAAGAAGTTGTGCTTCATTATGCATTTCAAACAATAAAGGAGTTTTTTCAGAAATATTTACATATTCACAAATATTTAAAATAGAGGCTTATGGTATCACACACATACACATATATATATATATATATATATATATATATATATATATATATATATATATATATATATATATATATATATATATATATATATATATATATATATACTCTTACCTTCATTATATGATAATAAAGGCATTATACTAAAAATTATTCTCAACGAAAAACTTCAAAATCAAAAATTCTACTTGTTATCAGCTGTTTTAAGTAAAGAGATAAATTACCGAAAATATATTAACTTTTATATAAGATAATTAATTTACTTTGGAATGCCCCATTTGTTAGACATAATATTCAATGAAATAATAAGATAAAATAAAATAAATAACAATTTAAGATGAAACAGTATTTTGTTTAGTGAAATTTGTTGTTAAAATTTACTTAATTTGTTGAAAATTCAAAATATGAGATTTAAAGTAACTGAATACTTGAAAATTTCAAAACCCTAACTCATTTTCTACAGCTACAATTTCAACTTTTCTGGCAAAACAGACATTGGTTGTTTGGGAATGCTTATTTTATCTACAATCTGATTTTTTTGTACAAAGGATATTTGTTCTCTATCAATATTACACTCTACATTATTTATTTCTTGAGTTATATCTTCATTAACAGTTTCATCATTTAGCACTATTTGTACTTCAGAAGAAGTGTCACAAATTTCATTTTCAACAATAGTTGATCTTTGGTTGTTAAGCGTAGAGCCCGAACTATATGATGGCACTTCCTTGAAAGTAATAACCGAAGAAATATCACTTATTGTAATAGGTGAAGGATCAGGTACTTCAACAGATGATATGTCGCTAATTGTTATTGCACTAGGAATTTGGGAAGATGATACTGTATTTCTTACATTATTTGTAGGATTAGTAACAGATGTTGCAGGGGCAGGTGTTCTAGTTAATAGAATTCTTGTTTCTAAGTTCTTCTCCTGCTGATTATCACGATTATTTACAGAAGTTGCTGTAACTTTATAATTAAATTTTTTTAACACTGTGCTTTTTTTTGTGTGAACTTTCCTATTCTGTTTTTTCTGATGTTGTCGAGAACAATGTTGTTTTAGTTCTTCTTTACTTAAAAATGAAAAGTTGCAATATCGACAGTTGATGGAATATTCCTGATGGTTTTTCAAATGCTCTTGAAGATTTTTACTGCCTTTGAACTCTGCTCCACATTGAAAACACATAACAGTATATGCATCATGCACTTTGCTATGTATTTCCAATTCTTCCCTATAATATAAAATAATAAATATTAGAAAAATGTTAACATTCATCCAACTGATTTATTAGATGTGAAAAAATGTTTAAGCATTAATTAATAAGTAAATTCTCAAAATTATATAGACTTTGTTGACTTAAAATGAATTGTATATTTATACCCAACACTGTGGGTATAAATAATGCCTAATACAGTGAAATCCTAGAAGATTGTATTTCTAAATGGTCTTCATTGAAATGAAAAACTCACCTTGTTGTATATACTTTCCAACATTGACCACAACTGAATCTTGGAACCATTCCATGATCTATAACTTTATGAGCCGCTAATTTATCAACATTGGTAAAGAAAAGATCGCAATTCCAATCTGAACAATAAAACTTATTTGATTCTTTAGCTAACATCATATTTGCTTGAATATTTTCAGAACGACTGACGGAACGAGTCCGCAAAGGTTTGCCGTCTACTTTTCTTTTTTTTCTTTTTGAACTAGACCTACTCTGCCCACTTAATGAAGTATCTATTGATAAGGCTGATATTGAAATTGCAGAACCATCAGGTGAAGAAGGTCTTGAAACTGAGTAACTGAATGATGATGGCGATCTTGAAAAGCTAATAACACAAATTACAAATTAGAAAAAGGAAATATAAAATAATAAGGTATTACCTTCGTCTTCTGTCACCAACGGAATAACAACTTTCCTCATAATCAGAGATATAAGCATTACCAGGATATGATTTAGATAATGCTCTTGATTTCTGTTCTCCTTTGCATCTAGTCCATTTTTTTCTAAATAATCTTCGACTTTTGTCAGTTTCAGAGCGTCCTTCAGATGGAGCAGCTACAAAAATTATAATATTCCTATTATATTAGTTACTGGGTAGATATACAAGAGTGAAAAATTGTTCTATAAAGCATAAACTATAAAACTAAATTCATAGTTTTATGATAATTATAATTATTCAAAGTCACCCTAGGTTCAAAATGCATTACACCTAAACATTTGTAGTTTCAAATGAATCAAAATCAATTTTTTTGTATGATCTGTCAAACTATTATTAGGTGAAACACGTGACAATTTCTGTAAACATTAAAAAAATATTTTCGTGACCTATATTGTGAAAAAATGATGTACATATGTTTACTGATCTCAATCAAATGTTTTAACAAAATACTATGTTAAAAAAATGCGATAATTCTTAAGAAAGCATTTCTAAATGAAATATAAATGTTTAATTGATTTCTGAACATAATTATCAACCTGTTTTCAATATCCTAAATTTTTACAACTGTTCGCTAATTGAACTTACAATTTAATGTATTCACAATATCAACTTGTGAAAAGAAACTTGCATTTCTGTCAGCAGAAAATATTATGGAGAAGTAATTAGAACGTCTCAATTTTCAAGTTCGTCTTACAAATAACTTGCCAAATAAGTAAAATCCACTTACTAGATCTACAACGACTGTTTGTTTTCTTAACACAGGGTTCTGAAGATTTGAGAACCAGTGGGTTAGGCGTCTGGCTTCTAGTGATACCTTCTAGATTCCAAGTTTCATTTGTATCATTTGGGTTAAATTTTACTAATTTCAATGCAAACTTTGTGAACATTTTCCAGAAATCATTAAAAGCTTTAATTTTTTTGTCAACTGCTTCATCCCTATCTTGTAGAAATCCTATTAATTTAGTTTTCATATTTAGCATATTTTCGAAAAAGTTCATACAATTACAGCATAAGACGTCGTCATCTCTTAAATAAGTTTCAATCTAAAAAAAAACTAAATCTTAGAGGTACAATTTATATATCACTCAGTTAACTCTTGCTAATAATTTACCTGATGTCCAAGAAAATTTGTAAGATTATAACGAATTGTATTTCTTCCTCCGTAATCCATCCCCATTTTGAATTTTTCTACGTTTGTTGAAGAATTGAGACAAAATAAACAAGGCGGCAAAAGGGTTCTAGGCATATTTATTTCATGATCCATTGAATCGACAAATTTTAAATAGCTTTCAATTGAATTACTATAAATCATATCAGTTCATAATAGTCTGATTTACTTCTACTGGAAGCAGAAATTCAAACTAAACAAATTTTACCCAAATTTTTTAGGTTAGAACACCAATTAATATTTAAGTTAGACAAGTTATAATTTTTATCACATTTTTTAAAAACTATTTGAATGCAGATTTTCTAATAGTTATATTCTTGGAACTTTTATTTTGGTGTTGAAGAGCAGTGAAAAATTAACCGATTATTATGGAAAAGTTGTGTTTGGATACCGAATGCATTCGTTAATTCGTTACTTTTATTTAAGTAACGAATACTGCACTAGATTTAAGACATCAGTTCGTTACTTTAAAGTTAATATCGTTACTTTTCAATTTTCTTACAACACGTAGGTATAGGATTGCATTAAAACTTTTTGGGTATGTACCGATATACATTCTATGCCGTAATTCGTGATGAATGACAATTAGTTTATTTTATTTTAGTATGCACACAACTGTACCGCATGTGTTACCTGGGTTGCCAGGTAATATGTGGAACCCAGATATAATATATATATAGTATATTATATCTAATCTATATATAATATTTATAGTATATTGTTATAACAGTAACAATATCCATGGTGTAAAAATTAAAAATATGTTTACTGATTTTATGAATTTGTATGCATATTTCATATTTTTTGAAATTAATTCCAAAATAATAGAATTCAATGTGATGACATGTTAACATTTATTTGTTCTACTTTGTTGTTAACAAATTTCCTTCTGTTGTTTTTTGAGCATCAGAGGTATAAATATTGAAACTATTTTTTTATGTTGAAGGTCGTTACTTGATGTGAATTCATTTAAACAATAAAATGGGAAAGAAATCACCTCCTTAAATTTATACACTTTTTATTTTACAATTGTGACATTCGTTTTACCATTACGTTGAGTTCTTCGGATGAAGATATGAAATTGAATATATTACATATATTTTTGCCACGTTCAGAAATAAACAAATTCATTAAAAAATTTTGTTATATATAAATTATACTATCAAAAAGCATAGAAGACTTATGCATAACACCTAGGTTCATAAAAACTTAATAATAGGAATAAAATATTTGAAGCCATTATCAATAAAAAAGTTATTTACAAATTTTAAAAAATTAAATTATCTATTTTCGGACAAGGTGGTCCTACGCATTTCCTTCTCTTCATAAGTCTCATAGGACAAGGTTTTCCGCCATTCTCAGGCCTTCTTTTAATCATTCTAAAGCTTTCAGTCATTCCGTGGCCGCAAGTGGTACTGCAAGGTGACCAATTAGAGAATCTTGAGACTAAACAGTCGATTTTTTCTTTACTTTGTGATGATATATGTTTTTCGGAGTGCTCAAAAAACAATTCGGGAGGAGTCTTTCCTGTAGAATTAGTTGTAGATTTTCCAGCAAGATCTGGAAAAAAAGTATGTTAAAATACTATCAATTTTTTAGATCGAACGAATGGTGTTTGAAAAACAATCTAAGAATTTTTGTAGGCTGGATACATAAGAGTATTTTCATTCATGCCATGTACGTTTTTATAGACAAGTGTTTTTAATCTTTGTTCACCCTGAATTATCCTCATGAATTCTAATCGTGTATTGAGTATCAATTTCGTTACCTATATTCATATATCGAATGACCCACAACATAGACACAATACTCGTTCAACAGAACATACCAAAAGGTTATGTTCTGTGACTCTTACATACCATACATACTCTATGACCAAAATTTAAGTTAATTTTTGTCTACAGGCTTTAATGATTTTATCCTGTGTAGGCAGTACCCAAGTTTAAATTCGATTACATTATATTTTAACACAGTGTTGATGAAATGAAACATATCAAATATTTGAATACTCGCAGACTGCTGCATACATACCTCTTAGTACTCCGCACGAGTTATTGCATTCTTCAACACTTAGAAAATTATTTCTATTGCCTCTGCACCCAGAATATATAAATGGTAAGCAGATCAGTTTTTTACTATCGAAATACCATCTATTGAAACTTCCAACGCATTCTCCAACATCACTGCTCTGAATACAAACAACTGAAAATAAGAAAGGAGTATTAATTTCAAGTACATGTAAAAATAAAACAGAATCCTTTCCGTTTTTTGATTATTTCGCCTAATTTAAAACTCAGATAATGGGATAGAGTGCCCTACCACAACCTTACTTTACTTATAAGCGATGAACTCTACTTACGTAAGTAAAGTTTGGCTGTGGTTTACTTTAGTTAACGGGCTATATTTATTGGTGTTATAAATACATTATTTTTAAGATAAACTACATTCAAATCGAAACATAATTTGTCGAAAGTGTTGTTATTTGTAGTTTTAAAGAGGAGTGAAAGAAAAATTTTCTACAAATAGAAATATCGGCGTTGTCTTTGACGTGCTTTGGGGTTATAAATTGATCAATAATTAATCAATGCCTAAACTTTTAATCTTATTATTGCGAAGAAACAAAAACTCACATTTTAGTGATTGTGCTGTTCTGTAGTTGTGTATAAAAGTTGTTGTTAATATGAATACAGTTTTTGAATCGCTATATAATTCGGAAAAAAATGTATACATAGTTTGGAGAATTTTCACTAATTTATAATTTTAGCGTAATGTATTCTCTGTCAAAAATAAAAAATATATGTGAATGAATTATTTAGATATACTAATTAATTCACAAGTTATTTAATTTAATTTATTCGATTAGAATTTAAAGTGAGCTCAGGACCGTCGGCCAGGGTTGCGCCGCATGACGTCATTTTCCACCAATCGCTCAGTCCGTTCGCGCTCATCCGTACCGATGTCTTAAGATTCCTTAAAAATCATTGAATATGTCCAATCCTAGTTCTCGAAAATACTGTGGTGTGCCAAAATGTACAAGTACTACTAACAAGACGCCAGAAAAGTTGTTTTTCCTATTTCCAATGGACTTCAAAATACGAAAATTGGTTGAATGCCATGAAGAGGTTAGATCCCTTTGGTGAAAAAAGCAAGGTTTATTGTTGTGAAGATCATTTGACGTAATTATAGTATAATTTTATGTAGATTTACATATATTATTATAATATTTTGTAACTTGCATTAACTTGTTGGTAAATATAAATATAAAATCAGGCCAGAGGTGCAAAACCTTTGGTATCAGAAACTTTGAGTTATTGTACCTTTTTCTTACTTCAAGACATCTTCACTTTCACTGCTGACTTTCACATACATATTGTGAGAGTCAGCAGTATACAAGGTCTCTAAGGCCAGAGGTGCAAAACCTTTGGCAAAAACTTTGAGTTATTGTACCTTTTTCTTACTTCAAGACATCTTCACTTTCACTGCTGACTTTCACATACATATTGTGAGAGTCAGCAGTATACAAGGTCTCTAAGGCCAGAGGTGCAAAACCTTTGGTATCAGAAACTTTGAGTTATTGTACCTTTTTCTTACTTCAAGACATCTTGATTCCGTAATTTCGTTATAACAAAATGTCATAAAGGTCTCACGTTATCACTCATACAGGATTTTTTGAATAGGTAAATTAAATAATGCATATATATCTTTTCAACATCTTTTTTTCACATACATATTGTGAGAGTCAGCAGTATACAAGGTCTCTGAGTTTTGATGCTATTTTATCAAAAATAACATTTTCGTTCTGCCGGAATTCTTGAGATGTTGTACCAAAGTCTGTAGCCTTAAAATTTTTAGTGTAGTACCGATACTCCGATCTTTAAAATGTAAATGGCAAAGGCCAAGTTATCAATTTCAATAAATATTTTGAATATATGATGCAGATTGAGTGTTTTATTCGATTTAAAAAAACTACGCTTAAAAAATTACCCATTAGAAAGATTCGTTTCAATGTTTTATGGTTAATGTGATGTTGATTTTTGTTTTTAGTTTTAAATGTAATACCAGAAATGTTTGTAGCACCACCAAATTCTCTAATTAACATCAAACTTCCACATACTTTTAGCTGTTTGCAAATCGAAATTGCAATCAGGAGTTTCAATGCAGTTTGCCTGCTGCATCATTTTGATCCTAGAAGTGCAGTTCTTCTGCAAGCTGGGTTCAACTAGTAGCAATCTGGTGCGCACTCGAACACCTTTTCCACAGGATACACTGCAAGGACTCCAATCGCTCCACTCGGTTGTAGGGCACATAGAGTCAGGGGAATCCGGTTTTGCAGCTTCCCCTGTGCATGCTGGCATCATACATTTCTCCTTTTCAACTAGAAATAATAAACGTATTTATATTTCACAAAACATATTACTCATCTAACCTGTAGGGATATGAAGGCATTTTTTACGACCCATTTTATTCAAAAAATGTTTTACTCTCATTTTGAATCCTAGACCACAAGTAACAGAGCAACTGGACCAAGATTCCCATGGGGATGTTTTGCAAATTCCACTGTCGTCTTCTGGTAATGGAGCTTCTATGGACAGATTTTCTTCCTTATTTTCACTTCTGGAAAATATTGTCATTATATTAAATAAAAGATTTTGTCAGTTTGTTTCAGTAAATTGGAAACAAGAAATCGAGTCAGTGGGGCAGAAGAAATATTAAATAAAATAAAATATAATATAAACAATTACATATTGGATCTAAACCGTTGGAGAAGATGATCAGCTAGTCAAGGTTTTTCTGTGATAGTTCAATGCCTCTTGAGACCAAAAAAATGTCTATAAAACAGTGTAACACACCAGCTCTACACTTTGGCTGGCGGACAACTATGACTGTAAAGGCTGGCGGTAGGGATGCTTGATGATCATCGATGTTCGATGATCATCGATGTTGAAAGCAAGAACATCGATGTTTTAATATCGATGTTCGGTATTCGATAAATATCGAAAATCGATGTTGGGCTTTCGATTATGACATCGATGTCAACATCGATGCTTTTCTAATATCGATCAACACTAGCTGGTGAACAAGTGTCACGAACCAACATCAAAAACTACATAAAATGGAAATGAGTATGTTGCGCTGGGCAGTAGGGGTTAGGGGAACATATAAGGGGAGTTTTAAAATGACCTCCAGCTTCCATTATATTTCTGAGGCTAGACTGCGATGGTATGGTCACTTTATAAGAGTACCACATGATTAAAATGTACATTTCACAGAATGAGGGGAAGATGTAGGTCTTAAAACATCTGGATGAAGAATGTTTGTAGGCTACGATAGTTCGTTGCCTACCAACGTAATATAGAAAACATTACACCGTGTTTGTCGGGTATAAAATATTACACCGTCACAATGAGAGCGTGTTTTATTTGTGTTATATTTTTTTTACTCGTGTGCTTGTTACGAACTTGTAGGTACTTACTTCGGACATTCTGCGATATCAGCAACACACATTTCCTTTGATACTAATTGACGGTTGCAGTTGAACATTGAAGCTTTCTGTGAATTCATATATTTTCTGGACCTCATTCTAAGCCCTTTACCACAACTGACTGAACAGTTACTCCAGTTAGAATATTCTGTTACTGCACACTCAGCTGAAACAAAAATATGACGGTATATATGAGTATATATATATATATATATATATATATATATATATATATATATATATATATATATATATATATATATAAATAAATATATATATATATATATTTTAGAAATATTCGAATATAGGTATCAAGGCAATCAAATTCTCAAATGTTATTTTCATAACAGAAAATTCAATTTACGTCAAAATTCGATTTCTTGACTTGTATTACCTCTTTGAGTATCTTCAGTATTTTCGATTGTATCCAACTGAGCAGTCAAAAAATTGTCATCGCATTGCCTGGGAATGACTTTCTCCCTCTTCAAATACAATCTGGCTAGAGGAGGCATTTCCTTTTTTGAAGGGTCATAGAATGGAGCCCTGGGATCTTCTGGGTAGGACGTTGTTATTCTGTATATTCTTTCTCTTGGCACATTTTCAGCATTGGGTGACTAAATAAATAAATGAATATTCAATAAATGACTTATTTAAACACTATGTGAATCATAGTATTCAAAACATTTACATTGATCCCAATAAAAATGTTATAGGGATCATATTTCTAATATTTTAATCAAATGTTAGAAATATATTATAGAAATATTTTGAATTTTAAAGAATTCAAATGTATATAATAACATTATAGAGGATACGATAGAACTACTTAGATCCAATTTGACTATGGAAACAAATTGAGCAATGGCAAGGTATACACTAAGTTGACCATTCAATAGGTGACTGGTCAACGTACGAAGTTTATATCCTTTTATCTTTAATGCAAAACAATTAATCACAATAGAAAGTCAAAAAAACTTAGTTTCATTCCCGATATGGTATTGAATTTTAATTGAATTTTGACCTAATATTTAGGGACTAAAATCATTGACGAAGCTCTATATTTCTCTGAGCTTTCTAAGTTCAACTCTGCAGATCTAATATAATTATACAAAAGTGAAGAACAACACTATCAGTCTAATTTATGCATTACCATGTATGTTATACCACTGTCAGTGCCTGCATCGTATGGAAATAAATCTATTTTGGCACTCTCTTGCCAGGAACAATTTTTGAGGCATAGGTTAAGGCCACTGATGCCAACAACCCAGTCAGGAGTAGGACCTGTAAATAAGATAAAATTATAATTGAAGTAATCTCAAAACTTACTGTCACAGAATACTTTAAGTGGTTTCGAAATATTGTCATAGATTATGGAATACTTTTCTATGTTATGTGGTCTTTAGTGACCACAGTTATGACAACTTCAAAATAAAGGATAATATTATCTATTATGTTTTATCTATCCAGAAAGTTATGTGCAAATTTTTTCTCTTTAAATGGAGGAAATTGACATCGATTCTTGCGATTTCAAATCTCAAAATATTGTATCCTATTTTGCAAAATTCTTAACCGTCTGTGAAAGCCGTAACTGCAATATGTGTTGTTTATTTTTACATAGTTTTATTCATTATAAATCTCAAGATATCGACAATTTCATTCCATAAGAAAATTCAACCTTGTAATGTTCAATGGAATAAATCAATATATTTGGTAAAGTCCAATTTTTCGATATTTAATGTGCCGTCTAAATGATTTCTCAATCTTTCAAGGAACCATCAACAATTGCTGAAATAAATTTGTGTTCTATTGTAGCATTAATGATATCAATTGACCTCTCACACAACACTCGAATTAAGTTATTCACTTGAATGAACTGTTGTATTAACTCTACTAACTCATCAAAAATTTATTTAATTGCTTTATCAGCTCTTGATTATGGGTGGTGGCACGAAACTTTTGGTGAAATGTAGCCAAATTTTTTTAAAAGCACGAATTATCTGAGCTTACCAAACATCGAGGCCAAAGAAATTAAATGGTGTATCCTATCCACTTTGAACTTAGCTCTGGTTTCTTTATTGACGTCTGGATACCAAAGACCAGCTGCTTTTATGATAGTTCTAAGGTATTTACTTTTGGCTCTGAGCTCTGTCTCCATCAATCTAACAGATCCCCATTCGGCCAAACTTCTGAATCCTTCAGAAGCTATTTGCCCTTCTCCCCAGAAGGAGAAGTTCTTCTCATGAGAGGCCCCAATCACATCAGAAAAATGAGTAAGCCACAAAAGTGTTGGAAAATCTTTGGGATGCGTAACGTTCGACCATAATCCTTCGAAAACGAGCTAGAAATAAAAAAAACATTTAACAAAACAAATTGAATTTAAATAAACAATAGATATGGCTTCTGAGAAAGTAATTCTGAAATTGGGATACATTCACTCCGATGTAGAAGACTCTCAGTGTTCAATTGAATTTTTTGGACTTCGGACTGAATGTCTGGTCATTTTTAGTTCTTTGTTTTCCTTCCATTTTATTATATAACTAGCAAGAAACAATTTCTTTTTATCAAAAACGTCCTATGTTAATAAGAATAAATATAAAAGCAGATATCTGGTCAGTTCACATGCTAAAAGTTCCCCCTCTCTGCTAGAAGCCCCTATAGACTAATAGACTTGAATTGGTGGTCAAAACCAAACCCCCACAGTATTTTCGAAAATGACAATTGATGTAACTGACCAAAAACTACACCATACAGTGTCCTGTAGTGATAATTTTGAAGCTGTTATTGAATGAAAAATAATAACGAAAAGAGCATGGTTGCATAAAGCTACCTATATCAACCCCCTTAAATTAAAAGAATTTTTATTTAGGTTAGTTATAGACGAATCCCCCAGTAGATATGATGCTGCTATAAGTAGGTATTTTAATTACTGACACGGAGGTTTCGCTTATCTCTTTTTGAAACATTTTGTTGAAAACTATAAAATTAAAAATTAACACAGTTGACTTAAGTTTCACTGAATATATTAAAAACTCTACATATGTTTCGGGTGGTTAACCCAAATTAACCCAAACTCGGTCAGTAATATTGTATACTCAGTGGCGGATTTACAAATTTGCCGCTAGTAGGCCATTCAATTTTTGCCGCCCCTACTGACTTTTGAAATTCAATACGTTAGTTTAATCCCGTTATTAGTATGATTGTGAACTTAATGATATTTCTGTCAGTTACTAGATTATTTTTGCAACCCGCTATGTACTGAAGAGTTTAATGTTGACCTAACAAGTTTATTTGACAGGCAAAACAAAAAACCCCCGACTTTAAAGCGTACAACCTCTGTAACTTTTAAACGGCTGAATCGATTTTCATCAAACATGTCTAAGAACACTCGCCCGTGAAACACCTGTAATACAAAAAACTAAATTGAAATCGGTTCATTCGTTCGGGTGCTTTGATGCCACAGACAGACAGACAGACAGACAGACAGACAAACAAGAAATTTTAAAAAAATCAAATTCTACTCAGTTACTCATCTTAAGCCATCCTAGCTAATTTTTTTTCGAATGTCTTTAATGTACAGACTATTTTAGGTTTACGATTTTATTATAGTATAGATTGTGTACACGTATAATTATAAAAAAAAAAATCTGTAAAAAAAAACAATTCAATAAATTTGCCGCCCCTCTAAATCTGCCGCCGTAGGCACCGGCCTACTTGGCCTATTGGTAAATCCGCCACTGTGTATACTCTTGACAATAGGTTTATATTTTAATTACTCTCACTTAATGGATAACTACTAATTTCATTCCATATAAAAAAGATTCATCAACTGAAGATGAAAATTGAATTAAATTATAAATATTTGTAAGCTGTAATAAACTCACGGTATAAGTAGCTTCATCACAAGCACAACATTCATCCGGATCCGATGTTTTATCTTTCTCTGTTAGTTCACAAATCGTTTTCTCAAGGTTTCCTTCATCTGCAAACCAACTGAGGGAGTCCCTCAAAATCATAGATCTAAAAATGAAAATAAAACCTAAAAAATACTTGTTATGCAGTTAGCTTATTACAGTTATTATAATTATGGACCAGGGTAGCCCGATTACAAACATTTTTATGGCCAGCTTACTCCAAAAAACGTAATTTTTTTCAATATATTTTATTTATAGTAGGTACAAAACATGTTGGGTAATCAATTTATTTACATATGAAAGCAGATATATGAAATCACTTGAAAAAAATTTTTTTTTTCAAAATGGCGGCCCTGAAAATGACTGCTGAAACTCATCTCAATCGGAGATGAATGACATCATTTCTTGGAAAAGAATTATCTGAAAGCAAAAAACAAAACGGTTTTATGTTCTGTATCAAATTGGCTATGACTTCAAGCAGAATGAAACATTTTCAATGAAAAAAAACAAAATGCCGGACTTTTGAATTTTTTTTACACTTTTTTTCACTTCTAATTGTTTATAACTTTTTAAAATAATAATGAATATTTCTGGTTCTGCTTGAGGCCATAGCCAGACATCTAAAGAGTAAAATGCCGTTTGGTTCATATCGATAAGTGCAATAGTTTTGAAATGAGAGTGTAATTCATGCGAAAAAACGTGGTTCGGAGAAAAATCAGTTCAAAGTTTTTATTGGTGAAAAATCGTAAAAAAAGTGAATTTTACTCACATATCCATTCCAGATTCATACACAACTCCTTCCTGGTCTTCGTAAGCATCATTCTGAAGAATTCTTGCATTTCTCAAAGCAGTTCAACAAAAGGACAATAACAATAAAACAAAGAACAAAACAATAAGACGACCCGAAGGCATGCAGCAGCTGCCGCAACCGAAGGCGTTCGAGCGGCCGGATTTACTGCAGCGCTCCCTAATCTTTTATACCTGCTTCTCGGTCTGGCTGACCTTCGGGACTAATTCTATACTATTTCTACGAGTATATAGTAGCAATTTATGAGAAAAAAAATTTCGATTTTTTCAAAATTGTTTGGAGTAAGCTGGCCTTAAGAGCAAACTTGCTGTTTCTACGTTATGTTGTTATTATTGAAAATTTATATCAAAATAGTTTCATTTTGTCTCAATAGATACTTTATATTTGTTTAGCAGACTACGAGGACGAAATAATTTTCGGGAGGCTTCTCAATAGGTAACTTGGCTCTTGTGATTCAGTCGCTATGGAACATTACTCGTCATGCTGTACGACAATATTAAAACGACGGCGATTTTGTGAAAAATATTTGAGATTTTCGTCAATTAAAACATGCTAAAGCAGTGTTCTCAATATATTACTCTATGTGCTTCACTTAAGTATACGCTAAAATACTATGCCCCCTTGTCCAATTAAATTACAATGTAAACAAAACAAAATAAAAACTTCAGTGGACTTAAATGACCATTTAATGGACAATTAATATCTGAGCCACTCGTCGTGCCCCCTGGGTTAATCGTTTGCCCCCCAAGATATTGAGAACCCTTGCTTTGAGGCTAACTCTAATTCTAAATGGCGTAAATAATTTAAAGAGACTGATATGAAGGGAACAATAGTTGATAGTGGGCTTTGCTGCGTTTCAAAACATCTAGTTTGCGGATGAAGCTGATTTTCATCTTAATAATTTAAATAACATAACTGCCTTCAACTGCCAGTGCTAGGGAACCTATAGAAAAGTTTGAAATGGACTCAAAATAAATCACTAAAAACACTTACTATAAGTCGAATATTACTAGATTTTGGCACTGTAATTCACTAGAATTATCCTTGGCACTAATTAATAAACAAAAGAAAACGTACCAATTTTTTTTAACATTGTGTAGTTTAACAACAAAGTTTACGTTTTGAAAAAAATTAAAGCACATATTCACAAATCAGGTGAGATTAATACTTCCTTATTTTGTCAGGAAGATTAGGTAACACCCTGCATATTTATGCTACTACTAGTAAAATCTTGTGGTCTTACAGAAAGTGACGTCTTTATAATTCTAATTGAATTATTTTTTCATGTCACTTACCTAAAAGTAACACATCCAGAACCTGGAGGTGGTGCTCTCCACATGAAGAATACCTCAGTCTTGGCAGAGTCATTGAGTTCTGTCAGTGTATTAATGCACTCGAATTTGAATGAAGCCAAACTGTCTTTGAATAGTTGGAAACTACCAACCCTTTGGGGAGAAAAGTTACCAGTTTCGTTAGTTGCTTCAGCACTTAAAATGAATTTTTTGAAACGTTGACTGGGATTCTCAATATCTGATGCCATAAGACTCACTGTAACCAAAATATACTCACTATAATCAAGAAATTTATTCATAATAATAACAAAATAATTTACGCCTACATACATTGAGGGTAATCACACTCTTTATGCAGCTAGGGAATTTATTGTATGCATTGAATGTTGCATAATCTATTTTGCATACAGAAGTAATGTGGCTCTCTCGCGGATATGTACTAAATCGAGTGTGGACTCTCAAAACTGAAGTCGAAATTTTTATATATTTAATAGTGTTGGCGTTTACTTATTATTCTGTTAGCATCTGAAGAAGTCGTTTGTAACGACGAAACTCGTCATGCTTTGTAGTCAATAAAGTGTAAATCGTAAGTTCAAGCGTTTGAATTTATGTTTATATTCGAAATTTTTATTGTTGATCAAAAAAAACATTCTCTCAGATAAGTTTAAAAACGCTTCCTGGGTTGCATATCTCACATATTTAGCGGACATTTTTGAGAGAATAAATATATTAAACAAAGAATTGCAAGGACAGAATATTAATATCATTTCAGCGAGAGAAATTCTGTCAGAGTTTGAATTAAAGCTGCAATATTGGAAACAGAAAGTAGAACAGAACAAGATAGCTTCTTTTTCCAGGTTAACTTGGTTTTAGAAGATTGCGAAAATATTACTTTTGCTGACATCAAGGATACAATTGTAAGACATCTTATCAAACTCAAAAAGCGGTTTTCATATTACTTTCCAGATCTTGATACACCTACTGTCAGTTGGATTGTAGATCCCTTTAAATGTGAAATTGCTATGATTCCAGAAGAACCTTCAGATTTGGCAGAAGCAATTCTTGAACTTCGATCTAATATTGAAGCACGTATTCAATTTGACAGTAAACCAAATGTGTCGTCTTTTTGGATGTCAAAAGCTTCAAAGGCTTTCAAAATTGCACATGAAGAGGCGGTTAAAAAGTTGTTGCCATTTGGAACAAAATATTTGTGCGAAACAAGCTCTAATGAACATAAAAACGAAGAACAGAAATCGATTAAACGCCGAAGACTGTATTCAAATCGCTCTTACATCAAAAAGTCCCAATTTTGAAGCAATTGTATCGAATATGAAACCACATCATTTCTCCAAAATATGAAGGTAGAATGCTTTTTTTATTCTTTTTTTCCTAATTTTTTCAATTCTAATTTTTTTTTGTTCCACCATTTGTACCAAATTTAAACTAGTTTTTTCGTCTAATAATACAAGAAAAATATTATATGAATTAAAAAATAACAAGAAATTATTATTTACTTATATTTTCTGTGATGGCGAATTTTTTTTCCTCAGCTGTATATTACATATATTACTTACTAATATTACCGTTATGTATTACTAGTTATTACATTGATAAATTGAATAAATGATGTTTAAATAAAATTTTTAGTTTCTGTTTTCTTTTCAAAATTATTATGTGGGCTATAATATGAAAGATGCGATTTTTTTTGCTCTTTGCCATGGTGTAATATCAACTTACACAAAAATATTTTGGGATAATAATTAAAAAGTTCCCCGACCGCTGATATATATGTATAGGTATACATTCTCTCTGTTTCAAAATGATATAGAAGAGGTTTATCTCCTTTTCACATCGAAAAATTAGTGGAATTCGAATTATATAAATATATCGCCAATATATGTCGAATATTTATAAAAGTTGTACTTACTCGTGTACACTTGTCCTGGCATATATCTTTCTGGATTTCCGGTTATTTTTATCTGAACGCCATTATCTCCAGAACTCTTTCCAGCTCTAGAACTATAAATTGTAGGTTCTCTAATACAACCACTAGAAGTCCCCAAAATTAGGGACACTACAACAAAAATTAGCAGCATTTTTCTGCGTTTCTATTTTTCAGTTATTTATGCCCATCAGTTCTATTATCAACGAAGCTTCTGAATTCACTGAGCTATGAGAAGAATATCGCTTTCGCTTTCTTGAACTTGATGAACTTTTGAGATAAATAGAAATATTAACAGTATAGTTTTATCTGTTTAATTCCATATTGTCTATAGTTTCGAATATGAACCATTTCAAATATGTGTAAATATTATCATACTTCAAAATAAAGAACCTACTTTCTTCTAATAGAATAACTCCCAAAATATATCGATGTTACATCTGTATTATAAATACATAGTTTGATTTCATTTCAGAATGTGAATATTTCGATCAGCTATTTAGTATCTATTTATTAGAGCAATTTATTGT
This sequence comes from Henosepilachna vigintioctopunctata, assembly GCA_030704895.1. Classification (NCBI taxonomy): domain Eukaryota; kingdom Metazoa; phylum Arthropoda; class Insecta; order Coleoptera; family Coccinellidae; genus Henosepilachna; species Henosepilachna vigintioctopunctata. The sequence continues at coordinate 4,088,465 of JARQZJ010000034.1, forward strand.
TTCAAAATATCAACAGTCATTATTTATTATTATCAGCATTAGTTGAAATTCCAAAATTTCATCATTCAAAAAAATAGCCTACAAAGGTATAAAATTGTGACTGGTGATGTTTGGTCATTATAGACATTGAAGAAAAACTAATTTCGTTGGTCTTGATTTGGATATTACAAAAAGATACAACAATTTCAAAAATGGTTGACTCTCTGTATGTTTGTACATTTATCACTCAAAAGTAACTGCACATAATTAAATATATTTTCGTTCAAGGTATTTCAAAAAGTATAACTTGAAAGATAGACTTCATTTTACATGAAGAATATTTTTTCATGATGTTTTATTTGTGAAATAAATCATTGCCAGGAATTTTTATTTTATCAAAACTATATGTTAGAAAAAATTATTATCATTTGAATATATCATTGATAAGTCGCCAAGATATATCAATGAGGAGGACATCGTAGTATTCAATATAATTGTAGTCAAAAGAGTTTGAACTTCTTAAGGGCGATACCTTAAACGAACTGGAATGACCTCGTTGTAACAAAACTAAATCCCTTCCATATATTAGGATATACTAATTTGTACACTGTTTATTTCCATGAGGCCATTGAAATGAATAAATACACGTAACATTATAACACAATTAAGTGAAATTTAAAATATCTGTCAGTAATATCCACAATTAAAGACGGTTGATAAAAACAGCAGTAGAAGCAAAACATACAGAAAATACTGTAGGTATCTGTACTAATGCAACAAAGACTGATATCCACATCTTGACCAATATGAGGTTATATCTCGTAGTGATCACGCGTATGATTATTGTGACAGGTGCTACTTGGAAGTGAGTAGATTAGAATAAGTTAGGCCACGTATTGAGAGATTTCTAATGAGATCATTTACTGATGATTTCTCATCAGTTACCCAGTAACCTAGTTAGCTACTTGTGTATGTTTGTTTTCAATAATAGATCGAAATTCAATGAGATGTTTACAAAAATGAAATAACTTCGAAATATATATAAATAATATATTTTTCAAGTAGGTACAATCAATTAATATTAAATATATACTAAAAAGTCAGTATTGGACCTTCTCTATGATCTAATAAATCTGGAACAAAAAAATTTCAATTGTATTTTTTCAATATTTATAATCGGGTGTTCTATTACCTTTGGCTATACTCCACCATGGCAATGTGACATACGTAAGGAAGGCATTTAATGGGACTGACTGTGCGCGTTTGTTTTCTTTCCAAAAATGGAATGTTTGGGTGAATCCCCTCATTGTCCATAGAGGATTATAGGCACCGTCATCTAGTTCTGTAAAAAAGCAGCTGTTGGAGAATTGCTTGTAAAACAAACACGTTTAAAAAAAAACAATGGGAAATTCTGCATTTAGTTCAATTATTGGACAGAGGAGACAAAATTATTGAGGGATATATTGACGATATTGAAAAGACGAAATTTGGAGTAATTGTCTGTCAGGAGTTTGTGAAAGATCATCACTTCAGGGGGGTGTTAATGATGAAACATCGAGAGAAATATATCTATTCTTATAAGAAATTATATATACGTACATGATACTAAACGCGAAAGGCTACTTGAGTTACAGAACCCGTAACCAAACGATACGAGCTTTGGTTGGGAGTTTTGAGCTACATAACCTTCATTTCCAACGTTATGTTGGAAATTTAAACAAAATAAAATGTTGGTTCAATTGGTTTGTGATTTTTAATCAGAGAATATAAAATAGAATAGCAGTACTCAGCATGGGTATAAGTTATTTCCCTCTCATCTCCCCACCTTCACCTGGAGCCTCGTAGCATATGTCAAAACAAGTTCTTGTAGACTTTTCTCTTGTGTAAGCTGATTCTCGTGTTCATTAATGAGCCAAGCTTTATTGTGTGAGTATTCAGGCACTTCAAAGCCAACTACACTGCCAATTTATTCTGAGAAGACTGCTTATACTTGCTTCTGAGTTGCAGTTCCCACTAGGCGACAAGACGACGAAATACTACTCCAATTCAAAGTTCAAAAGCATCAGCAAGTCTCTTGCTAATACAAAAAAAGCAAATCCCTTTTGCATTTTTATTGCAGCGACCATTTGAAGACCTTGGAGGTCTTCACCATCTTCCATCAAAGCATCAGAAACCGCTTGCATTCCAAAGAATAGTTGAACTCCTAGCTTTCATCTTCTTCCACTATGGAGGAGAAGGCCTTAAGGCTTGTGCAGATTATTTAATCCTGATCTATTGATGCAACTAAACGTACTGGTTCTATTCTATATTCTTAATGTATCTTTCCTTCATATTATACTTTCACAATTCAGTACAGAGAAAGAGAAAGACAAATAATGAAAGACCCACACAACAAATGGTGGAAATATACTATGTAATATGTTTGAAGACAAATATAATACTTAAATTTAAATGGTTCAAAATAAACACGAATGGTAACTCATCTAACAACTATATCTTACCAGAATGTCCTTTTTTGTGTAGGTCACACCAATAATAGATATGTGTTCCATCAGCTGTAACTCTTTTTGGGGGTAACAATGGGCGGTATACGACCTTAGGAATATTACTACTAATTTTCTTATTTTTTGGTAAAGTACAGTAACTATATACTTTCTTGAAACCAATCTTGTTATAATTACCATCTAAGTTTTTGCCAAACTTTATTTTTCCCTCGCTTTCATCCCGGTGACTGGTGAACTGGTTATTTGAATTCGTAGTATCATCTTTATCATTGCTTGCGCCAGATAGGGTGGGGTTTTCGCAAACAGGGGGCTTAGAAGACTCCCCACCGTTGGTAAAAGAAGTTGGCAATTCTACTTTGCCGTTAACGTTAAGATATGGGTTCTCTGTTAGGGACTTATTAATACCAGAAGGTTCATCATCAAACGGTTCGTTATTAAGACTTATTGCATCGTCCGCGAATTCAAATTCTTTAGTGTTTTCCTGGGGTTTCTTTATCTTCTTGCGGCTTTTGAACGATTTGTCCTTACCGATTTCGTATTCTGACTGGTTAATCAATTTGCTTATCTGTGAAATCGACTGGCAAATACATTTAGATTCAGGTGGACCCAGTGGAGCTCTCAATGCGCATTTGGACGTTTCTTGGCAAGCTGTTTTATACATTTCTAGGACCAGGGAATCGCGCTTTTTGCGTTGAAAACATCCACAGCAAGTAGACTTTGATGAAGAAGTAGGACCAGATTTATCTACAACCAAAATTCAAAGTTAAGACAAGTGATGAGTTAATCTGTATGTGAACATGGATTTTGGTGACTCTTCTAGTCCTACTTCTTTAGCAAATTAATAAGTTACTAGTATAAAATGAAATGTACCTAGTATAGTTTGTAAATATGGCTTTTTCTATGATTATAAATTTATACGGCTCAATCTTCAATGTGTATTTGTTAAGCTAGGCATAATCATTTAAAAAATGGTGCATAAGTGGTGAAGTAAGTCGAAAATTAATGAATTTTTGCCAACGACTTTTACATACTGAAACGGAAAATATTTTTTCATCCAAAGCACATTCGCCTAATACTTTTATATTAAAGAAATGATTGAATCGATTAATCCTGAATCAAAGAAATTTGTAGTGACGAAAATCAATTGCCTATAGATCACTAAATCTGTACAAAAATCTGAAGCATCTATGACGATATAATGAGGAATTACGGAATTGAATTAAGAGATAAAATTGCTCATAAAACTTCATGTAAGTAAATAAAAGAAACATAGAAACGAAAAATAAAATGAAAAATAATTCGAATGAATTTTGTAACTTTTTTCTCTAAAGAAAACTTTTTCTCATAAAATTAAATGTAATCTTGAAGTTCAGTCTAAATTTTAATGTTTATGTGTAAATGGTTTAATTCCAAAACCTAGATTCGTTTTGAATGTAAAAACTTATTAAAGAATTTGTTCAAATTAGTCAACTGAATCTGGTAATGTGTATGCAAAAATGAATAGGTTATTATATTTTCCTTGGGCTTCGTAAGTAGTACTGATATACAAGAAGTTCTATAGATAGATTTTTTTCCCTAAAGTCAAGCTTTTCAACAGTAGAAGGACTGTGTTGTCTAAATGTATCAAAACTGAACCTTTGGGTATATATTGATTGTTGAAAGTGAATGATAATGAAATAATGATTACTAAACATGGGAAAACCTGTTCTAGAGATGACTAATACATAAACAATGAACCAATACTCACGAAGTTCCTCCACTAATATTAAATTTTAATATTGAAGCTAGTACCTACCATCCCTGAGATCTCCAGCCTCAATTTCGCTGACTCCATTGTCCACTGTATCTAAACCCTCCTGCTCCGACCTACTTTTAGTGTCCATTCTTGACTTCCAACCACCTCTAACGAAATTATTTATATTGGCACTTGGGTCACTTAAACGTCTCTGACTTCTGTAGATGAAAAACTCCTCTGGGTCGTCTTCCCAATCGGAGTCCCACATGTCTGTTGCACAAAAACCTGGTTCCGAAGTCGGAGTTTCAACACCTGAGCCTTTTGGTTTCGTAACTGCCATCTCGGCGTGTCCTTTTCCTTGTGGCCCCTTCATGCGTACGAACTCACACCTTTGGGCATTAGCGTTGGAAAAGAGACCAAATGTCATTCGTTGAGCCATTTTTGTACCTAGACTGGACTGCTGAAAATTGAATAAATATTCAAATGTTGCATTGAAAAATTTAATCGTTTTAGTTCCAAGAAGTCTAACTCTGCAGTTCTGCTTACTGAAGTAAAAGGTGTTTTTTTAGAGGTATAGAACTTTAAATTACAATTAAACAACGATGAATCATTCGATTATTCGAAAGATAATCTTGTGGCATTGCATTTTACATGATTTCTGGCATATGACCGCCACCGCTGGCTCGGATGTAGTCCAATGTGGACGTCCAATTTTCGATGACTTTTTCCAACATTTGTGGCCGTATATCGGCAATAACACGCCGAATATTGTCTTCCAAATGGTCAAGCGTTTGTGGCTTATCCGCATAGACCAATGAGTTTACATAGCCCCACAGAAAGTAGTCTGGCGGTGTTAAATCACAAGATCTTGTAGGCGAATTCACAGGTCCAAAACGTGAAATTAGGCGGTCACCAAACGTCTCTTTCAATAAATCGATTGTGTGAGTACGAGCTGTGTGACATGTTGCGCCGTCTTGTTGAAACCACAGCTCCTGGACATCATGGTTGTTCAATTCAGGAATGAAAAAGTTAGTAATCATGGCTCTATACCGATCACCATTGACTGTAACGTTCTGGCCATCATTGTTTTTGAAGAAGTACGGACCAATGATTCCACCAGCCCATAAAGCGCACCAAGCAGTCAGTCTTTCTGGATGTAACGGTGTTTTGACATACACTTGAGGATTATCTTCACTTCAAATGCGGCAGTTTTGTTTGTTGACGTGGCCATTCAACCAGAAGTGCGCTTCATCGCTAAACAAAATTCGCTTATGAAAATCGGGAACAACGGCAATCTCGTTTTGGGCCCATTCGACGAATCTACGCCTTCTATTCTAATCTACGAGTCTATTTATGATGAATTCCCAAACCAAACTGAGAATAAATCACTTCTCAGCTGTTAAATCGGTCGCCATCTTCAACAGTAATGCCAACTTAAAGTTCTATTCCTCTAAAAAAAACACCCGTTACAAATTAATAGTTCAATTCGTGAAATTTATTGTAATGATAAATAGGCAAGGGTTTTTATTATTATTATCATGAAAGTGGGGTGAAAAGTTTCTGGCCTGACCAAGAAAAACGATGTTTAAATTTTTTTTTTTGCTTTAGTTTTCAACATAATCTCCCTCAACACTAATACATTTCCCATAACGGTGTCCTAATTTAGTTATTCCAGTTTTAAAAGTAGATTCGTCAAGCTCCTCAAAATACTGATTTATAGTTTCGATAACTTCTTCCTTGCTCTCAAATCTTTTACCGCCAAGCCATTTTTTGAGGGTAGAAAACAGGTAATAGTCGCTGGGGGCTAAGTCTGGAGAGCAGGGAGGATGCGGCATGAATTCAAACTTCAATTCGTGGATTTCGGTTAAGGAAACAATCGACGAAAGCGCTGGTGCGTTATAGTGATGAAACAAAATAATTTTTTTCGCCAAAAGAGGTAGTTTAATTTGCGCCCCATCCTTCAAACGTTGCAATAAATCTGCGTAGTATTGACCAGTGATAGTCCTACCCTCTTCAAGATAATCAATATATATATATATATAATTCCTCTCGCATCCCAAAAAATAGTAGCCATAACCTTGTACGCCGATAAAATTGTTTTTGCCTTCTTAGGAGTTCGTTGCTTATTGGTCGCATCGAAAGCCGAGTTGAAATCAGAATATATGAATACATCAGTAGAAACTTTTTATCAGTTTGTAATGATAGCATAGGAACTCTAGACTTGTGTCAAATATTGAAAAATTCCAAAAATAGGTTCTTTCTCACTAAATAACTACGAAAATTTCGTAATGCTCTTAAAAATGTTATCATCAATAGAGTTTCACTCACCCTTGCATCATAAACCTTCTTTAAGGCATCATATCTGATAGAACCAAGAAATATGACTCCTTGTACTGCACCGGTTTTGTCAGTAGCTACCAATTCAACACACACCATTTCGCCATCTCTAACCAGAATGTCATGAAAAACTTCATCAAAATTATCCACCATGAAACAAATATGTGGATACGTTATTTCCTCGAGTTCACCTTTAGTATCCATCCTTCGTCTAGAAGGAGATGCATAAACCTGCAAGAAGAAATAGAAAGTACATTGACTTCTAAAAAATTTAAAATCTCTCAATTTATTTCACGTAAATCTGGAGTAGTGGTCAAGTGCATTAATTTTTATGGTAAAAGGTTGGGTTCAATTCCGGTACTGGGATAATAGAAAATGTGGCCTGCTATTCTTGGAATAATAATAATGATAATAACGATAAGTTCTTTGTTCCCAACAGGTATAAAACTCTGTTAGAGAAAATAAAATTATAATGTTGAATAATAACTAAATCAATAAAATGGAAAGAAATATAACAAACAGCTCAATCAACTCTAAAAAACTAAAAAGTAATCACGAGTAATATTGTACACCTACTCTTGATAATGGGTTAATCACCCGGAAAATATGTAGAGTTTTAATATATTCAGTGAAACTTAAGTCAAGTGTGTTAATTTTTAATTTTATAGTTTTTAACATAATGTTTCACCAAGAGATAAGCGAAACTTCCTTGTCAATTCATTTTAGTCAATTCTCCTTGTTCACATAACTCCTAATAATAACTGCTATGGAGTCAAAGTGAATGCCACGTTTATTAACAACTATATTGAAAATAGACTCCATAAACCAGATGGGGGATTGTATTAACGAGTTGGTCCTTAGGTGGAATAATTCTGTGGTACGAGAATTTTTCCTAGGAACACGTAATTTCAAAGCAGAAACAGAGTAAGACAATCGGTAATGTTGTGCAGTAGTTTGTAGAGGGTGTTTTTTTTTTAGAGGTATAGAACTTTAAGTTGGCATTACTGTTGAAGATGGCGACCGATTTAACAGCTGAGAAGTGATCTATTCTCAGATTGGTTTGGCAATTCATCATAATTAGACAAGACATCAACAAGCAAGGCGTAGTGCCCAAAACGAGATTGCCTTTGTTCCCGATTTTCATAAGCGAATTTTGTTTAGCGATGAAGCGCACTTCTGGTTGAATGGCTACGTCAACAAACAAAACTGCCTCATTTGGAGTGAAGTTAATCCTCAAGTGTATGTCAAAACACCGTTACATCCAGAAAAACTGACTGTTTGATGCGCTTTAGGGGTGGTGAAATCATTGGTCCGTACTTCTTCAAAAACGATGATGGCCAGAACGTTAAACTCAATGAAGATCGGTATAGAGCCATGACTACTAACTTTTCCATTCCTGAATTGAACAACCATGATGTCCAGGAGCTGTGGTTTCAACAAGACGGCGCAACATGTCACACAGCTCGTGCCACAATCGATTTATTGAAAGACACGTTTGGTGACCGCCTAATTTCACGTTTTGGACCTGTGAATTGGCCTCCAAGATCTTGTGATTTAACACCGCTAGACTACTTTCTGTGGGAGTATGTAAAATCATTGGTCTATGCGTATAAGCCACAAATGCTTGACCATTTGGAAGACAATATTCGCCGTGTTATTGCCGACATACGGCCACAAATGTTGGAAAAAGTCATCGAAAATTGGACATCCAGATTGGACTACATCCGAGCCAGCCGTCGCGGTCATATGCCAGTTTATGTTCAAAATATAATGCCAAGATTATCTTTCGAATAAAAAAAAATTCTTGTCAGTCGACTGATCCATCGTTTTATTGCAATTTAAAGTTCTATACCTCTAAAAAAAACACCCTTTACAAAAATTTAAGTGATAAAGTTTCTCTCCTGCCCTGTAATGTGATCAAACTAAATCAACTCAATAATTCGTCATGATTGACTCCTCTCTGTGGATAAACTTTATCCTCCCTCCAAACTAAGAATTCCAAGAACCTTCTCCAAATGGTCTCAAGATAGCGTAATGGTATTGGTAAACCACAAGGAATATCTTGCCCAGGAATTACAAAAGCAATGAAATATATATCTAGTTTTGAAATAATGAAAAAATGATTAAAATTTTTGATTGTTAGGAAGAATATCCATTTCAAAAATTTTGAGTAGAAAAAACTATGAAAGAATTATCATGATAAAACTTACTTTTTGAGAATGTCTCTTCAAAACCTGCAACTCCTTAGGACTTGTTCTTGTACAAATAGCAAGTGTTAACGTATACTCAAATTGATGTATTATCAAATTTAAATATACTGTTTCTTCCCAATCAATATCCGGATCTCCTATTGGCAGTTTTCTGCTATCTTTCCGAAATACATCTACCTCAGTCTAAAATGAAAATAAATTAGGTACATCAATATTGAATTGAATTGATCCCTTGGCTTAATGTTTCACGATTATATTTAACAAGAGTCGTGTGTGACTGTTCCTGCCTGTTGTGTGACTGTTGAAATGTCAATGACCTGTGAAAATGAGCTAAACTCGAAACATGTTGACTAATTCATGTTGTTAAATATAATCGTGAAACATTAAGCCAAGAGTTTAATTTAATTTGATATTAAATTATGTTTCACCAAGAGTTAAGCGAGAATTCAATATCAGTCAAATTACATCAAATTAAAATATAAGAAAAAATATAAAAAATCAGTGTATTACCTCATATTTGGGAGATATCTTGGAGACCCCTTGACGTGTTTTTTTCTGACGAAAAATAATAGGTCGTCACAATCTATTGTGGCTTCATTTTGAAATAAAAAATGCCTAACGAAGAGATCAGTCCAATAAGTTGTTCCTTGTAGCATAACGAAACCAGAATCTAAAAAATGCAATTGAAGTATTTCGATGTTGTGCCAAAAAAATTCATTCTTCTATTGAAGAACAGCATTATAAAAAAATGATGAATATTGATCAACAAGAAATTATGCCTCTACAATACTAGTATTATAAAATTATCCAAATGTAAATCAAAAAGAATATCGTTATTTATTTAATTAATAATATTTTTACTCAAATGGAAGTTTTGAAGTTATGGAGAACACAATAAAGAAAGTCTATATACACAAATACTTGCACTTTTTCAGCAGTTGGGATGTGGGAAAAATGTAATGGGTTTGTTCTTTTGCAGCATTTTGAAGATTGTAGATTTGAAGAGTAATAGGTTTTTCACTGTTTTTTTTTAATTGAGAGAATATAAAATTTCAAAAAATTTAACAAAAAAACAAACAATTAATTATTCTAAGAATAAGTAGATAACTGGAAAATTTATCAAAATAATGTACCGATGACATTTGAGAGTTGTTTTTCATGTGAAACCATCGAAATTGAGGAACATAAATACGTATATATTTTATTTTAGTAAACCTACTGCCTCCTATAATTTTTCATAGATTTTTTGGCCATACACTCTTGAAAATATAAATTTATAAAACATATTACAAATAAATTGAACCTTCAAAAGAAATACCACATTTCTTTAAAATTTTCATAGAAAAAATTAGTATTTCATTGAAAATATTCAAGTTAGATCTTACCATCTTTCAACAACTGTCGCATTTCTTTTGTACGTTGAAAATTGATTTCCTCTAATAATTGTTCTAAGACACTTGGACTTTTCGATGAATTACTATGAAAATAAGTCATGTTTACTTGATTGAATAGAAATAGAAAAATTAATCAAAGTACAATAACTTCTGACGAAATGAACGCACACTATATTATTTTCTTCACATTCGAAATATCATGATTCAGACATGCTGAGGGTGCAACCAACCCCCAAACTGATCGATGAGAGCGTAAAAATGGCACACGCGCATTGAGTCTGATAGGTGACATTTCTTGAATTCGAATAGAAAATTTTTAGAGCGAAAACATTTGAATTAGAAATTTTGAATGATTTTTGTTGATATAATGCAAATTTTTGAAGTCAGCTTTCTAGGAATATATATATATATATATATATATATATATATATATATATATATATATATATATATATATATATATATATATATATATATATATATATATATATATATATATATATATATATATATATATATTAAGATAAATTATAAAAACAAAAATACATACCGAGTAGATAACGGTACAGGCCACATTTGGAAGCAACGGTTGACACGTGTTTCGAGCTTATTGGCTCTCATCAGAACGGCATACGCCGGTTCCAGATGTATGAACTTCGATTCAAAATAAAAAAGTAAGACCCCCAAAAGTCGCCTCCTTATCAAATATCGAGTCTCCCAATTTGTGACTTCAATGTTCATTTTGAAGCCACAAATGGTGAATCTAGCTGATCTCTTGGTGAAACATAGTTTAATATAAATTGAATGAAAAGTACTTTTCTTAATTCCAGAATATTATCAATTTCTTGACAATTGATTCAGTTTGTTACTCCGTTTTGAAAATTTATTCTGGAGAAATTTTCTCAAGACTAAAATTATATATTTTACATCTTCATAGGCTATAAAAAAGTGTTATAAGAGGATCGAGTCATTTGAAAAGGAATACCTAAGTTAACAGTTTATGAAAACAAAGTATTAATTAAAAGCATGATTTACAGGAAAGGATGATTTAAAGGAAGATTTACAATAAAGAAGTTGAAGACGAATAAAGCAATAATGGCGACAAAATGAAGGTGAGTTGTTCATTTATCATTTGTTTTTGCCAATTTCAGAAATTTCGAACTGTTCTTGAAGGTCCAGAGTTTTTCATTTCATGTCGTAGTGGACTCTTTCACTGAGTTTCAATCTATTGAATTTATTTTCGTTGACTTCCTCAACTATATTTCATTAACTTCTCTTAACTACGTGTGACTTTGTAATAGATAACATTTTATGTTTAGTTTGTTCTATTTATTTACAGTTTATTTCAATTTATTTTATTGAATATAACTTAAATTCAAACACTTGAACTTATGATTTACACTTTATTCACTACATAGCATGATGCGTTTCGTCGTTACAAACGACTTCTTCAGATGCTTACAGAATAATGAAGAAGACATCTGAAGAAGTCGTTTGTAACGACGAAACGCGTCATGCTATGTAGTCAATAAAGTGTAAATCATGAGTTCAAGTGTTTGAATTTAAGTTATATTCAATTATAATGGATTTACATCAAGTAAACGCCAACACTATTAAATAAATAAATAAAACAATTATTTTAATTTTATTTTCGTTGTATACTCTCTTTTTTTGAATCTATGTTTTTTTTCCTCTAATTTTTTCTTATATATTATTATTTGCGTACAATTTGTCATTTCTTCCCTGTAATTGAATGTATATCTGTTGGAAATAAGTGTATTATTGTTATTTATAGTATTATTATTTATGAGGTTCTATTTTATTTTTATAATGTAATATGGAGAATTTACATTCTATTATTCTGGTATTCATATTTCGTCTAGTAGGGCCTACGTAGCATGCGTCGCAATCTGCACAATTAATTTGGAATACGTTTTCTCTTTTATCGGCTATTTTTCTGTATTATTCACTGATAATGAACCGAAATTTGTTGTGTTTGGGTTTTATGAAGCCTTATTCTCCCCCACTACGTTCTCCCACTACTAGCAGATAAATATATTGTAAAATACATAAATGATAGTCTCGAGAATAGGTATTCAGTTCAATTTTTGAAAATGAGGTAACACAATAAATCAATTGTTAACCAATTAATAGAATTGCATTGAACTAAGTCAAGTGATTTCTATTCAATTTATAAATATATATATTATACTTTTTAACAATATTCAACCAAGTGCTATGAAGTTTATTTAAGTTATGAATAATTAACAGTTGCATTATAAACTATTGAATAACTAATAACTGATGGGACAATGAAATGGAAAAATGGCTTCATTAAATGCATATAGAAACAAATCTAGATTTCAATCTAAGATATTAATCCTCAGAATTGCACACTTAGGAAATGAAGCTACTTCAGAGAACTTACGTAATCATTGCATTCAAAACCTTTTATCTTATCATCAGGAAGTGGTTATTTGGCAAAAGTTCCTGCGGAAATGCTAAGAATATATTTTAATTACTTAATTGAATGAATGTTATAGTAAATATTGAATATTCTCAAAACGAACTGTCAATTATTTTCTGATAATTCCCTCATTATGAATAAGTGGAGTTATGTATTTTATTTCTGCTGAACAACACAACCGACATTTTTTATAATTGAAATAAAATTGTCATATTAAAATTTCAAAATGGCAGAAATACAAAACATAAATAGCAAGAGTTTTTAAAATCTCACAAATGTTTTGAAATTCTCTAAGACACATAACCTCAGTAAGGAGGAACTGGATATCGATCTATTCAACACTTCGATTTCTGGTTTCCAACGCATGTTACTTTGTACTAAGTTGGTTTTTTTTAAATTTTTTTCTTTGAATTTTCTTTTTTGTTTCTTTTTTCTTTGTATGTATGTATTCATTGTATTCTGTCAGCTGAATTGTTTGATTATGTGTATTTCTTTTGTATGATTTATATAATCACAACAGCCATTATTATTATTATTATTATTATTATTATTATTATTATTATTATTATTATTATTATTATTATTATTATTATTATTATTATTATTATTATTATTATTATTATTATTATTATTATTATTATTATTATTATTATTATTATTATTATTATTATTATTATTATTATTATTATTATTATTATTATTATTATTATTATTATTATTATTATTATTATTATTATTATTATTATTATTATTATTATTATTATTATTATTATTATTATTATTATTATCACATGTCTCATAGTCATGAAATTCCTGCAAGTATAAAATAACCCATAGATTGTTGAGTTGCTCAGGATAAGACCGGCAATGTATCTTTGAAACCAGTGCCGGAGCTGAGAATAACTGGAAAATAATAATAATAATAATAATATTAAATGAGAGGTAATAATAAATACTTGTCTAAAAATCACTGACTGAACAATTCTTTATTCGACTAGTTTCGCCTTTACGGCATTATCAAGAATATTCTGCATTATCGTGCATGAATGTAAATGCGGCTAATGAAAAATGAGGCTAAACTAGTCGAATAAAGAATTGTTCAGTCAGTGATTTTCGGACAAGTATTTATTATTCACCTTTTTCAAATGCTACGTGCAGACTAATGACAAGTTCTCGAATTCGAGAACTTCGATTTTGAGGCATTGAGTTGGAGACCATTCCTAGAGCACAAAGGACAACTGTGATGGTTCTAAATACACAATCTGTAATTTTGTTGCCAGATTGGAGACTTTACAAGATTGGTAGACCTGAATATCATCGGCATACATGTGGAATACTGCTGCTAGTGAAGATGTTCGAAATATGCAGCGAGTGCAAGGCAAAAAGCGGTGGGCAAAAATACTGCAGGTAGTTGAGGTACTACCTGCCATGGATCAGAACTACTTATTTTTTTTAATTCAGTGGACCTACAGTTTAACGCCGGTTCCGAACGGCCATTGGGCTTGTAATCGATGTACATTACCCAGCATATTTTATTATTTAAACTACTCAAATCATAGACAAACACAAACACCCATGCCTTCAGCGGGGCTCGAACCCGAGTTCTACCGCACCATAGTCGGGAGTTCTACCGAGTAAGCTACGGAGACCGGCTATCTACTTATTTCCATTCTTTCAAATAGCTATTGAACCATTCAAGAGCAGATGCATCAAAATTAGCATCCTTAACTCATATAATAAGAATGGTATGTACAACCAAGTCAAACGCTTGACTTTGGTATAACAGAACCAAAATATATGTATTTTATATTGAATTAATAACTTATAAATGGGTTTATTAAATTTTGAGGTATACATTGTAAATGAGATAAAAAACTGAATAGATAAATGAATAATTAATTTACTGCAAACAAACCAATCCGGCTTTTTTTATCTAATAACACAATCAGTGTAAGAATCACCCTGTAAAATTAGAACGTATCTTACGTAATCTTCTTAGTTTGAAAACTCGCACCTTATCTTACAACTTGACTAATATATTATATGCACATAACCGCATTCAGAGTATGGTTATTGTTCATTGAAAACTATACAAAGGTATTTCGAATAATTTAGTATTGAAAATATTTCTCGATGAAAGTCCTAAAGTTCGTCCTCTTTATATTTGCTGGCTTTATCGTTGATAATGCGTTGACTTTGAAGGGCAGAAAGTGTTTTTATCCCAATAAAAAGTTCGCGAGTTCTAAAGCCCCATTTCGGATAAGTTATCAATACCAACAGCCTGAGTTTGACTTGGCCAATGAATCTGGTGGAAAATCAATCTTCAATGCTGGTTTGGGAACGAGATTCAGAAGCGGTGTGGCAGATGTCGAACCTGTAAGAGGTAAAAACAATTTGGCTGACTATGCTAACAACTGTATCAACTTAATTTCAAATGTTTATCTTCCTATATACTAATCTCCAACGGGTTTTACCAATATTTGTTGTATGAATATATTATTTGAATACTTAAATCAACATTGAATTTGCGTGTTTTTGAGATAATAAAACAATAACAAATATTGTTCTTGTCAAATTAAACTACATCTTCGAAAACAATTTCAGAAAATCAACAAATAATATGTATGTGTTGTATTATCAATATTATAGCGATTATTTCCAATTAGGAGAAATATTAAAAGTGAAAATATAATTTTTAGGGTTTTGCTCTTGCTTTTTTGACCTCCAAAAACAGTTCAATCAGACACTGTGCTCCTTCTTGCATTCATCTGTCCATTTCACTCTAGAATGGACCGATGTTTTTTCCTCAAAATGTGCGATTTTATTGAGACACTCGGTGTGATCTTCGAGATTTCTATATTGATCTAATGATCCCTTTGGATCTCTTTCATCCATTCTTTATCTATTTTACTCTTTCTTATTATATCAAGTAGTTTCTTTACTATTCTGGAGTGCTTCATTCTGTAGATATCTACTTTCGTGTCGTCGTGTTTTTCTGATTTCTTCCGTTATCGAATTGTTTTTTATACGGTTTCTTCTGACGTCTTCTCTTCCAAATGCCGTGTTTGTTTATTCTACCTGAAAATCTACCTGAAAAATTTTCTTTTCAGAATGATATGTAGTTTTTGTGTTATAGTTTCTTGTAAGTCTCAAAATGTTACCAGTTCCATGAAGCTATTGAAGACACAAATCAAATGTACTCCTAGGAATACTGTCCTTAGTTTGAAACCTCCCTTAGGTTTTATCGTAAGTATAAAAGAAATTATATAGATACATTCAAAACAGATGTTATCGTATTGGCTTAATGGGCTGAGAGTTTTTAAAAATAGAGGAAAATTGTAATATAAAAAGCTTAATTATTATAAAATTCAAATGATAAAACTTTTTAAAACTTTAATTATAAAATTTTAATTAATTAAATTAACTTCAATCCAGAATAACTCAAATTGTACTTAAAAACTTTGTTTTTGTGAATGAATTCAATAATTAAGGATACGAAAATAAATTATGAACATAATGACAAATATGTATATAATTTGAGTTATGATTGAATTTCAATAACTTTTTTGAATTGAGGTGTAATAAACTCATAATAAAATAAATATATATAAATCTAAGTTATTAACTAAATTAATTCCGAATGTCTGTGAATTTGAAGCTATCCCCCAGCGTAGTCGAGGTCAAAAAATGCGCTGGAATGTGTACTGGAGCTATGAAATGTATTTCAAAAACAACCAAAGAAGTTGAGTTTTATGTTCGTGCTCATAATCAAGAAACTAACGAAGTTATCTGCAGTTCCATTTTAGTACCTGAGGATACGTCATGCAAGTGTGGCTGTCAAACCAAAGTGACAGATTGTTTGCCTTCTCAAAAGTACGATAAATCGACATGTTCGTGCAAATGCACAAATTCGGTAAGTTAAACCTTGAAGGATCGAATTAATGAAGGAATTATCAGTCAATATTTAGAAGTTTTTCATAATTTAATAAAAATACTCATGGCGACGAAGTACTACTCCTTTATCAAATGCTGAATTAATACAGGTCAAAGAAAGGAAAAGTAGTACTTCGAAACGTTGTCATGCGTTTTTTTATTAAATTATGAGAAAATTTTAAATATTGTTTCATTATTGATATTAATTTTCTCCAAGTATCGACCTCATCAATCATCGAATTATCAGTCTTTTGGTTTGGGCTATTTTTACATATTTTTGGCTATCATATAACGGGTGTTTTTTTTAGAGGTATAGAACTTTAAGTTGGCATTACTGTTGAAGATGGCGACCGATTTAACAACTGTGAAGTGATTTATTTTCAGTTTGGTTTGGCAATTCATCACGAATAGACTCACACCTGAACAACGCTTGCAAATAGTGTAATTTTATTTCGAAAATAATGGTTCTGTGCGGAATACGTATCGCGTGAATTTTGTTTAGCGACGAAGCGCACTTCTGGTTGAATGGGAATACGAATGGAATCAACAAACAAAACTTCCGCATTTGGAGTGAAGATAATCCTCAAGTGTATGTCAAAACACCGTTACATCCAGAAAAACTGTCTGTTCGGTGCGCTTTATGTGATGGTGGAATCATTGGTCCGTACTTCTTAAAAAACGATGATGACCAGAACGTTACAGTCAATGGTGATCGGTATAGAGCCATGATTACTAACTTTTTCATTCCTGAATACATTCCTGAAGACGGCGCAATATGTCACACAGCTCGTGCCACAATCGATTTATTGAAAGACACGTTTGGTAACCGCCTAATTTCACGTTTTGGACCTGTGAATTGTCCTCCAAGATCTTGTTATTTAACACCGCTAGACTACTTTCTGTGGGGCTATGTGAAGTCATTGGGTCTATGCGGATAAGCCACAAATGCTTGACCATTTGGAAGACGATATTCGCCGTGTTATTGCCGATATACGGTCACAAATGTTGGAAAATATCATCGAAAATTGGACGTCCAGATATGACTACAACCGAGCCAGACGTGGCGGTCATATGCCAGAAATCATATTTCAAATGTAATGGCACAAAATTATCTTTCGAATAAAAAAAATTCTTGTCAATCGAATGATCCATCGTTGTTTTATTGCAATTTAAACATCTATACCTCTAAAAAAAAACACTCTTTACATATTACTGTTATTATATTATTATAACGATTTTTCTACACCAGGAGACCGATTGAATTTGAATTCGCAATTTTCAGGGTTTCTGCTTCATCTCTTTTGCATCTAAAAACATTTATTCTCTCAAAATTATCTTTATTCCGCTCATCTCACCTTTTTATTTCGAGTTGGCGCTATGATTTTTGCTCAAACTTCACATGTACGATTTTATAGCGATACTCAGTGCGATCTTCTTTTATACTTAACTTTTGTAGATCATTTTGGACTTCTTTTAGCCAGTCTGTCCCGCATTTACTCTTTGTGATAACATCGAGTAGTTCCTGTGGTATTCTGGACTATTTAATTCTCTAGACATGCGCATAAAACATTACACGTCGTTTTCTGATTACTTCCGTTATCGTTTTTCTCTTTTGATGAAGTTCGTTCTGAGGTCTTTTCATTCAGATTCCGTTTCTATTGATCGACCCGTAAATAATTCTGGGAATTTTTCTTCATGTTTTTCTATTTCTTTATTTCTTAAATGACCGTCAATAACCATTGTTTCAGCTGCGTAAATTGCTTCTGGAAGAATCGTTGTTTTATAATGCCTTAACTTGGCGCTTCTAGAATTGTACTCTTCACGAGTAGGTATTATAGTACGCCCATGTTAGCTTGAAGGGCCTTTGAAGCTTGGTAATTCTTTGTTCGTTAGCGATTCTTTTTAAACCTGAGGACTGTATAACTTCTCCAAGGTATTTAAAATGGCTGACTTGCAAATTTTCACCATGTTTCGTGATTAGAGGAAATTATTTTCTGGTTGTCTTTTAAATATATTTGATTTTATCACAAGAGCTTTGTAAAACGGTTTTCTGCGCAATTTCATGTAGTTTTTCTTCGTCGTGAATCGCTTCAGTTATGTTGTTTGTGTATAACAATATTGTCTGCGAAAGCGAGACATTTGATATTCATCCGATTTTCTTTTTTGTTATTATTAATATATACTCTTTAAGTTTCAAAATGATATTTCTCTTTTAATGAAAAGTTTCGCTTATCTCCTGGTGAAATACATACCTTTGGTGTACTCTTTATATCTTCTGTGGTAGCCCATTTAGATGTTGACAGTTACTAGTGGCGCGTGTTAATGTGATCACAGAATAGTGATACTATTCTATGATGTCTTCTTCCATCGGCTGTCACGATTCTACTGAGTTAATAAACTTATCCCAAATGTAAATGTCAAATACGAATCAAATAAATGGTTGCATCAAGCATCGAATGACAATGACAATATCCCTACAACTTCAACCATGTTTAAAGGTTAAACGTACCAACTTTATTACACTTCTGTGATGTTTCAGGAAGCTTATAACAGATGTGTTCAGAGAAACTATATGGATTTCAAATGGGATGAACAAAATTGTATATGTGCCTGTAACATCACTATGGAATGCACTACTGGATCTTACTGGGATAAAAATGAATGCAGGTTATATATAACATCATGTATATTCTTTATTATAAAAATTAAATGTTCTGTGTTTCAGGTGTCAAAAATATGCTTGAAGGTAATCTATTTCCAGATATTACATAATATATTCAATGTTAAATATGAAAATAATCGAAACTTATCAAAGTTTAATATAAAAATACAAATGTATAAAGTCAATTAGGGTTTTTAGATTAAATCCCCAAAGTTAACCCAAGCATAATCCCAATGTTCAGGGTATCCCCTTGGGTCCCTTGGTAGATTGCCAGGTGGCAGAGCAGTTTGATTATAGTTTTGTAGCTTTTTTTCCAACACTTCTACCACATCTGGATACCTGAAAAGGAAGCATTATTGAAATATGAGGAGTAAAATTTAACTATATATTGTTAAAACAAAACAAAAATACATTGTCTTCATCACATTAAACCACAATTCGTAATATACTTACAGTACTTTTAAAAATACTATATGCATGAGATGAAAACAAGACAATAAATTTGTTGGAACGTTTAGGAATCAACAAGCACAGAAGAAATTTTGAATTTCAGATTATGATTAACCAATATGACCTTAATCCTTTCCACTTCACAATATTTGAGTTACCTCGTATGCCTGTATTTATTTTACAACTTATGACGGTATTAAATTAAATTAAACTCTCTCTTAATGTTTCACGATTATATTTAACAACATGAATTTGGCAACATGTTTCGAGCGTGAGCTCATTTTCAAGACTGGAAATCTTGAAAAGTGTCTCTTTGACTTTTTCCTTGGACTTTGGAAATCTTGCTTTTTGACCTTTTCAGTCTTGAAAATGAGCTCACGCTCGAAACATGTTGATCTTCGAGATTTCTATATTGATCTAATGATCCCTTTGGATCTCTTTCATCCATTCTTTATCTATTTTACTCTTTCTTATTATAACAAGTAGTTTCTTTACTATTCTGGAGTGTTTCATTCTGTAGATATCTACTTTCGTGTCGTCGTGTTTTTCTCATTTCTTCCGTTATCGAATTGTTTTTTATACGGTTTCTTCTGACGTCTTCTCTTCCAAATGCCGTGTTTGTTTATTCTACCTGAAAATCTACCTGAAAAATTTTCTTTTCAGAATGATATGTAGTTTTTGTGTTATAGTTTCTTGTAAGTCTCAAAATGTTACCAGTTCCATGAAGCTATTGAAGACACAAATCAAATGTACTCCTAGGAATACTGTCCTTAGTTTGAAACCTCCCTTAGGTTTTATCGTAAGTATAAAAGAAATTATATAGATACATTCAAAACAGATGTTATCGTATTGGCTTAATGGGCTGAGAGTTGAAAATTGTATATGTGCCTGTAACATCACTATGGAATGCACTACTGGATCTTACTGGGATAAAAATGAATGCAGGTTATATATAACATCATGTATATTCTTTATTGTAAAAATTAAATGTTCTGTGTTTCAGGTGTCAAAAATATGCTTGAAGGTAATCTATTTCCAGATATTACATAATATATTCAATGTTAAATATGAAAATAATCGAAACTTATCAAAGTTCAATATAAAAATACAAATGTATAAAATCAATTAGGGTTTTTAGATTAAATCTCCAAAGTTAACCCAAGCATAATCCCAATGTTCAGGGTATCCCCTTGGATCCCTTGGTAGATTTCCAGGTGGCAGAGCAGTTTGATTATAGTTTTGTAGCTTTTTTTCCAACACTTCTACCACATCTGGATACCTGAAAAGGAAGCATTATTGAAATATGAGGAGTAAAATTTAACTATATATTGTTAAAACAAAACAAAAATACATTGTCTTCATCACATTAAACCACAATTCGTAATATACTTACAGTACTTTTAAAAATACTATATGCATGAGATGAAAACAAGACAATAAATTTGTTGGAACGTTCAGGAATCAACAAGCACAGAAGAAATTCTAAATTTCAGATTATGATTAACCAATATGACCTTAATCCTTTCCACTTCACAATATTTGAGTTACCTCGTATGCCTGTATTTATTTTACAACTTATGACGGTATTAAATTAAATTAAACTCTCTCTTAATGTTTCACGATTATATTTAACAACATGAATTTGGCAACATGTTTCGAGCGTGAGCTCATTTTCAAGACTGGAAATCTTGAAAAGTGTCTCTTGGACTTTGGAAATCTTTTCAGTCTTGAAAATGAGCTCACGCTCGAAACATGTTGACAAATTAATGTTGTTAAATATAATCGAGAAACATTGAGCCAAGAGTTTAATTTAATTTAATATTTAATTGTGTTTCATCAAGAGTTAGCGAGAATTCAATCTCAGTTATGATGGTGACTGGTTGAATTATTTAATGTCATAGACACCATACATATCCAATCCACTTTCTTATGAATATTTTTGCGATCTATGCTCCTCTCAGTGTACACAGAATTTGATTGAAATTTGTTAATGTTTCATTTGAAAATATCTTATATGGTCAATGGAGTAGAGATAGTATAACTTTGTCTTACCGCTTAGCCACATTGACTTTTTCACAAGGATCGGAGTCGATTTTGAACAAACATGGTTCATCTTTTGGTTTACATTTCTTGAACTTTCGTTGCGAGCAGTTCACAGTAGCTGCTTTTCGCATCTTCTCCATTGTCTCTCTATCTGCATTTCCGTTAAGGGTTTCTAAAGATTTAAACACTCTGGAATTCTCCAAAAGAGTGTAGTTATACCTATAATTTCTTCCTGATGGTCCATACCAGTTACTCCATTTACCCGAATAAGATTCACCTGAAAATGTTTCCATTCTTAACAGAAAAAAAAAAGTTCATTTAGTCATAGTACGTAAAGTAATGTCAATGTTTGAATTGACTGCCATTTTGGTATACATGATAAGAGAACTCTGTTTTTATCAAAAGTTTAGTTGAAAGTAGTTATTACATGAAAAAAATGATATCGCTCAATGACAACTTCGGAACTTGGTGCATAATTTTGTTCGTTTTGCGTTGTTTTGAATCATTTCTCGCAAAACATTTGGCTCTAAATTAGCGATTCCTTCTTCAATGTTAGCTTTCAACAAACCAAGGTTCGTGGTTTAAAGTGGTAAAGACGAGATTTCAAAAAGTCCCAAAGGAAGAAGTCTGGTGTAGTTAGATCTGGCGATCTGGATGACCAGTTCACACCTCCAAAACAGGAGATCTCTTAACCTGGAAATTGTTGTCTCAAAACCTCCGTACTTAACCGAGCTGTGTGAACGGTTCCTGGAAAATTGTCCTTCAGCAAATAGCGGCGAAAACTCGTTTAGCATATTACCATCGCCATTTACAAATAAGAACCGATAACTTTTGCACTTAAAATGCCTCACCAAACAATTACTTTGGGAGAAAGCAAATCTTCTTGCATTATATGTGGATATTCTGTGCCCCAGAAATACAAATTTCGTTTGTTAATATAACCACTAAATAGTGACTTTTAAGTAAAAAGGGACTTCATCGTTCATTGTGATTTTTAATACAAAGTCATCTTCTTCTTGCACCAAGTTCAACAGAGTTTGACAGTAAGTTAACCTTGTCCATATGTCAGTAGGCAGCAATTTGTGAACAGTTTGCACTTTGTAACATTTTCAACATTTCAACAAATTTTGAACAATGTTCACAACAAATAGGAACATTTTCAATAAAATTATTGATTTTATTGAAAATTTGATCATTAATTCAAACAAAAATACATATTAAGTTACGTTTGTAATTGATTTCTTCCATGAGTATATCATTACGTATTTAAACTTATTATTTTAAGGGTCAATTATTACCTATACTCACCCTTTATATATTTCCAGGAGTTATAAGTTAGAGCAGATATTCCAATTATGTCATCAATATTATGAAGTATTTCATCACGAGGGGACTTTGTATTTTCCGATAAACTTTTCCATAAACTAACTCCATCCAATTTGGTCTTATCCCTGCCACAAATAATAAAAAGTATTCACTTTTATAGTTGATACTTCGATAAATAATTTTGCAACTACAAACATACGACCTGAGATACTTCAAGTTTGGAGATTACAACAGAATTGAAAGAAATAATACGAATAGACTTCAGCAATTGAGTATTTGTTTGCCAAAAAATGTCTTGAAATATTACTCCTCTCTTTGAGAAGAAGTGATTTGTAACTCATTTTTCTTCATTTTGCTTTGAGCGCAAATCAACTATAAATTTGACACAGTTGAAGTTTATAAGAAGCAAAAGTGCATAAGATATTTTTATTTAAAATGCATTAGAAATACATCAAAGCATTCAAAATATACTTTACACATACTGAGTGAAACACAGTTACTGGATTACAATTCAATAATTGTGTATCACTTGGAACATCATTTAATTTTTTTAAATCATTACCAAAATAGTTTACTGGATTATTTCAAAGATTGAACAGAAATGAACCACTCAGAAGGAACATTTTTGATGTGTAATTGACATTCAGTGGGTGCATATGCGGCGACTAGTCACATCCTGCCACCGGATGCATCAACCGATAGACTAGTCCCAGCAAGCAAAAAGAAGAAAAGACGACTGCGCATGCTCGGACCGCAACCTCAGGAGAAGACAACAAGATCTCGTCGACTTCGGAGCTAGTCGCCAAACAGTCAACATGACTGTCATCTACAAACATTATTAGTGTACTTCAATGTATTTAGTTGTAAATAGTTATGTTAAATAAAGTTGTTCATATTGAACAGAGTTTGGGTATACATCCTAAGAAACCCCAACACATGGTATCAAAAATTGTAATCTTATCGATATCGATGCAAATTTCACCTTAATTTGGAGATATTCTTCTCATTGACACTGATTGCATCCAAAATTGTTGGTAACCAGTCCGAAATATGCATCATCTGGTTCGAAACCCTCTTCGAGTTTCTCAGTAGGGTACTCCATACAAATGCTGATCCGCGAATTCCTCCCTCCCATAGTGTATCCTTCACACCTCTCAAGGGATAATTGGAGGCAGCGTTTTCATTGAATCCTGCTGCTGGTCCTCCGTTATCTGTCGTAAAAATTACGATACTATTTTCCAGCATTTTCCTTTTCACAAGTGCGTGAATAATGTCGCCAAATGACTCGTCTAATTTCCTCAGCATACCTTCAGAAAGTAAACATAAAAATCTTAACACTTTAAACGATTGTAAGAATTTAAAAAATTATATACATATTGTTCTATTACTTTTGTGTCTCTTCTAACAAAATAGTGTTCTGTAAAGGCCATAAGAGCCCCTTTATCTTAATGTGTCCAGTACCACAAATACTTTATTTTTCTTCGGCCTCAATTGAATAAACATCAAAATGCCATGAAATATATAACTGAAATTGGTTTAAAATTACCAGCAAAACGTTGCCTTGGATAATGTTTTATGTAAGAGAAATTCGAAACGTAGCTATCTGGTGCAGGTAGAGGATTGTAAGAGTTTCCAGAATGGACAGCTGCGTGCGCAACGTAGAGGAACAAAGGATTCACTTGATCATGGTTTGAAATAATGTCTACGGCTTCTTTTGAGAATACATCTGTTGAATATTTCCCATGCAGATCTTTTGCCAGATTCATATTTCTTCTCATATCCAAGCCCCAAGAGCCATGGCTTTCCGAAGTGTGATCAAAGTAGTCTTGATGACCAATCCAAAAACCTGAGGAACAGTTTTTCGTATAATTCAAACCAATTATCCTATAGTTCTTATAATGAATTTGCACCAGTAAATGCCAATAATATTGAAGTAGTTTTCCATTCGTTTTATTTTAGATGGAATTAAATAGAACAAAGATAGTACCATTTATACAAATACTATAAGTGATACAAATCAGTACATCATTGGGAAATCAATCATAAAATTCTGTCTTTTAGAAAAAAGGATCAAAATGCCGAAATTTGAGTTAAATATACGAATGAATTGAGGATGCGATCTAATGTAATTCTTAAGAGGACCAAACTCCTTCCAATATTAGATCATTGTCTTGGTACAACTTTTTGAAATAATAGTACAGAAATCTAGGAAGATTCTCGAAATTCTCCAAACTAAAATTGGGTTTCCTGCCATTTGAGAAATATTCTCATTGTCCGTTTTTGTTCCAAAGCACAGAATTATAACTTCATATGAAATGCATACAAGATCCAATCAAAAAAGAGAATATGATGACTTTCAAGTGTATCGCATTTGCAGACCATATTGATTTTATCACAGACAACAGAACGGTAGCTTTCACGATGTGGAAAAATAATAATATTTATTTAGCAATAGCTATTACAAAATCATACATTATTTAGGTTCAAAATATATTATTTACAATTATATGTTTAAAACGAACTTAGCTAATTTACTTTTACTAATTGTTTTTATGGTGCTAGGCAATTTATTAAATGCGTTGAATCCTTCATAAAATATACTATTCCTAGATTTAGAAAGCTTACAAACTTGCATGTAGAAATTGTCAGCATTTCTTGTATTATAACTGTGCACATCACTGACACATGTTATTATTTTTTATCACTCTATATTTACTGTATATTACTTTATATTTCTGTAACAATTTGTTTATTTGTTTTTAACTTTAAATATAAATATATATGTCGCAAAAAGTATTCTCTGTTTAACTTACATTAGTTCTAAACAATTTAGCATGCTTTGGATTGAAGTATATCTATTACATTTCAAAATTGTTCGCATAGCTCTATTCTGTAACTTTTGTAGCTGTTTTAAATGTGGCATTATTATTGATTTAAAGAGCAATAACTTCATATATGTCGTCAGTTTTTTTCAATTCTTTTGAGAAAGTTAATTTTCTTGGAGATTTTAGACGGTAAGAAGTCGACATGATCATTGAAACTCAATTTCTCATCTAACATAACGCCTAAATATTTAACAAGTTTCACCCTTTCAATGTTCTGATTTTCAATTTTAATACTTATATTTTTGTTACTATTTACCTTAAGAATTTTACTTTTACCAAAAACTATAAATTTAGAGTTTGTTACATTCAGCAATAAACTGTTATCACTTAGCCATTCATTTATTGCTGCCAAGTCTCTACAAACTACATGAAACTTCCTAGGAAATTTGAAAAGCCAATGAATAAAGAATATATAGGCGTACTATAATAAGAAGTGCATATCGACAGGCGCTAAAGTAAGGCATTGTAACAAAACGATTCTTCCAGAAGCAATCTACGCAGCTGAAACAATGGTGATTAACAGTCATTAAAAAATAAGAGACATAGAATAACAATAACGAAGAATTCTCAGGAAGATTTACGGAGCAAAATATAGAAACGGCATTCGAATGAAAAGACCTCAGAACGAACTTCATCAAAAGAGAAATACGATAACGGAAGAAATCAGAAAACGACGAGCAAACTTATATGCACTGTCACAGGATGAAACAGTCAATAAGAGCGAAGAAACTACTTGAATAAAGAGCAAAAGCGACAAAAAATGGCTAAAATAGGTCCAAAAAGATCTACAACCGATCAATATAAAAAATCTCGAATATCGCACCGATTGTAGCTATAAAATCGCACATGTGAAGTTTGAGCACCAACCTAGAATAAAATTTAAAGATGTCGAAACAAGGAGCATTCTGAGAGGATGAAGTGTTTTGGGAAGCAAAAAAAAGCAAAAGGTCTGAAAATTATGATTTCAAGTTCAATCACTGATAATGGCGAATAAATTCCCCATTCCTCTTCTTCAGGAATTTTTTACTTGCCTAAATGACTATCGAATCCCCTGAAAGTTGGTGTATACTTCTTTTTGTAACTCCCCAAATGCCATTTTCCGACAATATGATTTACATAGCCTTTGTTTTTCAAATATTCCGGCAGCAACTTCTCTGTCAAGGGTAGTCCTCGAGGATCAGCTCCATCTAGAACTCCATGTTGCATTCCTGTATGTATGGGATATTTACCTGTCATTAAAGCACTTCTTGATGGCGTGCAAATTGGACTCACATAATAATTATTCAAAATAATACCGGCATATGCCATGGTGTCAATGTTTGGAGTTGGAATTTGTGATGAACCATGAAATCCAACATCGTTCCAACCCTTCAATATGAATATTAAAATCAACATAAAGTTTATAAAAATATTTGAATTCATTCTTTCAACAGCGCATATTTTATACAAAATAATATTAAAAATGTGAAAGATATCTTGTCTAAATTATTGAAGTGGCATATTCAATTTACTCTATTAAATTAATGAAAATTTCAAGGGAAATTTGAAGAAATTTTTAAAGAAAATAGTTCTACATAAATGTTCCAGGAAGTATCTATACATACCAGATCATCAGCTACAACCAGAATTATATTTGGCCTTCCTCGTCCATTTGGGTTATTCGAAAGTGAAAACTGAGTTGCATAAGTTAAAAAGAAAGAAAGAAAGTTTATAAAATTTAACATTACTCACTACTTCCAACCTAATATCAAATTGAGAATTCTACTATATAACTGATCCAATGACGAAAGTCATGAATTAACTTTATGCTAATACGACTTTAAACAATTCAATTGAAGCATTATTATTTCAGTGGCGGACTGTTTTCCACAATTATGTATATGATTCGGATTTTTCCGTCTCATTTTTCGCAGTTAATTTCGTCTAAGCTCATAGTTTATTAGCGTAATTTTCCCATGAATATGCACGATTTCAGGATGATGTTATTATCATTAGAAGTGATATATTCTCATGCAATGTGTTGTGATCAAAGATGCAAAAGTAACGACATTAATTCGGGAGTAACGAAAAGTTACTCAGATCTGATGGTGGGTCGCTATTTAACCAAAATTACATACGATAGTGATACCTCCAATGAGTTTATAGTTTGAAGACTAT
Organism: Henosepilachna vigintioctopunctata; assembly: GCA_030704895.1. Taxonomy (NCBI): domain Eukaryota; kingdom Metazoa; phylum Arthropoda; class Insecta; order Coleoptera; family Coccinellidae; genus Henosepilachna; species Henosepilachna vigintioctopunctata. The sequence goes on from JARQZJ010000034.1 coordinate 4,116,547, forward strand.
ATAGCAATGTTCATATCGAATAGTGGGTTTTATAAAAAAATCTAAAGTAACATCGCTTTGAAAGTAACGAATCGTTACTTTGATTCTTATCAAGTGTTCTTTACTAACAGCACATATTTCGCTTTGCTAAACCTGCACTTCATTTATCACAAGAACCATAGTTGATATTAATAATCTACTAGTTTTTTTCCAATATCATGGTTCCACATTATTGCATTTTCTTTCATCAATACATATAAGGATTGCCTGTCCCCTGTAGTCTGTCGAGTTTAACCACATAACCACAATATCAGTTTATAGTTATATTCTCGAATAACACTTAAATGGTATTTGATAGAATGTACTAACTCAAAAGAAAAGACGAAATAAACTTTATTATTTCTGTACGTTTTTGTTGATGTGGTTCAAATAGTTTAAGGGCAGCTATAAAAACAGGCAAATCATACGGTTTTGGTGCTTGTCATTTTCTTATAATCATGGCCATGATAATCCGGAACTAGATTGGATAGCCTAAATTTGCAGTAAACATGTCCAAAAATTTTTTGTTTATGAAATTGCTTTGTCGATATGCTCTCAAAACACACTATGCGAAACTTGGTGAGTTATTTCTATTACTCTAATTTGTGTATTTTCTTCAATACGAGTTTCAGACATTACATGTCCAAGAAAATTATCAACTTCTCCAAACACAATTCTCAAAAGATATGTTTATTGGACTAGAACTTTAGGAAAAGACAAAGATAATATAAGCGATACCAAAAATGTAGATGCTAAGCAAGGTAAAGGTGCTAAACTAAATGCAGATGATAAACATTCTGTCATTACTGGGGCTGCTCCTGTTGTTAAAGAGGCTGTTGAAGTTGTCATGGAAAATGTGAAGGAACAAAGCTTAGAAAAACAAGAATCTGTTCCCATTGACGAACAAGCTAAAACATCGAAGGAGAAAGTTAGTGAGAAAATTGAAAATAAGGAACCTGAATTAGGTAATTTATATTCTCCGAGGAGAAAATTCTTTTTATTTCTTAAGAATAGGTACAAAATTAACAATGTGAACTTATTGACTGTTATGAAACTGTTCACTAATTTTTTTCTTTTTGATACTTACATTATTAACTTATTTAACTTTTCATAACTTGTGGTATACCTAACTTGTATCTTCTCTAATAAATAATTAGAATGTGTTGCTAGAATTCAAAGTTGCATGTTTGGGCTGAATTATTTCTGTTGCCAAGTTTTGAATATAATTATAATAAAATTTCAATAGGTTTTCAATATATATAACTAGAATATATACTTCTTTCAGATTTATTTTTCTCAGGCTCTATAGGATGTATTCCTTATCTAACATTTCTTAAGTAAACACACATTCAATTTAATTATCCTATGCACTTTAAAAATTTTATGCACTTTACTTTTATGATGTGGCTATAGCAAGATGTGTAATATGGTGAATATTGAATAGGAATCATTGTTCCTTACATAAATTTAATCAAAAGTATATTCATCTTTTAGACAGTGAAATGAACCTTAGGAAGCAAGATATGATTGTCTTTATATGAATTACATTAGGTCTACAAATCTGCAGTATTATTTATTTTTGCAGTTCTTCAAGATACATTACAAATTAAATATTATATTTATATTACAAATATTCAATTGTTGCTATTTATTGTAGTCCAGTTTTAGTATACTAACTTGGTTGATATTTGTATGATTTTATATTTATCACAAATTTTGAAGCATGATTTTAATAGCAGATAAAAAATCAACTTCAAAGAAAAGGAAGAAACTAGATCTAGCTGCTCAGTCACTAGAAAGAAATTTTATTACACCATTTAGGGCAATGTCTGAGTTTTTACTTAAGCCTTCTGATTTGGAAAATCTACCCAAAACCAAAAGAAGATCACCATATGAATCTGAACCACCCATCACTGTATACTGGAGGAGAGATGTTGAAGCAAAAGCTATGGAAGTTTGGGGATCTAAGGAAGCACTATCAAAGGAATTAGTAAAACGAGACATTGAAAGAAAAAAATTTCAACAAAGTAAGCATCATTAAAAAATTACTGCTCTAGTGGTGTAATTCACCAATTTGCAGATATTTTTATGGTCAAAAGAAGATTGCGAGATTACAGACGGGAAACAGTAGGTCAAAATGTAGATGGGGTTGCATCAGGGTTAATGGGTAGATCAGGAAAGGTAGTTCTTATAGCAGTAGGAATGTGAGTTTCTGTTTCTTGTTTAAATAATATTAATACCAGTGAAATAATTTTGACTATTTCCCCAATGGTTAGTTGTTATTGTGGTATGTTGAAACTAACTTTTATCTTCTTCCAGAAATGCTGGAAATTGCTTGTTCAAACTGTTTGCATGGTGGTTTACAGGATCCCAAAGTATGTTTTCAGAGTGTGTACATTCCTTTGCTGATACACTGAATCAAGTTATTTTAGCTTTTGGCATTCATAAATCTATCCAGGTAACCAAGAGAAAATTTTAGCAACAATATCTCCTTTGTTGCATTGTAAAACAAATAATTTTCATTTCAGTTAGCTAACTCTTATCACCCCTATGGTTATAATAATATGAAATATGTTGCATCTTTGATATCAGGAGTTGGTATATTCTGCGTTGGTACGGGTCTTTCAGTTTATCATGGAATCTCAGGCTTACTTCATCCTCATCCACCAGAAGATTTCTTTTGGGTAAAAAGCTGTTATAATTGTTTTATTCGTTTAATTGACTTTATCTCATTTTCAGGCTTACTTTGTACTAGGTGGTTCATTGATTTCAGAAGGTGCTACTTGGCTTGTTGCTTTGAATTCTATCAAAAAAGGAGCAAAAGAAGTTAATAGTTCAGTTAAAGAATATAGTAAGTATACTAGTCCTTTGTTTTTGTTATAATAGTGGAGAAAATCATTTATTGTAAACACAGAGAGTTATTATAAATAACACATATTTTATGGCTTTTCTACAATAATAAGTTTTTACTTGTTGATGTCTGCATCCTGAGGGAAAGGGGTAATCAAAATTTCTACATCATTTTGTCTCAGGGAATGGGAAGATGAAAGCTCTTTTACATATTATGTTTTAAATTTAAGATTTCTAACATTATGAATATTTATTGGTAAAAACCACTGTGGAATGTACTTCATCATTTGAAGTGTACAATTTTATTTATACATTTTTTTAGAAATTTTCATTCAGTATTGAGTTTTGAAACCTTTAGCTTCGATTGTCCCAATTTCTGAAGTTTATGAATATAAATTTATTTCTTACCTCTATGTTTTGATATCAGAACCATTCTTCGTAAGATGCAATTATTTTGTAATTTTTATTTTTTCCAGTTTTAAGTAGTAAAGACCCTAGTGTCAATGTAGTTTTACTAGAAGATTTTGCTGCTGTTGTAAGTGTTGTAGTTGCAGCCGGTTGTATGAGTATATCCTCTGTCACAAACACTCCAACAGCGGACTCTTTTGGCTGTTTGTTAGTTGGATGCATTTTGGGATCAGTGGCATCTTTCATTATATACACAAATGTTGCGGCTTTAGTTGGCAGGTAAGTTGAATTAAATTCCTTAAGAAATAATTTCCTCACGATACTTTCTCTTTGATAGGTCTATTTCTGAGGACGATCTCAACAAAATTAACGGAGAATTGGAGAGCGACGTAATGGTTAGAGCTATTCATGATGTTAAAGGAATTGATATGGGGAACTATTTGGTGCGGTATAAGGCCGAGGTCGATTTTGATGGAAGAGAATTAACCAGATCGTATTTAGATAAGCAGGACTTAAATGTATTGCTAGAGGTAGCTCCTTCTTTAAAAGTAGTTTAAAATTATTTAAATTGTCTGATCATATATTTAAAAAATTTTCCTCAACCAAGATCTCAATACATATTAATTACTAAACATAATTGGACAAATTTATTATTTTTATCATACTTCACACATTAAAAAATTAGAAGTTAGTCAAGTTAATCTTCAATTTAACATCCATTTACTAATAATTCAGATATTAATCTTCAATTTTTTAATTTCTTACATTTTCTAGGAATGTAAAAAGATTGATAATATTGACGATTTGGAAATATTCATGCTAAAACACGGAGAAAACATCGTGGATTCGGTTGGGGGTGAAATTGACAGAATAGAAATGAAATTAAGGGTGAGTACTGTAAAAGAAATCTGTTTTGATAATCGAATTAAATTTTTTTTTCAGAAAAAACATCCCCAAATAAGGCATTGCGATCTAGAAATTTTGTAAATGTTGCTATTTAAATTGTCTTGTATATACAGCTGTAAATGAAATTTGTATATAATTATGGAAACTTCAGTATTTAACCTTATGTTCATTCATAAATGAGTTTTGTACTTGCACTAATATTTGTATGTTCTTAGAGATTTTATTGTAAGGAAAGATAATATTTGCACTGTTATAATTAAGGATGATTTCAATTTGACGATACTATATAATTAATTTTGTATTTTATTAAATTTTGTCGGACATTCATTTGTAGTTCCTGTTACCCATATGGTTGATTATTTTAGAATCACTGAAAAATACAATATAGATTTAGCGACGTCTATTTAATTGATTCAATATTATAGAAACAGTTATGTAAAATGACCTAAGTTTTTTATATGCTCTGCAGATGCTTGTGTATTATACCCTTCCAGCTCCTTTGTTTAGCGTTTTGTTTAATCTAAATTGATGGGCTAGTTTCAGTTCATTTTGACAACCTCCTTATCTTCACATATGTCAGAAGTTATATGTATTTTTCACAGTAGCTGAAATTTAATATAATTTCATATTTATTTATATTATATGTGATTGAATATTTTGCTTATAGGTTTATACTACAGATGTTATTATATCTGAAGTTATGAGCAAAATGTTTATTTCTTCTCTTCAATATGTAGTATTATTACAGTATATGTAATATTATTAGGCTGAAATTCCTCTTTTGGAATCTTAGTGAAGTGTTGAAATTGGTGTTCAAGTCCTCACCAAGTGTTCTGCAAAACACTTTATTACCCTCTTTAATAAGAGTAGTTTACCTGTTATCTTGTTGCAAGTCTTTTCTGAAGGACTATTTGTTTTTGCTTGGGACCTGAACCCATCTGTTTATGTTGCCAACTGTGAAGTTGATCTAGCAATTAGCTAGTTTCGTAGACATGCCATTCTTTGAGTATATTCTGGCCTTATTTCAATGATACCTTTAACTTCTAGAGTCCAGTATAACGGTAATTTAAAGTGCTTTGCTTGTTCCTTTGGGTAAAACAATATATTCATATGTTTTAGCTGTTGAACAACTTAGTCTTCTAGAAATTATTTATGCAGGTATAAATAATAAGCTAATTTTCGTAGTAAAAGATATTATTTCCACCCCTAATGTAATGTCCAAGTAATTTCCAATCCCACTCCTCAATAGTATTTTTTTATTCTAAATTCCTAAAATAACTTATTACAAAAAACAATTAATTTAATTTTTTTATTTTTTGAAAACGATTTATAATTTGAAGTTTGTGATGTTATATTAGGTTGTGTTATTTCAATTTCCTTAACATAGGTATCGGTGGACTCGGCCCCCTGCAACCCCCTCTCACTATATATGACAATGGTAGGTATATACGTTATGAATTGATTGAATGGTTTTTTCATCAGTTTATAAAAAATAAAGAATCAACAAACTATTTGTTGATAAATTTATTATTTTTTAAATGTATTATTGACTGATTGCATTATAAAACACTAGACTACAATCAGTTTGATTTGAACAATTATTTTACTCACTTTTTCAATCGATTCATGTTACAATTGTTTCACATTCGTAAAATAGCATTTTAGAATCACCCTACACGTTTTTACTTTCGTAAAAATTTGATAAAATAGTTCTTTAATCCGAATAATATCACATATGGGTGGTTTTAAACGTGTCTTTATTTTAGTTTCGAAATTTTAGAATATTTATGTGTCTCAGGACTAATAAAATGATGAAATAAACCTAGGAAGGAGTAGAATTTTTAAGATAACTTGACCTTCAATGTGAACATTTCCCAACTTACAATACATACTGTTATTTATGAGATGATGTAATTCAAAATAATTTTGACTTATTTTAACTAACAGAATTATATCGTTTTGTATCAGAAAGGAGAATAATAAATCTGTTTAATATCGCCTGGGCCCACATTATTGGAGGTTGCAATTTTTATATGGAAATTTTATTTTGAGACTCGTCATATTATTCGATTTAATTCAGTGTTGAGTTGAAAGTGTCAATGGAAACCTGTACTTACGATAAACGTCTATTTACTGACTTTGTAAATGTAGCATTGTATGATATGTAGCATTATAAATGCTACATATATATTATAAAACGGTAGAATGATATTAAATTTCATTAGGTTTCATTTGAAATTATCTTTCGATCGTTTTCATTTCGTTTAAATTGGAACTTCAGTTCATGAAACAAACTATGTTCCTTTCTTGTTCATGTTAAAATCTCATCGCCATTTTCAAAGGATTTACGTTGTTATAGAAACATTTATAATGAAGTTTAGGATCCGTTTTCGGAGTTAGCCCCTTTGAAATCCACCTTCCTTGATGATGGCGCTGATATGAAAGGAAAATGTAAAAGGCAAGTACAACATTCCGCTACAAGTTCTCAATAGCGGGAGTTGATTGAATAATAAAGCCAATATTATGGCTTGATTTGAAGTTGATGGTTGATTTCCGAAATCCTGCGTGCTTGTTCCTCCATTGTTAATCTGTTTTGAACTAATAATAGTTTAATGAAATTCTGCAAATTGAAATTAATCCCTGATGAACGCATATAGGTCAGAAATATTGATTTCTTAGTTTCGTAAATATACTGATTATGATAATTTTGAACTTGAATCATTTTTCAATTTGAAAAAAGGTTAGAATATGAGAATCTCAATTTACTTCCGTTATACCATATTGCCATTTAACAATTTCCTACTTCAACTTTTTATGATAAAACATAGTGCACAGTTATTTTCACATTTTGTTAACGGATCAGTTAATAAATTTATCAAACTGTTTTTTTTTTCATTTTTCAGAATATGATTGTGTTGTTTTCATTATTTACGTATTCCAATATCATTCATAATAAAATTTTGTCTGTACAAAATTAAAAAACTACAACAATTTCACTAGATAAACCAGTTCTCCCACCATTAAAAGTTTGTGAAAATATTTTGACACTTATTATTGTACTAATAAGATAGTTTTATTGATTTTTGAATTAGTTACGGTATTTGTCCTGATTTTTATGAGTTCCAAGAGACGTTAAAAGAGAAAAAATGTATTCCTCAAATTTCAAAAGAATTTTCCTAAAATGATTTTACGTCACGTAACATTTTAAGGTTACGTCATTTTACGTAACAAAAAAAATTTTTCAGATTCATTTTACATTTCACAATCTGACTATTTTCATTTAAAACTGATTCAATTAAATATAATTCAAGTATCAACTGATAATATCAACTTCCGCTGCTATTGAAATGAATTTAAATATTAACTTATCTGCAGTTTGATAACGATAAATTTTTTGTCGAGTTGAAAATGTCAAAACTTGGTTATTTAATCTTTCGAATCTATAAGTACTTTTTCAACGATTTGTAACTTTTCATCATGAATTGAAAAAATCATTCGTACATTTTAATGCTGCTGTTTTGATTCCTTATGAAAGAGATCGCATCATCAGTTACCTACTGTTTACTTTATCCCACTCTTAAGTGTAACATCAGTAATTCCACAGAATAATCCCTAATTATTGTATGTTCCGTGAGTATTCATATTCACAGTGAATATTGAGCAAGACTTTTAATCATCTTTATGAGCGATACGTATTGTCATCTATGTAAGCAAGTCGTATGCTCATCTGTGACATGTCACAGACCAAAAATGAAGGTATTATATACTGAACATTCTGTGTTATTATGTTTTTGATAAACTGTACGGAGTTCTTCAAGGTCACATATCTACTGTACACGAAGAAAGATATCGTATGATTCGTCAATCGAAAGAAATATTTGATAATTCGGAGTGAACCGTGTGTTCAAAAAATGAAACACTTTTCAAGGACATAAATTCACGGTATCAACGTCCTGATTGATTTTTCGAATATTCTTACTGCACTAAATGCAAAATATTGAGGTTCATGTGTAAGAAGCAATGATTGCTTTGCAACTCTGAACATCACGAATCTTTACCTTCTTGTAACAAATAACATTCATATTTTGTCAATTTAATTTACTATAAATTAATTTTTTCTTTTGAAGTACGCACGTCTTGTAATTTGTATATATTTTTTTAATTCTGTATGTACTTATATCTATCCTTTAATATTTCACAAAACTTGCATTTTCATTTCATCAGTTTTCAGTACACGGTCAATAAACCACTACAAATTTAAATTTTCAATTATATAATGTATATTTCGGATGGCTGCTTCTTCAGCATAATTCATGCAACAACTATAATTACTCAGTTCTGATTATAATTATTTGAGTTTTTATATATTTTTTTATAGAACGCTTCCAACCATCTACAAATTTTACAAATAAAAAGTTGAATTTATAATAAATGAGATTGAGTTTTTGTCGATTTTGTCAAATGAGATCAGTTTAGTCTTGAAAATGAGCCAACGCTCGAAACATGTTGACTATACATATTGTTAAATAAATCGTGGAACATTAAGCCAAGAGTTTAATTTATTTTAATAATGAATTTATAATAGTTTATTAATCCTTCTTATCCAAATCAAATATATATTATATATATATATATATATATATATATATATATACAGAAAGGTTTCAGCGGTCAGAAGTATGTATAAAACTTGGTTCTCGGAATGAGCCGCGTTCTAGATTTATATAATCTCGACGTTTCGGCTTCCGTTGTGAAGCCATCTTCAGGAGTTGGAGTAAATTAGTAAAGGAAAGGGTTACTCAGTTACGTGGCCTCAATCTGCCTACTCCACGAACTGAATGAAGGAAAATGGGGAAAGGTTACCTGGTTACGTGGCCTCAATCTGCCTACTCCACGAACCAAATCGTTTCTCAATCTGCCTACTCCACGAACCAAATCGTTTCTAATAGTTAACTCCGAAGTCTCAACCTGCCTACTCTTCGGAGTCAACTGACTCAAGCAGATTGAGGCCACGCAACCGAATCATTTCTTATCATTCCTAGTTTCCCTCATTTGGTTCGTGGAGTAGGCAGATTGAGGCCACGTAACCAGGTAACCTTTCCTCATTTTCCTTCATTCAGTTCGTGGAGTAGGCAGATTGAGGCCACGTAATCGAGTAACCCTTTCCTTTACTAATTTATTCCAACTCTTCAATTTCTCCATCTCCAATGGCTTCACAACGGAAGCCTAAACGTCGAGATTATATAAATCTAGAACGCAGCTCATTCCGAGAACCAAGTTTTATACATATATATATATATATATATATATATATATATATATATATATATATATATATATATATATATATATATATATATATATATATATATATATATATATATATATATATATATATATATATATATATATATATATATATATATATATATATATATATATATATATATATATATATATATATATATAAAGAAAATAGAATAAATGTCAAATGTTTCGCCTTTGCAGACGATATTGCTATCATCACAAACAACAGAATTTAAGCCATTCGCGCCGTGGAAAAACTACATGAAATTGCGCAGAAAACCGGGTTACAAATTTCTTATGATAAAACCAAATACATGGAAAGAAAACCAAAAAATAAATCTTCTCTTATGACAAAACATGGTGAAATTCTGCAACTAGGCCATTTTAAATACCTCGGGGAAGTTATACAGTCCTCAGTTTTAAACCGAATCGCTAATGAACAGAGAATAACCAAGCTCCAAAGGGCCTACAAACTAACATGGGCTCACTATAAAGTGCATTTCGAGAGGCGCCAAATTGAGGCATTATAACACAACGATTCTTCCAGAAGCAATCTACGCAGCTGAAAAAATGGTTATTGGCGGCCATTCAAGAATTAGAGAAATAGAGAAACAAGAACGAAAAATTCTCAGAAAGATTTACGGGCCAATCAATAGAAACGGTATTTGGATGAAAAGACCTCAAAATGAACTGTATCAAAAGACAAATACGATAACGGAAGAAATCAAAAAACGACGAGCAAAGTTCTATGCACATGTCTACAGAATGAAACAGTCCAGAATACCGAAGAAACTACTCATAATTATGAATAGTAAATGCGGAACAGAGTGGCTAAAAGAGGTCCAAAACGATGTACAACAGATCAATATAAAAAATCTCGAAGATCGCACTGAATGTCGCTATAAAATCGCACATGTAAAGTTTGAGCAAAAATCAAATCGTCAACCTGGAGTAAAGTGGACAGATGAACGGAAGAAAGAGCATTCAGAGAGGATGAAGCGTTTTTGGGAGGCAAAAAAGATGAAGCAAAATTCCTAATGATTGCGAATTCAAGTTCAGTCGCTCTCCTCATGGGGAATTAACAATCGAAATATATATATATATATATATATATATATATATATATATATATATATATATATATATATATATATATATATATATATATATATATATATATATATATATATATATATATATATATATATATATATATATATATATATATATGTTTGAACGTAGAGATTCACGGATGGAAAAATATAATGGTATATTGTTCCGGGAATACATCCGTTGGTTTGTTCAGTCACCAGACTCCGAGTAATCGATAACCATCATTTGAAGCATTGATAATGTCAAGTGAGACCTTGACGAAACGTCTGCCTGTTCCCAACAGGCACTTAACAAACCAACGGATGTATTCCCGGAACAATATACCATTATATATATATATATATATATATATATATATATATATATATATATATATATATATATATATATATATATATATATATATATATATATATATATATATATATATATTTAAATCATTGAGTAATAAGATACGCTGATGTATGTAGGTATATATCACTCCCATTATTCCCATTTCTCTTCAAGAAACGTAGTGTATCATTGAGGTAATATGTTTATTCTAACGTCTAAACCAGATCCGACATCATGGGGATGGATATTTTCCTTGAAGTAAGTAGATCGTAAAGAACGACCGACGGGAAAAACGAGGAGTTGAGAGAATGAAAGAATGATGGAACGATATTGTGGAACACAATGGAAGCAACTGAGGAAACTGGAGAGAGTGACAGTTCATTCGTTCTAGCTTCGGGCTACAGGTTACCAATAAATTCATAGCGATAAGCCGTCAACATTTCGGAGATGTTGGCGTATACATTTTATTATAATTGTTAATATTTAGTTGTAGAAATCGAACAGAGTAGTTGGGAAATAGGAAATATAATAGAGGTAACTTACGGTGAATATCACGTCAATATTCTGAACTGAATTCGTTTTTTTTTGTATGATAATTAAAAGATACTTTATTTACAATTACCCACATTTGAAAAAGGATAATATAATTTTGTATTTAATGATTCACACTTACATATTATAATTCTATAAATTAAACTGATTCTATCGTTAGTCTTTTGACTTTTCTGAGCATTGTTTAGAACTTTATATGGTCCATATTCTTGTGGTACATACTCACTTGTCTTTATTAAAGTAATTCACTTGCCAACATTTATTTAGCCAATATTTTAAGCTTCTGCGCATTTAATTGACATTTTCCCATTCTTTGTGCGTAATGCGTTGGAATAAAGGCACATTAGTAACCAGTTTTCAAAATATATGCAAAAACAAATTTACTAAATTTAAAACATTCTTTAAATTTTATATATTGTATTATAGTTATCCACTTGAAAAAAAATTAAATTGAGAAAACAAAAAATTAATGTCAAAGCTGTTTTCGAATTATAAAAGAGTCGGTATAATACTCAATACTTACCTATTTTCAAAATGGTATACCTACACAGGAAGCAAATTTGTCAAGTTTCGCGCCACTTTCAAATTTTATAATATTTGTAAGTATTAAAAAATTTGAAAATGCCTTAATTTATATTATTATTTATAATTAGGAGTATTCAATAAATATTTGGGCAATTGAGTAAAGTAATAACATCAATTAAATAATTCCTAGAACTACAAATGCCACAGAATTACGTTTAAAGTTCAATGAATATTTTAGGTTATATAGATATTCTACAGAAGTACAATTTTTAATTCCAAATGAACATGTTAAAACAATTGTCATATTAGTCTAGTATTCACTATACAAAAGAATTTAAGTTTGATAAGCTTGTCTTATTTCTGAAGTATAGATGTTGTATAACATTGTTTTGTACTTTTATGCCTGCAAGGATTTTCAAAAACACCTGGCATTTATCAACTTTCAAGGAGTTATGAGGGTTGCGCGGTGAAAAAGAATAGCGTTGACATGGCAATGAATGGTTTATTGCTGCAATTTGGGTTGCCTGCCGTTAAATGATACCAGAAGAGTGTGTCGATTTCATAGAAGTTGAACAATTTCACGAGATCTAACAAAAAACAACACTATCTTTACATTGAATAATAAAATTTAATAATAATAAATAAAATTTACAACATTGTGAAGTCGGAATAAACGAATTTTTATATTTAGTGATCATGAATATCATTTCACAATAAATGTATGAACAAGCAAATACTTTTTAACTATTATTTTATTACTAAGTAACTAATATCGCAATTTATGGAAGAATTACCGATTTCTTCGAATATACCTATCTTAAAATAGAAAACTTTTGGTGCTATAAGATGTAATAAAGGTGTATGATGAAAGTACGTTTAGAGTACACACGTCTTTTTTGATATTTGATTACATTTATCGAAAAAATAGTGATGTGAGCTAATTTATCTCATATGAATGACTATGCACGTAAGTAGAAACAAAATTATCGACAAATCTTATCTGAATCATGAGGTTCATTGACAAAGCCAACTGTTATCTTTATTCAAATGAGCTTTTTGTTGAATATATTCTATTTTTATGCGAGATGGCAATGCTGTATCATATTTTTTGATGATCTTGAGGTTTCTTGCAATTTACACAGAATAGAACTATGATTATATATATATATATATATATATATATATATATATATATATATATATATATATATATATATATATATATATATATATAATGGTTGTAGGCGATTTGTCCCTCAACAATTATTTTTATATATTTTATAAACTATATGAGGTCTGTTATAAATCAGGTACAAGGTGCTCAATATTTTCTATTTTATCTCAACATGCTTTGAGTTTTCAAATATTTTTTAAATTACTCAATACTAGAAGTGAAACGAGGCTTATATTGAACAACGTTTATTCACTTTTAAATTCAAATAAGGGTACAAAATATTCATTGTCACATAAAGTGATGTCATAGGTTTTTTGTTACCTTTAATAATATTCAGATGAGAAAAAATTTCTTGGAATGAACCTTGTTTTGTACAACTAATAAGTGCTCTTCACTATACAATAGGCATACTATATGTACGTATATATATATATATATATATATATATATATATATATATATATATATATATATATATATATATATATATATATATATATATATATATATATATATATATATATATATATATATATATATATATATATATATATATATATATATATATATATATATATATATATATATATATATATATATATATATATATATATATATATATATATATATATATATATATATATATATATATATATATATATCTATTTTTAAATATATTACCTATTTATAATATCACAGTTGAATTCGACTCTTCTTGAACAAGCATTTGATTAAATCTCTAATGGACAGTATCCGTTTGGTCTTTGAGACACTCAATTCAAAATTTTCTTTTTTAAGAATACCTGCCCAAGAAAAGCTGACATATACGTTTAAGAAGGTATAAACCATATTCAAACACACATAATATACAGGATTTCATTCATTACCACAATGGGTAAGACCCAATTTTTCATCTATTGAACTCAAAAATAAATCATGTAGAACCAAATTACGAAATAGATAAACACTAGAAACGTAATTAACCGAACAAAGAAATTTTTTCATCAATAAGTACGACAACAAAAATGCGAAACAAATAAAACATAACCATTTCAAAGATAACCCTTAATCAATATAAAATATAAGTAACGTCATGATTTACAGTGAACAAATATACAAATAATTTATCAGACTGTGATCACAATGATCATATAAAACAAATGGTAGTTTTCTTTTCCGATTAACAGAAAATAATTGTTTATCACAAATTGGAGCTTAAGTAATTAATGGTTTACTGCCATAGAATATTTTGCTATGTTTCTAACGAAGCTATCAAATTATGGTACACATTGCTCTGCAATTCAGTGAACATAGAAGCTTGTCCACAACTAAAACTATGATCTTCGGTTTGATTGCCAAACCTTAACCTTGAGTCATTGGTGGTATTAAAACTACTTGATATAAAATCCATATTCACTTCACTATAAGCGTTCTTAGATAAATTGGAGCTTTGATCACTATCAAGTTTAGACCTTTTGATTATTGGTTCATCGTTAACTACACAGATATCATCGTCTTCATCGATGCAGGTTAATAACCTAGGAGTTGGTGGTATATAGAACTGAGATAAAACTTCATTGACATCGCAGTCATCGAGATCTTCAAACGATCGTTTCCTAGAAGAACAACGTATGTTGTTTCCGTCAACGTTCATAGATGGCGGTGGTAAAAGGGTTCCATCTATATCGCTGATATTCTCAGCGAAATTTTGGAGGACATTCATGTTGTTAGCTTTAACCGTTTCAATTTCTTCCGCTAATCTTTTATCGAAGTCGTTCTCAACAAATTCGATCAATTTATTTGTTTCTTTAGGCTCATTATTATTGACAATTTTCAAATCGTTCCTACTGCTAATAATTGGGTCATTCTCGCATATACGCGGATAATTCAACTGTTGTTTTTGTATTTTTTCATCCTTAGCTTCTTGCTGCAATCTTTTCATTGTGTTATTGATAAGTACTGATCGCCGTAGGCTTGCTTCAGGATCTTCAATCTTTTTCAATTTGTTCATGCTGATTTTTAGGACCTTTCTACGTTCTTCCTTCTGACGGTACTTTGCAGATATCATGGAAGGGCGGTTCTTTGGAGGGCAGAATCCATTTGGGTAAGTTCTTGGAGGACCAAATATATCATCGTTATCATCGATTTCCGGCTGGAGAGACTTCATGTTAGGCCAAATGAAATCTGTAAAAAAGAGAAGAAAGATTAATTTAATGAAATTTGTAAGCATTAAGAAACTAAATAAAAGATTCAGTTATAATATTTTGCGAGAACATTTCTATTAGTTTAGAAACCTGACTCACTTGTATAAATTTGTAACATTTTTCACACGATTTCAAGGGACGTAAGATAATTATTCAATACAGTTGTATGCCTAATGATTGAAATTAACCGAAGTAGAGATTATTTAAAATCGTCATACGTACTGATAAGAATATATAACGGTAAATTGATAAATATTGTTTGTTTTGACCGATAAGGCATTGAATTATCACCCAAGCAAACAATAGCAATATTAGAAGGGGAAGTGACAAATTTCAGTACAGTTTTGAATATAAACCTTGTTTTTATCGAACAAATTATATTGTAAAATGTCACAATTATTGGCCTAAAATTTAGGTGTGTTTCAATTGATGACAAATGCAGAAAATCGATGTATATGATCATCAATAATAACAAACAAATTGAAGATAAATACATAAGGCAGACATGATCATCAATAATAACAAACAAATTGAAAATAAATACATAAGGCAAACTTATGGGTATATATTTTTCATACTTATTTATTCATATAATTTGATAAAGTTGATCGAATGTTCGCTGATCTCTTGGTGAAACCTTGTTAATAAAACATTAAATAAAAAACACTAAAATATAAAAAACACTTGGCTAGGTTTCACGAACTTTTGAATAAATAACTACTTGACAATTGTTTCGGGGGGTTATCTCATTTTGAAAATTTAGACTCAAAAGACTAGACCAGTCTAACTTTTGAAAAAGGGATAACACCCCGAAAAAATTTTCACGTAGTTTTTTATTATAAGTTTTGTGAAACCTAGCCAAGTGTTTTTTATTTAATACATTTAATTTGAAGAGAAATTCGATTTAAATTATATTTCTAAATTTGAATTAATTTAAAATTATTTCAGTAAATTCATCATGAAAATCCTAAAAAATTAACAGTTTAAAAATGTTTTGTTCCATTGTCCTGATATTTTTTAAAATTATAAACATAATAAACCCCGTAATATTTATGTTTTTGATGGTAACATAATATTTCACTGTTTTATGAATTTAAAATCGACAAATATAAAATACCTCATTATTTTACGATTTGTTTATTGCTTTATGATGACTATCAGTAATGATGGTCCTCAAGAATGCCATTTTCTCAACTGGCCTAACTATATAAAACTTGCTATATGAATTTGAATATTCACGCTGATTTTTCTTTGTTTGATTGACGTTTCGGTTATTTTATTATTTTAAGCCTATCTGTATGTTTTTGTGAACATATGCTAATGCTTGAATTTTTTTTAGTGATTATTGCTTCTCCGATACAAAAAAAAACCCTAAAAAACATATTAAGTGTGAATAAGTAATATTTTTATTGAATATAAACTTAAATTCAAACACTTGAACTTATGACTTACACTTTATTGACTACATAGCATGACGCGTTTCGTCGTTACAAACGAATTCTTCAGATGCTAACAGAATAATGATTAATGATTATTCTGTTAGCATCTGAAGAAGTTGTCAATGTTGTCAATAAAAGTGTAAATTAAAAGTCCACGTGTTTGAATTTGAGTTTATATTCAGTTATAATGGATTTACATCAAGTAAACGCAACACTATAAAAAAAAGTATTTATTTCTCCCTTATGTTCGGTACTTTTTTCAAAACAGTTTAACAATTTTTTAAATTGAAAAATATTACTTTCATTAATTGTTACATATTATTTTAAAACATGGACCATACTACATTTAATTCAAATGCGTTCATCCCTACTCAATATCCTTTTTTACCTGCCCAAAACGTTGATTTTCTGAGAAAAAGTATTATACTCATTATACTCGTTCCACCTCAAATCTGACACGTTAGTTGCAGTTGTATACCCCATTGCAATGGTACCTCTTTTTACCCTTTCAGAATTGAAGATTGATTTTCTGAGAAAAATAATGTATCGTAAGTTACACCTTAGAAGTTTAGCTATCTTCCAGAGAAAGTCCCATCTAAATCAGCCCAGCTGTTTCAGAGGAAAGACGGATACAAACAGAATTACATAAATTTTAAAAACTGTATTTTCGTCATATATATATATAAAACTATATATTGTTAAGTCC
This sequence comes from Henosepilachna vigintioctopunctata, assembly GCA_030704895.1. Taxonomy (NCBI): domain Eukaryota; kingdom Metazoa; phylum Arthropoda; class Insecta; order Coleoptera; family Coccinellidae; genus Henosepilachna; species Henosepilachna vigintioctopunctata. The sequence continues at coordinate 4,134,082 of JARQZJ010000034.1, forward strand.
CAAAAGAAATATTTCATTCGGTGTTTTCTCATTTTTTGTGTTACGATTTCCTTTATATTTTGTTTTGGAACCTCTGTTTTAAAAGTTTTCGAGCCGAATTATTCAATCAAATTAACTCATTTGGGAAAACGGATATGATTCAGTTAAAAGGTAAGCTCTTCAAATAAAATACACAAATTTAAATTGTTATTTCATCACCAAAAACGAGAAAACACTAGATGAAAATATTGTTATGGGATTTTACATTATTAAGCTTATTTGTTCGTAATCGGTATATTCTCTTCATTCATTGCAATGACGTCAGACTTAGACAGTCCTTTGATGGGAAACAAATGAATAATTTGACTTCATAACAACTGATAAAGCATTCTACAAAAATATTGCATACATAAATGCAATATACGATATTAGATGCGAATTTATAAAGACTTAAAAGCTATTACGATTGACATTGAAATAAAATAATCGTAATAAGTAGTTTTCAGACAAAATATTTATAATTAGATGAAATAAATTGACATTTATGATTCATAACCTCAACAACCTGTTAAAATATTATTGAAAGATTTTGGAATATCCAGATGTAACGATTTCGAACTTGTCATATCTCAAATTAATTGAATACAACACGAAATGAATCAATATGACCACAAATTCCGTCAACTAATCAATATGGTGGTCAGTCAGCATTGCGAAAGAACGACACAATGCGAAATAATAAGGAAAAACATAGAAAACTATCTCTTAACTTACAGGTGGGAGAAGACGTATTCGAATTCAAAGAACGCAAAACTCCGTACACTGTATTGAAATATCGGAACAATGAAATGTAAAGAGATACTGGTCACGATTCGACTAGGCTAACGATAATGACGATAAACATTTGATATTTTAGTATCAGAGTACATGTAAAATACCAATTAAAAGTAGATAAGACGTGATTAAAAACAAGTTGTTTGTGTATGAGGAACAAAATTGAGAAAGCGTGATGCTTTTAGCATCACGAAATATTCACGAAAATTTCTGCAATATTTTATTTCTACTTTTTGTCAATTCGCAAATTGAATGAAATGGATATTTTTGTCAATTTTATAAGTTATAATACATAATATATTGTGAATATGAATGTATTCGATGATGTCAATTGACTTCCCGTATAGCAGTTGATGGAATAATGTTAAAACGAGTGAAAAAGTTGTTTAAACTCTTGATGATGGCTTCGGTGGCTTGAAACGTTGTCGAGTGTATATGCGCCCTGATGAGAGCCAACTAGCTCGAAACACTTGGCAACGGCTGCTTCCATTTGCGGGTTATATCGATAACTTTCACTTCTCTCTATACTTTCTATTATATATATATATATATATATATATATATATATATATATATATATATATATATATATATATATATATATTATATACTCTTTTCATTTATTTATTGTTGAGATATAACTTGTTATAAATGCCATGCCGACGTGATTGTCACTAATGTGAATGGATATAACAGATGGCCAAGGTCAAGTTGTTAATTGTAAGTTAAACACTGTGGAGTGTTCTATCAGTTGAATTTGCAATAAGTATTTTGAACAATGTTGAGAATTACGGGATTCCTACCTGAAATAACTGAAATTCGATGGGAAATTCAACACAAATTACCGGTTTTTTCGTAGTGATCCGGAGAAAAATATATGAGTTTTCAGTTCATAATGTACTGAAAAAATAAAGACTTATTTTTCAAGATGTCAATGAATATCTGAAATCATATCATACAACGAGAAATGAAGCTTTGTATAAAGATTTGAAATACTTTTTCTCAGTGGTTATATTGAAATTAACTGTTTTCTTTAACTAGTAGTCGTTGAGTGGTCAAAATTCGATTATTTTAATCGTCAAGTTGGAACTATATTACGTTCCTTTTGCATAAAAAGTCGATGAACTTTAACCTCTATATCATCCTTGCTTTATGATTTCCTTTGTGATTTTGTACTAGAATTACGTGAAATTGTAATTTGTGAAATATGATATACAACTTTCCGTTTTGTATTTCACAAATTATTGATAACTATACATATGAAAATCATTTCAAAGTTTCATCTATTTTTCGTTCCATTGACATTGACAGAGCCCATAGATGAACCCTCAGTTTAATCATAGAGTATGGTATATATGTCTGTGATTGTTGCGACATTCAAGCAGTAGTTTGTGTAATGTTTATTTTGATTAATTTGATGTATTTCTAAGCATTTTATATAAAAAAACTTCATCCAAATCTTTTCCGTATAAACTTCAACTAAGACAAATTTCAGGTTCATCCGTTCACTCAATTTTCTTGGAAAGGGGTACAAAGTTATCGCTTCAAATGTTGCAGAATGCAGAAAAAAATTTCACAAATTTTATATTAACCAAAATTCCCGTCTAAATTGAACCATTACTTATAAGTACATATTAATGCAACAATCAAAAAAATACTGCTCGGCTTTAGGTAACAAAAAAAATTTCTAAACTAACTCTTAACTAAAGAATAATTTTATTATTCATTAACTCATTTATTTCGAATGCAATTAGCTATAATTTTCATTTTACTTAACGATATTCTCTTCTTCAAACTGACGGAGTGTGATAAAAATTGATTGCGAGGGTTGAGCATTGCTGGAAAGAATAAATTAGGAGGTTGTTGCCCTTGAACTTCGTCGCTGGTACTTCAAGCTCAATGGGCAGACATATACCAAACTCTGATATGTATCAACATTGTGCTGTTTAACTTAAAATGAAAATTATCATTGTATTAAACAAACTTGCCTGACGTTTTTGTTTGATATCGTAAGCTTCGTTGAAAGTTAAACCGAAAACTTCACAGGAAATGAATTTAATCTATATACAAATAATCGATAAAGTGCACTCAAGGGAAAAATAAAATTACGAACCCCAAAATACGTGAAAAATTATTATATAGACTACTTTGAGTGTCTAAATCAGTGTTTCCAACGTGCAATGGGGCAATTTTATTGTTAAGGGGGACAATTCGACAAGAGTGTAACCCTTTCGCACTTTAATTTCAACTTTTTAACCCTTTTCGGGGGGCATAAGAATTTAAGAAAGGCTAAGGTGGTGCAAAACACCAAAAATTTTGGAAAACACTGGTCTGGATGAATATCTCAAAGCAACACTGTAGAAGTTGCATATAATTAAGGCCATTTGCAAGATATAATTTAAACAGGTGCAGTTCACCAAATTTTTTAATTTTTATTTTGTGTTAATATTTCCAGTTTGTTTTTATTATGTTATTTTATATATTAAATAAAAAACACTTGGCTTGGTTAAACAGAATTTATAATGAATACTTAACAATCTCTTATTTTAAGTCTTCAGTTTTTCAGTTCAATCAGTTTATCTTTTGAAAACGGGGTAACACCCCGAAATAATTGTAAAGTATTCATTATAAATTTTGTGAAACTAAGCTAAGTGTTCTTCATTTAATATATTAAACAATATTTCACCAAAAGATCTACGAACATTCAATCAACTTTATTATGTTATTTGTGTTTTCAAGTTTATTGTCCAAAATAAAAATAATAATAATAGAAACTTGTTTTTTATTTCTCTTCCCCATAGTTGATAGACATTATGTATAATACTCGGACAATTTAATTATTTGAATAGTTATTATCAAATTACCATGTCTGATTGATCATTTTTCATAATGCCCGGACATTTCGTAACGGGTGATTTTTGAAGACTTAAGGTTTTCAGGTTGGCGGCACTGGTTGGTAATGGCATCCAAACGTCATCTGTCAAAGTGAAAAGTTTTCAGTACACACTGCCATTTCATCATGGAAAGACTTACAAACGAGCAACGATTGCAAATTGATAAAATTTACTATAAAATTCGTGCTCTGTGAAAAATGTGTATCGTTTGTTACGACCATATTATGGTCGTCATAATCGATCTGGTGAATCAACAATTCGTGCTGTTATCACCAAATTTCGCTACAAGTTTACTTTGTTGGACATTAAACCATTGTCTCGCATGCATACAGTTCGTACTGAAGAGAATATTGCAGCCGTAGCGTCGTGTTAATGAGGATCGTGAAATGTCAATTCGTCTCCGTTCTCAGCAATTGGGCATGTGTTACTCAACCACATGAAAAATTTTACGTGTTGATTTGGGTTTGAAAGCCTATAAAATTCAACTTCTGTAAGAATTGAAGCCGAATGACCTACCACAACGTCTAATTTCTGGTGAATAGGCCTTAGAACAGCTTAATGAAAATCCGCTGTTTTATCGAAAAATTGTATTCAGCGATGAGGCTCATTTCTGGCTTAACGGATATGTAAATAAACAAAACTGTCGCATCTGGAGTAATGAACAGCCACATGCCATACAAGAATTACTGATGCATCCCGACAAAACGACAGTTTGGTGTGGTTTATGAGCTGGTGGCATCATCGGTCCATTTTTCTTCAAAGACGACCGTGGAAGAAACGTTGCCGTCAACGGCGAACATTATCGAGCCATGATACGCAACTTTTTTTTGCCCCAGTTCGACGAGTTGAACTTGGTTGACATGTGGTTTCATCAAGACGGTGCCACATGCCACACAGCTCGTGAAACAATGGACATGTTGAAGGATCAATTTGGTGAGCAGCTCATCTCTCGACATGACCCTGTGAATTGGCCGCCAAGATCATGCGATTTGACGCCTGTGGATTATTTCTTGTGGGGTTATGTAAAGTCGTTAGTGTATGTGGACAAGCCGAACACGATTGAAGCCTTACAGGATAACATAACACCCGTAATTCGTGGGATACAGGCCGAAATGTTAAATGCAAAATATATGATGCAAATTGAGTGTTTTATTAAATTTAAAAAAAACTACGATTAAAAATCACCCATTATAATAAACCGTTTATCACTTGGTCCATAATATTTATACTCAAATATAAAAATGTTTTCATCACTAATAATAATTCGATCCAATACGGAAATAAAAGTAATAAATTTTCGTCCAAATATTGTGTTCTGATGAATGAAAAGAAACTATTAACGTATAATACATAGTAGTAAATAACTTGAGAGAGCATAATCGATTTCAAATAATCATTCAATAGTCGATATGGGAATCTACTTTCGACTTAGCTCACGGCATGTTTCAATTTTAGATACATCAAATTCGCGGTGGCCTGACAGGTTAATTGGTTCCTGAGGCAGACTTCTAGTGCCAGCCGATGCCATAAAGTAAACGAGGGCCGATCGTGGACATAAAAAGGGAACTATGAACTTCAAAGTGATCAGAACGAAAAAGATATTCTACGGCGTTTCTAGCTGCCATTTCCTGAGCTTTCTAGTGAAAAAAACCACTGAAATTGGTAGAGGAATATTGATCCGATTTAATCACTATTATTCAATTAAAAATTCCTGGAATAATGTACGGGGGTGGAACAAATATAAACGAGATTTCACATTTTTAAAAATACGTTACTGAAAAAGGAGATACAATTATAAAATAGTTTTGTGCGTGCCGCCCACCTTGAAAAAATAATGTGAGGGTAGAATGTTCCCCCTCAGATCTAAGCTATATATAATTAACGATAGAAAATGTGTATGAAAATTTATATTATAATTAAACATTTCATTTCGGGGTAGGTGTACCATTTAAAATTTCACTACATTAAATACTGATATCTTAAATTGATGACTATTTGAAATTACCAAAATAACTATTCGTTTCTGAATATTGACTAAATTAAAGGAACAGAAAATTTCAGTTTAGCGTTGGAAATTGGGTGACACCCCGAAATAATTGTTAAGCAACTAATGTAATAAATAAGATAAATAAGACGTTTTGATCATATAAGTTATTCATATAACGGGTGATTTTTTAAGACTAGTTTTTTTTGAAATCGAATAAAACACTCAATTTGCATCATATATTCAAAATTTTTATTGAAATTGATAACTTGAGACAATGCGGACAATGTTTAATGTCCAACAAAGTAAACTTGGTGCGTTAACAAACGATACACATTTTTCACAGACCACGAATTTTGATAGTAAATTTCAACAATTTGCAATCGTTGCTCGTTTTTAAGTCTTTCCATGATGAAATGGCAGAGTATACTGAAAACTTTTCATTTTGATAGATGACGTTTGGATGTCATTACCAACCAGTGCCGCCAACTTGAAAAAAATTTAATCTTAAAAAATCACCCGTTATAATTCCAATGAAATTCTAAAAATGGATTTCAGGTTTTAGTCACAATTCTATGACTTTATATTTAATTTATTCAATATCTTGCCCGAAATATCTGGTCGACAAAATTGTTCTTAAAAATAAATTACATTGTCCAAACATTCGTGAAAAAATGCTGATAAAATATCAAAACATAAGACCTAACGTTTTTGGCATCATTTTTGTACTTGGTCTCTAAATATTTAAACCACTGAATAACAAATACAAAATGATGAAATTATTGAATTTCAAAAAAGAATTAAAAAAGTTATTGTTGGACAAACAGAAAAAAGGAAAAGCAAAACATTTTTAGGAATAATATATACCCACTAGTTCTACGGAGTTAACAGTAAGACTGGCGAAAACAAATATTAACCACCTTTTAAAATGGTTTTGCTTTGGTTACTCACGTGCTTTTACTTGTTTCTTTAATTTAAGAATGATTTGCATTCAATAAAATTGTATTATTATTATTATAAATGTTAATTAAAAACCAATTTATCGTGCAATGGATATTGTTGTTGAAAAATCGATGACATTTTCTGCTTGAAATTTGATTGTTGGACGATTCGAATTTGTTTTTGATCTTGGTATGACATACGTCACTGGTTACGTCATTCGACTCATTCCTCAATGAAGTAATTATAATTAAAGTGATTCATTGTTGGTTTATATTTTTAACTTATGTAGAGATTACATTATTGAATTACGATATTCTTATTCGAATTACAATCAATGCATTTCGTTGTAACTATTCACAAAAAAACTAGAAATTTTATTCTTTTAATAATTGAGAATTGGAATTCGGGAAAAAAGCGCCCATTGTTTTAGCTGTGTTTACAACAGTCGTATTAACATTCGAGAAAAGTAAAATAATTTTATACCAACAAAGGGCAATATTATCTGTATACAAACTGAAATTTTAAACTACACCCGATATGAAACTAGGCTTAGAAAATGAGTAAGAATAAATGCATCAATAAAATAACAGAATTTTTGCTCCCCTATTTTCGAGTTGTTACTTTATTTGAAAATTAGTTTTCAAAGCTAGAAAATAAAATTATAATAAATCATTCGAAAACTTTCCCTTTAGTAGTCTTTAGTAACGGTTCTATTTCGTTGAACATCTCAAAATGAAGATATGTGAAAATTAAAATATATGGCAAAATCGGAATTTTTTTCTAAAAATTGCAACTTCAACCGTAGTTTTTATTTCCTGAAACCTTTTGGTGTGCTAGGATAGTTATATTTTTGGATACATCTTCACACCATTTGTAATAATCAATCCTGAAGATGTGAGAAAATTAGTTCAATCATTAACGACGTTTCGGTTAATTATGTATCTTCAATCATTGTCAGGGCAATTATCTCCTCTGAAAAACGATAACCAGACATTGTGTGGGGTGTAAAAAATCATCATATGGGCTAGCTGTGATAAATTTATATTTAGTAGAGCTTTTAGAAATATCCAACATTATAAAATCCGAACATAAACGAAGAACACTGTTTCTCATAAAATATGAAATAGAGGAACAAAGTTTCAAACTAAATTTTCTAGTACAAATTAATAAATTAAAAATTTCAGGATTTTTACTCAATAGTCAATTAGATCTTAATAATAACTTAATATTTTCAATAACAAAATTCCTAGTAGCAGGTCAGAAGGATTAACCCCCCGTTAGTTTTTATACCTATACTTTATTATTTTATTTTATATGTTCTAGTGTAATTTTTGATTGTTATACCAGCCTTTATTACCTAGTTTCTTTGTTCAATTGTAATTTTGATCCTTAGATTCAATTCTTTTCTTTGTTCTGGCCCTCTAGAATATATACAAACATCTGTATTTGTGAAATTGTCACATTGTTAATTTAGAATCTGAAGAAGAAGTTGTACTTCGAAACGCAAGTTGCGTATTAATTAATATGAGGAAAATTTAAATTAGTGTTTTATTATGGATAACAGGTACATTATTAACATAAACGTCGTGTTTTTTTCGAATTTCCGAAGTGACTTAGGTACAATTTTAGTCTTTGGAGGTTAGTACATATTTGGAACACTTGCTATATATTTACAATCAACTTTGGAGTCATTCATTCAAAGAAAAGACGTACGAAAACAATTTTTAAAAACGTAATCATATTGGTAATAAATTAACACCTTCTAGTGTAGATAACAGAGTAGACAAATATAAAACAATATTCACTTACTTTTAGATTTTCACATCTACACGAATTTTACTCTACCGTTCACAATAACCACAAAAACGAATTCCCAATGTGTTCAAATTCAAAAGCAACGTGCACTGCACAACTACTGATTTAATGAAACTATTGGAAGTCGCTATAAAACTCCGAACAAAATCTACATTTGTACTGAGGACTGGTTTTCGCAGTTCACTTTCAATGTCTTTGACAGAATAAAACAAAGCAAAGCGACGATTGTTAAAAAGGATTTTCAGAAAGTGAAGTGTCGCTCAGAGATATCTACTGCATGGCTAAAAATAAAGTGATATGTTGAGCACAGCTGAACTTATTAACGCAATTATTAGAAAACATACTCGCATACAGGGGCGGAGTGAATTATCAGGAATACAACGAACATTAAAAAAACTCTCTCTTGAGACGAGGAAAGATTCTTCTGTGCATTTAGTATGTACCTATTGCATAATTACAATGCCATAATGGAGTTAAAATAATGCTTTTTGTGTTAAGGCCAGCTTACTCCAAACAATTTTGAATAAATCGATTTTTTTTTTCATAAATTGCTACTATATAGTCGTAGAAATAGTATAGAATTAGTCCCGAAGGTCAGCAAGACCGAGAAGTAGGTATAAAAGATTAGGGAGCGCTGCAGTAAATCCGGCCGCTCGAACGCCTTTTGAGCGGCAGCTGCTGCACGCCTTCGGGTCGTCTTATTGTTTTGTTCTTTGTTTTATTGTTATTGTCTTGTTATTTTGTTGAACTGCTTTGAGAAATGTAAGAATTCTTCAGAATGATGCTTACGAAGACCAGGAAGGAGTTGTGTATGAAGCTGGAATGGATATGTGAGTAAAATTCACTTTTTTACGATTTTTCACGAATAAAAACTTTGAACTGATTTTTCTCCGAACCACGTTTTTCCGCATGAATTACACTTTCATTTCAAAACTATTGCACTTATCGATATGAACCAAACGGCATTTTACTCTTTAGATGTCTCGCTATGGCCTCAAGCAGAATCAGAAATATTCATTATTATTTAAAAAAGTTATAAACAATTAAAAGTGAAAATGAGGGTAAAAAAATTCAAAAGTCCGCCATTTTGTTTTTTTATTGAAAATGTTTCATTCTGCTTGAGGTCAATTCGATACAGAACATGAAACAGTTTTGTGTTTTGCTTTCAGATAATTCTTTCCCAAGAAATGATGTCATTCATCTCCGATTCAGATGAGTTTCAGCAGCCATTTTCAGGACCGCCATTTTGAAAAAAAAAATTTTTTTTCAAGTAATTTTATATATGTGCTTTCATATGTAAATAAATTGATTACTCAACATGTTTTGTACTATAAATAAAATATATTGAAAAAATTACGTTTTTTGGAGTAAGCTGGCTGTTTAAGTAAACTTAAACACAAAAATTAATATTTTTTTCAGAATATCAGTGATTATATCCTGATTTCAAACCTTACAGCTTGCACACTCCGTTAAGGGGTACTTTTACTTATCCCAGGTATTATATATAAGAAAGATTGAGCTCTGTGGGGGCCCTTTACAAATTATCAGGCCCGTGGCGGCGGTCCCCATGGCAGCGGCTTCGTGGCACCGCTTTCTGTAATTCCTCTCACATTAGTATATTATTATAGCGATTATTCCCCATTAGGACAGCGACTGAACTTGAACCTATAATTTTTAGGGCTTTTTTGCTTCCTAAAAACGCTTCGTCTTTTCAGAATGCTTCTTCTTTGGTTCATCTGTCCATTTCATTTGAGGTTGGCGCGATGATTCTTACTCAAACTTCTCATGTGCACTTTTCATAATATCGAATAGCTTTTCTGTTATTCTGGAGTGTTTCATTCTGTAGACATGTGCATGAAACTTGGCTCTCTTCTTGTGATTTCCTCCGTAATTGTATTTGTCTTTCAAACTTCCTGATAATTTGTTGTTCTTGTTTTTCTATTTCTCTAATTTTAAATGTTTTGTTTTTGATAAGCTGCAGTTATAATTCTAGAAATAAGAAAATAGGCTTGGGAGTCATAGCGAGATGCCATCAGATATAAGTCGATCAAAGTATCCCCTATCCCCTAGAATTCTTAATTTATACTTATAACGACCCATATAAAAATATCTGATCATTCATTCCGAGCCCTAATGGGTTTCCTTTTCGATTTTTTCGTTTGTTTTTTGTCAAGTTCGTACATTAAAAATTTGACTACGTTGTTCTGATGAGAGCCAACAAGCTCGAAACAGGTGTCAACGGATGTTTCCAAATACACGCTATATCGCTATCTTCTTCTTATTGATTTATAACAGTAACTTTTATTTGGAGAATATTTTATCGAAACTTCGTGATAAAACTGAATGGTATATGTGACTTGCGAGCTTTTTGTCACGCATTATACCTTCGATTTATTATTGGGGATTTATTGAAGGACATTATTAAGATCCACAAATAATACGGATTAAAATTTAATCAGATCATTTGAGAGATATGATTGCATTGTCGAGTCATTGAATTGCATCTTGACACACAAACAACTTGATATTCTACAAAATTAGGATGGGATTAAGAACACTGTTCTTTATGATAATTTCTATAGGATAAATTACAATAAGAGAAATCTTTATTTGAACACCTTGTCGGAGGAAAAACAAATGTTTTCCTTCAATCTCCAACTCAGACAGGACAGATGACAGACAACTGACAGGTCGATGTACTAATGTCAACCCATAAGTAAAACTAAACGCAATTAAAAACATGCCACGTGTTATCTCATCCTACCAAGCTCAATAAACTAAGGGTGAGCTACCCAGATAAATCGTCTTAACACTTTTTCGTTACGTGTGGCTTTTGAATTTAAAACTAGAAATATGGATCTATAGATAAAATTGTCTCCTCTCAAATTTGAAACTCATGACAATTACGTCAAAGAAACCTAAAGGCAAAGCGCATATACCTGGAATTTTATTCAATATTCTCAATATAAATACGTTGAGTTATAATAATAATAATTTCTTTATTTAGCCTTCTGCTAAGTCAAAACAAAAGCATATACCTGGAATTTTATTCAATATTCTCAATATAAATACGTTGAGTTCTGATAGGAAAAGTTTCGGTTCCGGCCCTGCTTCCTACTGGTAAATCGTATTTACCGAGATTTATTTTACGTCATCAGTTCCGCGATAATATTTATATTACTGAATTCCCAATCATCTATTACGATTACGTGTCGCATACGATATGATTACTCAGGACACAGCAAGTTTCCACGAAGAAATGGCTCGAGTATCAGTTACGCCCTATTTAGTATTTCTGCAGTGACCTCAAAAAAAAGATATGAAAAGTTGTAATCGACTAAGTTAGTGGTAATTAAAAAGTGATCGAAATGTAGCCTGATCGATAATAAACCCCAATCGTCTCAGATAATCCAAAATGAAACACTGAATAAATAAATTATTAAGAGTTTTCTTTAATAATAAATTCCCTATTCACCTCTGAAAGTGAATTCGAGAAAACTTACAAAACAAATACTGAAAACACAAGACATAACCGTTTCACCTTACAACTGCTCCTCAGTAGTGTCCGTCCTTCAACTAAGCATAGGGACCACCAACATTGTTATCAACTTAACATATTTCATTCGAAGACGAGCTATAATTGTAAAGAACAATCACAAACGCCACCTTTCAGCCTTTCTGCTTGGTAAAAACATATCCAAGGAAGTTTCTAGCTATAAACTCCTGACGAGTCTGAATTGAGGCTAAAATTCGTCCAAAATCATTCCAAAAATTGAATCAATTTTCGGCAGAAACAAGTCCACCCACTGAATCAATATTGATATTTATTTTGGCTCTGTATCTGTTACATTTTATTGAAATGCTAACTTTACTTCCTTCAACGTGCAGTTTAATCCTATGTTTATCTGAAGGATTTAAGGTCATCTGGAAACTTCAATCAGAACTAATGTTTTTTAAATACTTGCAAGAAAATGTCTTAAAAATTCAGATATCTTCGTTCATATAAATTGTGTACAAACGAAACAGAATTATAATCACGTAAAATCACACAAAGAGCAACATTTTATTTTCTCTAGTTCTGAAATTATGAAAATCAACCTCCAACAAGTGAATGTCAACATGATTTTATAAAGTATTATTCATATTGTGTGTCACCAACAACTTTAAAGTATTTCTCATACTTAAGGGACTCATGAATAAAATATACGATACACTAAACTGTACTGGAATATTCAACTTTGAATAATATCTGATTTCCAGTAAAGGTCTCGGAGGTTCTTTTCATGACTGTCTGGTATTTCACAATTAATGAACCAAACGACTGTTTTATATAAATATTTGATTATTGTAGAACCAATTGGAGAAAAGGCGATGTGGCGTTGTCATTTAAAGCGATTAATCTGTTAACACTTTAATTAACATTATTTTTTGATTAATTACTTGAGCTCCTATCCTTGTTAAAAAATAGTTTTGAAATTGAATCTCTACTAAGAGGTTTTAATTTATTGATTTTGATTCACAGAAAATTAACGATTTTTATTCGAGGAAAATAAATATTATAAAAAAGAAGTTTTGTTCCTTTACTGCGATTATTATCGAAAAATAATTAAATTTACGTGAAAAAAATTGAATACATACCTATAACAGATTCTTTCTAATCTCCAGGGGCTAATTATCTTTTTCTTTTTGGAAGTGAAAACTGAATACTGTTACATGAGGAAAACTTTTTTTTTATAGAATTCCTTACTAATTAAAATTTTCTATTATATTTCATCAAACTCAAATAGATACTTAAAACTGAATCACAAGCATAATCCTCAAATTTTTGTGATATTCTCGACTTTTCAAAACGTCTATGTTCAAGATTTCGAAAGCCAAATGAAAAGGTGAATTTTTTTCATATTCTCACAATGAAAAATAAGCTGAATTCATTCGAAATGAACGTTATATCAGAAACCAACAGAAAAGTAGATACAATTTTCATCTTTTGAAAAAGTGTTAAGAAGTTAATATAATTGTAATTCAAATTATTATTTTTCATTAATATAATTGTTATAAAGAATTTCCATTCACCAGATGTAATATCGATATAAAATTAGTTAATTCACAAATATGATCAGACGTCATAAAAGTTTTAATTTTTATAGAACATACAATAAGAACTAAAAAAACAACAAGAAATAGAACTGAAGAATTAAGAACAATAAATTGATAATTGATTGCGTTGTTTTTCACAAAATGTTTTGTCCTAAATAAAATTTGAAATAATAACAATTTCCAATAAAGCTATTATTCAATTTATTATTTCAAAGACATATTTTCAACAATACTTGGTCGAAAAAAATAAATCTCAGGCACTGATAACACATTTCTTTCATTATTTTAACAGTTGGTTTAAACTTTCCTTTTCTAGAGATTCCGAATGTTTCGGGCAACTGATCCATTGTCATGAGTTACAACCAGTTATTCTCAAAATGATATATTCTGATATACTCAATACCTTCATTGTTGATGATACCTTATGAAAAATCATCTTCTTCATCAATAAGTAGGTACTTTCTCTTTGCAAAGATCATATTTTGACCATAATCAAATTTACATTACAGAAGCATTCACTGAACGATCATATATTTCAACAATAATTACAGTAGCAGTTAGAGTTCGAAATCAGTGCATTCATACCAATTTTATTAGTGAAATTAGATCTACCTAACTTCTCGACCAAATTTCGCAAGAACACTGAACCGTGACCGACTTACTCAATGGTATTAAAAAGTATTATAATTTAGTTTCTAAAAGTGTCTTAGGGCCGTATTCGTCAAATATGAATTAACAGTTAACAAGTCACTAATGCTTCAAATTTGAGGTCAAATTTAGTACTGAATGAGGATAGAATGGAAGATGAAATTTTCATTTTGTTGATTTGGGTATCGAGTGTAAAAGTAAACCGCCAAATAAACCTATGCTAATTGAAAATGATGAATACAGTAAAGAAACCCACAGCGAACGTATATCACCAGTGAACACCAGTGAACAGTTTCTATTGAAATAATTGGATATCTAGCAATTTTTGATGGTGAGCTCTAACCAACCAAGCTAACGAGCCGTTAAGTATATTTCTTCTTCTTCTCAGTCGTTCACTCTTGACAGAGTGGTCGTGGTCGTGTCTCGGTCTTGTGTCACCGCGTCACAAGCGATACGGTGCCACACTGTTCTATGCTTAGCGGCTCTAGAGTTTTCATTGATGCTGAAATGCCTCACAGATTTCATTAGATCTGTCCACCTTGTTGGAAAGCGCCCACGCGATCTTTTGCCCTCGACATTCCTTTGGACCACCAATCGTTCGATAGAGTCTTCGTTTCGGGTTATATGTCCAAAGAATTTAAGGATTCGAGCTGCACAGTCGACGATAACCTCTCTTTGATGTTTAGCTCCTTCAGAATCAAGACGATGGATCGATGTGCAGTCCACGGGATTCTGAGCAAGCGTCTCCAGAATCACATTTCTAACGCATCAATTTTGCGACGATCTTGCATCCTCAATGTCCATGTTTCAGCTCCGTACAAGAAGATTGGAAGACTAGGCATTTCATTAGTCGAACCTTTATGTTTTTGGTTATTCTGTGGTTCGTCCAAATCCTTGTGATCTTGCTATGGCGCAACGCCTCCGGATTTCGTCCTCGCAGCTGCCAGCGTTTGAGATCTTGGATCCCAGACATACGTAGCTGTTGACTACTTCACATCTCGCAATGTTTTGAACGTTCACCTGGTTGTTATTAGGGCGGTCCACGATCATAATTTTGTTCGTATCGCGTTTAATAGCGAGTCCAAACTCCGTAGCTGTGGTCTCCAGACGACAAAAAAAGTATATTTACTAGTAGGTTTAATTGGGGAATTTTCAGCAGAAATCAAAGGTGGTAGAACTGTTTACTTGCGAGTGGTAGTTTTGCCGATATTTAGCTGCTTTAGAAGACATCAGAAAATTTTTTTTGTAGATGTAAGTAATGTTATATCTTATATGTTATATATATTTAAAAAAATAGATATGGTCGGACAAAGACCACAATGTGAGTTTTCAGTTACGGTTGCAGTTTAGGTTTAAGTAATAAGTTAAATAACTTTCAAGATCAAGAGTAAAAAATTCAAATATATAAGCACGTAACATTAATCATAAATATCCTCTTTAAATCTGTCAGTTCAGAAAATGACATCAACCTTGTCGTGATGGTTGACAGAAGAGTGATCTTACGAGGGTGGGGTGAAAAGTTTCCGGTCTGATCAAGAGATAGCGCCACTAGGTATACTTTTCGAGCGGCGTCCTACAGTACCATTTCTACTGAGCTTGTATGTAAAGCGCAAGCTAGGCTAGTTTGCGTTTGGGAACACATCGCGGGAGACGCTTCCTTTGTTTTCGTGAAAATAGAAAAATTGGGGAAACGTGCTGTTATCAAATACTTCTATTTGAAAGGCTTTACACCAAAACAATTTTTTGGTCAGACGTTTTTCTTGCTCTGGCCTGAAACTTTTCACCCCACCCTCGTATGTCATGCGTAACGGTCATGTACATTTTTTATGACCCACTAACCTCATCTCCAAGTTTATGAAATGTTAAAATTATAAAACCTTGATGGTTGGCTCTAAAACACTTACAATCTAAACAGAAGAAAACTACAAACTTTTGTTGAATTTTTCACGTTAATGCACTTTAAAACAATAATATTAATTATATAAGTTTAGAAGGCAATTGCAAGTTTAACATTCAAGTAACAAAAAAGTCTACAATGATTCCATATTAAAAACAATAATTCGACAAAAAGTTTCAATATAATAAATAAAATATGTCACACTACTTCTATTATAAAATGTCAATGTCATGTCGCCATCTTTGAGATCAGCGTTGTTATTTTTCTTTTCATTGTCGTCGCGGTGTCAATTACCTTGACTCAACTATTTGATATTTCGTTTGTGCAATTTTAATTTTCGATCTGAAATAACTCTAGAATTTTTTAAAGAAGGAGGTAATGGATTTCGAAACGTCATAACCAGCACTGCAGTTTTAGTAGCATTTGATCAAACAAAAGAAAATATACTTCTTTTGGAGTAAAATGAATAGTTTCTACGGAGTTATATGTATTCATATACATAATTTAATTTGTACTTATAATAATATAGTGTATTAGGTTAAAAGACACGTAGATTATGTTAGAAACTTTTCAATAATGATTGATATGTTTACTCAAAGAAAATTAAATATCGTAAGTCAATGAGTTAAAAATCTAAAGTAAACTATGATGTAGCAATTTTTATGAAGAGTCACGTAGATATTGGCAAATATTACTTACTAATTCATCACAATTTATAAATTTTGTAGCCATTCATTTTGAATAAGTCATTGCATCATCGAACGTTTCAAGTCTAATTTTAAAATTTTGTGGTCGTCGTTCATTTCTGTGCAATTGTCAGATAAACATTAACGAATATCTAAAATGAACGCGAATAGGCTTTCTGTTGAATGAAATGGATTTCAACAGCACATCAACCCATAAAGGCTAATTGGAACTATTTCAACTACAGAATTCTATGCTCATAATATAAATTATGGACATATAACAGAAATTTCGATAAAATGTGTCTCCAGTACGAAGTACAGGGTTTTCATTCAAAATTTCAGAAATTTCGATAAACAACTTTATTTTTCATTGATATCGATTAAAGTCTTATTTGCGTGGTACAAAGAATTCGGAAAACCGTTCTCTGTGTAGGATTTGAAAAGGGCCAATTGAAAGAAAGTTAGAGAGAGGCAGATTTTATCAAATTTATTGAAGTTAAACCTTCAAGTTTTGATATTTCCAGTTGGTAATGCAACACCCTGTACATTTCGAAATAATTTAACGTTTACAAACAATTATTACAACACAAAGGTGGTAGGAATTCAAAAACGCAGTTATTTTGTATTTACACGAAAGGAATAACTAAAAGCATTCCGAAATAATATTTGCTGGGACAAATAAAGGGCTGCCTTGGCTGAAGAAAGTGGCATTGTGTTGCGAAGACATGAAATAAACGGTAACGTTCACTTCCTATATGTCCCGCATTCTACAAACCTCAGCGTGAGCCCTTTATCGACTTTGGAAAGTTTCATCGCCTCCCTTGTACTGTTCTGTTATATGATGTAGGAGCACTCCATCGAAATTATTCATGAAGGTTCCAATCAAATCTGCCGAAAATACGTCGTTCATTTGCAATAAAATAAGTGACGAATGATGAGCTGAAACAGGGGAGTTAATATGTGGGCTAACCGAATCTGTCGACGGATCAGTGGCGTATATATTCATAATATTTTTTGGGGCCGGGGGGCCAAGACCAGGTAATGTTATGTAATTTGGGTAATAAAGTAGATATGCAAACTCACTGTTACACGTTATTTTTTAAGGCCGATTTCAGTGGGAAAGGGTGAAACAACGTATATATAGGCTATTTTTTTTATAGAGGATTAGAACTTTAAATTGCAATAAAACAACGATGGATCATTCGATTAACAAGAATTTTTTTTTAATCGAAAGATAATCCTGTAGCATTACATTTTGAATATCATTTCTGGCATATGACCGCTACGGCTGGCTCGGATGTAGTCCAATCTGGACGTCCAATTTTCGATGACTTTTTTCAACATTTGTGGCCGTATATCGGCAATAACACGGCAAATATTGTCTTCCAAATGGTCAAGCGTTTGTGGCTTATTCGCATAGATCAATGACTTCACATAGCCCCACAGAAAGTAGTCTAGGGGTGTTAAATCACAAGATCTTGGAGGCCAATTCACAGGTCCAAAACGTGAAATTAGGCGGTCACCAAACGAGTCTTTCAATAAATCGATTGTGGCACGAGCTGTGTGACATGTTGCGCCGTCTTGCTGAAACCACAGCTCCTGGACATCATGGTTGTTCAATTCAGGAATGAAAAAGTTATTAATCATGGCTCTATACCGATCACCATTGACTGTAACGTTCTGGACATCATCGTTTTTGAAGAAGTACGGACCAATGATTTCACCAGCCCATAAAGCGCACCAAACAGTCAGTTATTCTGGATGTAACGGTGTTTTGACATACACTTGAGGATTATCTTCACTACAAATGCGGTAGTTTTGTTTGTTGACGTAGCCATTCAACCAGAAGTGCGCTTAATTGCTAAACAAAATGCACGTAAAATATACGCGATACGTATTCCTCACAGAACAATTATTTTCGAAATAAAATTGCCCTATTTGCAAGCGTTGTGCAGGCGTGAGTGTATTCATGATGATTTGCCAAACCAAACTGAGAATAAATCACTTCTCAGCTGTTCAATCGGTCGCCATCTTCAACAGTAATGTCAACTTAAAGTTCTATACCTCTAAAAAAACACCCGTTACAAGTGGACCCCTGCGGTGAAAAAGTTTTAGAAGCACTGGACTAAAATGTAATAGATATATCTACAAACATTGAATAAATTTTCATTACTCTTGTAATATAATTAGAACCCTTGGGCCCCTCTGGAAGGTGAAGAAGATCGTATTCGACAAAATTGATCCGTATTGGATATTGATTGAGTTTGGATAAACAATTAGCTTAGAGATATCCATTAACCTAAACATCATTCCGTGAGGTACCTTGACAGTCTGTTTTACAAGGCTGCTAAACTCACGTAAATCAATTCAAATTGCTTTTTCTATATTCTCTAACAATAGACTATTACTGCTCGGTGTTTGTACTAAATCGTTCGAAATATTGTCGAAACATTCAATGCCTCGCATAATAAGAGCAATTATATCATTTTCAACACAATTGGTCATTTATTAATGTCACTTGAGTTTAGGTGTAAACCATTTGTGGTATATAGTTAATAAAAGTATGATATACTTCGAAACAAAGTCTAAATTACACGAAATTGTTCAATTCAGTTGATATATGTTTCAGACTACTTACCTAATATCAAGAAATGATACTCTTTAGTTGCTTCAATTGAAGAATTGATACAATTACCAATTCGTTCAAAATATTGTCGAAACATTTGATGTCTTGCGAAGTAAGAGCAACTATCATTATTCGGCTAACAGTGGCTTCAGCAGATGTTGATGATAAACTGAGTTTATCATCTACATCTGATGAAGACACTGTGTTGGCGAAACGATATTGTCATGTTTAGAATTCATTATAGTGAAAATCGAAAAACTACATAGTTTTATTTAAATTAAGAGCAACTATTTAATTTTCAGTACAATTTGTCATTTATTAAAGTCAATTGAGTGCTGGTGTAAAAAATTTTTGGACTTTTGTTGATGGAACATACGAGTTCGTATAATTCGAAAAAATGGGCAAACTTTGACAATTTAATTCACTTGATATATGTTTAGGACTACTAACCTAATCAAGAGTTGATACTCTTCAGCTATATGAACTCTTGAAATTGTGACAGAAGCCCGAAAATAGACAAGCGTTTTTAATATTTTGCCTACACTTTCAACAATATACCACTTATGTTTTGTCAGAAATCATTCGAAAAGATTAATCTATCGTTAAATAATAGTTCGAATAAATCTTCGTTTTTTCTATGGATATTCCGCATGTTTTTCATGCTACCGATCAAAATAAAATATGAAATACTTCGAAAAAATTGGTAAAATTCCAAAAAAAATCCTCAATTTCCCTGAGGATTTACCTATTATCAAGGTTGTTATTGCTAAATTGTAAGAACACTTGAAAATGGGATAGTAGCCCGAATCACATGTTAGTGTATTAAAGCCTTTTGTTGAAATTAACCCAGTGTTTTTAATTATTTACCTCTATTTTAACAATATTTCTTCGTGGAAGAAGTTATTCAAAATTATTCAACGTATTGTTCAAAAATAGTTGGAATAAATCACTCGATATGTTACTAACTACTTACCCATCATCGAGAGTTGATAGTCTTTAGTTGTATGAACTCTTGAAAATGAGATAGTAGCCCGAATCACATGTTAGTGTATTAAATGATTTTGTTGAAATTTACCCAGTGTTTTTAATTATTTTAGCTGTCTTTTAACTTCTTGTGGAAGAAGTCATTCGAAATTATTCAATCTATTGTTCAAAAATAGATGAGAGAAATATTTCATTCTTCTATTGATGTTCAGATGTTAAGTGTTTTTAATTAATTTACCTACCTTTCAAAGATATTTCACGTGTAAAAGAAATTATTTGATGTGTCGTTGAAAATAGCTGAAATAAATCTTTTATTTTTCTATTGATATTTAGCTTATTTTTAATGATACAGATAAAAGTATAATATAATTCGAAAAAATGACAAAATTCCATGAAAATTGTTCAATTCTCTTCAGTGTTTCGGACTACTTATCGATTATCAGAAGTTGATAATATTTACTTAGTTGTATCACAACTCTTGAAAATGGAAGAGAAGCCCGAATTAGATGTGGAGTGTATTGAACATTTTGTTGAAATTGGACAAGTGTTTTCATCTATTTTACCCCCCTTTTAACAATATGTCACTTGTGGAAGAAGTTATTCGAAAATATTAATCTATTATTCGAAAATGGTTCGAACAAGTGTTTTTTTTATAAATATTCATGATGTTTCTCTACCCTACAGTAAAATACTATTGAACATTGACATTTGACGACATCCAATTTGCAGATAAACCAAAAATAATTCAAGTTTGAATTTCGAAATTGTATGTTCGGAACAACGTTATTCATTTTCGTTCGCGAGCGTATAAGCAAAATTAGAGTGATTAATGAATAGTGAAGTACGATCGATAAACCGCTTTGAACTCGGAATCTCAAATTTGAAGCGTATAATATTCAGATGTTATGTCGTTTAGAGATTGATACAGTATTGCGAAGCTCAAAAGAGCGTTATGCTTTTCACATCCCGAGTGGAGTAATGGAAAATGAAAAGCCGTAGTCGGAAAGAAGTGACGTTACATTGCATTATTAAAATAGCAATTTAATAGATTACACCGTTAATGCATATTACAGTGTATTGATATTGTAAATATATGGTCCGTCATTAAACGTTTCCAATCTTCAATTAGAACAAAGTGTGAATTAGATATCGAATTTGTTTAAAAGGACTTATAGGTGCAATTATAATGGTGAATTTGTTAGCTTTGGGAGAATCTGTAGTTTGAGGCTTATTGGTATATTCCTGCAAAACAACAAAACTACACGAGAAAAACTGTAACAGGTCCAAATCGCATGATCTGACAGGCTAGTTCGCCTAACGTTTATGTTGATGATGGCATGTCTTATGTTGGATTTGGGAGGTCACTTGGATTTGGAGCTCATTGGTATACACATGCGACACAAGACAACCCCACAAGAACAACTCTAACAGGGCCAAATCGCATGATCTCTCTTGCAAGTTCATAAAGAATATGGTTTATGATAGTGATGGCATGTGTGTTAGCATTTGGGGTTGTCGTGGCTCGAGGCTTATGGGTATACACCTGCGACTCAAGACAAACCCACTAGAAAAATGTTAACAGGGTCAAATCGCATGATCTGTTTCGTTAGTTCACCAAGGGTATGGTTTATGTTGGTGATGGCATGTGTTATGTTGGCTGTGGGGGCCACAGAGGTTTCTGGCTTATTGATATAGGCTCACCACTCAAGACAACCCTACAAGAAAACTTTCAAAGGGTATGAGCTCATTGGCTAGTTCACCAAGGGTATGGTCATGCAAGTGATCAAACGCTCAAATTGTTCGTGCAGAATGACGCATGAGTTGTATCTGAGATATATTTGGTGTCTATGTAATCCAAATCAGACTGAATGAAGTTAGTAATCATCTACCTATAGCACTCGCCATGGATGCTGATGGCATAGTCAACGTCGTTATCAAACAAATATGGACCGAAGACGTCCATTACCAAAATCCACACCAAATAATGACTTTTTTGGTATGCAATGGAAGCTCTTAGACTTCATGTGGATCAAAATTTCACAATTTTGATTGTTGGCGTTATCATTCATCCAGAAATGGCCGCTATATCGTCTAAGATGATGGAAAATCGGGTTACTTTTTAACTTCAAGCGCTCGACGTAATTTATCGTCATTTACTCTCAGTTCTTAGGCCAGTTCAATTTTGTAAAAGTGTAGGTCCATCTCACGACGCAAAATTCGCCAAAATGTGGTCTGCGAAAAGTAGAGCGATGCGAAAGTTAACCAGTGCATTTAAATTTATCAATCAGTCAAAACGTCCTCTTGGAAAAAATGGGATAAACGGGCATTACGTGGCGAAGTAAACACCCATTTTCATAAAACAATTTAACTAGTCAAATAAATATACCGTCAACAATATGGCCGCTAAAAACTGTTACAGATCGAAGTCACTGTTTGAAGACCCGTTAGAACCATCTCAGTTTTCACGGGTTATTTTGTATCTAGTCTAATTCAACTAAAACAGTAATGGAAGTTTATTTCTTTCCTATCCATTTCTATAAATCAAATAAAGACATCAAAACAGACAATCCAGAAGAACAGATGAAGGTGTAGACAGAGTATTCAAGTTCTATAATGAAATATAAAACGGAAAAATTAAATAGAATAACACTAGAACGTCACGTAATATAACGATTATAAGTGACACCTAGGGTCATAGAATATTAGCTTCACTTTTACAGGTTATAATATCGGTAGTGTTTTGTCAGAGAATGGTAGTAGCCTTGGGGAATATTCTTTAAATACCCGTGTCATTTCGAAAGCATCGCCGTTGCCTAGCTTCGCTATTTGCACCGACCGTGGCAATCTCAACGTAGTCAAGTCAAATATTCAGCGCGTTTGATTTGAGGAACTTCGAATTATTGAGGTCATGTAACACTTGCGACTACTTTCGTTTTATCGAACAATCGCGTTTAGCTTTATATTGTCTGCGAAAGAAAGGAATCGGAGAATGTTCGCTTTCATAATGAAGCAAGTTCGTTTTTGTCTCCAATCTGTTATAACAGTGAGAAGTTACACAACTCTAATCACTTGAGACGTTTCATTTTATAATCTATAATTGAATTATAAATGTGAATAACTTTGAGATATAAATTTAGTTTCATAATCTATAAAGGACAAAAACCATTTTGACTTTATAATCCTTTCGCACGGAGCGTCCAGCGCATTACCTCCGTGGAAAGGTGCTTAGGTCGTGAGACTGTCACGCTGGAGATCTAGGTTCGAATTCCGGTAAAATATCAGTTTTTCAATTTGGATCCAATCTGAAATTCACACAACTGGAGTGGAACCTCCAACTAAAAGAAAATACCTTTTCTTCTATTACAATTAATTACGTTATTTAAAACAGTTAATTACATAAATTAGATAGAAATAATAATAAAATAAAATAGTAAAATTTCCAATTTTAATCATCACCACCATATCCTGAAACGTTTGGCTAACACTAAGGCTTCTTCAAAAGAAGGATATAAACTATACGATCAGATGAACTAACATTAGAAAAAAAAGAACTCAGGCTCATAGAACTACTGTTTTTTCTTGATATTATCAATTATGGTTTTATTCAACGAGACAATTAGTCAGGTGAAATATTTATTGTTGTGGAAGAGCCTTTGATGTTCTATAATTTTTGTTTTCACTTTATTAGGTTTCCACATATAGTTTTTTTATTTTTTTACTACGTATTATTTGTTATAAGCGAATAGATAGAATTAAACACCAGTATAAAGGGTTTATCTTGTGATAAAGAATTTTTAACATGTATTGCGTATTCACACAATATTTCAAGAAGATTAATTACAATATTAATCCAATAAATTTATTATTACATAGATAACATAACAAATCTTCGATGAACTGTATTGCATAATAATCTGGAAAATCATTTGACGCGTTTCTTCCTCTTCGCGTTAGTAAATATGAATGCATATTAAGTAAAAGAAATAAATAAACCCCAAGGCAAGTTCCATGTAATCAAGGCAAGAAAGATGACATCATGATAATTGCAACACATTACAATTTATTTCACCTTCTACTTCGAAATGTAGACTTTAAACTATACCTGTACAAAACTACGTTATTTTTCACTAAAAACAAAGTTTAATATTGTAAGATAGCTATTAAAAATATATGCAGACGTGTTGAAATATAGATTAAACTAAGTTATTAGTGTTCCAGAACAAACTACAGCTGTAACAGTTCAAACTGTAATAGAGCAAATAAACACACTTTTTGTGTTTACAAGATCTATCAATGTAAAAGTTATATCACGAGAATTGCGGATAAATATGTAGAAGAAAAAGATAATAGCTCAAGGGACGTCGGAAATAAAAACGCCACCAAATAAACACAGAAGTTCCCGAAATAATCATGGGCTTAAAATAAAAGCAGGATAAAAAAGTTCAGAAGTTGCAACCAGCATAATGGGCACTAAATCTATACAGCTTATATACTGAGCATGTCAAACGTATGTAAAAGCGGAATAATTGGTTAGTTGACAAGAAATAAAAACTTTCGAATTTCTTTTTCAATCAAAATTCTAATCATCTAGATTAAGTGCTGAATACATAATATGAACTTTTAAATTATTGAACGAAGAATGACAGAAATGAATCTTATTATTTTAATGATATCATAAATTTAAATTTCGACGACAATTGTATTCTTGTACCTACATTTTAGTAAAACATTCATAAACATCATTCAATTAGAAATTCTACACTAAATTCCTCAAATTTTGCTTAACACACTCGAAATATGTTTCAGATAATTTAATATCAGTTCCACTGAACTCTAGATAATGGGTTAGTAGCCCGAAACAATGTCGAATGTAATATATTAAACTATTTTTATTAGCAAATTAATTTAATATAAATTATACGATACTTTTTAGACCAATTCTTATTCTTTTATAAAATTGGTAAAATTGTTGATAGTGAGATTGAAAAATCCTTGAAAACCTCATGTACCTTCTAAATTTCACATAACTTGCAATAAAAACTTTTGCAGGGGACCAACATTGAATAAATTATAATATTCATCGAATTCAATTTGCATGGATGTTTGTCACTCAATAACGTCGGAACTACTTAGCCGATATGCATGAAATTAGGCACAGACTTAGAATAGAGCCTGGAATGTCACACTGGTTGCTTTTCATCGCGCAAAAATAAACGGTTTTTGTGGGAAAAATATAGATCACGCGGGCAAAGTGGAATGCGTTCACTAATGTCACTAAAACATTTGGAATAATAACATGAAGTTTGCAGATTTTAGTATTAGTGATAAAAGCATTGAAATGAAAGTCGAAATTGAGGTATACTTCAAGGAAACGTTTTGGGGACACCTGATATATAAATTCGGTAAATTCAAGACTGAACACACTTGAATGAATTACTGAAAAATGTTATTTACAAAGCCGTTTATTGCTTATTACAAATCGGTGCATGATTGGTATGGGCCACTTAGACACAGGAAATAGCATTCATCGACTCCAGTTCGTCGTTGACCTTCAATGACACTGATATGTTCAAGTCTGATGAATTTTAACAAATTCATTTATATTTTTTGCAATTCATTTTCGGTGTTCGCTTATGTGGAAAATATTGAAGCCAAATTTCCAACTAAAAACGTAGATAACAGGCCTTATCGAACGGTTTTCGATTGATGTAGAAGTGAACGAAAACCAGGATGAAGAACATATTAGAATAATGAATATTTCGTGTTCGACCTTGTATCTTTATTCTCCCAGCCGGCAAACAAATCCGTTAGAAAAGAGAACGTGAATAACCTAGCCGCTAGCAAATATTGCTTAACTGTAAAAGCAGACTTTTAAAGAGCAACGTTAATAATACCGAGCATTCGTACAAACGAAACAATGTGCCTTATTTTGCTATGAACAGACAAGAATATCGCATTAATAAGCCACAAAAATTGGAATATCTTCTATTTATTTATTTTCTTGGCATACTTTCTTTTATTTATTGGCACAAGATCCAAAAAGTGCTTTCGAAATAAAAGAGTTATCATACAAATTGAAATGATTCTGAAAACTTATCTTGATTGGGTCGGGTAGATTTTGGCGGCCATTTTACTTTAGTGACATCTGTCAAATCTTCAGTTACGTATGCCAAATTATCGTGGGAAGTGACACGACTGAACAGCACGTTTGAATGATAAAAGACTCCAGTAAGGTTATCACTCGCAGTTGTGGTACGAATTGGCCACCAAGGTCGTGCGATTTGACTTCGCTAGACGTTTCTTGAATTCGCAAGTATGTGCAAATGAACCACAATCGACAGATGACCTAAAGGTGAACATAAAACAGACCATTGCTCAAATTCAGCCGGATTAATGCGTAAAACAATTGAAAATTGGAACACGCAGACTCATGACACTTATTTATTCTTCATAGAAGATAAAGGGATTGCACATGATAATTTTTAAAAAATTGGCTGCTCCAGTCTTTACTTTGTGATAATTTATCAAACAAAAACGAAACTAAAGACATAATTTATTATTTGATTGAACCAAAAGTAGAGAATTAACTGTGATTGGAAGTTAGTTACTTGGGCATCTCTTGTAACTTAAAATGAGAACTAAAAATAAAAAAAATATGGTCTACAAAGGCAAACAAACTCCTCTTCTCGTTGAGAACACAGAAATGACGAAAATGAAAACTATTGTTTTAATAGTTTTGAGAAACACATAATAGTTATGTATGTATGTTTTTTTTTCTTGAAATACAGAACAATGGTTTTGTTCTTTTTGAAAATACAAATCTACAGTTCTCTTCTTCTTGAACTATTGTTCTTTTAACAATGAAATAAGTACTTCTGGAGAAACAAAATTGAGATTTAAAATCAACAAGTAATCGAAATATATAATTGAATTTTTATAACATTACTCAATAAGTGATTTCGGAAAGTTGTAAAAATTTTATATTTCGAAATACTTCGTCTTGAATATATTAAATATTGACAATTAATCAATTTTGTATGGCCCCTCAACAAAATATCACCGCGCAGGTATATTATAAGAGAGTTTGCATGTTTCTGAATAATTAAATTTTGGACCTTTAGGCAATTTGTGTATAATTTGGAAATTATTAATTTGTGAAAATGGATGGTGATTTTCCTGATGTTACTTTGAAATGTGAAAGTTCAGGAATAAACAAGTTCATTGTCCACCTGTACGTAAAGAATTGTTTATAGGTCAGACTGGCAGTGGAAAACAAGATTCAAAGGACACCAGCATAATTTTTTAAATATCATATAAACCATATAAATATATCTATTCTGAAAACATAATCTTTTTCTTCGTAAAACTGTCCTCATATAATATGAAATTAATCCTAATCTCATTCAATTCGATGGCCAGGTGTTCAATTTTGAAAATTCGCTTTACATTTTCTTTTCTTCAATAAATAGATTTATTGAAGAAGAGAGTAAAATTTTTAACTTTAGTATCACCAAACTATATAGTAATTTTATATTTTTAAATCAAGAGGTTGAAAAATACTTAAACTTCGTGACGTTAAACACCGTGTTCAGTAAAATAATCCACGGTAAAAACTAATTGATACTTGATTGCTATAAGCAAAATTAGGTGTTGGCATTTAGTGCACCTATATATTAGATGCATCAATATGTATTATGTAATTATGAACTTCTGAACCCTAATGAACCTATGAAAAACTATGAAAAAAACTTTATCTTTAATTGTGTTTGAAATATAGTAAACAATTGCTGGGAATTGAAGGCTATTTCTGCTGTTATTTCTTGGCCAGATGATTTATTGATTTGAAGATTCATACCTTGACATTATTACTAAAATGTTACAATGAAGTCTAAGTTCGTGAGAATTCGCTAATCTTTCCCAAAATCATCGAACTGCAAACACAAGATATGCTGTGAAAATAAAGCTACAAAATTTGATAGCTTATCAAAGATCAAATATATTAGATTGAAATTATTCTCATTGATAGATTTGGTAGTTTTATAAAAAGAATGATCGATTGCTTTGAATGAATTTGTGAAAAAATCTGAATATTGTCAGAAAGCTTCTTCTATCTGAGAAATTCTACTTTAATTTTGATGTAAGATGATCACCAAATCTCTTAAAGAATCATCCTTTAAACCAAGTATCAATCTGAGAGGAAACAGTCTCGAGACTGAACTCTCAAATAGACAGAAGTCTCAAGACAAGCCTCAACAAGTCTTCAAGACTGCTCTTACCAGTGGACATTCACGTTGCAAGCTTTTGGGACTAGGTATTTACTCTTCAATTCGTATTTGAGGACTTTTACAGAAAGGTATCAGAGACTGGCGTTTCTAATGTATTGGATCATTATTGATTATTATATTTACTTGAGGAGTTCTCCAGATACCTGAATCTTCCTTTGGAGTTTTATTTCTAATAGAAATATAAACTTTATCAATTTATATGAGGCAGAAGACTTTCTGTGGAACGTAAATTGTAAGTTTTATGTTAATGGCTATAAAATATGGATAAATTTGAGAAACTCGCTACAAAATTTTCAAAAGAAAAGAAAAATGACAGCAAACGCTACCGCGAATACATCCCAGTAAAGAAAACTACATTATCACGCAAGTACAAACACATCGCACATATTCTTAGGTGAAAATGAAAAATTTCAGTTCTCGAGAGTGTTGTGGCTGTCGTGTCTCACGAATCTGTCTCCAGACCGAAAGCTGTCTCAAGTGGACACCTACCTTTAGCAACACTTTGAGTCATGAAGTTTGGAGATTCTATATTCAATGCATTTACATTTATGTTACTTAATGCTTGAGGACCTGGAAACATTTCCTTCAAACTTGCGCATGAAATCTAATCGAATTGCTGTTTTAGAAGGGCATAATGTACTTTAGAAAAAATCTTCTTAATATTAAACTTTTTAATGTTCATTCTACGATGTATTTTGTATTCACCTTTTATGAAATCTTTTTTACTGATCTCCATCGGGTTATTTTTCGAGCAATAACCGTTGAAATGAGTCCAGATTATTTCAAAAACTCCACTGTCGGTTTTTTTGTGACATTTTATATCAGCATGTGAAGCCCCTATATGGAAAATATGAATTAATGACAGGAAATAATTTTCCTTACGCAGTATGAACAAATGACGCCCTATCGAAGTTAAAATCATGTGTGAAATGAAATTGGAACGGAGGCGCAGCTCTAGAGCGGGAAATATCGTTGTTCTACCCCCAACCCTATTAAGGGCGGAGAGCGGAAAACAGGGAACGAGATGCGGGACCATATTTACCCTCTTGATTTATATTTTTATATTTGTTAATTCGTAGCGTGACCGAGGTACAAATGAGGATTGCGCCTTTTTCGTCGTGTTTTTTTATTATTTTTTCTTCGGTCTCTGTAACGCAATTTCGCTGGGTTATCTGAACGGAATAAAGTAACTTTATTATTTCATCTACACAATTCCTTTTTTGAATGGGATGTTTAATGCATATATTGGTAGAAGAGTTATGGTGCGCGATTCCGGTTGATTCTCAGAAACAAGACTTATTTTATTGAATTGTAAAAAATTTAATTCTTTTAAATTACCATATTGTTTGTACTTTAATAATTTAAATCAAAAAAATTGATTGATAAGTAAAAAGACTACTTTAAATACAAATATCAATTTCATTTGTTATTTATTCTCCTATTGTTACTTCTTTATAGCTATGAATCGAAGTTTTATTGTTAATGCTCAAAAAAAAAACGAAAGAAAACTCAGGAAAAGGAAGCGACCATTTTTTAGTATTGTTTGAATTAACGGTTAGATATTTCGTAAAGGCTGAAACGTAGGCCTCCTAGGCAAAACAAAGATCCCCAAAACAAGACTCCCAATCCGAGATCTTCATTTAGAAATTAATTGAAATTAATTAAATTTGAATAGAAAACAGTTTTCTTAGTACAGAGAATAATATTTATTGCTTGACAATTTATTCAAGTTGTTACCCCATTTTCTAAAGTTAAACCATTCTCAAAACTAACAGTTATGTACATATTTTACCTTATTTTAAGTAAGAGTCGTAGGAAAATATGTCATTTGAAAAATCGAAAATATCGACAAGGCTTATCGATATTTTCATTTGTTATTTGGAAATTTGCAAGTCTTTTGGGAGTACAGCAATTTCATTCAGGTTAGAATGAAGAGTTCCATTCAATTTAGATAGAACAAATAAAGCAATTATTATAATTATACGACATGTTACAATTTTTCACAAATGATCACAAAATAAAAAACAAAATCAATAACGATATAAATTGATAATAATAAGTTTATTTAGCAAAAAGTTGTTCTCAAATTAAAAAGAAAATACAATTTCGTATATAGGACGAAGTCTTCGAAAGAGAAAAAGCAAAAGAAGAGAAAAAATGTCATTTAAAAAATCGAAAATTTCTGAACAAAATAAATTATAAAAAAGAAATTGAAGGCGAAGAAAGTCAAAATATCGACAAACTGAAGGCAACTTCATCATTTGTTATTGCTGTTGCCTTCGGTAATATTTGGAATTTGCAAATCTTCTAGAGGATCCAGAATGTTTACTTTCATTTGGGTGTGCAGCAAGTTCACTGAGGTTAGAATGAAGAGTTCCATTCAATTTACATGGAACAAATAAAGAAATTATTATAATTATACATTATATGTTTCGCAAATTATCACAAAATGAAGAACAAAATCATTAACGATATAAAATGATAATAATACGTATTCTTCAGCGCAAAGTTGTTCAAATTAAAAAGAAAATACAATTTCGTATACATCCACTACCTACTAGAAGTAAGATAGTTCCATTATAGACGACCGTTATAATCGTAGGTTGTTTCATTGTCGACATTTGTGAGACAATTAACTGAAATCTAAAAGTTATTGGTAATTTTGTTCGTCGAATAAACGGATAAACTCTAAAGTCTGCTAGTCTTCGTGACGGTTTCACAGAGGTGCCAACGTTCTAGAACTTGTTAGAAGTTAAATGAAGTTATGCAACTGATTGGATATCAGACTTGATTCTTACTATCGATCGAAATTTTCTTGTCGTATTCTAGTTACGTTTCGAGAACACCATTCGACATTGAGGATAAAACATATTTAATAATGCATTCGAGCAAGAATCACATTAATTCTTTGGGAGTTCAGATTGGCTGGTTGATGTTGAAAGACTATACGAAATTACAAAGATTTTCTTATACAAGGTGGCACAAAATTAATGTCAAAGATCGAATTGGCCGCCATTTTTACAGGTGGCGCCAAATGTCATTGTGATCTGACATTTGTGATGTCAAAACTAAATTAGTTGTCAACAAGATATGAAGCATCTTTCGATGGTATATGGTCACTTCAATGTGGCAACCGTCATTGGCGTAGCTCAGGGGTGAAAGGGACAAAAAATTGCAGTATTTTTTAAATTAAGTTAGTTCACAAAAACTTGGTGAATGATTTTGCCTACGCATTTCAATCCCTTTCGATAGTATAGTCACTTCAACCATAGAAATATCGCAGCCTTCATTGGCGTCGTATAGGGGTGATAGTTATAGGGTGATAGTGGTAGTTAAGGATGATAGGGTTAAAAATTTGCCATATTTTTTAAACAAAATTAGTTCACAAAAATTTGATGAATGCTTTTGTCTACACACTTAAATCCCTTTCGATAATATATGGTCACTTCAATGTCACAACCGTCATTGCTTCACACTGCTGTTTTTTATATTAAATATGTTAATCAATAGTATTCTATATTGATACCAATTAATTTTTGGTCTAAAAATTAGTTTATCTCATAAAATTCATTTGATGAATACATGAGTAACCCAAATAATATCTTCTAAGAAAATTACCATCGACTATAGAGACCGCTTTAGCCAATAATTCTTCATGAACTTTCTCTAGATGACTTTCATTTCAGCATTATAAAGTCGATTACAAAACGAGAGAGCGTTGATTTGATAACATCGATATACTTAATATGATTTTTAAAAAATCAAACAATTGAAGATTCAATACAACGTTTTTTTGGCCGAAAAATAATAATATATTCAGTCGTAATTTTCATGAAAATAATAATAGGGTCTAACTATATTTATTAGTTCATTTAAAATCCGGAATATTTTAATTGAAGATGTCAACTTACCACTTTTTATCTCCTTGCAGAACAACTTCAAGAATCTGGAAAAAAAATTTGAAAAATTAAAATTTTTTAAAATTAAAATTTTTTAAAATTAAAAAAAAAAGATTTTAAAAAATTTTTTTAAATATTTACAAATTTAAAAGATTTAAAATTGAATCGGAGGGGTATGTTTATCAGCTAGCGAATCAATTATCGATGGTAGGTTCAGGAAAAACCAATACAAGATCTGTTGCAGCAATTAAGTAGTTGTTACACTTTAACTTAGGTTAAGTTAATTAGTTAACCATGATCTGCTTTTAACAATTTGTAGCAGATCATGGAATTCCAGAATTCCAGATTGGCAGTAAAAAGCTGTATAGTTGATCTAACAACAAAATGTCCGGTTTACCCTTTCGATTATAATAAAAAGTTGAAATACTTAAATAAGTATTAAATAAATCAAATTATTTATTACGATTTTATAATTACGTTAAAAATAGTTTTATTTAATAACCAGAAATTGAGAAACCGATTGAAGGCGGATTAATTTTATTTTAATATTACAGAACGCTTGGATGAAATAAACCAACGATTCTACACAGGTCGTCTCATAATGTTGCGTGAAAAAAATATGTTTATTAAAAACAACAGGAGGGTAAATTAGTTTAGGATATTTGAAGGAATAAGAATTTAATATTTTGTTTTGTCATCTGAAAGTCATCTCTTTCTGACAAAAAATATATATATTCACTAAAAGTTATACAAAGTTATATTCAAGTGAATTTATTTATTGAAATATCAAAAGCACTGATTTGATAATTGAATTAATATCGACTAAAATAAAACAAATAAAAAAGCCTAATATAATGAAAAGTAACATACTGTAATTTGTGGTTTATTTGGATCATTACTTGAATTTCAAATATTTCAGTTTCTTATCCCAATTCATTTCCTTTCAATCCGATTGGAATTAAGTAAAATATTCATCCATTACATCTTTTGTGTAATTGGTTCTGTAGGATAGTTAGTTATTGCGAAAGTTTCACTGAATTTTTCGTTCTTTTCTAGCGAGAAGTAAGAGAAACCCATGAAAATAAATAACTGTTCCCCTTAGTGGAAAACAAATTAAATGCTTTTGCCGTAAAGATCAGGAAAGAATTGGAAAGAATCGATTGGATTAGCTCTCGAGAACTATGTGATATTACCAGCAAGAAGAAAATGCGGATTTCCTCATATGAAAAGCTCTGTAGTTGTGAAGTATTCTACGTTCCAGATTGAGTTACTAGGGAATGAAAGATAAACGGGACTTTTGCTACCGAGCAACTAGAGTTTGTAACAGTGGATTATGCTTTTGGTATGCACTGGCGAGGTCGTTGGTATTAGAATGAGTCAACCCTTCCTTCTTCTTTAAAACTTTCTCAATCGACTGCTAAGTCTGACGTCATACTGACTTTAAACAAATGGATTTATTAGTGAAAAATACCATAAAAATATGTTAATTTAGTGTTTTTTCATTTTTGGTGATAAAAAAAGAACTTCAATTTGTGTATTTTGTTTAATCAGTCCCCCTTTTGAGCGAATCATATCCATTTTCAGCAAATTTAAGGGGGTAATTGAATGATTCGGTTTGAAAACTTTTCCCTTAACACACAGATTCCAAAACAAAATATATGAAGGAGATTAAAGGTCTTATTGTATCGCCAAGAATTAGAACACACTGATTATAATATTTTTATGGGACTTAACCGTTGAAAGCCTTTTAAATTGGAGCCAATTATTGGATCCTCCCCCTTCTGTGACGTCAGGACTCAGGCAGTCCATAATGCTCACGGTGTTAGAGCAAGAGGTACACCCCTCCTTTGCGTAGAATAATTTCTGAGTAAAGTTACAGAGGCGTAAATTTTCCGAAAATTTACTGAAGAGTTAAGTGATGAAACATTTTCGAAAACGCGTTGGCATAAAGAGTTTTAAGAAAGACGCGAACGTATGAAAACTGAGAAACAGGAATACGTCATCCGACCATTCTTACAGAGGTCAAAATCCAAGCTATTTGACAGTTTTGGAGAGACTAACAACGGCCTAAAGTTTCAGAAATTGCAGAAAAAGGTGGAATAAGTTATGGGAGATCAAATGTTATCGAAAGATCTTTCGTTTCGTAAAATGTACCAAATTGGTTTCACGTTCAAAGGGTAAAATAGTTTCAACTTGGATTTTATCTTCCTCGAAACTTGGGACTATTAGTGCATCAACGCGTTGGCATAAAGAGTTTTAAGAAGGATCCGAACGTATGAAAACTGAGAAACAGGAATACGTCTTTCGACCAGTCTTACAGAGGTCAAAATCCAAGCTATTTGACATTTTTGGAGAGACTAACAACGGCCTAAAGTTTCAGAAATTGTAAAATAGTTTCAACTTATCGAAAGATTTTAAATTATTGGTTCCACGAAACTAGTTTCAACTTGGAAACTTGGGACTATTAGTGCATCCTCCAACACAGTAAGCTGTAGCAAAGAAAAGGTGAGACAGGCTCAGTGGAAAACCAGATCCGACTGAAAGCTGGCAAAATCATTTTGGTGGTATTTTTCCTGCCTGTCGGTATAAAATTTTTTAGTGTTCATATATTTCGAAAAGTAGAATAGACTTCTTCAATGATCTATTGCCATGTTCCAAATGGCAATAGATCATAGCCATTGGAAGTTTCTAAATAATGTAATCATTATTTCAAAATTGAAAAAAATTCAGGATATATTCAAACAAATTTTCGTCATACGAAATCTAAACGCTGAAAACCACCAAATAGTAATTATTGCACGTATTTCTTCAAAATCTTCAATTACATTCATAGTCCCGAAAAAATATTCAATTTAATTGCCATCTCAATACTTTCCCCTGAGTGAAAGTAAAATTTATCGATAAATTTTAATTAATCTCTAATTGAGTAACAATTTGTTCATTCCTTGTGCTGCATTGCCAGGTTCGTTAAAACGATATCGTTACTTTGCTGGTTATTCGTTAAATTAACAATACATCCGGCGTTTACCGATAGCTGTTTATCAGAGCAAGAAGGAGCAATTTCGAGTCTTTGAGTTCAAGATGGACCAGAAGAAATTGCTGTTGGAACACCATTGCTATAATTTTATATCCTATGTGGTAAAGCAATTTCGAGTCTTTGAGTTCAAGATGGACCAGAAGAAATTGCTGTTGGAACACCATTGCTATAATTTTATATCCTATGTGGTATCCAGAAGCTCGCAGCAGAGTTAGCGAAAAAGAGTGAAATAGTT
The DNA here is from genome assembly GCA_030704895.1 of Henosepilachna vigintioctopunctata. Taxonomy (NCBI): domain Eukaryota; kingdom Metazoa; phylum Arthropoda; class Insecta; order Coleoptera; family Coccinellidae; genus Henosepilachna; species Henosepilachna vigintioctopunctata. Next base: position 4,169,924 of record JARQZJ010000034.1, read on the forward strand.
TCAACTTTGATTTTATTATCCACGAAACTTGGTACTATTAGTGCATTCTCCAACACAGTAAGCTGTTGCAAAGGAAAGGTGAGGCAGGCTCAGTGGAAAACCAGATCCGACTAAAAGCTGCAAAATCATTTTGCTGGTATTTCGCCTGCCTGTCGGTATAAAATTTTTTAGCGTTCATATATTTCGAAAAGTAGAATATATCTAGAACAGACTTCTTCAATGATCTATTGCCATGTTCCAAATGGCAATAGATCATAGCCATTGGAAGTTTCTAAATAATGTAATAATTATGTTCAAAATTGAAAACAAAATTCAGAATATATTTAAACAAATTTTCGTCATACAAAATCTAAACGCTGAAAACCACCAAATAGTAATTATTGCACGTATTTCTTCAAAATCTTCAATTACATTCATAGTCTCAAAAAATATTCAATTTAATTGCCATCTCAATACTTTCCCCTGAGTGAAAGTAAAATTTATCGATAAATTTTAATTAATCTCTAATTGAGTAACAATTTGTTCATTCCTTGTGCTGCATTGCCAGGTTCGTTAAAACGATATCGTTACTTTGCTGGTTATTCGTTAAATTAACAATACATCCGGCGTTTACCGATAGCTGTTTATCAGAGCAAGAAGGAGTAATTTCGAGTCTTTGAGTTCAAGATGAACCAGAAGAAATTGCTGTTGGAACACCATTGCTATAATTTTATATCGTATGTGGTAATAAACCTCAAATTGAGATATGAATGATGAAACTAGAATATCTAAGATAAAATAATGTGCAATTCATAGAATCCTCCATGGTATTGCACTTAACAATCTAACATAACGTTTAAGACATCCGAGCTTCAGTCAATATATAAATTCGATTTCTTCGCAATTAAAAAAGAATATAAACTCTGTATCTCTTTTCATAGTCTCCTACTGTGGCAATATTTTTGTTCAGTCAATAGGTGGGGTTTTTTGTTGCAGCATCGTAGAATGAAGCGTAGAATTAGATTGGTAACAAATTGCGAAAGAATTCTTTTGCATTAACATTGACTACAAATCATTGTCCACGTTGAGCTTTTTAAAATCGTAGGGCGTTAAGTCTGAGCTATAATCAAAGTGATCAAAGTCAGTCCAATTAAATTGCTGAAGTTTTGAGTCCATTAGAGCTGAAGTATCGACCCGATTTTGTCATCCAGCAGAAGACCTAGTGAATAGTTTGATAGCGTCTTTTGACGCAATATATCTCTCATTTCGATCACAAGGTTACAGTAGTGAACAGCATTGATCGTATATCAAAACATCAAGGAGCAAAGAGTCTCGAGGCTCAAAAAAAAACTGTGAAATGATCGTGCAAGCTGGCAGTCAATTCTTGGTTTCATTAGGTCTGCCTTACTTTTCCTGCACCACTATTTTTGTGCTTGCTCAGATTCAGCAATGATGTTGAACATAATGTTATTGACGAACAGACTCAGAAATGCTTTACCTTTTGCTACAAGCCTTGATGTGAGCCTCTGATAGGTCTTAAAGCATCTCAATTTCAGTGAAAGGGCAAGAGACCTTTGATTGAGTGAGAGACCTTGTACCATAATTTTACGAAACTGCAGGGCATTTGTAATGATGCTTTAACGGCTTTATAAGTTATTCCGACTTTTTTGCTATCTTTGAACATAAAATCCGTTGTTTGGCTTCTAAAACGTTAGGACTAAATCTGAACTGAAGTCAGTAACATTGATTCAAGGTAGACGACGATCGTCTTTTTTAAACACACGATAGTTCACAATATTCCATCACAGAAGTATTCAGACAATCTGTGGAGAATTTTCGTCATTTACTATTCTTTCAGGAGCCATAAGTATTATTATGCACCTCCTAAGAAGTATGCTTTCCACTAAGTAGTAAGTGTAACTCTTTGTGGGAAGAGGAAACGATTGGCTCCATTTACTCCCAACGGAAACAGTTTTCATACTAGTAGCACGAGTTCAGTGATACCAACTGCACTTACTTGCACATGAACAGAAATCACGTTTATATTTGAGTAGCCCTATTGAAATGATTAGAAAAATACGTAGTTCCTTGCAAATTTCAAAATACAGTAGGATTTTTGTAAATATAAACAACCTATACGAAGTCATGAAATAGTTTAGAAATAAGCCATGAACATCAGGACAAAAACAATGGTGTTTTTTAGAGGTATAGATCTTAAAGTTGGCATTACTGTTGAAGATGGCGACCGATTTAACAGCTGAGTAGTGATTTATTCTCAGTTCAGTTTGGGAATTCATCATGAATAGACTCACGCCTGAACAATGCTTGCAAATAGTGCAATTTTATATCGAAAATAATGGTTCTGTGCGGAATACGTATCGCGCACTACGTCCATTTTATCGTCGACAAACATTCTGGTTGAATGGCTACGTCAACAAACAAAACTGCCGCATTTGGAGTGAAGATAATCCTCAAGTGTATGTCAAAACACCGTTACATCCAGAAAAACTGACTGTTTGGTGCGCTTTAAGGGCTGGTGGAATCATTGGTCCGTACTTCTTCAAAAACGATGATGGCCAGAACGTTACAGTCAATGGTGATCGGTATAGAGCCATAATTACTAACATTTTCATTCCTGAATTGAACAACCATGATGTCCAGGAGCTGTGGTTTCAACAAGACGGCGCAACATGTCACACAGCTCGTGCCACAATCGATTTATTGAAAGACACGTTTGGTGACCGCCTAATTTCACGTTTTGGACCTGTGAATTGGCCTCCAAGATCTTGTGATTTAACACCGCTAGACCACTTTCTGTGGGGCTATGTAAAGTCATTGGTCTATGCGGATAAGCCACAAACGCTTGACCATTTGGAAGACAATATTCGCCGTGTTATTGCCGATATACGGCCACAAATGTTGGAAAAAGTCATCGAAAATTGGACGTCCAGATTGGACTACATTCGAGCCAGCCGTGGCGGTCATATGCCAGAAATCATATTTAAAATGTAATGCCACAAGATTATCTTTTGAATAAAAAACAATTCTTGTCAATCGAATGATCCATCGTTGTTTTATTGAAATTTAAAGTTCTATACCTCTAAAAAAAACACCCTATAGTTACAATCAATTTTCAGGCTAGCCAATTTCTAGAACTATCTCACTAAGTGATAAAATGAATTCACCAACATTTTCCATATTACCGGAATATCAAGAATGTTCAAATACTTGCATTAAATTGTGATTGAGCCACTAATGTAGGTAATACGAAGGTCATGGAATGTGTTCATTTCACACTTGATACAACTCAGTAAGGTCGATCTTCGATAGAATTGCAGCCAACCGCAAGGTTTCTTGCCAACCGAGCGATTATAACTAGTGAAAGTTACCAACCAATAACGTCAGAAGGTGCCATGTAGTAATTTATTTTCGATTAAATTGTTATCTGGACCGAAGTTGATGTAATTATTAGCATTTGATAAGCTTGAATTTGTCTTATTGTTCCGAATTATACTATGCATTATTTCTATAAATCGATCGATACAATACGTATTAGGCAATCAGCACGGTAATCAACTTATTAATCTTCAGTTGAATACAAGGTTAATTTGAATGTTAACAAGTTTTCTTTGTATTGGTATTATGAAATGTGACCCTAGGAAGCACAACTTTCAGAAATATTGAGAATTTAACATTGTACATTCAATTTAAACTAGTAGAAATGTTAGATCATCAAAATAGTTCCCTCAGTAATAGAATTATACAGAACTGACATTTTCGTCATTGAAACTAGATAAATAGAGGCCAACACTTGTAAAACATCGAAAAAACTCAAAGCAACACATTATTTTCCGTGAAACTTTTTTCAGAAAGAAAATTTTTTTCAGAAAAAATGAGGTTATGTTCTTCTAAAAATATAACGACAAACATTTCATAAAAAATTGTCACCTTAATTATACGCAGATTCATAGAACTTTATAAGAAGTTAAATTATAGACAATCATTTTAAGAAATTCTAATCTAAATGTTTATAAGATTTATAGGAACTTTTAAGGGAGTAATCTATCAGTAAATATCCACATTTATTTCATATGAAGACTCCACAACTGTTATTTTTTGCCTGGAAGACGTCTTCCTTTCGTGGAATTCATAATTGACTAAAAAGAACTCGTAGTTTTGAGAAAAACGGTCTATAAATGACGTTTACTTTTAATAACAATATCTTTTTATTCGAATCTGTGTACAGGAGCACCGAACATAACCTAACAATCCATACTATCCCCTTCAGTTAATAAACTGTTTACTTTACATCCGTTACCAAGGAGTAAATCCTTTCTCCTTCGGGAAACATTCTGCCTTCGGGAATTCGCCTTCTTTTCATTGCCATGAGAAACATCGCCCATCCCTGTTGACATGGTTATATTGTTCGTATTCATGCTACAGGACTGTATAGAATGAACATGCAGGTCAGTAGGCCAAGTGTTAGGTAATTTCGGTTTTCCTATAGTTCACCGTGCGAATGTGATGTATCAATCATTCCGTTCGGTTAAAACAAAATGTCTGCTGATAAATACGATCAAAACGATAATTAATAAAATCGTTATTTATGCAGCAAAACCTATACGTATCATAAAAATGTAACTGATCGCTGTCTATTAACTGAAACTATTATTGAGGGAGTTCATTAACATAAATTTATTGAACCCATGACAATGATTGTTACAATGTTTATTTGTTTGTGTCAAAAAATGACTTAACCGATTCGAGCGTAGTTGTCACATGCTTTTTGCGGTAAGCTTCACTTATAACGGGTGATTTTTTAAGAGTTAAGTTTTTCAGGTTGGCGGCACTGGTTGGTAATGGCATTCAAACGTCATCCGTCAAAGTGAAAAGTTTTCAGTATACTCTGCCATTTCATCAAGGAAAGACTTACAAACGAGCAACGATTGCAAATTGTTGCAATTTACTATAAAACTTCGTGCTCTGTGAAAAATGTGTATCGTTTGTTACGACCAATATATTATGGTCGTCATAATCGACCTGGTGAATCAACAATTTGTGCTGTTATCACCAAATTTCGCACCAAGTTTACTTTGTGGGACATTAAACCATTGTCACAGTGCGTATTGTCAGAATATTGCAGCCGTAGCGTACAGTGTTAATGAGGATCGTGAAATGTCAATTCGTCGCCGTTCTCAGCAATTGGGCATGTGTTACTCAAACACATGGAAAATTTTACGTGTTGATTTGGATTTGAAAGCCTGTAAAATTCAACTTCTGCAAGAATTGAAGCCGAATGACCTACCACAATGTGTTAGGTGGACGGTGCCACATGCCACACAACTCGTGAAACAATGGACATGTTGAAGGATGAATTTGGTGAGCAGCTTATCTCTCGAAATGGCCCGGTGACTTGGCCGCCAAGATCATGCGATTTCTCCTGGATTATTTTTCTGTGGGGTTATGTAAAGTCGTTAGTGTATGTGGACAAGCCGAACACGATTGAAGCCTTATAGGATAACATAACATGCGTAATTCGTGGGATCCAGGCCGAAATGCTCGAAAAAGTGACCCAGAATTGGACCTTCCGAATGGACCATTTGATACGGAGCTACGCACAACATTTACATGAAGTTCTCTTTAAAATATAAATGGCAAAGGCCAAGTTATCAATTTCAATACACATTTTGAATATATGATGCAAATTGAGTGTTTTATTCGATTTAAAAAAAAACTACGCTTAAAAAATCACCCATCAATTCACTCTTCGTTTTATTTCAATCAGTTATCAAATAAAAAAGTTGTAAGAAAAGAATCACGTTACAACTTTTATCTGTTTGTGATTTTGTATGTATATTTGTACGTTAAAAATGATCGTTTTAATTCAATCCCCTCATAAATGAAGAGGTTATGTCAATTTAAAGAATCACAAAACAATTTTTTTCCCCTTGTTTGTTTGTCTGTGTGTTTGTACGTGTTAATTTAAAAAATGGCTCAACTTATTTTTGTGTAGTTTCGACAAATTCATTACCTTGAGTTTCGCTTTCAATTTGCTGATCGTTTCATTTCAATCAGTTCATAAATAAAACAGTTAAATCAATTTTAAAAATCAAGTTACAATTTTTATCTGTGTGTTTATACGTGTTAATTTCAGAAATGTCTTAATTTATTTGAATGTAGTTTTCACATATTTAAAGTGGTATGCTTCACATTTACTTTCGTTTCATTTCAATCTTAAAAAAAAGTTATGTCAATTCAAAGAGTCACTTTAGAATTTTTAAACATATGTTTGTGTCTTTGTTTGTGTGTTTGTGCACCCAAATTTCAAGATTAGCTCAATCCATTTGAGTGTAGTTTTCACAAAATGATTGTGGTAAGCGTGACTTACAATTTAGTGTTCGTTTTATTTCAATCAGTTCATAAATAGAAGAGTAATATCAATTTAAACAATCACATTACAATTTTTATCCCTTTTGGCTTTGTCTGGGTTTTGTACACGTTAACTTTTGAAGATTGCTTAATTAATTTGAGTCTAGTTTTCAATCAGTTCAGAAATAAAAAATTTTTGTCAATGTAAAGAACGTTTTTATCTGTTTGTCATTGTGTGTTTGCAAGTGTTACTTTCAACATTGGCTTAATTCATTTGAATGTAATATTTACGAATTTTTGTGGTAAGCTTCATTTACAATTTACAGTTCATTTTATTTCAATAAGTTCATAAATAAAAAGGATATGTCAATTAAAAACATCATGTTCAATGATCATTCGATAAAAATGCTATAAAATGACCGATCAGATGTACTTAAACTTTACAGTAATTTAGTTCATATATCAGTTCATAATACATGGGTCGAAATCAATAAATATAACCTGTAAATTCACGAAAAATTATGATGTTGATTGTCAAAGAAGTCGGGGAAAAATCTGCAATTTGCGAACTAGAGTATGTTAGATAGAGTATGGAGATGTGTCTTGTTAAACAAAACTACAGAAAATCCCAGGAATGTATACATCTATATTTTATATGTAAGCCCTAATTGCCAAAATAAGTATTGAATAGCGATAATAAATTGAATCTCATTAAAATAAATGCTCAAATCACTTTTGAAATTTATAATGAATAAACCTTGTCTTTTTCACTAAGAAATTCGGACAAATATTTGAAAATTGCAATGATAAAAATTCCTCAAATAATAAATTAAATCTTAGAAGTAATTGAAATTATTTCTGGAGCCTTCTACTGAATTTTTTTACCAATTGAAATTTAACTCACGTGAATGTTTAATTATAGATAATCTTGAACAAAGGTTATAACTCAAATCAATGATATCTTGAGTTTTTGTTCTTATTTGTTTGTTTTTGAGCGCATTGCGCCAAATCTTCGGCGGAATATAAGATGCAATCGATATTGTTGGAACTCTAACTAACTGTTACATACTTCGTCCTGATATGTCGCCAGAAGCCAGTAAAGTACTCCGCGGACGCGCAATCACAGGCAAAAGCTAGTAAACACTAAAGTGCAGGTATGTCTAATAAATATTAACCAACTTAAAGGGGTTGTGGGTTTAACACGATATATTCGAGTCTATTTCATGTTGGGTAGGTTTGGTTAAAGCAAATCGTGGGTGATGATAATTGAATTGTTATTGATTTCAGTTCGATATCCAGGAATTGAAGGAAGTAATTGAAATACCTAAGTCAGTGGTTTCCAACATTTTTGTACCTGCGCCTCCTGTCTGCATGCCCCCTTGCAACAGTCTCGCGCCCCACAGGTTGAAAACCACTGACCTAAGTATATGAAACACTGAGAATATTCGACAAGTCCAAATTCCCATTTAAAATAAAGAAAAAGTATGTGTTTAATTAACAGAGCATTTCAACTTGAAACATGCGGAGAATGGACAATTCATATGCAAATTTGGATTTGAAGTGTTATTAAAATTAGTTAAAACTGAATTCATACTGTTAGAATAGAATGAAATAAAAATTAGAGTAAAGAATGAACATAATAATAGAAATAATATCAAAAACATAAAAATAAAATAGAAAGTAAAGAATAAAGTACCTACATGTGTCTAAATAATTCGGTTCTAACTAAATCTGAGACAAAGTTAACCAATGATTGAAAAAACTGCAAATGTTGTTATTACGTCAAAATACATCCTTATTACTTGTTATTTCTGACCAAGAAAATTAGATATCAATTACATTTTTCAATAATTTGCTACTTTTTACAACAATGCCTACAAGGATTTTCAATAATGTTCCTAAGAATGTACATGTGTAAAAATATTATAGGCTACGCTTTGAAATATTACATATTAAATTGAATGAATATAAAAGAAAACGAAAGCAAACAACTTCAGAACTTTGATGACTTCTGGAAATTGAAGAAGTTTCCACTGAAAGTTCTTAGATTTCTCTAAAACAGAGAAATCCGAGATCAATTCAATTCTAACAACAATTGAATTTTATAAAAATAATTGAAGTATATCCTTTCTAAATATACTAGAATAAGTTGACGTCTTCAAGAAGTCCTCAACGTCTAAATGAAAGTAGTTGAACAGAATACAGAAACTTGCGCGTTTAGTGAAAGTGAATTCTTAACCTCGACTTTACGTTGATGTTCAGTTTTGTTGATTACATAAATATTGCCTTTCCTTGTGATATAAATGTGAATTTATTTGAGCACACTTCGTTAAACATTTAAATTTCATCGGAAAAATTTTTTTTCGCAGTACGAAAAACGTAGAAACAAAATATACATTGATTCGAAAATAAACTTACTTTATTTGGAAACGTTTAACGGCTTTGCTTTCAATTACCAGCATAGCAGAAAATATTCAATATAAAAATAAAAGCCCAAAACGATTTCTTGAATTTTTGGTGGTAAATTTTTGACATTTACTTTTCAAAAGCGAATTTGTAAAATCAGGTCCCAATGTGTAGATTTCTTATATAATTTCTCTAGCATCGTTTGAGCATTTGTTTTTATCAAATTGGTTGGTTTCAGAATCTTCTTGCAAATAACGTTTAAATTCATCAATTAAAATTGAAAACTTTCAGGGACCATACTTTGACCCCTGCAGAACACCGTCTATCTATTCGCCGGCCGCTGGTTGGAACCACCAGCATATATAGTGCAGAACACTATTCATGCTGATGGTTCTAAATAGTATTCTAGAACACTATTTTCTTATTATTGAATGACGATTTTATTAGCAGAGTTCATATTCAGTTTATAAACCTTGATGTCTACTATTGTGAGAATTTGGAATCTTTGAAATTTTGACCGTGACATTTCAACTAATCTCAACAAATTATTTTCATTGCTATATTATACGTGAAGGTTGAGTCAGTGTTTGAGTTTATAATACAAGTTATCATGTCAAATGTTTTCAAGGAAAATGAAGATGTAAAGTCGTGAAGATGGAAAAAATCGGATCATTGTCACTTTAACAAGAAAAATTAATGATTATACGATTCATACCGAGAATCACAGTAATGAGAAAATAAATGACTATTATTAATAGAGAATAAATTAGAATAAATTATCATAAGAACATCGATAAAGAATAGTTCCAGTATCTTAGTTGCTGGTTTATATTTTCATCCTATTTTAGATTCTTCTAGTCTACGATTTTTTCTATATTTGATACAATCATCACTAGTCAAACAACTCATTACAACTTTCCAATTCGATTTTTTTTTTAAATTCGTGGAAAACGAAAGCAAATTACAGGACAACAAAATTTCGAATATGCAAGTCAGTTGTATTAAGCTCTTAAATAAAACAATGTTGTTAAAACTGGTAAAGCGGTTACCAGTGAGTTGTATTTAAAACACAACTGAGTTGTACTAAAAACACAACTGAGTTGTACTAAAAATACAACTGAGTTGTATTAATAATACAAGTGAGTTGTTTTAAACTCTTAAATAAAACTAAGTTGTATTAAAATACAAGTGAGTTGTATTAAAAACACAACTGAGTTGTATTGAAAATACAAGTGAGTTATTTCAATTTATATAATTAAATAATTTATATAATTAAAACTTGTATTAAAGTACAAGTTGTGTTAAACTTGCATTAAATACAGTTGTATTAAAGTACAAGTCAGTTGTATTAAGTTGCTAGTTTATATTTTCATCCACTTCTAGCTGAGTCTGTGATTCTTTTAATATTTGATAAAAATAATCGTATCTAGTCAAACAACTCATTATATCTTTCCAATTCGAATTCCTTCTTTTGAATTCGTAAAATACGAAAGAAAATTGTAGGACAATATAGAAAATTTCGAATATGCAAGTCAGTTATATTGAACTTTTAAATACAGCTGAGTTGTATTGAACTCTCAAATAAAACTAATTTGAATTAAAAAACCAGTTAGTTGTTTTGAAAACACAACTGAGTTGTATTAAAAAAATCAGTGAGTTTTATTAAAAACACAACTGAGTTGTATTAAAAATACTAGTGAGTTGTATTAAGTTATATAATTATATATACATTTTGCACTCTTAAATAAAACTAATTTGTATTGAAATACAAGTGAGTTGTATTAAAAACACAACTGAGTTGTATTAAACTCATATAAAAATATTCCAGTTCTCATAATATTCGATTCTCGAATGAATAAACACTTGTGGCTGAGTTTATCAGACGAAATAGTTCGAAGAAAACATTACATACCCGATAATGAATAGATGCAATCCAGACATCAGCAACCCCATTTAAAAGTGAACTTCCCTTCCCGAAGCATGTATATGCACCGAGGGGTGTCGAATATAAATGTGCTAGTTTGTTTTTCAATGAAGGGGGTTGTTTGCGAAAAATCAATTATTCTATAAGGGGATATACGTGGTTGAAAATGATCAGGTTGAGGCTCATGAAATATAACGGCGTGCCAAATTATCGGGGCATTAACGTATTAGGTACAATTAATCAGGAATATTGGGAAGCTCAAAGAGAATGTTACTTCAAGAATATCTGAGGAAATTTGGCGTTAATTTCGAGATACTTCGTGTTTAATTTTATTAAGAAATAGATTACTACATTTGTGTAACATTATTTATATTATATGAAATAATTTTAAATTGTTTTTTCAGGTGTAAGATTCGAAATTATCACGAACTATTATTGATATACACATTCTTAATTTTTCATTTCGAGAAATTCGGAGTTAAAATGTAAAAATCGTAATAATTCTAATGCCTAATGAAGTATTCAAATACTTACAAACGATCCAAATGAATAGAGTATACTTATAAAGGTAATTAGGAATGCAAGTTTGTATATTATAATGCAATAAAAAGGGAGAAAGAATTACTTGCTAAATAATCTCTGAAAGCTATTGTTTTAATTCCGTTATGTTGGCAAGCTGCCAAGGCAGTAATGTCAAGCAGAAGTTCAGACTTGCTGAACAAATTAGTGGGTTCTTGCTTCGCGTTCCTCCTGTTTAAATATTCAGTAAGTTTTTACGGTTAGAAATCCTGTAAACTTATATCTGAGATCAACAAATTCAGGGCACATATTATCAGCCACATAATCAATCACACATTTGAAAAAAGAACTTCGTAATAATGACCTATTTAAAAGATCAATAAATAATAAATCTTTATATTTTGAGCTTAGGATTAAGTACATAACTTCAAACCGTTATGAAACACCTTGTATATGAACAACATAACTAAATAAAGGAGGATTTGGTGAGGATTAACTCTGGATTACTATTAAGGAGTGACTTGTCTCTGTCGCATGTCCTGATAGCATCATCCAGTTGATTCAACCTTATTTAGTTAACTTCCCGCCAACTATGACAATAAGACGTCAAATATTTCCAAAATACCAGACATACCTAAATAATTTTTAAATGAAACCCAGAGATCATCGAAATCACATTGGAGGCTTTACGCAAAAAATGCATTTTACGTGTTGAATAAATCTTTATATTTGGAGCCCCGGATTCTATACTTAGTTGAAATATTTTCAAAACGACAGTTGTAGGTATATGAACCATTCTTGGAACCACAGAACTACACAAATGATTTTTGAATAAAACGCAATGGAACTCATAGAGAAAGCACATTTTATCTATCCGATAGGGGTTAAAACTATATATTTTGAGCTCAAGATTTTAGAGTTGGATTATATCCAAAAGTAAGGGAACATTTCGGAATCACAGAACAGAATACTTACAGAAGAATTTGGGTACGATTAACGTTACTTGTAACTGTTGTACGTCACTGATTAATTTAACCTAATTTAGTCGTTACACTTCCGTCAAATATGACAGCAATACGTCAAGTATTTCCAGAGATCATAGAGACGCATTTAATTGATGTATTATAGGATAAATCCCTCGATTCTATAGTGGAAATACTTCCAAAATGTATTGAAACAACTTGAATATGAACCGTGGTGGAACCACAGAACTAAATGAAGACGAATTAAGTAACATCGATTCTACAAAACTATTAAAGTGTTCTATAAAGACTAATACAGTAGCTTACGTGATCGCGAACTTTTAATACGATTTTGTCGAAACCTAGCTCGAAATTTTGAAATTGATTTCATTCAGAATGGATTCCAGTATTTAATGTCGACAGTTAATCGATCGTATCGCAGGCGCCATCTCATTTAAAGCTACATACGCTCTTACTAACTTGAGCTCGCAGTATGCGCTATCACGTTCAATGATATCCAGTTGTTGAAGTCATTGTCAAACGGTTCTGCTGATGACTTGTACTACATATTGAAGTGATTTCGATATGATTGATATGCTTCAGGTAAATCCACCTTGAATCACTTTCAAATTACGTTGATAATACAGGGCGTCACAAAAATAATTTGTCATAATCAGACGCAATGATAAATTACTCCAACTCCAAATGTATTCATCAATTTTCACGAAATGTATTGAATAATAGACCTGATTTCATGTATAAAATCATCAAGTAAATAAAGGCAAATTAGGTAAAATGATCCTTATAATCCTGCACTGACCACAGATACAGAATCGATAAAACATAGAGAAACTACAAAAGTTAAACTCAGTTGTTAATTGTTAAGCAATTAACGTAATTGTGTAGGTATACCAAAAGTTCAGCAAAGTTGAAAAAATAAATGTAGACAAAAATAAAAGTAATAAATAGTTATCTTATATATTATGGTTTATTATTTTTTCACCTACTGAGTTGTTTGCTGGTTGTATTCACTTTTTAGTTTCAATTTTGGTTATTTATTTCATTCAATCCATACTATGATATTATTATTGTTATTTATTTACCTATCTACTTCACCTAACTATTTAAAGGGTGTTTTTTTTAGAAGTATAGAACTTTAAATTGCAATAAAACAACGATGGATCATTCGATTGACAAGAATTCTTTTTTATTCGAAAGATAATCTTGTGGCATTACATTTTAAATATGATATCTGGCATATGACCGCCACGGTGGGTCGCATTTAATCCAATCTGGACGTACAATTTTCGATGAGTTTCATAAGCGAATTTTGTTTAGCGATGAAGCGCACTTCTGGTTGAATGGCTACGTCAACAAACAAAACTGCCGCATTTGGAGTGAAGATAATCCTCAAATGTATGTCAAAACACCGTTATATCCAGAAAAACTGACTGTTTGGTGCGCTTTATGGGCTGGTGGAATCATTGGTCCGTACTTCTTCCGAAACGATGAATGCCAGAACGTTACAGTCAATGGTGATCGGTATAGAGCCATGATTACAACTTTTTCATTCCTGAATTGAACAACCATGATGTCCAGGAGCTGTGGTTTCAACAAGACGGCGCAACATGTCACAAAGCTCGTGCCACAATCGATTTATTGAAAGACACGTTTGGTGACCGCCTAATTTCACGTTTTGGACCAGTGAATTGGCCTCCAAGATCTTGTGATTTAACACCGCTAGACTACTTTCTATGGGGCTATGTAAAGTCATTGGTCTATGCGGATAAGCCACAAACGCTTGACTATTTGGAAGACAATATTCGCCGTGTTATTGCCGATATACGGCCACAAATGTTAGAAAAAGTCATCGAAAATTGGACGTCCAGATTGGACGACATCCGAGCCAGCCGTGGCGGTCATATGCCAAAATCATATTTAAAACGTAATGCCACAAGATTATCTTTCGAATTAAAAAAAAATTCTTGTCAATCGAATGATCCATCGTTGTTTTATTGCAATTTAAAGTTTTATACCTCTAAAAAAAACACCATTTACTTTAGAGACTCAAATTTATTAATTTAAGATTCTTAACTCAGTGAAGATGTTTATATGCCTTTACATACCTACCAATTTTTCAAATTCTATTTTACTGAAAATAATTTTTTAGTTCTTTGTTCAATTCTAACAGTTGAGTATTTGTCTTTATTGCTCATTTATCGCCTGTACTTTAACCTTCATTCTGATTATTCGAATTTTCTATATATTTTTTAAAACATTTTATTCGACTATTTTGAACGTTTCAAAAAGTTTTTGTTGCTCAATTAGATTGACGCACCGATATAAAAAATATTGAGGAAAAGAGTAATACAAAACATAAAAATATGTTTAACCACAGAAGCGTATTCCTGTGATTGTGTTCTAAGGTTTTGTACTAGCCGTACATCATCAGAGTTTGTTCATACTGTCGCTGTAACGATTTCAAACGCTTCAAAGAGGCTTCTAACAAAATTAACGCATTTCTTAGATCATGCTATTAATTAAAAGATTTTGAGAAATAAAAATATGACTTTGACTTGACTTAAGAAAGACTTGAAAATTACTACTTCAATAAAACCGTGGTAACACACATATATTGAGTTTTAATTCCTCTTCCATCTCTTTAACTACTTCTTGGAACTCTTGGAATAGTAAAAATCCAGATCTGATATATAAAATAAACGACTTGATATTGATAGAAAAATGGTAAATAAATAATAATATAATAAATATTCTTAACAATCACTGTTTTCAAATAATTATTTGGGAATTTCCTTCAATTTACGTAAAACTAGTAGATGAAAACAATTTCAGAAAAGAAAGAATTTCCTGAAGTTCATCAATTATTCGGACAATTAGAAACGTTGGACGTTGAAAAATTAAATTGAAATTAACCGTAGCTATCTTCATGCGTAGGTACTAAACTAAACAACACTGCAATCTTAATCTTGTAATTTAAATGGAATCTGCCGGCAATTCGGGATAAATAACTCGGGAATAAAGCAATATGGATGGGAAGAAATAGGGAAGAGGCAATTCCGAAAAATAAGGGGGCAGTGCTACGTGTCGCTCTGTTCGTAAAGAGAAGTATTTATGGGTTCAAAGCCGACCAACTTCATTCGAACGGATGCCACTTGTGTTTACACTATTTCGGATGGTGTAATCTATCAACGTGTATCTTTTTTTCAATATAAATGCATATTTTTAAATAGGGACACAACAAGGGTCACAAATGCGTCATTTAATCCAAGCGATTAAAATATATACCAAATAAAAGTTGCTAATTCATTATGCGTTTTAATTGGAAAGTTTGTTGACATAACAAGAAAGACAACTGGAAGTTAAATCTCAAGAATAAACCAAAAACAGAAATATATATTTTCAGATCCAGCAGAATACAGTGTTAGGTCTATATACGAGGGCGGTTTGATAAGTCAGTGGCTTTTTGAATTTCCCACGCAGTTATTCCAAATGTAACAGTGCTGCCGTCAACTATAATCTATTAGTGGGCAACTGTCAAATTTTGAGCAAGCTACGTCATGCAGTTGGTGTTTGATAACCATTCAAAGCAGACAACCTCGTGAATTTTTACGAAAAAGTGAATTTCGTGTGCTGATTAAGCATTACTTTTTACGTAAAAAAACTATCACTGAAACTAAGGAAAAGCTTGATAAATACTAAGGGGACTCGGCGCCATCAATTTCAATGGTAAAGAAGTGGTTTACAGAGTTCCGTTGTGGTCATACCAGCACTAGTGACGTCGAACGTTCAGGTCGCCCAAAAGAAGTGATCACGGCCGTATTTGGCGAAGAAGAAAGTGCTGTTTCATCAAGACAATGCACGTGTGCACACTTGTTTAGTCACGATGTTCCAAATCCGCGAATTGAGATACGAACTGCTACCCCATCCAGCATATTCTCCAGATTTAGCCCCCTGCGGCTATTATCTGTTTCCAAACCTAAAGAAATGGCTGGGTGGTAAGAGATTTGAGTCTAATGAAGAAGTCATTGCCGAAACAAACGCGTATTTTGAGAGCGTTGAGAAAACCTATTATTTGGAGGTTATAAAAAATTAGAAAAACGCTGGACTAAATGTATCGAGCTGAGAGGTGATTATGAAGAAAAATAAAATGTTTATTTGCCGCAAAAAATGTTTTTTTCAAAAAGTCACGGACTTATCAAACCGCCCTCGTATTTATCGTCTTTTTGTCTTCCTCAAGTTGCAAGAAATTATTTTCAGCCATATATCAATAAAAATAATACTCGGCAAGTACATCGTTTCCTCTTTCCTGTTCATGGTACCAGTTGATTTGTAAGGGGACCACTCTATATGGCCATAAGTTTATTCAATTTGCTTCCTGAGCATTTAAAAGTTATTGAAGATATAGTGTTAATTAGAAAGCGCATTTACAGTTTCATCTTGATCTGCGAACCTTATTCATTGAATGAATTTATTGTCTTTTGTGAAAAATAGGTTGTTTCCTTTTGACTTATCTCTATTTTATTCAGTGGAATATTGTTTTGTAATGTGAATGTAAGTAACTGCTATCATAATAAAAATTGATGTTAAATTAAAATGAAAAGAAATAAGTATGTTTACAGTAAGCATGTGGTATTTATTCAATTAATTATTATTTCTTATTATACTGAATGCATATTTAAAATATAAATATATAGGAAGAGGCACCACTTATGACCAGTTTAAAGTTTTTTTAATCTTTCTCTGATTTCTTATGTTCCAAGATATGCCCTTACAGAAAATCTAGTGTTAATACAGATTTCATGTCGAATAAGATTATTACAGAACTTTTTTGTCTTCAAAAACTTCAAAATTCCCCACTTTTAGAAATTTTATTCTACATTAAGCATTTTTCTTAGATTTGTTTAATCAAATAATGATTGTGTAATTGAATATTGATGATCTTCATCAGTATTTATCGAAATAAAGAACTGATATTCTTTATTTTCCTATTCAATATTTTTTGAGTTTTTTTTATTACTTAAGAACTTTTTATTTTTTGTATATTGATAAATTCAAAGTTTGAAATCATTTGATTATATGATCGTGGCTGGGAAGTTCAAGAAGTGGGAAGTTGAGAACAGGTACATCGATGCAAAAATTATGACGCATTTATAGTCAGTAAACTGGTAGACATTTTCTGGGAACGATATTAGACAAACATAAAAATCTAAAATATGGACGTCATTAGCTGTGTAATACTGTATTTAACAAACAAAGGAAAGACACGATATTTTGAAGGTTTCTATAATTATGTCGGCTAGTTCCAAGAAATTCTCCATCTCTAATTACCAAGTAGAATATCTTCAACCTCTTAAGTAATGAATAGACATATTCAATTGTTATTCAGAACTTTAAATGTAAACATTATTCCACTTGAAATGTATATTTTATTTAGTTAAATCAACTCAAATATTTAACTAGATTGGTTGTATTTTGGAATAATAGATGATATACCAATTACTTCCACAGGAACATATGCAGAGTTTTTAATATATTTAGTGAAACTTGAGCCAAGTGTGTTACCTTTTTTCAATTTATTGTTTTTATCATAATGTTACCAAGAGATAAGCGAAACCTCCTTGTCATTTATTGAAAGGAAGAATGCCCATAAAAACGTATTTTTAATAATTTTAACCCAATAAATGTTTTACATCATATTATATTATATATAAATGTACATATAATAAAAAAACTCTTAAAAAACAGTCAAATCAAAAATTATAGTTGAAGAATTCGGTAGGTTTTCTTTGGTTTGGGTCTTTATTAAATTTTTGGGAGATAATCGAGAAATTTTTGAACATTTTCATGAAAAAAGAAAGAGTTAAATAAATACCTGTACTAAGTATTTTAATGTCATTGGGAGTTTTATGCGTTATAAAGTTAAAGTAGAGTGTTTTATGCCACATCAGTAGTTAGTTTTTGACAAAAACAACAGTCAAATTACGAATTATAGCTAAAGAATCCATTAACTCACTTACACCCAATGAAAATTGAGTGTAAGAGAGTGAATCTCTGGTGTTTTCTTTGGTTTTGGTTTTTATTGAATTTTTTGGTGATAATCGATAAATTGTTGAACATTTTAATAAAAAAGAAAGGGTTAAATAAATACATGTACTAGGTAATTTAATGAAAATGAGCGTTTTACGCCATGTAATGTATTTATCAATAAATGAACCGCAAACAACGTTTTATCAATAACAAAAACAACAGTCAAATTAAGAATTATAGCTAAAGAACCCGGTAACTCACTTACAGCCAATGAAAATTAGTCCCTGGTGTTTCCTTAATGGTTTTGGCCTTTATTTTGTTTTCAGAATACAGCCAAACCGTAAGGGTGCCAGAGAATGTGCCATAAGCTCTCGAATCGAGATCAATAGAGACTGCAATAGGACATATTCCACCCCGAATTCAACAGACTTTACCCCGAAGTTTAAAGGAGAATTCGCTCCCCTTGAGATTACTGAACCCTGTCCAAAGGCGGCAGGTTGGGTGGGTGCCAAGGGTAAATAATAAGTAAAAAGTTCAATTCGGATCAGTGGAAGGAAAAGAGAATGATACAGAACCGATAGAACACAGATTTATTCAAGTACTCGATACTAACAATTTTAGGGCTTTCTATGATTTGATATTGAACCTAATTGAATTTGCAGAAAATTGATTCAAAATTAAGAAAGAAGAAACTCTACTACAAGTGAAACGTTTTTTGATTTAATTATTACAGTATAGATCTAGAAAAACAGAAAAATGCATTGAATATTTCCTTTTTTTAATATGTTCCATTTTTAATTTTTATTTAGTTTTTTTCATGTTTTATTTTAATATAATTCCATCACAATACAAGGTGCACCCACATAAATATATAATTAAATTGATTGAATGTTCTCCGACCTCTTGTTGAAACATTGTTTAATATATTAATAAACCACACTTGACTTAAACTTTCAGGTTTAACTATTGAAAATGGGGTAACACCCCGAACAATTGTCAAGTATTCATTATAAATTTTGTGAAAACAAGCCAACTGTTTTTTATTTAATATAATAAAATTATAAATACTTAATTAATAGGTAAGTATTTAATAAAAAAAATTAATTAATTAAATAAAATAATTCAATTTAAAAAATTATCAAAAATAGCCTGTATGTATTCCTCTTTGGGTAAATAAATAAAATAAAAATCTGAGAACAACTCATTGTATATTTAATAGTGTTGGCGTTTACTTGATGTAAATCCATTATTATTGAATATAAACTTAAATTCAAACACTTGAACTTATGATTTACACTTTATTGACAACATAACATGACGCGTTTCGTCGTTACAAACGACTTCTTCAGATGCTTACAGAATAATGCATTAGATTATTCTGTAAGCAACTGAAGAAGTCGTTTGTAACGACGAAACGCGTCATGACAGTAATCAATAAAAGTTAAAAAATTTACACTTTTATTGACAACATAGCATGAAGCGTTTCGTCGATACAAACGACTTCTTCGGATGCTAACAGAAGAATAATCATTAATCATTATTCCGTTAGCATCTGAAGAAGTCGTTTGTAACGACGAAACGCGACATGCTATGTAGTCAATAAAGTGCAAATCATAAGTTCAAGAGTTTGAATTTAAGTTCATATTCAACTCATTATATGCTACTGAATAAATACTGATAAACTGAACCAATGCATAGAATTAAAGTGATCATTGTTTAAATAGTAGGTATTGAGTTTTTCCACTTAAAACATAATCTGCTTAGTTCTAAAATATTTTGAATTAGTTAAACTTAATTTTACTATATTTGGGTCCTTTATTAAAATTATTTACCGCCCTCCCCCTATCAGCAGAAGTAAACAAAGCTCCTAACCTACCTCCTTTACTGTTGTTTTATTGATTCATTACCAGTAGTTATGATTCTAGAAATAAGAAAATAAGCTAAGTATCATCCCAATAAGTCATCTAAAATAATAAGCACAGCAAATACCCTGCGCCTCCTATAGTGCTTACGTAAATTGAGTTTGAAATCAGGTGAATCTAACTTTTTAGAGAAGAACCTTGCATTTACAGTAATTTTAGATTCATTTATTGGTATAGTTTGATCAATAACATCAACCATAGAGGGTACTTAATAGCGAATAATATAAAATACGTAGTAACGTATAATAACGTAGCGTTAATAACGTAGTAACTCATGTAAAAATAGATATAAAATAGAAATAGCTTAACAAAATTTCAAGAGAGATTTGAGTACAATCAGATCGTAGATGAATCACGTAGAAGAACCTGATAAAAATATTCAAAAATAAATTTCATGACGAACTTGATTTTTTAAAATTTTTGTTCACATGTTTTGTATTAGCCTTATATCATCAGAGTTCGTACTGCTTCTGGATGGAAATAACTCAATATCTTGTCGAAAAATATCTATTGTCTATTTGCAATTGCTGTTTTTGAACGAAAAATTAAAATTAAATAAATAAGTATAGGCAATACAACAATTAGGGACATTTTTCCATGTCGAATGTAGGTACCTGCCAAAAAAAAATGTTATGTCTCGTAGAACGCTTATGTTACCCCACATTTTGCAGTACTCATTTCTAAAAAGTTTTTAAATAAAGTCTCACAAAGAACTCAACACTTATGGCCTCCAAGGTTACCTGAACCGAATCCTCTGGATTTTATATGAAAATATTCAAAACCAATCATTTTCACATCCCCGAGCTTAGACTGAAAAGATCTTCAACATCTCATGATTATATTTTAGGCGTAGTTCTCTATTTTGAATAAGTAAAGCTCTAATAAAGTATTATTATTTATTTTATTGCTATTATTAAAAGAATAAAAGACATTGAGCACTTTGTATATCATCAAAACTCTTCACACTTGTTTATAAGAGCTTATAGCTTTGAAATTGAATGAGGAATTACAATACGTCGAAACACCCGATACAATATTGGCGAATCACTAATAATTGAGCTGATATTTGAAGAAATATGTGCAACACACTCATATTGATTTTGACGTGGCGGGATACGATTTTCTACCTACGCCTGTGTCTCTCTTTCTCATTTCTGAAACATCCCTCTTACTTAAATCCACTCCCTATCCCTGCCTAACTCTGCTGCACGTGTTTACTGAAGTAATAAAGTTCAGTTTGTTGGGAGGTTTGTTTCATATTTTAAGCCCTTTTGACGAACCGTTAATCGGTCGAGTGGTATCTCTCAACTATTCACGAGCCTGTTCACTTGATTTATTACAGATTCACAAAATCGGATTCCACAAGTTGAAAAGATACGAATCCGTTTAATTTCAGCGATAAATCATTTAAAGTGAACAAAACAAGTAATGGAATTAAAGGAATATAATACTACTGACGAAAACAGAGTTTAAAGCTACCAAAATCAAGTCACTGTGTTGATAGAGAAGAATGTTAAGTGAATATTATGGTTCTTGACTATTCTGTGTGACTTGACTAATTAGTATGAGGCACACTTATCGAAAACTGGATAATTTTACAGGCTCCTCTAAAACTGTTCTCCTACGAAAAACGAAAACAAAAATTCGTGAAAGCATCATCCTCTTCAGTAATCTTTCGATTATATTGTTTCCTTCTAGTTTTCTTATCGCAACATTAACTTCGTTGCTTCGTCATCACAATGATTGCTTTGTTATTGTTAAATATTTATTCAGTAGTTGAGACCACTTAGCAGATGAGTGCTTTGACAAAACGCTTTAATATATATTTTTATTTTAGAACGAGTCACATTCACTGAGAACTGGCTATATTATTATGATTTGGATATGTACTGAAAACGGGCATTACAAAATTCAAAAATTTTATCACTTAATATAATTATAAATAATATTCCCTAATATACGTGGGGGACACATCTGAAATCTAAGAATTGTCCTGATATTCAATGAATAGTACCGTTTAAATTATTATAAAACGCGAGAAATTTTTTGTGATATAATAGCAATCGAAGTTACAGAGACCGCCGCCACGTCCTCTATAATTTGAAAAAGCCCCTGTAGAGTGTTGCTTTAATTCTTTGGATAGGTAACTATTTCTATTTTTGGAAT
Source organism: Henosepilachna vigintioctopunctata (assembly GCA_030704895.1). Classification (NCBI taxonomy): domain Eukaryota; kingdom Metazoa; phylum Arthropoda; class Insecta; order Coleoptera; family Coccinellidae; genus Henosepilachna; species Henosepilachna vigintioctopunctata. The sequence continues at coordinate 4,192,219 of JARQZJ010000034.1, forward strand.
CTGCAAGAAAACTTATTCAAAAGATTTGTAAAAAATCTGACGACATATGTGAATTTATTGTTCTTGAAGTCAATAATAATGTCACACTTTGAATATTGCTCCATTCTGTTCACATGGTTCCATTCAAGAACCTAATCACTGACGCTATAATCACACTCAATTCGGTCTCTTTTCCTTGTGAAAGAGACATTACACTTTAACACATTCAAACTCAAATAATTGTCCTCGAACAACTAGCAACATGGTCCAGCGAAAGCTGAACTTGAACACAGTTGTCATCATTGGGATTAAGCTCTGTGGGGACCCTTTCCAAGTTATCAGGCTCGTGGCGGCGGTCCTCATGGCAGCGATCTTTACGTCGGCGACGTTATTTGCGTTGATTTCCATTATGACATAGAAAGTTCCTGACAGTCCTTGCAGTTGCAAGCAGCACCGATTTTTGTAATTCCTTATCAGATATGTTAACAGAGTCTTAGTTCTCTGATACTTTTCAGGAAAAATATTATTATAATAAAATAAATAATATAATTATTATTATTGACATAAGGGATAGTTATAAGTGGAAATCGCAATTGAGTGGACTAGAAATTATATTATTCAATTCGCAATAAGTGAAAAATATATACAACACTTGAAGGATACTCTAATGAAACTCAACAAGCGGAAGAAATCCTCAAAACAAACTTCGCGACTCATTCTGCTCCACAAATGAACAGTGAAATGAATTCCTACAACCCCACCCCCCACAGAATTCAAGTGTCAACAAGTATCAAAATTATATGCGGAAAGACAACAGAAATTCAAGCGATGAAAAATCTCAAATGTGAATATAAAAGCCGAAGGAAAAATTGTCTTCGGATTTCTTTTCTTTCTCTATTCCATGAGGCGGGCATCTCGCCAACATAAAGTTATTCGTGGGGGATTTTCATATTTCCTTTGCGCTTTGTGCTGAATATTTGCCTTATGAATAAGAGTCGAGAGAAGAGTAATCGGTTAATTGAATATTCAAGCCTAAATTATTACATTTTGCGATTTCCCTTCTTCTTGTTATACAAAGGTTCTGGATTGAAACTAGATTTGCCTATAACAAATATGGACCCTTAAACGCTTATTCATCATTCATGTCATATCCACGTCTCTAAAGAAATAGGGGTAGCTATTGTGATTTTTTGCACTTCATTTTGATTTGATAATCGTTGGAGTGAGATGCTGGTAGAAAGAAAAAGGCAATTGATCATGTAATCTAGCTGCATTTAGCGGTATTCACTTAGTCTCAGTATATTGAGTAATAATAATATTTAACGGAATAGTAAAGTGGAGTAGAAATGATGCTGACAATCTGCAGCGAAAGATCAGAACATTGATTACGAAATTTAATAAAAACTATCCAAAAAGCGCAATTGAAAGGACTACTTTATCAAGACGAAAGGACGGTAGAGGATTGGCAGACATCGGTAACTTGTTGGACCAGTAAATAGGGAATCTTCTGGACTATTTCCACAGAAGTCTGTTAATTCATATCTGCACAGAGTGATCTGCCAAATTCATAACTCCACTCCTCTGAAACTGAGTGAAGGCCAGGTTGGAAGTTATCATCAATCTACCAACGAGGATCTACAGAGTTGGAGAGAAAAACCTCTGAACGGGACGCACATTAATGAGACCACGAAGGAAAAAGTCGACAAGGAAGCGTCGAACTACTGGTTGGTCTCAGGCAGAATGTTTCCCGAAACTGAGGGCACACTCCTAGCTATTCAAGACCAGGTTATTCCAACCTCTAATTACCTGCAACACATCATTAAAGACGCAAAGTGAGCGAGGAAAGGTATCGATACGGATGCTAAATATTCGTATCACAGGAGTACAAAGAGATGCATCAATTTTAGATACACAAAATTTTGCATCAAGAACTGGCATTAAAATTAAATCTTCTACAGAAGGAAAAGGTGCCTCATTACAAAAACGTTTCGGAGTCAATTTTGGAGAATGGGGAGTTTAGACTCTACTGGGACTTCCACAACAACAGTTCCCCATAATAGGCTTGGCCTGGTACTCGTTAACAAAAGAGAAAGGAAAGCTACATTTATCGAGGTGGTCATTCCAAATGCGAACAACCTGATTGAGAAGAATGCCGAAGAAATCCAAAATATCGAGAACTTGAAGTGTGAGTGCAGAGACAGTAGCACATGAACGTGATCAGGACTGTTTCAATTTTCTTGGGATCCACTGTTAAATATCGAAAAATCTCCTAAAAAACATTAGAAAGCTAGGAGTCGGCGAAGATCTCTATAAGAAAGAACAAAATTCGGTGTGGCTTGCAACTGCAAGGACTGTCAGGAAGTTCATAATGTTACTTAAAGAAGGAATTTATGGAACGGTTTATTATACGTCATATACGAAAACAATATCATTGTTGGCCTTTAGATTAGAAGAAGTAAGTATTTTTGGCCTTCAAATTAGAAAAAGTGATTCCAAGAAAAATTCAAAATATTTTGAGAAATAATTGCGTATTATGCAAAAAGAAACAAGAGTAAGCAAAATGCTTATTTTTAATTCAGATTATATTTTTTTCAAACGAATCAGAATCCTTAGCTTTTGTTATTCATTTCAAAGACTGTCAACTTGAAGTATTTATAACTTCAAGTGTGACTGTTTGCGTTATAAATTGCAGTTAAAAACGTCTGTGTTCACATATCAATTACCAAAGTTAATGTTAATGCGAAGTTGAATGCATCATCAGCCTTTTATTCAAAGGAAACATTTAAACACAATTTCAAATAAACTACGATCACCCCACATTACATACAAATTAACAGACATAAAGTGAACTAAAATGTCGCAAAAAAGAAACAAAGACATTTGAAACATCTATCTATATATAGGCCATAGAGAACATGATATTCGACATTAATCTCAAACATAACCTATACTTACTGCCATTGCTCAACATAGATTAATACTTACTAAAAGTTTGTTGATTTTTTACTGTGTACATTTTCAATGATGTAACAAGCAAATGTCTTTAAAAAAGGTAGATTAATAACCTCAAATTTGGCATTTTTAGTGGAAATTTTACATCAACACAAAAAGCTGTCATTAAAATTTGGATAATATTAGGTAAATACAAATATATAACGCAAAATTATTGAAAGTTTTCCATGCATTATATCATTTATTGCAATGTTTTTTATATAAATAACACCTAAAACAATATCAATGTACAAATGCACTCAATAATTATTTTATATATCAATTTTTCAAGAGGGTTATAGACGAAGGAATCCACAATACAGTGGATAAACCGCTTGGGTTATTCATTCAAAGTCTTTGTCAATATTGAACTCGTTTTAAGATACAGTCGAGTGTAGCTATTTTAAAATTAAATTGTTTATGCTGCAATATGCTTGGTAAATGATAGCTCAACTAATGGCAATTAGATACTGTAATATGACTCATAAGTGGCAATCATATTATTTGGAGCATATGTATTTTTTAAATCAAGCATTTTTTCCAAGTTGTATATTTTAGAGAATAAGTAATATCACATCGATTTTTTATTAGAACCATCGCTTTTGAAATAAAAACTAGTAATTTCTATTATTATTGAACAAAGGCAATGAAATTAAGGGTGATTTTCTCCTAAATATCTCAAAAAAAAATTATTTATAGTTACTACATAACTCGTGTTCATCGATTGTTATAGAAATATCATGTTGAAAAACACTGTCAGCTATAAACGCGTCCACAATTACCTAACGATGACTTTACGGCGATTAACATAGTTAATATTTTATTTCATTCAATAAAATTTCTAATAACAGTTATATATGATATTTCAGTGGTACAGATGTAGAGATTGCCAACACTTTTTGAAAAGTAAAAAGTAATCATGAGAATAACATTGAGAATAATTGAAGAAATAACGAAATATTTTTATGATATTTAAAGTCATAGGTAAATATTTCAATCTTGAGTGTTTAGCACAAATTTGAATGACATTTTCACTAAAAATTACACAAATTAAACTGATAAAGAGATAAATATTCGTCCAATAAACCTAAACAACAAAAATCTCTAGCCAGTAGTCTAGAAAAGTATTTCATATAGCATTTTTTAAAACTTCTCAAGATTAAAAAAATGTACAACTTTCTTAAAATTTCCTAAAAATGACATAGAGTAAATGTTGAAATCGACTGTAATAGATGTTCGTAATTTTAAAGATTAGATTTGAAGAATATTTCTTTCATAATTATTTCATTTAATTAAAAGATTTATCACAAATGACCTTAAGTATATCATTCAATTTTCTGAGTAACGCAGATTTTGAACAAACTAGAATTTGTAGGGAAACGTCAGAGAAATATTCCTTGAAATTCAAAAGCCTGTTATTACCAAGAGTATTAACCCAAAATATTCAACAACTAATAAAACTATAAAATAAATGAATAGTTATACCTGAAGTGATTCATCAAATACGTTGCTTTCAATATGAAAAATGTTACTTATGTAAGACGAACAAAATAAAATATAAAATAAAGAATTACACGAAACAAAAGTAATAGTCGAATTAGAGAAATATATTGCGCTTTAGCGTGTCACTTTCCAGACTCTGATTACAGTTTTTAATATGGAAATATAAAAATTTCAGAACAGGAAAGAAGAGAAAAAACTTCTGGAGATAAAAATAGAAGAAATAAAATAAATAAGAGAAGGAAGAAAAGAGATTATAAGAGTATCTACACAGAACAGACAATGCGAATAACGAAAAAGTAAATGTCCATACTATTCAATATTTGATTTCATAGATATTTAAATGTACTTCAGAGACCAATTATTTCCATATTTCTAAATTATAAATTCAAGTATGTGAATATGTATAATATAAATTCACGTAGAGAGTAGAAGCATTCTTGACCTACTTGAAGACAAGGGTTTGTATTTCACTTTGTTGTCTGTATTTGTGGTGTATCCTAATGATTTTAATCTTGATATTGCCCAGAATGTCCCTTTTATGCCAGTGAAACGTACATATTTTTTGTTGACGTTCGAAACGAAAGTAGGATAAGCGTATTATATCACAAAAAAAATTACTACACCACAAAAATCTCATTCAAATATGAACTATCACAGAGATGATTCATCGCCCATTGAATTTACACCACAAAAAATGTATTATTTGCAAAATGGTCACAGTTTGAATCTGGTGAAGATTTCGAATAAAACAAGGTACTTAGACGTGTTATTTTTGCTGAATATATAATTAAATAATTGAATGAGCTTTTCCAACAAATGCTTTTTCATATTACTTACTCATTTACACTTTTATTGATAACCTTGAACATTATAGTAGTAGATTCAATTGATATTTCATTTTACTAAACGAACTATAAGGGTTTCTAAAATACCCTAATAGCTTAAAGAGGGGTCGAAGTGTTTAAAAGATTAAGAACCCCTGTTCTACAATGCAGTATACGTTTGTATAATAAATAAAAACAAATACTTCAACGGTATTTTAAATACTAACATCAACCTGGTTGTAATCGGTATTTATCGATTTTATTAGAACATTATCTCAATCGTCCCAACATGACTTCATTCATGATTGCCGAACAACTGATTATTGTTTGTTCAGTTTATAATCAAATGAATGAACCGACTCAAATGGCAGTGGAGAATATAATTGAGTTTGCTCCCTACATTGGACTTTCAATAAAGCTTATATTCGGAGCAATTCTCTATTATCCTGTAGGTATTACTTTATCGAAACATTTAGCATTGATCAACTCTTTTCTGAATACTTTATATCTAAGTACACATATAACCACAACAAAACCAGTAAAGAAAAAGAATAATGTCACTGATCTGACACTTAATGTCATTCGGCTTAGTGTTTTTGTTTTGAATTGTTGGTTAAATGCTTACTCTTGAGGATAATTCAGATTTTTACAATGTAATTACAATATTTTAATATTTTAGAGGTACAGAACTTTAAGTTGGCATTACTGTTGAAGATGGCGACCGACTCAACAGCTGATTTGTTCAGTGTGTTTATAACAAGTGATTTATTCTCAGTTTGGTTTGGCAATTCATCATGAATAGATTCACGCCTGAACAACGCTTGCAAATAGTGCAATTTTATTTAGAAAATAATGGTTCTGTGCGGAATACGTATCCCGCGAATTTTGTTTAGCGGTGAAGCGCACTTCTGGTTGAATAGCTACGTCAACAAACAAAACTGCCGCATTTGGAGTGAAGATAATCCTCAAGTGTATGTCAAAACACCGTTACATCCAGAAAAACTGACTGTTTGGTGCGCTTTATGGGCTGGTGGATTCATTGGTCCATACCTCTTCAAAAACGATGATGGCCAGAAGGTTACAGTCAATGGTGATCGGTATAGAGCCATGATTACTAATTTTTTCATTCCTGAATTGAACAACCATGATGTCCAGGAGCTGTGGTTTCAACAAGACGTTTTGGATCTGTGAATTAGCCTCCAAGATCTTGTGATTTAACACCGCTAGACTACTTTCTGAGGGGCTATGTAAAGTCATTGGTCTATGCGGATAAGCCACAAACGCTTGACCATTTGGAAGACAATATTCGCCGTGTTATTGCCGATATACGGCCACAAATGTTGGAAAAAGTCATCGAAAATTGGACGTCTAGATTGGATTACATCCGAGCCAGCCGTGGCGGTCATATGTCAGAAATCATATTTAATACGTAATGCCACAAGATAATCTTTCGAATAAAAAAAATTCTTGTCAATCGAATGATCCAACGTTGTTTTATTGCAATTTAAAGTTCTATACCTCAAGTTTGTATCAATCCTTCATAATAATCCTCAAACACACAGTTTCATTAATTTATAATATTGTATAAGTAACATGGTTTCAATAGGAGAATAATTTCTTAATAACTATACTGATTTGGTTAATGTTCAATCTAGGAGCCCAGATGAAGAATCTGTAATGAAATGAAACGTTGGCACAGAAGAAATATGGTACTCGAAATGATGCGGGTCCTCATTTTCACCTTTAATGTTATAATTTTACTTGATAACCTGACACTTGATTGTATTTAGAGTTCAAATAAAAACAGTTATAATTACTCAGTTTTTATGCTTGAAAGTTTCCTAGATTTACACACTTATTCAACATTAATGACGAACGTTTAACAATTAACAGCGGCTTCTTCAGACTGGCAAAATAATGAATAACACAATTATTTATATTAAGAAAATAAACATAACCTGACATTTAATTTTAATGATATTTACTGTAACCCAGACAGATGATTTTGAACTTTCACTTAGGATTGCAGAATAAGTTGAGCAATTAAAGTTGGTCATAAAGAAATTATCCGGATTATTTTACTTGTTTATTTCCGGCAATTCCCAAAAATTTTATTGCTCAACATTAAAAAAATGTAAGATTTCACGTTCTGAATTGAACAAATGATTTTGTTGTAACAGAAAAAAGATGATTATGCCAATTTGAATAGTTTTTATTATTTTATTACGGCAACTCTTTTTATGTTCATTTATTCGAATCGAAATTACGGTATGTTCTACTTGTAACTATAAACTTTATCCCAATCGCCACAATTCATAGAATAGTTAAGCAAATAGGTATTCCATATTTCTATGATTGTTTTCGATGAATTTCAATAGTTATTTGTTTTACTTTCTTTGTTTTTGATACATGTCCTCATAGCGAAGCTGTCTACTAATTATATACTTTCTCTTTTTAAAATATAATTATTATTATCATTGTTGGACCTACAGTTTAAGGCCGATTCCGAAAGGCCCAAAGATTACTGGGGAATCGAACCCACGCAATCCAGTAAGCAGAGAGCTTATAAGGTCGCTATACCGCTCGATCAATGATCCTCTGTTCTAAAAGATATATTATATTTTGATATAAATGTAACTATAATATGAATATTTTTCATTTTATGTATCCGATACCTACATGATCTAGAAATTTTCTATCTACTTCTACCTACTTTGGTACCTACTTCTATCTAGTAATTTGTAATTATGAGATAGAAATAATCCATTTGTATAATTGATTTCAACCCAAATTTTGTTTCGCCTTGTTTTCTCTCTTCCTCTCGATGTTTTTCATATTATTTGATCAATGGCTTTTATGTCACCTTTCAAAATATTGAATAAAGGGCGTTATTAGAAATATTTGCAAATTAATAAATTCAAACAGGTATTTATTCAGGTACAGTACCTTTCTACAACAATATTTACAGTCCCTTACTGAAAATGGTCAATAATATCGTAAATCCTAGTACTTAGTAATTCGTATTATATAACAATATTTTTATTACTTTGCGATTTTATTATTCTTTTATTCCTTTTATAACTCATTGCAAATTTGTTATGGTGTGATTATTTTTGTTTCTTAGCCAGTTCTTCAACCAAATTAGGAACATTATATTTAAATATGTTTTATTTCCCAACATAGATCAATTGTTATCATCTAAGCCCCCCAATCCCCCTTTTAGCCGCCACTGTCAATGACATTATATTGTTACGTAAAAAGAATGGTATCTTTCATTGTTTTTTCAACTCATTTTCAGAATTAACTACGCCAAGGTGGTAAAATATGTCAACTTTCAAAAATACCTAAAAAGAAGCCGTAAATAGTCACAAAATATGCTTTGTGACAATTGTTCAGAACAAAGCATCAACTGAAAACATTTTTATTAGTGTTCTTTGTGACGATATTAAATTCCGATGTTCTTTATGACGAAATTTGTAATAATTAAATTATTATAACCGAGATCAATAAAAAATTAAACTACAAATTATTTGATAGCATATTCACCTAGAACAAATTACGGTGGTAGATTTGTTTCGTTGCATTAGATAATATGATTTCTCTTAAGATCCAGAGACAATTATAACGTTTTCATATTAACAGGAAAGAAAAGAAAATAATTAATGATTCTTATCTTTGATGAATAATGAATTGATAGACTGACGAAATTGAGACCGAAATGAAAATAGGACACGAAATGTTTACAGTAAATTAGCGTATAAGATTAAAATCGCGTTGAAAAAGTATTAAATAAATCATAATTTAATATCCTTAAATGTCCAAGATAATACTTGTATTAAAAAACCTCACGCATGCAAAACTTTATCCAATCAATCAAAAGTCTGATATGACAGTTTATGAAACAAAAGATTGCAATCGATGTCACCGAACTCTAGATTTGTTTTATAAACTAGTTGTTATAATTATGCTTATTCAAAATCGCAATGACAGTAAAGTAAGTTCGCAAGGTAATTAACACGAACTCCCAAAGTAATAAAGTATGTGTCACATAAATCAACTTTTGGTTCGGTTAATTGAGAATGGTCTAAAAGGCACACTACGTGGACACTGTGTTCAATATGTCATCTACATAGTAATCTACGCAAGTAGGAGGAAGAAGAGCGTGGAAACTGGAACGCCAAGGATTAATAATGGATGGCGGACATAAAACACAAAAATTGACAAGAAAATACAGTTTCCACCTTGATACGTACTCCAATAAACACGTAGTTTATTTTTTCCAATTTATACCTATAATAAAATCAATTTTTCAATGCCATTTCGAACAAAAGAACATAATTCATTCAAATCCTTAAAGAATTATTAAAACGGAAGCTAAATTGTTGTAAAGGGGGTCCAATATATAGAAAGTGCAAAAACAACTACAAATACTAATTATCTGAAGTAAAAATTTAAATATGAACTAGTTATATTATCATCAAATTAAATTAAAATGATTAATTTACCTAATTCCAATGAATTTGTTATAATCCTTCAATCGTTGTGTAATTTACTCCAGAAAATTGTGAAACTTGTTATATAAATTTCACTAATTACACTAATTTTAATTTTATCACTAAGTATTTGTAGTTTAATCACTTTCTAAAACACTATATCAAGTTACACGAACTAGCGAATATGATCAGGTAGTTAAAATAAAAATAAAACAGTTTAACAATTAAGCACTACATGTAGGTTAAAGAACCATCGAATTCTAACCGTATATGCACAAAAACGTAAGCGCGCTATTTATTGGGTGATTGTCCGTATTATTGCGTACTCATCAAAATCGAATCTGGTACTGTCCAACTGTCCTCATGCTCATGTACCGTATTCCCTCTAGTTTCCCTGTGCAGAGTTGCGCGCCACATTATAGCTTTCAAGCTTTAAATAGAAGTAAAGTTAGAGGTAATGTGCAAGACAGCAAGACACTTGGGTCGGTGGTTTTACCAATACTTGTTTCGATGGAGAGACGTGTGCTGGAAGTAAAGTTTGATTGCCGATTTGCAGGCACGTGAATTTTAGTAAAGGTTGCTATCAATGCATAGATCAATTTTTACATCCGTTTCAACAGTCGTCGGAGTTAAGAGAGGAAAACTCCATTTGTGAGATTTTTATACTGATTACCATATTTATGCAAGTTAAAATTTGTAAAGCGATTAAAGTGTGGTGACATTTTTATAAGAAGTAAGATCGCTTTTCTGATATTGGGAAATGAGATTATATTAGAAATCGGGTAGGTATTTTAGGGAATAAGGCGGTTAGTATATTCAAATGTCATTGAGATTTTTGTTTGAAAATGACTTTACCTACTTTTATTATTGATATAATGTACTTTCATTAATGTCAACTTATGGAATTTAACATTTTTTTTTGTAGAATAACATGTTTTTGTAAGATTATTAATCGAATCTCTTTTAAATTTAGAATTATGACTATTTCACAAAGTAAATCAAAGTAAATTGGTTCAAGTGATTCTGATATTGAATTTTTCGATAACAAATAATTCTTGATACCTACTTATGATAAATTTCCGAATATCCAAACAATAATTTGGAATGTCTAAAAGGCACCAGCTATTTACTTTTATAACCTTTCCGATATTTTCTGAGTTACGGAGGTAGGTACCTATTTACTGGTTCTGAAAGGATCAAAATTATAAGCTAAAACCTGTCTAAATTCATTATTTGGTGCATACTTAATAACAATTTTGAATGCAATTTTGTTTTGAAAACATTCCAAAGTATTAGAAAGTTTTGAACGTTTTTACCAGAGACAAATATTTGTAAATTTTTTTGGAAACACTTTCTTACGATAGGTAACTTTATAAATTGTATTTATAAAGGACTATTACTCGTATAGGTTTATTGTTTAATTTTTTTTTCAATTTTAAAAATTTTAATTTTTTATATAATTTATTTTCATTGTGTTACAATCGTATAATTAATTTAAAATTATATAGGTAATTAATACACTATATTTAATTGCAATTATTTTTTGTTTTAATAATTTTTTTATATAATTTATTTTCATTTTGTTACAATTATATAATTTATTGAAATTGTATAATTAATACATTATAATTTAATTGTGATTATTTTTTATTTTATGTATCGATTTGGGACCGTTCAAATAATACGTAAGCAGCACAGGGGGTGGGGAGGTTTATGCTTTGCTTATTTTTTATGAAATTGGGGGGCGATGGGGGTCTACATGGTGATCAGATCTAGATTGCTGATGGAACATCAGCAATAGTTATTAATATTTTAACACGTATTGTGTTACTAATATAAAATATAAAATACACTTTCATAAAGGTCACAGTGATTTAATATTCACAATATTGTTAAACGAGATTGATTAGCAATAAACAATATGAAATCAATTTACATTTTAATAATGTCAACTGAATCCTAACAATAACTCGAAATTTATGGTAAAATTAGAAGCACTCCCAAATTCCACAAACTTCTTAAATAGACCCAACATGTGTTTCGGGCTGCTAAACCATTATCAAGAGTTTAATGCAACTAATATAAAAAATAATAAAATATATTTCAGTTTTAGCAATACCAAGCTTTTTTGATCGAAAACTTTTTCATTTCAGTTGAAATTTCGTTGCGAATTGCTACTTTGTCAAAACTATTGTTTAATTGAATTTTATGAATTGTTATGGATATCAAAACGTCAAAATGTAATCTTGCAAATCAAACCGGGTCTATATCGCCCAAATCTTAACCCGGAATTGGAAGCAGCCGTTGACTGTGTCGAGCTTTATCGCTCTTATCAGAATTTGGATACGCTGTTCTGTTGAGGCCCAACAAGATCAAAACTTGAACGCTTAACCTCTATTGTTCATATTTTATTCCACATTAAACTTCCAGAAGTAATCGACGCAGCTGAAACAATGAAATTGTTATTGACGGTCATTCAGAAATTAGAGAAATAGAAAAACAAGAACGAAAAAACAAGAAAGATTTACGGTCCAATCTAATGAAATGGCATTTCGCTGATTTTTTACTCTCTTTCGGAGTTTTTACAAAAAACTCCGCTATGGTATATGCCTATCTCTTATGGATATCCCACGATAACATTTTTTTGTCATTTACATTTTACGACAAATAATTGCTAATTTTCGAAGCGATTTTAACCAATACAGCATTAATCCTTATCGTAATAAATACCTTAAATACATAGTGGATTTAATATAGATCTATATGGCGCTTTACAGTATATGATTTAAATGAATATTTTCGACGATAGGTATTACAGATTTACAGAGAAAGCGACTTATTTTTATACTATGTAAAAAGGTGAAGTAAAAGTACAAATAATCGCTATAATAATAATATATATATATATATATATATATATATATATATATATATATATATATATATATATATATATATATATATATATATATATATGTGTGTGTGTGTGTGAAGGTTTCTTGGGAATGAGCACAGTTTAAAATTGATGGAATAATTGTTGTTTATTCTACATATGTTTCGGCTCTAGGCCTTTTTCAAGAATATTACAGGTTCATGTTAGATGGAAATTGACTTCAATTCCACAAATCTTTCGTAAAACTGATTAGTGCGAGAATTATGGTCTATGGGGAACATCTGTAGATTCGTTTGTTTAGGACATGCGCATCTTACGATGAATTCTTATCTTTGGTTTCATGGGCGTGCATTTCTTGTATTTTAAATTTTATTTCATGAGATTATAGTATATTTTAGATAAACTATTTGTATCTGTTTTATCGTTTATGGCATGTTTTTCTTTCTTAATGTGAATCATTTCCAATATAGTTCTAGATATATAGTTATTTTCTTTGTTCAATATTTTATAATTTTTAAAGTCAAATGTATGATTTTTTTCTTGTTCGTGTTTTTTTATAGTCGTGTTGTTTTTGGAGTATTTATGACCGTTTATTCTTTCTTTCATGTATTGTGATGTTTGGCCGATGTATACTTTAGGGCAATTTGAACAGTTGATTTGGTATATGCAATTTGATGTTTTGTTTGTGGAAATTTTTGTTTTGAGTTTTGTGTATATGTGTTGTAAATTATTTTTATTTTTATGGGATATTTTAATGTTGATTTTTTTTTATTTATTGTTTAATTTTTCTGATAAGTGTTGAACATATGGCATAACTATGTAATTTGATTTATTTTTTTTTCGGTTACAGTTGCGGCAACTTTTTACTCTATTTTATTTTTGTTTATTGTGTTGTACATAATGTGAATTTTATCCATTGACTATGTGGGCCAGATAAAAGGCCATTTACTTTTTACGACAAATAATGGCTGTCGAAGCGATTTTAACCAACAATTTCCAACTAACATGAACCTGTAATATTCTTGAAAAAGGCCTAGAGTCGAAACATATGTAGAATAAACAATTATTCCATCAATTTTGAACTGTGCTCATTCCCAAGAAACCTTCACACTTATGTTATTGAGCTAAGTTGGTAGAAAAATTTTTGTTGTTTTATTAAAGCACATAAAATAAGAAAACTAATCGAAAAAAAAACGAAATTATCAGACTATATATATATATATATATATATATATATATAATATAATATATATATATATATATATATATATATATATATATATATATATATATGAATAAATATATGAATTATATTATAAATACAAATATGTTGTGCGTAGACAATGTATGCAGACATTTAAGGTCTTATGCTTATGTCAAGCTGTGCGATGCGACAATTTCTCAGGACACGGAGGAGTCAATGTTCCTTTTTCAGCGAGCAATTTCCTGAATAGACGCATTGGCATCACTTGATTTGCCGTGGCTGGCGGGCGACTCGGAGTAAAGGTATCATGTTGTCTCTGTAACTGGTATTGTTAGTGTGGGATGTTCCTTCCTCGACCGGCTGCCAACGCTCTCTGCATTTTACCTGCTTCAACAATCGAATTAGTCTACCTGATTTTTTTCCTTCGTGTTATCAAATCGTCTGATAATACCTATCGGGGAAATCGAAAGAACAAATCTTTCGAGAAGTTAATAAAATAAATAACTACTTGCAATTTGAAAGTAGTTAAAAACGAATTTATTTTATTTTAAGTTGGGTTTGTGCTATTGATTTGTGTTGGTAAACAATAGAAAAATGAGCCGTTTTAAATTGTTTACTTTGTTGAAAGGTTTAACATTGACATGAATTGATTTATGTCGATATGTTTAGATAGTAAATAGTTCTTTATACGCCCATTTGTGGCATTTGGACAATAAATAAAATTGGAGCGGAACAGGAAAAAGAAAAAAAATTAATACACTTAGGAAATAATATTTTAAGTAGGAAGCTAAAATTTGTGAAAAATACAGCTTGTTTTTTATCTATTGTTGGATAAATAAATTAATTTAACTGTCTGTTTAAACGTGTTGCGCAATATACATTTTTCATTTTTTGGTCGGACTTCCACTTTCTATAAACTTAACTTTTCACTTGGAGATACATCACTAACCGAAACGTCGTGTGAATTCAATTTCTGATTCAAATTTCCGTTTGTTCTCCAACGGTAATAATTTATTTAATGTTATCTCATTTTATTCTTTTATTTATTTGATTTAATTTTATTTTTATTGTTATTTTCATTTTATATTTTTTTCAGTTCTCTCTTTATAGGCGATGAAACTCCGACAAAATAGTGAAGAAGTTAATTTAAATTGAGTTGATAAATTTCAACAAATTACATTAAATTAACTATTGAGGCTAAATAAAAATCAAAATATAATTCGATTATAAAATGATGAATAAAATTAATTGCAAGAAGGTTAAATTCAATTAAAAATTGTTACAGTGACATGCCTTTAGTTTTCTGGAAGGGATTAAAAGATTACGAATTAAATCAAATCAAAAACGTTTATTGTATCTTTAATAATATACATTTCATGGAATTCATAAGGAATTACAAATGGAAGTTAAAAGGTCTTGCGACCTTCTTCAACCCAGTATTTTTAAATATTGTGTGAAAAAAAAATTAAAAAAAAAAGATTTTTTTTTTTATACTCATTTTGAATTTACATAAGTTGTTTAGCGTCTGTGGCCGACTTCTTTATTACGTGCCATTCGGTCAAATGTCCGATTTTCAATTCATCAGACATTCGTTGCTAAAGGAAACCACAGAAAACTTTACCCACGTAATTAACATTTTAGAGAGTTTTGTACATTATTGTGAATTGAATTTATTTTTGAAC
This sequence comes from Henosepilachna vigintioctopunctata, assembly GCA_030704895.1. NCBI lineage: Eukaryota > Metazoa > Arthropoda > Insecta > Coleoptera > Coccinellidae > Henosepilachna > Henosepilachna vigintioctopunctata. The sequence continues at coordinate 4,207,788 of JARQZJ010000034.1, forward strand.
AGTAGTAAAATAAAGATCTCAGAATTTTTATTTGCTAAAGGATTACGAAATTAACCGACATAGAAATGTGGATAATGCTTCAAAGGACATTGTACACTTTGGCATATCTTAACATTTCTAAAATCAGCGGTTCTCAATGTCTATTAGTGTGCGTATAGTAAAACCTAACATTTTGATGAAGCCCCAAAATGAAGTATAGTTTATCTACATTTTTAATTGACAATCATTATTTAGTCAAAAAATGTGAAATTTGATTTCTTCTTCGTCATTTCAAGTGCCACAAAAAGCTTTGTGCTATTCTAAATAATTGTTGAGCAGATTTTTCGCGAAATAATATATCAATTTGATCATTCCTAAGTATTGCAATTATTTTCAAGTATTGATAACATTGATATGAAAAAAGATAAAGCTATCTGTGGGTGCAATGCTTACACTAAAATTATTATAATGTCAATGACCTCCGCATAATACATAATTGAATCTTCGGGTTCATGTTTCGGGTTACCAATACATTGTCAAGAGTTGATACAATTTTTGTACCAAAATTTTAAAAATTGATAAGAAATTTTAATATTCCTCCCATTATGAGCGTTGAAATTTCGGTTTTCCTTCAATTTAGACACCATCAAGTTGATTGCTTCAATGCGAACTTATTCATTAAATGTGTAAGTTATATTATACAGTTCGATAAACTTTCACGGTCGTTTCGTAATGAAACGACGATTCTGTGACTTAAAAAACGAAAACAACAGATTGAAACTTGACATTTCAATTTTATTGTCACGCACACACCTATAAAACTTGTTATTATTATAATAGTCATCATAAGTTCATCAGTTCATGTTTGGGTTGCATTCGATATGAGGATCTTCAACTTGCAATTGTGTCCTAATATTCGAATTTAAAAATTGAATTAATTATTTTTATTAAACTGTTTTTAACGTGATTTTATTTGTTAATTCATTTATACATCCTCAGTAAAGTAAAGGGTGTTTTTTAGAGGTATATAAATTGCAATAAAACAACGATGGATCATTCGATTGACAAGAACTTTTTTTTTATTCGAAAGATAATCTTGTCGCATTACATTTTAAATATGATTTTTGGCATATGACCGCCACGGCTGGCTCGGATGTAGTCCAATCTGTACGTCCAATTTTCGATGACTTTTTCCAACATTTGTGGCCGTATATCGGCAATAACACAGCGAATATTGTCTTCCAAATGGTCAAGCGTTTGTGGCTTATCCGCATAGACCAATGACTTTACTTAGCCCCACAGAAAGTGGTCTAACGGTGTTAAATCACAAGATCTTGGAGGCCAATTCACAAGTCAAAAACGTGAAATTAGGCGGTCACCAAACGTGTCTTTCAATAAATCGATTGTGGCACGAGCTGTGTGACATGTTGCGTCGTCTTATTGAAACCACAGCTCCTGGACATCATGGTTGTTCAATTCAGGAATGAAAAAGTTAGTATTCATGTCTCTATACCGATCACCATTGACTGTAACGTTCTGGCCATCATCGTTTTTGAAGAAGTACGGATCAATGATTCCACCAGCCCATAAAGCGTACCAAGCAGTCAGTTTTTCTGGATGTAACGGTGTTTTGACATACACTTGAGGATTATCTTCACTCCAAATGCGGCAGTTTTGTTTGTTGACGTAGCCATTCAACCAGAAGTGCGCTTCATCGCTAAACAAAATTCGCTTATGAAAATCGGGAACAACGGCAATCTCGTTTTGGGCCCATTCGACGAATCTGCGCCTTGCTTGATGATCGTTTGGCTTCAATTCTTGCACGAGTTGGATTTTGTAAGCACGCAAACAAAGATCCTTCCGCAAAATCTTCCATAAAGTGGATGGACACAGATCCAATTCCTGCGCTCGATGGCGGATGGACTCATTCGGGTCTTCCTCAATGCTACGCTCTACAGTAGCAATAGCTTCTTCTGTACGCACCGTACGGCGTCTCTGGGGATGCGAGTTATCAATAAGAGTAAACGTGGTGCGAAAACGTTCCATGGTTAATCGAATTAACTGCTCTGATGGACGATTTGGTCGACGATAAAATGGACGTAGTGCGCGATACGTATTCCGCACAGAACCATTATTTTCGAAATAAAATTGCACTATTTGCAATTATTTGCGTTGTTCAAGCGTGAGTCTATTGATGATGAATTGTCAAACCAAACTGAGAATAAATCACTTCTCAGCTGTTAAATCGGTCGCCATCTTCAACAATAATGCCAACTTAAAGTTCTATACCTCTAAAAACAAAACAACCGTTACATTTCAGTTTAATGTTGCTTCCCTTGTTTCTTAAAACAGTATAATAATTCATTTATACTGGATATTTAAACGAAATAATTTAAAGATAAATAGATTAATAGATTGAAAGATTAAATACAATATACTAAAAAAAATGACATATAATCAAAAGATTGAGTTAATAGATTGTTTTGACGAACAAAAATAGAGATAAAGCAATGGCATACAATGGGATAAATTTGTGAATGAATGCTAAAAATAAAATTCTTTCGAAATGGTCAATTTAACGATGGTTGTTACACTCAGGTAGCAAAGATAACTGTTATTGAACTCCTGTCAGAACTTGAACCTCAGCTTACCAAAACTGCAAACAAATTATACCGTAGTATTTCAACTTCCTTTTTAAATGAATATTCTTATTATTATTATTATAATAACCGTCATAAGTTCATCAATTCATGTTTTGGTTGCATTTTATACTCGATATGATGATATTCAACTTGTAATTGTGTTCTAATATTCAAATTTACAAATTGTATTTATTATTTTCATGAAACTATTATAACGTGATGGAATATTTAATTTGTTAATTCATTTTACATCCTTAGTAAAGTACATTTCAGTTGAATGTTGCCCTTTTTTTAATCCGAGTAATACTTAATTTTTTCTGAAGTTAATAGTTAGTATATCTTTTATATACAGGATGTGATTCAACAGAACAAAAATTAAAATTAAAACTTTAGCACCCTCAAAAATGAACTGAAACAAAAGTGAAAGTTATCGGTAGTATAACCCGAAATTGCAAGTAGCTGTTGACACGTGTTTCGAGCTTGTTAACTCTCATCAGAATGTCGTAGTCAAGTTCAAGGTGTATCAAGCTGGAGATGGAAAAAAAACAAAAACAATACTCCTGTAAAGGAAGTTACCACTTCAGGCTACTGCATTGGAACTCTTCGGGTTATTATACATAGAGAAACAGATATACTTTTCGAAAATGAAATTTTATTACTGTTATAACAAATTCTGTTTCTATGAATCTTCGAAACAATCAGGATTTTCGAACATGACCATGGGACAAAATATTTTTAGAATAGGGTATGGAGTAACCCCTTGAATTTGTACCTAACACCCTGAATAAAGTAATCGATACAATAGACAATAAACACAATATTTCGAATCCGTATTCTGTATTGATAAATTGAATGATAGGATATACTTTCTTATCTTCAGGATGTGAAGTAAATAAATAACAAAAGGTACGACTCACTGTAGAAATATTTGGTAGGTAGTGTTTGTGTCCATGACTCATAAAATCTAAACGTTCTCTCTCGGTTTGAAGTAGAACCTCATTAAGATGTGCCCTTTACGCTCAGTGGATGGTAATTTTTGTTACATGAGTCGACAGAGGGAATTATGAGTAATCGATGTTGTAGCCTGAAAATAAATTGAAATTTCAAATCATACGATTGTATTTTATCATGAATTACTATTGTTTAGCATTTTCTCATCTTTTTCCCCTTCACAAAATTACCTCAGTCCATTAATCATGTGATGTTTTTTTTGACATTTTTGATCCCCCTCCCCCTTGGTGATACATGGTGAGGTTTAAGACTAACCACCCCTTACCCTATATCACGTGTATTTTTAGTACCTATAAAGAATCTTAATTTTTTCTGAATATCTATTATAAAATACAGGTTTAAGTATCATCAAATTTTATTATAAAAATAAAAAAACTACAATAATAACCTTAAGAGGTAGACAGAAAGGTTGCGAGTTGTTTTGGACTGTGGTAAAAATAATGAAAGAAATGCGAAAAACTTTTTTGTAATAATACATGAACATAATTTAATTTACGATGTCCTCAGACCACGGATTAGCAAGAGTTTCTTCAACACCAATAGCTGGATAAGCATCTTGCAAGTTAGTTGTAGGCACAGTGCTTTGTTGAAGATCAACATCGGTTTCATCAAGCCGCTCGGCGTCTTCATTTTCGCGCACTACGCAGAGAATCTCTCTCGATCTACCGTTCTTCGTTCATTCGAAAAAATAAATTCACTTAACGTCGCTTTTCGGTTCAGTATCGCGCGTTTGCCGAAAAAATAAATACGCGTGATATATTACTACACCCTCCCTCCCCCTTGTGATATTTCGTGATTTTTGTATGGACCCCCTCCCCCTTTCGAGCCTCGCATGATTAATGGACGGCCCGCCTAAGTATATTCAATCTAATGGAAAGTAGCTATTATTTAAGAGTCCTAACAAGTTGATGCAAGTGAGTATAAACCTCACAAAATCCTTTAGAATTTTATTTACTACTGTATACAACAATATAAATTACAAATAAAAATTTAGAAATATATAATTTTTTTTCTATTAAATTTTCTTGTATGTTTATATTTTGACTTAAAGTCTCAATAAGTGACCTTGAAATTGAATACATTCATTTTTAGTTGACGTTTCTCTACAATTTGTAGCTTTAATATACTTTAAAATTAATAGCTTTCATTTAATGACAGTAGATGATAGAAACAAATCGATCCTTTAAAATTTGGCTATCTAGTTTTTTCATATGAACAAAACTCTTATAGATTGTGATATACATATACAAGAAAGATCAATAATGATCAATTCCTTTCCTCATTTTTTCATTTAATGACAATAATTATTCGTTTTAAGTTTTGAAAAAGCTGAAATTCACAGCAAACGCAAATAAAAATAATATTTAGCCATTTTAAGTTTTGTCATTGCTTGTATCATAATTTTCGCTTATTGTAAATCTCAATTCAGAGTAAGGGTTTTAATAAGGAGTATAAGGAATTAATGTCGAATTATAAATACAGAAAACTCTGTAAAACACTGAGGAAATACTCAAACTAAAAATCGAACAATATCTTAACAATATTATAGAGCAAAAAGTGAAAACATTATTTCGTTACTTAAAAAAAATTTGGAAGAAAAAACTAAACATAAACTAATTTTTTTACTTTCAAACTTTAACAAACCTACAACTTGCAGTGAATTAATAACAAGAAATTCTCTACAATAATCAATAGTCTGGAATATTTACCATTTGATTACTACAAGAATTGAAATTGATATCTTATTCAGTACGAATTTACACTGTATTGATAAACTTTCCTTGAAACTTCGAACCAGATGTTATTTCGGTGGGCAACTCTATTGTGTTCGTCTCTCCAATTCTTGAACCCTGCCGTTAGAAGCGTTTTGTTACATAGATTGTGAAATATTCTCATACTCGAATATGCTTCGTATGATATGCGCTTTCAGAAGGGATATATTTGAATAGGAAATATACATATGAAGGAGCTTGATTATTTGCTATGTTATTCGTTCTTTCATAACCACTGTGCAATTTATTAGAAGTTATTTCTCTTAATGATATCAACGCTTATATGTTTTTATTCTAAACTAACTGACTCGGCGAACTTTGTACGTCCATATATTTTTCCGTGAATATTTAAAATTTTACCTGTTAATTCTATAGTTGAACTAAAGGTTTGTAATTTCGTAACAGGAACTTTTTCTTTATATCTCCTCATTTATTATATGGAAATCCGTAATTTCGTTGAAAACCTGAATATCTTCTTTTATTGAATAATTAATTTGAAAGGATTTTTCGTCGTCATCAAACTAGAGCTTGCAATATTTTGACGCATCATTGGTGTCAATTTCTTATCAATAACAATAAATAACACGACGTCCTACTCCTTTAAATACACATCATCCGAAGGAAATGCCGTTTTGCTATTGCTAAAAAAGCTAAATGAATATGAAATTATGTCAATCTATATAAAGTTTTTTTTTAGAGGTATAGAACATTCAATTGAAATAAAACAACGATGGATCATTCGATTGACAAGAATTTTTTTTATTCGAAAGATAATCTTGTGGCATTACATTTTAAATATGATTTGTGGCATATGACCGCCACGGCTGGCTGGGATGTAGTCCAATCTGGACGTCCAATTTTCGATGACTTTTTCCAACATTTGTGGCAGTATATCGGCAATAACACGGCGAATATTGTCTTCCAAATGGTCAAGCGTTCGTGGCTTATCCGCATAGACCAATGACTTTACATAGCCCCACAGAAAGTAGTCTAGCGGTGTTAAATCACAAGATCTTGGAGGCCAATTCACAGGTCCAAAACGTGAAATTAGGCAGTCACCAAACGTGTCTTTCAATAAATCGATTGTGGCACGAGCTGTGTGACATGTTGCGCCGTCTTGTCGAAACCACAGCTCCTGGACATCATGGTTGTTCAATTCAGGAATGAAAAAGTTAGTAATCATGGCTCTATACCTATCACCATGGACTGTAACATTCTGGCCATCATCGTTTTGGAAGAAGTACGGACCAATGATTCCACCAGCCCACAAAGCGCACCTGTCAGTTTTTCTGGATGTAACGATGTTTTGACAAACACTTGAGGATTATCTTCACTCCAAATGCGGCAGTTTTGTTTGTTGATGTAGCCATTCAACCAGAAATGCGCTTCATCTCTAAACAAAATTCGCTTATGAAAATCGGAAACAACGGCAATTATTTTCGAAATAAAATTGCATTATTTACAAGCGATGTTCATGATGAATTATTAAACCAAACTGAGAATAAATCACTTTTCAGCTGTTAAATCGGTCGCCATCTTCAACAGTAATGCCAACTTAAAGTTCTATACCTCTTAAAAAACACCCGTTATAATTCCAATATTCTTGAAATTAACAACTGCTGCCTGAAAATTTGACGTTAAATTCTTAATGTTTTGCCAATTCTGACGTCTTCTCTCTCATATTTATTAAAATTTCTCCTAAACGAACCTTTTCCTGGCAATGACTAACAAAATACTTACCTAAATACATTTCGTCGTCTCATTTTTATTTATATAAATTCAAAGTATCTGTATACTTATGTAATGTACATAACATTTTGAACATTTTCTTCTTTTGTTACCCATTCAAATATTTCTATAAGACAAACGAATAATCCTCATCAAAGAAAAAGCGTGTAGCTTAACTGTGCAGGTTGATTTTCAATTTCGCTGATGACTTCAAGATTTTTTATTATGTTTCATTATGTTGGTAACTGTGAACGTATTGCCAAAAACTTAAGTAATATTGTAAATTGGTGTGATATCAACAAATTAAACCTCAACATCTCCAAATGTCATGTCATGTCGTTCTCCACAAAATATAATTTGATGAATTTCAACTATGAAATTGGTAATAATATTTTGGGAAAACCTAAAACATTTATTGACCTTGGCGTAACCTTCGATTCTCAACTAACTTTTGTGCCACATATCAATGCTACAGTAACCGCTGCTTGAGTATATGGTTTCTTTATTCGCATTGGTAAGGAATTTATCAATATATCAACTCTGAAAACACTGCATTGGGTTTTCGTAAGATCTGAACTTGAACTGTTTATCAGTTACATATTGATCAACTGGAGTCTATTCAACGAAAGTTTCTGAAACTTTTGAGCTTCAGAATTGATGGAATATATCCAAACATGAAACACTTACAAGTCGACCTAGTGTGGACACACTCAGTGCGCGAAGGAAATGCGATGCCATATCTTCTTGCATAAAATAATTAACAATCAAGTGAAATGTCAGGAATTATTGGAAAAGCTTAACTTTATTGATCCAATTTCTACCAGAAGTGAATTCACGTTCTACCTTCCAGAAGCTAGAACGAATTTTCTAAAATTTTCTCTATTCTACACGATGTGTGAACAATGTAATATTTTTGGAGTCAAGGTGGATATTTTCAACTGTTCTGTTACTGATATTAAGGTAAGTTTCCTTGATATGAACAATCTATACTAAAACAATCATTTATGTGTATTCATTTACAGGATTTATATTCACGCATATACTGGTATGTGTGTATATGTGTTAATATTTGAATGTATATATGTATGTATAAGTTTGGTCAGCATTTATGTTTTCTTTATTCCTATTATTGTATTTCATTTTATCAGTTGTAATTTCATATCACAATTTTCTTAATAAAATTGAACTATGAAATTTGAAAGTACGAAATTGATACTTTTGAACTACCAATTTTGTTTTTAGTATCTGTTGTCTTTTTTGTTTTGTAATTAGGACCTGTCCTGTAAAACAGTGTATGTTAAATAAATAAATAAATAAATATTTCAGTATAGTTTGGAAACACTCTGTAAAACATAGACCAAAGCTCAAATATCATTGAAATAATCTAAATAATGGAAATTTTTATTAGAGAATATCTTCAGTATATACAGTAACGATTTTATATTTATAATTATAGTGTTTTGATCTTATTTTGATCTAAAGCTATCATCCTGTAACCATCCTTCTCATAGCTTCACAAAGACAAGACTACGTTTTATCCCGCCAGGACATTTTGAGCCACAAAGAGGCTTAATTAATTCAAATTAGTTTTGAACTGAAAAAGTCGAAGAACTTTCGCAGAATTCGCAAGAATAATGAATTTGAAACCTGATTCGAGGGTAGCCAGTGAAGGAAGACTGTCAAATAAAGTTCTACACTTCAACCAATCGTTCTAATTTAGAAAGATCGAAGTAGAGAACTCCAATAATTTTGAATTTAACGTGTCAGGTAACATTTTATAAATTTAAATTGAATATTCCAGAAAAATTGTTCAATTCATTCTACCATCCAATCATTCAAAATTCACTGCAAAAGTGTGGTATTTAAATAATAATTCAAATATTTCTAGGTTCTGACTTATTGTTTATCATTTATCCAAATGAGTTATAAAAATTGAAAGCACTCGAAGAGTGAAATATAATTTAGAACACTAAATCCTACAAAAATTGTTTAATTCAAAACACAACCTAGTTGTATTAACTCTTAATAAAATGTTAGTAGCCCGAATATATGTCTAGTGAATTAAACAATTTTTTTTTTGGAATTTAATCAAGTGTTTAGAGTATATTATAACTTTTAACCATTGAGCTTCACGTGTTCTGCAGAAGTCAGTTGACATTATTAGATGAGCTTTATGTAGATGAGAAATTCAGTTTCAATGATCATGTCTACTTCATATCGTCTAAAATCTCCAGGAAAATCAACTTTCTCAAAAGAATTGGAAAAAATCTGACGACTTATAGTTATTGCTCTTTAAGTCAATAATAATGCCACACTTTGAATATTGTTCCACTCTGTTCTTGGGATTTAGTAAAGAAAAAACTTAACACTTACAAAAGTTACAGAATAGAGCTATGCGAACAATTTTGAAATGTAATAGATATACTCCAATTCAAAGCATGCTAAATTGTTGAGAACTAATATCAGTGGAACAGAAAATACTTTTTGCTACATATATATTTATATTTAAAGTTAAAAATAAATTGTTCCCATATAGAGTAATAAAAAATTAACATGTGTCAGTGATGTGCCCAGATATAATACAAGAAATGCTGACAATTTCTACAATTTTCTAAAATTTATCAAGTTTGTAAGCTTTCTAAACGTAGGAATAGTATATTTTATGAAGAATTCAACGCAATTAATAAATTGCCTATTTCCATAAAAACAATTAGCGATCTTAACACATTAAGCTGTTCTAAGGCCCATTCACCAAAAATTAGACGTTGTGGTAGGTCATTCGGCTTCAATTCTTGCAGAAGTTGAATTTTATAGTCTTTCAAACCGAAATCAGCAGGTAAAATTTTCCATGTTTTTGAGTAACACATGCCCAATTGCTGAGAACGGCGACGAATTGACATTTCACGATCCTCATTAACACTGTACGCTACGGCTGCAATATTCTCTTTAGTACGCACTGTACGCATGCGAGACAATGGTTTAATGCCCAACAAAGTAAACTTGGTGCGAAATTTGGTGATAACAGCACGAATTGTTGATTCACCAGGTCCATTATGACGACCATAATATGGTCGTAACAAACGATACACATTTTTCACAGAGCACGAATTTTGATAGTAAATTTCAACAATTTGCAATCGTTGCTCGTTTGTAACTCTTTCCATGATAAAATGGCAGAGTATACTGAAAACTTTTCACTTTGACAGATGACGTTTGGATGCCATTACCAACCAGTGCCGCCAAACTGAAAAACTTAACTCTTAAAAAACGAAAGTAAAACGAAAAAAACTTAGTAACGAAAAGGAATAATCAATGACTTATTTTTGTAAATGAACGAAAAAAAGAAGTCCCTACATTGAACCGGCAAATGAACTGCATTATTTGTTTTCTTGATTACAATTCAATAACTACCTAAAACCAGTCGAAATGCATTAAAATTGCCATATCCGAAAAATGCTGATTTATTCCCTCTAGTAAATCACCGATTGATTCACATATTGACCACATCAATAATCATCATGCAATTTAGGTAAAAAATACTTTGTTATTTTTTCGAATAAATGGCGACAAATTTAAATATTGCCTCAATTTTAGGACACGTTTGCCTTTCAACCTACACAACTTTCTATAAATTAAAGAAAAATCCAACTTTAAATTGTAATTAAAGAGTAATTAAAAATTTGAATGTATATTATTTGATTTACTTTCTAATAGAACGAAAGAAATTTCAAAATTTTAACTCAAGGTAGAAACATGAGAGAGTGCATAAGTATTCGAAAAATTAATAGAAAATTTTAATATTCTCTCTTCATATACAGTTCTTTAATCTCAGTTCCAGTTTCTGCAGATCTGTCGGTTATTTGTTCAAAATTTTTCATAAATTTACATTTTTTATTAGAAACTAACTAGAGTTTCTAGAGTCTAACTAGATTTCCAATATATCGAAAGATTAATAGATTAAAATTTTAAATATAAGATAAAGAAAAATGACATATAATGAAACTATTGAGTTACTAGATTGGTTTTGATGAACGAAAAAAGCGATAAAGCTATGTCAAAAAATGGTATACATTTTGAATGAATGCTAAAGTAATTCTTTCGAAATTCCAAATTTAAAGAGGGTTGTTACACGCAGGTAGCAAAAATAACTGGCAATAAACTGGTGTCAGAACTTTAACCTCAGCTTACCAAAACTACAAACAAATTATACCGGAATATTTCAACTGTTCCTTTTTAAATAAATGTCCTCTAACAGGTGGTGCAACAATTTTAGTTACAAACAAGGACGTAGTCCTAACTTATTTTCCAAAATGCGTCATGTTGAAATTAAGAACTTCTAAGAATTAATCTGGGTGTTTTATTATACATAGTTTGAACGTTCGACTAAATAGACCAGTTTTTCTAACCTTTTTTATGCCTTGCGCCACCTTAACATTTCTAAAATTTTTATGCCCACCAAAAAGGGCGAAAAAGTTAAAATTAAGAAGTGCAATAGGGTTAATCTCGTATCCAGTTCATTTTCGAATTGTCCCCTTAAAAATTAAATTGCCCCTGCGTGGGGCGTGGGGCTCACGTTTGGAATTACTGATCTACAGGTTATTCTATAATGTTACCCTAATATAAGGGTGGAATTATTCTATTTCATGTTGACATTCGTATTCCACCTCAAGTGTGAAATTTTATGGATTATAAAGATTTTACCTTTTCTAGAAAATACAATAATAATAATTTCTAGATTTTTCAGGACCCGTCTGATATAAATATTACAATAAATGATATTTAACCATATTAATACTGATCCAATATTGACCCAAATTCGATTAATTAACTAATTAAATGTTTGATTTACTTGTAAGTTACCCCGAATAAATCATTTCCACAGTAAGTTAGAGCCCCCTTACCTATTGTTTTTATTTTTTAATTTTTCAGTATTTTATAAGTATTTGTACAATATTGTCTTCAGTCTTATACGAAATTTCGTATTTTTCAACGATTCTGGTTTATTTATGAATAAAATTCCAAAAAGACCCATTAAGAATTTATGAAGACCTAAAAAACAAATTTTCTGCGAACTATTTTATTAATAATTATTTTATCAAAATTATTTTAGAAAAATTTCGAAAATACTTTGTAAATACTTTTACAATAATTTACGTATTATTTATAATAGCATATCAGATTTGATTGCAATCTTCTTCCATCTCATTCCTATTTTTGAAGTAATTTGTTTCACATCTACGTGTGGAATTCGAATATAAAACATTTAAAAATTGAATCATAATGAAGATTAACATGCCGACAATTTAAAAATACACATTGAGGCAAATAAAATGGGAATTCACAGTAATGGTTGAAGAAATTGGTTACCTACTGAAATGCGAAAGGAATTGACAGCAAATTGGGCTGAAATAGGTTGAGAATAACTGTCAACAAACTCAGATACCATTCTAAAACGACATAAGGTAACTAAAATGTTAGGGAGTGTTACAGCGTTGAAGAGATGAAGCAGAAGCAGACGAAGCCGAAATGATTGTTAGCTAGGGTAGATCTAGATCTGTGGTTCTCAACCAGTAGTCCCTGAACACATTCAAAATCGTCCCAGAAGTCATAAAAAATTGTGAAACGTTTTGAAAAAAACTTAAAAAAAAATGTACAATAAATGTTCTCTTAAAAAACGATTGAAAAGAGAAGTGAAATACAATTCATCACGGCATAAATAAAATTTCAAAGCAAGGATAGAGGTTTAGTATTTGACTGAAGAACTTGAAAATTAAGTGAATTATGATCGAACTTTGACCACTACAGAGACTAGTGTCCATTATTTTGATATTAATAATTTTTGAGGTATCTTTTCAGTAAATGTTCAATAACGAAGTGCACCAAGAAAAAATAATACAGAAATTTCTCTCATCACTTCGAAAGATAAATTAGATATTACCGTTATTTTTCGATCATAAAAACAATTCAAAATAATTTAGAGATCATTAACATTATTTCGATAAGGTTAAAAGCATTGACTTTTGAAAATGTAATTACTTATCTTAATTCAACTCAACCATTCAAACAAAACAATATTCCTCAAATGGATTTTTCGTAATCGTCATACACCTAAAACTGATACGAGTCATATGTCACACTTTGTTTATAGTATTGCATTTCCTTTTCCTGTTTATGCATACGTGGTAAAAAAACTCAAGCAAAGCAAACGAGAACGTATATCAAGAGGTGGTTTAGGGGGATAAACTCTCCCAAACTACGTATTTTTTCCATTTAAGTGTGAATAAAGAATTCATAATATAAACTTTTGCAATATTTTTCTTACCGATCAACATATTCAAGTATTTATTTCAACGAATTAATTCAATGTTATAGGGTAAATCTCGAAATGTCAAACTTAGTCTTGACATTTATTTGTCATTGACGTTTATAACCCCCTCCATCTAAAACCTAAAGATACGCCCCTGAGATGTAAAACAATTTCATCAGTCGTTAAAAATTCAGTGAAGACGATAAGAAAATTAATTAATCTCAATCAAAAATGAACGAAATTCATTCCAAATATAGTTGCCAGAAAGTTATTTTCACAAGAAACGTAATTTCTACCTTGCAGTAGGTTGCGAAGCTCTCAGAAAGTTCTATGAACCACCTAACAACAGATTTGACGTTACAAATACAAATTATCGGCATAGCGTGCTATAAAGAACCTGCCGCTACGCTACTTTAGCCTTTATGTGCCTGATGCTTTGGTCGTAGGTGCTTGTGGGTCGGACAGCTGGGAAAGACGTGCCTCTGTGGTAGAACGGGCGGTCCTTGAATAGAGATAGATGAATATAAAGCAGGGGCGGATTAGTACCTATGTTTTACTGTGCTATATTGTATTGTATTATAATGTATTCATTAGATTATAGCAAAAATGAATTTGAAAGGACGAGAACGCAGGGTTTATTGTTTTTGGTGGTGATTTTTTAATGTAACAATATATCAATTTTAATTTAGTTGGTACGATGTACTATTGGAAGAGATCAAATTGTTTTTTCGTAATATTATTATTTATTAATTTATTACGTCAATATCAGTAAAATTTCTGAAAAATTAGTGATGCGCAATGTTTTGAAATTTGATAGTGAAGCTATCAAATTGTAAATATTTTTATGTAATTTTTTATTTCACAAATTAAAAAATATTACTCATGGCATGTTTGGATAACTGAGCTTTTAATTTAACCAACCAATGCGAAAGCTGTTAACATTTGATTTCTGTCAATGAAAGAATGAATTAGCAATGAAAAAAGTATGACAGAATTACAAAATATTGCGAAAAATTAATTAATGCATAATAGTGATTTTATTTGCAGGACAAACTGAAAATTTGTATTCTGAAATTTCTGAAAATCTGAAAAATTTGCATTTTTATTCCCTTTTGCAAGGGGAATTTACAATCAATCAGATGAAAAAGCGAATAAACCAAAAGTACATAAGTAAATGGCCAATTGAATGATAGCCAAATAAAAAGGAAATAAAAACATAATAAAATAACAATATACAATGAGCAAGAAGAATAAAATACAAATAAAGCAGCAACTAATGACTAATCTTATGTAGAACACAACAGCTATCATATATATTACAGTATTTATTACACAATTAACAGATTTTGTGTATATATTCAATTATTTTTGTGTTTGTCTCATTTTAGATAGATTTTTTATAAATTCACAATTCAACACTAGTATAGTTTGAATAGATATCAATTATTGGAATATATTTAAATATTTTTCATTATATAGATGCTCATAATGTTTTCTTCTTCTTGTTATTTAATTCTAAAGTTATTCAGATCATGTCCTTTTGAAAACCATTTTCCAATTTGCTATTATAAACTCTATTTGCAAAATCCATAATGACATTTCACTTGGAAAATTCGGAGATATATTCCCTTCATATTGATATAAATATGCTGTTTTTAGTTTCTTTTAAGCTATAAACCTCATTCAATTAGTGTATTAAAATTAATTGAATATATAACTTTAAGGGTTACTACTGAAAATACTCAAAACTATTTCAAAAAGCTCATAATACTTTTTGGCTACTGCTTTACATTAAAAAATGACAGCTGGAATATAAGGTTTTTGAGTAATTATAAAATACGATTGATTATGCTTAATATACTATATTTATTAGACCAATTCCACTGTGCAAAATCTTAAAAATACACCTAAAATATGAAACCTCAAAGAAACACAAACATCAATGTCACGTTTGGGGTTCGAACCTAGATCTCCTACCTGTCAGACTTTCACTCTATTATTTGTGCACGACTTGAAAAGAAAAAGAAACTGTGAAAATTGATTATTGAGCCCCACATATATTTATTAAAGCTAAAAATTGCTAAAAAAAAATTGAACAACATTTAGATAGGTTTAGATAATTCAATTATCTAAACCTCTAACTTCTACATGAAAAAATTCGTGAAAGGGGGACATCTGTCCCCCTTCACGACATATTTTTTTACACTATCAACTTGCATTTCAATTTTTGTTAGAAAATAATGCCACATGTTTAAAAAATATGTAATATCATAAGACTAAACGTTAGATGTGAAAACACAAATTGACAAAAATACGATGAGAATATACCAAATTCTTGATTGAACAGAATGTAAAGTATCGCTTTACATTGTGTATTTATCTTTTTATTATTAATTAGTACATTAATCTAATGTTAACCTGTCTGGTTAAAACTTTCAAGGTGATTCAAGAGCAAACACCAATTAGTATATGGGCTTCATACCTTCCTTCTATTTTCTGAATTTCTAATACAGAGAGTTACGAACATTTAGCTCCTGAAATGAGCGTGACGATTAGAGCGTGACAATGACTTTACCCAGCCGAATTTTATACCCTGCGGCTTGTTTACAAAAGTTTTCATTTCAAAATATAACCGATTTGAATGTTCCGAAAATGAAGATAACACATTTGTGTTTTCAAACAGAAATGGAATGGTTTTTATATCCCTAAAGAGATGGCATGGAAAATGGATATAAATCCGTTCGCAATTGAATGAAATGTTTCAAAATGAAATAACACTCAAACATCTGACGGCATATTTGTGTAATGGATCTCGTTGTTGAATTTGCATTCTAATAAATAACAGTTATGCACCGCGGAAAAACCACAGAGGCGACTGAATTTGCCAAATTATGTTTTACTATGTTCGTGCTTTTACGCCAATTGAAAAATTGAACAAAAAGATGTTTCGCGTATGGGAAGCTAACTGCCAATAAAACTGACTGCACTACTTCCAAAGCTGGAGTAGCTTTGTTGCTCGTGAAAGCGGAAAAATATGAATACAGTTTTCAGTAAAATATTGAATTTTTAGTTCAACAATCTTACGTATCGACGCATGTGTGCATGTTGCTTGTTTATGGAACAGAATTATACGAATTCTGATAACCTATCTACTATCGATACCATGTGCTATTGTCATTTTCGCGGATATGAATATATATTACATAGATACGGGGGATGTTTCAAAAGTTCTGGGAATTTAGCTACAATTTTTGTGAATATAAGAATGTAGTTTAATAACATAATCTTCATTTAAAATACATCTAAAACTATCTAGGTATAAAACTGCAATTACAAGCATAATATCTTAAACTCTTTCACCCCTAAAAAAATGCATAATGATTCATTTATCACTCGGCACATAACATATACACTTGAATTATTAAAACACTTACATCACAAATATTAAACTAACTCAATAGGGAAATGAAAGTAATAAATTTTCATGGAAATATTGTGTTCTGATGAATGAAGAGAAAGTGTTAACGTAAATACATAGTAGTGAATAACTCCAGAAAGCATGCACAATCGTTACTAATAAATTGACATCTCCCATTGGTCATTTTTTATAATGCCCGGGCATTATATATAATAACCCGAATAATAAAAGTGCATAGATAAATCACATAAAATAATTCTTCAATTTTTTCGTAATGCACAGGTATATGAATAACATGAAAATTCCGAACAGATTACGAGCACCAATATTTAAAAGGTTTCACGAATGCCTTTGCAGGAGGCAAAAGAGAACACGGCAACATGTGGATATTATTTCAGAAAATAAAAGCAATGTTAACAGCTGTTGCTTGTTACTCAGGGGGTTCTGTCTGCTCACCGACTGGTCTAGCGACTACCGGTATCACAGGTGAAAGCGGCCTAGTTCATACACCCTTGTATAATTGCCAAGCGGTTATTGTCCTTATTAATGAGGTCTCTCCCTCACAATTTTATCCAGAGCCATATAAGTGTTCTTTAGTTTAATCGAAGGCTTTTTTGAAGCACATATTATCATATTATCACAAAATATATATATATATATATATATATATATATATATATATATATATATATATATATATATATATATATATATATTACACTAGAACATTATTTCGAAAAATTCAAATTAACCAACAGAATGTTATAGTAGAGCTAGAGATGTGAACGTGTACGATGTGATTCCTCCACTATAATTCAAGGGATACGTGTTAGAGAAATATTGTAATCGATGCCACATCTGATGGAAGTGCGAGACAGCTGTTTCGTTCTGCAAGGAACTCGTCAGTCGCACTACGACTATCGAATTGAGGCAAAGATTTCAATCCACAAGCATCTTCTTATGACTCAAGTGATATACCGTCAAGAAATGAATACCTCACAATTCCATCTATAGGAATCAATAGCTTTGTTCGCGGTAAGGATTCTGAACCGATTCAGAACTGATTCATAACTGATTCGGGATTGATTTAATACGCATGCTCGGTTATGAACTGGTTCGGAATTATTTCAACCCGCGAACGATTTTAGAACTAGTTTAGGGAATTTTCAAATCACGGTTGTTCTCATCGAATAATATGCCGTATACCCACAGAACATACCTAATTAAGGTGGTTTCTGTGCGTATACCGCTGGCAATTGTCATTCTAATCAAAGAACAATACAATAACACATTATTCTAAGGAAGTCGACTTATAAGTAAGCAACCATTTTCCAATTTATTTATTTTCGAAAGCACAAGATAGCAAGATACGTTTAGTCATTTAGTGATAGTAAGATTTCAGAAATGTCCCAACAACCAGAAGATAGTTATAAATGGACACACCAAAACACTCTTCTTCTCTTGGAATTGTATCAAAAATACAGGGACCATGTCGGATCGTGCAATTGAAAAACTTCAAGAGAATATTTGGAGAAATTGCAAAAGAAATGGTAATTCCTGCCAAATGAAATACAGGACACTTAAGCGAACGAACTGTTAGTTTCCGTTTCGTTACCATGTGGCATGTATAAACAAATCATAGAAATAACTTTCTATGATACCAATTGCCAAACTATCGTGAATGCGCGAGTCCCGAACTTACAGTTCTAGATTAATCCTTCGAACCTGTAGAACCAATTCCGAATCGATTCCGAACCAGTCCCAGTTTATCCGCGAACACAGAACTGTAACTAAAAGTTCGGAACTGGGCGATCCGCGAACGCCAAAATTCAAACTGCGTATGCGAATAGTTCTGAATCGGTTCCGAATCCTTACCGCGAGCAAAGCTAATAGAAAACATCTCTCAGATCATAGATCACCAAACATGGAATGTTCACGTCTCTTCTATACCCGTAGGTATCTACAAAATCGCAACGACTATTTGACAAATATCATCATATGGTGTTTTCAAATGTATTATCTAGACATGAACCTATACGTCTAGTTACGATAGATATGAATAAGAAAAGAAATGAACTCAATCTTAAACATAGAGAATTATATTGGCTATTAGGTAGACATTCTCATCAATCAAACAAAAATAAGCTTATGATATACAAAAAGGTTTTAAAGCCTGTATGGACATACGACATACATAACTTCAGGGATATGCTTGCCCAAGGAGTATAGTAATTTAAGAATATTACAACAAGGCACTGAGAGGTCACCCCTTGGTATTTAAAAATGCACAGAGATTAAGGGTGGAAGATGGTAGCAGAAGATGAATTTAAGAAGGTGTCGAAGCAAACCTTAAATGATGTTTGTTCTAAATGCACCAATACTTATTCAACAGTTTTGATTTTTGATCATGATCGCTTTGTGAATTATAACGAAAACTAAGTTTTTGGTGGAGTTAAACTACGCAAATTGTGCAAAACACACCCAAAGTGGCTTAGGAAGTCTTCCTTTGGGAAGCCACTCATTATACAAAGGAAGAATGTTAAAAACGAGAGTTATAAAAGATATATTGAAGGGTTCCAGGTTAACATTCCATTCTATAGGGAGTTTTTATATATGGGATCAAATTTATATATTGTTGTTATTGTGACTAAAAGATTATTGATGATAGATTCAATCTATTAACCCCAATGAATCAAAAGTTATTGAGGTAAAATGGATAATCAAACAAACTTGTGATATATCTATCCAATGCAACTAAAAACAATTTGTAACCGCTGTAGTGGAAAGAAAGCTCCTTCAGAAAGATTATTTAATGTTGGGAAATGAAGGGAATAGAAAGAGCAAGAAATATAATATAGAAGCCTAGTAGAGAACTTCGATTTATCAACCTTAGGGGTCCTCCATTTTACCACAGGACCGCATTTCAAACAAAATGGAGAAAGAATTCACTGAAACTGACCAAAATAAACTGATGAACCAAATATAATTTCTTTTTCCATTTTTTTTGTTAATGCTATGAAATCATCAAATTATAAAATCTTGAATTAGCATATTTTCTTGAGAAAATATGCCTCCATAAAACATTGTTTTGTGGAAGTAACAAAAGTTACACTCAATACCAGAATTTTTAATTGAATTAAATGCAAGTTGTCTAGTTACTTGGAAGTGTTTCAAACACAAATGGAAAACAAAAATTCTTTTAACGGGTGGTTTTTTGAGAGTTAAGTTTTTCAGGTTGGCGGCAGTGGTTGGTAATGGCATTCAAACGTCATTTGTCAAAGTGAAAAGTTTTCAGTGTACTCATTTCATCACGGAAAGACTTACAAACGAGCAACGATTGCAAATTGTTGAAATTTACTATCAAAATTCGTGCTCTTTGAAAAATGTGTATCGTTTGTTACGACCATATCATGGTCGTCATAATCGACCAAGTGAATTAACAATTCGGGCTGTTATCACCAAATTTCGCACCAAGTTTACTTTGTTGGACATCAAAGCATTGTCTCGCATGCGTATAGTGTGTACTGAAGAGAATATTGCAGCAGTAGCGTACAGTGTTAATGAGGATCGTGAAATGTCAATTCGTCGCCGTTCTCAGCAATTGGGCATGTGTTACCCAACCACATGGAAAATTGTACGTGTTGAATCGGGTTTGAGAGCCTATAAAATTCAACTTCTGCAAGAATTGAAGTCGAATGACCTACCACAACGTCTAATTTTTGGTGAATGGGTCTTAGAACAGCTTAATCAAAATCCGCTGTTTTATCGGAAAATTGTGTTCTGCGATGAAGCTCATTTCTGGTTTAACGGATATGTAAATAAACAAATCATATATACAAAACATATATTGAATACTCAATAAAAAAAGTATATAATTCACTACCGTGAGGATTCGCAATCTACCAAAAAGAAGATTAACTTCTGTACTCAATAGGTTTCTGTGTCAGAAGGCCTTCTATTCAATGGAAGAATAGAAGACATAATTTGTCAACTAGATGAGTATCCAGTGAAAAAATACTATTATAAGTGAAAAATATAGAATTGTATTGGAAATCTGCTCAAAATTAGCGTTAGATATGAAATCAATATAAATGTATTCGAAATTTTGTGTATGGTGAAATATTTATCTTTATTGTAAAGTGCAGTAGCATATTTTTTCTGGTGGCGTGGTTCCATGCCCTCTTCGTCTAGATTTTGTAACTTATGTTATAATATTTCTGCGAATCAATTGATATAAATAAAACATAAATAAAGTGGATTGAATGTTCTGATCTCTTGGTGAAAAATTGTTGAATATATTGAATAAAAGCACTTGGTTAAAAAGCTTGGTTTCACAAAATCTATAATGAATATCTACTTGACAATTGTTTCGGGGTGTTAACCCATTTTTAAAAGATAAACTGACAGTTTAACTTTTGTCAATTGTCGAAACAATTGTCAAGTATTCATTATAAATTTTATGAAACCAAGCCAAGTATTTTTTATTTAATATAAAAAATAGATAATTGATGAGGCCGATACTTGGAGAAAATTAATATTCATAATAAAACAATATTTAGAATTTTCTCATAATTTAATATAAAATACGCATGACGACGTTTCGAAGTACAACTTCTCTATCAAATGCTGGATTAATACTATGAATACTATGATACTATTCATAGTATTAATCTATCATTTGATAAAGAAGCAGTACTTCGAAACGTCGTCATGCGTATTTTATATTAAATTATGAGAAAATTCTAAATATTGTTTTATTATAAAAAAATAAATTATAAATAGGTTCAATTTATTTTACGATCCGTTTAACCGAATATGAAAAGACCAGGCCTTAAATCATAGTATGTTGGTTAAATAATATCCACGGAGTAATATTTTGAGCTGTATCTTTCTTGAGCTAAAATTTCCTAAGTACTGCCCTGGACCTAACCAACGCATTGTGGCGCATCAGGTCCGTAACGCACACTTTAATCAATAACAGAGCTTCATTTCCGTATACCGCCGCTGTATACTCCTCACTCACACGCTCATTTGTATTCTTCGCGATAGCAATCCTCCCGATTTCAGCTTTATTAAAAACCATAACTTCTGATACTCATAAATGTATTTTTGGGAAATATTTTTTTCGCATTAACGTAATTAAATGCGTGGTTTTTTGTTGGCAAGTGTGGTTTAATGCTTTTTTCCACGAAACGAAAATTGAATTTTCATAGAGAATACTAACAGATTGAATAAAGATCACTTGGTTTAGTTTCAGCGAAATATATTGTTGTTTGAGAGAAAAGAAGATTCAAAGGCATAGATTCCAAGAAGTATAGTCCTCTTCTACCTATTGCTACCTACCATGAGTCTACAGCAGGTTAAGAAGTAAAATATAAAAATGTTAGTTTTGAAAATAGTTGTTCAGTTTACTTTTGGAAATGGGTAAATGAATGATAAAAATTTCAATAAAAAAACTGAACTTTTGTTTCACCTGTAATGTTTTTGAAATCTGCGTAACTGTCGTATTTGTTTGAAACATTTTATATATTGTCATATTTCTCATATCAACCAATTAATTTTATAATAAAAAAACATTTAGAATTTTCTCATAATTTAATATAAAATACGCATGACGACGTTTCGAAGTACTACTTCTTTATCAAATGCTGGATTAATACTATGTGTAATTTCGCGAAGTCAATACTTATAGCTATTTTCACAGAACTCAATTATAACACAGATTCAGTTTGATCTCATTGCAGAGTAGGAGAGAAACTTTATCGATAAAATTTTTGTACAAATTACTGCACAACAGTATTGATTGCCCTCCTCTCTTGACAGCTTTGAAATTTCGTGTTCTTAGGCAAAAATCTCGTACTACAGAATTATTCCTCCCAGAGACTCCAAGAACCAACTCGCTAATACAATCCCCATTTGATTTATGGAGTCTGCCAAAATTTGAATAGACTTATGCGAACAAAGAAAATTGACTAAAATGAATTGATTTAGATCCAGTTCTTTGTAATATCTCATTAAATGCTATTATTTAGTTATTAGTTACTATTTTAGTTTTTTTAGATTACAGTGAGCTCTTTATTATCTCTTTCATTTTAATTATTTAGTTATTATGGAACATCATGTTATTAATTTCTGTAATTGGGTATTATACCTGTTGAGAATAAAGAACTTATTATTATATAATTATTATGAACTTTTTATCATATTCAGTCAAAATATTTCCAATTAATAATGACATACCCCCTATATGTCTGAAAGTTATGTAAACTGATAAAACTTATGAAATATTTATGTAGTAAGTTTATTAAGCTATTTACAACTGAACATTAGAGTCCTAAGTGGAATCTAATGTACGGATATTGTCAAACTTGCACTCTTCATTTTGGACTTGAATTATATATCCGGAATAAAACCGGAAGAGTCCCAACAATAACTACCTGTGATAATACATTAGTCAAACTAAGCCTTCAGTTGATTCCCAGTTACATTGAAATTATCAGAATTGTAGGGGTGTGAAATGATGGCCATTAGTGAATACATACTATCTCTATCGCTATATCTATTCTCTATTATAACTAGGTATGAACCAGTTTGATTTATAAATTAATTATTGTAATTTGAGTTCGTTCGCTTGGAAACAGTTATATCGATTAAACATACTGCTACTTCACCAAACTTTGACACAGATTTTTGCGAAGTTATACAAAGTTTTTATTGTAAGTCTTCGACTTTCGACTATTTTTGACGCGTAACTTTAATACTTCATGTAGTTACAAATGTCATCACAAAATGATGGGGAAAAAGATTCCCGTTTGTAATCGTCCGTCGGACGACGTCCGAGCTTTTTGAAATAAATTAAAAAATGGCTGTGTTCCCATCTTCATAGATAAATAAAATCCTATTACAGCCGATACCCTTCTTATTGGGTGTACTATCATCTTTCTGCGTTGAACAGGATGGACAATAACCCTCTTTAGTTGCCAGAAATAAATTATTTCACTCTTTTGTAAACTTGAGAACAGGTTTTGAATAAACCATCCTTGACGGTTGGACCTTTGGTTTCTCCCTCAATAATAGTAAGATGGCATACAGAAAAATATATTATATGTCATACAGGGTGTTTCTTGGGTGGGTTTCGTAAGGTTAGATAGGGGACATCTTGGGGTTCTAAAAAACCTATATTTGTTGTGTTTATCATCTTTAAACTGAGATACAGAGTGATTTATCGGTTATGTTTAATAATAAAATTGAATTAGAACTACCAAAAAATGCGAATTATTATGATATTTTTTTGTGGTTGATTTTTAATAAATTGAAATGATAACATATGAATTCTATTATTGAAATTACGAGAAAAATTTACTGAAAAGAAGTTGCAATGAGCTTCTCGATGAGTTAAGTTTCCTTAAAAATTCACACACTATGAAAAGAAAAATATTTGAAGACAACAGGCAAAGAACATTCTATGCCACTTTTTCTTACTTTTGAGTAAATTGAAAATTAATCTTTGAAACGTCATATGAAACTTGAGAATTGATATTTATTGAACAATAATTTTTTTTTGTACTGATCAAATAGATTTTAATTAAATAAAAATGTTCAATCTCCATTTTTGGTTATATTTATTTAAAAAAAATAAATCAAACCTTATGTCATAAAAAGCAGTGAAAAAACAGACTAAGTCAATTGAAAGATGGAAATAACATTATATCGCCTTTTACAGCATTATCAAGAATCATTCTTGATAATGCTGTAAAAGGCGAAACTAGTCGAATAAAGAATTGTTCAGTCAGTGATTTTTAGACAAGTTTTTATTATTACCTCTCATTTAATAACATTATATGTTCATACATAGGTTATTGGGAATTTATAAACTTTACATAAGAACACATTAAAGAAGTCAAAGAATATAAGTAAATATCTATTATTATAAAAGAATAAGTGAATATTTAAGATTATTCAATACAAATTTTCATTAGTGTGTGCAACGAATTGTCATTTTAATCAATTGAAAAAAAAATCAAGTGTCCATGTATGGAGAGAGTTTTAAAGATACTGAAATACGGAAAAGTTTTAATGATACTGAAATACATATTATGAATTATCTATTCAAATGTAATATTTTAAATCAGAAAACAATAAAAATCGTTTTCAAAAATCTAATCTAATAGTGACATAGAATATTCTTCCACTGTAAATCAATCAGCTGGTTGATCATAGAATGATATTTCCCTGTATAAGATTTTTTCCAGCTTTAATAACAGTGACACAGAATGTTCTTTCCCCTTGATGAGTAGACTAGGTTGTAGTACTCGGCCTTAGCTACTAGATAGCGCGAAAAACTCATTTTTGAAAAAAATTGACTTGGAATGTTCTTTGCCTGTGATCTTCATTTGATTAATGCTTCGTTATTTCTTCCTTATGAAATCCCGAACCGAGAATTTGATCAAATACAGGATGTTTATTGCGAGGGAACTAAACAATGGAGTAAAGAAGCTATCAGTTTTACCCGCATTTCGAAACCTTAATGGCTTCGAGTTGGTTGACTTTTAATACATTGAAATCATGTCTTAAAAACTATGTTATTCTAACCACAAAAAAGTTTAATGAAATTAATTTCCAATAAGCCTTTTTGTGTGATGTAATTTGTTGAAAAGTAGTTACTCAATGATGTTCGCAGAATAAACACATCCCATATATACGAGGGTGGGGTGAAAAGTTTCCGGCCTGACCAAGAGATGGCGCCACTAAATCTACTTTTGGAGCGGCGTCCTACAGTACCATTCCTACTGAGCTTGTATGTAACGTTTCAGCCTAATCGCTACATTTTTTGCGTTTGAGGGCACATTGCGCGATACGCTTACGTTGTTTTCATGAAAATGGAAAAATTGAAGAAACGTGCTGTCATCAAATACTTCTATTTGAAAGGTTTTACCCCAAAACAAATAAGAGAAGAGATAGGAGACTAGGAGACTTCTCCCCATCATATTCAACTATTAAGCGGTGGGTTTCTGAATTCAAAATGGGTCGTGTGAGTACCTCTGACGAGACTCGCTCAGGACGGCCCGTTGAGGTCACAACTTCAGAAATTATTGGGAAAATAGTATTAGAAGACCACAGATTGAAAGTGCATGAGATAGCTGAGACCTGTAGGATGTCAGCTGAACGTGTGCGAAATATTTTGCATAACCATTTGAGCATGGAAAAGCTGTGTGCGAGATGAGTGCTGCGTTTGCTAACGCTCGACCAAAAACTGATTCGAAAAAACATTTCTACCGAAAATTTGGCGCTGTATAGGCGTAATCTGAAGGAATATTTGCGTCGATTCATAACTGTTGATGAGGCTTGGGTTCACCACTATACTCCTCATGATAATGAACATTCAAAACCGAGGGTTAAATTAAACGGCCTCAATTGCCGAAGAAAAAATTTTGTTTCATCACGATAACGCACCAGCGCATTTGTCGATTGTTGCAATATCCAAAATCTACTTGAGTTGAAGTTGAATTGATGCCACATCCTCCCTACTCTCCAGACTTAGCCCTCACCGACTATTACCTGTTTCCTAACCTCAAAAAATAGCTTGGTGGTAAAGATTTGAGAGCAACGAAGAAATTATCGAAACTATAAATCACTATTTCGAGGAGCTTGACGAATCTACGTTTTAAACTAGTATAACTAAATTAGAAAACCGTTATGAGAAATGTATCAGACATTGATGGAGATTATGTTGAAAAATAAAGCAAAAAACAATTTTAAAGATCGTTTTCCTTGGTCAGGCCGGAAACTTTTTACCTCATACTCGTATCATATAAATGGGTGGTAGAGTCAGTATTACTACCAGAGACTTGCATTTGGTGCATCTGCATCTACACATTATGCCAATTCATATTATACACATAATAATTATTTATAATTATACCTCATCAAATTATAGATGTATATAAATGATTATGATATCATATCAAAATTGAATTTATGAGGGTGCTACCCTCATAACTTCTGTACCAGTTTCACATATACGTTCAGTGTAACTTTATTCTAGGAATAAAATACAAGGAGAATAGTTGGGACATTACAACCAAGGTTTACAATTGAAATATTTACACATTAAGCCCAAAAGTAATTACCAACCTTCAATAGAAGATGACACAAGAAGAAAAACACTGAATATAAGTTAACAAACTGATCACTGGTCAATTGTGTCCAGATGAAAAAGAAATGCCTAATTATTAGTTTGAATAAATAAAATCAATTATTCGCAAATTAAGGAAAATGAAACTCAAAAACAACGAATGTTGGTTAGAAAATACTTAAAATTCTTATATACTCAATATAATCTAGGTATGTGAGTAGCCTCCACCCCAGAAAAAGATTCAATGCATTGAAATTTTTATACAATTTGCGCAATCATAATCTCGACTGTCCTGAGCTTCCGCGTAAACTTAATTTCTTTGTTCCTCAGAGGTAATAATAATAATAATAATGATAATGTATTCATTTAGCAGAATTGCTACATCATATTACAAAATATGGTAATAACAAGTTAATTTAAAATTTAAATAATGAAAAGTAAATACTGTGAATTAAGTAAAGTACGAATATATGTAAATAACATAATATAGTAGAAAAACAGAAACGTTATACTTAGCACCTAACTTATATTACATGATAAACATCAATTAGAGTACTAGCAGAAACAAAGCCCAATTGAATTAGAGTGGCTTTAAACTGTATTGCATTCGGTTGAGATGACCGTTCTCAAAATTCTTTTAAATACTTTCAAACTTTCACAGTTTTTCCAAGTAAGGTGACTAGAATAAGTCTGACATTTTACTCAAAAAACCACAGAACCAATCTTCTCTCGCAATCGCCGCTTAGCTTTTCATGTTCTATTACAAACCAGGTATCAAGCTGCTGCGATTTTCACTCATGGGGCTCACTTATTTCTATCATTAATGTGTATTTAAATCTTAACAGTGAGGTATCTTGATTTCTTCCGATTTGAGTTCTGACTGATTTGTTCTCTTGTTTAGTTATAATTCATTGTTTAGAGATTCAGTTAAATAATTATATATTTATATATTGATATTATAGATTCAGATTATTACATTTGACAATGTTTTTTTTATTATAATTATTTTTTAATATTGTAATCTATTTATTATTGATATTTTTAGTCACCATATTTTGTATTCCATTATTCATTATGTATTTTCCTGTAATTGGGTTACCTGTTGGAAATATATGCTTATTATTATTGTTATACATACTACTACTGACACACTAACTACTGTACCTACTATGGATTGATTAGGTTATATTGAAGTTATAAAGCAATACATTAAAATTAAGCAGCATGATTCCATGAAAACTTTCAAATCACTACTTAAATACTAACAGATTTCATAAATGACACGCAGGTTTCGTTTATCTCTTGGTGAAACATGTTAAAAACAGTAAATTAAAATTAACACACTTGGCTTAAGTTTCACTGAATATATTAAAATCTCTACATATGTTTCGGATGGTTAACCATTATCGAGAGTATACAATGTTACATGTGATACTGTATACTCTTGATAATGGGTTAATCACCGAAACATATGTAGAGTTTTAATATATTTAGTAAAATTTAAACCAAGTGTGTTAATTTTAATTTATTGTTTTTACTAACAGATTTGTTATCTTAGACATTGAATTGTTTAATAGAGCTATAAATTTTGGAATTATTGGAAA
The DNA here is from genome assembly GCA_030704895.1 of Henosepilachna vigintioctopunctata. NCBI lineage: Eukaryota > Metazoa > Arthropoda > Insecta > Coleoptera > Coccinellidae > Henosepilachna > Henosepilachna vigintioctopunctata. The sequence continues at coordinate 4,236,384 of JARQZJ010000034.1, forward strand.
CTATCAGGAGTTTCAGAAGGTGTTCATGTTTGTATTCAGATTTGAATCTTCTATCTTTTATAAGACCCAACCAAGTTCTGTAGAAAATTCAATATTCTGTTTTCAATTTGCTTAGTAGTCGAAAATTGGATGGATATCATTTCCGACTGGAAGGCTCGTGGTGAAACACGCAATCATGAATATGATTACTGTTATTAAACTTAGATATAGAATGTGATGCATAGCAGATATTCTTGATTTTCCGTTTTAACTTCAGCAAATGAATCTCATGAAATATATATGTATTAATAATTTCAAAAAATGGTAATACAATTAACTTTTCATACATTCAAACGAAGTAGTCTTCCCAATGAGGAAAATTCGATTATAATTTATTTTTTTCCTTGAATACATCTCAATTTTCTTTCATCAAATATATTCTGTAGATATGGTAGAAATATGTTTAAACTATTCATAATAGTGTGATTTAGTCCACTCAATATAAAGGTAATTTTAATAAAACATATAACATATAAAAATAAATAGTTTTATTTAAATTATGTATTTAGATTTTCATCAAATATCGACCCAATCGATCAATGAATTAATTAACAATATAAAGTTCTCCCAAGATTTAAATTGGCACCATTTATGCTATAAGATAACACAGTTCTTTTTGTCGAAATTGGATGATATTGATGGGGCCAATATGTGGTTTCAACAATACGGTTCCCCATGCCATACACCCCGTGAAACAAGTGGATGACATATTTTCGGTGATTAGAATTGGCCCCCTAGATCGTGTGATTTAACACCATTAGATTTTTTATGAGGTTATTTGAAATCACAGGTCTATGTCAACAAGACCACGACGTACATTAAGAGAGAAGATTTAACACTACATCAACGAAATGAAGCTACATTTAAGCAAAATGAACCGCATGGGTTTATTAGGTGATCTTTATCTACAAATTTAGTTGAGTTTTTCAGTTCATATGTGAGGAGTTGGACGGAACAGGGCAGGTCGACGTTATATATTTAGATTTCCAGAAGGCTTTCGATAAGATAAATCATGGACTACTTATAGTTAAAACTAGAAAGCTTTTTGGATTTGCGAATGATTTATCACTTCTCATAGAGTCCTACTTGAGTAATCGCAGTCAATTCGTACAAATTGAGAATTGCAACTCAAGAGAATTTCTAGTAGCTTCGGGAGTGCCACAGGGATCCAACCTTGGACTCCTACTGTTTGTCATGTTTGTTAACGATGTTTTAGAGATGGTGGAGTGCATGATGGTGGCTTATGCGGACTATATTCCGCAGAGAAATTCATGAGAGCGTGTCATCTATGCATGATTGTTTGAGGCTACAAAGTGACCTGAAAGATATCAGCCTGTGGTGTAATAATAATTGTTTACACTTGAATGTCAAGAAATGTAATGTGGTGAGTTTTACTAAAAAGAGAAATGTGATAACTTTTGATTACAACATTGAAGGTGTTAATCTGACTCGACTTCTGGACGTTAAGGATCTCGGCTTAGTATTTGATCAAAAATTATCATTCATACATCATATCAACTAATTAATTTTATCATGAAGCAAAGTTTATGGTTTCGTCGTCCGCAATGCTAGATTGTTTTCGAATTCTTCAACACTGATCAATTTATTTAATGCCCTAATGAGAAGCAAACTTGAGTATGGCTGTGTTATTTGGTGACCAATATATAATTGTCACATAAACCGCCTGGAGGCACCGCAAAGGAAGTTCTTGAAATGGCTTTCATTTCGACAGGATGGTGTATATCCACCTAGGAGTTATGATCACGGTTGTTTGCTGTCAAAGTTTGACACTAGGAGTCTCCACACCAGGAGAAGTTTGAATGCATTGAAATTTTTATTAAATTTGCTCAATTATAATCTCGACTGTCCTGAGCTTCTGGGTAAACTTAATTTCTTCGTTTCTCAGAAGTAACTAGAATAAGCCAAACATTTTACTCAAAAATTCACAGAACCAATCTTCTCTCGCAATCGCCGCGTAGCTTTGCATGTTCTACTGCAAACCAGGTGTCGAGCTGCTGTGATTTGCCCTTGGACTCACTTTTTTCTACCGGTTTGAGTTCTGAGTGATTTGTTTTCTTGATTATTATTATGATTGAATATTTAGACATTGACATTGACATTATAGATTATTATATTTGATAATGTTTTTTATTATTATAATTATTTTTTAATATTATATATCCATGTTGTTATTGAAACTCGTATTTTAGGCAACCATATTTATTCATTATGTATTTTCCTGTAATTGGGTAGTGACCTGTTGGAAATATATGCTTATTATTACTAAAATGGTCATGTCGGCAAAAAAGTACGTATGTGTATGCAAAGCCATGAAGGCCATTTGCCCGATGTGTTATTCCATATATGTATAACCCTATTCTACGTTCTTTATAATTCAATAAAAAACTTACAATCAAAAGAAAAAACTGTGTTTTCTGTTTAATGCAAATCTTGCGTTAGTTTTGAAACACCCTATAGAAGCCCAAGGTTTTTTGATGAGAAACAAATGTTAAAACTGAAACTCTTGAAAATAAAGACTGATTTTGAATTTCGAATAGTTTTTTAAGGTCAAAACGTAAACTCACAATGTCCAACGCAAGGCCACTATTTAAAAAAAAAATTAAAAAATCTCTCATTTTCGCCTCCTCGAAGTGCTCATATTTACTAATTAATTCAATATTTTCTCCAATCATAATTTCTAAAATTAATTTTAAAACATGTTACACCCTAAGGAATTCATTGAACTTCAATTCGCTAAAGATTTGGAAGAAATTCCTTCATTATTATTGTGAAACTTTCAACAAAGCTGGTTTTACCTAAATTTCAAATTGTCTAGAAAGAATAACTCACAGATGAACTGTGAAAGACGTTAGTTCTGGTTTCTCTGGGGAGGTACATAACTACGGATATCTATGAATGTTTATATTTATAACATCTCTCCCTCAGTGAATAATACATCAAAGAAGCAGATAGAGACTTCTACGAAGGAGCAGATTGAATGATACGACGATGGCTCGAGCTCGACCGAACCTGGTAAAATTATGAGCTTCGGTATTGGGTTTCACATGTTGAAATACATCATCGGGAGCAGATGTTGCAACAGAGTGTAAGTGGAGTTAAATTGTATTCTTTTTCAATGTTCCAATATAGCCTGTAGGTTTTCACTTTAATTCTCCTCGAATTTTATAACATTTATAAAAAACAAATATAATTTCCAATGAGTTTTCAATTTAAACCTAGTTTGAAATACTGAATGAGTTGAAAATATATATTCATATGTATATTCAGACAGATTTACGTGGTCAAAAATTACCACGGAGGTACCACGTTAAAGATTTATGTTATCTCAACGTTTTGGCACCTGTTGTGAAGCCATCTTCAGGAGGTGGGTAAAATTGATCGATGTTGGTAGCCTTAAGCTGCCATTTCCAGACAAATAGTCAGGAGATGAATTAATGTGTATGATTGATGTGTGTAGACTCAAACTCTTTAATTCACAAAAAAAATCAGGAGGAAACACGGATCTGAACCTTTTTAATTCTCAGCTCAAACTGATGTGGTTCATTTCGACCACCTAGTTCTTTTTTAAGACGCAATCGACAGCACTTCTGCGTGAACTCTCCGGATTGAAACTATATCAAAAAATGGCGCTTATGAGCTAACTTATGAGTACACTAACAGTAAAACTAATAGTTTATGTATTGGTATTAGTGTTTGTGAAGTGTAATCTCAGGTTATCTCACAAGCTCGTTTTTAGTAGTTTGTATTTTTAGTAGTTTTAGACTTGTTTCCGTCATTAATGTCTATTTGAATCTTAAGCATTGAGGAATCTTGATTTCTTCCCGGTTTGAGTTCTGTAAGATTTGTTTCTTGTTTAGTTATTACTCATTGCTTAGAGATTCAGTTAATTAATTGAATATTTAGATATTGATATTGTAGAGTTCAATTATTATATTTGATGTTTTTAATTATTATTATTATTTTTCAATATTGTATTTTCATATTATAATTGATATTTTTCACAAAATTTTTATTTCATTTATTCATTATGTGTTTTCCTATAATTGGGTAGTTACCTGTTGTAAATATATGCTTATTATGTTTCTTTATTATTATTTAGAGATAGTTTTCTTACTACTTGAAGACACATAACACATTTTATCAAAATACCAACCTCAGAAATTCAACAAATTTAAAATAAATATTCACGGTAGTGACATCAATTATGTCATAATTTTTTTTTATTCAGTGGCATACAATGGGCTTGTAATTAGTGTACATTACCCAACAATTATCATCATTAAACTAGTTAAATCATAGACAAACACATACAAAATACACAATACAAAATATTCACAAATTCAAAAATTATCAAAAAGTTCTTTGAATTGAAATAAAATTGAGAATTAACAATTTCCTGTTAAATAATACCCTTACAAAATATAAAATCTAACACAATTATATATAGGTCAGGAGTTACTACTGAACGACGAATTCAAATTTTTAAAATATTTACAGTATGGAATTAATAGTTAAATAAATACTTTTTCTCATTTAAAAGGACTAGGGTTTAATTTAATCATCAAATTTAAAAATATATTCAGTTAAAACAATATAAGAATGAACATATGAAGTAAAAAATAAATTTAAACATAAAATAAATTAAAAGGAATAGAATATAATTGAAATTTGATTTATAAGTAAAATATACTTGTGATACTTTCCATATTAGATCTTTTAACAAGTCATTATTCAAAAATTCATTAATATAATCTTGCTCAAACCTTAATTATGTAATGGTGTCAAAGTATATATTACAGTTAAAAAAATATCGTGTTTCAAAAGTGATTAATACATAAAAGTAAACCAAAAATATTAAATGCGTTAGAAGATTCCCCAAGTATTTCAGAAAAAGAGCAAACTATTTGACATGCTTGTCTGCTACCTGAAGTCCAAAAGACGGGACAACAGAAGTGTGCGGTGGAAAAAATGCTTTCAAATATAACCATTATTCAAAAGATTAGGGGGTAGAAGAAATGGTCATATTTTATATCCACAAAGCAGACGTAACCTTTGTGACGACGTTACTTGAAAATACAACATAAAATAAAATATAATTGGTAAATTCAAAATATCCAATAAAATACTGTCCTTATAAAATGACCTTTATCAAATGAAACATTGTTATATGTTATTGTATAATAATTGGTATTTATTGTAGAATTATATTTTTATGTTTCTCGTTGAACTCTCAAAATAGGAAATTCATGGCGATGCTCTAAAAGCACGAAACATATGTTGAGCAATTACAAAATTGGAGATTTAAATGGAGATTTAAATATTTGATTGCAATATTTATAATATCAACTGACCTTTTACAAAACATTCAGTGAAACATTGTTATATGTTATTGTATAGTAATTGATATTTATTGTAGAATTATGTTTTCAATTATACTATATATTTCGCTAATCAGATGCTTTAACAAAGTTTCTCGTTGAACTTTCAAAATAGCAAACTCCTGATGATGCTCTCAAAGCACGAAACATATGTTGAACCATTACAAAATTTTTTGAAATTCGAATGGAGTTTTAAATATTTGATTGCAATATTTATAATTCCAACGGGCCTTTCACGAAACATTGAGTGGAACATTGTTATATGCTATTGTATAATAATTGCTATTAATTGAATAATTATATTTTTAAATATACTATACATTTACCTTTCAGAATTGATGCTGTAACAAAGTTTCTCGTTGAACTCTCAAAATAGCAACTCCTGATGATGCTCTAAAAGCACGAAACATATGTTAGCAATTACAAATTTTCTTGAAATTCTAATGGAGTTTTAAATATTTGATTGCAATATTTATAAAGCTAACTGGCCTTTTACGAAACATTGAGTGGAACATTGTTATATGCTATTGTATAATAATTGCTATTTATTGAATAATAATATTTTTAAATATACTCTACATTTACTATTCAGAATTGATGCTGTAACAAAGTTTCTCGTTGAACTCTCAAAATAGCAATCTCCTGATGATGCTCTAAAAGCACGAAACATATGTTAGCAATTACAAATTTTCTTGAAATTCTAATGGAGTTTTAAATATTTGATTGCAATATTTATAAAGCTAACTGGCCTTTTACGAAACATTGAGTGGAACATTGTTATATGCTATTGTATAATAATTGCTATTTATTGAATAATAATATTTTTAAATATACTCTACATTTACTATTCAGAATTGATGCTGTAACAAAGTTTCTCGTTGAACTCTCAAAATAGCTAACTCCTGATGATGCTCTAAAAGCACGAAACATATGTAAAGCAATTACAAATTTTTTTGAAATTCGAATGGAGTTTTAAATATTTGATTGCAATATTTATAATGCCAACTGACCTTTTACGAAACATTGAGCGGAACATTGTTATATGATATTGTATAATAATTGTTATTTATTGAATAATAATATTTTTAAATATACTATAAATTTACTATTCAGAATTGAACTTGTTACAAAGTTTTTAGTTGAACTCTCAAAATAGCAATCTCCTGATGATGCTCTAAAAGCACGAAACATATGTTAAGCAATTACAAAATTTTTTGAAATTTGAATGGAGTTTTAAATATTTGATTGCAATATTTATAATGCCAACTGACCTTTTACAAAACATTAAGTGGAACATTGATATCTGGTATTGTATAATAATTGGAATTTATTGTGGAATTATATTTTTAAATATACTATACATTCACTATTCAGAATAGATGCTGTAACAAAGTTTATCTTTTGAACTCCCAAAATAAATAACTCCTGATGATGCTCTAAATGAACGAAACATGTTGAGCAATTAAAAAGTTTTTGAAATTCAGAATGGAGTTTAAATATTTGATTGCAATATTTTTTGATAATCCAGGAAATATTAAACAAATAGATTATTATATTTTTGTTCATTGAGCCCCCAAAACTTCATTATAAATTACATCAAAAGGTATAAATTCCCAAATGTCCTATTGAAAGCATTGAAGTATTTGCAGTATTCACAAATGGACGTAATGAAATTATTTCCAAATGAACCATATCATAGATTACGGCACAAATTCACATCCTATATATTTATTTTAATAACAACAGCAAGTGTGACAACCAGCTGCAATAGTGGAGAGGCAGATTTACGAACCTGCCTATCCGATTTCTCTCTCTCTCTCTCTTCAGTTTCCGTTTCACTCTACACCGTAGCTCAGGAACGTAATTGAGCATTTGATTGATATTTTTTGGTTTTACTGGTACCGGGAAATTTATGTGCTTTTTTAGTTATGTGGAATTGAATTCTAAGTTAATCTTCATTAGAGTTGCATTTACTAATCGTATTAAGTAACGTAGTCTTTTGGTTTTAGTTAATTTATATTAATTAATTAATTAATAATGTATTTATTTAGCAGAATTGCTACATCATATTACAAAATATAGTAATAACAAGTTGATTAAAAATTAAAATAATGAAAAGTAAAATACTGTGAATTAAGTAAAGTACCAATATATGTAAATAACATAATATAGTAGAAAAACAGAAACGTTATACTTAAAACCTAACTAGTATTACATGATTAACATCAATTAGAGTACTAGCAGAAACAAAGCCCAATTGAATTTGAGTGACTTTAAACTGTATTGCATTTGGTTGTGATGAACGTTCTCAAAAGTCTTTTAAATACTTTTAAACTTTCACAGTTTTTTATATGTGCAGGAAGTCCATTAAATTCAATTAAACTTTTATATAAAATAGATTTGACCTTTGTGTGGTGTTACATATTCCAAGGATAAAGTCTGTTTCGAATCTCGTATTATAATTATGTACATCTTTAAATAATCGAACTCTATCACTGATGTAGGTTGGTAACATATTTCTTTTCAGTTAAAAAGTGAACACTTGTACATTAAACACAACTCTTTGGCTAACAGATAACATATTTAACACATTAAGCATGGATTGGACAGGTGTATATCTATTACATTTTAATATAGATCTCATAGCCCTATTTTGTTTTTTTTCTAATCGACTTATTTGATATTGGGGACAATTAAACAATAAGGGACAACAGAATTGTAAATGAGGAAGTGCAATGGCTTTATAGAGTGACAACTTTGTACTCATAGACAAAGATTTGCCGATCTGTCCTTAAAATCATAGGAATTTTTTTTTCTAAAGTTTGCGAACTTGTATTCATATTTCCCAAAATTTCTGCAGTTTCGGTTATGATTCTAGGCCACACTGTAAATAAATAAGAACAAATAAAAATATTTCCTTACATTTAAAAAATATTACGATATAACACAAAATAAAAGAAAAATACTTATTCATTTGGAAAATTAAAAGTTATTCAAAAGAATGACATCGTTGAGCTGAACAATGTGATTTCTCCGTCATCCTTCAAGGGATAATGTTAGAGAATATTGAGATCGATCAGATTTGATGGAAACCTAAGACAGTGTTTCGTTCTAGAAAAAACTCATCAGTTTAACGATGCACAATTGACCAGCATATATGCTCATATCAGCTCATTTATAACATTCTTTAGATCAATTTTAATATTTCGAATGAATGTCCTAAGATTTTCTCTTTAATTTTCTATAACATAATACATTACTCTTTGACAAATGGGGAAGAGAAACCTAAATTTTGAGATTTCTTATTGCAGATTATTGTTATTGAACCAACTCAAACGACTAAACTACTGAGAGATTATCATCATAAGATTATATCAGATATATAAGATATAGAAAAAAGATCAAAAAAGATTTTAATTATCAATAAATATAGAATTTATATAAAAGATGAAACAGGTAACCGCATTGTCTAACTTCATATAATAATAATAATATTTTTATTCAAGAATAATTGATGGCTACAATAATATTTAGAAATGATTTCAATATAATGGGTATTTGATAATAACATTTCCCGAATAAAAACAAAAATATACCATAAATGTCTAGCTCACAAATACCAGGGCCTGTTGGGAACCTAACCTAAGAAAATATTGCATTTAGGTGTAAATACAACTCAATACATACCTACAATTAAATTTATATATTATATTTATATTTATATTATATTTATATTTTATATTTAAGATTAATTATGACAACTTTAGGTAACAAATTTAGGTAAAAATTTCAAAATATTGTTACACTCATCCCGTTAACCAATTGCTATTTCCATCAGTTTAAGGATATAATATCTACTTCTTGTTCTAATCCAGTTTTTTGTTTCAATTGTGAATTTTTTATATTAGAAATATTACTTAAGTCCAGAGGTATTTCATTATACGTTCTTGGACCAATATACAAGTGACTGCGTTGACAAACCGTTTTACTAAATCTACGTACATACAGTGAACTTTCACTAAACCGAGTACCTACTCTATGTTCTATGAAAACGTTTTTATTTATATATATATATATATATATATATATATATATATATATATATATATATATACATATAAATATAATTGTTGTGGGTTATAGGCAAAAATAAGAGGCCACTATGAATAGATTTTATCCAATTTGTCTGTCTGGTCTATATTTCGACTGTGTTTACAGTCTTCATTAGGACTCTGAAAAAGATGTTTATACAATTCCACTGATAAAAATTATGATTTACAACTTACGGCTAACTAGGTATAAAACGTATGGCCAAAAACCATCAAACAGGAATGTCTCTTTTTAAAAATTAAGCTGAATTAAATTATAGATGTAAAAATATTCTTATGTACTAACTAAAAAAAACTTGTTTTTAGTTAGTTAGACTTGTTTAAACTAAAACAAAAGAATCTATTCAATAAATACAATATCAACTAAATATTAATCTTGAGCTCTGCGTTCACAAAATAAACAAACAGAAAAGGAGGTTAAAATAATATGTCGCCCCTTAAATACTGTAACACACATCACAAAATACTATAAGGAACACAGAATTTCTGATATGGTCACTATCATAACCTTATACACTAAAATACCATAACATTACTTCATAGTTCACTAGATGATGTTACATTTATATATACACTAAGTTCAGGTATTAAAGGAAGAAAGGTAATTCGATCTGTATTTATATAACTTATTCAATGACACTTTTACCATCAGTACTACCCCTAAATTTCTGACGTTTTTAACTACGTCATAAATTATTACGGATAACCCCTGTAAAAACCGAAACGTATAATAAACTTTTGTAGTTTCCTGCGCAAAACCAATTGCTATTGAATAAATTGTATTTGGGTGAGAAGTCTTTGCTAGGCAAAAAATAAAACCAATATTCAGTTATAAAGTCTTGAAAGCTAACTTTATTTCTAAAAATTAAAACATCTAAAAATATTTACAATTAACAGTTATAAAATCAATCAATATCACTAGACATGAAAATGAATATAATAAAGAATTGAAAATGTTTGAAATTTCATATACTCTCTAACTTTCAATACAAATAAACCTAAATTAAATTTCAAAATGATATTTTCTTTCACATAATTTGTTATTGAAAAAATCAAGACTCGAAAATATTATAATATTTGTGTACTCAAAATATAAGATCGAAAATTTTTTGATAAATAATAATTAAAATAACAAATAAAATAAGATATTTCTTTTTTAATTGTCGTACCCGAATTATAGAATAAAATTTAATATTTTGAAATTTTAAGGATCATTATGATTTAATTTCAATTATGATATGTAATTTTTTTAAAGAAATTTGTAACTATGTTCATGGAAATTGTTTGTCATAAAAAACCTTTATTACAGAATATCACATATTTGTGTCTTCGAAAGATCAAAAGTTTTTTGGACATATTTTTCATTTCACCCAACAAAATTTTCCAAAAATATATATACAGCTTAGAGCGATATGATTTTTTGAAATACTTTAAGAAAAAATTGAATTCTCACATATTTTTTTTAAAATCAGAAAAGTTCTTTACCTCAAGTGTACCTAAATTGACAGTTGTTCAATGAAAAATACTCTGTCTTTTTCCAATTAAAGTGACCAATATAAATATCAGGAATTTCCTAAGAATAATAACAAAAATTATTTACCAAAATAAAGAATATAATTGTTACTATAAAAACTAACATCGAAAAAATCTATATTCCCAAATTTTATAATCAACCCTCAAATTTTTAAAATTATAATTTTTTTCCCCAAAAATATATTTGAGGCAAAACGCAATTTCTATATGTTGCTGTGTATACGAAAATTAATGAATACGAAAAAATAAGCCAGACGATTTAATCGAGGTTTTAACATTGCCAGACGCGTGCAAAAATATTTTGCAAAAAATTATAAAACATGTATTTGAGGTAGCTTGAAATTTTAATGGAGTATTATTTATAACTAGAAGATAAGATTACCAAAAAGACAGATCATTTTGGTGGGACTTTCAAGCTGCCAACCCCTAAAAATTTAGGGGTTGATTTAGCCCCGCTACTCACCAGCCAGGTCTGCAATTCTGTATTGGGGTATATCGAGAGAAGTATGTGACAGGTTTTCAGCTTGCCTCAAATATCTACCCAAAAATTGGTGCCAGCTCTCCTACTATAATTATCTATAAATATCCCACAATTGAGAACAATGTGGTTTATTTCATACTAGCGACCCGCCCCGGCTTCGCACGCCGCAAACGCTACGCCCCGCAATTTTTAAATCTGTAATATCTTCGAAAATATTCACTTAAATCATACAGTGTAAAGGGCCATATATATCTATATTAAATGAACAATCTATTCAAGGTATTTAATTGGTTAAGGATTAATGCTGTATGGGTTAAAATCGCTTCGAAAATTAGCCATTATTTGTCGCAAAAAGTAAATTACAAAAAAAAGTTATTGTGGGTTATCCATAAGAGATAGACATATACCATCACGGACTTTTCTGTAGACCTTTTCAATGTGTACAATACTTAGTACATTATTTTGATAAAACTCGTAGGGTTCAGCCTGCGTTTGCAATGTAAGGGGAAAAAATGTAATTATTTACGACATCACATTAGAAACCTCAAAAATAACAGTACTTCTCCACTATTTAGTGGATGTTATTATACGTATAAACCTTCCTCTTGAATCACTCTATCTATTAAAAAAAACCGCATCAAAATCCGTTGCGTAGTTTCAAAGATTAAAGCGTACAAAGGGACAAAGGGACAGAAAAAGCGACTTTGCTTTATACTATGTAGTGATAAGCCATATTGAATTTATTTCATATTTTTCTGTAAATTAAAAAAATTGTCTTGCTATAAATTGTACCTAAATTTAGGGGTGTTCAATTAAAAACACTCAGTTTAATTACAAAATTCATTCCAATCTGTCAATATAGAATAGTTTTGAATATTTGCTCCGAGTTTCAAGTACGATCCTGGATTTTTGCTCAATCTCTATTCCATTTCAACCCAATCGATGCCGATAACTGAACCCCAACAATGTTTTCGCCATCGTTGTGACACTAAGCGCAATTCATATTGCTTCAAACCATAAATTTGAACCCTATTTCGCGAAAATCCATACACTGCGGGAATTTCGAGGGATTTTTGGATTGACTGATAATTTATTAATTGGATTATTTCAGCGAATCATTACAACACATATACAATTTGTATATGTCATTTGTATATTTGCCCTTTTTGTTCGCACAAATATAGATAATAATGTTGATCTTTACTTGTGTTAATTTTTATTTATGTTTTTCAATTTCATCGTTTTTTCAAGTTTTTTGGATAAATTTTGTGGATATTATCTCTTTTGGCGTGTTAATTAATGAATTATTTTAACTTATATTAATGAATTATTATCAGTTTGATTAAATACATATCAATTTAATGTCAATTTTCATGAAGTAGATTTTTTACATGTTTATTTTTGTTAATTTTAAACAATATTTGTATGAAGGTTTGAATATTTACGATATAATGAAATTTTATTGTCACTCATTAATCGATTGAGGCGATACTTGATGAAAATCTAAATACATAATTCAAACATGATGTTTGAAATAAATTATAGTGAAAATCACAAAACCACTTAGTTTTATTCGAATAACTTTTTATTGTCACTATTTTTTATTCTTGAGTAGGTTAGTTTTATGAATGAGTAGACAGTTAATTAACGTGGCCAATTTTTTGAAATAAATTTGATGTTAGTAAAGAAATTTAATTTTTTTCTCTTATTTAACTTACAGATTTGTCTTTCGTGAGTGATTACGTTCATATTTCATCATTTTATTTTTTTTCTAAATATGGAATTCTCTTATGCGTTTTAGCAATAAAATTAAAAGTGCAGTACCCGCGGTTCTAGACGAAAAATTCTGTGGGGACCAGGAGGTATGAAATTGTATGGGGCTGCTTGGAGGTATGAAATGAAATTTTTCAAACCTGGAAATGGTAATTCTAGACTAGGTAATTTTTACTTTATTATATTAATCAAAAGTTTGACTTTTTCAGGAACAAAATCTACAATTTTCCTAGATGTTTTTTTAGAATTATCAACTGAGATAACACACCTTTTTGAAAATTGAACAAAATAAAATAAAATTGAAGAGATAACCCATTAAAAAAATTAATTTAATTGTCGACTTCTATTCAAGCTTCTTCAAATCACAATGATGTCAATACTTCCAATTCATTTCATCATATAATATAAAACAAGGTAGTAAATATTCTTCTCACAAAAGTTTAGAATAGTACCTGACCCTGAAGTACGCACGGTTTTAGATTCTTCTGGAAAACGTGTTTTTCGTATACTTATCATCCAATAACATTGAGATTTTGTTAACCTTGCTACACAGAAGATATCACAAATTAGTTAAGTGGTTAAGTTATTTAAAATAATAAAACCAACGTGGTGTGTTCGTACTTTTTTACTGAAGATAAAGTTCTATGCTTCCTCCTACCTCCTATCTCTAAACATCGTCCACTGCATTCATTATTTTAGATTTTAAAATTTTTTTCGTGAATATTTTGAAAATCTTGAAAGGCGTGTTCTACGTTCTCAAGTTCATTACTGTTCTATGTTTTAACTAGGTACTTATCCCATGTGAAACTAAGGGAGCTAACAATAGATTGAGGAAATGTAACACTTTCAGTATTTTCAAATCAGTCGTATTATCAATGATTCCATATATTAACACGTTTGTTGTATCAAATGTGCTTGACACCTGTCAATTCAAATGAACGAAAAGTTCGTCATTACGTAGTAGTAGATACTTTTTCTTATATCTCCTCATTAATTATAAGAGAAACCCGTAAGTCCACAATTTCGTTGAATATATGAATATCTTTCTTTTGAAAACTCAATTTTAATACATTTTTCGTCGTCATAATACCATGACGCCCACAATTACAATAAACTACACGACGATAGTAATTATAATAGAAGTTCTGTATTCTCAACAGGTACATTACCCAATCATAGAAAATAACATAATGTTGGATATTAACTAAATAAATAAAATGAAAAAATATAATAAAGATCTCAATTTAATCTAAAAAAACTAAAAAAGTAACTAATGACTAAATAACAGAATTGAATTGAATATTACAAAGAACTCAATCTAAATAAATTCAATTTAGTCAATTTCTTTTGTTCACATAACTCCTAATAATAACTTCTATGGAGTTAAAGTGAATGTCACAATTATTAGCAACTATATTGAATGTAGACTCCATAAACCAAATGGGGGATTGTATTACCGAGTTGGTCCTTGGTGTCTCTAGGTGGAATAAGTCTGCAGTACAAGAATTTTGTCTAGGAACACGAAATTTCAAAGCGGACAAGAGAGGAGGACAATCAATACTGTTGTGCAGTAATTTGTACAAAAAATTTAGTGATAAAATTTCTCTCCTGCCCTGCAATGAGATTAAACTCAATTGACTCAATAATTCGTTATGATTGACTCCTCTATGTGCATAAACTTTATCCTCCCTCCAAACTAAGAATTTCAAGAAACTTCTCTGAATGGCCTCAGGATGGCATTGATGGCCAGTGTAAGTAGGATGCCACATCATGCTGCCCTATTCCAACTTGCTACGGATTAGGGAATGAAATAGTCCTATGAATGTTGAGGAATTATTGAAATATTTGCCATTACGTATAACGAATCCATATATTTTCGAGGCAGATGAAATAAGTTGGGCGATGTGTAGAATGAACAAAAGTTTCTGATCGAAGGCTTCACCAAGATCTCTCACCTTATCAGAACGTGAAAGAACCTGACCACCCACCCTATAATCACACTCAATTCGAACTTTTTCCTTATGAAAGAGACAACATTACACTTTGACACGTTCAAACTCAAATAATTATTATCGCACCAACTGGCAATATGATGCAGCGATAAACTTTTAAACACACAACACCCAGGAAATACCGTTTTGCTGTTGCTAAAAAAGTAATTGAATATGAAATAATGTGAATAATATCATCAATAATCTACAAGTCATCAACTGTTGCCTCAAAAACTGACGTTATTCACGCGATGTTGTCAATATATTGAAGACTTTTCAGTTTTCAGTCCAATTAACTCATTTACTTCTCAAATTTTAAGATTTTCAAATATTTTCTGTTCAATTTTTAAAAATTTTCTTCTATGGGAAACTTCTCCTCTTTTCTCCTGACTATAACGAACAAAAAAAAGTATTATCCAATATATCGTTGGAAAGTTTTATGCTTACATACGTTCCAATGATTCATTTTAATTTAGATAGATTGAATCATGTTCCTCAGGTAACACAAGAACATTAAAATTGTATTATGTACTGTATTGTTCACTTAAGATTTGTGTAAATGATCCACTACTTGGGTAGAGACCTTTATTAAAGACAATTTGAACTAACTTATTTTTTTAAATTCAAATTGTATAACCTTAAAATTTGTTTTGTGGTTCGTCATTTAATTTTATGTTGAATGTCATTCATAATGTGTTATTATTTAACCAAAAAAAGTTATGAAATATTCTCAGTGATCTCCAAGACGTTTTTTTCACCTGGTGTTGACCAGTAAGTCGTTCTTCAAGTCTTATTATGCATTCAAGTCATATTTTGTACGCGTATACGTTCTACTGAGCTATAAAAGTTGATGAAAGCGACATGTTAACATAAAATGTCATAGTTACTTCTACCAAATTCCGGTTCTTGAACCACCTGATATACACACAGTCTGACATCTCCTGTTATATCCAACATCTTTAACGAAAGAGATTCCCAAGACATATTATCGCTCTCGGAAGTTGATACGTCACGGCACAGGAAACATCTGCTACATTAAAGCACACTTCAAGTGTTAGCATTTTCTGGTTTATCGACGTGAGGACCCTCTCTGAAAATACGCCTTTTTATTTCCTATCAGCTGAATGATATTAAATTACTTAATTGAAAGCTATTTGTTTGGATTTGTTTTAGCTCATACGATTTCATCCGGATGTGATGTAAATATATATGTATATGTATATGTATGTATATATATGTATGTACAATACTAAAAGCATACTACATATTTCTTTCGATAAATTTTCACGAATTATTCAAAAGAATATCATATCAGAGCTAGCTATGTGAAACATGAACAATGTGATGTGTCCATTATCCTTCAAGGGATAAATGTTGGAGAATATTGAAATCGGTGCCTAAATTCATTGGAAACTCAAGAGTGTAACTGTTTCGTACTACAAAGCTCTCTTCAGTTGAGTCTGCATCGACTTCATTTCTCAAAAATCCTCTTATGAGTCAGAAGACAGAAATATAATGCAAAGTCGTATGCGTATATCATGATTACTATACATCTCAAATCTTAAGTCCTTAAAAATGGCATATGTATTTTGCTTTTGATGTATTCTGTTTTTTTATCAATTCATGGGCTGCAGTTATAATTCTAGAAATAAGAAAATCGACTTAGGAATAATAGCAAGATGTTATTATGAATAAGCATAACAAATGACCACCCCCTTTTTAGTGCTTACGTAATATTTGAACAGTCCTAGAGGTCATAGAAAGTGTGCTCAGCGTAAATCGCAAAAAGGGCATAACATTTCCAGACAAAGTAACAACTGTTTCTGAAACAGATTTCTGTAATTCAAATAATTTTCTGCATTTTCTTGTACATTTTCAACTGTTTCTCTACGTTTGAGACGCTAAGGGATAAAAAAACACTGAAATTATCTAAATGGACGAATGAAAAGGAAAATATTTCAAATTATCAATCTGTAAACTACTTTTAATCATGAAATAAATTACGGGGGCTAACTTTAAATGACAAATTATTTATTTGGGAAGTGAAAAGTCTAAAAAGGGTAAAATTTCTCCTGGCGTATTTTATGGACACCCCAAAGTGGATATATATTAAAATAAATATACAAGTTATTATTCTGTAACATATTTTCAATCATGAGGTAATTTAGAGGGGGCTAACTTTACATACTACATATACTGGCATAATATTTGTTTCAGAGAAGGAAAATTCAAACGGTAAAATTTCACCTGGCGTATTTTATAGACACCCCCTAAGTGGATATCAATTAAAACAATTATTAAATTGCAAACAAAGATAGATATTAAAATGTAATTGACCGGTTGACATTCTACTTGAAAATCCACTGTTTTAAAACCAGTTATCGCACGGAACGAAGCAATATAACATGGCGGATATTTGCTCGGAATTAAATTCAGTCAGACTAAAAGGCATTACACTCAATTAGCCTTGCAACTCTGCGAGATACTGTAGTGAAGAATCAAACTATGAACAGTTGTAAATAACTGAAACGAGGCAATTTCAGCCGTCATATGCTGTCCCCTCACTACTTTATACTTTCATCATATTTTCCATCCCCTTTAAAACGTACTCCCTTAAGCGATATTCGAAGAATTTATATTCGAATCGTGTAACGCTCAGTTTCTGTATTTTTATGTTGCTTTATATTGTGCCATTATATCAGACGCTAACGTTTCAGTATTGGTATATTGCCAAAATACATTTGTTTGACCTTAGTAACTGTAAGATTTGGAAGTTGATTTATATTATTGCTTCTTTACTGCCGTCTGTACGATTCCTTTCATAATATTACATTAGTAAATGTATTTATTAGTCTACATACTCTTTAGATATTTACCATGACACTTGTAGTTTTAACTCTCCAAGAAATGTTAGAGTGACTTTTATATTCAGAATTTATAACAACACAATTTTTCCTGTTTTAAACCATCGAAATAACGTAGGTTTTCAGGAAAAGAATGAATAGAATAAAATAATTAAAAAATACAATAAAGACTAGGAAATAAATACATGATATAAAATAGAAATAACACTGGGGAGCAATTTGTAACATAATTTTTGTTGACTTCGATTTTTAGGATATTTTAGAGGTAAATTGACATGCTGATTTCAAAACTTTCATCAGTTTTTTCTATCACGTCAAGTTTTTTTCTACAGTTGTTGCGCATACTGAAGGGTGGTTTTTTAAGAGTTATGTTTTTCAGGTAGGCACTGGTTGGAAATGGAATCCAAACGTCATCTGTCAAAGTGAAAAGTTTTCAGTATACTCTGCCATTTCATCATAGAAAGACTTATAAACGAGCAACGATTGCAAATTGTTGAAACTTACTATCAAAATTCGTGTTCTTTGAAAATGTGTATCATATGTTACGACCATATTCGACCTGGTGAATCAACAATTCGTGCTGTTATAACCAATTTACTGACATTAAACCATTGTCTCGCATGCGTACAGTGCGTACTGAAGAGAATATTGCAGTCGTAGCGTAGAGTGTTAATGAGGATCGTGAAATGTCAATTCGTCGCCGTTCTCGGCAATTGGGCATGTGTCAAATTGGACCTTCTGAATGACCATTTGATACGGAGCCGCGGACAACATTTACATGAAGTTATCTTCAAAATGTAAATTTTCGAATATATGATGCAAATAGAATGTTTTATTAGATCTAAAAAAAACTACGCTTAAAAAATCACCCAATATTACGCTTCTCGGAACTGAACGCGAATTACAGAAAGCCCTGCTGCACTCCTGTCGGCGGACCTTTTTTCAGTAGACTCCAAAAGACCACTCCAATGATGGTTACTTTTGTATAGTGAAAACAAAAAAACAAAACAAAAATTTAAAATAGATTATCCTAGTTTAGCGTCAGCTATACGCCCTGTGTCGCGTTTAGCTGAAATTCCAGTGCCAGTTTTTCAAGAATTAATTCGTTAATACAAATTTCTTATGATAAACTCAAATACATGGAAAGAAAACCAAAAAATAAATCTTATCGTATCACAAAACATGGTGAAATTCTGCAAGTGGGCCATTTTAAATACCTCGGAGAAGTTATACAGTCCTGAGATTTGAACCGAATCACTAATGAACAGGATATTACCAAGCTCCAAAGGGCCTACAAGCTAACATGGGCGTATTATAACAAAAAGTGTATTTCGAGAGGCTCCAAATTGAGTCATTATAACACAACGATTCTTCCAGCAATCTACTCAGCTGAAACGGTGGTTATTTACGGTCATTCAAGACTTAGAGAAATAGAAAAACAAGGACGGAAAATTCTCAGAAAGATTTATAGGCCAATCAATAGAAACGGCATTTGGATGAAAAGACCTTAGAATGAACTTTATCAAAAGACAAATACGACAACGGAAGAAATCAGAAAACGACGAGTAAAGTTCTATACACATGTCTACATAATGAAACAGTCCAGAATATCGAAGAAACTACTCGATATAAGTATAAAGAGTAAACGCGGAACAGAGTGGCTAAAAGAGGTCCAAAAAGATCTACACAGGTCAATATAAAAAATCTCGAAGATCACAAAAGTGTCGTTATAAAATCTCATATGTGAAGTTTGAGCAAAGATCAAATCGACAACCTGGAATAAAATGACAGATGAACGGAAGAAAGAGCATTCAGAGAGGATGAAGCGTTTTTGGGAGGCGAAAAAGATGACGCAAAAGTTGTAAGAATTGCGAATTCAAGTTCAATCGCTCTCCTCATTATAATAATAATAATCCTTGATATTCAATATATACATAAGTGTTCTTGTATTAATATTTTTCAATAGTGATGGAAAGATTTTGATGGAGTTAAACATCTTCAACACAACGATCTTTTTACCCTTAAAGGTTGAGCAAATAATTTTTACCTTGTCCATCAACAAAATTCAAAAAAATTGCCTCCTATCCAAAATTGTTATCCCAAAATTTATGTGGTCATTAAATTTTTGTGGGATTTTTTCGTTGCCTATCAAATAGTCATAGCATTAATAATTATTTTTCTTGATTCTTAGACAATACAAGCTTAATTATTCGAAAAATATTCATTTTTAGTGACCTTCACTTACAAAATTGATAACTTGTAGCAAAACGTTCACCAAAAATCAATATTTTCCAAATTCATAGTGCTAGGTATTAATAGGTTTATTAATGATATCAAAATAATGTTATTAGATTGTAATTATTAAGAATATAAGCATTAAATAAACCCATTTTAAATTTTTTGTGAAATTTAAATATTGTTTTGAAATATTTTTTGAATTCTTAATGAATATTCAATTACTTTTTATCAAACAGTTATCACACTTGACGGTTTTATCGGGGTTAATAAATGCCTTATAGAAATGAAGTGTAACTATTGGCAGCCTGAAAATAATACTTACTTAATTCAATGGTTAAATTTTTGAAAACAGGAAAGTATTTGAGGTTTGAAAGATGTTTTAACTTCTCTAAAGAAAAGAATTTCAATTTTATGTTTATTTTATCTATTTTATTATTTTCTTTGATTCCTTCTGAGAATACCCTAATCAACCTAAGTATATATACTTATATAAACATGTGTAATTGTCTAAATGATTAAATGTTTGAAATAATTGAATAATTTAATTCGATTTATAGACTGGTTGAAAGATAAAAAAATTTAATCAAATAAATGTGCATGTACTTGGATCATTGTTGTATGCAGTCACGGTGATTTCTTCTAGCGAACAGTAGCGCAGAAACTCATTTCTAAAACTAGTGCCAACTCTTGCCTTGTCTTGCCTCCGGTTCACGGATATGAAAAGCTAAGAAATTGCTACGGTAACTCAGTTGGAGCGGAATTCGAACAAGTTGGAGAAATGGCGAAACATTCTTTTATATACATATATGTAGTTTGTTAAGAAATTTTCAATCGAAATACTTCAAATAAATCTCTCAGGGAATTGTCTACACCAATGTTGTAAATGAAAACACAAACTATCAATTTTTGAGAATGAATATGCGGTGTTTCCCGAAGGATATCGAACTTGTTGGAAATACCACAGAATGCTGCTTCGTCCTATTCTAGAAATCATCAGTGGCATGCATCCAAACAATCAAAACCGATGCTTTCTCTAAAAGTACCAATTTCATATCTCTTCAAAAGGCGGGATAAAGTCAGTGACATACTTACATGAGCTCCCTCTATCGAAAAACCAAGATAAGTAACTTCTTATCTTGGTAGTTCTCTTGTAGTTCTTCTGTAGTTCCAGTACTTCTTGATAAAGAAGTATGGAAATCTTACCATGTTTTGTAATACATCTTTTCAGTACTAAATCTTATATTACATAATAAACTATTGAAAACGTTGATATAATATGTTTTTTTATTAATGAAAAACATTATATAATTAATACTATAATAATTTCATAAAGTTATTCTTTGATATCATGAATGTTTAAAAGTAAATTTAGTTAAGTTACTAACTGAACTAGTATAAATTTATAGTATTACACAAAGTCAACCTAAAATCTGTTCAATGAAACAGAAAAGATAAAAATTTAACTGTATAACATAAAAAACAGAAGCTGAATTAAGAAGAGAAAGAGGAATGTTCCACATCCAAGTAAAATTCAAATACCATCGAGTTTATTGTTTATAAAAATCTACGCAACAGTGGTTTGAACAACGTATGTAGGTACCTTATGTGGAGCAGAACTGCTAGGTTCGAATCCCAGACTAGTTATCAACGTTTGTGTATGTCTGTTAGTAATGTAGATATATTAAAGACACTATTAAATAGCAGTAAAGCGGCAAAAGCTGTGGATTCTTCTTCTAACTTATGGTCCCTATGAGGAACACGCTCTATTATAGTGCGATAGGATTCGGGTTCGAATTTCGTTTTAAATATGAATATTTGTCAATCCTTTGAGTAGTTTTATGATGAACGATTAATTGTTATTGGATAATGTACATAGATCTCAAGCTTAGGAGTGGTTCATTAACCACGTGATGTTTAGGAACTGTTTAACCCCATCTCCCCCTGGTGATAGGCAGTGATGGTTAGGACTAACCCCTTCACCCACTCCGTGAATTTTTTTGATACAAATTTCTTTAGAAATCAGAATAATATCATATTAAAGATCTTGCAGGCTCTGTGTTGTGTTGAAGACCAACGTTGGTGAAATAAATACACGTGATTATTCCCAAGATTATTATACTTGTGTATATGTTTCGTATTATGTTTCGGATTTTTCCGAATCCCCTCCCCCTCTTTCAGACATCACGTGATTAATGGACGGTCCATTATTGGGCCTGCTTAAGAATGTAGCCCACTGAATGAAAAAACGAATGAATAAAAAAAATAAAATGAATAAAAAGAAGAAGAAGATGAAGGGATTATTTCCTTAACAATGTTTATGATTCATAAATTCCTTCATCTGATTTTATCAGAAGCTCAAACACATCATCCATCTTTACTCACCACATCTCCAACTTACTTTGGAGTGGTAATATCGATTATCTGGTATCTCTTTCTATGCACAAGAATATTCCGGTTGCGTTTGTCTCGCTTATCGGTTTCCCGCTGTTTCTCAAACATTTTTCTTTCAAAACAGAACTGTTATCTGAAAAATAAATGGCGAAATATTCCTTTTACTGCTTTTTCGTCGACATTTCATCATCCTACTTGGATTGAAATATGTCTGGGGTGAATAACTGCCATAAATCGAGGCAAAAGCTTTCAGTGTTGAAATTTGTTGACGTAATTTGTGAAGCTTTGACGAAGCTAATAATAAGTCCGTTGTAAAAAATTCTCATCGAAAAGGTAACTATTTGATAATATGTTAAATATGAAACAATTGGCTTAAAGGGGTACCCCATTTAGTTAATTTTTGGTACAAGTAAAATTCTCAAGGTAAATAGTAACGAAAATATAAATATTAAAATTGAAAACCAGAACATTGAAAGGGTAAAACTTGTTAAATATTTAAGCGTTATGTTAGATGATAAATTGAGTTTCAATAAACATTTCGACTTCATATCTTCTAAAATCTCCATGAAAATCAACTTTCTCAACAGAATTTGAAAAAATCTGACGACATATGTGAAGTTATTGCTCTTCAAGTCAATAATAATGCCATACTTTGAAGATTGTTCCATTCAGTTATTGGGATTGAGTAAAAAAAAAACTCAACAGTTACAAAAGTTACAGAATAAAGCTATGCGAACAATTTTGAAATGTAATAGATATACTCCAATTCAAAGCATGCTAAATTGTTTGGAACTAATGTCAGTTAAACAGAGAATACTTTTTGCTACATATTTATATTTAAAGTTAAAAACAAACTGTTCCCAAATAAAGTAATAAAAAATGTAACATGTGTCAGTGATGTGCACGGTTATAATACAAGAAATGCTGACAATTTCTACATGCAAATTTGTAAGCTTTCTAAATCTAGAAATAGTATATTTCGTAAATTAGCTATGTTCCTTTTATACATATAATTGTAAATAATATATTTTCAACCTAAATGGATATATGATTTTGTAATAGCTATTGCTAAATAAATAGTATTATTATTATTTTCAAAAGTTGAACAAAACACTCGTATTTTTGACTGAAAATTGTCAATAGTTGTCAAGTGTCGATTACTATAATTTGTGTGAAATCAAGATGAAAGTTTTTCACTCAATATATTAAACAATGTTCCACAAAGAGATCAGCGAAAATACATTAAACTTTATTTAACATTCATAATAATAATGTTTATTCAACACTATCTATGTATTACAAAATTCACATGTGTTGAAAAGTCGACATTTACGTTTAATATTTATCATTTATCTTTTATTATCCTCTAAAAATTTTTCAAGTGTTTTTGTTAGGAACATCACATAACAAAAAATCTTGATTTTTTTTTCGCACGCTTTCTATGCTTACAACAAATGTTAGTTAATTGGACTACGATAAAGTGACGCCCACTCGAGACTAGGTTTATTATTTCTACTAATACGAGTGGGGTAAAAACTTTCCGGTTTGACCAAGAGATGGCCACTAGGTCTACTTTTGGAGCGGCGTCCTACAGTACCATTCCTACTAAGATTGTATGTAAAGTTTCAGCCCAATCGCTATGTTAGTTTGCATTTGAGAGCACATTGCGTGAAAATGAAAAAATTGGAGAAACGTCCTGTCATCAAATATTACTATTTGAAATATTTACAGCCAAACAAATAAAAGAAGAGATGGATTGAACACTAGGAGATTCCTTTCCGTCCTATTCAACTATTAAGAGGTGGGTTTCTGAATTTAAAATGGGTCGTATGAGCACCTCCGACCAGCCTCGCTCAGGACGGCCCATTGAGGTCATAACTTCAGAAATGATTGAGAAAATCAAGCAAATAGTATTGGAAGACCGCAGATTGAAAGTGCATGAGATAGCTGAGACTTGTAGGATGTCAGCTGAACGTGTGCGAAATAATTTGCGCAACCATTTGAGCATGGAAAAGCTATGAGCTAGATAGGTGCGGCGTTTGCTAATGCTCTATCAAAAACTGATTCGAAAAAATATTTCTACCGAAAATTGGGCGGTGTATAGGCGTAATCCAAACGAATTTTTGCGTCGATTCATAACTGTTGATCAGACTTGGGTTCACCACTACACTCCTGAAAATAAAGAACAGTCAAAACAGTAAGTTGGAAAGGGGAACCAACTTCAAAGACGGCAAAACCACTTTTATCGGCAAACAAGCTTATGGCTACTGTTTTTTGGGATGCGAGAGGAATTATACCTATACATTGATTGTCTTGAAAAGAGTAAGACTATCACTGGTTAATACTACGCAGACTTATTGCAGCGTTTGAAGACGAGGTGCAAAATTAAACGACCTCATTTGGTGGAGAAAACATTTTGTTTCATCATTCATCGATTGTTGCATGTCAAAATCCACGAATTAAACTTTGAATTGATGCCGCATTCTCTGTACTCTCCAGACTTAGTCCCCAGCGACTATTACCTGTTTCCTAACCTCGAAAAATGGCTTGGCGGTTAAGATTTAAGAGCGACGCAGAAGTTATCGAAACTATAAATCAGTATTTTGAGGGGCATGACGAATCTACGTTTAAAACTGGTATAACTAAATTAGAACACATTTTTAAGAAATGTATCAGTGTTGATGACATTATGTTAAAAAATAAAGCAAAAACAAACTTCAAAACATCGCTTTTCTTGGTCAGGCAGGAATCTTTTCACCCCACCCTCGTACACAAACTTGCAGTAGTTTTTGTCTCTTTCTTCTGAACGAATGAGATTGAATTTTATATTTATTTTTTGATATATGGCCGCTACTGCACATTTCATGTATGATTAACATTACTTATCTTATCACTATCGCATTTGCACCATTCTTATTAATTTAAGTCCAAATCCTACAAAGTGTTTCAAAACAAATGCGTAGAACTTAACGGGGAAATTCCTTGGTCAAAAAAGTGTAATTTATTATATAAATTCTGGGTCAAAATCCAACTATTAGGAAGAAAACGCACTACAAATAACGGTAGAAGAATAACGCCTTAAAAACGAAAATAGATGAAACAATATAAAAGGAATTATTAATATTTCAAAAACAAAGTTACACAATTGCATGGAAAAAATTTTGAAAAATAGAGCAATAAAAGCAACTCACAAAATTTTATTTTTCAATTAAAAACGACACTTTGTGTGAAAAAAAATTGAAAGAGACAAAAAAGATTATTCTGTTTTTTTGTCATTGCACAAGTTTTTCGTCAAGTTTAGTCGAGAAAAATTATAGTTTTAGTCTAATTCAATAGCCTCCACTCATTAAAAAAATATCCAAAAAGTGGACTATCATAGTGGTGATAATTACATGAAATTTTATCGTTTTATCTCTTTGCGTTTTCAAGATAAATAATTGAAATACCGAAAAATGACTTTCGTCTCAACGTCTATAAAACAAACTCCCCTTACAAACACTCTGTATGTTTATTCTGCTCAGCAAATTCAATAGATAAGTTTTGTGTAGTAGATACATATATTTATCATAAACTGCAAATACTTATCGAATAATAAATCATAATTCTGTTACATCAGTATAAATAAATTGTTATTTATTGACTTGGAGTAAACTCCATTTGAAAACGAAGAAAGAATCGAAGCGAACTCGAGCAATGTACTTATCGCGTTGGATATAAAAGGGTTTAAAATAGCTGTTGGTGTTCACGACTCCTAAAAATCAACCTTTCAGGCAAACATAACGCTTATTTGATGGTTGGCTCGTGGCCAACTAGAATATATCTCATTTCGGATGCCGTTGCACATCTGTACTTTAAGGTGTCCGAGTGGGAACAAACAAGTGACGATCGCGTTATGGAAGCAAGGTAAAGTGATCTATCTGGTCGAACATCTTGGACAACAAAGAATTTTGAAGCAACTAAATAAGTATATTACTGATGAGTCAATCCGAATTATGATTTGCGAAACTCTGAGAATGTAAATTTTTTTAAAGTATATCGATATTTCAACTGAAAACTAATGTTCTTAGCAATAACAGACTGTAAAAATCAAGGAACTCACTTCTTGTTTTTGCTACTGTCATTTAATGATTAATTATCATTAAATGACAGTACTAATGTCGTAAACGAATAAATCATCGAAATCATTTTTAATCATTTTGAATATATTAAAATATATAACAGAGGAAAATACTGCTGAAATTTCATTCGCTGAAAGTAGTTCGAATGCTTTTTTGAAGAAATTGTTTGTTTTTTAATTTCACATCAATTTCCTCAACTTGATTTGGTGCGAGCTGTGCTATTACCAGATTTTTGCATCAAATTTGAAAGGAATGAAATTAATTTCATCAAATTAATTTTATTATTTTTTCATGGCATAGAATCTATGCCATAGATCATAGAAGATCTATGCCATACATTTCGAATGAAATTCTGAATTAGGCTTAATACCTACTTTAAATGATTCCTACTTCTCTATTGAACTATTTAGAATTCGAAAATATATTTTTTACAATCCAAAAATATTTCAACTAAAGAATATTTAAATTTTTGTGAGTGGTACTACAAACATTAAAAATGCAGATGTTGTCACATCTACACATTTTACGACTTCTAACCGAAACCTAAAGCAATTGAAATTTCCTTAAAATTTAACTATAGGGGTGCAGGTATAAAATGTAAACTCTCAAGCTCAATTTCCATTGTTGCAGTACATTTCTTTCAAGGCCCGGTTTGTATTTCCAATGGTTTCGATATATTGTTTGATTTTTTATCTATAAATCAATACAAGAAGCAATCTTTGTACTTTGTGTGAATTTGAATAACATAAACAGTTAATGTGGATAGACAAAAAGTGCATAAAGTAATTTTTTTATATAAAATGCATTAGAAATACATTGAATTAATTATAAGTAAACATAAGGAAACACAAATTGAAATTTTCACATATATTAAATAATACACATGATGTGCGTTTCGGAGTAAAACGTCCTCTTCAGATGCAAAATTATCACTAGTACAATTAACTTCTAGAGTACCAGAACATAGAATAACAAAGAAAATGAATAGAATCTAAGAATTGAAATTGAACAAATAAATCGGGTAATAAAGGGCAGTTATAACAATTGATATTACATCAATCTTATGTAATTTTAATTAAACACAATTTAAAACTCTTTGAAACAATTTAAAACACTAATAGATATATCTTGAATCAAAATATTCCAGCAGTTTTTAGTATATGCTCCAAAATTCTTTGTGTTGTGTATTATTGATCAAATGGAATAAAATAATACCTAATATACATTATAAAATGAGATAAATAAATATAATCAGAATATATTTGAAAAAGCTCATCCAGGATGAACTGCTCTTTCCAGGAATTTATTTTCTTAAGTGCTCAAACATCAGCTCACGAACTTTTACACCAGTGCAAAATTAACATTTAAAACATCTGAAATAAATTCCACAACCCCATTCAATTTAGCTCTCAGTCGACCAATTCGTTCTTGTCTTTGTTTAAGCCGAGTATTTTGCTGCCTCATAGCACGTAACCTGTTAAACAAATACTGTTGAGAACAGGTAAGGGGTGAACAAGAATTTACGACCTCTTTCTGATATCGATAATAACGAGAATATCAACTTTTAAATCAATTCCATTAACCCTAAAATCCCTTAATATTAGCGTATTATTTCATAGAATTTTCGTTGACGGTTTTGTATCTTAATGTTGGTATTAATTCATTACATTACTTTATAATTTCGTTAATCTTTGAATTGTCAAATTTGATAAACGTCATAACTATGACATTTGTAAGGCATAGTTGCAGATTAATAAAACGTTTAGTAATTTTATGCTGATTTTGTCACAAATAAATGAAGAGTAAAGTCCCTTTACATAAAATACTGCTATGAAGCTTTTTTTTTCTGAAATAATTATATCATATCAATGTAACAACATCGAAGTATAAAATTTTCATCATTATCTATTGCACAAGTAGCCTATCGATGATCAAAGAACCAGATTCTTTTATGTATCACATTCACATTCTGTTCATATTATAGGAGTAACCAGTGTGAATCATCAAAAAGGCATTCTTGGTCAGTTTCTACTTCTATGAATTGTACTTCCATGTTATCTCTCACTTCAGTTTCTACTGCATAGTTGCATACCTAGGCTTGATTTACGATGTTATATTAAGTGCTACTTAATGTAAATAAAGAATGAATTTTATAAGAAAATAAATAAGAATATTTAAATTAATAATTGATGAGGCCGATACTTGATGTGAATCGATAAACATAATAAAACAATTGTTAAACTGATTTACACATATATTAAAAAGAATACTGCATGGCGTACGTTTCGATGAGATTCACCTTTTTCAAATGCTACGTGCAGACTAAAGACTGCAGAATTAGTCTGCACGTAGCATTTGAAAAAGGTGAATCTCATCGAAACGTACGTCATGCAGTATTATTTTTAATATATGTGTAAATCAGTTTAACAATTGTTTTATTATCAGAATATTTATGTTTAAGAAATCTCTATAGAATTTATTATCAACCGAATATTTTGTTTTGTTAACATGATGAAAACAAAATTTATTAGTAATATTTATCGTTAAATCTGTACATATTATAAGTTTCACAAAAATCCCATAATTTAGAAACTTATAATTTCGAAGCTCAAAATTTTTTTTATAAAATGAATTTTAAATTTTATTCTACATACATAAAAATTAATGGAGAATAAATTCCAACATTGTTATAAAAAATCTACAATACTTCAATGTTTTTTTCTATATTAATTCAAATAGGTATATAGTTTATATCTTTATATGAATTATTAAATGCATTTTCTCTTACTTACAGAGTATTGAAAATTTAATGTAAAAATCAGAATTTGGTTGTATTTTTATTCTTTCAATTTAAAAAATTCTCTAAAAATAACATTTTCTTTATGGTTTTCTGTGTTTCATCTGTGGAATATAAAATCGTATTAATCATAATATTTTTGAAATTTCTTATAAATAAGAAAAAATTTAAAGTTTTCTTGTGCTTCGCAATATATTTCATGACCTTAACTTTCATGTTCAAAATGAGATCTTATTATTTTAAGTTTTATATACATCGCTTTGTCTATATTTAGGTTTTTTGCATCAGGTATAGAACAAAACAAGAGGGCTATTTTATTAGAATATTTGGTTGAAAACGATATACAATTGTATGCAATATATTTGGAAACTTCAATACTTTTTTATAACAGAGGTTTATTTTATTTTTCTATATCATGTTACTTGTACACGTTTTGATTATTTATTTATTATTTTATAAATTCATAGAAATAAATAGAGCTGGACTTGTTTAATTTCTACCTTTTCATTTTTCTCTTTTACCTTCTAAGTCATCTTCTAAATTGGAAAAAATGAGAAAAAATATTTCAACATAGTAGAAGAATGAAATGTAAAGTAAAAGTAGAAGTTTTGAAATGTAATAGATATACCCCAATCCAAAGCATGCTAAATTGTTTAGAATTGATGTCAGTCAAACAAAGAATACTTTTTGCTACATATATATTTATATTCAAAGTTAAAAACAAATTGTTCCCATATAAAGTAATGAAAAATGTAACATGTGTCAGTGATGTGCACAGTCATAATACAAGAAATGCTGACAATTTCTACATGCAAGTTCCTAAGCATTCTAAACATAGGAATAGTATATTTTATGAAGGATTTAACGCATTTAATAAATTGCCTAGCTCCATAAAAACAATTAGAGACCTTAAGGTATTCAAGCGTAAATTAGCTAAGTTCGTTTTGAACATAAAATTGTAAATAATATAGTTTGAACCTGAATGTATGTATGATTTTGTAATAGCTAATGCTAAAATAAATATTATTATTATTATTATTATTATAATGAATCCACAAGTTCAGTTAATTGAATCAATCACAGAAATACGTCTTCCAT
Source organism: Henosepilachna vigintioctopunctata (assembly GCA_030704895.1). Classification (NCBI taxonomy): domain Eukaryota; kingdom Metazoa; phylum Arthropoda; class Insecta; order Coleoptera; family Coccinellidae; genus Henosepilachna; species Henosepilachna vigintioctopunctata. The sequence goes on from JARQZJ010000034.1 coordinate 4,267,215, forward strand.
CGTACTTTATCAACATAGAAATATATTTCAAATCACAGAATTTTCAAGTTAAATGAATGAAAAACTATAAATAATTGGAAATTATCGGCCCCATTTAAATTCATTTCCGATACGATTATTTTCTTGGACATCCCTCGAGGGAGTGTTAGCATATTCAAAGTTCACACAACTAGTCAAGCAAATGGCGGTAACTTTTCTTGTGAAGTGCAAGGCACAGACGTCTACTATTGAAATGAGCGGCTGTAGGATATCGCTGCACAAACGGCTCTGTGTGTTAGCTGCGAATTAGACCAGAATTATTGCTAATTGATATACAGAGATGAATATAATCGTGCTTAGGCCCACTTTTAACGAATACCAGCGATTGATGTTGCTTGGAGTCAAACTTGAGGGAGTATTTAACGATATAGATCGTGATATATGGTAAGAGAATGCAATGAAATAATTTAAAATACCGTGGTGCACTTGGAGTTTCCATTGGTAGCAATAACTGCAAGTACTGGAATGTCGATTCAGTTGAACCATCGGGGTGCACTAGACACGAATTTCAGGGTAGTATTCAGAAAAATCTAGTTAACTATTTCAAATAAAGATTGATTATATTTAAATGTATTGACGTATTCAATCCATTTCTTCTATTTTTCTTTTAAGACCAGCTTACTCCAAAAAACCTAATTTTTTTCAATATATTTTATTTATACTACAAAACATGTTGAGTAATCAATTTATTTACATATGAAAGCACATACATGAAATTACTTGAAAAAAAATTTTTTTTTCAAAATGGCGGTCCTGAAAATGACTGCTGAAACTCATCTGAATCGGAGATGAATAACATCATTTCTTGGAAAAGAATTATCTGAAAGCAAAAAACAAAACGGTTTCATGTTCTGTATCGAATTGACTATAACCTCAAGCAGAATGAAACATTTTAAATGAAAAAAAACAAAATGTCAGACTTGAATTTTTTTTACCCTTTTTTTCACTTTTAATTGTTTATAACTTTTTTAAATAATAATAAATATTTCTGGTTCTGCTTGAGGCCATAGCCAGACATCGAAAGAGTAAAATGCCGTTCGGTTCATACCGATAAGTGCAATAGATTTGAAATGAGAGTGTGATTCATGCGAAAAAACGTGGTTCGGAAAAAAATCTGTTCAAAGTTTTTATTCGTGAAAAATCGTAAAAAAAGTTAATTTTACTCACATATCCATTCCAGCTTCATACACAACTCTTTCCTGGTCTTCGTAAGCATCATTCTGAAGAATTCTTGCATTTCTCAAAGCAGTTCAACAAAATAACAAGACAATAACAATAAAACAAAGAACAAAACAATAAGACGACCCGAAGGCATGCAGCAGCTGCCGCCACCGAAGGCGTTCGAGCGGCTGGATTTACTGCAGCGCTCCCTAATCTTTTATACCTGTTTCTTGGTCTTGCTGACCTTCGGGACTAATTCTATACTATTTCTACGAGCATATAGTAGCAATTTATGAAAAAAAAATTTCTTCAAAATTGTTTGGAGTAAGCTGGTCTTAAATGTATTGACCTATTCAATCCATTTCTTTTATTTTTCTTTTAATAATGATTCCTGCACTGTATTTAAAGTCAAAAGAAAAGTGCAGGAATAGAATACATGTCTGTTTTGTGTTATCTTAGTTGAATGTGTCAGTTTTATTTATATATGATGATATTTTGAAATTTAAATAATATATTTATTTTAGGTTCATATTTCGTTATACATATATTGTCTATCTTCGTCGAGAGAACTTATAGAATCTTGTTGGGACGCTATTTTGATGTGAAAAAATAGAAACACTTCCCTTATTCAATTATTCCTTGGTTTTCGTAGTTAAAAATCATCACACGTAAAAATATATATCTCAACCTTTATTTATTCTTTATTTACTGGAAATATATTTCAAGCTCCTACTGCATTGAATAACAACTCTTGTCAATGGGTTATGAGCCCGAATAAAATATCCAGCAGATTACTCACTGCAACGGAGAAGTGCCCATGTTCTCCACTTCTGGCTTCTGCGCGATCTTTGCGGACTGGGAGATCTTCGTTTTCCCAGGAAGATGAATTTAATCCTTACTGGTATCACGAATTTAAGATTCCCTAAATCTTTATAATATTTTTGTATATTAATATATTAGTAAAGTCCATGAATTGATCTGAAAATATTAAAAAGAAGTAGAAATATTATTTGAATTTATTATCCCAATAATTTTACCATTTAGGTATCACCATTCTTTTCTCCCTATGTGCAATACAGTAAGTTAGCTATTCTATGGTCAAATCCGTTATGACATTCGTTTCCGCAGTTTATTATTCTTCATTTCACCCAATATTTCAGTTCAGTGAAAAAATTTTGTCGGATTATCTGATTTATTAGTCTGATATTAGTTATCGTTAGATAAGATTTTTAACAATTGTAGGAGGGATTGTATCTCAACAGTGCTTTGAAACATAACTTCGTGTATGAAAGCTAAACAGTGGAATGTTTTCAAAAAATAACATAACCTGTTTATAACAGGATCATGTCATGAAGGTATTTACAGCTAATAGTTATTCTTATTTGTTAATAATGTAACAATGAAAGTACACAATGAATTAATGTCAACTGACTTCTTGTAGAAGACTAGCGGAACAGTGTTACAATATTAATTACCTATCAAAACATTTGACTAAGTTTCATTTATACACAAATTTAATATACTTGATAATGATGTTACTGCCCACTAATTTACTATAAAATTTTCAACACAACAATTATATGTACATTCTTTGGTTTGCATTGAAAATGGTGAAAATATTGAAAAAAAACTGAAGAAAATTTGTAGATTTTATGTTTTAATAAATTTCAAATTCTTCAAGAGACTGTTTTATATTGTTCTTCACATTCACATGTAGTAAGTAAATGTAAAATCAGGCTCTATGCAATGTTTGACGGAAATGTAATCGTTTCATAGCCATTATCAAATGTTAAATTGTTCAATTTCTAAATATTTGAATATAAATAGTTATAGGTACCTAACGTTAAATATAAAGCCTGGAAATTTTTTTGGTTATGCAACTCATATAACTACTTGATATAATATAAGTTGCATGCCCAAAAAGCTCATGTTTCAATTGAAACGTTTATCATGTATTTCAGAGATTGTTTTAACAGTTTTAAGTACTATTTCCTAACTCAATGAATAAACTATTTCTTATTTTTCAATCAAATGGTGGTCAATTTTCTTCACACTTCACTGTTATAACTGTATCTTCTTTCTTTAATCCAATTGATTCCTGTTATAAGGCGAGTAGAATTTAGTGAAAATATTCGCTTAAATAATAATCTGTCTGAATAAAGAGAAAGAAGTTTGTATTGGATTTTAACGATTGTGAAAATTCTTTAATTTTGAAAATTCCACGTCAAATCTAGGCTCGTCGGATTTTGAAAATATCCACTTTGAGATGTTCCTTCTTTAGATTCAAAAAAACAACCTTCATTTCTCTATTTTCGCGTATTTTTGGATTGTAGAATGAGCTGCTTCTCTCTATTTATACGTGTTGCTGGTACTCTGCATCTTTTAGACAGTATTTATTGAATTATAGGGATAATTATAGGCTCAGTCTGCTTATACATTACGATTAATTGTTCTTCTTTGTATCAGTTTGCAATAGGAAACAATTTTCAATGAATATGATAGGTTGTCCTCATTTGTACCTGATATCGATTCAATACCAATAGTGCGGATTGGAATTTGATCATGGCTATCCCTTTTGTAGTAAATTATAACATTATGTTATATGCTAAGCAAGATCGATAAGCTATTACACAGTTAATTATTCTGTACTGATAACAATGTAATACTATTTGGATGACCGATATATTGGTTCCAATGTTAGGTATTGATTGAGAGTGTGATAGCATCAAATAATTAATTGGTGCTTAGGTTGAGGAAGAACTTTTACTTCTTGAAAGTCCTTAATTTAAATTTAGATAAACACAAATAACAATAACAAATATATCTTAATCCTAAATATCAACACAAAAAAATTCCTAGGAAAATAAAGAGATACTTATAAAGCATCTATATCTATACCATCTCTCAATTTTCAAATGAATTATATACTGAAAAAGATAATCGTAATAATTAAAACGATAAGCAATATTGAACGTTAGTAACTGAATTGAAAAATTATAAATTATTCAACGGGCATCTCTTCAAGAAATTAGTCACATAAGCTTTCAAGATTTTGAAAAAAAGCAGTGCTTAAAAATTGAAAAGCTATTGAAAATACAGTTAAAATAAAAAAGAAAAATTCCTGCATATATTTTAAAAATTATATGAGTCATTACTAATTAGAAAGCAACCTCAAAAGGGCAGACAGTTTCATCTAAAATAATAATGGTTTACTTTCAATATTCTAATATTTCATTAATTATTCATAATTGAAATTTTATCAGTCATCAGTTTTCGATAACAGTTATATAACAACATGGGATTTATACAGAATACAGTTTCTACCAACTAAAGTTTGGTTCTATGTTCAAGAGTGTCCTGATCAAATTGAAAATTGCCAACGTTTTTATTGAATCCATTTTCATCTTATATATGTTGTTACTACTTTGACAGATGTATTTATAGATGGTAAAAATCTCAGATAGACGGATTTCGCCATCTACATTCGGTAGATCATACTATTTTTGGTATATGACTAACATTCTATATTTGATAAATTATTATTTCACCTGCAAAGTTTGATGTAGGCACCTACATGAAATTTCTAATATTACTCAACCAATCTACAGTTTTTCGTAAATCATCCGCAATTTCCATATAAAACACTATATTCTATATTCCATATATACTCTTGTCAGGTATTTCTGCTAGAAGCTAAATAAGAATATTAAGACAAATAATTGAATCGTCATATTTTTCTGTGGATTTAGGTGGCATTAGATTTAGAGTGGCTCTTCTGGCGGTTTACAAAATACACATTTTCAACTTCAATTGAGTAATGCTGTCATGCGTATTTGCGGTTCACTTTTAATAATCAACTGTTAAAGATTTTAAAACAATCTATGTTGAAGATTGCAGGAAAACAATTTTAGCTAAAATATTGTTACTTTTTCACGTTTTCCATTAAGAATATAAAAACAGCATGCTCAACTTGTAAAATGGGACTAAGCAAGTATTACGTAAGCAGATTTATTACAATTATTTACCTACTTACCCCCTGTGTTGCCAATAGTAAGCGAAGTTCTTACCCTCCCACTCTGTTTGAGTAGATATTGCTATACCTATTCTGTTTTTTATTGATTTAGAGCAGCAGTTAGAATTCCAGAAATAAAAAAAATGGCTTGGGAAGCTTATAAGATTCCTTATAAGCTAATAAGGTATCAACTGTGAGAATCATGTGTGAGAGGAAGAATTAATACATCAATTTCAAAGCTTCGTTTATTGAATATCAACGTTTGAAACTGAGATTTAAACCAATAGGTTCATAAATATTAACAACTTAAATAATAACAACAATAATTCAGATCATTATTCAAATAGTCAACATGATAGAATTATTTTTTCAATGGCAAATTTTATGTACGGTTCTAGATTATTGCTGTAATCCTACCCAAATTCTAATACTGAAGATACAAAGGAAATACATTTTGATTTTTTGTTACCTATGAGAAAATGTAGATGAAAATCTTAAATTAAAATACTTTTCTATGAAATGTTGAGTATCTAACAATGATTTAATGTAGAAATCTAACAAATGATTTATTGAATGAATAAATAAAAACAAAGAATAATGAGAAATAAAAAATTTGTATAATTTTTGATATTATACATCGTATTATTCGAAATGATTTCTCAAAGTACTTGATTTTTTTTAGTGGTTGAAAAAAGCACTAAAAGTAGTGCCATTCAAATTATAAACATTGTGTAAATAGATTTCATTTTGAATGGATATAAATTTTGAATTTCATAACAAACATAACTGTAAATTCAAAAACTAATCTTGCTAAGTTTGAATGCATCTTTAAACACATTTTGATGAAAAATTGACAACTAATTAACTGTCCATTTATAGCTAATACCTTCATTTAGAAGAAAAACGTTAGAACATTAGAACATGATATTCATTAATAAAAAAGCCTCATTCAGAAAAAGTGAAGATAGACTAATATTGTAGAAAAATAAATAGATACATTCTATATGAATGTTGAAGATGAATGAATATCCAAAGCGATCTGCTTTTTGCAATGACTGATTCATTATTTTGCTTTTATTGCTTCGTTCTGTCATTTATATTCGATGAAATATTTCTTACGAACAAAATCTGTGACATCATTGCTTTTCATTGAAAGGCAAAACAATATAGAATACATCACATCACATTAAAAATTGAGATTTAAAGTATTTACAGACTGAGTATTTGAAGTTATAAACTTTCTGTGAACATATGACCAAGTATGGAATAAATTGATAGTATGAATAAAAAAAGAAAACATAAAAAATTTTTAAAAGGGGACACAAAGGGGCATTGGGATTCACTTGAGCGCAGCAAGTTGACATAAGGGGGCATACCTAACCCCCTTTTAAGTTACTCAAGAGAAATTATTGAAACTATTCAAATAGAGGCCAATGTCTATGGCAGAAAATAAGAATAATAAAAAAACAATGCTCAAAAATATATGAGCGTGCAAATTGAGGTAAGTTGGTTTAATTACATGTCGAAATCTCGATTTTGAAAAAAGTAATCCACGACAGATAAAGAAAATATATAATCTGCGGATTTGCAAAGCTGAAGTAGCATAAATATTCAATAAAATGAAAAATTAGAGATAATTATTATGCATTTAAATTCTTTGTAACTCCCTCTGGTTGATTTTCGTTTCAAATTGGGTTTTTTGAATGAAATTATATGATTTAAATATATGTTACAAAGCTGAGTGATAATAATATACGGTGAATTTTTTGTGTACAAAAAATATTCCAAAAGTTTGTACAATTTATATCAGAAAAAATAAGAAAATTTTTAACGGTTTTGACAAAAGGAAACTGAAAGAAAAATATCTTTAATCGTCATTTTAAAAATGTCTCCCAAATTAATCGTTAGATTATTATGAGACACACTAAAAATACCCACCCAACAATCGTTTAATTATTTTGAGGGGGCATTTTTAATATGCCAATTGAAGATCAGCACTTGTAATCTAGACTAAAGCAGCTAAGATATAAAGCTGGATCGTTTGTATAAAACTCTAACACAATCTAGTATTTCAATATGGCGAATTATTGGATTTTCAAAAATTCGGTACGAAGTTGAGCCACGCTTTTGATTGGGAAAATTTTTAGGGTTTTTTTACCTTTCTTCTGAACATCTGACGTGATCACATAATTTTTTTCATTTTGCCCCTTTTCGTATGCCCCCCCAATGCACAAAATGACAGGAAGTTCTCAAGGACAAATTAGCACCCAAAATGACTGATACGTTAAAGTAATTATATTACTCATCAATGTTTCTATATAATTATTAGTGTTTATATGTTATAATAATTTCTTTCTGATTTTTGGAAAAACCCCCCATTAAGTTCATCATAAAATATTCAAAACGCCCTAGCCCCACCACGAGTGAATCACCATTTACCACCTTTGATTCCCAAAACATTTTTGGTATATGTCCACTTCATATTTTCTACATATATTCAAATTATTATAACTGGTGTTCTCTGGTTTAGCATAGCGTGGATTTGATAGATTCTAAGAAGCTCCAATGTGAAGAGCGAAGGCAAATATGGACAATGCACCAGACAATTATAAAACTTTAAATATTTGATAGTGTTAGCGTTTACTTGATGTAAATCCATTATAATTGAATATAAACTCAAATTCAAACACTTGAACTTATGATTTAACTTTATTGACTACATAGCATGACGAGTTTCGTCGTTACAAGCGAATTCTTCAGATGCTAACTGAAGGATCACAGAATAGCATCTGAAGAAGTCGTTTGTAACGACGAAACGCGTCATCCTATGTAGTCAATAAAGTGTAAATCATAAGTACAAGTGTTTGAATTTGAGTTTATATTTAATAATAAAACTTTATATGTAAGTAAATGCTTTCTGAAGTTTTTGATGCCGAATTGTTTGAATTTATCGAACAATCACAAAGTCCACGTCGTAGATTTGAAATTCAACAGTGAAATTATAAATATTAATTTTTTTACAATATATTCAATTTGGTATTATGTAAATTAGTAACAACAGATATTGAAAAATACTCTACTTTATACACTATGTTTTGACATAGCTTTGATTAATAAATAATTTTTCTCTGTTTATATTCTATGCTCGAAGGAAAATTGTACATAGAATTGATATGCCAGAAGTAAAAGTTTGTGATTGCCGTTTATACAAGTTTTAAGAAAAAAGTAAACGATATCTCAACAATTTAGTTTCATAGCCGAATTTTGCGTTGAATCAGTATTATTTAAGGCATTTCTCTATTTACCCATACTGTGTTGAAAAATAACAGCATTTAACAGCTGACTTATCGAAGCCATAGTGAATTGCTTTGTGAAAATTTATCCGTTGAAATATGTACATGAAGAATTATAATACGAATCTTTTTACTATATACGTCTCTAATATTAGCATGATTATCTTGAAAGAAATAAAAAAGAATATGACGTGCTATTGTTAAGTAAAATAATGAAAAACATTGTGTATATGGAGATAAAAAGTATTCCAATTAAAACAAAATGTTGAATTCTGGTCTTGTCATGAACTGAAATAAGATTTATAGTTATTTGATATTCATGCTAGTTGAAATTTTCAATTTACCGAAAATGTAATATTTACAAAATTTCATTAAATACAAAATGTTACTCTAAACTTGCACAACCTTTCTTACTCAGTTCGGTGAGACATTTTCGTAAATAACAATAAATTACAAAGTATTTTCGACTTATATAACTTATGTGAAAGGTTTTAATTTCAACAAACATAATTCCTTTTCAGCAACTAATGCAACAGCTCCTACAAGTTTTCTAATATTAAAGTGTGTAGAATTGCATTCTATAACGTTTGCATATGGGCTCATAGAAATGTTCAATTGAGCTTCAAAGTGCTTTTTTACTACTTTAAATAAAAGCCTACTCTTTGTATGAAGAATGGCAGCTTATTGAGCGCTGGTGCTGTGAGAATTTTTTCTGGAAACTCAATTGTTTCGTTGGAATTTTTGTAATTTCTACAAATTGATGTATTGGCAAGTCTTGTAAAGAAGTGGGGAATGTACATTGATACAGAAACTGTTTCAAAAATAGATGCTTTTGGAGGAAAGAAGAAAATTGAAGTAATGCCAACTATTACCAAAGTCAAAGGTCTTCACCGGCGGCCCTAGCGCTGCATGTGACTCGCCAGCAAATTTATTGCAGCCTGCAGAGGCTAAAGAAAAAGGCAGAGTGGAGTTACTCTGGCTACCTGGATCCGAGAGTCAAGCCTTGGTAGAAGACAAACCATCCAAAGCGGCGCTCGATAAAATGTTGCCGCAAGACGAAAAAATTGCTCTAAAAAATGGCGCCCGAGTAGGGGTCTGAAACAGATTCTACCAACGACGCCAGCGCTTCCTAGTAAGAAAGGATACTTCGTGAACTCAATTTCTGAAATCCAAAAACACTACTAAAAATATTTGGGGGCACATATGCAAGCCAACAGCTGTTTTATAGTATGAAAAATATAAAACAAGCTGAAGAGTTACAGACACATTTCTGGAAGGAAGTCTGCGAGCTGTGTGAAGAAAAAAAACCCACATATCGATACACTCGTCAAAAATATATATTATCAAAAATCGCATTGATTGATTGGACTTTACCAATAAAAGATTCGAAATTATATGTTCTATTTTATTGATGTTGTGAACCACCAATGGACACCTTTGTATTGAAATGCTTCCAAACTCTTCATATCTACTTTATAGACAGATGAATACACCACTAACCAATAATTATTCTTTCCAAAACGCTCAATGAAGCTGCAGTTGTAAAAACTATAAAAACAATTCGAAGAAAGATAGCTGTCATTCTAAAAATTCTAATGGAGTTTATGAAATTTGATCTAATTGAAGAATTGCCTGATTATAATACATATTATTCACATACTCTCCTTTCCAACTAGAAAATATTCATATGCACGCAGATCAAATTACCTAGTTCGATACTAACGAATGCTAAAGGTAGTCAATAGGCTTTTTAAAGGACGGAGGCGCTTCTCCCAACAACTTTCCAGGTTCTGTTGGACTAGAAGCTTGGCTATCTGGCGAAGCTACTTTGCTGCCTAGGGGTGTAGGTACTTGGGGTGCAGCTCCTTTACTTCTACTCTTGGACCTCCTCTTCCTTAAAATTATAGGTCCTAAACCACTTCCTTCTACGGACTTAGGGCATAAGTCCGTAGGTCGTTCGTTTTCCATTGTGGAAGACTTTTTAGGCTCGGAATCTCCTTGTGGAGAATGAGAACTAGAACTACTTTCAGGAGGCGCCAGTCTTCTTAAAATCTGGTTCAAAACATCCTCCATTTTTCCTATTCTTTGATTGAGTTTTTGTATCTCAAGCTTCACGTCCACTTTGAAATCCATAAGATTTGTCATTAGCTCTTTGAATTCTGGTGGAGCTATAGGATCAGGTAAAGGCGCTTGATACATGGATGCTGTTGAAGGATCCCTCAATCCACAGTCGTAACTCAACATCTTACGAAGAGACAAATTTCTAGGGGGATCGAGTTCAACCATTTCATCTATAGTTTCTTGCCTAGTTATACCTGGGCTAGACGATGATGTAACTTTCTGTAATTTTGGAAACACCTTATTTCCACCACCACCAGATGGAGGACCTCCTGAGCTACCCGATGAAGATGAACCTGGACGTTCTTTAGAGTCTTTTGCACTTAAACTTCTGGTAAAACCTTGAGGGGGTTGGATTGAACCTTCAGAGGTTGAGTCTAAGCTTGCTGATCCTAAAAGACGTCCCCATTTGCTTCCCGGTCTTCCTGTTATAGGTCTAGCAACTGTAGTTTTTACACCACCACTGTTACCGTCTTTCTCAGCTACTGCTGAAAGTTTAGTTGTAGGCAAATTTTTAACGTTTGGCTTGTCTCCATCTTCAGCCTTTTCAACATCAGATGACTGTTGAGAATTGGACTGGTGTTGAGACCGATCTCTTCGGAATTTCGAAAAAATCTTCCTGACTAAATGATCCTGATTTTGATCTAATTGAGGTTCGTTTTTTCTTCTCTCGGCTAATTCTTTTTCCCTCTTGACATCAGCAACTTTCCTAAAAATTAGACGGTGTCGCAAATTGTAGGTTAGTATTAAATTCCTGGCGAAACTATTTGCAAAAGCTTGATAAAAATCTAAAACTTCCAATAATTTGTCTCTCTTTATAGTATGCAAATCACAATAAGTTAAAGCACGAACGTTTGCTGCCGACTGCCCAACAGCGTTGTCCTTCCAGAAGGAATCACCGAAGACATCTCCCTTGCCTGAAAAAATTAAGCTCATCAGGAAAACTAAATATGAGATTTTGAGCAATTTAGTAATATAAATAACCATTGAATGTGATGGAAATATGAAAAATAAGGTTCTATAAAGCACACATCTGTCGTACTCTCTACATCTTCCCAAAATGAACCTAAATATAGAAATGAGGTCAAGCAAGAACCGCTAGTTTTATTCAGTAGCTTCAATTCTACTATAATTTATTAGGGATTGGATAGATGTAACTTAAACTCAATAAATTTACCCAATATTGCAACGACTTCATCATCCTGTATCACCTCCAATGATCCAGTAACGATAAAACAAAGGGAATCAATTGACTCGCCAGTATGGTATAAAAGATCTCCTGGTGCCGAATGGGACATGGTGAAGTGCATGGCTAGAGCCCTGAGGCATCCATCTGATGCCAGTCGAAATGCTGGATGTTCGTTGAACACCTTCCTGTTTAAATGCACGCAGATGTCAGCCTTCATATCTTTAGGGCAGAAATTCAGCACCTGAAAGAATTGATTTTTTATTGAATATATAATAAATCTTAATGTATTGCAAGTTTATATGGATTATAGACTGACCATATAATACGTAGATACATAAGTTTGATGGATTTTCTTTTACTTTGCTGATATTTTGAACAAAATTATGGAAAATGACGTCTAAATTATCTTGTTAAAACAAGTTCTATTCAATTATGTCACTTCAGGATCAGAAATGAGATTCTTGAGTATCCTGCACCAACTGTTCGTTACAATGAAAGAAATTGAGGGCGGAAGATGAGTAGTGTAAACAAACTTTACATAACTGGATTTCATTTAGTTATTTTTTTTCACTGAAACTAGCCTCTTCGAATTGATTTCTGGTTTGAAATTGTTGATATCGGATGTTTGAAATTACCTAGGGTGCTCGTTTACCTATTCAGGGGCGTATCTAAGGAGGGGGTTCAGGGAATTCAAACTCCTCCACTGATATCTTATGTTTGCCTATAAATAAAATTCAATATCACATTTTGAATTTTGTCTCACTGAGTGAAAGTTGCTAGCCTAGAATTTTCATTTTACAAAGTGTAAAAGCCTATTAGCTGTTAAACGGAGGTTCTCCTCTTTCGAATACTATTCTATCAATAACAAGAAAGTTCACAGTGTTAGCGGACAAAACTAATCCCCACTGTCTTGTTGAGGGTTGAGTTCTGGAACTATTTATTGGTCTGTAGTAGAGAAATCCAGTACTGTATTATAATATGCGAATCCCGAAAGAAACTTCTCCATTCTAGGAAGGTGCGAGACCTATCTCTGAAAGAAAATACGAGACGAGAGACTTACTGGTTCCGCCCAGATGTTTGTTCATCGGGAAAGAGTGGTGGATATCAATGATATAGAAATCAAATACATATTACTAAGCAGGTTTTGATGAATTTTGTTTTGAGTTATAGAATAATTTGAACAAGCTACAAGTAGCCTTGATTTTTATCTTCAACCCTCCAAAGAAACGCTAGAGCTATGTCCATGTGTCTATCAGTCAATATTTCAGTCGCTCATTTAGTTTTTTCCCTTTTGCCAAATTCTAATGAAGGCGTTCGTTAGAATCAATTGCAAAACATTTATAAGGTTTGTTAAATACAAATTAAACAGTTTGTGTTTATATTTTTAAACTTATACAAATGACAAAATAGGAAAGACAAATAGCCTGAATTTGAGTTGATTGTACTTTTATATATCTATACCAAAACAAATGGGTAAAAGTAGAGAAAAACTCAAATTACATACAATCGTTCGATGATTATTATTCCATCATTCATCTAAATCTCCATAAATAGAACGATTGTTAGATTTAATTGAAAAAACCCAAATAAAATGCTGTATGCTGTAAAATATATCCCATACCATTCTGAAAAATGTACATCTGTCATGATGTGTTTTGAAATGCTCGATTTCTGTACTTTTAGAATCAAAGTGAATAATTTCATGTAATGATAGATTATTATAGATTTGAAATTTGTCAGATCTGTTTATGTTGTACAATCTTTTTTCTGTTTGTGATATGTCTAGGCTCTACAAGATGAGATGACATTTGCAAACTGAATGACATTGAACATTCAAAATTTTTTGAATTAAAGCTTTCAATGCATAAAAAGTATTTTGAAACCCAAACTAGCTGCGATTGTGCATTAAACAATTTTTGAGTATTACAGCAAGTATAACATTCAAGCTTTGACCTATGGCAACTACGAAAAAATTACTTCAGAAGGCATTAAACTTATTCAAAAAATTCATAATAACATTAATTTTTACCAATGCTTCTACCTTATCTTGATCGAGCCCTTTCGTCATAGCCCAGGTTGAAACCACATAATCCATCACTCTTTCTGATAGTGCCTTTGGTACTTCATGCAACTTCATAAATTCCCTAACGTTGTTGAGCATGTCGTGGTATTTTGCAGTGGCTGAGGTCATCTGTTGGATGATAGTGGTCACGTGACCAAATATTGTAGCATAAAGTAGAGCTAGAAACCGAAAAAAGACTGTAAGATACACAGTGTACAGATACTCTCCACTTAAACGCAAACTGCAAAAACTTAATATGATTTTATCTTGATACAACAAATTAAACATAATCCAAGAGTTCCCCTTATGGAGGCAAGCGCTCTTTGAAGATGAAAATGAACGGTGCCTATAAACTTCGAACTTGGTTCAGTACATAAACTTGTAGTGATTTATTTATATTACGAGTATTTACCGCAAATCTGCGTTCTTAATCGTCATTCAGGTAGAAAGCCAACTGATACAAAGTTTTGTAATTTTTAATTTTGTGAAAAAAAACGTAGGTATACCGACATCGTCAGACGCTAACTGAATACGATTTAACAACAAATCTTACTGTAAAAGTATTTGTAAACAACAATAGAATTTATAAGAAGAAGAGCAAACTATAGAGTTATTCTCAAAGGCGTTTGTAACTGAACTATGTTCTTTGCCTGAAAAAGGTCAACAGTGGTGAATTATTTGAATTGAATTGCTCATTGAGCAAATTCTCACAATTGAGTCTATTATTTCTAATTATATATAATTTGAGTCTATTGATTTCTACTATTTCCCATAAATCTAATTGTCTACTTTTATGAAAATTGTGTAAAATTTCAAAATTTGGATCGAAGGTTTGATTTTCTTTTAACAAATGGTTTATATAATATAATCACTTCTTCAATTCTAGTACCGAAATTACTACTTGTTTTGCCTATATATTACCTGAATATGTTTCACAATTTAACTGATCTTAAAAACGTATTATTTATTTGTCGTCTTTAAAACGTGTTTTTGAATTTTGGTTTTATTGTTTTTGATAGATTTAGAAATTTTTTTATTGTTTGTTCTGAAAGTTATATTGTTAGTGCGACTACGTAAAAAGGATTTCATTTTTTACCGGTCCTTCTAAAGTAGTACAGAATATCGTATTTTCGATCACCTTCGGACTGATTAGGAAAAACCGTTAGTACAGCTTTTCGATAAAGTTTAGTTCACTAAACTGTCACTTATGAATTATTTCAATATTTCGACAAAGCTACATGTAGAAGTGAAATATAATTAGTTATAAATTCTTCCATTTCAGAGTCTGTTATTTGTTAGGAGATAAAAATTTATGAAGTCTGAGTTTATTTTGAATTTAAATTTATTAATTTGAATTATGATGATAATAATTGATTTGGAACAGTGTTTTTCGAATAATATTCTCGTAAAATATTGAAAAATTTCTCTAAAGTATACAGGATCATATTCAGAAAATTCTTCGTCAAAAACAGATTAGGAACCATATAAATAATGAAACATTCATTAATTTACAGTGTAGGTAGGTACAAACTATTTTAATAAGCAGGTACGCTGTACAACGATTACCATAAAAGAGAATCATTACCATGTTTTTCATTTTCTCATCTATGGTAAATGAAAGTCAGCTGATCTATAATCAATTCAGTTGATAAAATATTCAACAGGAAAAGTTATATTGGCTAAAAATAAATCCAATCGAATTTTTTAATTATATGAAGGGCTTGTTTGTTTTACTGACTCCTTGATGTCATTTCGTCGTCGTTTTCAGGCTTTAATTGCATATGAATTAAAATTTGTGAGAAAAAAACAGATTTCGATCTCGATAAAAATCTGAGATAAACAACTAAATTTAGGGTTGATTTCAAATTAAAAATGAGAACCAAAGCAAAATAGTATAAAGCAAATTAATTTGAAATCTGGAATGATAAATTGATTCATTTAATTGAAATTCTGTGAGATGAAATGAATTTTGTTTGAATTGAAAGTTTACAACAAACATTGTTTTTTTATTTGATGAGATTCGAGCAGATACAAAATTAAGAAACTAATAAAATAAATATTAAATTAAATTAAACTCTTGGCTTAATGTTTCACGATTATATTTAACAATATGAATTTGTCAACATGTTTCGAACGTGAGCTCATTTTCAAGACTGAATCTCAGTAATAAAATAAATAGTTGTGGACAACTTCAAGTCTGAAAAAAAATGACTTTTAAATAAAGAGGAAAACAATCAAATAATAAAATTCGAAATTTCGTATTAGTTTAAAAGAAGGGTTGTATTAATTTTTTAAAGTTTGAGTAAAAAATTCAGACCTAAAAGTGGAGCCAATTAGTACAATTTAGCCAATTTACATTGAGATAAATAAACAAAATGGAATGAAATAATAAGTTTTTATCGATTATAAAATAATTGAAGAGTTAAAATTTTGTAGAAAATAAATTAAGGATTTTAAACTAGAAGAAATATCGTGTTTAACCCCTGCCTTATTCAGCAACCGTTATAGTTTGCATATTTTAGTAATTTTATTCATTAATTCCAATAAATATAGTATTTTACTGGTTTTGCTTCTGTTTTCAATTCCAATTTTTATTGCACAAGCTTTATTCAACGAATATTTTTTCTATTTAGGTTTTCCAGTTTAAAGAATTTCAATTTTCAGATTCTTCAAATTAATGGCATCTAAAATATTCACTAATTATATCACATTTATCGATTCAACCCTTAATTTTAACCTCCATTTCAAGAACGTCATAATTTAATGAACAATGGAAGTGTTTAAAAGAAAATTTTTTAATGTGTAGGGTCTTATAAATAGCAATTAATAAAATGACGAAAATGCGAAATTAATTGTACTGCTTTAGGTATAACAGTGTAAAATTTTGATAATATTTGATTTTATAAGAATTAATTACATACATCAAAGCTAGAATGATTATTTTGAAATTTATGTTCTCGGAACTTCCATTTGAATTGAAACTGTAAGAGCCAAAAATATATATAATCTAACAATAATGAAGTTCACGATAACTATGAGACACAATTCAGTAGATACAACTCAGAGAAATTTATTAAACTGAGCTCAATTGAGAATTGTCATTAGATAATTGAGATCATTCATTCAAACTGAACGTAGTAAGCTCCTTAATTGAGGCAATTTATTCTAGTACGGTTCTGTATTCTACCTTAAAATACCTAAGACCAAATTATATTCAATGATTTCATTAAGGAAAATAACAGTTACTATTAATTTTCACTAAGAAATAGAATTTGTAAAATATATTACGTCTTACGTAAGCGATGGCTGTTAGTTAGCCGATTTTTTTCATTACGTAGTTCAGTATTAAATGAAATAAGTATTGTACGAGGGTATTCTAAGAACAATGTGACCAGTGTTGAAATGTATTGGTATATTTGCTCAATTAAAGATATCACTACTCTTCACTTTAACGACAAAAGAACTAAACGATAAAAAAGAGCCAATCAAAATATAAAAAAATGTTTTTGATGAATATTGGTTCTACTAGTCTTCTACAGGAGAAACTTAACAAATGATTGAAAGCTCAATACAGTAATACCGCGCTTTACGTCAGGGATAAGTTTCGGAAAAAATCGCGTTAACTGAAATTCGCGTATATCGAGGTTTATGATTAAACATAGTCAAAATTTAATACAAAAAAATACGAATCATTTTAATCAATCACTTTAATTCTAAGAAGACTTTATGCAATACATACTATTAATTTTATTTTTTACGGAAAAATACAACTATTGTCTTTTGGGTAGCGTTTTTTACGTTCTTGTAAAATACGTTCATAACACCCAACACTGTTTTAATTGTTTGACACAAGGTCAGGTCATTATTATTGTCTATACTTTGCAATATGTCCAAACGAGAATAAATTTTGAAAGACCATTTTGTATTCCCCCTGAAGATAAAACTTTCTCTTCTACTTGTTCTTCCTCATCGTAGATAGGATTATTTTGTAACTCGATCAGCTCTTCATTGCTGAGAGGATCGTCGTGCGTTGCTACAAGTTCTACGAGATCTTCCAACGCGAGATCTTCAAATTCAGACCCCTCAACCATTGCAGCAATGTCTTCAAGCACTTGTCTCTGCATCTGGACATTTGTTCTAGGTGATTCCACTACATTTGGCTAAACATCACCTCGTTCATACAACTCTTTTTAACTTCCTTCCAAGCCTCTTCTATGTTGTGAATAGCCTTCATAATGTTGTATGACTTCCACCACTCTCGCATAGACTGTCTTCCTTCCCCGTCAGTTTCATGCATTAGTTTCTAAAAGTGCGGCGATGGTAATAAGCTTTAAAGTTTGCTATTGCTCCCCGGTCCATAGGTTGTATTATTGACGTAGTGTTTGGTGGAAGGAACTTCACGTACACTTTTAAGTTTCTGGGAGGATCAAGTGGGGTTGAATGTCCTGGGGCATTGTCTAAGAGTAATATAACTTTAGGTTCAGCCCATTTCTGTCACAGTAGGATTTGACTGATGGGCAAAAACTATTAGAATACCATTCTTGAAAAATTTCGTGTAACCCACGCTTTTCTGTTTGATCGCCACACAACTGGTAGACTTGTCATGTCTGTGCCTCGCATTGTACGGAGTGTTTCTGAATGGTCACTATTAAAGGTTTCAGCTTGAACTCACCAGTGGCACGGCAGTGGCGAAATTTGAAATTCGCGTTATAGAGAAAACGCGCATAACGGGGTAGCGTAAATCTGGGTATTACTGTACTACCCATGAAATTACATTAAAAAAAGATGCTACATTTGATATCTAGATGTTTTTAGTGCGATTGTTTATATGGTCGATTGAAAGAGGAATATTTATTGAAAATCTTACCTGCTATTATCATCATACAAATAGTGAATATCCTCTCATTGTCAGTTTCAGCAGCCACATTACCAAAACCAACGGAAGTCATACAGGTCATAGTAAAATACAAGGCAGTTACATACATAGTTTTTCTTGAAGGTCCATTTATCAACTCGGGTGTACTGGAGTCATTTGGCCAAACATAAGAATAAGGATTTTGGGTAATATTCGCCAATTTCCACAGCCAACTGTACTGTACTCCGTTATCAGCGTCTGATCTTCCGATAGAATACCACACACAAGCCAGCCAATGAGCAACGAGCATATAAAAACATAACAGCAGGATCAGCATCGCAGCGCCGTATTCCAAATAGCGGTCGAGTTTACGTACTACTCGTCCCAAACGCAATAAACGGACTACTTTCAGTGCGCTGAATAGACTACCGATTCCCTACAACAAAATTCCATATATTTATTCAGTTATTATTGTATACTCTCTTCAGTTCCAAGAGGCCACTGAAATAAATGAACATCCGTGTTGTTTAACGCAAATAGTTCAGAATCGAACTAAACCTTCGCCCTATATTTTGAAGCTAATTTTAGGGGTGTTTTTTCAGAGATATAGAACTTTAAATTACAATAAAACAACGATGAATCATTCGATTGACAAGAATTTTTTTTATTCGAAAGATAATCTTGTGGCATTACATTTTAAATATGATTTCTGGTTTATGACCGCCACGGCTGGCTCGGATGTAGTCCAATCTGGACGTCCAATGTTCGATGAGTTTTTACAACATTTGTAATAACACGGCGAATATTGTGTTCCAAATGGTCAAGCGTTTGTAGCTTATCCGCATATACCATTGACTTTACATAGCCCCATAGAAAGTAGTCTAGCGGTGTTAAATCACAAGATCTTGGAGGCCAATTCACAGATCCAAAACGTGAAATTAGGCGATCACCAAACGTGTCTTTCCATAAATCGATTGTGGCACGAGCTGTGTGACATGTTGCGCCGTCTTGTTGAAACCACAGCTCCTGGACATCATGGTTGTTCAATTCAGGAATGAAAAAGTTAGTTATCTGGCCTCTATACCGATCACCATTGACTGTAACGTTATGGTCATCATCGTTTTTGAAGAAGTACGGACCAATGATTCCACCAGCCCATAAAGCGCACCAAACAGTCAGTTTTTCTGGATGTAACAGTGTTTTGACATACACTTGAGGATTATCTTTACTCTAAATGCGCCATTTTTGTTTGTTGACGTAGCCATTCAACCAGAAGTGCGCTTCATCGCTAAACAAAATTCGCTTATGAAAATCGGGGCACAGAACCATTATTTTCGAAATAAAATTGCACTATTTGCAAGCGTTGTTCAGGCGTGAGTCGATTCATGATGAATTGCCAAACCAAACTGAGAATAAATCATTTCTCAGCTTTTAAATCGGTCGCCGTTTTCGACAGTAATGCAAATTTAAAGTTCTATACTTCTAAAAAAAAAAAATACCCGTTATAATTCAAATGGAATTATTTCTCTGCTAATTTCAACTTGTATTCTATTTCTATTAAAAAAATAGTCACAATAATGGCACATATTTGAACAAAAGCATATTCAGAAGGAAAAATATAGGATGGATAGGTGGCCAGCCCTGATTTGCCATCCGTTGTTTTTTTGGTTTTGGCACACTAAATACATTGCGCGATAATTCGGTTTTCTGATTGAATCGGAAAGAAAGCTGAGAAATTTGGTTGGAACTCCTGCAGAGTCTCAAAGATTTCACGGAAAATACAGAGAAAAAGCAAAAACTTATTCTACAATAATATTTAATAAGAGTAAAAACACTCACATCTTCATCATGATCGAAAGCGTTGAAAACGTCGTAGGGCAAACAACTCAACAAGTCTATGATGAACCAACTCTTCAGATAATTCATCCTTATCACTTTTGGATCGGATACCACCTCCCCACCTGGACCCACAAACGTCGTATGAAAATTTAGAACAATATCGATAAAAAATATAACGTCAACAATTGAATCGACTACCAAAAGTGACACGTCTTCCGAAGTTTTGTTCTTGAAAGCTACATTATAAGGAACCATAATTGCAGTATAAAAAGTCAAGCACAAAATGATCCAGTCCCAGATTGCTTTGAAGGCGCAGTAGTGAAGAAGAATGTGTGGAGGAGTCTTTGGAGCTTCTTGTCGGTACTGAGGCATTATATCTGCACTCAAACTCATCATCTAATCCGTTAAAAATAGGGTATTCAAAAAGATACACAATGAACACAACAAAATCGATGAAAATTATAACAAAAATATCATTCAGGTAATGTTGAAGAAAATAACAAAATGATAACATAGGAATAAACAAAAAATATACGAGAAATAAAAATGTTTAAGATAAAAATATTTACAGAGTTCCGAATTGGAAGAAGATCAGGTAATAAATTCCAGCAGCATGGAAAAGAAATTCGTTAGATCATTTTATATATCAATATTTTCAAAACTGACTTGGGCCAGATGCGACTGCTTCGTTGTGTCCTTCAAGTTTGGCAAATGTGATGAGAACTGTGAAACCAGAACTGAACGACTTCTTGTTACTGATCTAGCTAACTTGGCGAATTTTGACAGCCCTGTGAAAGAAAAAAGTATAACGAGATTTAAGTCTTTTCGACAAAAATAGTCAATTCTTAATATTTGTTTGAAAAATTGAGAAGACTTTCATTTAATAGAATTTTTGTTTTTCTAATTTTCTAAACTCTCAAGACAGAAATGCCTGGGGGGCTAATTTAGTATGCGCGTACCCCTGTGCCTGGAATGAATTATTAATGTTAGAAATTAATATCCTGATCATTATATTAATGAAAATCTTGACTAATCTAGACTTGTTTCCCAAGAAATTTACAATTTCCCAACCTGAATTTTTTAGGATGTCAACTAAGTTGAATACCCCATTTAAAAATGAAATAAAATAAGATATAACGATTGAATACGCTAGCAAACATTTATGTGAGCTACCGTCTCGTTCATAGTTTGTAATTAACTTCAAAACTGAATTTATTAGTTAAACTAAAAACATATATTGATTTGCCTAAATAATTCATTGTTCTGATGCAAAAAGGAATGAGCTATTTATTTGTGGGGGCTTATCGCCTGCCCCTTAAACCGCTACTGCAGAATAGAATATATAATAACCTTCAAAGGAAAGAAGGTGTAAGAAAAAAAATTTTTTTGAGAGAAACGTTCGTTCTTTATAGTGAAAAAAGAAAAACATTTTTTACTCACCTCCTTTGGTGTCATCTGTTTCTATCGGTTGTTTCAAGGCAGTTATGTCTCGGAACGTAAGAAGAAATAACACTACCACATCTCTTTCGTTTTTGATCGGTGAAATTTGTAATAGCAACCATAGTGGCGTCTCTATCAAAGAAAGAATATCTGTCACGTAAAAATTTATATTTTCATTACTCAAATCAAATAATATTTCAATTCCTAATTCAAGCAGCCAGACAATAACAAGCAATTTGTACTTTACCACTAATATTTTCCAAAAACCAATACTACTTTAATGCAAAAATAAGCTTTTCAATTCATCTACAGGTGACCGAAATCCCCCTTAAAAATTAATATTCGTGAAATGCAATTGAAACCGAAGGCCTATTTACATAATTATATATTTATTTACTCATTATCAGAATATACTAAGTAACAAGATATGAAATAATTTGAATAATAATAAAATTAGAATAATAATATAAAATAATGTAAAATATTTATTACCCTTATTACTTATCCCCAGCACGTTCTTTAGATCTATCAAAAATAGAAATATTTACAATTTTATATAATGTATACATGTTGAATAAAATTTATATCGTCACTTACTAAATTATTTTTGCGGTTTATACTCATAAACGTTTAGAATGAATTAAAACGATAATATTTGACTAGAATTAAAATTTGATTGATATGATAAAAATAGCAGCAGAACTGACATCTTCAAGTGGATTTAGAAAATAATTCCTTTCAAATAATTTCAACCATTATGAAACATTAAAAACATTAAAAAACATTAAAAAATTGTCTAATTTATCTAAGAACAGATTCAATAGTTTCTCTTGTAATAAAATTTTTCCAACAGAAATAGATACACTTATATCGAGAATTTTCTGAAAAATAATACTGGGGAACAGCAATTTTGTTGTCTTAGATTGATGACTTCTTTTTGACTAAATTTTGATCTCTGAATTCAAAAATGTTATCAATTTTTCTCTATGGCGTCAAGTTTTTAAACTACAGGATACCCTCTCTTTACCCTAAAAGTCGTACAAAATTGGCATCAGAGGAAAATAGAGTGAGTACTAAACAAACATATTGGAATATTTTATTCATACAAAGGTTATTATAATATTAAACATCCCATCTACCTTGATACCTTTCCTCCATGACCTTCAAATCTTGGTGGAATCGCTCACCCTGTTCATCACTACCAGCGCCAAGATTTTCTGGAAAGTTAGCAAGATCACTATGTAAGAAACGCAAATTGATACTCATGTTACAGCCAAGCTTTTTAAAGCTTTCTAAGAGTTGTTGAACAATTTCGACGCTATTCTAGGCTCGTGTGTTTCCAAGAGAGTCCTTGACAATAGTTTTGAATGCCAACCAAGCATTCTTTTCAAGTTCGGTCATTGTTTCAATGAAACATTGAAACACCAGCCTTTATTTTCTCATGTGAGAAGCTGGGAAATGCCGAAATGATAAACTTAAAACAGTCCATTTCAGTTGACAAAGCTTTAACAAATTGCTTCATGAGACCAAGTTTTATATGCAAAGGCGGAAATATAATGTTTTTTCTGTCGACAAGTGGCTGATTTAGAATGTTTGGATCACCAGGTTTCAGGTCAGATCTTGGCGGCCACTTTGACTGCACCCAATGCTTCTCGGGAGTTCTGCTGTCCCACATACACAGAAAACAGAAACATTTGGTATATCCACGTTGCTGGCGAAGAAAGAAACAAACCATTTTGAGGTTAACACAGATGATCCATTGGTGTAAGTTATATTGCAGCAAGTCAGTGACCTTCTTTATGTCTTCGTATTCTTTGTGCAAAGAAACTGAATGACTACTAATTGGGACTGAACCATATAAATTAAAGTTTATCCCGACGACAGGAGTGCAGTACGGCTTTCGAGAAGCGTAATAGTATGCGCAACAACTGTAGAAAAAAAAACTTGAGATGATTGAGAAAAACTGATTAAAGTTTTGGAATCAGCATGTCAATTTAGCTCTGAAATAGTCTAAATGTTACAAATTGTTCCCCAATGTAATCAACAATCTATTCATTTGAGTTATTATCCAGATCTGAAGAAATGGTAACGTACAAATTGCTACACAGAATTTTGTTTAAAACTATTCAAGGATATCAAGATTATTAATGAAACTCTTCGTGACTTATAGTTTAATTTGGGAATACCTTCGGGTGAAAATACGTGTGAACAATCTATCAAGCTGACAGAAAATCCAGATGAATAAGCGTGAAAATCTCACAGCAAAACTAAGCAAGCACAGGTAACAACAAGCATGCAATTTAGACCAACTACAGAATTCAACATTTGAGATTTATACGATGAAAAGTGAAGACTGGCACTTTCATTTGAGTAGAACTATAAATTTACATGATATTACAAATGAAATCCTTAGAAATAAAGTCACCTGCTTCCTCATTGACCACGATACCTACAGTTGAATATACTTTATTATATATTTGTACAGATATTATATAAAATATTTATAATAAATTAATAAAAACACAGCTATAATGCTTCATTATATTTGACAATTGGCAACTACCTCAAAACTCTTACAGGTGAGGTAACAATTTGAAACATGCCCACAGAGTAATTGTTTAATATAGTGAAACATTAGAACTACGTGTAGGCTATTTTATTGAGTTACTCTTTCATCTTCTTTCATTATTATGACAGAGTTTATTTCAATTATTGAACTATTTGTAATTTTTGAATATTTTTTGTTGAAGTTCAAGTACTATTGTATTCTTTTGTATATCGTTCAGAATATCTGCAAAAAGTTATTGCCACTTCAAGTATTAGATACATTAAAAAGGTTTTAACCTCAGCATGTCAAATAACATACTGTCAATGCTGAGTCAATATTGACATTACATAAAATTTTAATACTGAAAGCAGTTTACAAACATTTTTGAAACAAAGTGAACATATGTAAGTGAACCATAATGAGACTAACAGATTTGAATGTATCTAGTATGAAAAGTCATGAAAAATCCTCAAAAGATTCAATAGTAACTCTATTTCAACAAAAAATAAATCAATTGAATATAAGTATATATATATATATATATATATAATTATATGAAGTATAGGTAATATCGTATTAGTAATTACCTAATATCGTATTAGGTAATATGTTGTTAGTAATAAGGGTGCCATGACTAGGAAAAATAAAATTGCAGATGTTCTATTCTAATAAAGCTCTACATTATGACGAAGGAATATTGAGTTGTTTAATTTCATAAAATACGATCCTAGTCGACATAAATAAAACAATTTCAATTTTTAAAATAAAAGAAAGAGACAAGCAACAAAATATTTGAAATCAGAGATAAACTAAACTGTCATTTCTATTTATTTGATCTCTGATTCTGAATATTTGATTAATTGTATCTTCCTCTTTTGTTAATATCAACTAGGATTTTATTCTAAGAAATTTAACAATTCCTTACACCTGCAATGTTTCTGGAGGGTTGCCAAGTGTAAAACGTTCTAGTATCTTTGCTTCTTTGCTCTTGATGTTTTCTGACACTTCGGACAAAATATAGAGCTTTATTGGGAACGAAAAACATCTGGAGGTTTCATTACCAAAGTCGTCAGAGTATATATATATATATATATATATATATATATATATATATATATATATATATATATATATATATATATATATATATATATATATATATATATATATATATATATATATATATATATATATATATATATATATACATATATGAAAACATCATTTTGAAAGTACCGCAATAGATCATGCAATAAGAGTTACTAGGAAAGTGGTGTTTAAAGAAATGCCAAGTGGACACTCAAAATAGCATGAGAAAGAGTACAGATTCAAAGGAACAAATTGTTATATTTAATCTCAAAAATCAAATTTAGATTTTTAGAAAATCCGTGGCAGACACGAAGACGTTCTTTTAATGTTCACCCAATTTTCACAGATAATTAAGTTATTTCAGCTCTTGTCTGCTTTTATACTGGCGCAGAAGTGGCTAGTAGGAATCTATGAGATAACTCGTATTGAGCGCCCTGAAGAAGATCTCTAGTAGTTACAAATTATCTTGAGATATACATTGAACGTGTTAAAAAATTATGCTTTTATTTGTCAACATTATAAAAAGATATTTGTGTTCAAAAAACCTCACCAACTACTACATTTGGATGAATGCTAAGTGAATAATATTATTATTAGGTACACATGGTGTACGAGTATACAGCTACTTGAGGTATAACCAGATGTGTAATTGTCAATGGTTTAAAACCGAATGTAAAACTTGAGGCTATTTTAGCCGATCTGCCCCCGTCGACTTTAGGTATACTCCCAAATTTTCAAAAATCCCATATGCATGTTTTTTTTTATAGAGATCGATATGTTTCCCGGTGGAACAGTCTGTATATCATTATCAATTATGAAATGGTAGGATAATTTAAACACTTGAATTTGATTCACATTTTTATTGTTATACGTTTCGTCGTTATAACCAACTTCTTTAGACGTTAACAGAATACGATTTAACAACAAATCTGACTGTAAAAGTAAATATAACAACATAAGAATTCATAAGAAGAAGAGCAACCATAGAATTATTTTCAAAGGCCTTCCATATTGAACTGAGTTCTTTAACTGAAAATGGTCAACAATGATGAATTATTTGAATCCATTTTTCGAATTCTCAGAAGTTTTGGTCTATTGATTTCTACTATTTTCGATAAACTTAATTAAATATCTACTTTTGTGAATATTGTGTAAAAATTGAAAATTTGAATCGAAAGCATGATTTTCTTTTAACAAGTGGTTTGAATAATTAGAATTACTTTTATTATATATAATCGTTTATTTAATTCTAGTACCGAAATTCCCACTTATTTTACCTATATATTACCTGAAGATGTTATTATTGTCTTTTTAATTTTGGTTTTATTGTTTTTGATATGTTTAGAGAGGTTATTGATTGTTCAACATTCAAAATAATAGCTATTAACTTCTCTATCCTTGTTTACTTCTAGTTAAATATTTCAGTTTTGCTCAATACTTCACGCCTGTATGTATGAAATTTCCAAACAAATTTTTTCATCGAATCATGGAATTTCCCGTACAACTTAATCAAAACGAAAACGTAACAGTACGTGTATCTCGTTTCCGGTAACAGAACCTGAACATTCCCATCCGATGGATATACCCCTCGAACCAAATAACTATGAATATTTTCACAGCCAGAATGGCCATAAAGCCGATTGTTCCATTTGCAGTTCGAGGTCTAAGCATTTCTCGATTTTTCAGCGCTTCCCTTCTTCTCTATCTAACTCAATTTGTTCGAATGACGTAGAACAATACGTTTTGATCGTTAAGGTCTGAATTTAACATGTTCCTTTTACATCGTATTGACATAGCGGCTTCTCATAAAATTGACTACAGTTATGCACGTCAAATATTACCCAAAGAGAATAATTTAAACCTCCTGACTAGAATTATTGAGTATTTGTTTATCTGAACGTGACTGTAGAGTTTTGTTATCAAAATTTCTTCGTTTAAATGATCCTGTAAAAGAAAATATTTCAAAAGAAAATTGCTGGCAAATAAGAACTATCAATGCCAATGAAAAAAGAACCCATAATCACTCCAATCTATAAGAATGAAGATAGTAATAATAATAATAATAATTTAATTGTATGTATATGTAAGGCATAACACTTATGCATATACTCATCAACAAACACTTAGTGTAAATTTAAATCAGTATAAACACATCCAACACAAATTACAAGAATTGTACAATCAATCTGACAAAACTCTGAAAAGCAATAAAAAGCTATTTCAACGATGTATTTCCTCACGTCTACCTTGAATCTTTTAACGACAGAAATTACAAATCGGGAGGAATATTGAACACGACCACCGCTGCATATTGGGGTGATTTTTTAAACAAGGAAGTACGATGTCTTGGTACAAAGTTTCAAGCTTTTTTCAAGCAAGGAATTTCCAAGCTTATGAAACCAAATCAGGCTAGCACTGGAATAAAGTGCGACCTTAAAAATATAAATGGAAGGAACCGTCAATATAGATTTTACCTTAAATGTCTCCTTACAAGAGTCCAATGGCACTAGGCCGAAAGTGAGCCAAACAATTCTCTTTTGGGAAACAAATATTCTATGCCATTGAGAACAATTACCCCATCATAAAATGTTTTTTACGGCAGATAAGAATAAGCCAAGCTGTAAAACACGCTCATCAAGTCATTCACGTCCAAACAGTTCCTCAGATGCAACAGTGCAAAATATGCTTTGGACAACATTTTACATAGTGCAAAGATTGAAAATTCAACTATAGGTGAATATCCTTTACGTTAAAGTTCTGGCCATGATGACCAAAAAAATTGGAAGAACAATGAGAGAATTAGATCGGAGATTATTACATAGGATAAGGAAAATTAGAGTCACAACAGATCAGACATTCAAGATGAAATAGCTACTGTAAACAGCATATTAATAAGAAATACCAACTTACTTATTTTATTCATTGACTTTGAAACAATGATACAATAAAAGGATCGAAGCTGATAAAAGCGTTGACAGATTTAGGAACCATCCATAAATTATGATTTTTTGACCCTTCCTTGTCCTTGTCTAAGATGGTTACATTTGCGATAGGCAAAATGTCTTGTTGTCTCTCATGTGATTGTTTTGGTTGATAATTAGCCTTGTATGATGCAATATATGCCACTATCGATGCACATGATCGCTTTAACAATAATACCTCGACACTGAGGCAGTAGCTGTCATATGGCAGTTGCTTCAAATGTGTTGACACTCACAGATTCCAAACTAGCTGAAGCAGGGTGGAACGAATTGAACTTCAATATTCAGATAGAGTTAAAATGTTTTTGAGTTTTTCGTTAAATGCAAAATGGGTGTTTCAACACGAAGATTTGGAAATGTGACGAAATTTACGACCACTCACAATTCTATGTCACATAATGTCACAGTTCGTCCACCTCTTCCCATCCCCTTAACATGTGATCTTATGGATGGCCCTCAACAAGTACCTCGAATCAAAGGTAAGTGTAAATGATAACAGAAGATACTACATGTGCAGTGAAGAAGTAAGGAATTTTAAGTGATACAATAGAAGTGAGAACAAGGCTGAGAAAAAGGGACCTAAAATCCACAATACTGTTTAACGAATTATCACAAAAAGTAGTAAGAGACAGCCATATGAATCGGATAGGCACACTGCTTAACAGAAGACAGTATTAATAATTTACTCAGATGACGTAGCTTTAATAGCACGAAATGAAGAGAAGCTAAAATATGTTGGAAAAAATTTTTGGATGCGACAAAAAATATGTGCCAGAAGTAAATCCAGAGAAAGGAGAGTATTAAGCATTGAACAATCTGGAATAAAGACAAAAGGAAAACTTCTTGGAAATAAAAAGTAAAAAATGAAGTATGTGAAAGTGGAGTAATTTTTTAACTTGGGGGGTTCTGCTTAGTGAAGAGTGTAAGGAAGAAGATGAACTAGATTGAAGAATGTTAAAGGCAAATACATGAAAATGTTTCAATTTCGGAAAGGTTTCATCGCCAAAGACTTGGAACTTCATCGTTGATTCAGAGCTTAATTTTTTTATTTGCTTTGAATTTAAATATATTTTTAAAAACTTATTCATCTCTTTTTGAAAATGTTGACTTTTCTCTTGGGAATTCGCGTTGAATTGTGGGCGAAGTTATTACTAAATCAGTGACAAACTAAAAGAAATATTCTGAAAATATTCCGACGTTATAGCTTGTGATTTTGTCTGAAGATTTAGGTTCGCAAAAGTTACTTTCAAACATAAACGCTTTGCGTGTCCCACGCATATAACTAAATATGGCAGTTTCGATTTCTGAAACTCCGTTAGACATTCAGATTCGTGACTTTTATCTAAGCCTTTCTGCGATTAAATCTACAGGTAAAATATAACGCTAGCGGAAGTTGTTTATAATTTCCCGATGAAATTTTTGCGAAGGAATATCAGCAGATATAAAATGGGCCAAAAATGAAACAGTTGAGACAGTTCATTGTGAGCTTGAAAGATGATGAAAGCAGCTCTTATGGTTTCGTTTCTCAACACAACAAAACAGAAATTTTATATTTTTCGTTAAGATTTTGTTATTTCATTATAATCTGAACACTGGAAGTAAATCATGCACATTATTCCGATTTCTTTAATCTATAGCTCTTTCTCCAATGGCTGATACTACACAACATTGTCGATAAATTATTTTACAATTCTAACGATCCAATTCGTATAAAACTTCTCAAACTCTGAAGAAGAGCATTCTATTACGAAATTTATGGATTGTGATATTTTTGTTGTGGTCTACATCCATATAAACTAAAGAACTGAATCTATTCATCGAATATTTTACAGTTTCCTTCTTTTCGTACGATTGTGTTTAGCAGGGAAAGAGTGATAAAAATTATTGAATGTATTTCAGAATCGTCTCATATTAATCATAGGAGCTGCTGAACACTTCGGAGAATATTGAAAAATTTATTGATGATCCAATCAAGCTATAAATAAAAGAAAGCTCTACGTAGGATATTTAGTCACAAAGCTTGTTGACAATTGTTTAGAAATGTGGAGTGCTATTTCCTCACAAGGAAAGGTCCCCTGACAAGGCCTCAATCTGCCTACTCCTTGTCAGGGGGTTGATTAGTTGCCGACTGATGGACAACCAATTTAAAGCCCAGTTCCCCTGATTGCTGTAAATCGGTATGAAAATGTTTCGGTGCTGACAAGGCCTCAATCTGCCTACTCCTTGTCAGGTGAATGAGTTGACTACTGATGTAGAACACAATTTATTAAGAAAATATTAACGTATTTATACATAAACTATAATACGGCTCGAAGGACCATGTTTAGAATTGTCGAGTGCTATTTGTCCACAAGGAAATGTCACCCTGACATGGCCTTCATCTGCCTACTCCTTGTGAGTGGGTTGATTAGTTGCCGACTGATGCACAACTAATTTAAGGCCCTATTCTCAAGGCCTACCCCTTTGTCAGGTGAATGAGTTGACTACTGATGTAGAACTGATTTTATTAAGAAAATATTGACTTATTTATACATAAAATAAAACTGCTTACTCGCTAAAATGAAGTCCATCACACTCATACGTGTATGGCGTACCCATGATATTCGCAATAGTTGCGTTAACCTAGATACTAATTGCTTAATACATTATTATAAAGTATTTCCTTATTCTAACTGTGTAAATCTGTTCAAAATCTTCAAGATTCTGAACAATAAATACCCTTTTCAGTTCTGAATTTTCCTCTTTTCTAGGTGTTCTTCACCTTCTAACAATAAAAGTATATTTCAATGTTTTCTTTCAATAATCATGACGTCAATTTTCAGTTAAGATTTGCCAAATTGTGAATATCTATTTATTCGAAAAATGTATTTCATATTCATTGTGTTCAGAAAATTCATCTAGCTCTTATTCTAAATTGAAATTTTTTATTCTAAATTCCTCTCTGTGTCTCTTTCCCTAGCAGTAAGTATAAAAAATATGTTATATAAAATACTCTAAACAGTTATTGATTTTAGGCAATATCTAAAAGACATGTCATATACTGATGAGAAAATTTTGAAACAGAAGTGCCAGAAATTTGAAGGATCTTGACAACGTTCTCTAGATTTTTATCCACATTTATTCATCTTATATATAACTATTTCATCTAAGTTGGAAATATGTGAAATAGAATCAATTGCTCAATCATATATTGTATTATGTAGAAACGAAAATATCTCTATGAGCTCGACACTAAACTAACTTTGTCGAGTTCAAATTCAATAAATTCTCTGAACCAAAAGACAAAAAAAACATAGAAAAAAGTTCGGAGTGTCTGAATCGACGAAGCATAAAATATAACGATGAATGCTCATTCAACTGGCAAACAGGCTTCGCAAAAAAGACTGTTTTTAGCAGTGGCATTTTTCGGCATTCTATTCATATACTTTTGGACTTCATACGGTGCAAAACTGTGTTCATCCCTCAACACTTCATTACATCTCTTTTCGAGCGTGTTGGCAGTACTGTCTAATTGTCATTAGTTTGAGAAGGGGGAAAATTACTATAACCGAATCGATGCTTATGCCGTTAATTGAAATGAATCTGATTCTAACAGAAGAAATATTTCACCAGTTCATTTATTTTAAAATGTGAAGAGAATGAGCTCATAAAATATTTGAATCTCAGATAAATCATAACTGTGATCAAATTAATTAAAGTCGGAATATGGCTAAATTTCTTCACGGAAAACTGTATTTCTTTGACATATGTTTCGAGCTATTAAGACATCATCAACAGCTGATGTATCTTCTGATAATAGTTTATGAATTACACTGCTAAACAATGAAATTGTTTCGGTCTCAAAATTAGTCCTATCCTATGTCATCTCGTTTACTGAAACGACAATTAAAAAACTAGCTCTAGATTTAGAGATACAAGGTACTTTTTATATTTTATAAATAATTTATAAGTTCTTCTTTTTCAATTTGACGAAAATTTGTTTTGCGAAATTGGCAAAACTAGCCCACTGACAACATAGACGATTGCTATTTTGCTTGACTCCGTCTATAAAAGCAGGATTTTCAATGGAAACTAAACAATGTCAAATACCCGAAAGTTTCATCAGCTACTCGACTTATTCTCGATTCATACAGTTTACCAGTTTCTACTCCACCCCAAACTCATGAGTTGAAAGCAGAAAATGAGGACAGTGTAGAAAAAGAACTAAACGAACCTTCAACATCCTATGACTCCTCATTTTAAAGGAGAAAAAGACGATCAACCGCATAAATTGAGTAAATCGGAGGATTTCTTGAGTGCTTTTTCCCTTCAAATTGCGGATATGTCAGCGATAAACAAGGAGAACGCTTCCATCTAGATATTCCTGTGATTGAACGAAGATATCAGGACCGCTGGAAAGAACCAACGCTTACTGATGGTTTAAATGTAAAGATGCTCCAGTGGTCACTCACAAGAGTAAAGCTAAAATATGGCGATCAAAGGAATCAGTTGTTTCTTCGTAGATCTAAACAACTGGCAAGTGTTTTTTGAAGAATTCTCCAATTCATATTCACCAATTTCTTAGAAACGATAATTTTCATCATTTACATATCAAAAAATGTAGAGCTAATAAACTTTTTCTTTGTCATATTCGTTTTCCTCAACCCAACATTAGTAAGAATTGTCTCGTGAAGTGAAGGAAACGTTCAAGTTTCTCTTGTTGCGCAGTGTTTTTGCTGTCAATAATTCATTAACTTATCAATTATGATTGTTCACTATCATTCTAACTGATGAGGCCTCTTGGTGGGCCTCACAAGGGAGGTTGAATGGGGCTCTGTTCCACTGAAGAAAGAAGTTAATAAACATATATTTATAGATTTTACATTGAACGCACGAACGAAAGTAAAATTGAGCACATACATCATTCGAACTCGGCGAAAAATATCGAAAAATTTCATAAAAGTGTTTTGGGAATAATAAATTGAAATTGCGTGAGACTGCACAAAAGTTGCAGTTATCGGAAAGCAATACATCCACCACTTTGCATGAACATTTATCAATCTGAAAGCTGTGTTCACTTACATCAAAGGCAACAACGATAATTCAGAATGCTGTTTGGAAATGTTAAGATTGTTTGAAGCGATATATGACAATGGATAAAACATGAATGCATTGCTGAAAGCCAGAATCAACACAATCGTCAGATGTTAGGAGTTCACCCGGTGAAAGATATGGAAAGCGCCTAAATACTCAAGTATACCCTCTGTATTTTGAGATGTGAATGGAATTTTTATTGAATAATTTGAAAAGCGTTGAATTTTTACAGGTTAGATTAACTGAAAATCTGGGATTCACTAAATAAAGAAATAACGATGTGATTGAGATGAGATGGGATAAGAACGGGTGATTTTTTACGAGTTAAGTTTTTCAGGTTGGCGGCACTGGTTGGTAATGGCATCCAAACCTCATCTGTCAAAGTGGTAAGTTTTCAGTATACTCTGCCATTTCATCATGAAAAGACTTACAAACGAACAACGATTGCAAATTGTTGAAATTTACTATCAAAATTCGTGCTCTGTGAAAAATGTGTATCGTTTGTTACGACCATGTTATGGTCGTCATAATCGATCTGGTGCATCAAGAATTCGTGCTGTTATCACCAAATTTTGCACCAAGTTTACTTTGTGGGATATTAAACTATTGTCTCGCATGCGTACAGTGCGTACTGAAGAGAGTATTGCAGCTGTAGCGTACAGTGTTAATGAGGATCGTGAAATGTCAATTCGTCGCCGTTCTCAGCAATTGGGCATGTGTTACTCAACCACATGGAAAATTTTAAGTGTTGATTCGGGTTTGAAAGCCTATAAAATGCAACTTTTGCAAGAATTGAAGCCGAATGACCTACCACAACTTTTATTTTTTGGTGAATGGGCCTTAGAACAGCTTAATGAAAATCCGCTATTTTATCGAAAAATTGTGTTCAGCGATGAGGCTCATTTCTGGCTTAACGGATATGTAAATAAACAAAACTGTCGCATCTGGAGTGATATACAGCCACATGCCATACAAGAATTTCCGATGCATCCCGAAAAAACGACAGTTTGGTGTGGTTTATGGACTGGTGGCATCATCGGTCCATTTTTCGTCAAGTACGACCGTGGAAGAAACGTTACGGTCAACGGCGAACCATATCGAGCCATGATACGCAACTTTTTTTTGACCCAGTTGGCCGAGTTGAACTTGGTTGACATGTGGTTTCATCAAGACGATGCCACATGCCACACAGCTCGTGAAACAATGGACATGTTGAAGGATGAGTTTGGTGAGCATCTTATCTCTCGAAATGGCCCTGTGAATTGGCTGCCAAGATCATGCGATTTGACGCCTCTGGATTATTTCTTGTGGGGTTATGTAAAGTCGTTAGTGTATGTTGACAAGCCGAACACGATTGAAGCCTTACAGGATAACATAACACGCGTAATTCGTGGGATACAGGCCGAAATGCTCGAAAAGAGACGCAAAATTGGACCTTCCGAATGGACCATTTTGATACGGAGACAACATTTACATGAAGTTATCTTCAAAATGGAAATGGCAAAGGCCAAGTTATCAATTTCAATAAAAATTTTGAATATATGATGCAAATCGAGTGTTTTATTCGATTTAAAAAACTACGCTTAAAACATCACCCATTAGAAAGAAAACATATCGATAAAAACATTGATCAAAGTGAACAATTTGATTTGCCTATATTTATAGGCATTTTGGCAGATCTAACCTGCAGTAAAAAGAAGAGATGTCTAAAGCGTAGCCAAGAAACGATTTCGCTAAAACTAAGAAAGATTGGTGATAATAATGAGTTTATTTCGAATTATAAATACAGACAAATCTTCATCCAAGAATTCTTACTATTCTATCTTTTATAGAAGGATAACATCATAACTACGAATTTTATTAGCACCCTAAACAACTAATTAGAGTTCACCCTAAAATCTCTAAAATATTTCAGCCACGAGCTTCTTGAAGACTAAAGTATAAAGTATAAAGCAACTAAATTGCATTTAATTGTAAGCATATATACAAGTTGAACATGAAATTTGCTCTCGTGTTTTTATAATTAAATTATTGTTACGATGTGTAACCCTCCCTCAAGGTCGTACTGAATTGGATTAACCTTTACTTCTTCAGCTCAGAACTGATATTAGATGAATTCAGATACATGAAAACGACTACATTTATATAATATAACTTTTTCAATCAGTCCATCTTCAGTATTATATATATATATATATATATATATATATATATATATATATATATATATATATATATATATATATATATATATATATATATATATATATATATATATATATATATATATATATATATATATATATATATATATATATATATGCATTTTTAAACCTCTCTTGATTGTGATGAGTTGTGTTTTCGTATTTTCATTATTTTTGTAGACAGCTTGAGTTGAGTGATTTGAATTATTTGCAATATTTCCATAAAATTCTTAGTAAAGCTTATCTACATTGATATCTTATAGATGTACGCAAATTTATTTGACATCAAACTTTTATGACGTACCTAAGCTAGACCACTTCTAGGTTTTCTTAAGACTGGACAATATCTGTATAACAAGCATATTTATATTAAGAGGAAGGAATCAATTTAAATTTAATCTGTATGACCTACACTGAAATAGACAGGTAATTCTCTGAACTTTCAATTAGGATAACTGAAAAATAAGTTGAGTAGGGGGAGTTGTTTAAGTCTAATTAATTATTTAGTAGTTTTCCATAATTTTTATGAATTTTTATCTCGGCTTATCCACAAAAATTTTATTGTAGAATCCTATTTTATAAATGCAACATTTCATATTCTTAATTTTGGAATGCCTTTGTTCAAATTTGATTTATATTCATTATTTCAAAAACAATTGATTAGGATGTTAAAAGTATGGTGAATTCTACCAACAAAAATTTATCTCAACTGAAAATTCAATTTATACATCCAGATCTTTCCGATTTGTCAATTTCATTAATTGTTACTTCAATTTTATCAATTTTGATTTTATTAATTTATAGTGGACCCATCTATAAATTACGTCACATGAGTTTCATGATTTTTAGACCCCTTTCCCATCCTTGTCACAGCTGGTCACATTTGTGAGACTGCCCCACCCTAATGTAAGGTTACATATTTTACAATTTTACATCTAGAAATTATTGAAATGAAACAGTAGTTCGGAAATGAGTTTTGTTTCAATTCTAATTATTTTTCAATGAAATTTGCATCAAATTAAACATCACAGAAATGTACAGAGCAAAAAACGATTACTTATATTAATTGAATAAAACTTTATTATCTTGAGTCTATGGACTTTGATCCTACTCCTTTGAATTATTTATAACTGGCATAGCAGCCATGTTTTTCTAGTTTGGAGTTGTTAATATCAGGATCACCAGTCATATCAACATTTATTTCAGCCAAGCATAAAGCATCATCGTCATCATCTAAACTTTCTAAAATCTAATTCTTTGAGGACGAGTCCGCCATGGGCTAAACTTCTTGTTAAATCTTATGTGATTGCTTATGTTGATTAATGGCATTGTATGAAGCAAAATATGCCTCCAAACGGGATGCAGAGATGCCACATGAACGCTTAAACAAGTATGCCTCGACACTGAAGCGAAAGCTATTAATGGAGCTTGCTTCAACTGTGAATAAGTTCGAGATCTAAAGATTGCCGAAGTAACAGTGGAGCGAATAACTTTAGGGTTCAGACAGAGTTGCGAAAATTTTTGAGTTTTCGTTAATAGTGCGAAGTACGTGTTTTGACAAGTAGATTTCGAAATTTT
Source organism: Henosepilachna vigintioctopunctata (assembly GCA_030704895.1). Taxonomy (NCBI): domain Eukaryota; kingdom Metazoa; phylum Arthropoda; class Insecta; order Coleoptera; family Coccinellidae; genus Henosepilachna; species Henosepilachna vigintioctopunctata. The sequence goes on from JARQZJ010000034.1 coordinate 4,304,696, forward strand.
TTGTCACCAGATAGGAGTCCAACTTTAACTCCCCTTGTCTTTTCGTCGATCCCCCTCATCCCTCCTAAAGTGTGATGTAAATTATGGATGGTCCATTCCAATTTGCTATTTTCAATATTTAGTATTTCTGTAAAAACTAGGCAAGTGCTGCTTCATCCTGAACATTTTTAGACAATTTCAATCTACTCAAAGACACTATAAATATAAATATGGCAGTGAAATTCTGTTGAAATATGAATATCGTACAATCTCAGACCATGATCTATTGAAAGCAGAAGTACGAAATTATTAAATCTAACTCAACAAATGCCTACAGATCTGAAATATTTAGGTAGGAAATTTCTTCGGATAGTAATCCCTAAGGCGAAAATAAAACTTCAATCGCTAGCGTTTAGGGTGGAAACGAGCAGATACTGTTTCCGCTAGAGATTAAGCAACGAATTCAACGATGTAACAAAGAATTTCTTAGTTCCACGCCTTTTGTACTTATTTGGAAAAACGTCATAAAGTGAAAAGCTCTTTAGAGCTCTCAAAACTCGAGGTTAAAAAGTTTTAAAAACATCTTGTCAAGAATTGACTCAATTCTTATAGAATTAAATGAATCGAAATAATTTATGTTTTTATATCCAATACGTTTTTACATAACCGATATTATTGATTATATATTATTTAACAGATGTGGAATATTAGGAATTAATTATTATTTAATGAAACGCAGGAAACTTGAAGTAAGGCGGACATATTTTTAACATTTTCAGAACTGCTTTTTACTACCTTCAGACATTTTAAATTTGAAATGTGTATATGGAAAACTTAAATGTCCACACTTCTCAGTTATCAAACTACGAGATAACCGTATTTTTTATATTGCTTACTTTCAAGAGCATTCATGAAAAATCGTTGATTAAGTTATAAACCGATAGGTACCGTTATTTTATAATTAGATACATTTTAATTAGACGAAATGTTTCATTTTCAAGAGTGTTTTATGAAAATTGATAACTACAAAATAATTATCAAATACATGTTTGAACATTTTCGATAATAATTTTTATTTCGTAATAAAATTTAATAATAAATGTATTGATTAAATGATGAATCAGTTGATTAATTCATTGTTTTTTTGGTTTTAAAAATATCTTCAAATGCGAAACTAGAAACGTTAGTTCGAATAATATTTCACATATAATTGAAATATAATGTTTCCATATGATGAAAATGAATGTGTAATTAATAATATAGCAATACTTTCATATATACACACAATAACAGTATAAAATCCTTCACAACGATCAGTTTTCAGAAAGCAAGAAAGAGAAGACAACGAAAGTTGACACTACAATTAAGTAAGCTAAATGATTTTTACATGAATGATATGGTATTTGTTTAGTAATCATGCCCATGTCAATGATTATAGAGTACATAATCCACAATAACAAAAAGTTCGAAGAAACAACACAACCCTGTATTTTCAAAATTAAACATATCACTTTCGTGATGATATTGAATTTTGAGCTTTCTCGAATTTTTCGTCATTTTTATTGAAGTTTTTAATGCTCCTATGATAAGCGGAAAGAGAAATTTTCAGTTTGAAGAGGAAAAATCCAACTACAAAAGCAAAAGATGAAGAGAAGAAGATATCGGAAGATCAATTATTTCGAAGAAAACAATACAAAATAGCACTGTATTATTACGTACCTTCAGGAATACCTGTTGAAAAATAAAATCAGTTTATCAGTTTCTTGGATATATGTCATTCGAATTGTTTTCTAAAAATTATATATAGTTTTTGTTGGGTTTTATAATTGAACTGAGAAACTACAATTCATAATTCTTTTGATAATATTTTAAAAATATATTCAACATAGGGTTTAAAAAAGTTTAGTACAGGAGCAAGAGACAGGTTGAGTTTTCTTTGAAGCAGTAATTATCGGAATGCACCAGATAGTTATTTCACAACATAAAGCCTTGCTCACCTATGGTTTTATGGGTAGAATAAACGTCAGTAGCGTCCTACAGAAAAAGAATGTACCTATTCGATATCAAATACTCTCGTATTTTTTTCATTTTTCATTTTTACATACAAGGGCTCGCTCAACAGACAGTTTAAAACTGACTTATAAAAGAGGATCACATATTATAAATGTTAATTACCTATAAACTAAAGTTTTCGTTATGTACACCTAAGGAAATTTTTTATACACCTTATAGAAACATTTTATAGAAATAAAGTTTTCGATGCATTGACTTAGATCATTCGATCTAATTAATAAAGCACAAATTACTTAATTCTACTGAAAAATATTGAAGAAATACATTATGAAAGGATAACTCTATATAAAGTGATGATTATATTATTATCTTCCTTCAAACAAACTGTTTTTCAAATGTCTCTTGAAAGTTATGAAATAAGGAGAGAAAATATCCAGGTTGGTCTCTGTATTAGATATTATATATGACTGATATTTGATAAAAAGCGGATCTAAAACAGAGTCCTGTGGGACTCCCGACACCGCAATTAATTTTAGTGATTTGAATCCATTGTAGAAAAAATCAATTGTCGATAGGTAAGTTGAAGAGAATGTAACAAGTTTATTGTATAGTTCATAGCATCGGATATTGAAAAGAAGCTAATACTGAGAAAAGCTACTTTTTTCAGAAATCTGTCATAAATACTATACCAATATAAGCTCTCTTTACGATCTATTATACGCTAGAGTGTATTACAACTCCCAAAATATCACCATTCTCTATCTATTATACGCTAGGGTGTGTTATCACCATTCACTTCAAAATCTCCCAAAAACTCCCAAAAAATCACCATTATCTATATATTATACGCTAGGGTGTGATATAACTTCAAAAAATATACGCTAGGGTGTGATATAACTTCCAAAATATCACCATTCTCTATCTATTATACGCTAGGGTGTGTTATAACTCCCAAAATATCACCATTGTCTATCTAGTAGACGCTAGGGTGTATTATAACTCCCAAAAATCACCATTTTCTATCTATTATACGCTAGGGTGTATTATAACTCCCAAAAATCACCATTCTCTATCTAGTATACGCTAGGGTGTATTATAACTCCCAAAAATAACCATTCTCTATCTAGTATACGCTAGGGTGTATTATAACTCCCAAAAATCACCATTCTCTATCTAGTATACGCTAGGGTGTATTATAACTCCCAAAAATCACCATTCTCTATCTAGTATACGCTAGGGTGTATTATAACTCCCAAAAATAACCATTCTCTATCTAGTATACGCTAGGTGTATTATAACTCCCAAAAATAACCATTCTCTATCTAGTATACGCTAGGGTGTATTATAACTCCCAAAAATCACCATTCTCTATCTAGTATACGCTAGGGTGTATTATAACTCCCAAAAATAACCATTCCACATCTATTATACGATAGGGTGTGTTATAACTCCCAAAATACCACCATTATCTATCTATTATACGCTAGGGTGTATTATAACTCCCAAAAATCACCATTCTCTATCTAGTATACGCTAGGTGTATTATAACTCCCAAAAATAACCATTCCACATCTATTATACGATAGGGTGTGTTATAACTCCCAAAATACCACCATTTACTATCTATTATACGCTAGGGTGTATTATAACTCCCAAAAATCACCATTCTCTATCTAGTATACGCTAGGGTGTATTATAACTCCCAAAAATAACCATTCCACATCTATTATACGATAGGGTGTGTTATAACTCCCAAAATACCACCATTATCTATCTATTATACGCTAGGGTGTATTATAACTCCCAAAAATCACCATTCTCTATCTAGTATACGCTAGGGTGTATTATAACTCCCAAAAATAACCATTCCACATCTATTATACGATAGGGTGTGTTATAACTCCCAAAATACCACCATTATCTATCTATTATACGCTAGGGTGTATTATAACTCCCAAAAATCACCATTCTCTATCTAGTATACGCTAGGGTCTATTATACGATAGGGTGTGTTATAACTCCCAAAATACCACCATTATCTATCTATTATACGCTAGGGTGTATTATAACTCCCAAAAATCACCATTCTCTATCTAGTATACGCTAGGGTGTATTATAACTCCCAAAAATAACCATTCCACATCTATTATACGATAGGGTGTGTTATAACTCCCAAAATACCACCATTTACTATCTATTATACGCTAGGGTGTATTATAACTCCCAAAAATCACCATTCTCTATCTAGTATACGCTAGGGTGTATTATAACTCCCAAAAATAACCATTCCACATCTATTATACGATAGGGTGTGTTATAACTCCCAAAATACCACCATTATCTATCTATTATACGCTAGGGTGTGTTATCCCCATTCACTTCAAAATCTTTCTCAAAAACATCACCATTCTCTTCAAAATCTTTCTCAATTTGATCAACTCACCATTTCTTCTCAGCAAAATGAATATTCGCGTACTAAGGCCTAATCTTAGGCGAAATAATACATTTTATGTCACTTACAGCAGATCAAATGTTATGTCACGTTCCCCTATCAACTGTATATGTAATCTTTGTGATGGATGTTGCAGTAGATCAAAATGTGATCTATTTTGATCGTCTATCAGTGATTTCGAGATGCCACTTTTAGTTTGTTTCATTCAGTTACTATTGCAATTGGTTTTAACTTTATTTTCGTTTACTTCTGTTGACTACGTGTAAGTTTGTAATACATAATATTTTCTTTTTAGTTCGTGCCATTTAGTTATTGTTTATCACTATTTCAATTCATTTTAATTTTATTTTCGTTGTATATATATGCTTATACTCTCTATTTTTCGTTTTTTTTAATTTTGTCTAATTTATTGTTGTGCACAATTTGTTATTTTTTCTCTGTAATTGGAACTATATTTGTTAGGAATAAATGTATTATTATTAACGAACTTCCCTCCGAGATACAGTCAGCTGACATATATATTTATTCGCAGTTGCTTATAAGCTCATGACGTAAATTGTGAAAAGAGAGGAAATAATTAAAATATTTTAACCGTTCGTTGGAGGCTACTGCCGCTCTTTCCACCCACAACTCAGCTGACGTTAAGTTAACTAGGCTTTATGTTGCTATTCTCTAACAAGACTCACAAATTGTTCCAGAAAAATTGAGTGTTGAACTTTTTCAACACTATTAAGAAAATATATGAATATATTTCACTAATTTAGAAATGTACATACTAAATGGTATATTTTCCTTTCGTAGTTTTGCTTTTACGTTGACCATTACAATTAATATAATGTATAATAATCAATATTTTAAAAACATTTCTTTCAGAAAGCATTTAAAAAAATCGATCGAATACAATAATTGCATTTCTTCCATTAAAATCTCAAAGAATATCTTAATTATAATATACAATTAATCACACTAATATAATATAATATATATAAATTCTAAAGATGAATCATTTAGTTTCTGTAGATTAAAATAAAATTTTAAATGAAGTTGATTGGAAAAATGTTTGGAATATTTACTTATAAAGGCAAAACCTGAATCTCAAATCTCGATTAATGAGTACATATTTCCAAAAATATAGTAAATAAAAATTGATGATTTTTTACTACAATTATCGTACAATAATTATACTAAAGAAGGAAGCACAAACGAAACTATAATTAATTTACCTAACAATATTCTAAAAATGTTATGAATAAGAATATAAAAAACCACGAAAGAATATTTCTAACGTTTCGTAAAAACGTTACATTTTATGTAAACGTAAAAAAAACAGTATACATAAAACAAAATTAATTATAAGGTTTCGAAATTTCCATAATTACATGTTTCTTCTTATTCGTTTTCTCGAAGAGTTCAAATATATAGTAATATTACTAAGTAGAGATTTAATTTCGTGAATATATTGACTACCTTAGAAAATACTGAGGAGCCTTCCCACTTTGTCAATAATATTGAAGTAATAAAATATGTTGGTAAAAATCGAATTTAAATCCAGAATATCCAGATTACGTAAAAAACAACAATAAATTTTTCTATTTGGATTTGATCTGAGAACACCCCTTAATCAAATCAGGGGAAAGGAAGACAAAAAAATCGATTTAACAAGTGATAAAAAAGTGATGGCCTTTCAAGTTTTGGACGAAGAGATTTTCCTAAAATTACCATATTGTCAGAATAGGCCCCCGAATAAGCCCTCGAATTTTCCCCCATGTTCTTCTAATACCCTGTGTATAGATATATACATTTTGAATCAATTAATTTTACCATATTACTGTAAAGATTTAATTTTTAGGAAATAAATTTATTCTAACTTCAATGCTAAGCATAATCATTAATCACCTATCATTAAACTCATTATTATTACCGCCATGAGTAACAATACATCTTCTAATTAGAAGAGAACACTCAATTTATTCTCATGTTGCAGTAAAAAATATTTCTATATATTAATATTATTGAAAAAGTTTATTCTGAATTCCAACGGAATCAAGAAAAATTAGGGGTAGTAGTGTTTTCCATGGCTTCTACGTGTTTACACATGCAAATATTAGGCCAGTATTGAAATATCCATTGTTTTTGGGGAAATCGATCAATTTATGTGGACAAGTTAGACGAATTGTTCATAGTATCATACATTTTATTTCTATGCTTTTTAAAATTTACAAAATCGAATAAGTAGCATCACTATCTCTTTAGCAATGTGAAATTTCACTTCAGTATATTCTATTATTACATCCATTAGTGTTTTACATCAATATTGGCAATTCTGGATGAGCAGATAGGATGCATCAATAGCTACATATGCTTTCCATTTAAATAAAAATATAACGAGCGTAGAACATGTCCACCTCACTCAGAATAATGTAATGGTAAATGTCAAACAAACTGAAATGAAAATCAGGATACATTACCTAGTATACGATGACATGTTCGATAAATGTTATTACACCATACACTCCATTGAATATATTTACGAATTGCATATGATCGATTTCTGTTCTAATCGAATTTTGACAGGAAAAAAGAGAATTTTTATGAAATAATGTACATGACATAATTGTTTCCATTCGCTCATATTCTATGGTCATTCCACGAAACTCTATGACTTCATCAACAATAATCAAAATTACAAGTAACAAGCAGTTCAAAATGAACGAAATATTAGGCTATCATTAGAAAAACGTTAGTCTATCATTTAACTCTAATTTAACATTTTTCGTTAAATTTGGCGTTGTTTTCAATTGGTTGGCTACATACTTAATGAGCAATACCACAGTATAAATAAAACTAGCTTTGTTATAGAATTTTCACAACATATTGTCAAAACATAACAATTATTTCACGAATATCTTGTTCGTATACTAATTACTACTAGTAACTATACTATTAATAAAAAATATTATTAATGAAAATGAAACTTAGATATGAAGAAAAAGAAAAGGAAATCTATAGTTTTATGAACAAATCAGTATACATATGTATGAGTCATGTTACAGAGAAAAAGAAAATTAAGAAAAATACTACCAGGGGTCTAGAAACATCCGAACTACTGAAATCCATCTTAACTACTGAGAAATTATCGTACTAGTTGAGTTGTGTGTCAGTGGTTCTAAAGGTCATAGAACCTTAAAAAACCTTTCATTTTCTTTTTTCCTATACTTCGTTGCATCTGTAAGATAATCGGTACAATTGTGTGCAATAATACTCATCAGTTAATTGAACCACAGATTTATTTTTCTTTTGCTCTTTTGTACTTATTGATAGCCTAATAAATTCAATTTTTTTCATCGTTTTTCAGTGAGTTACACAATTATTCAATGTTTTAAACCTTCATGGAATAAGAAAATTATCGAAATAACTATGGATGTATGCTTAATAATTATTATTAAAAGTTCGAAGTAATTTTGATAGTATTTTCATAATCAATATAAAAACAAAATAAAGAGTCTACTTGGCATAATATCACCCAAATAGGGTCTAATATGGTGCCCCTTAGCCAATATTTTTCTATTTTGTGAACATTGTTTTATGGGGGCTTTTATGTTTTTGCTTCCCATAATTTTTCCAATATTGGTTAATTTTTTTTTTTTTGAGTTCCTTCCACCTTTTTATAAGTTTTGAGTTTATAAAAAGTTCAAAACTTATTCTCGACATATTGACTAGAATTATTCTCTGGAGCTTTCGACAAAATAATTTTTTATACCTTAATATGTTTCCTCAATGAGATTCGGAATTTTTATTGTTAAGATATTGCAAGACATTCAATTGTATCTGGTGCGGTGAAAATCTAAAAAGACCTTTTTCGAAGTTTTTTAGCATTCCACTTATTTTATTTCATTTAATTAATTCTTTGATACTGTTAGAAATCAAGATTAAATTGTACTTCTTCTGTTCTGAAGAATCCCCTTAGCTAAGAGACAATTGATTTAGCGTTCATTTGTTTTAACTTTCACATCATTGTACATTTTTTTAAATATTTCTAGACAATATGTAATTGTTGAACGAAGTGGAGTTGATGTTTCATCGACCAAAGAACCGATTGAATTTTAATCCAGAATTTTTGAACCTCTAGTACCTCGTATTTTAAGATAGAAAAATAAAATACCTCCTATTTTATTTTTCTCTCTTTATAACCCACCTCATCTTTACTGTAGCTAACTGTGGTGAGATAAAATTGGATACAATTCAGTACCTTTCGGTTCTTTTTGATAATAACAACTCAGAATTTGAGCCAGATGTGAATTACTGCTTATGTACTGTCTCCTGATATTGTATACGTATATAATCTTGTAACCTCCTAATGAAAAGTAGAATGTAGATTGTATAAAAGTTATAACCAATGGATATTTCAAAAAACACAGCAGTAATTAAGCCAGTTAAAAACACCGAACATCGAGAATTTAAGTATATTTAGTGTGCATTATGATGATAAAACTAACAGAAAAAACATCGACAACACTATGACTGCAGAAGACGATTCTCATTCTCAAACTAAAAAACTTGTATTTTGAGAACTACATACCTTTGTTTTCTATACAAATCATGCGCGATGCGGGCGAAGAAAAGGAGCAAACACACAGACAAATTACAACAAGATATTCACAAATTTTTCATTATTAATTTTAGAAATTGAGGAAATTCTCATAATATAACTAGTTGAGCTACTAAATATTTAGATATATGTAACCGACCTTGTATTTACCTATTTAAGATTTTCCAGAAAAGGTCATTATTAATATTCTTTTCTAATACACTTTTTAAGTGTTTGACGAGAATAATTATTAATATATCATCTAAAAAGAATAGTTACAAAAGTGACATTTTTGACTTCACAGCTACAGATCTGTCTGAAATTATAGTCAGTGCCCCAAAAAATGAACAAGCGCCACATGTAATGAATAAGTCTGCAATATTTCTTCTCTTGTAAATATTTATGAAACACGGTTGCTACAACCACTAATATTATTTCGGTTACTATATATATTTATATTTTTTGTTTATAGTTTATTTGGATGACGAGATGCAACTGAGGAGTTCCTTGTAGTACGAAACAGTAATTGTCTTGCGTTTCCAATGAATGTAGGCACCGATTTCAATGCTCTCTAACATTTATCCCTTATATTTAACATAGCCAGCTCTGCTATAATATTCTCTTGAATAATTCGTGAAAAATTATGGAAAAAAAATTATAGTATACTTTTAAAAATATTGATATTATATATATATATATATATATATATATATATATATATATATATATATATATATATATATATATATATATATATTTTCGAGATTTCTTATGTCTTCATCAGAAGCCCTAGAACATGACACATTGAAGGTTCATACTTAACAGTCCAATTAAAATTTATCTTACAGGAAGTGAGGTTAAATGACAGGTCGATCAAAGAATTTACAAAAATGGATGGAAATCTCTCTCAGATAATGGAAAATGTTCAACCCATATTTCTAACACAGTCCACCCTCTGAGAGAGAGTATCCCACCCATGTATGTAAATTCTTTGAAAACCTGTCATTTAACTTAACCTCCTGTACGTTAAATCTTAATTGCGGTGTTGTAGTTACCTTCAATGTGCCATGTGTTAGGGCTTCTGATGAAGAGATAAAAAAATTTCGAAGATTAAGGTAAAGAAAAAGAATACGATTTATTATTCCTGCTTTCCCAAGATTAATTGACATATTTCTAACATATTTTATCTAAGAAATCTTGTGTGCTAACTATTTAACCAAACAAAACAATTCACAACAAGAAGAACAATTTAAATTCAACAGATTTATTACAATATTACAATCAGGTAATATAAATACGAATAAAAAAAAATTTAAACCAAAACTATACCAACCACTATCAAGATGAAAGCAAAATCATTATTCTTCTGTACATAGAATCACAAAATATATAATTTACTCCCCTGTAAAATGTTGGTGATATCACCGGCTAGCTCTAAAATTTGGGAGACGTATATAAATTCTCCTGATTTATGTTCAGCATAGACAGTGAATCTAGATAATTTTATGTAACATTTCTATTGGAGATCTTTCTGATTCAAGATCACATACAAAAATTTAGATTGAAGATCTCCCTTAGCTTGAATCCAGTTTTTTTCCTGCTTGTTTAGAACGCCTATTTACACTTTCCAAGTAAATGATAGAATCCAATTCTAAGGGGGCCACTTGTGATTTGGTGGAACCTTACTTTTAACTCCAGAAGATATACTGAAGCCTCAATTTGAAACTCCAAGAGATATTTATTTATTTTTTTATTTTTATTTATTCAACATACACCGTTCACCGTTAGGACAGTTCCTAATTACAGAACAGGAAACACAACATATACAAAGGACAAAATTGGTAGTACAAAAGTTTCAATTTTGTACTTTCAATTCAAATGAAAGAGTTTGTGATATGAATCACAACTTATGAAATGAAATATAATAATAAAGGAATAAAAAAAAACTTGAATGCTGACCAAACTCATACATACATATACATTTAAACACACGAATACATATACTTTCACATATTAACACTTATACACACATTATTATATTAGTGAATATGAATTCTGTTCGTAAATACACATGAATGATGGTTCTATCAGAGATTATGTATATCAAGGATATGAACTTACAAGCGCACTCACAATTTATCCATATAAAAGATATAAAAATCAACAAAAACAAATTTATATGTAGCAATATTCGCAATCAGAATTTATTATCGGAATGAATGAATTTATAACCGGAATATACTGCGTACCTACATGTGTGCTTCAAGATCAAAAGGTCTTTAAAACGTTACAAATATAGGTACATATAAAAATAGGTCTGAATATCCCCCAATGAAATTTCGAGATTTTTCCCGGAATACGAGGGCGATGTGAAAATTTTCCAGCTTGACCAAGAGATTGCGCCACTAGGTCTACTTTTGGAGCGGTGTCTTTCAGTACCATTCCTACTGTGCTTCTATGTAAAGTTTCAGCCCAATCGCTACGTTTGAGAGCACATTGCGCGAATCGCTTCCGTTGTTTTCGTGAAAATGGAAACATTGGAGGAACGTGCTGTCATCAAATACTTCTATTTGAAAGGTATTACACCTAAACAAATAAAAGAAGAGATAGAGTCAACACAAGGAGAATCCTCCCCATCATATCCGTCTATTAAGCAGTGGGTTTCTGAATTCAAAATGGGTCGTGTGAGCACGTCTGGCGAGCCTCGCTCAGAACGACTCGTTGAGGTCACAACTGCAAAAATTATTGAAAAAATCCAATAAATAGTATTGGAAGACCGCAGATTGAAATAGCATGAGATAGCTGAGACCTGTAGCATGCCAGTTGAACGTGTGCGAAATATTTTGCACAACTATTTGAGCGTGGAAAAGCTGTGCAACGTGGGTGCCGCGTTTGCTGAAGCTCGACTAAAAATTGATTGAAAAAAACATTTCTACCGAAAATTTGGCGCTGTATAGAGACTTGGGTTCACCACTACACTACTGAGAATAAAGAACAGTCAAAACAGTGAGTTAAAAGGGGAAACAACTCCAAAGAAGGCAAATACAATCTTATCGGCAAACAAGGTTATGGCTACTGTTTTTTGGGATGCGAGCGGAGTTATATACATTGATTATCTCGAAAAGGGTAAGACTATCACTGGTCAATACTACGCAGACTTATTGCAACGTTTCAAGGACGAGGTGTAAATTAAACGATCCCACTTGGTGAAGAAAAAATTTTTGGTTCATCACGATAACGCACCAGCGCATTCGTCAATTGTTGCCATGTCCAAAATCCTACGAATTGAGTTTCTCTTGGTCAGACTGGCTGGAAGCTTTCCACCCCACCCTCATATACGCATTGCTGATGTGCCGATGCTTGTACACGTAAACGATGCTTCCAGGTGCTAAGAACTATTGGACCTTTTCGAAAATGCAAGAGACCTGCAGTTACTGTGAATTCTGAGTCAGAATAAAGTGGTTCAGAGATTTAATACTAGAATTTTTCGTTGGAAAAATGATCGCCAGGCATGGCACTTGACTGGCCTCCACGCAATCCAGATTTAAGCCCTATGGACTTCTTTCCGTGGGGTTATCCTGAAGCAATATACCAGTCAGAATACAAACACACATTTAGACGATATTAATTCAGGAAATCCTTGTCAAATGTTATTTAAAATAACAAAACTTTTTTCAAAGAATATCATATTTTTACTTCATCCAATCACTAAATATATACTTTCTGTTGAGACAATTTGTATTAAAAACCATTATACTTTATGTGTAAATTAAATTGCTGAAAAACTAATTTTCCATTATTACTTATACCGAGACCTCCCCACAAATATTATGTCACTTTTAAAGTTCTCAACATTATTCTTCCTGTCAAATTCATGTCATATTTATGAGGGTTGTTACAACATAACAACATTATGGACCTCCTCCATAGGAGAATTATTCTATGCATCTGTGTCATGTTTAACATCGTTACAGGTGCAGCAATAAGTCATCAAAATTTAAGCAGTAATTAATAACAATGTTATTCTGCGCGATCAAATTCCCTGATGAAATTTGAAAAATTCATTGCCGCTTGTTGGAACCCTTTATTGGGTTTATAATCCCAGAAAATATACCCGACGGCTTTCATTTTGCACAGTATTTGTGGAGAAAGAGTTATGGATGAATAACACCATAGATTAGTGTTTTTCTAAAAATTTGCACAAAATGTAAGTATAGCAAATTCCATCGATACTATCAACATTATAATAACGGGTGTTTTTTCAGAGCTATAGAACTTTAAGTTGGCATTACTGTTGAAGATGGCGACCGATTTAACAGCTGAGAAGTGATTTATTCTCAGTTTGGTTTGGCAATTCATCATGAATAGACTCACGCCTGAACAACGCTTGCAAATAGTGCAATTTTGCAATAGTGCGTTTTTAATACCGAATTTTGTTTAGCGATGAAGCGCACTTCTGGTTGAATGGCTACGTCAACAAACAAAACTGCAACATTTGGAGTGAAGATAATCCTCAAGTATATGTCAAAACACCGTTACATCCAAAAAAACTGACTGTTTGGTGCGCTTTATGGGCTGGTGGAATCATTGGTCCGTAGTTCTTCAAAAACGATGATGGCCAAAATGTTACAGTCAATGTTGATCGGTATAGAGCCATGATTACTAACTTTTTCATTCCTGAATTGAACAACTATGATGTCCAGGAGCTGTGGTTTCAACAAGAAGGCGCAACATGTCACACAGCTCGTGCCACAACCGATTTATTGAAAGACACGTTTGGTGATCGCCGAATTTCACGTTTTGGACCTGTGAATTGGCCTCCAAGATCTTGTGATTTAACACCGCTAGGCTACTTTCTGTGGGGCTATGTGAAGTCATTGGTCTATGCGTATAAGCCGCAAACGCTTGACCATTTGGAAGACAATATTCGCCGTGTTATTGCCGATATATCGTCACAAATGTTGGAAAAAGTCATCGAAAATTGGACGTCCAGATTGAACTGAGCCAGCCGTGGCGGTCATATGACAGAAATCATATTTAAAATGTAATGCAACAAGATTATCTTTCGAATAAAAAAAAACTTGTCAATCGAATGATCCATCGTTGTTTTATTTCAATTTGAAGTTCTATACCTCTAAAAAAAAACATCCTTTAAAATAATATTAGTATGATTGATATATTTATTAATACTAGTGACATCAAAATATTCAAATTCGTTGATATTTCATTCAATTTTAAGTTTGAGAGTCTCTATACGATAATTTCTAGGGGCTAATTTAGAAGAAGGTTCCCTCCATGCCGGGGGGTAAAGAATGAAATTTTTATAACCAGACACCTGGAAATCATCACAGTAGTCTGCTTGATTTTCTGATGATTATATTAATCAAACCAGAGTTGTTTTTCAAGAAAAAAATCAAAAATTTTCCTATCATTAAAATTTTTTTCAACGCCCTTCAGGAGAAAACTTAATGAGCTCAGTTTTGGAGAAAGAGTGGAATATCTATATGTTGTTTTTTGGTATACATTTTTGCGAAGGAAGTCTCCATTTTATCTCTACGGTAGACTGGAATCACGAAGTACAGCACATAGTGTCAACATCAGATCCAAGAATCAGTATAGTATTCCGAAGCATAGGACTGTGAAATACGAAGGTTGTTTTGATTATGTGTCGCAGAAATTACTGAACAAATACATTTATTTAGTTGAGGATAACAGTTCTGTTGGTTCATTGAAAACGAAACTGAAAGGTTTAATTTTTGGATGTTTAGATTCTCTTTGATAAAACAATATGTATAACATTTTCTTTTGTTCTTATAAAAATTTTTATGTTTCATTTTTTTATACATCATCTATCCATATTTTGAGTTTAAATAATTTGTATTGTATCAGGGATTGATATCTTATCCTGTACAACAGGATAATATATAACCCATTAACTTCGGAAGTAAACTGTCATGAGAGTCGTATTTATAGTTTATTATATGGGGGTATTTGATGAACCAAGAATATAAATTAATAAGAACTCATTACTTTGGATTGACATAAAAAACTCTTTTTTATGCCAAAAATTTTGTATCAATTAAAGTTTGAATTGATGCCGCATCCTCCCTACTCTCCAGGCTTAGCCCCCAGCTACGATTACTTAACCTCAAAAAAGGCTTGGCTGCAAAAGATTTGAGAGCAACGAAGGAGTTATCGAAATTATAAATCACTATTTCAAGGAGCTTGACGAATCTACGTTTAAAACTGATATAACTAAATTAGAACACCGTTGTGAGAAATGTATCAGTGTTGATGGAAATTATGTTGAAAAATTAAAAAAAACTTTTAAAACATCGTTTTTCTTTGTCTAGCCTACTTATACGAAAATTGATTTACAGCAAGGAGGGTCATTTGTCAAAGGGTAAGCTTTCAGATCATCAACCTATTGTTTGAATCTCGTTCACTCGGTGACTAGTGTCTGCTGCAATCAATATTTCTGCCCCCCTTCGTGTTAAAGTCTAATTCTTCACGATATATTATATCTATAGCATAAATTAGAAAACA
This sequence comes from Henosepilachna vigintioctopunctata, assembly GCA_030704895.1. Lineage (NCBI taxonomy): Eukaryota > Metazoa > Arthropoda > Insecta > Coleoptera > Coccinellidae > Henosepilachna > Henosepilachna vigintioctopunctata. The sequence goes on from JARQZJ010000034.1 coordinate 4,320,274, forward strand.
ATTTAATTGGGTTAGAAAAGTAACTTGCCCAAGGTGCATGATAATAGAAATTGGAGTTGCAAATATTATTCATTTCGTGTGATAAATGGTCGAATGCAAAGGAATCTGAGGAAAACGGCATTTTCTATTACCATGCGAAAAGCAATGAGTTGTTATTGATATTCGAAAAACGTGAAAATTATTTCAGTAGATTCTCCCATGGGAGTAGAAGATTGGATTTACGAGGTATCAGAAAAATTTCCAAGAAATTCATTAATTTTTCCAATCTATTTTGTTTCCAAATTGCCTTCTAAAATTCGTTTCAATTGAAGTGATATGTTTCCAAAAATTTAACTCATTCAATTTAGAAATTCTTTCACAGCCATTTTCAATAAGACTCATGCATATTTATAAATAACTATTAATTATTCTTTATTGATTACATTATGTAGACCAAAGTGTGCTTCACAAAGCCTTAGTGCCTCACAAAATCTCCCTGGGGCTCAGTGACAATGCTAGTACATGATAGTAACACTCCACATCTTCTAAATATATAATAATTAATAAAGAGCTGACAAAGATAGAGATACACTATTCAACACCTTGGAAGAATTTGGTGTCGATGACAAATCAATTGTCATCAAGGAACACAAAGTCAAAGGTAAAATTTATGGGAGAGATCTCGGAACCTTTTGAAATTAAAACAGGAGTAAGACAAGGAGATGGGCTCTCCCCATTGCTCTTCAACTTTGTGCTGGAGAAGGTAATGAGAGAGTGGAGGAAAAGAATGGAAGAGGAAGGAATTCCTAAAATGAAAATTGGAAGAAAGAAGGATAACCTTGAGATTGACTGTCTAGCTTTTGCGGACGATCTAGCAATACTGGCAGAAAACCTGTAAGATGCAAGAAGACAGATAGATATACTGAAAGAGACAGCAGAAAAGGCTCGACTGCAAATAGCATATGAAAAGACAGAATATATGACCAATAAAAACGATACACCAAGACAGATTTCAAGAAAACATGGGAAAATTAAGGGGGTTAACAAGTTCAAATACCTTGGAGAGTTAATTCAATCAAACGCCCTTGATAAAGAAGCTATCTATGCAAGAGCAAGAAAAATGGAACTAGCATTCCAGTTGAAAAAAAATATATACAATAAGAAGTTCATATCTATTAATGCAAAGCTAAGACACTAAAATACAGTTATTAAGCCAGAAGGTCTTTATGCCTCAGAATGCCTTGCACTGAATACGACCAGACAGTTAGAAGAGGTGGAAAAAAAGAAGAAAAAATTATACGGAAAATCCTGGGACCAAAGTATGTAGATGGAAAATGGAAACTGATAAGCAATAGAGAGATAGATCTACACGAGGACAGAGAAGATAACGGAAACAATGAGGAGAAGACAGAGCTGACATTTATTATTTTACATTCATTATGTGGCTCTGTTTTCGTTCTCCAAAAAGGTTCCATAACCAAAAAAGGTTGTAAACCGCTGATGAATGTTGATTCGTTATGAATACTACTGACTAAATAGTTATGATAAATGAAAATTTTTAAGCATTCTTCTGCCAGTGTTTTACTATGCACAGACTTCACTCACTTTGTGGAATTCTGGGAAAACTTTGAGAAAGAAGAAAAATTGAAGATATTCAAGAATGAAGGTATGATGAACTCTCGAAAGTGTGAATGATATATTCGAGATGATATTTAAAACTACCTTTTTTTTTGATTGAACAGCAAAAGTTTTAATCTCGATCTGTAATATCCAGGTGGGTCTAGTGAAATAGTTGAATTCTGAAATAGTTTGAAGGAATTTTTGTTCAGGTTACCAAAATTAGCTGCCGACTTGTTGAGTTAAATGTTAATGACCCCTAAGATACATTTGACCTTTCTCATTTGACTTATATTTCCTTTGTCAAATGAGAACATTCAATTTTTTTTTATTTCACAGATGTGCAATTTCTAGGTACTTGTAGAAATAAAAAATAATTTCTTCATATTTTGAGATTCAAGATTGTTTTTCAAATAAAACAAATTCTTGTGAAGCGAATGATCCATCGTTGTTTTTTTGCAATTTAAAGTTCTATACCTCTAAAAAAACACCCTTTACAATGGTCCACGTTTTCTATGGCAATGTTATATTGATGTAAACAATTGTCGAAATTTTATTCACATCACCTTCTTCAAACGAAACATTGCCAGTGTGTTTTTTCATCAGCTGTTACTTCCTCTAACTTCCTCAACAAAGTATAGTGACTCTGGACGTTGTTCCATTTTTCGTGATTGACTTTTAATTCAATTGAACAAACATATCTGAGCCGTTCCACGACACTGACAAACAAAGGTGGTGTATTAAGCTCGCAGGTTACTTCATTCCATACCATTTCGCAGCCCGTTTATTAGACAAAGACATCGAGATGTCAATATAAATTCAATCAATTTTAATGAAACCTAATGGAATCTATTTCAGGACATTTGATTCCAACTTAAAACGCCTCAAGCGTTATATCTAAAGTTTATTAATAAAGTTGATTGAATGTTCGCTGATCTCTAACATTATTTAATATATTAAATAAAAACACTCGTCTTGGTTTCACAAAATTTATAATAAATACTTGACAATTATTTCGGGGTTTTACCCCATTTTAAAAAGTTAAACTGATTTTGTTAACGTTTTGTCGTGAGAATTGAAATCGTTGCCTTTCATTTGTTAAACTTGGCGTAACTGGTGAGTACATTGTAGTACGAAACAGTGACTGTTTTACGCTTTCAATAAATGTAGGCATCGATTTCAATATTCTCTAAAATTTATCCCTAGAAGGTTAATGAAGACATAGCATTGTTCATGTTTCACATAGCCAGCTCTGCTATAATGTCCTTTTGAATAATTTGTCAAAAAATTATCGAAAGAAAGCTATAGTATACTTTGGTAGCGTATATATATATATATATATATATATATATATATATATATATATATATATATATATATATATATATAATTTTAAACCGCCTGCTTCTACAGATAATGTTCAAAGAAATAGTATCATAATTATAAATATATTCGATATCATTATTTTTTAGTGGGCAGACTTTCATGTGACATTTTGGGGCACTGACGTTCATTGTAGCTAGATTTGTTGTTGAAAGAATCTAAATAATACATAACTACGAATAAACAGTCACCAACTAGTTCAAAACTGAGGATAGAACAATCTTGCAGATGAAGTAGAAATAGAAATCATGTTATGAGATTTAGTCTTGCATATCGTTTCTAAATGATGAATGATACAAAGGTTACTCTAATTATCTGACTGCAGTCGAAGCATCGATTAAAAGTTGATAAATTGTAAGTAATTAATATTGTAGGTAGATATACATCAATAATTCAAATCGATCTACTTGAGGAAAGCTTAAGGAACACAAATATAAAATATGAAATGAAAAAATGCATCTATTGATACAGTGTAGATATTTGAATCAGCAATCAAATTTCTTGCAGAAAAACATATTTAATGTATCATTTATAAAATATTTTTCTATTAGGTAAGTATATTAACAGCTAAATAAAGGAATTTCTCTGTATATTAAAAGAGTCAGAAGTTTCGGATTTTATATAGTGTATATAACACGGATTATATATAGGAAAATTAGATTTTCTTTCACATCATTTCTGTAAATTAATAGCACAAATAGATTTCATTGCAACTTACTATTTTTCTTATATAGAAGAATCTCGAACTGATCGTAAAGTTGGTGTTCCAGGACTTGGTCAATCCTATTGATGGTTTCTTTGTCGGTGAGTTCGCCATACATGAAGGTGCACCTACAAGATTTCTGCATGACCTCAGCACGATTGTAGCCTGATATTTTACAGAAAGCCTCGTTGCAGTACACAATTGGGAAGTCGACAATTTGTGCGTTAGCAAGTAAAAAACTGCTATCCGCTGAAATTAATTATAAATTAAGTAATTTTGTATGCATATAGCAACTACGTGATGGAAATTCATTATCACAGATAAATTCCTAACGCTACGTTAAAATATTACCATTGGTGTTCCACAAGGCTCCATAAATGGGCCCGTTACTATTTCTAATTAAGATAAATTCTTAACGCTAAAGCAAAAATTTGGTGCCCCACAAGGCTTCATAATGGACACGTTACTATTTCTATTTAATAGAAATGATTTCCTGATTATTTGGCGAGGCCTTGTAGACAAACAATTCAATCATCGTGTTATAGATAAACAATCACAAAAATCATATTGTCTGATAACGATTTGAGCAAAGACGGGGAGATGGTTGTTAACTACATGATTCTTCTACTGAGTGAGTAAAAATAACTATCAGCTTCTTCTTATTTCAGACATCTGGCTATCCACACAGACCAGAGCTGATAAGTTAATGGAAACAAGTTGTGTAACTTGATTTAATCATTTAAATTTCAGCTGAATTCTTAGTCTAAATTATTCAATCTGTTGCCGAAAGATATAACAATATTTTTGTTTACTCCAGGAGTTTTGTTAGGATGCACTGAAATTAATGGATACATTTCAAATTGTTGCACCAAGTGTTGACCCATATAATTAGAAATAAGTAGGATTTTCATTGTTACATTCATTGCTTAACACAATCCCTTGAGGAACCCCTTTGCCTACTTTTGAAAAATATTTTCACATGCATCTTTGCATGAACTTAGTTCGTTTATCTCATATTCAATCAAATTAGTTCATATAACATGCCCTCTATGAAAAACAACTAGAAAAACAATCGATACTTTTGAAAATAAAAAAAAACAATTCATAATATACGAAGTACACACAAAAGGTCTCTTGAGTATAATAAGGAGTTATTATCGGTCACGAGGATCATAAAAAGTGTTGTGGCTGGGAAATATCTTTCTACCGCATCTATCGTTCATTGTTTAGAAGACGTTGTCCCGAAATATATCCGATATCAAATCCCGATAAAAATGAAATTTCATTCTTATAGTTCGGCGAAAGTGTTGTCGAGGCTCACTTCATTTCAATTCAAACCATAGTGGATCAATTACGACGTTTGAGATATGAAGTATTTTCTTCGTTGATCGATTGGGCCGATACTTGATGAAAATCTAAATACATAATTTAAATAGTAGTTTCATGATTTTCACTATAATTCCGTTAAACAATTCAGTTCACCACTTTTTAATAACTTTATACCAAATTAGAAATACTTAGCTAAATTATACAAAATTCTTTAATACATTCTGATAAACGTAGAAAGAATAATAACACGCAGTGTCATCGCAGTCTAGGCAGTGTATAAGATAATTTTCTGGAATTTGTTGAAGTATTTTTGATTATTCGATATATTCGAGAATATTCCACCAAGTGTTGTACGAAGAACCGCTTGACATTATTTTCTCTTATAACATTTCAATTCATTTGGACCTTTTTCTGTATAATATTTTCTATAATTTCTCCTAGCCTAAAGAGGGATCCATGTGTCACGCCTGTACATCAATATTCTCGTTTAATATTCTTCAATCGGTTCTTCGAGGAATGTAGAAGGAATTGCACTATCTAGGCGGTATATGAGAGAATTGTGTGGAATTTGACCAAGTGTTTTTGAAAAAATTCAAATGACATTTTCGAGTGAATTAAGCTAGTTTCTTTATGTTTTTTGTGACCAATTATACTATAATTTTCAACAATTCTCTACAAATTGTTCTGTGAGAAGTTAATCAACAATACTAAACTAGCCTTAGGATTGATTCCTATAAGTTTGATCCCTATAAAATTAATTATGTGTAGAAATAGAACCTAGAAATAATTAACTTAGGATGTTTTTGTATGAAGAACCGTTTTACATTATTATCCTATACCATTTCAATAATTGCATGTTTGACATTCGAATATATTGCATTTGACCTCTTTCTACATGGCAGATTTTATATTTCTCCTAGGACCAAGAGTGACCCATGTGTCACACCTATACTTTGAAAATCTAGTTTAATATTGGTCAATCGGTTATCTAAGGAATGTAGAAAAAATAATACAATTTAGGAGGTAAAGAAGAGAATTGAGTAGAATTTAAAGTTCAAAGTGTTTTTAATTATTCGATGCATTTCAAAATGTTTAACCAAGTGTTGGACGGAGAACCGTTTCACAATATTCATCTTATACCATTTCAATAAATGCACGTTCTACATTGAAATAAATTGCATTTTGAACCTCTTGATGCATAGCAGATTTTTATATTTCTCCTAGGACCAAGCGGGACCCATGTGTCACACCGCTATATTCTAAGTCTCGTTTAATTTTCCCCAATCGGTATTATGAGGTCTTTGGAAAGGATAATACTATCTAGGAGGTGTATGAGAGAATTTTGTGGAAGTTTTAGCCAAGTTTAGGAAGATTTTAGTCAAGTGTTTTCGAAAAAAATTCACTTGACATACCTATTGTCGAGTAAATTGAGCTCTTTTCTTTGTATTTTGTCACCAATTATACTATACTTTTTACAATTCTCTACCAATTGTTCTGCGCGAAGTTTGTTAACAATATTAAACTATCTTAAGTATTTATTCCTATAAATTCTACTGAAATGAAAGATGTATAAATCCAGCCAACTAGAAATTTGATTGATTTATGTTCGATTAACCCTACAGTTTATTCATTTCATGAGTAATTGTGAATATTTGATTTTAATCGTTTTTATGTGTTCCCTGAAATTTGCACAGTAAGGCCATTTCATCCTTGACCCTTGAAATAAATCTCTGTCACGAAATTTCACGATTAACTAGTTGTTCTATACTGTGCGTTTACAGAACGAGAAAACAAAATACCGTAATCGATATTTATAAGGATAGTGAGGACGGGCGTGAGAATGAAAGTGATATAAAAATGGTGCTTGGCTCTAAATCGTTGAAGTAGTTTGCTTTATTTAATGGCCATCTTCCTACACAGGTCTTAGCAAAGTATTGACTTAGATACTGAAAATATATACATGAAATGAATTTTATTATCCAGTATTTTATTGTAGAAGCGATGATATTATGATTTTATTATCAAAAAAAGAACAAATTAGTGTGCTAAACGTTTACAGGAGGATAAAATAAAAGTTCTTTGACATTGTGACAGATGGCGTTCGAGTTATGTCAAAGTTTAAGAAAGTATTTATCTATATAAATAAAAATAAATTCCTGTAATGTATGTATGCACATACCTTTCAAACGACTGCACCAAATTAGTTAATCTTTTCAATATTGAATGGTATTGGCATTTGCTTTGTGCAACTTCAGCTCGCGCTGGATCATGTTGGCAGTTGGTATGAGGATAATTATTTGAGTTTGAATGTGTCAAGGTGTAATGTTGTCTCTTTCACAAGGAAAATGGTCGAATTGAGTGTGATTATAGCGTCGGTGGTCAGGTTCTTTCTGGTTCTGACAAGGTGAGAGATCTTGCCATAGTCTTCGATCAGAAACACTCCTTCATTCCACACATCATCCAACTTAATTCACCAGCCTCGAAAATACATGGATTCGTTCTACGCAATGGCAAATATTTCAATCGTTCCTCAACATTTATAGGACTATTTAATGCCCTAGTTGTAGCAATCTGGAGTATGGCAGCATGATCTGGCATCCTACTTATACTTGCCATCAACGCCATCTAGAGGCTATTCAGAGAAGGTTCTTGAAATTCTTAGTTTGGAGGGAGAATAAAGTTTATTCTCAGAGAGGAGTCAATCATAACGAATTATTGAGTAGATTTAGTTTAATCTCATTGCAGGACAGGAGAGCAACTTTGTCACTTAAATTTTTGTACAAATTACTGCACAATTGTACTGATTGTCCTTCTCTCTTGTCCGCTTTGAAACTTCGTGTTCTAAGGCAAAATTCGCGTACTACAGAATTATTCCACCTAGAGACTCCAAGGACCAACTCGTTAATACAATCCCCCATTTGGTTTATGGAGTCTATATTCAATATAGTTGCTAATAATTGTGACATTCACTTTGAATCCATAGAAGTTATTATTAGGTATTATGTGAACAAAGAAAATTGACTAAAATGATGAATTGTCCTTTTTAGGTTAGATTGGTCTCTCTGTAATGTTTCTTTCATTTTATTTATTAAGTTATTATTCAACATTATGTTATTATTTTCTGTAATTGAGTATTATACCTATTGAGAATAAAGAACTCATTATACTTGATGTAAATCCAATATAATTAAATATAAAATTCAAACACTTTTGATGTACACTTTTATTGAATACATAGCACGACGCGTTTCGTCGTTTTAAACGCTGTAAGTATTCCATTAGCGTCTGAAGAAGTCGTTTATAATGACGAAACGCGCCATGCTATGTATTCAGTGAAATTGTAAATCAAAAGTTCAAGTGTTTTCTTATGAACTTAAGTTTTTCAAGAATTTCATCTTATATTTAATGAATCTATTCAGTCTTGTGTTTATAAGGAACAAAATGTTCAAAACAAACTTAAATTACGTTCGGACTATGTTTTCATAGAAGAAATTTTTTTGAAATTTCAAAATCTTGAAATTTGTAAATTGAGTGAATGAATGGGATAAACAACTGTCAGATTTCCTTCAATATATTGACAGAACATTGAGATATTAACGTCAATTTTTGAGACAACAGTAACTAACTTCAAAAATATTGACAATAAGGATGGCTTGACATTATTTTATATTAAATCACCTTTTTTAACAACAGAAAAATAGTATTTTCTATGTGCCCAGACGTTCATCCTCGTGTATTTGATGTTAGTGATAAGAAAATTCTACCAATAATGCGTCAAAGTATTGGGAGCGCCATTATGACAAAAAAATCCATTTATATGAAGTTTTCAATGACGAAAGATATTCAGAATCTCAATTAAATTACTGACTCTGGGATTTCTCATATATCGTGCTTAGATTAAAATAATCTCTTAAAATTTCCTCGTTATATCAACTTTTTTAAAATGTGCAATGTGAAATTTTAAGGACAATTTTAAGGGCGTACCATATGGCGACAAGAATTGGACTGTAGTTTGTGTAATATGGTGCATATTTTAGTTTGATTGCAATTGATTTTTTGACACCAACATACGGAGATGTTAATGAGGTCGTCCACACAGTGAACCTGCTTGATCTACAGATTTAAACTTACTGTATTAATTCTTCTGGAGATCTCTGAAGCCATTTGTTTATGTTTGTTCATTGGTGATTTTAGACGATTTGCGATCCGACAAAAGTCCAAGTCCACCAGGTTGAAGAAAGCCATTCAGAAAATTAATAATAATAATAATAATAATATAATTTTATTGAGAAACATTCCTTACATAGTAAAATTACATTCATTTCAATTGATAAATAATTACAACTAAGAGAAATGCTCTCAAAAGGACCGAATTCAGTTTGGAGTCTGATCTTCCATTCAGCCCTCGAGCAAAAATATTGGTTCAAACAAAAATCTTGGTTAAATTCATATTTACAATAATATACAATTTTGATTGAAATGAAAAGAAAATAAAAATTTCCTCAGCGATATTAAACATTTGAGACAATTTCACATGGTGAAGAACATTTGTGTTAAAAAGATATAAAAACAGATGATACAAAAGATTCATACATTATTGCCTACATTCGAATCATCGAAATACTCTGCCACACTATAGTATGCCTTTGTTAAGAGCAGAGATTTAACTCTCCTCTTAAAAAAATTAGCTTTCAGTACTTTCAAATTCGATGGTAAATGGTTGAAAATTTTAATGCTCTGACAATAGAGAGAGTGCTCAAATTTAGCTGTTTTATGCATAGGAATAAGTAGCACATCCCTGTTTCTTGTTGAATACTCATGATTACTATTCAATTTAATAAACCTATCTTCATTTTCTTTAACATATAACAAACATCTATAAATATATAAACACGGTAAGGTAAGTATGTAATTATTAATGAAGATAGGTTTACAAGATGTTCGCTGATGAATATTGAATAATACACACCCTATTTATTTCTGTAGAGCAGCCCCACAGCAGAATATTATAATTTAGATGACTATATACAAGACTGTAATACACATTCATAACACAGTTTCTAGGTACGATGTTCTTGATTCTAGATATTGCAAAAAATGAGTTACTCAATTTTTTACATAAGACCTCAATGTGTGATGTCCATCTCAAATTTCTGTCTACATATATTCCAAGAAACTTCGTTGATTGGGATGATGATATAGTGTTGTCTCCATATTTAACATCCAAGGTACTAATTCCATTGCCCTTCATTCAAAACTGAACACTTGTCAACGTTCACCATCAGATTGTTCATTTGACACCAACTTACAAACTCCCTCACAATGCATTCACATGCCTCCAGAAGTTCTTCAGGAGTCCTGCCAGAAACAACCACCGATGAATCATCGGCAAATAGTGTCACCAAAAACCGGGACAACTTCACATGCAGATCGTTTATGAACAATATGAATAGAAGAGGTCCGAGTACAGATCCTTGCGGCACTCCAATTTATTATAGATTTCGTAATTTGGTAAATTTTATTGGACTGTATCTTCGAAATTTCTTGGTAATTTAGAATCAATCATGGGACAAAATGTTCCTTGACGAAATCGAGAAATACCCCTGAATTTTTTAAGAACGTTCACCTAACACCCTGTATATTGAGTCAAATCTAATTCGTTGTTTGCTTTTGCTCATGTGATCTGAATGAAATACTTTAAAGAGGGTTTTAAATTATAAAAGCAGAAAAATGTTGATGTTACTCGATCCAGAAACATATGAAAATATAATTATTATCAACTGTGAATAATAAATGAAAAGTATCGATTGAAATTACTTTTACTTCAATGCAACTATGAAGTTGAATGAACCGAATCAGGAGCGTGTGTTCTGATTCCGTAGCGCTTTTTATGAATATCCATAATAAAAAATTTATTGAAAGCTGTTTCGATATTTTTCAACATAAACAATAAAATATTCAACAATAATTCGATAGGTAACAATTCACTATCAAAAAGTCATTTCTATATCAAAATGGTCGTTCAGTATGATAGATATATTCTCATTCATTAAATGTCTTTAAAACATAGTGCATTTTCAACAAATAACTTTCAGAATATAAATTCGAATACGTTCATTTCATCTCTTCTTGTGGTGACTGAAATTGAATTCTCGCTTAAGTCTTGGTGACACATAATTGGATATTAAATTAAACTCTTGGCTTAAAGTTTCACGATTTATTCAACAATATGAAATAGTCAACATGTTTCGAGCGTTAGCTCATTTTCAAGACTAAACTACTATAAGGAACGTACCACAAATTTATATCTATACAATGGATGTGAGTACGGAGGGCAATTGAAAATCTACTTGTTCATTTACGATTTCTTGGAAGAAAAAAGAAGAAAAAAGTATTGAACAATAACCAGATAAATAAAAATAAAATGAAATATTGTCTATTACACAGTTACGTATGGTCAGCATAAGTTGACCATATAGTAACGAAATATGTTTGAAGAATAAAAATAAAATTAAATAAAATTAATTTTGTTATTACTAGTACTCTAACTTAGTGTTCATCATGTAATTTAAGTGTAGCAATTATGCTAAATAAGTACATTATTATTATTATTTCGAAGTATTTATCACGCATAGTTGTGAGGTCCTCGTCACCTGGAACAATAGGGGTGGAATTGCATCCCTATGGAACATTATGCCAATGAGCTATTTTCAGATATTTCGCCGTGAATGACCTGCATCGTGCTTCATCGTCCTCATTCGGGCAATAGGAAGAAAACTTTGTTGGATTTATTTTTAGAACCGTTCCAATTCTGCGACGAAAGTGCCGTAGCAGTGGGAAATTTCAGGTCATGTAAATTATTACGATACTGTTGCAGGGATGAACAACCACCGCTGATGGAATTTATAATTAGAAACATTTTGATGAATATTCACCTTTAATATAAAACAGAAGTGGAAAAGATGGGAAATTCTAGGTATTTTCAGTGTGCAATTTGGCGTATGAAGCGGTTTTAATTTGTTTTTCTAGTGACTTTTGACGCATATTTTCTTTTCATACTTTACCATATTCAAAAATTACATATATTTATATATGTATAGGGTGATTTTTTAAGAGTTAAATTTTTCAGGTTGGCGGCACTGGTTGGTAATGGCATCCAAACGTCATCTGTCAAAGTGAAAAGTTTTCATATACTCTGCCATTTCATCATGGAAAGACTTACAAACGAGCAACGATTGCAAATTGTTAAAATTTACTATTGAAATTCGTGCTCTGTGGAAAATGTGTATCGTTTGTTACGACGAAAAATTGTGTTCAGCGATGAGGCTCATTTCTGGCTTACCGGATATGTAAAAAAACAAAACTGTCGCATCTGGGGTGATGAACAGCCATACAAGAATTACCGATGCATCCCGAAAAATCGACAGTTTGGTGTGGTTTATGTGGACCGTAGAAGAAACGTTACCGTCAACGGAGAACGATATAGACCCATGATACGCAACTTTTTTTGCCCCAGTTGGCCGAGTTGAACTTGGTTGACATGTGGTTTCATCATGACGGTGCCACATGCCACACAGCTCGTGAAACAATGGACATGTTGAAGGATGAATTTGGTGAGCAGCTTATCTCTCGAAATGGCCCTGTGAATTGGCCGGCAAGATCATGCGATTTACGCCTCTGGATTATTTCTTGTGAGGTTATGTAAAGTCATTGGTGTATGTGGACAAGACGAACAGGATTAAAGTCTTACAGGATAACATAACACACGTAATTCGTGGGATACAGGCCGAAATGCTCGAAAAAGTGACGCAAAATTGGACCATTTGATACGGAGCCGCGAACAACATTTACATGAAGTTATCTTTAAAATGTAAATGGCAAAGGCCAAGTTATGAGGCCAAATACTGAGACTCATCATCGAAATATCGAAATATTTCAAATAAAACTCTCAGGGAGCTGTCTACACAAATGTTGTCAACGAAAACGAACCCATCACTTTCGAGAGTGAATATTAAGTGCGCTTCGAAAAAATCATCGATCTTGTTGAATGATAAAAGGACAATTGTTTCATCATTAGTCCGTATTCAATCAATCAATCAAGAATCGATGACTTCCAAAACGCCCTAAGGTTATAGATCCGAATAAGGAGAGCAACAACTTGTAAAAATTCTTTTCTTCGATAGAGGGAGCTCACGTGAATTATTTATTTTACTGTTTCTACTCTTCTAATTTTTTGTTCATTAATCTTTATAGTTATATACTCATTTTCATTGGTTTTAAGGGTTTTACTTGTACCCAAAAATATGAAGTTAGATTTTTGCACATTTAGAGATAAGCTATTGTCACATTCATTGATTGCAGAAAGGTCTCTATTGATCCCCTTTGTCATATTCTTAATATCTTTGCCACATATATAGAGCATAGTATCATCAGCGAATAAACGTATAGAACATTTTTTCACATGAGAGACAATATCGTTTATATATAAGGAGAACAACACCGGACCTAAGACAGTTCCTTGTGGTACGCCTATATCCACTTTCGTGCTATCCGACAGCATGCCATTAAACTTAACTTTTTGTGTTCACGAATTCAAGTGAGATGTTCACAAATTGATGTAGTTTATGAAATAATGATAAAGAACTGAAACTTTTTCATTTGAAGATAATAGTACTACAAAAGATTACTTGGAAAATAAGAATATACAATAAATGCGACAAATATTCTAATTTCTAATAACTTCTGACATATCTTAATACATTGACTGATGGCAGTATTCCACCTGTTTTAAATGAAAAAACTAAGATAAAATATTCTGTGGTTACAACTTTTATATCTTCTAATTCCAATATAACTTTTGAAGATATTCCATTAACTCTTTGTGAGACTATTTACATTTTTTGAATGAGTTTCCTGTTTATAATTAGGATCTGAGTTATAATTATCTTTCGAATATTCAATATTTCATGGATGAAATTTTGATTCTACTCCAGTATATCAATTGAAGTGCAACAATAACATTGGTTTAGGTACTGGAATCGGCGAAATCGATATTAATCAAGTTCAACACTTATGCACTCTCTTATGAAAACAACTTCAAATCTCTAAAGCTCTATCTCCGACGTATCGATTTTAGTTGGGAAATTTGTTACCGAAAACTGGGTCACAATGAATATTACTTAATCTTCACTCAATAAAATGTTGTATAAATTTAAAAAATCTTTCCATTTATAGAAAATTCATAGATTCCAAATAATTGACTCAGCGCAACATGGATTCAGAAGCGGCCACTCAACCCACTCAGCTAAAGTTAAGTTGTTTGAATCTGTCTACGAGTATTTGAATAAACACTTTGTTTGTAGTGGGATTACTTTTTAAATTATCTTCGGCATTTGGTTCACTATCCTTTGAATTTATACTTGATAAATGCTACAATTCAGGTTTTAGAGGCATTTTTCTGGGTTGGTTACGTAGTTACATTGAAGAAAGAACGATGGTAGTGAGAATAGGCGAGTTATATTGCTCTTGAGGTGCCGCAATGCTCTGTACTCGGACCACTTTTATTCATATTATTTATAAACGATCTGCCTGCGAAGTTGTCCCGATTTTTGGTGACACTATTGGTGACGCCGATGACTCATCGGTGGTTGTTTCTGGCAGGACTCCTGAGGTTTCTGGAGACATGTGAATGAATTGTGATGGAGTTTGTAAACTGGGGTCGAATGAACAAATTGATGGTGAACGTTGACAAAACTGTATGTGTTCATTTTTGCCTGAAGGGCAATGGAATTAGTACCTTGGAAGTTAAATATGGGTACAACACTATATCATAATCCCAATCAACAAAGTTTCTTGGAATATATGTAGACAGAAATTTGAGATGGACAACACACATTGATATTTTATGTAAAAAATTGAGTAACTCATTTTTTGCAATCTCTAGAATTAAGAACATCGTACCTAGAAACTGTGTTATGAATGTGCATTATAGTCTTGTATATAGTCATCTAAATTATAATGTTCTGCTATGGGGCTGCTCTACAGAGATAAATAGGGTGTTTATTACTCAGAAGCGTATACTTCGATAATATCAACGAACATCTTGTAAGACTATCTTCATTAATAATTACATACTCGCCCTACCTTGCTTATATATTTATAGATGTTTAATAAATGTTAAAGAAAATGAAGATATCAAGGTTTATTAATTGAATATTAATCATGAGTATTCAACAAGGAACGGTGCTGTGCTACTTCACAACCTTCAACCTCAAATTTGAAATTACTGAATGTTTATTTGTTTGAGAAGGGAGTTAAGTCATTGATGTTAACAAAGCTGTACTATAGTGTGGCAGAGTACTTCGATGATTCGAATGTAGGCAATAATGTATGAATCAATTTTTTGTATCATATGTTTGTTTATTTGTTTACTCAAATTGTCTCAAATGTTTGATATTTCTAAGGTATTTTTTTAAATATAGTTGTATACTATTGTGAATATAAACGTAAACTTGAACTAATATTTTTGTTCGAGGATTGAGTGGAAGATCAGACTCAAAACAGAATTCAGTCCTTTTGTCAGCATTCTACATTCAGTAATCATTGTATCAATTGAATGAATGTAATTTTACAATGTAAGGATGGTTCTCTACAAATGTTATTATTATTAATTATTATAATGTGAGGAATTTAATTCAAATATCTATGAATGCACTTATTGCCTTTTTCAACTTATTCATATTTTATATTGAATCTGTACTTTTGCAAGTATATATATAACGTAATATATTTACGACGTAATGCTAGATAACTTCAAGAATTTGCATTCGTTTTACTCTTAAAAACTACAGTTTCATTTCGATTTCCAATTTTATAGTTCTGAACACTTTCAAATCACGGGAACGTTGAATGCAATTTGATATAAATTGTTTTCTTGATTTCTGTTTTCTCTTGAATATTCCCACTGGTTATTTCTTTCGAAAAATTTCAAAACTGAACTTCGACGAAGTGAATGCTTTAGGGCTCATTCTTGAGCAGCGCATTCGCCATTTTGCACGTGTTAAAGAGTTTGTTATTAATCGTAAAATTTTATTGTGGAATACTTTTAAGGATCGTACCATACAGGAGTGGAATATGCTGTAATTGGTCTTATAATTTCAATGTATATTATCTTTTTGAATATTATTGTTAAATCGCTCCTTTTATCAAGAAGGTCATATAATTTCTTCATTAGATAGTATGCTTTCTGATATGTGTTTCTGTGTAACTCTTTAAGTCTGCCGTCTATCACCTTTTTTAGATATTAAAGTGATTTTTAAAGAATTAATTCATGACTGTTAATGTTGAGTGGAGTCAGAATTTTGCAGTTTGAAAATTTTTTTGTGAAGATTATTTGCTCAAGTTTGTTGAAGATCATCTATATTTTCCAATGATCGTAGTAGGTTTTTATTTTGTTTATGTTGTATTTCATCAGCGACTTTGCTACTTGAGCCAATATTGAGAGATATTTGTTGTATATCGCAGTGTGGAA
The DNA here is from genome assembly GCA_030704895.1 of Henosepilachna vigintioctopunctata. NCBI lineage: Eukaryota > Metazoa > Arthropoda > Insecta > Coleoptera > Coccinellidae > Henosepilachna > Henosepilachna vigintioctopunctata. The sequence continues at coordinate 4,336,815 of JARQZJ010000034.1, forward strand.
TTGTAAACTAACGTGGATATACACTTTGCATAGCTTAGGACCTATTATAGATCCTTGAGGCACCCCGGATGTGATTTCTCTCACTGTTGATTCATTGCTTTTGTTTTTTACGTACATTTTTCTGTAGTTCAAGTACGAGTGGATTAGTTCTGTCAAATATAGTCGCAATTTGTCTAGTATGATTTTATATATCATACTTTCTATCGAAAGCTTTTTTATATCGATTAAACTCATTATGTTGTTGTGTTTGTTGTTAGAGTTTTCAATTGTTTCGTTAATGATTCTTACTACAATGTGTTATCTTCTCAGCAAATCTCCACAGGAACGATTTATTATGGAGTATATCTTTCGCAATCTAATCGTTTCTTTCCTAACCATTTTCTATAAACTAGTGATTAATTTTATCTAAAGCGATGTAGGTGAAGTTGAATCTATTTCGGGTTATCATGATAATTAAATTAGACCTTGACACTTGAAGCGAAGGATTATGGCACTTGGCCAACCTTGCAAAGCCACCATTATGGTTTCTTACCATTGATATAAGAATTTGGGAGCGGTAAAGGTATGGTTTTAAGGAAGCGTGATATAATCTGTTTTATCTATTCAAAGAAAACGTAACTTCCTCTTCGGCCATTAACTTTGTGAAGGAATGAAAATTTACTCGAACTGGGGAATGAAAATATTGAATTTCCTATATAACATTCCCATATTGAATGAATAAGTCAAAGTTCAAGGTATCTTTATGAAATGAAAGTGAACATTAATTTGAAGAAATGGAAATAAACTCTAATTGAAGAACAAAAATATCGAATTTCCTGTATAACGTCACAATATATACTAATTCAGTCGAGCTCTAATGTATCTTAAGAAAACCAAATTGAAAATTAATGCAAATAGATGAAAATGAACTCCAATTCAAGAATAAAAATATTAAATTGCCTCTGTAAGGTTACAATATTCACTACATAAGTCAAGCTTTAATGTATCTTGATGAAACATTTTTTGTTCATTCTAATATCACAATAAAATATTTACCAAATGAATTAAATTTTAAGGTATCTTTACAAATTTATTTTTTATTTATTTACAAATACACCACTCAACAGCGTAGACCAATTACTGAGTGGGAAAATATAATATAGTTTACAACTTATGTAGAATAAAAGTAGAAATAATCCCAATAATGTACAAACAATAAATATGAACGATAACTCTGTGGCAAGCTGACATTAAAGCTCACCCACAAGATACAGGAAAAACTAATATCTAAAAAACTTATAACTAAAAAACAGTCAGGCGAGAGCTCGTCTGATATCACCAGGCACGCATGCAAATATGTCGACGACGTTATGAAAAGGCTCAAAGTCACCAAAAATTTTATGAAGTGGTGAAAAAGCAGGAAACATTATTATGAGCCAGAGGTGGATAAAAATGTTCATATTTTTAAAATCTCGGAACATGGAAATTTATGAGGGAAAGAAGAAAAGAACAATCAACAGAAACCCTTATCAGCTTGTACAGGAACATTATTCCCAAATATTTCCTACGTGTTTCAAGTAATGGAACATTAAATCTTGTAGTAAATAACTCATGATTTATACCTCGTTCTGGGTACACACCGTCGGAGCAAAACCATAAATATTTCAAAAATCGTCACTTTAATTTCTTATTACAAAACCTAATGTTCAGTAACAACTTGAAACAATATCATTAATGTGAGTAGCAAAAGTTAATTTTGTGTTGAAAGTTACTCCTAAATCTCCGAATTCGGTACATCTATCGATTTTATTACTATTCACATTGTAATCGAAATGAACTATACTTTTTTTACGAGAAAAAGACATTATGTTGCACTTAGAAATATTCAGTGTCAGTAGATTTCTTTCACACCACCGATTCAAATTTGAGATATCGTCTTGAAGAATGTAGCAATCACTTACTGTTGAAATTTCGCGAAATATCTTACAATCGTCCGCATATAGGAGAAAATTACAGTTCATGTTGAAGGAAATGTCGTTCACAAAAATATTGAAAAGAAGTGGACTTAAAAAAGAACCCTGTGGAACCCCCGACTCCGCAATAAATTTCTGTGACTTGAAACCGTTATACTGAAAAAATAATTGTCCAAAGCGGTCCAAAGCGGCTGAGTTTCTGTAGAAGAATGCCATGATCTAACCTATCAAATGCTTTAGAAAAATCTGTATAGATATAGAGGTGAAGCCGTGTTGGTCATTCGTTAAATGGGTCCTCACGTGTGAATACAAAATATTATGAAGAACAATTTCAAAAACTTTCCTAAAATTGTTTATGATAGTAATAAGTCTATAATCTTCAACGGAGTTTCTATTGCCTTTTTTGAAAATTGGGCAAATCTTGCACACATTTAGAAAGTGAGCAGTTTTCAAGGCCAAATTGAAAATAAGAGCCAACGGAGAAGCAAAAATCCTGGCACAGTCTTTTGGGACGAAGTCTTTAGGAATAATATCAATCAACTTTTCGTGCAGAATTGGTTAACATTTCGAAATGCTAATTAATTGTAAAATTAAAAGCACTTGGGTTAGTTCCACAAACTTCTTCCACAAAAACAATCAATTGTATTGAACTCTTGTTAATGGGTTAGAAACCCATTCGACTACTCGTAAAGCCAAGAATTTTGTTGAATTTAACCAAGTGTCTTCAATGATACAATATATTAAATAACGTCATTTTACAGTGGTAAATACAATTACAAATTGAACAAACAAAACATTCAAAACATCTGCACAAGTCCACTCTGCAAAATACGGCAAAATTCAAATAACAAATATGCTGCAATTTGATAGCAAATGGCAATCACGAAGATCAATAGAAGAAGCAAAACAGGAAGTCGAAAATATGTTGACATTTTGGACAGAAACAAATCAAACTCTTTATTGATCGTAAAGTTTCAAGATTGTTCAGTTCAAGAAAAACAACTCTAACCGATATTAGCAACCCACATGTGGTTTTGTTATTTGAAGTAGCATTTGGTTTGGAATTCCATAATTTATTTGTATGATTATTTCAAGGAGAAACCACTACCAGAACGAATAAACAATTTTCATACTCCATATCCTATTGAAATAATAATTATAAAATCATTTTTGTAATTTGTTATTTGTCGCGTAATGTCATCATTGATTTCCAAACATGTAGAATATAGATATTTTCATTTATTTATATGTACTCGTACACAGGTATATATTGCTTTTTTTCGAGAATTTTCTTTTCAGTCTATATTCAAACTGAAAATGAATATTCTTAGCAAATGACAGAATGCAAACATTGGAAACTTTATTTCTTTTTTGTTTCGTTGCATATTGTAGCTTTGTAGATTTTTAAGAAAAAAATTCTCAATAAATGACATTACTAATGTCAGCAAAAAACTTATCAATAAAATTTGGCTATTTGGATATTTTTAACATCTATCAGAGAAAATAGATGTAAAATTCTTTGCCATAGAAAACCTCTGGAAAAACTCATGGTAAGCCCAACAGTTTTCATTAAATGACAGTAACAATTTGATCATTTCAAATTCATCTATCTAGTTTTTTATATATCAGAGAAAAATACTGGCGTAGAATACGCTTCAGAAGTAACTATTTATTTTTGGTTTTGAATATTCGAAAACCGTATTTCAAACCATTTTTACAATAACCCATTCATTTAACAATGGAATCAATTTTATTAATTTTTCCTCCTTTACAAATATTTCACAGAAAATAAAACTATCAAAAACACTACTTAGGGGTTTTTTCCCTAATGACTCGGTGGATACAGAAGTAACCAAATTTCTAAAAAATTCAAACAGTGTTACCAACTTCAAGCGGTGGAACTATACAGTACCAGTACTGTAGAATTGTCGTAGGTACATAGAACAAAATGAATCCAAGGATTATGTACCGTGTGATGCACATTCCCTAAACCCATTTACCGAAGAATTTTTTTTTATATTACATCCGGTATGCCACCGAAATTTTGAAGGAATAGTCCCAAAGATATACGTTTTTTCTTCTTGTTCCATAAGTGGGAACTGTATAAGAAATACATCGTAAAATTCGAGTTGTCAATGGGTTTATGAAGACAAAAATATGGAAAACAAAGTATAAAACAAAAAAAATTATAATTAATAAAATTATGTTATAATTCAGAACATATTTCAAAATTCCACAAAAATTGTTCAATTCATTCGACATGCTTCATATATTTTGTATATTCGGATATAAAATTCATGTAGACTTAGTTATAGAAAAAAGTCAAAGTACAAGTTTTAAATACAAGTTATAAATAGCTGCTATTATTTTGGAATACTTTATAAAAAAAATTTCTAAGTTATACTTAAAACTTACGTTGAGAGTTGGATCTCCTTATTATATTCTCCAAAAATGTGTTTTGTGGGGCGACAAGTCCCCTCCTCCCCCCTGCCATATTGAAGGAATTATTCTATATACAGGTCGTTGTTTGTCATCTCTTCACAGATCTCATAACATAAAAATAAAACTGGAACTGAGTTTCGAAAATATGCACATCTCAACCAAAATCCAATAGTTTTAATTTTTTTCGCATGTTGGTATTGTAACAGTTCTTAAACTGTTTATGAAAGGAACACCAAACACATACATATTTTGTACTTTGAGTTGCATTTTTTTAAATTGCTTTTAGACTTCATATTAAGTTTAACACTCCGTTTTCGTTATTTGCCTTCAGACAACTTCCTTTTGTTCGTTCGAAATTTTGACACATTTGTCTTGGTGGGGAAAAAAGCACGTGCTATCGAAGGAACACTCTAAAACATTCTGTCAAACATATAGCAGAAGGGAAACACGAATATTGGGGAGCGGCAACTGGAAATTCTTCACGGTATTTAAATTATCTGAAATTAGTGAAAATTTCATAAACATAAGAAAATAACGTCAAATAGATACACAATCGACAATTATATAAATTGTTTTGCATTTCCTGGAATGGTAAAAAATTTAATATTATAGAATCAAAGATTTAATACGAAATGAATTGGTAAATATATTTTTCATTAATAAATTCAATGGACGATGAATCAACTCTGTGATAGTTCATATTTAAATCACTGACTGAACAATTCTTTATTCGACTAATTTCGCCTTTTACGGCATTATCATTCTTGATATTGCCGTATATCAATCAGTAGTAAAAACTATCGAAATGTAGAATATATTCTGATTAAAATATTTTGAAATTACATACCTACTTAGCTACGTAGATAAAGCTTCATATATTCTTGAAGTGGAAGGTGATATACATAATTAATTACAAGATCTTTTTATTTCAATCTCATACAGTTTATTATTATCTGAAAAAGGAATGAATATAAATAAAGATTCTGTAAGAAATATAATAGTTCTTGTTAGAAAGTATCCCTATAACCGAAATTAAATAGTTTATAATGTTAATTCCCGGTAACACTTCATTGCCGGAAAAAGATAAAATATATTAGGAAAGAAAATATTTTTTCAGAAAGACATTGTTTCAGTTATTATATTCAATTCTGCAATTAACGAAATCAACTGAATATCGAATCGATTATTGGAGTATAATAACGGGTGATTTTTTAAAAGTTAAGTTTTTAAGGTTGGTGGCACTGGTTGGTAATGGCATAGACGTCATCTGTCAAAATGAAAAGTTTTCAATATACTCTGCCATTGCATCATGGAGAGACTTACAAACGAGCAACGATTGCAAATTGTTGAAATTTACTATCAAAATTCGTTCTCTGTGAAAAATGTGTATCGTTTGTTACGACCATATTATGGTCGTCATAATCGACCTGATGAATCAACAATTCGTGCTGTTATCACAAAATTTCGCACCAAGTTTACTTTGTTGGACATTAAACCATTGTCTCGCATGCGTACAGTGCGTACTGAAGATAATATTGCAGCCGTAGCGTACAGTGTTAATGAGGATCGTGAAATGTCAATTCGTCGCTGTTCTCAGCAATTGGGCATGTGTTACTCAACCACATGGAAAATTTGACGTGTTGATTTGGGTTTGAAAGCCTATAAAATTCAACTTCTGCAAGAATTGAAGCCGAATGACCTACCACAACGTCTAATTTTTGGTGAATGGGCCTTAGAACAGCTTGATGAAAATCCGCCTTTTTATCGAAAAATTGTGTTCATTGATGAGGCTCATTTCTGGCCTAACGGATATGTAAATAAACAAAACTGTCGCATCTGGAGTGATGAACAGCCACATGCCATACAAGAATTACCTATGCATTCCGAAAAAACGACAATTTGGTGTAGTTTATGGACTGGTGGCATCATCGGTCCATTTTTCTTCAAAGACGACCGTGGAAGAAACGTTACCATCAACGTTTAAAAATATTAAAGTTAGAATTTGAAATTTTATTAATATTTACCTGTATAAAGATTTCCTAAGATGTTATATTCTGCTAAGCGTATAATAACAATGACCAGTAGTACTTATTTATGTGAGCAACAATTTTTTTGATGAAAAACAACAAAAATGCATACAAATCTCGATAATGTGAAACATGAATAATTTTTTAAGTGCTAATATGTTTTCATTGAAAATGATGAAAAAGAAACAAATGGTTTTGTTTGTACAATCTAAATTATTCAGAAAAATAATGATTCTAAAAAATTACGTAATATAATACCATGAAGAAAGAATTTTTTAAGCTTTTTATAATTGGCCCGCAATATCATAGTAGGTAGTTTGACAAACCTATTTTAGAGCTTATAATAATATTTGAAACCGATGATAAATTCCACGAAAATCATCCGTGGTACTTGGTCTCTAATGACTTCTAGTTTACAGTACGAACCGTGTCGCTAGATTCTAGCGCCGCGATGTCTCTTGCGGCGTCGTTTGGTTCTAGATCAAGCAACACAACGACTCCAGCGTTATTTTCATCGAATTTCGGAGAAAGATGGAGATATTACCTTTGAAGCGACTTCATTTTCCGATACTTAAGGCATGTAACGGTTTTGTTTAATAGGGTTCGATCTTGATAACAAAAGGAGTCATAAGGACATCTGGATACTTCAAGTTCAAGCATTATTGAAACTCTGGAATATTAGGTGTTAAATGAATGATCTCTTGAATATTTTCAAGTACCCTTGAAAATAAAAACTATTTGAGAAACGTTTTTTTCCAATGGAGTAAACAAGATTATGTTAAACTTATTTACATTTTTTTGGTTGCAAAAGTTTAGAATAAAGTTAGAGTAAAATAAATTGATGACATTATTTCTCTAATGGAATTTAGGTTTTCCGAATATTACCATTCAATATCATTAATGCTAGATCGATTAATACTAGAATTTTTTTTTTACTTAATTGGCGATTTTTGCAAATATTTTTGGTTTTGCTCCGACGTTGTATATACGAGGTATAAATCATGAGTTACTTACTACAAGATTTAATGTTCCATCCCTTGAAACACATAGTAAATATTTGGGAATAATATTCCTATACAAGTTGATAAGGTTTGCTGTTGATTGTTCTTTACTTCATAAATTTCTGTATTCCGAGATTTTAGAAACATGAACATTTTTATCCACCTCTGGTTCGTACTAATGTTTTGGCTTTTTCACCACTTCATAAAATTTGGTGACTTTGTTTAATAACTTCATCAACATATTGCATGCGTGCCTGGTGATATCAGACGAGTTCTCGCCCGACTGTTTTTGAGTTATAAGTTTTTTAGATATTAGTTTTTCCTGTAGCTTGTGGGTGAGCTTTAATGTCAGCTTGCCCACAGAGTTATCGTTCATATGTATTGTTTGTACATTATTGATATTATTTCTAGTTTTATTCTACATAAGTTGTAAACTATATCGTATCTTTCCCACTCAGTAATTGGCTCACGCTGTTGAGTGGTGTATTTATAAATAAATACATAAATAAAAAATAAATAAATTTATTATAATAATTTTGTTATTTAATAGTGTTGGCATTTATTTGATGTAAATCCATTATAATTGAATATAAACTTAAACTTTTGTCTTCAAGACAAAAGCGGTATTTATAAGATTTTTTGTAATGAATGTCCAGCATTTTATATCGGCCAAACAGGTAGAAAAATAAAAACTCGGGTTGATGAACATAAAAGGTCGATTTTGTACAATGTTAATAAAACTGGATTCTCAGAACATTGTATTAGCTCTAATCACTTCATAGATTTTGATAAAACTAAATGCCTACACTCAGGTAATAAAGGTAAACGTTTAGACCTTCTGGAAGCAATTGAAATTAGCAGTTCTTGGAAGAGAAAAGAAGAAATTGTAAATGAACAATTAGATTTTCAACTATCATCCCTACTCACATCCATTTTGTAGATATAAATTTGTTGTACGTCTCTTATAGTAGTTTAGTCTTGAAAATGAGCTAACGCTCGAAACATGTTGACTATACATATTGTTAAATAAATCGTGAAACATTAAGCCAAGAGTTTAATTTATTTTAATATTTAAGTTTATATTCAATAATTTTGTTATTCACCCCTGCAAGTACAGTAATTATTATATACAAGATGTTCGTTTTGAAAGAATTATAAGAGTTTTTTTCCCATTATTGAAAGAAAAGCTCCTGAAAAAAACAGAAGTTATAGTTATATGCACAAATGTACAAAGAACCTTTAGATAAAGCTCGCCCGAGCTCCAAAGTTGGCGCATTTGATAATAAATATTACTTTATTTTTAATGTCAAAATTATTGAATATATTTCAATTAATAATTAAATTTCCATTTATACAGTGTTGACTTTCTATTTACGAGTTGGCAATACTGGGTGTAATATTTTTAAATATTTATCGTGCCAAAAAGGTGTTATCAGTTCAAGTGTTTGAATTTAAGTTTATATTCAATTTTAATATTTTTGTTGGCAATTTGTATAATATATACAGAAACATTGATCACTAAATTATAAATTTAACTCTTTGCAGTTGTTTTTTTATGATATCTAAAAATAAACTAAAATAAATCAAACAAAGAATTAGAATCAAATCAATAATACCTTCCCAATTTTCAGGTAAAACAAAATTCGCACAAAAACCTTGTTTCTTTCTTCCAGTACCTACTCTCTAGTACCTAGTCTGCTCTATATCTAGAATACTTAAAGATATTTTATTTAATCTTAGGAATATACTTCATGAATAAAATGATATCTGATTATATTATCTTTTTAATAAATTCAATGGACGATGAATCTACTCTGTTATAGTTCATATTAAAATGAGAGGTAATAATAAAAACTTGTCTAAAAATCACTGACTGAACAATTCTTTATTCGACTAGTTTCGCCTTTTACAGCATTATCAAGAATGATAATGCTGTAAAAGGCAAAACTAGTCGAATAAAGAATTGTTCAGTCAGTGATTTTTAGACAAGTTTTTATTATTACCTCTCATTATCTTTTCATGTGAAGTATAAATTTATATTCTTGTAACATTATTTATTTTGGAATATTAGCACGACTTGTTTTCCTTAGAAATACTACAAATTGTTGTATATATCTCTTCTGGTGGCAACTAAAAACGAAAATCGTTCAATAAAAATTACTTTATTTATATATTTATAAATTTTCCAATAGTATATATTTCCATTTGATATGATTCATCCATTTAATAAAATTTACAAATATATATTTGTAAGTATATATACGAGTATATGAAGTATATAAATGAATATATCTACTTCAAGGATCAATACTTCCAAAAATTATATTACAAAACTAATCTCAACTTATATATCTGTACAATTCAAAAATGCAGAAAATATTTTAAAATAATATATTTATTTATTATTTCAAGTGCATCTGAAATTAACAAGAGAGATATTGATATAAACAGGATAAAAATAAAGGTTTACCCTTTCAATTTGGTGTTATAATACTAATTTTGAGTTTGGTGTCAAATTCTCCATCTGTCCATGATACATCAAATCATGTATGAGTCTTTGAGCTATATTATTTTGTTCTGTTGTCATGTCTCTCAATCGTTTTGCCATGACTTTACCGATTGTATCAAACACATCATCGGTATCTTTTATATCTAAACCACTTTTCCCTAATTCTGTTGATTGTGAAACAATGTCAACATGTTCGAAGGATTCTGTATCCATATTGTCCATAGATGCATTGTAATTGTCGTGGTCATCATCAACACTATCAGATTCTCTCTTCAGATCCTACAAATATTTTAATATAATTTTTTTCAGCAACAATTTAAAATATATGACGAGTTACCTCAATATTGTTATAATCCTGCTCACTAGATATACTACCACTAGTCATTTTCAATCTTTTAGATTGCCTCTAGAACAAAATGTGTAAAGTTATACTAAATTTTTAACTTTCATAGTTTATTGTAGCTAAGTGCTTTTATTTTTTAGAATAACAAAATTGCGATGCACCATGTAAAACAAAAAATACTAACCGTAGATTTATCAAAAAATATGAAAGTAAATAAATTCGAATTTACACCGTTGATATTTTAACAAGCGTATAAACACACTTACCTGGCTTTGCACCTCATCCTTTTTTTTAAGCATGCTTTCCATTTTCACAATATGTTTTTTCAAAAATGTTAACATATTAAAACACCAAAGTGAAGGTCTATAACTACTTATATCATTTCCAGCCTGCTTATGCTTCTGAATTTTCCTATATTCATACATAAATTGGCCTCTCAACAAATGGATTTTTCGTCGGACATCATCTTGCAAAAATATTTTACCAGTTTTAGTCATTAGTTCCTCAGTGATGCTCTTGATGGCTTCATTTCTTTTATGTTTGCTCTTATAGTTTGGGTCAGTTAATGAATACAAACAAGTATATTTCTTATATAAATTGATTGCTAAAGAGGAATACTCTCGTCCCCAAAATGGAATTTTCTGAAAAATATGCCAAGATATACTTATTCAACAAAACATTAACTATATGAAGTAACGTTACTTGACTTTACAGCGTCATTAATCACTGCAAAATCAAATAACATATCTATAAATATTCCACAGATATATAGTAACATATTTCTTTACCACCACATTATAATCTTCTGGACTTTCTTCAACTGAAATTTCACTTCTCATTGAACTTTCCTGATCTTCACACGTTTCTCCTGTGGTAAACAAGAGGAGATCATAATACCACAAAGACGGTTTGTAAACATCTTTAGAATCAGGATTTTGTCCCCTAGAAGATAACACTTTTTTTCTTTCTTTTCGAAAGGTTGAACGCATAGAATCTATTCGCAACCTGACGTAATCTTCATCTGCATCAGGAATGTATTCCTTGCATTTTTTTAAGAGAATTTCGTATGCTTCAGTTCGGTCATTTCTATTTTTATAGTTTGGATGAGATCTATTCCACAAACATTCTTGCTGCTTGTAAAGACTGATAAATTCTCGAAGAAATTTTTGGTGTCCATTCAAGTTGTGCAAGTGATTGTCCATAATGATTTCTCCTTGTAAATTATTACAATATTGTGTTCATTATAGGAAGTTGTACATAAAGAGTAAGACGAAAATAAAATACGAACTTATAAATTACATAACGCAGTCTAGGTTATAAATTTATTTTTTATGTCTTGATACTAAAGAGTATTTCATATTAATTTATACCAGTTTGTCTTTATTCATGATAATATCAGTATTATCACAGATTATTTGTTATTTTGTAATTCTTAATTTGCTGTTGGCAGTGGTCACGTCTAATTACAAAATCTGTAGACTGCGCCCTCTAAAAACAATAGATTTATATTGTAATATTTGAATCACAATATAGAATAGAAAAATAGCTGAAAACCTAAGAAAATTGACATTTTGGGTATAACACATAAGGATACTTTAGACTTTGACTTCAAATACTTCTATTTCAAATTCGATAAATATATATTTGAGTCTTTTATATCAAAATACAAACAATGTCAACAATAACAATAACCACACTTTATTTACCACTGCAAAATAAAGAACTACGGTCGCTATTCCTAATCACTTCATTACAGATAACTGTAACCAAACTATTTTTTTCTCCAATAACGTTCATTTTTCTCTCTAGTTCTCTATTCTACTTTCTTTTAGTTCAGCTTTCCGACGATAGGTACTTCTTATACACACGCATACGTTGTTAGATTCTATTTCTCAAACCATCTCAAAATTGTTCTCAATAAATCTCAAAATTGGATTATTTTTACTATCTTATATTGGATATAACTAGATAAATGAATTACTTCTTATTTGGAACTAGTAATTCTAATAACGGCAAAAATAATAATGAAAATGGACAAATTCAAATAAGCAAGTACTGAACTTTTCTGAATTCAATCAAATGTATATATATATATATATATATATATATATATATATATATATATATATATATATATATATATATATATATATATATCTCTTTTCATGACTTGACTTTTCTAGTGTCTCCCCTTAGTTTTTATTTGACTACTTACTGTCAACCAATCCAATTGCCCATCACAATAGTCCTAATATAGTCCTACTTCAGAAAAGAATCAGAAAACCATTCATGAATGTAGCAATTTCAAATGTTAGTAATCTGGTTGAGCAGAAGGTTACAAAAATGTTTAGGTATATGGAGCTCCAAGAATGAGATTAAAACAACTACTAAGTTACAGGAATGAAATCAATAAGTGGGATGCAACAAACATAAACAGGAAACTTCAGCTTTTGCTCTATATATGATTAAATAGTTTACTTATAACTTTAATTTAGAACTGGGACACTAAAACACAAATCTAGAAACCACTAGAGTCATTTAATAACAATTTACAACTAATTTCTGCTATAAAATATAATTTAAATATATCAAATAAGAAAAGCATAAAAAGCTTCTTATAATATGTAGAACATATTACAAACAAGAAGTACAAATCTTTTGTTTCATCTTCAGATATATCTCCACCCCAATATTAATTTTCTTCTTAAATCTTTGGCAACATTAATTAATTCTTTTCGATTAATGAGATTCATATTTTCATCTAAGTCAATGCTATGGTCATACAATTCTGAACCAAAAGTTTGAGTCCAATTAGGCTTGCAATCAGAGTTATTAAAATGAACCCATTCTGTGTATCTGTGCCTTTCAGTTCGGATAGAATATCCCATTATTTTAATATCTCTTAATCTTGGTTCATCACTATTAGGAGTTTTAGTAGGAAATACTCCTGGTCTAGGGTACTGAGAAAATATAGCTTGCTTGCCATTGACAAATAGCTATAAACAATTTACATTGCATTAATGTATTGGAATAAAATGAAAACCTGATAGTACCCGATAAACTGAAAGTTGAAGATATTTATGTGCATAAATGCAAGTTGAAATACTTTTAATTAATAGTAAACTTACATTTTTAACAGCATTGGTCATAAGAGGGACCATAGATTTTCCTTCTGTGCAAAGTTTTTTATTTGTCCCCTTTTCATCACATAATGGAATGGCATGAGCAACTTGAGTGAGATCTACTAATGTAGGAAATAAGTCAACTAACTCTGTTAACTGTTCAATAATAACTTCTCTTTCACTCAAATGGGGAACATGGATGATCAATGGCACCCTTGTAGCAATGTCAAAATTACTATACTTAGAAAATTCACCATGTTCTCCAGCTGACCAACCTGAAAATATCTTTTCTTCCTTAGCTCTCAATTAATATTACTCAAAATTACTCTAATAAATTACTAACCATGATCTGAAGTTACTACAACTATTGTGTTAGTACCCTCAATTTTCCTTAAAATTTCACCAATCAGATCATCAATATATGTAACCGAAGCATCATAATATTGGATAATTCTCTTCATGAAAAAATCTGGTATTCTTCCAAATGGAAAAGACACATTCAATTTCATTACATCATCTCGTTTCCTAATATCTAACCAGGGGTTCCAAGCCACTGGAGGTAATGAATATGAACGCCAATGATTTGCAGGAAGTTTCACCTTTGATATAGGATGTAAATCTAAAAAAAAGTTGTCCAAAGGTTCATAACAGTGTTTAGTTGAGGATGACTAAAATCTTTAAATACATAAATGTTTAAAGAGGATATAAATAGATACACTCACTCAAGTATTTAACAGGAAATTTAAATGGTATATGGGGTTTATGGAATCCAACTGCTAGGAAATAAGGAAGCAATTCACTACTATTTGAACGATACTCCAAGAAATCCAAAGCTGCACTCAGGGATTCCAAATCAGGTAAAGTTTCTTCAGGTTGATCAGAAATTCTTACAGGACATAGAAGATTTCTTCCTAAGCTTCCATCTGGATTTATGCACACTTTTGCATCCTTAAAGGCTTCAGTTTTTGGGTGAAATGGTTTATTGGACCAACTATAAGGCATATCGTCTGAAAAATTGGAAGATATTCCGGGATGGAACACCTTTCCAATGGAGTGAGTGATGTATCCATTTTCTTTGAAAAGTTGAGGTATGGTAGTGAAATTGCCAACATTATTCCTCCAATAACTATAGAAATCATAAAGATGTAGACTATCTGGTCTTCGGCCAGTTAATAATGAATTTCTACTAGGGGCACACAGAGCTTGCTGCAAAATTCACATGAAAACAACTAAATGTGTCTTTCTCTAGGCATATAATGCTTAAATTGTTTTCCAATAACCAATGCATTTTATTACATATTTCCTAAAATTCATTTGAATATAAGACAAAACTTTAATCAAGATAAAGAATTTCATATAGTATTTTTTCATTAAATTATTCTCATACCGAATATTTCATAATAGATAGAATATTCTATAGCAAAGTACGGTAAAACCAAAATACATTGAATTTAAATAGTTATAACGAGAGATGTATTTCAAAACGAGAAATGATAATTAATTTTCGTTTAGAAAAAATATATATAATTATAGGGTGTTATAAAATGTAAATATGCTGTTGGCTTCAGAAGCTTTAGAAATCGAATATAAATTTTTTATATACTAATTAGGCACATCATTATAGTAACATCAACATGTTACAAAAACTTACTTGGCAAAAGGCACTTTTAAATACGAAACTTTTTTTCGCTAAATTATCCAAATTGGGAGCAACGGCATTTTCGTAACCATAAAATTTAAAATTTGGTCTCAAATCATCTACAATCAAGAATAACACATTTGGTTTACATACTGCAACTATAAGAAAATCACATAGGAATATTAAGAATAAATTCATTTTTCAGTCAGTTAATGTGTATCTCAATAGAAAAGATAAAACCAATTTTTTCTGAGCAAATTTGAAAAGTATCTACTCAAAGTATTGATGCAAATATATTCGTTTCAAATGTTCAATGTTTGTTTTAACCAACACCTTGATAGTTAATGATTAGATTATATAATTCAAGCTTTTGTTAGGATATTACAAACTTCTTTATGATTGTTGAAAAAAATATTCTGGGAGTTTGGACATACTAGATTGGAATTTGAAAATTGGCATCAACGCCGAAAGCAAGTAATAATAATAGTAATAGTATTCTGTAAAAACTATAGATGACGCATAAATATTTATCCAATCCAAAATCGAAAAGTTGTTGAACTATTAAAAATAAATCAAGGTGTCGCAGTCAATTTTTTGGATGTATAAACTAATTTCCGTTAGGTCCCTGAAACTTCCTGACATTCCCTGCCGTGGGAAGTAGCACTGCTTTCTGTAATTCCTCATAAAGATGTTCGCCGAGTCCTAGTTATCTGATGATTGACAGGAGATTTTTTGGAATTATACCACGGTGATTGGAAAACACTTGACGACGTTCATATCCCACAGTCTGCACTCTCACTTCAAGTTCTCATTATTTAGAGGTTCTATTGGCATTATTCTCAATTAGGTTGTTTGCATATGCAATATTAGCTACCTCGAGAACTGTCGTTTTCCTGCCTCTTTTGTCTCAACAGAACAAGGTAAAGCCTATTTATGGGAACTCTTTGATAGCTCAAAATAGATCCCAGTAGAGTCTAAACAGGTTATTCTCTAAATTTAATTGAGGTGTGAGGCACCTTTTCCTAATGTAGGGGATGCAATTTTAATGCTAATTTTTGATGCAAAATATTTGCAAAGGTGTCATGTCTTCCTTTGTGGTGCAAATAGTTGACAACTCCCTATTTTATGCTGGATTCTCTCTTGTGTTTGCCGTCTGTATCGTCACCTGTCGTCCCTCACTGTTGAGTCTAACGAAGTATTTCAGGTAATTACTTTCGGGTTGGAATAACCTACCCTTGATTAACTAGGAGTGTGCCTTCCGTTTCGGAAATTATAGCTATTATTATTATTGTTCAAAGAGAACAGATATCTGTACAGTTCCGATTGGATGTACAATTTAACGCCGATTACGAATGGCTCAAGAGCAGTGGGAATCGAAGCTACCAGCATCGGTAAGCCTAAAGTGTATAGGGCCATTATACCGTTCGGCTACATAGCATCTGATGTGTAAATAATAATAAATAAACCTAAATAACATTAAATATTGAAATTTAAATAAAAATAAAGTTTAAAAAAATATCGAAACATCAAATAACTCTTAATAAAACAAGATTTATTTCATCAACAAATGTTCTTCAATTTTTGTTTATATTACTTCAGTCAATTGTAGAGGTATCGTTTTTACAAATTATTATAATCCTTTTTTTAAACCAATAATTTTTCTCTTAGATTTTCACCATAGTTAGCTAACTAACTAGCTGAGCTCAACAGTATTCTGTATTCTACCCAATATGTCACACGTATTATATCCCATGTTGCCAGCTGATTTATTTTAAAACTGAGATTTCAGCTGATTTCTGTTTTTAGTAGAGAGGCAACTGTCAGTACTGTTTCGAGTTGCCTTGAGAAAGTGACGTTTATGTATTGTTTGTACTATTCCACAAAAACAAACCACTCTTTGAAATAATTAATCGATATTTTTAATTTCTTTCTTATTTAAGATCCAAACATTTGAGTATTCAAATGCTATGAATGCAAAGTTCCCTTATTTTTGAATTATTCCCAAAATTACGTCATGAATTCAATTGTTTGAAATTGGACAAAACAATAAATGGCGCAGTTGTGATTCGAAATGTATATTGTGTTTCTAGTCGACGTAAGTTCCTTAATTAAATCTCAGTTTTCCTTTAAACTTATAGAGAAGTAAATCATGTTTGATTTTCAAAGTGTCAGGACGTGATATGTTGGAATTCCTTTGTTCTTCAAGGTGCATCTCACACCCTTTGTTTTGATTTTGTTGCATCATAAATTTGCTATATTGAAGAACATTTTTTATAGTAAAATTTCTTATTTTAATGTAAACTGATCTGCAAACATAATTTCCTAAATAGTTCACTTTGGATTCAATTGTTTTTATCAAGGTGATAATGGAGGTTGTTGTTCCTTCAAGGAAGTACTGATAAATTTAGATGAAACGATTTTTTTGTTTGATGTCAGCAGGTGATACGCTTTTTATTAAACAAGTCTTCAATTTTTTATTGACTCATATTTGCTCTGTATAGCAGTTGGAATTTTCATTTACTCTGTCAAGTGTAATTTTTCAATGGAAGAAGGTGAGCGAAATAATATGTTAAAGATTTAAAAGTTTATTTAACTATGTTTAAACATTAGCTCAGTTTTTATGGAATACATTTCATAACTACATATAATTGACTAATTATATACTTATAGAACTTATAATTACAGAACTATAATTTTTTAAAATTGTATTTCTTGTTTATTGTATATCTTTCTCCTTTTGTATTTTTTATGGTATGGATTATTTTGATCAGAATTTTAATGTAGTGAATTAAATTGTGAACATTTCTCTTCTATCAAATATTCCATAGTATTTAATGAACTCTTGGGTTGTTCAATAGCACAACTGTGATATGAGGACAATTCTCTGCTACATTTAATTATTTTTAGGTTTCATTATAATAATAATTATATTTTAAAATTAACACTTATGGAAAATTTAGTCATATTAATTCTTTTATTTTAGTTGGAGAAAACTTTAAAATAACTGTTATACATTTATTGCTTCAAACTTGCTGCTGATTTCACAAAACAAACTTTCATGCCAGTAGGTAACTTCAGTAGGGAAATCTCTTATCTCTTCCATGATATTTGTACATTTTTTATAAATTCTTAACTATTGTATAATTTTTATATTTTAGGTTTGAAACTTTCAATTGAAAAATAGATTAATTATTTTATTTTACTCAGTTGATGAAATTTGTTGCTACTACATGGTAATTTATTATGGTGACAACAATAAATGACAATATTTAATATATTAAGTATCAAGTCATGAATATTATTGTTAATTTGTGTTATCTATAGCTTTAACTATTTTTCTTTTCTAGCAATATTCAACTAATCATGTCTGCTGAATCATCTGAATACCATCAAGATCAACCTCCAAGAAGTTCCATCAACTATGTTATTTCCACAGAAGTTACTGATCCATCAATTTTGGAGAGTGTTGCAGATACTGTAGCAGGTTTTATAAATGACGTGGTTCCCACTTCCTATACTATTCCCCGTGATACTACCAATGAAATACAATGGGCTCATTTAGGCCCATTAGAGTTTGATGAGCGGGAGTCAACTTTAAGTACTATCTATGAGAAAAATTCTACTCCACCACTTATCCTTGTTTTGGGATATAACACAGGAATTCAGGTGAGGTCATAACTAAACTATTAAACACTTAACACTCGAAATGATTTTAATAATTTAAAGTCCAAAGTTATGTGTACTATTTATTGTCCACTAATATACACATAACATATTGTATTTACACTTGGTGTTTACTTTATCTAATTGAGGTAACTGAAAGAATATAAACTGCATCATGAAATAAATATTTATATCTCTTTCCTAACATTTTCTGCAAAAAAGTCACTTGGTTGTGTTAATTCCACATATATCAGAGTTTATTGCCTAGTAAAGGGGTAAAATAAGGATAATTTGGTATGCATGTTTAAAAATGAACTGTTTTCACTCTTATATTGTAATCATAGTGGACATTAAACTTTCATGCTCATTCTTCAGAATTTTCAAGAACAGAATCATAGGTAGAGGGAACTAATTTTGATAGTTTTCCTTTTCCGCCGTATTTTCCTTTAGGGTGCTTTATTTTTATGAAATTATTGATTTTAGGATGAATGCAATACAGTGGTAAATAATATTAAATTGAAATTAAAACAATTTGCTTAAGTTTCACTGAATCCAACTCAAGCCAAAATGTTAATTTTATATTAAATTAAATTAAACACTCGGCCTAATGTTTCACGATTATATTTAACAATATCAAATAGGCAACATGTTTCGATCGTAAGCTCATCTTCAAGACTAAACTGAGTTTAGTCTTGTTGTCTCAGTTTCTTTCTTGTTGTCTCAGTTTAGTCTTGTTGTCTCAGTTTCTTTCTTGTTGTCTCAGTTTAGTCTTGAAGATGAGCCCATGTTTGAAACATGTTGACTATTTGTATTGTTAAATTTAATCGTGAAACATTAAGCCAAGTATTTAATTGAATATAATATTTAATTAAATTTCACCAAGAGAAAAGCGAGAATTCAATCTCAGTCGTTTTAATTTCAATTTATTATATTCATTATTTAACATAATGTTTCACCAAGAGATAAGTGAAACCTCCGTGTCCTTTATTAAATACAAAGTTGTAATTTTTCTATTTTTGTGGTTGTTTACTAAAGTATGTAAGTGATGTTGCTAGAAGGATGTCCGACGTTTTCAGTAAACTTTTCCAACATAGGAAAATCATACCTTTCCTGAAGGGTCAATTTAAATAGAAACCAGTGTGTTGTGTTTTTCTGTATAAAAACTGCTATGTCACGACTTTATTACCTGATTTTCCGTATCTTTCTTAGGATCTTTAATAATCTCAATTCAAGCTTTTATAATCTCCTTTATGATTGAGTTGGCAAGTACTACATGCAGAGGTCATGTTTTATGCACACTGGGGTCTATTGAATCATTTAAACAGGATTTTAAACTAGTCAAACTTGTTGAAAGAAGAAAGCACCATTAGTGCATGTTTACAAGGAATGCATACTGAAAAGTGCATATGTAAAAGTTAATTTTATTTGTCTGTATCCGTTGAAAAGCAAAACAATCTAAGTGTTCAATAAGTTAGGAGTGTTTCTACTAAATATGGCATAATAATAATAAG
This sequence comes from Henosepilachna vigintioctopunctata, assembly GCA_030704895.1. Classification (NCBI taxonomy): domain Eukaryota; kingdom Metazoa; phylum Arthropoda; class Insecta; order Coleoptera; family Coccinellidae; genus Henosepilachna; species Henosepilachna vigintioctopunctata. The sequence continues at coordinate 4,357,024 of JARQZJ010000034.1, forward strand.
TTCTTTATTCTCAACAGGTATAATACCCAATTACAAAAAATAATATCATAATGTTGACTAATTACTAAATAATTTTTTTTTATTTATTTATTGCCCAAAAAGATTACAGGAATCCATAACAGGCATTATATATATGAAGTGTGGATATTAATTAAGGCTATACTCTATTATCACATATGAACTTACTAACTAACAATTTAAATTTATCTAAAGATGATACACTTTTTATATTATCTGGAAGATCATTAAATTAAAATGAAAGAGATATAACAAAAAGCTCAATCTACTCTAAAAAACTAAAATAGTAACTAATAACTAAATAATAGCATTTAATGAAATATTACAAAGAACTTAATCTAAATCAATTCATTTTAGTCAATTTCCTTTGTTCACATAAGTGCTAATAATAACTTATATGGAGTCAAAGTGAATGTCACAATTATTGGCAACTCTCTCCATAAACCAAATGGGGGATTGTATTAACGAGTTGGTCCTTGGAGTCTCTAGGTGGAATAATTCTGTAGTACGAGAATTTTGCCTAGGACAAGAAATAGAATAGAAAAAGTTATATGAATAGTAAAATTTTCTCTCTGGTAATTTTTGCGCCATACAGAATATAGAACATTAAAAACATGAATATATATACTGAGCTTTTTTTCACCAATGAAGTATTTTGTGAATTCTTGATTCATATGTTATGATGAAATATACTTTAAAATATTTAGTGTGTTTTTGAATTATATAATTTGTTTTGAAATAGGTTTGGAGTGTTAGTACAAATGGATTAGCTGCAGAAGTAGTTCCTTGGAGACCTGGGAAAACAAAGGTGTTTAAAATATTGCCATCTCCCCACAAGGTCGATTCCAACTGTGAAGATGTATTTTTGTCTACTAGACCTTTAATTGCCCTTTGTGATGTTGATTCTGCAACAGGTTCCTGTTGCACTCTAGATTTTGTGTCTTTCAAAAATTTTAAACAAGTAAGTTAAACCATAAATTTCAATTGGCGGTCTTAATTTAATTCATAATTTTTCAGGTGAAATCTATCAAATTCAGAAATAATATACTAGATGTTCAAGCCAACAAGCGTTCAGTAGTGGTTTCATTCTTAGAAAAAATAGTTGTGTTAGATGCTTTCACTTTAAGAGACCGTTGCACAGTTACATTGTGCCCAGTTATTTCAACAAGCCCAATTGCTTTGGGATCAAGATGGTTAGCCTATACTGAAAAAACATCTATATCAACTAAAGCTAGTGGTGGAGGTTGCAATAACGAAGGAAATACTGTAAGATTCACTAGTCCATTTTTGTATGAAATAAATGTTAGCATTAATAATAATTCCTTACAGAACTCTCCAGTTTAAAATTTTTTCGATTTACCACTATTTTGGTTTGAAAATTTTGATCATAATAAGAAATTGAAAAAATTTGAAAGTCTCTTCAAAAAGAACGTTAAGAGAGTGTTACTAAATTATTTGATTTTTTTTTTTTTTTTTTTTGAATAATGCTTAGGCGAATACTTTCCTTTTGTGGATTTAACTCTTCAAATTTAAACATTAACTTCTTTTATTATTGTTATAAAATTAGTTTCTCATTTTTTATTTTAGATATCAATTTTATCCTTTTTAAATTCTATTTTGAAAATTGTGACTTTCCTCTTAGATGAAATGATTTTGTATGCTGTAGTAGTCAATTTGAATAGTCAAATGTAAATTTCTTAAATTGTCAAATACATTTTTTTATCACATTTTCAAATAAAAAATCAAAAGTTGGTGTTAATTCAATATCTTATGTTTTTAGAGTGTTGCTACTACTGTTATACAATGCGCCAAATATATAAGTAAAGGAATAATAGATGTTGGTGGAAGTGTTGTGAGTAGTTTTACAGGAAGTACAAACTTCAAACCTGGTGTTGTTTCTCCGGGTAGCCCACAAAGTTCTGGAAAATCGGACTCTCGCCCTAAAGGAATTGTTACAGTTTTAGATATAGAGGTATTATTTTTACAATTGCTACTACTTAAAATTTGATTTATAATGTTTTTCTAGTGTGATCAAGTGACGAACAGAGATCCATTGGTAAATGCGGAAGCTGTAGTAGCTCATTTCGAAGCACATAATAATCCTGTCGCAAGTTTAAAGTTTGATCCTAGTGGAATGTTGTTAGTGACGGCAGATGTAAAAGGTTATGACTTCCATGTATTCAGAATACATCCACATCCTATTGCATCGTGTCTTTCCTCGGTTCATCACCTTTATATTTTACATCGGGGAGATACTACATCTAGAGTTCAGGATATGTGCTTTTCTCCCGACTCCCGCTGGGTTACAGTTTCTACACGGCGGGGTACTACTCATGTATTTCCAATTACTCCTTATGGTGGACCTGTGGGCGTCAGAACACACACTACAAAACATGTAGTTAATAAAATGTCTAGGTATCATCGGTCAGCAGGGTTGACTGGAGAAAACAATACAAATAATCCTGCTCGTTCAGACTCAGTCACAAAAGTTTTTCCTTACGCAAATCCCAGGCGTGAGGAATATCCAAAACCAACCGTTGTAAATGCCTTGGCCCAAATAAAACAACCCACTTCTATTCAGACTATTCAGACATCTGGAACAGTACAATTAAGAAGCACAAACGGTAACTATGTGAATATTTTTGTTATATGTATTAAGAAAAATTTACACCTGTGAAAAATTAAATTCAATCTAGCTTACGCATTTTAATATCTTTCTGAATTTTGTTGTGAGTTTGTAGTAATTGGGTGAGAGAGAGGGTGGGTGGGAGGTACAATGTCTCCGAAATACATTTGAATTTATTCAAGTACCTAGTTTCCTATGACATTCATTGTAAAAAAGCATTGCTTAAGATCAATGAATCAAGACAATCGATATATGTTCGAAACATATTAGGTGTCTAAAATATTTGATCGTGAATCGGCTTTCAATACAAATTTTTTAAAATTTTTGATAATTATAATTATATGTTAAAACTATTGAATTTATTGCAATATAATTTATTAATAATTGATGAGGCCGATACTTGATGTAAATCGATAAACATAATAAAACAATTGTTAAACTGATTTACACATATATTAAAAAGAATACTGCATGACGTACGTTTCGATGAGATTCACCTTTTTCAAATTCTACGTGCAGACTAATGACATTTCTCGAATACATACAATATATAAACTTAAATTATGAATACAGAGAAAACGGGTAGATAACAGGTAGAAGGGATCAATTCATACTGAACTACTATATAGTAAACTAAGTAATTTTGAAAAGATTGAGAAGGGGGCTTGAGGTATGATCGATTTGGCTGTTCAAAAGGTTGCCAGAATATTTGTATTTATTAAGTTGAAGTGATTCTAACAAATTAAGCTTCATTCCCTTGTTTGCGATATTCAAAATTTCAAAATCGGAATTGAATATATGATTTTCATTAATCAAATGATTTGCATAATGTGAATCTGTCTTCTGATTATCAAAGCTATGTTTATGTTCAGAAATTCTCATTTGAAAACTTCTAAACGTTCTACCAATATAAAACTTATCACAACTACCACAGTTAATTTTATATACACCTGATTTTTTATTTTTGTTGACCTTAGATTTGTTATTTTTGATATGTTTTCCTAAGTTATTTCCAGTACGGTTAGCAATGTTGATGTTATACTTAAAAAAGAACATGACAAAACAATGTTGATGTTATTTTTAAGTATAACATCAACATTGCTTACCATACTGGAAATAACTTAGGAAATATCAAAAATAACAAATCTAAAGTCAACAAAAATAAAAAATCAGGTGTATATAAAATTAACTGTAGTAGTTGTGATAAGTTTTATATTCGTAGAACGTTTAGAAGCTTTCAAATGAGAATTTCTGAACATAAACGCAGCTTTGATAATCAGAAGACAGATTCACATTATGCAAATCATTTGATTAATGAAAATCATATATTCAATTCCGATTTTGAAATTTTGAATACCGCAAACAAGGGAATGAAGCTTAATTTGTTAGAATCACTTCAAATTAATAAATACAAATATTCTGGCAACCTTTTGAACAGCCAAATCGATCATACCTCAAACCCCCTTCTCAATCTTTTCAAAATTACTTAGTTTACTATATAGTAGTTCAGTATGAATTGATCCCTTCTACCTGTTATCTACCTGTTTTCTCTGTATTCATAATTTAAGTTTATATATTGTATGCATTCGAGAAATGTCATTAGTCTGCACGTAGCATTTGAAAAAGGTGAATCTCATCGAAACGTACGTCATGCAGTATTCTTTTTAATATATATGTGTAAATCAGTTTAACAATTGTTTTATTATATAATTTATTACTTGCGTCTCTAGTTTTGGGTTCATGTTGTTTCAAGGATACTGCGATATTCTTGCGCAATATTATTTGAAATGTTAATTTTCATAATTTAAATAAAACTAAGTAATTTTTCGATTTTCACTATAATTAATTCAAAAACATGACAATATCGTTTCGCCAACACAGTACCTACATCAGATGTTGATGATAAACTGTGTTGGCGAAATGATATTGTCATATTTTTGAATTAATTATATTGAAAATCGGAAAACTACTTAGTTTCAGTTAAATTATGTGTTTAGATTTTCATCAAGTATTGGCCCAATCGATTAATGATTTTTAATTGTCGTTTATTATTAATAATTATTATTAACATTTATCTTGCTTAATATGATGAAATTTACTCAATGTTTGTTTTCAGTAATTAATCCGGAAGATTCCAATTGTATTGTGGCTTGTTTCGCCGCACCTAGGGATTGTATTGACCAAAATACAAAGAAAAATAAATCGAAACAACATGACACTATCGAATCTCTCTTCATAATTGCCTACCATGGCAGTTTGATTCAGTATGATTTGAAGCCTTGTCCAGCTCGTAATCTAGTACGAGATAGAGTTTGTGATGATTCACCAATAGAATTAAGAACGACTCCAGCAGCTCAGTGGAGGCTACAAAGAACACCCAATTTTACTGATGCCCAAGTACCCAAGAAAGAGAGTTATTTTGAAGATATATTTTCAGGTGTTTCAAAGGAAAAAGTTGTTGAACAGAGTGATGATTACTGGTTGTCTCAAGTGGAAATCGTGACACATGCAGGACCTCATAGAAGACTGTGGATGGGGCCACAATTCACATTCAAAACTTACGCCACTAAACCAGGGTAAATATAATTATTTAATTGTAACCATAACAAAAAATATAACGATATTATGAATGAAATTTCAAAATACTTTAAATATTTCTTAAAATTGATTTATTGCCTGTTTAAGATATTTTATTTTGAATGTTTTTAGCAATAACAGGATTCCTTTGATATGAAAAAGTTTATTTTTGTTGAAAAACTCACCTGGTTTACCATGAGTTTTTCAGAGGTTTCCTCATGGTGAAGAAGACTAAAACTTCCGAAGCGAATGCTGAGCCAGAAATATTCGTCTGATAATGAAAATCAATGAGTGAAGATACAAAAAAACTAATTTGATTTTTCTAAAAAACAAGTTTGACATTTTGATATCTATAGTAACTCATAAATTCAATTATTCATTAGTTTTGACAAAGTTGTCAGATAACAACGAAACGTTAACAAAAATAAAGTTTTTCATATCAAAAGAAGCCTGTTATTGCTAAAAACATTCAAAATAAATTATTAAATATTATACATATATCTAATCTTAACAAAATTATTTGTGCTTATTGTAAAGTTCTATTTTTTGAATGGAGAAATTTTAATGAGAATCGAAAACGCATCGTTTTCAGTTTATAAATAGTTATTGATTCTACATTAAATAGAACTATAATTCAGTATACACTAATAGTTAATTTGTATTATGTGTTATAGTATCTATACAAAATTATGCAATTTTACTTCTTTCCTGGAAAGTTGCTATTTTTGACATTCTTAGTGTTAGAACTTCAACGACGACATCAGAGAGTAGTTCCAAATAACCATAAGTAATACAAACAATAAAATACAAATATCTGTTTGATGTCAGAATGAGTGTTCTGCAAATCAGTGATTTTAATTATCCTCGCACAAAAATTCAGGTGATTATGTACAAGTGTCTGTTCCATGGGTGCCATTGCATCCTTTGACATAGTAATTGTCAAAATTCTAAAAACTATACAGAATACTGGTGTTGGTTTTATTATTTTTGATATCTAAATTTACCACTGAGTAAAAAATTACGATTGAAATAAATTTCACTTACAGAGTTCAATTATTACAGACAAAAACCCTGTATTTCATTTATAAACAGGCCTAACACACAGATTACAGACACGTAAAGTTATTATAAAATTTTTATCTTATAATTGAAAGACGAATCGAAGCTCATAATAGAATTTCACGTTACTTTGGAGTTATCCAATAAATTTATATAGGAATGTTCTGGACCAAGTGATTAATGAGGGTTATTCATACTTTTATGAATTCATTATAATATTCATAATTAATGTTTTAAAAATAAAACAATTATTCATTAGTTTTGACAAAGTTGTGATATACAACGAAACGTCAACGAAAATAAAGTTTTTCTTATTAGAAGAAGCCTGTTATTGCTAAAAACATTCAAAATAAACTATCTTAAACAGGCAATAAATCAATTTTAATATATATATATATATATATATATATATATATATATATATATATATATATATATATATATATATATATATATATATATATATATATATGTATATATATTATTTATTATTTTATTTTATTTTCTGAGGATCCCTTTGTCAATATCGAATGTGCAAAACATCGAAATTAGAAGAACTCACCAACCCAGTTTGGCTATATCTCGATTTATAAGTTTTGATCCTGACTCACATGCTAGCCGCGAATTTTCCCCTCCATATCACAATTTCATCGATGAAATCGAAGTAGGTGGGGATGTACGGCTAGAAGAAGATTTGGCTGATGCTTTAATCGAATCACCAGCACCACGGGATAGTGGTAAGTAGTTTGCATTTCTGGATTTTTAGGGAGCTTCTGTATTACTTAAATTGCATTTTAACCAGTTCACGAGAAAATCATATGGAAATTATGTTTGTATCAATCTGACAACACAAAATTGTGATTTACTTTTTAAGTTTCTTCATTATTTCTGTTTTTGCAGCATTTGCATCTATTGCATGTACTTTTATATGCATTTTTTATGGTTATTTGCAATAACAGGCCTCTTAAATATATGGAATATTGTTTGCTGTCAAAGTTGGCTACAGTTGTAGCCTTTTGAAAACTTTAAAAGGAGTAATATTATTCATTGTCATTAGTTTCAACTGTTAGAGAGAAAATTAATTAATTGAAGTTTGGCCTGTAGTCTGTTATTGCTGATCCTGGAATTTTCCTGATCCTTGAGTACAGAAATTTTGTTTATTTTTCTTGAGTTAACATGCATGCACAAAATTCTAAAAAAAGGGGAGTAATTGTACTATCGTGTATGAATTATCTAATTAATTGCTGAAAAAATTGAGGTATTTTAACTGCATTAATATTGCTCTTAACGTAATATCTATACATATATTATGATATTGGTTGATACATTTTATACATGATTACATTTTTCAGTCTGTTTTCATATTTCACATGAGAATTTTTATCTCGCATTCGATTTTTTTTTGTAAGTTCCATTGTCCTTTTCAAACTATTTTGCCTTTTTCGAGTTTTAAGCTGGAACTTGCTAGGAGATATTTGTAAATTCTTTGTAATTTGTGTTCTTAACAATCAACCTCAGGATATGCTGATTGATGTAAATTGTTGTAGAGAGGTAAGATTGTTCCAAAAGCGTTTCTCAGATCGAAACATGCCTGATTAGTCGAGATTAAGTATCTTTCTGGAGAATTTACAACTTCATGAATCATTCTAAGAAGATAATTCTGGGAAAGGGCCAATGAAACATATGAGAACAAGTTGATAACGAGGAGACCATCAATCTGGTCTTCTCGGTCATCTGTCCTGATTAATCTACATTTTTGAATGGGGTATTTAAAGCATTTTATGTTTTCTGCTGTACTGAACATGGATGAAGAGTTAAAAGTTATGGTTACCAAAATAATAATGGAACGAACTACATCTTCAATTTTTCATAGAGTCTGACAGAATACGAGAAGCAATTCGGATCAGTTTATATTTATCGTTAATAATTTTAGTTAAGCTTATAAAAGAATTTAATTCAATTATGTTTGTTAATTTTCGAATAATCGCAATTATAGTATGTATAGGGTGTATGTAACATCTTAGTTTCTTATGTTGAGTAATTAGATTCTGTTTTGTTATGAAATGAAAACAGTTTGGAAAACTTTTGTTACATGTAATATAATAAAACATCCACAGCCAATTTTGCCCTACTGGAGAATTTGTTTCTATTCTGTTTTACAGACTCTTCAAGTCAATCGTTGAAATTTGCTAACAGAAATTATCAGATACCTTTTTTTTGTAGAATAATCCAAATATTTCATAAGATTAAAGCTACCATGTGACATGTGAATAATGATTTGAAAAATGTAACTTGTATAGTGGTTCGAATATATATATATATATATATATATATATATATATATATATATATATATATATATTATTCCAAAAACCAAATCAAAACTTGACCAAGTTTTTTGTTCCGCACTGTTTATTTAGTAGAGAATTTATGGTATTGGGAACAACTATGCAGACAAACTCAATTTAAATGCCGACGTTTCGTCTTATTTAATGACATCTTCAAAGGGCATCTACATATGGGCATCCAGTTCTTGAGCCAGTCTGGTTGCATCCTCGCAGTGTGTATGTATGATGTTTGATAATCGACCAATTCAGGTTGAATGTAATTTTGTGAGATTTCTAAAGTTTATAATGCTGAGTAATTGTGAAAGTGTTTAATCAATTTAGGTACGTACTTTTGATGTTGCACCTTTTTATGTATTAATTTGTTTGTCATCTTGTTCGATTGTAGCCTTTGAAGATGTCATTAAATAAGACGAAACGTCGGCATTTAAATTGAGTTTGTCTGCATAGTTGTTCCCAATACCATAAATTCTACTATATATATATATATATATATATATATATATATATATATATATATATATATATATATATATATATATATATATATATATATATATATATATATATATATATATATATATATATATATATATATGTGTATATATCTAAATCTAATTTGATATTTGATGTGTAGCTCTTTAAAGTTAATTTATGTATATTTTAGTAGCTTGCCAAGATTTTTTTTATTTCGTAAAAATCCACAGAAGCAAATAAATATATTGAGGAGATAGGTTGATAAAAATGTGGTAATAATTCTAATTTAGTACCAAGTGATTTGATATTTATAAGCCATTATTTATTGATTTAGAATTTTTGTTATTGGTACCAGAAATTTTAAAATAAAATTGCATGACAAGTGTTATAGTGATATTTCTCAAATAGTTCTACATATAAATATGAGCAGTTTTCTATAATTTTTACAAAATGGATGATAGTATTTTATTTATAAACACTTCATAACAAACTAATGCAAACGTGAACGCCTCCCAAACTAGATACTTTAGTCAAAGAAAAATGCCTAGAGTTAAAACTAAAAAATTATTGTATTAGCTTGAGTGTCTTATTTGACCTATTAATTTTAAAATTGGAACTAGACAAAGAAATACAGGGAAATGTGTTCAGCATTGTAATAGTGACTACTAATAATGCGTTTTCATGAATTCAAGAAAATATTTGATGTCGTGTTTCAATATACTGCGCCATTATCAGATGCATAGAGCAACTCACAACTAATTCTCTGAATTTGATGATGGCAAGTGTAGCGAAATATGTCATCGAATATTTAGATAAAATAATAAGATTTGATGCTGTATACTAATGAATAACTATGCTGTCACCTATACAGATGAATAGAACTAAATTAATTTTGATTTGTATCTGTCTTGTGGTCTTTTCCTGCAGATGGTGCTGTAGTAATTGGTTTGCTACAACGTCTACTGTTTGTAAAGATAAATCAGTAGTTGTGTCGTTTGGAATAATGAATAAAGCTATACATATGGCTATGTAATAATGAAGGAGTTGTTCTATCGTTTGTGATGATTCTTTCAGATTTATATATATATATATATATATATATATATATATATATATATATATATATATATATATATATATTATTTTATTTCGAAAGTTTTTAGCAATAACAGGCTTTTTTGATATGAAAAAGTTTATGTTTGTTGACGTTTCGTTGTTATATTACAACTTTGTCAAAACTATAATATAACAACGAAACGTCAACAAAAATAAACTTTTTCATATCAAAAAAAGCCTGTTAGCTAAAAACTTTGAAATAAAATATTAAACAGGCAATAAATCAATTTCGAAATATATATATATATAAATATATATATATATATATATATATATATATATATATATATATATATATATATATATATATATATATATATATATATATATTCGAGGATTTCTATATGTATGTATATACATACCTAATGAAGTGAAAATACGAAGTATCGACCTATAAGTTGTATAAAAAAAAATGTAAAAAATTTGGTGTTTAGTGAACTTTATTGAAGGTTTCCAAGCTTTCGGTCATCTACATCTCCATCTAAAGGGTGCTGAGAATTTGTTTTTTAAAGAAGTAGAAATATGTCATCACCTAGAAAGATGCTGATGACTTACTGCAATGTGATATAGAAAGTAAGAATAAACGGCATAGTTCGAAGTATAGAATGAATAATTTCTGTAGGATGTGGGTATTATTTAAAGGACAATACTAGTTTATTTTGGACTTTTGTCTATTCCTTTTGCTCAGTTAATATTCGGTTATTTTGTTTATGTTATGAATTTTTTTCAGTTTATATTTTTGACATCAAAAGTCAGGAATTAGGAACTTGACGAAAGCTTGGTACCTTCATTAAATACCATTTTCTAATTTATATCCTAGGAATGATACTGCCTTGAAAATAAAATTTATACATTGTAACAAAATATATCGAATATATTTGAAATGTTTCCCAATTAAAAATGGTGTTTTGTAATGGTATGTGTATGGTTAGTCAATGTTATTGTCGTCGCTGTCTTTCTTTGGCGATAATAATTAACTATGTAACGTGACTAGTATTGCGTTTTATATTGGTTTTGTCGAATGGGTAAGTATATAAAATATTTGTTTCATGTATTGTCTGTCATCTTTGTTCAAGTTTTATTTACTTATATTTTTCAATATTTTTTCTGCGCTTAAAATTTCAGTGTATATAATAAAATTTTACAATTTTAGGACTCAACCGAGCACTTAAACACGGAAATTCGGGCACATTTTTTTTAGCACATCCGGGCAAACGTTCTTCAGTAATTCCGGCTGAATTCGAAGAAATAGGTAAGATGTATATACAATTTTTGTTCTTTTCGAACGCTAAGTTTTACTCTCTTTAGTACCAAAATTTATAGTCGATATAATATGGATTTATTTGTACGGTGAAATTTTTGAAATTGTCATTTAGCATACCTCTCAATTCCTAAATGCAAATTGAAACGATTTTTCACCGTTTCTTTTTGAAGTTATTTTATTTTACAGTATAATCCATTTTATTTTATATTCATGTTTTTCTTCGTTACTACCTGCTGTTAAATGCTGGTTGACAGAGCTATTAGAATACCCATCAGAGTCTGTTATGTTAGAGAAATATTGAAATCGATGCCAAACTCGCGATGGAAGTGCGGGACAGCTGTTTCGTTCTGCAAAATACTCGTCAGTTGCTTCACGTTCATCGAAGTGCGGCAATGACTTCAATCTCCATGCATCTTATAACGCCAAGTGGAATATCATCAAGTAGTGAATACTTCACGATCTCATCTATATTATAAAGGTGTGGCATCGATTTCAATATTTCTCTAACATTCATCCCTTGAAGTAAAGAGGAGGCATTACATCGTACATGTTCTAGTATTCACTTTCTTAAATATTTCACTTAGTGCCATCAGCACAAGAACAATTGCCTCCCCATATGTATACATAGTTTCAAGATTCACAAATCATTCAAAATTATTAAATACTGAGACTCTTAATCGAAATATTTCAAATAAAACTCTCGGGGAGCTGTCTACACAATTGTTGTCAACGAGAACGAACCCATAACTTTTGAGAGTGTATATTAAGAGAGTTTCGAAAAATTCATCGATCTTGTTGAATGATAATAGGATACAATTGTTTCATCATTATTATGAATCATCAGTCCATATTTAATGTATCAATCAAACATGACATTCAAAACGCCCATAGGTCCTATACCAAGTTGAGGGGAATTTTTCTCAGTGAAATATTCACGTGAGCTCCCTCTATCGAAGAATATATCTATTTGTTTCTATTACCTACTTTTTGTAATCATAAACTATTGAACTTTCTTTCCATCATTTTATAATTCAGTCGCATTTTCTGTTATCATATTGTTCTTGTTCAGCATTCACTCAGCATTGAACAATCTATATGAGTATCTAAATGTAATCGTTCTGTTGGTTGAGGTCAATTAATTTGATTTTTATACAAAACTGTAATTTATTTTGCTTTTATCTCCGAAACGGCCAATTGAAAATTTTATATTTTCTGCCTAACTACTATGACCTAAGAATTTTCTATGCCGTTTTTGTTTGAAGAAGACGAAGAACTGCCTGAAATAGTAAGAAGCGATTCTTTGGATTTCTTGGAGGATTTCGAAGTAATTCAACCTGCGATAGAAGGGGACGTAAACCCGGAGCAGATAATGAGAAGCGAAAATGACACTTTGATGGAAGTACCATATTATCGCAACGGTAAGTAAAACATAAATATCGAGCTTGGATAGATTTTTATATTTGGTAAAATTTTGTGTTGATTAAATTCGTCTTCGACTTGTTAACAAAATTTATTTTTATAAAATCTTGTACAGCGTAATATATTTAAATTTTTTGAAAACTCTGGATGTTGTTAGATCTATCTAACGCATCTGTCAGTTTAAATAATTTATGTTTTGAATTTCAATGTATTACTATGCTGTTCGAATTAATTGGGACAAATGATAAAAAACATTGTTTTCGTAAAATCTTATCTTTTAATGAATTAAATTCATACAAAATAGCGTAAATTCTTCATATTAATATGAAGTATGTCCTCCTTTTCGCAGAAATAACTTCTTGAACTCGTCTAGGCATCGATTCAACTAGCGTAGCGCAGATTTTTTTCAATTAGTCATCATGAAACCACACCTGAATTGCACTTATAATCAGTTTTTCCTTTGTAGTCCAATCCATTTTTGCCAGTCGTTCTTTAAAATATTCCATAAATTCTCAATAGGATTGAGATCAGGTGAATTCCCCGGCCAATCGAGTACTTTTATTTCATTCTCATGCATAAAGGCCTGCACTTGTTTGGAATTGTGGCAGCGAGCCAGGTCGTGCTGAAATATTCCATCAAACGTTTCCATGAATGGGACAATCCTGGTGCGCAATATTTCCATATATTTCACTGAATGCATGGGATTTTTCGTACATATTGCGGACAACTTTATATAGATAATAGGATACAATTGTTTCATCATTGTTATGAATCATCAGCGCATATTTAATCTATTGAACAATCTATAGAAGTAGTTAAATGTAATCGTTCTGTTGGTTTAGGCCTATTAACTTGATTTTTATACAAAACTGTAATTTATTTTGCTTCTATCTCCGAAACGGCCAACTGAAAATTTTCTATTTTCTGCCTAACTACTATGACCTAAGAATTTTCTATGTCGTTTTTGTTTGAAGAGGACGAAGAACTGCCTGAAATAGTAAGAAGCGATTCTTTGGATTTCTTGGAGGATTTCGAAGTAATTCAACCTGCGATAGAAGGGGACGTAAACCGGGAGAAGATACTGAGACGCGAAGATGGCACTTTGATGGAAGTACCATATTATCGCAACGGTAAGTAAAACATAAACATAAATATCGAGCTTGGATAGATTTTACTTTATATTCGGTAAATTTTTCGACTTGTTAACAAAATTTATTTTTATAAAATCTTGTAAAGCGTAATATATTTCAATTTTTTTAAAACTCTGGATGTTGATAGATCTATCTAACGCATCTGTCGGTTTAAATAATTTTTGGAATATAACTTAAATTCAAACACTTGAACTTATGATTTACACTTTATTGACTACATAGCATGACGCGTTTCGTCGTTACAAACGACTTCTTCAGATGCTATGTAGTCAATAAAGTGTAAATCATAAGTTCAAGTGTTTGAATTTAAGTTATATTCAATTATAATGGATTTACATCAAGTAAACGCCAACACTATTAAATATTTAAATAATTTATGTTTTGAATTTAAATGTATTACTATGCTGTTCGAATTAATTGGGACAAATGATAAAAAACATTATTTTCGTAAAATCTTACCTTTTAATGAATTAAATACATACAAAATAGCGTAAATTCTTCATATTAATATGAAGTATGTCCTCCTTTTGCAGAAATAACTTCTTGAACTACTAGCGTAGCGCAGATTTTCTTCAATTAGACATCATGAAACCACACCTGAATTGCACTTATAATCAGTTTTTCGTTTGTAGTGCAATCCATTTTTGCCAGTCGTTTCTTTAAAATATTCCATAAATTCTCAATGGGATTGAGATCAAGTGAATTCCACGGCCAATCGGGTACTTTTATTTCATTGTCACGCATAAAGACCTGCACTTGTTTGGAATTGTTGCAGGGAGCCAGGTCGTGCTGAAATGTTCCATCAAAAGTTTCCATGAATGGGACAATCCTGGTGCGCAATATTTCCATATATTTCACTGAATTCATCATCCCTGTTATAGGAGGTAATCGTTCAGTGCCATTGGTTGTGAAAAAAATCCCAAAACATTTGTTTCGAAGGATGTTTTACTGTTTGTTGGATGTGATCAGGCCGCAAAGTTTCCCCATCACTTCGTCTAACAACACTTGATTTGTGCCCTTGAATAAACAAATGTGTCTCATCACTAAAAACCACCTTCTTCCAGTCGGTCACAGTCCACGCACGGTACTTTTTGGCCCATGCCAAACGTTTCTTCGTCATTTTCTGGGTAAGAAGTTGCTTTCTTCTTGGTCTTCTTGCCTTACGGCCAACCTCTAGCAGTCGTTTTCGCACAGTTGAGGTGCTCACCTTCACACCAAAAACCGTCTTTCTCGGATTAATTTCCCTATTTCTTATCAACAATTTGTCTGTTCCTGTAGTAGTTTTGCGTTTGCGGCCACAGTTTCCTTTTCTTTTTGGAGAGGATGAGCCACTTTCTTCAAATGTTTTTAAAATTCTCGAGACGCTGGATTTTCCCACACCAACAGCTTCAGGTATCTCTTACAGTCATTAAGCGCGATAATTTTGGTACGCTTCCTCGGAGTTATATCCATCTTTGGACAAGACAATACAGCACGTATCAAAATTGAAACTACCAACTGTCGCACCGGCACAACTGAATTGCTGGCGAGGTAAAAGCGGTCAGAATGTAAATGATGGTCAAGGTCGAACCCTCACGTCACATCAGGTATTAAACAAGCACGTGTGGGTGTGTTTGGGCCACCCTGGTAATCACATACTACAGTAACTCAATATTTATATATTTCGATAGTGTTGGTAGATTCTAGAGCGTTTTGTAATTATTATTGTAAATATTATTATCATTTTCGATAGGAAATGATCACCTAAATGTTGCAATCGTCGTATAAGGCCGAGGGTGAAAAATTGTTGTATTTTTTAAACTGAGTTAGTTCACTAGAATTTGATGAATGATTTTATCTACATATTTTAATCCCTTTTCGATAGTATGTGGTCACTTCAATGTCGCGGCCGTCATTGGCGTCGCATAGGGGCGATAGAGGCAAAAAATTGCTGTATTTCTTAAACTAAGTTAGTTCACAAAATTTTGTTCAATGATTTTGTCTACACATTTCAATCCCTTTCGATAGTATATAGTCACTTCAATGTCGCAACCGTGATTGGCATCGTAAAAGGGATCAAAATGTGTATGCAAAATCATTTATCAAATTTTTGTGAGCTAACGTTGTTTTACAAATACAGAAATTTTTTCCCCTGTCACCCTATACGACGCCAATGACGGCTGCGACATTGAAATGGCCATATACTATCGAAAGGAATTGAAATGTGTAAACAAAATCATTGAACAAATTTTTGTGAACAAACTTTGATTGAAAAATATAGCAGATTTTTGCCTCTATCGCCCCTATGCGACGCCAATGACGGTTGCGACATTATACCACCGAAAGTTATTGCGTTACAAAATACCTGGGGTAACCGCATGAATTTATTATTTCCCTCTATTAAGCGAAAATGACGCGAATGTGAATATGACTGAAATCTAAAAAAATGGTAATTAGGTAAATATCAATTTAGAAAATTAATTATTTCTTCTAACCTTATTAGATGAAGTATTCCTTTTTGTTCAGTTATATGTTGAATCAGTTCAGTTATATGTCCAATAACCTATTGACTTATAGTAATCGGTTTCATTGGTAATATGTTTTTCTGATTATATTTCAAGATTTGAAGAACCCAAACTTGCAAAAAGCTTTAGACACCCTGGCAGAAAGACGGGTTGAAGTATGTCTGGCAGATGCTTGTCGAATGCCATCATCTGAAAGTACTGGTGAGTGCGAGATGAGTATGATAAAATATAATTAATCAAAATAGTGGCGATCACAAGCGAATTTACACTTAATATTCTGCCACTAATAAGCAAGAATATAGATTAGGAAGAATTGTTTTTTAAATATTTGAAAAAGAAAATCTCCTACACATGTAGGATATCTAAGACATGTTGTCATTTTCAATTTATAAAAATTAGAATTAATAATTTTCTAAATTTGGTATGAATAAGTTGCTTTCAACTTGAGAATAATAGTTGTGGAACACTTTTTTCTTGCGTCTACCTTTCTAGGTCCTTAGGCTCCTAATTTGATAAAATTCCAGACTCTTCTGCTTTCGTCCATTCTGTTCACCTGTCCGAGGTACGAAGTTCGTTGTGCCTTGATTATTTCAATTATTTCCGGCCTTCAGTCAGCTGGATCTCAATTTTTTCTACTACTAATACAGAAAAATTTTACTGATATGAAATATTTTAACGCAACATTTGAAAACATCATATGATGACATCTGTTAAATAGACAAGAACAACACGGTTTCGTCAAAGGCAATCCTACAACAAGTAATGACTTGCAGTGTGTAGATAACTGGACTAAAGCTTATGATAAGAAAATCCCAACTGATGTTTTTTACCTGGATTTTCCCAGAGCGTTTCACAAAGTGCCAATAGGACGACTGCTCTTTAGGTTGGAGGATCTCGGTTTTCGTGGAAACTTATTAGCGTGGATTGAGTATTTATTAACAAATAGAACTTTTAAAGTGAGAGTAGGCACTACATATACTAGGGACAGAGTTTTTACAAGTGGGGTACCTCAAGGTTCGGTTCTTGTCCCATTGCTATTCATTATATTTATGTGATTTAGCCAAGCAGATCCAGTGTTATAAGTCATTTAACGCCGACGATACGAAAATTTACGCAAACTCATTAACTCAAAATCAACAACTTCCGAGTGATCTGAACTCTATCCATAAGTGGTGTATTCGAGCAAAGAAGATTACGCAGCGAATATATATATATATATATATATATATATATATATATATATATATAATAATATAATAATATATATATATATATATAATATATATATATATATATATATATATATATATATATATATATATATATATATATATATATATATATGTGTGTGTGTGTGTGTGTGTGTGTGTGTGCCTTTACTTGATGTAATCGCATTAAAAAATTAAATTAATATTTAGGATACTTTTTTGAGTATATACTTTTCATTTTAACTATCCATTACTATTTAGTTGTAATTTATTCATTTCTATTGAATATTTTCCATTTATTCCACAATAATTTCAGTTTCTTTTGGAGAAGAACTTGAACGAGAAATGGAGGCATTGATAGAACATGATTTTATAATACAAAGGGGTAAGAATGTTTTTTTTAACTCGATTTATAAGCAATTTCACTGTAGTTTGGTGAGCTTTAAAGCTGAAAATAAACATAGAATGAAAGAAAAGCACATTAATGCAAATGCAATAATAAATTTATTTCAACTAGCTATTCAACACTTTCAAAGATTTCAAAAGCAGCAACTACAACAAAAATACTTTTTTCTGAGTCACTCTATAATAATGTGAATCTCTTTATCAAGGTCCACATTCATTTTGTAGTATTTACGTTTCATTAATAATATTCTTAATAATTTCAGCTATGGCGGCACAAGAACTTCGGACATCTTTAATGGGATCACATGAAATAGGTCAGTAATTTTCTATATTCATTATTATTTCTTTGTGTTTATATATATATATATATATATATATATATATATATATATATATATATATATATATATATATATATATATATATAACAAAGGAAATAATAATAAGTAAGTAATAGATGAGTTCTCGGCAAAAGTAGGGCCACTATAATTGATACACAAGAACAAATTACATCTTACAGTTAATAGGCTGAAGATGTAGCCACACTGTACGGAGCAGTGAAAATAGATGGTAAACAAATGTTGAAACTTACAGAACTAAACTCTATCATTAAAATATAAAGATATAAAAATTAAATGTCATAATCATATAGGAATAAATACCGGACTGTCAGAAAACACAGACAAACGTCACTAGAGAACACAGAATGTCAAGTGTAAACTCTCTGTCAATTGTCACCACAAGTGAAAAAACACAAAACGTCAGTATCGGCCTCATCAATTATTAATTCTTTATTCGACTAGTTTCGCCTTTTACAGCATTATCAAGAATGCAATTCTAATAATATTCTTGATAATGCTGTAATGCTGTAAAAGGCGAAACTAGTCGAATAATATATATATATATATATATAAACTTTGCCATATACACGATATATTTGTGATATAATTGCGATTCATGTAATATTGGATCGTGATGCAATATCCTCTGTTTGTGTATAAATAGCTATTATTTTCAAAATGATTTTAGGAGTGTCACAGATTGATGCTCCAGTTGAACAAGATAATTCAGAGCAATCAGAAAAAGAAGAGGAACAAAAAAGCAAAGATGAACTGGGAAGGGAAGAAGAATTGAGAAGAGAAGAAGACTTAAGTGAAAAGGAATTAAGATGGCGAGAAATGGAAAGGCGAGGTAATTATTTCATTGGTTTTATTTCCATTCGCATTAGATTTTAGCTTAATATTAGTGTAATTTTACTAATATTTCATTAACCACTATTTTATACACTTCAAATTTAGAATAATGACTTGCAATTTTATTACCATGAAACAAGTTAAATTTGTTGATAGTTGTGATTTACCTATATACAAGTATACGTTTCATTTGATTCACTTGCTGTAATTAGATATTCTTCAGCAGTTAATTTCAAAAAACATTTTACTTTTATTTATTATTAATATAGTTTTAATAATAATTTATATTTACTTATAGTTATTCTGTTTTTAGGTATTTTTTATGAAGACTAAGTACGAAGCGCATTCGTTTATTCGAAGGTGTTTCAAACAAATCTGCTTAATTCATGTTTCTTCATTGTATTTTTTCATTTTAGTTAGTTCTTTTGTTTCTGTTCAAGTATAATTCCGTTTATATTAAATAATTTTAGGACGCGAGGAACAATTAGAGCAAGAACAATTAGAGGAATTTAGAAGGGAAATAGAAATGAAACGAGAATCAGAGTTGAGTGAAAAATTAAGGACATTAAGGAGGGAAGAAGATTTGAGGTTGCAAAACGAACATAAAGAACTATTAAAAAAGAAAGAAGGATTGAGACAAACACAATTGAAACTTCAAGATGCAATGCGAGCGAGTAAGGAAGAGAACTTACGAAGGGAAGAAATAAGGAATCAAGAAGTAATAATAGAAGAACAATTGGGAGAAGAAATTGAATCAAGAAATCAAGATCTATTGAGAAGGGAAGAAGGAATTAGAAACGAAGCAGAATTGAAGAACCTAGTTGAATATATGAAGACAGCAAATTTAAAAGTGGATAAATTAAGAAAAGAAGAAAATTTAAGATTTGATTTGAGCAAAGTAAAAGAATTAAGTCAGCAAGATGTATTGAGAAGGGCAGAAGAATTAAGAAAACAAGATGAATTGAGAAAAGCAGAACCATTAAAAAGGGAAGAAAAATCAAAAAAAGAAGAAGAATTGAGAAAGGAAGAAAAATTAAGGACGGAAGATGAACCAACGAAACAAAAAGTATTAAGATGGGAAGAAGACTTGAGAAGAGAACCAGAGAGAGAGCAGGATGAATTGAACAAGGCAGAAAAGTTCAAAAGAGAAGATGCATCAAGAAAAGAAAAAGAATTAGGACCGCAAGATCAATTGAAAAAGACAGAAAATATAAAGAAGGAAGTAGAAGTAAGAAAAGAGGAATCAACAAAGCAAGTTGAATTGAAAAGTACAGAAATATTAATAAATGAAGAAAAGCTGAAAGGGGAAGAAGAATTGGTAAAGGAGGGGAAAAAAAAGAAAAAAAAAGGAAAATCGAGAAAAGACGCAGAATTGAAAAATCAAGATGAATTTAAAAAGGCAGAAGAGTTAAAAGAAAGGAAAGAAGAAAAATTAGCAAAGGAAATAAAAAAACAAGATGAATTTAAAAGAGCAGAAAAGTTGAGAAGGGAAGAAGAAGAATTGAGAAGAAAAGAAGAAGAATTGAGAAGCAGAGCAAAATTAAAAAAGGAAGAACAATCAAAAAAGAGAGAAGAATTAAAAAAAAAGCAAGAAGTTGTAAGTAAGAAAGAAAGATTAAAAAGGGAAGAAGCATTGAAAAAGATGCGTAAGTACAATTTTGCTTTTACAAGGGTTTAATCTTGAGCTTCGTTTAAGTTATAGTTTTATGAAAATAAATTTGAAATTGTCGTTATAGTACTTTCAAATGTGAGATGGTAATGTTTAATGATGATTTTTTCATTTTGAAAAAACGAGTCATATATTTCTAGGGTTTTTTGAAAAATTCTATAGAAAATATTCATACATTTTTTTAATTGAAGATGTAATGTAGATGAATTTGTTTAATTTATTTCTCTGCATTATAAGCAGAGTTGAAGTTATTTTATGTGTTCTCAATTTAGCTATACCTACAATAAGTCCAATGACTATTTATTTATTTATGATAACAAAATTGATTTCTGTTTGCTTAAAGTAGTGATAAATATTTTATTTTGTGATAAAAACTAGAGTTATATTTTTATCACAAAAATCTTCAATGCACTCTGCATATGTTTCGGGCTATTAATCCATTATTAAGAGTCCAATACATCTGAATTGAGTGATTTAAACTTAGTATCAATATAATTTAATATTAATTATAAATTGAATTATTAAGATAGATCAATTTTGCTTCACGTATCGAACGTTTGTTTAACAATGCGAGGAATAACATTTAAAAAAATAATGTTTGTTGTTCATATGGTATTATAAAACCATATATATAAAATAGACAATATATAAAACCATATATTGTCTATTTATTTATCTTTTATATGTGTGCTTTATGTTTTGTGTTTCATTCGTTATTTCCTTTTCGACCTATGTTGCTTCATTTGCATTTTTATTTGTATATTAAAGGTATGAAAGAAAAAAAGTCTTCGTCATCTTCTGTGAAAGCGGCAACAAGTTCTAAAAAAAGCGAAGGAGGTGAGTAAGTTAAAGTAATAAATCAATTATTACAGTTACTATTACAATTATAACACAATTAAATAGTAAATATAAAAATGTATCTCGACGATTCCAAACATATGTTGCTATGCAGCAGGGAAATAATGAAAATATTACCCCATGTTTTATAGTTTGCTTGTTATTGTTGGGGATGTTGTCGAATAATTTGTTGAAGTCACAACTTGCAGAAAAATGTTTCTCTTTTAGAATCACCTTAAATGTATGTTATTTCGAAGATTTTTAATGCAAAGTTAACAGCAGTTAATATTGGGTCCTTGTGACGGAAAACTCTTAAGGGATTTAGGTTTTTGGTGAACTGCTCTGTAATTTCAATTGGTTAAAAAAATTAGAGGTGAGTAGTACCTGATGAGAGTAATGTATTTACAGGTTACGAAGGTATATTTTTGGTTTCGAAAAGCTCGTCGATTGAATATATATTATAGGACAGTTTACGTTTGATTGATTGAACATTCTATTTTTTCCGTGAATTTATAGTGATATAATTAATGAAGATATGTAGAAATGCATTTTTGTTCTTATTTCTAAAGTATTTATGGAATTAAACACTAGGACTTCTTCTATTAGAAATTAATCGAAAAAGTTTCATAATGACACTGGTTATCTGGGCATGTACTATATCATTTCTCCACCATCCTTCAGGTGATAGAGAAGATAAACTGTTTCGTTCTACAAGAAACTCATCAAGTGTGCTACGTCTTATTTATTCTTTCTTGAATAATGCTGGAGACATCGTACATACTCATATAGCCAGCTACAATATGATATTCTTTCGATTAGTTCCAATTTTTCAAATAGATGTTCTAGTGTTTTTTCAATGTTTCATTTAGTGTCATTTAGGCACAAAAATTGTATGTGTAAATTTAGGTTTATGTCTGTGTATATACCTACATATTTTTATATTTATATTTTTATATATTTGTATATTATATTTAATATTTATATTTTTATATATTTGTATATTATTTTTAATATTTATATTTTACATATATAGTTTCAAGTTTCATAAATCATTCATACTAATAAATACTGAGACTCATAATCGAAATATTTCTAATAAAACTTTCAGGGAGTTCTCTACACAAATGTTGTCAACGAGAACGAACCTGTCACTTTTGAGACTGAATATTGAGTGTGCTTTTCGAATATTTCTATATTTCAATTAAGAGTCTCAGTATTTACTAGTATGAATGATTTGTGAATTTTGAAACTAGCTATCCTTTTGCCCGCCTGGGAGTGATCTGGAGCGATTAACCATGGGACCATTCTCAAGGAGCGTTTAGACGGCGCGCGCCCACTCGCGCACCAGCCTCACTTCCTTTACCTCCTACAATGTAAACACCTCCCTCACCTCGAGGCCAGCTCGAGGTGGGACGTCGTCAGTCGGTTTTTGGTCGCGCATCAAAGGACACTCGGTCTCTAACCTCGCGCCTCGAGGTTAGAGACCGAGTAAACCCGTCTTTACACATTGCAGACAAATTTCTGTTGTGTTCGAATGAAATGTCTACGAAGTCTCTACGTACTCGCACTAATGTTGTCATGAGGGGGAATCTAGAACGCTAGGGAGAGTTTATACGTCTTCTCTTCGATAGAGGGAGCTCATGTGAATGTTCACAAAGTGTTGTTCTTCTCATTCGGATATAGGACCTGTTAGCGTTTTGAAAATCATCGATTCTTGATCGATTGATTAAATACGGACTGATGATTCATAATATTGATGAATCAATTGTATCCTATTATCATTGAACAAGGTCGATGATTTTTTCGAAGTGCACTTAAGATTCACTCTCGAAAGTGATGGGTTCGTTCTCGTTGACAACATTTGTGTAGACAGCACCCTGAGAGTTTTATTCGAAGTATTTCGATTGAGAGTGTCGGTATTCACTAATTATTATATATATATATATATATATATATATATATATATATATATATATATATATATATATATATATATATATATATATATATATATATTACTAACGTTTTCGCTGGTATGTTACCTGGTTGTATGTTATATTTGGTTACTGAAGGAGTTAAAGTTGCCTCCTAAATGTAAAGAATTTAAACAACAATACACCCTGAAATAAAATGCGAATGAACAAAATAAACATGGAAATTTCCAGGTTTATTGCGTGGCTACGTATAAACATAAAATAAACATTATCATTTTAATGTTTATTTCGTTAATTCTGTTAAAAGGTTAAAACACTCTTATAAGTTTCGGTATATTGTACTGTTATTATATTCAGAGAATTTGTTGTGAGTTGTTCTTTGTATCTAATAATGGTATAAATTATACCGCAAATTAAAATCTTATTCTAAAATATTTGTGAAATGTTAAAATCTCACTCGAACATGTTTTTATATATGGTAACATTATCAAATTCAAAGTATTAGTTGTGAAATACTTTTCGAATTTGGTTATGTCACAGTATATAATAACCCCAAAGCTGATGTTGTAATAGTCAAAATATAATGATTGTGTTAGTCACTTTTGTCCAATTGTCAAAAAAAATTATCCTTTAGATAAAATAGTGATGAGTCTTAATTTAAATTTGGCTCATTTTATATTCTAGGTATTTTCTTCGACTAATTTGATCTAAAATTCAAATATGCTTGGGAGGTGTGGTAATTATCTGAAAATATATTGTCATATCAGGTTTATATTTTATTTATTTATATTCGACCAAAATTATCTCAGAATTACTGGACGTTATTAGTATCACATAGTTATGCATCTATTCGATATAGTTTTATGCAAAGAGAATAATAAATGACACGGTGTATTCGCTTATCTCTTGCTGAAACATTCGTAAAAACAATAAATTAAAATTAACACACTTGGCTCAAGTTTCACTAAATATATCAAAAACTTTACATATGTTTCGGGTGGTTAACCCATTATCAAGAGTACACAATGTTAACGTAATTAGTAACATTGCATACTCTTGATAATCGGTTAACCACCCGAAATATATGTAGAGTTTTTATTTAATATATTCAGGGAAACTTACGCCAAGTGTGTTAATTTTAATTTAATATTTGAAAAGAGAATAATATACTTTCAAGGTAACTCATCAATGTCAGTGAGTACCAAACTCCTCAAAATACTTAATGTATTCTGTTTTTATATATTTTTTCTGTATCAATTTTCCATATATATATATATATATATATATATATATATATATATATATATATATATATATATATATATATATATATATATATATATATTTCATTTAATACAACAAAGTTGTTCGTAAAGTTATTATATTTTTGGATTTAATAACTTTTAATTATACGATTGTGAAACAATCGTAAATTGTAGATATATCTAGTTAATTATTTCTATCTGTAGTCAAGATTCATATACGTACTAAATTTTGAGATGTAGTTGTCGTTTATTTATGCATTAGCTAAATTGTAATTTTTTGAAGTGCAATTTTCTTTGTTCCTTAAATTTTTCGGGGTCGGAATTGAACCTTGCAATTTATCTATAGTGCTATAAGTTTTTAACTAGTGAATGCTGATTTTCAAAAGTGTGCTTATGGCTTGAGTTATGGCTAAAAATACTAAAACTCATGTTCCAAATTGTGAAATGGTTCAGGCCAGTGAGGTGTGTCTATTGATTTTCTAATGCCTTATAGTGGTAGGTAACATGAACCACATGGCTGCATTTTGAAGAACTCTGTATGTAAGCTGAATAAACTTAGTACAGTACTTTCTAAAGTCGATATTGTAAATCCACAATAAAGTTCTTTTACCTCGGGCCAAGGTCTGAAAGGCGTTGTTTGAGAGGAAACTTCTGGCACTAAGCCACAATCACCATTTCTATAACCATGAAGAGTACATAGAAAGTTTTGTATGGTTTAACCTTTGCATTGTTCCTTTTTAAATGCCTCAAGTGACAAGTTGGTTCCTACACCGTGACAGTAGTGAGGAGTCAGAGGCGATCTGAGAGAACAGTCTCGAAAGTAGTGCAGTGTCTCAGCTCAAATGGATAGAGGTCTGAGAGCAGTAAAGGAGTGAAACCTTAACAAATCTTGGAAAGTAGAGACTTATTACAACTGGGGACTCACATTGTAGCTTTGGCGACCAGGTCCCCAGTCTTCAATAGGCGTTTGAAGATTTCTGCAGATATGAGGGACTTGCGTTGTTATTGTGTTGCGACTCTAGAAAAAAATCTCAAATGGACGTCCTGAGGCTGGCCTTGGGACTTTATCGCAGATGGACTTTTACCTAAGATATGATAATCTTTACCGTTCTGCAAAGGTCATACAAGAATTTAGCACAGATCAATCTACATGATGTTGATTAACTGAATCCTTGAAAAAGACATATTACTACGTTAACTTGAGAAGAAAACGTGTTTCTTATTCCTCCAATAGTACACTGTTTCTAAATTTGTTGACAAACATGATACTTTTTTTGTAAAATTGATAACTTCCTTTTAAATTAGTTAATTAGCTGCATTTTTGTCAGTGAACAAGAAGTAGTTGAAATTAAGTGAACTTAATTTAGCTTGTAATTACTGCTTCATTCAAAACCGCTTCAATTTTCTGAAAGTTTTATCAAGTCATATTTTAACAACGCTCATTTAAAAATCAGCATTAACTACTATTGACAGATTGATTTATTTTGTAGCTTCCAAGTTTCATTGCTTATAACCACTGTGCTGTTTTCTTTCAATTTGGTTAAGGTGTTTTCATACTTACTGACCTGACTGTACCAGAATTAGCCAAAGGCAGGAAACTGACTTTAACTTTGGACTATAGGTGAACAGCTCACTAAATGGTTTTTGGGTGGGAAAAGTTTTGCAAAAAAAAATTAAATCCTATTGAAAGGAAAGCAAAATAAAACGAAATTTTTATTCGCTCAGTTCATTGTATTTATGAATTTTCGCGGTTCTAATTTGGTTGAGATGATAACACAACTTTTAAGGTTGATCGTGATCACAATAGCTGTACTGAATATAGTGACGATTTATAATTGGTCCCAAAGAGAGGCACAGTAAAAATGCAAAGACTCTAAGACCGAATACACAGTTTTCATTTAATTTTCTTTCTTCTTAAAAAGATCCTTCTTAAGTTCTAGAAAATTTGAGTTGCTTGACTAGAAGTTATTGAAGTTTTTTGAAATTTTAGTATCAAACATTTATGATTTTTTCAATTAAGTGAATCTTGGGCTTACATCTTCCCTATTCAGTAGCATTGTGACGGCTTTGCGTTTCGTCTATCATTGCAAGGGCATTATCAGAGATTTGCGAAACGTTCGTATCGTCTTGAAACTTGATGTTGAAAGTTCTTGAGGCATTAATGGGTGTCAAACATTTTGAAATAAATCTGAACCCCTAAAAATAAGAAATGAAACCTGAATTGATTCCACAATGATTCTCTTCTATAATTAAGAATAAATACAAGTAATTGTGATTTATTTTTTGTGCTTTTTGATTTTCTGTTTTGAATATGAAGTTGGAATTGAAATAATATTACTATTTTTCCTTTCTTTCAAGATGTTTTCTACAAGCTTGGAAATGTTTGTATAATTTTGTTTTTCTTCCGTTACAATGTTCTTCCGATTGAAATGTCTTTGATATTAGTTGTTTTTTTTTGCAAAACGAATCCCACCCAGCTTATCCGCATGTAGCATGTTCCATCTCCTCACCTGCACTCACTTGCTGATGTTAAAAGTTGATGCCTCAGTAATACCTGCCATTGGCTTTTTCTGTCCAGGTGGGCGATCCGTGATCGTATCCATGAAACCCCATGCAACGCCAGTTGCGAAAGTGGTGAATCCTTTGGGCAAAGTTGTAACGATCCAGTCCGAAGGAGAGCCGGAAAGAGAACAGCGCGAAGAGGCCGTCATCCACGAAAATTGCGACGAATCCCTGTTCAGACCGATTGTGGCCCCAAGTCGCTTTTGTGCTCGGAAGGTAAACCGCGGAGTAACCCTACGGATATCATGATGGTGCGAAGTCTGGACGATACGACAGAAGTTATGGTTAAAATTTTGGATAAAAATATCCATTCTAATAATTGTACAGCGAAAACGGGGTCCAGGTACTCGGCCGAAAGTAAATATGATGTTTCTCCGATTCACAAAAGTAACGAATACTCGAAGGAAAAGAAAAATTACCAAACTGATATTCGGACGAAAAGTAGCGATGTTGTCGAAGAAAACACACCCGCATCGTATAATTTTTCTCCTCCGTTTGAATCTGAAAGCAAGCGTGAAATTTCCATATTTGACGATATGCCGCCACTAGAAAATATCGATGGTGCGTTGATTTTCCAAGAAAGTCGCGAGGATCTGAAGGAAGACTTTGATTTTCCGTATCTGGATGACAAAACCGATGTTGACAAGGAATTGGAATTCAAAACGGATATGTTTGAGGACGCTTCAGACTGCTGCGATAATCTCCTTTACAAAAACGAAGAAAACGCACTGGGTGACGTGAAGAGAAATCCCAAAACCGATGTCATATCCGAAGAAAAAGTAGTCACTGCGAAAACTAGAAAACCAAAAACAAAACTGGGGGTGCGTATACCAAACAAACATTTCCCAACGAAAAACGAAGATATTGACGCCTGGGCCCCGAAAAACTCGTGGAATTCCGTTACCAATATGAAGCCGAGGGAGAAAGCTTTGGATTTGTCGGAAAAGGAAAACTGCGAACTTTTGGACGTATCTGACGAGAAATCCACGAAGAAATCCTACACATCTGCTGTTAAAAGTGTGAAATTAATTCACATAGAAACTCCAGCCGATGATGAAGCCGCCATCGAAATAGTAGAACCGCCACTTCCTGAGTACAGGAACAACACGTGGTACCCAAATATAATAGAAAAATCGTCTGACGACGAGAAGAATATAGAAGGGTCGCCTGGTGAAACAACTGAAAGCGACGACTCTGGAAAATTACTGGAAAATCAGGTTACCGAAGATTTAACCTCCCCATGTGTCATTCAAACAGTTAGTAAAACTAACAAAAAAAAGTCGAAGAAGAAACGTAAATAAATTTCGCTTGATATTGTGATAACCACCTATATTGCTGTATATTATCGTAGAATCTAAATTATTTTGAAAGTGCAACTTTTGATATACTTATAACGAGGAAAGGAGCAGCCTTGATCATCAAAAACACGACTTTACTATTTTATTATTGAACAAAACTCTGATTGATTTTTTTTAAAACATGTGAATAATTTTACTTTGTCTTATTGGTAAAACAACACGTCTTCTATTATTTCATGGAACAAAATTCAAAATTGATTTTATTTTGAAATATTTTAATAATTTTTTTTCTTATTGGAAAAAGATTGTTTAGCTGTTAGGCTATAATGAAGTTTTATGATATTAACAGCTTAAATGAATGTATATTAATTAATGTAAAACTTAGCTGAGTCAAATATTAATGGGTTTTTTATGTTAAAAAAGTTTTCTTGATGGATTCAAGCTGAACTGTTAAATCGGCAATCGCATTGTGTTCAGTAATATTTTCACATCAATTAAAATGTTAGTTTTAAGAATTTCTTGTAGGATGCTTCTTTGAAAATAACTTATTCAATTATCTTGTAATCTATAAATCAAACAAATATTGAGACAACTAGGCATATGAACCATTAATAGTTTTTATTTTATTACACAATATATTTTATTGTATTCCATAGAGATTAATCAATTTTAATTAATGAACTAATAAATAAAAAAAATAGTTTTAGTCCGTTCAAACAAATCAAATTGATAATTTGCATGATGTGGATTTCAGAACTATTACATTGATATTGATTCAGTTTGAAATTTTCACTGTCTTTAGTTTTCAATTTTACATGTACTAATTTATTTTTAGAATAAAGATCTTTTAAGATTTTACCGTCTGATGTCCATATTGGAACAATTTTTTAGCAACCCTATTATTATTTAGAAATTATACCTAAATGTTTCTTAGTATCGGGCAATTATTTTCTAATGTTTTGAGCATAGTTCACTCTTTTAATAGTTTGTCAAAGGCCTAAGGTTTCCTATTTATTCAATAGATAACCTTTACATTGTTGTAATTGTTTTAAAAGTCTCTTGATGAACTAAAATTCACCAACATTCTCAGTTTTGATGATTTAATCGGACCTTTTGAATGTCTTCATTGAATTGAACAGTTTATATGAAATGTCTCAAATATAAGTTATAATTTTTCAATGTTAAAATTTGAGTTTATTGATTATTTATTGTATTTTTTCATATTATGCTATGCCAGTTCAATCAAAATATTATTTAAATATTTAAACAATATCTCTATCTAAATAGAGGACCTGCAAATGCAGAATGTTTCAATAATTTTAAAAAAAGTTTACAAAAATGGATTTTTTTTTGGAATTTTGAATGTTCAGTGCAGATATTAATGTACTACAGTAGTTTGAATTTGTATTTTCAATATTTATAGATATATATATTGATTAATTTTTATAGACAGTTTACCGATGAATGTCCTATAAAGAAGATTTGAAAGGTAATAATCGTTCCAGAATTAATTGATTTTCATTGATTTGTAAGGTAAATGGTAGGTAGGTATATTACTTGACTGACTAATAACTTTGAATTTAATATTCGCATATTTTGAATTAGGAAATCAAGAAAAGTTACCTTCTGCTCAGATCAATCTGTTTCATATCGTAATATATCTTACAGTTATCAAAATAAGATGAATAATTAATTATTTCAGTAATAGCTATGTGTTATTTTCATATATACCACACCTATATCTTATATACCTACAATGTACCAATCTCGTATCGATCAATAAAGTTAAAAGTCGAAACTAATAAATGTTTTTTGCATTTATTGACAATTTTATTTCAATTTCATTCAGGTAGCTGCGCAAAAGTTTGTGTCGAATGAAAATGTGAAATCGTTTTTACTTCATCAATTTCACTTTGAAATTTATATTATTAATAAAATATTTCTTATGTTTTAAACTATTTTTGGTGTATTTTGGATTCATATGTACGGTTTTTTCAGCTTTTAAGCTTCTGTACATCGCCCAATAGATTGTATTCTATTAACAGATGTACAGAGTACGCTATCCAAACTATTTTTAATAAATTCAATCACAGTTTCACAGAAAACATAAAAAACTTCCTCTGGGAAAACTAAAAGTTAGATTAAGAGATATTCTGTCAGGAAAAGCCTATTATAGTGTGCAGGAGTATTTAAGTGATGATTCCTTCTAGTTTTTAAATTGAATTGTTAATTTTGACAGGTTCCACGCCAAAAAGGCAACATGTAGAATTCTTGTATGTATGGAATGAACATTTTACTTATTCTACTTACTTATATAATATTCAAACTATTTTAAAATAGAATGAAATTATTCAAAAAATCTGTTACTATTCTTTTTCAGGAACAAAAGATGTAGTTAAAAATTTTCATACTTATGTTTATAATATACGTAAAATTATTCATTGAAATCGAAAATGTGACGTATTTAATACTGAAGATTGCTGTTTAGGTAATGTATACATATACTTTTCATTCCTCGTCCTAAAATCTGGAAATTATCAAATTGTTTCTAGCCCTTGGCTCAAAAGCGTCTCACTTTCAAAATATGCTAAAATTGAATATTTATACAAGGCGATGGATAAATTTCAGTTTGATGTCCATTAAAAAAATATTTCTTTTAAGTAAAATACAGTATTTGGGAAATTATTTCTCAATATTAGAACTGTAAAATTCCTTGTAACATTAAATTGTGTCAGGGAAGTCGGTTCATCACAGTATATTTTGCATTTGCGTTAAAAAACTACATGAAAGTCTTTAGGTGTTAAATCAGGACTTCGTCGAGGCCATACTATGTAACCTTTCTTGAATTTCTGAATTGAAGTAGCTCTGAGCTAATCTTCGCTTCACTGATGCAAATATTGTTTATACATTGTGTGATAAAGGCACTATTTATCATACAGATAAGATCGGAAAGAAATATTTGGAGTATCTTTTTAGTTAGAAAAATCTCGAAAATTCCAGCATCCAGGTGCGTGGTCTGCTCCCGGTAACCTTCTATATTGAATGATATCGGAGATACCTGTTGATAAAACCACTCACATTTCTTGTGTCCGGGGTGTTGATTGATCAGATATGAACATTATAGGACATATGTTTGGTGTTTGAACTTGATCAATAAATATAATATTTAACAATTCTAATTACATTAAATTTTTCAGGTGCCAGTAAAAGCAGCGAAGTAGAGAACGAAGATTTAGATTCGTCTGATAGTATAACACTATTAGGTAGCTCTGGAGAAGTTAATTAATACAGAGGCTTCAGTATGCATACAGATACTTTGATGGCAAACTTAATTTTTCTTCGCAATTGATGTGATATCAAAATGTGTTAATTTATGCGATTTGTTGTTTATTGTTCGAGTGAAATTTTGTACCGATTGTGCATATTTGTAATTTTGGTTTTGACACGTTACTATTATTATAAATTTCATCGATATTTTAATGTATATTTTCATATGCTTCCCAAAACTAAGCGGAATTCGTCCATTTTATTTGTAATGTTTACATTTTGGTAATTTCTGAAAGTTTAATTTCATAATTGGTTATAAAAGTTTTCATATTCCTTATAGTTAAGACTCAAAGATATAAATATTCAATCACTCAGGGTAAATAATTCTATTTGCGCTTGAATCCATCAACCACATTAATATTTCCTAGTGTTATCGACTTTTAGAAATTATCATTTGTCCGATTTTATTTCTATGTGTATTTAGTGTTCAAATAACTGTTTAAATTCTTATTTTCTACTTCCGTAGGTTTTAGATTGTATTACGTATTGATATTGTATAAAATTTTCCTTTTATTCTTCATAATTTGTATTACTTAAATATATATTAGTTGTTTGTGAAATATTATATCTATATACTGAAATTATTAAACTAAAAATGAAAGAATGTTTTAAATATGTAGACACACCTTACTCTATATTTTTACATAAGAAAGTTTGTAATATGTGAAGATAGGCAGTCAATAAAATGAGTTTCTATACAAATTATCACACGTAGATGTTAGCTTTTGATTTTCTACAATACTAAAACAAGTAATTTTGATAAGTTCAAAAGGCTGTGTGAAAAATAAATGGCGCTGTGGCGATAGTGAAGAGAAGAACTTTATAGTATTTTTTTAAATAAGTTACTTCATATTTTAATTTGATCTGGGTATATGCCTCATGTAGGTATGAATATGTATTTATAAATTTATATAAATTATTATGAATATGGTGGCTTTTATTGTTTGCCCAATACCCTATTTCTCTAAAACGTTACATTTGAAATCTTATTCAGGTTATACAATATGCCTGATAAATTGACAAATTTTTTATTCATTGTAAGAACAATTCACTAGAAATTGTAACATTTTAAGTTTGAGAACAATTCAAAAAATTGAGAACAGCATCAATTCCCATTGATTGATGTATTTCATGTGTTGGAAACAAAATAAACCCCAAAAAAACTCATGTTGTGGTTAAATAGAATTTTCTGAAGGCTATTTTATAAAAATTAACGTTACTACAAGCTCTTTTTTGAGTTTTCTTCTCAAAGAAATGTCGTTTTTGAGGATGCTGAACCAATCAAATCCAGAACTTGTTTTCGGATTCATCTGGATACTTCCTTCCGTAATAATAATACAAATTGATTAGAAATAGTTAGCCATTACTACATGTGTCCAAAATAGGAACTTCAGAATAAAGAGATATATCTGTATATATCTATAAATTATAGATTTACAAAGATAAAAAAAATTATTATGAAAATATAGAATGCACCTGCTGTTCATTAACAGTAGGTTCATTTTTATTCTTTGATAAAATGAAAAATAAAATAAATGAAATGCATTTGAATGATTCTGATAAGAATTTAATTGGAAATTTTTTCTCCTTTAACAACATAATATTCTTTATAAAAAAAACAAATTACAAATATTTGTTAAAGACAGAATTAAATTATTGCATAAATTCCAATTTTCTATTTACAATAATATACATAATGGAACAAAAACCTACTGACAAAATGAAAATACATTGTAAAGCTGTCAATTTATTAAATTCTTTTATCCGAATAAGTAGATTTCTGCAGTTCTATTTACAAATTTCATATCAATATATAATAAACTGCTTTTATTAGAAATCACATATACCGAGTCAAATAACCATTGAGAGATCACAGAAACAAGAGCTGGAAATCAGCCTTCACACATAATAATATTCCAAAAAAATTTGAGACAATCATTTCAAGTGGAATGTTTTTGTTTTCCTTACAGAAAAATTCAATGTAATTCTTAGCTTTTCATTCCAGTCCCATCTCTTTGTACATTTTAATTTCACTCAAGAATTCGATCAATTATTGTCATCAACAAATTTATCACAATTGTGACATTTTCTCCATAATTGGGAAAATTAAAGCTGCCTTTGGCAGTCTATACTACCATTTGAATTTAAATGTTTTTTATGTACATTAAGGCATCTGAAAAACAACTCCTCACAGATAAGTGAATATGAGCAAATGTCATCGAAAATGTTTAGATTAGCTTTTGTACAATGTTGCTGAGAAGTTAATTTAAATTTATTCACATATCATCAATATCTTAACAGGAGTTCAAAAGTTTTCAGATAACACAATGTTTTGGCACCTATTCGTATTTAAAATTCTTATAAAAATATGCAATCTCTATATTATATGCACAGTTATTTTAAAGAAATCTGTAGTAATTATTTACAAAAGTTATCACTATTTGCACATTTTTTAAAGTCTAAATATTGGCACTGTTAAGTTCATATAATGCACATTTGTTACAAACGAAAAGGTCAATTTGGTTGTATTGGAGGGTCAGGGGAACAAACTATATTCACATGTCTGTTACTACTACTGCTTAAATCTGTAGGGTTCTTTTCCATGCTCAAGTCAGTAGGTTTATCATCGTACTCCATTCCATTAGGTTCTTGTGGTTCAGATGGTTCTGGCTTAACACTAATTTGTGGAACAATTTGAGCAGCAGGTTGTTGACTTGGAGTTTTACTTGTAGGCGACATTGTCATCTGTTGTCTCAATAATGAGATGTTTTTGATATTTTTGAGTTCTGTAGGATTCCTCAAAAATCTGCAAGAAAACACATAACTTAGTACAAATCTAAGCCAACATGAGCATGAAAAAATTTACATTTATGATTATTCCAATATTAAGAAATTATTTTGGAGTAGAAAAATTAAATCTGAATAAGTGAACAGCAAAAAAAATGTTTCATTTAAATATATACTCACTGATAGCAATGCCTTTCTCCTTGTACTTTTCTTAGAATGTTGACCCTATAGTAATATCTTAAAGCTCTAGACATTTTATCATAATTCATTGAAAGATGATTTTTCTGGATTCCCCAAAGTTTCGCCAATCCAGCTGGATCAACTATTTTGAAAACGCCAGTTTCCCTATTTTTCCAAGCTATATGGTTTGTATATCGTTGAGCTGGGTCGTTCAACAACTGTTGTAAAAAATCCCACAGTAGCCGACCATCTGAAAAAAACATTGATAATTAAAATCAGTTTGATCAAGAGTTGATTTCATGAATTATGCGAAAACATTTCGAGCTAATTTTAATAGTAACAACTTTGAAAGTTCTGAAATGAAATAACTATAAGAAAACCACTTTTACTAAAAAAAAAATGTCCAACTTACTTGTATTTGGTTCCGGAGAATCATTGGGAAAAAATCTCTACCAAAATTTCTCATGTAAGATTCAGTATTGAAATTTGTTTCTTTGGGACTTCTTGGAGGAGCTGATGATACCGAATGATTGCTAAATGAGAACGTGGGCGTGTTTGGAGGACTTGTCTGATTCCATTTCTTCTCATCCTCATCTGAATCTGAAGGGTTGCTTCCACTACCATTGCTTCCTGATGTGCTGAATACTGTATGACTGAATGATTGATGATTATCTGAGTGTTGAGGGCTTCCATTCTGACTATCCATAGATGGCGCAGGGCTTAGAGTTACCTAAAAATAAAATTAGATATTAGTATCGATAATTTACTTTATGTATCTAATTTGTAAATTATCATATGGCGATACTTTTATTACAATCTACATTGCTGCTAGTCGCATAAATAAAATTCTTGAAATTTCTGGTCAAAACTTGTTCATTTATCGATTTTTTCCATATATTTTAATGTTTACTTTTTTTATTTTATAAAGTTGTTCACTTACGGAATTACTATGTGCTAAAAGATGTGCAGCTAAGGTTGCGGTGTGCGGATTCTGAAAAGATTCTCCATTGCTTTGGGCTAAAACGTTCCAATTTGGAGTGGGTGGGTGTGAAATTGGCGATATTGGATATGAATGACGAGAGGTTGGTGTTACCGGACTGGATGGTAACATTCGTTGTAAATTATTTGCCTCGCGTACTAAAATTTGAAGAACATTATATAGCACATCTCCTGAACCTGGTGCCCTCTCTCCTAAGTCCGTTCTTGTCAGAAGGCACATTGCTTTGCCTGAAAAAATAAATATATTATAGTCACATGTTTGTCTTGTTAATTCTTTATCTATAACACATCTGTTAAACTTTGCTTGTTTAGCAAGTGTATTCCTAACTTAAGTAAATTTACAAATACAAACATAATGAATTGATTTTTAAGGCGCATATTACTTGTTTCTCAACATATTAATGCTCATTTGATGAAATACCAATCTCAATTATATTCAATATTTTGCATATCAAATCACATCATTTTCAATATTCAAATTGTTTTTTCATAAATCATTATCATAAATTATAGTGTAAACATTCAATTGTGGTGTTGAACATATTTAATTTTGTAAATTTTTTAATAATTGAAAACTAATCAAACCTGAAACTCAGGAAGGTTAGCAATGTCATGTCTTGTGTTATAATTTAATTCCGTGCTAAGCTAATGAACTAAGTAGGTATTATTTATCAGTAGGTATTAGTTTATAGGCTATTGTTATTTTTCAAGTTTTAACTTTTGTCTTTCCCAATTCTTCAATAAAACTGAATTCATTTTATAACTATTTAAATTTTTCCTTTCTATTTCATCGTAAATGAAATATTAAAATTTCATAAACACTTAGACATTAGATAAAAACATAGTTGAACATAGTTTAAGAGTAAATTATAATTTAATCATTTGGG
The DNA here is from genome assembly GCA_030704895.1 of Henosepilachna vigintioctopunctata. Taxonomy (NCBI): domain Eukaryota; kingdom Metazoa; phylum Arthropoda; class Insecta; order Coleoptera; family Coccinellidae; genus Henosepilachna; species Henosepilachna vigintioctopunctata. The sequence continues at coordinate 4,394,131 of JARQZJ010000034.1, forward strand.
ATAATATTTAATAGTGTTGGCGTTTACTTGATGTAAATCCATTATAATTGAATATAACTTAAATTCAAACACTTGAACTTATGATTTACACTTTATTGACTACATAGCATGACGCGTTTCGTCGTTACAAACGACTTCTTCAGATGCTTACAGAATAATAACAACATTTTGAAAAATACAGATATATATATATATCTATCGGAAAGCTCTACGATTAGTATTTCCTTATCAGCCGGATAGAAATCGTAAATATAACAGTTTAACATACTTTGGAAACGTCAGTCAAAAAGTCAAAACCTTTTTAAGTAAACATAATTTTAATATTTCATTTAAAACGAACAACAATTTATCGAGACACATTAAGAACAATAAAAACAAAATTAAAAGAGAAGACAAATCAGGTGTTTACCAATTGAATTGTGGAACATGTCCCGGTATATATATATATATATATATATATATATATATATATATATATATATATATATATATATATATATATATATATATATATATATATATATATAGGTAAAACTAGTAGAAATTTCGGTACTAGAATACAGGAACATAAATATAGCTTCGCCCATAATAAAAGTAATTCGAATTATGCTAACCATTTATTAACAGAAAACCATACTTTTGATACGAATTTCAAAATTCTACACAATATAGAGAGAAGTAGTCAATTAGATTATTGGGAAGTAGTGGAAATAAATCGGCTTAAAAATTCTGGAAACTTGCTCAATGAACAGATAGAATTAAACAATTCACCCTTGTTAAACCTTTTCAGGTAATAGAAATTATTTCTCAGAATGGAATATCTTAGGTAAAACCAAAACCATAGAACACCAAAATTCCCTGATATATATATACCTGTATTTTTCAAAATGTTGTTATTATTCTGTAAGCATCTGAAGAAGTCGTTTGTAACGACGAAACGCGTCATGCTATGTAGTCAATAAAGTGTAAATCATAAGTTCAAGTGTTTGAATTTAAGTTATATTCATTTGGGATAAATTCCACAAAAATTTAACCTTCTTTTCGTCGAATATACTACAAGAGTATTGAATTATAATATTTCTCTTGAACAATATGGTCTAAAATTGGCGATGCAAGTGGAAATATAGTATGCAAGGAACATACAATTGAATATGAATGTGTTAAGTTAACAATAGAAGTGTGCAAACCGCATGTGTTCATGGTCGGTAAAACAGACAGACCACTGTAATTATGAAATCTACATTTCTGTCAATTGCGGTTATGTAGATGTCTACTATTGCATGCTCACCGGCGGAGAAGCAACATTTGCAGATTTCTGTATTTACCTTCATAAAGTAAAACTATTAATTCTCAAATTGATAAACCTAAAAAGTTTTCTAAACCCTATTAATTATTGATTCTCTTGTGTAAACGATTTGAACTTTGGACAACTTTTGTCTACATTCATTTCTGATGATTTTGGGAAGCATCAGTTAGCACAGTTACACAACTTACGGAATATATTCTAGGAAATTTACTCAACTTTCGCGGAAATAGATATTTCAGTATTATATAGATTGTCGTCACACCAATAAGGAAACGAAAAAAAGCGAGATTTATTATGAAAAGATAAGCGTAATTATCAAAATAATATTTACAGCCGGATTTAATGATAACCCTGATAAAACATCCCAGAAACATTTTCACGGAAATAAGTTATTCACGATAAGGCAATCGAGTGTAGATAAATTGGTTACGATAGTGTTGTAATACGGATACTGAATTTCGCCAAATAGTGCAGCATATGGCAATGTAAAATTCTGAAATTGCAGCACATTATGTAATAACCTAAACATGTTGAATAATATCCTTAGGACTGCTTTCGATCACGCTTTGCAAGTATTCAGATTTGATCTTTGCATTTTTAAATATAGCTATCTATTATATAATTGATTAACTGTAAGAAAAATACTTGAATATACCGATTATTTTTGAAGCTATGTTTCAATACCAAACTATACCAACTATCTAACTTCAACGTATTCCTCTTAATGTGAACTTTTCAATTTTGAACAGATATTCTTTTAACAAAATTTCAACACAATCTATGTATGTTTCGGGCTGCAAATCTATCATCATGAGTTCTGTAAAAATAGTTAAAAAATTATGAAAAACAAAAAGTTGAAAGAAGCCGCAATAAACAAATACAAAGAACTTTTTAGGTTATTTTTCGTTTTCAAAAGTTTTTGTAAAATCTTTCGATGAAATTGAAGTTATATTTTTGTTGGGGGACTGAGAATGGAAGACCAGACTCAAAATTTAATTCATGTGAACATTATTAATTAATTACTTACTGTTAATTAAATAATTGATTTCCAATAATGTTAAGAATGTTTCATTAATAAATAGTTTAACTCAAGTCATCCAGAGGTAAATATACATTTTTATTATACTGCAGTAAGAGTTAAAACACAAATTAGTAAAAACTTACAACATATTCCAATCAACTTTCACATATCAAAACTGCAGTCAAAATATACAAAAAGTACAGTGTGGACCTTTACAATGGGGGACAAACTTTCACACCTTGACAAATGCCAAGCTACATCTCATAATGATGACGCGAATATGTTTATTGTGGCGGGTGGCCTCTTCGAATTGAATAAATGTAGTGATTTTTAGACAAGTATTTTTTATTACCTCTCATGTAGTATTGTTATTTTTCAAAAGTAAGTCACCCATTTAATTAGATGAATTGGACTCTTGATAATGCGTTGCCAGCCCGAAATATCGTATCAGTGTATCAAACAAGTTTAGTGGAATTTAGGCTGAAGTTTTGTATCATACGATTCATTTTAAAAATTTTAAATAATTTTGTATTTTCAATTTGAATTATGTATTCAGATTTTCATCAAGTATCGGCCCAATGGATAAATGAGTTGGAACAATTTATTATTGGAGGGATTTTCTAAAATACCGCAGCCCAATTTGCGTGTCTGTGTTATTCATTTTCATTTTTATTCCTGTGGGTAATTTCTTCTGAAAACTCACCGTTCATTTGAAACATGTCCAGGTCTATGGGTTGAATGTCGAATTCTCTCTCCGCCCATCGCAAGAACGCAACTACATCATCTCTCGACCAAACTCTAGGATCTGACGCTAAACTGGTAGGTAATTGACTCTTGTAATCTAAGAGGGGCGACGACGGTGGCTGCTGTCCTATAGACGAAAATCCCAAGGGATACCTCCATAATAAATCTGGACTAAAGGGCATCGGCAGTGGTAGACGGTCCATGGCGGCTCCTGTGGGGATGGGTGGCAAAGGACCAGGTACTAATTTCATATTTCTGACTGAAAACAAATTTCAAAATTAACATAAACATCCAATCAATACTTTAAAAGTTAATTATCAAGATCGAACTAATAATGCTTTAATTACTTTAGTAAATTTCCCATCGATTCAAATCGTTTTTGTAACATTTCGTCATCATATTCAATTTCAACATGATGGATAAATATTCAATGAATAGAAATATAAAAAATAAATCCACGGTCATTTCGATATTAAGATACCGTGCCTCGGGCGAAGAAGGAATCCCAAGACATTCACATACAACCGTTGCGGCTTCTGAGTTGTCAAAGTGATGACGTGAAACGAACGCGATGACCGGAAATCACAAGAGATAAACATTTCGAATGTTCTATGCTCATTTCACAGATAAGGTTGTAGACAGAATTTTAGTTGCATAGAAAATTTCAATTAATGTGTACAATGTATTTGGATATTTGTAAGTTTAAGAAAATATGTGGTCTTCCAGTTATCAAAATTCGATAATATTACATCTAATTTTTCAGGTTGGAACTTTATTAGGGTTCTTTTGTCAGAAACTATAACCCTATATCATCCTCCATTTAAGATTTTGTTTCTGCTTTCCAGAAAATTGTAAGTACTTTATTTTTACTTGTATTATTTAATACTTGCACATTGTATTTAAAAAATTTTAAATAAATATACAAATGAAAATAATTTTAAAGTTTCGTTCATTTATTTTTTCATTGACACGAAAATTAACATACAATTTGACCACAGACTTATTGTATCTATGTTTTGTGTTATTCGAGCAGTAATATGTGTGATATTTCTTTTAATTAGTAATTTAAAGTGTTTCTATTGCACTTTATGTAAAAAATTGCTTTATTCACTTCTCTTATGCATAAACAAATGTGTCTAATCTCAGGTTCGTTTGTTCGCCAATTTTCTCAAAAAGGAGTGTAAATTTTCGCCTTATGTATCAATATCTAGATTGTATAATGAACTGTACATTCAATAAACAAATATGTCAGAAATCAGCACTTACGATCTTATGCCAAGCATAAATGACGTAATGACACCAATTGTCAAGTACCTACATATGTAGGTCATAGAAAATAAAAAGTTATCAAATTTTTTCTAGTACTACGTTCACGATTGACAATTGTTTATTTTGTTGCCAACCAGTTATTCGTCAGCAAAAATATTGCTCAACCTGGCTGCTACATTACTGAATTTTTGTTTGGAGTACTCGAATTGCTTTGACGAGATGAATTCTAAGGGTTGAAATATTCAAATAAACAGGGCGACACACTGGGACATATGAGTTTACACAGTGAGGGACTAGCTTCTCAAGGGGGAGGTGGGAGATCACATAAAGTAAAAAACTATGGGGGCCAAAGAAAATAAAATAAATTTTTTATGATAATTTTTTTAAATATTACTATTTTTTTCAGAAAATTTATTTTATCCTATATGTAATAACTGTAGGGGTAAATCAAAACCATGTAGCGGGCAAGATTAGACAAATTCTAGGGCCGCACTTTGACAATCAAGTATATAATTACAAATATTATGTAATTATTGGGAAACTCCGCAAATCAAAAGTTGTTTCAAAAATAAGAATAGCTGTATCTGTTGAATTAGATGATTGGTCGGACGTCTTTCTTGGAAGCAGCTACTACGAAAATCGAAATTTTCGACATTCTTTATACGAAAATAGCTGAAAGTTTAAATTTAGCATTGCTTAATACTTGTGTTGACGGACGTAAAATACGCTATACTTATTCTAGGGTCTCGCAATTTTATTATCACACGTAAATTCGGACAAGTTCCAAGTTGTTCAACTACTAAATATGAACCACTTAATAAAGCTTCTGTGACACAAAAATTATACGCGATATCAGGAGTGAAAAATAAAAATTTACATTGGTAGAATAATTGCTTATATCAGTTTATCTCCTAAGTCATAAATGATTACATGACATAATTTTCGATATTATCGATCAATTTCCTCTTAAAATTATTCTTAAATTACGAATACCTATATATAAAAATGAAAAAATTGATGCGATAAGGCAAAGGGAGCATTCGGACATAGTACACCAATCTCAGAAGTGTTTGGTTGAAATGTATAGAAAGCCATCTATGTAAGGAGGTACGCACTAAATGTTATCTCATCAAAGGCATTCTACTACACTGTAGCGATGATCTTGTTACTTCGACAGAGGGAGGTACGTGGTTTTTAAAACTTACTTGGCTCAACCTTTTGAAGAGATAGTTGTGGTTCGGAAGATCATCGAAACTCAATTGTTTGGATGCATGTCACTGATAGTTCGATGTTTTTATAACAGTAACAATGTTTTTCACACTATAGTGAAAGGGATTAAAGCTCACTTGATTCATCCTTTTGAAGAGATAGTTGTGGCTCGGAAGACCATCGAAACTCAATTGTTTGGATACATGTCACTGATGGTTCGATGTTTATATAACAGTAACAATGTTTTTCACGCTATACTGAAAAGGAGGGGCAATTTCTTTGAGATTTTATCCAAAACCACCCGCAGAGAAAAGTTTAAAACGATAAGGCGTGTGGAGTACATCACCAAAGTATCAGTTCCTTTTTACCAGAGACAGTCGCGGACTTTTTGGTTAAGATGCTTCTATATTAGGGTACTGTCACTTTTGTAATTAATCAATTTAGAGTTCGATCTTCATATTGTACTGTTTCTAGTTAAGTACTATTAAGCATTTTACAGTGCCATATTTGTTGTTTTTATTTGAATTATGCTAAATGACTTTCAGAGTTATGAATTGATCATAAAATTATTCTTATTTTTCGGAATATTCAAATTCCAAATATTAATATTTAAATTTCACTTGGGTACTGTAGTGAAATAAAATTTTAATGTGTATTTCACTCTATAATATTTTTTCAAGTTCTGAGCACAGGATACCTATAATTTTTAAATAAAAAAAATTGAAGAAAAATAAAGATGACGACGTAAAACACTCTACTTGTTATATCAACGTTTATTTTCACTTGTAAACGAAATACAAAAACACCCGCAATACAGAGAATGGACCAGCATCCTTGGGCCAGGAAGCGTTAGTCAGAACAAAGCATCTCTACCAGAATAACTTTTGCAGACATAAAGAATAGCCGTTAAACGAGACCGGTATGGAAATCGCCACAAGATTTATCTCTTCGAATAATTCTAAAATGGCAAGAGTCAAATCGCGCGACGGCCGAAAAGATCACGGAACACTCGAAGAAACACCACTGTTCTTTGTCGTAATTACCGGAAAATCATTTATGTAAATTGACGATTGAAAAACACAAATTTAACCTTGAAATAACTTCCGTGACCGTCATATACCCACGTATATTCAACTTACCATTAGTTGGCGTATTTTTAAATAGCAGTCCGTTTCATTTACTTCCTACTTGATTGCCTTATATATATTTCCAGTCGCGAGTATTTCTATTGTGCGGTTTTGTAATTGAAAAACTAGTGGCTGGTCGATTTGGTAGATGAAAGAAAACTTTGGATTATCGCTTGGCTTGTTAGTAACAATAAAATAAAATGTATGATTTTATTCATAGAAAATATTCATAGAGAGTAAACACAATATATGACTGTTAGATTAAAAAGATAAGAATATTACACCAAATTTGATATTCAATAAAATCAAGAAGTCGAGAACACCCAGGAATTATTTTAGAATTAAAATTCGTTGTTTCCTTCCGCTTTTTAAACATTAAACTCAATTTTTGATCTACAATTCATCACTACCTTCACTTTTCGATAAATATCTGAACTATATTGTGTTCCATCATAATTATTAAATTTTTTAACTATAGTTACGTACCAAATTATCGTTTATTAAATTTAATCGCTCTTTATTTTTTTCTCTTGAGATTATGTGCTTTAATGGACAACTTTTAACTGTCTTCAGAGGGTAAAAACCTCTGATTAGTTTCTCACTTCATATTGAATCTTTTTCATCAATAAATGGAAGATTGAGAACTAATACTTTCTACATAATCATACAGAATTGTACAAACGCATACTTTTATTAATGCCTGAAGCATTGAGAACATTATTTGAGAAACCCTGTATTATATACAGGGCTTCTCAAACTATGCCTAGCGGTGTCCTGAGGAATTATTCTGCTGGTATCGTGAAAAACTTGTTCCCCTCAGAGAAACTATGCACGAAAAGGCCATATTATACCTTTAAGTAGCCAATCAAAAAGGTACAATGAAATTGAAAGAACAGTAAGATATGAAAATTAATTAAAAATTAGGAAAAGGAACATAAAAATTAAGTATGTTTTTTTATGCTTTGTGTCTATTCAAAATTATGAATATAAATTTAAAAAAGTCATCATAAAGAAATGGTATACTCAACAAGGTTTCAGAGTAGAAATAAATTTGGAAATTTTTGATAAAATTTATGAATTGAAATATAAGATGAAAGTGTATATCACTTACTAAATACTCTTGAAACTTTTGATAATTTTTTCCAGCTTTATGGGCCTACAGGAGCCTTTTAAGTATTACGTAAGTACCATAGGGGTAGGGTGTCTTTGCTTCGCTTATTTTTAATGACACCTTGTCACGATTCCAAAGCCTACTTTTTTATTTCTGAAATTATAACTGCTGCTGATGAATCGATAAAAAACAGAATGAATTAAAAACGGCTCCATAGGAAATATTCTCATATACAATATTTTTTTAAAATTTAAAACCGTAATAATCCATAATAACAATAAAATGAGCCACTTTTCATTCTTTTTAGTAATGTTGTGCTGTAGTACTCAACACGGAATTTCCAAAAAAATTTATTTTATATTTACTAATCCGTCATTCCACTTTTTTTGATAGAAAGCAGGATATCTAAGTGAAATCTACAGGAACATTAATTTCATTGAATGCTTGACATATTACAATAAATATAATAGAACTTATTATTTCAATTACGTTTATTGGTGTCAAGTTTGTTCAAGTCAATTAAATAACTCTTGAAGCTATTAAAATTAATTATGAGAGAGGGAAATCGTCCTTACGTGCTACAATCAAAGTTCAATTGGAGATTTACACTCGTTTCCGAAATTGGTTCCATCTTAATATATTATTTTTTCACGTACTACCTACATTAAACTGATAAGAATTTTATCAAAATAACACGACACTTATATTATTACTTTAGTTGACGGAGGTTTTCTGCTATTAAAAATTCACTAATTGATGAGAATATTATTGAGCTTATCTCCTACAATGGAAGTCTATCAAGGAAATACCTACTCCATATTGAAAATTTCCAAACTTGTTTCTGCGTAAATGACTTTGACGTAGGTATGATACACATCTCATTCTTTCCGGAGCACCAAAGATAATTATAAGTTGAAAAATATACACTGATACGTTAAGTGAAAACTTTGTATCCCTTTTTGAAAATAAAATTGAAATTTAAAAATTGCGGACACGATTACTATATCAGCCATTTTGTAGTGTATGATCACTTTGATAGTGATCATTTTGATCACTAGAACTACCACGAACTTCAGTAAAAATGTGTTTGTTAAGAATATTTAACAAACAATACTGTTTAAATGACCAAACCCGCTCAAAATTTTAAAGAACATGAGGTTAAACCATTCAAAATAAAGACTTCGAAGCTTGGTAACTCGAATAAATTTATGTAAGAGAAGATTAAAAATTTAGTAAGTACGCTGTAATCGAAAAACACATATAAAAGCTACAACTAATTTTCAATAAGTTTAGAATAGAAACACTAAGAGTCATCATAAAAATAATTAATTTTGTATCAACATAATTTCACTTTTATATAACACCGTAAATATTATATTATTTATTGACATCACATACATAGTATAAAGCAAAGTCGCTTTTTCTGTCCCTTTGTACGCTTTAATCTTTGAAACTACGCAACGGATTCTGATGCGGTTTTTTTTAATATATATATATATATATATATATTTTTTTGACATCAATAGTTATCTGGCAATAAATCATCAGTAACGACGCTTTTTTTTGTAATATGTATTAAAATGAAGTATTTTGTTCATCTCTTTATTGATATTATTATTTTTATTGTATTGAATATTAATTTCAATTTTTTAAGTTGTGTGGTTTTCAGTGAAAACTTATTGAATGATTTATTTTAGACTTTTCATTTATGAATAGAAAGAAGGGGACCTTTACACAAATGTGCTTATTTTCTGGTTATCCGGGGTTCACGATAATGGGTCCAACTTATATTAAAATTATTCACAATGAAAAAACGTTCCAATAAGTAGGCTAAAATTTAATCCAAAAATCGTGTTGAAAAGACATCAATTAATTTATATATCGTAATTAAACTGGTATGAATTTATTAATGGTTTGAAACGTAGGCCAATGGACCATCTCGAAGTCTTAAACAAGACTTAACACTGAAAACTGATTACAATAAATACAATCGATCATATTCGAAAGTTATCAACTTATTTCGACTTACCGTGCTATTTATAGTATATTATTCAAAAACATGACTATATTTTAGAAACAATATATTTATCAATTTTCTAAAATATTATTTCTGTAGAGTTACCATATAAATTAACACAGGTTCTTTGTTTGATGGTACTTACTCATTATCAACATTGAGTATGTTGAGCACTGTATTATTGAGTTTTTATTATTAAATTCTTAATTTTGAATGAAAGAGAATAATCTCAAGTATAGTGCCATAACAAAATACAACATGAAATGCAGTCTGTTTAATTTTGATTCGTTAAAAAATGATTAAAATTGATACAATTAATAAAATGATAAAAACATGTTTCCTGTATTTAAAAAACTTTTATTCAACAATTGCAACGTATGTTTTGCCATTCTTAGACACTTCTTCGGACTGAAAAAAATTAAATAACTTCAATTTTGATTTTTATTTACTAATTTTTCGAGAACGTAAAGTACTCTATTTCAACATTTATCACGCGGTTGGATATTGTTCCGAAAAATCATAAATTGAATTCCGTGAATATACTATGTAATACCCGATACGCAACCATTCGTTCCAATCATATTAAAACAATTACAGCAATTATTTTCAATCGATTTACGATGAATTCCTTCCTGCTTTGCCTGACTGGAAATATGGCGTATAATTTTTTTTTCGAACACCCGGACATAGCTCAGTAAACTCGATTTATAAATGATGGCAATATAATTGTCGACTAACTAAACAAACAGGAGATTTTCAGAATTAGTCAGTGATTAACATGGCAGCTTTTAGGAAACAACAACGCTGACAATTTCCACGAAATGTACACACTGTGTGTGCGATTCTTTAGTCGGTATTCCACTTGCGTAATTCTAGAATGCATATTTGAGCATATAACTTGGAAAAGCGGAGGAGAATAATCAACCACAACACATTACTTTGAATTTTTTGGGTTTTCCACACGTGCCACAGATTTTTAGCGGTTATTCTGAGAAACTTGAAGAAGTACCACTGGTTTTCGAAAGACTGAGGCGCCATGAATATATATTCTGATAAGAAATCTATTTTTAACGATGAAGATTGAATATTCATATTCGCAATTGGCGATCTTAAGAATGGCTACTTTAAATATTGCAACAACCGCAGGTAATACTGATAATGCGTTAACAGTCAGAAACATACGTCGACTCAGGTGTTTCGACTGGAACTAAATTTAGAGTGATTATCATATTTCTTTGAAATATAAAAGTTTGTTTTATGTAGTAATTAAAATATTACAATCCATTTGCCGCAAAAAGAACATTAGTAGTTAAGTTTATGTCCCTATAGAATAATTACATAAATCAGGAACATTTGGAAGTATGAGGGTGATTTTACAGAAAATCCACCGTTGGTACTTCAAATTCAATGTTGTTAGTTTATAATTTTTACTATATTATAAGTTTGTTAGTTTTGTATGGAGGCTCGCGATAATAAAACATTCCCAAAGGGCATTTTGAATCTCTAGCAGTATATTTATATAATTGAAAACGAATTAAATTGAAAAATTATATAAAGCGCCAAGTTATTTTCGGTATATTCCTTAGTATTCTATTATGCCAATCGTCACTGTGATTACAAAAGAGAAGTAACATATCGAATACTGGAACTGGAGTTACAGTTCCAGTTTAACTTTTGAGAATGGGAAACACACCTAAACAATTATTAAGCAATTGATAATATTCTGTGAAACTAAGCCAAGTTCGATATTAAATGACGTTTGACCATGAGATCAGAAAATCATCAATCAACTTTAAAAGAAGGGACATTACATTTTACTAAAGTAAGTAATTTCAACTTCAAATATTAACTAAGTTAATTAACTCATCACTGAATGTTGCGTTTTAGCATTAAAAGGTTTTTCATATTGACTATAGGTCTAACTGTACTTGTATACCTATATATTCAAAAAATAATACTGAATTAAATTATTAAAGCATGTCCTTGCAAGGTGACATTTTAATTCTGTGCTTAAACGGTTTAAATAAAAAAGTGACCTCATCAACTTGAAAACTTTGCGTTGGTATGATTGTTAAAAGTGCATATGCACTTTAAATATATCTTGGGTATCATAGAATTATAGAGGTAACTCCTAAAGTCACCTCTAGCGATCAATCAGTATCGAACGATACCAATTCTCGCATTTAATGTAATAAAAGATTCCAACGTTTATCAGCCGGAACTGCGTATAATGATAAAATATTGAAAGTCAAAATGTCGACCGATAAGCGTCCGCTGTCGATATTCCATCGTTGCGATAAGATATTAGGTCCGTTGTTGCCAATGTCTCGCTGACTTATACAATTGTTTTGATAATTATACCAATCGAATTGAAAATATAAATTGAAATGTTGCCCAACATAACACGCCCAATTAAAAAATTTATAAGATAGCAGAGCTCGCAAGATAATAGTATAGAATTCCGGATATTTCGTAAATTTGGCATCATTACACCGTTAGAGTTGCCAGACTTCCGGAAGTTTCTGAAATTTCAATTATTTTTAATCGGCTTTCCAAATTCCAAATTGAATATTAGAAATGTTCACTTAACAAGATATATTGAAAGAATGCCACTTAACCTTCAGTAAAGAGTACTCAATTAATAATTAATACACTGAAAATATATCTTAAGAAATGTCCAGTTAGTACAAAGGTTGATATTCCGCGAAATAGAAATGACAAATATCCAAAAAGAACCTAAGAAAACAGATTTCACAAGTTACCCACATAATTTTAATATGCGTCTAAAATGATTATTTAATATAGGGGGATTTTGCTTCGATATTTTTCGAAATTATACAGGAAAATTCAAAGTACGTATTAAGTTTGAAATATATGATATACACGTTCTACAAAAAGTCTTTAAGGCTTGAAATTCCCCAGCAGAATTAATATGAATTTCCAATGATGTCATGGACATTCTGTAATCATTAGAAGTTCATCCGAAATATTCGTTTTAAATTCATAGGGTCCCATAATGTTATACCGTAAATTCCACTATATGTCATAACTCTCCGAGTCTTTTTTAGGACGTTCACATATGTGAGCATCTGCAATTAGCGTATTTCCCCACAAGGATTGGCAACAGTGCGTCATCGAAGTTGCGGTAGACTGGTAGACTTGGAGAAGTGCAATATAGAAAGGTTAAACCGTCATTCATAATATACACGTCGCCTCTTAGAATTTCCAGATTTGACTTGAAATAAACGCAAATATTCTTTGAAAGCATTTGACATCGACGGCATTTCTTGTGTTTTAGTACTTAATCAATAAAAATAAACCAATTCCACGTTGATTGAACCTCAAATACTGTGATTTTATTTGTAGTAATAATAATTACATTGGAAATTAGTGATACATCTAATATATTTAATTCGAACGTCAAACAGCGCCACCTCAGGAAGTATGGAGGTCCTTACTACCATCCAAGGGAATATAAGTCAACCGAAATCTCCAAGATGGCAGTAAGTACGTAAGTGGTGAACAATATAGAAAGTTTTTATAACGGGCAATTTCTATATTTCCGTTTGTTGGACATCACTCGAAAGGAAATAAATAACGATATACCAAATTGGAATATAAAATATAGGGTTAACTTCGACGAATATAGGCCAAAATTTTATTCGAATAATTACAGGTACCTATCTTAAGATTAAGATCTATCAATAATAAAATTACTGATTATTTTAGCTTTCAAATTTAAAATTATATGAAACTCTTGCCTGGGTTGTTTCAACATTTAAATATTTTGTTCATTCATGCCCGCAATTCTAGTTGAAAACAATCGAAAACTTCTGAAGAACAAAATTTAACATATGTGGGGAGTCGTTAATTTTGAAAAACGAATTTAAGTGACCTTGATTTACAATTGGCATTCCGCATTTGAGAGGCTAGAATGCGGTGACTTTTATTTAGTTCCATTTAATTTATTTTCAATTACTTATGATCTCATTTATTCAGATTATTTCAATAATGCAGAATGCATATAATAGTAGTAATTAGTAAAGGAAGTGGCAAAGCAAAACTTGTAACACCTGTTACATATAACATAAAATATGCGTTTTGAAAGTGTTGGAACAATCAATTTTTATGAAATTTAAGGCGCAGATAAATTCAACGTATAAACAAACAGTGAAATTGAGTTTGGGAATGCGGTTTAAACCTGTTGTAGCATTAGGTAGACCAAATACCTTGTCGTTAGTATTAAAACATTTTGGAGATATTGGACGATGTCATTTAATAACATACAATTAAATAATTCATATAAATTGTAACATGGTACAATATGCCCTATACAGTGTGGAAAAGCAACTCATTATTTTATAAAAAATTTGAAGTGACATTATTTAACGTCAAAATATTATTTCACATATCGAAAGCGATTGGTGTGTTATTCGTTCTTCTGCCATTCAAATGAACCGGTTCAGTTTAGCCTTTTCGAGTATCCCAAAAGAAGAAATCCAATGATGTAAGATCGGGGGACCGTGGTGGCTATTCCATCGATTTCCTATCAGATTGATAAAAATTACGTAGAGGTACTACAGGATACTGTGAATGGTACTACTACAGTGTCGAATTCTGCTGTAACCACATCGAATTTAATGACATTTAAGGGTTTCTTGAATATAGATATAAATCTGCTCAAGGTTGAACGACATAGTTTTGAAGTAGAGCGAAATGAAGATCGCTACTAGAATTGTCTATAATGAAAAAGGGGCCATGATACGGGTCTAAACATCTAGTATTGCCTTCTCCAGATATGATCCTTAGAGTGTTCTCTAATCCAGTGAGGATTTTCTCTTGAGCAGTAGAGGCAATTTTGAGTAATACGCCAGACCATTAAGTAATTGCATCAACAAAACATTACCAGTTCCTCTCAAAACTAAGTTATCCTATCAATATTGTCGTATATAAGCTCCTGAATTGGTATCATTTTATATGTATTAAAATGTATTCTAATTTTTTCTACTATGCGTAGTATATCGGTGATGTCGAACATTTAATGTTGTAGATATTTGTCAACTCAATCTTGGGGGTTTCCCCCAAACTCTGGCGCAGCAGATCCGATTTGGTGCGATATTCAGTGCATTCCAATAGTTTTTTTTTCAATTAAATCGGCTAATTATATTAATTGTTCCTTGGAATATAGTAGGCGGCTATTCCGGAAATTCCCCATGAAATTGAAAACTTATTTCCTGTTGTGTTCGGATCTGATCTACGAGAGCAATCATTGTCGGCAATTTAACGATTTTTCAGAATTAAAGTCATAGAAACACAACCCAAAATTATACTACTGACCATTTAAAAGTACAACACAAATTGCTAAGCCGTTTCAACAAACTAATATTACCAAGGAAAGTCTTGTATTCATTGTGAATGCATACCATCTGAAAAGTATATTTTTATGGTTTTTGTGTAGTTTCTCATCATAAGATCTACACAGCAAATATGTTACGTGAGTTACATCCTCAGTTTCGGTCTCTTCTTCATCTTCTCTCTCGTTACTGTTCAAATCCTCAATAATTTCTTCATCAGTTAATATTTGGAATCCAGGGTCTTCACTATCGTAGTTCAGCCACTCCTTGATATTCTCTTCATCACACCCTTCACCAATGCTAAGAACTTTCATTATTTCTGTTATTTCTTCAAAATCGTCGTGTGGTTTTATTGCAGAATTAGATAGAGTTAATTTTAATAATTTATTCCATGCCCTTTTCAATGTTTGCGATTCCACAGAGTTCCACGCTTCTACCAGCATATAACAACAATCTTTTAAATTAATTTCTTTAAAAAACTTTAACATCGTTTCTATTTCACTATCATCTACCGACAAAAGGGGACGCAGTAGCTGCTTTCTGTATAAACGTTTTAAAGTTTCAATGACACTTTGGTCCATAGGTTGCAATATCGATGTTACGTTAGGGGGCAAAAACTTAACCGTGAACTTTCCATTTTCTCGATTTAGTGTTTCAGCGGAAGGGTGCGTTGGTGCATTATCTAATAACAACAATACATCACCTTCTTTTCCCACTTCCTTTTGAAATTTCTTCACCTCAGGAATAAACGTATTTTCATACCAAGTAAGAAAAATATCTGTGTTCATCCACGCTTTTTGTTGGTTAGCGTAAGTTAACGGCATTTTAACATTTTTGAAACAGCGCGGATTTTTTGATTTTCCAATAAGTAGCAGTGGCAATCTATGTGTTCCCTTAGCGTTTGCGCAAACCATAACTGTAACTCTGTCCTTACTCACTTTGTGCCCCGGTGCTGCATTTTCACGACGCGATGCTAATGATCTGCTTGGTAGAGATTTCCAATTAAGACCTGTTTCGTCCGCATTGTATACAAAATCTAAATCGTATTCTTTTTCATCTAGAAATTCTTTTAATTCGTCTACAAAAGAGTCGGCCGATGCAACGTTAGCAGACAGTTTTTCTCCTGAATCTCCAGTTCTCGAATTCCATGTCTAGATTTGAATTTTGCTAACCAGCCACAGCTCGCCTTGAAAGAAGTATCACCACCAAGCTTTTGATTAAAGTCTAATGCTTTTTCACATAACAGAGGTCCAGATATGGGCTGGCCGCATGCTCTCTTTTGTAAGAACCAAGTAAAAACTGCATTCTCCAGAATTTCATTTTGAGATTTTTTCATTACTTTACGTTGCGAGCTTCCATCTTCTTTCTCAAGCGCGTTGGTGAATTTCATTATAGAATCAGAATTCTTTTAATTTCGGATATCGTAGAAGCTCCTACACCATATACTTGTGCCAACTTACTGCCAGTTTCACCATTTTTTAAACTCTCAATTATCTTCACTTTGTCTTTAAGAGACAACACTACTCTTTTTCGCTTCGACATTTTAAATTTCCAACATAAAATTTATACAAATAATAAGACAACCTGTCAGTTGATCGCTATCAAAGCAACTAAAACAATAACAAACATTATCCCGCTCGGATAATCAGATTTTGAGTAATCAGTTTTGAGTTATGAGTATATTATAGCAAATTTTGGTTATCATACCATATTTTATTCCATCTTGATTTTTGTAATAAACTTGAAAATACGCCATATTATGTTTTTGTTAACCCTTGCAATCTTATAAAAAAATATAATAAAAAAAAATAATATAAATTTCTACGATAGTAGGTATGTGAATAAAATATTTAATATTGTTTTATTTCTGGAGTATCTGTGGCCCCTCATTTCTCTTCTGACATTTGATTTACCCTCTAGTAACTAAATTATTGGATCACACTTTTTTCTAGATTAGGAAATAGGGTAAATAATTATGCAAGTACTTCTTTTATTACTTACATTTTAGAGGAATTGAAATTATTTGTGGTTATCAAGGGTAAAACCACCATATTTTCAATGAAACGTACTGAAATAAATTAATGTGACATACATTTCGATTATATGAATCATAGATCGTTGTGCTTCATCATACTAAACCAATAAATATTTATGTTACTCCGGAAGCACTGACTAGTGTACCAATAAAGATCAGATAACAAAATCCTAAGGAAATTTTATGCCCCGTCATCTAGTCAATGAATTTCCTGTGTAATTCAATCGTATTGGATAACTTTCATTTAGATTCGTCAGATTTTATGCCAGCCCAACATAAACTACTTTTATACCTTGAAAATCATCTACAAGAATTAATACTTAGAGTGGCTACGGAAGTAGACACTGAACCGAAAATTAAATATTCTAAAAATAAATGAAATTTCAATTACTTATAAATGGGCAAACAATCAAGAAAATTCTATGGAGGACCGTAAGTATTGTTAGGTTTTGTAGGTACATGAATAAGAATGTATGTGTGACGTGATGTTCGAAAAGCTCAGGTAACAAAACTTGTTGCTTCTTAAGTCTTAAAAATGTAACCGCATGAGAAAATAGATAAAACAGCCATTAACACTTCTTTTCCTTTGCGTTTCATTAAAAGAACGTTGCCATATATTTACATAACCATAAGAAAAGTCGATCTATTCATTTATTCTTAGATATTAGCAATACCTTCACCAGAATAATACGAAAATATGCAAGTCAGAATTCTTCCTCAGATAAATAAATGTTAATTACCCATACCCAAACAAGCATTATCGCCAATAATTGAGAATATAATTCGAAAATGTTTTCCATTCCATAAGTAGATAATAAAAAAAAGATAATTGATAAAGTAGGTGGAAGTAGTTTTCAATAACTTCTAGGAATCCAGAAATTGTCTATGATGGTTTCTTACCGTAATAGGTTAATATTTATTAGAGTTGGTATATCATACATTGAATAATCTATGTATGTTATCGAATTAATTATCAATTTTTTATATACAAATCAAAAGCTAGAGGCAGGATTAAATAAAGCCTACTACCGACTACAACCTGAATTGGTTTACGTGAGTGGTATTAAAAATAGGAGTTAATTCCTTCTATTGAACAAAGTAGAGATAAATCGAGCATGAGTGTACTGATCGGATGAGTACATACTGTATACAATCAACAGGCAGTACACGCAGCATCACATCGTTCAAGTTAAATAACAAAAAACCAATTGAAATATATAAAAATCGAAGTTGTTTTATCACTGTTTTCATCTTATGTAACTTGTACTACTTACTTTACTAAGATTAAAAATCCCGGTCACTGCGTTATCCAAAAATTGAACACATGGGTGCTAATAATCCACAGGTGGTTGATATGCGTAACACAAAAGTAGATAAAGTCGTCCCGTAACCACTGAAAATCCAGATACACAAGTTTAACGGAGTTCTATGTGAATACGGAACTACGGAAAGATTAAAGTTCAGAGCACGATAGCAGTAACTGTGACCTGTATTCGATACAGCGTCACCTTGCTGCTTCAACTACTGTTCGGAAACTAATCTCGATGTTTGGTTTGCGTTTCTGTAGTTGTTAGTTATTCGGTGGGCTTGTAGGATACGCAGGTTGGTGGGGGAGTAGCGTATAGCGCGCCGGTGTGAGTTGTGGCAGTAGGAAGAAGTAGAGGAAGAGACTAGCGATAAGTACTACATTTGATTTTACGACTAGTGGGTATTTGACGTTATTATGATATCCATAAATATAACTAGTGAATAATAAAAAGACATTATTATCTAAAGGTGTGAAGGTGACATTTTCACAACCACATATTTCGTTGACAAGCTTATTCTGTTAAGTAATAAGACATTCAAGTTCAGCAGATTATTGTAATGTATTCTGTTGAAGAGAAAAGACTTTTTTTTACCGACATTTTGTCAAATTTTTGTTCTTGTTTACAAAATGAAAGCATTGTGCAAGGATGACCACCTTATTTTACCTCTCTACTCTGTTCTTATATAAATCTTTTGAGCATATTTGATAGTCTCATAAGTTTTCAATGAAAGCATTGATATTTAGTGCTTTTATATTGTCATGAGAATATTTGTCTATAAGAGAATATAATGGTAAATAATTTTTGCATTATATTCTACGAATAATTTTTGTTTCATTGGAACTGAAATTCAAAATAAATAAATATTAGAAAATTGAAGGTTGGTAGTCTGTGAAACTGAAGAAAATATATACACTACTAAGGAATATAACGATAATTAGTAATTGTAGTATTATTTACTGAAGTATAAGGGAATACGACATGTGAAATATTTCGGGGAATATGTATGTTGGTATGTAGTTAATACCTAGTAGGTACTTAAATATCATAATGCAAGCTTTTGAACTTGTAGAAATTATGACTTGATGTGAATTTTGTTTCAATGGGAAACATTCCTCTGAAAAAAGTGCCACTAACAACTTTCAAATTATTTCAGTCATATATGTGTTGATGATCTGTCGTACACTCTGTCGCTAGAACGCGGCGTGTGTTCGCAGTCTTCTTTTTACAACGTTGTCACATTTCCGTGCACCGGATCTACACTTGTTCGACAGGAGTGGGAAAGCACCGGCCAAACTTCCTCCTTTATTAAATCTGTGCCTGCGTAGCCGATCATGCGAGACTACAGCGGTTGTTTTGTCTCCGTCTTTTCATTCGATAGCTGAGATCCTGATATTTTTTATAACCGGCGCGATCTTCCCCGTGCAGGTGTTGGTTTTCAGTATGATGCGAAAAGAGGTTTCCAGTTTTTATTACCGGAAATTGGAACTGTTGACTTCATTATGATGTAGATTGTAGACTGGAGATTTTTGAAAAAATTCATAGAGGGCTTTTTTATAGTATTTTACATCGTTTATAATAATCTGTGTTTAATGAAGGTTGAATTTAATTGAGAATAGATTTGTAGATCTTTCAACGGTTTCATTATTTTTTCACAAATGAACATTTTTCCAAAAATCTCTAAACATATTAAAACTTTGAACGATGGATTTCTGTTCTAGAAACTTCTCCTTTTGTTTAGTTTGTTAGTTTCTTCATTTATTTATTAGCCTGCGTGGAACTTATTTTATGAATCACTTTACTTCGACGGCAAAGTTGATAATAATTGGATTTGCTTTTGTAAAAAGTTTGAAAAACGTTCGATAAAAGATCTGCATATATCTTTTGAAAAATTATCGATTATTCACAGAAAATTTGAGAGTGTGATAGTTTAAAAGATCCTGGTCCGAAGTGGGAGCATTTTTCTGTAAGATTTGTAATTATGAAGGAAATTATCGTCTATAACGCCGTAATTCAAATTGCAAAATGTCAATTCGACATTTTGCAATTTGATATATCTAAGTGAACTGTCAAATTTTGACGTCGCGTTCAATTCAATCAATACGAAACAAAATTTGTTAATAAGGAAATAAGATATCTGTGTCTACAGAGATTTTAATACCTAGTCGACATTGGTAAAGTTACTCCAGATGTTTATCTTCAGTTAACTTAACTTAATTGATCATTCTGATTGGCTAAAAACACCTCGAAACAAACATCTATCAAATATTAGAAATTCGACATTAAATTGTCTAAATAAACGATAGAAAATCAATTGACGTGGTAGTTTCGAAGAAATTATGAAACATTTCACTGTTGTAAACGCGAATTAAAGATAAGGACCCATATTGTGTCAGATTTATAAATATACAATAAGTTTGAGGTGTATAACGACTTAATTCGTCAATTTGACATTTGAAATATGTCAATTTGACATTTGAAATATGTCACTTTGACATTTGAAATATGTCAATTTGACATTTGAAATATGTCAATTTGACATTTGAAATATGTCAATTTGACATTTGGAATATGTCAATTTGACATTTGAAATATGTCACTTTGAAATTTGGAATATGTTAATTTGAAATATGTCAATTTGACATTTGAAATATGTCAATTTGACATTCATACGCACAATGTAAAATTGTGTAATTTTGATGTCGCGTTTAATTTAATCAACGCACAGCACGCTTTGTGACTATGTGAATTGGAATAAACTTGACAAAATTGAACGTTCTGATTGGCGGAAATCACATCAAAAAAATATTTGAAATTCAGCATATATTGTCTGAATAATCGACAGGAAATCAATCGACGTAGTCGTTTCGAGGAAATTATGAAACATTTCATTTATTCAAACCGCATTATTGATACCTGTCGTTTTTCCATATTTTCGTGATTTAAAAACGTCGCACCCAGTTCTTCCTCGGCCGATATGTAAGGTAAAACCCACGTTTCTCACGCGAAATGACGTCAAAAATTGCCAGGAATTTAAACTGCGACGGCCGGACATGCCAAATGTATTTCATCTTTCCCTCTACGTTCACCCGACGGTATGCGGCTATAACTAATAAAAGACTAGAAAATGTGTTGAATTCGTTGGCAACGACTCATCAGCGCAACACTTCCTTCCTTTCGTTATAGAAATAGACGCCTTTAAGTGTGGCCGTCCAATGAGTAGGTATACAGATGAATCAAACTATGTTTAAGCAATGCTTATATTTAGAAAGAAAAAAATCAATCATAACTACTTCCCATTTTTGTGTCATTTATGGTAATGCGATACGGATAAGAACTTCACTGTGTGGTCGAAGTCTGAAGACGTGACTCATTTGGAAGGTTTCGCATTTATCAGACATATAATCTCAATTTATTCTCAAACATTGACGCAATTTGGTTTTTTGATTGAACAATGGATTACCTATTTATTAATTCATTTATTAAAAACTAAATTATTTTTAAGTCGTTTCCAAAGTCTAGTGGTGGGAGTGAAGGAAAGCTCACTAGGCAGATCTGGGTTCGAAGCTAGGATAAGATATGGACTTGTGCATATAAGATTGAATTAAGGAGTGAATAATACATGAAATTGCTCAGAAAACCGGGTTACAAATTTCTTAATATGAAATCAAATACATGAAAAGATACCCAAAAAATAAATCTTCTCTTATCACAAAACATGGTGCAATTCTGCAAGTCGGCCATTTTAAATACCTAGGAAAAGTTTTAGAGTCTTCAGGTTTAAACCGAATCGCTAATGAACAGGGAATTGAATTACGAAGCTCTAAAGGGCCTACAACATAACATGGGCTCAGTATAACAAAAAGTTCATTTCGAGGGGCGCCAAATTGAGGCATTATAACACAACGTTTCTTCCAGAAGAAACGTTTCAACCTACGCAACTGAAACAATGGTTATTGGCGGCCATTCAAGAATTAGAGAAATAGAAAAACAAGAACGGAAAATTCTTAGCAAGATTTAAATCAATAGAAACGGCATATGGAAGAAAAGACCTCAGAATGAACTTTATCAAAAGACAAATGCGATAACGGAAGAAATCAGAAAACGACGAGCAAAGCTCTATGCACATGTCTACAGAATGAAACAGTCCAGGACACCAAAGAAACTACTCGTTATAATTATGAAGAGTAAATGCGGAACAGAGTGGCTAAAAGAGGTCCAAAAAGATCTAAAACAGATCAATATAAAAAATCTCGAAGATCGCACTGAATGTCGCTATAAAATCGCTCATGTGAAGTTTGAGCAAAAATCAAATCGCCAACCTGGAATAAAATCGACAGATAAACGGTACAAAGAGCATTCAGAGAGGATGAAGTTTTTGGTCAAAAAGAATGAAGCAAAAGTCCTAATAATTGCGAATTCAAGTTCAATCGCTCTCCTCATGGGGAACAATCGTTAGGAATTAGAATTGTACATAGTTTATAAGCCCAAAAAATAAATAAATACATTATCTTAACCTATTTGTTAGAGTATAAGACTAATACAATGGAGCTCATGGTTCGAATCGTGAATAAGATACGGATTTTGTATGTTTTGTAACATGAAAATTGAGTGCTAGATTGAGTGTATGTCTATTATAATGAACTCATCAGACTAGAATGTAAGTTCCAATAAAAAAAGTCAATCTTGGGACTGGACTTTTTTAATTCAACTAATTACGAACACGAAATATCATACACATTTTTTTAGCAAAATGTGAAGAAATGAAAAATAAAATAGATTATAACTGAACCTATATCATATAAAGGAACACTAGATAATTCTGCAGGAAACCATCCGATTAAAATTTGACGTACCTGTCAAGTTTGTTTTTTTTTACGCGATCAGTGATACCAACGCAAACATCATTTCGCATAAGAGTTTCATAACCTCTATTATCTTTCTGCGCTCTTAATGCATAGAAAAAACGAAAATGTGAACTATTATACCCAATATTTTTAATCTGTGTAAAAATTAATAACAAAAGTTTTCGTTCAAAGAATAAACTAAATGCTTGAAAAAGATATTTTAAACCAGAATACTATAAAAAAAGAATGAAATATGAAAATTTAGGTATGTTGTGTGTGAACAAAAATTAAACAATCTAAGGTTTGTTGAAGAAAATCTTGAAAAATGTAGATTTTAATAATAAATTAAAAGCAGTTAAAGAATAAAGATTTACTTAAAGTAGGTAGATTTTGATACCAGATTTAGGCTAAATAATTAGGTATTTATGTTGATATTACTTAAAGCTCAAGCCAAGAAGTAACAAATGGCTTGAGTCTAATAGAATATGAAAAAATTACCTCTAAAGCTCATTTCTGCTAAATTTGGGGTGTTTCAGGATATTTGCTGTATCAATGATTTTAAAATTTCGTTCTTCTTCGTTGAGAGAGGATGGGATGTTCAAGCAACTATCATCTCTGAAAATTAAAAAATTAAACAAATTAATTTCTTTTACATCAAACAGTTCAGCTTGAAAAATAAGCTCGATGCTACTTAAAAGATTAAAAGTTAGTAAATGACTTCTAAATAAATGTTTTTGTTTTTCGACAAAATTTAATAAAATGACGTCTTTGTGAAATATGGTTAGTTCAGGGGTGTTACCCCATAAACAAAAATTGAACTCCAGTTTAACGATACTATTAATTTTATCAAATCATAAATTTTCAACCAAAAAAAGAATATTATTGTGAATAAGGACTTAATTCCCCTTCAGCCAGAGATATAATATAAGAGATAAAATATAATACAGATAAAGTTATAAATATATACAAAGTGAACGATTAGAAAAGAAGTGTTATATTTTGAAATGTAGTTAAAATCTATTTTTATCCATGATTTGTTAACCTTAGTAACTTTGTTGACTTTAGTAAAGCCTTCGATACCGTCAAATGGTGGAAATTGTGGATAATCCTGGCGGAAATGGGTGTACCACAACACCTCGGACACCTCATTAAACCTCTCTATGAAGATGGCACAGCCGCTGTCCGAATTGACGGTGTTGAATCCGAACGGATCAAAACTAGAGCCGGCGTCAGGCAAGGTTGTATATTATCTCCGCTATTGTTCAACATATACATTGAGTACATCATGCGGATAGTTCTCGAAGACTAGGACAAGGGAATATCCATAGGAGGCCGTAAGTTGTTAAATCTACGATATGCGGATGATACCACTCTCTTAGCCTCAACCAAAGATGACATAGAGACTCTGCTTTGTCGTCTGGAGACCACAGCTACGGAGTTTGGACTCACTATTAACCGCAATAAGACTAAAATCATGATCGTGGAACGCCCTAATAACAACCAGGTGAACGTTCAAAACATTGCGGGATGTGAAGTTGTCAACAGTTACGTATATCTGGGATCCAAGAACTCAAACGCTGGCAGCTGCGAGGACGAAATCCGGAGGCGTTGCGCAATAGCAAGATCTTTAGTGGAAAAGCTCACAAGGATCTTGAGGGACCGCAGAATAACCAAAAACACAAAGGTTCGACTAATGAAATGCCTAGTCTTTCCAATATTCTTGTACGGAGCTGAGTCCTGGACATTCAGGATAGTCGCAAAATTGATGCGTTAGAAATGTGGTGCTGGAGACGCTTGCTCAGAATCCCGTGGACTGCACATCGAATCAACGTCTCCATTCTGAAGGAGCTAAACATCAAAGAGAGGTTATCGTCGACTGTGCAGCTGCGAATCCTTAAATTCTTTGGACATATAACCCGAAACGAAGACTGTATCGAAGGAATGGTGGTCCAAGGGAAAGTCGAGGGCAAAAGATCGCGTGCGCGCTTTCCAACAAGGTGGACAGATCTGATGAAATCTGTGACGCATTCCAGCATCAATGAAAACTCTAGAGCCGCTAAGCATAGAGCAGTGTGGCGAGGTATTGCGTGGGACGCAATGGCACAAGACCGAGACACGACCACGACCACTCTGTCAAAAGTAAACGACTGAGACGAAGAAGAAGAAGAAGAGGATTTGTTAACCATGTCTATATTATTCTGCATTCGTCATTACAACTCTAAACGGAAAGAAATGTACAATGTGCAAATATGATTGGAAATAATCTCACACTTTATAGTTAACTAGGTTGAACACTACTTATTCTACCATATATAGACTATATAAAATGTTTATAAACAATAAGAAACCTATACTACGTGCTCTTAAATTTCTAGACAATGTAACCTCATTTTTGGCTGAACGTTTTGGTAACACTTGTTCAAGAATTAACACAATAATTGAAAACAAACATGAATTATTTTAATCATAAAAAACAACATGAGCTAATGTGCGGAAATATTAAATTGTGTCACTTAAATCCTTCAATGATGAGAGGCAACAAACAAAAAAATAAATACAGTACACATTCTTTCTAAAATTGTTGGATTTATCTGAATATGTAATATATTTCGTTGAGTAAATAATAACAAAGAATAATTTTGAAGATTTGATAAATTTATTAATGGTTTAAAATTTCATCTTCTTTCCACATCGAAATATGTCAAAAAATCTATTAATGGAACTTTTTTTTATTCAGTGGACCTACAGTTTAACGACGGTTCCGAACGACCAATGGGCTGGTTGGTAATCAATGTACATTACCTAAGAATTATCACCATCAAAAATGGAACTTAAAATCTTACAGAATTTGGCCTTATTTTTGCAGTTATCTGGTACAGATAATATTTCTACCTGGCTAAGTGTACAAACACTCTAGATAAGAGAGAAAAAATCGACAAGTGATTTGCTTACTAACAGTTATAGAAAAGTTACTCGAAAATTATTATAATTGAAGATCCTGATATATTAAATAAAAACCAAAATATGATTTGATAACGATAGTATTCAATTTTGTGATAACAGATATCAACATTATTTACAGTGTGTCAGCTACCAGTAAAAACTTTTTATTTTGATTCCGTGGGTTTACAATTAAATAGAAGAAGCATTTTTCTTAAGATGTACCATTTTAGGAAGGTAAAATAATTATTGGCTGTATTTATAGAAATGGATCGGTAAATATAGGTATTTACTTTAAGTTTACTTTCGTTTACCTAGTTATTTTTGTAAAGATAGTTTGGAACAGAGTACCAACTAGTTATCGATACTCTAAACCTAATAATGTATCCAAAAATATCGATAATTCTAAATGCTTTCACACTGGTATAACTTTTGTATCGATACTTAATATTGATTATTTATAATATGTATTACGAAAAATGTGGTGAAGTATATGTAAACGTTTACTGAATTCAGAAAATCAAACTGAAACATTTCTGAAAACTTGCTTACAATATTGTATTATTTGAATATACATGCAAGACTTTTCAAACTACAATAGAAGCTCAAAATTACTACATCCTGCTCGAATGCCTGCTTATACAGTATATTTTCTGTTTGTGACATAAGGTAGGTTTCTTAAAACCAAGATCTGTATAATTGTTCATTCACAAATTGCATATAGCGCGAGTTTTTTATGTATATATTTGTATTTTTGTGTTATTATTTGTTTTTCTCTCAGAAACTTCTACTTATACTTTTTGTACACTTAGTTTTTGTTCTTAGTTTCTTGTCTTCAGTAGTAGCAGTTTTTGCTGTTTTGTTGTTAGGATTTATCATGTAAAACAATGTATGTCAAAAAATTCTCCATATAGACTGCAGAATACTTGTAAAAACACTAGGATTTCCACCTGTAACTGTTAAAAAACTCGAGTAAATACTTCAACAAAATGTGGTACTTCAATCGTCCATAACATACATGCAGTAGAAGTAACATTGTTGATTTCTATCAACAACTATAGAAACGTCAAATTTCGTTATATGTATAACCATACCCAAACCAAATGAAAAAAATAATGAAGGACAAAATAGTTGAAATAGGTGATGCAATAACCCTTAATTTTGCCGTATGCTTACAACCCCTTGTATGCAAAAATAAAAATAATTATAAATTGTAGTTTTTTTTTTATTTAATAGTGTTGGTGTTTACTTGATGTATATCCACTATAATTGAATATAAACTAAAATTCACACACTTGAACTTTTGATTTACAGATACAAGTATTCTGTTAACCTCTGACGAAGTCGTTTGTAACGGCGAAACACGTCATGCTATCTTGTCAATAAAGTTCATGACTTTATGAACAATAATCAATCATAAGTTCAAGTGTTTGAATTAATGTTTATATTCAATTATATTGGATTTACATCAAGTAAACGCCAACACTATTGAATATTTAACTTCATAACATAAAAAACAGAAGTCGAATTAGAAGAATTATTCTGTTAGTATCTGAAGAAGTCGTTTGTAACGACGAAACACGTCATGCTATGTTGTCAATAAAGTGTAAATCATAAGTTCAAGTGTTTGAATTAATGTTTATATTCAATTATAATGGATTTACATCAAATAAACGCCAACACTATTGAATATTTAACTTCATAACATAAAAAACAGAAGTCGAATTAGAAGAATTATTCTGTTAGTATCTGAAGAAGTCGTTTGTAACGACGAAACACGTCATGCTATGTTGTCAATAAAGTGTAAATCAAAAGTTTAAGTGTTTCAATTTTAGTTTACATTCAACTGTAGGGTAGTTCTTCTTAATAGATAAACATTGGAATTATTTCATAATTTTTGGAGTATAAAACCTTTCGGAAGAATTATTGATTTAATAAGTTTCCAACACCGATTCTTGAAATAACAACTACAGGAAACGGAGCAATATAACATTCGAGCAACTTTATTCCAAGTTTCACTATGATGCGACCTTCAGGAAACTTGTTTCGTGAAACAAATCTTTCGAAAACTACGGTTCCGTTTAAAAATATTACTTCTTATCACAGATTCTGGAGATATGATTCAAGAGTCCCCATTGCTCAACATAACAAAAATACAATGTTATCATAAATTTGTATATAATTGATAATTAGTCTGACATATTGATAATCTTCTCATCTTGTTTAACGAAAATAGCGTGAAATAACTTTTTAAAAATACATTTGAATGCGTAAAAGCTAATGGTTTTTCACGAGGACTTGTGATATGTTTTTGATAACGATTTTTGAGATTGCTGTTCAACCGGGGACTTGATTTATTCTGTCAGTCACCTTTGGACCATCAGCGTTCTCTTTTGCAGTTGATATCGTAAAGGTTTTTCAGGATTTGAACATGTGTAAAACCAGTTATGTGGTTTTACAAAAGGTGAAATCCAAAGTAATTCTTGGCTGCGATTGAAAACTCTTATAAAAATTTGTTAAAGAATCTAACATTGTTAACCTTGGGTGTCTTGGAGAATTACCTTCACCAATGTTTTTTTGTATATCGTACTCAACATTTTGAATTACATAGGTACATATGTACATACAGTTTCATTATCAGGAGAGGGCTTCGTTCAAGTACTATGAAAGAATGAAAGTCTAAAATTATCGAAGTTAACAAATATCCAGTAGAGAATCTGCTAAAAATTCTTCACGAGTAGTAGGTTTTCAACTATAAAAACGTTTCAAATGCCTCTTAAATTTGCCTTGACCAGCGTTCCTCACATGAAAAGTAACTTTTTACAAAATTTAAAACGATAGAAACTCTGGCCATTCTGTAACTTGCCCAGTCTGCACCAATCAGCGCTTAAGTTTTGTTTGTTTCTACATTCTGTTTTTTTTTTCAATATTACTTCAATGAATTAGGCATTCGTAAATGTGAATACAAGGTAAATTCAGGATTTATAGTTGTAAAAATTAGAAGGATCAATAATGCTCATGTTACAACCTAGCTTCTTAAAGTTTTCCAGTATGTTGTCTGAGACGATTGTGTTTAGTTTGGATCTTTTTGATTCCTAGAAACAGGTAACATCTAATTTGAAAGATGTTAACGCTGCCTCAACTTTTGTCTCCATTTTGTCCAGTTGGAATCTCTCATTATTGTTTTAATGTCTAACAAAGATTCCTTCCTTTATACAATTCATTCCGATATTGGATTCTGAGCGAATATGTAGGAACTGAAGGGGACTGTTCTAAGTATATAATTTTGGCTTTTCCTAACTTGTCATATGAGAAAATAAAGGCTGGTGACTTTGATGGGCCACAGATTCGGCAACTTATTAAAGATGAGCGTTTCATTGAAACAATGACCGAACTTGAAAAGAATGATTGGTTTACATTCACAAGTATTGTCAAGGACTTTCTTGGAAACACACGAGCCCAGAATTACGTCGAAATTGTTTAACAACTCTGAGAAAACTTTAAAAAGCTTGGTTGTAACATGAGCATCAAACTGCATTTCTTACATAGCCATCGTGGTAACTTTCCAGAAATCTTGGCGCTGTTAGTGATGAACAGGGTGAGCGATTCCACCAAGATTTGCGAAGGTCATGGAGGCAAGGTATCAAGGTAGATGGGATGTCAGTATGATGGCTGACTACTGTTGGAGAATCAGCGAAAATTCTAGGAGAAGTTATAAACGAAAATTTTTACCCTAATATCTGTTTTAATTTTTTGTATAAACACAATTTAACTTTGAATATTATTTTAATCTTTGTATGAATTATTTGGTTAGTACCCACTTTATTTTCCCCTGTATAGCCATTCTGTATGACTTATAGGGTAAAGACAGGGTATCCTGTAGTTTAAAAACTTGACGCGATAGAGAACAATTGATAACATTTTTGAATGCAGAAACGAAAATTTAGTCAAAAACAAGTCATTTTTTACAGGGTAATTTATGTAGGATTGCTGGAAAGCATAAAGTAAATCCCGAAGAAAGATGATATACAGGTAGGAATAGTCTTAGACAAGACAACCCTAATACAGTTCAAACTTAAATTAAGATAATTATGGTCGAATTTTAACCTCTGGGCGACTATTATCAATTCTAAAACGGCCTAGGAAATTACCTGTTCAGTTTTAGACATACGTTCAATAAGACTCCGTACTAAGGCATATGAGAAGTGATCCCAAAATTCAATGAAGAAGAGTTAAGACATATGTAGATTTAAATAGCACTTCTTTCAATTTCTTTCTACAGTTATGTACAGGGTGCTTTGATAAGTCCGTGACTTTTCGAATAAAAATTTTTTTTGCGGCAAATAAACATTTTGTTTTTCTACATAATCACCTTTCAGCTCGATACATTTAGTCCAGCGTTTTTCTAATTTTTTTATACCTTCCAAATAATAGGTTTTCTCTAGGCTCCCAAAATACGCGTTTGTTTCGGTAATTACTTCTTCATTGAACTCAAATCTCTTACCACCCAGTCATTTCTTTCTGTTTGGAAACAGATAATAGTCGCAGGGGGCTAAATCTGGAGAATATGCTGGATGAAGTAGCAGTTCGTATCTCAATTCGCGGATTTTGGCCATCGTGACTAAACAAGTGTGCACACGTGCATTGTCTTGATGAAACAGCACTTTCTTCTTCGCCAAATACGGCCGTTTTTGCTTCAAGTCAACGTCGAATCTGTCCAAAAGCTTTGAATAATATTCCCCGGTGATTGTTTTACCTTTATTGAGGTAATCAATGTGAATGACACCGCGAGCATCCCAAAAAACTGTGGCCATGACCTTGTTGGCTGACAGACTCTGGCCTTCTTTGGTCCATGTTCACCCCGAACAACCCACTGTTTCGATTGTTCCTTGGTCTCTGGCGTGTTGTGATGGATCCATGTTTCGTCCACAGCCACAAAACGGCGCAAAAATTCGTCCGGATTACGGCTGAATATTGCTAAACACTCTTTTGTCAGTTGTCATACGATTGCGCTTATGGTCGAGTGTGAGCAATCGCGGCACCCATCTCGCGGAGAGTTTTCTCAAGTCCAAATATTCGTGTAAAATATGATGTATCCGTTCAGTTGAGATACCTACAGCATGAGCCAACTCACGTACTTTCATTCTCCGATCATCCAATATCATTTCATGGATTTTATCGACGATTTCCAGCGTGATCACTTCTTTTGGGCGACCTCTGAAAGCGGAAACTCTGTAAACCACTTCTTTACCATTGAAATTGATGGTGCTGAGTCCCCGTAGTGTTTATCAAGTTTTTCCAAGGTTTCAGTGATGGTTTTTCTACGTAAAAAGTAATGCTTAATCAGCATAAAAAATTCACTTTTTTCCATTTTCGTAAAAATTCACGAGGTTGTCTGCTTTGAATGGCTATCAAACACCAACTGCATGACGTAGCTTGCTCAAAATTTGACAGTTGCCCACTAATAGATTACAGTTGGCGGCAGCACTGTTGCATTTGGAATAACTGCGCGGGAAATTCAAAAAGTCACCGACTTATCAAACCGCCCTCGTATATTTTGGGAAAAAATACGACTAGAAGATTTCAAATACGACACGAGGATAATCGATATTGCCATATTGCATGCAGCAATATAACAATTAGAGCAGGTAATCACATAACAGATTTCCGCTGGCAAATATAAATGTGGTTCGCGGATTGGTTCATATCGCTTCGTACGTAACAGGTAGCGACCGTCAAGACAAAAAAATCAACTTAATAACAATTCCTATCCATGTGAAGTTGATAAGAATTGAAAAGTGAAACAGAACTTCCTCAATAATGAGGCAATTGGCTTAATATGCGGCTACGCGCTCGACATTCCAGGTCGATTATCAAATTCGCCATATTATGATATAATACCTGAATCGGCGGCGTGGGAGTGTAAACTGTGTAAACCAAGACGAGTCTGTTACAAATTCGAGGTAACTTTCTCCGTACGTACAAGAGCTCTGTTCAGGCCTACCGACTAACCCAATTTCGACTAGTCACTTGCTTAAGACGGCTCTTATACAACGCGAACGTGACTGTGTCTATCGGCTACGAGACGTTACATAAGTCAGCATTTCAAAATACATTTTCATCGCTTCTTACCTCGATTGCTTTTAACTTGCCAAATTGGCAATAATTATCGCGTTTGTTGCTTGGCTTAATCTTCCGATGGCATTTAGTTAGGAGATGTCCCTAATTGAGATAATTGACGGACTTAGTCGTTACTATGCGGTAATTTATCAAGATGAAAAATAAAATACTTAATTTTTAATTCGTTTTTTTCATACAAAATTCAATCTACAACCATGTTGAAGGCTGTTGTTCCTTCTTTTTGTAAACGTTCTAAAAGACTGTAGTGCAGTTCATAGTCCCATGTATGCTGATGATTTAAAAATATATGACTGAGATTGAAAACATAATTAAATATTAAACTAAATAATTGGCTTAATGTTTCATGATTATATTTAACAATATGAATTTGTCAACATGTTTCGAGGGTGAGCTCATTTTCAACTAATTTTTGAACTAATATTTGAAAATGAGCTCAAGCTCGAAACATGTTGACAAATTCATATTTTTTTAATCGTTTTAAAATTAAATTAAAATTACATTATTATTAAAATTCAATTAAAATGAAATTGAATTAAAATTTCTTGATTATTTCTAAGAAATGAAGATCAATAAATATGGATTTATTAACCTAATGGTTTATCTCGAATAGCTTTGTTCGAAATTGTTATATTTCTAAATTGTTCTTCAATAATTTCTGGTCGTAGAAAAAAGTATTCAATGGTTTACTTACATAAATTATTTTACTTCTACTTACGGAATGTAATATAATATACATTCATTAATTCAATTCATTGAGCTACAAAAATTATAATAACAAAGATTTAAATAATTATAAGAAATAATGGTTATGTATTATTCAATTATTAGGCAGAGAGTGATGAAAAAGACGAACATTACAGAGCAGTTATATTGATGAAATTTATAGTTTTCCAAATATCCGTAAAAACAATTAAACATTGAAAATACCTAAACAATATGAAAGAATTGAAGGAAAATTATAGAATCGAATGAAATATAAAGTTTTTTATCTCAAAATATTATAAATGATATTATTAATAATAGTTGGCTCATATTCTTTAGGGACTTCGTACAAAAATTTTATAATTATGAAGATTGCTTTTTAATTTTTTTCTAATTCGTTGAAAACTGCAGTAATATTGAACTGTTTGGGACTGAACTTTTAAGTGTTTTGGAAACAAAAGACAGCAATTCAGATATTATACACAACTATGAATCGACAAACAATAATAATGTATTTCCGTATATTGTTCGGTGACTTCCTTTTTCTCCTACAATTGAAAAATTTGAATAAAGTCTGAGTATTTCTAATTAAAGGAATATTACGTATTCAGATTACTTTGTGAGAATTTCCTTTGTTCGGAATGAATATGTCCGCTGTATATATATATATATATATATATATATATATATATATATATATATATATATATATATATATATACCAGAAAGAAGCATTCGTTGAATCTTTACTTTTTCCCGAAATGAATTCGACCATTTTTTGAACAACTGAGAAGGATATTAGGAAACAGACTATGAAATTAACAACATAATTGATAAATTAAGTTAGGTTTCGTGTTGAACTTTCACAAAATATTGAACAGTTAATTTTCGATTTTCCCGAGCAAAAACAAATCGATATAGAATGTCAATTATCTTTTGCAAAACAATAGGTGAAAAAATGTTAATGAGTTATAATATAATTCAAAATACTTAATAAAAACGATATATATTTTGTCAATTTATCAGTATAAATAGAAATTTGAGTTCCCTTTTTAGTTAATAATATCTTTATTAGTAGAGAGACCAATTTGGATATTTTCTCTCCGTATTTTATTATTTTTAAGAGGCATTTGAAAAATGAGTTATTTAGAGGTTGATAATAATATGATTATCAGTCCATATAGAGTTATCGTTTCATGATATATTTCTTTCACTTTTTCAGTAGAAATAAGTATTTTGTGTTGTAGATCAAATGATCTAAATACTCAATGTATCGATAACTTTAGTTTATAATTAACATTTGTATATGTTAAATTACCTCCTCTTTTATAGACAGTTTTACACTGTCTGTTGAGTGAGTAGGTATGTAAAAATTAAGAAATAAAGAAGATAAACTGTTTTTGAAGAATCAGGGGATAATGCATTGAAATTTACGAATCGATGGACAAACTTCAGGAAATATTTTTACAAAAATAAAATAATGTAAAAAATCTATCGAAGAATCTAACAAAAACTTGAGTGGAATATCTTATCATTATATAAAAAAGGACCAATCATATCAATATGAAAAAAATCATAAATTCGAAAATGAAATTCATCAAAATAAAATAGATAATGAAGAAAGATTTTCAAATTAAAAAAAAATCAACGTCTTTGAAATTTTCTGTACATTCTCTATCCATTTCCATGATTTCACCGAAATAAACAAATAAATAAAGTGTTCAGGTAGTTTCAAATTGTCCAGAGTCAAATTAAATATTTGTCCTATATTTCTTAGGATATATACATTTTTTCTGATATTTGAATATCAGATATACAAATTTCGACAAACGAAAAACTACAATTTAGATAATATTCTTAATTCAAAACAATTGTTTAAAAGAGCGGTAAAACCAAACATACAGAATGTGCCATTCGTACTAGTACAAATGCGACGAAGACATCCTTCATCTTCACGAATAGGAAGCTTTAGGGAAGCCCTTAGGATAACGTGGAATTTAGGTTATGACGGGTGGTCTCTTGAAATTGAATTTAGTAATTATCATTAATGCCGTCATATAAAAAAGAACAGTTCTAAGCACAGTTTACCATACAATTTAAATCATTATTATGAATAGATATATTGCCCTTTTTGCTAGAAATTTTCTCTTGTTAATGAGTTAATAGCTTGAAACATTTCTCAAGAGTATTAAACAATGTTTGTAGAATTCGACCAAGTGTTTTAAATTACATTATAAAATTCGAGTAATGCACAATTTCAATAAATAATGTCAACACATTATATAATGCACCTTATATTCTCTAATTACACAGTTAATGTCTAAAATATTTCATCTAACCTATATCACATTAAAGCAGATGTCGCTATATTAACTATTACTCCAGTTATAATGCTATTTAAAAAATAAATAGCACCATACATAAATTGACTTGTAACAGTTTCTTCTAAATATGGTAACCTACATCTAGAAGCAGTAGCTGTTAAATTTATCCTAATATCTGATTTAAAACAGTACTTTATTAAACCAAGCATAGAATTACATAATAGCATATAATTCCTAAGTAGAAACATGAGCGCCGTTAAAGATTTCTAGAGGTATTCTTGAGTTATTACTTTCCAGCGACTTCCTGAAACTTTAAGGCCCATATCGGAGAAATTCAAACTTTTTAATCGAGTGGACCCACGAACCGATTATTTCGTTTTCCATACATCCCTTGCATATCTAAAAAACGATTTATCTTTTAATGACCTTTTATTGATTATTAGTTTTTTAAGCTATGTTTTGCAATGAAAAATATGTGCAAAAATATTGAATTGAAAGAATACAGAAAATAGTTTGTTTTTAAACGAAAGAGATAACTGTTTTCTATCGAGGGGGACTGATAATTCAACAGGATTTCTTCTATAGTATATATAAAAATACTTAGTAGAGTGTAAATATAATTTTCAAGTCTTTCGTGTAGTTCTGTTTTTCTTCAAGATGTTAAATTGAGAAAGCTTATCAAAATCTCCCAGAGAAAAGCAGTTAATTTTATTATAAATCACCGGTTATTACTTACAAATATCTCATTAAATAACAGGTTCATTAAATTTTGGATAATCCTGCGTCTTTTTGCAAGTGTACCACTTTGGACACTTTGATGAGTACCACTTTGGGTTCAATTTCCGTTTTTCAATATCAATACGTATTTTGCTCAATACGTATATTATTGTATTCAATTTATGAATTTTCTACGAGTTGAAAGGGTGTTTCATTGGAGTAGCGATGAATATAATATTAATCAATTATAAAATTAAGAAACGTTATCGAATGAAAATGTGATATTGCATTGAAATTTTAAAGAAAAACTTCAAATGAAGGCATTTTAATCAGAACAGAGGGCACAACCATAGATACTACTCAATAATTTATCATGAAAAAATTAAAGCTTCAGTGTTTTACTGTTTAAATTTTGTTTGATATGTCATCTACTTATTTAACCACTTCAGATTTTTTTAAACATTCTTTATTAGGGTTCTTTTCTCAAGGACTTTCAGTATCTCTTTAATCGAAGGTGTCATTTTGGCAACTCAGTTAATGTTTTATCATTGACATTCTATAGGACTGCAGAAAATATAACTATTAAAGCCTATACACAAAAATAAAGTACAGGTCGCTTAGAGGATATATGGTATGTACGTTGTATGCCATTCAAGCAGTATTGTCGTAATATTTATTTAAATTTTTCATGAAAAATAGCTTTATGTTATTTTGAGCTTCATATTATCCTCAAAGGTGTTAAATGCTACGTACATACGTTCTTGAAATTTTCTTTAAAAGGGATACAAAGTTTTGGCTTTGACGATTCATTTCGATATGACAAAATATGAATTTTTCTATGGACAAAGAATATTGCCCAAAAAGAGAATAATGAAAAATTCACAAAATTTCTTATATTTTTTCTTTTAGAATATTAATACCCCAGAAAAAAAATAATTACTATCTCTGATCGTTTTAAAACCGAGTCCTAATAAATATTTCTTGAGGTTGTAGTTGTTTTACCATCTGGTTCTACATAAGTCTCGTCATACGAAAACATGCAACAGGTGTTGAACACAAGCTACAGATTTGATTATGTTGCTACTAGTGATGAGGTTATTGGTGAGTTTCAGGTCTCCGGTATAACAGCGACGGCGACTTATAAGTCACCGGTAGTTTCAGCAGCGTCTTAAGTCGCCGTTTAGATCACTGTTTTGGTTTCACTCTTACAATTTTCATCCTAACCATTCATGAATTTTGGCAGGGCGCGGCTACGGTGTACTATGCTTATTTTATGATCAGAGTTATCAGTCGAAAGATACAGACGAAGATCATAAAAACACCTGAACCTATTATTCAGATAAGTGATTTCGAATTGTAAACGAAAACTGAATTGAGATTATTGAAAATAATTGATATTCATATCAAAATCAAAATACTTACCCATGAACAGTATCAACAAACAAAACACAATATAAATCAATAAATATCTGATTAAATATCCGTGACATGGCGATTCCATGTCACGGATTTTTTAAACAGTGACTAAAGTCACTGGTAGGTGAAATTTACGTCACCGGTATGTTTCTATACTGTGTTCGGTGAAAGCGAACATTTTCTTAGCCCAATTCAAACCTCCGTCCATGCTATTTGGATGTTAAGGAAGTACATTCGAAAGAAGTGGTAAGCAATAACCGTATTGCGAATTGACTTCATTGTGATTACCGTATCCGTTTCCGTGTTCCATGTCACGGCAGCATTCGTTTCTCACATAATATTAAGTAAGGAAGTTAATGTGTAAGTATAGCGGAATCATTAACCAAGGTTATCTGTTCCATAGAATAGTTACTAGGTTTTCCTTCTGTAGTTGGAAAACACCACTGACACAGATATGCTGGTAAACTCGTAATTTCTTTACAACTAAAAAAATATGCGTATATACGTTATACGTAATCAGAGATTATAGAAGGAATAACCACGTAATAGTCTTTATGTTTATCCGTCCTCTATTTCTTAGAAAAGAACTGCAAAAGTGCTTAAGGCTGGTGAAAGGTCGGCAATAGATTAAAGAAGATTCACTCAGTGATTGCGAACGAGACTGTTTCTTTCGTTGGGCATCTTTCTTAATTTTAAACGCTCATTGGTTTCTGATCGTAATTAAATTGTTGGATTGAATTATGCATTTAATTTTTGTATATATAATTTATATAAGTTCAGAGGAATCGCTATTAACAAATGTCAATTATAAATAACGAAAATCTCGGACGTAGTCGAAATAAATTAACTTTTTTCTTGCTCATGTTATTTACACTCATGGAATAAGAGCAGGTTAAATATTAGGTATCGGTATTACGTATAAAGGGGAAGAAACCATTTTTGGTGGATCTTTAGTTCGTGCAAATCTTATAACCTTTAGGCTTTGCCCCCAGGCTTCCTAAAGTGCTTTGTAAGTACTTTTAGGGGGCAGGGGCTGCCTTGGCTCTGTTTATTCTTGATGACGTCTTACCATAATCCTAAGCTCATTTTCTTATTTCTAAAATTATAATTACTGCTCATGAATCGATAAAAGAGACGATACATTAAAAGAAAAACTCATATACCAATGTTATAGGAAATATAGAAATACTCAATACCTAGGTATAGGAATTGAGAGGGGTGGTAAGAGCTTTTCTTACTTTGGCTGCCAAAAAGGACGGGGACGACCTCACAACACTCGGACTCGCTGTTCCGGTTTTTATGAATGTGCTGAGACAATTTCATTTTTTTTTATATGGGGTAGGTTATTTCGTAGGGTCATATTATAAGCTATTCCATAAGGTAGAAAGATTTAGGAGACAATATATCCTAATTTTAAGAACTCAAAAAGAAGATTCAAATTGGATTTAATCACTCGCAACGGGTTTAGTTTGTTTTTTAAATATTTTAAGTCCCAGTTTTATAAGTTCTAGCTTATTATTTTACTTGTTATTATGGGTGTTAGTTCTCTGGGAAGTGGTATTAAATGACCTCCCTTCAATTGAATTTGTTTGCTTATTTCGTCTAAAAGTAACACTAGACTAAGACTTTTTGATGAGGATGAATTATAAAAAGCTTGAAAATCTTGTCAACTCTTTTTCTGTTGAGTTTTTAGTAAAAGTAGATTTTTAGCCACTGAGCAACTGAAAATTGACTTTGAAATCAGGATTTATTAATTAATATATTAAATGAAAATACTTGGCTTAGTTTCACAAAATTAATGATAAAAATTTGACAATTGTTTCGGGGTGTTACCCCATTTTCAAAATTTTTTACCACATTTTCAAAAATTAAAGAGAGTTCAACTTTTAACCCCGAAACAATTGTCAAGTTTTTATTATAAATTTTGTGAAACCAAGCCAAGTGTTTTCATTCAATATATTAAACAATGTGTCAACAAGAGATCAACTTTATTTATTAATTACTAATTAATTACTGAATTTTGTAAATTTGTAAGAATATTTACAGGTAAATTCGTAGGTATTTTGACGCATGTAAATCTAATCAACACGAACCAATAGTTCGAAATATTATCTTGTATAAAACTCTAAAGTTTTCGCTGTTTTATAATTCAGTAAATTGATCTCAGTTTGCAACTTCATGGAAATTTTGAAATGTTGATCATTTAAACCTTGAGACTTTCAACAATAGTAAAGCAAATAAAACATCTCGACAAGAGTAATATTTTGGCATTTTTCAGATTTACACATTTTCACTACAAAAAGTACATCGTTGTCATTTGCCATTAAAATAAGCCGATGGTATTTAGGCACTTAGGTCCATTGTTATGTAAATAAGAGAATATTATTATAGTATAATAGCATCTTTTGTTAAGGGGGTCACGCGTAGTCGACTCTTTTAAAATAGAATGACCTTTAACTTCTCTTATTTACTTGGGAGTTATTACCTAGCAGATTGTTCCGTTCCTGGGGAGACAATTTTCATCAAGAAGTCAAACATCCTGCTTGTAATAGTCGCTGTATTACTTCGTTAAACGTTTATTCAGGTTTCAGAGAGATTGCGATCTATTCACAAAAACCGGTCAGTTTACGTATCGTGACATAAGCGAAGGAGTGTGAACTATCGAAAACGTTTTCACATTGCGATATTCGACCACTTTAATATTAACGACATGTGCGAGACCAAAATTAAGCACTGAGAATCAGCTGATCTAAAAATATAATAGCGATTAGAGAAGTACCACATCATAAAATGATACAACGGTATAAAAAAATGGGTTCTCTAGAGGTGGATCTATACAGGCACAAAATGATCTGCATACAGAAAAATAATTTTTTTTCAATTTCAATGTTCTCATTATTAACGAGGCGTTTTTTTCTTTCTAATCATGCTACGACAGATTCAGGTTTTTCGAAAATTGTAATTGTTTCTGTAACCGCATTTTATTATGGTTTTCGTTTCTGAAGACATCGATTGGTAAATTTGTACGTACTTCAATCAGGTCATCCTTAAATAATGAATGAATTCAAATAATTTTTATTGAATTTATTATTATATTCAATAAAGATTAGTCGCATAATCTTTATTAAATATTTTATTTGATAACTGACAAATGACAGCATCATATTGACAGTTTTTGTTGAATCATAGCTAACTAGATGTGTTTAAAATCAAAAATTTTCATTAAAATTATCGTATAAAAATTATTCATTTGACAATATTTCAAAAAGTAAACAATTTCGAAATAACCTTATACAAATTTACCTTTTATTTTTTTGCTGAATGATATGATATTTCTAATAGATGAATTTATAAAGCACCACTTGAAAAACGGACTTCTGATATTTTTTCCAGTTTTTACCTTGAAGTTTTCGAACACCATGTATTATTATTTAAGGAATCGATTGGAGATTCTCTTAAAATGACCCCTCTCAAACAAAATAGCATATAAATTAATGAATTATTCTTTTTATTACTTAAGTTTTTATTAAATATTATTATAATTACAATGTATAATATGTATCAGTAATATGCAGTCGTAAATGTAAATTGATTATTATTTTAGAGTACAAAAGCGTCATTTTTGAGATTTAAACCTAAACATTTCAAAAACGGTAAGGTATAGGTATAGGACATGAAATTTTTGAACAGAACGAAAACATTCCTTAAAATAATAAATAAAACTGAAATAAAATAACATTAAACAAAAATTGGTATTACTTTCCCTGTAAGAACTTTATGATATATATTCCTTTGATGAAACAAAAAGAAACTTGGACAAAATCAGAAAAAAACGCAGATCTTCTTTAATTTTCCTTATGGAGATACTTTTTCCTTTTCTTTCCAACATGGTACACAAAGTTTAGTTGAAATATTATGCAAAATTGCAATATATTATGAAATATGGAATGTTATTTATTGAGCAAGTTCACGCTTACTTCCGGTATGACAAAAATTGTCAATAACTTGTAGCTATTTTATCCGATCTGCCCCTTTTGACTTTGGTATATTGCCAAATTTTCGAAATTGTTCTATAGATAGTTTGCGATAAAGAAATCGATTTGCTTCTCGGTGAGACAGTATTTTCACGAATTGGTGATTTATAAAGTAATACACACGTTTAATAAAATCAACAGCAGTTTTTCCCTTCATTACCTTAAAAAAAACTTATATGAAGGTCTATATAAAAACAGAATTAAAAAAAATGGTTTTTCGAATTTTTGTCGAATTAAAAGTAATTTTCATTAGTGATATTATCAACTTAAATTATAAGATTACTTGGCTGTCGAAGAGTATTTTATTTGCACTGTTTTAAATTACAATATTTTTCGGATAATACTGAGATATGCGAAACAATTAAAGAGATTCTCATACGGTTTTTTTATTAGTTACACTTGGTAACTTGTTATTTTGCTACGAATGAAGACCAAAGTCGATTAAATATTTTACAGGAATAAGTGAAATATAATAAATAAGGAACTTCTTATATCATACAAAAATTCCAGAAAAAACAGAATTCATAACAGAAAAAAGTACTTGTAAACATATCGAACAATTAATGAGTATTTGTATGTAAAATTTGAGATTTAAAAATCATTTTGGGTATGTTATAATTAAAATTTTAAGAAAAGTAAATGTTTTTTAGCTAGAATAAGTAATTACGTTATTGTCTTTACGAAATTTTTAATGTATAAGTCGATACTATTACCACATAAAAACTTTTGTTGAACTGTATTATACACCTTGCCTCAAAATGATAATCAAAAGTTGCAAAAGCTCCAAAATAGAGCATTTAATAGTGTTGGCGTTTACTTGATGTAAATCAATTATAATTGAATATAAACTTAAATTCAAACACTTGAACTTTTGATTCACACTTCATTGACTACATAGCATGACGCGTTTCGTGGTTACAAACGATTTCTTCAGATGCAAACAGAATAATGACAACAAATTTGAAAAAAGAGGTATAAATATGAAGGCAATTTGAGATTCTATGAATTTGGGATTTTACCTAAGATATTCCATTCTGAAATTTAATTTTTATTACCTGAAAAGGTTTAACAAGGGTGAGTCGTTTAATTCTATCTGTTCTATGAGCAAATTTCCAGAATTTTTATGCCGATTTATTTCCAGTATTTCCTAAAAATCTAATTGACTACTTTTCTGTATATTATGTAAAATTTTGAAATTCTTATCAAAAGTATGGTTTTCTGTTAATAAATGGTTTGCATAATTCGAATTGCTTTTGTTATGCGCGAAACTATTATTTATGTTCCTGGATTCTAGTACCGAAATTTTTCACATTTTAATTGGTAAACATATGATTTGTCTTCTCTTTTAATTTTGTTTTTATTGTTCTTAATGTGTCTCGATAAATTATTGTTCGTTTTAAATGAAATTTTAAAATTATGTTTTTTTAAAAAGGTTTTGACTTTTTGACTGACTGTTCCAAAGTATGTTAAACTATTACAGTTACGATTTCTATCAGAATGATGAGGAAATACTAATCGCAGAGCTTTCTGATAAAGTTTTTTGTGAAGAGTTTTTGACACTAGTTCATAATTATTATTAACCGCAATCTGTTTAACAATGTTCAATTCTTTATTGAAGTTTTCTTCTGATAAAGGTATATTAGTTAATCTATGTACCATACTGTGAAACATAAATTCCACTGTTTGCTTCTGAAGAAGTCGTTTGTAACGACGAAACGCGTCATGCTATATAGTCAATAAAGTGTTAATCATAAGTTCAAGTGTTTGAATTTAACTTTATATTCAATTTAAGATTATATTGAAGTGCAATAGGTACACATTTGTATCACTTATGTTAGAAACACTAAGTTGTTTGAATATTAGGCATATAGTATATGAAACTTTAGGCTTTATTTATAAAATAAAATATGGCAAGGTCCCTAAATATATCGTTGACCGTGTAAAATACGTCGAAGATGTACAAGGATACCAAACAAGGTCTAGGGAACAAAATGATTTCTTTATTGATGAGTGCAGTACGTCTAAATGCCTAAATAAGTTTTGTGCGAAAGGAATGATTTTATTTAATAGTCTAGATCCGCAACTAAAATTATGTGGCAATAATGAATTTAAAAAAAGGATTAAATCTTTTTGTAAAAAATAATATTTAAAGCTGAAATATGTTGTTTGATATTTGTATATATAATTTATCTTTTGTAAAGTTTATTAACTGTGCTAAATAAAGTTACTTACTCTTACTTATATCTTAATATCTTACTACTTAATATCTGCTAGACACTTCATTGAATGGTGTCTACTTACAATTACTAGGGCGATAATGCAAGAAAATATCGTCTAATTTTAGGTAGTCAATAAATAAATAAAACGATAAAGGCGACACAAGTCAACTACGGTTGTTCTTACCTGTAACGACCATTTGTGAAGAAAAAGCTATAAAATAATTGCTGGTT
This sequence comes from Henosepilachna vigintioctopunctata, assembly GCA_030704895.1. Taxonomy (NCBI): domain Eukaryota; kingdom Metazoa; phylum Arthropoda; class Insecta; order Coleoptera; family Coccinellidae; genus Henosepilachna; species Henosepilachna vigintioctopunctata. The sequence continues at coordinate 4,438,202 of JARQZJ010000034.1, forward strand.
AGAAAAGTTAAATGAAGAGACATACCCTAACAAAGAAAAATTTAATAAGTGAAAACCTTTTACATATTAAATGACAAAAAACAAAGAGCAGATTATGTTAGATATGATAAAATTATATAATTAAAAATATTCACAGGTGATATTTAGTTCGTTTGAATAAGAAAATATAGTTTAAGTTTAGGTAGCCACGTTTTATGGTAAGGGTAGAGTATAAATTGTAAAAGGGTACCTGTAAATTGGGGAATTACCACTGGCAGTTAAAAGATTAAATACATTGCAACATCTTTGAATAAAAGTCAATTCTTTTATGGAGAAGGCTATTTTAAACAGCTAATTTATAACCATATACCTGGAAATGATTAGAATAAATTTATGATCTATTCGATGTCATTTTCCAAAATTGATATTAATTTTTCAACTCTTGATGATTCAAAATAAAATCCAATTCAATTATATGCTACCGAAGTGTAAATATATATGAATATTCTTTTTTAAATACATTCATTGATATCTGCTTTACGATAATCATGTAAAAAAGTGAGATTTAATTTTGTATGAAAATTAGGTACTTTGTATGAAAATTACTTCGGTATGGAAAAGCATTGTATTAGTAACGTTTTTGTTGATATTATGGTTTAACGCAAATTCTCGTGAACGATTGAATAATATTACATCCATTCTCACAGGATCAAACGAAAATAGATGATTTCATGAACAAAACTCAACAGTTTGTGATAGAACCACGTACGTAAGATGCACAATAATATGGTTGCATTGAAAAACCACAAGTGTGCGTCATGAGACATAGTCCACAAATATCTAAAGTACACTGAACTTCGCCAATATATACGTATTTCTTCTGTTAAATAAAATGCTTCCAGACTGGAATAGCAAATTGAATTCCTAGTGTGACACCTTATGAGAAAATTTTAAAATTATTAGTAAAAAACCAGGTTATAGAATTATGTGAAAAGTTTTCTATAATTTCTGAGTTTCAATCAGGATTCAAAAGAAATTGCTCTTGTGAAACAGCAATATTGAGCATATGTGAGGAATGGTATAGTGCTATAGATAAAGGAGAAACGGTTATAGTATTATTATTGGATTTTAAAAGAGCTTTCGAAACGTTATGTAGATCATTATTATTGAAAAAACTGAATAAACTTGGTTTTGAGGGAGTTGTAAATGATTGGTTCGGATATTACTTGGATTCGCGAACACAAAAAGTTAAGTTTAATAGCATGCTGTCGGATAGCACGAAATTGGATGTAGTAGTACCTCAAGGAACTGTCTTAGGTCCGTTATTGTTCTCCTTATATATAAACGATATTGTCTCTCACGTGAAAAAAAGTTCTATACGTTTTCGCTGATGATACTTTGGTCTATATATGTGGCAAAGATATTAGGAATATGACAGAGGGGATCAATAGAGACCTTTCTGCTCATTAATGAATGTTTATGTGACAATCGGTTATCTCTGAATTTCCAAAAATCTCATTTCATAGTTTTTGGTACAAGTAAAACCCTTAAAACCAATAACAATGAGGATATAACTACAAATAAAGATTAATGAACAAAAAATTAGAAGAGTAGAAACAGTAAAATATTTAGGCATTATGTTAGACAAAAAATTGAGTTTCAATGATCATGTTGGTTTTATATCATCTAAAATCTCTAAAAAATTCAATTTTTTGAAAAGAATAGGAAAAAATCTGTCGACATATGTGAAATTATTGTTGCTCAAATCAATAATAATGCCACATTTTGAATATTGCTCCACATTGTTATTTGGTTTGTCTAAAGAACAAATTAAAAAATTACAAAAGTTACAGGATAGAGCCATTCGAACAATTTGAAGTGCAATAGGCATACCGCTGTCAAAATTTTTCTGAACTCTTTTTAAAACAAAGAATACTGTTTGCTTCATATATATTCATATTTAAAATAAAAAATAATTTGCTTCCATGTAATGTAATAAAAAATGTAACATATGTCTGTGATGTGCATGGGTATAATACTAAAAATACTGATAGTTTTTATATACAAATTTGTAAGCTCTCTAAATCTAAAAATAGCATAATGACAGATTTAAGGCTTTCATTAATTTACCAAATATATTGAAAACTAGTAATAGTTTTAAGATATTCAAGCGTGATCTTAGAAAGTATATTTAAAATAATGAGATAAGTATATAATTAAAAATTGACAGTTCAAAATATGTAGATTTATTGTATACTTCAGCCAAATGAATATTATTATTATTATTATCACTTGCACTGAAATATTTTCATATATCGGGTGTTTCATGATGACAATGACTTTTAAAAGCGTCGAGGTTCGTGAGTTTTGAGCCCCCTTCGATAGATACTATCTGTATGTTCAAATTTGAATAGAAATAATATGATTTAAACATTAAAAATACGTTTTTTATGGATATTCATATTATAGAGTAATTGAAGCTGTTTCTTATTAAAAGCTATAGTTATGCCACTGCAACTATAGCTTTAACTGTTAACTAGTAAGCGAATGTGAATTGAGATGAAAAGATAAATTGATAATTATATGTCAGTGGATATCAGTTCGAAAATGATCATTTACAAAAATACCAGATGTTATAATTATAAGAGATAAATAGATACTGTTTAATATTTTTTAAATCGATATTCGATAGTAAGTTGATGAAACTTCATATTTTTCAACAGAACATGAAGACATAAATATTGTCCGAATAATCTTTAGAGAAATCGTTTTTCAGTTATTGGATCAATAACAATAAATGTTTGATTGTCTTTGTTCAAACAGTTTACTCCAATAACGAGTAATAAATACATAAAAATTTTTGAAAAATCAAAAAGAAATAGATATAAAGCACCTTTTCAATTTTCTAGACACTAAATATGTGTAGAAGAACAGGAGCAAAATTCTTGAAGATGGAATATATTTCCATACTTTTCGCTTATCAGAAACTAGTTTATGGTTACTGATAGCCAGATGAAAACTTGATAATAATTATCAATTATTTTTGATTTAAATTGTTGCGTTGTATAATGGAAAATCCTACGTCTCCAAAATATGCTTATCGATCGAAATGCTCAAGTTTTAACTTCAGATATCAATCACAAATATTACTTCAAGGTCAAAAACCTACAATTGTTTACAAGGAACTCGGATAATGAGATTTTGAGAACATAAAAGGTTTCTGTATTAATATTTCTGAGATTTACTAGGTATAAGTGTAAAATATATTTCTAACATCACAAGATGTTAATTTGCTTTTAATTTGAAGTGTCTGGGTTGTAACATTCGGCGTTTGGACCTCAACATGTGTTTCGAGCTGTTAACCCATCATCAAGAGTTTATCATATTTCTTCACTACATAGTATAAAACAAAGTCGCTTTCTCTGTCCCTATATCCCTGTGTATGCTTAAATCTTTAAAACTACGAAAGGGATTTTGATGCGGTTTTTTTTAAATAGATAGAGTGATTGAAGAGGAAGGTTTATATGTTTAATAACATCCATTAAATAGTGGAGAAATAATTTTATTTTTGAGGTTTCTAATGTGATGTCGTAAATAATTACATTTTTTCTGCTTATATTGCAAATGCAGGCCGAACCCTACGAGATTTATCAAAATAATATACTAAGTATTGTACACATTGAAAAGGTCTACAGAAAACTCTATCTCTTATGGATATAGCACAATAACATGTTTTGTCATTTACTTTTTACGACAAAATAATTTTCGAAGCGATTTTAATCAATACAATATTAATCCTTATCCAATTCAATACCTTAAATACATTGTTGATTTAATATAGATCTATATGGCCCTTTACTGCAATGATTTAAATGAATATTTTCGAAGATATAACAGATTTACAGAGAATGCGACTTTGTTTTATACTATGTGTGATTTATATATATATATATATATATATATATATATATATATATATATATATATATATATATATATATATATATATATATATATATATATATATATATATATATATAATTTATATGGCAAAACAACGTTGGCCGGGTCAGCTAGTTATTAATAAGTGTTTTATTTATCTAGTATTTTGCAATATATCATCAACATCCACAATATCTAAAGACACGTCAACTTTAGAAAATCATTTTGCAAATATAACCGTTCTTGTATTCGAGATTTCAAAGAAAACCATTTTTAAAAAACTTACAACAATATAAAACACAAGAAAGGAGGTTATCGTCTTTTTTACTTTTTATACTTACTTTGTATTAGAAAATTGATTACATAAATCCTCAAGATAAATTTGGGTTGTTTGTTGTGCCTAGCAGTTATTTAACACTTCCACGTTTTAGCTTTTAGATACAAATCAGATGTTTTACGATAATACACGCACTGTTTACCAAAATGTATCTTTCAGCAACGACAGATTTCAAGCAACTGTTTGATTAATTCCAAAAGTCCAAAATTTTATAACTCAGGTAGCAATGAATGAAAACTTGACCGGTTCGAAATTTTACTGTTCAAACAAATGTGTGAATAGTCAAACCTGTAGAATCCCCTTTATTACCGCTATTACTTTCGACTTTTAGTACAAACTTCCTATCTAGCAGGAAACAAATCCTAAGGATTTAAGCGTTTTACTTTCTCGGAAGGTAGTTAACTACAGAACAATTTAATGGAGAGAGATGAGTTGACTTTAAACCCATCTAATTACTTTAAAATGAATTTTGAGAACTCTGGAAAAGATGTAACAAGTTTTCTCACAGAATGTTTTAGAACAATTGCGGAAAACTTCAGAGGTACTCCCTCCATTTTGAACAAGGAATCCCCTTGTTCAAAATAAAGGGTAGTTGTTATATAAACGTTGGGTCAAAAGTCAAACATTAGAAAGATATCGCGTTACTAATATAGCGGAAAAATAACGTTTTTATTCTTTATCTAAAAAACAAACTTATATGAAACAATAAAATATTATGTTAGTATTAATATCTCAAAAACAAACTCCGTATTTTTAACTTTTTTAAAATGAATAAAGGGAACGGAATTATTAATCGATTGGGCCGATACTTGGTGAAAATCTAAATACATAATTTGAATAAAACTAAGTAGTTTTCTGATTTTCACTATAATTAATTCAAAACATGAAATATCGTTTCGCCAACACAGTGGCTTCATCAGATGTTGATGATAAACTATTGTATCATCAACTTACAATAACATGGAAAGAATAAATTTCAATAGACGGGTTAACTTAGGAACTTTTTTGAATCATGCAATTTTTTCATAAATTCTACATTTTGAAATTGAAAAAATAAATGTAAAGAATTTCCAATCAAAAAAAATATTTTAGGAAAATAATCTAGTATAATAGTCTACCAGTTGTATTTTCTACCAACTTTTATCAATTACCAACTAAACTTTTTTAAAATGCTTTTATTTGCATTTTAAAAATAATTTATTGATAAATATGTCTGAAACTAATTTATCTATTAATTGAAAAAACATTTTATTTGAATAATGTATTTCAAATAAAACACAATGAATATGGGTGTGTTCATAATAGTTATAATACAATAAAATCGTATTATACTATGCCTTTTTGTTCTTAAGATAGAAGATAAAACTTTTTTGGTATTTTTATCCAGCGCAAGATATACTTAATCGTGAATTTTTTATTTTGATCCAAAGTAGGTTCTATTTCATAATACAAACTATCCTTTATTTCGACCATGGAATTCCACCCTTGAGTTTCTCATATAATCAGAAGTTCACTACAAGAAGTGTTAATTGTAGTGAACTTCCTTCAGTGAATTTCTGACATGTTTTGAGAAATGACAACGAGCGTTTTTACAACCGCAGATTGGATGAAATTGTTCCAAAAACTAGACTTGTAAAATGTAGTATCTTAATTGATAAGGACGTGTGAAACTTTCAATGTAGATGTTGTCATATCCTTTTCATTGATTCTAAGATTTGAGATGTACATTAATCTATGCATTATATATGCATACGACTTACTCTATATTTCTGTCTTACAATGGTACCCTATGTGCGGATTGAAATCGTTGCCTTTCATTCGTTGAACGTGGCGTGACTGACGAGTACCTTGTAGTACGAAACAGTGACTGTCTCACGCATTCAATAGATGTATCGCATTGTTCAAGTTTCACATAGCCAGCTCTGCTATAATATTTTTTTGAATAATTTGTCAACAAAATTATCGAAAGGAAGTTATAGTCTACTATCATCATCATCTTCTTCAGCCTCTGTCCGTCCACTGCAGAACGAAGGCCTCCCACTGGCTTTGCAAAGATTCCCTATCGGCAGTCTCTCTCTTCCAGGCAACGCCGAGCCAATCCACAAACTCCTTATCCCATCGATCGTGAGGGTACTTTCATGGTCTTGACCATAATCACCAACCACAGCTGACCAACGCTCATCTCTTGTTCGGGCTAGATGGCCTGCTCATTTCCACTTTGACCTTTTTACACACTCCACGACATCCCTCACCTTTGTTTGACCTCTTATCCCGCTGCAGTGCATTCTATCTCGTATGGTTATGCCCATCATGTATCGTTCTGTACTCCGCTGGGTTGTTCGAAGTTTCCGGATGTGAGCAGATTTCAGGGTACAAGTTTCGCTGGCGTATGTCATCGCTGATAATACGCATTGGTCAAACACTTTGCTTTTTAAGGATAGTGAAGATGTGTTTCAGTCGGCCAACTGTACCCCATGCTGTTCTGGTTCTTTGCACGATCTCGGGTGTAATATCCCTGTCTCCCGTGACAATCTATCCCAGATATATGTAGGACGCTGCTATTTCTAATGAGGATCCGTCCACCTCATTTAAACACTTTGCGATGTTTTTATTGATGGATAGTGAAATCCCAGATATATGTAGGACGCTGCTATTTCTAATGAGGATCCGTCCACCTCCATTTACTCTCTGGTGCAGAAAGGGTTCAGCATCATCTTTGTTTTTGCAGTGTTTATTTCCAGACCTATTTCCTTGCTCGCGATGTTCAGTTTATTGATGCTCTCTTGAAGATCGGTAGCATCGTAGGGGAACAGGACTATATCGTCAAGGACTATATATATATATATATATATATATATATATATATATATATATATATATATATATATATATATATATATATATATGGTCTAAAGGTTTTAATTCCGGAAGTTGTACAAACTGTTAATTTCAATTGTTTGTAATCATATTTGACGAAATTTTAATAAACAAAAACAAGTTATCGCCTTTTAATGAAATGTCATTCATATTGATTGACATCCAGACCTTGTCGATCTGTAGGGGAACAGGACTATATCGGATGGTCTAAAGGTTTTAATTCCGGAAGTTGTACAAACTGTTAATTTCAATTGTTTGTAATCATATTTGACGAAATTTTAATAAACAAAAACAAGTTATCGCCTTTTAATGAAATGTCATTCATATTGATTGACATTTGTCGATCCTGTCGGATATTATTCATTTAATTCCATTTATTTTCATTTTCAATTCTTCGTATTCAACTCGATTTTAACTTCATTATTAATTCATTAGTTCCAATTTTAGGTAAGGAAAATTTGTATTTATTTTCTTATAAAATTATACGAATACTCTCTTCAATATGTACTGAAAATAACGAAATCCACAATAAATATTTTTCAATTACACTTTGAATAGCTTCAAATATTAATTACACTTCAATTGATATTCGTGACAATATTTTTAATATAATTATAACAATAAGCTACGAGAGTAAAAGAAGCAAGAAATAGTAACTAATTCACAGAAAATTGCCCAGAAAAGATCCCTGCATTATCAACCAAGTCTAACGGAAACCAAAATAAAATCTTTTCGAATATTCGGAATAATTCACAATATTTATGTAAAAGATATAAGAATCAACAGACCCACCTAAGTATAAATCAATCGAAAAAACTTTTCCAAATGTATATGATATCAAATCAAAACCATCTGGAAAACCACACTTGAATACATTCAAAAAACTAATCATCAGTAACTAAAGATATCATCAGTAAACTATATGTGGGATACCTATAGTATATAAATAAACTATAGGTGTCCCAAACGTCATGCAATATTTGAATTTGCCGGGATTTATTCTACATGTTGACACAGTTATTTTTACTTAAATTGGATGATATTGATGTGGTCAATATGTGGTTTCAACAAGACGGTATCACATGCCTTACAGCTCGTGAAACACTTCAATTACTGCATCAGACATTTTCGGTGGCCAGAATTGGCCACCTAGATATAGTGTGATTTAACACCATTAGATTTTTTAAAGGGTTATTGAATCACAGTTCTACGTCAACAAGTCCACAACCTAGCTTTCTTTAAAGGATGAGATTACACGTTGCATCAACGAAATTCAGCCACATTTTGCAGAATGGTCATTGAAATTTCGACAAACGAGTGCGTATATGTATGCAAAGCCATGGAGGCCATTTGCCCGATGTGTTATTCTATAAATAACCTTATCCTATTTACTTTATAATTCAAATACAAAATTACGATCAAAAGACTAAAAACTGTGTTTTCTTTCAATTCAAATCTTGCGTTAATTTTGGAACACCTATAGATTTACTTATCGCAAAAGAGATGATTTCGCACATTGTCAACACCTCAGACTTACCACGTTGTCATTTAGTCTAACTCGTAGATATTATCAATGTTATTTCTCTTAAGTGTTAATGGTAAACCCTTTTCTGTTATCTACTAATACGTTCTCAAATGATGCACTCTTGAGTGAACAGCCATTCATCATTAAGTCTGTCTAGAGTTGGGACTCATTCACTCTGAAAGAATATACCAATATAGCTACTTTTCACAGTAAATTAAAGTTTATTGTAATATAAAAGTGAATTTTTTCAAATAGTAGGAAATATTTTCATCAAGTCTTGTTGTTGAAATAAAATTTTACTAGATTGAATCGATATCAAAATAACGTCAGAGTCCTGCCATACTTTTTTTTGCTATATGGAATATCTAATCTTTTAATAAAATCGATTAACATTAAATATAACATATAAATTCTTGTATTAATTTACGATTTAATTATATCAAGTAAACTGACTCAAATTCACCGTTATATGCATAAAAAACACTTGTCGCTTGAGTTAAATATGATACAAATATCGAACAACTGAGTTGGAATCCCACAAAGACCGGATATCCGGTGAACGCTCTTCTTCCTCTTCTCTACTTTGCCTCGGTTGCATTAGGAAATCGCTTGTAATCTTGATGATACATTAGTAGGAAGTTGAACCAAACAAGCTTGCTTCGTTTTAACCAACGTTATTGTGTCTATGCTTACTTGGTATTTATGAAATTTAGCAGTATCTTGTCTCTTTTTATTACAATTGTCAGATCATTATACTGGCGGTAGTTCTCAATAAATTGTCTCTCATATCCGATGTAGTTCTGAACGGACAAATAATAAAACCTGTTACTACAGTTAAAAGTGTCGATTAGTTAATGGATCAACAATTAACATTCGAAATTCACATAACACTACAATTAAAAACAGCATATTTTAAGCTTAGAACTCTTTCACCGCTTGAATATATCTTAGACTACAAATCAAAATTAATTCTGATAAATCTTTAATTCTGTTACGGTGTGATTATGCTAATGCCGCATATTTTTCATAGTTTAACTGTACACCTCAAAAGCGAATTATAACTTTTACAAAATACTTGCATTCGTTTTTGCTACAATATAAGACGTTTTAATCATATAAGTCATATACATATATAATTGCAATGAAATTCTAAAAGTGGACATCAGGTTTCAGTCACAATTTTATGTCTTTATAAATAAAATTTTATCAACATCTTGCCCCAAGTATGCCAGACGAAATTGTTTTTAGAAATATATTACATTCTCCAAACATTCGTGACAAAATGCTCGTAATAAAAATACCAAAACATAATACTATAAAGTTTCAGGCAACATTTTCGTACTTGGTCTCTGAATATTTAAACCAACTGAATAACGAATACAAAATGATAAAATTATTGAATTTCAAAACACAAATGAAAAATTATTGTTAATAAACAGAAAAAAAGAAAAACAGAACATTATTAGGGATAATATACTGGTTTTATGGGGTTAATCATTCTCCATTATGGGTTATTCATTCATCTGCTTGACTCTCAGTCTAACCTCCCAGTTCTGAGTCTAACTTTTGAAAATGGTCAAGTGTTTGTTTATTATGAATTTTGTGAAACCTAGCCAAGTGTTTTTATTTAATATATTAAACAATTTTTCACCAAGAGATCAGCGAACATTCAGTCAACTTTGGAAAAATTATTAACTATTTTGTTGTATATTGTGTTTATTATTATTCGTTTTTGGCCCTCTTTTTATATCTTTTTATATGTAAATGATTTCTAATAGAAATACACAGATTTGGCCAGACATTTCGGCCTGTTTGTTAATGATGAATTTCACAGAGAATGTGAGAGTTAAGTAATATTTCGAAATATACAACAGGAAATGAATTTTACGGTTGATATCATACACTTGACAACTGAACGAAATTTATTTAAGTATCTACTGAATAGTCAAGCAACCTGCGTATTCACGAATACCAAGCAAACAACTAGAAAGGTACAATATCTTTTCAAGCTGAAATAGAATGTCATCCGAATGTAACAGAAAGCTGACTGAAATATATGTTATGGTTTCTTTTGTCAGCAAGAGTGCCCGAATTGGGACTCCAATTCTGCCAACAATAGGTTACTGGTTGCTACCAAAAATGTTCGAATTATGACAATGGCTTTCAAGAAATTCACTGAAAGGTCCAACGATTGTCATAGTAGATTTGAATTGTAAACTTCACATCGTTTCGAAGTTCTATGATCTATAATTTAAGGCATTTAATTGCTTTATATCACAAGAGATGTACTAAGTAACTTTGTGAAATAAATAATGATCATTTACAACATATAGAAAATATGTGAAAAGGTTCTGGATTGAATCTCAAAGTCTACCAATACCACTTCATAGACATTGAGAAAACCAAATGCCTACACGCAGGTAATAAAGGGAAACGTTTAGACCTTTTGGAAGCAATTGATATAAGCAGTTCTTAGAAGGAAAAAGAAGAAATCGTAAATAAACAAGTAGATTTTCAATTATTCTCCCTAGTCACATCCATTGTATAGATATAAATTTGTTGTACGTTCCTTAGGGTAGTTTAGTCTTGAAAATGAGCTAACGCTCGAAACATGTTGACTGTTTCATATGGTTAAATAAATCGTGAAACATTAAGCCAAGAGTTTAATTTAATTTATGATGAAGATTCGACTGAAATCGACTTGGAGGAAATGTTAAATTCACATCCTATTGAGAAAAAGGCTTCAACGAGCACAGGAAACGTGACATTCAATTTGAAAATTCTTAGTGAAGTTGTAAGAATGGCTAATGATCATGGTGTTTTTATTTATGAAAACAGATTCGTCTATGGGACGATGTCTTATTTTAAAGACAAATTGCTAAAGTCATTGCTTAATATCAGTATGAATTGAAGGAACCTTTAAAAACTGCCAGGAAAGAATTTTTTTATATACTCTTCTTCATTTTGTCACCCAGGATCGTATTCCCTATAATCTCATATAAATTACCATTCCATATTCATGGTTTCTGTATTCGCGGCATATTTTCGGAACGTTTATGCCGCAAATAAAGAGCTTTTATTGTATACTATGTGCTGCTTAATATTAAAACAACTTAGTGTTTTTAACATAAGTGATCCATTGTGTACGTGTACCTATTGCACTTCAATATGATCAATATGATCCAAAATTCAAAATAAATCGAACTTATTTGTATATTTTGGGTACATACTATACCTAGGAACTTTTACTATAAAATTAAAAATTAACACATTTGACAAGTTTCACTGAATATATTGAAAAACTCTACATATGTTAATGAAGAAACTCAGTATGTATTATCTCAGTAAATTATCAGTATATGATAATGAAGGAAATCAGTAATATTGTATACTCTTGATAATGGGTTAACCACCCGAAACATATGTAGAGTTTTTTAATGTATTCAGTGAAACTTGTCAAGTGTGTTAATTTTTAATTTTATAAATTTAATTCATTTTATTATCGTAGCGAAACGCTTTTAGAAACACTTATTTGCCAAGAAAATGAGTTTTTAGAGAAAAATTTTCTGAAAATCGTGTTTTGGCTTTGGTGCTCCAATAAAGACCCCTTCATATTAGTTTTTCTTCAATATCTTCAATGTACATTCTCCTGTTAAACAGTAATATGTATATAGACTAATGGTTATTTCTTTTCGATATTTTTTATTACACTTGCTGACAATATTTCAAAGGAACCTTACATATTCACTTGATTCATTCGACAAATCTCTCGAGGCTGATCCCCTCTCACACCCTGCAGGCGGAACCGGAAAAATAGAACGCATATGAGGAACAATAGCTGCAACTGAAATCAATTTAGGTTACGCAACCATGACAAAGAGGCAAGTTTTGAAAATCAGTGCGTGAAAAAACAGGTTGGCCCCCTCTAGTACGAGAGATTGGGGATCTGTGTCAACCCCTCGTCATTTAAACCAAAGGATGTGTAGGGTCGTGTTTATGTCGAGACATCGTTGCCACATGTCGCAGTAAAATTATATTAATGATAGTTCCCCACGGTATTCCTTTCGAACACTTGTTCCTACGGATGGGAAGCTGTATGTAAAGAGGGTGGTTGATATTTTGTGACATATTTGAATAAACCTGATGCCTGTCTGGGTTTTTTTCTGTTACGCATTCATAAAATCTGGGATATCATAGAAGGGTAACAGGATGTGAAATATTTTATAGTTTTATAAAAAATATGATTACTGTTAGTTAATGAGATCAACAAAAATTACAGATTGAAATAGAAATTAGGCTGTATATAGATATCTAGTAAAATTTGTAAGGCATAACTATTCAAAAATAGTTGATTTTTATTATTTTTTTATTTTTACGTACAAAGGCTCATTCAACTTCATTCATTAAACTCAGACAGTTTAAAACTGTTAATTAAATGTTAATTACCTATAAACTAAGTTATATCTAATATGTATATCTTATAACTAGAAATTTTTCATACATCTCATCGAAACAAAGTTTTCGATGCATTGAGTTAAATCTTTTCATCTACAAAGAAAATACCAAACATATCCAATACAACACCAATACCAATACAACAATACCAATACAAAACAATTAGATAAATACATAATGAAGAGTAACTCTATAAAAACTGAAAATGATTCTATTATCTACCTTTAAATAATCTCTTTAAATATCTGGATTCAATTACCGAATCATGTGGGGATGTTTATGTGTGTATTTGACTAGGATATACATATGAGAATATCGTTCCATTATTTTAAACCGGATTGTATGAAATTGTTATTTCTATATTTATTTAATATAGAAATTTTTCATATTTGTATATGAAAAGAATTTCTAATGTTCCAGGGAAAAAATTAAAAATGTAAAATTAGAGTCCAATTTCTTCGCTACCATTTTTTTATTTTTGAAATTCTCCAGCGACTTCGTAGCAAGATTATTCTTCTGGAGAAATTGAACGACGATGTCTGACCGGATGACAGTTGTTGGTTAATTTGTATTCTCCTAATAAATAACAAATTGTTTATGCGAATGAAAAATGTTCAAATCACAAAACCAAGTAGAACTCGGAGTCCTCCGGGGTCAGTTTTAGGGCCCTCCTCGTTTTAATTTTGAACTTCCTTCCTGTGGTGATGGAACGATAATTTCTAACAGACTACTATGTTTGGCAGTTACTGAATCAATTCAGCTAATTTAATTCTCAATTTACTGTTGATATATCTCTAATTGTATGTGATTTTAAAATGAATTAGAAGGCTATCATCTTTGTTATTTCAATGTCGAATATTTCGACATTTTGCGTACCTATTTCGAACAGTTTTCTTGGAAAATATTACATCTGGTGCATACACTGTGGTCTCTATTTATGATATTCTGTAAATTTATTACCGAGAGTACATAATGGCCCTTCTGAATAGGCATTAAGCTACAGATTTTTTACTGTGTAAAAAAAATTTATACCCTTTCTGTGAAAAAGTTTCCTAGTACAATAAATACAGTTAATAAATCAAACTATCACTAAATAGGTAGATACGGATATTTAAGTTTTAAATAAATGCAAATTTTGTTTCTTGTTTAATTTTACTCTTTTTCAATCTATTTTAGTTTTGAACAAGAAAATGAAATTTCATTGAAGCGCAAATGAAGTTGATAGCGCAATATGAAGTATTTAAATATTCAAGTATGTAACTCTGATACCAGTTGAAACCAAACTTAAAGGAACTACTCAATACATTTCGAAGATTTGCCGCTACAAACGACCTGTGACATTGTGGCGATTCGGTCTTCTAGTCGTTCAAAACAGACTTTCTTTATGTCAACCCACATCGTTCGAGATATCATTTCCGGCGCTTAGTGCCATTTTGTCATTCCTTTTCTGACACATTGATAAATAGCTTACAGTTTGTGGGATGGTGAATCGTTTTCGTAAGTAACGAAACACTGAAGTCGGCTTCTTCACAAATTTTACATTTTCAGGATGAAAAAAGAACTTCTATAATTCAAGAATGCTGATTTAACGGATTTGAATTTAGCGCCGATAAGTAAACAGCTTGTTTATTAAATATGAGGTAAACAATGAAGACGTTATTTCTTGAACTATTATGCGAAGATCTTATCTATCAGATAGACGAGATTTGAATCATAGAAAGCTGAATTCTCGAAACGGATCTCAGTGATTGTACATCACAGGGGACCATCAAGTATTGATTAATAGATTTGTAACAATTATTTATCCCCCCCATCCCTCTCCAAGTAAGCGAAGCTCTTACCGTCTCTCACATGTTTACGTTAATATTTGTGTGCATTTTTCTTTCAATTAGGCGTTTTCTATACTCTATTAAATTTTGTTCTTATTAATGAATCATTTTTATTAAATATTAATTTTATTTTTATATTACAATTTCATTTTGTTTTCTAATTTTAATTATCTGCATTCTATTTTTCATTGATTTATGAGCAGCAGTTATAATAAAAAAAAGAAGATGGGCTTAGGAATCATGGCAAGATCTCATTAAGAATTAGTATTCCCCTTATAGTGTATATGTAATACTTCCTCACCCACTATAGTGTATATTTAATACTTGAACGGACATTTTAAAATTGTTGAAAAGTTTTTTTTTTAATTCAGTGGACCTACAGTTTAATGCCGGACGGCCAGAATCCGAACGGTCATTAGGCTTGTAATCAATGTACATTACCAATCAACGACGAACCGTCAATTGAAATGAAGCTTTCTCTTACAATAAAGCCTGTTATTGCCAAAAATTATTGAAAAAACTATAGATAATCAACGGGCAGAAACCGGATCGCTAATGATCAAAGAAGTACCAAGCTCCATAGGGTCTTATCTAACTTGGGCATACTAAAGAGTGTTTTTTTAGAGGTATGGAACTTTAAATTGCAATAAAACAACGATGGATCATTCGATTGACAAGAAATTTTTTTTCGAAAAATAATCTTGTGGCATTACATTTTGAATATGATTTCTGGCATATGACCGCCACGGCTGGCTCGGATGTAGTCCAATATGGACGTCCAATTTTCGATGACTTTTTCCAACATTTGTGGCCGTACATCGGCAATAACACGGCGAATATTGTCTTCCAAATGGTCAAGCGTTTGTGGCTTATCCGCATAGACCAATAACTTCACATAGCCCCACAGAAAGTAGTCTAGCGTTGTTAAATCACAAGATCTTGGAGGCCAATTCACAGGTCCAAAACGTGAAATTAGGCGGTCACCAAACGTGTCTTTCAATAAATCGATTGTGGCATGAGCTGTGTGACATGTTGCGCCGTCTTGTTGAAACCACAGCTCCTGGACATCAAGGTTGTTCAATTCAGGAATGAAAAAGTTAGTAATCATGGCTCTATACCGATCACCATTGACTGTAACGTTCTGGTTATCATCGTTTTTGAAGAAGTACAGACCAATGATTCCACCAGCCCATAAAGCCCACCAAACAGTCAATTTTTCTGGATGTAACGGTGTTTTGACATACACTTGAGGATTATCTTCACTCCAAATGCGGCAGTTTTATTTGTTGACGTAAGCCATTCAATGGACGTAGTGCGCGATACGTATTCCGCACAGAACCATTAATTTCCAAATAAAGTTGCACTATTTGCAAGCGTTGTTCAGGCGTGAGTCATCGATTCGATGAATTGCCAAACCAAACTGAGAATAAATCACTTCTCAGCTGTTAAATCGGTCGCCATCTTCAACAGTAATGTCAACTTAAAATTCTATACCTCTAAAAAAAAACACCCTTTATAATAAAAAGTACATTTCGAGAGGCGCCAAATTGAGGCATTATAGCACAGCGATTCTTCCAAAAGCAATCTACGCATCTGAAACATTGGTTATTGACGGTCATTCAAGAATTAGAGCAATAGAAATAAAAGAACGCAAAATTCTCAGAAAGATTTACGGACCAATCAATGGAAACTGCATTTGGCTGAAAAGACCCCAAAAGGAATTTTATTAAAAGACAAATACAATAACGGAAAAAATCAGAAAACGACGAACAAAGTTCTATGCACATGTCTACATAATGAAACAGTCCAGAATACCGAAGAAACTACTCGATATAATTATAAAGAGTAAATGAGGAACAGAGTGACTAAAAAATGTCCAAAAAGATATACAACAGATCAATATAAAAAATCTCGAAGATCGCACTGACTGTCGCTATAAAATCTAACATGTCAAGTTTGGGCAAAAATAAAATAGACAGGAATCAAATAGACAGATGAACGGAAGAAAAGAGCATTTGGAGAGGATGAAGCGATTTTGGGAGTCAAAAAAGATGAAGCAAAAGTCCTAAGAATTGCGAATTCAAGTTCAATCGCTTTCCTCTACCACGGGCATCAATTTTTTTAAAATTGAGTGGACCTACAATTTAACGCCGGTTCCGAACGGCAAATGGCCTTGCAATAAATGTACATTACCGAGCATATATCATTATTTAAACTACCTAAATCCTAGACAAACACAAACACCCATGCCTTCAGCGGGAATCGAACCCGAGTTCTACCGCACCTTGCCCGACTAAGCCACGTAGGCCCGGCTATGGGGAATAATCGCTGTAATAATATGTGTTATGTATGTGTGTGAATTATGCGTGTATGAGAATGAATACCAAGTACATTTCCTTGACGAAACGTCAGTGTATTTCAGAAATGAATATGCACTTGCTTGAAGGGCTTCCCGGTAATGAATCCGATAAAACTAAAATAAACATTCCTTCCAGTCGAGCAATCACGGTTAGGTGTCGTCGGAAACCTATAATAAACAAAAACGACAAGTTCACATGCAGCTGGTGTCAGGAAGTCTCCAGTTACACACATGTTCCTTATTTCTTGGTTCATGTGTGCATCTCTAACCGTGCTGGTTCTTTGTTTATTTTAGCCGAGACCAACGCGATGTTTTCGTCACAACGGTGCCTGACAACTGAAACATCTCCAACTGATGCCATCAGTATTTCAAATCAAGAAAATGCTATTAATAATTTTTGTTTTCCTACTCACATTGTTCACATTTTAAAGTGGACACGCAACAAGTGTACTGCGTCGGAGAAATAATAGATTGGAATTTCAAATTTTTATTCTTTCATTTTATTTTTCTTCAAATATTTTAATTTTGTTTATATTTAAAGCATAAACTATATATCGATTATTTCAATGTAGATATTAAGGAAAGAATATCAAGCTCTCGATAGTTTTAGGCATTCGATTTTAAGTTTCTTTAAAATAATAAGGAGCTAGTATTGTCGTCATTATCATTTGATTTTCGAAATCAATATGGTTTCAGGTTATCATCTGGTAATCTGGCAGGAACTAGGGGGCCCTTTTCGATCCCTAGACCTTAGAAATATGCCCAGAGTACTTAGAGAGAAAGGGGGCTTGTAAAGATGCATGCATTTTATATATTTATTGTAATTTTTATGACATATTTTATGGATATCTGTGTTTAAATAATGGCTTAGAATAAACTAGAGAGATATTAAGTGCAAGACTGACCGGTTGAATAATCTTCATGTGATTTAACAATTTGAAGGAGAAAATTTCCACCAATTTCCTAATCCATAAATTTGCTTGTGCATATGATATGTAGCCTCTTCGACTACATAACTGTTTCTTGTTAAAATCCCTGCTTTTCTCCTCGATGTTAAGCAGTCAACATTCAAAGCAATAGTATTTTTTAAAATTAATATTTTAATTTTCTTAATTCTCTAAATTTCAAGCTAGATATTTAGGAGAATAATAGAAAGTTCTCGACAATTTTAGATTTTGGAATAAAGTAGGATTAAATTCTTGAAAAATCATAAGACTAACAACTAAATTCTGTTGTTAATATATTTTTCCTTGAAGCAACTTATAATTCCTTGCAATATTGAGGTACAAATACCTGAGAAAATTTCTACCAATTTACGAATCCAAAAATTTGCTCGTGCATATGGACTATTACCTCTACGACTACATAACTGTTTGTTGTTGAAATCCCTGGTTTTCTCCTCGATGTCAAGCAGTCAACATTCAAAACAATAGTAATTTTTAAAATTAATATTTTAATTTTCTTAATTCTCTAAATTTCGAGCTAGATATTTAGGAGAATAATAGAAAGTTCTCGACAGTTTTAGATTTTGGAATAAAGTAGGATTAAATTCGTGAAAAATCATAAGACTATCAACTAAATTCTGTTGTAAATATATTTTTCCTTGAAACAACTTATAATTCGTGGCAATATTGAGGTACAAATACCTGAGAAAATTTCTACCAATTTACGAATCCAAAAATTTGCTCGTGCATATGGTATGTAGCCTCTTCGACTACATAACTGTTTGTTGTTAAAATCCCTGCTTTTCTCCTCGATGTTAAGCAGTCAACATTTAAAACAATAGTAATTTCAAAAAACATCCTCCGCGTCCGGCTCGTACCGGTTTCATATCTCATTTACGTCAACTGATCTATTTTAAATTTGAATTCACCTTGCTCAAAATAACACCTATGGTCTAAATTAAATCGGAAAAAGCGTAGACACCTAAATAACAGCAGAATATTCGGAATCGGGAAATGTGGGCGTTAGTTGAAATTCGAACCTCCGCGAATTATTTATTTGTTTGAAGTTTATCTCTGTATTCCGGAAACAGGAAGAACGGTTTTCGAAGGCATGTGATATTTTTGTTTGCATATTCAATATTTGTTGATGTTGTGTAAACAACTTGTACTTAAACCATACTTTAAGAAGTTAAGCCCTAAAATATATGACAATAATAAGATAAAGGAATGCATATATATATAATTGGATAAATAATTTTTCTATCATATGATACCGTTATAAAATTTAGGCAACGGGAATATTAAATCTATAAAGTATTGTTGGAAATTTCATTTATTCAAAATATTCTATAATTTTCAACACTTTTTTCAAACTTCTTGGGGAGAAAACGTTAAACTCAATAAACTTGACACTGGGTGTTGTTATTATGTTTATTGTAGTTTACTCATTCTCATCTTCTCCTATTGGGTGAAATAAAATACACAGTTTTTATTTCACCTGATAGGAGACTGAAGAAGGCAAAAAAACATTTTGAAATATTGAAAATTTTTGAATAGATTTTTTAAAGATTCTCAGTCATTTTCAACAGTAATGCCAACTTAAAGTTCTATACCTCTAAAAAAAACAGCCATTATTTATTCAGTCTTGATAATGCCGATAAAATGAACAATAAAAAGTTGTTCAGTCTGTGATTTTTAGACAAGTATTTCTCATTACCTCTCATTTAAATATGAACTATCGCAGAGTTGAATAATCGTCCTTTGAATTTATTAAAAATTTACAAACAGTACGTAAAATCAGAGCTTATCCACAAAACTACGTGAAAATCTTACACCTGAAAACCTTTTTTCTAAACTTATATATTTAAAAAAGAGCCAGACGAGAGCTCGCCTGACATCACAAGACCCGTATGCAAATATGCCAATGAAATCATTGAAGAGAATCGCAAATAATTAGGAAGATAATCTAGGAACACGGAAATTTATAAGGGAATGAAGAAAAATCAATAAAAAGCATTCAGCATGTACAGGAACATAACTCCGAAATATTTTCTACGTGTTATAAGTGATATTAAATCTGGTAATTAGTACAAACTCATAATATATAACTCGTTCTAGATAAACACCATTAGAGCAAAACTATAAATATTTCAGAAAACGTCATTGAACGGATACAAGATTCCTTATTTTGGATTTCAAAAGACACAAAAATATTGTAGTTTTGATCGTATGAAAGGTATTGTAAAGAAGGATAGTAGAATCAGATTGGGAGAACCCTTTGAAATTTCTAATTAGAAAGTTTTCTCTAATAGCAGAAGCTAATTTTGTGTCAACGGTTATTAGTACGAGGTCGGTTTAGAACAAAAGGTGAATTTTGAATTTTCGCGGGCTGTGCACATTCGATTATTGACTTTTTTTCTTATGTTGGTATACATACGTTTCTCATATGTTGATATTATCAATCATTTTGGATTAGTAGTGTGTTTTTGAAAACATAAAAGGTTTTTGTTTGTTCTTTGATTTTTTACTTTAAAAAAATGGATCAAAGAATCTGTATTGAAATTTTCGTTAAAAATAGAATAAAGTGCTCCAATGAACTTAAAATGTTGACTGTGGCATTCGGAGAACCTACTTTGTCTTAAAAAGTGTTTTTTAACTGTTACAAGCGCTTTACTGAAGACCTAGGAACTGTTGATGACAATGAGCGCTTTGGAGTTGCAACCACGTCAACAAACGAAGAAAACACCGAATCAGTGACAAAAATGGTAATGAAAAATCGTCGAATCACTATTAGGGAAGTTGCAGAGGATGTTCGCATATAAATCTGCTCATGCCATGCAATTTTCTTGGCGGTTTTGGGCATTAAACTTGTGGCAGCGAAGTTTCTTCCAAAATTGCTAAATTTTAAGCAAAAGCAACGTCGCATTAGTATCGCTCAGGAGTTGTTGAATGACGTCAACAACGATCCAGATTTGCACCAAAAGATCATGATTGGTGATGAATCGTGGGTATATGGTTATGACGTCGAAACCAAGCCCCAATCATTCCAATGGAAGCGACCAGACGAGCCAAGACCGAAAAAAGCACACCAAGTTCGATCAAATGTGAAGGTTTTGCTCAGTGTTTTCTTTGATTACAACAGCGTGGTGCATCATGAGTTCTATCCAACAGGTCGTACGGGTAATAGAAGATATTACAAGGAAGTTATGCAACGTTTGCGTGAAGCAATACGACGCAAACGATCGGAATTGTGGAAAAACAAATCATGGATTCTGCATCACGATAATGCACCAGGTCACATATCAATACTCATTCGTGATTTTGTAGCCGAAAACAACACCTTAATCGTGCCTCAACCACCGTATTCACCAGATTTAGCTTTCTGTGACTTTTTCCAATTCCAAAAACTGAAGAGACCAATGAAAACAAAGCGTTTTGTCACAATTGATGAGATAAAGTCGAAATCGAAGGGTGAGCTGATGGTCATACCGAAAAACGCATTTTAGATGTGTTTCGAGGATTGAAAGAAGCACTGGCATAGGTGCATTATATATGAGGGTGATTACTTTGAAGAGGACACCATTGATATTGATGAATTAATGAATACTTCTCGAAAAAATCCAAAATTCACCTTTTCTTTTGAACAAACCTCGTATATTCAATTATTATTCAAGTTATATTGAAATAAATTAATTAATTCTACGAAAAAATACATAACATTTGATAGAAATAATTTCGACGTCTTAAAATACTAGCTGACATAACCAGCCTGTATATTTCAATGTTCTACTCCAATTTTGTGGAAACAATTTTAATATTCGCTTTTCTTTCGAACTTATTCACATTTCAGCATCCCTGAAAGAGGGATTCTCGATTTGAAAATTAAAAATCCCTAGACAAAGAGCACTTTCATTTTCTCAACACACGACTGGTTGTTCTACAGTAATAATTATTCTAGGTGTAAGTTTATGTACCGCATTCACATCATTGAGCAGGTTGAAATGCATGTGGCACATTTGCAGCCAGCGGTCCCCCTGTTTGGAAATCAGTCTCCTCTTGACATGATGAAATGGCTCCTAAAAGGCTGCTTTAAATTAAAGTTCACATGTGGTTTCAATAACTTCTGTCCTCGGCTGGGAAGGTATTCGTAAATAACGCGTTTTTGTTCGTTATTATGAACGATAATATTGAGGGAATGTAATTAATCATTGTTAGTAATCAACTGCACGTTTAAATTAAGACCAGTGTTAAATAATATCACTGTACAGTTTAATATAAATCAAAGTAGGAAACATAATGTTTCCGTTTTGATGCAAACTGATAAACTGAGAGAAATATTTATATTTATAAAACGCTAAATAAAAATAAAGTTGATTAAATGTTGGCTGATCTCGAACTGATTAATATCTAAAATAATATATTATATAAAAACAAAAACGCTTGGCTTGGTTTCACAAAATTTTTTAATAAATACTTGACAATTGCTTCGGGGTGGTACCCCATTTTAAACTGAACTGAAGGTTTAACTTTTGAAAATGGGGTGGGTAACATCCCGAAACGAATGTCAAATATTTATTATAAATTTTGTCAAGCCAAGTGTTTTTTTATTATATTCAATATTATTTAATATATTTTAATATATTGAATAAAAATACCGAATCAATACCAGAAAACTTACGTTTGGATATGTCAACGTGGAAATTAATGATATATAATTGAATGAAACAGAAAGAAAAACTAAAGAGTACAATTGAATGAATATTTAAAATTTTAATAGATATAAAGTTCGAACTTAATATGAATAAGAAAGTTCATATGGACAATAAGAAGTGCATAAAGTTATTTTTTTAAAACCAAATATAAGGTATAATTATTAAATTAAAATAAACTTTTGGCTTAATGTTAATATTTAAATGTGTTTCACCAAGAATTAAGCGAGAATTCAATCTCAGTCATAAGGTATGAATAAATATAGTTGATAGTCAAGTGATGACATAACTGATAAATATAAATAGAATAAATAAATACTTAAATATTTAAACAAATCAGCTGAAAAAAAAATAAATACATACAAAAAAAGATAGAAGAAACAGAAAAAGAAAAGAAAAATGAAAGAGAATACAAACAAACCACACAACTTATTCTAGAAATACTAAAATATTTGTACAACTCCGCTGATATAATACAATATATACATTCATACACAGGAAGAACAAACAAAAAAGAAATTTTTTTTAAACATAACACAATGTACAAAGAGACTTAAGGTCTCTTTTTTCAAAAACATAGTACAATGTACAAAGAGACTTAAGGTATCAACATGCGTCGATACTGGAAATCGAAGTGTTGAAGAGATATCTTCCGAAAAGTCAAAACATTTGTGAAAAATCTTATGATCAAAACAAATTGCACGTTAATTTTTGTGTATAGGTTTCAATGATTACATTCCCATTGGTCTTATTCAATGTCAATGAAAAAAAAATGAAATAAAATTTTGAAATTGTTTTATGTTTCATATCAACTTATAAGTAATTTGTGAAGAACAACACACTATTATTCCACTAGTACACGTAATAATGTCTATGTACAGCGACATCATATAATGTACTTACAATACTTACAGCACGAAAAAAAAACGAATAATACAAAAATGAAACCATCGAATAAAATAAACACATAATAATAAATTCATAGAATAATAAAAATAATTATAAATTTATTTTAATCAATCTGTGATTATTTGATTATTTCGTGATTCTGTTCCTTGTTTTCATTTACTTTGTATATATATATTTTCAACTGTTTATTGTAACTTTACATAGGCGTCCTATTTTAATAATTTTATTCAAGAAGAGTTTTGAATAATATTACTTGTTCACAGTTAAATAATGTTTCGTTTAGTGTTATTTGACAAAAATATAAAAAAATCATTATGGATTAAATCAAGAAGTTTAATATCTGCCCTGTCGTTGATTATTTCTCCAAATATTTAAAAGAAATTATTTAAATTTTCAATATATTCAATTCATACAAAAGTACAAGGGTAGTTCGGTAATTATTTAATTAAATAAATGACACGGAGGTTTCGCTTATCTCTTGGTGAAACATTATGTTAAAAACAAAGAATTAAAATTAACACGCTTGTCTTAAGTTTCACTAAATAAGTGTTCATTGTTAATGTTTCACTAAATAAGAATTTCACTATTTAGTGAAACTTAAGCCAAGTGTGTTAATTTTAATTTATTGTTTCCAATTAAAATGCATCAATCATCATTCTCAAACTAATTATTCTACTCTGCTATTACTGCAAATTATCAGTGAAACTGTTATACAATATTTAATTCAGTCTAGATTTATCATAGAATTACAGGAGTTTTTAACCTTCAAAGCCATTTTTATGTTTTGAATCTGTCGGCAAGAGATTAGATGACCAGCCCGATAAGCACCAACCCCTAAATTAGGGCTGCATAAAGACCCCAATATATTATAAGATCCGCTCCGCGCGACCTAGCCTGAGGGACAAAAAATATAATACAGACCTAGGGTGAGAATTTCGTAGTTTTCTATGCACCCATAACTAATCCCCCAAGTGGGAGACGGTGCACCTGTTAAACTGCGTCACTTTTCGGTCCCCGAACAGTGATTTCAGCTGAAGAAGCTTTCAATGCGTTCCTAACGCAAAAAAATTTAAAATCAAGTATATATATTTTCATAATACGTATTAAAGTGAAATACTTCGGAAATGGTAATGAATAATCACCTATTAAGTCAATTATTGAAATGTCCCCGGTCTATCATAGTAAAACACATTTATTTGGTAAAATTAGTTTTTTTTATTCAACATAATTCCATTCGAGAGTGATACACCGATTATAGCGACCCTCTAACTTTTCGATATCATTTTTGTAGTACGATTTGTCCTTTGCTTCCAAATAGGCCTCAGTTTCGGCGATCAGCCCTTCATACGACGAAAATTTCTTCCCAGCGAGCATTTTTTTGTGATCTGAGAACAGGAAATAGTCAGTGGGGGTCAGATCTGGACAATACGGTGGATGAGGAAGCAATTCGAAGACCAATTTTTGCCATCGTTTTCACTGACTTGTGACACGGTGCATTGTCTTGGTGAAGTAGCACTTTATTGTTATAATAATAACAATAATAAAAATGATAAAATCTTTATTCTCAACAGGTAAAACACCCTATTACAGAGAATAATAACAATGTTAAATACACAACTAAATAATTAAAATGAAAAAGATATAACAAAGAGCTAAATCTAATCTAAAAAAAAGTAACTTATAACTACATTATGGCATTCAATTAAATATTACAAAGAACTCAATTTAAATCGATTCACTTTAGTCAATTTTCTTTGTTCACATAACTCCTGATAATAAATTCTATGGAGTCAAAGTGAATGTCACAATTATTGGCAACTCTATTGAATGTAGATTCCATAGACCAAATGAGGGATTGTATTAGTGAGTTGGTCCCCGGAGTCTCTAGGTGGAATAATTCTGTATTACGAGAATTTTGCCTAGGAACACGAAATTTCAAAGAGGACAAAAGAGGAGGGCAATCAATACTATTGTGCAGTAATTTGTACACAAATTTGAGTGATAAAGTTTCTCTCCTGCTCTGCAATGAGATTAAACTAAATCGACTCAATAATTCGTTATGATTTACTCCTCTCTGTGGATAAACATTATCCTCCCTCCAAACTATGAATTTCAAGAACCTTCTCTGAATAGCCTCAAGATGGCGTTGATGGAAAGTGTAAATGGGATGTCAGACATTCTGCCATACTCCAACTTGCTACGGATTAGATAGTCTTCTGAATGTTGAATTATCCAAACAAAAAAGGAATCCATATATTTTCGCAGCAGATGAAATAAGTTGGGTGATGTGTGGGACAAAGGAAAGCTTCTGGTCGAAGACTACACCAAGATCTCTCACCTTATCAGAACAGCTTTTTCTTCCTTTTTCTAGGTAGTCAATGAAAATTGTACTATGCGCATCCCAAAATACAAACGCCAAACCTTGCCAGCAAACTGTTGCGTTTTTCCACGCTTTGGAGCGGGTTTATCGTGTGTAATCTACTCGGATGACCGTCGATTGTACTTCGGAGTGAAATGGTGGAGCCACGTTTCATCCATTGTCACATATCGACGCAAAAACTCAGGTTCATTACGCTTGATCATCTTCAAACAATGGTCCGAATCATCAACTCGTCGTTGTTTTTGGTCAAAAATGAGCTCGCGTGGCAGCCACTTCGCACAAATCTTTCTCATACCCAAATATTCGTGAATAATATGATGTACAAGTTCAGTTGATATCTTTAGTGTGTCTGATATTTAATTCAATTTCAATTTACGGTCATTCAAAATCATTTTGTGGATTATTTAGATGTTTTCGTCGGTAATAACTTTTTTTGGGCGTCCACCGCGTTCATCGTCTTCGGTGCCCATTTCACCACGTCTAAACTTAGCAACCAATCCTTAATACTTGGTTTTCTGGGGCAGTGCCGGAAACTCGACATCAAGCCAAGTTTTTGCTTCAACTGTATTTTCTCCCTTCAAAAAGCAATATTTTCTCAACACGCGAAATTCCTTTTTATTCGTTTTTTCACAATAACAAAAGTTGCTCCACTCAAAATGCTTTAATTCACAAACTAATGATCCGACAGCTGCCAAATTTATACACGCATCTTTTCAGGGTTAGGACTATATAAAAACTTATGGGTTTAATTCTAGTAACTTTAGAATTGACCTATTATATGAACTGTACTCCATTTCTAGATGGACCACATATCTGCCCATCTATTATTTGAATTACAAAAATATATATGGTAGATACGCCATAATATAATCAATTAATATTACGTGGAACGGAATTAAATCGCGATGAAAACTTTAATTTAATCTTACTTGATTCAAATCCATTTCGAAATCTCCAGTGTAGTGTGAACGTATGCTTTTTGATTAGCAAAGAAGCATCTTACGTTCCCAATTGTGGAGATAAAAAATTCCCACGTATTTACAGAGATGAAACGCTTAATACGTTATGTAATATAAAGGTTGTTATACAACAGTCGTCTTTGGCTATTTCTATTTTAACTCGCAGACGTTACAGCTACTGATAATACATCTATAAGGATTAATGAAATCAAGTGGTATTAAGCGTAAGGAAGTTGTAGAATAGACATTTCAGGGTCGTTTTCAAATCGTGTTATGCGAAGATATATCCAGTCAGCAAAGCCATTCACCCAATGGTATTATGAGTAAACTTACAGATAAATAGATGCATAGATAACTATTGATTTCAATAAATGGATAAAAAATACCAAATTTACATAAAACCTCTAAGACAGCATGGAACTACATAATATATTTTACATGATTATTTGCCGCAAGAACAATGTGTGCTAGAGGATAAAACTCTATTAAAAAATATAGTTTTAATAGATTAGATATGTGGACTATTTTCGAATACAAAAACACTTATACAGTGATTTAATGCGCTTGTAAGAAGCAAATTAGATTTCGGATGCATGATTTGGCGTCCCATTTACAATTCTCATAAAAATCATTTAGAGTCGATACGAAACGAAAATGTCTCAAATATCTAATTTGGAGGGAAGATCGCGTTTATCTGGCCAGAGGATATAGCCAAACTGATGTGTTAAACAGGTTTGGAGCTAAATCACTTGAAGTTGGCAGGGCCTTGTTGTCTTTGAGGTTCGAGTCAGTTTTTTTCACTGGGTACTCCGAAAACTAATTCCCTCGTACAACCACCCATTAGATATATGTGTTCGATATTGACAAATGAAATATCAACACTGACTCATTTGCTTTCACAGTCGGGTTTACTTGTACTCCTTTCATGAATTTTGACGTATATTCTCATTGTCTATTATTTATTATAATTACTTTTTGTATTGATAATCATTTTTTAAACGTTTGTATTATATCATTGGGTGTTAGTACTGTATATATACTTGAGAATATTTCTTGGAAATGGGTGTTTTTACCTGTAGGAAAATAAAGACTTATGATTATTATTATTATATAGACCTCTCGCAGTCGATTTTTGTATCCCAACTTATTTCATCTGACTCTAAAATATATGGATTCGTTTCAATAATTGATCAACATTTATAAGAATATTTGATGCCCTTATCCGTAACAAGTTGGAGTATAGGCACCATATCTGGCATACAATCTACACTTGCCATCGACGCCATCTTGAGGCCATTCAGAGAACGTTCTCGAAATTCTTAGTTTGGAGGAAGGATAAAGTTTATCCACAAAGAGGAGTCAATCTTAACGAATTATTGAGTCGATTTAGTGAAAATTTTCGTACAAAGTACTGCACAACAGTATTGATCTCTTGTCCACTTTTAAATTTCGTGTTCCGTGTTTCTGGGCAAAATTCTCGTACTACAGAATTATTCCACCTAGAGACCCCAAGGACCAACTCGCTAATACAATCCCCCACTTGGTTTATGGAGTCTACATTTAATAGGGTTGCCAATAATTCACTTTGACTCCATAGAAGTTACTATTAGCAGTTATGACAACAAAGGAAATTGACTAAAATGAATTTATTTAGATTGAGTTTTTTGTAATATTTCATTAAATTCTTCCATTTAGTTATTTTAGTGTTTTTTTGGATTAGTTTGAGCTCTTTGTTATATTTCTTTCATTTTATTTATTTAGTTATTATTGAACATTATGTTATTATTTTCTGTAATTGGGTGTTATAGCTGTTGAGAATAAAGAACTTGTCTCGGATTTTATATCATTTCAGGGTAGAGTCTACTGTAGGTACACTACAAGGGATGCTCCACAATTTTGTGCAGTGCTACTGGAGGAAAAGCAAGAATCACAGAAGCATACAAATGCAGAAGGAAACCTCATCGATATATATGCTTTTAATGTAATTTAACTTTCCGTTTTCTAATAAACTTCGATTTCGATTCTATTTCGATATATTTTTTCGAGCAATTAGAAAACATTTGAAAAAATTCAAATAACACAAATGGATTTCTACTTGAATGGATTGATTCACTATATTTTTTGAAATTCGGTTCACTATCAAATGACACACCAAGATTTTCGAAAATATTCACGAAAAAAGTAGGGGATACGAGTTCGTCGGATGATCTTGTCTGAAATAAATTATGTGTTTGATTATCGTATATTTTGTATAAGTACTAGTAGTAGTAGTAGCAAACTTTATTTAGCACCTTATACACTTTACAAAAAAAGACAAGTTATATATACAACATCAAACAACATATTTTACCCTAGCTAGATATTATTTTTTACAAAATGATACAATAATTTTTCAAAATCATTATGATTCTCACATAATTTTAAGTTCGGATCTGGACTATTGAATAAAATCATTTCTTTCGCACATAAATTATTTAGAAATTTAGATGTACTGCACTTATCAACTTATCAATTTAGAAATAATTTTCTTCCCTAGACCTTGTTTGGTAACCATGTACATCTTCGACGTATTTTACACGGTCAAAGATATAGCTAGGAATCTTGCCATATTTTATTTCATAACAAAGTCTAGAGTTTGATATACTATATGCTGCCTAATATTTGAAAAACTTAGTATTTCTAACATAAGTGATACAGGTGTGTACCTATTGCACTTCAATATAATTCTAAATGCACTATTTTGGAGCTTTCGCAACTTTTGAATATCATTTTGAGGCAAGTTGTATAATACAGTTGAACAAAAGTTTATCTGTGGTAATATTATGGACTTATACACTAAATACTTTGTAAAGACATTAACATAATTACTTATCCTTGCTAAAAAATTTACTTTTCTTGAAATTTTACTCATAACATATCTAAAATAATTTAAAACTCAAATTTTCATCGATAATAACAAGTAAATACTTAATTTCACTGACTTGTTCCAATGATATATTATTAACTTTGACTTGTATATCACACTCAAATCTAGATAAGTTTGCTTTGTTTCCGACAGTAATATATTTAGATTTATCAGTATTCAATGAAAGACTGTTATAGATAATCTAGATATATAGAAATATTAAATTAAATTAAACTCTTGGCTTAATGTTTCACGATTCATTTAACAATATGAAATAGTCGATAGTCGAATAGTTAAATAAATCGTGAAACTTTTGGCCAAGAGTTTAATTTAATATTCAATTATGTTTCACCAAGAGTTAAGCGAGAATTCAATCTCAGTCATATAGAAATATATAGATATAGAGATATAATCTAAATAGATAGATATAGATAATATAGATATAGAAAGACTTTATAAGATAATCATTTTCAACTTAAATATTCCAAAGGTTTACATAGTACGTGAAGACATTACTTAACCCAAGAAGAAGTAAAATGTTCTGCATTCATTGTTCATTTTTATATGAAACTAAACATGTCAACAACATTGTATTCAATCATCTCTATTACGTCCGAAGTGGAGAACCAGCCGGCATCTCCACATGATTGTTCATTAACCTCATTACTCATAAGAACACTCGATGATTGACAAAACTGGATAGTACGTTACTGTTCAGCGACTGAATATAACCGATGATGTAATTCCCTTGAAAGAACTATATCCGGGTGTTACATACTTAATTTACAATGAAATATATCTAGCCTTCGGTCATAATAATTTATATTTGTTACTCAGAGAGTGACAGTACTTCATATTTGCACTGTACGTAACATACAAAAAGTCGTTAGTGTCAAGATGAAAAACTCTTACGCATTTTGTCGATTGCATACCCCGAAAATTATAAGCTATACAATGTGTTTACGAATAAAACGAGAAGTTTTTTCATTTTTGCAATTTTGTAACATTTGAAAATTATCTGTAGCAGGTATAATTGATTAAACATGTCTTTTTACATTTAAATAATATAATTACGTAACATACAATGTTTTTATGCCTTTCGTATACAACGCTTCGAATAAGTCAAACTTCTTTCTCTCATGAATAAGAACTATCCAATATTGAATTATCCATTATAATTGACTATGAACTTAAATTCAAACACAAACGACTTATTCAGAAGCTACTAATAATAATAAATAATAATACTATTGTGCAGTAATTTGTACAAAAATTTGAGTAATAAAGTTTCCTTCCTGCTCTGCAATGAGATTAAACTAAATCGACTCAATAATTTGAGTCGATTAATCAAGACTCTGTGTGGATAAACTTTATCATCCCTCCAAACTAAGAATTTCAAGAACCTTCTCTGAATAGCCTCAAGATGGCGTTGATGGCAAGTGTAAATGGGATGCCAGATCATGCTGCCATACTCCAACTTGCTACGGATTAGGGCATGAAATAGTCCTACGAATATTGAGATTATTGAAATATTTGCCATTACATATAACGAATCAATATATTTTCGCAGCAGATGAAATAAGTTGGGTGATGTGTGGGACAAGAAAAAGCTTCTGGTTGAATACTACACCAAGATCTCTCATCTTATCAGAACGAGAAAGAACCTGACCACCGACGCTATAATCGCAGTCAATTCGGTCTCTTTTCCTTGTGAAAGAACCAACATTTCACTTTGACATATTCAAACTAAAATAATTGTCCTCACACCAACTAGCAACATGGTTCAGCGCAAGCTGACGTTGAACAAAGTTGCTCTGTGATCTAATATTATGATATAGTTTCAAATCGTCTGCAAACATCAAATGTGGAGAGTGAATATTATCCATCAGATCATTTGCGAACAGAATAAAGATCCAAGACTAGACTCTTGAGGTATTCCAAAGGTAGGTATGAACTCAAACGACTATATACCCTCCAGATGTACGAATTGACGTCGGTCAACCAGTTAAGAATGAAAAGAGGTTGGTGAGGCTATCAGAGAATCCAAATTTGTTTCGTAATTTCTGTACCAGGAGCACATGAGCAACTTTATCAAATGCTTTCAGAAAATCTTTGTAAACCACAATACTATTCTAGTGTTCTGGAAGTATTCTAGTAGCATATGAAGAAGTCTTTTGTAAGTACGATACGCGTAATGCTATGCTATCAATAAAAGTGTAAATCAAATGTTCAAGTGTTTGAATTTTAGTTTATATTTAAGAACTACCCAGTCGAGTAAAATATTACAAACATATAAATCTTGATCTTTTTACTAAGCAATCACCTGAACTTCAAGTACTGCAAGTGCAGGAATCCCTTTCAGGAACCTTTGAATCCTAGACTAAACAAACTATCGGTGCAATAAACGCACCGATAGTTATTATTATTTGGAAATTATTTTTGGTATCATGGATACCAAAAATAATTTCTTACTTACCGTATATTCAAAAATGCAGGGTTAAATTCCACCAAGTTCCTTGACACATTAATCAAATGTTTCGGGTAGAAACACATTATTAAGATTTCAATACAACTAATTGAAAAAACAATCCAACAATTCATGTTATTGACTGTAATATTATATATGGACATAATCAACAAGGAGGAAAATTGGGTTTATTGGAATCTATTCAAAATAACTCTGCAATAATGAAAATTCAAGTATTCATGTTTGTAATGAAATTAAGGGTTTTAGGATTTCTCATATGCTTAATAAGGTGATATGAAAACGATTGTATTTTTTAAGAAATCACAGATAAAAAGGAGAAGAATCATCGAACATAATTCAATCATAGAATGCTATTGATAATATAACAAACAGTTTACATGTTATTTTTCTGAAGTAGCTTCATTTATGTCTTGACCTTGTGTTTATAGTCCGAAATATATGTTCCGGACATTTAACCGATTACAAAGAGTTTACAGATAAAAATAATAATAAGTTCTTTATTCTCTACAGGTACAATACCCAATTATGGAAAATAATAACATAATGTTGAATAATAACTAAATGAACGAAATTAAAGAAATATAACAAAGAGCTCAATTTAATTCTAAAAAAAACTGAAAAAGTAACTAATAACTAAATAATAGAATTAAATGGAATATTACAAAGAACTCAGTCTAAATCAATTCATTTTAGTCAATTTCCTCTGCTCACATAACTCCTAATAATAACTTCTATGGGGTCAAAGTGAATGTTACAATTATTAGTAACTCTATTGAATGTAGACTCCATAAACCAAATATTTAGACTGTATTAGATTTTAAAGGGGGACTGTATTAGTGAGTTGGTCCTTGGAGTCTATAGTCGTACATAGATACCAACAATTCTTTCTTTTTAAACAGATTAATTCTTAGTTGTTCTTTTATCTAACACATGCTTTTAAAATATACAGTTTCATCTGCAGATAGGTAAAAAAATCAAGAATCATCCCTCAGACCCCTACACTAATCATAATAAAACGCACAATTCAAAGAGGGCGAAGGTTTTTCACAACCAACATATTTATCAGCAACAATATTGGGAATCTTAACCTAGAAGAAAGGGCGCTCTGGGATAAACGTAAGACGCATTACATAACAATGAATCGCGTAAGAAACGGGACTGACTGTTTCTTCACAAAAGATATAGGCGGTTATTCCGATGACGAAAAGAGGACAACGCAATGTGCAGTTTCTTGAAAGGAATCTTCGACATTGTTCGGCGTGGGAACGTCTCGATCTTCCGCCTCCTAAGACGTTGGCGCTGACTTCCTCGAGTCCGGTCTATACAAATCTAATTCGAAGTTCATATGGATGCGGAATTTTTGATTTGTGTTCTCGGAGTAGGTATTCATACCAGTCTATGGTAAATTATTTAGTATAAGTCTTCTATAATTATAATGAAACAATATTTAGAATTTTCTCATAATTTAATACAAAAATGCATGACGACGTTTCGAAGTACTATTTATTCATCAAATGCTGAATTAATACCAATTAATACTTTTATAATTATGATACCGTTATTTGCCACTACCAGTTCCAGATGTAAGAAATCGTCAACCAGATAATTGTTGCGATGAGCAGGAGGAGTTACAATGAGAGTCAAAATGAGAGATGAAACTCATCGAGTCCAGGCTAAGATGGTATGGTCATGTTAAGCGACGTCCTGAAGACCATATAATAAAAAAGTGCCTTTCCATTGATACACAAAAGAGAGGGAGAGGTAGACCACCAACTTGGTTGACGAATATCCAGAGGGACATGAAGTGGTCGGGGCTATCTGATGACGATGATAACCAGTGGAAGGAATGGCGCCTCAAGATCAAGAAATCCGACCCCGTATAACGGGACAAGCCAAAGCCAAAGAAGAAGTAGTACTAATATCTACTCAAAATATACCCTATGAGTTCTTTTGCAGTTAGAGGACTAAATCTTTGTGGGATTAATACCAAAAACAAGACACTAATCTCGTATATGTCCCAAACTTAAAACTTAAGTTTTACGTACTCATCTACAAGATGAACAATCCAAAATAGCAAAGAAAGTAGTCGATATAATAACGAAGAGTTTATACATCAGAAAATGGTGAAAGAGGTCCAAAAGGATCTGCTACATCAGTTGAAAATCTCGAATATTGCACCCAGTTTAGCATTAAAATCGTACATTATACAGAGATAAGCGAAACCTTCATGTCATTTAGTGGTACTTTGTTGGATCCTCATATATCTTAGTATCATCAACGTATTGTGAGCCCTTACAGTTAAGCAGTTACAATTAAGAGTGTCAGATGTATAAACGATGAAGAGCAGAGGATCTATTGCATGTGAAGATTGAGCAAAGGACATCGGGTCAACCTAGAATAAAACGAACACAAGGACAAAAAAGAGGATTATGAGAGGAAGAAGCGTTCTTGGGAGGCCAGAAAGTCGAAACGAATCCTTAAAAATTATGATTTCAAGATCAATCGATCTCCTAATGGAGAATAATCGCTGTAATAATAGGTTTAGTTCTATGTTAAGTAGACCACTTTGGTTTTTAGCTGTGTTCCCAACCTTTCCGTTCGAAGCGTGAACGAGCAAGGTTGTAAGTTGAACAGTGCAACGAAAATGCTTACGGAACCATCCACGTTCATGAAGGATTTCCTCACCGGAGGTATATACGCTGCCGTAGCCAAAACTTCGGTTGTACCCATCGAAAGGGTTAAATTGATTATGCAAGTACAAGCTGCATCTAAACAAATTGAAGCCGGAAGAGAACACAAAGGCATAATCGATGCATTCGTTAGGACTCCTGAAGCACAAGGTTTTTTTCAGTTTGTGGAGGAGTAATCTTGCCTAGGTACTCAGGTATTTCCCAGCTTTGAATTTTGCATTCAAAGATGTGTACATACAGATTTTCATGAACGATGTTGACAAGAAAACACAATTTTGGAGATACTTCGCTGTATGCTTAGCTTCTGGTGGAGCAACCTGAGCAACCTCTCTCTGCTTTGTATACCCATTAGATTATGCTCGTACTTGTTTGGGAGCTGATGTAGAAAAAAGTTTATCAGAAAGACAATACACAGCACTAATTGATTGTATAACGAAGACATTGAAAAGTAATGGACCAGTTGGTTTTCACAGAGGATTCCTTGTTTCTGTACAGGGTATTATTATCTATAGAGCATCATATTTCGGTTTCTTCGATAAGGCTAAAGAAATGTTGCCGTACCCCAAAAACACACCTTTTATTATTTCCATTCTGATTGCCTGATATTACTTCCAATCCCTTTGACACAGTCTGAAGACGTATGATGATGCAGTTTGGTAGAGTAAAGGGAGATGTTATGTACAAAAATACCCTCGATTAGTGGATGAAGATCGCCAAAAATTAAGGTGGTACCGCATTCTTCAAGGAAGCCTTACCAAATATTTTAAGACGAACTGGAGCTGCGCTCGTACTCGTCTTTTGCGATGAAGTTGATAATCTACTATAAAACTCCAAACTAGATAATTTTAATTTTTATATGTATTACGAAAGAAATCCATTCCTCCAAATAACATTGTATTCTAGGACTACTTTTGTTTAAAGTAGGAATAAAATTACTTGACCTAAATTTTACAATATTTTTGAAAGTATTCTGTATTTTATATAATTCCACATATAAAACTTTCACATTTCCATTTCGTTGGAGAATTTCAAAATGAACCATTTACTTGTTTTCGCCATAGTCGTTTTTAAACTTTCTGAAATGCTTATGCCGTACCGAAAAGGGCGAAAAAATTGAAATTAAGAAGTGCGAAAGGTCTTAATTAAAAGTCTTAATTAGTGTCGACTCCATTTTCAAATTGCCCCCTTATCAATCAAATTGCCCTAATGTGGGACGTCGTCCCCACGTCGGAAGCTCTGCTCTATAGTGAATTGTACCTATATTAATTATTATCAATTAACTTAAATAACATTCCGTTGAACTGCTCGTTGAACCGGTAAAATTAAACTTGATTATAGTTAACAGATTGACTGTTCATATCCACTGAATCATTCAAAGAATTATTAGAATTTTTTTTGTGATTTTTGAATCTTCTCTTTGTATCTCTTCCTCTCACAAAAAATTTCAACTTTTTTGTTGAATTTGTCATTTTATTCTGTATTTAAAGTTCCTGTGAAGGTTCATTCAGAACTGGAAGTTTATATAAATAAATTAACATAGTTAAAGATGCCTGACTTGTATTGTCTTGTATTGCCTGAGGTGTATTTTCAAACAAAAAAATATCTAGGTACGTATTCTGAAGATGATCCAATGGTACATAATTAACGTGAAACTAAAATCAAATATCGAAATTTATGTTCATTTTGATTAAATATTTTATTAATGAAAATCAAATTTGTGGAAGATAACTTCGAGATCACCCCTCGTACAAATAAATCGTACTCGAAAAAGCACAAAATGCAACATAAAATAAGCCCGTCCAACTTAATCACACATTCCACATCCACGAACGGTGCCTTTGTTCCGGCTCTATTATTAGTATTTTATTTATAAACGACAACAAGATCTCTTTGGATGGAGCTTACGGTTTGACAAAAATGACCCAAACTTCCGGCATGGCCTTATTGATCTACTTAATATGTTCACATCATTAATTCTCCAGATTCCGTTTTGGCTTCTATCGAAGACAGTTTGAACACTTGAGACTTGAAATGAAACTTATGCACCAGTCGTTTCTGATGAACGGTGGGAACAGTTGTCTTCCTCAAAATAACCGATGAGGTGTTTAATGTTCATTACATGGAATATAGCTTTTATTTAGACCGGTTGTATACTTCCTTTGCTCCGAAGCTGGCTTTTGATTTATAATAATCAATGATCGGTATCATTTCAGTATATAAGTTGGTTTGGACTAGTCAGCATTTTTTGAAAAAGACCGAATATTTTAACCAATTATGGTCATCTATTTATCATTCATTGTGTGTTCAATCCGCAAAATTTATTAGTGGTATATTTGGAAAACTTAACTCTCTTGAATTTTTAAGGCAGAAAAATGATATGTACATATTTCAAGACAGAAAAATAAAGTGTATTTCAAGACATCTATTATTCAATTTCTAAAATATTATTTACAGTATGTAACTTTGAAGAAGACATAATTCTATATCGAAACGTCTGCCTTGTTGAAAAAAAATAAAGTTATCTAAACGGCATAATTTTACTTGACATTCTTCTTCTTCCTTCGATTTTGGCCGACTATGGACCACGTGAAATAACTTTTCATGAATATTTTTCTCCATTCTTTCTTTTCATCCAATACTCCTTCATTCGTTCTCCATGCTGTTTTTTTGTTCTGTCCATTTTGGATTTGGATTAATACGTATTAATCCAGCATTTGATAAAGAAGTAGTACTTCGAAACGCGTCATGCGTATTTGTATTAAAATTATGAGAAAATTCTAAATATTGTTTGATTATAAATGAGTCCTACTTTATTTCGGGAATGTTTCAAATATTTGTCAAATAATTTAAGGGCCAAAGTACAGGTAGTTTAGGACCAGTTCACATCCGGCCCTTATTATATCGGAGTCGAAAGTCAATTTCTACCTCTAATCCTGGAAGGATATAGCTAGGTATAATTTGTCAAGAAAAGAAGTAACAAAATTTTACAGTTATCATTATATCCGGAATTCAATATCGCAGGTAAAATCGTCTCTAATTTTTCAACATTTGTTTTATTGTCTGCGAAATTTAATCCACATTAAATTTATTAACTGCCTTGAAATACCATTCCAGGACTAAAATGTTTAACGTTATTATTTATTTATATTTCGTTCCTAGTGTTTCAATAAAACATTGACAGTGAAGTGTACAATTATTTCATGAAATTAAAGTATGAATTTTCGATCACTAGCTTAATTATTATTAAAGTTTGATTTGTAGTTGCAAGTTAAAACATTGATTTTTTAGCTCATAATAACCTCCAAATTACACATTAAAGTAGCATTATAACAATCCAGGAAGTTAAGAGCAAAATCGTGATATTTAAACTAAGCATAATTTAATTTATGGTAAATATAAGCGAAACAAATCAAACATTTTAAGTTATACAAACTTCAAAATAAAGCAAACATACGAAAGTAGTGCAATATTCCCATTTGCAGCTTGGAATGAACTCCTCGGATTGGAAGATTTATCTTTTACTTGAATCGAAAATATAAACATGTATAAAGTCTTCCATATTATAAACATTTTTCATGGCTACTGGCAGCAACAAAATTTGGTGCAATAATTATCCACTACTGTATTTAACATATATTAAATTTAAATGAGAGGTAATAATAAAAACTTGTCTAACAATCACTGACTGAACAATGCTTTATTCGACTAGTTTCGCCTTTTACGTCATTATCAAGAATGATTCTTCCTTGATAATGATAATGCATTCTTGATAATGCCGTAAAAAGGCGAAACTAGTCGAATAAAGAATTGTTCAGTTAGTGATTTTTAGACAAGTATTTCTTATTACCTCTCATTTAAATATGAACTATCACAGAGTTGATTCATCGTCCATTGAATTTATATATTAAATTAATATTAACAAAATGATGTAAAATATTGGATTTAAGGAGACTAAGAAGCATCAAAAAACAATATATTGTTTAATACAATATTGTATTCTAGTTTAATATATTCTTATTGAGTACCTTTATTCGATTATAAGAGTAGGATAACTTTTTATTTGTATAAAGCGTCTTTCAGTTAAAAATGAAATAAACAAAAAAATAATTGTATAACTTGACAGGTATTGAAATTAAGAGTGGTTTTGTTGAGGCAATTTAGAGTCAAGTATTAAGGTAAGAATTTGACCATTATGAACCAAATCCACAAGAGACAATTATTCGAGCAAGAAGCGATGTAAAATTATCAGTATCCAATATTTATCAATTTCGTCGTTGTGGTTACCAACTATTTCACTCGTGGTTGTTGATGTAACAGCTGAGAGTAAATATAATTGCATAAAATATGATTTTCATAGATTCTATCACTTCAATAACAATTTATGATCGCTGATAATATTTGCACAACAAATCGTTATAACAAGACCTCATAAATGGTTTTTCTCAATTCGTTTCATACAATAATATGCTTAGAATAAGCCATATTTATATAATTATGTATATTGGATACTAGCATAGAGACATTTGAATGAGTTGGTAGATTTAAATTGAAAATTAAAAGCATTGAAAACAAACAAAAAAGCAAAACATTTTAGAACATAAATGTAATAAATTTGTTGTAAAATAAAAGCAATAATGTTTTAAAAACTGATTGATTAATTTAGTAATACATAATTGCATTCGGTTCATTTTACAGTATGCCTTATATGTGTTGGTATATTTTTGGTTCTGTTTCTAGTTTGATTTTACATAAGTTGTGAATTTTATTGAATTTTTCTCACTCAGTAATTAGCTTAAGCTGTGGAATGGTGTAGCTCTAAATAAATAGATAACACTCGATCAGTTAGTATTAAGAAAATCCTGTGACATTCTTTCGAAAAATTTTTTGATTTAATCAAAAGAAGGCCATGGCAGAGTTGGCTCTTTGGATTTTGTACAACTTGATTATCCTTCAAATAATGATTGTTACAAAATGTTGGAATCGATGCCTACATTTGATGGAAGCATAAGACAGACTGTTTCGTTCTACAAGGAACTCATCAGTTGTATCACGTCCATCGTCAAATGAGGCATCCTTTATCATCAAGTATAAAAGTATGATGTAGTAATGAATTGATTGTTTCATAAATTCGATCTGTAGAATCAATAGGAAAACATGGACACATCAAGCATCGAATGTTCACTCGTCCTCACTAGTAATAGTGGTAATAGCAGCAGTTTCAGAAATTCTTCTTGGAAAACAAAGGACCCAATAATAATCTCATGATGAAGACACAGTTCATTAATCATTTGAAATTATTATTCAGACTACTGTGAAAAAATCCTAATGTAACTTTTTTATGTTCAATCGAATTCATGTATTCTGTGAAAATCGTAATTTTTCATAAATAAATAATATACTGTTAATGAATTGGATAACGAAGATTAAGTTGAACTCTTACCAAAGACCCAAATACATGTGAAATAATATGAATGCAATCGAACATCAGATCATCATGACACAACTTAATTGATGAGTCTACAACACACATAAGCATCTTCAATATCGAAATTTACATGCATTTGCGTAAGATAAATTAATAATTACGACAACTTTCTACGTGTTGTAAATCCTTGAAATTTGAGAATGAAAAATTTAACAATAATATTTCCAATATGTCAATAACCTCAGATTTATCTGAAGAAATAAATTTGTTTGAAACCTCTATTGTTTATTTAATAATCATAGTTTCAATTTTGAATTGAAACCAATATTTGATTTTGTTTTTTGCCATGAAAATGGATCTTTTTTGTGTCACATTCTGTTACATTCTTCGATTCACCCAAAGTAAATTATGGCTTGAATAAATGTGAAATTCGAAATTTGGTCCATAGTGTACTAAAATATTCTCAATTCAAATACATTATTCGATCCGACAGGAAGAAAACTTAATAAAGAAAATTGGACACTTTAGGGGTGTTCAAGTATTTACGTAAGGATCTTTGTTACAATTATTTAACAGCCCACCCTCTTGTCCGCAGTATTAAGCTCTTATGTTTCCTCCCTTGCTCAAGTTGGTATATGCTTTCTCTTTTAATATATTTAGTATTTTTTATTGATTCATGGGCACCACTTATAATTTTAGAAATTACGGCATAGACTGGGAATCATGGCAAGATGTTATAAAAATAAGCAGATCAAATACCACCTCGCCCCCTATAGTGCTTACGTCAATCTTTAACGGACCCTTTTGACTGACCAAAAAAGTGTCAACATTGAAGAGTTTTTACCATTTTCTTCTAGAACATTTAGGAGTAGACATATGACTCTCATAATAATAATAATAATAATAATAATATTTATTTAGCAATAGCTATTACAAAATCATATATACATTTAGGTTCAATATATATTGTTTACAATTATATGTTTAAAACGAACTTAGCTAATTACACTTGAATACCTTAATGTCATTAACTGTTTTTATGGAGCTAGGTAATTTATTAAATGCGTTGAATCCTTCATAAAATATTTTATTTCTAGATTTAGAAAGCTTACAAACTTGCATGTAGAAATTGTCAGCATTTCTTGTATTATAACCGTGCACAGCACTTACACATGTTACATTTTTTATTACTCTATATGGGAACAATTTGTTCTCAATTTCAAATGTAAATATATATGTAGCAAAACGTATTCTCTATTTAATTGACATTTTTTCTAAACAATTTAGCATGCTTTGGATTGGAGTATATCTATTACATTTTAAAATTGTTCGCATAGCTCTATTCCGTAACTTTTTTAGCTGTTGAGTATTTTCTTTACTCAATCCCAATAACAGAGTGGAACAATATTCAAAGTGTGGCTTCATTATTGACTCAAATAGCAATAATTTCACATATGTCGTCAGATTTTTTCCAATTCTTTTGAGAAAGTTGATTTTCTTGGAAATTTTGGACGATATGAAGTCGACATGATCAATGAAGCTCAATTTCTCATCTAACATAACTTA
This sequence comes from Henosepilachna vigintioctopunctata, assembly GCA_030704895.1. NCBI lineage: Eukaryota > Metazoa > Arthropoda > Insecta > Coleoptera > Coccinellidae > Henosepilachna > Henosepilachna vigintioctopunctata. Next base: position 4,480,480 of record JARQZJ010000034.1, read on the forward strand.
TAAATATATAACAAGTTCTACACTTCCAATTTTCTGGTTTTCAATTTTAATACTTATATTTTCGTTACTTTTACCTTAACAATTTGACTAGTACCAAAAACTATATATTGAAACTTTGTTACATTCAGCGATAAACTGATATCGCTTAGCCATTCATTTATTGCTGTGTTGATACAATAAAAAAACCGATATTTCCTATTTTTGAGAAGGTATTCATGTGCTTTGGATTGAGACAACACACTGTAGATATACCTGGTTAGAAATAATTATTTTATGGACTTTATCGTTGTACGTTATAATTAATCATGTTCGTAACAAAAGATTTGATTTTTAATACGTTCATTATCGCAAAAATCTCGAAAGAATTTTTTTTGCGATTGTAATTTAGGTCACATGACCATCTTCTGGTAAGTTCAGTTGAAAACTCATATAAATATTGAAATACTTTGGGTACTTGTAGGTATAGGTTCTACAGGCTATTTCAACATTTTCCTTTTTCTCACGTTGCCTTGAATAATTTCTTAGAAATACATCGAATGATAGTCTACATATGTTACTGTAGTTGGTAATAAATACCGGAAATATGTGGGTGCAGATATTGCACATTATCAACAAACGTGAGTGCCGTCGACAACTGATAGATTGACCGCTAAAGAGTGAAATACAGAGGCGTATTAGATTCAATTCAACACTAAAATTGTTAAAGAAAATTAACATACATTTAATACATTTAAGCTATAGAGAAACTTACGTATGTTGGAAAGTAAAACATTTTGAATTAACACATCTCATGATCTAAAATATACTTTTTTAAATAACGCCTGAACACCTTAATAAAGTTGAATGAATGTTCGCTGGTGGTAACTCGGTGAAACATTGTTTGATATATTAAATAAAATATATTGAATGGCTTGGTTTTACGAAATTTATAATAAATACTTGACAATTGTTTCGGGTGTTACCCCCGAACTCAACTTATGAAAATGGGGTTAAAAAACACCCCAAAACAATTGTCAAGTATTTATAATAAATTTTGTGAAACCAAGCCAAGTATTTTTATTTTATTTAATATATTGAACACCTTAACACTAAAAGGTACTAGTTTTCAAGAAACTGGTGAAAAATATTATTACGTATTAATGTATTATTATTTTTAGATTCAGAAAACCCATAACCTTGGATGTGAAAACTATCAGTATTTCTATTATTATAGCTTTGCAATTTACTGACAGATGTTACGTTTTTGATTCCAGTACATGGAAGCAACTGATTTTGAATTCTGATTATAAATAAATATATAGCAAAAATATAACTGGTGTATATCTATTGAGTTAAAAGATGAATAGAAGATAAACCATTAAGTTGTGATTATGGAGTTCCACAAGGAACAGTTTTCGAACCGTTAGTGTTCAATTTTTATGTAAACGATGTATTTGTATAATATTTGCTGACGACTAGATGATGTATATTAAAGAAAACAATTTACAAGAATTAACTGACAAAATTAAAAGTGACCTTGATAGTTTACATACATCGTTGTGTGATAAAAATCTTTCATTAAATACCGATAAATCCAAATGTATTATTATCGAAAATAAAACAATAAAGCATCTAGATTTTCAGCGTTCATATAGAAGGGCCACTGTCTGCAGCACCTCACAAAAAGTAAAATATACAATCTAGTTCCGTAATTGGTTTTATTCAAGAAAAAATGTACCAAAATTACCTAAATATTCCATAAGTTTAATTTGATTCAATAAAGCGTTTACGTTTTATCGAGAACAATTTTCTCAGATATTTTTTTCATTCAGAGTAAAGGGGAGCCTTCGCTTACAGATGTCTTCCAATACAGAAGACACAAACATCGACGTTTGTTAGAATTGTGATTACTTTACTGTCCGATAGATGGCATTCAGGATTAATTTCTACAATTGTGATTTGGGATAGAATAAAATAGTTGTGAATAGGCAAAAAAGCGCACATCTAGTATTTCAATAATTATGATCATTTGTACTGTCTTCAAAACTTTTGCTCAGCGAGCTTCCTCAGAAATTTGTTCGATTTACTTCGATTATTTGGATACAGCTTCCAAGATGTTAAAACCCCAAAAGCACAACGGTGATTAAGAAAAATGGTAATATAAGAGTATTATTGGTATGCTTGAAATTAGATTCGATTATTTGATATAACGTCACTATAGAGCAGACTTATGGCCTTTAGGGAATCCCTTACGAGTATACATAATAACAATATCTTAAAGAAGTATTGCGAAAACAATAAACAGAATCTAAAAACAAAAACCTTTATTACAAATAATGTTTTTAGTTTGTTTAAATCTAAATTTTTATCTCCAAATTTGTTAAGATTAAGTCCTGATGAATGCAAACATTCTTGAAACACGTATAAATTATTGCTAATGTGTTCCATATTTGTATAATGAAATAATTATAATATAATTCATATTTTCACTTTGTGTTGCTTTTCTGTTGTAATTTTCTGCAGTAATTAGCTCAATGCATATAAAATAATGTTCAAAATTCTTCAAAATGAAATGTTCGATACGAATGAATAAAATTTGAATGTGCGTTAATGAAATTCAGTTGCACAACATTCGCTAGACCCCATAGAATAATATTAATATTGAATTGTTTCCTGATGAAAATGTAAAATCAAAATGTCAAACATATTTTATATGTATGAATATTTTATATTCATAAAAAATTCATTCATAATAAAATGAATTATGAGGTATAATTGTTGAAGTTTTGTTGAAACATTTGTATTTAAATTACAAATAGTAAATTATCGCTTTAACATGAATGAAAGTAATATTTAACGATGCAATATTACGTTATTCAAAAGATTTTTTCGAGTATGTGCTTTAAATCGGCGAAAAGAAGAAAAATTGTGTAACGCAAAAGCGTATCTGTTTCGATCTAAACCAATTTACAAGTCTGATTTCATTTCAATGCTATCTAGCTGGGTCGGTTCGAATAACTGAGACGAAAAAAACCGATGTGGTTAATTTATGCAACTACTTCGACCCACGCTTAGTTCTCAATCAATTCAAAAACTTACAAGACAGTGGTGTAATACAGTTTCCTGTATTGATTCATGATAAATCGATACTCGAATCTCATGATGGTTACGTGCCAGAAAAGTTTATCAAGTCGTTGAAATTGATTTATGTTTTCAAGTTAATTATTCAAAGCTAAAAATTTTGATACTAAAATATTTCAAACAATTACTCATAAAATATATCGAACATGAAAATGTAGTCAAAGTACACCCCTTTTCAAAACATATTGATGAATTGAAAAAAGATGAAATTGGAAAAATTCCTTCAAGAAAACACTGTGGTTCAAATTTACACTTCAATTTAATAATTTTGACGTAAGTCAACGGTATGACACGTCAATATGCGACAGAATTATTGTCAAATAAAAATGTGTAAATCTAGAAAGCAGTATTTTAGTTGTCATGTAACTTTTATATTTATTATTATTTTATTATAGACACTATATAGTAAAATTTATAATGGTTAATCAAAATTGAGGATTCGGAATCTCAAAAATGTTTTTTTTATAATATTATACTGAATAATAGAGCATCAATAATTTTAGATATCTATTGATAAATATTTCTATTAATATGGTAGTTTCGTTATTTTAGATGAAACAGCGCTGTAAAATATTTCCAACGTATTCCATGTTCTTCGGAGTGCACTAAATATTTACTATCGTGGGTTTTTAAGAAGCAACTTTAATGTTTGGTTGGGAAACATCATCATCATTGGCACTGTGAAATTTTTATTTTATATCGATTTATTTATACGTCAAGTCAATTCGTTAATAATTGAAGACGATAATTTTGTAATTCCTTCATCACTTCATCATATTGCACAAAATATTGTTCTAATAAACATCAAGTAGGCAAATGTTACCAATTTTCGATGACAATTCTGTTTAGTTATCGATGTCTGTACATAACAAATAAAAAATAACAGAAAAAAAGAGGAGATGGATAAATAAAGTCCCCGTAACGTGGAGAATGGAGTAGATACTTTCAATAGATTTGATATCTGTAAGAAGTTCATCAAATGAAGCCAAACCTTTAAACAGAACAGAGTTTAGCCTTTGAATAGATCTACATTTTTCTTAGGATGAATCCAGCTATGTTTCGTATAATATTTATGTACCTTTTTAAATAATCTAACTTCATCTACATCCGGTCTCCGTGGCTTAGTCGGGAAAACACCCGACTATAATGCGGTGGAACTCGTGTTCGAGCCCCGGTGAAAGGCATGGGTGTATGTGTTGACTTCATCTAACTTTTTCATTTTGAGTTGTTTCACTTTGAAATTCATCTATAATACGTGTTTTCATTATGCACATAGAAAAATTCATCACAAGCTTGAAACGTTAACTACAATGCATATGCCTGGTAGTTAACGTTATTAACAACATGCGCAGTTGTTAATAATTTTATGATATCCTCAACCAAAAACTAGAATAATTTTTAAAAAAATCAACATTAAAAATGATCCATATTTCAATAGTAATGCTGCTTGTTTCTAATATTGATATTTTAAATGAACAACCATCACATACTCAGTCATATATATACACAAGACACGGCCCCCTTATCAGCAAGAGTGTCCCCCATTAACTATATAAACATCTTATACATATTTTTCGAATTAATAATTTATGGGACCAGTCCTTCTGAAGAATACTGGTTTAAATAAATTTGTACAATATGAATATCAAGAAAATACGTATAACTTTATCAGATGCTTACTAAATAATGATACACTCCTGAAATATATATGTGTATTTAATGACTGAGATCATATTGATGCTCGAAACATATTGACTATTTAATATTGTTAAATATAATCGTGAAACATTAAGCCAATTGTTCAATTCAATTTAATAAATATGTGTCTTTATGTGTACACCAAGAAGCATAGTTACATGAAATAATTTACAAACAAGGAATAATTTAAACCAAATGAAACGCGAGAAAATAATAGAAAAATAACAAAGTTTTCCTCTACTTTACTACAATATTCAAAGGAATAAATCAGGACGAATGTCTACTGAAAAGATTCTCCAGTATGTTTTATTTCGTGGAAATCCAAAGTAATCCAAAGGTCAATGGATTGTAGACTGGAATAGACTTTTCCCAGTGATCAATTCACATTTACCAATCCGCCACTGGAGCTGAGAGGTTCTCCGTTGCGGTCTCCCAACTACAAGTTGACATACCGACGACATACCGGCTAAGCTGACCATAAATTCAGAATGTTTTGTCGCGGCGAGTTAGCCGAGAGAGGTGCGGCTACCTTCCGGAAGTCGTGCTCTTCAAGGTCACATACTCCGTGCTCCGGGTCGTGCTCCAAGCAAGCGGTGTTGGCTGATGACGATCTAGAACTACTCGAACAGCTCTCCGCTCCTTTTCCTGCCTTCTGCATCCTCTACTACGTGTTACCTCTAAATCGTGATGCATTTCAAAATCTCACGTCATGCTATTATTAATATTGTGCTGTTGTGACTATATCTTATTTTTAATGATGTCCATCGACTTCTCCACATTGTTTTACATATCTTATAATTAAAATAAAAGACTTCCGTAGAATTCCATGAAAATTACTTAAAAGATTCAATATATGTTTCGGGATATTCACCGATTATCAAGAGTTTAATAGAATTAATTCCAAAAAGCAACATTATCTTTGGCTATTACATTAAATGCTTAACACTGGAACTTTAAATTATATGATTGCTTTTTCTTAACTTTGATTTTGTAGCACGTGCGGACTTTCTTTTTTCTATCATCACTTTAAGTGAAGAGATTTGGAAATTTGTAATTTCGTTGGAAATCTGAATATCTTCCTTAATTGGAGAATTTCTTCAATAGATTCTTTTCGAGTCCAATTTCGTTGTTTATTCACGAAATTTAATATTTTCTACTCAAGTTGATAGTTAAGAAAATAGCTTTGTACAGTCCTTAGTTAAAAAAAACATACACCCATATTTATAAAAAAAGGAACGAAGTCCTTAAAGGTTTATATACGATAAAGACTGAAGCTTATCGCAAATTCTTGTCTAATATTCGCAATATTTGAACTATTACTAAAATTATAATTAATTTTAGTTCCTTATTAGGTTATAATAAAAATTTTGGATCTTTTATTCATATTATTTATAAACTGTTTGCCTGCGAAGTTGTCCGATTTTGGGTGACACTATTTGCCCATGATTCATCGGTGGTTGTTTCTGGCAGGACTACTGAAGAACTTCTGGAGGCATGTGAAATCATTGTGAGGGAGTGTAAAAAAAAATGTAAAAAACTGTATGTGTTCAGTTTTGTCTGAAGGGCAATGAAACCAGTACCTTGAATGTTAAAAATGGAGACAACACTATATCATCATCCCAATCAACAAAGTTTCTTGGAATATATGTAGACAGAAATTTGAGATGGACAACACACATTGATGTTTTAGGTAAAAAATTGAGTAACTCATTTTTTATCTCTAGAATTAAGAACATTGTACCTAGAAACTGTGGTATGAATGTGTATTGCAGTCATGAATAAAGTTATCTGAACTATAACATTCTGCTGTTGGGCTGGTCTACAGAAATAAATAGGGTTAAAACAATTGTTAAACAAAGATTTACACATATATTAAAAAGAATACTGCATGACGTACGTTTGGATGAGATTTTCAAATGCTTACGTGCAGACTGGTGAAAAAAGGTGAATCTCATCGAAACGTACATCATGCAGTATTCTTTTTAATATATGTGTAAATCTTGGTTTAACAATTGTTGTATTATGTTTATCGATTTACATCAATTATCGGCCTCATCAATTATTAAAATAAATAGGGTTTTTATCCCACAGAAGCGAATACTTCGATTAATATTCAATGTTCATCAACGAACATCTTGTAAACCTATCTTCATTAATAATTAGGTACATACTCACCTTACCGTGTTTATATATCTATAGATGTTTGTTATGTGTTGAAGAAAATGGAGATAGGTTTATTAAATTCTCTATTATCAGAGTATTGATATCTTCAACTATTTACCGTGAAATTTTAAATAATTGAAAGCTCATTTGTATAAGAAGAGAGTTAAATAATTGATGTTAACTAATCAACTAGTTGACTCCGAAGAGTAGGCAAGTTGAGACTTAACTATTAGAAACGATTTGGCTCGTGGAGTAGGCAGATTGAGGCCACGCAACCGAATTATTTCTTATCGTTCCTAGTTTCCCTCATTTGGTTCGTGGAGTAGGCAGATTGAGGCCACGCAACCAGGTAACCTTTCCTCATTTTCCTTCATTCAGTTCGTGGAGTAGGCAGATTGAGGCCACGTAACCGAGTAACCCTTACCTTTACCAATTTATTCCAACTCCTGAAGATGGCTTCACAACGGAAGCCGAAACGTCGAGATTATATAAATCTAGAACGCGGCTCATTCCGAGAACCAAGTCTTATACATACTTCTGACCGCGGAAACCTTCCTGAACATTTCATATATATATATATATATATATATATATATATATATATATATATATATATATATATATATATATATATATATATATATATATATATATATATAATTCAAGTGGCGATATAAATAATTTGTAATTCTATTATTAGGTCTTATCAAGTACTTCATATTTGTATATCTTCTTATATTAACATACAGAAGACATTACAGGAAACTGAGAAACGGCTAAAAGTGCATTCTTCTCATTATTATTCATTCTGGAAAACCTTTATCTCTTTTCCTGTTGACGAATTTGATTCGATACATGACTAAGTGAATTTTTTTCTGGAAATGCATTTTCTCAGAAATTCAAAAGATCACGACTCATTCGATAACCGCAAGCAAGTAAACAAATAGAACAACTAATTTAACCGGATGACCGGAATATGTACTTTAAATAACTGGAAACGAATTCATCACTTCTAGGAATCATCTTTATTATTTTATATGGAACAATGAAATGTAGTTTATATCAAAATTCGACGACAATCTATCTATACATTGAGATAGGTGGCGTTGAGTAGTGTTGATAAGAAAGATACCGATAATGTCTTGCGGTTAAACGTGCTTAAACGATTTTAATTGTCCAAAGTTAACTGGATGAAGTGTAGGTCACCGTTGGATGCTGCTAACTTCCTGGTGCATGGCTTTTATGTGCCCGTTATTATGCTGGCGTATACACTACTCCTCACATCGAGTGGTAAAATGAATTTGAAAATTTCGAATGAAACTCTCAGGAAGCTGTTTACACAGATGCTCTCAAAAAAAACACAGAACATCGAATTTGTTGGATATACCATACAGCGCTGTTTCATCTGATCATCGGAATCATCAGTGTCATGCACCCAAGCAATCGAGTTTCAATGTTTTTTCAAACGCACCAAATCCCCTTCTCTACTAGATCAGTTGGCTAGATGTTTGTCGTCTTTTGAAGAGATAAGGACTCTAAATTTATAGAGAAAACTAAAATATTTCTTCAAGAAAACTGAAATCTATCAAAAGAATGTCATAGTTGAACTGGCTCAAATCACGACGTAAGAAGAATTCAAATACAGCAGATCTTCACTATTTCTTCAGCAAAACTGCAAAAAATCAAACTAAACTGCTATTCTAAAATAAAATACTGCAGTTTCAAATAAAATTAGCTTATAGCTCTACAAGTTGATGAACAAACTTTAAAACATTGCTGCTTCAACCTTTAAGACTCCCGATTTTCTCTTGGACGAATATACACTGCTCGATTTTGAGGGAAGAAAATTCGAGATATTTATACGTATATCCATGAACAGGAACATAAAAATGAGAAATGTTTGAAAGCAAGTATAGTAAATTATATGTTTTTAGTTAAAATGCGAATAGTTCATGTTTAATGTCATCCATTGATACCAGTTATTCATTGGATTTATACTTAAATTCAATATCATAATTGAAATAAAATAAAACTTTTTTTATCGACAAATTATTTTTTTTCTTAAATGTATATGATACGGTTGATTATGAGGTCCTCAAGAAGAAAAAACAGTGCACCTGAATTAGAGCCTTGTAGTACACCCTAAATGGCTGTATGTATATACATATGACTTATGACCCCCAAATTGTACAAACTGTGTTCGATTATTTAAATAAGACTGAATTAGGGAAACTAGATCTTTGGAAAACCTGACTTGGCTATCAGTTTGTACAACATAACTTTATGATTCATTTGGTCAAATGCTTTCATTAAATCAGTATATACAACATCTACCTGACTTCTTTCATCAATATTCTTTAACACAAATTGTGAGAGTGTTACAATGTTATGTTATTAGTCATGCAAGATCTATGGGACATGAATCCGTGTTGCTCAATCTTCATTTGATGTTTTACTTTGGGATAAATATTATTAAATACCATGAATAATTTTGAAAAACTGGAAAGGATAGATATAAGTCTATCATTGCTGATAACCGTTACATCACCATTTTTCAGTACAGGTAAGTACTATTTTTGCAGTTTTCCAGATTTTCGGAAATATTGTCGATTTAATAAATAAATTGAAAATATGACATGAGGGTGCAGAAAACACATGAATGCAATTCCTTACAATAAAACTAGGTATTCCATCTGGACCAGCTGTATTTTTTGTACTGAGTTTCTTAACAGCGAATAGAACATAATTTTCTGATATACCATTGATGTGAATAAAGTTCTGTATTTGATTTAGTATAAACATAAGTATTTAGCTTGGGCATCAATTATTTTTTGCGGTTTTTTTGTAACGATTCTCTCCACCACGATTTCTCTCCATCCATCATTACACCTGGTAAACGCGAGTTACCTTTCTTAATGAAAAAATATAGTTATATGCAGTAAAATAAAGTTAAAATAACAAAACATTTAGGTTTATTTCATTTTAATTATCCTTTCATCTTAGTGCTAGACTATCTACTATACTCTCCAGGAAACAGTGTATTAGTTCAATGATACGGAGGTTTGGCTTATCACTTGGTCAAACATTATGTTAAAATATGAATGGAAATTGAAACACTTAGCTGAGTTTCACTGAGTATATTAAGAACTCTAAATAGGGTTAGCCAAAGGGTTTCACTGAATATTGTTGAACACTCAGTGAAACTTGAGTCAAATGTTTCAATTTTAATTTGATAATGTATTAATTAATCAAGTTATTGGAATTTTTGGAAATGTTTTCATACAATCAAAGGTTTCCATTAAAAATATATATTACATCCCATCCTGTATATACGACATACGTACAGGTTATAAAGTCGATTCTTGCTGGTTGACTTCCAGCACGTTCTTTATTGGCATATACTGTTAACGGAAGATGGACCTGCGATCCGGTATACGCACTCTTGTAGATAAGGTCCTAAGAAATAGCAGGAAGTGCGAACGCTCCGGGTCTTCTTGTCCGTTAACTGACATTTGAGATGTTTGGTTAGGATGAACGAGTCTTTTTGCTAACACAAACAGTTTAAATTCTCTCTACAACAGTTCTATCAGGAAGTTCGAATTTCAGTTGATTAATGAATATTTTTCCAACTTCCAGTGTATGCATGTATCCAATAGCGTGTAAAATTTGAAAGAATAAGTTATTTTACGTAATGAATAATTATCGGTGATGCTCACATAAAAACGAATAATGACACGTGTTTCGATCTAATTGGCTCTTATCAGAATATCGTAGCACGGTTTAGATTGTACGAATTAAGAAGTTAAATACACAAACCAAATGGAATCTTGTCCTATGCAAGACTAGCTCAAAAGGAAAACCCATAACAAAGATTGTTCTTTTAAGCGGGCTATACTACATAAGATTTTGAAAATGTGAACAGTGGTAAGTATGAACGAAGTATATCTTTTAATAACTTTGAACGATTTCTCGTACAACAGTTGGTGAAATATTTTGAAATGTATTTCGTATAACAAAAAATCTTAAAATGTGAGGAGTTGGACGGAGTAAGACAGGTGGACGTTATATATACAGATTTCGAAAAGGCTTTCGATAAGATAAATCATAGAATACTTATACTTAAAACTAGGAAGCTTTTTGCATTTGCAAATAATTTATCACTTGTCATGTAGTCCTACTTAAGTAATTCGTACAAATTGAGAATTGCAAATCGAGAAAAATTCTAGACTTCAGGAGTGCCGCAGAGATCCAACCTTGGACCTCTACTATTTGTAATATAACTTATGTGTTCAGGTTGAACAAAATATTTTCAGAAGATACAAAAGTCTCTTTAATCTTAAGTTAGAACGCAATGAGAAAACTTTATAGTCTTAAACTTTTTTAAGAACATTGTGCGAAGAGATAAACCGGAAATTTGATACAGTTGAAGCTTACGCTGTGGACCAACTGTAAGGTTATTTTGTATTAAGGCTCTAACAATTATATTGTCTTTGGTCTTATTGAATAGCGACGAGAAAAAAAAAGAAACGAAATTGAATTTTCGTAATAATTTAAACGAAATTGAATTTTCGTAATAATTTGTGAAATAGAACTCGATGAAAAGCAAAAAGAAATCATTGAGAAAGAATGATATTGAGATAGTTTTTCAAAGAACAATCCTATTGATATAGAGCTGGGGTTCTCAAAATGGGCGCCGAGACGCCTAAGGGTGCCATAAAGAATCCACAGGGTCACTGTACATTATTATACGACCCTAGTTACGTTTAAAATAATTATCATTATTAATCAACTGTGAATTATGTTCCCAAAAGAAATATAGTTTTCTTTATTTAAGGGTTCATTCACTTTTTCCCTTTTTGTCTTTTCAGAATATACACATTTTTAGAGAATATTTAAGTAAAATTGAAAACGAAATAAAATACCTGTCAGAATGTTTTTTATTCAGTTTCAAGAATTTAAACAAAATCATCAGGTACCAAAATTTACATCAACAAAGTTCAAACTCAAAAATTCAATGATTTATGGTAGAATTTTGACCACTTGACAATACAACCAGTTACTTTTATTGTCATCAAATTGAAATAAATTGTAAATTGCATGAAAAGTCATCTAGTTACAATATATTTTTTATAATAGTTACATAAAAATTAGGGTTCTATTTCAAAGACACATCATAATACATTTTAAATTATTTTCGAATCATATCGTGCAATGATTGCTTCCTGTTTTGGTTACTTTTGTCCTTTATTCATTTGGTTTTGATAAAAAATTGAAGACATTTTTGTATTTAATATCGGAAACGAAAGAACCATAAAGATTCGCAATTCAGTATCGATACACGAGCAATGCAAATTAGATCTCTCTTCAATGCGAACATTTTGTGACCTATTAGACGTTATCTAACTCGAAGAAACTTCCTATATCTCAAGTTAGCAGCAGGAAGTGAAACTACGGGAACCATGTTTTATGTACGGTTGGTTAGTATATTTGCATGGCGTAATTTCGTTCATATAAATTTTGAGCTAAATAAAGCTTATTACGTGACTTTTTTAAAGAACCGATAGGCAGAATAGACGAGACAACGAGTATGTTGGCGGAATATCCCGGAACTCACGATTGCTCATTATTTCCATCGAACACATAACACAATACGGTAGATCAGAGTAACTATTTATTGCTTTCTATAATTTGCAACAACGGAACAGAGCTTACTGCTCTAATGGGATGACTATACCATATAACTGGTACACGTTTATTATCTTGATGAAGGCATTTCGACATAGGTCACCGTACAAGAACTATTCGATATGTGGGCGAAATAAGTGTGATGGAGAAGAGAACTTCCTGTTTCGTAATCCATTATGAAGTCCAATTTTTAAATGGTTTTTGAAAGTGTTATTAAATTGTTGAAAACAGACCGATTATTACTGGTTATTTATATAGGGTGTTTTTTTAGAGGTATAGAACTTTAAATTGCAATAAAACAACGATGGATCATTCGATTGACAAGAATATTTTTTATTCGAAAGATAATCTTGTGGCATTACATTTTAAATATGATTTCTGGCATATGACCGCCACAGCTGGCTCGGATGTAGTCCAATCTGGACGTCCAATTTTCGATGAATTTTTCCAACATTTGTGGCCGTATATCGGCAATAACACGGCGAATATTGTCTTCCAAATGGTCATGCGTTTGTGGTTTATCCGCATAGACCAATGACTTTACATAGCCCCAGAGAAAGTAGTATAGCGGTGTTAAATCACAAGATCTTGGAGGCCAATTCACAGTTCCAAAACGTGAAATTAGACGGTCACCAAACGTGTCTTTCAATAAATCGATTGTGGCATGAGCTGTGTGATATGTTGCGCTATCTTGTTGAAACCATAGCTCCTGGACATCAAGGTTGTTTAATTCAGGAATGAAAAAGTTAGTAATCATGGCTCTAGATCGATCACCATTGACTGTAACGTTCTGGCATCTTCGTTTTTGAAGAAGTACGGACCAATGATTCCACCAGCCCATAAAGCGCACCAAACAGTTAGTTTTTCTGGATGTAGTGTTTTGACATACACTTGAGGATTATGTTCACTCCAAATGCGGTAGTTTCGTTTGTTGACGTAGCTATTCAACCAGAAGTGCGCTTCATCGTTAAACAAAATTCGCTTATGAAAATCGGGAACCACGGCAATCTCGTTTTAGACCAATTTGCAAGCGTTGTTCAGGCGTGAGTCTATTCATGATGAATTGCCAAACCAAACTGAGAATAAATCACTTCTCAGCTGTTGAATCGGTCGCCATCTTCAACAGTAATGCTAACTTAAAGTTCTATACCTTTAAAAAAAACACTCGTTATTATCATGACATTTTCAAAGGAAATAATGAAGATTTGTCAGAAAATAATGCGATTGGTGAGCATGAATGAAAGAAAAAAAAATTCAGAAGACAGTAGAACACGTGTTGAAAAATCAGAAGAAGGAAAACGCATTTGAATTCACTGATTACTCTTCAGATAACAACCTGTGAACCAGAACACGAAGGAGACATAAAAAGCACGAAAAAGATTCCATTAATGAAACGAATTTACAGATTATATCTGTGGATAGTACTATCACAACTGAGAGAAGGCTTAGAAAAGTTACAGAGAAAACTGAAAGTGGTTCAAGAATACTAAAATCGAAGCACCCACCACTAAAACACGGAGAGGGAGAAAAAAAATTGAAAACTATAGTGAATTAGATTCAAAAACACAAAAACGAAACTGAAATGAATGGTTAAGTCAAACAAAATTCTATAATTGATGAAAATTATAGAATTGATTTAAAATTATATACACATTTCAATAAATGATCCAATTTTCACCAAAAATATTACGTGAAATATACGAATCCTTGTAAAATTCTTTCTCATTTTGGTCATACTTTACATAAGCCTTTTGGACATTGTGTACCTCCTAATCCTTTTCACATTCAATTGATAATGAGGAAATAACGAATTTCATTAAAATGATTTATCAATTTCTACATCGAATGAAGTCAATTTTATGTCTACATAAAAGGTTAAGAAAATAACTTCGACATGTACCTTCTAAAACGCATTTGGTACTTTTTTGAACTGAAGACCTTGGCTCTGCGCAGAAAAATTAATCTGTCCGGCTGATGAATAATTATGCTTGGTGAAAAATAATTATTTGCCAAAGTAGCAGTTTGGCTTCAGGGAAAACAAATTCACAATAAAATCTCTTTATGATTTCATTAGTCAAGTTCGGTGATCTAAAGCATTTGATTGTATGAAGGATTTCCTTCAGAATTTCAGTCATATTTTCAGCTTTTTCAGTCATATTTATACAACAGGAAACATATAGTGTTTTATAATCAAGAGGAGAGCTCTATGCTTGATCTTAAGGAGGGGAGTTTCACAGGGATCAATAGTTGGACCTCAGGGTTATTCCTTATATTTATTAATGACATACCAAAAGAGTGAAACTTGTAAACCAGAACAATACATACAGAGGAAGAAACAGTCAAGTGGACGACTGGTAATAAATTATATCTTAGTGAAAAAAACTCAAGATGATATCTTTTCAGTATCCCGAAAAACGCTAACTAACTCTGGAAACTTTCTGGGTATGGACAGAAAAACTTCTTTGGAATCAACATTATTCTTAATTGAAGACCAATTTGTATGATACAATATACGACATGCTCTGAAACCGACAGGTAGTTAGTCAAACTGCTAAGTTATTATGCGTTGTTTCACAAAAGATTGGCGTTTGGTGTAGAAATTAGGTACTTGTATACCCCCATATACAGCAAAAGCTCTTAACTGAACTGGAAGCAATCCTGGACTTGGAAGGAACCAACTCCAGAACTCATTACAATCAAGTGTTGGTTAAAGATCAAATACTAAGTAATAGATGAACTTAATTTCAGATATATAATTGATGGTATGTTACCAGATTTCACAGCCAGCCATGTGAACTGAAGACAAATGACAATTCGAATATCCCACAAATAACATTAGCAAACAGCACAAGAAGATTCTTGGAAGCTGAACTTCACAAGGAGTTTCTCATCAATTGGAAGAAAATAGTGGACAAGATCACAATGAATGAAAATTTGAAAAATTATTGACTTCAAAATCCTCCTCTTTAAATAGATGATTTTAAATGAAGTTTCATGAAGGACCATATTATTTAATTTGATTCCAATTAAATTTAGTTTTGACTTAATTATCTTTGTAACGTGTGATTTTTAAAGAGTTAAGTTTTTCAGGTTGGCGGCACTGGTTTCAGTATACTCTGCCATTTCATCATGGAAAGACTTACAAACGAGCAACGATTGCAAATTGTTGAAATTTACTATCAAAATTCGTGCTCTGTGAAAAATGTATATCGTTTGTTACGACCATATTATGGTCGTTATAATCGACCTGGTGAATCAACAATTCGTGCTGTTATCACCAAATTTCGCACCAAGTTTACTTTGTTGGACATTAAACCATTGTCTCGCATGCGTACACTGCGTACTGAAGAGAATATTGCAGCCGTAGCGTACAGTGTAATGAGGATCGTGAAATGTCAATTCGTCGCCGTTCTCAGCAATTGGGCATGTGTCAAATTGGACCTTTCGAATAGACCATTTGATACGGAGCCGCGGACAACATTTACATGAAGTTATCTTTAAAATGTAAATGGCAAAGGTCAAGTTATCAATTTCAATGAAAATTTTGAATATATGATGCAAATTGCAATTTTATTCGATTTAAAAAAAACTACGCTTAAAAAATCACCCTATAATTTACATGAAATACTTCACATTATCTCATAAAATATTGGATGAATCATTCGTCATCTAACAAAAATGTCTTTAAATGATAAAATAATGGAAATTATATAATCGTCAAGGATGCTAATGGAGATTCTTGCCCATCATATCCGAAGATAACAAAGTTCCATTCTAAAAGACGTAATAACAGGATTTCCGATATAGTCTCAAGCTGGATGCGACAACCGGGGGCAATAAATAATAACAAATTTTTTTCTAATCGACATTATCGTGTGAAGAAGAAGAAGAAGATGAGATGTTCTCTAGAGAGATACATTATTGAAGTAACAGTACTTCTCGTTCCTATAATATGCTTCATATCTCACTCTGGCGAGAGAGGCAGCCGTTGAAGAACCACCAGTTTCAGGGGTCATTGAATCTGGTAGGAAGAAATTTTGTGGGCGTTCAAGAATATTAGTGAGCGAACGACTGTCGAATATAAATGGTAATTTCTACGAACAAAACATATTATACTTGTTCAGTGGTCGCCATTGACTATGTTTCAGATCAACAATACGGAATTAATTCACGCCAAGTATTAACAATTCTTTTTTCGCAACCCACACACCTCGCACTATGTCGAACCAAGAGACCTTGTTCGAAAAAATACAATCACCTTCCTCCTACACCAAATCTTTTCAAATTCGCAAGCGTTCTAAATGATATTTTTTTGTAATCTGTCACTGGTGAATGTTGTAGGCTGAACATGTCCTCATTGAACATGAGGACAAATTTGAAAGGGTTATTCTATGGATTATTTGAAGAATAATATCAATTTGATTTAATCAGATCAATTGGAGACCTGCAGAAAGTAGACGAAGAGGCAGATCAAAATGAGATGGGAAGACCAAATAATAAATGATATTTTTCAAGCTTCGAATTGAGGACCATGTATCTCTAATAGTAAAAAACCAATTCAGTTATGATAAGTCTCCATATGAATCATCATTTGCTTGGATTTCTGTTGAGGAAAAAACTATGACAAACGTTGGTTGTTAAACGATCCTTGTATATGAGTTTGTTTACTTTACTTTAGCCTTGCTTATATGCTCTTACAAGGGGAAGAATATAAGCAGAATGTTTGTTTGATGATCGATGAATGATGAGGCCGATACTTGGAGAAAATTGATGATTGACGAGGCCGATTCTTGGAGAAAATCAATATCCACAATGAAACAATATTTAGAATTTTCTCATATATTATTAAGAAAAATACGCATGACGCGTTTCGAAAACTACTACTTCTTTATCAAATGTTGAATTAACAACAGAAGGAATCTTACAATACTTATAAGTAATGTTACAGAACATACCAGGTATGTTCTATGACCAATCTGGAGTGCGGAACATAGAATACAATTGATTAACAAGGAAGAAAGAATCGTATACCTAAAATTGAACACAAAAAATCAGTTACTTGAGTCAGGTATACCAACTAAAAATGTAGGAAAAGATACAGAACTGATGGATGGATATTCATTACAGAATGTTTGTTGTCGTTTAGTTTTTGGCTTACGCAAGTAAGACAGAATGTCTACAAGAATTTATGAGCTGAATTGGCTGAGAGAAGATAATCTTTTCCAGAATATACTGGCACTCTTGTATATTCTGCGATCTTGTATTCTTCTCTCTCTTAATTGAGAGATAAGCTCTTGTCATCCGTTGTAGTGTTTGGGGACGCTTTTTGTGGTTTGGGAGAATGATAGAAATTGCTAAATATCATTTGAGTTGTTCCAGTTATGAAATTTGCTACTTTAAGCGTTTTTAACGATGTTGTTTGCAGGTTACACAGCGTGGTTACTAAAGTATTGACATTGTTTAATTTTATTAATTTATTAGGAACGAATTATTGCTTATATTAATTTTTAATACACTTTTCATTGTATAGGGGTTAAATTGACTAGCTTATACTAAACGTAGCCAATTCTCATTACTGTAATAATATAGTTCGTAATACTTAATGAAGATAATTTATTATTTTTATCATTATTTACTGCAGGGGTGTCCAACTTGCAAGGCCTCGAGGGCCATAACTGAAACCATTAATGTTGTTGGGGACCATTTAGTAATGAATGAATGTATTGAAATTTTTTTCACAAGGACGGCGATCAAAGAATATTTCTGAATTTTTGTCTAATAATCTGCTGGCCATAATATAAGGCAACGAGGGCCGCAAGTTGGACAGCCCTGATTTAGTGTACGTTCCTCATAGTTTTCTGTTTCATTCGATCACTCATTTTCATGTTATAGGATTTTAAAATTTTTTTTTGTTCGAATTTTCGAAATTTACGAACCTTGTCTCGAAAATAAAAAAAAAAGAATTATACACTTTGGGACAATCGTTCGAAAGTTATGCACGTATATACATACGTAAAATTAATTTTTTTTGTACATATACTCCATATACATATTTTGTTGCCAACTAGAATCTCCATGTCAAAACATTTCATTGAATGTTTTCATAACCATAACCCAAAAAAATACAATTGGGAAATGCTTTAGAAAAAACCTAGAAATAATACAATTAAAAAATGTTTTAGACAAAATATGAAATGAGGCATCATTTGTCTATTTTTTTTTGGTATCGCATTTCCTGATTAAATGAAACGTATGAACAGTTTTCATTTGAGAACGGTTAGACCATTGTTTCTTAACCTTTTTTGTACTATGCCCCACCTTAGAATATCTTAAATTATCATGCCTTTTCGAGAAGGGTGAAAAAGTTAAAATTCAGTAGTGCGAAAGGGTTAAACTCGTATCTAGTCCATTTCAGAATTGTATCCCTCAACAATTGCCCCCCTGTGGGGCGTGAGCTCCACCTTGGGGAGCAATGGGTTGGAGATACATTTATAACCGTAACGTTGTGTGAATTCGATTTCTGATTCCACCCTATGTTTCTTCATCAGCGTTGAACATTAATTGATTTTAGCTTATTTTATTTTATTTTTCTTATTTTATTTTATTTTTATTTTCAATCTATTCTATTTTGTTTAATTCCTAATTTTATTTTCATAATGAAGGTTCCAACCTAAGGAAATCAAAGGTAAAGTTCAAATTTTCTTCAACTATCCTGGAAAATCTAATCAATTTTCACACCATAATTTCAAGGCGTAAATTTTCATTTACGAGAAAATAAAGAATAGATGAAGAGCTGACGTCCATTTAATCTAATATGAAATAATTAATTCGACCTGAATTATTCTGTTTACAATTGAAATGAGGAAACTTCCAAACACGTCGTTGAATTGTACAATTTGGGTTACATCTCCGTAATTATCCTCCTAAATGTCGTAATTACGTAATATTAGCGCGAGGAAGAACCAAACACCGCAGCAGCACCTTGCAACACAAAATTTACGATGCCCCTCTTTTCTATGTCACAACTCTCATCGACTCAATCAAGCCAATTGAAGGGATCACAGAGGTTATTTCAGAAAGTGGCCGTAATAGGTTTGGCGTCGTCACATTTTAAACGATCATAAAGCCCAGACTGCTGAATATAATTGGTTCCTTGTTTTTTTCTAATTGACAAACTTAGTTACGAATTGAGTAAGCGAACAGCGATTTTTAATATGTTTAAAAAGTGGTGGATGTAATAAAATGATCAGAAGCTACCTAGAAATGAGTAACTGATCCTAATAATAAGAAAATAACGTTTGGTTTTTACAAAATTATAATCGAATCAGTTGAAACATGTTCCTCGAATAAATTTAAAAAGAGTATATATCTATACGAAGAACATACTCAACGCGTTATAAAAAGTTTTACATTTACTTCAAAAAGCAATAATTTTTCGAATTAGAAGTGTTTTAATAAAAGGTGAAATCCTGAATTTGTTGCTGAGGTATAAGTTTTTCGAAACTCTGCGCTTCCTTCAGGCCCTTCTTTTAACTATGAATGAAACCTATTATTCATTAGTAAATATGTTTGTTATGGATTTCAAGACAATGACAGTAATGTGTCTACAGGAATGCGAAATACTATTATTCAAATGGAGTTTTGAAATAGATAATGATAGAAATTTGAGCCATATAAGAAAATAAAATACGATAACTTAGAATAGAGTGATTGATGAAGAGTAGTAATAATTGCTAAACGTTGAATATGCTACAACACTAAATAAATAAAAATTTGAATCAAACTCTTGGCTTAATGTTTCACAAATAAATAATTGATGAGGCCGATACTTCATGTAAATCGATAAATATATTAAAACAATTGTTAAACAAAGATTTACACATATATTAAAAAGATTACTGCATACTAGTAAATATTCCTCTTTCTAGAACCAATTTCAACATCGAGAAAAATTTAATCAAGTAAATAGCCGTGAATAATAATTATAATCCTGAAATAATAAATAATATGATATTAAAGAAAATCTTCGAAAAGGCGATTGGTTTGGTTTATCCCCTAGTCAAAAACAATATCAACTATAACAGTCTTACATACATCGGTAAGTCCAGTGAAAAACTCAAATCTCTTATTTTTAAGTATAACATCCACATTGCTTACCGTACTGGAAATAACTTAAGAAAACATATCAAAAATAACAAATCTAAGGTCAACAAAAATGAAATATCAGGAGTATATAAAATTATCTGTGGTAGTTGTGATAAGTTTTATATTGGTAGAACGTGTAGAAGTTTTCGTTTTCGAAAACGTAGCTTTTATAATCAGAAGACAGATTCACATTATGCAAATCATTTGATTAATGAAAATCATATATTCAATTCCGATTTTGAAATTTTGAATACCGCAAACAAGGGAATGAAGCTTAATTTGTTGGAATCACTTCAAATTAATAAATACAAATATTCTGGCAACCTTTTGAACAGCCAAATCGATCATACCTCAAGCCCCCTTCTCAATCCTTCAATATTACTTAGTATTACTATATAGTAGTTCAGTATGAATTGATCCCTTCTACCTGTTTTCTCTGTATTCATAATTTAAGTTTACCTATTGTATGTATTCGAGAAATGTCATTAGTCTGCACGTAGCATTTGAAAAAGGTGAATCTCATCGAAACGTACGTCATGCAGTATTCTTTTTAATATATGTGTAAATCTTTGTTTAACAATTGTTTTATTATGTTTCACTAATATATTGAATAATAAAATAATATAACAAGTAAAAACATGACAATATCGTTTCGCCATCACAGTGGCTTCATCAGATGTTGATGAGAAACTCAGTTTATCTTTAATATTATAACGTTGAGTCGACGTTTCGAGCGGTCAGGTCATTAACAGTCTTGATATCTTGACAGCTCGAAACATGTCTACCCAACGTAGTAATATTATTTTATCAGTCAATATATTTGTGAAACATTATGCCAAGAGTTTGATTCAAAAAATTTTTATTTAATTATGTTTCACCAAGAGGAAATCGTGAATTCAATCTTAGTTACTAGATGGAATAACTAAGAAGTAGAATTCTGAACTATTTCGGTCCGTTGGTGAGGAAAATTTTTCGAATCTGCGACTTGTTCCATAGTGCCTTCTTTTTCCAATCAATTCTCCCCAAAAATTTTTGAATATATATGATTGTCATTAGATTAAAGAGAATGAAAATAATGTGTCGGTATGAATATAAAATATGATAAATCAAATTCAATTTCGAAATATATAAAAATAGTAATTTTAAAAATATATAGCACAATAAAATAAAATAACTCAAATTGAATAAATTATTTGCTAAGGGGCAAAGATTCTTAGGATGACTTATATACAAAATTAAATTGAATAGATAAAAGGTAAAATTCAAAATGCTTCTGTTCGTTGGTAATGTATAAGTTTTTTGAAACTGCCGACCTGAGCAATTAGGCAATTATTTTTCCTATGAATTTATTTTAATATTCATTCATTAAATACCTATATTTATTTTACTAAATTCAAGGAAATTAGAATTATGTGTCTATGTATGACAACGGTTCACCCCCTTCTACTACTAAAAATGAAAATGCATGTTTCTAGATCAGCGTTTCTCAACCTTTTTCAGTCATGCCCCACCTAAGCCTTGAAATTCTTATGCCCCCTCGAGAAGTGAGAAGTGTGAAGAAGTTAAAATTAAGAAGTTCGAAAGAGTTAAACTCTAGTAGAGTCCATTTTCGATTAGCCGCCCTTAACAATAAAATTGAGCGTGGACCCCACGTTGGGAAACACTGCGCAAGCTCAATAGCAACCCAATTAGTGCTATTCAAACAAACTGAATTTAGAATAAATCCAAATTTATTCAATTAAAACCAACACAAAACAAATTCGTTAATATCAACATTATTAAATGAAGCTGAAACAAAATAAATATTACCTAGAAAATATATAGAACGAATGGCAACATTTGAGTGATTATGGTGGTAAAAAGTTTTGTGGTATTGATCTACTTCAAGTCTTCCACGCACGGTATAATTTAATTGTAGCACAATTTCGTCGATGATAGTGGTGCCGATAAATAATTACGGAAGATATTTATGTAAATATGGATTGTACTCACTCTGGTATTATTACTGCGCAGAAAAGAGAGCGTATGCCGTTTATCCATCCGTTCAAGTATATTATTGGAAGTCACGAACAGGATTTAGAGTTCTCGCCGAAAAATGAAGAAAAACGAAGAATGGAACTCTAATTCGTTTCCGATGGAACAAGTTTCTTGGTGCGTTCATGCGTTCATCTTCTCTGGCGGAAGAAGCCAGCTACCAGTAGCTGTAAAATACATATTACATTACACGTGTAATATAATCAATGTTAGAATAGGCACAGCAAATTTCCTTCGCTCACGCATAGGCTTCTATGTAGCCTTTAATTACTCTCTATTACACTTTATCCTACAAAGTTTTGAGTCATCAGATTTTTCTATTTTAAAAATTGGCCAAAACATATATCGAAATATTTTTGGTATTATTCTCGAGGCTATCCCTTTTAATTGCTTCAAAACAAAGGTTTTGCATTGTCATTTTTCTTATCAAATCATAAATTATGAAGATATCATGGCATAGAACATCTAACAAATGGCCACCACGGCTTTTCTGGCTCATACACACTTGTGTGCTGTGTACGATTTCGTTTTGGTGATCAGATTGCCTGGAAGATCGTGTGATTTAACACCCTGAGAAATTTTTCCCGATGGTGAGAAATAATAGAACAATTAGCAATAGATATAATCAATTGATAGAAAATGATGTTGCAAAAATATTGAAATATACATGAAGCAAATTATATCCACATATTTGAGGGCATGCAGACTTTTGGATAGTTTACTCAATTTCCAAGGAATGTTTGAATAATAGTACGATATTACAATATATTCCACCAATTTTTAGCATAGATGCTGCAAAAACATCCACGTATGCATACAGCGTCCAAATGGTGTTCACAGGATTGATTTTAGTAATCAGAATACTTCTGATAGGTCGTGTGATTTAACATCTTTGCATTTTTTGTCCAATAGCCAAGGAATATTGGATGCAATATTGTGATAGATGCAATCCATTGCTAGCAAATAATGCTACCAAAAAGATTCATGTATGCATTGGACAAACGCATCCACAACTGAGCTACACGCAGATACGAACAAGGCTACAGTTTCATTTTGGTAATAAGAATACGCCTACTAGATAATGTGATTTATATATATTTTTTCAATTTCCAAAGATTGTTTGAATTATTTCACAACATTACAATATATTCAATCAATTGTTAGCAAATGATGCTGCAAAAACACGTATACGTGGGACAAGGGTGTCCATAGGTTTGATTGCAGTAATCAGAATACTTGCTAGATCGTGTGATTCAACATCTATCCATTTTTTGTCCAATAGCCAAGAAATATTGGATGCAATATTGTGATAGACACATTCCATTGCTAGCAAATAATGCTACCAAAAAGATTCATGTATGAATTGGACAATCGCATCCACAACTGAGCTACACGCAGATACGAACAAGGCTACAGTTTCATTTTGGTAATAAGAATACACCTACTAGATAGTGTGATTTATATATATTTTTTCCATTTCCAAATATTGTTTGAATTATTACAAAGCATTATGCACAACATTACAATATATTCAATTAATTGTTAGCAAATAATGCTGCAAAAACACGTATACGTGGGACAAGGGTGTTCATAGGTTTGATTTCAGTAATCAGAATACCTACTTCTGCTACATCGTGTGATTTAACACCCTTACATATTAACATTCATTGGGCAAACGGCATTCACAACTGAGCTACACGCAGATACGAACAAAGCTACAGTTTCATTTTGGTAATTAGAATACGCCTGCTAGATAATGTGTTTTAAGACCTTCACATATTTTTTTTCAATTGAGAATGAATGCTTGAAACAATACCACAATATTGGAAAAGGTACAATAATTTTGAATAATTAAATGATGCTGCTAAAGCATCAAATGTATCTCAGGCAAATGGCATCCGCATCAATGTATCCATTTTTGTTTTGATGATCTGCTAGATATTGAGATTTGGGATCTACAGATATTTCTATGACATTAGTCGCAATTGGAGATGTTCAAGTCCATAAATGCCATTGATTTATAGAAGAAAATCGAAACCGTCATCAAAGTTTAAGCATATAAGCATGAAAAATTTCGACCACATAGAGGTTGAAGAGTGTCAAAGCTGTGAAAAACATTTGAACAATTTATTTCACTTTATAATCCGATTTCATGAATTTTATGGGAATACATGACAATACAATAATAAAATTAAAATGAAATAAAGGAAAATAAAAATATTAAGCATTGGTTATTTGCGTTATTTTCGTATATTCTTCATATGACCAAAATTAAATAATTTTGGTACAATTCGAGTTTGCAAAAGGATTACTTTTTCTCCAAATTACTATTTATAAGTGAAAAAGTTATATTTCAAACAAAACTATCAAGCGATATTGATAAAAATCACTTTAAATACATTGTTTTTTAAATCACGACTTTAAAAAATCACTTTAAAAAAGCATCGTTAAATTAATTGAGGAAAAAAATATTCAAAGACACACCGAGCTGGAATAAATGTATACATAAAGTTTAAGAACTTTCAGAAGAAGCAGAGTAGAATTCCCAACAAGGTGATAACTTTCATACCAACAATTTCTCTTGTTATCATACCATCAAGTTAGCTGCTATGGATTTACTATACAAAAGTCGAATAATTCAAGTTACGTGCAAGATCAATTCACAAACACCATTCTCCGACATTGAAAATAAATTCACTTTAAAATCATTCTCATTTCACTGTAGAAAGTGACATTACAATAACACAAAAGCCTATTAATACTTTCCTGCTTACGCTACGTGCTTACGAATAATTTATTATTTGTATTAAATCAGAGTTTTAACTGTTGTATCAAGTGTTTCTTCAGTGTTTTAATTGATACTATTTTTTATGAAAATTTCAAAATTTTTTGTTTGATTGATTGATTTCGAGACCTTCCAGTAAGTTAAGTTTAAGGCCTTTGTCTTCTATGTGTAGGATCACGGTAATTGTTGTTGAAATTACGTTTGGTATCGATTTAGTAGTTTGTGAATGTAGATTTTGATTTTTTGTTCTGGTAGCTTCTTAGGGGTTCCCTTATTATATTATATATATATATATATATATATATATATATATATAACATTCAGAGAAGGTTCTTGAAATTCTTAGTTTGGAAGGAGGATAAAGTTTTTCCACAGAGAGGAGTCAATCATAACGAATTATTAGGTGGATTTATTTTGACCTCACTGCTGGGCAGGAGAGAAACTTTATCACTCAAATTTTTGTACAAATTACTGCACAAAAGTAGTGATTGGTCTCCTCTCTTGTCCGCTTTGAAATTTTGTGTTCCTAGGTAAAATTCTCGTACTACAGAATTATTCCACCTAGAGGCTCAAAGGACGAACTAGCTAATACAATCCCCCATTTGGTTTATGGAGTCTACATTCAATAGAGTTGATAGTATTTGTGATATTCACTTTGACTCCATAGAAGCTATTATTAGGAGTTATGTGAACAAATGAAATTGACTAAAATGAATTGATTCAGATTGAGTTCTTTGTAACGGGTGTTTTTTTAGGGGTATACAACTTTAAATTGGCCATCTTCAACTTACTGTTGAAGATGGCGACCGATTTAACAGCTGAGAAGTGATTTATTCTCAGTTTGGTTTGGCAATTCATCATGAATAGACTCACGCCTGAACAACGCTTACAAAAAGTGCAATTTTATTTCGAAAATAATGGTTCTGTGCGGAATACGTATCGCGCACTCCATTTTATCGTCGACAAAATGAAGCGCACTTCTGGTTGAATGACTACGTCAACAAACAAAACTGCCGCATTTGGGGTGAAGATAATCCTCAAGTGTATGTCAAAACACCGTTACATCCAGAGAAACTGACTGTTTGGTGCGCTTTATGGACTGGTGGAGTCATTGGTCCGTGGTTCTTCAAAAACGATGATAGCCAGAACGTTACAGTCAATGGTGATCGGTATAGAGCCGTGATTACTAACTTTTTCATTCCTGAATTGAACAACTATGATGAGCTGTGGTTTTAACAAGACATGTCACACAGCTCGTGCCACAATCGATTTATTGAAAGACACGTTTGGTGACCGCCTTATTTCACCTTTTGGACCTGTGAATTTACCTCCAAGATCTTGTGATTTAACACCGCTAGACTACTTTCTGTAGGGCTATGTAAAGTCATTGGTCTATGCGGATAAGCCACAAACGCTTGACCATTTGGAAGACAATATTCGCCGTGTTATTGCCGATATACGGCCACAATTGTTGAAAAAAGTCATCGAAAATTGGACGTCCAGATTAGACTACATCCGAGCTAGCCGTGACGGTCATTTGCCAGAAATCATATTTAGAATGTAATGCCACAAGATTATCTCTCGAATAAAAAAACTTCTTGTCAATCTAATGATCCATCGTTGTTTTATTGCAATTTAAAGTTCTATACCTCTAAAAAAACATCTTTTATAAGGCATACTGTAGAATGAACCGAATGTAATTATGTATCAATAAATTAATCAATCAGTTTTTAAAACATTATTGCTTTTATTTTACAACAAATTTATTACATTTATGTTCTAAAATGTTTTGCTTTTCTGTTTGTTTTCAATGCTTTCAATTTTCAATTTAAATCTACCAACTCATTCAAATGCCCATATGCTAGTGCCCAATATGCATAATTATATAAATATGGCTTATTCTTTACATATTATTGTATGAAACGAATTGAGAAAAACCATTTATGAGGTCTTGTTATAACGATTTGTTGTCCAAATATTATCAACGATCATAAATTGTTATTGAAGTGATAGAATCTATTAAAATCATATTTTGATAGATTCATCTATATTTAGTTATTCGTTACTATTTTAGTTTTTTTAGATTAGATTGAGCTCTTTGTTATATCTCTTTCATTTTATGTTTTTAGTTATTATTCAACATTATATTATTATTTTCTGTAATCGGGTATTATTCCTGTTGAGAATAAGGAACTTATTATTATTATTACTGTTGTGTCCATTGTATTACTTCCCATATTCACAGGCTAACTTGTATACACCCACATTTGATAACCTGATCTATATATCTTTGTTGTTATGTATAAAATTTTCTAATGTACTGATCGTTTCGAGGCGACGTGCTATTTTCTACTTTTCAAGAAGTTTTTCATTTTATCCGAGGATTTTCCAATATATGTGATAGGTGTACACTGATAAAAGTCTTTATTTTAAACTATTTGTAAATTAGTTTCGATGTGAGTGATTTCTGTTTTTTGTTGAGGATATTTCTTCATTTGTTCATATATCTAATGAAGGTATTGTATACCGAAACAATATTTCAGTTGACAATCTATAGAATATTTTCGAAATTCTTATAAATGTGTTCAATTTATTGATAAGTTAACAAATATTTTCCTCCTCAATCAACTATTTTTTTTCTTCATTATCATAACAACATTTAACAACATCTTTCAACAAGTGTTTTGTAAGAAGTCAATCGACATTATAAATTATTTCATTCAATAAAACATTTATTTTGCCTGATGTTATTTAATTCGCAACTTAGTCTCTGCATACTTGATAGAATTACTTGTGACTTGAATATATGAAATAGGCACTTCCTGATAATCGGCTAGGTGGTCCCATCGAAAGAGGCAATTTCTCACGAAAAAATCAACCACCACAAACCTATTGAATACTTAAAATTTTTCCAACATCCCAATTGTCAAGGAATGTTTGGAATAATAGCACGTATATCCGCTCAGTGAGTCTGCTCATCCAAAACATCATGTGAGACTCTCATTCTGACATGTTCACCTTTTAAACTTGATATTATCTGAAAATATAAAGGTGTAGGTACAGGTAAGGCATGGCAACGGTCATTCGAGTGCAGGGTCGTATCAGATATATTTTATATATAATAATAAGCATCTATAATAGGTCTCTATTTTCCTAAAGGTAAAAACACCCAGTTACAGGAAATATTCAAAAATATATATACAGTATTAACACTTAATGACATTATGTGAAACATTATGTGAAAAACAATAACTTAAAATTAACACACTTGGCCTAAGTTTCACTGGATATATTGAAAATTCTACATATGTTTCGGGTACTTAATCCATTATCAAGAGTATACAATGTTACTGGTTAATAATATTGTATACTCTTGATAACGGTTTAACCACCCGAAACATACGTAGAGTTTTTAATATATTTAGTGAAACTTAAGTCAAGTGTTTTAACTTTAATTTATTGTTTGTAACCTAATGACATAATGCAAACGTTTAAAAAATGATTATCAATGAGAGAAGTAATTATAATGGATAATAGACAATGAGAATGAAGCTATACTTCAAAACTCACTATACATGAAAAAATTCAAGTGTATATATATTTTGAATAGATGCTAATTGAATGCGGATCGTATTTTCATTGGTAAAGCGTTCTCAAGCAGAAATCTAAAAATCAACTACCATCAAATGTTGTTGCAAAACCATTCGAATGTTTTTTTTATTCGAAGGTTATTGTCGCATCAACCATAAGGGTTATTAGGTATAGGGTGGTTCAAATATAGGAGTATAGTTTGGTTAACCTATGGAATCTAATTAAATATTTCACATTGTGTAAGCTAAGAATATTCTACAATGATCCAGTTATGTCACATGAGATTTTTTCATTCGTTTCAATGTTTGTCATTTCTAGATTTGTATTATTAAGCTACCTTACTAGGAGAACTTCGTATAACCAGTGATACCTCTTAGCTAAACTAAATTGCTTATTAAAATTCAAGTAAATAAATGAAAACAGTCTTATAATCATTATATTTCTGTAAATAGCACGTCTTTTTATATATAATTCGAAGAAGAAACGATTACCACTCTCGCCCTGTCACGAGTGTCAATGACGAGCCATCACTACATTTTCATCTCCAGTCAAAACAATCTTTCATATATGGTCTGGAGGCAGAAGGGTGGGAATTTGAGGTTGTACGTATTCTTTAATGCCATATCATGATAAATAAAACATGAAAATTCTGCTCAGAAAGTTTTTTTGTGGGGTACCTCCGTTATCACTTAGGGGTATAGAAAATAGCTAACAATCGATTTCCAGATCACCGAGTACACACAAAATATTTCATCGAAATCGATTGAGCCGTTTAGGAGGTGTATGGCAACTAACACTCTGACTATATTTCAATCTGAATTTGGTTTGTGCTAAGGTGTCACGTTTTATGCTTGTATTTTGAAGAAGAAGAAGCATTTACTACATGACTACTCTTCTATACTTCGTGTTGAAGAACATTCAAATCGATGTTACACTGAACGGAAGCTAAAAATACAGTTTCATATAGGTATATAGAGGTCTACTTAGTATTTAATATTGAAAGTTCCAACAAAATTCTAAAGATTCCTGAAGAAGATCATTAAACTTCCTAAACGTTTGCATCTGACGTAGATGACTATAAGAACATGAACGATGACTCCATTATCCTTCTAGGGATACTTGATAGACAATTTATGGACATACTGACAAACAAGACAGACTGTTTCGTTCTACAAGGAACTCATCAGTTGCGCCACGTCCACACTGAAGCGAGGCATCAACTTCAATTCTAAAACTTCTTTCTTCCTCTTAAAAAAATGCATTGGACGAAATAGTTAAATGAGATACGAGTAGTACGTGTAGTTTATAAGAAAAAAACCTGTCGATGTAAGTCGCCGTTTCGTTTACTCTATTGAATTTTCATCAGGACATCTGTATCCAGAATGCAACAATTGCTTACACATTTCACTGAAAATATTCATTGAGCTTGAAATATTAAATCTAAAATCGTTTCTGGAACTTGAGGTTATTTATACCGTGAAAACATTAAACTCAAAATAATTGGGAATATAGATTTATTTTGCATTTTGTGACTTAAATATACTTTTTCATGAGCTTCCTCGTTGTTAGTATAATATTATTACAATTATATAACATTAAGTTCTTTAAAAGTGACCATACAACAAAAACCATGCAACCTAACAAGACTAAACTGTCTTAGAGAGTACTAAAAAGATTTTATTACAAATGCCCTGATGAAGATTCAGGAACGAATCGAAACGTTACTTTTCTTCATAAGCTCTTTTTCACGTCTTCCTACGGAGCTATTTCAAGACTGATGTTCATGCATATTTATGCTTTTTTTTGTTTAAGACACCAACTTCATAACCCTAGAACCTGACCAATCTCTGAACAACTGAATTCGAAAAAGTGACGTGTTATTTACTCTAATTGTACGTAGATATTTGCGCATGAAATACGAGTAGATCTTACTTAAATATTGTCCGGTCCTGAGCACCGAGATACGACGTAGTGGAATGCGGCCCAGGCCTGAGGAAGGAAGGAAGAGGTGGGAGGAGAGCAGTTGGATGCTGGATCAGTCGCTGACCTTGCAAGGAAAACGGACCAATCACGTGCTTCGAACACCGTGAATACGGAACTCTCGGTGAAAAAAAAAGTAAAAACACTGAGTGCCTTCTTTTCTGTGGATAGCCTCTTAAAAACGTTGATTGCGTTTTCGTGGGGTGTTTATAGTTTGTCCTTTTGTGGTCGTTAGTGCCCATTTAATAGACATGAATAAACGTCTGTCTTGACGTTTGGTGAAAAACGTCACACTCGACTTCCTGATTGATCGTTGTTTCTTTCAGATGTGTTCATTTGAATACGAATGATTGGTGTAAATTATTACACTAATTTTCAATGTGATTAATAGGCATAAAAACATTAAAACTAGATACGGAAGGGACAATTTAATCAATACAACTTGAACGTATATATAATTAGGAAAAATATTATTTAAGTGATCGTTGACATCTTACTTCGTGTTTTGTTTTCAGGGAAACCATGCGTTTTTTCACACTAAGAAGTGAGCTCTGTAATATATCTAGATAAATTGCAGAGCTTACTTATCTCACAGAGATAAATTATATTCCAGCCTATAATTTATCTTAGTGCGATATTTCATTCATAACATTTTTTGAAAGTCCTGGCATGTATGATTCGAAAATTTATCAAAAATCAAAACTTAAAGACTTTTTAAATGATTTTTTTAAATATATTCGCTTTTAAAAATTCATTCAATATTTCTGTTTTGAATATGACCAAGATTTTTACAAAGCTGTTCAGTTTAGTCATATATGTATTTATTATATTATATATTTATTAGTAAGTATCTACTATCATCAGAACGTAGTAGCCAATATTCAGTTGTAAAGACCTGAAGATCAATAAATTAAATCTCCTGCAAATGACAAGTGCTCATTCATGAGTTTCGCATGAACTATCCGGATTGGATGAACTTCGTTTTATCAGGAAAATTTTTTAAATTCCTTTCCTCTACTTAATATGTTCAATAAGAATATTCCAGCTAGCAGATCAGATTGATTACCTAGGTTTTAGTTAATTTACATTCAATTTTATGTTTTATGTTAAAAAATGTTAACTTTCGTTTATTTGTTTTTAGAAATCTTAGTTGTATATTTGTATCTTTCCTACATTTAGTTGTAATACCCGACTTAAGAAATTGATTTTCTGTGTTCATCTCCAGGTATACGATCCTTTTGTTAAATATCAATGTATTCTATGGTCCTCATTCCAAGTTAGTCATAGAACATACCTGGTATGTTCTGTGAAAATAGGTATGAGTATTGACTTTGTAAAATTACACATAGTATTAATCCAGCATTTGATAAAGAAGTAGTACTTCGAAATGTCGTCATGCGTATTTTATATTAAATTATGAGAAAATTCTAAATATTGTTTTATTATGGATATTAATTTTCTCCATGTATCGGATTCATCATTTATCAATTAGAAAATATATTATTATACCGCACTTATTTTTCTTTCGATTAGTTTTTGAATATTTGGAATACTCTTGATATGAATTGTAACAAGTTATTTTATAACCAAGATTTCTTCAATTAGATATTATGTCTTGTTTTCAAGACAGATGATGATCATAATTAATCTTCGACTCAATTCAGTAAATCTTCAGCCATTACAAACCTTCAAAAGGTATGCAGAAATAAAATAATTAGATTTTTTTCGATTGTAATTTATATACTAAAAATTCACCTTTGGAGACAGTTTATATGGTTTAAATTTCGAAATAATCTTGAAGACTTTTGCATATTTGTAGCTTCTATATATCGAGCAACATGGACTGAAGTTAGTACTCGTTTCGCGGTTTATATTTTATGGTTTCTACTGAGATATTTCGTCATGTTTTCTTGCAACTTTTCCGAGATAAAAATTTTGCAACTTCAGTATTCAAAAGTTAACTAAGTACTCTCGATTTCAAAATAAAGAAACAGTAATTTCTTCGAATTAGTTTCAGCTACTTCCAAAGATCCAACGAATAAGTCTTCGATCAGAAGCTTTCCTTCGTCGCACACATCACCCAACTTATTTCATCTGCCTCGAAAATATATGGATTCGTTATACGCAATGGCAAATATTTTACTTATTCCTCAACATTCATGGGACTATTTAATGCCCTAGTCCGTAGCAAGTTAGAGTATGGCAGCATGATCCGGTATCCCATTTACATTTGCCATCAACGCCATCTTGAGGCTATTCAGAGAAGGTTCTTGAAATTCTTAGTTTGGAGGGAGGACAAAGTTTATCCACAAAGAGGATAATTAATTAATTATAATAATTAATTAATTAATTATATAATAAATTATGATAATTAATTAGTCAATCATTAATTGAGTCGATTTAGTTTAATCTCATTGCAGAGTAGCAGAGAAACTTTATCACTCAAATTTCTGTACAAATTACTGCACTACAGTTTTGATTGTCCTCCTCTCTTGCCCGCTTTGAAATTTCGAATTCCTACGCAAAATTATCGTAATACAGAATTATTCCACCTAGAGACTGCGAGGAAGAACTCCCTAATACAATCCCTCATTTGGTTTATGGAGTTTACATTCAACAGAGTTGCCAAAAATTGTGACATTCACTTTGACTCCATAGAATTTATTATCAGGAGTTATGTTATGTTATTATATTGACTAAAATGAATTGATTTAGATTGAGTTCTTTGTAATATTTCATTAAATGCTATTATTTAGTTATTAGTTACTATTTTAGTTTTTTTAGATTAGATTGAACTCTTTGTTATATCTCTTTCATTTTAATTATTTAGTTAATATTTAACATTATGTTATTATTTTCTGTACTTAATTGGGTCTTGCATCTGTTGAGAATAAAGAACTTATTTTTTTTTTATTATTATTTAGAAGAACTTCCACAAACCTTCATATTTAAATTATGAATACTTTTCCTCCTCTTAAAATTGAAACTAAAACTGTAGTGACAACATAAAACTGTTCAATTTTGAGAAAATTCTTTCTCGTAGATACGATACGTAATTTTAGTTTACTACATAATATCTATCAATAGCCATCTGCTTTCAAGTATCTAATTGTTTAACATCCTCAAGAACGTGGAACGAAATATGAATACACTCCATTATCGAACTAAGTAATTCAAATAATAGCAAAGAAATACACCACCCGCGGAACAAAACACCAAAAAGATGCAACAAAAGTCGAAAATCTCTAGTCCTCAAATTGAACAGAGATTCGAACAAACCGCCTCTGTGTGTGTGTTAAAGAAGGAACAAAAATTTTTGGACATCTTAAAGCAATGAACTATACATCCGGTGTTTCCTTTGCATCATTTATCACCACTTCTTAATGCTTTGGTTGCCTCGAGAGTCGGACACAAGAAAGAAAGAGACCATACACACACACACACCAGGGCATGGTTGATGGAAAGTGTAAAGACGGTTTCGTCAGTGACTAAAAGGCGATTTAAATAGGTTCTTTGTCCGAAAACCTGTCCGAGGAATACCTGAGGGCCTCATCCCAAACTGTACCATGCAAGGAAATATATAAAGGGGGCCCGACGAATGCAAAAAAGCGTAAAGGAATTCGATTTTATCGATTATTCCATCACGAGGTATCGTTTTATTGAGTAGATGTTATACGTGGGTGCGGTATACGTAAAGCTGTTGAATATGTAAAGCAATTTTTTTTCATTAATCAATCCTTTTTAATGAGGAAATAACAGATACCAAACTTTTAACTAATGAAATAAAGAACATTTTATAAATGTATAATCATATATAGTTAATATAAAATAGGTTGAAACAGCGCTGTATGGTATTTCCAAGTTCGATATTCTTCGAAACGCATTAAATATTCACTGCAAGAAAGTTACAGCCCCTTAAAAGTTTTATTCCATATTTCTAATAGTATAAATTTCAGAATAAATTTTTTTCTTGAGCTTTTTCTTCTCTGTCTGTACTCAAACTAAACACTGATATTTTCAGCAAATTACAGACTATTAAATTAAGCTCTTGGCTTAATGTTTCACGATTATATTTACAAATATGAATTTGTCAACATGTTTCGAGCGTGAGCGCATTTTCAAGACTAAAATACAGTAAGGAACGAACAACAAATTTATATCTATACAATGGATGTAGGGAGGGGGGATAATTGAAAATCTAAGTGTTCATTTACGATGTATTCTTTTTTCTACCAAGAACTGCATATTTCAATTGCTTCTAAAAGGTCTAAACGTTTCCCTTTATTACCTGCGAGTAAGCACTTGGTTTTCTCAAAGTCTATAAAGTGATTAGTTCTATAAAGTGATTAATGTTCTGGGAATCCAGTTTTATTAACATTGTACAAAATCGACCTTTTATGTTCGTCAACCCGAGTTTTTATTTTTCTTCCTGTTTGGCCGATATAAAACTCTGGACATTCATTACAAAAAATTTTATAAATCCCGCTTTTGTCTTCAACATTTATCTTTTATTTATTATTCACTAAAAGTGACTCAATATTTCTTTTGTTAGTACAAATGTTTTTATCTCTTTTTTCTTCAATCTTTCGCTGAGTTGAGGTATGAAATTAATAAAATGATATTTTTGTTCTCTTTTTATAATTTGAGATGGATAAATTGAATTCAAAAGAATTTTCCGTTGTTTTTTTCTTATAAGATTATCTATTATGTTTCCATCATAACCGTTATTATTTGCTAGAAGTTTCAAAGTTTTCACCTCTTTGTTAAAATTTTCATCGGAGAGCGGGATGGACAAAAGTCTATGTATGAAAGAATAAAAAGAGCTAAGTTTAATATTTAGTGGTTGACTACTATCTTTAGGAATTAAGGTATCTGTGCATGTAGGTTTTCTGTATATATCAAATGTTAGAGAATCTTCTTTCCTAGTAATGGACAAATCTAAAAAGTTCAATGTTTTTTGGTCATTTTCTATTTGTTTTGTGAATTTAATGGATGTATAAAATGAGTTGACATATTTCAAAAATTTATCTAATTGTCTGTAGTACCCACTCCAGATACAGAAAAGATCGAAAAGATTGAAGAAAAAAGAGATAAAAACAATTTGTACTAACAAAAGAAATATTAAGTCACTTTTAGTGAATAATGAAGAAAAGATAAATGTTGAAGACAAAAGCGGTATTTATAAAATATTTTGTAATCAATGTCCAGCGTTTTAGATCGGCCAAACAGGAAGAAAAATAAAAACTCGGGTTGACGAACATAAAAAGTCGATTTTGTACAAAGTTAACAAAACTGGATTCTCAGAACATTGTATTAACTCTAATCACTTTATAGACTTTGACAAAACCAAAAGCTTACACGCAGGTTATAAAGGGAAACGTTTAGACATTTAGAGGCAATTAAAATATGCAGTTCTTGGAGGAAAAAAGAAGACATCATAAATGAACACTTATATTTTCAATTATCCCGAACGAACAACAAATTGGATGGACGGATGTGGTCCAATCTGGACGTCCAATTTTCGATGACTTTTTCCAACATTTTTGGCCGTATATCGGCAATAACACGACGAATATTGTCTTCCAAATGGTCAAGCGTTTGTGGCTTATCCGCATAGACCAATGACTTTACATAGCCCCACAGAAAGTAGTCTAGCGGTGTTAAATCACAAGATCTTGGAGGCCAATTCACAGGTCCAAAACGTGAAATCAGTCTTTCACCAAACGTGTCTTTCAATTAATCGATTGTGGCACGAGCTGTGTGACATGTTGCGCCGTCTTGTTGAAACCACAGCTCCTGGACATCATGGTTGTTCAATTCAGGAATGAAAAAGTTAGTAATCATGGCTCTATACCGATCACCATTGACTGTAACGTTCTGGCCATCATCGCTTTTGAAGAAGTACGGACCAATGATTCCACAAGCCCATAAATCCCTAAAGTCAGTTTTTCTGGATGTAACGGTGTTTTGACATACACTTGTTGACGTAACCATTCAACCAGAAGTGCGCTTCATCGCTAAACAAAATTTGCTTATGAAAATTGGGAACAACGGGAATCTCGTTTTTTTTTGTTGTAAAATTGCACTATTTGCCAGCGTTGTTCAGGCGTGAGTCTCTTCATGATGAATTGGCAAACCAAACTGAGAATAAATCATTTCTCAGCTGTTAAATCGGTCGCCATCTTCAACAGTAATGCCAACTCAAAGTTTTATACCTCTAAAAAAACACCCGTTATAATGAGTTAATAACACTAGTCAAGATACCATACCAAATCAACAAACAACACTATTTTTGCTACAAAATCGATCGAATAATGAAATTAATAGTATATTATGTAAATTTTCTGAACTAGTACATTAAAACACATTGATATGTGTTATACTTCTTACACCCCATTATCTTGCCATGGGTTTTTCCAGAGATTTTCTCATGACAAAAAAGATAATATTCTTCCGAAGTTAATTCTGAGTCAGTATTTCCTTGTGATATAGATATATAAAGAAAATAGATAGCCAAGTATCATAGTTTAATTTGTTTCTATCATAAGTAATGTCATTTAATGAAAATTCTTCATTTAATATTTCAATAACGCTGAAATTTGAGTGAACGTAAACCAAGAGATGAATTTTGACATTTTTAGACTCAGTTATTCACTAAGAATATTAATCTATGACATTTTCAGCGAATGATTGCTTTTTTGACTTTTAGATGATTGACTTATATTTGGAAATATTTCTGTTATAGAATCCTAACCTCGAAATATAAGATTTGACTGAAAACTCCCAAATAAAATGTATTTTTGGTAATAGAAAATAACAAAAATAGAGATATGCAAGACAGGACTCTGCATAGATAAATAAAAATCTAATTCACACTAATTAACCGTGCATATTACGGTGGAAAAATATATAAACTTATATTTATAAAACTGAAGATTATTTATGATACTAAACACAACAATATTTGTAGAACAAATATAATAACTAAACGTACTCGAAATATCATCTGAATTCTATTTTATCTGGATGATCCATTATAAATATTTTAACATCTCCTCTATTTATATTATTTTTGAAAACAAGCTTCAAGTGTGAACGAACACAACAGAAATGAAATGTGAATTAGGGCATTGAAGAGGGGGAAATTTTGTGTGAGGGATGTTTCAAATAACTTAAGTTTTGTATCTGGACATCTTTCCAACAATTAGTCCTTTTCATTTCAGTTGAAAAAACTTTCTAAAAGATAGTTCAGTCCAGAGTTTGTCAAACTTTTCGCATTTACGACCTGATATTCAACACAATTTTTATGGCGCCCTACAATTTCATTTTCACTAAAGTAGTCCCTTATTCACAAGAAAATAACTTCTAAATATTAATTCTGATTTAAATTTAAATTGAGTTAATCAGTGTGAACCAGCAATTTGTTTTTTATTATATCAAAATTTATTGTTCTTTCCTTTCAGTAATTTTTTCAAGTAACGTTTTTACTAATTATTTTCTGGATATGCTTGGGCCCTTACATTAGTTTTACAACGCCCCCCTAGGAGGGCACGACCCACAGGTTGAGAATCCCTGGTTTAGTTTCTACTTTCTAAAATATGGTTTAAACAATAAATTTTGCGCTACTTCTAGAGTATTGAGAGTTTTTTTTCTTAATTTCAATAATATTTCAAAATAGAATCTACAAGAGAAGCAAATATGCAAATTTTTTCCTGTAACGTTTCTCTAATCTCGTGGCATTGGTTTAAATTAAGGTCCTTATTCTTTTCACTACGTATGTTATATATATTATGTTTACTTTCAATGCAAATTAGAATATTTTTTGTAACTGCTCTTTTCTAATCGTTGATTTGAGTAATTTTTCATATGCAACTTTAAATATCCATAAAACACTGGTTGAAGTAGGAAAATTTTGTTTCTAATTCTTTTAATATTGCATCTTTTCACCATTCGAGTTGTCGCAAAATTTGCATAGGATATAGAATATTATGTTTTATCTTTAGTATTTTTACAATTATATGTTATTTTTGTCAGTAAGACACCTATTCGCATTTCAGGAGACATATTATTTCTTATCAGTGAATATTTCCACAACAAACTGAAGTGAGAGATCAGATTAAATTGATTTACGAATACAACTTTCGGTTATTTATAAACTTCGTTCGCAAATATAACATATTCAGTTTTATCCGCGTTGATGAAAATTGATTCTATTTAAATTATATTATTTGTTTCACATGTTTTTAACCTGCATCCAATTTATTTATATTGTGGTTTTAATATAATTTATTAAATAAAAACACTTGCCTTACTTTTACAAAATTTATAATAAATAATTGACAATTGTTTCGGGGTGTTAACCCATTTTCAAAAGTTAAACTTGTTGATTGTAATGATTGACAAATCAATCAGCTTTATTAATATACTTTAGCGAATGCAATCGAAAAAACTTTGTAAAATATAAAATAACTTTGCGATTAGGGTTATTTTCTCTCTGTTCAAAATGTGTACGCCTCTATTATGGTAAAAA
The DNA here is from genome assembly GCA_030704895.1 of Henosepilachna vigintioctopunctata. Lineage (NCBI taxonomy): Eukaryota > Metazoa > Arthropoda > Insecta > Coleoptera > Coccinellidae > Henosepilachna > Henosepilachna vigintioctopunctata. The sequence continues at coordinate 4,520,211 of JARQZJ010000034.1, forward strand.
ATGTGTACGTAAAAGAAATTATAGACAAGTTTAAAAAATGCTCAATAGGTACCTACATCTCAAATGGTGGTAAAATCTTACACATTTATATCATAAAATATCATGCACGTCGTGAAATAAATAATTTGACAAGTTGTCATTTGAAACGTCTGAGAATGAACAAAAATTATGGACATAAAACAACTCCTTTAATATTTCATTTTTACTAGTATTACTAACATTTATGCTTTTACGTATTAACTGAAAGACTTGCTTTGTACCACAGAAAACTCTTTGTAATTCTGCTAGGTCTCTTTGTAAATCTTAGTTAACTGTGAAGTTGTCAACAATATTTAAAATTTTCTCATAATTTAATATAAAATACGCATGACGACGTTTCGAAGTACTACTTCTTTATCAAATGCTGGATTAATACTATGTGTAATCTTACAAAATCAGTACTTATAGCTATTTTCACAGAACATACCAGCTATGTTCTTTGATTAACTTAAGTTAGTCATAGTTCATTAATCCAGCATTTGATAAAAAAGTAGTACATCAAAACGTGGTCATGCGTATTTTATATTGAATTATGAGAAAATTTCAGATATAGTTGTATTATGGATATTAATTTTCTTCAAGTATCGGCCTCATCAATTATCAATGAGAAGTTGTCAGTTTATACATATAGGTCTATATTACTTTGTTAATTATTGAGTTATATATTATTACGTTTCTTATTCCTAGTGCGCAATATTCTGGAGTATGAAGAATTGATTTGAATCTAATAAGACTTGAAGCTAGAGTGACTTGAAAAATTATCCTTCCAGCTTCAATAATGAAAGAGAATTCTAGCCCAAAAATCGAATTTGATTCGTTTAATATATACTACATTTGTTCAAGACCAAACAACACAGCTGCGGTCTGGAATACGACTCAGGTAAATGGAAACTGACTTCAGAATTTTGTTAGCATTACTGAAAATAACCAATTTATAATTTTGAAATAAAGTGAAAAAAAGAATAAATGAACAAAAAGAAAGTTATTAGTACAACTCAATACTGCAGCAAACAAGTATTGCGCGTAAGTTATTGAGTTCGATAGAAAATCTCTATAGATAATCGAATCATAGATCCTAGAATAATAAGAACACGTTTCGATTTGATTATGTCTTCAATAATGGCAAGAATAGTTGCTTTAATAGTTTGAACGTTCTTACTATTATCGTAAAGTAGAACGGAATAATTAAATTATTGGCTAATTTGTGTAGGAAACGGAAATCGGGTTACGTATCATTCGCATTGAATAAGAGACCGGCCAATATTATACTTCCTGGACTAATCAGACTATACATTTTGCAATAAACTCGTGTCTGGTTTGGTATGTAACCATTTATTAGAATTCATAAGCGTTACTGGTTTCAAATGAATTTAGTACACATGTTTGAATACGAGGGAATATTAAATAGATATTTTGTTGTTATTACGAATAACTATGCGTGCATTCCAATAACTACCCATAACTCATATGAAAAGTTAAAGTACGAGGGTGAGTCAAATATAAACGGGTTATTTCAAAAATCTGAAAAACGCAAGTAAAAGTAAAGATGTTAAAGACTGTTTAAAGACTGTAAAGATATTAAAAGATGCATTTGACATTTCTGGAAATAGATTTTTAGATTTGATAAACACATCATTTGAAATCTTTTCAAATGAATGGAAATCTTTATTGATAATACCTGTGCCTAAAATTTGTAACACTGTCAAATTGGAGGAATTTCGACCTATAAATCTTCTTCCACCATATGAAAAAATTCTAGAAACAATTGTTCAAAATCAGGTTCTAGAATTATGCTAAAAATATTCAGTTGTTTTTGACTTACAATCAGGTTTCAAGAGAAATTTCTAAGCAAGGCACAAAAATTCAGATAAAAATTTAAGAAAATGTTTTTCATATTTAGTAATGTACATGATACCTTTAATTAATGAGTCATAAAAAATTTGAATTACTCGTAAATATTAGTGGTCATTTATTTCTTCGAGAAACTTGTTTTCACATTTATTAAGGTACCGGATATCACCGAAAAACAACATTTCAGTAATGATTTATTTTAATTAGGTATTCTACTACCACAATAGTAATTTCCTGAAATACCGAACAAATAAATGTGACATTTAACACAAAAATTAATCTAGATCAATTATATTCTCATTTAGCATTTAGTGAAATATTGTTGGAAAATAGAATGAAATAAGTTAAACACTGGACTGGTATCACTGAAAATAATTATATATTACACATTATGTTAAAAATGTGTAATATGGTAACAAATTTTTCGATATAGTACTAAAAAACTTCGAAAAAATAAGTTGAAAAAGTTTTTTAGGCACAAGACTTGCTTAAAATTGATGAAATACAATTTTGCAGGGACCATGTTGCATTCCATCAAACATACAAAAAAAATTTTGAATCCTCACTAGTAACAAAAGGGAACATGATATATTCAAAAAAATCGATGATACATAAGTCAAAAACTCACTCCCAAAAACATAAAAGAGGAACAAGGCAAAAAATAGACCAATTAAAAAAGTTTGATGATTTTTTTCACACTTTAAAATCACCACAATTTATATTCTCACAAATGATAAACTGAGTACAAAATTCTGCAACAAATGAAAATATGGGAATCATGTTAACCACAATTCTTCTATGTCTGATATAATTTGAATTATGAACTTTCAAAATTACTTACAGTATTTAATCTGGAGCTCTGATATCGATAATGATGGAGAAACTTCTGTCGTCCATAAATATTTTCCCCTGAATTACACTTTATTGTACACCTTGCTCCTTTTTCGTACTGTTCCTCTTCCAAAAGTTATTTTCTGCGTACGTTTCTGTTAAGAATCAGCTTCTTGAAAATAAAATTGGAGGTATCCATTTCAAAGGGCTGCAATGAAATAATTGTTACAAATTCTATAACGACATCACTTCCATTTTCTTATTTTCAAATTGCACCCGAGGTCACTCGGAATTTAGCTGCATTGAATTCTGAACTTCCTCAAATTTTTCTGAGGAAACATTTCCAAATTATTGTGGTATATATACATCAATAATTATTTGCGTATATAATTTGTGAAAGAATACTTATTTCCTGGTATTTTATTATGATTAGAAATGTTCAAAATTCTGCTCAACTAAATCTAGGCTAATTATATAAAATTATTTTCTGTACTCGATTCGTCTTGAAATACTCAAGAAATAATCATTTTTTACAATATACCAATAGGTGAAGGTTCGGAATATATTTTGTTCATCTGTAAATCAACTCAGTTCTAACTTTCAAATATGATAATTGTACATATATAATTCTGAAAAATACTGAATAGGAAAAATAAATTCTTTACCCAGCATAAAGAGTTCGTTCAAATATAAAACATTAAAACTTGATACAGCTTCTACTTACGTTCCTGTGAAGATATGAAAATAATATTGCCAATGAAAAATTTTCCTCATCCTTATCTCAAATCTTCAATCCTTACTCTTCACTATCCTGCTATCTGTGATAAAGCTCAACTTTATTTTCCCTCACATTACTTTCTACAGTATGTTCAATGTTAGTTTCTTGGCGAAATGATTAAATTGAAAATATTATAAAAGCATATTTCCCGTCATTTCAACATGAAATACCCACTTACACATTCAACAGAACTTACTTTAACTTTATAATACATAATTGAACAATGTCTGTCTAGTAAAGCGTCCTCGATTCTTTTTTGTTTTCATTTCGACGAATCGCTTGCTCTAGACTAGACGATCACTGATGTCATAGGTAACTACATATATGCAACCGTCTGGATAATTTAAATGAGCAGTTTCTCACTATGATTTCCGTTATTTCATAGAATTTCAAGAAATATTTTTGAAGCACTCGTTCTACTTTGATTTATGAAATCTCAATGATGAACCTTTATGTTAAATAAAATATTATTCTGAAGATGATATCAATTTAAAAAATAGTAATTTTAAATAATCAGGTATATTTACATTTGAAGTTCAAATATAATTATTGATTATAGGAAGGTGATCATACTTATATAAAACATATTAAGAAATATATATATAAACTATATTATGAGTATAATTATATTATACCTTCACTATTAGAAACAAATCATGTGCATTGATTATTATTTTCTTTATTTTCATACGGAATTATCTAATTGTTAAAAAATGCTACGGAAACCTCGAATTAACTAATCAATCATTAAAAATCTTGTCCATTGTATTTGTGGTATTTTATTCAATCAACTTAGTGGGATTACGAAATAAAAGACTGAATAATGAGAAAAATTTAAGACTAGTGGTATTTTATTGGACTACTTGCTAACCCTGTGAAGTTAGTACACAATCTGTCAAAACTATCAATATTCTTGAAGTTACCAACTGCAACCTGAAAAACTGACGTTAATGTCTTGTCATTATATTGAAAACTTAGGACACGATTCTGTCTCATTCGCCACCTACTCTACAAATTTTGTCAAACACAAAATAAAAAGGATCATGAAATTTGTAACAGTAGAATGGAAGTAATTTCCATACAAAGTTTTTCTGGGATTAATTTTTCTTTATATAGATTTTACCAACGAACGACTCATTTTGACGTCTCCCACTTGTAATTATCACTTTGTCAAACTGTTTGTATCCATAGGAACGTTGAAAACATCGAAACTGTTGACCAATCATAATTTGAAAACATCTGGTTTTTGCTGTCTTTGGCTTGTGATTGGTCACAAAGTGTGATATGAGTAGAAGGGTCAATAAAATCGTGTGAATCTAGAAAATAATTGTTTAATTTTTTACTTTTCAACTGGATAAAATACTAGATGTTCGATGGCTTAGCGAATACACCTTACAGACCTAGCGTTAGTTTTATGGGTGGCGGTACGTTTAAGAATTTTGCCAATATAACTGTACCTAATTAATTATTTCTCATTGAACCTTCGGGCGGAAGTGTTCGAACAAGTTCAAGATCGTATTTCAATTCCGAGAAGCAAACATGTGGGAATACCGTACGGGTTCGGACATTTTGAATTCGGAACGAGTACATCATGTCAAGAGATGTCATGTAATAGACTATTGGTATGCATAAGTAATACTTTGGCGATGTTAACAACTATTTTGAAGTTACTGGAGGCATGTTAAGCAGGCAGAAACGGAACTATAAGGATTTCGTGGAACATTATGCCAAAGAAAAAGTGAGAAAGAAAATAAATGTTTTCTAGATTTGCACATTTTCAATCCCTCACTCAAGAATGTTCAATCTTACTTCAATGGTTTCAAACTCAACAAGGACTTTATTAAATATAGTAAAGGTTTATAGGTTTTGATATTCATTTATGAGAAGAAATTTTTGCAATGTTTGAAGGGTTTTAGTAACACACTATAGTCGTATGTATATGGATCGAAAATATATAACGCATTGGCCGAATCTCATGATGTATAGAAGAATAAGAGAAACATCTATGTCAACATAGATACTGCAGATACATATGAAACCATCAATCAATTGGGCCGATACTTGAAAATCTAAATACATAATTTAAATTAAACTAAGTAGTTTTATGATTTTCACTATAATTAATTCAAAACATGACAATATTGTTTCTCCAACACAGTGGCTTCATCAGATGTTGATGATACAACAGTTTGTCATCAACATCTGATGAAGCCTCTGTGTTGGCGAAACAATATTGTCATGTTTTTGAATTAATTATAGTGAAAATCAGGAAACTACTTCGTTTTAATTAAACTACATATGAAACCATTCATTGAAGAATTATGAAAACTATTCATTGAAGAATTAGGTATAGTATTGTGGTTGTCATTAAGAGTATGGTATATACGTTTAGATATTTTTAACTGGAAAAAGAGTATGTGATCCATTTCTCTAATTTTAAAAACTGAACCTATTATTCCCGACTATCAAGCTTTTTTTTTGGCATTGACTAAAGAATTTGAAGATATTTTTGAATCCTATTTTGTAGATATAACAGGTGTTTTTTTTAGAGGTATAGAACTTTAAGTTGGCATTACTGTTGAAGATGGCGACCGATTTAACAGCTGAGAAGTGATTTATTCTCAGTTTGGTTTGGCAGTTCATCACGAATAGACGCCTGAACAACGCTTGAAAATAGTGCAATTTTATTTCGAAAATGATGGTTCTGTGCGGAATACGTATCGCACACTACGTCCATTTTATCGTCGACAAAATCGTCCATCAGAGAAAAACTGCCAAACAAAACTGCCGCATTTGGAGTGAAGATAATCCTCAAGTTTATGTCAAAACACCGTTACATCCAGAAAAACTGACTGTTTGGTGCGCTTTATGGGCTGGTGGAATCATTGGTCCGTACTTCTTCAAAAACGATGATGGCCAGAACGTTACAGTCAATGGTGATCGGTATAGAGCCACGATAACTATCTTTTTCATTCCTGAATTGGACAACCATGATGTCCAGGAGCTATGGTTTCAACAACACGGCGCAACATGTCACACAGCTCGTGCCACAATCGATTTATTGAAAGACACGTTTGGTGACCGCCTAATTTCACGTTTTGGACCTGTGAATTGGCCTCCAAGATCTTGTGATTTAACACCGCTAGACTACTTTCTATGGGGCTATGTAAAGTCATTGGTCTATGCGGATAAGCCACAAACGCTTGACCATTTGGAAGACTATATACGCCGTGTTATTGCCGATATATAGCCACAAATATTGGAAAAAGTCATCGAAAATTGGACGTCCAGGTTGGACTATGCCAGAAATCATATTTTAAATGTAATAACACAATATTATCTTTCGTTGTTTTATTGCAATTTAAAGTTCTATACCTCTAAAAAAGCACCCTTTACATTTACTGGATTCACTCAAATATCTGAAATAACTAGACTTTCACAAATATCTTTCTAGATTTCTGATATCTTTATCATATCATATATATCATATCTCTCGAGGTTTTTGAAGACTTATGTTGTACCTACCATACAAAAAGGCAGTGAATGTATACGCTTTAGAATGTTTAAATTTTATTGCTCTGTAGATTTTAGCCTTGCTCACGTCCCAAATGATCAGAAATACCTGGAATTCATCTCCGACATCAAACTGAAATGGAAGTTTCATATTGACTTCTATTCAACGAGAGCAAAAAAGCCCAAAGCCAGATATATCGACAAACAACAGAGGGAGCTGGCTCAAGTTAGATACTAAGATCAACCCTATTCTTCAACAGCCTGGAGCTGATCAAATGCAAAAGCTCCATGTTGTGGAAATCAAGTTGTTTAGGGATCCCTATCGATGCCTCCTGGTATGAAGGAAACTCCAAGATACGTTAAAACTTTGGTACTCCTAGTGATGGAGACCATCAGCAGGACTTTTGGTGAATCCCAACAGTAACAACATCAGAAGATTACGATGAAGATGTGTTTGAAATAATTTCATTGATTTTGTATAGTTTACTTTATGATTATAAATTCAAGCCATAATTTTAGAGACCTGCAGCGTCAAAAAAGCTCTCTAAAAAGCAACATTCAATGTAAAATTCTTATTTAACAAACTTAAAGATAAGTAAACTCAAATAAAGAGAATGTCAAAAATAAAATCATGATGAACGATGAATCGACTCTGTGATAGTACATATTTAAATGAGAGGTAATAAGAAATACTTCTCTGAAAATCACTGACTGAACAAATCTAGACTAGTTTTCGCCTTATTCGATTAACATTTCATTCGTTTAATAATATCAAGGTAAAATAGATATTTCAAACTGATATAATAGCGTTATCAGTGAAGTTAACAATTTAATTAACCTCCTAGAAAATAGAATAGTTTTTCACGTACTAAATTAACACGAAACCGGAAAATACATGAATGTGTTCAATAATGCAAGTAAATATCTATCTGAATAATATCACTTATCTATTAAAATCTACTGAAAACAGATCTATGAAATCTATTTTTCAATTTTTTTAGGGATACTGAAAGCAATTCTTTAGTACTTGAAAGAATCTGTCTTCGTAACGTGAGAATTCATCACAATGAAAAACTAACAATTTGATTTTTTCATGGTCATTATCCAAATTTTGTTGTTGTTCAAACAACTGTTGGTAATCGATTCACTTCAAAACTCAATTTTATTTTATCTTAAACTAACAGAATATGGTCATATAACTCAAACTGTGATTACAAACGTGAAAACTTTTCTTTATATTCGAAGCGCATCCACCATAATACAATAAAGATCATTATAATTTGTTTAATTTTTAAAGGCAGAGGACAGATATCCTATAATTACGCCGTAGTAACATGAAAACAATTGCAAGTCTTTGCTATCTTAAAATTGCTTAACTTTAGTTTATCCCCATTATTACTTACTCCATCTTCAATTTCTCAATTGCAGTCATTTTATTCTGAAATCTCTTAGAAATACCTTCTTTTCTTATACTTGTATGTGTTTATTCTCTTTCGAATACCTCCATAATAAAGCTTTTAATTATTTTCTCCCCCACTACGTATTTATATCAGGTAAATATATAACTGAGATTGAATTCTCGCTAAACTCTTAGTGAAACATGATTGAATGAAAATTTAAATCAAACTCTTGGCTTAATGTTTCACAAGTATATATGTTTGTAAAACATTGAGCCAAGAGTTTGATTTAAATTTTTCAAAAATATATGAACGAATGTTTTCAACAGTTTATCTTTAGAAATTGGGGTAACATCCCCAAGGAATTGTCGAGCAATTATTTAATTGAAACTAAACCTAGTGTTTTTTTCCAATCTATATTAATTATATTTTACCAAGAGATCAATGAATCATTAATAAAATTAATTTTCCTACATAATTTGAATATTTATCAATTTTGAATGAATTCGATTGATTTGATTTCATGTGTTGGTTTGAAAATTTAAAACAACTTGACAGTTTGCTATGCCACTCCTAATTTTAAATTATAAAAATGATTCGTATTGAAAAACCGCACGCTAAAAATTCACCATACGCATTTCAGTAATACATTCATGTCAAATCATACATACACACATACCAAGTACCTTCAGAACGTGTCGCAAATATTCTTATTTGTTATTTGTTATGAAGTCATTAAACTTTCGTTGTAAAACGGACATAAAGAAAAAGGCATTAAAAGAAACATTCAGCAGTAATTCCTATAATTTAGTATTATTTGGGGTAACTGCAGATAGATGTTTGTCTAATTGCAATACAAGATAAAATCATAAAAGTATATAATCTAGACTAGACAGTGGAAATGAGATTTCAGAAATAACATTCACTATAACTCTTATATAATTAACATAGATATAGCTTGAAATAGCGAAGGACAGGTCAAACTATCAAAGGGTGAATTCACTTTCAAGCCTGATCACAGTGTCCTTTTCTTTTCGGAGACGATGAGCCAAATGTTTTTAAAATTCTCGAAACGCTGGATTTTCACACACCAACAGCTTCAGCTATATCTTCTAGAGTCATTGATGTGTGTTCATTAAGCGCGATAATTTTGGAACGCTTCCTTGAGTGATATCCATCTTTGGACAAGACAATACAGCACGTATCAAAATTGAAACCACCAACTGTCACACCGGTAGGCTCACAACTGGCTGGCGAGGTAAAACCGGTCAGAATGTAAATGATGGTCAAGGTCGAACCCGCACATCACTTCAGGTAGTGAACAAGCTGGTGTGAGGGTGTTTGGGCCACCCTGGTACTCACATACATACTACAGTACCTCAAACGAAGAAAAAATGTTTGTCCCAATTAATTCGAACAGCATAGTAGATCCACATATTGGGCATAAATTACGAAATAGACAACAAAACAGTTAAGAACACAACCTCCACAAATTTTAAAAACAAATTATTACCTGGCAAAACAGGTAATAAACTTAAAACACAGATTTCGTAGCAAAATATTTGAATTAGAAGTCTTATTTGATCGACAAAAATGAGAGAATACTAAAAAAAATTTTTTTATAGGACTTTACTCTTCGAAAATTGTTTGTGTGAGGTCAGTAATGGCTTAAATCATTCTGGGTAAAGGGTGAGGATGTCTATTTTTATCTATGACAAATTACGAAGGTGGAGACATGAACGAAATGAAGATGATTCTCTAATTTTTCATGATTTGAAGAGAGAAATTTTTAATTTTTTCATTTTTCATTCTCTGATGATTCATGATTTGAAATTAGAAATGTTCTGACTTTGAAAATTCGTCGAAGACAAAGTCAGGACTTCGAAAATATCTACTCTTAATGGTACGTTTTATAGAGATTACGAAAACCACCCTCACGTCGATACCTTCACAGTATTTTCGGATCATATCTATCATTATTTCTTTGTTAGATATAGAAACAATACAACTGTAATTTCACTATGATTGCTTCATAGTTGAAAATTAAAGGCAGTAATGGGTTATGAGTTCAAATCACAAATAGGCATAGAAATATGGAGGAAAACTATTTTTTCAGTATAATGGACAATTGTATGGTATGAAAACTTCAGTTCGAAGCAAGCTCATATTATAAGAAATATTTTTTGTATTTCAATTTCAATTTATTAACCTTCAATTTCTCAGAATATGCTGTTATCTTCTCGATGATGCTTCTAGATCTTTCATTACAAATTTCACAGTGTAAGCTCTCGGATATTAGCACCGATAATTCCGAGTGCCTATTGCGCAATTAACTGTGAAAATTCAGTAGACGTACAATGGTTATTTGTATTTCATCTGACTGCAGTTAAACCATAACATTTATATAATGTTCACTGTAAAATCCTCATCTTCCGCAGATGTAACCTTATTTCCTCGATATCATTGCTAGGAAACTATGAATTATAAACAAGTGTTGTAGTATAACTCAGAAGAAACCGATTGGGGTCATTCATAAATCGATACAGGGCGTTTATTGAATATATGACAGAAATTTAAGAGCTATTCTCTGGATCGTTTTAAGAATATTTTGTTTCAAAATACAGAGTAAACAAAACTTAGACATAAATTTAGAACTAAAACAATTGATAATATTTTATCAATATATCAAAAAGTTTCACATGATGGTCGTTTTGAAGTACCACTGCATCGTCAGGAGCTGAAATAATATTAATAGCAAAGATTTTTGTAGAGATTACAAGTGTGAATTGCGCTTCAAACGAAAGAGAAGAATGAATAGCACTGGGGAACAGCAATTCTGTTGTCTTCGATCTTTGACTTGTTTTTGACTGTGATTAAACTTTTCCTAGAATGTTCAATCTGGGGACATTCTCGCTTGATGCTCCAACAGTTGCCAGCCATCATACTGACATCCCTTCTAACTTTATACCTTGCCTCCATGTCCTTCAAATCTTGGTGGTGTCGCTCGCCCTGTTCATCACTAACAGCGCCAAGATTTTCTGGAAAGTTATCAAGATGGCAATCTGAGAGATGCAGTTTGATACTCATGTTAGAGCCAAGCTTTTAAAAGCTTTTTAAGAGTGTTGGACAATTTCGACGTAATTCTGGGCTCGTGTGTTTCCAAGTAACTCCTTGACAATACTTTTGAATGCTAACCTAGCAATATTTTCAGGTTCGGTCATTGTTTTAATAAGGAAGTTCATCTTGCTTAAGTTGTCGAATATGTGGCCCATCAAAGACACCTGCCTTCATGTTCTCATATGACAAGCTAGGAAATACCGAAATGATATACTTAAAACAGTCGCCTTCAGTTGATAATGCTTTAACAAATTGCTTCATGAGACCATAGTTTCATATGCAAAGGCGGAAATATGTTTTCTCTGTCGACAAGTAGATGATTTAGAATGTTTGGATCACCAGGTTTCAGGTCAGATCTTGGCGGCCACTTTGACTGCACCCAATGCTTCTCTCGAGCTCTGCTGTCACACATACCTACATAGAAAACAGGGATACTTGGCGCGTTGCTGGCCAAGAAGGAAACAAACCATTTTAAGGTCAACACAGATGGTCCATTGGTGTAAGTTATTTTCCAACAAGTCACTGACCTTTCTTATGCCTTCGTATTCTTTATGCAAAGAAACCGAATGACCTATTGGGACTGACCGATATAAATTTCCATTGTGGAGAAGAAAACTCTTCAAGCTACATTTTGAGCTATCTATAAACAATCGCCATTCAGTTGCGTTATAGTCTGAAATTCCCAATTCTTTCATTAATCAAGATATGTTATGGCAATACACAAATCTATAAGCACTCTGAAAGAACTGCAGAAATGCACTTTCTCACGATCGAAAGTAGGTAAATTTAGCTCCTTCTTCTAACAAGTTTTTTTCGTGCAGTCTTGATGCTCAAAGTTCTGGCGCTTTTTACGTAGCGTAATAGTATGCGCAACAACTGTAGAAAAAAACTTGACGTGATAGAAAAAACTGATTAAAGCTTTGGAATCAGTATGTCAATTTACCTCTAAAGCCTCTAAATCTCCAGTTTAATATTCCGACAATGAAGAAATACCTACGACCTTTACTGTAATTTAGAACAATTATATAATAATGAATTGAGCTAATCATTTGATCCGTCTCTTCTAATGGCTCAGAATACTTGATAATTGAACGTTGCATCTTTTAATTTAAACAATTTACTACTTTATATGTTTGATTGGCATTACCACGGAAAGTTTAAAAGGAGTCAGGAGATTGTTGTAACTCTATTCCAACTCGTATAACACATTTGAAGAAACTATTTCTTGTTATTTATTCTAGCACATTCACCGTTGTGAATATATTTCGAATATATGTTTTGAAATAAATTTATAAACTTTAATAAATTTTTAATAAATTCGAAACCTTTTCGAATTCGAAATTCAGTTAGTTCATTTTTAAATTCTCCATTAACGCCGTTCATTTAGTTGGCAAGTTAAATTTTATCTATCGAATTTCCAATTTTTGCCAAAGTTTTCAAGAAATCTGTAAAAAGTTGTTCATCACTTGTTATAAAAATTGAAATTTTCATTAGGTGTAAATCAAGAATTCTTGCTTTCATAAGCATTGAAAGAATTTGCAAAAAAATTGAATTTCGCAGAAAAATGCTATGGGCCAAACTGTTTATTATCTAAGTAAACATTTTTCTTCCATCATTGATCATAATAACTCAACAAAAGTAGGGAAATTCTTTTTCTGCAGTAAAGCTTCTAAAAATTGCAGTTATTTCTTCGTTAGGGGTAAAAAAAGCCCAAACAAGTCTTTTAATCGCTTTCGAAACCACTGATTCGAAAATCTTAATTTAAGACCTGAGTGAGTGATCTTCATCAAAATTGAATTTCCTAATTTCATGAATTTTTTTAAAATTTCCAAAAATATTTTGAATATTAATTAAATATCAAATATTAATAGTCTAGGGTTAAGGGTATAGACCAAGAATATGGGCCCATGAATTGTTTCATAAACTCATAAATTCCTTCATAAGTTGTTTTTTTATGGGTTTTGTGGGAATTTGCTAAAAAATTTATTTCAAAAAAGTTAATTTCACGGAAAAAATGCTTTCATTCGAGTAGGTTATTATCATCAAACGAAATCCATTTCCTGGAGTCTCAAAATACTAAAATAATGAAAACACAGTAGATAGACCGAAAATATTCGACAGAGTCTTCAAACACTGATAACATTTTCCTTCTTTTCAAACTGTCTGTAGTTGAAACAAAAATTTTCTATTTTTCTTTTCCTTATTTCTGAATTTTCTATTGAAAAACTGACAAGACATTCTTAATCTACGTCTTCAGTTTACTCAGCAACTACAATTTAAATTTTTTCTCGATTTTTTCTGATAAATTCATATAAATCTTTGAATATTTGGAAATAAATCCGATTCCAAAAATTCATTTTCCTATTAAATCGAGAGTGCAGATCAAGAATTTGGAATCAGTACCTTTATAAAATGTATAGTTTTCCCAGGAAAATCTGCCAGAAACTAAAAATTTCATGAAATCATGCTCTCTTCCAAGTTAGTCTTTACCGTCAACGAAAGCCGTTTTTTCATTTACAATTGAGTAGAAAATGACAGTGTCATCTTCTTTCTGTGTGTTTCGTAGCCGAAACTAGTATTTCATCGGAAAACTGATTTGAAATTTTAAATCTACAGCATTACTCACTTGTACATTTGAAATTTTCATCAAACTTCACGTTGTACAAGAAAATAATATAAATAAGAGATTTAAATTCTTCGTGCTCAACGATAACAAGTTAGTTTCTAGCAATCAATAATAGTGTCACAATCATCAACAAAATATCAATAATTATTCATAATTCATAATAGGAATATAAGTATAACTAATTCTTCTGATAAATTATTCTATCTGAGATAAATATTAGTGGATCATTGCTCTTCCTAGTATTCAAAATGTTTTTATTTTGTAATTAATTTCAGATAACCTATCAAATTCTCGCAGTATCATTTCTTACTGTTGTTTACACAGCCATACGATTGATATGTCACTGAAACATACGTTACGCTTTTTCTTTATTATTGCTCTTTGTGTTGAAGTGATTTCGCACCGAAGTTCATGTAGACATGGACATGGAAGGCGTAAATTTGGTGAGTTTATTAATTGTTTAATAGTGCTGGCGTTTACTTCATCTAAATCCATTATAATTGATAAAGTTATGATTTACACTTTATTGACTACATAGCATGACGCGTTTCGTCGTTAAAAACGACTTCTTCAGATGCAAACAGAATAATGTTCATAACAGAATAATGCTAACATTATTCTAAGAAGTCGTTTGTAACGACGAAACGCGTCGTGTTATGTTGTCAATAAAGTGTAAATCATAAGTTCAAGTGTTTGAATTTAAGTTTATAATCAATGAATAATTGTTACTATACGTGATGATTACTAGATATCTCTTACAAGTTGAGAAAACTTTTTGAGAATTGTAATCTAGGTTTGCGAGGGAAGACTTAACTCCAAAAGAGTCATCATAATACTGAAAAGTGCGTCACACTCACATTTGCAGATGTTTTTTTTAGAGGTATAGAACTTTAAATTGCAATAAAACAACGATGGATCATTCGATTGACAAGAATTTTTTTTATTCGAAAGATAATCTTGTGGCATTACATTTTACATATGATTTCTGGCATATGACCGCCACGGCTGGCTCGGATGTAGTCCAATCTGAACGTTCAATTTTCGATGACTTTTTCCAACATTTGTGGCCGTATATCGGCAATAACACGGAGAATATTGTCTTCCAAATGGTCAAGCGTTTGTGGCTTATCCGCATAGACCAATGACTTTACATAGCCCCATAGAAAGTAGTCTAGTGGTGTTAAATCACAAGATCTTGGAGGCCAATTCACAGGTCCAAAACGTGAAATTAGGCGGTCACCAAACGTGCCTTTCAATAAATCGATTGTGACACGAGCTGCGTGACATTTTGCGCCGTCTTGTTGAAACCACAGCTCCTGGACATCATGGTTGTTCAATTCAGGAATGGAAGAGTTAGTAATCATGGCTCTATACCGATCACCATTGACTGTAACGTTCTGGCCATCATCGTTTTTGAAGAAGTACGGACCAATGATTCCACCAGCCCATAAAAGGCATCAAACAGTCAGTTTTTCTGGATGTAACGATGTTTTGACATACACTTGAGGATTATCTTCACTTCAAATGCGACAATTGTGTTTGTTGACGTAGCCATTCAACCAGAAGTGCGCTCCATCGCTAAACAAAATTCGCTTTTGAAAATCGGGAAGAACGGCAATCTCGTTGCAATCAAAAATTGCACGATTTGCAAGCGTTGTTCAGGCGTGAGTCTGAATTGCCAAACCAAACTGAGAATAAATCACTTCTCAGCTGTTAAATCGGTAGCAATCCTCAACAGTAATGCCAACTTGAAGTTCTATACCTCTAAAAAAAACACCCAGGTCCGTTGTTGTTCTCCTTATATATAAACGATATTGTCTCTCATATGAAAAAATGTTCTACACGTTTATTCGCTGATGATAATATGCTGAATATATGTGGCAAAGATATTAAGAATATGACATAGGGGATCGATATAGACCTTTCTGCAATTAATGATTGGTTATGTGACGATTATCTCTGAATGTAAGAAAATGTAATTTCATAGTTTTGGCTACAAGAAAAACCCTTAAAAGTAACAAAAATGAGAATATAACTATGAAGATAAATGAGCAAAAAATTGGACGAGTAGAAACAGTAAAATATTTAGGCATTATGTTAGACGAAAAATTGAGTATCAATGATCATGTTGATTTCATATCATCTAAAATCAAATTTTTTGAAAAGACTAGGAAAAAATCTGTCGACAAATGTGAAATTATTGTTTTTCAAATCAATAATAATACCACATTTTCAATATTGCTCCACACTGTTATTTGGTTTGACTAAAAAAAAAATTCAACAATTACAAAAGTTACAGAATAGAGCCATGCGAAGTGCAATAGGTATAACCCTGTTGAAATTATGCTGAACTCTTTGGAACTAATGTCTGGTAAACAAAGAATACTCTTTGCTTCATATACATTCATATTTGATATAAAAAATCAGTTGCTTGTAATGTAATCACCATGTATTGTAATAAAAAATGTAACATCTGTCAGTGATGTGCATGGGTATAATAGTAGAAATACTGATAGGTCTTATATACAAAGTTGTACCTAAGCTCTCAAAATCTAAAAATAGCATATACTAGACAGATTTAAGGCTTTCAATAATTTACCAAGTATATTGAAAACTAGTACTAGTACTAAGATATTTGAGCGCGATCTTAGCAAGTATATTTTAAATAATGAGATGGGTATGTAATTAAAAATTGGCAATTCAAAATATGTAGATTTTCTGTATAGCTTCAGCTAAATAAATATTATTATTATTGGTAATGTATGGATAGAGGTTTTTGGCGATAGCAAGTATAATTCCTCTTACATTATCACTTGAAGGATGGTGGAGTCTCTCCATCCTTCAAGTGATAATGTTAGAAGAAATTATACTTGCTAATTATAAAAAAAGATTATTTCGCTTTCAAAAAGTTCAAAGTTCAGATTTCATTACAAAATTAATTAAGGATACATTCAAGGATAATAATAATTATTTCACATTATGAGTTACAGAATTTTATTAGACCCCTTAAAATGAATTATGGGGGCATAATTTAGATTTTTGTTTATAGGAATGAACACAAAATCTACCACCGAACAGACAACACAAATGCCACTTGAAGATAGAAATTTCATTCACGCCCCGTGTCAAGAAGGGTATGTTCGAGTCGGAATGGCTTGTAGAAAAGAATATAGCACTTAATACACCCATTAGAGGAACAAGATTCGCAACGATTTTAACTTAACCTTTTTTGTCCTTCAGTTGTATACTAAAATTCATTAAGTATCACCAGTGTGATCAGGATGTATTAAAATAAGTTCATAAATATATATTTATTTTATGTAATTCTTTATTTATATTAATTTATGTATTTTTGAATTATAGTTTTATAATTACTGCATTCATGTTATTATTCACTGTAATATGAATGAGTAACATTTTTATTTACTTTCCTACAATTAATCGTTTGTTGCTGTACTGTTAATATTGTCTGTCAAGTCTTCAACGCCAACTAAGATGTAAGCAGTTTTAAATATTAGTAGCTAAGAATCGTGTCGTTTCGTGGAGTAGGCCGATCGAGTGCAATTATTTTGATCACCTTTTATGTTTCCTAAACTTATGAAATGAAACTTCATTTTCACTTCATAAAATCATTTTCACTTCGAAAATTACTTATTGATGTACACTTATATTTATAAGAAAATGAAACGTCTGTGCTAATGGCACTGAATGAAATATTTAAGAAAATTAACACTATTTTATATTTAGTGGATACCTACTTGTATAGAAGAGATCTGAACGTGTCTATGATCTGAGAGATGTTTTCTATTGATTCCTATAGATGGAATTGTGACTATCGATGGATGTTGTGCGACTGACGAGTTCCTTGCAGAATGAAACAGCTGTCTCGCACTTCCATCAGGTGTTGCATCGATTTCAATATTTCTCTAACATTCATCCCTTGAAGGATCATCATCCGATGGAGGTATCACATCGTACGTATTCACATATCTGGCTCTACTATAAAATTTTTTTGGTTAATTTGAATTTTTCGAAAGAATGTTGTAGTGTTCATTTCCTTATATTTATATTTACATTTATATACTATTTTTAAAATTTAAATCAACCATTCTAAAAATATATTGTGCTAGGATAACTTTTGAAAAGTCTCTGCCTTTCAAATATACAGGACAATAAAATTTGTTGCGCTAACATTTCATTTCCAAAAGTATGTGTAAGTTTGACCACAATAAATGTTTGATAGAATTTCCTCCAGCCTAGGAATGTATAACCTTGAATTCTACCTATCTCTCACCCCTTCAAAAAAGACAGGTTCGTTTCTAATTGTTTCACCACTGTTGGATTTCGGAAATAATCTAAATTCTTTGTAAGGGGTGTTTTTTTAGAGGTATAGAACTTTAAATTGCGATAAACAACGATGGATCATTCGATTGACAACATTTTTTTTATTCGAAAGATAATCTTCGAATAGCTTCATTTCCTTATTTGCGGTATTCAAAATTTCAAAATCAGAATTGAATATATGATTTTCATCAATCAAATGAATCATTTGAGCTTAATTTGTTAGGATCCTTTCAAATTAATAAATACAAATATTCTGGCAACCTTTTGAACAGCCAAATCGATCATACCTCAAGCCCCCTTCTCAATATTTTCAAAATTACTTAGTTTCTTTCCTTGAAATACTCGAGAATGAATCCATTAATAACCCAGCTTTCTCCATTGCATCAAGTTAGATAGGTACCGGAAATTCCATGTTTCGTAGCCGGTACGTCTAAACCTTGTAGAATTATTTTATACCGGGATGAATTTTTCATGCATGAAAAAAATCGAAAAAAGATCGGAATGATAATTTATCTTGTGGATAGGCAATCGGATACAACTAATAATAAAACGGATGAACCGGTCGGTTTGATGACGGTCAGCGTAGGTTGCGATTAAATCACTACGAGTGAAGATATGTGACTATACAGTCAGTCTGTAAGTAATACCCAGTCAAGCTGCGTGAAATTGATTCGAAATTTCCTTTTACGTAGAGGTTACTGCCAAGTCACAACAACTAATAAAATGTTTATTTGCCATAAATTATTTCTATGGGAATAATATATTTACAAGTAATACATCATTTTTAGACTTTATTGCGTAAAACAAAGGCTAATACTTTTCCAAAGATCTCTGGTTTCGAATTCATTTGATAAATTTATATTCTCTGTATTTTGTGAATACAGTAAAAGCTCTTTATTCGCGGGGTATACGTTCCGAAAATATGCCGCGATTACAGAAACCGTGAATATGAAATGGTAATTTATATGAGATTATAGGGTATACGTTCCTGGGTGACAAAATGAATATAACATAATGAATATAATAATATATAAAGGTATATGAAAAATTAATTTGAATGAAGTTTTTGATCATATTGCTTAATTATTATGTTCAGGCTTAAGGCAATGGTTTGAAGAATTTTGTAATTTTTTCTTGCTTCGAGGTTTATAAAGGTTTCTTCAATTCAGACTGATATTAAGCAATGACTTTAGCAATTTGCCTTTCAAATAAGACTTAGTTCCATAAATGGACCAATTTTCATAAATAAAATCACAATACACATTAGCCATTCTTAAACCTTCACTAAGAATTTTCAAATTAAATGCCACGTTTCACGTTGAAGCATCTTCCTCAATAGGCTGCGAATTTAACATTTCCTCCAAGTTACTCTCAGTTAAATCTTCATCTTGCGATTGAAGTAATATCTGAATGTCACTTGATTTTATCCTTTCAAACCTATCTCGTTCTATTGCATTCGCAATTTCTGCTATGTTTGCAGTTAAAGTTTGAATGTGCACAGATTCTTCGTCATTTTCTACAGCCAGAGTAGGCCACAGTTTTTCGACCATGAATTCTATGTGTATGGCTTCAGTTCTTCCAATGATTCCTTTGTATTTACTATACATTTTGCTGTGTCAAAATCCTTCCAGCATTCCATAACATTCATATCAAGATCACATCGTCCAATATGATTTTGAAGGTTCGTTCAATGTAATAGAGCTTCAAGGCCTGGATTATCTCTTGCTTCATAGGTTGAAGCAAGCCGTCATGTTGGGAGGAAAAAATGTCACTTTATATTTGGATGCATAATTTCAAGTTCGCGAGGTTGACCTGGTGCAATATCCGAAACTAGATCTGTTCAAAGTCTATATTCTTTTTTTTTTAAATCTGTTTCAACTTCGAAAATATTCACTTAAATCATACGGTGTAAAGGGCCATATATATCTATATTAAATGAACAATGTATTCAAGGTATTTAATTGGTTAAGGATTAATGCTGTATGGGTTAAAATCGCTTCGAAAATTAGCCATTATTTGTCGCAAAAAGTAAATGACACAAAAAAAGTTATTGTGGGTTATCCATAAGAGATAGACATATACCATCACGGACTTTTCTGTAGACCTTTTCAATGTGTACAATACTTAGTACATTATTTTGATAAAACTCTAAGGTTCAGCCTGCGTTTGCAATGTAAGCGGAAAAAATGTAATTATTTACGACATCGCATTAGAAACCTCAAAAATAACAGTACTTCTCCACTATTTAGTGGATGTTATTATACATATAAACCTTCCTCTTGAATCACTCTATCTATTAAAAAAAACCGCATCAAAATCCGTTGCGTAGTTTCAAAGATTAAAGCGTACAAAGGGACAAAGGGACAGAAAAAGCGACTTTGCTTTATACTATGTAGTGATGCACAATTTCAAGTTCGGGAGGTTCACTGGTGCATTATCCGAAACTAGATCTGCTCAAAGTCTATATACTTTTTTTTAAATAATTTTCAACTTCCGAAACGAAAAATTCTGGAACCACTTACAAAAAATAGCGATTAGATCCGCAAATAAAGAAATCTATTGCCGCGAATATAGAAATTGGGTTGCATTTTTTCAATCCGCGAATAGTGAAAACGCGAATAAAAGAAGCTGTACTGTGTTTAAAAAATTGACATATTCATTTCTGATAGTATTTTCTGAGAAATTACAGACTATTGTAGTCCATTGAAGGTGAATTGATAAAGCCACTTCTACGTACTGGTTCTGGCCACTTTGGCTTCACGTTTGACTTCAACGTAATCTTTATTTCAGTGATTCTTAACCTCATGATGTACAATATAAGAATTAGATTAGTGCGACTGACGGTGTCTTAAGAAGTTACGATTTGAGTTACTTTAAAATCTGGGCTTAAGATTTGCATTTGCATAATTAAGCCCAGTTCTATAAGTAATACCCAGTCTGCGTGAAATTGATTCGAAATTTCCTTTTTAAGTAACAGGTTACTGCCAAATCACAATAACTAATAAAATGTTTATTTGCCATAAATTATCTGTATCGAAACAATATATTTAGAAGAAATACATCATTGCTTGACTTTATTACGTAAAATAACGGATTCAGGTTTCAAATTCATTTGATAAATTGAAATTTTCACTGTAATTTTTGAACAATGTATTTGAAAAATTGACATTGAAAATTGATTTCATGCTTCTAAAAGGTCTAAACGTTTCCCTTTATTACCTGCGTGTAGGCATTTGGTTTTCTCAAAGTCTATGAAGTGATTAGAGTTAATGAAATAAGCAGTTCTTGGAAGAAAAAAGAAGAAATCGTAAATGAACAAGTAGATTTTCAATTAACCTCCCTACTCACATCCATTGTATAGATATAAATTTTTTGTACGTTCCTTTAGTAGTTTAGTCTTGAAAATGAGCTAACGCTCGAAACATGTTGACTATTTCATATTGTTAAATAAATCGTGAAACATTAAGCCAAGAGTTTAATTTAATTTAATATTAAATTAAATTAAACTCTTGGCTTAATGTTTCACGATTATATTTAACAACATGAGTTTGTCAACATGTTCCGAGCGTGAGCTCATTTTCAAGACGCTCACGCTCGAAACATGTTGACAAATTCATGTTGTTAAATATAATCTTGAAACATTAAGCCAAGAGTTTAATTTAATTTAATATTTAATTATGTTTCACCATGATGTAAGCGAGAATTCAATCTCAGTCAGATATACTTCTTTACCTGTATTTCAATTGAAGATTTTAAGATATTTTCACTAAAAATATTGGGGATTTTTAGCAAGGGGGATTAGTATCAACCCTAACCCCGTATCGCCAGGGGAACGAGGGGAATAAATAGTTGTTAAAAAAATTACGTGATTAATAGACAGCCACTTACTATATTAACGAAATAAATATGTTTTTAATTGACGAATTATTTTGTGAAGGTAAGATTGCTTACCAGGTTTTCCAAAGATACCTTATATGAGTATATGAAATGATGAAGTGATTGTGGTCACTTTTTAATCCTCTTGGTGTGATAAAGAACTAAAATACAATATGAATATTGGGTGAGTTCCAATCTTATAATAAATTAAGAGTAGATTGTTAAATGTTGACCATCCTCTAGTGAGCAGTCATAAACATACCTGTAGTTACTTCTACTCGAAGAGTCGATTCGGAGACTCGCTCAGTTCTCATGTACCGGAAGTGGCAACTGGTTCCAGCAATCAAGTTATCTGTTCAGGCCCGAAGGACGCAATATAATGAGTTTTCTGAGGAAATGTGTCGTTCCAGGAGAGTTATATTACACTCGACGAAGAAGGCAAAAACTGCACTCCGTTCCGTTTCAACAGGTCTGTTGGTCTTCGGTTTCTTCAGGTTCATTAGCTTTCTTTGAGTAGGAATCCATCCGATATCTCGATTGTCGGCTGAAATTCAGTGGCGTCTGATGTAGCGCTTATTATCGGAAGAATTGGCAACGAGTTATTGGAAGGGTTGTTTACACGCAACTACTCTGACAATAATTCGTCCAGTACAGCCTCTGATTAGTATTTTGATAATTTTTTTTATAATTCAGTCTATTCTGACAACGTTATTCCATAGTCCTAGGAAGATAGGAAGTTTTCTTTACAAATGTTGCTAATGAAAGCACAAATTATCAACTTTCGAAACTGATTATTGAAAGCATTTCGAAGCCCCTATCGAACTTATTGGAAATAATATTCAGCGCTTTTTTATCCTACTATAGGAATCAACAGTAGCATGCACCCAAACAAAAGGTTTTGATATATATATACAAAATGTGGAAAATATCTATTAGTGAACTACTCACTTAAGCTCCCTCTATCGACGAACCAAGATTCACTTTACAAGTCACATACAAAGATGACAAGCGTCGTAGATATTTTATCCAAACACCTCAGATATTGCTGTAGCGTGTACGAATAGTCCCTTGCCTCATCGCTCCGAGAGTAAAACTAACTCTCAAAGAGTTGTCTGTAACAATATTATCAACAAAAAGAACGAGAGGAGCTTTATTCTCCCAAAAGCATTCTATTCTCAGTAGAGTATCTTTCAACATCTAGGCGTCAACTCCGTCGAAGAGTACAGAGGAAATATAATAGATCAGCATTCTGATTCTCAAATCGATGTTATGGTCTGCCACAAAAAAAATTGTTACCTTGATGGCAGATTATAAAATAGCCAAATCTTTGTGTCTAGATAGGTAACTCATAGATAACCTTTTCCTCCAAAGACTAGTCATTGCTGTAAAGTACATAACCCCAAACCTATAGTTTGTGGTTGTGTACGTCAACATCATCGTGACAGTTGTCTTCCTGTCGATTAACGTAGTATCAAGATAGGGGAGCAAGCAATCTTAATCTTGGAAGATCCATAGAAATAAAGGATGTACCTACCTTGCTACTCCTAAAGGTTGTAGTAGTACATATGACTCAAATATTGATGAAGAATTTCTAGAACATAACATGTACGAAGTGTTTTTTCTGAACATTTTTTGTGAAATTCAGCTAGTTTTTTGAATAATTCTCAATTTTATTCGATTTGTTGTAAATAACATGTTCTCTGGTTTTGAAAATTTACTATCACAGGCAGTTTTTTTATGTACATAATTTTACGTGTATTATGAAATATATTGATTTATGCCTTAAAAACGCCTGCAGACTAGGTAAATTAATTAAATTTGAAACTATATAAGTTCTCTCATTTTATTTCATCACAAGTTTGATTCTAGGTTCCAAATTATTGTCCTTTAACTGTAGCAAATCTAGAGTTATCCTCTTTTGAAGAATGAAATATTTTTACTGAGATTTCAACTGAATATCAGTATCAACTGAAAATTACCAACTGAAACTCAAGAACGAACTGTACAATCTCTCTATACATCCCTACTTCATATCGAATAAGTTATTATTCAAATACTAATAATATAATCGGCGAGAAAGGAATTTTGATCGGTTAAAAATTATTTGATTTCAATGCACATATACGACTTACTGCCTAATCACGAATATCATTTCTAGTTAAAAATTAACTTATAGTTCGTGTATGGGCTGTCAATCAAAGACACGTCCTTGTTAGTACGACCAATGTCCTTTGAGTACGTGTAATAATGTGTAAACACTGTGAAATATATTTGGGTTCTTAGAAAACCGCTCCTAGTTTTTTCTACTCTAGTCGAACAGGAGTGAACAGGAAGTACATACATCGTTTCATGCCTGTTTGGTTCATCGGACAGAGGTGACAAAATCGTGCTTAGAATCTGTTTTTATTGATTGCGAATTAACCGCTATTCTTCAGGTTTGTTACATATGAGAAAGTGCGAAAATAATAAGAAAAACTATAGAATATGTACAATAGAAAACCAATTTCATTTTATTTCAAAACTGGTTGGGATATTTTTGTATATAATAACTAAAAGAACTACAACTGGAACTGGGGTTATTACCTGCAGAAAAATAAAGACTTATTATTATTACTACAATATTGAAAATTATTCTTTAATTTTATATTGGTTTTCTATTGAAGTGTGGTCCTCAGTTTCAAATTTTTTTTTTGATATTTCAATTATTCATCCTTACTTTTCGGACATTCTAGAGTTTTATTAGAATTAGCCCCCAATTCTGAATAATTTTCGAAATAATTACAAATCCACACAAAGATCAACAACTGCAGTGATTTTGCATCGCAATTCATAAGAGAGATGAACTGTTTTAAATATTTTATTGTTTATTGAGTGTTGATCTTTTGGTAAAATATTGTTAAAAACAAGAATTTAAACGGTCAAATTTGGAAAATGGGGCAATATTTAAAAACAATTGTCAAGCAATTAATTTTTTCACTTTCTTTCTGGAATAAAATATTTTTAATCTAATTAAATAAGTTTGAAGAATTTTAGATATTTTAGGAAAAACTATTTTATTTACTATATACTATTTTTTCAAAACTATATATTATCACTATATATTATTTCAACACTGGTTGAGGTATTTTTGTAGTTCCATATATTTACTCTATTTTCACCTATATCTATTGTGGAATGACATTTTTGACAGACACGTTAATAATATAATAACTGTAACTGGGGCTTTTACCTGTAGGAAAATAAAGACTTATTATTAATTAATTATTTTACTATCTTTATTGAATAAAATATATTTACCTACTCTAATTGAATAGGTTTGTAGAATTTCGGTATTATGCTTTTTTATGTACAATCAAAATAATTAGATATATGTATGAAAAAATTATCATTTTGAGATGATTAAACTTCTTTCAATATATCTGCTACATTTGAATTCATTGATTTTTCTGAATAAACAACACAAATTAGTATTAAAGTCACAGACTGTAGGGCATAATAATCAAACACGGATCATCCTCCTTGAACTCGAGAACACTTGGATATAATGTGGGCACCCTCAGTTTTCCTATCGAATGTTATTAAGCTACGGAAGTAGAATGATAATAAGTTGTTTCGTTCAGTGTTACTTGGAATATTCCATCATTTACTTCTATTTACTGTCTATTCTATCTATTTCAGATAATATGATGCAATCTATGAAATCGTAGGACCTACTTGGAAAATAACCCTTATTTACAGCGGACTTAACATTTTTTTAGTACTGAATATTTGGATACATTACTAGACTGTATGTGAGAAATATAACTTCAATTCTAAGAATCCAGTACGATTATATTTTTGGTAAATCCTTCGGGCTCTTATTTAGAATTTTTAATACGAACAAGTGCAAACACACTACTGAAACCACCCAAGAACTCAGTGGGAATCAGTAAACCGAAAGATCTGAGGCTAATAACTTCACTCAATAAACGAAGCCCCTGTAGATTATTCGTTTATGTGTTTTTAAAACAAGAGAGAACCTAAATGTGTCAATATATTCAATAACAAACGCAACGAATAAATAAAAAAATCTTGAAATTACGAAATGGAACTAATTTGGAAATCCTAAGGAAAAAAATAAATGAAATTTTGGTGTATGGCCGACTCCTTGAGATATAGCTATTTATAAAAATAGATTGTTGAATATAGTATCAATTATTACATTATTTGAGGGTATAAAGAATAAGACGATAAGATTTAGGTAAAAATAATTTTTATTCAAGATAAGTAACTTAATTATTTCACAGATTGATGACTAGATACTGAAATAAACATGTTGAAAGGAACTTCATAGAAAATTGAAATAATTATTTAGTATTCTAAATCCCACCATATCGAATCTTGTTTAGCATCAAAATATCCCTAAAAACAAAAGAATTAGAGAACTGAATTATCAATAGAAGGTTTTATTAATTACCATCATAGAAATCGGTGGAAAATAATTATTTTGGAGCAGTTCTTCTAGATCCTTGATATAATTAATAGCATTTTGTAAAGTTTTTACTTTGCTTATACGTTTACCTCTAAAATGAGAGAGCATTAAAAAAACAAATGCATAGTATGTATAAAATTAATTTATGAAGAATATATTAGAAGAAAAACTGAAGTGAGTAATTCATTTTCAATAATTTATCCAATTTCGTAGTCGTTGTGAATTTAAACCTATAAAACAAAGTTTTTATGTTCCTTATTTTATGAATACTTTTTTGGTCGCCCAGTTTTTTGGGATGCGAGAATTATATACATTGATTATCTTGAAAAGGGTAAGACTATCACTGGTTTGAAGGATGGGGTGCAAATTAAACGACCTCATTTGGTGAAGAAAAACATTTTGTTTCATCACGATAACGTACCAGCGCATTCGTGGATTTTTGCCATGTCCAAAATCCAGGAATTAAAGTTTGAATTGATGGCGCATCTATTCAAACTCCCTACTCTACTACCCTATTAGCTGTTTGATAGGGATGATAGATGTTGAAAACATCGATGTTGACTTCGATGTCATAATCGAAATCTCAACATCGATGTTCGATATTTATCTAATACCGAACATCAATGTAAAAATATCGATGTCTTTGCTTTCAACCCTTTCAACTTTCCAAGTTATCGAAACTATAAATCAGTATTTTGTGGAGATTGACGAATCTACGTTTAAAACTGGTATAACTAATTTAGAACACGGTTATGAGAAATGTATCAGTGTTGATGGAGGTTATGTTGAAAATTAAGCAAAAAAAAATTTTTCAACATCGTTTTTCTTGATCAGGCCGGAAACTTTTCACCCCACCCTCGTATTGCACATAAAACAGGTGAATTTATATACGTCTCAAAAATTTCAGAGCTAGCCGGTGGTTATCACCAACATTTTACACGGGAGTTATAACTTTACATAATAAAACATAAGTAGACTTAAAAGTGTTCGTTTTCGAAGATTCGAGTTCGCAGATATCGAAAAAAAATTGAAGAAATTGAAAAATATTTAGACCAGGGGCAATAAGTTTGAAAATGGTAAAAAGTGAAAAAAAATAATTGTAGGATGGAACTCATTAAAAAAGAACGAGAATATAACAAAAATGAAAGGAAAAATAAATTACGGGCGATCTGAGGTCGGGAAGTGGATGGGGGTGAGTTTTTAAGGATAAAAAACGGTGTACCTCGATTTATTTTGATAATTATTTATTTTAATATTTCAAATCGAAAAAATTACAGTGTCTTTAGGACATAAAAAGGTAAATTTTCACCAAATTTCGTGAAAAATTTGTTTTTTCGTAAGATAAAAATAAAAAACCAAAAACTTGATTATTTGAATTTTTCACATAAATTTTGAGGTTATGGGAAAAAAGTGCGATAAAGTTGTAGGTCTCTTTATTACCTACAACTGTGTCATTTAATTTTTTTCCATAGGACTTTTTACCCTTAAAAACTCACCCCCATCCACTTCCCGACCTCAGATCGCCCGTAATTTATTTTTCCTTTCATTTTTGTTATATTCTCGTCCTTTTTTAACGGGTTTCATCCTACTATAACTTTTTTTGGTTTTCGAAAATTATCGCCCCTTGTCTAATTGGGATTAATTTAATTTATTTATTCGAGTTATTTTGTTCACTCCTCAGTTGATAGGAATATTTTGTTCATTTATAAGATTCAGCTCAAAGTACGTGGCAAATAAAGAACTGATGTATATTCCTAGTAGATGTCCACATTCCAAATTTACAAAAAAGCATGAAAGTCGAAACCACCACCCAATAAAAAAATCTTATCGAATTACAATTTCAACAAACCTAGCATGTTGAATAGGTACCGCTTTTCTAAGTCGATTGAAAGCAAAGTTCACCGCTTGCACCCTGTTTCTCTCTCTCAGATTTCTTTTCTCCACAAGTTGCGGGGGTTTTTGACGACTCGGCACGTGTTTTATGGAACCGCTTAATATTTTGGTACTTTTTTCTCTGAATGAAATACTGGACAGGGCTTCGAAGAACGTATCACCTTCTTCGTCACTTGAATGGTTCTTTTGATGTTGGAT
This sequence comes from Henosepilachna vigintioctopunctata, assembly GCA_030704895.1. NCBI lineage: Eukaryota > Metazoa > Arthropoda > Insecta > Coleoptera > Coccinellidae > Henosepilachna > Henosepilachna vigintioctopunctata. Next base: position 4,549,145 of record JARQZJ010000034.1, read on the forward strand.
TGACGTCGCATCTGCTTCTCTGGTTACCGTAACTTGATTCTACAAGACGATAAATGAAGATAAAGGTGTAAGAGATAATGATTAAATTGAAGGAATAATGAATTATATTACATTTTAACTGTTACGCAAACTAAATAAGCCGTACGTCAAAAGAAAACAGATTAATAACTTTTTTCAATAAGCGTTGTAGGCGAAGAACATATGTTGTATTATTGGCTTTAAGTTTCCAATTAGTAGAAATCACATTGTAAGTTTAAATTTGATCAATTTAAATACGATGTGTGTTACCCAGTTATATTCATGACTGAATGTAATTCCATCATTAATTTATATAATTTAAATAAAACTAAGTAGTTTTTTGATTTTCACTATAATTTAGTTAGACATAACAACATTGTTTCGCCAACACAGTGGCTTCATCAGATGTAGCATCAGGATAGTTGTTTATCAAATTACTATCAGAGAGAAATAATTATCAGGGGTTACTAACTGAAGTCTGGCTAATAAGAGTTTGAAGAAGGGACGGATATAAGAAGGGAGTTCAGGGGTTTTTCCCTTGAAATAATATAGGAATATTTTTGAAATATCTAAGCATGAAGTGTCACTTCGAAAAATGTTTTATGCAATTATTTTACGATTAATGTGGAAAAAAAACTTTCATTATCATAATATTAATTTGGAAGCCCTTTCCAATATACTTTTCACTAAAAAATCACCTTATGTAATTTAGGTTGACCATATTATTGATTCATTAATTTTTTTATGTATGTTTAACTATTCGTATTAAGTTTGTTATCTTTTGTACGAGAGTAAATTTCAATAATTTTCATTATATATTAATTACTATCAACAAGAAATCTGAAATCTGAGTCAAGAAAATTTAGCTCGATAATTTTTGAAAAACAGTTTTTTTATAATATGAGAAAACTTATAAATCTTACAAATCTCTAATTCCAAAAAGTTTATTTGAAGCTTTCTAATCTGTAATAAATGTTCGAAATGTAAACTCTTTTCTGTTGAATAAATAATTATACCTTCCTAATAATCTAATGAAAGACAATTGAATTGCACAATAAATGAGAAGAATTGAGCATAAAATATACCTAAGTCTTGACTCTACAAAATTATACGATACTCAAAGAGAATATTTTGAAATGAAGTGAAATGAATTTTGAAACTTCAATTATCGAGCAATTGTTCAACAAAATCTGTCATTCGAATAACTCCTGACCAAAAATTTCAATTTGAGATTTCTTTAAAATATATGATCAATTTTAATCAATACGAAAAATTCAAGTATTCTAACACGTTTAAAAATATTTCAAATACACTATAGTTACCAACTTCAAGATTCATTTTGTACCGATTTAATTAACACTCAAACTTTCACTTACCCAACTACAATCGAAGTTATCATTGAACGAGTCATAAAAAGGCTCGTTCCTTATTGGAACCATAGAAGATTCCGAATAGTAACTACAAGAATTCAAATTTGACATTAATGAATTACACCAATGCGATGACCCTCTCATAGCACACTCTTTGAAATTTTCAAAATTTCAAGATACTCAACCACATTTCAAACAATAGCGTTTGAAAAAACTTTGAGACTGTCTACACCTCAACCCTTGAATTAGTTCGGCACGTGTGGGGGCTTTCAACAAATTATCACTAATCATAAGGCAGTATCGTTTTCATTATTTCATTAGATATTCTGCCCGCATACACCTGGAAAGGGGCGGAGTGAAAGATCATCATTTTTACAATTTGTTTCAGTTTCAGCTGCTTTTAAAATTTGACATGAATTATTAATCCATCAGTTCGATGATGGAGCACTTTGATTTAAAAAGTACTTCAAAAAGATTTCGATCTGATTTTTGGTGTAGAGGAAACAAACATTATAGGTTTATTTACTATATTTAGATATGGAAATTTAATGATTTCTGGATTTTAAAATGTAGCAAAGAAAATAGAACGCAATCTAACGTTTTAATTGTTGAAACTCAAAGTCACATTAGGAAATAAATATTTTAGTTTCATTTATTTTGAAGTACTCGGGAAGTAAATAATAATTACTTTTACTTGTCTTTCATTGGTTCCTTATATTTTGCATATTGTGATAGATATGTTTTTATAAAGAAATTTGATTGAACGCACTGAATACTTTACTTTCACTGTGCAAAAAGGAACGAAAAATAATGCCAAAATTTTTATTCTTTGCTTTCCGAAATAACCAAATCTCTTGTAGGTCCAAGTAGGCTACGTCATTCTTGAACCAACAATATTAAAAAACTGAAAAAATATTATCGACACACTGCCAAAAAAACAGAGAATTTTCTCTATAAAGTTTTATCTTTTGTTATACAAAAAAGCCTTTGTGCTTTTTCAGATTATAATCTACCTCCATGCCAAGTTTATCAGAATCTGTCCAACCGTTTTCCGCGTAAATGATTAACAAACATCCATCCAACATCTCATCTTTTCTGCAGTATGAATGCCAGTTATTCTTTCAAAAGTTGTGTTTGTCTGAAAGTTGGATCTTACGGCTTAACGCCGATTCCGAACGGTCCAAGAAGACGGTGGGAATGGAACCCACCAGCACCAGTGAGCCAAAAGCGTTATAGAGACTCTTTAACTAATTACAATAATAACTAGGTGTGGAAAAAAATTCAAATGAAAATCTCAGAATAAGTTTCAGAATATTTTTTTCATTTTTGTAAATTTGTTAAGTCTTTTGTAAAATTTTCATTTCACTATGAAATGAAAATCAATAAGAAAAGTATCCAGAAGAAGAGGTCATAGTCATAATAAATTCAATACCTATTCATTTTCAACATAAATAAAGTGATCATACAGAATTATTCACACAGTTTGAATCTAGGAATCGAAGTTGAATTCAAGCCATGTTGCTGTGAACAATTTTGAACAAGCACACTAGAAGTGGAGCTGCCTCATTTAGAACAAATAAACTTTATGATTATGATCATATGCGCACCTTATAAATATTACCTTAGACACTTTTGAACACAAGGTCCTCTAAATTTATCAAAAATTCAAATATTAATTATATGATATAAAGTTTATTTATAACTTGTAACATCGTGTAATTTTCATTTGCAAATATTAAGCAGATATATATTTTCCTTAGAATAAGGAAAAAGTGAAATTTGAAATACATAATATGTATGACAGTTATCAAACTCACGATAATTATGATTATGAATACCTAGTATGTCGAAAAATAAAAAACGACTTTCCATAAATGCCAACTCATATAAAAATATGACATAAATATTTCAGATAATCACACATAACCAAACGAATCCTATTCCTAACCTATAAATCTCTGCTGCAATTGCCGAATGCTGAAGAGACAGCATTTTACCTTATGGTGTCGATTTATTAACTGTGTATTGAAATTATTCTTACAGTATTCGAGATATTTAAGTCCACAGTATTATATTGAAAAATATAGCATCTCAATATGGTAATTTAAGTTTTGGTTTCAGCTAACAACTATATGAAATATGGAATTGTTGATAAATTTTCAAATAATACGTGATCATTTTAGGCTACCGTAGAACGGAAAGGTACATTTAAAGTGGAATATTTGCAAAAAATCGAAAAGGAAGTCCAGGAACAATGGAAGATTGATAAGATTTATGAAGAAGATGCCCCAGAAAAACCTCGCAAATCTCCAGATGAGAAATTTTTCTGTACTTTTCCTTATCCATATATGAATGGAAGATTGCATTTGGGACATACTTTCTCCTTAGCAAAATGTGAATTTGCTGTTCGATACCAGAGTCTCAAAGGTAAAAAAGGTTTGTTCCCGTTTGGATTCCATTGTACAGGTATGCCTATTAAGGCATGTGCTGACAAATTGAAAAGAGAAACAGAGTTATATGGTTGTCCACCAAAATTTCCTGAAGAAGAATCAGAATCAGTTGTGGTGGAAAAGGAAGATATTATAATGAAAGACAAAAGCAAAGGAAAAAAGGTAATGTTTTTTTTAAGTAGAAGATATGATAATAAATAGAAAAAGTACTAGATGCTAGGAATTCTAAGTTCTTACCCTTGAAATTATTTCAAAATTTAATGAGATAGACCTTATTTACCTATATATTATTTCCAATTTCATGATATGTGGTTTTATGGTGAAATACAAGTCTGATTTTAATCATTCCTAAATAAGATTATTCTAAGGAGAATAAGATTATATTTCAAAATTATACATAAATTGTTTATACAGATATTTTCTTTTTCACCAATAAAATTTGGTTGCTAAAATTTAATTAATTTAATTGTACAACTCTTTTCAAAGAAAATAAATTTCCTACAAATTTCAGGTTCAAAGTTTTAGTTTTTTTACAGGAAATTTGAACATTTCAGGACAATATATTCAATTTATAATTTCTTTTTTCTAGAGTAAAGCAGTAGCTAAAGCTGGTTCCTCTAAATTTCAATGGAACATTATGAAATCCCTAGGACTTAAAGATGATGAAATAATTAAATTTGCTGATGCAGATCACTGGATGAGCTACTTCCCCCCTCTTGCAGTTCAAGATTTAAATAGAATTGGTTTATATGTAAGCAAGCCAACATAAAAAGTTAATTTTATTTTGTTTTTTTTCCATTCATAATTTGGAACCTCTTTGATTTAGGTAGATTGGAGGAGGACTTTCATAACCACTGAGGCAAATCCGTTCTATGACTCCTTTGTCAGGTGGCAGTTCATCAGATTGAAAGAACGTAATAAAATACAATTTGGAAAACGTTACACTATCTATTCCCCTAAAGATGGCCAACCTTGTATGGACCATGATAGATCTACTGGAGAGGGAGTAGGGCCCCAGGAATACACCTTAATAAAAATGAAAATTTATAAAATAAATTCCAAAATTCTGAGGTATAAATGAAATAAACTGTTGTAATGTATTTATATATAATCATATGTTAATTTTAATAAAACTGATTCATATTTTTTTTAGTGATCTACTAAAAAATAAAAATGCTTTCTTAGTAGCAGCAACACTGAGACCTGAAACTATGTATGGTCAGACAAATTGTTGGGTACATCCGGATATTTCTTACATTGCATTTGAATGCAAGAATGGGGATGTATTTATATGCACAGAAAGGGCAGCTAGAAATATGAGCTACCAAGGTTTCACTGCTGTCGATGGAAAATTTGATATTTTAGCACGATTCACTGGTCAGGTATGTTTAACAGCTTATAAAAAACTTTTATAAAGGTTGAAATAAGAAATGAGAATTAATATTCAAAGAAAACATACTCATATAAGTATTAGATATTCATACTTTTGGAAACTTGTGATTTCATATTTTATGTTTATAGTCATTCATAAAGCAAATATAAAAAGTATAAAGTGTGTATGAAATTTATTAACCCGATTTAACATATAATGTAATATTTTTGCATGTATTGCATTTGATATTTTTTCTACATATTTCAGAAAATATTTCATTTCAATTAATCTTGTGTGAAAAAAATAGAAAGTATAATTAGAATATTTAATTGCATCAAGAATTTGCATTGTGATAACCACTGATATGTTGGGAACAATTTCACTATTTATTTATTTTTACCATTTCTATGAAAATAAGAATATAATTTGAGTAATATTAATAAGCTCTTAATTCTAAGTATTGATCTGGAATCTTCCTAAGTTAATTTTTGAACTTAGGAAAAAGTTAACTTTTTAAAGAAAGAAAGTGGAATGAATGCAGTGTTTCACTGAATAATAAGTAATCTTTTGTTTTGACCTGAATGTAAACATTGAGAGTGGATTATGTTACTTCTATAGTTTACTTTGAGAAAATGCTTGTTTTCAGTTCATTTTACAATTGTTACTAAAAATTTTTTCAAAAATGCAACAATACTCATGTATTTATAGTGGTAGTTATTAAAAATTTTATAACATAAATTTTATTTTCAGGAGCTTTTAGGTTGTTGCCTAAAGTCCCCTCTAACAAGCTATGAATTTCTTTATGCTCTTCCAATGCTCACTATTAAAGCAGATAAAGGGACAGGAATAGTAACTAGTGTTCCATCTGATTCACCAGACGATTATGCAGCTCTTATGGATTTGAAGAAAAAACAACCATTTAGAGAAAAATATGATATTACATTTGAGATGGTCCTGCCTTATCAGCCTGTTCCTATTTTAGAAATACCGGAATTGGGTAATTTAGCTGCAGTTTCAGTTTATGAAAAATTGAAGATTCAAAGTCAAAATGACAAGGATAAACTTGCAGAAGCTAAGGAGTTGGTTTACTTGAAAGGTTTCTATGAGGGGGTATGTACATTTTTACAATTTTAATAATCTATTGAAAACCATTTTTATTTTAATCAATTTTTATTGAAATTTTGCATAAGTACTTATTTGATATTCATTCTGAACCTTGTTCAATTTCAGGTTTTGTTGGTTGGAAAGCACAAGGGCTGTAAAATTCAAGATGTTAAAAAATTAATTCAGTCAGAACTGTTGGCTAGCAATGAAGCAGTAATTTATTACGAACCTGAGAAAACTATTATATCTCGGTCTGGAGATGAATGTGTTGTAGCTCTGTGTGACCAGTGGTATCTTGATTACGGTGAAGATTTGTGGAAGAAACAAGCCGAAAAAGCCTTGGCCGAAATGAATACTTATCATGATGAAGTACGCAAGAATTTTACTGCTTGCTTGAACTGGCTGCATGAACATGCTTGTTCTAGAACTTATGGTTTAGGAACTAAGTTGCCATGGGATGAGCAATGGCTCATTGAGTCACTTTCAGATTCTACAATATACATGGCATATTATACTGTTTCTCACTTAATACAAGGGAACAGCTTCAGGGGAGATAAACCAAATGTTTTGGGTATGTTTGTTAAATTATTTAAGAACTAAAAGTCTGTTCTTCATATGAATTTCTGAGTGAGAATTTAGATATTGATGTAGTCTTATAGTCAATGTTATTGATGTATTATTAATATGTAATTAATTGGTGTTATTGATAATGTAATAATACTAATTTATTACTAATTCAAAATTGTTTCCAAATTGAAACATTAAATCCTTATGATAATTATATACTAATAGCTAAAGGGGCTTTCATTAGTAATTAATATTTAAAACTATTTTCATCAGTTTAATGTTATGTAAAAAATATATTCTGCAGTACACTTTGAATGAATCGATCTTAAGAATGAAGATTCTTATTGATTATTTTTAGGAATAACTGCTGACCAGCTAACCCCAGAAGTGTGGGATTATGTCTTCTTCAAAGAAGCCCCTTTTCCAAAAACATCAATAAAGAAAGAATCCCTGGACAGAATGAAACGGGAATTTGAATATTGGTATCCTGTTGATCTGAGAGTATCTGGAAAAGATTTAGTACAAAACCATCTAACGTATTTCATATATAACCATTGTGCCATCTGGCCAGAAGATGAGTCCAAATGGCCCAAAGGAATAAGAGCAAATGGTCATCTGATGTTGAACTCAGCAAAAATGTCGAAATCTGAAGGTAACTTTTTGACACTCAGCGAAGCAGTAGATAAATTTAGTGCCGATGGAATGAGATTATGTTTGGCTGATGCTGGTGATTCTGTAGAGGATGCCAATTTTGTTGAAACTACCGCTGATGCTGCCATTTTGAGATTGTATACATTCATTGAATGGGTAAAGGAAGTTTTGAGTAATAAAAGTACTCTAAGGTAAAATATATTTCTCAATTTATGGGAATATTATTCATTATTTTCACAGTAATTACAATTCGTAAATGTATTCATATTTAAATGAAATTCATATTTAATGAACCTGCTTCATTTTAATTATCGAGTTGAAAAGTTGACATTAAGTTGGAGGTTGAAATAGGGGAAGAACACTTATCATCATATAGATAAATTTTGTCAAGAGAAAATGTTAATATTTCAATACAATAACAGCTACATATATTTTTCGTTATTTAATATTATAATGAAGAACAGTATCATTTAATTTAGTTTTCATTATTTGATATTTTATGTATAATTTCAGGACTGGAAAATCTCTTACCTTCAATGATGAAGTATTCCAGAGTGAAATAAATAAAAAAATAGAAGAGACTGGAAATTATTACAACAAAATGCTTTTCAAGGAGGCATTGAGAACTGGATTTTTCGAAATGCAAGCTGCTAGAGACAAGTATAGAGAACTATCTCTAAATGGAATGCACCTGGATCTTATATTGAGGTTTATAGAAGTACAGGCGCTGATATTATCGCCAATATGTCCTCATGTTGCAGAACATGTTTGGAAGTTGCTTGGAAAAGTTAGTAACATTTAGTGAAAATAGAATTTAATAGTAATTAATATTTTATTTAGAAATCAAGTATAGTGAAAGCTCAGTGGCCTGAAGCAGGACCCATCGATGAAGTCCAGATTAAGTCATCTCAGTACCTTATAGATACGGCTCACTCTATTCGTATTCATTTGAAAACCCATCTCCAAGGGGTGAAGACGAAAGCACAGCCAAATCCTGCTCCAGTTCCTAAACCAGACATCTTAGAACTATGGGTTGCTAAGACTTTCCCAAAATGGCAGAGTATTATTTTAGATACATTGAAGCAAATGTATGAGGTAATATATAAAAATATTGGAAAATGAAAATTAAAACAAAATATTTTTTTCTCTTATTTTTGTAGAAGAATGGTGTACTGCCTGATAACAAAACATTGTCAATTGAGTTTGGAAAGCAAGGAGAGTTAAAAAAATATTCCAAGAAAGTAATGCCATTTGTCCAAGCAACAAGAGAAAAACTACAAAAATTAGGTCCAGTTGCATTAGCTGTAACTTTGGAATTTGACGAAGCTGAAGTATTGAAAAATAACATCTCATATTTAGCCAGCACACTGGATGTAAGTGAATATTAATTTATTTTATATAATCTCTTAACTGTCAATTTTTGTTTCTTTACATTATTATAAAAATTTAACTTATGAGGTTATTTTCAAATATGTATTGGTTATTTGGCTCAAAAATATTTAATTAATTGAATAATAAAATTTCAGTATAATATAAGTTATTCTCTTCGTTTGTCATTTCTGAAAAATTATCAGAATTATTTTTTAATCTGAGATGATTCACATCTCCATCTCAGTGATCCAAAAATATAATGCTTCATAATAGTGGTTAGATGTTTAAAAAATATTAAAGGAAGCTCTTAATATCATTAATAGATCAATGATTAACATTTGACCATATGATACAAGAAATAATAGATTAATTTGAGTCAAATTTAGAATACCTTAGCTGTTTCAATATGACCGAACTAGCATTGATAAGCATTATTGAATTGCCATATATTTCCACTGCTTTTTTGTAGAACTCATAAGAAAAGTACTAGTTATGCCAAATATTTGCCATAAAATTGTCATATGTGTTCCAGTAAAGTAAGAATTTTATGTTGTATTTATAATTTATCTAACATCTTGCTTCAGTATCTGTCATATATAATTATTGTTCTTAGATTCACTTATAGAAATTGTAAAAAATTATCATTGACAAGCAAAAATTAATATTTTGGTAAAATATGAATGCAACAGTAATAAAAAATTAAAAGCATTAAAAAATCAGCTTTTGGCTGATTTTTCTTGTTTGTTCTTTTGATTGTGGTTATTGTCTTATTTTTATATTCTGCATATAAGTATTGGAACTAGCTAAATGAAGTAGTCTATAGAAAGTTGTATATTAATAATATATTATCAAAACTGATTGTGAATATATTAATATGACTTTTCAATTATTTTTTTGAAAGAAGTTACAAATATATTTTACTCTGTCATTATTTTTCATGGTTTTATTTTCAAGGCAACTGAAATGTTTGACGTGCACTGTTTTTTTCCTGCAAAAAAAATCATCAAAAAAAATATAATGAGATATTTAAAAATTAAAAAAATTATTATCAGTTTTGTGAAATCAAAATTTCTGTTTTAGCTTGATGAAGTTGTTGTGAAATTTACTGATGATCCAACAGCAACAGAAAAAATGAAGGAATGTTGTCCAGGTAGTCCATTTGTAGTTTTCTCAAAACGTTCCGGAGTAACAGTTGAGTTTGTTAATCCAATTCCTTCGAAAGGATTGTTTTCCACACATCTAAATGTATCAAATGGAGATACTTTAGAAAGTCTTATTCAGAAGTTATCCAAAAATTTGAAAATTACTCAAGGTTTGTATAAATTTGATTCATCTATTTTCAATTTCTGCTAAACATTTGAATTATATAATCTCAATTACATTCCAGATCTCAATTCTATTGAATTGTGGAGATATGAAGATCCATTGTTAGGACCAAGAAAGATTCCAGGATTTAATGAACCAACAAAGGACAAAGTTGTAATTCAAAAAGGAAGCACATTCAAAGTAAATACTGAATTGAAAACAATTCATGTTTCAAGTGGAGGAAAAGATATTGAAGTAGGAACTAAGCTAATATATCTTGTTAATTCTGTCTGAATTCATCTTTTTAATAAATATTATTTATTAATAGTTAATTTTAATTGGCCTTATGGTAGCTTCTTACACTCAACTTTTTTATAGTAATAGACACAAAATCACTGTAAATGGTATCATATCAAAATGCACTTGCCATTGTTATTTTCAGATTTCATAAGCTTGCTAATTATGTTATGCGACCATAAAATATTTTGGAGTTAAAAAACTTTTGAATATTAGGCTTTCACAAGAAAATAGAGTAAATTTCCGATAAACCTGAAGCATTTCAATTTATACAACCCTGCTTTGTCAAAGGTTCTTTGTTTACCTTTGCTATTGACAAGACAAGATCCCAAATTTCTTTTATTTTATCCATAAGCTTTAATATTACGTTTTTTTAACTATTCAAAATCTTGTTTTAATTGAGGAATAAAATGGAATGAGCAGAATTCTTGTATGCCATTAACAATAAATGATAAAAATAATTTTTGAAGAATGAACTTTTATATACATTTTTCTTGGCCAATAACTTGAATTTTTTCATTGATTTCATCTATGAATATTCATGTTTTGTCATCAAAGTAATATAAAAATTGGAAATAGATTACAAAAGGTTATAGAGGTAGCTTTTTATTGTTTTAGTTATGGCAACTGATTTTTATGTCAAACAGTTCCATTTCCATGCTTTTTATTGCTGAGAATCAAGAAATATATGTATTTAAAAATATTTAACAGTCAAAAAACCGAACAACAAATTTATATCTCTACAATGGATGTAAGGAGGGAGGATAATTGAAAATCTAAGTGTTCATTTACGTCTTCTTTTTTCTTCCAAGAACTGCATATTTCAATTGCCTCTAAAAGGTCTAAACGTTTCACTTTATTACCTGCGTGTGAGCACTTGGTTTTCTCAAAGTCTATAAAGTGGTTAGAGTTAATACAATGTTCTGCGAATCCGGTTTTATTAACATTGTACAAAATCGACTTTTTATGCTCGTCCACCCGAGTTTTTATTTTTCTACCTGTTTGGCCGATATGAAACGCTGGACATTCATTACAAAAAATTATTAAAAAAACTAACAAAAGAAACATTAAGTCACTTGTAGTGAAAAATAAAGAAAAGATAAATGTTGAAGACAAAAGCAGGATTTATAAAATTTTTTGTAATGAATGCCCAGCGTTTTATATCGGCCAAACAGGTAGAAAAATAAAAACTCCGGTGGACGAGCATAAAAGGTCGACTTTGTACAATGTTAATAAAACCGGATTCGCAGAACATTGTATTAACTCTAACCACTTTATAGACTTTGAGAAAACCAAGTGCTCACACGCAGGTAATAAAGGGAGACGAAATAAAACAATATATTCATATTCACTCGACAATATATTCAAGGAATATTCATAAAATTAAACCTAATTAATAAAATAATAGCATACATCATAATATATAGCCTTGTCATTGTAAACTGATGGCAATAATACAAAACATAATATTTCACTAAAAGAAAAGAAATATGGGTAATGGCCACCTTCATATGTATTGTAAAACTATAATTATGAACATATATGATGATTAAATATACTCGAAATTAATTTTTTCTATACTTGGAGGTGTCTGCTTGAAAAATTAACTAGAAATTTGCAATTTCTGAATACCCATGGTAACATCGCCGCATGCGAGAAAGGAGAATTCGAGAAAACTAATTTCGAAAAATTATTATCCTCATTAATATCCTTTGGTATATAAGCATTAATTATGTTACAAATTGCATTTGCCGCTTCTCAGAATTTTCATATTAAATCTCTCATAATATATCCTAAGAATGGGGGATGGAGCGATATCTGCGATCCTTCCCTTTTAATGGAATAATTTGATTTGCCAATGAGCTTCGAAGACAATGAATGCCATTAAGGCCTAATGGCTCTTTTTGTCGTTATTCTTCACATCGCGCTTTTGTCCATAGGACTTTTCCGTGCCGTTCGAAAGGTAGTTATCGATTCAGGGCTACGAAAACGCTACATTGGTTTTATCGGAAATAAGGAGAATGTCTTTAGCGTATTCTGACTTCGAGTGTAAATAATTTAGTACGAATTTATTAAAATTTCACTTTATTTACTATTCCTATTATTATTAAATTTACGACTATATAAAAGCACACATGTTTTTGTTTTATAAGACGTCTGTCGTTTATATTAGAATATTTGAAAATACCTAATACAAGCCTATGTGGTTCAAACAGTAAACAGGTTTTTTGATGGCAAAACGTTTCCTGTCTTAAAACCAATATAATAACATATTAACACCAAACTAGACATATACTAAATATTTCAAGCCAGAGACGTTACTGTATATTACAAGTATGACAAATAAATCCATCTTGTAGTTATACCAAAGGCCAGGAGTTGCAAACTATACCTAATACGAAGAAATGAAAGGTAAAATGTGTGAAAAATAGCATTGGAACTTTGATAGTTAATACCATATTTTATAATATTGTAAATAGTGAACTTGATCATTAATAAACTGTTATTGCTGTTGTTAATACAATTGTTTGTGAAGCATTTGTTCTAGGTTGGAATTTCGGTTTCGAAATTGTGGTTAAATAATGATTTAATTCATGGATAATGTACTGAATAACAAACCCAATAGCCATTAGAAATCGGCGTTAAACCGTCCTGGTCTAATCACTCAAAATATAAATAATTACATGTTTCATAGATATACCTAACCTTTAAATTGCATAACGTCTTTTTTATTATTGTTGAATTGTATTGGCAGTTGACTGAAGAAAGTCCGTTCGCTATATTTCGATAATGGTAAAAATAACTGTTTTCACATTATGCGACAGATCATTTTAATAACTTGTTAAAGTTATGAACATGTTTATTGATTCTTACAATCTATTTCTACTTCACACTGTATTCGGCAAAAAAATAGTAAAAGAGAGTGTTAACTTGTTTTATTTTTCTTCCGATTTTTTAATAACGTTTTTGAAATTTTTTTATAACGTAAATTATCAACACGATTGATACAAAGAACCCATCAGAAAATATATTTGAGATGTATTACTACTAAAATAGGTGCCAAATTATGAATGTTGGTATATGATCTTGAAATATAAGAGCACTATTCTGTAAGGGCTTGCAAAGACAATCATACAGTCGTATACAGGCTAAGATTGCGTGTTTCTCTATCTGAAAATTCTAAATATCTAAAGTTTGAAGTACATAATATTTTGCGAGAGTACAACTAACGGCACCTATTGATATATAACAACATCATATAATAGATAAGATACCTATGGTTATGGACACTGTCAACATTCGGTGTTTGAAGTATCTATGATCTGAGAGATGCTTTTTAAAGATGGAACTGAGAAGATTTAATTACATGACGATTCTTCACTTGAAGTCATAATGCGTTTGGAGATTGAAATCGTTGCCACACTAGGTGGTGTACTTGGCACAATTGACGAGTTCCTTGTAGAACAGCTATCTTGGTATTCCATCAGGTGTCGCATCGATTTCAATATCTCTCTAACGTTTATCCATTGAATGACAGTGAAGGCATTATTGCTTACACATTCACTGAACTAGCTCTACTATAACATTCTTTTGATTAATTTGAATTTTCCAGATGAATGTTATAGTATTTTCTTAAAAATTTAATTCAATACTATTAGCGCAAATCTATAATATGCATGTGTGTGAAGAGTATATATTTATACACGTTTTAATTATATGGTTTATTTTTATTATATAGTACATTGTTAATTGAAATAATAGAATCAAATTATACATCGAGAATGCGTCCCAATATTGGGGGGTTCAATTTTCATAAATGTCTTGATATTGCCAGATACCCGCCGTTCCTGAAATTGTTAGGCGCTGAAATTTCATTATAATAATTGGGGAAATTCCACCTTTACTCCCTCATTTTCAAAACGAAGGAGTCATTAACTTATTGCAGAGAAGTGTGTTTCAAAAGGGATAGATAAAATGTAAAGGAGCTATCCAATTTGCAATTAAATTCCGGCTGAATGATTTTTATGAAGGCAAAGCTTTGATTTAATTTTTTTGATCGAAATATCACAAATTTTATTTCATTGGATACGAGCAGAAGGTAAAATATTTTTCGAAGTATGAAATCGACCTATACTTCTATATACGACGAAAAATTACTGAGATTCGGAAATCAGAATTTTATGTTCTTATAATATAAAGATAGATACATATCTGAGGATAAATTTGATTCTCAGATAAGCCGTATTAAAATAATTACAAATATATAAGATTTACATGTTATAACGTCTCATTTTTGTGATGAAATCTTTGAATGTTTTTTATATGAAATGTTTTTAGTTTGAAGTGACAAGTACTCAGCTTATTTATTTAACAGTGTTGGAGTTTACTTGATGTAAATCCATTATAATTGAATATAAACTAAAATTAAACACTTGAACTTTTGATTTACACTTTATTGACAACATAGCATGAGTCATGCTACGAAACGCGTCATGGTGCATGACGCGTTTCGTCGTTACAAAAGACTTCTACAGATGCTAACAGAATACTGACTGAAAAGATTATACTGTATTTTGTAGTCTACTTTCATCCAAGTTTTCATTTCTTGTATAGCTTCTCTACTTGCCGAACTACTTGTGTTATCTGTTCATAGTTTGACAGTCAGTATTCTGTTAGCATCTGAAGAAGTCGTTTGTAACGACGAAACGCGTCATGCTATGTTGACAATAAAATGTAAATCCAAAGTTCAAGTGTTTGGATTTTAGTTTATACTTAAGTACTCAACTTGTTTAAAATAATTATTCCATAAATTTCAAATTCGCAAATTTAGTGAAAAAAAATTTCGAAATTCAAATTTGATTTCACATATACCAATCCTTGAAACTGATGTCCTCCAGAATTCTAGAGTTCACTGAAATTATAGTCATCAAACGAAAAAAGGAAGCACTCAATGATGATACTGTTAAAACTGGATGAAAATTCAAGCAGGTAGTTTCTTTCTATAAGATAATCATCAGTATATCCAGTGTCAACCAAGGCAACGACTAAAGCGTCCAATAATTCTAAAGATCTCATGAAAAAACTTCTAAATAGCCATGTTTAAAAATTATCGAAATTTTCAAAAGTCAAATTTTTAATAGGATGTTTTTTTCAGAAGGAAAATTGCGATTGAACTTTTTCCTACGATTGCAGTTTCGCTCATATATTTTTATTATTTATGATTCGAGTTTTTATTATCTGAGGATTTGAGTTGAAAACTAAATATAGAATGTCTTACGATTAACTTTCATCTTGTATTTCAAAGTCTCAAAATTATGTTCGCTTCAACTCATATACAACACAATTATTTTGTCTTTTTTCTCTTTTTTGTCTTTTTCTCTTAAATATCACCACTTTCTCAGATTACAACCATTCCGAGTTTCAATACAACAAAAAGGAAAGGAATGAAATTAAACGAATTAATATTCTAAAAAGCTTTTAATGAAAAAACATCATTTCCAAGAATTATCAAATAAATAAGAATACTATTATCTATACTTATACTATTATAAGAAAGATATTATCGTTTCTTTTACACACAAGCTTCAACAAAAGTACCTTTGACATTTGTTGCATTTTAACATTTGTTACCTACAAATTTTTTACCTAATTTTTATGGTAATGAACTTAAATTTTATTGTTCATCTGTCATCATGATAGTAGTTCCAACCAGTATTTTGTAAATTATATTGAATTTTCCCTCTCTATATAAAATGTCTGTTACTGTAGAGTGGTGTGGTGATTCAAAATAAATAAATAATAGTTCATTAGCTTAGGATTTAAATTTCTATGAGACTATATTATCAGTCTTCTTTTTGTTATTAGCAAAATATTTTATTTTCATTATTGTTCTTAAAAGGTTTCGCTTTTCACCTCATTCAATATGAAGGTCATTACATTGCAAAAGCAATAAATTTTCGAAAAACAAAATTTACATTAATGGGGTTTACTGGTCCTTAAATACCTGTAAACTTAGGGGCCAACACAAACCTAATGCATTATGTTTTCCTCAAAGGTCTAAAACATTGGAAATCCTGTTTGGGCAAAGCCTCCCCTACTTCGATTCGACCCTGTTTTGAATTTCGAAGGCTAATGAGAAGTCAAACAAAATTAACCTCAACGAAACACTTAGTAATTCATCGAACTGCTTAGTGTCGGCAGTAAGTTGTTAAGGGAATGCTTTGCTAAAATTGAGTTTGGCCTAATTAGTCACGGAATAAGAGTCCAGTTTAACTTTCGAATGCTGAACAACCCTCGGAGCAACCAAATTGATTCAAGCGATTATTAAAGCGACTTTTTAAAGTTGGCTTCGGTAGTTGTGGTTCGGCATTCGTAATTTCATCACTTCCGTCGGGAATTTTAGGGTCGGGGACTTAACGGATTAAGGTCCAAACTACACGTCGAAATAATCCATTTGCATAATATTCTCTATTTTTATAGAAAGTTAGTGTGGCACATCTGATACTCTAATATTGTTGCAGAACAGAGAATAACCTAGTTACATATTTAGCGTGATTTTGTGTGCTCTTAGCTAACCACTTTCTTTTTAAAGAAAATGATTGGAAGGAAATGAAAAAATAAAAAGAAAATCTTTTTATGATTGATTCCACCAAACAATTGATTTTTCATAGAAGATTATGTGATTGGCTAAAAACTTGAATAACGAGGACACTATTTCGTAAGTAGGTACGAATCCATATTTCATAAGAAAAGATTTGAGTTGTAGGTAAATTTTGTCGGAATCTGTAAATATGTACCTATCTATTTAAATCGTTGAACACTTAATAACATTGGAAAATATTTTAATGGTGTATCAAAATAGGTATAAAAGAGAGAATGATTTTAGAGGTAATGAAATATAATTCTTATAATGCTGTGATAGCAAGAATTTAATCGATGACTGGGAGACCGAAATTTACGCAATTACATATGTATCTGGATTTTTTCGTCTGTCATTGTTTATTTAACCTATAATCTCTTGATGATACATATTTTCGGTATATTTCCATTTCGAAATTAGGGTTAAATATGTGAAAAATCTATGCCAGCTTGTCAATGTCAACAAAAATAGTGATAGCGAAATTTGATGTTTACGATATGTGAAATTGAAATGAAAAATTAACAGATTAATAATTAATTGTTATTAAGAATAATAATCAAGGTAACCATAATTAACTACAATTCTTTTAATATTCAATAAGGTATGTCTTCACACTTTGCATGCATATTTCAAGACCTTTTTTGCGTTTAATTTTGTCTATTGGTAGCGAATGTATGTGCAAGGTTTGAGGATTTGATTCATACCTCGCCTGATTGGAGGGGGAAACTTTTTTAATCCCTTCTCATTAATAATAATTATAATAATCAATTCTCTGATTTCAAGCCTTACGACTTCACACTCCCTTACAGAGAACTTTCACTCCCAGATATTATGTATCGGAGGGATTGAGCTTTGTGGGGACCCTTTCCAAATTATCAGACCCGTGGCGGTTTTCCCTATGGCGTCGACCTTCATTGCGGTGATTTTCGTTATGTCCTAGAAACTTCTTGACAGACCACGCTGTGGCAAGCAGCACCTATTTCTGTATTTCCTTATATTTATATATGTTCCGCAAAGTTCTAGATCTCTGATATTTTTGGGATTATACCAGTGGATCCCAAGATAATTGGAAAAGTTTAATTGAACAGAATAATAATTGATATTATTATTTTAATTATAATTCTTATTCTTTGGAATAAGCAATTTTGATTAATAATTTACTAAATTTATACATACCTTTTTGTCTAAAGTTCGTAGTTCTTTGCCTTAAGTGAATATAATGTTTTGTTCAAAGGTGATTTCTGAAAACCTGATCTGCTTCAAAGATCGACGTTAAACCTACCATATTAATGGACGTTGTTATCACAAATAACAGAACAATTATTTTTATGAAAGTTTTAATATTGTTATAAATAAAAATTACTGAATAGTAAAATTCATATTCTTGGCAAACCTTGATTATGAATGAGGTAATTAGCTTAGTGTGTGTATTTTATGTGTTTGAATATAGAAATTTTCGAGGACGAAAAACGTTTAAAGCGGAACTATATTCTGATGATCCATTTATGTATAAGAGCACTATATAAGAGCACTAGTTTGCAATTTATTATATGCTTGAAGAAAGAGAAATCTCAAAATGTTATCAATCAATTTGAGAAAGAACTTTTTGCGTTCTGAATTTACAGTAGCTTTATTAAAACATGTGAATCGTTATCAAAATGAATAAAAGGCACTAAAAACACGACGAAAGTGGTAATGAGGAAAATTTCAATATCTATCTAATTCAGTTCTATTAAAAATTTGTTAAGGTTCTTAAAGTTTTTATAATTTCAATAAATGTTAATGAAGATTTAATTTTTCAACATTTTAGTTCTCATGACACACGCCTACTAGATTTGCTGAGGTTTCCAAAGTCATAAATTCTTCAGGATAATTGAAATGAATATAATAACAAATACGTGACTAAGCTTATTGTTTACATGAAAAACTTGTTGAATTAAGAAATTATATAATTAGAATAATCCACTTATGGACTAACGTCTTTAGAGAAAATAAAGAGTGTTTTTTTTAAAGAGTGTTTTCGATTTGAAAGGTTGGTAGTAGGTACTTATTTGACATGATTAATTCAAACCGCCAAATTGGAATTGACATTCTGTATTTATTAACCCTACATAATACATTGTCAAATGAATGCACTGTTTATGCTTAATTTCGCACTTATTCCGTTTTATATCTGGTACGTTCGATAATATTTTGTTTTCTACGAAACACTGACAAATAAAGAATATCAAGTGGAACATTTAACCACAAATTCAGAAGTCAGTACCCAAAACAAGACGTGCTTTGTTTTCCGAATCCACTTTTATAATTCTGAGTTTGCTTTTTCTAAATCATTGATTACATACCTAGAAAAAGGAAAATGCGCGACACGAAACTTATTAGAATCGTGACCTACCGAATTGAGTTAAACAAGAAAAATATCCTCTAATCTCTCAGTAGACCGATAAAGCACGTACTGAATATCCCTAACGAATGCAGCGAGTCCCTTTGGAAACCATTTCGTGAGGCATATAACTAAACTCAGGAGGAGATAACCTCGCGACGGAGAAAATTATTCTTGAATTTTACTGAAACGACGTTAAGTTGAAGGATAATGATTACTACTATGGATATAGGTTTTGAAATTTATAATATTGTATTCCGTCTTGAAAATTTGGCTATTCAACTGTTAGTTGAATGAGGTAGTTGAATCGACTTGTATCTTCAATATAGTTGAACTTTCATTGTTTTCATCAACCCCCCCCCAGGGTTCAAGGTCACCCAGGAACTTTAACAGTGGTATGTGGAGATATAGCTTTAAATAATCCTGTTAGGTATATGATTGATATTGGACAATTAACTTTGATTTATATAGATGTTCCACAGGAAATCAAATTTATCTATAGAAAAAATCCATAGGAAAATTTTGGTAAAATGTAACTAGGGGTTGATAGGGCACAATTTTTTTTCCTTCTCAAATTGCACATTCAAAAGTATATGGCTAGGTCTATATCCACAACTTTGCAGCTAGTCTTCGGCATAGTATTTAGATAACACAAAAAATGTATTCAATATTTTTTTCATTTCAACACTTTATTCATAGTGCCTCAAATACCAGCTCAAAATGTCGCTCAGATGTTAAGACTATATACTTCATAAATATACCTGCTTGCATTCTACACAATATTTTAACTAGATTTTCTATTTTATGTTCTATACCTATACCTTTGACAAATTCGAGTTTCAATGTTAATTATATTAGCAGGTTCTAAAATAAGGCAATTTAGCGATTTAATTCTTGTATGTTCCTTATGATAAAACAAGATAGGTATACTTAGATGACACGGAGGTTTATCTCTTGGTGAAATATTATGTTAAAAACAATAAATTAAAATTAACACACTTGGCTTAAGTTTCACTAAATATATTCAAAAACTCTACATATGTTTCGGGTGGTTAACCCATTATCAATAGTATACAATGTTACTAACATTTACATATGTTTCTGGTGGTTATTCATATCACGAGTATACAATGTTTCTGACATTAATGAGAATGTTACTGACATTACTGTCAGTAACATTGTATACTTTTGATAATGGATTAACCATCCGAAACAGATGTAGAGGTTTTCATTTATTTAGTGAAACTTAAGGCAAGTGTGTTAATTTTAATTTGTTTCGAGATAGGTATATATTTCACTGCTATTATTGTCATTTTGGTCACCAACTATCGTTAGGAAAATTTGACTTTAACCTGAACTTTTTCTCACTTAGAATAAGATATTCTTTTTCTCCTTGTACTGATCAACATCTTTAGTAAATGATATTCTTTTTCTTCTTGTACTTATCAACAATTTTAGTGAATATGGTCTCCACAGTTTGAACATAATGAACTTTCAACTTCTCACATAGTGTAATTGTCCAAAAAATTATTTAACATTATAATTTGTGCAACTTTAACTATTTTTTCTCATTGTAACAGGTTTCAGAATGTTCTAACCAGGAAGGAAATCTTTGTTTATTAATTCGAAGAAAAATGAGAAAAAAAAACACTTTTCTAGATTTACACACTTTTATTTGACAATTTTGACGTAGGTTCATTATAATGGACTGAAAAGTGCCCTACTCCAAAGAAACCGTCATTATGGCGAAATCCACGTTATATTTGTTTAATGGAAGTGTGTAAACCAAGGAAAGAGTGACACGGAGGTTTCGCTTATCTCTTGGTAAAACATTATGTTGAAAACAATAAATTAAAAATTAAACCACTTGACTTAAGTTTCACTGAATACATTACAAACTCTACATATGCTTTGGGTGGTTATTACTAGTATTAGTAATTATTAGAGTATTGTATACTCTTGATAATGGGTTAACCACCCTAAACATATGTAGAGTTTATAATATATGTAATATATGTTTCAGTGAAACTTAAGTCAAGTGGTTTAATTTTTAATTTATTGTTTTCAAGAAAAGAGTGTTGATTGTTTTCTTTCAATGGTTAGTAAAACTATAGAAGCAGAAACTTTTTAATGGATATAATCCAAATAATATATTTCAATTACAATCAGCAATCTATATTGGAAAGGAATATAGAATACAGTCATAGAAAATATTTATATGTACACTCTTTACATACAATAATCATTCGAAATAAATGAACCAGGAAGTCATAACGTCCTTGGTTCAGTCTTATTACTTAACTATATTAAATTTATGGAGGTGTACATAATTTATCTTGTGTTGGGTGTCTGAACATCGAAAAGCAATAAGATAGGAAAAATCATCTGACAGATGATTGACAAGGCCATGCGCACTTCTCATTCTATCAGCACTTTATGAATGTTTATTCTTACCACACAATATAAATACAGGTGCTCTTATTATAAAAGTAATGATGCATGAACAACGACACCTTATGCAAGCTTATTTGATGGGCTTAATTGTGAAAGCAGGCTTTACATTTGGCTGATTTCGAACAATTTGTAACTGTCATAAAATCACATTGTAAGTTATGCACTACAATTCACCGAGATCTGGGAAGACGATAGAGATAGCTCCGACGCTCTCACTGTTTATCTTAAATTAATAATACTGATGCTGCGTATTCTATGTCATCAATCATGGCTGCCGAGTTTATCCAACAAATGAAGTACACGCTTGGAAATTCAGTATGCGGTAAGTTTGTCGAAACATCATGATCACCGCTTTACTTAACGTTCCATGTCGTCACTGATAATTTACGTCACTCATTCGCGGCAGTTTCGATAATAAATAAAATTTTTTAACTAGTATTCAAGGTTAAATCTTCGCTTTTCAGTCGTCTGGAAGCCCATATAAACCTTTCTTGCAACACGCACACTTTTCAATTGAATTTCAAGCACGAATATATTATTTATATTTGAATCAGTCCTTTACAATATTCACTAATTACTTAGATTCAAGAAGGCACATTCGATTTAATTGATTTACTGTCAATTTATTTTACAGAACCCTGTGTTAATTTGGTCCACACATTCGTTTCCTAACTACTCATTACCAGTGCTGGAAGCACCAGTTTAAGCCATTCTCACACTTCCGTACCGTCTTCACCTTCATCCTCGAAGAGAGGTCGAGTAGGAGTGTTCTTTTTGGGTTTTGGTGGAGGTCTCGGTGGAATTTTCGACAATTTCTGATCACTAGCCGGAAATATGGACAAGGAATTTCGTCTATCTGGACTTTGGAAGGCCTCAGCGTTAGCTCTCGCCCAGTTTGTCCTAGAGGGTGATAGTTTCTGGTTCATGTTTCTAGGTAAAGTTACAGATGCCGATGGTGGAGAATCATGTTCTGCTATAGGATCACAGTTTGTGGGAATTGCAGGCAACATTCTGTTAGCCTTCGGGGTGTCAGCTTTATTTAAGGAGTTCATAGAACTACCGGTAGCTGTTGATCGAACTCCTAAATTATCATACAACGGTTGCGCTATTTCAGGAGGTTCACTACTCCAACTCTGTTGTCTAGGCCTTCTTGGAATTGTAACGTAACCTTGTCTAGGTACGAAGGGCGGTACTGGAATGAAAGGCGAATGAGACCTCGAATGGGGCAAAGTTCTGTAGATGTGGTCATAGTAGGGGCTGTGGAGCGGCGACTGAGGCCCGTGCAGTGCTGGTAGTCGGGATGTATCTGCAACAGTCGAAGCTGAACTGCCTGCTGGAGAAACTTGAGAAGTTCTATGTGGGAACGGAGGTAGTAAGTCTGGTGGATACGGATGTCGTAAGTCCAACATATTTTCCGTTCTTCGTGATTGCTGGTCAAAATCGGAAGAACGGGATTCGTCATCGCCAACTAAAACAAAAGGATAAAATTACTTCCTGAAAAAACGGATTGAAACTACAAAAATTTTATGATATAACTGTATGAAACACGATATCAACAAGTCAAATCTAAGACTTCATGGACATTTTGCCTCTTCTTTTAATATTCAAGATAGGCATCGAATGCTACAGCATTTACATTATAACAGAAAAAAAATTAATAACCGAAATTGAATTCTTGCACATTACTGCAATTATTTTTGCAAAAGTTCAAAATTTGAAGTAAAACCACTTACACTTTCACTGTATAAAATATGATCTGTGTTTAAGAAAAATGAGGAGTTATAAAATCATTATCAATGCAGGTCAAGACAGAAGAGTCTTAAAAGCTGTTTTTATAGAATCTATGATAGCAAATATTATGTCTGAAACTCGATTCGATCATTTGAAATGGATAGTTCAATTTTGTGAGTCACCTATTTCAGTAACTTCCAGAGGGTCGATATTAGAGTTACAGTTTTGATCTACATGCCATTTTGACTGAAAATAGCAATTTACTTCAATTGAAATGCTCAAAAAAGCTAGTGGTGCTGTTTATATACTTCTGAAGTAGAAAACAGGTCATTATATGTTAGTATTTTCCTTATTAACACTGTTTGTTTGCAAAGACCCCAATTATTTTGATACATTGGAATTGAGAGCCAAATGGGTTGTTTCTTTATAATTTAAGTTGACTAAAAGACTATCCAAAGGTGTTACTTCACTTTAAACAAGACAGTACTTACTGTAAACTGAATCATTGTCCAGCAAGTTCCTCTTTACATCGCTAACCTCAGTTCCACCGCTATTTAGGCCCATAGGAGATGGCATAACGAACCTTGGAGGCTTCACAACCGGATTGACATCAGTAATGAGCGATTTTTCCATGTCCGGCTGCCCGTGTAGATTAATATACTCACTAGAAGATTCATTATCGCCACCTTTTCTGTCTGCTCCGTTTCTGGGGAGTGGTTTTCTACACCAACACAACAGCAAGAGAATAATCACAATGAGGAAAATGAGCGTTACGATAACACCAATGATAACTGGAATCAAACCTTCAATAGGCTGCATTATGCTACCTCCACCAGCGGAGATAGGTCCACTAGAAACGATCAGGGTAACGTTGTGCTCATCGACACCACCATCGTTTTTTGCCAGACATTTATATTCTCCTCGATCTCGAGAATTTACGTTGATTATTGTCAGGTTGTTCCAAGCAGAATCGACGTCGATACTCTTGGACAAGACATATTTTTGGATGTGCTGCCTGGGATCTTTGGAAATTATTCTGCCATTTGTCATCCAGTCTACATGTGGCGCAGGCTGTCCTATAGCTTTACAGGATATTGTCACGTTCGCTGTAGATGCTTCAATGGACGTCATGGATTGAGGATCTGAAATTTTTGGAGCGCAAGCAAATACCACAGGATCTGACCATGATTTGCCTCTTAGTCTAGGTGGCTCGGTGCAGTTTGTCGGAGTAGAAATCCAGTTTTCTTTTATTGTTTTATTTCGAAACGGTTCAAGTTTACAGTCACAAATCCATAGGTTCCCTTCCACATTGAGACTGTTAAACTTCCTCAAATCCTTGGTGAAATCATTCACTATTCGCTGCAATTTATTATTTCCTAGATCAATATGTTGGAGGGAAGGTAGATTCACAAATACTGACTCGCCCATCCAGCTTATATTATTATTGTTCAGAATTATTCTTTGAAGTTGCGTAAGATTATGAAATAAATGACTAGTTAAACTATTCAATTTGTTAAAACTAAGATTTAAAATTCTCAATTTTTTGTTATCTCTGAAGATATCTTTGTCGATTTCTTTCAGATTGTTCCTAGATAAATCTAATTCGATGAGCAAAAGAAGTTCTCTGAAAGCAGTCTTGTCCAGAGAGCCTAACTGGCAGCTCTGCAATTTCAATTTATGTACATCTTTCATTTTGACGAAAGCTTTAACTCCCAATCCATACATGGGGTTGTGTGAAAAGTCTATTTCTCGAATTTCGTTGCTTAAATCTGTAGGTATGTTGGTAAGGTTCAGGTTCGTACAGTCTGCTGTTTTTTTGCCACCCGACCAGACGCACTTGCACCTGTTGCAGTTCTTTGTCCAATCTACTGTTTGATCTCCTAAGCATATTGATGTCGCCAGGATCATCGAAGATAATACTGCAGTGATCATCATTTTTATTAGTTCCTTTGGTTCATCTGTAACAAATACAAAATAATTAAAATAACTTCCAGCGGATCAACCAAAAATAAACAGTCAATGATAACGCGTTGTTTTTTGGTTTTATAATCATTAAATATTTCGAATGGACTTGTACCGTTTTGAAGTATACCTTACACTGGTTGAATAAATAATTGTTAAGACCGTAATCGATGAAATAATCAATAATTCGAAACACTTACCGTTTATAAGCGAGAAAATTTTATAAAAATAAAAGATATTATATTTAACAACCAAACTAATGTCTTAACAATTATTTATTCAGATTTATACTGTAAGGTACATTAAATTGTACGATAAATTGAATTGAGTGAATCGAATTTATGTGGAATTTGGACGAATATTTTGAATTAGGTATAGCATTCTGTGATGAGTTTATGATAGTGTTATTTGATATTGGAGAGATTAAATAGAAAAAAAAAGATTTAAGAGACATTTCATATACTGTATGTATTTCATACTAATCTTAAACCTTTGATGAATATTGAGTGTTCGCAAATATTGTGAATATTGAGTATTGCAAATCTCAATATTCAAACACACAAAGATATATATTATTTCATTACAGAAATTTCATAAAACGAACTTAATACTTAAAATTTTCGTATAGGTTGTAGTGAAGAAGAAGTAAGTAAACCCTGTAAGATGATCTCTTGTACTTTTATAACATGGAAAAACCTATGAATTGTTTTCATTATTTTGTTTATAATACAATCAAAGAATGAACTGAGTAATATACATGATGATACATTTAAAATGAGACAGTTGGGATGTCACTCTACCCGCTCGTCGTCGTAGATGAAAGATATTGTTTTAACTGGAGATGAAAGCGAAATGATGACTCATAACTGATACTGGTGAAAGGGCTAGAGCGATAATCCTTTCTCCTTCGAATTATATCTCAACATATAAAATAAAGGCGCGTTATTGACGAAGGTCTTCAACCAAACTTCTAAGTTTTTCATACTTTCAATAAAACTGTAGAAAATAAGTTCTTATCGACAAAACAACGCGTCCATGCTTATTTTATTAAATCCGTCCCTCACCTAGCCCAAATTGCCAAAAAATTCAATATTCGAATTCTTTCCAATTCAAAAGAAAACTGAATTGGAAATGGAATATAAAGTCCATTAACGATAAAATCGATACGTTCGAAATGCGCTACGCGATATCCCCTAGAAGTATTCCCTGCTTATGTTTCTCCTAATACTGAGAAACCATGCGAAATGAGGGTGAAGAAAGGTCCTTGCGTCACATAAATTTTCCTATCGCCCAATACACAGAGCACGCATGGCGGAAACGCATCGATTCTAATTTGTTCGGCCGATAAAATGCTGATAAAAATTAATAACCTCCCCATAAAACTTTTAAACTGTATAGGTCGGGGCGGGACACTTGGAGTGTGTCGGATGAGTTATGTGGGAATAGAAGTAATAAAAGTTCGGCGTTCGGCGAGCTAAATGCGAAAGGAATGAACATGGTCTGTTGAAAAACAGTAATAATAATAGTATGGACGAGGTAAAAAAACGAGGAGGATTTTCCTTCCAAATATTTTTACCACAGCGGCATATTGTGTTTGTCTAAGTGGGAGAAGCACATTGACAAGATATTTGTCAAACAATTGATCTTAGTTTCGAATTGATTTGATTCGTTTTCGAATGTGAAATCATCTTCGGACTTTCAAGAATTGCGTGTTAAGAGTATAAGAAAATTCAGGATTTCAATCTTGCTGCAGAAATTAATTTTCACAACTACAAATACTGATTTTGCATTGTCTTCGTATTTGTTTCGAAATTGATTATTTTCTGTTGCAGTTGATGAAGGTTAGGGGTAGTTTTACATAAAGACACCCCACAGCGTGGCCAATAAGTCCATAAGCTGATCAGCCGTTCGATAAGCTTGTGAAGAGTATATTTGACATTCGCAATTTATACCATACTTGATGTATAAAAAAATATAAACTATTTTCTGATTTAGAATTCTACAACTATGGATGTGACAATCATCAATATTTCTAGTATAATTTATAGCCGTGCTTATAATATGTGAAACCGTCCTAATGCCTTAGCCATTTATCATCTTCAACTTTTATTCGTTCCCCTTGTTTCTACGAGGTCTGTTCAAAAGAAAAGGTGAGTTTTGAATTTTCGGGGGCTGTGCACATTCGATTATCGATTTTTTTTGTTCGTACACATACGTTTATCATATGTTGACATTATTAGCCATTTTGGATTGTTAGTTTGTTTTTGACTATTGAAAAGGTTAGCACCTTTTTGTGTGTTCTCCGATTTTTTATTTTGAAAAAAAATTGATTAAAGAATCTGTATTGAATTTTGCGTTAAAACTGGAATAAAGTAATCCAGTGCACTCGAAATGTTTACTGTGGTATTCGGAGAGTCTACTTTGTCTTAAAAAAGTGTTTATAACGAGTACAATCGCTTTACAGAAGGACGAGAACATGTTGATGACGATGATCTTCCAGGAGTTGCAACCACGTCAACAAGCAAATAACACATCGAAACATTGAAGAAAATTGTTTTGAAAATTCGTCGAATCACTATTAGGAAAGTTGCAGAGGATTTTGGCATATCACCAGCGACTTTTACCTATTCCCAAAACCGAAGAGATCAATGAAAGGGAAGCGTTTTATTACAATTATCACAACAACGAACTGATGGCCATACCGAAAAGCGCATTTCAGTAGTGCTTCGAGGATTGGAAGAAGCGCTGGCATAAGTGCATTATAACTGAGGGGGACTACTATGAAGGGAACAAAATGGATTGTGATGAATAAATACTTTTCGGAAAAATTAAAAATTCACCTTTTCTTTTGATCAGACCTCGTATATGTTCAATTACATTCATAGATTTATACTAGTGCGGGTAGATCAATAATTGAAATAGAGATCGATAGAAAAATAGATCCACCTAACCTGCCTAATCGGCCATGCAGCCAGATCATTGAAACTATAGAAGCCGCCTATGTAGCCACATCACTGAAAATATAGATTCACCTAAATCGTCTATGCTGCCCCATCAATGTTAGAGAATATGTAATCTGTGGTTCAATTTGAAGGTTAAACTGTAAGCAACCAAGATCATTTGTATGTTTTTATCACACCGTGGTCAACGCTTTTATACTGCATTGCAGTATTTTTATACTGCAATGTCAATGTCAACTGTCAAGTTTACTTTCTAAAATGAATATTGTTTGAAATGAAAATGTAATAAAAATAATTCTCAAATATATATTGTGATGGAACCAAATTGATAAGTATTCATTGGATCGACAAAATACTCTTGACAAAGGGAAAATTTGTTCCAACATCCAGGTATTTTATCGGAACTCACTGTAATTCAGGAGCAGGAATGTGTGTCACGTCTAGGCAATTTGATGCCGAGTTTGTAAACATGTAAAATTAGCAGTCTCTGAAGTTTATAGTTAAAGAGAAAAATCAAGATGAAAGCAGTTGACGTTTCGCTTAAAAGTAACCGTAATGAGGAATAATTTGCACAATTTTCAAAGTCAGTTTAAAACGCCACCCACTTGAAGAGAAAACGAGTTAGGAAAAATAAAACTAGGATTATATTACGCAGGAATATAACTTTTTTTAGTAGATAATAATAATAATAAGGATATTTATTTTTAATAATTACTGCACACACTTCGATATTGAAGGTGCAGAAAAAAAAGAAAAGGACAAAATTCATTCAGACAACAATTACAAAATTACCCATAACTATGATATACTAATGAATTCTACAAAAATTAAAAATTTTTCTATTCTACAGTTCACAACTCAATATTGAATTAAAAGCATAGTTTCTAAAACGTCCGTGATTACTGATCCTCTGCAGCGATTTTCGGAATATCTTAAAAGCTTTATACCCCCTTATTATGGCCCCCTCACTCTTTAAATGCTAAACAGTGAATGGGATATAAATAGCGAAAAATTTGTCTGGTATTATTTCTATCCTTGAACTCTATAGTGATCATGTTTATGGAGAAATGAAAGCAGTCTGTAGATATAAAAACCAGACATGGTCAGGATGTTATTTTGCCGGAAATTGGTTCAACATGAGTCTCTGTAACCTGATCCTAAAGTCATGCGTCATGTTTTTTTGAAAGGGCAAAACTTCTCTCTGCGTTCTATTTATTTTAACGATTAATATTTTTATTTTTAGAGGTATTTCCAGTACATTTTCTAGAGATTCAATTCGGTGATACGATGAACAATGTACAAACTCAACAAGGACTATTTTAAACAATTTTTTTAACACAATGAAACAATATTCATCCGAAATTCCATTACATATACCAAGTGATGTTAATAGTTATATTGTGTGCAGTACTAAATTTGCAGTGAAAGAATAATAGTAGTTCTCATCATTCATACACGTGATCTCGTACAACTTGAGATATCTTGCAGTGCTCATATGTTTGAACAAAGGAAGCTACCCGAAAATTATCGAATAAGTTATCTGAGGAACCAAATAACAGTCTCCCATTAGCCATTATTACATTGATGGCAATGAGGGAAACAGAAAATGTGTATTAGTGTATTCTGGGACATTCAGAACTGTGTGATTACACAGGAATCTTTGTTCTAAATTTTAGATTACTGACACAAATTTTCTCTAAGGTTTTCGGCGGTTCTCGTAGTAATAGAGTTATTTCTGTAAGATTTGTAATAACTTATCATCACCTGATGAAGGTATAGTAGATATATCGAAACAATATTGTAGTGTCAACATACACAAACTTTTGAAATTTTTAAAATTATTTTGTATGTTTTCTGGGTATTAAATATAATTGTTATTATGATTAATTGTTGATTATGAAAAGTTATAAGAATATTTCAGAAAACTCACATAAAATTCGAATATTATGTATATCTTTGCGAGCAAATTTGTTCTTGGAGAAAATTCGATTCAGCCGCACAAAAAACTTTCTTAGTGCAGTAATAAATGAAGACGATAAAACCGAATACAAGAAAAGCGAATTTCCCTTCCGTATTTGGCAAAACGAAACATTTTTCAGTCCAATCTATTCGAATAATCCAGCAGAAACCGATCAAGCAGAATTATTGTTTTATTGGTTTAGGGTCGTGATAAATGGACAACTGATTGAAAAACAATTTCTGTTGGAAGATGATCACCATTATCGGAATACGTTTATGTCGTTGAATTTATTTCTAATTTTCTTTTTCCCGGAACTTGATGTTCTAAAAGCTCATATTTTTCGAATACATAAAAAAAGAAAATGTATATACGAAAAAACATTACATATAGAGAAAATATAAGGACCTTCATGCGTAAAATTGATATTAATCAACTAAAAGAAGGTTAGAAAGGAGTTAGCAGTACGAGTATACACCTTATGTAGTCCCTAGAAGGATATTGTTAGAGCATATTGAATTCGATGTCACACTAGAGAGACTAATGATTTAGATTCTCTGATAGCCTCACCAACCTTTTTCATTCGTATCTGGTTGACCGTCAATTCGTACAGCTGGAGGGTATACAGTCGTCTGAGTTCATACCTACCTCTGAATACCTCAGGGATCTAATATTGGGCCACTGTTATTTATTCTGTTCGTAAATGATATGATGGATAATATTGACTCTACAGATTTGATATTCGCGGAGGATTTGAAACTGTATCACGAGATTAGATGATAGGACAACTGTGTTCAACGTCAGCTCGCGCAGGACCATGTTGCCAGTTGGTGAGAGGATAATTATTTGAGTTTGAATGTGTTAAAGTGTAATGTTGTCTCTTTCACAAAGGAAAAAATATAGAATTGAGTGTGATTAAAGCGTCGGTGGTTAAGTTCTTACTCGTTTTGATAAGGTGAGATTCTTGGTGAAGTCTTCGATCAGCAGCTTTTCTTCATTCCACGCATCACCCAAATTATTTCATTTGCCTCAAAAATATATGGATTCGTTATACGCAAGGGAAATATTTCAATAATTCCTCAACATTCATAGGAGTATTTAATGCCCTTCCGTAGCAAGTTGGAGTATGGAAGCATGATCTGGCCTCCTTTTCACACTTGACATCAACGCAATCTTGAGGCCATTCAGAAAAGGTTCTTGAAATTTGTTTGGAGGGAGAATAAAGTTTATCCACAGAGAGGAGTCAATCATAACGAATTATTGAGTCGATTCAGTTTAATCTCATTGCAGGTCAGAAACTTTACCAAATTTTTGTACAAATTACTGCACAACATAGAAACACCAAGCATCGAACACTCATCTAGTTTAACAGGTAACATTATGTGTCGATTTTACGTACCTCCACTACTTTCCAGACAATTTAGGAGATTAGAATGAAGAGCAATGTGAACGTTTGCAACAAGGTATAAGGGATATGGAAAAAGATACCAGGAAAGATGGAGCGTTTCAATGATGCCGACCAACGTTAGACGCTTCCTACAAGCGAAAATTTACCAAAAGGCGTCTCACTGCGAAGAAGAAATGTGTTAAGCGCTTACCGATGAATGTATTTAAGATAAAAAATGTATTTTATTCTTCAAAATGTTGACTTGTTTAACATAGTTAGCTTCTTTATCATAAAACGTGAAGTTCTATAACAAAATGAAAGGCATTTTCGGATTCAGCACACCCAAAAATATTAGAACTACGCAAAAAAATCAAAACAGCTCTAAATTTTTTGCAGACTTATGTGGTCGACAAGAAAATGAAAGATTGATTTCATCAACTTAATTATATCACTAAACTGTTGTCAACATAATTACGATACAAGATACAGGTTCATATAAACACATTAATTTCAAGTTCATTATGCATACAAGTAATAAAGCAGTGTTTTAAAAGGCAGCACAAATAGATCTACTGCTATCTGATGGTTCTGTGTTCGTTCACTTCATATACATCAACAAGAATAACTGTTTGGGTTTACGTTAGAAGTTGCTCCCTCATATATTCCCGTTTTTATTTCAATCTACCCTAATAATCTAGAAGGAAGTAGCGAATTCGTCGCATGTACTAATTCCCCGGAGTGCCCTACGGGATCGGAAGTAAAATAGAAGTCCGACATCACTATGAAGTTGGCAAACTGAAAGGTTGTGTACAATATCGATGCACAGCTGTGCCGTAGTCCCGATAATAGGACCTGAGAGATCGAGGGTCAATTATTGAAGTTTGACCAGCGACATAGACATGTGTGCCGAGAATATTCGATGGTTTCAAATTTGGCAGCCTCAAGAAACCGCAGGCGCCATCTTGTAACTTGAAATTAATATTATTAGTATACTTATCAATTATTGATGAAGTAATTTCACTGTAAATCCATGGGATGACCGTATTTCACGAAGTTAGAAGGAACTGTTATCCAGTTGATTAGTTTCAATAAATTTATAATCCGTCCAAACTCATTCATTTATGGCAGAAGAATTCTTGTCTTCAGTCTGCGGGATATCTTCTTTCTTGTATTGTAATATAAAATACATTGTAGTTTATAATACACATATTGTAATAAAGGATGTTTTTTTGAGAGTTAAGTTTTTCAGGTTGGCGGCACTGGTTGATAATGGCATCCAAACGTCATCTGTCAAAGTGAAAAGGTTTCAGTATACTCTGCCATTTCATCATGGAAAGACTTACCAACGAGTAACGATTAAAAATTGTTGAAATTTACTATCAAAATTCGTGCTCAAGAAATCAAAAAATGTGTATCGAAAAATGTGTATCGTTTGTTACTACCATATTATGGTCGTCACAATCGACCTGGTGAATCAACAATTCGTGCTGTTATCATCAAATTTCGCACCAAGTTTACTTCTTTATACATTAAACCATTGTCTCGCATGCGTAAAGTGCGCACTGAAGAGAATATTGCAGCCGTAGCGTACAGTGTTAACGAGGATGGTGAAATGTCAATTCGTCGCCGTTCTCAGCAATTGGGCATGTGTTACTCAACCACATGGAAAATTTTACGTGTTGATTTGGGTTTGAAAGCCTATGAAATTCAACTGACCTACCACAAAGTCTAATTTTTTGTGAATGGGCCTTAGAACAGCTTAATGAAAATCCGCTGTTCTATCGAAGAGTTGTGTTCAGCGATGAGGCTCATTTCTGACTTAACGAATATGTAAATAAACAAAACTGTCGCATCTGGAGCGATGAACAGTCACATGCCATACAAGAATTACCGATGCATCCCGAAAAAACACGGTTTGGTGGCATCATCGGTTCATTTTTCTTCAAAGACGACCATGGAAGAAATGCTTTTGTCAACGGCGAACAATATCGGGCCATGAAACGCAACTTTTTTTTGTCTCAGTTGGCCGAGTTGAACTTGGTTGACATGTGGTTTCATCAAGACGGTGCCACATGCCACACAGCTCGTGAAACAATGGACATGTTGAAGGATGAATTTGGTGATCTGCTTATCTCTCGAAATGGCCCTGTGAATTGGCCGCAAGATCTTGCGATTTGACGCTTCTGGATTATTTCTTGTGGGGTTATGTGGACAAACCGAACACGATTGAAGCCTTACAGGATAACATAACACGCGTAATTCGTGGGATACAGGCCGAAATGCTTGAAAAAGTGACGCAAATTGCACCTTGCGAATGGACCATTCGATACGGAGCCGCGGACAACATTTACATGAAGTTATCTTTAAAATGCGAATGGCTAAGGCCAAGTTATCAAGTTCAATAAAAATTTAGAATATATGATGCAAATTGAGTGTTTTATTCGATTAAAAAAAACTACGCTCAAAAAATCACCCTTTATTATATACATTATATAGTGACATGCAAAAACTTCATCTGTCCAGGTTCATGGAAAAGGTCAAACATCAGCACATATCTACGCAGTATACTGAATAATTTTATTGAACAGACTTTGAAAAATTGTTCCTTTTCGTTTCGTTCCGCTTTTTCTGCGTATATTTAGTTGTAAATTTGACGAAGGTATTCATATTCATTTTGCTCAATTTTTGTTAAATTACTTTCAATAAATTTTTGTTATATCATTACTTTTTATTATAATGTTTCTGTTTCGAATGGTTGAGTGAGAATAGCCATGCTTAACTGTGCTCCTCATTATTTCAATATAATTATGTAGAAAAGTACAAAACGAAGTGCTTATTATTATTAACTTTGCACTTTCTATTCGGTTTACAGTAGTCGATAGTTCAACACAAATAATAGATATTCAATAGTGTTGGCGTTTACTTGATGTAAATCCATTAAAATTGAATTTAAACTTAAATTCAAACACTTGAACTTATGATATACACTTTATTCACTACGTATTGAATACTGTAAATCATAAGTTCAAGTGTTTGAATTTAAGTTTATATTCAACAATAGATATAGTGTACCTTGCAAAACTATTTGCTTTTAATGAAAAAAAAAGGTTAGCAGTATATATATACATATTATTAAAAAACATAAACATGACGAAGGTTTCGTTAGAATTTCACTTCATCAGATGCTAAATACACAGTGATATACAACTTCAACTAACCACTTCGATAATGAGTAACAAATTCAGTTAATAATGAAACAATATTTAGAATTTTCTCATAATTTTAATTCAAATACGCATGACGACGTTTCGAAGTACTACTTCTTTATCAAATGCTGGAATAATACTCAGTATTAATCCAGCATTTGATAAAGAAGTAGTACTTCTCGTCATGCGTATTTGTATTGAAATTATGAGAAATTTCTAAATATTGTTTCATTATGGATATTAATTTTCTCCAAGTTTCGGCCTCATCAATCATCAAATTCAAGAATTTTCATTCTGAAATGAAGTCAAAATAAAAGTAAAAATGTAGATAGTACAAATTATTTTATTTTGTGAAATATACCTATGCCAATAACAAAACAACACATTAACATGTTCCTCTAAACATAATTGAAAACAGACTTGTCTGTCTAAAAGAATGAACAAAAATCATCGATCAAAAATTCTTCGTATATCAGTAATTCAAATTCTCAAGTTAACTAATATATAATACCTAAGTATAATAAAACAATTGTTAAACTGATTTACACATATATTAAAAATAATACTGCATGACGTACGTTTCGATGAGATTCACCTTTTTCAAATGCTACGTGCAGACTAATGACAATTTCTCGAATACATACAATATATAAACTTAAAAAGAGAGAAAACAGGTAGATAACAGGTGGAAGGGATGAATTCATACTGACCTACTATATAGTAAACTAAGTAATTTTGAAAAGATTGAGAAGGGGGCTTGAGGTATGATCGATTTGGCTGTTCAAAAGGTTGCCAGAATATTAGTATTATTTTTAATATATGTGTAAATCAGTTTAAAAATTGTTTTATTATGTTTATCGATTTACATCAAGTATCGGCCTCATCAATTATTAATACCTAAGTATATCTAGTAGTTTACAATACTAAAGTAGTAAATTGAGTTCGTAGTAGAATTCATAGCAAATGAAATACTCTATTAATACTCCCTTCAACAGAACTCGCTGCTAGAGATAAAAATAAATTTTTTACTCAACCAGATGCTTCGTGAGATTTATAAGCATTGTGTGAAAAAGGCCATATCAGGGGTAAGACGAATCGGTGAATTATGTGCTTGGTAAGTTAATTAGGGAGTGTGTGACAGTTATAACCCTCGCCAGATACTTTATCTAGACGTAAGACTGATAAGCTCATACTCGCACCCCATCTAGCATGTCATGGGTGTTGTGATTTTCAGAAAAATGTTGCACGTGTGCACGGCTATATAATTGATGGAAAAATTACTTTTGATGATAACGAGAACAGATTGATGACTGAATTGATTAGAGGGTTTATTTTGCATTCAATGCTGGTAATTGTATTGGATTAATGATGATGCGTCTTATGGAACACTCATAGTCGTAAAGTGGTGACATTTGAAGATGTTCGGTCACGTTGCAATAATAAAAAAAACACTATCAATATGGGGTACATCTGACAGAACTCTTGAGCTTCCTGTGACATTGCAAAACCAACCAAATTTGCAAAAAACTCTTGGGCAACTCTTGCAACTTTTGTCAGGTTGCAACTTTGTAGTGATTAGTTTGGTAACTGTATAAACATAAACCTAAGAGGTGTCCATAAAAACACCCTCAGGAGAGTTTTTCTGATCCCTTCAGAATTTATTAATGAAAATCTTCATCAAAATTGTCTGGAAATTGAGGAAGAAATCCATTTGTATGAAGTATCCAGCTGTTTGTATTTTAGTCTTTCAGTTGACTGAGAGGAATGTCCAGGTATGAGAGTTGTTAAAGATTTCACGTAACAGTTAGTTACGTGCAATTTTGGTTCCAGGCATTGTTTGAAGATGTACCTCGCAGAGAAAGCCCCATCGTCAAAAATGTCGAAGAAATCACTGAAATAATCGAAGTACCTGGCATGTTAGTAGACATAGCATCGCCCAGGAGTTAAAGATCGAACACAAAACAGACCCAACGAAGTTGAGTCCAAGAAGAAGCTTGATGTTTGGGTGACACACCACTCAACACCAAGAACATGATGGGTTGAACTTCTATCTGCTAAACCTTGGCCAAACGGGATCAAATCGACCCAATTCTTAAACGGATGGTGACTAGAATGAGAATGGATCATATACGACTATATTGTGTGCAACCTATAGTGGTTAAAGCGAGGTGGATTAGCTCAAACATTGGTGGAATCAGGACTACCGGTATGGAAGGTTCTTCTGCTGTTCTTCTGTATTGGGTGGAAATCGAAAGGAATAATTTATCATGACTTGCTTCCGTATTGTTGAACTTAGACCTCTACTGTTAACATCTGAACCGTTTGAAGCCAGTAATCGACCAAAATTGGCGAACAAGAAGAGGTGTTGTGTTCCATCAGGACAACGCCAGGTCACACACATCTGTAGTGATTAGCCATCAAGTCTGGGGACTGGTTAGGACGTTTTAATGCATACACCATATAGTCGGGAACTGACACAAAGCGATAACAACCTTTTTCTCGCATTATAAAACTTTCTGAGTGATAAGAAATCGGTATCGAAACCAGGACTTCTATGAGATAGGCATTATGAAGCTACCTTTGAAATGGCAACAAATTATTCACCAAAATGGTGCATATTATTGACCTCATTTGGACAATTTGAAAAATGTTCAATAAAGTCTTAAATTAAATGCGAAAATAATTGATTTATATTTCCTCTGCCTTATATTTATAAATAACATAAAAAATTAAGTTTAATGGAATGCTGTCGGATAGCACGAAAGTAGATGTAGGCGTACCTCAAGGAACTGTCTTAGGCCCGTTGTAATTCATACATAAAGGATATTGTCTCTCATGTAAAAAATGTTCTATGCATTTATTCGCTGATGGACCTATGCTCTATATATGGGGCAAATATATTACGAATATGACAGAAGGGATCAATAGAGACCTTTCTGCAATTAATGAATGATTAGTGACAATAGCTTATCTCTTAATGCGCAAAAATCTAACCTAGTGTTGGGTACAAGGAAAACCCTTAAGATTAATAAAAATGAGGATATAACTATAAATATTAATGAACAAAACATTAGAAGAGTAGAAACGTAAAATATTTAGGCATTATGTTAGACGAAATATTGAGTTTCAATGATCATGTTGATTTCATATCTTCTAAAATCTCTAAAAAAATGAATTTTTTGAAACAAATAGGAAAAATCTGTCGACACATGTGAAATTATTGTTGCAATTCAATAATTATGCTACATTTTGAATATTGCTCCACTTTGTTATTTGGTTTAACTAAAGAAAAAATTCAACAATTACAAAAGTTACAAAATAGAGCCATGCGAATAATTTTAAAGTGCAATAGGGGTATACCCCTGTTAAAATTATGCTGAACTGTTTGGAACTAATGTCTGTTAAATAAAGAATACTTTTTTGCTTCATATATATTCATATATGGAATAAAAAATCAGTTGCTTCCATGTAATGTAATAAAAAATGTAAGATGTGATGAGCATGGGTATAATACTAGAAATACTGATAGTTTTCATATGCAAAGTGGTAAGCTTTCTAAATCTAAAAATAGCATATACTACGACGAATTTAATGGTCTCAATAATTTACCAAGTATATTGAAAACTAGTACTAGTATTAAGATATTTAAGCGTGATCTAAGAAAGTATATTGTGAATAATTAGATAGGTATGTAATTCGAAATTGAAAGTTCAAAATATAAAATTTTTTTTATAGCTTCAGCTAAATAAATATTATTATTATTTCGATATTCTTCCTTGAAATTCATCAAAAATAAAGAATTCCATTATTACATAAAAACCAACTCTTACAGCACAACCTATACGTATGAAATCGACCTGGAAAATGAAAGAAGTGAAGAAAATTAAAGTCACCTTCAAAGAAAATGAGATTCTCGATTGCTCGGAATCGATTGATGCGACCCTTTCATGTTTTCGTGATATCGTATTGCGGTTGACTGATAAAAAAAGAGTGTAATGTCGGAAAATTTGCATATTCCCAATTTTCGTCGAAAAAACAATCGCGTTACATCGTGTTCCATCAATCAGAAAGTGTCAATTTCCGGGGAAGGTATGGGAGTTTCTGGAGTGGTGTAGTGCACCAACCGCAGAGTCGTTCTTCCGCCAATCCGGTCTGTCAACGCTCGTCGATACCATCTGAATATGTCACTTTGCTCCCACAACTCAACGGAAATAATTGAACAGATGGTGAACAGTCCCTTCGACGTGTTTTTTTGCCCTTGTACGTGAACGTGCAACAAGAAAATGAGTGACGGGAAATTTTATTCAATTTTTCGCGAAGCTTTCGGAATCTGAGATATCTTAAATTGAAAAGGATGAAAGAAAATTTCCACATAGAATCGTACGAGAAGAAAAGACGTCACTGTCAACATAATTTCATAAATGTTTATTTTTCTAAAAACATTTTTAATAGGAGCCGCCTTCGTTCGTTCTACACATATCAAATATTAATACGTAACATTTTTTGTCA
Source organism: Henosepilachna vigintioctopunctata (assembly GCA_030704895.1). Lineage (NCBI taxonomy): Eukaryota > Metazoa > Arthropoda > Insecta > Coleoptera > Coccinellidae > Henosepilachna > Henosepilachna vigintioctopunctata. Next base: position 4,588,839 of record JARQZJ010000034.1, read on the forward strand.
GGAAGGACGTATATTGCGGAATTGTATGAAAAAATTATAAACAGTATTTTTTGTGGGCCGTAAGGCAGTTTTCAACCTTTTTGTACCTACAACCACCTTTAAAGTTACAATCACTCCAGTAATGTTTGCAGCACATCCACTCGATTAAGATGGGACACTCTCTTTTACGTCGTTTCATATGATACAGATAATTCTAAAACTCAATGAAACGATGGCGAAACATTCATTAAATATTTTAATTCATGTGAATTCATTCCTGTTTTTATTTACGGTATTTGCCCCCTTCGTTTCTCGAACCCAGTACTTGTAAAAAAATACAAAGTTGCAAATACTCAATATATACTTAATATAATTTTACGAATCAATGAAATGATTCAAATCATTCATTAAATATTTTAATGTATGTAAAGTAATTCGTGTTCATTTAAGGTACTTGCCTCTTTCATAGGCCCACTCGAAAGAGACTGATACAATTCCATGATCCAATTAGTGGCAAATACTTTAATGACGCACTGGTATATAAAAAATATATACACAATGTCACGAGTGGCTGCCAGGCATCCGAGGCTTCATGAATAACTTTACAGCTGTTAGTTCTATGAATTAGTTCTATGAATGAATATGCATATGCATTTTATATTTTCTAGAAACTCGTATGCGTCTGTTCACATTCTATAGCGCGAGTCTAATTTGGATTTGAGCGGAAGCGATGTTGCAAAATGCGTAATAACAGCTATTTGTTACATGAGAAATGACTTCCGTTAGTTAAATCGTAAATGGCGAAATGCCAGATGAAATAAAAATTTTTCTATTGTCCCAAATGAAACAATTCATTGAAGAGTATGTTATTTTTAGTAAAAAGCAGCAATATGAATTTAATAGCGTAATGAAACGAGGAAATACTCCAGTTGAATTTGTAGAAATTTGTTATAACGGGTGTTTTTTTAGAGGTATAGAACTTTAATTTGGCATTACTGTTGAAGATGGCGAGCGATTTAACAGCTGAGAAGTGATTTATTCTCAGTTTTAGAAGATTATCTTTCGAATAAAAAAAAATTCTTGCCAATCGAATTATCCATCGTTGTTTTATTGCAATTTAAAGTTCTATACCTCTAAAAAAAAAAACACTCTATATATCTGTCTATGTTTTTCTAAATAGTCAGTTTTTTATCATTCATTATTATTCTATTGTAGATTATTATTATTACTAATTATTAATATTATATTATTATTATATTGATTTATTATAATTCTATTGTATTCTATTTATAGTATTCTTTATATATTATTGTATCGTAACAATTATTTCTCATTAGGATAGCGATTGTACTTCGCAATTTTTAGGGCTTTTGTCTCTGCTTTTTTTGCCTGCCAAAAACGCTTCATGCTCTCTGAATGCTCTTTCTTCCGTTCCTATGTCCATTTAATTCCAGATTTGCGCGAATTTTTGCTCAAACTTCACATGTGCGATTTTATAGCGACACTTCGTGTGATATTCAATATTGTTTAAATTGATCTGTTGTAGAACTTTTGCCACTCTGTACCGCATTTACTCTTTGTTATTATATCGAGTATGAATATTGTATATCTAAATGTGTAAGTTCTTGAAAATTCCTTTTAAGTTCGAAATTTACAGTTACATGATTTTTCAAAGTGGTTAATTCGAATGAAGTCTTAATCGCTGAAATGAAGTTATTATATTCAATAAAATAGCGAATATTTTCATTGAAAGCATCCGAAAATCGATGTTTTAGAGGGATTTGGTGAATGATTCTTTTTTAATTTTCAAAATATTTGCAGATGTAGGTACTTAATAAAAATGTTCAAGTCTTTCTATAATGTTAAATTTTAATTTAATAATAATAGAAACATCTTAATCTAGTTTTTTGTGCTCTTTAGATATACAGGTTTTGTTTCAAGGTCTCAATTGCTTTCTGAATTTTTCTTAAACCGGATCTGAATTTTTTGTGAAAAAAAATTTTTTTTTGGCTCAATTGGCTCTGTATAAGAAACAAAACTGCCAAATATCAGAAAAATCTATGGAGTGGTAATACAGTTATGCCTCAAGAAATAAATCGTGAAAGTAATAAAACAAACTATATCTTGACTACTAAGATCGTCGGTCCCAATAAATGTGGTATTTTAAGAACCTCCTCGATGACCTCTATTCACCCTTCAAATGTTTCAGTTCACCAATGAAACACCCTGTATGAAAGATTGCTCTATTTTGAATTCTCTACAACATTTGTATGCTACCACGATCAGAATTGAAGAAACTTGCTGAACAAAAATGATGGGATTCCAAATAACAATTTTGAAAACGTTTCATTCGGTATTTCACAAAATTCAGAAGATTATAACCATTATTTTTAATCATTAATGTTGTTGCTCTCTAAAAGTTGTTACATATGAATATGATTTGTAAAAATGTTCAACCACGATCAAATAGAAAGTCTAACATATTTATTTCGGAAGCAGTTCAGAAATGGATCTCATTTTTTCAAAGTAGAATCCGGAGTATAATTAACAGAAAATATCAAACACACAATTTTTCCCTACTGATGATCCAATGCGAAAAGAGACCAACCCCGAATTACAATCTTCACAAAACAAAGTTCCAGTATTTATGGTCTCCCTTCTTTTCTGCGGGTCATAATAACCATCTCAGTTTGCCAAATGAGTCCTTGTTCTCTTTGTATTCATTACGTCGCACCTGTGATTTTGTTTTATGTAGTTATTTCCACTCTTTTCCGCAGATTACACGGCTTGCGGAGACATTAGAGATGGCTCGCACCGAAATGCTTGTCAGCCTTTACTCCGAAAATAATTACGACTGGTTCCGCTTTCCAGAAACATCTCAACTTTCGTAACTTCCGTCCCATTTGACGTCGTTATTGTCCACATTACCCCGGCACTTGGCCCCGAACTCATCAAGTCCGGATACGGTATCTTAACTCGGTCGAGATGTTCTGGAAATGAATAGCTGTCCAATTTCGGAAATTAAAACGCCGTTGAAAAATGACGCAGCTCGCGTAAACGAATGCAGTTCCTTTTGATATATAGAGATTTACTGAGATATCTGAGGTAGGTTATGACATTACTGAATGCCCGGAGTGGGGACATTTTCCCTTTACAAATGTCTAAACTTCCTCCTCCGTTCGCAACAGTCATTTCTGGAGCGTCAAAAAGACTATTTTATCGTAGAAGCATACATCAGAATGACGTTGATTCGCTTAGAAACGATAAGGAAATTGGTAACTGTAACTGAACTCCGATAAAGTTTATTCATCTACGAGAAGCTCTACCAGGTACTAAAAGTAGAAATTTCAATTTTTAATTGTCCAATTAAAATTCACAAATAGTATAACGGTCAAACCTTCAATTAAATTCATCATAAAAGTGTTTCGGGCTATGAAACAATCGTGTACGATTCCTTCATTGTGGAAACAATCAAAAGTTTACCCAGTATTTAAGAAAGGCGATAAATCAGATATTTGTAATTTTAGGTCCATTTCGATCATTTGTAATTTCTACAAAGTATTTGAAAGTGTTCTACATGAAAAAATTTCGCATCATATCAATCCCATGGTTTCATCACTCCAACATGGTTTTATGAAAGGTCGTTCAACAATTTCTAATCTAACATGTATTACTCAGTACATTGCTGAGGGTATTGATAATCTCAAACAGACTGATGTGATATACATGGACTAAAGCGTTTGACAGGCTTGACCACGGTATTCTATTGAATAAACTCGGCACTTTCGGGCTTTCGACATCCCTCATCAAACTTTTCGAATCGTACTTGATAGGCAGAAAGCAACGCGTTTTACGAGTATACATCAATTGAATACTGTGTTTCATCTGGAGTTCCTCAAGGTTTCATACTTGGTCCTCTGCTTTTTACAATGCTCATAAATGATATAATCGATGTCATTGATGTTGAGGGTTTATTGTGCGCAGATGACTTTTAGATTTTCCATTATGTTTCCAGCATCGGTGACTGTGAACGCATAGCAAGAAACTTGCGTAATGTTATAAATTGGTGTGATTTCAACAGATTAAACCTCAACATCTCCAAATGTCAATGTAATGTCGTTCTCCACAAAATATAATTTGATTATTTTCAAGTATGAAGTTGGTGATATTTTGGAACGACTCAATACATTTATTGACCTTGGCGTAACCTTTGATTCTTAACTAACTTTTGTGCCACATATCAATGATACAGTAAACGCTGCCTGTAGAGTATATGGTTTCATTGTTCGTGTTGGAAAGGAATTTAGCAATATATCAACTCTGAAAACATTGTATTTTGCTTTCGTAAGATCTAAACTAGAATACGGATCAACAGTCTGGAATCCTGGTTATCAGTTACACATTGATCAACTGGAGTCTATACAACGAAAGTTCCTGAAACTTTTGAGCTTCGGAATTGATGGAATATATCCTACAGGCATATGGATGGAGTATAGGCATACAACATGAAACGCTTACAAGTCGACATAATGTGGACACACTCAGTGCGCGAAAGAAATGCCATGCAATAATCTTCTTGCATAAAATAATTAACAATAAAGTGAAATGTCAGGAATTAATGAACAAGCTTAACTTTATTGTTCCAATAGTTTCTTCCAGAAGCGAATTAGTTCTACCTTTCAGCAGCTAGAACGAATGTTATGAAATTTTCTCCATTGCACACGATGTGTGAACAGTGTAATATGTTGGGAGCCAAATTCAACTGTTCTGTTACTGATATTAAAGCTAGTTTCCTTGATCTCCATTACCTCTGCTAGAACAATCGTATATGTGTATTCACTACATGATTCCGCATTTACTTGTTTGTTTGTATATGTGTAAATATGTGTATGCTTAAGTTTAGTTTGCATTTATGTTTTTTATTCCTATAATTGTATTTCCATTTATCAGTTGTGATTTCATACTACGAACTCCTTTTAAAATTGAACTTTTAAATTTGAAAGTACAAAATTGAAACTTTTGTTTTTAGTATTTGTTATCTTTCCTGTTTTGTAAGTAGGACCTGTCCTGTGAAACAGTGTATGTTGAATAAATAAATAAAGAGTTACGTATCTAACTATTATAATAGGTTACGTACCACCTATTACTTACGTAGGTGAATCTTGCGAAAAATTAAAAAAAATTTTAAAAAATAGATGAAAGTAGGTAACCTACAAGGAAACTAACACTTAAGGAAGTTTTTTTTTTTAATTACAAAGAGATCTACTAGGGGATCGAACTTGGGGATCTTAACATTCACAAGTTAACTTGTGAATGCGGGAAATTGACAGTCAGGAAGATCATCTGACATAAGAAAAACTAACGCCAAAAAAGCTACGAAAACAAATTCTAGGTTTGCCAATACTTGCATTGAACACAACCGAAGCTTTAATAACGACTACGGCATCCTAAATATTGAGGTGAAGAGCTTTAAACTGAATTTACTAGTGGGGTTTGACATAAACAGGTACAAGAAAACCGGTGTAGAAGTTAAGGATCAACTAGAGACTAACCATTCCCAACTCCTCAACATTAAACTCAGTAGGTCAAGAAGATAGAAGATCAACATCTCCATTCAGTGGTTTTAGTAGTATTTAAGTTTATTTCATAAGATTTGTAATAAGTTTTAAAATTTTTGAATTGTTTTAAATGTTGAATGTGAACTATTTCATTATCATGAATGTTTTCTTTTCTCTAAATCCCCTTCAGAGAGCCAAAAATATCCACAAACGACTTGAATTTCGATCAAGTCTACCTATTAATATCCACAATATTTCTATCATAAACTAGAATATCTCCACGATAGTTAATTTTCAGAAGGAGTGTAATAAATCGTCTCATCATAAATGACACTGATTTCTTTTGACAAAAAATGAAAATGACACGAAAAAAATAAATACAAGGAAGGTTTGAGTACGTTCCTGTATTCCATTTCAATCTCATTAATAATTCTTTTTTATCAATTAACATTTTATCAAATTACTTTTCCTACCTCTTTGATAGTTCTACCCCAATTTGTTTTCTCTCTCTGGAAGAATTAATCAGGTACTATATCAACAAGAAATAATCAATTATTATTTCATTGAATTACTTTTTCATATTATTTTCTGCACTAAATCAAAGTTTTATAAATAAATTTGAGCTAGTACTTTTTGAATTATATAGATATGAATTGAAGATTGTCTCATACGTTTAATCTCAAAACTTTCACACTTATACTCACATGAATAACCGTATTTCTGGAGCCTCTTAAGATTAGTTATCTTTAAACATACATCACACAGCTACGTCACTTTATCTCTACATAAAAGATAACACGAAAAAATAACTACAAAAGAAATATATTTTATAGTCAAGAACACTCAGATAACTTTCACAAAATTCTTCACTATACTCGACACTCTTTCCGAATACAAACATATCTTTAAGAGTTTCAATAACTTATTTAAAGTAAGCATTCAAATATTTACCATATTCTACCTTCTATGGTTAGAATTGGTATCCAAAAGTTTGGTTAATTTTTCTTAATCCGTGCCAGGTATAAATTCATTCATTCTATCAACACATTTACTACCTACCAATATGGGAAGTCACAAAATCAGTAATTTTCTTGGAAATATGAAGACCTTTCTTGAATGCAGATTGGACTTCAATAGAATTTTACAATAATGCATAGTATAAATAGATACACATTATATAATAATATACATAGAAAAGTATTATTTTATATATTACTTTGTTGTTTATCACTATATATTTTTTATGACATTTAATAATTACTTTCGTTCCTTTGACTTTTTAGGTTTTCGCATTCCAAAATACATTTTTTGGGAATTTTGTTTTACACAATGAAAAGTCAAAAGGTCCAACAGAAAATTTCCAGAAATAACGTAGCAGTTTGTATAAATTACTAGGTAAAGCATATTTATAGTTAAACCCAGAAATATTGGGTTTTTACAATAAACGTTTTTCATCGACACACACAATCTTTTATTTGAAAATTTTAATTAGAGTCAATGTTTTGATAACTAAAAATAGAAACAACTGAGGAAAATGCAAGTTTGCTGAAATTTACCATAAAAAGACAGTTTGGTTTACCACTCTATGTTTTATAATTATTTTTATATATTTGAAAACAATGATGATTGAATTTGTTATGTATGCTAGATATGAATGAGGGGGTATATTATTCTTGTTGCTTTATTAATAAATACTTTCTTAATTTCTAACGTGACTTATTCATTTTTTAACGAAACGTCATCTGTCAATGTCAAAGAAGTTTTACTTCAATTGCGTGTGAAGGTTGAAAAGTTAGATTTGACCTTGAGTTGACTCTTAGGGTGCAATTTTCCTTTTGGTATGTGTATGATGGGTCACTAGGAGTTCAACACCAAGTGTGCGCTGTTGCAACTCTTATACTGCGGCCGCCATATTGGAAAAAGGGGTGGAAACGCCTTTTACCCTATTTCTCAAAAAGTATACATCCTACGGAAAATTTGTAGAGACATAATTTGAGGCAAAACGCCTTGTCTATAATTATGTTTAGGTAGGTAACGTTTTTCAATCAAATAATAAATAAAAAATTTATATACGAAAATGTTTTTGCGAAAATTTCTCATATTTTTGATTATAACTTTTTTCTTTTTCATTTTATTGAAAAAAGTTATAGGATTTATAGGGAAAGCAGATGAACGTTAACACTATTTTCCAATACGGCGACCGCGGGACAAGGGTTGAAACCCCACAAAGTTGGAGTTAAGCTCCTAGTGACCTCCCCACAAAATCCCATTACCTTCCCAATAAAATTCCGACCTCTGAGAAACGTAAGATTAGGCTTAAATAATGTAACATTTCAATGGACCTTACGTTTATTTTTTCCCAGCTCTTCAAGTGATTTCAACATGTAGAATTCATCTTAATGTAGTTATTATAACTCCATTATAACTGCATAATTTCGCATGCTGTTATAATGGAAAAATGTTGATACTCGAAAAACCCACAAAACTTTTAAATTCAGAAATAGTTCCATTAATTAACCCATTTTCAGACGTTATTGGACCTTAATGACTAGAGCTTCATTACGACAACTAAAAAAATGATTCGGACAGAGGAATATGATGAAAGCGTCTTAATTAATTAAAATGACTCATCGCTTTTACATGAAATGTTATCAATTTTCTCGTATTATCCAGCGTCAGCTTCGCTTGAGTGGGTTGTAGCAAGGGGAATGCTGACTTGTAAGATAAAATCGCTCCGGGGTTAAACAAATAGGTAGAAAATTTGCTCTTGGCGTTATTTACCCCGACATTATTTTGGCTGCTGACTCTACTTGTAAAGCAAGTAAATACAGACAGGTATTAAATAAACAGAAGTAATTTTTTATCGTCGTATAACTGGTACGATGATTATGCATATATTTTCATACAAACTGTATCAATTTTCATAATTTAATATATTTTCTTCATAGCGTAAGGGCTGTAGTGGTGTTCGGTGGAATAAAGGATTTCTTTCAGAATCATATGTTGAAATTGTATTCAAATCTAAAAATGTAGCAGGTAAAGAACAACAGATATGATATTGTCGGAATAAGTTAACCGAATAAAGCTAAACAAGACTGGAGAATAGTCCTGCCAAAAAGCATTGACCTAGAGGGTATATTGGGACAACGAAAGCCGTTTGGATAGATTTTTCGGCTATTTTATAAATATAGGAGGTTTGTTCAAAAGAAAAAGTGAATTTCGAATTTTTTCGAAAAGTATTTATTTATTAATAAATTCAATGGACGATGAATCTATTCTGTGATAGTTAGATTTGACCTTGAGTTGACCTTCTGAGGGTGCGCTTTTCCTTTTGTATTTTATGATGTATTTTATTATTGAAGAATTTTTTTTTATTCGAAAGATAATCTCGTGGCATTACATTTTAAATATGATTTCTGGTATATGACCGACACGGCTGGCTCGGATGTAGTCCAATCTGGACTACAATTTTCGATCAAACGTGTCTTTCAATAAATCGATTGTGGCACGAGCTGTGTGACATAATGCGCCGTCTTGTTGAAACCACATCTTCTGGATATCATGGTTGTTCAATTCAGGAATGAAAAAGTTAGTAATCATGGCTCTATACCGATCACCATTGACTGTAACTTTCTGGCCATCATCACTTTTGAAGAAGTACGGACCAATGATTCCACCAGCCCATAAAGCGCACCAAACAGTCAGTTTTTCTGGATGTAACGGTGTTTTGACATACACTTGAGGATTATCTTCACTCCAAATGCGGCAGTTTTGTCTGTTCACGTAGCCATTCAACCAGAAGTGCGCTTCATCGCTAAACAAAATTCGCTTATGAAAATCGGGAACCACGGCAATCTCGTTTTGGAATAAAATTGCACTATTTGCAAGCGTTGTTTAGGCGTGAGCCTATTCATGATGAATTGCCAAACCAAACTGAGGATAAATCACTTCTCAGCTGTTGAATCGCATCACCTCGTTCTTCGATTTCGACTTTATCTCATCAATTGTGGCAAAACGCTTTCATTTTATTGGTCTCTTCAGTTTTGGAAATAGGAAAAAGTCGCAGGCAGCCAAATCTGGTGAATACGGTGGTTAAGGCATGATTACGGTGTTGTTTTGACCAAAAAATCACGAACAAGCATTGATGTGTGAGCTGGTGCATTATCGTGATGCAGAATCCATGATTTGTTTTCCACAATTCCGATCGTTTGAGCCGTATTGCATAACGCAAACGTTGCATAACTTCCTTGTAGTGTTACTTATTAACCGTACGACCTGTTGGCAAGAACTCATGGTACACCACGCCGTTGTAATATAAGAAAATAGTGAGCAAAACCTTCACATTTGATCGAACTTGGCGTACCTTTTTGGTCTTGGCTCTACTGGCTGGTTCCATTGGCATTATTGGGCTTTGGTTTCGACGTCATAACCATATACCCACATTTCGTCACCAGTTATGACCTTTTTGATCAAATCTGGATCGTCGTTGACGTCATTCAACAACTCTTGAGCGATTCTAATGCGGCGTTGCTTTTGCTGAAAATTTAGCAATTTCGAAACAAATTTTGCTGCCACACGTTTCATGCCCAAAACATCTGAGAAAATTGCATGGCATGAGCCGATTGATATGCCAACATCCTCTGCAACTTCCCTAATAGTGATTCGACGATTTTCCAAAACCATTTTCTTCACTGTTTCGATGTTTTCTTCGCTTGTTGACGTGGTTGCAACTTCAGGACGCTCATCGTCATTAACATCTTATCAGCCTTCTGTAAAGCGCTTATACCACTTAAACACACTTCTTGGAGACAAAGTAAACTCGTCGAATGTCACAGTCAACATTTTAAGAGCGTTGGAGCAACATTATTACATTTTTAACACAAAATTCAATACAGATTCTTCATTTTGTTTCAAAAATAAGAAATCGAACAACACAAAACGTGACTAACCTTTTCAGTTGTCGTCAAGAACAAACTACTAATCCAAAATGGCTGATATTTTCAACATATGAAAAACGTATGTGTACCAACATAACGAAAATAAAGTTTCGATAATCGAATGTGCACAGCCCGCGAAAATTAAAAATTCACCTTTTTTTCGAACAGACCTCGTATATTGTTGTTACTTAATTTTTTTCAAAAATGTCGAAAAATCAAATTTTTGTACTATCCTGCGTAGACCTCTGATAGCTCTTCTTTTGCATAGATTTTTTAACATTAGAGAACAACTTGTGTTACTTATAGGGGTGATTTCTAAAAATTAGGTCTTCAAAGAACGCAAAGAATTTTATAAAATGAACGGTCTAAAATTATTTGTTTGAAATTCAATTGTTTTTCTCTCCCTCAAGTTTACGAAAGTGAATATTTATACTTTTGTCAGATTGGTCGGCTAGAGTCACGATTACAACTCAGCAGCTTCGATGGCTAAAGATCGCGAATCTCTAGAAGTTGAACATATTTTCAATTGTACACAGTAGCTTCAGAAGTGGAGACCCGGCTTATCATCTCGAATATCTGATCTTTAGGTGATCATGATGTCAATGTAAGAAACGTTCTGAACTGTCCTGAAATATTTACATCTTTTACCAACAACGCTATAAGGTACTAGAACCAAGTCGAGGCGCATTTGAAAACGACTAAATATAAGGAAAATATCGGGACTTAAGGGAGTTTCGTTTCAGTGTCACGGCAGAGGATCCACTCGAGTGGATTGCTTTTTTACACGATGAAATTCTTGTATTTTCTACTGTATTTCAATTTAATTTCCTCATAGTGTTGTTTTACATATTTCTAAATTATCATTGTGTTTGTGAGTTTCATTAATAGTGATGACATGGTGAAGATGCAGCGCTATCTAACTAATATTTTCGTTCGAACCTTTTTAAATTATTCACGTTTACATTTATAATTAATTTGATTTATTGCAGTCAAATTATACTTGTTAATGTTATTTTATGTACTTAAGGATTAAGAAGGAGAAGTAAAACTTACATATCACATAGTAAAAACATTGTGCTATCTGTAGAGACATGTATTATTATTCTATCGTGTTTTCTCTCAGATCCTTGTAGGCTTTAGATACCACACAAATTGAATTGATTATCATCCATTATGTTTATTTACAATGGAACAACAAACTAACAGATTTATTCAGTATATACGTACCATTTCTATTCAACCATTCCATCTATTTTCAATTTTTCTTATTTTTTCCGTCTATACCGCGACGTATTCCAAATTGAAAGATAAATTTCAGCCATCAACTACGTGAATTATTGCGAACGAGATTCGGTTTCACTTGAAACGGGAGGTTAACCTTGCTCCGATTCAGAAAAAAAAGATGTATACACGTCCCGTTTCCCTACCATAAATTACTCAAACCAACTGAATAGATGGAAAAGTACAAAAAGACAAGTGTGAATTAACTATGCAACACCGGCGAATAATTCAGAATCGCTTGCTTAATACGCAAGCACTTTTTCAATCCATTTCCAGAACACTCTGGGGAGAACATTAAATAGTCGGAAAACGCATGCGGAGAGCCAGTAACAGACTACAGAACTCATTTACAAACAATCTCCCAATAAGTCCAATGAATGGGGAGCCATTAGCGCGATTAAATATTCAGTTGGTTATTTCTTTCCCATTTATTTCAGTCGAATGGCACATACTTGGCTACAGTTAATTTTGGTACTGATGCTGCATTTGATTGAGGGAGTACAGATGGAAATGACTTCTAAAAGCAGCACGATCACATTCAGTGACTCGAAAATTTCCATAGAAATGTTCCTCTAATGAAACACCTTTATGTACAGTTTTCTTCATCCAACTTGCTCTTTTATTAGTTTCTCATTAGGTCTTTTCGAATATATTTCTTCACCAAAGAGAAAAAATTTCTCTTATTCTTCAGTTGATAAAAGTTGATCTCCAGTGGGTCCTTTTATTCCCTTTTAAATTTTCTGTTCATTTTCCGTATAAAAAGGGAGGTTGTTCAATGAACGTTAACGAGTTGAAGGCCACAAAATCGTGCAGAATTAATATGTGGGTGTTGGAATTGTCTGAGGTGAGCCCCACAAGTTGTAGAAGGTTTGTTTCATGCTAATCAGTGTACTTGAAAACACAAGCCATCAATACTATTAAGTATTTAACACGAACGAAGTCAGGGTGGACGACATTACATGAGAATAAACATGGCTAAAAGTAAATCTTTTGTTTTTCATCTGGTATGTTATAAATTATCACGATGACCACACAGTCCATCAATAAATAATTAGATCCATAAATATTAATGAATTGAAAATGCACAGGGTATTAGATTAACATGCGGTAAAATTTAGAGTAGTTATAACTTGACTATTTTAGCAATATAATTTTTGTCCTAAGGTGATGTTTAAGCAACCCCTTTCTTTAGTTCCAGTAGTACCATAAGCCACATTAAATTAGTTAATGGTGTGTTTTTTTCAATATATTTCATTTGCTCCTAGTTTTTTTGATAGCAACTGTTATATCCCCATACTTGAACGCCTTGGATTATTTTCTATAAGGATCTTTGAAGTATTACGATCAAGTTACTTCACTGGAGAATTTTTCCGAAACCCTATAGGTGGAAGGTGTAACTATAACTTCCACCACAAACAGAGTTTGAAAGGGTTGGGCATATAATGACGAGTACATTGAATTCTTGTATTCAGTCAGGAGAAAGTCATATTGAATATTTGTTCCAGATTGGGCAACTTTCCATGTACTTCTTGATAATGAATTGTTTAACAGGTTGATTTTGATCAGCCTGCATTTTCGAAGGAAAGTTTTTTTTTAACTTTATGTATCCAAGAGTTCCTTCCAGAAGCGACGTTCTACCTTCCAGCAGCTAGAACGAATGTTCTTAGAATTTTCTGCATTGCACACGATGTGTGAACAATGTAATATTCTGGGAGTCAAGGTGAATATTTTCAACTGTTCTCTTACTTATATTAAGGAAAGTTTCCTTGATATGCATAATCTCTGCTAGAACACTCTTTTATGTGTATTCACATACAGGATTCATATTCACGCATATACTGGTATGTGTGTATATCTGTTAATATGTGAATGTATATGTACATATGTGTGTGTTTATCTGTATATCCGAGTATAAGTTTGGTCAGCATTAAGTTTTTTTATTCCCATAATTGTATTTCATTTTATCAATTGTGATTTCTTATCAAAAACCTTCTTATTCAAACTTTGAAATTTGAAAGTACAACATTGAAACTTGAGCTTTTGTACTACCAATTTTCTTTTTAGTATTTGTTGTCTTTCTTGTTTTGTAATTTGGACCTGTTCTGTAAAACAGTGTATGTTAAATGTTAAATATTGAGTGATAAAATATTTGGTTATCATAATTTTCTCAAGTTCCCACCATTCCCACAAAGTCAATCTTACATAAGTATGTTCGATAATTTATCGATGGTCAATGAATATCCATGTTTCGCTGAAAACATCGATCTTTTGACATCGATATCGATACTTATATTCATATATAATAGATGTTCTAAGGAATATACATTATATTCCTTAGGACAACCTAGCATTGGATATACTAACTAGATGACTAATAGTTTCCACTATTTCACACTAGATGACACTGATAAATGATATTGAATTTTCTAACTTAATCTGGTGCAATTTTTCAAGCTGATTTCATGAAATAAAATAATTGAATGAACTCGTCAATTGAAAGTGACGGGGAATTCCATAACACAAGCAGAAGAAGACCAAACTATAGATACATGGAAAGATCATGGAAAAACATGGCAGTAGAAAGAGAATACACCAACACATTAAAAAAAATATAACAATACAAAAAAAATTTTTTCTTGTACTGAACTTTTATTAAAAATGAAGACACTGAATAGTATACATATTTATATTTCCTATAGCATCAATGTTTTTGGTATCGATCATCCCTAATTCGTCTGTTTGTTGTCCGGTATCTATAAACCTTGATTTTCATTAATTAGAGTTAATCGTTAATCGGAAAATAACGCAGATCTGGTCGCTTATTTCTGCATAAAGAGAGGAAATCTCCGAGATAAATCAATTAAGATTTTCAATCAAATTTTGAAAAAAAAGGACGATTTTTAATGAAACAAAAAGATGAACCCTCTTATATTGCAATATATTTCGAAATTCAATTTATAGTTAATTTAATTCCAGAGTGAAATAATTAAACAAACACAAACATCATCAAAAATGAACAACGTCTCATAAGAGCTGAAAAATGCGAACCAACAAAACCTTTGATTAGTTTTTATCGTTGAGATACTGAGCGATAGTTGTTGATAATACCCTCCAACTATATATCGCAGTTGCATTGAAGCTCCGAATGTGCTGTCCATAAATTATATTTAAACAGACGTTTACAATCTCGTGAAGAGTAAACATGGCCAACATAGATTAATCGCTGTTGACTTAGATAAAGGCAGCCTTTATCGGAGTAATATTTTATTGTTACCATTAATTTTCTAGGAAATCGATGAATTTGTACTTATCGAAATTGACCTCGATTTCAATATTCCTAGCAAATCAATATAAATCGTTGGGTGAAAATTTAAATAAATTATTCATTACCAAAAGAGACATGTGGTGATTCTTCAAAAAGTTTGATTTTATATTATTATTGGTTGATTTATCTTCGGCATTTGATTCACTATCCTTTGAATTTATACTTGATAAATGTAACAACTTAGGTTTCATAGGCGTTTTTCTGGATTGGTTACGTAGTTACCTTGGAGAAAGAAAAATGGTAGTGAGAATAGGCGAGAGTTATTCTCAGAGACATGAAATTACTCTTGGGATGCCGCAAGGCTCTGTACTCGGACCTCCTCTATTCATTTTATTTATAAACGATCTGCCGGCGAAGTTGTCCCGATTTTTGGTGACACTATTTACCAATGATTCATAGGTGATTGTTTCTGGCAGGACTCCTGAAGAACTTTTGGAGGCATGTGAATGCATTGTGAGGGAGTTTGTAAATTGGTGTCGAATGAACAATCTGATGGTGAATGTTGACAAAACCGTATGTGTTCATTTTTGTCTGGAGTGTAATGAAATCAGTACCTTGGATGTCGAATATGGAGACAAAACTATATCATCATCCCATTCAACTAAGCTTCTTGGAATATTACATAAATTACATAAACACAGATAATAATATACAAAGGGTGTCTCCGATGTATTCGAAAGCATTATTGTGTACCATTCCTTATTAAATTTCGATACGGAAAGTTCTTATCGGAATGCGTTTGAGCCTTGTCGTTAATCATATACAGAGTGTTGATTTATCGGTAAGTAAATACGTTCTAACCGTATTTACAATTTATTTCGGTCATCATTTTGTTCTTATTGACGGTACTGGTTTTTAAAAGTAATGAGACAACATATTAACTCCGAGTGGGCATTAGAAGATTGACGACCTTCAATAGGTCAAGCCTTAAAACCAAAGCAAGAAACAATGAAGACATTCATATCACACTGATTTCTTTCGAGTTTCGTTGGTGTAAATAACGATTCTTGTCCTTACCAGTGCATACAAGATAAATACGTACTTATCAGCGAGTGAAAATGATTTAGAGGATGAAGGTTTCCAGTTCTTTTGGAAGATTTAACTCTTAGAATAAGAAGGTTGAAGGTAGATTCGCATTTATGACACGGATCGTCAACGTTACGGCGAAATATTCTAGAGCGTATTTTGCATGAGGATGTTCCCACACACAGGCAAGGTCACAATACGTCAAAATATGCGAAATACATTATAAAAATATTTTAACGTGGCATGACCGCCCGTGACGTGATGTTGATCGTCTGTGACGGAACGGAGATCGTCCGTGACGGAACAATGACCGTCCGTGACGGAACGCTGACCGTCCGTGACGGAACGTTAACCGTTCGTGACGGAACGTTGACCGTCCGTGACGCATCGACGACATAAAATACGAATCAAAATTTACACGTTTTATGTGTGACGGTGTTAATGCACATTTTGCAATGATAGTACACACTTAATTATTTATCAACGATTTTGTTTTCTAAGATATTTATAAGTTCACGCATTTACTTCTATCTTGAATTTGAACATTCTTCAAAAGTGAACCAATTTGAGCTGTAATACTCTTCCCGACAATCCTGCACCAGAAAAGAAGAACACAAACCGAAAAAAATCTTTCTTTGGACGTGAATAATGTACATGATTTCAGTTATAATTAGCAAAAAAAAATAGTAGTCATAATCAATACAGAAAAATATGGTTATTTCGAGTATTAGCAGTTCATTGTATAAATAACGGAATGGAGGTATCAAAAAAAGGTGTAAATTGAAAAGACACAAAAAAGCAAATTAAAATACCGAGGAGCTAACTTTTGACAGTAAGCAATAGTATTCGCTGTAATTATTAAAAGTTGATCTTATATAGTGCCTAAATAGTTTAGGTACTCTACTCGTATACACATTATCTTACGAAAAAGGTAAATATTGAACTGTTTTTTCTGTACTCTATTAGCGACTGAAGAAGTCGTTTATAACGACGAAACGCGTCATGCTATGTAATTAATAAAAGAGTAAATCAAAATTTCAAGTGTTCGAATTTTATCTTATATTTATTTAAAAGATGAGTAGCCAATAGACTACAATTCTTCTGGGTTCTGAGAGACTCCAGATGGCGTTAATGTCGCTTTGAAAACTCAGATGCTTTTTATTTGACAGATGTACAGAATCTAGATTAACGGTATGAAACTTCTACTCGAGCAGAGCTATTCTGTTTTTACCGAAAACTGAACTTCCAACATTGAAGCTACGATATTCAATTTTTTTAAGGAATAAATCTACTATAACTGCACTTTATTATAATGCATTTCTGACGACATTTAAAAACTAGACGAAGGATTTCTTGAACGAAAACGTAGAAGTCTAGACTAAAGCGAATATTAGGATGAAAATTCACCAAGAACAGTGATTTCAAATCTCCTTATTCGAACGTCCCTATCGATTAAACGAAATTGGTCGGTTGAATTTAAATTGGCGCTCGCAGGATTTATAAAGGTTGATCGCTAATTATGTCCGGATATTGCATGAGTTGAATTTGCATTCAAAAGACTACGAATCAGTGAAAACACGCGAAAATGGTGGAACTCTGGCGTACAGATAATGAGAATTAAATGGAAAATGTGCGTCCCGAAGATTTCAATTATATTGGTGACATAAGGTTTCACTGATAAATTTTCTTGGGAAACCAAACACTTGTAAGAAATTACTTGCAGATATAGTGAATTTGTATGAATTGGATTCAATTTTCGAAGATTTCAGATATTGAGAATGATTTTTAGTGGATTTTATGCTATAAAATCTCAAAAAAACTCAAATCAAGGTTCATGTCTCACCTGCGATTCGAACCCAGATTTTCTATATTACGGACTTTCAATTTGTCCACTGGGCTACAGAAACGAAAGACACCAGTTTATCAAATAACCTATAAACCATTGTTTATCATTGAAAGCACGAAATTAGAGAACTTTTTGAACCATTATGTCACAGAATATTATACAAACAGCTATATAAAACTTTCAATATTGAGTATAATTATTATTAGGTGCTGAGAAGCTCTATTTAACGTTAAATGACAACTTTTTTGTAGGTTGTCCTAATATTCATTGCAAAATTTTGGACAAAGTAGGTCAGTCTATTTGTATATCAATTACAGTCTTGATAAAATGATATAATGTTTAACAATATAAAGTGAAAACCACAAAATATTCCAAAATTCATTCAACATTGCAAATGAAAATTATTATTTATATATATATTATATATATATATATATATATATATATATATATATATATATATATATATATATATATATATATATATATATATAATTTATATATGAATTATAAATATTGCACTTACTTCTTCCAAGAATGATATATGCATCTTTTTATTTTTTCGCCGAACTAAAGCTGGTGAAGCTTCCAGATCTGTAACAAAGAAACGTTTCATTCAGATGTTGAGAGCACTTTTAGTAGCAAAATCAACTTATAAAGGCAGTATGTTCGACAGTACAAACAGTTTCAGTTATTGCTTCCACTATTTTCCTAGCATTTAGTCTTAGAAGTAATTACTGAATTCATTGTGTCAAAAATAAAATGGGTATTTTTAATACTATCTTTGCAATATTTATGATATATTTTTCTTGAAATATTCCTTTACTGATCTGAAAATATTTCAAATCCAAGAATACGCGAATCTGTTGAGTCATTCTTGAGTTTTCGTGAGACAAACGAAAGTCAAATCATTTTTAAACATATAAATATTCGAACATGTTAGTTGTGCTTAAATACTGATTCCACATCTGATGTAACTTTCATGCTGATTCAGTTTTTGTATATACCTTCTCATTTCTTATAACTATAGTCCAAAGTTAATTTAATTTAAATTAAAGTTCCACAAGCATTCGAAGATTCCAAAAAGAGATTTAAACTTTGGAAGAAACCCAAGTCTAGGCACAAAGAAGGTTGCTGAAGCTCATTGTAAATGACAAAATATTTCTTCATTTCTCTAATCTCATAAGATCATTTCTTCAAGGATCTAATAATCACAGAACATAAGAAGAAACCTTTCATTGCTATTTTGAATTATCGATAACAGGCCCTTAATTTGAAATGCATGAACGATATCAAATACCTTGAGATGCAAAATGAACGAATTGATTTTGAAACTACACTACAAGCAATGTTTAATAAATTATGTTACATATTTTACCTTCCATTTTGCATGCTACGTGAACTTCTAAGTGAGGTTTAATTGAAAATATGCATTCATTATCAATTGATATGGAGGGTCGGTAATAAAACTATTTATAACTGATTTGCACGTCCTGCCTAATAGGGTACCCTATTTAAGTATTAAATTCATTGTTATTCGTTTCTCAGACTCGTTTCTGAAGTAATCCATAATATTGTGAAATATTGCATTTTATGTTCTAATTGCAGTAACTTCTCCGAACATCCTTGGTTCGGATTGGCAATTCATAGTTCAACTTTTACCTCCCACCGGGGTAAGTTATCGAAGGGAACAGTAATAAAACTTATAGTAACTAACTTGCACGTTCCGCTTAATACTGTACCCTCGTTAAGTAATAAACTCTTTGTAATTTTCATTTTTCATTATGTACAAATCTTATGATTCTTGAATCTGTAAATCTTGAATCCTGTCAAATTGTCACGTAGATTTCCATTGTTAAATACTGTTGAAAATGTATAAAAGCAGAGACACGGAAAGATTCGAGAGAGTTGAGAAGAAACGAGTCTAGACTACAGTTCGTCCTAATAAGTCATATCCTACAATATTGTTAGTTCTAAAATAAAGTTAAATTTAAAAGTTCTTCGAAGTGTATCTCAATTAAACCTTCCCTCACACATCAGATAAATAAACAGGCGGTAGTGTAATACAAGTTCATCGATTAATATCATACACACAAACCCGCCAAATTGGTGACCCCGACGTGATCTGATCGTGAGTGGAAGAAGTGATACGTTATTTCAAGTGAACAGATTTCGAAGTGCGGAAATATATAAAAAGTGAGTAATTTACATTCAAAGTGACTGTATATCTCTAAAAAAATGCCTAATAATATGACAACTGGCCACGTCGCGAACACCGTTGAAGTGAGTTCCGTGCCTAGACTTCCTGATTTTGATCACACAGATCCGGAAATCTGGTTTGTGATTGTCGAAGCGTGTTTTCAACGGTTGAATATTTCGGATCCTGTGATTCAATATTATGACATTCTCGCGAAACTTCCCTCGCGATATATTTCCGAAGTGCGCGATATAGTGATCCGCCCAGTGGACAATAACTCTTACTCCGTACTGAAAGAACAATTAATCAAACGACTGAGTATCAGCCAGGATCAGAAAACTAAACAGCTCCTGGAAAACGAAGCCATGGGGGACGAAAAACCATCGCAATTCCTTCGTCGCTTACAAGCCCTTGCAGGATCTGCGGTACCGGAAACGCTAGTCAGGAGCATATGGGTAAGCAGATTACCAGACAACCTGCGCCCCATTTTAGCGACCCAATCACATCGGTCGCTCATAGAAATTTCTGAAGTAGCTGATTCTATTTACACCGAGATGCCAGTTAGAACTATGGTCTCGGTTGCTTCAGTAGACCCCTCTATACCTCAAGATCTCGGTGTTCTGATACAGCGACTCAGTTCTCAACTCTCCGAGGTAAAAGGAGAACTTGGTACGATAAAACAAGGTATGCAAAATTCGCGGGAATCTTACCGCTCCAGCAATTCTCCCAGATCGTTTCCTCGTACACGTTCAAAATCACCCTCTATTTCTCATGAGCCGCGTTCTGCTGGCGTATGTTGGTACCACTGGCGGTTCAAACAAGCTGCAACTAAGTGCACTGCACCTTGCTCGTGGAATCAGGAAACTAACTGGGCCGTCATTAGAAGCGGCTAATGACACCTGCCCTAAGAAATCACGCCGCTTATTCGTTGTTGATAAAGACAGCAGACTTCAATTTCACGCCGACACTGGAGCTGACGTAAGCATATTTCCGCTCAAACATATGGATGGAGCACCCAGTAAAGCAGCCTACCAATTATCAGCAGCTAATGATACGCCCATAGCAACATATAGATTTGCTACACATGTACTCAAGCCATTGGTATACGCTTTTCGCCATAAGACCACGCAGAAATCACCACGTCAGTTCAGATATTCAGACTTCATAAGCCAAACGCAGACATCACCCCGGCAGTTCAGAATCCTAGACTTCATAAGCCAGTTCACTATGAAGATAAGGCACATAGTCGTCGGTGATAATGTAGCAGCAGATGCTCTGTCTAGAATTGAAGAACTACATACATCAGTCGATTACGAAGCCTTAGCAAAATCGCAGCAGACTGATGACGAACTTGCTAACCTGATAGAAAACAAAACATCAAGTCTAAAGCTCAGGTTGATCAAAATTCCAGGAACCACCCACGAATTGTGGTGCGACGCGACAAAATCTGCACCAAGACCCTATGTCACAACAAGTTTCCGAAAAATTGCATTTGACAGTGTCCACAGCCTTAGTCATTCTGGTATGAAAGCTACCAGGAAGTTACTAACTGAGAGGTATATTTGTCATTCCATCAAGGAATATAGCAGGAAATGGACGCAAACATGTGTAGTATGTCAACGCTCAAAAATCACACGTCACGTGAAGAGCGCTGTTGGTGCATGCATCCGCATTTTTCCAGGTTCCATCTCGCAACTAGCAGATACCATTCAACCAGAACAACCTCCGCCATCACCACCAGACTCAGATCAGCCACCAGAGGAAGCTCATGCTGCTGCAGAATTAAATCATCTTCCAGGTCGACCACCAGACTCAAATCATCCACAAGAGAAAGCTCATGCTCCTGCAGAACTACATCATCCTCCAGGTCGACCACCAGACTCAAATCAGCCACCAGAGAAAGCTCATGCTCCTGCAGAACTACATCATCCTCCAGGTCGACCACCAGACTCAAATCAGCCACCAGAGAAAGCTCATGCTCCTGCAGAACTACATCATCCTCCAGGTCGACCACCAGATCAGGCAGACGTGTCCACTTTCCTGATCGCTACCAGGCTGGATTTTCGTGATTCAAAATCACTGGCAGGGGGGTGCTGTGGCGGCTCATTTTCGTCTCTCAATGAATGTATCTCAATGAATTTCATATTTCAGCTTTTACCTGCCATCTTTTGGCTAATACAGCTCCCGCTGGGGTGCACTATTAAAGGGTCGGTAATAAAACTATTTATAACTGATTTGCACGTCCTGCCTAATAGGGTATATCATTTCACCAACGGCTGGAATTAATTAAGATTCCAGTAAAGATTCAACCTTGAAGAAACCAAAAGTTACATCACGAGCTGCAGCTGCAAAGAAAGGACCAATTTGCCAGAGCTAACTACTCGAAAACTTGACTATAAAAACTCAAATAGCGCATTTATAGCCGTCAAAATGATCTCCATTGCATAAAATAGCGAAAATGTGCCGTATCGAACAACAAAGAAAAAGTTTTGTCATAAATATCAGGGGGATGGAATTCTAGAACTCACTTCATCGCTTTACAGCAGAAAAGTATAACTACTTATGAAACTCCATCGTAGTGCTGTTGAGCAAAACCTTTTATGATTCAAATAACGAGACGTGCTAATGGAATACGTGAATATCTTTCGAAAACGTTGGACGCGTTGTTGAATACTTTGCTTCCTGAACTTCCTTCCTTTTCTGAATTGCGATCTTTTGATACTTTTCGCGAGCCGTGACGAACAAAAAGATAATAAATCGTAAGTTGCCTGCCGTTATCTGGAAAATGATGATAAACATTTAGTGCACTTCCAGTTGATCCTTGAGGTCGAAGAGATCTTAGGAAAAAAGTCCCTAAACACTCCTCAATACAGAGCGTTAGGTGAACAGCGACGAAATTCAATGATGTTGTTTGTCAGTATATAGTAAGTATGCAGTCTGTAGTGGAAAGTGTTCTATATAAAATAGGCCAATAAATCATTTCTTGACCTATTTTCAGAAGATTTGTAGTTTTAGGGTCATTTTTGAAAGACCCCGTTCTTTTGAAGATAAATGGCGAACTAAATTTGCCACTTTAATATTATATTATTGAGAAATACAGATCGGGTTGATCAGTCTAAAATTTATGTTCGAAATGACTTCCCTCAGAAATAGCTAGTCAATCTTCTTAGTTATTGTCTGTCGAACCGTCTCAAACACAGTAGGTTAGTTTTAGATGTAGCTAACATCCATCTATCATTCCATTGCTAAAATCGTCCAAATTCCCACTGGAAGATGTTGATTCCAGAGATCCCTAATATAAATAAACCAAGGCGTTTAAGTTTGGTGCTCGAGCAATTTCTGTACGTTATTGTCCAAAAAACCACGAGCGTACAAACTGAAATTTTGTAATGCACAAATGTATGTTACATCCTCTAGAAACAGTCACAATCCAACAATTTCTGTTCCAAAAAATATCGAGCGAGGTTGTCAAAAATTCTATTCGCTCTGTGTGTTGTGAACAAGGAGGGATTTCAAAAATCGTCTAAAACTGGTGGGGTACTTACCACTACAGAATGCATACTCACTATATTTTGAGAAGATAACTTTCGATCTTTTTGGAGTAAAAAAAACTGCGAAATTAACTTGAAGGTATACATACAAACGTGTAACTTTAATTAAAAGCGAATTAAATTAGCGATCAATCAGCTAAATTTCATCAAATTCTCTGTCTGATATTTCCTAATGGATAGTTGTGACGACTTAAACATACACATATAAGTATATATATATATATATATATATATATATATATATATATATATATATATATATATATATATATATATATATATATATATATATATATATATTAGTAGTAGTAAATACTGAGACTCTAAATATTTCAAATAAAACTCCCAGGGAGCTGTCTACACAAATGTTGTCAACGAGAAGAAACCTATCACTTTCGAGTCGAAAAATCATCGATCTTGTTGAAAGATAATAATATAATTGTTGCATCATTATTATGAATCATCCGTTTTATTCAATCATCAATCATGAATCGATAACTTCTTGGCTTCAAAAAAAAGGTCCCCAGGTCCTATATTGGAACGAGGAGAACATCAGTTCGTGAACTATAAACGTGAGCTCCCTCTATCGAAGAAAAGACGTATGAACTCTCCGCAGCATTCTAGATTCCTACTCTTTCGAAGCGCACTTAATATTCACTCTCGAAAGTGATAGGTTCGTTCTTGTTGACAACATTTGTGTAGACAGCTCCCTGAGAGTTTCATTTGTTTGAAATATTTCGATTAAGAGTCAGTATTTACTAGTATGAATGATATGTGAGTCTTGAAACTCTCTTTCTCTCTCTCTCTCTCTCTCTCTCTCTCTAATATATATATATATATATATATATATATATATATATATATATATATATATATATATATATATAATATTTAATATTGGGTGGCGTCACCGTCTAGTCATGTGCTGAATTCAAGAGGCTAAGTAACCCAAACAAGTCAATTACTATTTTGTCAATGATTAATTCGAAATTATCGGAGATATCAGGAATTTGGGAGCTCTGCTGATATTCAACTGCCATTAATTAAGTTACGGTTAGTTTCGAACTTATCTCTTGAGGGATGTAATTATTAGGTTGTTTCCTTATCTACGGATTATATATCGATGGAGCATAGGGAATATGGAAACAGAGTTTCATTTGACTTACGATGGGATATTGTTCCGATAGTACTCGCACAAATTCCTTTTAGCCTTCTTTATTATATTTTAGGCGCGCTTTCGCCATTTTGCATACGGAGTGGGAATATTATTATAAATCCCTAGTTATAACAAAAATCCCAAAACAATGCTCCAGATTATATTTGTAATTCTAGTTTTAATTAATAGGGAAGATTCAAGCGGCCACAAACCTATGTTCATTTTGTGAGGGCTCTGAAATCTTATAGAAAAACTGTTGGACAGAAGATTCTTTCAGTATCCAAGAGCAATATAAATCTTTAGAAAAGTATTTCATTGTCTCAGTAATCCTGGATTTCCTGCGAAACTTGAGAGTACAAAAATACGTAATAGCAGAATTCGTAGACTTTCAACGAGTCTTTTTCAAGTTGGAATGATCAGTATTGCTTGTCTTCCCTTGCGAGTTCATTATTATTATCCATATTGAAATCCCGCTCATTTTGGGTTATTCCAATAATAAATGGTAATTGTATTCAAAAACATTGTTTGAAAGAAACTATTAATTATTTATAGCGATTAACCTGATTGACAGTTTCACTGTGTAAGTAAAATTTGAAAGATTGAATATGCTAATAATTCCGATTCATTTAACTGAATTATACTTGTGAAAAAAATACGAGCGAAATGGAGGAATGGTTGGATATTTTGAGATGAGTTCAACAATTTGAAGTTCGACAAAATTGTTTCGATTTAAATTAAAGTATCAACCCCAATATAACATAATGCTATTATCAACAAATCACGATCAACTGTATCAAGAAGTAGATAACACAAAATTTTAACTGCTTGAACATTTAATTTCGTATTAATTGAGGTTATATACATATGTATTGGAGAACCAAATTTTCTGTATCGCTTACTTCCAAAATTGTTCATTGCTGAATATAAACAACACCCTTTGATCTTCTGTTATAGTGGTTATTCCATTTACTGCCTAGTAGTAACTCGCGCATAAATTAAATGAGATGACATTAAATAAATTTGACGTTGGTATATACGGAAACGTTTCAGTTTGAAACATACCCGTTTGAAATTTCGATTTGGGTTCCTTTGATCAAAGCGAAAGGTTACCAAACGAAGTACGAATTCACTTTGTCTTTTTCCTACGATATTTTCCCATGGTAACTAGAATGTAGATGTGTCAACAAGTCGTCGGTTACCCTTCAACTTCAAGTTATCAAACTAATTTCAACTAGAGAGAATTTGAAAAACCGTTTTTCTCGGTGAACACATTTTCCGGAAAAATACATTCTACGAGAGGATGAATACATAGTTATCGTCTTGAGTGTCGATAAAGTTTATGAATTTATATTAAGAACTTTCGAAAATGTATTCAAAATATTAAAGCATTTGTCAATTCTGTTAAAAAGCGAAAACATTTATGGAACAAAAAATTAGAAGTACACAAATTATAAAAGTTAATTGATTGTTGATTGTTAATCTCTTGGTGAAACAGTTGAATACATTTATCGAATGAATAACACTTGGATTGGTTTCACACAAATGTTACTAAATTATTGCTGGACAATTGTTGAGGGGTGGGGTGAAAAATTTTCGGCCTGACCTAGCAAACCGAAGTTTCGAATTTTTTTTTGGTTTGTTTTTCAACATAATCTCCATCAACACTGATACATGTCTCATAACGGTGTTCTAATTCAGTTATACCGGTTTTAAACGTAGATTCGTCAAGCTCCTCAAAATACTGATTTATAGTTTCGATAACTTCTTTGTTGCTCTCAAAGCTTTTACCTCAAAGCCATTTATTGAGGTTAGAAAACAGGTAATAGTCGCTAAGGGCTAAGTCTGGAGAGTAGGGAGGATGCGGCATCAACTCAAACTTCAATTCGTGGATTTTGTACATGGCAACAATCGACGAATGCGCTGGTGCGTTATCGTGGTGAAACAAAATTTTTTTTCGCCAAATGAGGCCGTTTAATTTGCACCTCGTCCATCAAACGTTGCAATAAGTCTGCGTAGTATTGACCAGTGATAGTCTTACCTTTTCAAGATAATCAATGTACATAATCCCTCAGGAAATCCAGAAAACAGTCATATCTTGGCCAGGACGTAAATTTTTCACCCCACCCCCGTATTTATATTTTCACAACAATACTTGCTATAGACACCTGGTACGACAATTGCTAAGCAATAATTGAATAAAAATTTTGTGAAATCAAGTAAAGTACATGAATTATTTGAAATTCTCTAGTGGCAATGAAGAAAATTCATCTTCAGCGCGTATAATGAAGAAAAATCCACCTGAAATGATTGAGGCCACACTATAATCACTATTAGTTCACGTTATAGGATCGGTTATTGGCCATTATACATTTCACACGATGTGGAGATCGATTATTCAAACAGTTGCATTTGTTATTGCCTATTCAATGTCACCTTCGAGTACACTCGTATCATAAAGTATATTGTTGCAATATTATTGGCATAATGCATTTATATTGGATCATTGGTAGTAACTGAACGTAATTGGATGCAAACAGTTCACAAATTAATTATTATGTATAAACAACATAGCTGCTGCATATCGAGTGCTATATAAAAATAAATAAAGCATAAATTGTTGAAAATTAATATGCACGTCGATATAATTCTTGTTGAAGATGAAATAGTATACTTCTCACTCTGAAGTAGTGAGGAAACTGGGTACGAATCTCATACGAGATGGATCTTAGCGTAAAGAATCCACAAGAAACAATTATTTTGAGGATTTATTTATCTGAAAATAGGAAATCATCCCTATTATATATTACACAATGTGTCTTTAGCAAGTATAAAAATTTCAGAACATTAACGTATTTAGGCAACCCTGCATCCAAAAGTTTTATCTGATAAATATTTAACGATAGCTTTCAAAACCCACAATACCGTATGTAGACACATCAGAAATGCGAAAGATAAAATTTCGCCTGATGATAAATCGGGTATCTATCAGTTGAGTTGCGGTACTTGTCCCAAATTATATGTTGGTCAAACTGGCAGGAATTTCAGACTTAGAATATCTGAACAACAAAGATGCTTTGCAAAAAACAAAATCGATTCTACGTATGCAACACATCTTTTAGAAGAGAACCATGTCATCGACAACAACTTTAAAATATTGCATACAAAGCGAAAAGGTTATAAACTAACCCTGTTAGAAATCAATAAGAGGAAGAAATCGAACAGTTTATTAAATGATCAAGTTTTAATCAATAATTCTCCTTTATTAAATTCATTCCAGTAAAAGGCAATCGAAGAAAAGTATTCTATGGTCATCCCCCACAATTCAAAGAAATATGTTCTATAGTCATTCCCCTACAAAACAAGAACAGTGTTCTATGTTAATTTTCACACACTACAGGATAAATACAAGTAGTCCACGATGTAATAGCTCAGTTTATCATCAACATCTGATGAAACCACTGTGTTGGCGAAACGATATTGTCATGTTTTTGAATTAATTATAGTGAAAATCGAAAAACTACTTAGTTTTATTTAAATTGTATATTATTTAGCTTTTAAAAATGGTGACAAACAATTGTCGAGCAATTAATATAATTTCTTGAAACTAACCCAAGTGTTTTTTATTAAATATATCAAACAATGTTCCACCAAGAAATCAGCGAACATTCAATAAATTTTATCAAAGTGTATTATAGTACCAGTCACATGTTGATTTATCATAATAACGCTTCCATTTCTCTCAAAATATTCGAAATTGAATCGTGAAATTTTGAGAATAATATCGCAACATGATCCTAATACTTCTAGTAAATTAAAAGCGGTAGAATTAGTTTTTTAGTTATGTTGATAGCAGCTCTCATGTCCCATTAATTGATGTTATTCTATTACAGTTTTTCCAAAGGTTACCAAATATTTTTTGACGTTGAAAACCGAGAAAACTTCTCGTTTCGAATTTCACGTATCCATATAAAAACATTCTCGTTAATTTCTTCATTTCCAAACTTCTGTTTTTCCAGAGTTATATAAAACAAAACTTTCCCGCCGAAATTAATATCAAAAATTATATTTTCCAGAGACTGTGGGTATAGTATTGGAAATGGAGAAATGAATAATGGATATGTTCCTAATTTGTATTCTCCAATTTTATACACTCTGAGATTGAATTTGAAGTCCATTACTTGATATCAATTCGTTCTAACAATAATATGATAAAAAAAGACTCAAAAAAAAGAAAACATATCTTTTCCAGATTCAATAAGCAACTTTCATTCAAAATTTAAAAATTGGATTAATAATTTCATAGAACCAGACCCAATAAGTACAAATTTTCTTTCAGAATAAGATTAATATATGTAAGGAATTAGAACTTGAGAATATATATTAAGAACTCAATAAAAATTGGTTTATAATTGAACATTTAATAATTCGCTGAAATAAAAATGTTTTTCAATGAAAATTGTGTAGTTAAATCTAGAAGAAGCTACAGTAATGGTGAAATGTACGTCACAATTGTGAAATTAAAGTGTGTAAATCAAGGAAGCAGTGTTTTTCTACGAAAAAGACATCGTAATGGCGAAATGAGCATCACAATTCTGGAATAAAAGTGTATAAATCTAGAAAACAATGTTGTCCCTCCGAAAAAACCATCGTTTTGTAAAGTGTACGTCACAGTTGTGAAATAAAAGTGTGTAAATCCAGAAGCAAGTGTTTTCCCTGTGAAAAAGACAACGCAATTGTGAAACGTACGTCACAATTGTGAAATAAAAGTGTGTGAATCCAAAAGAAAGTGTTTTTCCTGTGAAAAAGACAACGCAATTGTGAAAAGTACGTCGCAATTGTGAAATAAAAGTGTGTAAATCCAGAAGCAAGTGTTTTCTCTGTGGAAAAGACAACGCAATTGTGAAACGTACGTCACAATTGTGAAATAAAAGTGTGTGAATCCGGAAGCAAGTGTTTTCCCTGTGAAAAAGACAACGCAATTGTGAGACGTACGCCACAAATGTGAAATAAAAGTGGGTGAATATAGAAAAACATGTTTACCCTCCGAAAAAAACCATTATTATTGTGAAGTGTACGTGACAATTGGGAAATAAAAGTGTGTAAATCCAGAAGCAAGTGTTTTCCCTATGAAAAAGACAACGCAATTGAGAACCGTAAATGTGAAATTGAAGTTAATCAGTTCAATTAGAAAAAAAATGTTTTCCTTTAAAAAAAAACCATCGTTATTGTGAAGTGTACGTCACAATTGGGAAATAAAAGTGTGTAAATCAAGAGAAAAGTGTTTTCCTCCGAAAAAGATAACGCAATAATAAAAAGTACGCCACAATTGTGAAATGTGTAAAAGTGTGTAAATCTTGAAAACAATGATTTCTATCCGAAAAAGACAACTCAATTGTGAAACCTACGACACAATTGTGAAATAAAAATGTATAAATCTAGAAAAAATTGTTTTCCCTCGGAAAATGACAACGCAACAGTGAAATGTATTTCACAATTGTGAAATAAAAGTGTGTAAATTTTGAAAACAGTGTTTGCTCTCCGAAGAAACATTGGATGGTGTAATGTACGCCACAATTGTGAAACAAAGTGTCGAAATTTAGAAAAAAGTGTTTTTCCTCCGAAAAAGTAATCATAGTGGTCACAATTGTTGCATAAAAGAATGGGGGTCTTAGAAAAACGGTCTTCTTTTCGAATATTATATCCTAATGGTTAAACGTAAGACAGATTTGTTGAATTTTCAATAAAAATTGTGTAAATCTGGAAAACATTATTTTATTAATCATTTTACTATTGATACATTCTACTCATAGAAAACTACGGGTATAATTTTGAACGTATATAATACCCGTATCCAACCCTTTTAATTTTCACGTTTACTTTATTTTCCGAATCGTTGACATAAAAGTGATTTAAATTTGTCCATTTGTATTCATTTATACATCATCTGGAGTGCTAATAAATATTCACACAGATCCAAACCACCACCTTTGGACAAATTATATCCGCCACAAGTTGTTGATATTTATAAAGCCCTTGATAAAGCCCCATGCAAAATTCAACGGGCCACACAAAGCACCCTCCAAAATTTAATTTATGATGGAGAAAACACGTAGGTTGGTTACAACTAGCGGCCGTTATATAATATCCATGGCCCTATAAAATTAATGCTCATTTTTGGACGAAATACATCGTTCATATGAACAAAATTTCCTTTCCGTTCCATGAATATTCATTCCGGATTTGAAGCTCGAACAGTCCCGGATTTAGAACGCCGACAACTTCTCTATAGACGAACCGTAAACCAATCAGCCTGAAATAACAATGAAACAATGAAATGTATTCATTGATACGACGCGACGGAAACCGGAGCCAATATTATACACTTTATCGAATCCGTATTTCCGATGAATAGAATAAGACATCCGGAGAATTTCACCCTAAAATTATCGACACTAATAAATACAAACAATCTATTCCTTCCTTACTGATCCAGCTGAAATAATAACATACTACACTAGTCCCATAGCTTTTTCTTATGGGAGAATTTGAGAAATTATGTGAATCTGATGCCTTAATATTGAACACTACTGTTCATAAACAATCAAATAATCGTTCTGATAAGGTGAGAGATCTTCGTGTAGTCTTCGATCAGAAGCTTTCCTTTGTCCCACCCACACATCACCCAACTTATTTCATCTGCCGCAAAAATATATGGATTCGTTATACGTAATGGCAAATATTTTAATAATTCCTCAACATTCATATTACTATTTAATACCCTAATCTGTAGCAAGTTGGAGTACGGCAGCACGATCTGGCATCCCATTTACACTTGCCATCAACGCCATCTTGAGGCTATTCAGAGAAGGTTCTTGAAATTCTTAGTTTGGAGTTTATCCACAGAGAGGAGTCAATCATAACGAATTATTGAGTCGATTTAGTTTAATCTCATTGCAGAGCAGGAGAGAAACTTTATCACTCAAATTTTTGTACAAATCACTGCACAATACTATTGATTGTCCTCCCCTCTTGTCCGCTTTGAACTTTCGTGTTCCTAGGCAAAATTCTCGTAATACAGAATTATTCCACCTAGAGACTCCAAGGACCAAATCGCTAATACAATCCCCCATTTGGTTTATGCAGTCGACATTCAATAGAGTTGCCAATAATTGTGACATTCACTTTGACTACATAGAATTTATTATCAGGAGTTATGTGAACAACGAAAATTGTTTGTGTTGAAAATGAATTGATTTAGATTGGGTTATTTTTAATATTCCATTAAATGCTATAAAGTAGTTATTAGTTACTATTTCTTTAGATTAGATTGAGCTCTTTGTTATTTCTTTTTTATTTTAATTATTTAGTTAGTATTCAACATTATTTTATGTTATTATTTTCTGTAATTGGGTGTTATACTTGTTGAGGATAAAGAACTAATTATTATTATTATCAAATATTGTGAATAACAAGTCCATTACAATTTTATTATTGACCAAATGGATATAATTGAAATTTTCATTATAATATTAGAAATAGAAATATTAGAATTAGGAAAAAAGTTTTTTTTATTTTGTCAGGCCTTTGGATTTTTTTGATTCCTATAGGGCAGAGGGAATGCTTTGAAATACAATTTGGAATATCGGAAACTATGCTACTTGAACATAATAAGATCATAGTAGATTAAGTCTTGAAAACAAAGAGTTCACTTTTATAAATGACACGGAGGTTCGCTTATATCTTGGTGAAATATTATGTTGAAAACAGTAATTTAAAATTAACATACTTGGCTCAAGTTCTACTAAATATATTAAAAACTCTACATATGTTTCGGGTGGTTAGTCCATTATCAAGAGTAATTTGATATGATCAGGGAGTTTTCAACTCCCTGAGAATGATTATTATTGTTCCTAAAATTGCGGGAGTTTTTAAAATTCTCCACTATGTGTGAATTCTTTTTCAAATTTCAAAATTGTTGAATACTTTGAGATATTTGCAGAGAACCAAACTTCATTTTTTTTCAGTAAATTGTTCATTATTTTCGCAATCTTTCCAAGAGGCTCTTGAAGATAAGGTACCTTAAAATGAAGAAGAACATGTCGTAAACTAGTACACTTAGCTAATATATTCATCTAAATTATTGGTATAAAAAATACAATAAAAAGAAAATAGAAAATATTTTTGAATATCGACCTTAACTACTAAACGACAGGTTGATGATCTCCTAATGATATTAATTACCTATAACAGGAAAGTCGATATATCGAGACAATACATGCCAATCAAGGCTAACTTTAATGAAGTAACTGCTTAGAAGCATCTATAATCAACGGTGATGGTAGAGTGATCTCCATATTATTCGATGACGAATATCGATTCTTTCATAAATGGAAAAGGCAACATTCCGAATGAAAATGATTCGAAAAGCGACTGGCATATTCTGAGTAAATGGAAGGCAGTGGAATTGAATTCGTGCATTCGATTTATCTTGCTATTGCACATCTCTTTTCGTCTTCATTGATGCACTTTAAGCATTATACATCGATGCTATTCAAGGTCAATACGTATCAGGAGATGGAAATGCTGAAATGAAAGTCGATGAAGCAGTATTTACTATTGAATCCTATGAAATAAGTTATTCTGAAGGATTTTAATTCGGATTTTTCGGAAAAATGCTTAGCAAGAAAATGGACTTTAAAAGTGGAGAATTCATTTCTTGTTAACGTTTAGCACAGCCGGTAGCCTTGTCGATAATTTGAAATGAACAATACTCAATAATTGACACTACATTCCATTCCTTCAG
This sequence comes from Henosepilachna vigintioctopunctata, assembly GCA_030704895.1. Lineage (NCBI taxonomy): Eukaryota > Metazoa > Arthropoda > Insecta > Coleoptera > Coccinellidae > Henosepilachna > Henosepilachna vigintioctopunctata. The sequence goes on from JARQZJ010000034.1 coordinate 4,622,498, forward strand.
GGACAACAATATTATATTCCTTGTCGGACCTTGCTTGTAAATACCTGATGAGTAAATAATTCAGAACATTGTTTAATTTGGAATCTGTTCGAATTTTCTTAAACTATCCAACAATTTTTTTGCAAATTATAAAAAAATTCCAATACATTAGAATCATGTTTCTGATTAGTAAATTATTATTAAAAGTTTTTGAAAGGTCTTTAATCATCGAATATTATTACAATACATTTAGAATAATAATCTTTATTTAAGGTTCTCGTAATACAATGATATAGGTAAAACACTAGTAACTATTTTAATTTTAAGATCTATCTTGTCAATTATGTTGTCTGAACAAAGATAATACATTTTCTCAGAAAGACCGTAGCCTGTAGTGAGTACGAAGAATGTATTCATATTCTGTAATATTAAATACCTACATACATATCAAGGTATCTATTTTAATTATTTGAGAATAAACTTATTAATATAAAAACTTAATAACAATATTGGGGAGTAGCGAATATCAATATTATAAAAATGTGTAACACTCTCATATATTGTTTTACAACCATTTTAGCTCTTAAATGTTCACCAGGTGATGATTCATATATCTATCTTTTGTTTTCATTCAGTTCTCTATGTCAGACTTGAATTTTTTAATGTTAACCATATTTTTTAATTCAAATGACAATTCGTTATAGATTCTTGATGCCAAATAGGAGTGATATTTTTTATAAGTGTCATATTTTCAATACATGATAAATGAGGTTCTAAAATTTGAAGAAATGGAGTTTTATTCTTGAATTTCATATTAATTCGTTTATTTACTACCTTTATGTAGGTTATGAGGATATCTGATATCTTTCATTAATAATAAAACAGGGTCCGGTCTAAAACCCCGGAACGTGTAATGATGCTCTGGAATCTGCCCTTAACACCCCTGGTTTATTCGGCCTTAGTACTAAATTATGTGTAGTTAGATACCCTTCACATGTGGTCGATCAAAATGGCTGCTAAAATGGAGGCTTATACTTATTTCTGAAGCTCATACACATTCTCCTTCTATGAAGTAATTCATGTTGTCCTTTCACGATGCAGCGTTGTTTATATATGCTGAGATTTTCAATCGGAATGTCAAAATATTTCCAATTGACCTCTCATAGAGCTGCCTACACACCATTTTAGAGTGTGTTACGGGGGTGAGGGGTAAATAACTGTATCAAATCTGCTTATGCAGACTTTGAAAGACCTCCTCCTTCGACATATGAGTTTTCATTGTTTTAGCACATTTTACCGGTGTTCTGTAACTTTTGATTGTTATTTATTTCTTTATAAGATTCGTTATACGTAATGGCAAATATTTTAATAATTCATCAACATTCAAAGGACTATTTAATGCCCTAAGCCGTAGCAAGTTGGAGTATGGCAGCACGATCTGGCATCCCATTTACACTTGCCATCAACGTCATCTAGAAGCTATTCAGAGAAGGTTCTTCAATTTCTTAGTTTGGAGGGAGGATAAAGTTTATCCACAGAGAGGAGTCAATCATCACGAATTATTGAGTCGATTTAGTTTTATCTCATTGCAGAGCAGAGAGAATTTATTATCAGGAGTTACGTGAACAACGAAAATTGACTAAAATGAATTGATTTAGATTGAGTTCTTTGTAATATTTCATTGAATGCTATAATGTAGTTATAAGTTACTATTTTTTTTGGTTTGATTGAGCTCTTTGTTAAATCTTTCTTTAATTATTTAGTTAAATGTTTTTTCTAATTATTTAGACATGTATTCAACATTGTTATTATTTTCTGTAATTGGGTGTTATACCTGTTGAGAATAAAGGACTTATTATTATTATTATAGTGATTACTGATATTAATCAAATAAGTACTTCAACAATAAATTGGGTACTGGACTTTAGTTCACCTATTACTAAAATGACTAAATATACTTTCTATTTTCAGATAGTGCCCTTGTCAATTTCATTGCTATTTAGTGTCTTCGGTTGAGAAACTAGGGTAATTGCTGGGGTGTCTGGATCAATCACTGCACGGACATCGTTTGGTTTAGTTGTTTCAGGTGTTTCTATCACCGAGATGTATGTGAAAGGCGATGTACCGTGACTCGTGAAGCCAATTCCACTACGAGATTTATGTGACTTATTTGGATGTAATCAAATGTACTAGTATCATTTTCAGTGTAGGTTCCTCTATGAGTAAAACAATAAAACAGACTCCTCCAAAATATGCAGAAAAACTATGAAAGGAATGATTGATTGATTTTTCAAGAACAAATATCTGATTGAATTAATTCCGAAAATCACAAAAAACGAAATCTTCGAATTATAGACTATACTAAAACAAAATAATCTGATTTAATTATATCAAATAAGTTTCACTTCTGTTGATGCTTCATGATCCCAAAATCATGTTTGAAATAAATTACTCTTCGAAACCACATAATATTAAAGTGACACCAAAATCACAAATTTAGTTGATAAAAACGCCTAGAAATAAAAGAACACATGTTCAGTGACTATATTAAATTCCTTGTCAAAATTGTGAAAAATAATATACCGAAAATTGCCTCAGTTGCATTTAGAATGAAGATTGAAAACACATAAGTATTGAAAAATAAGAATTAATAAACATAATAATAGTTACAAACAATACAAATTATAAAAACAAACATCATTAAGAAATTCAAAGCGATACAAAATTTGGGAAATTATGGACTGAAAAATATACAAAAAAAATTACGAAATACCGTAAATTAAAGCAGAATAAGATTAAAAACAAACTAAAATTAACACACTTGGGTTAAGTTTCACTAAATATATTAAAAACTCTACATATGTTTCGGGTGGTTAACGCATTATCAAGAGTATACAATATTACTCGTAATATTGTATATTATAATAGTAACATTGAGTAAAACAACAAATTAAAATTAACACACTTGGCTTGAGTTTCACTAAATATATTTGAAAGTCTACATAAGTTTCGGGTGGTTGAGCCATCATCAAGAGTATACAATATTACTGGTAATATTGTTTATTGTAATAGTAATATTTAGTATAAAAACAATAAATTGAAATTAACACACTATGCTTGAGTTTCCTAGTTTCTAAATATATTAAACACTCTACATATGTTTCGGGTGGTTAAGCCATTATCAAGAGTATAAAATATTACTGGCAATATTGTATATTGTAATAGTAATATTTTATACTCTTGATAATGGGTTAACCACCCGAAACATATGTAGAGTTTTTAATATATTTACCTAATCTTAAGCCAAGTGTGTTAATTTTAATTGATTGCTTTTAACATAATGTTTAAGATTAATGAGATTAATTTTAAGATTAATGTTTGAAATTATATTATTTTCAAAGTTCTTCAAAAAATTTTGATGCTCTATTTTTTACGAATAATAATCAAGAGATACTAATATTGAATCAGTCGAACAGAAATTTTCTGGATATATGATTTGTAATCGAAGTTATCTATTTTGGACAAAATATCGAAATTCCTCTATAAATGTCAAAATGAAGTTCTCCAAAAGCAACGAATTTCTCGGCGAAATATTGTCTCAAAAGTCGACAATCACAAGTCGACATAATTTGGACACCCCCAACGCGTCAAGGAATTGCTATGAAATAAAATTTCTTCGCGCAAAAAATTTGCAATTTTGTGCCGTGCAAAAAATAATTAACAATAAGGTGAAATGTCAGCATTTTTGCATAAGCTTATTTTTATTGTTCCAAGAGTTTATTACAGAAGCGAATTACCTTCCAACAGCTAGAACTAATGTTCTAAAATTTTATCCATTGCACACGATGTGTGAACAGTGTAATATTTTGGCAGCCAAGGTGTATATATTTAACTGTTCTGTTACTGACATTGAGGCATGTTTCCTTGATCTGCATAATCACTGTTAGAACAATCATATAAGTGTATTCTTTATACGTAATGGCAAATATTTTAATGATTCCTCAACGTTCATAGGACTATTTAATACCCAAATTCGTAGCAAGTTGGTGTATGACAGCACGATCTGGCATCCCATTTACATTTGCCATCAACGCCATCTTGAGGCTATTCAGGCAAGGTTCTTCAAATTCTTAGTTTGGAGGGAGGATAAAGTTTATCCACAGAGAGGAGTCAATCATAACGAATTATTGAGTCGATTTAGTTTAATCTCATTGCAGAGCAGGAGAGAAACTTTATCACTCAAATTTTTGTAATAATTAATGCACAACAGTATTGATTGTCCTCCTCTCTTGCCCGCTTTGAAATTTCATGTTCCTAGGCAAAATTCTCGTAATACAGAATTATTCCACCTAGAGACTGCGAGGAAGAACTCCCTAATACAATCCCTCATTTGGTTTATGGAGTCTACATTCAACAGAGTTGCCAATAATTGTGACATTCACTTTGACTCCATAGAATTTATTATCAGGAGTTATGTGAACAACGAAAATTGACTAAAATGAACTGATTTAGATTGAGTTATTTGTAATATTTCATTGAATGCTATAGTGTAGTTATGAGTTACTATTTTTTTCAGATTAGATTGAGCTCTTTGTTAAATCTTTTTTTTTATAGTTATTTAGTTATGTATTCAACATTGTTATTATTTTCTGTAATTGGGTGATATATACCATAAAGAGAATAAAGAACTATTATTATATATATATATATATATATATATATATATATATATATATATATATATATATATATATGTGTATTCACATACATGTATGTTCACACATATACTTGTATGTATGTATATAAGTATAGTCAGCATTTGAATTTTGTTTTTTCTATAATTGTATTTGATTTTATCAGTTTGCGATTTCATAACTACTTCTTTTAGAATTAGTTATTAAATTTGAAAGTACAAATTTGAACCTTTTGTACTTCCAATTTTGTTTTTAGTATCTGTTGTCTTTCCTGGTTTGTAATTGGGACATTTCCTCTAAAACAGTGCATGCTAAATAAATAGATAAATAAATGTTGAATAAATAAAGAGCCTCCAAAGCTGAAAATGTGTTATTAAATTATTACTGCATGAACTGGATCATTATTTTCATTTTAACATATATAATCAGTGAAAGAAACAACAATTGGAACGTATTTCCAACTGACGCAATGTCATTAACGCCGACAGTCATATTTTCGAGATATTGCTGCATTCCAGCAAACCAAACTCCGGAGTTAGTTCAAGTTTACGACTTCGTCGAACAAATATGCTCACATCTCGGCAGTGTACACGGAAAACTGGATGCAATAATAGGTTTGACTTCGAGTATCTTCACAATAACCATTGAAAAATGTATCGAAAATTCCTATACAATACCAGCCGCACAATGGATGCCTTGTACCGCAAAAATTAGATATTCAAAATCGGAGTTCAAAGCAAAGCTCTTACCTCACCATGAAACTAACTGTACACTAGATAGAGAGCGTTGTATCGAGATATTTTCACGGAATTCTTATCCTATTATCCGAGTTGCTTTTTCATCATAATGGCACGAACATTCATTGGGAGGCAATTTGCGATATTCAGAATCTGAAGGTTGTTACATCTATATATAATACGTCAACATTTTAACAACTTCTCAAGGAATATGAAATTCGGCACAGTCGAAGTTTATCTGGAAACGGATTGTTTAACACTATTTTTCGACAGACATTAAATGACAAAAATGCATGATCCGTTATCCTATTTAAGCTTGCCATCAAGGCCATACTGAGGCTATCCAGAGAAGGTTCTTGAAATTGTTAGTTTGAAGGGAGGATAAAGTTTATTCACACAGAGGGGTCAATCATTAATTGATTTAGTTTAATCTCATTGCAGAGCAGGAGAGAAACTTTATCACTTAAATTTCTGTACAAGTTACTGCACAATAGTATTGATTGTCCTGCCCTCTTGTCAGGTTTGAAATTTCGTGTTCTTACGCAAAATTCGCGTACTACAGAATTATTCTACCTAGAGACTCCAAGGACCAATTCGCTAATACAATCCCCCATTTGGTTTATGGGGTTTACATTCAATAGAGTAGGTAATAATTGTGACATTCACTTTGACTCCATAGAAGTTATTAGTAGGAGTTATGTGAACAAAGGAAATTGATTAAAATGCATTGACTCAGATGAAGTTCTTTGTAATAATTCATTAAATTCTATTATTTAGTTATTAGTTAGTATTTAAGTGATTTTTAGATTAGATTGAGCTCTTCGTTATATTTCTTTCATTTCATTTATTTATGATTTTTTATGATTTATTCATTTATATTTTATCCATGATTTTTACAATAAAAATTGACTAATGTATTATATATTTATTCCACTTTCGAGTTATTCAAATTTGAATTTTTAAAATTGTGTTGATATAACAGTGAGGTATATTCGATGTGCGTTTGCTCTAGGCTCATGCGACAGAGCTATGTTCAAAGAAAGAAAGATCGATGAAAGAGAAAAAGAGACACAGCGTGCAAGCAGAAGATGCTAGCCACTCGGCGAGAACAGATTCCGATGACATGACCTGACCACATTCCAATCACTCATTTCTCGTCGCGTCTCCCCTCGCTCTGACCTAAACTAAGGAACTAACGTTCCAAAACTACATTAATTTAATCAACAGAAACATAACTCACAATATTGCCCGAATGACACTCACTGTATGTACATACCATACTTACTTTATGGTCATTTGTAGGTTAATGTTTGTCTATAGGCTTTATCATAATAACAACAATAATTTGGGATAAATTAATCCTAGGCTTAGTCCTGGAAAGCACCAGATCCTAGTCCTGGATCTGGTGCTTTCCAATTCTGATATAGTACTCAAAAATGACCAGTTCAGATTCTACCGGGATCATTATGAATGATCAAACAGTTCACCTCAATAGCCCTGACCCTGTGTTGGTTGACAAAAAAACTAGGGAATCTAATTTTATCGAGGTGGCCATTCCGAATGAAAACAACCTAGTTAAGAAGAACGCCGATAGAATCTCTAAATATCGAGAAATTGAGGTACGAGTTCAGAGACAGTGGTACATGAGAAGTCGTCAAGGCTTTTCCAATCATCTTAGGGTCCACTGGTGCAATCCCAAAATATCTCCTGTTAAAAAGTGTATTAGGAAACTCATACAAGGAATCTTATAAGAGCGTATCTACAAGGAAAAGGAATTGCAGGAAGTTTGCTGTCAGGATTCAGCGAGGACTTTCAGGAAGTTTACTGCCAGGAATCAACAAGGACTTTCAGGAAGTTCTTGGAACCTACATACACCGTGACGCCGCCATGGAGACGGTCACCATGGACCTGATCATTTGAAAAGGGCTACTACAAAGATAAATCCCACTGATATATAATATCTGGAATAAGGGAAAGTTGCACTGTGTGAATTGTGAGAGGAGGTCGAGGGAGTGTGAAAGCTGTAAGATTAAACATTGAAATTAACAAAGGGAAAGGGTTCGCCGAAGCGTTCTTCCACCCTTTCATAAATTAGAATAACTTTATGATATGACATAAAATAAAGATCAATACCAATAACAAAATCGAAGAAATTTTTTTTTTCGATAAATGGTTAGTAATTCTCGTTTAACGTTCTTCTTGAAGAGACTTTAGTGGTGATTTTCTCTTTGGTGTTATTTATCTCAATGAAAAGAAGAATAAATAAAGGTCTTGAAACCAAATGTATGATTTATAATTTGAAAAGGTACTGATGTCGAAAGTATGAAGTAAATCATAGAGTATTATATAGAGGTATAGACTTTGACGAAGGAACTGCAATAATTTAGAAAATCTAAGGAATTATGACTGAATTTGGACCAATGGGTGACCACTAATGAATATAGAAGCACCTCAAAAAATAATCCTCTTTCGGAAATATAGAAGTAAAAATGAATAATTCAGTAAAATGAAGAACGTTAATAACTGCTTATTCTGATGTAAGATTGATCCACAATTTTAACTACATGCAGTGCTGAATGTACGTACCCCTTATCTAAATGAAGATCACGTTAATTTGTCTATTCATTCTAGCTCAGTTTGCCACCAAATTAGTTATATTTGGTTGTAGTATTATGGAACATTGAATGAAAAACATCATTTACTTTTATACGCTATACAGGAGAACTATTAAGGAATAGATTTAGTGTGCTGTTGTTTTTAGGCACGAAACATCTATTAATAACGAAATAATCCTTGTGTTATACGGGGAGGATTTTAGCTCATCAATGCACGTAAGGTTCTACTAATACGCTTGAATAACGTAGAAGGAACTAAGAGCAAGTTTAAGCGTTTTAGAATTCATAACGCTACAAGCAATAAATAATGCATAAAATGGATTACCAATTGTCCTCTTAATTTAAATTTACAGCCTGAACAGACTTGGCGTTAGAATAGTTCTGTTAATAGAAGGTGCATTCTGTTAAATTTCATACGGAATATCGAAGACTGAATGAAATCTGGTTTTCCCCACAATAATTTTTCTGTGCATATCTACAAGTAATAAGTCATATTGATTTAGATATACCGAGACATATTTTCATTGTATTATATACATACACAACAGAACTACAAAATTCTTTTACTTGTAGTAAATTTCTTTCAAGTTTTGAGAAATGACAACGAGCGTTTCTACAACCGCAACCTAGATGGCGCATTATTTCATCAAATTACATGAAATTGTTCAAAAACTATAGCTGTGAAATGTAGTATCTTAATTGATAAGGACGTGTGAAACTTTCAATGTTAGATGTATTCATCTGCTTTTCATTGATTCCTAAGATTTGAGATGTAAATTAATGTATGCATTATATATGAATACAACTTACTATATATTTCTGTTTCACAATCAATAGGAGGATATGTAGGGATTGAAGTCGTTGCCTTTCATTTGTTGAACGTAACTGATGAGTACCTTGTAGTACGAAACAGTAACTGTCTTACGCTTTCAATAAATGTAGGCATCGATTTCAATATTCTCTACCATTCATCCCTAGAAGGATAATGGAGACATCGCATTGTTCATGTTTCACATAGCCAGCTCTGCTATAATATTATTTTGAATAATTTGTCAATACAATTATCGAAAGAAAGTTATAGTATACTTTGATATCGAATATCTACAAGTACGATAATATAGCACGAGAAATACATAATTCTTTTTCTTATAGTAAATTTCTTTATATATATATATATATATATATATATATATATATATATATATATATATATATATATATATTATCTGTGAAGACATAACCTATAAGCAGAATTGCATTCGACGATCGAAGTACGTAGCCTGTTGGGAATATAAATGGGTGCTATCAGAGAGTTTCACAAATCCTTCCATTATTCTCCATAAAATACACATTGAAGGGATTTGATGTAACTCATGAATTCTAAAAATGAATTCTGCATCCTAAAAATGTTCTCAATGGGCTTTCCTCGACTTTCTTTTACTCGTGGCTCGTGACTTGTCTTTTACTCGTGGTAGTGGCAAAAAAATCATTTACCCGTTAAATTATTCTAATTATTGATTAAAAATCATGAAAACCCGTTATCAGTTTCTGAAGCTTCATAAATCATACCTTTCCTATTACAGATAATTTCAAACCACGCAAAACAAAGCCCATACTCATCTACCTAAAACGTTTTATAACACCAAAGTCTCATTTGACGACAACCTATGAAGAGAAGGTTCTCAAGTTTACTGCTGTGTAGTAAATAAATACCACTAAAACACATCCAATATAACACACAGGGTTAACGGTCAGGCCAGTAATGACAAAGTCTACTGCTTTTATGATGCCATATCTGCCTTCACATAAACCAGAAATTGAGGTACCCTCGCGAAAAACTGTTTTTTGTACTCACCAAATTGGATTCAACAGCACAGCATCGCCGTCAATATCTGCAAAATGAAAAAACGGGTTATAATATGTTAAAATTGCCAGGGCGCAGATGTGCGCGTTGAAATGAGTAATAAAATCATACAGAATATGAGGCATTTTAGAGGTGGAATTAATGAATGATCGAGTTGAAAATTGATGAACAAAAATAATATTAATTTCATGTCATAATAAATTTATGAAATTATTCAATGAAATAGAAGTATTTGGACTGGACTCTAAATTAATTTAATAATTATCAGTTGATTGGTAACATATTATATATGCCATCAGGGTGGAATTACCGAGGTCTATTCAAAAGTAAAGGTGAATTTTGAATTTTCGGGGGCTGTGCACATTGGATTATCGAAATTGTTTTTGTTACGTTGGTACACATACGGTTTTCATATGTTGACTTCATAAGCCATTTTGGATCAGTGGTTTTTTTCTGACAAGGTTAGCACCTTCAAATGAACAGATCTAAAAAGTAAAATTCTAACTCTATGGCTGCTCAACTCTCCACTTATATTAAAATAATCTCAATTTCGTCATTTATGTTCGTGATAATGAATAATAAAACAAAACGCAGTCGCAAATACATTAGTATATATAGTAATTTATACACAAACACACTTCTATGTATTTTTTCTCTAAAATCCTGTCCATAATATCAAAGTAAGGGACGAATCTGTCCAATATTTCCGAGTTTAAAGTGTATTCAAAGCCTATTTCTTATAAGTGTAGTAACGTTTTCATAAAACTCGATTTTATTAAGTCAACAAAAAAATAGAGATCAAAAGTTCGTGCAAAAACAGCGAAAACTCATTTCGCCATAAGATACGAAAATACGGCGAAGATAGCGACGGAGGGTGGTTTTCCTGAGCTCTAAAGTTTAAATCACCCGAAAGGCGTACTTTCGAAGTTCAGAGAAGCTGGGTTTGACATTGGCGAAATTTCAGAATCCGATAATAACGTTTAATTATTCAAATTTAAAATCAACCTGATTTTACCTCATTGAAAATTGAAACCATCTCACCTATATTATATATTTTTTCATTTTTTACATACAAGGACTCACTTAACAGACAGTTTTAAACTGTCCTATAATAGAGGAGCACATATTACAAAATGTTGATTACCTATAAACTAAGTTGTATCTTATATGTATATCTTATAGTAATTTTTTTATACATCTCACTGAAATAAAGTTTTCGATGCATTTTTTGAATCTTTCCATCTACAAACAAAATACTGAATTCTACTAAAAAAATTTCGATAAATACATCATGAAAGGATAACTCTATAAAAACTGATAATTATTCTGTTATCGACCTTCAAATGATCTCTTTTTAAAATGTCTCTTAAAACTTACGAAACACAGAGAGAAAATATTCAAGTTGGTCTCTATACTTCGTTTTGCTTTGCCCAGGAACCAGTATTGTACGATTTTTTACTAGATGTGGAGAACAATTAAAGTTTATAAGGCTCTACATGCAGCAGAATTTATTAAGCCAATAAGTATTAATTATTTCACATAATAATAACGATTAACATTCAATAAAGAATTCTTCCGACTGTTTAAATCGAGTGGCATTGTGCCGGTGCCTAAAGTTAACAACCCCACAAAACCTGACGATTTGAGACCAATAAATTTACTTCTAGTGATTGAAAAAGTAATTGAAATTTTAGTATACGAACAGCTGTTAGAGTATATTGACACAAATAATATACTATAAGAGGACCAATCAGTCTTTCGGAATGAACATTCTTGTGAAAGTGCATGTCAATTTCTATTAACAAAATGGAAAAGAGATATAGACTTAAATCTTATAGTTTTAACTGATGTCATTGATCTAAAACGTGCGTTTGAAAATGTGGAGCTGCAAAGATTGATTGAAATGTGTTCACGTTATTGCGGGAAAAGTACTTGAATTATTTAAGAAACCGTTACCAAAAAACTAAAATTAAAGATAATATGTCAGGAGAACTTGAAGTTGTGTATGGGGTTCCACAAGTTAGTGTGTTGAGACCCTTGCTTTTCAATCTATACACAAATGTTTAAATAATTAATGATTATCATGAAGATAGTTTCATTGCATTTTATGCAGACGACACATGTTTTTCTGTGTATTGCGAATATTTTAATGGAATTGTTGAAACAATGAAGAGGGAATTGAAAATAAACTAAACAGTTAAATAACTGACTAAGGATCACACAACTTGAATTAAATTCTAGTAAAACGAAAGTTATGGTTTTTTGTAGTCGCCATAATATTAAAATATTTAATGAAAATATCTTTGAAGTAGAAATAGACAATTGTACTGTGGAAAGGGTGTGTAATCAGATACCTAGGCATTAATTTGGGTCAATACTTGAATCTCAGTCAGCAATTGGATTTAATTTGTAGAAAACTGGGTAAAATGATTGGTTTTTTGAGTAGACTATCTTATAAGTTAACAGGCAGGACCATACGGTTGGTCAGTAATTAACTAATCTTTCCCCAATTCACATATTTTAAGTCTATGTTATATTATTGTAATAAGGAAAATATATGTGAATTACAAGTCCTGCAGAATGAATTAATGAGAATATTATTGAATTGTGATAGATACACTGCAGTGCAAAATATATTGAAAAGACTAAATTTCCTTAGTATTGAACCTTTGATTTATGAGTTCAACTTAATATCCATATATAAAATTGTGAATAATTCGGTAGCAAAATGCTTGTTTGAGGCACTCATACGAATTGAGGAATATGGAAGAATATCACATAGAAAAGTATAGAACAGAACAATATAAATTTTTTTTTGTCGGTGGTCTCATAATTGATTACCATATAACTGATTACCAGAGTATGTTGACTTATCACAAAATGTATTCATATTTAAAAAACGATTGAGACGTCATCTTTTATTAAGTAAATAGCTGTAAGTACACATAAGAACGCAATATGTTAAATTTTGTAAAAACTAGCCAAAAGCTGAAGATGCTATTATTATTATTATTATCTTGTTGATATTTTCGTGTATTGAACGTAAGCAAAGAAAATACGAAACAACTTCCACATTAAATGTTCAATCAATAGATGAACATTTTATCATTATTTATTAATATTATTACATTGTAGTTATTATTTTGCTCTTTTAATTCGAAAGCACTTTCGTCGCTTCTAAAACCTCCAAATGAGTTTCATTAGATGACATTTTTGAAGTTATTTCTTCATTGAAATTATTCCTATAATTTAAATACATTGGTGATGAAAACCGTTCGGAATTTTCCACAGAAAAGCTTGTTATTTTGAACATGAATACTCAGGAGTTTTATTTAATAGTTTCCATCATTAGTTTCAGTTCCTCTATTATTTTTAGCGAGTTGCAAGTTTTCCTGTTTCCAACATTTTCGCAAGCATCAATTTTCCCCTAGGGAGTTTTTCCGAGCAGAGTTCTGAACCGCGAATTTAATTAAAAAAAAACAATTATGCATTTATATAAATAAATAATGTATTCAAACTACACGCCAGGTCATGCTGCTAGGAAAATGCATTTCAGTTCTTTCAAATGTCAGAATTTTCAGTGAATATTACACTAATTGTAGGTCATGTTTTTGTTGAATATGCGATTTTAAGTCTATTATTTCAAACTCTACAAGCCCTGAACCTACTCTCATTAATCTACAGATTAAATAGCTATTGAAATGGGATGTTGAAATGAAAATGTTATGGAAATTGCTTGGTTCGACATACAAAAAGAGAGTTTAAATTTATAATTTATTTTCTATAATTTTTGATGAATTAAAAACTGCAGTAAATACCTAGAATGAAATATTAGATTCAGATGTGAAAATTGTTTTCATTGACATAACATAAACAATACATAAAAATACATATTCTGTCTATTATTGTGTAGGTCACTATAGACCTTAAGACCTAGTGTGTAGACCCACTAGAAAACTCTATAGCAAGGCATCAGTTGAGATTCAAAACATTTGAAATTTCGCAGAATTCTTTTGAATATCTTACTTTGTTTTCTGTTTTGCGATTTGATGTAGAAATTAGCTAGTTAAATATTTTCTTCAAGTGAAAGTCTGATGGAGTATTTTTCTGAATACGCACTCTATCAAGTGAATATTCTTTGAAAATTGGACAATAGATAAAACTGAAAGAATAAAAGCGTTAATCATTCATCTTTTTATGATGAAGCGCACTTCAGGTTGAATGGCAACGTCAGCAAACAAAACTGCCGCATTTGGAGTAAAGATAATCCTCAAGTGTATGTGAAAACACCGTTACATCCAGAAAAACTGACTGTTTGGTGCGCTTTATGGGCTGGTGGAATCATTGGTTCGTACTTCTTCAAAAACGATGATGGCCGGAACGTTACAGTCAATGGTGATCGGTATAGAGCCATGAATACTAATTTTTTCATTCCTCAATTGAACCATGATGTCCAGGAGCTGTGGTTTCAACAAGACGGCGCAACATGTCACACAGCACGTGCCACAATCGATTTATGGAAAGACACGTTTGGTAACGGCCTAATTTAACGTTCTGGACCTGTGAATTGGCCTCCAAGATCTTGTCATTTAACACCGCTAGACTACTTTCTCTGGGGCTATGTGAACTCATTGGTCTATGCGGATAAGCCACAAACGCTTGACCATTTGCAAGACAATATTCGCCGTGTGATTGCCGATATACGGCCACAAATGTTGGAAAAAGTCATCGAAAATTGGACGTCCAGATTGGACTACATCTGAGCCAGCCGTGACGATCATATGCCAGAAATCATATTTAAAATGTAACGCCACAAAATTATCTTTCGAATAAAAAAAATTCTTGTCAATCGAATCGATCCATCGTTGTTTTATTGCAATTTAAAGTTCTATACCACTAAAAAAAACATCCTTTACATATAGATCTTGATTAATTTCAGTATTGTTTTTATATGAATAATCAAAACACATTATATTAAATAATGAAATGATCAATTATTCCTTGATAGTTAAATTGCTATGGTACTTAAAACAATTGTCCCTTTTTGTTTACATTCAAACATAAATAGTAAATGAAGATTATACTCGTAGATCTTCGGTTACAAGTTTTCATGTGCGTGAATACCCATTTGAAATGTACGAACTAATCACATGATTGAATGGCCTATTGAATTGGGGAAGGCGAACTCATCAATAAAGATCCAATAATATTCTTTATCAAACCTGCTGATAGACTCTGTCATTTTTAATTATCGTAATGGCTCACAATATCGGACAATTTGTTTACAAGATTGCAATAATGGTATACTTGTTCACATTTTTCATTCAATTACACCGTTTGAATCAATCACAAGAAAAAGAAGGGTGTGTAGTTTTGAGTACTCGATATAATTGAATTCCTAGAAATGCCAGCAAAAAAATCAAAAGGCTCAACTGCTAGTTTAACGTGATTAATTGTTATATACAGTACAATTAAAAAGTCTTCACTCAACAATTTACAACACTGTACTCATGTTTCAGGGCTACTAACTCATTGTTAAGTTTTTATTATTCTTTTTTATTAACTGAATTGAACTATAAATTATTATCATTATTACGATTGATTCCCATGAGGAGAGGATTGAACTTGAATTCGCAATTATTAGAACTATTGCATCATCTTTTTTGCCTCCCAAAAACGCTTCATTCTCTCAGAATGCTTCTTTTTTTCGTTCATCTGTCCATTTTTCATCTGTCCATTTGACTTTTGCTCAGGTTGACGATTTGACGATTTTTTGCAATCTTCCAGATTTTTGATATTGATCTTTTTGGACCTATTTTAGCCACTCTGTTCAGTTCATTCAGTGCTAATTTTAGCTCAAACTTCACATGTGTGATTTCATAGCGACATTCAGTGCGATCTTCGAGATTTTTTATATTGATCTGTTTTAGATCTTTTTGGACGTCATTCAGCCACTTTTTTCCGCATTACTCTTCATAATTATATCGAGTAGTTCTCAATGAGAATCTGGAATATAAACAGTCCATAATACAGTCGTATTCTGGACTGTTTCATTCTGTAGACATGTGCATAGAACTTTGCTAGTCGTTTGCTAATTTATTTTTCGTTATCGTATTTGTCTTTGATAAAGTTTATTCTGAGGTCTTTTCATTCAAATGCCGTATCTATTGATTGGTCCGTAAATCTTTCTGAGAATTTTTCGTTCTTGTTTTTCTATTTTTCTAATTATTGAATGACCGTCAATAACCATTGTTTCAGATGCGTAGATTGCTTCTGGAAGAATCGTTGTGTTATAATGCCTCAATTTAGCGCCTCTCGAAATGAACTTTTCGTTATAGTACGTTCATGTTAGCTTCTATGTTCTTTGGAGCTTGGTAATTCGGTTCAAACCTGAGGACTGAATCGTTGTTAGTTTATATTATTTGTCATTTCTCATTTGTGTTGGAACGAAAAACGTTCACTTTGACAGATGACGTTTGGATGCCATCACCAACCAGTGCCGCCAAACTAAAAAACTTAACTCTTAAAAAATTTACCCGTTATTTAGAAACAAGTTCTGATTTCTATATGACAATGTATCAAATTCTAGTGATATGAATGAACTAGTTTGGCTTCATCAGTGTAAATTCAGATTGATTCATGAAGGTCCGATAGTATTATTCTGTGGAACACCTTCCAATAAGTATTGCTTTTCAGGAAGTTCAGATTAACTGAACTTCTATATTTCTGACGCTGATATGCAAGCCAAGACACTCTACCAATATCGAAGTTTTCCTTTATTGCATAAATGGATCGAAAACTCTGGAGAAATCAGCAAAAACAATTCGAAATCGAAAATGTGTCTCCGAAGTATTCGGACTATTACTTTTTAACGATTGAAATAGAACCATATGAAATGAAATGAATGTCGAAACGAAAAGGAACTTGATAATTTCTTTCTGTAAGAAAATAATATTTTTTCCATGAATGTGGTTCAGCTGTGAAACCTTCAAGAAGCATACGTAAAAGGATATTTACTGCAAGCCATAAAGGTCAACAAATATTCAAATAGTAAATCGAACATAGAAATTGTGACCATTTCATTCAACAAAACGCTAAACTTTTAATTTGAACTCATTAATAATGTTCTTTGCTAAGGTTCACGTTTAAAAATATTCCCACGAAACTAAAAATATGCATAAAATGATTTAGGAGGGAAATAAACCACCGACGAAAATTAATATCATGTTAATGGATAAGTATTCGTTACTTGCAACATCTAAAATGTAGCAGAACCATAAAACTTGATCGTATTTCATTATTCATTCAAACGATGGTAAAAAAGAAACTGCAAGCTTGTGGCGCCCTCTCCGATGGTGGGGTGGGACCGTCTGGCGTCGACTGCCGGTGCAAAGGCGGAGATCTCGGAGAAGACCGACACTGTGTCGGTAACATTTGCATCGAAAAAGGTTCGTTCAAGTCATGTTAAATACTCCTCCAATGATTCACGAATACTGATATTCATAGAAAGAAACAATGTTAAAATGAGAACACAAAAACGCACTTAAATATACAAGTTTCTCTTCATGAACCCCAAGAATTTCTTTTAACCCAGACGTTTCGGCTTCTGTTGAGAAGTCATCTTCAGGAGAATCCTTTGATGGACGTTTGATGAATCATGGATTTACGAGGTCTCAATTTGCTTCTTCTACGCTCAAAAACAGTTCGTCAATTTTGAGATGAGAAACTGCACAGTTTTCGTAAAGAGGGGGTTTAGAGAACACCAAAAAGTTCTGTGAATATTTGCACAAATTTATTTATGGTTGTTATGAATGTACTGAGTTGGATGGAAATCATGTTGAAGGCCCACATTAAATGGAAATTGCAAGTAAAATGGATTGCATGTTCGCTGATCTCTTCTGATTGGTGAAACATTGTTTAATATATTAAATGAAAAGACTTGGCTTGGTTTCACAAAATTTATAATAAATACTTGACAATTGTCATAAATTATTATAATTTATCAATTCTTATAAATTTTGTGAAACCAAATCAAGTGTTTTTATTTGAAAATTATAAGAGTAACCTTGACGAAAATTATAAGATTATTGAAAATTATAGCTAAATTCATTGATTCCTAAATTATTTGATAAGGAAAATTTGAAAAAATATATATTCCAAAGATTGATGAGGCCAATACTTGGAAAAAATTAATATCGATAATGAAACAATATTTGGAATTTTCTCATATATTAACAAAAATACGCCTGACGCGTTTCGAAGTACTACTTCTTCATCAAGAACTTATTATTATTATCAAATGTTCAATTAACGACTGATGTATTTTTACCAATACAATACTTATAGCTAATATCACAAAACATATCAGGAATGAAAGGAAGAAAAGATTCTTGTACATACAAAGAAGAAACTTCTTTCTTCCTTGTTGAACTTCAGTTGTATTCTATGTTTCTCACTACAGATTAGTCATAGAACCACAGCCTAACTCTACTTACAAGCCATGAACATAGGCTTGGCAACGCTGCATCAGCTCATTCCGGTAGACCGATCGATTTTCGAACATCGGTCTACTGCATGTTATAATTGCCTTTTCAGAAAACTTGTCAGCGAAACGGTACTTTGAATAAAAAGATATTTTCAACAAAAATTGTAGATCCTACAATATCTACAGAAATTAATAATACACTTTTTTTCTAAGAGGAACTATGTCTGAGTTATAGCGATTCAGAAGTTGTTTTTATAGTATGTATACTAGCAAGTTCACTTTATCAATTAGAATTGACAATATGCTATAAATTTCATTATTTGAACCATCATTCTCTTGTGAAAGTAAGTTTAATGCATCTGTCAATTCCTTTAAACCTTGATTGAGATGTGTACAGTAATTTGGATGGTTGAATGATTCTGATATCATATTTTTAACGAGTAAGCAAATTTTTCAGTTGAGAACATCTAGACAATTTCAGTTGTAAAATGCATTTTAAATCATTAGAAGACAGTTTATTATTATCAATGGAAACATTTACATGCATATCTGAATCTACTAAAATCTCATTAATTATTTGTGTTTGAATATAAACTTAAATTCAAACACTTGAACTTATGATTTACACTTTATTGACTACATAGCATAATGCGTTTCGTCGTTAAAAACGACTTCTTCAGATGCTCACAGAATAATAACAACAAATTTGAAAAACACAGATATAAATATCGGGGAAATTGAGATTCTATGACTTTGGGTTTTACCTAAGATATTCCATTCTGAAATCTAATTTTTATTACCTGAAAAGGTCCAACAAGGGTGAATTGTTTAATTCTATCTGTTCATTGAGCAAATTTCCAGAATTTTTAACAATTATAATGGATTTACATAAAGTAAACGCCAACACTATTAAATAATTATTTGTATACTGTTCATTTGTGAACATTCAGTTACGTTTGATAGAAAATCTAGAGTGTAAAAAAATGCTGCTATTTTCAAAAATTTTTAAATTCCACGATTTACACATTAAAATCTTTTTCTATAATTGGATGTTAAAACAACAAAATTCAAATGGAATCTGAGTTTTCAAAGGCTTCATTCAATTTCTCACAAGGCTTCTTCAATGCTATGGTTCTTTCAGCTGGATCTTTTCTTTGAACGTGGACTGTTTTTGATAAGTAGTGGTAAATTAGGAAAAATACTCGGCACTGCATTCAAATTGAGTTTAACTTGAACAGATATTGCCTTCGCTGATCCATCTGGCAAATGATGAATACCTTCTCTAATAAGAGCACTCTCTGGAAAATGTTTGGAACAAACTACAGAATATTTTGTGGGGGTCCATGATGCCCTGAATATTTTTTAGCCATTGATTCATTAGATTTTCATCCTTTGGAAAACGAAATACAAAAACTGGTGGTTCACCAGATTCGAAGTAAATTTTGTAGTTCGACTCGCATTCAGGCACACAGCAATGACTTGGAGTGTTAATTTTTATGCTTATATTGAAAACAAGACCTAAAAGAGATTAGTTCTGAATAACTACTAAATCTAACAAAGGGTAAGTAACTCTAATAAGTATAATAGAATTAAATAAATAATTCTATAAATAATGCTTTTGTCTGAACTACTCAGTCAAAACATCAGTAATAGGTAGCTATTTACAAACAATTTTCAAATGTATTCCTTCGTATGTTGCTGCAAAAAAACACAGTAGCACTTTCTACACACTATACATCACATAATAGCACAATAACTGAAACGCGGATTTTTGTTTTTACAAAATTATGAGATGCAAAAAGTTAGGTATTATTTCTACCTCTCCTGGTATAACCAAAAAAGGCACAACGTAAAACACGACAGATATTCCTGTATATATATGAAATTTGCGGAAAATTTCTTTCGTTTTTTCTTCAAACTCCAAACAATAGCACTTTTCACAACTTATTTTTGGATTTGAATGTTATTTCTCACGTTAAATAGCGATTTATTCAGCAGCAATGAGCAGAAACCATTACAACGCCATTACAACATCTCTATTTCTAGGTCTTGCTCAGATGTTGCCAGATTTCCCAGTTCATAGCTTGTAAGTAGAGTAAGGATGTGATAGAGCATACCTGATATGTTCTGTGAATAAGCTATAAGCTTTTTTTTTAATTTATAGGAAAATTCTAAATATTGTTTCATTATATTTTAAAGATTTCATATAAAACTAGTATGTTTTATACGGAAAGTAAGTTGACATCAAGACTTCTCACTAGTCATACTCAATCATCTCATTTCATTAATTAACAAAATTCCATTCGCAATAATGTCGAAAATAATAATGAAACTGTTCAGAAATATAATCCGAATCACCCCAATTGAATAAGAATTCAACATAATGCAATTTCTCAGCCATGAAAACACTTCAGAATGCTGCTCGAATACTGGAACAGGCTTGCCTTTCAAACAGTGTTTGCTTATTCAAAACGGCAAAGATATCCAAGTTGCCTTCATAACGTAGATGGCTTTGTTGCCCACGCTATCAAATTGAGCATTACAATTGGATGTCAGTTCGAGTGTTACTTAAAATGAGTATTCAGAACAATAGTCATGTTGAAGTGGACGGAAAAATAATGTTTTCATAGAACGCGAGTCTGAACATTCGAGTATTGTTTTCTTGGATTTTCATCCATAAGAATAGAATATTAAATGAGATATTACAGCAAAATGGATTCGTATTGAAGACATTTCAATACGTACTAGTTTCAATGTATGTACTAGTAGTTATAGTGCTCGATAGGGTGAGAACGATGAAGAAAGAGATCATTCATACACACTATAGCAATCTCTGAGGTATTGAGATGAAATGTCTACAAAGTCTGCCAAATTTTGTCACGAACGCATTCTATCATACTCGAGAGAGTTTATTTTTTTTTTCGAAGGAAGGAGATATTAATAATGATAAGTTCTTCATTCTCAAAACTATAATAGTCAATTACAGAAAATAATAACATAATGTTGAATAACAACTAAATAAAGAAAATTAAAGAAATATACTAAAGAGCACAATCTCATCTAAAAAAACTGAAAAAGTAACTAATAACTAAATAACAGAATTAAATGAAATACTTGAAAGAACTCAATCTAAATCAATTCGTTTTTGTCAATTTCCTCTATTCACGTTAACTCCTAATAATAACTTTTATGCAGTCAAAGTTAATGTCACAATTATTAGCAACTGGTGGATGTAACGGGTGTTTTTTTAGAGGTATATAAGTTGGCATTACTGTTGAAGATTGCGACCGATTTAACAGCTGAGAAGTGATTTATTCTCAGTTTGGTTTGGCAATTCATCATGAATAGACTCACGCCTGAACAACGCTTGCAAATAGTGCAATTTCATTTCGAAAATAATATTTCTGTGCCGAATACGTATCGCGCACTACGTCATTTTATCGACGACAAAATCGTCCATCAGAGCAGTTAATTCGATTAACCATGGAACGTTTTCGCACCACGTCACTCTTTTTGATAACTCGAATCCCCAGAGACGCCGTACAGAAGAAGCTATTGCTACTGTAGAGCGTAGCATTGAGGAAGACCCGAATGAGTCCATCCGCCATCGAGCACAGGAATTGGATCTGTGTCCATCCACTTTATGGAAGATTTTGCAGAAGGATCTTGGTTTGCGTGCTTACAAAATCCAACTCATGCAAGAATTGAAGCCAAACGATCATCAAGAAAGGCGTAGATTCGTTGAATGGGCCCAAAACGAGATTGCCGTTGTTCCCGATTTTCATAAGCGAATTTTGTTTAGCGATGAAGCGCACTTCTGGTTGGATGGCTACGTCAACAAACAAAACTGCCTTTAAACAGCAAAACATATCGCCTTTTTTATAGAAAAGGCGATATGTGAAACGAAGGAAAGCTTCTGATCGAAGACTACACCAAGATCTCTCACTTTTTTACAAGAATGAGGCCATGGGTGTTCCGGAAAAAACATCGAAACTAGATTGTTTAGATGCATGCTACTGATGATTGCTATAATAGATTTTTGTGAAATTTAGCTGAGTGTTTTGTATAATACGAAACAACTTAAATTCTAAAGTGTTGTCAATTAGCATTATTAGTTCAATTTTAATATAAAGGACAGTTGCAACACCTGTTCAATTCCATTAATTCTCAACTGAAAAGTATGCATGTCATTAATGCTTTATTCTATGGCAAAAACAAGGCGGTGTATTAAAAGGAACGAGTACAAAATGGTCCCCATTTGTCAAAATGTCTCGAGTAAAGTGTTCGTTCTCTTTCCGAATATCTTTTCCTTGTTCGTCAATCTGGTGTATTACAAATTACAATGTTATTCCTCCAAATGGCCGGGAGAGCCAGCAGAGACAGAAACAAGGCAACATGCAAAGTGGAGGAATAAATCATCCAACTTTTTAGTTGAAGTAAACTTCAGATATATGGTAACTTCTTTCATTGAATCCGAAATTGAAAACACAAATCAAGGGCCGCAAACCTGGCGAATATTTCAGTGTGCACAGATGTGCGGAAAATAATAAAATAATATTTTGTTTCCGTGCTCCCATCGTTGGATGCGGAGGTTCGGTCGGATAAATGATATTATGTTAAAGGGAAAAAGAATGTTGAATTCTGTTATTAGAATTATTATTGGCCTTTATTACACGTTTTTATTATTGCCATCATTCTTCAATACGAAAAAAGAGACCATTCATTCTTATTTCGAAGATTTAATTCAATGAACTCATAGAAAAACTGACGTTGAATTGATTTATCATCAATTCTAAATACTCAAACATCTTTTAGAGTAGTATCCCAATATTCTGAGATTCTACTTACATCCCTTACTTTGTTGAATTTTTATATACCTTCATTTTCATATCGATCAAATTCAAAACTCATTGATAAAATATTCTCTCAATTTTGTCATATGCTCCGAATCATTTCATACAAAATGAGCTTTGAAATTAGTAACAAAAGTCTCTTGAAGTGTATCTTCCACTCTTGAAGAGTATCCCACTTCTGATCCTATTTTCAGTTCGTTGTATAATTCCTTTATTCTCATATCGATCAACATCAAACCTCATTAATTCACTCAATTTTGTAGAATGCTCCAAATCATTTCAAAATGAGCTTTGAAATTAGTAACAAAAGTCTCTTGAAGTGTATCTTCCACTCTTCAAGAGTATCCCACTTCAGAGCTCATTTTCAGTTCGTTGTATGATTTCTTTATTCTCATATCGATCAATATCAAACCTCATTAATTCACTCAATTTTGTAGAATGCTCCAAATCATTTCAAAATGAGCTTTGAAATTAGTAACAAAAGTCTCTTGAAGTGTATCTTCCACTCTTCAAGAGTATCCCACTTCAGAGCCTATTTTCAGTTCGTTGTATGATTTCTTTATTCTCATATCGATCAATATCAAACCTCATTAATTCACTCAATTTTGTAGAATGCTCCAAATCATTTCCTAAATGAGCTTTGAAATTAGTAACAAAATTATATCTTGAAGAGTATCCCACTTCTGATCCTATATTCAGTTTCTTGTAGTTATGATTTCTTCATTTTCATATCGATCAACCTAACTCATTAATGAAATATCCTCTCAATTTTGTCGAATGCTCCAAATCATTTCTTACAAAATGAGCTTTGAAATTAGTAACAAAATTATATCTTGAGGAGTATTCCACTTCTGATCCTAAATTCGGTTTGTTGTATGATTTCTATATTTTCATATCGATCAATCTCAAAACTCATAATGAAATATTCTGCCAATTTTGTAGAATGCTCCAAATCATTTCCTACTAAATGAGCTTTGTAATAAGTAAAAAAATTGAAACATAGTGGTAAAATCTTCCGGGCTGATTGGGCGTGGTCAACAATGGACACCTGCCGTGAAAGTCTACACGATTTCAGTAACAAAATTATTTCTTGAAGAATATCCTACTTCTGATCCTATATTTAGTTTGTTGTATGATTTTCATATCAATCAACCTCAAAACTGATTAATAAGTTACTCTCTCAATTTGTTCGAGCACTCCAAATAATTTCCTACAAAATGAGCTTGGAAATTAGCAACAAAATTGAAGAGTATCCCACTTCTGATCCCATATTAAGTTTGTTGTATGATTTCCCGTAGCTGTTGTGATTTGAATTGTGTTTTACATAATTCCCGGAAGAAACGAGAAATGTTTCTTTGATAAAGCCCGCGAGAGTTTTCTTTCGTTTTCATCTCAACTTACACTTTGCGAAAGTATGTAACACTTTCATTCACGTTTCCATTGTTGAACGGTACTGAATAAATAATCGAAAGCCTGGGAAGTGCTGCTTAAATAACAAATTCACTTTCAGAAATTTACGACTTCCGACTTGCTCACAATTTAACAAAGATGTGTTGAAGCACTTTCCGAATGAAATTTATCTTCTGATGAGGTGAATATCAAAGTATTTTGAAGTTAAACGAAACATACACCAATTAACATTATAACAAAAAATAAATTAATCATTTGAAGGTACATTAAATTGGAAGGTCTAGAACCGAAGAAGTGCCTGGCCAGGTTAAAATTTACGGAGTTCAAGTGGACCGTGGAATTCAGAAGGTCAATTGTTGCAGTGAATATAATATTAATATCTTTATCAGTTTTTGGCTAGTTTTTACAAAATTCAACGTATTACGTTCTTATGTGTACCTACAGCTATCTACTCAATAAAAGATGATTCTCAATCGTTTTTAAAATATGATAATACATTTTATGATAACTTAAGATACTCTGGTAATTGATTATTCGCCAGTCTCCGTAGCTCATCCCGAAGAACACCCGACTATGGTGCGGTAGAACTCGGGTTCGAGCCCCGCTGAAACATTGGATGTTTGTGTTTGTTTATGATTTGAGAAGTTTAAAAATAGTGATATATGCTGGATTATGTACATTTCACTTTTCTTTTTAACATATCTTAAGTTTTTTGAACCTCAGCCAGTTGTTTAACTAATTGAATTATAAATAAAATAATATAATATATAAATAATAACAGTAGTATTATTGAACTCTTGACAATCGTTTAATGGTCCGAAACATAGTCGAATGTAGTAAAAGTAACTTTAAATGATTACTATGTTTCACTATAGAACTCTCAATCAGTGAAAATTATTTTTCAATGTGTACAGCAGTTGTTGATGTAAATTCATTTCGAAAATTAAAATGATAAGATTTACACACTTTCATTAAAACAATTACGTCGTACGATTTACCATTACGACGGATTCTTCGTACATCAGACAGTTTAAAGTACACAAATACAAATTAAAAACCTAAAACAACTCAAAACATTTTGAAATGTATAGAATAACTTACTCAAATGAACCATTTCATAGAAATAATGCATTTGCGCTAAATTATTTCATAGAATATTTCATGAATAGCGTCCTTTCTGGGTAACAAACCATCTTTAAATTATTTCAGTGATTACGTAACAGCATTTGAAAAGCGCTGCAATCTTAATGAGACAGACTGAAAACAATGAACTGGCGTCTCAACGGGTCGGAGACTTGAATATTATGGCTTGAAGAGAACAATGTAAGTAGACAGGAAAATAACTCGATGAAAGTCAACTTTATTCATAAAAGTTTTCACAGCTTTCACAAGTGTCAATCTGCTTGCAACGAA
This sequence comes from Henosepilachna vigintioctopunctata, assembly GCA_030704895.1. Taxonomy (NCBI): domain Eukaryota; kingdom Metazoa; phylum Arthropoda; class Insecta; order Coleoptera; family Coccinellidae; genus Henosepilachna; species Henosepilachna vigintioctopunctata. The sequence goes on from JARQZJ010000034.1 coordinate 4,648,548, forward strand.
GTGCTCGATCGCAGGAAGATCAGATGGTATAAAAGTCACAAATGTGGACGACGAAATTCATGAATAATTCAATATAGTAAGAGGTCATTAATTTCAAAAAACTAAAAAAGTCCAGCATTTATGTCTACTCAACAGAGTTCTCAATAACAATTATTGAAATTCAATATAACTATATATATATATTATATATTATATAATATATATATATATATATATATATATATATATATATATATATATATATATAAGTTATATTGAACCTTGGAAATTGAACATAACAACATAAGAGGGCCATTCATGGATTACGTCACATGTTAAGGGGGCAGAAGGGGATCGACGAAGTGTGAGATTATGTGACAAGGGGGTGGGAAGGGTCCTAAATTTCCTGACATCACATTTCGATATTTACCTGTTGAAACATATTCTTTGGATCACTAAAAACATTAAAAAAACATTTGCAACGCTATATTAACCCCGAAGTTAAATTCGCTCCACTGTTACTTTAGCAATCTTTGGATCTCTGAGCATCATCACATTTGAAGCAAGGTCCATATGATAGATATTGCTTTAAAGTCGAGCGAGGCGTACTTGTTTAAGCGATCAAGTGGCATCTCTGCATCATAGTTCGAGGCATATTTTGCATCATACATGGTCACTAATCAACACAATCACATAAGAGTCCACAAGAAGTTTTGGCATGGTGAGATTCGTTCTGAAAGAATTGCTGCTTAAACTGTCAGTTAACGTTTTGCTTAAAATTTTAGAGAAATCGATGTATTTGTGAATATAATTGTAGAGATACTAATACAATAATAATAATTTCATTTCCTGCAGACTTTTATAAAAGTATAGGATATTGTCCTAAAGAAGAACTTACACAACATGAACTCATAAATAAACATCAAGACAACAACATGAAAACAATAATTAAAGTATCACAGTATATCGTTCACTGCAAATTGATCTCAGTTTCCACACTTTAAGTTTATATAGTATACTTCGTTTAAAATATTCATTTATTGAATAGAACCCTCCCTGCAACAGTATTTCATTTATTTTGCGTTTGAAGATATAAATATTGGAAATATTATGCACATCAACAGACATCATTATATAGTTTCAAAGCGAGAAAACAAAGAGTTCCCTTAGACTGGTTCAGCCTGAAGAACGAAACATGTAGGTTGTTGGAAGAATAGTTCTGAAGACATATAATTGACCTCCTTGGGGTAAATGAGAGATGTTTTCCTACACAAAAAAAAACTCTGCAGAATATATATAGATGGAAGGGTCAGTAAGTTGTTCTTGAAATAAGGTCTACAAGATTCTCTACTAGGAATACCAAACTAGGCAAATAGGCAACGCATGATCCGTTTTTGCATTTTGAATACTCTGATGCTATTTGTACTATTACCCCAACATAAAACATCGTAGTATAATACTGACTGAACGTAAGAGCTGTAGTAAAGTCTCAACGCACTGTAATCCAAACGATCCCTAAGACATTTAATGGCGTAGCATTTGGTGCAAGGAGGTGCACAAAGAATGGATATGGTGCTCCCAAGATAGACTATTATCCACAACGACACCCAGAAATTTGGCCGCAGGTGACGTTCGAATTAAACCAGCTTGTCGACAACTTGGTGGACAAGAATTTCTTACTACTTCTTTTGGAGTGAATTGTATAATTTCTGTTTTTGTATCGTTGAGGACCAGTCCATTCTCTTTCAACCAAAACAACATACGGTCAAAACTAGTTCCACTCGGCGCCAGCTCATGCAGAGTGTCTGGCGAAACCCGAACCGAGCGGTCATCCGCAAAAACGTAACAGTTCCACTCGGCTGTTCCAGCAGCTCACTAGGTCGTTAATAATATTAAATATAATATTGGTCCCAAGATACTTCCCTGTGGAACACCAGATGTCACATTTCTTGGATCCGATATGATTTTTCCTGCATTTCAACAAAGACATACTCTTTGTGATCTAGTATTAATATTAAAAAACTCTTAAGATAAAATTTGTATGGAAACGTTAGTCAGAAACAAACTTTTCCATTTTAGTCTTTTATTTGTTAATTTTACTTGCTTTAAGTATGTGGATGGAAGACGCCAAAAAATTTCTTTGAGATCGATTGAAAAAAAACATTTTATTGTTAAAATTGCATCGTTACATTGACGAAAATCAACAAAATAATACAAATCATAGGACGATTCTCAGAACTTCAGAAATATCCCTCGTACAATCAAATTTCGAATATCCTAATAAAATATTAACAAAGGTCATATCTACATCAAAAGAGTTGATAACAATCATCACATTTCTGTTGTTTTTGGACCATAGAATGGTGACAAATGAAGGCGGCATTCATTTAAAATTGTGAATTTTAAATGAATTCAAAACTGTTTCCCGTATATTCCCTAATTAGGCAACTCACAATGAAGAAGGGATATAGCCGAGGCTACCAAACGAAATACGCAGAGGGCATGTAAAGTCAGCGACGTTATATATAACCGACATGCCGTATAAAAATAACAATAAATGTAACTTTGCACAATACGTTACGTACGTAAGGAACATAAAAATAATTTAAGAGCTTCGGTGAAAAAAAAAAATATTGTGTTCAAAGTGACCCCGAGTTATGCAGTTCCAACAAGAACTCAACACAAATAATTCCCAGACGGAGTCTTTTTTCGATTCGAGGTCAGTGGCAGTTGCAGTGGATGGAATAATCGCAGTAGGCGATGTTTTGTTGACCGCGTATTCAGACTGCTACTGGACGTAAAAACTTCTACAATAATTTGCATAGTTTTGGCATTTACTCGGTGTAAATCCATTATGACATAATATAATATAAATTCAAACATTCTACCTTTTACTTGAAACTTCCATTGAATAATAACATGACACGTTTCGTCGTGTTTCATACTTCTTCGGGCGCTTGCAGAATATGACTTGATAACAACAAATTTTTAATGAATGAAAAGGAGGTTTCGATTATCTCTTAGTGAAACATTATGTTGAAAACAATAAATTATAATGATAATACTTGGCTTAAGTTTACTTATTTTTTTATAAATATATTAAAAACTCTACATATGTTTCGGGTGGTAACCCATTATCAAGAGAATACAATAATACTGTAATTTACATTACTACAATATTACTATGGGTATCGAATTTATATTATATTATATTATTATAATAATAATATTATTATATTATTATTATTATATATATTTAATATAATAATAATAATAATAATATTGAGAATAAAGTTCTTTATTCTCAACAGGTATAACACCCAATTACCGAAAATAATAACAATGTTGAAAACTAACGAAATAATTAGAATGAAGAAGATATTACAAAGAACTTAATTTAAATCATTTCATTATAGTTAATGTTCTTTGTTCGCATAACTCCTGATAATTAATTCTATGGAGTCAAAGTGAATGTCACAATTATTGGCAACTATATTGAATGTAGACTTCATAAACCAAACGGGGGATCGTATTAGGGGGTTGGTCCTCAGAGTCTCTAAGTGGAATAATTCTGTATTACGAGAATTTTGCCTAGGAACACGAAATTTCAAAGCGTACAAGAGAGGAGGACAATCAATACGATTGTGCAGTAATTTGTACAAAAAATTTTTTTTTCTTCAAAATGTTTTTCTCCTGCTCTGCAATGAGATTAAACTAAACCGACTCAATAATTCATTACGATTGAATTCGCTCTGTGGATAAACTTTATTCTCCCTCCAAACTAAGAATTTCAAGAATCTTCTCTGAATGGCCTCAAGATGGCGTTGATGGCAAGTGTAAATGGGATACCAGATCATGCTGCCATACTCAACTTTCTACGGATTAGGGTATTAAATAATCCTATGAATGTTGAGGAATTATGAAAATATTTGCCATAAAGTATAACGAATCCATATACTTCCGCAGCAGATGAAATAAGTTGGGTGGTATGTGGGGCAAAGGAAAACTTCTGGTCGAAGACTACACCAAGATCTCTCACCTTATCAGAACGAGAAAGAACCTGACCCCCGACGCTGTAATTACAGTCAATTCCTCAAGGTGTCTTTTCCTTGTGAAAGAAACAACATTTCGATTTGACACATTCAAACTCAAATAATTGTGCTCACACCAACTAGCAACATGGTCCAGCGCGAGCTGAAGATGAACACAGTTGTGACCTAATTTCATGATATAGTTTCAAATCGTCTGCGAAATTATAAATATATACTAACAATCTACACCAGAGAGCTTTCCAATTCGATGCATTTAATTACGATATTTAATGATTCCCTTTACTACACTACACAAAGTGCTTTCTGTAATGATATATTCAAACTTTTTCGAATCTCCGTCCTTAGTTGACTATTAATCATTTTAATATACGATTAACCATAAAGTAGGTTCGAATACTCATTCAATTATCAATATTAAATCCTGATTCACAATTCGCAAAGTAGGCTGCATTAGTTAATCAATATAATTCGTAATAGAGCAATGTGAAATTATTTCTAAGAATTCCACTGAACGATCACTCAGGTATTCTGATAAAAAAAAACAATCAATTAATTGCTTTTCTGGACAGGAAGCTTCATCCGCTAAGCGAGATTACCTTCTCTTTCTTACTACATTTCAATGTCCTTTTCACCTTCACTTCTTTCAATTCCTACTTGAAGCTCTCTTAAATCTCAATCAATTTGCCAATTAGGCGTTAATGAAAAAACCTGTTGGAAAAAGCAACTTGGAGAATCGTCGAGTGGGGAAAAAACGTTCCAATCAGCCCTTGGAATCGACTTTCGTCTGCGAATCGATTCTTTCGCACTTCAAAAGATCTCGCGATAAATAAAATATGTGGAGGAAGCTGTCGACCAAAAGATTGCCGTGGAATTCGCAGACGTGAATTTTCGCAAAGGATATATCGCAATAGAGATTCCTTTTGCAATAATTTCCTCGAAAAGATCAGACAAAATGCCTCTTGCCGAAATGAAATACAAAGGTACACGGATTCTGTACTAAAATACATGAATCTACACGCAAATATTATTTACGTGTAGGTACCTATAGCTAACCTCCGCTACTGCTTCAAGAAATTGAACCAACTCGTCGAAAAATGTTAATGTATTGAATTTATACATTTGATATTAAATGTATAAATGTATTTATACAGTTAATGTTAAATGTATACATTTGGCTTGGTTTCACAAAATTTAAAATAAATAATTGACAATTTTTTTTGGGGTGTTACCTCATTTTGAAAAGTTAAACTGAACAACATGTTTCGACCAACATTGTTATATACCTATACATCGTTACCTGCAATAGACTTAATGCTGATATCGATGTCTCCGAAGTAGAGGGACAGGTCATTATACACATAGAAGTATTGAATTAAATCACTAATTGAAAAAAAAACTGATGATAAATAAATTTATTATCAGTTTCCTCAGAAATTTATCGAAATAAGAGCTATCTTCCCAATAAGATTTATTTTCGGAAATCTAATTGAAATTATCTGTTTTACTACCTCAATTCAGTACTAAATTACATTTTTATCAAAATCGGAAAAATATATTTTTTTGAATTTTTTTCTCGACGAAAATCATGAAAAATTCCCGAAAATTTTTCGAATATTTTTTACCTTAAAAATTGACTTCTTTTCATCAGGTCAGTGGTGAAGATCACTAATTTTTCATAAGTTTCTCATGAACTTTATACCCCAAAAACTCGACGTGTTCTTCGACCTCAATTTAGTCAGAAATTGCATTTACATCGAAATAAAAAAATCTTCGACATTTTCCCCACAATTTTTTATCCCATAATATAAGTATATTATTATCATTATTATAAGTATATATATATATTATATATATATAAGTTGACTTCATTTCATCAAGTCAAGGGCGAAAATCACGAATCTTTCAATCAGTTTCCTCATGAACTTTATAGTTTCTAATTATACATTTCACTATTGAGTACGAAATATGAACAGCCACCCTAGTTTACCCTCTTCACAAGAATTAATTCGCAGAATTAGTCCATTGTTATCTAATTGTACACCAACACAAATTCGTGGGTACAAAATTACCCTCGAACAAAACTCTAAAATAAGATGTGCAATTTAAAGCTTTTCTTTCCCGGTTGCCATGCATGATACGTATTGTGGACAGAAGGATCCCTTGAAATCTCATCTCAAAGCGCCCTCTAATTATGTCACTAAATCCGAGGGATGTTTGAAGCAAGAGACCGGAATAAAGTATTACGTTGTCCTAACGCAGACGCTCGTCACTTTGATCATCTTTAGAATCAGGAAAAACGCCGAAATAATTTTGTTTTTTCATCGAGCAAACAAGCTTTTCCGTCCCGTTTGATGAGCAGTACAGTGCAGTGTGAGACTCATGCTGGAAAATGCCTCGAAGGTACACTCTTGAATGAAGAACTGATCAAAAATACCGACAAAAAAGTAGGAAACCTATTATTTGACATGATGAAAAAGTTTATAAATTAACTAATTACAACAATTGACAGCAAAATTGAAAATAGTTTAATGATACAAATAATAACGTGTAGAGCAGAATTTTTCTGAAATATTTCAATAGTACCAGTTCTCTAAGAACTGCCAGAATACTTTTCTATATTTAATTGAGCTTCAAATAGTTTTGAGTATTTGGAAAATGTCTTTATACCTATAAATATAAGTATTACAATAAATGACAAGGAGGTTTCGCTTATCATTAAACATTATAGTGTTTAATGATAAGCGGTGAATATATAGGTGAAACATTATAGTAAAACCAATAAATTAAAATTAACACACTTGGCTTAAATTTCACTAAATATACTAAAAACTCTACATATGTTTCGGGTGGTTAACCCATTATCAAGAGTATACAATGACTGGGCTTGTGCGGATCGATTTCTACATTTGATCTTCATGTACTTCAGGTAACTTTGTGCTAAAGGCATTCTTTATTGAACCAAAGATGGTTATCACACATTTTGAATTTCAATAACAGTCTTCGAAAGATAACAGCGATTTTAGCATTCTTGATAAATGACACGCAAGTTTCGCTTATCTCTTGGTGAAACATTATGTTAAAAACTATAAAATTAAAAAGTACCACACTTGGTTCAAATTTCACTAAATATATTAAAAATTCTACATATGTTTCGGGTGGTTAACCCATTATCAAGAGTATACAATGTTACTTGGTAACTCTGTTACTTTGTACTCAGTAACACTGTATAAATGGGTTAACCACCCGTATTATATGTAGAGTTTTTGATATATTTAGTGAACTTTAAGAAAGTGTTTTTGTATACATATTGCAAGAACTAATGTAATTTCTGTAAATAATTCATTTGGTTCTTCACTTTGTATGCACTGTAAGGAAGAGTGAATCAAAAAAATATATTTATTACTAGTTTTACAATTCGACTTTTAGTATCCAACGCAAATTGCTATCTTGGGTCTCTTCACCCACCACTCTCTGTACGAGAGGTGGTAATGTTTCTTTTATTTTATCTGTTATTTTTTGTTTTACTTTCTCTTTTGTTTTCATCATCACATTTTAGTCACCCTTTTTATCACATTTATTTAATTATTCCGTATAATTAAGATTGATAATAAGGAATATATTATAACTGAATACAAACTTAAATTCAAACACTTGAACTTATGATTTACACTTTATTGACTACATGGCATAACGCGTTTTGTCGTTAAAACGACTTCTTCAGATGCTAACAGAATAATTATTCCGACAGAAAACAGAAAAGATTATTCTGTTAGCATCTGAAGAAGTCGTTTGTAACGACGAAACGCGTCATGTTATGTAGTCAATAAAGTGTAAATCATAAGTTCAAGTGTTTGAATTTAAGTTTATATTCAATGATAATGGATTTATATCACGTAATAACTATTGAATATTAATATATTATAAATGAATAAATAAAAGAATTAAATGAGCTACTAAATTTAATAATTTCGTAGCGAATTGATTATTAATAGAAATTATTCGAATCAATGAAAAAACTGATTTTTAATATTCGAATTGGGTATATTGAACATTGTTCTAAACAAGATTACGATAATTGTAGGAGTTTAGTACCTTTATTTGATTTCCTATATATTGAAAACAAATGGTAATAAAATGAACCAAATTCATAACCCTATCGAATATTTTTATGGAAAGCAACAAATGTCGACCCAGCAAATGGAATAACATAAATGTTTTATGTATTTTCAACAAAAATGCAAAATCTCCGGAATAAATTCCATTCACAAATGCGGCTCCTCAAAAATACTCACCCGCAGTGGAAAACCATAACTGAAACAAAATAGTATCAATTAATATTCAAAAATCGAAACAAAAATTCACAGCAATATGCAAACAATATTCAGTCAAGATTCAATCTGATACAGACGCGATTGAAAAATATCATTGTGTATATCGAAATATGGAGTTAATCTTTCCATTTAGAACGAGAAAATCAGCGCTTTAATCATAAACATAATAAAATGAAATTATGATTGGTTTAAATATTAGCTTTGTAGAAAGTGGCATAAGAAAAGTTTTGTTGGAATGGCTAAATAATAAATGAAAAAGAAGCTATTTAAAAAGCGCTTCACTTCGAGGAGAGTGTTAATATTCTCGCGCTGCCAACTTCTCTGTCCATCCCTTCCCATTCCTGTAAGAGTGAACTGAATATAAACGTTGTATTATCTAATCACTAATCGATTAGGCCGATACTTGATGAAAATTTAACAAAATAATTTGAATAAAACTCAGTAGTTTGTAATTTTCACTATAAATGTATATAAAATTTAATAGGCTTTCATTTGAAATTCGATACTGGAACTTGAAGTAAACGCCAAAAACGACGGAAAATAAAGCGAGAAAACATTTTAATCAAGTCCGAACAAATCTGAAAAAATGAAACCACTTCATGACAGAGAAAAATGGAAGTGAACTTGACAAATCTCGTTTTTTCAGGCCTTCTCGAAAAAAAAGATAAGAAATCCGTTTAATTCAAACGGGAATTTCCACGGAAAACAACCCAAACGAACGAGTTTGTAAAATGGATTTTCCTGAATTACGACCATCGTCCTGAAGGAATAATTACGTGACGTAAGTTGACGTCTTTGAGCGTGAACAATCTGGCCAATTTTCCGTTCTGTTTCCCCCGGAGAAGTAGGACAAAATATTATTTCAAAGCAAGACTTATCTCTTCCTGCAATATAAGGTTTACTTTCGTTCTTTTTTTCCAATATTTTCGCTCCAGGTATAACAGCATTCTATCTTGGGGTAACTCCTGGCGAAATAGGTTACATAAAACTGATTGAAATTTATTTTGGTTGGTTAACACAACAGTAGCTATGCACAGGATGGCTCAAAAATATGTTTATAGTATGAAAAAGATACACGTTTTGTTTCTTTTTGAGTTTAGAATTTTATTCACAAATAGTGGTCTTCACTTGGGTTATAAAACTGGCTTTCGTCATACTTGGCACAAAAAATTAAGTAGAAAAGAATTATTGTTTTTGCTTAAGTTCTTTATTAAATGAAATTAAACACTTGGCTTAATGTTTCACGATTATATTCAACAATATCAATTCGTTAACATGTTTCGAGCGTGAGCTCATCTTCAAGACTAAACTACAAGATGAAGACTAAAAAACTACAACTACTAAACTGAAAATGAGCTCCCGCTCGAAACATGCTGACGAATTGATATTGTTAAATATAATCGTGAAACATTAAGCCAAGTGTTTAATTCAATTTAATATTCAAATATGTTTCACCAAGAGTAAAGGGAGAATTCAATCTCAGTAAATAAGTTCTTTATTCTCAACAGGTATAATAACCAATTGGCGAAAATAATAATATAATGTTGAATAGTAACTGAACAAATGAAATATAACAAAGAGCTCAATATAATCTGAAAAAAAACTAAAATAATAACTCGTAACTGAATAATAGAATGAAATCAAATATAACAAAGAACTCAATCAATTTTTAACTCCTCAAAATAACTTCTATGGCGTCAAAGTGAATGATACAATTATTAGCAACTATATTGAATGTAGATTCCATAAACCAAATGGGGGATTGTATTAGAGAGTTGGTCCTAGGTGGAATAATTCTGTAGTACGAGAATTTTGCCTAGGAACACGAAATTTGAAAGAGGACAAGAGAGGAGGACAATCAAAACTGTTGTGCAGTAATTTGTACAAAAATTTTAGTGATAAAGTTTTCTCTCCTTCTCTGCAATGAGATTAAACTGAATCGATTCAATAATTCGTTATGATTGACTCGTCTCTGTGGATAAACTTTATCCTCCTTCCAAACTAAGAATTTAAAGAACTTCAAGAATTTCTCTGAATGGCCTCTAGATGGCATTGATGGCAACTGAAAATAGGATGCCAGATCATTAAATAGTCTATGAATGTAGAGTAATTATTAAAAAATTTGCCATTGCGTATAACGAATGCATATATTTTCGAGGCAGATGAAATAAGTGATATAAGATCTCATTAAAAAATTAGGAAATAAAAGAAATTTTTTGAAAAAAATACGATATAATTGAAAGAAGATATAAAAACTGAAATGAAGAAGTATAAGAGGTAATGCAATGCCTTTATGTATTTATATTTCAAACAATGTTTAGGATAATTCAAAAAATGAAGATTCGTTATAACAATAAAATTTTTCATATATTCAATTCATATATATTATATAAACATTAGAGGTGTTTTTATCTTTTACTGATTAAAGAATGAACAAACCTGTAGAGGGACGATATTCTAGAATGTCAAACAACCAAACTCTATTTAACATGTCGAATATCCTCGCTGGTAAATATAGTATTGAAAATAAAACATGTATGTACATAAAAATATATGTATTTGATTATATGTATTTGAGTCTGTTGTGCTCTATTCTAGGACAGTCTTAAACTGTCTGTTGAATGAGCCCTTGTATGTAGAATAAAAATAATAGGTGCATCAAGATGAGTTCATTTTGAAACTGAAAAAAAAATGTTATGGCATTCCATATGCTTATTGGAAGTATAAATAATATTCACAGGTACGTTTAGCTAGTACCTACTGATTTTCTAATGAAATAAAAAGCTCCACAGTGAGTGGCATTCTAACGGGTGTTTTTTTAGAGTTGTAGAACTTTAAGTTGGCATTACTGTTGAAGATGGCGATTTAACCGATTTAACAACTGAAAAGTGATTCATTCTCAGTTTGGTTTGGCAATTCATCATGAATAGATTCACGATCATCAAGCAAGGCGTAGGTTCGTCGAAGAATGGGCCCAAAACGAGATTGCCGTTGTTCCCGATTTCCATAAGCGAATTTTGTTTAGCGATGAAGAGCACTTTTGGTTGAATGGCTACGTCAACAAACAAAACTGCCGCATTTGGAGTGAAGATAATCCTCAAGTGTATGTCAAAACACCGTTACATCCAGAAAAACTGACTGTTTGGTGCGCTTTATGGGCTGGTGGAATAACTGGTCCGTACTTCTTCAAGAAAAATGATGGCTAGAACGTTACAGTCAATGGTGATCGGTATAGAGCCATGATTACTAACTTTTTCATTCCTGAATTGAACAACCATGATGTCCAGGAGCTGTGGTTTCAACAAGACGGCGCAACATGTCACACATTTCGTGCCACAATCGATTTATTGAAAGACACGTTTGGTAACCGCCTAATTTCTTGTGATTTAACACCGCTAGACTACTTTCTGTAGGGCTATGTAAAGTCTATGCGGATAAGCCACAAACGCTTGACAATTTGGAAGACAATATTCGACGTGTTATTGCCGATATACGGCCACAAATGTTGGAAGAAGTCATCGAAAATTGGACGTCCAGATTGGACTACATCCGAGCCAGCCGTGGCGGTCATATGCCAGAAATCATATTTAAAATGTAATGGCATAACATTATCTTTCGAATAAAAAAAAATTCTTGTGGATCGAATGATCCATCGTTGTTTTATTGCAATTTAAATTTCTATACCTCTAAAAAAACACCCTTTAGAATATCACACAAGTCGAGTCTAGTTATTCATATCCATTCGCGGTGATTATAGTTCCACATACATTCATAAACTCTTCACAGAATATTTGAAAACATGCTTTAAGTTTATACGTCCCATAGTTCAGATTAATACAGCTTGCGAAATTAGGCATTCTGGAATGTTTTACACCCATAGGGCATTATTTGCTAGAATCTCTATAGACACGGGCCTTAATAACGACTTTACGAGCATCAATTCAGTTTGGGACCAAATGACTTCACTGATATGCTAGAATGTCATATAACGCCAGTGGTTTTCAATTATCGTTGAGTTTGAAACCGCCATATTGATTCAATGAAAATTTACAATAAAGTGATAGTCGTATTAGACCAGAGAAAACAGTAAGAACCGAGTGGCATTCTCGAATGCAATGGAGATGCAAATGACCTTAATACAAGTATTTTTTAGGGAATAAATTCCGTACAAACTTTAATAAGAGCTATATTATCCTATTATCGATTATCTCCTATAGCAGGGATGATGAATTCAGTGAAATATATGGAAATATTGCGCACTAAGATTGTCCCATTCATGGAAACGTTTGATGTAACATTTCAGCACGACCTGGCTCCCTGTCACAATTCCAAACAAGTGCAGGGCTTTATGCGTGAGAATGAAATGAAAGTACTCGATTGGCCGGGGAATTCACCTGATCTCAATCCCATTGAGAATTAATGGAATATTTTGAAGAAACGACTGGCAAAAATGGATTGCACTACAGAAGAAAAAATGATTATAAGTGCAATTCAGGTGTGGTTTCATGATGACGAATTGAAGAAAATCTGCGCTAAGCTAGTTGAATCGATGCCTAGACGAGTTCAAGAAGTTATTTCTGCGAAAGGAGGGCATACTTCATATTAATCTGAAGAATTTACGCTATTTTGTATGTATTTACTTCATTAAAAGTCCCAGCATAGTATTTGTTATTTTTTTTATTAGCATAAGTTTAAAAATCTGTTGTTATGTTTTTCTCTTAAGGATATGTTTTATTATTTCATGTTAATGTGCTTTGCCTGTATGTATGCGCAAGAGTACGGTAAGAAGAAGGTAAAAACTACAAATTTTTGCGGAATTCTGGATTGTCATGAAAACGTAGCATATCATTTCATGTGGACATACTCAGTGGAACCATCAACCATCGTGTACTAAACTTCTACACAAAAATTTCATCAATCAATACCGATTAATTAGTGATTTAAATTGGATTCAGATTTGTGGCAACGGCTTCCATATATTAACGACATCGGACTCGATGTCCTCTCATCTACACGAGATTAAACAGATAAAAAAGCTACCTCCATTCTGACTTTTCGAATTGTTCGGGTTTATTTATATTTATGAAGGAAAATTACCAGAATTCAGCATCCTTCTGTATCGGGTCAAAATAGGTCAGCCGAAACGGAATTGAAATATTTAGCGTATTTAATGGAATTATTCGGAATTGTCCCGAACATACCCATACAATTAGTCAATAGTCCGTCGGTATTACTTGAAATATTTTGAATTATTAGTAGGAATTACTATTGGATTTGGTCGGGTATACTTTTAGTAGTTGAATTTTAATTGTGTTTCCAATCTGTTCCATAACATGGATGTGAGTGATTCCCAAAGGTCGGTATCAGTCAATTATAATAAAATTAGTTCTGCTCGATCGTTGGTATTATGAAAAATCAATAAAACGATTACGAATTTATAGAAAACTCTGCACTGAAAACGGTTCATCTACTTATTCAGAACAAAGTTTATCATATAAACCCCATTAAAATAATTGAAGGTTATGCAGGTTAATAAGGAACTCGAAACCTGCAGAAAGTTGAACCTAGCTCCATCTATTATCTGCGTAGCGTCATCTCTTATTTGTACAGCGCCATCTCTTATTTATATAATGCCGTCAAGGCTCCACTCAACGTAAAACTTACGGGGTGTCTGCTTTCTGTCTCCGTGGAGATGGAGATGAGTGTCAACTTTCTTGTTAGAAGCAACTATTATTACTCATAATATTCTATGTGAAAACATCATAGAAGAGATGGGGTGTAGAGATGTTCACATCTCATTATACGCTACAGAATTGGATGAAGTCTAAAAGCAGCATTATTTAAAAAAATCACATTAGATTTGATTAGATGAAAGTGTGATTTTTCAAACCGACAAATTAGGTGGTTTTTAGTTGAATGTTGAGTTTTAAGCAAGCGCACTGATTTTCTAAATAACTGATTTTCTCTAACTCTACACTTCATCGCCTTTGTTAGGTAATACAAAAACTGTTTACAAATGCTTAAATATTGCGAAAAAGTTGACTGTTTTATCGGTGAATTTTCATGATAAAAATATAATAGCTCAGATAAAATGATTCAGAAATAGATACCAGAACGGATGATTCATTGAAATCGATAGAATTTAAGATAGCAAAGGTTATTATTGAATCAAATCGAGAAATAAGTGTAATAAAATATCAAGATTCACGAATCATTCATACCAATAAATACTGATACTATTAATAGAAATATTTCAAATAAAACTCTCAGGGAGCTATCTATACAAATGTTGTCAACGAGAACGAATCTATCACTTTCGAGAAAGAATAAATCTTTGCTTCGAAAAAAAATTGAACTTGTTTTGAAAAAAAAAGCGCTTCGAAAAATCATTGAACTTGTTGATTGATAATACGATACAATTGTTTCGTCATTATTATGAATTATCAGTCCAAATTCAATCAGTCAATTAAGAATCGATGTCTTTCAAAACGCCCACAGGTCCTATATCCGAATGAGGAGAACATTACTTCGTGAACACGTACGTGAGCTCCCTCTATCGAAGAAAAACCTTAAAAACTCTGCCCAGCATTCTAGATTCCTACTCATGACATATATTACTCAAGATTCCAGGCAGGGCAAGATTATAGCAAGTTTGAATAACGTAAATTTTAGGTAAATTTTCAATGTGTTTAACGAAGTTGAGTCTTTGGTCAAGTATTACTCCAGATTTTTTGTCTCCAGTGGTTTGTGGCCTGTATGTCAGTGTTAGCGTAGTTCAACTTTATTTTGGCGTTTTCTTTTTTTTCGGTTGTGAAATGAGCAATATTTGTTTTGTTAGGCTGTCCGAAATTATGGCAGTATCGTCTGCAAAATGTGCCAGGTCTCTAATCTGTTAATGTAATATGCGAATGTAAAATGCGATGTAAATGCCAACAATTTTAAAGTGCAACAGGTATACTACCCTTGTTAAAATTATGCTGAACTCTTTGGAACTAATGTCCGTTAAACAAAATAATACTCTTTGCTTCATATATATTCATATTTATAATAAAAAATTACTTGCTTCCATGTAATGTAATAAAAAATGTAACATACATATGTCAGTGATGTACTAGGGTTATAATACTAGCAATACTAATAGTTTATAATATCCAAAGTTGTAAGCTTTCTAAAGCTATAAATACTATGACGGATAAGGCTTTCAATAATTTACCAAGCATATTGAGAACTAGTACTAGTATTAAGATATTTAAGAGTGATCTAAGAAAGTACATCTTCAATAATGAGATAGGTATGTGATTTAAAATTGTCAGTTCAAAATATGTAGATTTTTTGTACAGCTACAGCTGAAGAAATATTATTATAATAAATGAAAAGTGTAGTAGAGAAAATTGCCCCTTGAAGAACGCCGGTCGTTAGGTACTTCTTTTCTTGTTGAAAATTTATCTTTAACGTTTACTTGAAATGTTCTATTTTTCAAAAAACTGGCTATTAATTTCAGATGTTTCTTCAAAACGCAAGAAGACTCTACCTCCTATGAATTATTCAGGTGAGCTCCCTCTATCGAAGAAACAAGATCAACTTTATCAAATATAGCAGTGTTCGTGACAAGATCAGTGCGTACTTCTATACACAGATGGCACGCTTTGTAGATGTTCCATACAAACACTTCAGAGATTTGTGTAGAGTGTAAGAATGGTCCTATTACATTATACCATACTCTATATTCCCCATACACTCTACAGAAGTCAGGAAAAAAGGTCACTGTCGTTTAAAAAACTTTAGATCACTATGTTTGATTTCGATGGAAACTACTAACTCAGCCGTTGCCCTGGCCTGCAATAACAATTTGAATTGGATGGGAGATTCAACAGGAACAATCTCTAGTAGATGTAGGGTTTAACGACCCACCGCTTTAAGAGGTCCTCATAATTCATTATTAAAGCTGGCGTTCTGAAATACGGGTATATAAGTCCACGTCTTCGGCTATAATACAGCGTATAATCTAATATCGGGGAATAAAATTTTACTTTCTGCATAATCAAGAACCTTCAGCAGGTTCGTTGAACCATTAAGGGCCATTCCGGTCTATATTTCATGATTTTATAAGAAACTTGTGTTCTCGGAGTAGCTGCTAGGATTTTTTACCGTGATTTCTGATTAAGTATACATGTAACAGCCTGGCAAGCTTTTAGAAGGAAAGATAGCCTACCTGTTTACTACATACAGTCTATGAACTTCAAGCACTCCATTAGAAGAGCGATTCTATTCTTGAAACCATCGATAAGTACAATGAAACATCAAAGTGAAATTCCCGACATGATTGATTAGAAATTTATGAAAGTATAAGGAAAATAACATCCTGACGTTCTACATCATCAACTGAATCTCTATCTCTACATCTCTTTATATATATAAAAATGAATTTCTGTTCGTTAGTCTTGCTAAAACTCGAGAACGGCTGGACCGATTTGGCTAATTTTGAACTTGAATTAGTTGTGAAAGTCCAGAGAAGGTTTGAAAGGTAAATAAATATGAGCATGCTCGGAATTAAATAAAAACAACACTTTTGTTTTTCCTTTGATGTGTCCCCCGTCGTTCAGATATCAAATTGACAGAATAGTTTCAAATGAATCTATAATATAAAAATGAATTGCTGTTCGTAAGTCTGGTTAAAACTCTAGAGCGGCTGAACCGATTTCGCTAATTTTGTTCTTGAATTATTTGTTGAAGTACAGAGAAGATTTAGAAGGTGAATAAATATGAAAATGCTCGGAATTAAATATGTCCCCCGTCGTTCAGAAATCAAATTGAAAGAATAGTTTAAAATGAATAACCAATTAGAATTTTTATATCTTTCTTACTACATATTTATTCTTAGGGGGTAAAAAATGAACAAAATTTTAGCTAACTACAGTTGTTAACTATCTATCAGATTATTTTTATATAGATTGATAAATCCTAAGGTTTGTCACAAATTGAATTTCTGAAAGCTACCATAATATTTGACATTTGACAACCAACTAATATATCGATCTATCCTCTATGATATAGAGTCTATGTCGATCGATACCTCATACAAAGAGTGCATCCTTCTATCTTAGTGAGAGGCGATTACCGCTACGTGCACGAGAACTTTCTTTACTTCGGTGATCCTTTGTGGTAGTGACATTTCAAGTTATGTGCTCTTTTTTTGTTGACCTTTTGTGATAGTGACAATTTACCTCTAAGTGCGCGAGAACTTTTCTCACTTTGATTAATTACAATTTACGATGCCGAGGAGAAGACGACCCGACTTTGATCGTGGCAGTTAATCAAATGCGCGAAGAACTACCTAACGATATAATATATTATATAATAAAATAATAGATTAAAACATTTGGATTGAGCTTCACTGAGTGAAACTTAACAACTCTACTTACGAGTATGTTCCGGGCGGTTGTCCCATTATTAAGAGTAATAACTTAATTTCTAAATCAATTTTGAAATTGACGAAATATCAAAATGCATCATTTCTATTTGGAAATTTCTGATTTCAAGTAGAAATTATGCTTTCTGAAATTTCAAAATTATTTCAGAAATTGAGGAAGTTCTGATACAATTTTGAAATAAATTGAAATCAGGAATTTACAATTAGAAATAATGCATATTGATTTTACGTCAATTCAAAAATTAAATCAGAAATTTAGGTATTATTCATCATAAGGGACTGACGTTTAAGTTTTCTAAGTTATATTGAAAACTATAACTAGTATTAAGATCGTGATCTGAGAAAGTATATTTTAAATAATGAGAGAGGTATGCAATTCAAAATTGACACTTCAAAATATGTAGATTTTTTGTATAGCTTCAGCTAAATGAATATTATTACTCCTTCAACGAATGCCAAGTTAAGAAAGAAAATACCATATGCAATAATTGTACTATTTGATTATATTTCATATTCAATAGTCTTTTTCCATGCAAAACAGGACAAAATGAATCAAAATAACACTGCCTACTACCTATACGTTTTGAGTTTCACAATTCCTACATGTTTTTCAACAGTATATCCAAAAATAAAAACGAATAAACTGAAATGATGCGAGTTTCCATGAGAATTTTTCAATTTTGAAATAAAAGAAATTTAAATTTTTCTTAGTATTTTACCACCCAAATTGAAGACTGAACCACTTGACCATACATGATAAAAATATAAATAACTGTTTAAGAATAGAATTAGGGAAGGTTGATAACCTTTGAAGCAAATTTTCCAACTAAACTAATATTCATCACATGCAGTTACAGGAAATTAACTTTTTATGAGGTCGACATCTAGAAAAAGACTACCTGTTTAATCGTCACATAAACAAAGAACACAATGATACTCCATAATCAAAAGAATTCAACTCTCTTAATGATCTTAACAAAAACTGAACAGACCTATTAGAGTGTATCTAGTAACATATAACAAAGAACCAAGCGTTTTTATTAGACGAATCACGGAAAACTGGTCTCTGAGTATATATCCCATTTGGTTACCATAAAAATCTAGATGGGTTGGATGTGTTTTGATGGCTTACTTCTTTCCTGTTTTTCGCAAAGAATCTTCAGCATCCCAATCTAGCGTTATTAAAAGTTTTTACTGGGATGACGTGATATAAAAGAGGAAATGAATATCATTAAAACGAAAATTACGATGTAGATTTAACAGCAAATGCAAACAATTGTACCAGGTATTTGTTTGGTATTGATTAATTGCAACTCAACAATTATTTTTGGCTTAACGTTAACTGAGATATTTTGATTCGTAAGTAAGTTAACAAACTCGATTTGTAAATGATGGACTTTCATTATATATTATCGAATTAAAGTTATTATGTACGAGAGTTACAACGTCGGAAAAACAAGGATTTCAAGTAAACTAGTTTTTAGATATGTTATCTCTCTCATTCTCCCGGAAGTCATAAGGGTGGTTTGGCTGGAGATACGGTTGCGTTCATCAGTGCACATACTACCTGTACAGGTAAAATATCGATTTTTCAAATCATTTCAAGAAGTTTTGTTTTTAAATGAGAGGTAATAATAAAAACTTGTCTAAAAATCACTGACTGAACAATTCTTTATTCGACTAGTTTCGCCTTTTACAGCATTATCAAGAATGAATACATATTACAAAGACAACCTATAAATATTTTGCAAACCTGTTCGGACCACGTAGAATAGAGGTGGGGGTTTCCAAATTAACAGAGATTTAACAGCGGGGAATGGTTTAGGTCTAACTGGTCATTAAGATGATCGTACTTATCGGATTTTTGAAGTTTATTTATTTCCATGGCTTCCAGGTAGTTCATTTTAATCCCTTTTTCACAGTAATGAAGTATCTTAGGTTTAAAACAACTTGAGATCTTATGTTCTGTCGACTCTAGATGTTCCCGAAAAGCAGATTGTCCGTTTTTTACGTGTTCTTTTAGCCTAGTTTCAAAACATCTTCCGGTCTGGCCAACATATGACGACTTACATTCTTCACAGTCTAACCTATAAATTCCAGACTTCTTCATTGGCTCGGATTCGGACAATTTGTTATTAAAGATCATTCTTTTTTTTGTTTTTCTTTTATTGTTTTATTATTGTTAATCTTAGTTATCTTAGTTTTGTTTTTCTTTTATTATTTTCATTGAAGTTTTTGCAACATAAATCTTATATGGCCAGATATTTTTATTGTTGATTAAACCATGCCAGACCACGGTATAAATTGAATTGAAAAAAAAATTTTCGAAATACATATTTCATAATCGCTGAAATTTTCATATGATGTTATTTAAATATCTAAAAACCTATAATTAATTTGCCAAGCAATACTTCGATTCTTAAATCTTTAGCCAGACCAAACTAAAAGAGATGTGGGATCATCTAGGAATGCTTATCGAATAAATTACAGAGAAAGAAAATCTATTGAATTAATGTGTGGATTAATATAGATTCAAAATAATTATTTAATGTACACAATTAAGACAATATCATGGAAATAAACAGAATTTTTTTAAAATTTTTTAATTCATAATTGTCTCACAAAAACGGATACATATTGATAATTATCATCATCATCATCGTTGCTGTCATTTTCATTATCATCGTCGTCTTCTGGATTGTCAGCGTCTTGTAATAAGTTATTATCTGTAAAAGAATTTGTGATTGCCTGTATTTTTCCAACATACCCAATCAATTTTCACTTTTAAATCGGTCTTGCTGAAGGTTTAACGATCGAATTATTGTTTGGCAAATTGATTTTAGGTTTTTAGATACTTGAATAATATCATATAAAATTTTCAGCCATACCGAAATATTTTGAAGAAATTTTTTTTTCAAATTCAAATTAGCATCTGGCACGGTTTAATCGACAACAAAAATATCTGGCAATGATAGATGCAAGTAGTTTAATGAAGAATATATAACTTTGATTTTTGGGCGTTTCAGGGAACAGAGCCCGATACATTCAGCGTAGCTGTCAATACGTCTAACCGTTGCGCCACCGAGGTTTTTCAGATACGTTGAATTATTGTACACACTGAATATTGCATGAACCTCAATTATTATTAAAATACCTTTTAGATCATTTTGAGTCATCTAGGACATTATCACACATTTTTTTCAGAAACTGGAAGATGCAAAGTAAGCCAGATGTTGTCAAAATTAAAGATCGAAAGAAAATATCAGCCTATCAATATAGTATTTTTTTTACTTCGTCAATGAAATACCAGAATTTCACGTTTTGAAAGAGCAGCGTTTTTGGTTTCGCATTTAATTTTTTCGATTGAAATGATACTAGTGATTTCCGATAGATTATATATGGAAGTTTTTCTATTGAAACATTCTCAAAGTTCTGCGTAGAAATTGTAGTAAAACGATTGGAACTATAAAAAACTTAAAACATTTGAATTTTTCACATATATAATATAAAATAATATATTACCACAATTTTACTTAAATCAAAATTGTTTAACGGCGTTAAATCAACGAAGATTGTCTGCGAAACGAGATCATATATTGTCACCCCACCCATTTCCTGCAGGGGAAAAAACCTAATTTGAATAAAAACCACGGGAGGAAATAGAAGTGAACATGCATCAAGCACTACATGGAATAATTCCAGTGAGAATTTCATGCTAATTGATATCATGTGGGATATTAATAGCCGTCCTTAGCAGCATTAGAATATATATCGTCTCTTCAGCATAGCGGATTATATAACTCACACTTTATTAAAATTACGAATATTAAGTGCGAAGCAATAAATTATAATTTGAATTGAACTCTATCCCATGATTTCATCACTCCAACATGGTTTTATGAAAAGACGTTCAACAATTTCTAATCTAACATGTATTACTCAGTACATTGCTGAGGGTATTGATAATCGAAACAGACTGATGTGATATACATGGATTTCTCTAAAGCGTTTGACTGGCTTGACCACGGTATTCTATTGAATAAACTAGGCACTTTCGGGCTTTGACATCGCTCATCAAACTTTTCAATCCTACTTGATAGGCAGAAAAAACTCGTTTTTAGCCGTGGATATACATCAATTGAATACTGTGATTCATCTGGAGTGCCCAAGGTTCCATACTTGGTCTTCTGCTTTTTACAATGTTCATAAATGTTAAAATCGATGTCATTGATGTTGAGAATTTATTGTTCGCAGATGACTTCAAGATATTTCATTATGTTTCCAGCATCGGTGACTGTGAACGCATTGCAAGAAACTTGCGTAATTTTATAAATTGGTGTGATTTCAACAAATTACACCTCAACATCTCCAAATACCATGTAATGTCGTTCTCCACAAAATATAATTTGATTAATTTCAAGTATGAAATTGGTGATAATATTTTGGAAAGACCCAATACATTTATTGACCTTGGCGTAACCTTTGATTCTCAACTTACTTTCGTGCCACATATCAATGCTACAGTAACCGCTGCCTGTAGAGTATACGGTTTCATTGTTCGTGTTGGAAAGGAATTCAGCAATATGTCAACTCTGAAAACATTGTATTCTGCTTTCGTGAGATCTAAACTCGAATACGGATCAACAGTCTGGAATCCTGGTTATCAGTTACACATTGATCAACTGGAGTCTATACAACGAAAGTTCCTGAAACTTTTGAGCTTCAGAATTGATGGAATATATCCTACAGGCATATGGATGGAGTATAGGCATACAACATGAAACGCTTACAAGTCGACATAATGTGGACACACTCAGTGCGCGAAGGAAATGCCATGCCATAATCTTCTTGCATAAAATAATAATTGACAATCAAGTGAAATGTCAGGAATTATTGCAAAAGCTTAATTTCATTGTCCCAAGAATTTCTTCCAGAAGCGCATCTATGTTCTACCTTCCAGCAGCTAGAACGAAATTTTCGCCATTGCACACGATGTGTAAACAATGTATTATTTTGGGAGCTAAGGTGGATATTTTCAACTGTTCTATTACTGATATTAAGGCAAGTTTCCTTGATATACATAATCTCTGATAAAACAATTATTTATATGTATTCACGAACAGAATTATGTATTTGTGCGTTTAAATTTATATGTATGTATAAGTTTGGTCAGTATTTAATTTTTTTTTATTTCTATAATTATTTTATTTCATTTCATCAGTTGTGTTCATCTCACAAACTCTTTCATTTAAAACGAAAGTATAAAATTGAAACTTTTGTACCACCAATTTTGTTTTTTGTATATGTTGTGTTTCCTGTTTTGTAATTAGGACTTGTCCTGTGAAACAGTGTATGTTAAATAAAATAAACTCTAGATAATCATCTCAAAAACAGCACCAGGATCGAAAATGACATCATATTTATGAAGAAATGACTTCTTCAGGGCTAAAAAATAGTACAATATTAACAGTTTATATAACAAGGCACTATTGAAAATTTTTCTTACAATTGCTGTGAAGTTAATTCGAAAGTACATATGTTTCTTGAATTTTGAAAATAAGCACGAGTATTCCCAAATGCATTAGGCTCGAATATTATTGCATTCTACGTGTTTAGTGGTTGAAGGAAGCAACGACACTACCTGTAGTTCTCAATTCTCCTTTTCAAGTGGATTGTTTCCAGATATTTCAAGGGCGTTTCTTAAACTGCATAACGTTGGCCGAAGTTTTATCACTAACGAAAAGAGAATGAATTTATTTTGTGTATTTGAAGTGAAATTTTTCGGTAAATAGCATATCAGAATATGAGCCACAATTGCTCTTGCAATTTTTCATAAAATTACAGTTTCCAATTAAAAAATTATATCTGAAAGAATGAATAAAGAGATGGAATTTTTTAGGGATATAGATTTGGTCTTAGTCTGTCACTAAGGAAAATAAGAGTGTTTTCTACACACTATAACTATCTATTAAAATACCACAAAGTATGATAATAGTCTCATAATCTCTTGATAAAATGGTGTATATATTAAACAACTAATCTAGAATCTATCTACTAAAGCAATAAGTTGAATAAAGTCTAAGTAACATGTACGATTTGAAAAATTAATAGGCAAAACTGAACAAAATGTTTCTTTACGTGATGAATCGCATACGAATGGAAAATTTGAAAAGTTGAGAATGATCATTATTTGTTGATAATTATTATTTCTCATTAAATTACTTAGATTATATAAAACATAGCAGAGAAAATTTTTTCCATATAGTTTAATCTACATTTTCAAAATTTGCAAGAGTTGCTTTACATATTCGATTACAATAAACCCAATGAAGTAATTCTATATAATTTAAAACTCGTAATTTTTGAAAAAGTCCAAGCAAAACTGCTCATTTGATGGATAGGTAAAGGCTGATAGTTTCACTACATAAACTAACTATTAATCATTTCGAAATTTGAAGTCGATTGAATTCGAATACACTGAATGACAACTATTCATATAATTATACTTTAAATTATAATGTAGCCAAATGAGAGGCTTTCAATTGATTTAATGAAAGCTACTGGATATTATAGAGTCTGTATATACTCCAACCATGTTCATTTCATTCATGTTTTGAATGCAATGTTAGTTATAGGACAGCAATGGAAGCTATTCATTCCACGTTAACTGAAATTATTCGTGATTGGTGCACTGTTTCACTCTATTATTCTTTCTGCGTATATTCAGTAAAATTTACTATAAAGGGTGTTACGATACCATGCGACAAAAATTCAAGTGGTAATTGCTTGAGCTACCACTAATTCATTATTAAAATAATTCGTGTTCGTGATAATTCTTGAAAAGCCCTTAGTTTTTAAGATGCAAAAGATAATTTTCGACAATATTTTATCATCAAGAAGAACATGTGAAGTATGTAGCTCAATCTACAATAAACGTTCCAGACAAACAATATATATTTCTCAAGTATAAATTCCAGCACTCAATGTTGTCATTACAGCGTAAATTAGCTCAGTTTTTGCTCGCAAGTAAGCTAACTTAGCACTTGGAAGTTGGATAAGACTGCCACGAGTTTTCCTCATGGTGTTGATAGGTCGTTTTCGAATCAAGGAGACGATTGCAAAGCCAGTTGTTCCTTTGAATCCTATCCATTTTTCCATGTTCTGCAATTTTGACCACTGCAAATTTCCTTGTTTCCTCTGATCAGGAATTATTCGCAAACTTCATAACTGGTCACCTCTATAACACATAGTTGAGAGAGGAATATAAACGGGTTTCCATGTTTTCCATCTTGTCATTTACCATTTTCAAAGATAACGGGGTAGTTTTTTATTGGATTCCACTTATTAAATATTCAATTTTTTAAATATTCTAAATTCTGTTTTTATCCAGGGTTTAAGTCTGGGCATCGCGTAGGCCATTCATCTGGTCCACCTCAACCAATCGAAGCGATCTTTGTACGTTACAAAAATTAATAATGATATAAAATCACGGCCATTGAACAAAATTTGGTGGTGCACCTCCAAAATGCGATTCAAACAATTAAACTACCTCCGCTGATTCCAACTTCAGGCGAATTCATTTTCCGATTCATAATTATTATGATTTGGAAAAATATCTAATATAGCAAATTTTGATCACCCTGTATCTTCGAACTGCTGGTGTTGTTCAAAAATCATCATAGGAACGAATATTCTTAGAAGAGGTGAAAGAGTACCCCTTAATGTTTTGCCACATATTAACCTAACACCCTGCACACTCCAGATGTTCACAAAATGCAACGATTCTCTAGAAATTTTTCAGTTTAATCGAGACATGTCATTAGAATTATTGAACGTATCTCCTAAATCCATATTTATATCAGGTATAGCTACGAAAATTTCAATATTGTTTATTGATTGATTTCTAAAGAGTGTTCTATAAAATAAATATCTGTCCCTTCTTAAATGCCATAAATCTTTGATGAAGTGTATTCCGTCTGATGCAGCCTGTATTTCCGTATTATAAAAGTTTGATTGTAAATTATAAATCTGATCGTTCGTGACAGAAACTCATCAAAGAAAGGTTGAAATTATTCGAATTGTCATTTTCCTTCAAATGATTCAAATTCTTCTGTCAACCAATAAATGAAATACGAATGTACAAGTAAGGATGAAACGATTTAATTACGAAGAATTTCTCATGAAATGAATGGAAAACTAATTGCAGACTGAATTGCGTCTTTCAAAAACATTCCACTGGCTGCAATTTTTTTTCCAATTATGCCATCTCATTTTCGCTAATAACTAAAAAAATAGTGACGAATGAATTTTCAGTGGGAAATATTAAGGAAAATCCAATTACTGATAATTTTAAATTATGTATATAAGTAGGCGTTTAAATTTTGGTTAATTTTCGAAGTATCAGATTGAATAAATTCCACACATATATTAAATAAAAACACTTGGCTTGGTTCTACAAAATTTATAATAAATACTTGACAATTCTTGCGAAGTGTTATACTATTTTCAAAAGTTAAATTGAATAAAATTTTTCGAAGAATTTCTCATGAAATGAATGGAAAACTAATTGCAAACTGAATTGCGTCTTTCAAAAACATTCCACTGGATGCACTTTTTTTTCCAATTATGCCATCTCATTTTCGCTAATAACTAAATAAATCTTGACGAATGAATTTTCAGTGGGAAATATTAAGGAAAATCCATTTACTGATAATTGTAAATTATGTATATAAGTAGGCGTTTAAATTTTGGTTAATTTTCGAAGTATCAGATTGAATAAATTCCACACATATATTAAATAAAAACACTTGGCTTGGTTCCAAAAAATTTATAATAAATACTTGACAATTCTTGCGAAGTGTTATACTATTTTCAAAAGTTAAATTGAATAAAATTTTTCGACGATCATTCTTAAATATCTATACATCGTCTTCGTTACCTGCAATAGACTGAAATCGATGTCTCCGATGTAGAGGTCATTATACAGGTAGAAGTATTGAATAAAATCTAAGAATTATCGAATAACAAAGGTCTTAAATTGAGAAATTGAGGAAAGTAACAATGGTGATAAACTGAAGGTAAGTTGATCATTTAATATTGGTGTTTTCCTTCGGTGCGTATCAGAAATTTCCACTTGTTCTAGAAGATCCAGAGTTTTACTTTTCATCTTAAGTGCAGCGCAATTTCAATGAGTTTAAATCTATAATTCATCTATAAATATAATGACCTGTCCTTCTACTTCGGAGACATCGATATCAGCCTTAAGTCTACGGTAGGTAACGATGTATATATAATATTATAATAATAATTTTTAATTAGCAATAGCTATTACAAAATCATATATACATTTATGTTCAAAATATATTATTTACAATTATATGTTCAAGAGACGAGTTTAGCTAATTTACGCTTGAATACCTTAAGGTCACTAACTGTTTTTATGGAGCTAGACAATTCATTAAATGCGTTGAATCCTTCATAAAATTTACAATTTCTAGATTTAGAAAGCTTACAAACTTGCATGTAGAATTGTCAGCATTTCTTGTATTATAACCGTGCACATCACTGATACATCTTACATTTTTTATTACTCTGTGTGAAAACAATTTGTTTTTAATTTTGAATATACATATATATGTAGCAAAAAGTATTCACTATTTAACTGAAATTAGTTCTACACAATTTAGCATGCTTTTTATTGGTTTTGTGAGTTAGTGAGTTTTTCCTTTACTCAATCCCAATAACGGAGTGGAACAATATTCAAAGTATGCCAGACTTTTTCCAATTCTTTTGAGAAAGGTGGTTTTCTTGGAGATTTTAGACGATACGAAGTGGACATGATTATTGAAACTCAATTTCTCATCTATATTCTCATCATATATAAGAATGTTGGTCGAAAAATGTTCAGTTTAACTTTTGAAAATGGGGTAACACACCGAAACAATTGTCTAGTATTCATTATAAATTTTGTGAAACCAAGACAAGTGTTTTTATTTAATATATTAAATAATGTTTCACCAAGATATCAGCGAAACTTCAATCAACTGTAAATTCCACACTTTTTAAAGTGCATTATCATCCGAAACTTAGAAAAAAGTTGTGCTTTATATGTGTTTTTTTTTAAATAAAACAAAGTAACGAACAAATATATTCAGCCATTTGAATGAGTTGAAATGCCGTTTATATTATGAATAATTTTAAACCCTTAAGGCAATTAGTGGAATACAATCGAATAAAAAAGTCGAAACGATTTAATACCAGGAGCCCCTCATAAGATGAAAGAAAAACTAATTGCAGTATGAACCTCGACTGTTCCCAAATACCCCGCCAGCTCGACTCGTCTGCCCAATTAAAGTATTTCATTTTCGTTGAGAATTCAACAAAATGTAAGATTTTCAAGATGAATTCTCTTCTTGTAATGAGGTTTATGCACATAGAATGGAACGGATCATTTGAATATTAAAAAGGTCTTTGCTACTCCATTACGAAAATTTTCTACCTTGCCTAGCTGAAAATAGAAGTTCTTTTTCTTTTTTGACATGATAATGAAGAGGAGCTTCGATTGATAGCGAACTGAGAAGAACTTTTTCAAACTCATTATTGTAGTTTTCAAAATTGAGACTTGGAGTATGCAAGCATTACTTCCAACATCAAGAAATGTTGAAATAGTCTGTGCACCTTTGCGATTTAGACAGAAAAGTCATTAATTCACAAAAACAAAATTTACTACCACACGTTTCAAGCCCATTCACTTCATTGTTCTATAATTGAGTAAACTCAGCAATAACTTCGCTCCAAATTCTCGAGAACCATAAGAGACCAACTTCATAGATCATGAGAAGAAATAAGGCAGAAGAGCTGGCTTGCGTGGGGACACATCGAAAAATCAAATCAGAAATCCACGAGCAACAAAACCGAAATATGATGGTGCATAAATATTGCATTGCACAGCCAAGAAATCAACAGTAAGTTTTTATGGTAAAAATACCTCGCCAGTAAAACTTTGTGGTACAAATACCAAAATATTATTAGAAGAGACCTCTAAATAACTCCCTGAAGTTCTCCAAACGTACAACGTGGTGCAATGTACAGTCAAGAAGTTGGGAGTAAGCATTTTTGGAAGAAATATCGGTACGACTAGAGAGTTACCGGCTATTACTCGAAATAAAGAAGAAAAGGTCACTAAAAACCCCATGAATTAGTGCCCCATGTTCGCCTAACACCCAGTGTTATACATCTTCAACTATCACCAACATCGAAGGCTCATGGAAGGTACAAAACACCAGTAACGGAAA
The DNA here is from genome assembly GCA_030704895.1 of Henosepilachna vigintioctopunctata. Taxonomy (NCBI): domain Eukaryota; kingdom Metazoa; phylum Arthropoda; class Insecta; order Coleoptera; family Coccinellidae; genus Henosepilachna; species Henosepilachna vigintioctopunctata. The sequence continues at coordinate 4,677,634 of JARQZJ010000034.1, forward strand.
CACATTTCCGTTTTTAAAATTTTTAATGATGATACAAACAAAGACATTTCTAGTGCTCATTGTAAGCATAGTTATATATACATTTTGCAGCCAGATGAATTGAACCAAGCGTTCATTTATTTATGAAAAATTAATAATTCAATTACAAATAATGAAAAGAACGTCCCAACTTGTTTCTTATCATTGTCTTAATTTGAATCGCACTTCAACATGGAGTATTTTCCAAATTTGCATTTCTCGAATTTGCAATATTATTGCCTGGAGAGTTTCGCGCAAAAACTTTGTTGAATTTGCGTTATTGGTGCCTTTGGAGAACGTTAACAAAGGAACTGAAAGATTTTCCAGCTCGGTGTCCTTGTTTCAAGCTCACAACGAACAGAGTAAGTATTCATTTATTCAAATCAATTATCTCCGACAAGGGCCCACTATTTACGAATTTCATAATTTAAATCTGAGGAATATAAACTTGAAATACCAGATTGCATTTCGAGAAATAATTCGGAACTTCGACGAGCATCTGTTAGATGGAGCCGTCTTGAAGACTGCAAACAGAAAAGCATTCATACCTTGTTGTATAATAAAGCCAAAAAAATATTGTACTTCACACTTTTGTTGAGTAAAATCGTGGATTCCGCATAAACTCTTTCTTTCCCTACTCAAAATTTCGGTTTCACGGCGATATGTAAATCAGATCTCCAAATCCGAAGAGTTCATGCGATGTAAGCGCGTTGTTTACGCATTCCAATTTCCAGTATATTCTAATAACTTGTTCCATTCATCAGTTGGTTGAACTCAAATTTGCCTGAGCTTGATAAGAGTCTACAAGCTCGAAACTTGTTAACGATTTTTATTTTTTTATATTAGCGATGCTGAATAAACTAGATTTTATTCAATTTCTTTAATAGTAGGGCAGCCCAAGCAGGGATTTTTTAAGTGACTAGAGCGTATTAGATGATTATATAGGGATACTCCTTGCGCCCTTGAATGTACCTCTACCAAGTATGAACCCTTCTTATGGCGGGGTGTGTTGGGGAGAACTCAAAAAAAACCTCAAAAAAACTCGAGCGCGTCAGATTAAGAAAAGGTAGATTTATTACATTCAGAAGAGTGTATATCTCAATAATCTGACAATTTGAGCGTGACATTAAGAAATGAGCGAATCCTGATATTGTAAAAAAAACGTTACCTCGAAATACTCGAGCGCGTTTCTAATTTTTTTAAAACTGAAGGACACACTGATAGAATTATGAAGAACTAATAATCTCCAATGTGGCCCTATGGGTTTCCATGGAGCGATGTCGGTAGAATCGTGGAGAAAATGTGAAGCGTACAGGGGCTGAGAGCTATGTAATCCCCGCTACGCGTCTCACTTTCTTTCCGGCTCTTTCTTTATCTCTTATTCTCTCGCACCGACCCTATATTAACGTTCGCCGTCATGAGGCCTTCTAAGCTGATCACAATAGCTCAATAATAAAATAAAATGCTCAGAATAGCGATAACCCTCCATACAATTGTCAGATTATTATACAGGAGAACTTTGATATCAACTTGAACCTCCTGCATAAAATACTGACGCGCTGGAGTATTTTATGATCACATTCTTTCACAGATATAATAATTAATTATTACTTTGTGCCACATCCAAATCGTCACCCATTTCAACACGACTTTTTTGCGATTACTTTACATACACTTTGAATGTCTGACATGCTCGAATAACTTTTTCATTTTCGTTTTTTCAACCGCTTGTTACGACAGCACCCTTGAACTAATCGTCAGATTAATATGTAATGGTTAACAGAAATATAAAGCGCGTTTACCCTGTAATTGATTGACGCACTCGAGTACTTTTATACAACTATTTCTCTTTACATTTTTAAAAATGTTTACACGCTCTTCCCCCCACTAAAATAGAAAACTTAATAAAAAACATTTTTCTTTTTAGATCATAAACTTTCAAATCCAATAGGTCTCGATGACGCTCGAGCAATAATTGATAACAATTCAATTCGGTTTTATAAATTCTCCAGACATGGACCTTCTATAATACGTCACACGTCAACGAATATTATTCCAATCAATATTCGCGAAGCTTTTCTAGATCTAATTTTAAAATAATCGTTGAGTAAATTGAATTTTTCGAATGAGATGAGTTTTTTGAGCGAATAAAGGTCGAATTATTCTAACAAATATGTTTCAAGATCAGATCGAAGATATAATGAACCTTTTTTGGGTTTAACCCTGAATCTGCGTTCACTTGAATTGTCTGAAATGTTTAGTCACTAAAGATGTCTCCATTGAGTAAATATTTACCCCGTTAGAATTGATCTTCTCAGAAGACAACATGTGACACCCTTTTCGACTATAAAACGAGCAGTAAAAATTTGAAAACGTTTATGCCTATAATATCCTCCCGAATAAATATTCGAAATATGCTGACGCTATATACCCCTATAATATGCTGAATAAATAATTCGTGGAATAGTAGGACTGCAAAAACGGGCCAACGTGAACGTAACACCCGTGTGGGGTACATATTTATACGCTTACGGAAAGATAAACATCATAGACAAATAAGGTGAAAGATAAATACAGTTCTGGTGTACGAGTACGCCGGAAATGAATATTCCAAACATGCAAAAAGCGTAGTTAAATTCACGAGCGACGTACACATTAGCCCTGGGTTAGTACGTGAAAACAACAACTGATTTACTCCAATTCAGTGAATTCTGCTGCTCCGGTACGTATGACAAACTATTACTTTGACTGTGACGGTTGTTGGATGAACTTTTTCCAATTGAAATATGGGTAAAAAAGTCAATTCTATGCATGCACGATCGACATTTAAGGGCATGAATAATGTACATTCAATTCATTCATGGAAATATTACTGTAAAAATTGCTTCAACTATACCAAAAATTTTCCAATCAATATGACAATAGATTCTTCCCACATATTTTGTGGGAAGATTTTCAAATATATCGTATGGTTATTCACAAAATTTTTAAACACACTCCACATTTGTATCAGATTTGTATCCATTATAAACAGTGAGACCACTCATTAAAAAAGTATCAATACGAAGGTGGGGTGAAAAGTTTCCGGCCTGACCAAGAAAAACGATATTTAAAATTTTTTTTTTGCTTAGTTTTTCAACATAATCTCCATCAACACTGATACATTTCTAATTACGGTGTTCCTATTCAGTTATACAAGTTTTAAACATATATTCGTCAAGCTGCTCAAAATTCGGATTTATAGTTTCGATAACTTCTTCGTTGCTATCTAATCTTTTACCGCAGAGCCATTTTTTGAGGTTAAGAAACAGGTAATAGTCACTGGGGTCTAAGTCTGGCGAGTAGGGAAGATGCTGCATTAATTCAAACTTCATTTAGTGGATTTTGGCAACAACAGACGAATGCGCTGTTCATTATCGTTGTGAAACAAAATTTTTTTCTTCGCCAAATGAGATCGTTCAATTTGCACCACGTCCTTCAAACGTTGCAATAAGTCTGCGTAGTATTGACCAGTGATAGTCTTACCCTTTTTAAGACAATCAATGTATATAACTCCTCTCGCATCCCAAAAAAAAACAGTAGCCATAATCTTCTTGCCGATGAAAGTTCCCCCTTTCCAACCCACTGTTTTGACTGATCGTTATTTTCAGGAGTGTAGTGGTGAACCCAAATCTCATCAACAGTTATGAATCGACGCAAAAATTCGTTTGGATTACGCCTATAGGTACAGCGCCAAATTCTCGGTAGAAATGTTTTTTGGAATCAGTTTTTGGTCGAGCGTTAGCAAACGCGGCACTCATCTTGCACACAGCTTTTTCCATGCTCAAATGGTTGTGCAAAATATTTCGCATCCGTTCAGCTGACATCTCACAGGTCTCAGCTATCTCGTGCACTTTCAATCTGCAGTCTTCCAATATTATTTGATGGATTTTCTCAATCATTTCTGCAGATGTGACAACGTTCCGTCCTGAGCGAGGATCGTCAAGAGGTGCTCGATGCATTTTGAATTCAGAATCCCACTGCTTAATACTTGAATATATTGGGAATGAGTCTCCTACTGTTGAATTCATTTTTTTTTTATTTGTTCTGGTCTAAAACCTTTCAAATAGAAGTATTTGATGACAGGACGTTTCTCCAATTTTTCCATTTTCACGAAACCAACGGAAACGTGGCGATTGGGCTGAAACTTTACATACAAGCTCAGTAGGAATGGTACTGTAGGACGCCGCTCCAAAAGAAGACTTAGTGGCGCCATCTCTTGGTCAGGCCGGAAACTCTCCACCGTACACTCGTATAACCTTTCATAATATTGACTAGACCACGTTATGGTTAAAATCGATTCTACGATTAGTTCTTTTTCTTATTCGTGATTTTGTAGCGGTAAAATATTTCTAGTAGATCAGCACATCATCTAGACAAGATTCGAAGAGATGGAGACGCAGAATCATATTTGGAGGCCCAGAAAGAGACGGAGAATTGTGGCATGTCCCCATAAAATATGAATCGATGATGCAAAAGAGGTGGTGAGAAGAGAATGGATGAAAATGTCCAGAGATCAAAAAAGTTGGCAAAATATGGAAGATGTCTTATACGACATTGGATGAAACCAGACTGAAGAGGAGAAAGTAGATATCAGCACTTTAAGAATTAATTAGTTACATCCAGAAATTTACAATTCTGTTGATCAACTGAAGACCTTTCTTTATTGCAGAGATGACTTAATAAGTCCAATTTTTTCTTTGCCAAAAAATGTAATATTTTCAATTTATTAATCAATATTTGTACCTACTTGTATGTCATAAAACGTTCTGCAATTTGCTTAACGTTTAAGTCTCGGGGAGAAAGATTCAGATATTGTTTGTCACATATAAAATATAAAACATTCACAAATTTCAATTTATACGGCACAGATTCTAAAAAATATTTAGTTTATCTGTAACATCAACCAATAGGAATCCTCACTACTTCTATTTCAGATTGAAAAACACAATAGTGGATCAATTAGTTTGAATAACAGAAATTTATGATGTTTTTCACGTAATACCAAATATCAAAAGATTTACGATTGTCATACATTTTATAAAAGTCAAAGTGATAGAAGAATCGAAAAAAATTAAGAAGTACTGAAAATTGCTGTAATACTAAAATTATTCATATTATACTTGCCATTCTGCAGTTACAAAAAATTAACTATTCTGAATTTTCACATCAATAAATATAAAAATGCCAATAACCTTGTTGATGATCAAATAAATTGAAATCCTTCCCCAATTTTGTTCTATTATGTTCAAAACACCTGCAAGTGACCTTCAATAAATTACTTCTATTGTTACTTTTTACACAGAACCGCATCCTACTGTGTTTTTATTACCTGGTAAGTATTTAGCCGTAAATATATTGATTTGTTAAAACACTTTCAGTCCATATAATAAATCAGAACCCCTGCCGAATAGAAACTACGAAGAAAATAGAAACAATAGAGGCCCAAAGTGGTGCTTCGAGAAAACCAGTACCAAGGCCGACTCTAAATAGATAAGTGTAGAGTCGGCGGTGCCAACATCAAGATATGTGAGATTTTCACCTGTCACTACGACAGTGAGTAAAGTCAGACTAAAATTGGAATTTATTTGCAAGGCTGACCGCAACGTCTTATAAGATTCGGGCACCACTGTCTCCAATTTATTTGTATCTCGAAGTTAGACGTTTGTAAATGAGGTAATATTTGTAAAAATGGTAGATAATCAAATGTGTGTCGAAAACAATAATGGTGTTAGTTAAATTTGAATCAAACTCTTGGCTAAATAAATGACACGGAGGTTTCGCTTATATCTTGGTGAAACATCAAGCAAAGACAATAAATTAAAATTAACACACTCGGCTTAAGTTCAACTAAATATATTAAAAACTCTACGTATGTTTCGGGTGGTTAATCCATTATCAAGAGAATACAATATTAGTGATAATACTCTTGATAATCGGTAACCACCCGAAACATATGTTGAGTTTTCAATATATTTAGTGAAACTTAAGACAATTGTGTTCATTTTAATTTATTATAACATTAAAAATCAACATACTTGACATAAGTTTCACTGAATAGAACAAGAGATTAGCGTGTCATTTATTTGATTTATTGTGTTGGCTTAATGTTTCACAAATATATTGAATAATGAAATGATATTACACTGTTTAATTGACATGTTTCGAGCTGTCAGCTCATTATCAAGACACCTGGACAATGACATCAAGACATAAAGACAGTCTTGATAATGAACTAATCGCTCGAAACATGTCTACTCAACGTTGTAATATTATTTTATTATTCAATATAATGGTATTAGTATTGATGAAATCACTGTCTTTTACAAAGTGGCGTCTCCCTTTTCAATATTTCTCTTCTAATTATGTGAAAAATTAGTTTAATTACTATAATTTTTTTTCATTTGTAGGTATGCTTTTCAGCTATATTTCAGTGTTTTCAAAGAGTTCAATATTGTTATTATAAATCGTTTTATATTCCATACTAGCGATGAATTCTTCAAACAAAAAGTGTAAAACATCTATTTTTATTCGAAGAAGACAAATTTTTTGATTATATATTAATTGAGATATTAATACCTATCTATGAAATATGTATGAAGCATATGAAAGAAAATAAATCGTTGGGATTTATATACGGTTCTAACTCCGAACGACCACACTAAATTGGTCTTGAATAAGTCTGTTTTTGCGTTCGTTTCGTCATATTATATCGAAAAAATTTTGAAATATCCAATGGAAAATCTCGTAAAATAAAAAGTAAGCGAAGGACTGACACAGAAGATCTCGAATCTCAAATATATTGACATAACATTTAGATAAGTCATTTTTTCAGCCAGCAATTGATAACCTCACAAATATTCGCTGTATTGATAGATTGGCATTATTTGACATGCGATTACTTTTTTCGCAGCTGCAGAACAGTATTTCCTGTGTGTTGATGTGTATTCAGAGGTTTATCGTCGTGTTGTTTATTGTTATTGATAAGAAAATAACACTAGTGAAGCGTCAAATTACTGCTGCGTCAAATATCATATTATAACTACCAAGTATTGATTATAAGAGCCCGAATGTAAAGCTGAAAGAATGGCATCAATTTAAGGAACAGATCTTTTGCCGGTAGGGCGCGCCACTTTTTAAAGCGTACTCGTTTAAATCTTTTCGGGCAGTCTTGTTGCTATTGACAGCTGTGAAATGAAACTTTTCTAGGGTTGAAGAAGGTCAAACGACCTTATAACTTCCCTCTCTTTCTTTCACAAAATGTATATTATTGTGAAAATGCCAAAATAATCAATAAACGTATCAGTCAGTCAGTGAAATAAAAATTTACATTTTACATTTAATTATTTCGCGAGCCAGCGCGTATTTACGTCTGATAATAATAATAATAACATCGGTACGCGCTGAACATTTGTGCAGCCAGTGGTAGAAAAGAGAACTATGATCTGGGTTCGATATTGTGTACATGAATACTACGGAAAAACCTATACCGTTGGGACTCATTATATTTATACTTCGTGTTATAACGACGAGAAATTTATTGATTTAATTTTCAATAACAAAAATATTTGAATTTTCAAACTACGAACTCACGAATTTCTCTTATAATTAATGGTATATAAAGTAGATATGTCTGATACGAAACCAAGAACGTCCAGTTTAACTATAAAATTGATGGTTCATTGCTTTCGGTACATCAAACGTTTTTATATATGGAATTATTGATAATTCGATTGATTCCAATTCAGCGACGGTCTTAATTCCTTAGCCGACCAGTATACCCCTCCAAAGTGGAGCCGAAGGGGCTCACATAACAAAACACGTCGTTCAGGATTTTCGGAAATATTCCGAAAAATATAGAGGTACGAAATTCGCGTCATCTAATTTTGTCTACTACGTCAAACAACACAGCTAAAAAGGGTGATTTTTTGACATAAATCCTAGTTGCAAGCGGACTATACCACCATGAGTAAGCCGTTTCGGACATCATTTCTGATATGTTTTGGACACGAAGATATTATTTCCTTATTTGTTATGAATATTTTTAACCAAAAAATAGCACTTTTTTTGGTATTTGCTTATAACTAAAAACGTAATAAAGTTAGCGAAATACAATAAATAGGTTAGTTGTAGGTAACTAAATAACGAAAGGAATCATTTTTTGAACGAGTCGATCGGATAATTAGAAGCGGGGAAAATTGGGAAAAACTATAAAATTTGGAATATTTTGAAAAATCCATAAATCCGTTATTTTTTAAGTTGGACAGCTCAACCTTTGCAAAAAGTTAGTACATTATACTAAGCCAAAAAGTTAGTACAAGCCACGCTAACTGCCTCTCCTACGCTCATCGTTCCACCACTACTCGACTCAGATCGCGCTTTCGGTGGTTTGGAGTGACCTTTGACCGCGTTTTCCACTAGTTCCACAGTTTGTCCGTTACCAATGGAAATATACGTTTTGTTGCGCAGATTCTGTACTTTTCAAATCCGTTTTAATAACTGAAATCGGACTATCTATAGAGCATTCAGCAATTTTACAAAATATGACATAAAAAATTGAAATTACAATAACGCAAAAACTAATCGTCCAATCGCGCCAATCTTTCGGGTGTGTAAACTAGATATAATGTACTAACTGTTTGCAAAGGTTGAGCTCTCCAACTTGAAAAATAACGAATTTATGAATTTTTCAAAATATGCGAAATTTTCCGGTTTTTCCCAATTTTCTCCGCTTCTAATTATCCGATCGACTCGTACAAAAAATAATTCCCTTCATTATTTAATTACCTACAGCTTATTCATGGTATTTCGCTAACGTGATAACTTTTTCCGTTATAAGCAAAAAACCAAAAAAATGCTATTTTTTGGTAAAAATATTAATAACAAAGAAACGATATTTTCGTATCCGAAACATATCAGAAATGATGTCCGAAATGGCTTGCTCATGGTGGTAAAGTCCGCTTGAAACTAGGATTTATGTCATGAAAAAATACCTATTGCTTGGCCTGCAAAGCTGAAGAGAAGTTAGGAAAACCTCACTAAATGGCACACCTGGTATCGAGAGGAGCGTATGGAACCAAAAATCTTATTCTGAATGGAAAAGCTTTAGCGTGCCGTTAATAGGATAATAACCCTTAAACGGCTGTTCGAGTAATTTAGGCCCGTAAAATTATCACATTTATCAACAACAGGGTGAACGGTACGAAACTTTCCCTGCTCCTTATCTTCGACTGTTAGCTGCGTTTAATTATAAACCGCGGGGATTTCCTCCAAACATCTCGTGACTTTCCATATTGTAATGTCCCCCAATATCGCCGAATTCAACGAATTTACGAAGTTGTATTGAAACGGAGAAAAATTTCAAATATTGATTATTGTTCATTCAAATCAATCATCACATGTCTGACGTGATAAAATTATACTTGAACAATGTTTGAATTTTTTCGTATACCAAAAGAAATATGCATGACAAGCGTTTCGGAGTGCTATTTCTTCTTCGGATACAACACCGACAACTGATGTGATTCACAAATTACCTCGTATTAATAACGTTAGACATATATTTTTTGCAATATAATTGTAATTATTTTAGTAGATTCCTGTTCGAAATATATTTTCTATATTTTATTTATATACTCAGTAACCATATGTGATTTCGAAAACTAGCCATCTTAGTAAAAAAAAGAAAATATGACTTTTTACACTATATTTTCATGTCATTGAAACGATAGACAATGGTAATTCGTATCTTAAAATAAATACGACAAAGTTAAGTATGAATTCAAAACATCTGATAAGACTTCACAAAATTTGATACTGAAATGAATGAGAGATTTGACTAGATTTTCATTGAAATAAGCAACAAACGGAGAAAATAGCTGAAAAATATAGCTACCATACATGAAGAAAACATCGATTGAATATCGAAGAAAATAATAATTTTCAAAGTTATGTCGAGGTTTTTGTCGTGAAAGATTGAGATAATTTCCAGGTTCAATCTGAAACGATATGAAAATAAACAAACCAATATCAAAACCTTACTTCTATACACCTGGGTCAAAATATCCATTAAAGTAGGATATAATGCCCCAACAAAAACATCGAACATAATGAAACGGTAACGAATTAGAACATAGAGAAATTAACACATGATATCCTGTGGACAGTCTACTATGTACTATATCCTCATTAGAACTGGATGATGGGAATTATTTTGATGTACGTTAATATTCACCTCGCTTTCCACTCTGAATACGTCGCTTTCAACCAGCATATAACCCTAAATTTCTAAATTGAGAGAGGTATACGAATACCTCGACGCTAAATGTATTGGTTTTATTATTTTTTCATATCTACTCCTTATTTTTTCTTTCCTAGTTTCAATTTTATTTATTATTCTTGTTGTCGTTTATATTATCAGATGATAATATTTGTTTAACTTTCTTTATACAGATGCAGTGGCGGATCTAGAATCTGGATGAGGGCTTCTCGAAATTACTACTACCATTATGCCTAATCTGATGTCATTTATTATTCTCTTAAATCTTGATATATACCTACATATAATACTAAATGAACTATATAAATGCTTCATTTGTATTTACACAAGAAGCAAATGTAACGTGAACTTTGCAGTAAATTTTAAACCAAGATATAAAATAGATTCATTTATATGTAAAAATATTTCATAAATATACAGATGAATATATCAAAATTAAACAACAATGGGACAGGAACGCCTGGAGGGTCCCCCTTCTTTGGGCATACATTCTCAAATCAAACTGACTGAACACGAAGTAATTCAAGAATTCTTCAAAAAACTGAGGAAAGTGAAAAACGAATAAGATTTTCCTCGAGTTCGCCCATTATTTTGAAATGTTTGTATCAAATGAAATTATGATATTGTGCATGAGACAATGTAATACATGTTTTATTTGAATACAATTTTGTTTATATTTAGATTTCGAAATATCCAAATTTACAGCAATATAAGTAATAAGGGTAATTTCATTCGAAAATATTCAAGGGGGGGTCCAAACCCAATGATACCCCTTCTGTTGATCCTTCACTGATAAAATGTAAACGTTCTGAGTGTTTCAGTAGGATATATTTTAGTAGTATATTTATAGGCCTATTTAATGCCCTACTCCGTAACAAGTTGGAGTATGGCAGCATGATCTGGCATCCAATTTACACTTAACGCCATCTCAAGTCCATTCAGAGGAGAAAAACTTTCATCCATAAATTCAATGGACGATGAATCTACTCTGTGATAGTTCATATTTAAATGAGAGGTAATAATAAAAACTTGTCTAAAAATCACTGACTGAACAATTATTTATTCGACTAGTTTCGCCTTTTACAGCATTATGAAGAATGACGTTGACTCCATAGAATTTATTATCAGGAGTTATGTGAACAAAGGAAATTGTCTAAAATTAATTGATTTAGATTGAGTTCTTTGTAATATTTCATCAAATTCTATTATTTAGTTATTAGTTACTATTTTACCTTTTTTAGATTAGATTGAGCTCCTTGTTATATCTCTTTCATTTTAATTATTTAGTTAGTATTCAACATTATGTTATTATTTTTTGTAGGTAATTGAGTATTAAATTATACCTGTCGAGAATAAAGAACTTATTATATTTTTCTGTCGTTCGAAATTATGAGAAAAAACATTGTGACAGGGCGAAATAAAATTAGTTGAAGAGACAATAAAAGAGTAAATTAAGACAAAATGATAAGAGATGTAAAAAAGATAAATTTACATTCGAGCTGTTCAAAAAGTGTCAATGCAGATAAAAAGTCGAAATTTTTTTAGTCGAAGGAACAAAATATAGATAGCCCAGGCAAAATATAGTGCCTGCTTCTGCGTTTACGACCCATTAATTCACAGAAACAGTCACGAATGTGACATTTTATGCGAATTTAACAAGCCGGAATTATCAAGTACATAATTACTTTCCTTCATGACATCCGAGAATACTCAAAGTTTCACTGAATCAATAGAAATAAAAAACAATGACAGGATATAAAATAATCGTATAGTTTATAAAACTGCAAAAGTAATCAATAAAAATGTGTAGAGTTTTTTACGAGCATCGTTAATATATCACATAAAATTTGTAGGGTGATATTTTTCGTTTGGTCGCGTCGTCAGGAGATATGCCCACACAGTTTGAGTTTAATTCGTTCTCGGGCAGTTGAACGTGAAGGTATTTAAACCGTGCCAATTCGCCAAACCGAGCCTTTCATGAATTTCAATAAGCGGGTGGAAAAATTGAAAAATCGTGTCGTACAAGGATGGGTTGATTGGAAGCTCGGCTTCGAATAATTTTTTTCTTTCCGACATGTGATTCTATCCGCTGTCACAATCCCCAGAAAAATTATATTTGTACCTCTTCGGCAGGGGCTGTTCAGTTTCAGCTACTTCAAAATTTCGGCCGAAAATCAACAAACGCCTGGAAATTAAGTTTCACTACCCATTGTTACAAATTTAAATAATAATGAGAGGTAATAAGAAATATACGTCTGAAAATCACTGACTGAACAATTCTTTAGTCGACTAGTTTTGCCTTTTACGGCATTATCAAGAATGTGATCATTATGTTATCAATGTTATCATTCTTGATAATGCCGTAAAAGACGAAACTAGTCGAATAAAGAATTGTTCAGGCAGTGATTTTTAGACGAGTATTTCTCATTACCTCTCATTTAAATATGAACTATCACAGAGTTGATTCATCGTCCATTGAATTTATTAAATAATAATAATCATAAAAGTCTTCATTAGGTGCTATTGTGACCTAGGTTTCACCATAACAACGGCTTCTTTTGAGGGAAATACTGTTTTCTAGGTTTGAAAAACTTTTATTGAACAATTGTGATGAACATTTCACCATTACAGTGGCTTCTTCGTAGAGAAAACAGTGTTTTCTAAATTTATACACTTTTATTTAACAATTGTGACTTACGTTTCAACATTACAATGGTTCCTTCGTAGAGAAAACATTGTTTTCTATATTTCCACTTCTACTTAACACGTGTGACATGTTTCACCATTTCATTTAATTTCACAATTGTTTCACCATTTACAATGGCTTCTTCGCAGAGGAAACATTGTTTTCTATTTTTACACAATCTTAGTTAACAAGTATGACGTGTTTCATCATAAGAATGATTACTTTAAATTGAATACACTGTTCTCTTTTTTAACAAATGTTACGTACGTTTCACCATTACGATGACTTCTTCGTAGAGAAAATTTTGCTTTCTGTATTTACATACTCAGAAAACACTGTTCTATTTGTTTACAAGCTTTTATTTCACAATTGTGACAAACGTTTCACCATTTACAATGACTTCTTCGAAGAGGAAACATTATTTTCTATATTTACACATTTAACTTAACACTTGTGACGTGCTTCATCGTCGTGAAGCACGTGATTAAGAATCGCTACTTTGAATTGAAAACACTATTCTCTAGATTTACAAACCTTTATTTCACAATTGTGAAATACGCTTCACCATCTACAATGGCTTCTTCGGAGAGAAAGCACTGTTCTCTAAATTTTTTTCACTTTTATTCAACAAATGTGGCGAACGTTTCACCATTATAATGGTTTCTTCGTAGAGGAAGCATTGTTTTCTTTATTTTCACACTCTTAACGTGTGTGACGAGTTTCATCATAAGAATGGCTACTTTGATTTAAAAACACTGTTCTCTTTATTTACAAACTTCTATTTCACAATTGTAACAAACGTTTCACAATTCACAATGGCTTCTTCGCAGAGGAAACATTGTTTTCCATATTTACACACCCTTACTTACCACGTGTGACGTGTTTCATTATAAGAATGGCTACTTTGAGTTGAAAACTCTGTTCTGTAGACTTACAAACTATTATTTCACAATTGTGACATATGTTTCACCATTTACAATGGCTTCTTCTTAGAGAAAACACTGTTTTCTGAATTTACAAACTTTCATGCAACAATTTTGACGTACGTTTCATCATTACGATGGCTCCTTCAAAATACTGGTTTCGTTGCCATTTTAATTTAATACGAATACGTGGTGAAGAACTATGAAAACAATGGTATAATTAGACAATTGAACGATACTATGCAAATTGAAACAATTCTATAGAAATAATAAAATGATAATTTGATTGATAACAATTTTCGGAAAAAGTGCACAGTTTCTTGTGTTTATCTTGTTGGTCGTGTATCTTATTTGAGTGTAATTAATGATAGACATACTTCCTTTATTGTCTATAAAACTTCAACTTATTTCATTTCTTTATTAAAAACCCCCTTAATAATTAAATCTTAACCGAATTGTATTTAACCTGAAATTTACATTTAATATAATAGCAAATTTCAGCCAAATTTACATCAAATTACTCATTATCTTTGTGTTAAACCCATTATTTTCACCATCGCTCAGTCAAAGGTTTTCATTTACCTCCGACTTTCGAATCAAATTGAAACGTGAGATCATAAAGAATTACCAAAATAGCAGTGAAAGCTGCGGCGAGAATTTGAATTTCAGTATTTTTTTCTATTTCCCCAACATCTAATTGGCGGACGTGTTTTTGTTATGGCAAAGGTTACGGTGATTAATTTGAAAGAAGAATAAATTTTTGCCAGTTCTTCGCGAAATGAGATAATAAACTAATTAGGGAACGGCGAAGGAGATTAGCATAGATTATTTTAGTTAATGAGTTTCTGGATAGATAATAATTCTGGAGTCAAGGAAAAGGTTATGCATTTTCAACGTCGCGGATCTGTATACAGGGTATTTTTAAAAAAAGTAGCTACAATTGAAGGAGTAAAAGTGGCAGCTGTTCGACTTCAAAAGTAGGGGGCAGATATTACTTCTTCCGCCTTGAACATACAGTATTTCAGGGTTTCCCAATCTACTACCCTATGAGCCTATCTGAAGTTTATGTTAAAATACTACGCCCCCCGAATCTCAACTCAACTACGATGGAACTAAAAGAAACAACGAAAACTTCGATGGACTTAAAGTTTGACCATTCAATGGACAATATAATTACTAAGCTGCTCTTCAGGAACAGCCCCTCCCTCCACGTTGAAGCACTGTGCAACCCCCAAGTGGAGTGGAGAAAATGCACAGAACAAATACCCATATTGGAATTTTCAAAGTTAATGATTTGAAAACGTAAATGAATCGGTTTTAATGATTCTCCTTGCCCCAAATTCATTCAAATGCTTTTTTATTTGAAATTTTTTCAAAACACTCTTCAAGAAAACAACCACACCTTTCACCACCGTCCCCTTCCCCCGTTGAAACACTGTGCGACCCCAAGTAGAGTGGAGAAAATGCACAGAACAAATGCCTATATCGAGATTTTGAAAACGTAAATGAATCGGTTCGAATGATTCTTCTTGTCCAAATTCATTCAGAACCTTCATTCAAATGCTTTTTTATTTGAAATTTTTTCAAAACGAGAACAAATTACTTCCACATTAATTCCGGTGATTTCAATACCTAAAAATCTACGTCAACTTGTGTGAAACAATAGCAACTGAATTGGAATAGATCGAATTGATAAATATTTGAATCTGATTTAAATCGTATAACTTTTCAATTATAACAATTTGCATTGGGTCGGAAGGGCTGGATGGAGGGATTAGTAAAAACATCATGTTGGGTAGAATAGGAGAAGCACTAAAATTGATATTCAACCAAAGTTGGCGGATGAGGGTTTGTTCCCAAATGGAGGAAACTCTGGGAAGCAGTAAATTTATGGACTATAATCTCAGTTTTCCCATATTCTGTTAGGACCACTTTTCCATTCTGCTCTTCCAACTTGGTCGATAACTTTGGAGTATTTCAGCTTCATTCATGCGCAAAGATTAACATATCTAACAAATATGAAGTTTGCATTTGATATTTCATTTTTATATAAATTAAAAACAATAACAAATATTCATGTTTTGTTAATAACTTAATAACAAAATAATTAAACTGCCCTAAAAACATAAAAGATTGTCTCTTGAAATAAGCAGATTTCGGCATCTGCATGAATTTTCCAGATTAGGAGATTTGTTTTTTGCTACCTCACAGAGGCGACTTCTATCCTTAATGAAACATTCCACCAAGAATTTGGCTGAACACCTAAATTATCGATGATAACTGATAAACTCGAAAACTATGTCAACGGCGGAGTCATTATAATGGCGGAGTCATTATAAGGGCTGTGCCCTATCATATTTTTTGTCAAAAATTTCAATTCCAAGTAATAATAAGCTAAGAAATTTGTAAAATTTAGCAGTCGAACATCTGTTCGCTGCAAATTGTAAAACTTGTTTGAAATATTCGATAAAATTGATTCTCACTGATTAACATTAATTTAAACGGTTCAAAATGAAGAATAAATAATTACAATGGGTCCATCAAATAAGTATTCAAGCATATTTATGACAATTATTCACTATGGCCCTTATTTACTATTATTTAATATGGCAATAATCTTGTCATTTTTGATGACATTTTGCCGCAAGATGTCATTGAAAATAAACAGAGTAAAGACCCCCTTAGTAGTTTTAGTAGGTACTTGAACATCCCCAAAGTGTCTATCTGTAGAATTTCAGTTTTATTCCTGAAAAAGTACTGGTTTATTTCTGAATTACATTTGGTTACTTTTTCTGAATAATTCAAATGTAAAAAAACATAAAAATTAAATTGAATGGTAATTGGTATTAATTAATTTGAAAACAAACGCAGAGATTTCTCTTAACTTTGCGAGAAAATTTGGTAATACCACAAAAGGAATTCATCAATAAAAAATCGTAATGATGAAAATCGATGTAAATTGTTTCTCATTAACAATTACAAAGAACAAATCTATGCAGTGCAAAATCCAACGTAAATTTTCTCAAGCGTTAAAATAATTGATTAGAAAAGAAACAATTTCATACTATAATTGAAGAAATGTCAGTATTGTATATTCTACATGAATCGAATACCTACTGAAAAAAATATTCAATGGCCTGATGTTTTCAAACATTCGTAAGCGTTATATCATTTATTGGGAATAAAATAATATTACCGAGTTTTCTACGCTTCTTATTATTACTCAAACACAAAAATCATAGCTATTTTGTTCAATTATACATTCTGCGATACACAAGAAATAAATACAAACTCAATCTTCCTTTACGAATCTAAAGGTAGACGAGCCATCTTTATGATGAATATTTACCTGCACAGTAAATCAAGTCTACCATAGTGCACATCCCAGTGAAATATCCGACATTAACACCGGTTTAGATAGGTACTATTGTTAAATAAAGAAGACCATCCGAGTTGTGACAGTAGCTTAAGAATAGAAACGCACCTGTAAGTTTTCAATTCGTCTATGCTTATAATAAAGAAAGAACACTCACCAAATAAACACAGAACTTAATAATTATATCCGCTGTTGAGTCTTGTTCACTTAACTGTAACAACCACAACACAATTGAATACACTTTTGCACTGTTACTACGAAACAGTGTTTAAATCACTTTAAAAGTAGTCGATAAACAACATTCGGTATCTGCGGATACGGATAGACAACTAATACATCCCGAAGACCGGTTTCTCCGGCGTTCAAAAGACGTAACGTTGGGCCTCGACTGCAGAGCATAATCCGTGATTCATTTGATCAGCATGGCGGCGTTGGACTAAAAGATGAATCACCTGGAGAACTCTCGAGTCTCTCGACTAAGTAGGCGTGTAGACGTGGAATTCGAAAACGGGTTACAAGTTAGAGAAATGTACGCAGGGAAGAGATTATACCGTAGGTAAACTTTAATGCGATAAAAAGATAAGATAAGACCGAACTGATTGGATGAAGTGCAAAAGTAATAACGAGGTATGTCGATGCAGATGTTAATTACAACTTTCGCACTTGCAAATTATATGCGAAATGCTAAGTGATGGGTCATTAAGTGGCTTGTCGAAGAGCGCTTGGTGAAATCGATACAGTTGACAAAATTTCATATAATTCATCAAATTTACTCGAGGTATGCCAGCCTCTGTGGATTAGTAGGCAAGCAACAGGGAATTTGTTGTGCCATTATTAGAAGAACGGTGGTGAATACTTCATTTTTGTTATAATTTGGACTAGCAAATACCAATATTTAATTTTTTATTGACGGTTTATACCGAAAAATCGTATTTTTTCATATTTTTATTTATAACATTAAAAATAATTATGCAAGCTCAATAACAATAATAATAATAATGTATTTATTTAGCAGAATTGCTACATCATATTACAAAATATAGTAAAAACAAGTTAATTAAAAATTAAAAAAATCAAAAGTAAAATACTGTGAATTAAGTAAAGTACCAATATATGTAAATAACATAATATAGTAGAAACAAAAACGTTATACTTAGCACCTAACTAATATTACATGATAAACATCAATTAGAGTACTAGCAGAAACAAAGCTCAATTGGGTTACAGTGACTTTAAACTGAATTGCATTTGGTTGAGATGAAAGTTCTCAAAAGTCTTTTAAATAACTTTTAAACTTTCACAGTTTTTTATATGTGCAGGAAGTCCATTAAATTCAATTAAACCTTTATACAAAATAGATTTGAGCTTTTGTGTGGTGTTACATTTTCCAAGGATAAAGTCTGTTTTGCATCTCGTATTATAAGTATGTACATCTTAAAATAATCGAACTCTATCACTAATGTAGGTTGGTAACATATTTCTTTTCAGTTTAAAAATGAACACTTGTACATTAAACACAACTCTTTGGCTAACAGATAACATATTTAACACATTAAGCATGGATTTGACAGGTGTATATCTATTACATTTTAATATATTTAAACTAATTATATAAATGACATCAATAGATAAATTGTAGGCGATTCAATATCGAACAAAATGAGTAGTCACTCGACCGGAATAATTAGAAACAGAGAAAATCCGGATAAACTCGGAAATTTATTGTTTATTTAACTAATTAATTACTTCGTTAGTGTTTATCTTACCTGGATGCGATTTGCTGGAAAAGTAGCGATCTTGGCACTCTTCAAGTTGTGAAAAAAATGGATAATGTGGCATAATAATTTTTTGCGTAATTGCCGGTGTCAATATATCAATGCGCTTAATTTCAAAATGGCTGGATGCTACACGAATTGTCCAATTTGGTTTGTTAAAACGGATTTCGAAAACATAACCAAAGAACAATAAAATTTATATCTTGAATTTTCGAAAAAATGTTGCAAAATACTTGAAAAAAAAGATGCAAACATGACTCCGAACGGCCAAGCTCTAGTAGAGGACGCAGTGGTGGGGGGACTTGGAGAGTAGGAGAGGCAAATATATATATATAGTAATACAAGCGCGCAGCGTATAGTAAACTTGCCTCTCCTACTCTCCAAGTCCCCCCGCCAATGCCTTTACATGTTTGCACCTTTTTTCAAGTATTTTGCAATATTTTTTCGAAAATTCAAGATATAATTTTTGTTGTACTTTGTTTATATTTTCGAAATCCGTTTTAACAAACCGAATTGGACAATTCGTGTGGCATCCAGCCATTTTGTAACTAAGCGCATTGATTTATTGATGCCGGCAATTACGCAAAAAATTATTATGCCTCAGTATATTTAGTATATGCCATTTTTTTCCAACTTGAAGAGCGCCAAGATCGCTACTTTTCCACTAAATCGCAGCCACGTGATAAAAATCAACAAAGTAATTAATTAGTTAAATAAACAATACACTTCCGAGTTCAGATGCTAACAGAATAATCTTTAATAATAATTATTCTGTTAGCATCTGAAGAAGTCGTTTGTAACGACGAAACGCGTCATGCTATGTTGTCAATAAAGTGTAAATCATAATAAGTGTTTGAATTTTATCCATTATATTCAATACAATGGATTTGCATCAAGTAAACGCCAACACTATTAAATATGTTCTTTGTCATCAACTGCCATCAATAGCATTATAAAGATTAACTGCGACATCTCAAAATCCTTTTCGAAAACCAGATGTACGGTGTTCTGGGATATTGAAGACAAAGCGTTGTCTCTAGCTCTGTTATGAGATTTACACCTATAAATTAACTTATTGTCCAAATTATTCTGGCTGAGAAGTCTGCAGTACTTTATGAACTAAAAACTGAATAATGATACCTAATTTAATCCACCATCCTCAACCACCTCAATAAACAATATTTCCAAGACCGAAAATGAACCCATCGCAGCTGTTTTAAATAATTCGTATTCTAATTTTTGTTAAATAATCGATGAAAGAAAAATAGACTACATCACAGTAGCTGAGAATCGAAATGACCAGCTACTCTACTATAACTACTTAGTACTTAATGTAAGTTGTGATTCGTATTGAAATATATTAGCCAATGAATCATTTTGTATACATTCTAGGGGTGTTTCGCCCTAAATTAAAGAAAAATTATTTATGATTCATTCAAACTTCACACAATAATAGTACTTAGGTCATGCTATCATGACACAATCTGATATTATGGCAGCAAAGTGTCGATGATTATATCATGGAAAGTGCCACGTATTGAGTGCCATATAAATATATGACAGAATATGTTGGTAAACAAAATAATCTTTCTCAAATGTCCATTAATTTAAGTAATAAGCTACAATCAAATATATCATCGAATAAAACAAGGTATTTATAACTTAACGTGTAGTAAAAAACAAAATTAAACCGATTAAAATATATAATAGCAAATCCTTAAATACCCAATTAATTTTTCGAATCACAATGGAGAAACAATGAAAAATTTGTATTTACAGGCGAAATGGAAAACCTATTCAGTACAGTATTCAGTGTGAAATGAAAGGAAACAAAAAATGGAAATTTTACGGGAAATCAGAGGCTATTTAATATGAATGAATTGCCAGAGTTGATTGTTTCTCTGTTAATTGTATCAACTCTGATTACAAACTTTTTATAACAGTATCATTAAACTGATGAATGTTCATTGTGAGTAGGACCTGTTAATATATAACGAAAAACGTACTTTACGAAAATAATGGGAATATTTATGGTAAAAATGCAATTCTTTCTAAGATTTGTACCTACCTTAATGTTTTCTTTATAATTTTAGATTTATTAAAAATATTCTGACTGTAAAATCTTGTTATTACGCCCATTGACAAAACGTCATATGAAATTATGTCTTAAATGTTTTGACTTTGGAGGTACAGGGTGTTGATGTTTTGAGAAAAAAAAAGGTTTCTTATTGTCATTTTCATACAGATTTTAGTTATTTATATGAAATTTAGTGTATCGTCTCATACATTGAAAGACATTTTCTGTTCTGATGTCATTTTCAACAGTGGCGTGCATACTGTACTCAGACTGGATATTTTTGAAGAAAAAATGTTACGCCTCTGTTTTCTGTTTATATAGAAATTATTTCTGGAATTCTCACTGAATTTGAAACCAATTTGATTTTTTTGTGTACAACTAGCCATTTTCGCAAAGAAATCATTTAATTCACTTTGAAGTTGAATTTATTCAAGAGGGTAACTATATTTGAAGAAAAAATGTAACGCCTCTGTTTTCTGTTTTTATAAAAATTATTTCTGGAATTCTCATTCAATTTGAAACCAATTTGATTTTTTTGTGTACAACTAGCCATTTTCGCAAAGAAATCATTTAATTCACTTTGAAGTTGAATTTATTCAAGAGGGTTACTATATTTGAAGAAAAAATGTAACGCCTCTGTTTTCTGTTTATATATAAATTATTTCTGGATTTCTCACTCAATTGGGGACCAATTTGATTTTTTTAAGTACAACTCGCCATTTTCGCGAAGAAATCAGTTCATTCACTTTGAAGTTGAATTTTCTCAAGAGGGTAACTCTGAAATATTAAAATTTCGAAATCTGGATACATTTTGGCATAAAAACATGAAATTAACCCGAAAAAAATGAAAAATTGTATCCTATTTTAGAAATTTCTGAATTTAATTAAATATTCAATTGAATAATTTCAATTCTCATTACTGACTACTTAATTGAATAATCTTTACTAACAATGTAAAGATTATTCAATTATTTTGTTTTATACGGAAACAGTCCAAAAATAATTTTCATTTCAACAGGAGTCAGTGGCGTACCTACCCTTTTTTCTTTTGAAAATATCCAGTTCAAGTCTAGAAGGTACGGACGTCACTGTCGAAAATTAAAAAATTGTATTTTCGGTCACACAAGTCCTAGATGAAAGTCTTTAATATCATAGAAATACTTGAATTGGTTTCAAAATGACAATAAAAAATTAATTTTTTTTTAAACTTTTTCTTAAAATAGCTCCAAAAGTCACCCCTTAAATATAAGCATGTTTTTATTAATTTAAAATTGAATACTTTTTCAGTAATATACTTAACTGTACGTAAATATGAGGTCTGTTATTTTTAAAATGAATTAAAGGGACTGAGATGAAATAAAAAAACGTCGAATGAGTAAAATATATGACTACATCTTACATATTAATTTCATTTCTCGTATTTTATTTTCTCCTTTATTCGTCTCTTCAATTTAATTCATTTCTAACCTCTATTTTTCATAACGTATTTTATAAATTATATTTAAATGAGAAAATGAATACTGTTACTTTTCGACTAAAAATCACAGTTTATCAAATTTGCAATAATTTTTGAATACTGTTGAATTGCTTACTTCACATACAAATTATTCCACACAAGATAAGATTTTTTTTGGTAATTCCCGAAGACGTGCTAGACTAAATAAATTTATTTATAATTATCCCGAAACGATTTCGAATTTAATAGCTAATAAACAGAAGTTTCTTTGCTCTCTGATAAAGGGTGAACAAAATTCTGCCATAGAATTTGAGGTTACACAGATAAGGATGACCGACTGTCTACAGTCTGAACCGATACATTCAACGATTTCAATAAAGCTGTTTAATATTTGATATCGTTGCTCCCCATTCTATGAACTGAACTGAGATCATAGGAAAATATACAATATTTGTTTGGCACTATCTCCGTTTATGACATTAAATTAATTTTTAACAGGAAAGTTGGCGCAGTGTGTAATCGTTGAGAAATATTGACATTGATATCACTATCTGTCAGTTTATACCAACAGTATTATCGCTCCCCTGTAGTCTATATTCCTCTCGTGATATTTATCTTAGACATATTTCGGAGTTCGAATAGATCGAATTTAAATTTTAAAATCCATTTGTAAACTGAAATGATATTTTGACTCTTGTATCTCAATGCAGCTGTTCGGCAGACCTCCTAACAGTTATATTGATTTCAATAAACTCAATGTATTTCGACAAAAATGTTGAAGTTTATCGGCAAATTAGATATATACTCTGTTCAATGAATCACTTCCATAAGATATATAATAATAAAACTAGAAAGAAAGTAAGAACTCGATGAACTTAAATAAAATGTTTCATTTAAAAAAAATGGACAACATTAACAGTAAAGAATTGCTTTATTGATGACATATGCCACAAATGTTTATCGGAACTGGTTATAAATACATTCGGAGTACCTCAGGGATCTCACATGGGTTCTCTGATTTCCTTTATTTTATGATTTCTGATGTACATTAATAGCATTAACAAATGCTTTGTTTACTGAACATTTTTGCCCTATGAAGATATAAACATTTTGCATAGATCAAACTACGAAGTTTACAAAAAGACTTAAACTCTGTTCTTCAATTTAGTTTGGAAAACAGATTACCCTGAAATTGTGAAAGATTATTGGCATATCATACACAAGAAACATAATCGCTTCGAAATATACCTATTCAATATAAAATAATCAGTTAGATACGATCATCTGATTAAGAAAACTCTCGAGTCGTGTTCGATTTTAATTTCTATAGTGAAAAATATTAGTGTTCTCTGAAACGGAGCGATAAAGCACAGGGACCATTCAGACACTTTACAGCAATCTCTGAGGTGTTTGTATTAAATTTCTACAAAAACTGCTATTTAACAATTCTCATAAAATCATTTAGAGTCGATATATTTTTTTATTAACTATTAAATACTTAATCTAAGCATTTTTAGTATTACAATCTGGTCACAGTGGACCAATGAGTAATTTTATTTTAACCTAATTGACTACTATCTAGCTTAAACTAAGGTATACTCATCAGCGTTCCTTATATTCTAGTCCTATATTAGAGTCCTATATTACACTTAACATGTAATACGAGCATTTTTTTCGCAGTCACTTTCACTTCATTTTATGGAGTGAATGGAGTGTGGAGTATGGTGGATTTATGCCACCAGATGATTTCCATAAATCATCAGTGGCATAGGATGAAACAGCGTTGTAGAGTGTTTCCAACAAGTTCGATGTTCGTCGGAACGAATTAAATTTAAATTTTAAATTTAAATCCACACTTTTTATTGCACGTTTATGTACGTAGAAGAACTGAAAGATTACGAATTTCAGAAGAATTGGAAAGAAAATAGGTACACGCCTTTCGACTTGTAACAACAAATACCATAGTTGACGTATTTGAAATTTCTACAAAAATTGCCATCTCTGTATGAAAGTACGAACTAAATTTTCTAGCGAACGCACTCAACTATAATAGCGATAATTCATCCTGTTTTTTCAGTAGAGGGACATATCTGGCTTTATCCCGCTTTTTGAAGAGATAGAGCTTTGGAAAAGAGCATCGATAGAAAGATACTTCGATGCATGCCACTGGTGATTTCCATAATAGGATGAAACAGCGTGGTAGAGTGTTTCCAACAAGTTCGATGTTCTTCGGAATGCATTAAATTTATATTCTATCTACACATTTTTATAGCACGATTATGTACATAGAAGAACTGAATTATTGCGAATTTCAGAAGAATTGGAAAGAAAATACGTACACGCCTCTGGACCTGTAGCAACAAATACAATAGTTGACCTATTATCCGTGTCATTGGCATCGCAGTCGCGGCCATATTGTCTTGAACTTTGATAGCATAAATTCCTAACGTACTGTAAACTATTTTATCAGAGTAAGATGCAAGCAAGTGCTCGACCGTTAGGTGCCACCATTAACAACACTAATGCGTTTTCCATTTCATTTACTCCGCTAAATGCATAATGGCGTCTCTGGCTAACAAGGCGAAAAACTCACTTCAGAGAAATTGCGAAACGGTAGTTGTGAAACTTATCCTTATCCAATGATAATTATAATTTCTGATCTGAGATGATACACAACTTTTTGATTTATTTCGTAACGTATTACTTTTATTATCGGTTAAATCTTGTAGAATTCGTAACGATGTTTTCCACAGTATCGCGTCTATTACCATGAGATGAGAAACGGGGAGGGAAAATGAGCGATATGCGTTTTCTTTCCCTGCTCGATGTGAAGATTTGGAGTACATAAATCACGGCAGAATAACCATTTTAGATATCAACCAACTGAAAGCTATCTCACTGAATTCGGTGAATATATAAAGGCCTATTTCAGAATAAAACCAAAAGGTTTTACTCAATGAAAATCATTTCCCAAATAGATAATAAAATATTTTGGACTTTCGAAATATTTACTAGCAGGAGAATAAAACTGTTCAGTTTGAAGCAAGACAACAAAAATCTGTACGAGATAAATTCTATGTTTATATGTGTTAAAAATAATATTTGTGTTAAGTATATGAAATTACTTTCTATTTTTCCCTTAGATAATTAAATTACGAATTATTTTGCCCATAATAACTGAAATTAAATTCTTACTGTTTAAGAGTGAAGCTATTCAGATAGGTAATATGCACATTTTATATGATTTAAAATCATAGCATTTTATATGAATAGGGAAAACAATAAAAAATAGAATTCACAAATTTCATGAAACTTAGGTCGCAATAACTGCAAATATTTTTTCATAATATTTGTGCTCCATAAATTTGCAATGTCATCAAGTAGACACCACAAAATTAATTTGAACTAATGTGAAGGAAATTAAGAAGCCGAATAACTACCACGAAAAAACTTGTACAATTTACAATATTACGTAAAATAGCTATAGTATAAAAGCGATATGAATCAATATTTAGAGCAACCAAACATTATGTTAAAAATGTTCAAGTAACTGTCCAATATAAGACAAAATGAACGAAAAAAACAGGAATTCCATTTCAATATAACACCACAAAAGTTCTACTAAGAAGAACTGTCAATAGAGAAATATGCAATAATGAAAAATATACAAAAATCTTAGAAATTCTTCAGACATGTAAGATTCGGAAAGTACTTTCGATAACAAAGAAGATATGTAACCTCTTACTTTAATTTATAATGTTTTAGTAACTTCAACGGAAACGTTAATAGAAACAACACATCTCAATAAATAAACAATACTACTAATATTATAATGGGTGTTTTTTTAGAGGTATAGAACTTTAAGTTGGCATTATTGTTGAAGATGGCGACCGATTTAACAGCTGAGAAGTGATTTATTCTCAGTTTGGTTTGGCAATTCATTATGAATAGACTCACGCCTGAACAACGCTTGCAAATAGTGCAATTTTATTTCGAAAATAATGGTTCTGTGCGGAATACTTATCGCGCGAATTTTGTTTAGCGATGAAGCGCACTTCTGGATGAATGGCTACGTCAACAAACAAAACTGCCGCATTTGGAGTGAAGATAATCCTCAAGTGTATGTCAAAACACCGTTACATCCAGAAAAACTGACTGTTTGGTGCGCTTTATGGGCTGGTGGAATCATTGGTCCGTACTTCTTCAAGAAAGATGATGGCTAGAACGTTACAGTCAATGGTGATCGGTATAGAGCCATGATTACTAACTTTTTCATTCCTGAATTGAACAACCATGATGTTCAGGAGCTGTGGTTTCAACAAGATGGCGCAACATGTCACACAGCTCGTGCCACAATCGATTTATTGAAAGACACGTTTGGCGACCGCCTAATTTCACGTTCTGGACCTGTGAATTGGCCTCTAAGATCTTGTGATTCAACACCGCTAGACTACTTTCTGTGGGGCTATATAAGTTCATTGGTCTCTGCGGATAGGCCACAAACGCTTGACCATTTGGAAGACAATTTTCGCCGTGTTATTGCCGATATACGGCCACAAATGTTGGAAAAAGTCATCGAAAGTTGGGACGTCCAGATTGGACTACACTCGAGCCAGCCGTGGCGGTCATATACCAGAAATCATATTTAAAATGTAATGCCACAAGATTATCTTTCGAATAAAAAAAAATTCTTATCAATCGAATGATCCATCGTTGTTTTATTGCCATTTAAAGTTCTATACCTCTAAAAAAACACCCTTTACAATAAAACTTTTATACTATATTGATAGCAATCTGCATTTTTCTCATGAGGAGCAGATTAATTTTAGAAATAAAAACATAGGCTCAGAAATCATTGCAAGATGTCATCAAAAATAAACACAGATAAACCTTTTCCACCTTTACGTAACACTTGAGCAACCCTTATCCAATTGTATAACTTAAATAAAACTAAGTAGTTTTTCGATTTTCACTATAATTAATTCAAAACATGGCAATATCGTTTCGCCAACACAGTGGCTTCATCAGATGTTGATGATAACTCAGTTTATCATCAACATCTGATGAAGCCACTGTATTGGCGAAACGATATATTGTCATGTTTTGATTCAATTATAGTGAAAATCGAAAAACTACTAAGTTTTATTTAAATTATGTATTTAGATTTTCATCAAGTATCGGCCCAATCGATTAATGACTTATCCAATTGTTTCAATATTGCCAACCTTCATACCAATTCAATAACCCTGTAAATTTTAAGGGGTCTAAAGAGATGTGAAAAGATGAGAATTTACAAAATGACTTGAAATACAAAATGATATAAAGTACTGATTATAATAAAGGAAGAATATATGCTTATCAATTAAATCATTGGTGTAAAATAACCTGAAATTTCAAACGATTTTGGACCACATAGGATAAACCGCAAGGTCCTTCAACATGGCAGGAGTGACTAGTGCTGTTCATTATACCATGAAGCATATTCGGTTTCATTCTAACCATTGTTCGACCTTCACCAAAGAAAGATAATGCCTCCAAATCGATATGGTATATGTTACATTTTATCTTCCTGACAGATGTAACGATCCGAAATTCTCGAAACGGGGACGTAGTCTCAACAAGTTTCTTTGTGATTTGTGCCTTTGTGGACGGTCTTTCATCCTCTTAACGATGACATATGATAGAGTCGTATTTTACACGAATTTGAGTGAAATATTACGACGAATAGACGTAAACATCACAATAAAACCTTCGATTTTATGAATGTATTTGTTTCAGGGGCAAATATAAGGGTGGGGGTCAGCAACCACATTTTCATCGTGAAAAGATGTCATAGTTCTTCCAGTCTGACAAAAAACCAATCGTCCAAACTTAGATGCTGCGACTCCAGTTATTTGTTCTAAAATTTGAAAAATATAGCTCAAACTCCAAATTGATGTTTAGAATTTAAAGAGATACAATCCACTAGATAAATCAGTCGTCAATTTGATGTGTCAATCAAATGACGAATAAAATAAATTTATTGAGAAACATTCATTTCAATTGATAGAATAATTACAACAAAGAAGAATGCTCTCAAAAGGACTGAATTCAGTTTTGAGTGTGATCTTCCATTCAGCCCTCGAGCAAAAATATTGGTTCAAACAAAAATATTGATTAATTTTATATTTATAATATACAACTGTATTTGAAAACAAAAGAAAAAATTACCTCAGAAATATTAAACATTTGAGACAATTTCACATGGTAAAGAACATTTGTGATAAAAAAATATACAAATATATGATACAAAAAATTGATTCATATATTATTGCCTACATTCGAATCATCGAAGTACTCTGCCACACTATAGTATGCCTTTGTTAAGAGCAGAGATTTAACTCTCTTCTTCAAACAAATGAGCTTTCAGTACTTTCAAATTCTCAGAGATTTTTGAGCTTAATTTAAGCACTCTCAATTTTTGAAAGTGCTCAAATTTAGCAGTTTTATGCATAGGAATAAGTAGCACATCCCTGTTTCTTGTCGAATACTCAAGATTACTATTCAATTTAATAAACCTATATCTTCATTCCCTTTAACATATAACAAACATCTATAAATATAAAAACACGGTAAGGTGAGTATGTAATTATTAATGAAGATAGGTTTACAAGATGTTCGTTGATGAATATTGAATATTAATCGAAATATTCCCTTCTGTGTAGTAAACACCCTATTTATTTCTGTAGAGCATCCCCACAGCAGAATGTTATAATTTAGATGACTATATACAAGACTATAATACACATTCATAACAACAGTTTCTAGGTACGATGTTCTTAATTCTGGAGATTGCAAAAAATGAGTTACTTAATTTTATAAATCAAGACATCAATGTGTGATGTCCATCTCAAATTTCTGTCTACATATATTCCAAGAAACTAAGTTGATTGGGATGATGATATAGTGTTGTCTCCATATTTAACATTCAAAGTACCGATTCCATTGCCCTTCAGACAAAAATGAACACATAGAGTTTTGTCAACGTTCATCATCAGATTGTTCATTCGACACCAACTTACAAACTCCCTCACAATGCATTCACATATTGTCTTCTTTCGAACAATGAATGAGACATGGTAACTTTTGAATAATTTTGTTTTTTCTATGCGTTCTCTTTCAGTCCATAAAGGATTTAATGCATTCAATAATTGATACAATCCTGAGTTTGGTGATCTACCTCCAATAAACAGTGTGTTTCGTATGTAGAAGTATTTCATAATCAAGAAACCTTTCAATTTACATTACAGATGGTGCCTAAATTACTCAGTGTTTGAGAAAAATGTTGAGAATGCTTCATCAAGAGAGAGGAATTGTTAGCTGTC
This sequence comes from Henosepilachna vigintioctopunctata, assembly GCA_030704895.1. NCBI lineage: Eukaryota > Metazoa > Arthropoda > Insecta > Coleoptera > Coccinellidae > Henosepilachna > Henosepilachna vigintioctopunctata. Next base: position 4,707,627 of record JARQZJ010000034.1, read on the forward strand.
TAGATAAGATGAACAGGTAAAATTCTACTGAATCGCAGACATATCAGAGAATAGGGGAGTTGGTAGAACGTATACCTGAATCTTTTACTCGACAGATCCTGTTTAATTAGTGTCATAATTAGGTAAACTAGCTTCCAACTTTTGACATTGATGCCACTTCGTTATGTGAGCAAGTCGATGTATTATTAAACCATTTGTTACTTATTAGTTTCGATTTAAAAGTTCGGAAAACCTATTATATAACCGAGACAAAAATGTGCATTTATCAAAAGTGAGTAAACATTTTATATTTCTTAAAAATAATTGATGACGAAAGTTATTTTCTACATCTTTACGTAATCAATAGTTTATCTTTTAAGGCAGTTCTCCCTCATTTTGTCGCGATAATTCCCAAGCATACTTTGTATATCATGACTCAATCAAATTGATAAAGCAACCAACAATGATGATGATTTCACAGGAAAAAATGTCTGAATAATATAATCGATTTATATGGCTATCAACGAAATATATGATATGGAATTCCAAGTAACATTATGGCATCAAACATTTATAATATTTCCTACCAAAATTAGTGTTTAATATAGCTAGTTTCTGTTCATTTTATACAGTATGAATCTTACCAGTTACTCAAGTTTCACTGCACATTCTGCGAGCAATCTGAAATAGAAAATAAAGTATTTTAGAAAAAATCACTAACATCTGGAAGAAATAATAGAAATGTTCACAGAGAGTTATGATATATATATATATATATATATATATATATATATATATATATATATATATATATATATATATATATATATATATATATATATATATAGAACAAAATTAACATTAGAACATTCATTTGAAAAATTCAAATTAACTGAAAGAATGTTATAGTAGAGCTAGATATGTGAACGTGTATGATGTGATGCATCCATTATCATTCAAGGGATAAAAGTTAGAGAAATATTGAAATCGATGCCACACTTGGTGGAAGTGCGAGACAGCTGTTTCGTTCTGCAAGGAACTCGTCAGTCGCACCACGTCCATCGAAGTGAGGCAACGATTTCGATCCTCAAGCATCTTCTTATGACTCTAAGTTGAATATCGTTAAGTAATGAATACTCCACAATTCCATCTATAGGAATCAATAGAAAACATCTCTCAGATCATAGATATCCCAAGCACCGAATATTTACATGCAGAATGAAACAGCTGTCTCGCACTTCCATCAGGTGTGGCATCGATTTCAATATTTCTCTAACATTCATCCCTTGAAGGATAATGAAGGAATCACATCATACACGCTTACATATCTAGCTCTACTATAACATTCTTTTAGTTAATTTCAATTTTTTTTCAAATTAATGTTCTAATGTTCATTTTCTTAGATATTTCAATCAGTGCCATAAGCACAAAACTCCATTTCCTTATATATTTAAATATATATCTGGTTATATACCTACATCTCGCTTTATTAGCAGTCTATAAATTTTTGGGGATTCTTTGGTACAAGGACAACTCAAAAACGCTTGTTTGTATTCAATTCGAGAAATAATAATTATTCATAATGAAAATATCATTTGAACATTTTAAACATATGGAGAATATATAATGGAAAGTTTTCAGTAAGTCGTTGTTTAATTGAAATAACGGTTTCTGAATCCAAAGATGTAGATGTAGACGCTACTATTTTACTTCTCAAAAAGATAATTCCAATGATGATCGATGCTTTGGCGATAATTTAATTGTGGATGAAGCCAGGAAATTCGTCGAAAACGACGATGATTGATGATGATTCAGTGGCCATCCTAATTTTGTACGTGCATTGTCTATCGGGTTATCTTCCAAATGGATTTTCAACTTTAAAAAAACACGTACGTGATGAATGCTAGAAGCATGACAATGTGAAATAATCACTTTACAAAATGAATATGCGAAGTAAATTTGTCAAACTATATCCCAGTTGAATTTCTCATTCTGCATCAGTGAAAATATATCACGAACACTGAATTGAACGCTTTGTGAAGCAGAAGGGTTCGATTCCCGGTTTAGATATAACTACAGGTATGTGTGTGCCTCAGAATTCATAAGTTATAATATCTAACGTCAAGATATTTATTTGTTCAGTACAAATAATTCGTTTCAAATCAAAGAAATTTATTGCGGAGTCGTGAGTTCCACAGGGTTCTGTTTTAGGTCCACTATTTTAAAAATTTTTATGAATAATATGAAATATAATATTTTTCTCTACGCAATGACTGTAGAAATGCCAATGTCATGTAGATGACTTCATGAAATGTCAACATTAAGTGTTTGCTACATTGTCAGAGTGCAACATAATTTTTTCTCGTGAAAAGAATATAGCTTATATTGATTATAACGTGAATAGCAATGAACTTGATAGATGCTCCGAATTCAGAGAATTGGTAACTTATAACCTACTTTAGCTATCTAGTTGAACCTCTGGTTCAAAACCTTAGTGACTACTGAGCGAGAACTGAAAGTTAATGAATTGTACCACACCACAGTTAGCTACAGTGAAGATGGGGTGGGTTAATTAAGGTTAAGGTTTGAAAGTTTTCGGTACAATTCAATTGGTTTTCTGGAGGATCAAACAACAACTCCACCAGATCTAACAGTTCTTAATCTTAGTTCTCCCTAACAGTAATATCCACTTGGTCCAATAAATGGTAATATGATTATATTTATGTATATATATATATATATATATATATATATATATATATATATATATATATATATATATATATATATATATATATATATTGAATAATAAAAGAAAATTAATGAATTGAAATACTAAAACGAGAAATCGAAACAAATAAAAGAAAAATTTATTCTCTCTTAGCTAAAGAGGACTTAATCGTCACAATGAAAAAAATATATATAATGAATGTTTGAATAAAAAGATATCTTCAGCATATAAATTGAATAGTTATTAAATAGTCTAAACTCAAGGATAATAAAATAAATATAAAATCAAATATCACAATGTCTCTTCAAACAATGTACTGGAATACTCTCACCACACCAAGCGTATTCAAACTTCCAGCTTCAGGCTCAAAGATCTTCTACCAAACCTTCCCCAAATGGCGATTCTCAATAATTCCAGTACTCAAAAACAAAACGGAGAAATCCAAAAGGAAACGTAAAAATTAAAACGAAAACGAAAAACGCAACGAAAACCCTGAAACGAAAGCCTCCATGAAACAAAACTAAACTGAAAATACCTGGACTGGTATTTTGTCCCCTGAATGGGGCCCACTGAAAGGAAGTTTGATCCCCTGAAGGGTACTTCTTCTAGTCACAAATTCCAAATAACAATGCCAGAAGAATTTAACGATCATCAAATAATCCCAAATACTGGATACTTATTCTTTTCTTCAAAACAAAATTCCATGAAAGAAAAAGTATATAATTGATGAACGTCTCAACACGTCTCCTATCTTGATAATAATTAATATCTGATGATTTTTCCAAAAAAAAACACCAGCCAACTTTTTCTCCAGTTTCAGGTTAACTTTCCAATCATCTTACAAAGAACACAACATGACAATCAGACCTACTTAACACTAACTACTAACATTAGGACGAAAGAGTACTAACCTAACCTCACAAAACTAAACTCTGACGAAAAGATATGACATTTTTGAGACAAAACTAACTCTTGCAACGCATAATAAATAACATTGTTTGAGGTTCTTAAACACATCAGGTTTTGTAATAAGAAATTCCAAATGGCCGTCTCTATCTGAATCAACTATGCTCCTATACAATACTTCAATTCAATCAAAATTAAAATTTGGATTATATGGACTATAGAATAGAATACGGATCAACAGTCTGGAGTCTATTCACCGAAAGTTCCTGAAACTTTTGAGCTTCAGAATTGATGGAATATATCCACCTATAGGCATACAACATGAAACGCTTACAAGCCGACATAATATGGATAACACTTAGTGCGCGAAGGGAATGCCATGCAATAATCTTCTTGCATAAAATAATTAGCAATACAGTGAAATGTTAGGATTTATTGCAAAAGCTTAACTAAATCATTCCAAGAGTTTCTTCCAGAAGCGAATTCGCGTTCTTCCTTCCAGCAGCTAGAACGAATGTTCTTAAATTTTCTCCATATCACACGATGTGGGAACAGTGTAATATTTTAGGAGACAAAGTGGATATTTTCAACTGTTACTGATATTAAGACAAGTTACAAGATGTTCGTTAATGAATATTGAATATTAATCGAACTATTCGCTTTTGTGTAATAAACACCCTATTTATTTCTGTAGAACAGCCCCACAGCAAAATAATTTAATTTAGATGACTATATACAAGAATGTAATATGTGCTCTTTTTTATAGGACAGTTTTGAACTGTCTGTTGAGCGAGCCCTTGTATGTGAAAAATAAAAAAAAATAAAAAAAGAAAAAATTTATTATTATTTTTTCCACTCAGTAATTGGCTTAAGCTGTGGTGTATTTGTGAATGAATAAATAATGATTCAACTAACAATTGAAATAGTAAATTAAAAGCTGAAAGGTTGTTCGAAAGCGGCTGCAGCTACCAGTCAAATTGAAGAAAAAATGTTTATGTACCAGGTGGCAATTAGCGCGCTTGGAAATTAGTGGCGACACATTGAAATGGTGTTGAAACAGTCCAACATAAAGAATGAATCGCATTGTCGGTAATCACTCCAGACGACTGTAATTATCCGAACACAATGTCCAGAAGAAATGAATATGAAAAGACGAAATAGCTCCAATAATTCATGGTAATTTACATTCATGAATTGTTTCCAACTTGGAATAATAATAGATTAACACGGCGGAGTTGCGCTAGCCTCTCGCAGAGATCGTTAACATCGGGTCGGAAAGTTCGGCTCATTGCATGTTTTCCACAGGCCTCCCATCGACCTCCATCGCTTGAATACTTCATCATGTTCAATTGCTTTAATGCGCTCGATTTTAGCGTGGCAATTCGGAAAATGCTACCTGAAATTTCCTGGACGGAAACGAGCCATTTTGACTTCAATACCTTTCTACCATCTATTTGGAATTAAACGGTCCTTTTAAGGAAAATGAAGTTCAAAAATGCCAGCGGGACCCGACTTGATGTTTTGCATGAAATATTCAGGACGAATATTTCATCTTTCGTACTTTATGTCATTTCGGCTCACAAAGTCTGAACGTATATAGTACGTTCGTATATTCAAACTCAATTTCACGAAACTACCGAAATAAACTGCCGCAACTCTTCGTTTTCGAAATTATCTATTTTTATGGAAATGTATCATCTATTACTTTATTTTACTTTGATTATTTTTTTTCAGGTTTTGAGGGTCATAATTGATGACCCCCATGAACCGAATGAAATTTGCTGAACATATTTTCTTTTTTTTTATTTAAAAGAATTTTGCCTTATCATCTATATTAAAAATATACAATGACTCAATAATTCAATAATTTCAGAACTCAAATTTGAATGCTCCTATTATAGATTATAAATTTCATTATTATTCGATGATAAAGTGAAAATATAAATTGAAAGGTAGATAAAATTTTATGAAATGATATAGCTTTGTCGAGTTTGAATCAATCATATTACGAGAGTTTTTACATGGCCTAGTGATCTGCAGTACCCATATTCTTATGTGATAGTAGAAAACATAGATTATATGGCTGCTTGTATTTAGTAATAGTCGAAATTCATTCTGTATAATTCTGTCCACATTCACTGACCATGTTAAAAATTTAAGAAGAAACTTCAAACTACGCAAAAAATTCTGAGAATCGCTGATCATCTCGATCCTCAGCTAGTGTGATGTAGTCTATTCTCAAGAGAGGAGTCAGTAATGACGGATTGTTGAGTGGATTTAGTTTAATCTCATTGCAGGGAACTTTAATACTCAAATTTTTGTACAAATTACTGCACAACAGTATTGATTGTCCTCCTCTCTTGTCCACTTTGAAATTTACTCTTTCTAGGCAATATTCTCGTACTACAGAATTATTCCACCTAGAGACTACAAGGAAGAAAGAAGACTCCTATGGAAGCGAACCGTAGACAATGACAAAAGCAAATGAAGATAAACTTAGATGCTTCGAGCGAAAAATGCTGAGAAAGTGATTTGGACCCCACCATGATCCGACGACCAACCGATATCGTATCAAAACTAACACAGAGGTCCAAGAGCTGTACAACGATAGCGACATTGTGCAAGAGATCAAATCCCAGCGATTAAGGTGGGCAGGACAAGTGCAAAGGATAAATGACGAAAGACTGGTGAAACTGACATGGGAAGAGACCCCAACAGGAAAAAACCACTCGGACGCCCCAGAATGCGTTGGAGGGACAACATAACATCGAACATCCCCTTTGATTACAGGTTGATGGAAGACAGGGTCTTCTGTAAAAAGGTTGTACAGTCAGTCAAGACCCACCGAGGGTTGTAGCGCTGTACGATGATGATGAGACTCCAAGGACCAACTCGCCAATGCAATCCCCCATTTGGTTTATAGAGTCTACATTCAATAGAGTTGCCAATAATTGTGACATTCACTTTGACTCCATAGAAGTTATTATTAGGAGTTATGTGAACAAAGGAAATTGACTAAAATGAATTGATTTAGATCGAGTTCTTTGTAATATTTCATCAAATTCAATTATTAGTTATTAGCTGCAATTTCAGTTTGTTTTAGATTACGTTGTGCTATTAGTTATATTTCTTTCATTTTATTTATTTAGTTAATATTCAAGATTATGTTATCATTTTCTGTAATTGGGTATTATACCCGTTGAGAATGAAGAATTTATTTTTATTATTATATTATTATTATACAAGTATTGCTGATTGTAAATTGATATTGATATTCGTGTCGTACTATCATCTCAAATTTTGTTTTCATGGGTTGTTAAACATGAATGTACGAAACCTGAATCAACCTCAGGTTTAAATCTTTAATTTAAGAATATTACTGAAATTAAAATTGACAAATTAAACTTCGAATTGTTTGAAAACAAAACATTTCTGTTAACGTAGAAAGCAGTACATTTTTTGATTAATCGTATTTTTAAGTTCGTTGGAAATATTCGCTCAAACATTTCACGAGCAGCTTCACCTTGAAGCGATCTTAAAACTGCTCCAATTAATTTATCTTTCCATTTTATAAACAACGTCAATTACAGTGCTCTCATTTTGCATAATTGGGAACGGAGTTCGTGATAAATTGCCGGTAATGAGACAAAAAACTATTTGTTGCAACTGAGCAAGTATCAATAAGACATCCGCCAATTTACATCTGTTCTTATCAATAGTTTAAACAATTTTACAATTTGCTATCTAAATTGTTTCAACTTTTGAATGAACAATTTGCTATATTTTAGTCGATATTCGATAAGTAACCGTTTTTTATTGATTATTCGCAAAGTTTGAAACTTTTTCTTTGTTGTTCTCAATACACCCCGCTAGGCTAATTTAATATCAACGTGGTGAACTTGAAATTACGAAAACAGCCATCGCAAAAACAGATCCGCTAGACTTCGATTTCGATAAAACAAATACCATTCCTTTTTTTTTTTGATAGAAGTACACTTCAAAAGGATGGCTTTGGTAAAAGACAACCTTTACAAAGCGATGGGTACGTAGTTTGTTCAAGGATTCGGTTCGAAATCCGTCCTAAAATATTGGAATATTTGTTTGAAGATGCTAGAGTATGTACTTCCTTCGATGAAAGGAATCTGCAAACAAACGAGTTGAAGACTGAAATAAAAAACATAAAGTTTAAACAATTATTTATAGCTCAAATATGTACCCTCAATAGAACTAGATAAAATAAAAAATTCAACAAATAATTACTCGAAAATGGATAAATTGAAATGATAAATTTTCATATAAAAACTGGAGTCACCTGTAGTTTAGAACACTAAAAACGATAAAAGATAAATAACTAACAGAAACGTATTGTGATTTGATTTCTGATCTAGTAATCGTAAGAATTTGTGATTTCTTTTGAATTTTCAACTGTTTATTTTCATTTGATTATTTGTTACGGTTTTTGTTGACTTGACTCTGATGTTCTCATTCAACTTTTTGATTTTCTGTTTCAGTTTTTTACATTTATTTCAGGTTTGGAAGTCCAACAGTATGTTGAAGAATATTTTACAATACTTTCCACCTTCTATTGAAAATATGTTATTCAGTAGATAAGAAATTAATTTTTTTCATTTTACTGATTATTTCTTCCACCACTTGTCAAGATATAGAAGGTTATTAAAATTTATATCATTTCGAAAATAAATCGTACCCTTTTTATTTCGAAGAATATTTATTCCACTTCCTTATACATACACCATTTTTTTAATTGTAAGTATATTTACCAATCATAAATTCTTTTTCAAACATTTTAAGAAAAGTCATACACAAAAATATATGTTTCTTCCTAAATTCAAACATAAATTTTTCACTCAGTAGCTAGTTATTTACTAGGGACTTGATGAGAGCAACTTTAATATTTATATCGAATTATTTTTGTTTCAATATTATTAAACTAATATTTATTTGCCTAATAACAAAAAAAGACACGAAGATATTTCACTTTAAACAACAATTTTTAAGAAAAAAGAAAACCAAAAATACGAATGTGAAACTGAAACGTACTTTACCAAACAATCTTCGGGCAGAACGAAAACACTGATGATATTCAATTGTGCAGAAACATAATTGAATTCAACGAGTCTCCACGATTTTCATTGCAGATTCACATCTGCATAATCAATAAATCAAATAGTGGTTTGATAAATTTATCCAAAGGTAATATTATTCCAACAAATTTCGTGTAGTTTGTTTTCGAACGCAACAATTCGAACCAAAACTGCAATACGTCGGCACTAAAAGCTTCTCGTCCCAAATCCCAACAGGAATGCCAACCCTTTTCAGTAAATTGGAAAATGGTTTATTCATTACACGTTTTAGGTCATAAACATAGTTCTCCATTCCTGAATCAATTATTCAGTTTCCTCACCAAAGAATGTATTTATTATTCTCTCACATAATGAAGACAATACCACTGCGACAGTATATATATATATATATATATATATATATATATATATATATATATATATATATATATGTGTGTGTGTGAATATTGGTTAATTGGGTTATTTGGAGAAATTAAAATGTACTCATTCAGTTTACCATTTATTTATTGTTGAGCTTTCGCAACTTATCAGCTGTTTCATCAGAACATCTATAAATAAAGAAGCAGGTAAAAATCATGCTGTAGGTACTTATACAAAGTATAAGATAACATTTTACATATGAACTTAACTTACACAACGTTGGAATTATTGTTATGAGGAAAGAATCTTTCCTCATATATATATATATATATATATATATATATATATATATATATATGAGGGAAATATATATATCCTCATATATATATATATATATATATATATATATATATCTATATATACATATATATATATATATATATATATATATATATATATATATATATATATATATATATATATATATATATATATATATATATATATATATATATATATATATATATATATATATATATATATATAGTCCATCCGCCATCGAGCACAGGAATTGGATCTGTGTCCATCCACTTTATGGAAGATTTTGCGGAAGGATCTTGGTTTGCGTGCTTACAAAATACAACTCGTGCAAAAATTGGAGCCAAACGATCATCAAGCAAGGCGTAGATTCGTCGAATGGGCCCAAAACGAGATTGCCGTTGTTCCCGATTTTCATAAGCGAATTTGGTTTAGCGATGAAGCGCACTTCTGGTTGAATGGCTACGTCAAAAACAAAACTGCCGCATTGGAAGAGAAGATAATCCTCAAGTGTATGTCAAAACACTTTTACATCGAAAAAAACTGACTGTTTGGTGCGCTTTATGGGCTGGTGGAATGATTGGTCCGTACTTCTTCAAAAACGATGATGGCCAGAACATTAGAGTCAATGGTGATCGGTATAGAGCCATGATTACTAACTTTTTCATTCCTGAATTGAACAATCATGATGTCTAGGAGCTGTGGTTTCAACAAGACGGTGCAACATATCACACAGCTCGTGCCACAATCGATTTATTGAAAGACACGTTTGGTAACCTGTGAATTGGCCTCCAAGATCTTGTGATTTAACACCGCTAGACTATTTTATTTGGGGCTATGTAAAGTCATTGGTCTATGCGGATAAGATATGAGGATATGATACAGAAAATGCGGAAAATATACAATCCACGCTGTTCTGTGTTTTGTAAGTTCCATTCTTTATGATAGGACCGTGTTTTTCAACACCGAATACCTTAAATTCAACTGTCACGTGTAATGATGGACATCATAGTTCGGTCAGGATTTGTTCTAAAATAGTCTATGTAAAATGCCAAACGAAAATCCTGACAGATATTCCGTTGTCTGAACACTTCGAATTCGATGGAATGACATTTGGCCTCATTTTACGTTTTTCTATGACCGTAGTATGCAACTAGCCTTGAAATGCCGCCGTGTTGTGAATTAATATTGATCGATATGCGATATTATTCGCATTTGTATGCAATTCAGTTCGCAATTTCTGGTATTAAACTATTAACGAGACACATTTCTATGTTGCTAAATATAGAGGAGGAGCTCTACGATCATTTAATTATCTCTTTCTCCATGTTTGAGATTGTTTTTATTCGTCGTTTTGAAAAATACATCTTTGTTCTTCTTCACGTGCAATTTCCGCTACGAAGGTTGGCTGTCATAATTGCAATTCTAATTTTTGAACCCACTGCTCGAAAGAGTTGGTTTGATGTGCAGCCAAACTGTTCCCTAAGATTTCTTAGCCACGACATTCTTTTCCTTCCAACAGTTCGTTTTCCCTGGATCTTTCCCTGCATTATGAGCTGCAGTAGCTGATATTTTTCGTCTCGCACAACATGTCCCAAGTATTGCAATTTTCTGGACTAAATTGCTAAGATTCAGACTAGGACTTGGACTACAGAAATGTTTTTTCATTCCAATGAATACACTTCGTGCTTTCTCTATTCTTATTCTTATTTCCTTGGTGTAGTCTTGTGCATCGTTAATGTTCAGTGTTAAAAAGTTTTATATCTAGAAATAACACTCAATTATACTTTTCTTTTTTTCGAACGGTGACTATTTCATCATGAATTTTGAATGACGTAACAAAAATAAATTGATCCATTCAAAACATTGAATGATCTTTGAATTCTGGATCGCAGAATTAGTGTAACTGTTTTCGAGGGTGTTAGGAGTACCTACTGCGAAACTTTTAGATACTATACTTGTTCAATTAAAAGGACGAGAAACACGAAACTCGATACATTATTAAGCAGTACTTACTTCTTTCGATAGAAATGTAAAGTTCGGGTATACCCATCAAATATCAAAAATATGCTATCAACGTCTGCTGTAATACGGAATATTTCGGAATTTGTCCTCAAGAATACACTTTACAGATAGGTATTACATTGATCCGATCTTAACTTTACCGAAATGTGGCATGCAACAAAGGAGTGTCCTCTAGAGTCCTTTCTAGGAGCGCTAAGGGCTGAGAACGTTCACGGAAGATTGTCCCCCATCACGATGTCATGAAGTAAATACGCCACATCGCCAGACACAATAGGTATTTGCAGGATGAAAAGCAATGAACTCTGAGCAAACATAAGTTGTATGTCAACATCCACATACAACTTCCTGGATTTTAGTGAGAGGTAAGTATTGACGATAAATTCAATAATGATTGTGCAGCAAACATCGCTATTTTTCCTTATTGCTTGATGATATATATATAAAGCAATGAACTCTGAGCAAACATAAGTTGTATGTCAACATCCACATACAACTTCCTGGATTTTAGTGAGAGGTATTGACGATAAATTCAATAATGATTGTGCAGCAAACATCGCTATTTTTCCTTATTGCTTATATATATATATTATATATATATATATATATATATATATATATATATATATATATATATATATATATATATATATATATATATATATATATATAAAGAATATTGTAAAATGTACTATATTAATTGATAAAGACGTCTGAAACTTTCAATGTTAGATGTATTCATGTGCTTTTCATTGATTCCTAAGATTTGAAATGTACATTAATCTATGCATTATATATGTATATATATATATATATATATATATATATATATATATATATATATATATATATATATATATATATATATAATGAGTAAAAGATGATGAGTTCTCGGCAAAAGTAGAGCCACTATAATTAATACACAACCAATATATTAAGCTTGTCTATATTTCGAACATGTTTACATTCTTCATCAGGAAACTGAAAAACAAATAAGTGTAAAACAAAGTGTTTTAACCAAAAAATTACATCTTACGGTTAACTAGGCTGAAGATGTAGCCAGACTGTACGCAGCAGTGAAAATAGATGGTAAAACAAATTTTAGAACTTACAGAACCAGATAATCTCATTAAAAACGCAATATAAAATATATAAAATAAAATCAGGTGTCACAACAATCATATGTCAAAGATACCGAACTGTCAGGAAACACAGACGAACGTCACTAAGGATCACAGAGTGTCAAGTGCAAAACTCTCTGTCAATTGTCACCACAAGTGAAAGAACACAAAACGCCAAACAGAGCTCAGGAATTGTAGGTGGGCTTATCGAATTTTCTTCGAGTTATTTACTCTCGATTCGGTATCTTTGACATATGATTGTTGTAACACCTGATTCTATTTTATATATTTTATATTGCGTTTTTAATGAGATTATCTGGTTCTGTACGTTCTAAAATTTGTTTTACCATCTATTTTCACTGCCTCGTACAGTCTGGCTACATCTTCAGCCTAGTTAACCGTAAGATGTAATTTTTTGGTTAAAACACTTTGTTTTACACTTATTTATTTTTCAGAGTCCTGATGAAGAATGTAAACATGTTCGAAATATAGACAAGGTTAATATATTGGTTGTGTATCAATTATAGTGGCCCTTTTGCCGAGAACTCATCATATTTTACTCATCAATATTATACGGCAATACTTCTTATTTATCGTGTATATATATATATATATATATATATATATATATATATATATATATATATATATATATAAATATGCATATGACAATCTTTATATTTCTGTCTTACAATAAATAAGAGGGTATGTGAGGATTGAAGTCGTTGCCTTTCATTTGTTGAATGTTGCGTAACTGATGAGTACCTTGTAGTACGAATCAGTGAATGTCTTACGCTTTCAATAAATGTAGGCATTGATTTCAATATTCTCTAACATTTATCCCTATAAGGATAATGGAGACATCGCATTGTTCATGTTTCACATGACCAGATCGGCCTTGATGTTCTTTCGAATAATTTGTCGTAAAATTATCGAAAAAAAATTCTAGTATACTTTGATAGCGTATATATTTATATAAATATATATTCGTTATTAATTTGGTGAAAAATTCGATTCCTTTTGAGCTCAGTCAGCACTGTACAAAATTAATTTCACGAGTTTCCTACTAAATCCTGGAATAAATTGATACGAAAAACTCTTAAATATTCAAGGACAATTTATGCAGAAATGCAACGGTTATTTCGCTATGAAAAACATCCATTTTAGCTGAAATTGTCACTTCTATATATCTAAACCTCGCAGACAAGCTGAGAGCTCTTCAGTTGAACTCGTTACCAAAGTGAAGCAAACGTGTAATCACTCCGCTTAAATCACGGTTATACATCCAAGAAATTACTTACTATAACTTATCTAGATTGTACGAGACTGAAAAAAAATCTTTTCTCAGCTTCTGTTGAAGAGTTAAATTAGGTCACTGAGTTTTATATCGACTTTCAAAAAATTACTGAATAGGAATTTCTTTAACTAATTAAATCTCAGAATCTAAATTCTGTTTTACAGTGTTTTCGTCAAAAAGTTTGAACAAGAACAAAACGGCGGTAAATTCAAATCTTGCGCTAATTTTGAGACACCCTTTATATCTGTTATTCACCCAAAAGCATTGAAATTTGCTTAGATGATGATACATTATGGATGATTTTTTATTTTATTTAACATGCACTGTTTTACAGGACAGATCGTAATTACAAAACAGGAACGAAAACAGATACTAAACACAAAATGGGTAGTACAAAAGTTTCAATTTTGTACTTTCAAATTTTCAAAGTTCAGTTTTAAAAGAAAGAGTTTGTGATATGAAATCACAACTGATAAAATGATATATAATTATAGGAATAAAAAAACTTAAATGCTGGCGAAACTTATACATACATATAAAGATAAACACACACATACAAATACATTATCATATTAACACATATACACACATACAAGTATATGAGTGAATATGAATCCTGTTCGTGAATACATATAAATAATTGTTTTGTCAGGGATTATGTATATCAGGGAAACTTGCCTTAATATCAGTAACAGAACAGTTGAAAATATCCACCTTGGCTCCCAAAATATTACACTGTTCACACATCGTGTGCAATGGAGAAAATTTTAGAACATTGGTTTTAGCTGCTGGAAGGTATAACGTGAATTCGCTTCTAGAAGAAACTCTTGGAACAATAAAGTTAAGCTTTTGCAATAATTCCTGACATTTCACATTATTGTTAATTATTTTATGCAAGAAGATTATTGCATGGCACTTCATTCGCCCACTGAGTGTGTCCACATTATGTCGACTTGTAAGTGTTTCGTATGATACTGTAAAACATAAATAAAATCATTACAAGTTTCACATAATCAATCCAAAATACGAAAAATTCTTCAAGACGTTACTCTTGATAGGACACAAAATATAAATTTCTACAAGAAAAAAATTAAATATTGATTCCTTAATATACTGATGATTTATGCTAAATTAGAAACCTTAATTGTGAAAATATCCAAGTATCTAGTACGAAATGAAAACATACTCTCAATTTTGTATCTCGGGAAAATCAGAAGCATCGAAGCATCCATAAAAGTTGAAAGTATTTGTCCCAAAAAGAAATATAAAGAAGTTGGAAATACCTACTACTGAAAACTGAAGTTTGATTAGTTTGGAGTTTACTCTAGAACGAGATATTCTTTGGATAAATTGGCCCCTGATTTCGTTGGGAATTTCATTCGGTGAAAATTTTGTATGTGTAAACATTTGCTTGAACGTATCGATTCTTCAGATTGCAGCACCGAATTGGGAAGTTATTACACGAAGCGAGATCAGTTGGAGGAAATAATGGAGAACTGAAATAACTGTCTAACCGGACATTTTCATATGTAGAACTCAAATTGGAGAATTTTCTGAATGTTCTATCTGAAAGAATATTTTATCCATGTAAACGTATAGTTTGTTCATATATACGAAGGTGGGGGTGGGGTTTCCGGACAAGGAAAACGATGTTTTAATATGTTTTTTTGCTTAATTTTGATTTAGTTATACCAAATTCAAACGTAGATTCGATAAGCTCCCAAAATACTGATTTATATATATAATTTCGATAACTTCTTCGTTGCTCTCAAATCTTTTACCACCAAGCCATTTTTTGAGGTTAGGAAACAGGTAATAGTCGCTGGGGGCTAAGTCTGGAGAGTGGGAAGGATGCGGCATTAATTCAAATTTCAATTCGTGGATTTTGTGCATGCCAACAATCGACGAATGCGCTGGTGCGTTATCGTGATGAAACAAATTTTTTTTTCGCCATCTGAGGTCGTTCAATTTGCATCTTGTCCTTCAAAGGTTGCAATAAGTCTGCAT
Organism: Henosepilachna vigintioctopunctata; assembly: GCA_030704895.1. Classification (NCBI taxonomy): domain Eukaryota; kingdom Metazoa; phylum Arthropoda; class Insecta; order Coleoptera; family Coccinellidae; genus Henosepilachna; species Henosepilachna vigintioctopunctata. Next base: position 4,723,473 of record JARQZJ010000034.1, read on the forward strand.
AGTATTGACCAGTGATAGTCTTACACTTTTCAAGATAATCAATGTATATAATTCCTTTCGCACCCCAAAAAACAGTAGCATTAACCTTGTCTGCCGATAAAATTGTTTGTGTCTTCTTTGGAGTTAGCTCACCTTATCCAACCCACTGTTTTCACTGTTCTCTATTTTCAGGAGTGTAGTGGTGAACCCAAGTTTCATCAACAGTTATGGATTACGCCTGTACAGCGCCAAATTTTCGGTAGAAATGTTTTTTCGGATCGGTTTTTGGTCGAGCGTTAACAAACGCGGCACTCATCTTGGACACAGCTTTTCCATGCTCAAATGGTTGTGCATCATATTTCGCACACGTTCAGCTGGCATCGTACACGTTTCAGCTATCTCATGCAGTTTCAATCTGCGGTCTTCCAGTAATATTTGATGGATTTTCTTAATCATTTCTGAAGTTGTGGCCTCAAAGGGCCGTCCTGAGCTCGTCAGAGGTACTCAAAATTACTCAGAGGTAATTTTGATTTCTGGAACTCAGTGCTTAATAAATGAATATGATGGGGAGGAGTCTCCTAGTGTTGAATCATCTCTTCTTTAATTTTTTTTGGTGTAAAACTTTTCAAATAGAAGCATTTTAAGACTTTTTTCTATTTCCACGAAAAAAACGAAAGCGTTTCGCGCAGTTAGCATTGCTCTCAAACGCAAACTAGCGTAGCGATTGTGCTGTAACTTTACATACAAGCTCAGTAGGAATAGACCTGTAGGACGCCGCTCCAGAAGTAGATTTAGTGGCGCCATCTCTTGGCCAGGTCGGCAACTTTTCACCACACCAACATTTGACAGAATGACGTTTCTGTCAAAGTGAAAAGTTTTCAATAGGTATACTCTGCCATTTCATCATGGAAAGACTTACAAACGAGCAACGATTGCAAAACCTGAAAAACTTAACTCTTAGAAAATCACCCGTTATAAACTGCAAAAAATACCCCTGCGCTGTTGGCATACGGGTTTGTATTGTACGCTCAAAATTCGTTTCCCAAATTCACAATAGGTTCAATTCACTGTTTCACGCTTCAGCTCCATATTCGCAGCGTTCGCCAAATGAAAACATCGGCAAATGTCTAGAATCGTGTATGTTTTGGATCTATATCTCCCACGTGAATTGTAAACCTAAATTAATGCGGGGAGATCTGCTCGGATAGAGAGTGACGCACGCGTGGGGATTTCTTGGTGTGTGCTTTTTAAACGAAACGAGCAAACAGTACCTGATATTGACGTAAGTCTAAAGATTTCATCGAGATCTCTAACAATGGGGCAAACATTAATGGTTTATTTGCTAGAAGCTATTGTCTTCAAACAGAGAATTAAACTTTTGAAAGAGTTTATACATGTTTTTGTTCGCCGTTGTTGTTTCGAATTGAGGAAGTATAGAACTAGCTATACAGAGTGTTAGTAAGGTAAACATGCAGGAAAACTTCGAGGGATTACTCTCTGTTCTATTTTGAGAATATTTCAGAAACACCCATTTTCCGAAGATACAGAACGAATGAAATTTGCCCAAGTAACAGTATTACATAATTTAACAATAACTCTGTATGAACAGATCAAAACCAACATAAGATGTGTGAGGATTGTTATTAACACTCTTTGTTGAAGGTTTTTGTTGAATTTTAGAGTGAAAATTTAATTAACTTCTTTGAAATAACACTGACCAAGCTTCTGGAGGATGTAGGTACATACCTACTAGCACAAATTGGTATGTGGTTTATGCACGATGTTACTGCACCCATATTTCCGTTTGGTTTCACATGATTTTCAACAGCATCATGAGGAGATCGCAAGGTTAGTCGAAATGAACAACAAGCATGGCCTGCACGAAAGAGCATTCAGATAGGATGAAGTGTTTTTGGGAGGCGAAAAAAAATATCAAGCAAAAGTCCTGAGAATTGCGAATTCAAGTTCAATCGCTCTATATATATATATATATATATATATATATATATATATATATATATATATATATATATATATATATATAAATATATATAAATATATATATATATATATATATATATATATATATATATATATATATATATATATATATATATATATATATATATATATATATATATATATATATATATATATATATATATATATATATATAAATGTATTATTTTATTATAGTGAAAACTCAGAATAAAAGTTACATCTAAGATTTGGAAACAATGATAAATATAGTACTACAGAAATTATTCGTGCTAACCAGCCACATACGGACATGTAAGAATGTATTATTTTATTATAGTGAAAATTCAGAATCAAAATTACATCTATAATACAATTCCAAAAAGCAATAACTTCACATATGTCGTCAGATTTTTTCCAATTATTTTCAGAAAGTTGATTTTATTGGAGATTTTACACGATATGAAGTTTACGTGATCATTGAAACTCACAATCTCTCATCAACATATTGCCTATATTTAACACATTTTGCGCTTTCGATGTTCTGGTTTTCAATCCTAGGTTATATTCTTGTTAGCATTTACCTCCAGAATTTAACTTGCACCAAAAACTATAAATTTAGACTTTTTCACACTCAGCTATGAACTGGTATCGATTAGCCAGTCATTCACTTAGTGCGGCCAAGTCTGTATTGATCCATTATGTCATAGAATTGAAAAGTACTGGAAAATGAATTAATATAGTTCGAGCTCATATAATCGCTCTTGTGAACCGTACTTAAAAATATTAATGATAATTGTACTATTAAATACTAAGACTCTTAATCCAAATATTTCAAATAAAACTCTCGGGGAGCTGTCTATACAAATGTTGTCAACGAGAACGAACCTATCACTTTCGATGGTTCGTTGATGGGTTCGTTCTCGTTGACAACATTTGTATTGACAAATCCCTGAGAGTTTTATTTGAAATATTTCGATATTTCGATTAAGAGTCCCAGTATTTACTAGTATGAATGATTTGTGAATCTTGAAACTAGCCTCTGAGTGATCTGGAGCGATTAGGCATAGAACCATTCTTACACATTGCAGGTAAAGTTCTGTTGTGTTCGAATGAAATGTCTACAAAGTCTCTACGCACTCTTACTAATGTTGTGTTGAGTAGAAATCTAGTTTATACGTGATTTCTTCGATAGAGTTCTCCTCATTCGGATATAACACCTCAGGGCGTTTTGAAACTCATCGATTCTTAATTGACTGATTAAATAAGTACTGATGATTTATAATAATGATGAAACAATTGTATTCTATTATCATTGAAAAAGTTCGATGCGCACTTAATATTCACTCTCGAAAGTAATGGGTAAGTTCTCGTTGACAACATTTGTATATACTACGAATAACTAGAAAAATTGAAACTGGCATTATCCACCCACGAAAATAAACTTTTCCGAAAGGCTTTCACACAAGAGCTTTCAGCCAGAAAAGTAAAATGAAGTGTCACGATCAATTTGAATGGCCATAATAATATTTCAAGCATATAGTGCTCTGAGCGCGAACGTACATAGCGCACTATGTTATTTCCCAAAAGCAACTTCGCATGGCTGTTAATATTAATAAATCGCCCTTAATGTTTTTAAATGTGGCCGTAATGGAGGTCAAGTGGGCGATGGCCGTTATACAACACAGCGCTTGTTTTATATTCGTCGTTTCGTTATCTAACCAGTAAATTGCATTCATCACCAGAAACAATAAAAGTTCTGGGTGGTATTTAACTCAAAACAACAATGTGGAGATACGAAAACATAAATACGACCTATTTTTATGGTGAAATATGTTTTTTCCTGTGAGTAATATTTACATTTCGATTAGTTATTATTCCAAATTCGACCAGAAACAAACGAATGACTAATCGTCTTTGTTTCAAATATTTATAAATACTTTGTGTTTTAGTATAATTAGCATAAAAACTACTTATTATATTCATCATGTTTATGATAACGTGATTATTACGGGAGTTTATATAGGTACTCACACTATTCATAATTTCCAATACCAAATATACAAATAAATGAATATGACATAATACTCGTAGCTTTCAGAAGATCTAAATCGATCAAAATAATGTAATGGTAGAGCTTTCTAAGTGAACATGTACGAATTGATGACTCCATTATACTTCAATGGATAATTAAAGAGAATATCGAGATCCATCACACTCTTGATGAATGCACACGACAGTCTGTTACGTTCTACAAGGAACTCCTCAGTTGTGTCACGTCCATCGCCAAGTGAGGCTACGATTTCAAACTCTTGACTCCTTTTTATGACTTAAAATAGAAGAATCGTCAAGTATATATAATGCTCTACCTTGGAATAAAGAGACAATGCCCAAAATTGAGAATTTGAAATAAATACTCGAATGAATTTAGAATTGGATGAAAATTAATTGTTAATAGGGCAAAAGATTACATTATTGACTTGGTAGAACTTAGAAAAATAGTAGTAGGTACAAAAATCGTAGAGCTTCTTAAAATTCTTCAAACTCAAATTGGATATTAGCCTTTTGAGGTATACTTTTTGTTCCAATGAATACTTCACAATTCCATCTACAAGAATCAATAGAAAACATTCTCTGATCATAGACACACCAAGCATTGATCGTTCACACGACTTTTAAACCCGTAGGTATCTACTAAATTGTCTATTTCAATTATTCAACAACGTCTATTTGTCAACTACCATCATATGATACTTTTACATGTCACTAGGTTGATTTAGTAATACGCTCTACGCGATTTTTCCCATATTTCAGGGAAAAGATTATTTTTTTCATATAATATATACTATGATATCACTAGAGGATTTTTGGACCATAACATGGATAATAACACTCCCTATTACCGAAAAAACAACCAAATGTGTATTCAACCAATTGGCTATAACGATTGGTTTCAATTATTTTTACCTTTTAAGTGGTTTCCTAGTGAAATCATACGATACTTCGTATTATAGAATATATATTTCAAGGTTAGCTATTTTTATCTAGTTATCAATACACCTAGTTTGTTAGGTTGAAACTCGCTAATTATCTTGATCTATCAGTCCGCAAATAGTAATACTTACGTATCTGGAATAATGTTGTTATACCTACTTCTCTGTGAAACATATGGTACGATTAAATGCAATAACAATTTATACGATGACACAGTTGTTTGATAAATTTCATACGCAATAGTAAATATTAAGGAAGGTTAAACTTATTACGCAATTAATTTTCAATGTTCTACTCATTTTTCATTCGAGTGGCAATTTCTTATGCTTCCACCCATTTTGCAATTACTCGTATGATCGCAATTGATGAAAATATGTGTGAACTAAATGAATTATTGAAAATCGAACAATCATTTTTTTCGGACTTCTCCAAAAATAAATTTTCCAGCTTATCATCACGTCGAAAATAACATTTCATAATAATGAATCAGAAAATGAGAACAGTGGACTACAATTCTTTAACTGAATTCATTTCTTTTAATTTAGGACTATCTAGCACAAGATTTCTTTAAATTTTTCATTGCACGAGCCCTAAAAAAATTAATTAAAATGCCTTGGAATCTCTAGCTGAAAAACAGGAAAAATGTTTATACAATATATATGAGGAATACAGAAAAATAGGTTATTCATAAAAATGGAAAAGCTTCATGGAATTGAATATGAATGTTTTTTATTTACATAAATATATATATACTTCTAATAAAGATTCTCGAAATATTTATTAGAAAAATGTATGTTTTCACGTATAATTTGATGAAAACTTCTGCATTTATCACTTGTTCAATTGATAATACCTTTTGAAAAATAGCACAATGGTCAATGTTAATTTAACCCTATTTCTCATTTTAACAGCATAAATAATAAAGGAGATCCACTGAAGAGTTGTTCAAAATATCTAGAGTAGAATGATAGTGAAAATATTAGAAAACACGCTTGATAAGTGGAAGAGTTTCACATTTTATTATTTCAAAACTCTGTATTTTATTCGAATAAAGTTATGTTATGTAATGAGAACAAAACTTTCTTTTCTATGATTTCGATGTTCTTTTTTGCATTTAAATGTCACTGAAATAAGAATATGGCCATTTTCATCATTATTATCGATAAAGTAGAAGTTCAGATTAGACCTCTTAATTACAAACTCGTCTAAGGAAGAAAAATTTGCAAACATCAACAACTGGCGATTGAAAACACTCTTCCGATGTGATGCATCGCTTGTTCTTTTCTTTATTAAACTTTCTTTTCTATGATTGCGATGTTCTTTTTTGCATTTAAATGTCACTGAAATAATGAAATAAGAATATGGCCATTTTCATCATTATTATCGATAAAGTAGAAGTTCAGATTAGACCTCTTAATTACAAACTCGTCTAAGGAAGAAAAATTTGCAAACATCAACAACTGGCGATTGAAAACACTCTTCCGATGTGATGCATCGCTTGTTCTTTTCTTTATTAAACTTTCTTTTCTATGATTGCGATGTTCTTTTTTGCATTTAAATGTCACTGAAATAATGAAATAAGAATATGGCCATTTTCATCATTATTATCGATAAAGTAGAAGTTCAGATTAGACCTCTTAATTACAAACTCGTCTAAGGAAGAAAAATTTGCAAACATCAACAACTGGCGATTGAAAACACTCTTCCTATGTGATGCATCGCTTGTTCTTTTCTTTATTAAACTTTCTTTTCTATGATTGCGATGTTCTTTTTTGCATTTAAATGTCACTGAAATAAGAATATGGCCATTTTCATCATTATTATCGACAAAGTAGAAGTTCAGATTAGACCTCCTAATTACAAACTCGTCTAAGGAAGAAAAATTGGCAATCAACAACTGGCGATTGAAAACACTCTTCCGATGTGATGCATTGCTTGTTCTTTTCTTTATTAAACTTGGAATATGGTTATTTTCATCATTATTATCGATAAAGTAGAAGTTCAGATTAGACCTCTAATTAGAAACTCGTCTAAGGAAGAAAAATGGCAAACATCAACAACTGGCGATTGAAAACACTCTTCCGATGTGATGCATTGGACCGTTCGAGATACTCCGGTTGAAGCCAACAAATTCCTGTAATAAAACTTGGGTAATCCATCAAAACAAGAAAGTTCAGTTATGCTTTCGACACCTAATCAAGTTAAGAAATTGTCGTTCAACGGGTCAGCAACGTTCATTGGAGCATGCTTTGACTGAAGCATAGCCCCAGTTTTCGACGAGTTTTTTACCTACTAAACTCCTTCATTATTGAAACCAGTGACGTCGAAGTAATAAGGAAATAATGATCTTAATTGCTTGCACAAAATCAAGGTTACACATAATTATTAGCGAACTCATCGATGAAGAAACTATAGACAGTGTGTTGCCAAAATAATCTGAAACATTGTCTTGGAGTAATTAATCATCAAATTTGTTTAAATGGAGTTATTTGGTCTTGCGAACTCGATAAATAGGCTTGAATAGCTTCAAAAATGAACAACGCAAAATTCCTTTGGTGTTCGACCTCCCTGATGTGGGGAGCGTTGGAGACAATTACAGTGGCCTACCTTCGATGACCAAAGGCTCAGTAAAGAGTTGATAACAACATGTAGGGCGTTAAACAACAAGTTTAGCTTAGATTGCCCTTATATTACTTCATTAAATAATAGCGGCATATCCTCTAGACTTTGTGGATATTCTTTCAGTTAGATAAGCGAAACTTTCACACTGAATGTCATTTAAAAGGTTTAGCGAATCGTGTCTATGCTAAATAGAATTCTTTTCCGTATGAAACTGCCAATTCCTCCATTGGTGGGCGCATTCGAAAAGGAATTTCAGTCTTATAAGCTAACTGAAGTACGATCGTTCATGTTGTTCTATTACTGTTTTCCTTAGCGTATTATGTACTTTACTGACCCTTTATCGGAGTTATATAGGTCTCTAAACTCAGTTTTTTGCTCTTTGTGAACTGACATAAGCAACTTTTACGTTCACGACAAATCATAAGGCTGAAAGACTTCTTTCTTTAACAAGGCGGGTACATGTGTTTTACATAAATTACTTGGTCAAAGCAGATAAGAACGATGCACTACGCAACCTCACGTGGTTAGAAACCAACTTGAAAATGTCAGAAAAGGAAAAGTGTGTCAAGATGGAACTTCATGGTTAACATATTCCTTTACCATCCACTTATTGACCACGAATCATACAACAGATAACTTTCTAATGGGAGCCTCTTTCCTGAGACTGGAGGATTTATGATAGCTCTTCAAGATCAAGACTAATACCAGTTACTATGATCTTCTATGAACTTCATGGTTAACATCTTCCTTTACCATCCACATATTGATCACGAATCATACAACAGATGACTTTCTAATGGAAGCCTCTTTACTGAGACTGGAGGATTTATGATAGCTCTTCAAGATCAAGACTAATACCAGTTACTATGATAAATTCTTCTGTAGAGATCCGAATATCCAGTCTCATTGTGCAGAAAATATCACCAGACCTCTAGAACTATCCATCACTCAACATCCAAATGCGATGTATTGGCTAATAAAGATTATCTGCGGCGACACAACCAGTTCTGCAATATTATCCACCACAAGCTGGCCAATAAATACGGACTCAAAACCAATCTCTGTATTATAAATATAAAGCAAAGTCTGTGCTAAAGAATGATAATCAGATTTAACTATTATCACCAATAGAAGGCTATCGAAAAACCGACTAGATATTCAGGGGGTTCACAAGCATCTTAACACTTCCTGTGGACATATCAGTGCCAAAAAACATGGTAGATAAAGGAGAAAATAGCAATATCTGCAGACCTGGAATTAGAAATTATTTATTGACATATTAACAGAAGGAGGTCGTGCCTGTAATACTCTCAACTAGAGGTGTTAGACAAAAGACAGAGTTTTGCCAAAATAAGGATCCACAGAAAAACATGGAAGGAACTGCAGATATGCTTATTATTAAATACGTGTTATATTGTAGGAAAATTGGAAATGAATGATGAATGAGCTTAATCCCACATATGTCTGGGATAATGGATTTCCAGGATTCTATTATGAAATGTCGAATTCGAGAAAATATCCCCACAAAGAAGTACAGAGGATTGTGTCCGTGTAATTGAGTTATATCAACTAATTAGATATTCTTTGGTTCCAGTGCTTCGAAGTATTCTTTCTGAGAATGTTTCAGGAAGTATTGTGGTAGTCATAATTATAATACATTCCTTCAAATTGTCAGAAATCAGGTTGTAAAGTGAACGCATATACATTCTATCTTATATATGTTAAAATCCTCTTCAAAGAGAAATTATATTTGGAGTATACAACACTTTGAAAGCTCCATCCTCGGCAATGTTTCCAACAGTTGTTTTTGTTTTGAAATAGGGTGCTAATAATACACAACCGCTCTGACTTCAAGAAGCACGTCTGACGTCCCTAAATGTGTCGGTGGAGTCTACGACGTGAATTTGTTTTTTCCAAGCGCTTCTGCGAACGCCAGAGAAGTTTTCTTAATATAAAAGCTGATGAATTTCCAAGAAACCACTATACCGGGCACATTATTCATCAGTTACTTTTTGATGAAGTTTTAATAGATTTAATGTGGTATTTCCGCAATATAGCACATAAAAACAGGTTTTTCATCAAAAAAAATTCTGGGTGGAAAAATGTTATTCAGGGTGAATGAACAAGATATACATGAAATGGGTATTACGAAATCACTGAAGAGAAGAGCAGGTTGATGTGCAATTTAATTCCGTATTAGCATGATCTTTGAACAGGAAAATCGAGATTTCTAAGATTTATACAATTACACTCACGGATTTCACACTTAATAAATATAGATAATAAATAAAGAAAAAGTTTAAACTTCAAGTCCACTCAAATCAAATTTTTAAGGGCTCAAACTTTGATTTTACAATGTATAATTATTGAATTATTGATTATATTATTGACAATTTATTTGATTTATTCATTAAAAATATATATAATTTATTCATTATATTAATTACTTTTTGTTTAGTACGTGCTCCTCCTCTTTTAGTTAACATATCCATTAAAGAGGATAACCTCATTTTTCGACTCCTGATGAAGAATCGAATACATTCGAAACAAAGGCAAAGTTGTATAGTTGCATCTTTCATTCTTCGCCAAGCTTCAATGTGAATTTCTTTTTCATCGGGGTTAGAATATTAGGATTCACGAATTCCTCAAAGTTTTAATTTAGACAACATATAAAAGAAATGTGAAGAATATGGTGGAAAATTGATGTTAGCGCTCTTTAATTCCACGTGAAGACGAATCTGGAATGCTAGAGAGACTTTATACGTATTTTCTCCGATAGAGCGAGCTCCCGTGTTTAGTTCACGAACTAATGTCCTCTTTATTCTGAAGATGGCTCCGGGGTCAGAATATTGAAAGTTTTAATTTAGAAACAACATATATATAACAAATATGAAGAATATGGCGGAAAAGTAATGTTAGCGCTCTTCGTTGCAACATGAGGTAGAATCTAGAATGCTAGAGAGACTTTATACGTGTTTTCTCCGATAGAGGGAGCTCACGTGTTTAGTTCACGAACTAATACCGCCTCATGTTGAAGATGAGACTGGAGGCGTTTGAAAGTCATCGATTCTTGATTGTTTGAATAAATATCCACTAATGATTCCTGATATGGTTGAAACAATTGCTTAGTATTTTCATACAACAATTTCGATGATTTTTCGAAACTTAATATTCACTCTCGAAATTGATAGGTTGGTTCTCGTTAACAACATTCGTGTAGACAGCTCTCTAATAGTTTTATTTGAAATATTTCGATTGCGAATTTCAGTATCGACCAAGTATGAAAGGTTTGTGAATCTGGAAATTATATATATATGCTTCTACAAGAAGAATCAAGGAGAGAGATAGAAAATAACGAAGATAGTCCGTCCAAGTTTAAACATATATCCATCCAAGGCAAATGAACTCGTGTACAATTGAAAGCGAATGAAAGGAATTTTATTATTACAACTTCTACGGTTTAAACTCTGCAAATTATTTCGGCCCTAGTGTAGATGCTCAAAACTTGTAATACCGACTCACTGATGCCTTTAATCTTGAATACGAGCGAACATAGGATTTAAGGTTGGCAGCCCCGTCGTCTAAGTTTATAACTTGACAGCAGCCAGAAGGGGGCCTAATTAAATTACTGAGTAACTCGATAACAGTCAGGGGGATTCAATAGCACCGCATATGGGAAATGGCCATCGGCATATCTGACACTAGTGATACCTAGCACTTAGATAGATGGAGAAGTGATTGTCGCATACTGCGTGAGGTGATACAGAGAAAAGCGAAATTCTCGAAATTTCAGGGGCTCACTCAACAGACAGCTTAAAACTGTCCTATAAAAGGAGAACAGCTATTATAAATGTTAATTCTGAACTAAAATTTTCGATACAATGACCTTTAGTTCATTTGATCTACAATAATTGTTCAGTTTTCTCTTTAAATTTTATTTTTAGTTTCACAAATTTACATTTTATTAATTATTATTCATTTCATACATGAAATAATAACTTTACAAATTATTTTATCTTACTTACATATACTTGATGCAATCTTAATTTACAAGGTGAAATCTCCTAGTGGAGTTCATCATACATAATTATTCTTGTACTTATACTTTCTTGGGATTATACTTTTACTTTTCTTGAATCTTTCACTGTACTATAGTGAGATTTTCCATACTTTAACACTTTTTACGCTCCCCTGTATGTATTCCTCCCAGATCCTTATCACCACCTGTTTCACAAGGACGGAGAAGAAACGTGCGACAGAGAGGGAGAGAAAAAAATTACGCCGCTGAAGAAAGTAAATCAAGACGGGGGCCTTCTGTACTGCCTTATGTACGGGATTTTTCTCGTACTACAATTGATATTATTTTTTTTTTCTTTACTATATCTCGAACTACAGTTTATATGTTCCTTTTAAGACTATAATTGAATATTATATTACTTCGTTCGGTACCGGACTACATTAAAACTGTGATAAACCAAAACGGTTTGAAGAAAACTCAGACTTGTGGCAGTGAAATCATCTCCTTACGTCAGTTTCCTTACAGCCTGTATACCTGGTCTCACTGTTAAATTTTATGAAAATTAGTGATTATTTCATTTTCTTTTTCTAATATTTTCTAATTGGAATTAATTTTATTTTAATGATATCTAAATTACGAAATCAGCTTCTCCAAAAGCTAAAGTTCAGTTCTTAACGATACAATAATAAATGCTCACTTCTACTGAAAAGGGTTAAAGAAATACGCCATTAAAAGATAGTTCTATATAATCTCATAATTATATTATTATGGTCCTATAAATAGAATTATTTAAATGTCTTAAAAGTAATACAATACGGGGAGAAAATATAAAAATTGGACTCTGTACTGATTAACTAATATGTTTCACACATATACGTTGTACATTGAGGTATCTCGTCATCTCAATATTTACTCATATATTCAGATAATAAGCAAAAAAAACAATTCTATCAAAAAAAGGCCCTTGATAAAATTCGACCATATTAGGGTTTGTCGATTTTTTAATAACAGTTTTTTTTGAGGAAATTATAAAATTCGAAATCCAGTTTTTCAGTAGAAAATATCGGTTTTCAATGTACGAATAACATTTTAATAACACGAAAAGTGGCATTATTAAGTTATCCGGACAAATATTATGAAGATTATATAAAGATTACTCTGTAGGGGAAGATTATGATATTTAAAAACGTGATGAAAGCCATATTGAAGAGCGAGACAATGTTCTATTGGAAAATGCTATGTAAGTGGCAATTAATATTTAAACGAACCGGAAAACGTGACTTCCACTATTCAAACTCTAAGAAGAGAGTTTTTGGCCATGGAAGTCACAAATAACACATGGAAGGACAAAAAATGAGGAATTATTATATCAGGCTTTAAAAACGATTAAGCCTAGTTCGGTTGCAAGTGAGAGGGTATTTTCTATTTCGGGGAATTTTGTGAATAAACTAAGGAGACGGCTAAATAGCAAATCGATAGACTTCCTCTGTTTTCTGAAATCATATTTCATTAAACAAACAAGAAAATGGAATATTTAAATTTGTATTACAATTGCCCGGAATAGAAAATACTCGATCCTTTGCTTTCATTGACTTTAAAAATAAAATTGATTTCAATAAGTACCTATGTATGCATAAACTTTATTTACATTTGTCTTTCGACTTTAACTACAATTTACATTATATAATACACAGTTATATATTTTCTAATTGTTTTAAATAAGTATCCATCTGTATCTATTAACATTGTTTTTTTTTAAAATAATATGGTTATTATAAAAACCATTTGCTAACTCGTTTCACTACTATAAAAATATTTACATCCTTGTATGTGAAAATTATGCATAAACAAGGAATAATTGTTTTTAAAGTTATTTAATCCTGGTCAACTATTATTTCTTTGTTCTACTAAATTGCAAAAAAAATTTTTACTATCAATAAAAATGAACTGTAAATAATTTCAGTCAAAAACTGCTTTCAATCACTCTAAATTTTCTGAAAATTTTTTTTATAAAAATTTGAAACCGTTTAAAACCGGTTTTCCGCTAAAATTACTATTCGAAAACCGGTTTTCTCAAATGTCGGTTTATTAATAAACCCTAGACCATATTCTTCAAAGTTTTTCAGTTTGAATCCTCATTACGATTCACTTAATTGAGGCAATTTCAAGAGTTATGTACATTATATTGTCCGCTAATAATATTTCGGTATACGATATCTTCATCAGGTGTATGAAAAGTAATTAAAAATCTTGAAAATTGCATCTACACGGTTAAAGAAAATTGAAATTGAAACACTTAGCTCAAGTTTCAATATAAAACAACTCTACATATGTTTCGGGTGGTTACCCCATTATCAAGAGTATTCAATATTGCTCAATACTCAAACTAATAACTGAGAATATTGTTAAACATTCTTGAGGATGGGCTAACCACCCGAAACATATGTAGAGTTATCAATATATTAAGTGAAACTCAAGCCAAGTGTTTGAATTTCAGTATACTATTATTTAACATAATGTTTAACCAAGTGATAAGCAAAACCTTCGTGTCATTTGTTGAGAATGTAGATAGAATAATTAGTAAAAAAATAAATAATATAGTACAAATAGTAAATCTCGTCATTCAGGATCTGCGCAAATATCCACCAAAAACATATGGGTGTACAAAGTTTGCCGAGTAAGCTAATAAGAAAATGAATTTATAGATAAGAACGTATACCTAAATGATACAAAACCAATAATATCAAATTAAATAAACTCTTGGCTTAATGTTTCACGATTATATTTAACAACATGAATTTGTTCAAGACCTTGAAAGTCAAGACCAAGAGTCTTGAAGATGAGCTCACGCTCGAAATGTTTGACAAATGTTCATGTTGTTAAATATAATCGTGAAACATTAAGCCAAGAGTTCAATTTAATTTAATATTCAATTATGTTTCATCAAGAGTTAAGCGAGAACTCAATCTCAGTCAAAACCAGTAATGTTAAATCGATAAATCAAAAATCTATTTTTGACTCAACCGACAGCAAAAAGTCATTTCGAAAAGCTTTTGCTTGAGTCCAAATATTATTACTGATGAAGATATAAAAAAGCACTCATTATTACTAGGAACACTTACCTTAAACGGCTATATCAACAGATGATTCAGCTATCCATGTAGAGAGTTGGGGAGTTATCAAAGTGTTTAATGCTTTCACACCCAGTAGATTAAATTGAATCCACCCTGGAATAACAAACACCACTTAGAATGCAAGCTAGTAGATGCACGAAAAGTGCATAAATCGGATAGAGAACTAGAGTCTGTTCCAGATTATTTATTATGCTTCAATGAAATTCTTGGATATACATTTATATAGTAGAATATAGATAGAAATTCATCTTCCTCAACCTTAATAGATATTCTCTCTCTCTCGAAATGTTGGTTTTTACGTATGTAGGTACGCGGTTTGTTCAAAAGAAAGGAGAATTTTGTATTTTTTCGAAAAGTATTTATTGATTTAGCAATATCCATTTTGTCCCCTTCAAAGTAATTCCCCTCAGATACAATGCAATTATGCCAGCGCTCCTTCCAGTCCTCAATGTACTTCTGAAATGATCTTTTCGGTATGGCCATCGATGGCATGGTTCTTCGAATACTTTATCTCATCAATTGTAGCAAAGCGCTTTCGTTTCATTGGTCTTTTCAGTTTTGGGATAGGAAAAAGTCACAGGGAGCCAAATCTGGTGAATACAGCGTTTGACGAATTATTACGATATTGTTTTTGGCCAAAAATCACGAACAAGCATTGATGTGTAAGCTAATGCGATATCGTAATGCAGAATCCATGATTTGTTTCTCGACAATAACGATCGTTTGGTTGTATTGCTTCCGCAAACTTTGCATTACTTCCTTGTAGTATTCCTTATTAACCGTGCTACCTATTGGCAAGAACTCATGGTACACCACAACGTTGTAATCGAAGAAAACAGTTAGCAAAACCTTCAGATTCAATCGAATTTGGCGTGCCTTTTTCAGTCTTCGCTCTTCTGGCCGCTTACATTGGGATGATCGGGCCTTGGTTTCGACGCATAAACTATTTCGTTTCACTAAACGTTTCGTCACCAGTTATGAGCTTTTTGTCGTTGACATCATTCAACAACTCCTGAGTAATACTAATGCGACGTTGCTTTTGCTCTCAATTGAGCTATTTTGGAACAAACTTCACTGCCACACGTTTCATGTCCAAAAAATTCGAGAAAATTGCATAGCATGCTCCGATTGATATGCCAATATCTTCTGCAACTTCCCTAATATTCGTTGGAAGAATTTCCAAAACTATTTTCTTCGCTGTTTCGATGTTTTCTTTGCTTGTTGACGTCGTCAGCATCTTATCGGCCTTCTGTTAAGCGCTTGTGCCACTTATAAACACCATTTTGAGACAGAGAAAACTTGACGAATGCCACAGTTAACTTTCGAGAGCGTTTCAGCACTGTTATTCCGTTTTTACCGCAAAATTTAATAAAGATTCTTTGATCCATTTCTTTCCGAAGTAAGAAATCGAAGAAAACACAAAAAAACACAAAACA
The DNA here is from genome assembly GCA_030704895.1 of Henosepilachna vigintioctopunctata. Lineage (NCBI taxonomy): Eukaryota > Metazoa > Arthropoda > Insecta > Coleoptera > Coccinellidae > Henosepilachna > Henosepilachna vigintioctopunctata. The sequence goes on from JARQZJ010000034.1 coordinate 4,739,633, forward strand.
TCTTTTCAGTTGTCAAAAACGAATTACTAATCAAAATCAGCTGATGATTTCATCATGTCAGAAACGTATGTGCACCAACATAACGAAAAAAAATTTCGATAATCGAATGTGCACAACCAGCGAAAATTCAAAATTCACCCTTTCTTTTGAACAGACCTCGTATTTATATAGCAATGATGGAACTTTATCTTCGTCAATCTTAATAGATATTCTTTCTCGAGGTAAGTCAAATGTTGGTTTTTACGTAGGTAGTAGATACCAAGATTACTCATGTTAATTATTAATCGACTTCAATTGACTCCCACAATGAATTACATTTTTGTTCAACTTTGAATTGATCACGCATATGCAATTTGACATCAATTAATAGCAAAACAGATATTTATAATATTTATTCAGCAAAAGCTATACAAAAACTTACTCATGTTGAAAACCCAAACATTTTTTTTTATACTTAACATATCTGTTACTGGGTTGAACTGTAATGGACTTATCTTGACTGCGAAAAGTTTATAACGGTAATGGAATAGGTATCCCATCGGAAATATTTTATTCAAGAGCTCATCAGAGATTTGCCATGAAATTAAATAATTCATAACGTTTTTTGGAGTAAGCTGGCCTTAACGGGAATCCAAATAAACCAAAATTCATAGTGAATATAGCAGCAGAACCCACTCAATTCCGATTACGTCAGTCCGCTTAAATCCGGAACTTACGTTTACAACTAGATGACTCTGTATTTTAGAGAAGATAATGACATAGGACGACTAATGGAGCATTCCGCTGTTCCTCAAGACCCTTCGGCTTTATAGCGACATCATCCTCATCTTTTTCGCATTTGCAGAATCGTGTGAACGAAAGGACCGACGAATGGCGGTCGTGACACTAAGCCACGCAATCCGAGTACGTAGCCGTAAAATATACGAAGCCAGGTAGTTATTATCTCAATTATGGGCCTTAATTACAATTGTCTAATGACTTGCCGAAAATTTGTTAATTTTATCGTTCTCATTTGCACATTGCTCTTTTTCTTTGAATTCGAAATTAATTGCGAATGGCGAAGGAGAGTCCTTGATAAATGATTATGAGTTTCGTATAGCTTTACCTCATACCCTCCCCAAGAATTGAGGGAGGGTTTGAATTATGTGTAAATTATGAATTGAAGTAAAATGAGGGTAGGAATTTGAAACTACTGCCAAAGAGCAAGCAAGAGCAGGTTTTTGTCAACATCAAGCATAAAAAAAGAAAACACATCATTTTCTGATGTTCTATTTATATACCTACTAGTTATGTGCTGAATATCCGTATCCGCGGATATCCGAAACAGAAGAGAGATCCGCATCCGTATCCGTCAACGTTTGGCAGATCTTTTACGGACCTATTTATCTTATTAATTTTAAATATTTAATAGTGTTGGCGTTTACTTGATGTAAATCCATTATAATTGAATATAACTTAAATTCAAACTTGAACTTATGGTTCACACTTTATTGACTACATAGCATGACGCGTTTCGTCGTTACAAACGACTTCTTCAGATGCTTACAGAATAATAACAACATTTTGAAAAATACAGGTATATATATCAGGGAATTTTGGTGTTCTATGGTTTTGGTTTTACCTAAGATATTCCATTCTGAGAAATAATTTCTATTACCTGAAAAGGTTTAACAATTTTCCATATTTCACAAGCCTTCCCATACGGATACCGTAATCCATAACTCCTCATGCCACCCATATCCACATAAAATGGCAGCGTTTCAAAGTATGATACACAGATTAACCAATATACCTTTATCGGCAGAAAATTTCAATAAAGAATTGAATATCATTAAACAGATTGCGATTAATAATAATTATGAAAGCGAACTCGTGTCAAAAATTCTGGACAAAAAACTCTATCGGAAAGCTCTACGATTAGTATTTCCTTATCAGCCGGATAGAAATCGTAAATATAACAGTTTAACATACTTTGGAAACGTCAGTCAAAAAGTTCAATTAAACCTTTTTTAATTAAACATAATTTTAATATTTCATTTAAAACGAACAACAATTTATCGAGACACATTAAGAACAATAAAACCAAAATTAAAAGAGAAGACAAATCAGGTGTTTACCAATTGAATTGTGGAACATGTCCCGGTATATATATAGGTAAAACTAGTAGAAATTTCGGTACTAGAATACCATTGAAACTCTTATAGGTTTATGGTAACTGAAATAAGAAACATAAGTTTGAAACTTGATTTCCTCTAAAATATCTGGAAAATCCCGCGTCAATGGTGGTCCCATATTATGTTGTAGATTCTGGTGGATCATTATTCATTTTCAAATTCAATCTTTCCGAAAGAAAACTTGTCAACCGCTCTGATTTTATTATCAGCAAAGTAGATGTTGAAATCGCCAGTCAAGATAAGTGGAAATTCATTATCATTTGTACCAAGTATTTTCGACCCTTCCTCAGTGTACTCCAGTAAAGTGCGATGAATAAAATGATCTCCGTCTTCCTATTTTGGATTTGGAGAAATGTTAATTGCTACAAAGACTATGTGTAGGCCATTTCTAAGTTTGTGTAAGCACGTACAAATATCTAAAACAAATGAGTTCATGTCATATACAACCATATACATATACGTTAAGCGAACGCTAGGCCGAGCTACTAAGTAGGTGGAGTGGGGGTGTTAGGTTTTATTTTCGTTACGGGATTTCTTGATTATGTCGCCGCGCTCAAAGCCCGCGATAAAAGTTATGCGATAGCTCAAAACTATTAAATTCAATATAGATAATTTTTTATCGCTTAAAATCAATTTTTGGTTTCTTTATGTTGAAAACTTAACATTAGTTAGTTACTATATCAATTGAAAAGGGTGTTTTTTTTTAGAGGTATAGAACTTTAAGTTGCAATAAAACAAGGATGGATCATTCAATTGACAAGAATTTTTTTATTCTAAAGATAATCTTGTGGCATTACATTTTAAATATGACTTCTGGCATATGACCGCCACGGTTGGCTCGGATGTAGTCCAATCTGGACGTCCAATTTTCGGTGACTTTTTCCAACATTTATGTCCGTATATCGGCAATAACACGCCGAATATTGTCTTCCAAATGGTCAAGCGTTTGTGGCTTATCCGCATAGACCAATGACTTAACATAGCCCCACAGAAAGTAGTCTAGCGGTGTTAAATCACAAGATCTTGGAGGCCAATTCACAGGCCCAAAACGTGGAATTAGGCGGTCACCGAACGTGTCTTTCAATAAATAGATTGTGGCACGAACTTGTGTGACATGTTGCGTCGTCTTGTTGAAAGCACAGCTCCTGGACATCATGGTTGTTCAATTCAGGAATGAAAAAGTTAGTATTAATGGATCTATACCGATCACCATTGACTGTAACGTTCTGGCCATCATCGTTTTTGAAGAAGTACGGACCAATGATTCCACCAGCCCATAAAGCGCACCAAACAGTAAGTTTTTCTGGATGTAACGGTGTTTTGATAAACACTGAGGATTATCTTCACTTCAAATGCGGCAGTTTTGTTTGTTGACATAGCCATTCAACCAGAAGTGCGCTTCATCGCTAAACAAAATTCGCTTATGAAAATCGGGAACAAAGGCAATCTCGAAAATTGCACTATTTGCAAGCGTTGTTCAGGCGTGAGCCTGTTCATTATGAATTGCCAAACCAAACTGAGAATAAATCACTTCTCAGCTGTTAAATCGGTAGCCATCTTCAACAGTAATGCCAACTTTAAGTTCTATACCTCTAAAAAATACACCCGTTATATAACACACAGGTACTCGATCAACTATCTTCCTAACGAGATCAATATTATAAAAAGTTATAAGATCTCCTTTAATCAAGAAAATAAGATGTAGATCTTCGTAATATTTCAAATTCGAAAGAAATGATTTTGTCAATTAAGTAAACTAGTACTGCTTGACACATACAGTCAAGATCCGTATCCGCATACGCGCATATTGAAACCAAATATCCGTATACAGATGCGTATCCGCAAGTACAAAATAAACGCATATACCGAGGTGATGTCAGATTAAATTTCACGATAGCTGCGGACAAGCCGGCATAACAAATTATTTCACCATCAGCGATAAAAGCATAGAACTCGATAAAAAATATATAGAACTGCATTAAGAATTCATCAAAGCCACCTATCTTCGGTTAGCCATCGTTCGGCTGTCATACATCAATAAACTCAACAGCCTTTCATAAGCATAGCCTGACTAATAACGAGGACATGAATGAAGCCATTATTCCATTCGGTTGTTATTCGTTTATTTACATTGAGTGAATTAGAAAACGAATAATTGTGTTAATGGATCAGTTCTTTGAGACTGTCAGGTCTGTTAGACCTCAGACATAGGATTCCAAGTAATTTGTTGAATTACGTTCGAATGTTGAATGACAGACTGATTTCACAAATGACACATGTACAATTAGTAGAATACATGCATTCACAGGGGTGACCAATAAAGGGTATGTGCTATTTATCGATATACGAGGGTACATTGGTGGTCTGTACGTGGATCTAAATTTTACAAACAAATGTGACGAAATGTTACAAGGCACTTACAATATATGCGAATACAGGGAAAACTCATTGCACGAGTGATATATCTGAATATACGGCAATGTAGTAACACCAGAGTAGCTTTCATAAGATCTAAGAATATTTCTTTCAGAAATTTTCAACATTCAACAAGCTCCGTAAATTCCCGAGTACTCAAACACTAGAACTTAATTTCACTTTTTTATTCATTTACAATACATGCCTGCAAGGTTAATGATGAGGTATAATTAAATATACTCAAGCGGTGCACGTAATATAAATGGTACAAGTGATAATATAAATGAAACAAAAGGAATACGTAGATATTCTAACAATTTAGCTAAAAAAATACTATATCTACATATACATAAAGAAAAGAACATATTAAAGAAAAATAACTGAGATTGTGTTCTCGTTTAGCTCTTGGTGAAACATGATATAATAAAAATTTAATTCAAATTCTTAGCTTAATGTCGCACGAATATATTGAATGTTAAAATAATATTACAATGTTGAGTGACATGTTTCGAGAGGTCATCTCATTATCAAGACAAAATACAAAAACAGAACTTAGTAAATGTATACGAAAAAAAGTTTCAGAATAATCTTTTAAAAACAATATATCCCACAACATCTATTAAAATGGAACATAACTATTATTTCATCAACTTTATACCACATCTTAGTGAGAAAATATGTTTAAACTTTTAAAATAAAGTTTAAAGAAGAACCAAATTAAAACAGTTTGACGAACAAAAGGAATATGGAGTCACTTTTGGTAAACGACAAGCAAAAGAAGGTTGAAGAAAATAGGGACATTTGAAAAATTTCTGTAATGATTACCCTACTTTTTATATCAATTAAACAGGGATATAAATAAATGAACATAAATATTACAGACTTCGCAGAACGTTGTATCAGTTCATAGATTTCAATACAACACATTGTTTACAAGAGGTATTAAAGAAAAACGTCTAGAATTTTTAGAATCCATAGAAATCAGCAAATCTTGGAAAAGAGAAGAACCGATTGTCAATGAACAAATAGAATTTCAACAACCCCCCCTTTTCAACTCTATCTTATAGATATAAATTGGCTATGTTCTGTTTTTGTTAGTACTCTTAGTCTTGATAATGAGCTGACCGCTCGAAACATGTCAACTCAACGTTGTAATATTATTTTATTATTCAATATATTTGAGAAACATCAAACCAAGAGTTTGATTTAAATTTTTATAAAGAAAAATGAAAAAAATAAAAACAAACACAACTTTATTAAGAAATATTCGATTGTTTGAACGACTTAGATGACAAAATAGAATATACACATAACTACAAACAAAGATAGAAGAAATATAGAACAAAATAAAAGAAGCGATAAAACTTCCAGTACGAATGGCCTTAGGGCAGCAACATGCTATAAATCGAAGTGTTCCACAGATCGATATCCAATTCTGGTTGAACACCATACACAAATATTTTCCTACCTCAAAAAGAAGATACCCTAGAATTAAATGAAAGTGTATTCTTGGTATTTTTCAAGAAATTATTCACTATTTAGTGAAATTTAATGATTCTGCTCATAGCAATTAATATTTCATTTAATTTTTGAAATATTAATATCTGTTTTCATGATTTATAAATTTATTTCTACGCGAAAATTCAGCTTGAACACTTGACGACAATGAAAAACTTACAATTAAATCAAGGATGCTTTTCATTCATAAATTCAATGGACGATGAATCTACTCTGTGATGAGTTCATATTTAAATGAGAGGTAATAATAAAAACTTGTCTGAAAATCACTGACTGAACAATTCTTTATTCGACTAGTTTCACCTTTTACAGCATTATCAAGAATGACTTTATTCATATAAAAGATTGATTGGTCCTTCATAAATGCTTCTATATTTTTAATAATTGGACTTTCTATTGTTTTAATTAAAGTAAAGACAGTTGATTGAATGATCTCTAATCTTTTGGTGAAACATTGTTCAATATATTAACTAAAAACACTTGGCAAGCTTTCACAAAATTACTTCACAATTGTTTCGGGATGTTACCCCATATCCGAAAGTTAAACTGAGACTTTTCGGTTTAACTTTTGAAAATGGGGTAGGTAGTACTTCGAAACAATTGTCAAGTATTTATCATAAATTTTGTTTCATGAAAAATATTTTTATAAAATATGTTTTATAAAATAACTGAGATCAAATATTTTTTTTGAATTATTATCAATTATAAACATAGTAAAGGAAATTTTAGACCTATTTGTCTCAATTCAAGTAATTACCCTAAAAGTATTTAACCCTATTTAAAAAAAGTTCATTTGGTTGTATTATAATTTTCAAGAGAAATCAATTTATAAGTAGGTAAAATTAAAATTGAAAGTTTGTTCAAGAATTACACTCTTTTGAGCCACTTTTGAAGAACCAGACGAATAATAGAGGAGTCAAATTTCAGATTCATATTCACAAGAAAGTACCCGATGACCCTTAGTTGAACAAATGATCTCAATTATCCTGCAGCTTTATGCGGATTTCCCCGAAAGCCATTTCGACCTTTCTACAAAACGACAAAATCCCTTCAGCGAATTCCCCTTGGATATTTACAAGTGGAGGATTTGTTGAATTCCTTTCACTTTATTTCACGTGAATGTAAAAATCGTGCCATCATCTATCATAAATGGTGAGAATCTAGAGACGAAAAATGGCCAACGGAAAGAACAACCCGCAGAAATTCCCGGTAGAAGGCAATATTTCAGACAGTGTCAAATTAAAATTGCGCTTCCTGAGAGAATTGACTCTTCCACTGGATTTTTCAGTCGAGAAATAAAATCTCGTCTATATCTGAAATCCGAACCGCAGCCCTAAGTATCTCAAGAGGTTCCATATCTCCTTTTTATTGGGATCATCGACATCAAGTTTATAGTGCGCGACCTTAACGAAGGAATGACGAAAATCATCCCTCGTCGATTTAGATTGGAGAATTAATATCTTAAGTTACACGAAGACGTGAAGCGGTACTGAAATTCGAAACCTTTTCAAGAGCCATGCAAATTTCGGTGTTCTTAAATATTATTCTAGACTTTGTTCGACGATCGTTTGATTGTCTTTTTATACGTCAAGTCTTTGCGCAACTCTGTATGAATTTTATTATCGGTGGACTTTTCAGACGTTTTTCTATTAAAAGGTGGTGATAAATCACTTCAAATAAACTTTTAAGGCGTCACTGGAACATCTAGATTTTGAATAAAATCAACCAATACGATAATTGAAATCGCTTTCGCTAAGGGGTAGTTTAACGTATGCCAGAGTTTCCAAGCGTGGGGGACAATTCTCGAATGAACTTGACCAGGGTTTAACCAATTCACACTTATCAATTTTAACTTCCTCACCTTCACTTTTTATGGGGACATACAAATACCCACCTTAGAATGAACTTAGTGGTACGATTGGTCTTTGCTTAGATAAAATAATCTAACATATCTTGCCATGATTCCTGAACCTCTTTTTTATTTCTAGAATCATAACGGCTGCTTATCTTACGAATCAATGAAAAAACAGAAAACATTTGAAGAAAATTCTTATACCATTGTTTAAATATGGAGGGGGGTAAGGTGAGGGCTTTCTACTGACAAAGAGGAGTTGAAATTAAATATTTGTAAGAAATAGGATGTAGTAATACTTAAACAGACCCTAATTCCTAATGCAGTTTTGCCAAAGATTAACACCCAAAAATATGATTTTAGACTTTTTTCAGGTACTTATTTCATAGATTTATTGTTGAAAAATCGCGGACGTTTTTGACAGTTTTATAGTAAAACTGAAGTGTTCAACATTTATTACACCTATATAAAAAGTTTTAATATACCTGGACGTAACAAATCGGGAATTAACTTCCAAGGGGTTGGTTTTACCCAGAATCACCCTGAGCTGTAAAAATTCTACCGCATAAAGGGAACGAATTGTAAAATCATTATGTAGTACCGATGAGACTCTTCGATGGTTCGCAACACGTATAAGAGGCACTGTTAGTACTTTTATAGGTATATAAGTATATATAACGAATGAAGAAGTACTTAGAAGAGCCGGCGTCGAGCGAGTGTTATAACGGCATTCATGGTTGTGCGATATCAAGAACTGGTGTGGAGTGAAAAACGTGGGTGATATATTCGCACTAGCTGCGGAGGGGCAATTACGGATTGCAGAATGAGTGGATGATCGCCTACACGCTGTAAGCGTTGGTACGAGAAGAAGAAGATAAGTATATAAGTACTTGAGTATATACTTAGTTGAATATAAACTTAAATTCAAACACTTGAACTTGTGATTTACACTTTATTGACTACATAGCACGACGCGTTTCGTCGTTACAAACGACTTCTTCAGATGCTTACAGAATAATCTACATATTAGAGTCTTACAGAATTATTCTGTAAGCATCTGAAGAAGTCGTTTGTAACGACGAAACGCGTCATGCTATGTAGTCAATAAAGTGTAAATCACAAGTTCAAGTGTTTGAATTTAAGTTTATATTCAATTATAATGGATTTACATCAAGTAAACGCCAACACTATTAAATATATACTTAGTTCTCAATAAGTTTTTGATAGTATACAATAAGTATGAAACAGTAATAAAAGTGGTGACTGTGAGTAAAAAAACTCCATAAGCAACATGTACATTAAAAAATAGTGGTACTTGTAAAGTGATACTTGTAGTACTTGTGTATAAAAAACACGAATCAACGAAGTATTTATAGGTTAACACTTAATACGTGTTAAAAACCATCAAGAAATAATCTTGTTATTGATAGATAACGAAACCACTTCTATTAGAATTAGAAGAACGGACGAAAATGTCTTTTCATTCAAAAGATAGCAAACCTACATACCTGTTCATATTCATACCTACATGAAATTTTTCCTGCCAAAATAGCACTTTACACAATATTGAAGAAAACACAAATTACAAAACAATTTGTTGTGAAGTTCTATTCGAGATCTAAGTGGAAGAATGATTCGCGGAAAAAAGTATTTGCCCGCCACCTCAATAATATAATGAATAAATAATGATATAATAAATTAATATAATCATATATAAATAACAAAAAATATTCGAATTCCATTTATATCAACAGCGTCAACGTAAAACCCAAACCAGCTGCACTAACATAGTCCCCCCCCCCTCTTCTATTATGAATCCTGACCGCATTCACGTGAAATATTATTGTTAACTCAGAGGGCACAAAAGGGGGAGAAAGTAAAGAAATACTATAATTATGTAGGTATTGTGGCCCCAAGAAATTTACCACATTTTTTCAGAAAATTTTGATATTGTCTATATTAATTTTTTTTGTATGATTCGTAAGTATAATTTTATTGAGTAATGTTCTAATTTCACAATACTCATTGTGGTTGAATATTTATAAGACGCAAAATTATGAATTGAATTTTTTTTCACAAATCCTGCCAACGCCTAGTTCGACTTTGGACGATTTACGAAAAACGTGAACAGTTCTTGCGTTTATTTCATTGGCCTCTTGAAACTGAATAGAGTAGAGTTCGATATTCTTCGACTTCATTGATTCAAACAATTAATGATATACGTGGATAGTAACTTGATATTAATGATATTTTTGTATTAATTTTGTAGTATAAATACTGAATTAACGAATAAAATTGCAGAAAATGAAAAACGAAGCGAGACAACATCTGTCAGAGCACTTATTGATTTTACTACACAACGTCACAACGTAGACGGAATTTCCATCATTTTCCTTTGAAACATTCTGAAATATGTTTGTAATAAGGTTCTAACAAAACTTTCATGCATAGTATACCAAACTTTCAGGTAGGCCGCCTTTTGGTTTCCCTCTTAATATTTACACGACAACGTTTGCTCGATTCTAACGTTTTCTTTGAACATTAATATTTAACATTTTGTTCGGAACATATTTCGAAAGTTACTCCGTTTCTGTTGTGAAATTATCGATTGAATTAACGATTTTTTGAATAATTGATGATCAGATCACAATAATGCATACTGTTTGTTACAATTATTTTATTATATTTTTTACACATTCATACATAAGAAAAGAAGGTCTGTTCGGAAAAAAGACGAATTATGAATTTTCGCGAGCTGTGCGCACATTCGGTTATCGAATTTATTTCGAATAGTTTTCCGAGAATATTCACATTGGTAAATTGGGTCGCAATAACAGAAAGGTTGAGAAGCGCTGGATTGGATTAGACCATTTGACACTGATCGCATTTCTCAACAGAACTTAGATGCCTTGTAGTCTTGTTATTCGTATATTAAGTAAGGAAAAACTCTATTCTTCACAAAACAAGTCAGGTAAGAAAGATTTTGGGTATTCTAAGTACACTTCTGAAGAATACCTAAGACCAAAAAGCTAGTTTTAGCTTCCTTTCAAAAATGTTTTTTTCATCCATTTTCCAAAATGGTGAAGAAAACTGTTTTTCTAGATTCCCACACTTTCATTTGACAATTATGACGTACGTTTCACCATTACAATGGCTTCTTTGGAATCTCATCAACTTGTTTATTGATTCTACTTCGATAAACCAGAAATAAATCATTTTACTCATTTCGTTTTAGTATTTGTTTTATTTCTTATTTCAATTTTAAGATACTGATTATATAACATTGCTGAAATATTGCTCAGTTCATTAGATGAATAACTGCCAATTCAGTACAATTATTCACTTAAATTATTTCAATTAAGTAGATATTTTGTCAATGTAACTTTACGAACAATTACTTTCAACTTCTGAAGAGTTTAGAAAATAATATAACGAATTATATTAAATTATTATAACTGATTCATCTAATTTAGGTATATAATATCTATGATGGAAATAAGATAAACATAATTCGTAAAATCATATAAATACCATATTCCGTAAATATAGTTATAATATATTAAGTATTTCATCATTTCCTAACTGAGTACACACATTAACTAAATACCTATAACAACATAATATATCAAACTAATATCAAGAACATACTTCCTAATGAAGCCATAGAGGGCGCTCACATACGCGGTTATCACGATAAATTCATCGCCTACAAAACCACATCCCTTATTATTACGAACTTAGGTAATATTCACACATAACGTGAACGGTATGGCGAAGATACGCCTGACGTTTTATTCGGTATTGATTGAGAGCAACTCGGTACGACCCTGGGTTTCCTAGATACCATAGAGGGCCATATGCTACGCAACACCTGGTCTATATACCACGGATGCAACTAAATTAGGGTGGCCCACGTAGAGAAGCGCGACCACTCATGAATCTCAAACTAGATAAATCGATTTATTCACCAACTATCACCGTTAACACCTAAATTTCGAACAATCAAAATTCAATTTACTTACGCTATCTATACGTCAGATTATACAACATTCTAAATACGAGAGAACAATGAACTTTTCAGGTTAGCATTGTAAACCTGTTTTACATTTTGACCTTGAAAGAATGGATGGACTGCAAAGCGACGTTGCCAAGTAAATGATCCAATCTTTACTTTTTATCGAATGTTTCTGCATTACGACAGAAACGGATAGTTTTCAAACGAGTTGAATACAAATTATAAGTAAAATATGTGTAGTACCTTTACTCTAATTATTTCAAATTTTGTTTCAGAATTATCTAATTAAATTATATTGATTTATGTAAATTCAACACATGGATTTACAACTAGCAGCTCAACAGAAGAGTAAAATGGAAAAAATAAGTACAGTTTGTTTATAAAAATCTTATTTTATCAACGCCTTGAAATCGAATTTAATCTCGAAGCAAGAACCGTAAAGTAATGCCTCATAACTTCCGTTTTCATAAAATGTAGGAAGACTAAATAATTACTCCATTATCTCGACTTTTTCTAGCTCCAACAGAAGCCGTAACAACAATTCTCTATATACAGTCTGAACCTTTTATAACGTTACTTCTTCAGTGACAAACTCACTGGGATCAGTTTGAAATTGAAGATAATCCCATCTTCGTCTATATTTTGATTTGTTTGTATATCTTCTTTAAATTCTTCTGGTATGTTGAACTATTTTATCCATTAATTCAGTGGTAGATTTACCACTGAATTAATGGATAAAATAGTTCAACATACCAGAAGAATTTAAAGAAGATATACAAACAAACCAAAATATAGACGAAGATGTGTATAGAGGAGATAGCCTGACCACAACCAGTACACGAAATTAAGAATTTCAGAACAATGAAAGTCTTGATTTTGTGTCAAATAGTAAGGAAAAACTGAACGAAGATAAAGAAAATGATGAAATAAATGATTCTGAACCACCCCCAACTATTCAACAAGCACCCATAGCCGTAAGTTATGAAAAATTTTTATTGTTTCATCAAAATGATTTAACAATAATAAACAGAATATACCTACGTTTTAAAAATAATTTGATCACTTATTTTATCGAATACATATTGAAAATTGTTGTGAATTAGATTTTTTTTCTTTCTTCACTCCGTATAACGAAAACTCTCTAGTTATAAAGTTGAAAAATTCTCGGCCTTGAGTTTCGCTGTAAGAGTTTACACTATTGCTCATAAAAGCACATGGCGCAAATTTCGACCGACTGCTTCATCAAGTAAAGCATCTTCACATTTTGAGCTATTTTGAGCCTCCTTAGCACCAGAGACTTCCAGGTTGAGAAAAATTATCTAGCTGGATCAAAAGCCGATCTGAATCGAGTATATAGACGTGTAAAAATGTTGCTTGAACCAGGCGAAAGAACGATGTTGATCGAGTATCATTTTGTTAACAGATTTATTATAGTTACAATAAGAGGCATAATATATGTTCTACATCTATCTACGTTGACTGTACATACGCCGTAACTTTTTTCCATGATAATGGACGACCCAACACTGCTAAGATAGTTATAAAGTATTTTGACGAGGTTCAAATCATTCCTGTAGTGTGGCCTTCTCATAGTCCAGATTCGAATCCGATTGAACATTTTTCCGATGAGATGGAAACGTTCACAAGAGGCATGTGTCAGCCCTAAGCAATTCCGTTGTTCTCCATAAAATAAAATGTATTCAAGACCTGCTCAAAAGTTTGCCTGTCATTTGCAAGCTTTGGTTGTTGCTCTAACTTTGAGAACCACTGTTATTATGGCATGAGAACTACGTTGACAGCACATCGGTGCCTAAAGAAACGTTCTAGTCTTGAAGGTCATGTTATTTTGAAGGTCAAGGATATTTTGACCTCCTCATAGTCCATAATTAAATCTAATTGAACATTTGTTAGCCCTAACAGAAATAGGGCATTCTTTGACGAAATGCATCCAAAATCTGATCAAAAGTCCTTAAAATTTCTTGTATTCCAACGAAATACATATAAAAATAAAATTGTTCATCTTAAAAATTTCAAGAATCTCGCGAAAAAAGCAATAAAACCTTCATTCCAACAAAAAATCACGACAAAATCATCCAGTAAACTATGTTTTACCAAAACTATGATTGTGTAACTGAGTACATATTTATGTAAATTGTTGAGTGGTACAATAAACACAACAACCTATGTAGAGATCATGTTGAAACGGAAGTGATGATGGTTATCTATCACTTCAAGTGTATAATTAATAAGTGACCAGCCTTCTTCTTAACATATTACTGGATGGCTTAATATGACAAGGTATATGATTGTATCCACCACAAATTCCAGGTGTACGATACTTAATTTGAATACCCATCCACTCTCAGTTTCAATGGTTCGTCTACTCAAACAACTCGATGATTAAGGAAGGTTTAACATCCGATTGAATACGTTATATAGTCTAAAAGTGCCTCTACACTTTAGAAGACTATTTACCCATTCCTCATCCTAATATAGGTAATTTCTTTATCATCTAAAAGTTGTGGAATGCTGATCTTAATTTCCGTTTTATTTTATGGTACTTCAAAACATATAATAATAGAGAAACAGTAAGTAATACGCTTTTTTAATAAACCGAAGTGCCAGCATATATACGAAACCTCTCAGGGGTAGTAAACTTTTTATGTTATTTTTTATGATATGAAATTATTTCATATCTATAGGAAAATAATGGATTTCATAGCGAAAGTCACGAAGAATGTAGTGTGTTTTTCGTTTTTATTTCGATATCAAACATAAACGTGATCATCCCTTCATGAGAATACCATTTCATTTGACAAAAACATTTTACATTATGCATGTAAAAAACTACAAAAATAATAAAAATTAATATCGCCATTTTAAATTTATATGAAATACTTCGTTTTGTGTCTAAGTTTTGTGGTATCCTGGAAATATTCACACGAAATCTCTAGATGAATTGTCCCATCGTTTATCCTTCACTTTACCTGCAGAATAAACTGTTGAACTTCTTACATTAACTAGTTCATTTGGGAGATGAATAATGGTGTAATTTCAAGGCACAACTACGTACGACAGCACTGTTAGACTATCTACCGAGGAATTTAATGAGTCAGCTAAAAAACATTATTACTCCACATTTTAGAATGATGCGTTCATTCTAAACAAAGAATAATGACGCAAAACTAAGGACAATGAGTAAGAAGAAACATTTTTTGAATAGATGTACCTACTTACTTAATTCTCAAATACTTAATAGCATACAGTAATTGAACTGATTTTCTACAAGTACCTATTCCTTAATCAATTGATTTTATAGTTTTTATCAATTTCAATAAATCATTTTCATTTCGGACGAATATTTTCTCGGCTGTTTTCAATATTCTATGCATTTGCACAGGCATAATGAAAACGTCAAACTAACCTAACATCTTCATCAAAAATATATGGCAAATTTATGGAATGAATATTTGAAAGATCAATTTTAACTTGCTGAATTAATATCTGAAATTTGAATGTCATAAAAACTCGATGTTTGTTGAGTTAGGTTAGGTGAGCCGAAATGCTTACAATATTTTGAAATGACCAATATTTTCAACGTACTTTTTCACTGATTGAATACCAATTGTTTTTTAAAATTTCGATAACTTGTGTCAAGGTTAAATCCCACATGTATACAAAAGAACCCTTACAAGAGATTGAATGTCTTTCTAAAGTACCAAAGTTTTAACAGAATGATAAAACACGCTTCTCAAAACCTTCAAACGCCAACATAAATGATTCAGACAAACCTTACCCCTTCAATATTCCACGAACATTTTCAACATCATCTTCTTTTGACATTGCACGAATAACACTCCAGAAATTCTCGGGCAGCACATTGAAAATTTAACACACATCCACTTGAACACGGATGACACTCGGAACTAGTCGAATTTCAGTAGATTCTACGTGTGATAATTCTTCCGAGTTGTAGAAGTTCAGAGGAAACACTTTGGCCGAATCGGCCGTTTTAGAAGGCTTCGGAGAAGTCGGTGTTTGCGTAAACGTGAAACTAGGAAAGTAACTATACACTCCCGAACGAACGTTACTAACAAACTGACGGCCGCGAATGACAGAACAGAAAACAGATAAAAGCCGAAGAGACAGAGAGCGTTCACGGAGTGTACCCACTAGTGTTCGGAAGAGTTTCGTTCGACGAATTTACACGATCGCGGATGCACATAACCAAAGCTGATGCTGATCCGATGTTTACCTTTTACTTTACCATTAACTGGAAGGGAAATAACTATAACATAGTGCAAAGCAGATCCGTAACACACATAATCAGCTATTTATTATTACCACGGGCAAAACATACTGAATTAATTTCAAACTGTATAATAATTAAATGCTAATCGATTCCACAAATCTGACCGTTTCTATTTATACACGTTTGTACAGAATTTCCAACATATAGAATTGATTTTAATACACGAGCGATATGGAAATGTTTGAATTGGTTCAGGACAAATTAAAATAGAAGTTTTAATGATTTGGTGAGATTTCGAAGTGGAATCAAAAATTGGAAACAAAATCAATGAGAGCCAATACAAGTATATGTTTTCTTCATAGGGCAAAAAACAAGATATTGAAAAAAAAACTTGCTACAAATATGAAAAAAAAATTGCGTACCTACCTTGCGTAGGAAATATTTTACGTGACTTCGTTAGTTCCATAAACTGGAAAAAAATTGGAAAAATGTTACAGAATTGACTTATGTAAGTAGATACAGAACGTTGTTTAGTTATTACTCATTGTTTAGAGATTCAGTTGAATAATTATTTCGATATTGGAATTATAGATTTAGATTATTATATTTGATGTTTTTTATTATTATTAATATTGATATTGTATATCTATGCTATTATTGGCGTTTTTAGTCACCATATTTTGTATTTCATTATTCATTATGTATTTTTATGTAATTGGGTAGTTACCTGTTGGAAATATATGCTTATTATTATTCAAACAAATCGTCGAATTGTAAAACTAACATTAGTTTTATCTGTGTAATTTTTACTTCATAATGTTCTTTGCTAAAGATGCGCCTGAAAAATGAAATTTTCGAAAGCTTGAGCTGAAAAACAACATTTCGTGGACTGCATGTGCATACCTCAAATATGTTATGAATAATTAATTACATTTAATTTGGACAACATTGTTCGACAATTACATTAATCACAGTAATTGGGACAAAGGATAAAAAACAATATTTTCGTAAAATCTCAACTTTTAATGGAGTAAATACATACAAAATAGCGTAAATTCTTCATATTAATATGAAGTATGTCCTTCTTTCACAGAAATAACTTCTTGAACTCGTCTAGGCATGGATTCTACTAGCTTAGCGCAGATTTTCTTCAATTCGTTATCATGCACCCACACCTGAATTGCACTTACAATCATTTTCTTTTGTAGTGCAATCCATTTTTGCCAGTCGTTTCTTTAAAATATTCCATAAATTCTCAATGGGATTGAGATCAGGTGATTTCCCCGGCCAATCGAGTACTTTCATTTCATTCTCACGCATAAATGTCTGCACTTGTGGCAGGGAGCCAGGTCGTGCTGAAATGTTCCATCAAACGTTTCCATGAATGGGACAATCCTGGTGCGCAATATTTCCATATATTTCACTGAATGCATCATCACTGTTATAGGAGGTAATCGTCCAGTGCCATTCGTTATGAAAGAACTCCAAAACATTTGTTTCGAAGGATGTTTTACTGTTTGCTGGATGAGATCAGTCCGCAAAGTTTCCCCATCACTTCGTCCAACAACACTTGATTTGTATCCTTGAAGAAACAAATGTGTCTCATCACTAAAAACCACCTTTTTCCAGTCGTCCACGCACGGTACGATAATTTTTCTCATGCCATACGTTTCTGAATCATTTTCTGGGTAAGCAGTTGCTTTCTTCTTGCTTACAGTTGAGGTGCTCACCTCCACACCAGAAACCATTGAATCCCTTCGAAGATCAATGCTTGTCTTTCTCGGATTAATTTTGCTATCAACAATTTGTCTGTTCTTGGAGTAGTTTAGCGTTTGCGGTCACAGTTTCCTCTTCTTTTTGGAGGCGATGAGCCATTTTCTTCAAATGTTATTAAAGTTCTCGAAACGCTGGACATTCCCACAACAACATCTTCAGCTAAATCTATTACAGTCCTTGATGATTTTTCATTTAGCGCGATAATTTTGGAACGCTGCCTCAGAGGATATCCATATTTGGACAAGACAATACAGCACGTATCAAAATTGAAACCACCAACTGTCGCACCGGTAGGCTAACCACTGAATTGCTGGCGAGGTGAAACCGATCAGAATGTAAATGATGGTCAAGATCGAACCTTCACGTCACCTCACGTAATAAACAAGCAAGTATGAGTGTGTTTTGGGCCACCCTGGTACTCACATACCTAATACAGTAACTCAAACGAAAAAAAAAAATGTATGTCCCAATTAAGCCGAACAGCATAGTACATATGGAGTTTATGCGTATTCTAGAAATATTAAGTCAAAAGAGAGACCTATTGAGAATACATGGCCAACTAATGCATATTCATGTTTTCTAGATTTTTCTGTGACGTCATATGTTTTTCACCATCAGGTTGTTCACACTTGTATTTTCAGGCCCAATCAACTAATGTTTTAAACGTTAGACTTCCAACAATACCACATGCGAGAGGTTGCAGGTATTCAGAAGCCTACTAAATTCTGATAATTAATGGAGGATGTTATTCATTCGAACAGTTTAAAGGTTTGCAAATCCCAGAGTGGGTTTAATCCATTCGTCTCTTCGAAAATTTCTCAAGGGGAAAGACTCTAGACGTGTCTGCGGTGTATTTGGCCAGAGTCCAGGGAATTCCAGGTTTCCGTTCGTGCTGAAATAGATATATTCATTATATTTTATAGGTTACTGTTATAGCTTAATATAACCTCGCCAGCACTAAATTGATATATTAGCTTGAAATAGGGAACGGGTGGTCGTATTGGAGATCGTATTTAATATTTCATTCAACAGGGTAGTAATTTATTATATTAACGAAGGGGACGATTTTCTTCAGGCTGAATATTTCATAGTTCGATGCTGAAGATTAGTGTATTTATAGGGAATTCTAATCAATATTTACTGAAATTGAGAAAGGGAACGAGAATTCTAGGATTATGAGAATTAGTAGAATTCCTATTTCCAGGATGTTTTCAAACACATATTTTCATTGTTTTGTGCTGAGTTGTTAATTATATTTTTCTTCTCAGACGTTCACTCTTGACAAAGTGGTTGTGGTCGTGTCTCGGTCTTATGCCACTACGTCCCACGCAATATGGCGCCACACTGCTCTATACTTAGTGGCTCTAGAGTTTTCATTGATGATGGAATGCGTCACAGATTTTATCAGATCTGTGCACCTTGTTGGAAAGCGCCCACGCGATGTTTTGCCCTCGACTTTCCCTTGGACTACCAATCGTTCGATAGAGTCTTCGTTTCGGGTTATATGTCCAAATAATTTACGGATTGTCAGCTGCACGCTCGACAATAACCTCTCCTTGATGTTTAGCTCCTTCAGAATCGAGACATTGGTTCGATGTGCAGTCCACGGGATTCTGAGCAATCGTCTTTAGCACCATATTTCTAACGCATCAATTTTGCGACGATCTTGCATCCTCAATGTCCATGTCTCAGCTCCGTACATGATGATTGGAAAGACTAGGCATTTCATTAGTCGAACCTTTGTGTTTTTGGTTATTCTGCGATCCCTTCAAATCCTTGTGAGCTTTTCCACTGAAGATCTTTCTATGGCGGAACACCTCCGGATTTCGTCCTCGCAGCTGCCAGCGTTTGAGATCTTGGAACCCAGATATACGTAGCTGTTGACTATATCACATCCCGCAATGTTTTGAACGGTCACCTGGTTGTTAATTATATACAAGGTGTTGATGTTCTTAACAAATGAAGCTTCAAATGACCTTGGTAGCATTGTGATTGAGACCTTTTCGTGGTTCTGAGTGCCAAACCAACGTCATGACTTGAAGAAAACGTAAAAGTTCACTATATCTTTTGTCAATTAGTCTTTCTGAAATGTCATTCGAGAATAATTCAAATAAAACTAGGTAGTTTTCTTATTTTCACTTTAATTAATTCAAAACATGACCATATCGTTTTGCCAACACAGTGGATTCATCAGATGTTAATGATAAACTGAGCTTGAATATAAACTTAAATTTAAACACTTGAACTTATAATTTACACTTTATTCACTACATAACATGACGCGTTTCGTCGTTACAAACAACTTCTTCAGATGCTTACAGAATAATCTGTTATTAATCATTATATCATTATTATTAATATAATTATTAATCATTAAGTCGTTTGTAACGACGAAACGGGTCATGCTATGTGGTGAATAAAGTCTAAATCATAAGTTCAAGTGTTCGAATTTAAGTTTATATTCAATTATAATGAATTTACATCAAGTAAACGCCAACACTATTAAATATAAACTGAGCTATTATATTGTGGACTGTTTAATTTTAATTAATTTTAATGAACTTTAAAATATTTCATACGGAACGTAAAGTTTATAAACTAACCCTGATAGAAGTCATGGAAATTAATAAGAGGAAGAAATCGAAAGGTTTATCAAATGATCAAGTTTTAATCAATAATTCTCCTTTCTTAAATTTATTCCAATAAAAGGCAATCGAAGAAAAGCATTTTATGATTATCCCCCCAGAGAGTATTCTTCTTAGTTGTAATTATTGTATCAATTGAATGAATGTAATTTTCCTCAAGGAATGTTCCTTAATAAATTTTATTCTATTAAATTATTATTTATTATTATTTTATTAAGTCATTGTGTTGGCGAAACAATATTGTCATGTTTAACTGAATTAAAGTGTAATTTCTAAAATCGCCCAGAAATGTGTGAAATAAATTATATCAGACACATTTCCTAGAAAATCTATACATTTCCTAAATAGCATTCGGAAATGTAAAATATCTTGAATATCAATAGCTTATAGATATAGAGAATGCAGATGTGCATGTCCAGTCTCTTTGCTGAAGAACAGAAAAGAAAGATTTAGATCTAAAGTTTCGTGCCAATAGTGTTCAAAAAAATTTAAAAGTAGTGGATAATCGTCTGAAAAAACCAACAACAAATTGAAAAAATGTTGAAATCCAGTGAAAAAAAGTCCCTGTACTTTTTGGCACTTAAATTCGAATTGCAGTTCCAGAGGGTGATAGAGCTAATATGAGCTTTATCGAAGTGGTAGCAACAACGGAATCTTGAAAAAATTTATTATATTTTCTATCTCAGATTAATGTGTGCCCAAGAGTTCTTCTTGATGCAGATGATGTACCGATTGCACTACGGTCAATTGCTCACGAACAATCCACTAGAACCGGCCAAGGATTTAAAAAGAGCCTTTGCAAGAAGAGTTCTTGGACAGCAAGATGTCTGTGCTAAAAAATAAACTATTGTGTACTTCCAAGTGCTATTTCAGCACACCGTGCAAAAATAAATAGCCATATGGATTGCCTTGTTTACTTTTTATAAAAATATAAAAACTTAAATATTTTACGGTATGATTGTTACCTGATTTTCTCAACCAGTGACTTTGAAAATTATTCTTTTCATTTTAACAACGTGTTTTATTACAGAAAACTTTCTTTTAATTCATTTCCTAATACGTTATTGGAATTATATACAATTATTTGGAAATGTATACATTTCCCATGATATGTATGTATTAAATAATTCTTAAAACAATATTTAATAAATTTCCTAGGAGTTGTATAAAATTCCTAGATTTCATAGATTTCCGGTAACATATAAATGAATTGAATATAAACTTAAATTCAAACACTTGAACTTACGACTTACACTTTATTCACTACATAGCATGACGCGTTTCGTCGTTACAAACGACTTCTTCAGATGCTTACAGAATGATAAAAACATTTTGAAAAACACAGGTATAAATATCAGGGAATTTTGTATTCTATGACTTTGAGTTTTACCTAAGATATTTCATTCTGACATCTAATTTTTATTGCATGAAAAGGTTTAACAAGGTTGAATTGTTTAATTCTATCTGTTCATTGAGCAAATTTCCAGAATTTTTAAGCCGATTTATTTTCACTATTTCCCAATAATCTAATCGACTACTTTTCTCAATATTGTGTAAAATTTTGAAATTCGTATCAAAAGTATGGTTTTCTGTTAATAAATGGTTAGCATAATTTCAATTACTTTTATTATGCGCGAAGCTATATTTATGTTCCTGTATTCTAGTACCAAAATTTCGATAGTTTTACCTATAAATATATACCGAGACATGTTCCACAATTCAATTGGTAAACACCTGATTTGTTTTCTCTTTTAATTTTGTTTTTATTATTCTTAATGTGTCTAGATAAATTATTGTTCGTTTTAGATGTTAGAATGGAATATCTTAGGTAAAACCCAAAGTCATAGAATCATAGAAGTCAAAGTATAGTTTGTTTATACCTGTGTTTTTCAAAATGTTGTTATTATTCTGTAAACATCTGAAGAAGTCGTTTGTAACGACGAAACGCGTCATGCTACGTAGTGAATAATGTTTAAATCATAAGGTCAAGTGTTTGAATTTAAGTTTATATTCAATTATAATGGATTTACATCAAGTAAACGCCAATACTATTCAATATAAATAAATAAAAATACTCATTTTCATTATTAAATTATCCTTCTTGAAATAGAGAAGGAATAATATTCCACCTCTTTAATTCTTACAATGCGAAATTCAATGCGAAGCATAGAAATTGAAATGAACATAGAAATTTCGAATTATAGAGACCATTCTGTGTGAAACTAGAGTAACAGCTCTGCGCGTACGTAGCTAACCGTGCAAATGAGGCGATAAACCTATTCAAACAACAGAATTATTTATTCCCTAGTTTGTTTACTCCGAAAAGTCTGGAGTGTATATCTCGAGGTTCAATCAAAATATATGATGCCGTTACCAGAAACGTGCCTTCCTTACGAATGCCCTATTTTTATGGCACCAGTATAAACTGCATAAACCAGTAAACTAGCAGGTCGTTCGATTTTACGATTCCCAATTATTGGAATTCCAAGAAGTAACTTAGAAGGAACAAAAATTTAGTTTTACGAGGTTCAAAATAACATTTCGGACTGTATAATTTTTCACACATTAAATGACTGACTGCGCATTTTTATTTACATAATGAATGGAGGCTTTCTTTGGGTTAGTGAGCCAAAAGATAAATGGAACTCTATGTTCGTTACTACGTGATTTTGTTGTTGTTCAACTGGTTCATTACGAGAAATATTTATAATTATGCTTAATGTGATTACTAAATGAAAAATTTATTTATAAATTGTTTGAGCTAGATTTGTTAAAAATTAATGTGAGTATTGATGGTAATCTTAGATCGGGCTGAGTTAACTGTATATAGAACAATATTTCTGCAATATTATTCCATATTGCTGTTGATAATAAACTCGAAGAATTTCCAAATAATACATAACAGAGCAATAAAAATAATTTCAAAATGTGACAGGTGGATTTACCATTTACTTTTTTCTTCCAATTACTAATATTTGAATTCCTTATGTCATTTTCGCTTCTTTTTTCCATCTTTGTATTGGCCTACCTTCTCTTTTTCCCCTCTTAAAAAATGTTCACTCTTCGAATGATACCACTGCAAAATATTTTATAAAAAGCATTCCGATACCGGGAATCGAACCCGAGCCTCCTGGGTGAAAGCCAGGTATCCTAGCCACTAGACCATATCGGAGTTACAGAAATATTTCGAGATGTTCAATACTTCAGATGGAATCCTGAAGAGTTCATTTCTATCAAGAAATATATTAATATATAATATTATAATTATATTTATAATATAATTATAAAGAAAGGGAATCGCTTCATCAATAGACTTTCATATAGGCCACACTACATCGATAGTAATAATGACAGAAATGAATTAAGATATGTGAGCATCCCTTATACACACGTTCCCTCTTCAAAAATCATTAAATTCTTCAAAAATAATAACTTAAATATAGCATTTTCAAGTCACAGCATATTGGATATAATGATCTTTAATAACAAATTGTCCAAATCCGAGCCAATGAAGAAGTCTGGAATTTATAGATTGGGCTGTGAAGAATGTAAGTCGTCATATGTTGGCCAGACCGGAAGATGTTTTGAAACTAGGCTAAAAGAACACGCAAAAAACGGACAATCTGCTTTTCGGGAACATCTAGAGTCGACAGGACAAAAGATCTCACGTTGTTTTAACCCTAAGATTCTTAATTAATGTGAAAAAGGAATTAAAATGAACTACCTGGAAGCCATGGAAATAAATAAACTTCAAAAATCCGATAAATACAATCTTCTTAATCACCAGTAAGACATAAACCACTCCCCTGATAAGTTATCAGAGATAGTTAAATCTCTGATAATTTGGAAACCCCCACCTCTATGACGGAATTTAAGGTGGTCCGAACAGATCTGCAAAATATTTATAGGTTGTCTTTGTAATATGTATTAATTCTTGATAATGCTGTAAAAGGCGAAACTAGTCGAATAAAGAATTGTTCATTCAGTGATTTTCAGACAAGTTTTTATTATTACCTCTCATTTATTCTATAAAATATGTATTTATAGATTTATATACAGATTTCAGATATTATTACCTAGATACATTGAATATATCATTTGATTTAGAAATATCCATACTGAGTATCTATATAAAGAATCGAGCAACGGAATGATAAATGATTTCATATTGCATATACAGAAGCCTTGAGGAAGAATTCGAAAGAACACTACAAAAAGTATATATTTAATATTTTTTTATATAAAGTCAATATGTAACGCCATCTAAAGAGCGTAGTAAATAATATTAAATCTCATCGTATTATATCATGTTATGGAGATATGGAGACATATTCTCCATATCAGAAATTCTGTGATCCTTGTATCATTCTCTGATCCCTCTATAATTATTTAAATCGGGACATAATATTCCAATCTTGTAATTCTCAATTTTGTTTCAATTCAAACATGCAAAAAATGATCCCTGCAAAAGACAATTTTCCATGTTTCATTCGCGACGTCCGCATGAACTCTCCAGACTGAAAGATCTGACAGTGATTTATATTTGTGAATTATCGAGGAAGCAAATCAAAGTAGTGATCGGATACTACAAGTTTAGAGGATTGTGAAATCCTTTTCACAGAAAAATATGGAATTTTCTGGGACAATTCATTTTGATCAAAAATCAATTCATTAGAAGAAATACTGAAAAACTCTGTCGTTCTTTTCGTTCTATTATAATTACATAGATTACTGCTGTAAATTGTTGGCATTTCTTGGTATTTCCAACTTTATACGAGAACAATGATTAACGATGCAGACCTACCCCAGCAATGTAATTATTCAAGAAATAATCCTTTATGAATGAAACAATTCGAGAACCCATTGCGTACATTAGTATCTCTGTAAGGAGCTTACAAGATAGAGAATCAAAGAAGAAATTCGATTTAGGAATCAGTAAGTTAAATTTCCACCAATATTGGGATAGGTTCGTTATAGGGTTTCGAAGGAAACATTCAACCAAGTTATACACTTCTTCAATGAATTGATTCGTTCCTTTGTCGATGCCCCAGTTTGTGGTTTCTAGACTCCCTGTTCGTACAATAAGTTCACAAATCAACTAAACTAAGGTTACTAAAAACAAGGTTATATTTTTCAACTCCACATTCTTGATCTTTCTCTGCTTTGTGAAAGTTTATCTTTACATAATATTATTTATATTATAAAAGTCTCTCTGTTCTTGTTCTTTTTATTCTTTTGTGTTATATAAGTTGTATTATATAAGTTTCCACAGGTTTATCTTCATTTCTTTGATTTTATGAAGCTATCTAAATAGTACTTCCTTCATAGGTTATATTTGTTTGTCTCCAGCAGTAAGTTTTTATGACATATTTTCGCCAAAACATCCCTTATAGAAGAAAATTTTCATAGAAATAAATTTTCGTTCCAATAAATATTTTTTTTTAATAAAATAAAATTTATTGAGAAACATTCCTTACATTGTAAAATTATATTCATTTAATTGATACGATAATTACAACTAAGATGAATGCTCTCAAATGAATCAATTCAGTTTTGAGTCTGATCTTCCGGTCAGCCCTCGAACAAAAATACTGGTTCAATTTATTTTAACAATAATATACAAATTTATTTGAAAAGAAAAGAAAAAATTACCACAGAAATATTAAACATTTGAGACAATTTCACATGGTGAAAGACATTTGTGCAAAAAAAATATATAAACATATGATACAAAAAATTGATTCATTCATTATTGCCTACATTCGAATCATCGAAGTACTCTGACAAACTATAGTATGCCTTTGTTAAGAGCATAGATTTAACTTTCCTCTAAACAAATGAGCTTTCAGTACTTTCAAATTCGATGGTAAATGGTTTAAAATATGAATACTCTTATAATAGAGAGAGTGCTCAAATTAAGCTGTTTTATGCATAGGAATAAGTAGCACATCACTGTTCCTTGTTGAATACTCATGATAACTATTCAATTTGATAAATCTATCTTCATTTTCTTTAACATATAACAAACATCTATAAATATATACCTGAACACGGTAAGGTGAGTATGTAATTATTAATGAAGATAGGTTTACAAGATGTTCATTGATGAATATTGAATATTAATGGAGTATTCTTCTGAGTGATAAACACCCTATTTATTTCTGTAGAGCAGTCCCAGAGCAGAATATTATAATTTAGATGACTATATATATACAAGACTGTAATACGCATTCATAACAAAGTTTCTAGGTACGATATTCTTAATTTTAAAGATTGCAAAAAATGAGTTACTCAATATTTTACATAAAAAATCATTGTGTGATGTCCATCTCAAATTTCTGTCTACATATATTCCAAGAAACTTTGTTGATTGGGATGATGATAATATGTATTTGTGATAATATTGATCTCAATTTTGCATTCGTCAGTATACTGGTATCCACAAATTCACTTAATAGTTTGAACTCAGCTTTGGAAGGTATTCAGTATAGCCCATGATGTTCACAGTATCGGAATTGATGAAATATATGTGGTTGCAGAGCTCATACACGTTTGTTTTCAAGGTTTCCTTTTTCTACAATTTAGAAGGTATTTTCCAGAGTTATTGGTATTAAACTCGTTGCTTCACTTGAAGAGAGATGTGGCAAAACGGATATATTCTTCATGCAACAAAATTGACGGTCAGTGACATTTGACAATTGAGAGTTGACAGATTACCACAGTCATCAGTTTTGGTAATCGGAGGGCACTGATTTGACCCTTTCTACTCGGTATATTAGTCTTGTTGACATCGTTTCGTCGAAGGATATAGACACCTTGGTATAAAACGTCTGAAACAGTGGATGGTGGATGAAGAATCCTGGATTAAATGTCTTAGTTGATATTGCAAATACTGTTAAGTTGGCTAAATATATGTCCAGTGTTTTGATAAAAACTTCATTACTATTGATAGTAATATTGTAGACTACTCAAAAACATCGTTAGAATGGAACAATTCATAATACAATTCATAAATTAAAGAAATTACCTGATTTATGTTTGAATTCTGTATGGCTATTTCTGCACGAAAGTCAATGGGAAGTTTCGTTATTTTCCTTACTCTCTTCATTTCGACTTTGTTTCTGCTTTCAAAGTATATTTTGTTTCATTATCATTTTCCTGTAGGATAAAATTTGACTCATCAGTTCGCCAAATCAGTTAATAAAGGTGGGGCTAGGTACAACGAGTCAAAATAAAGACACAAAGGCAAACAGTGAAAGAGTATGCTTACCACCCCTGACTTTTAAACCTTCTAATGTGCAGGTTATGTTTCACTATTCCAAATTATCTAAAAAAGCCATTTACCTACTCCTTTTACAGAATTGAGAGAATATCATTACGTCTAGTTGACTACACGGTAGTATAACATTCTGAAAATGAACATTTGATGATAGCTATCCAGAAAGATACGAATCTTAATGGAGGAAAGTGCCAGGATATTCGGTAAACGCATTAATTTTATTGCCCTATCTTGGTAATAAAAATAATCCAATATGTCCTTTTTATGATCATTGGGTAAGCACATATATAGGAAGAATGGAGAATTGAAAGGTTTTTTTCCGAAATCATGTTTGAACAGTATTCTTCAAACAGATGATGAAAATTTGTATTAGCGGGTTGAATAATTTTTCTTCATTTTGAATTTTGCTTGTCAGCGGTGAATCTGATTATGAATTAATAAATGTTGACTATTTTTTTGAGGTTCAGCTGAAATCATACTCACAAGGACTGTAGTTCATTCACAACATTATCTCAGTTTTGTTGATTGAGATTCTCGAATTACTACATGAGGAGATCGTTTGGTTGTTTAAGCTGAGCCATACTCATGGCCTGTGCGATCCGCAGACTTAAATCCCCTGAATTATTTTTCCTCTGGATCTCATTTAGCTTAGTGAGTTTCTGGTTGTTACTCAATTAGAAACACTCAGGTGTATGTGAATTGTTTCGGACGTCAATGACCAGAAGGTTGAATGCATAGATAGGTTGGAGAAAGTCATTTTGAATATCACTCATAATTCCGATACATAAAAAAGATTCAGCCAACTGTGTTGAGAATTATAGACCAATGGCATTGCTGTCGGTGTTTTCAAAGGTAATGGAGAGATTATTTATGTCTCGACTTACATCTTTCATTGACAAGTTTCTTTCACTCTCTCATAAGCAGTATGGCTTTCGTAGGAAGAAATACTCGCAAGACGCAATCTTGTCACTATATCAGAATATATTATATGCCTTTGATGACAGGAGACGCTGCGTTGGAATATATTTTGATCTGAGTCGTGTTTTGATACTCTTGATATAAGCATATTATTCAAAAGCTTGAATTTTGTGGAATCAGAGCCACTCCTCTGGATTGGTTGAGATCGTACCACACTGGAAGGTCTCAGATTATACGTCTCCTAGAGAAGGGTAGCAAAGTTTTGCCAGATCAAGTTTTACTGGAGACCTGTGTACCATTGTGGTAGTACATTGGGTCCTATCCATCCTGTTCATTCTGTTTGTGAATGATCTCATCTGCCGGCTTGAGTGGGACGCAGTGGCAGCTAGCCTCTATGCTCACTATACATCTGTTTTGATTAGCGCAGGCCATGGTGTTGAATTAGCGGAGAAGGCAAACCAAAGCGTAGTACGGATGACGAAGTACTGTAACGAAAATGGGCTAGTACTGAATTCTAAAAAGACGTTTAGTTTATTCTACTCTCCCTCAGGAAATATTCCGGATTTTAGTCCTCTGATTTGATCACATAACAGACGTAGTGTAAGTCAATCGAACCATATCAGGTTTCTGGGCGTGTCGTTCGATAGCCATCTAACATGGAAGTAACACATTTCAGACATTTGTAGCTCACTAGCCTCAAAGAAAATATATTACTTTTCTTCCTTCAAAAGTATTTTGAAATATGGTTATTTTGTTGGGGAGACAGCACTGATATAGGAAAGACTTTTCTAATGCAAAAGAGAATAACACCTACGATGCTCAATAGACCAATGAATTTTTTCTTGTCGCCTTTTATTCAAAAATAGTTTCTTAACTTTACCATCCTTGTACATATATCACTGTGTATGGCACATCAAACAAAATATAAAATCGTTTTCTCAATGTGAAGATATAAATCTCCACGAATCACGATCTAGTCGTGACACACATCTTCCATATACAAAAATGACTCAGGTGCAGAGGGGGTCACATATTAATTCTATGAAAATTCACAATCACTTGCCCACAAAAAACAAATATAGAATGCGCCAGACCTTTCAACGCTGCTGTGAAACGAATGCTTCTCTCAAGTGTATTTTATTCAGTTCAGGAATATCGTGCTACATCACTTCAAGATATTTAAGTATGTGTGCTTGTTGAAATTATGTTCATTCATAGTATTCAAATGTGAAAAATTGTTGTATCATTTTGTTTTATCCTTGGTATTGTACAGACAATTCTTCGACATATTTTCCCATACAATTGTACTACATTGTCAGTGGAAATAAAACGATTTTTATTTTTTTCTATTTTTATTTATTTTTTAATGTTGGTTGTTTTGAACCGTTGAGTAGAAGGGCTCTCAAAAATCATGATACAATTAGATAATCTCATAACCAATTCATTGTAGAGAAGCGACATATTCACCAAACATCCTGTACATTGAAATATACCATATCAATTTACCAATATGCGTTATTTTTGAGATATGCAAATGTCACATAGTTGACATACTGAACCTTACCGTGAAACGGATGATCTATGCACAGTTCTGACACTTTTACCATCGATATGTCGGTGATGTATCCTTCATTAAACATCGATGTTAACATAGATGTTCATGAACACAGATGCATTGTTTGCATTCCTGTTCTATAGTGGCAGCCAGCCCAAAGCTGTTAACATTTCGAATGTTAATTTGTACCCTGGAATGTTATAACGAATGTGCTAAAGTATTCGAAATAGATGACTATATAATGTATTGAATATAGTACCTTAAACCTCATGAGGTGTACACTGAAATATTTGAAAATTCACACATGAATTGTTATTCTTCTGTGACAATCTATACATGATAAATATTGCAGAGAATGGAATTAAGAATTTTAAATTACCCCTATGGAAAAACACTATAAAAAGTGAAAAAGTTCATACTGGAGCAGTTTATATTGAACCATGTTTCACCAAGAGGCCAACGTACCATCAATTAATCCTATATTACGTTTTTGAAAATCAATTCAATGTTCACTTGATTGAATTGAACTTATTTTGTGGAATAGTACCAAGTTATTTGAATTAGACTTCACGGCAACACATTACTATAAAAATTGATTGTAGCCTAAATTTTAAACTTTTTGATTAGTATAATTGCATATATGATCTTTTATTATGTTAGATAAAAACACTTGGCTTGGTTTCACAAAATTTATGATGAATACTTGACAATTGTTTCGGGGTGTCACTCCATTTTGAAAAGTTGAACTGGTTTGAGTTAATTTTAGTTAATAACTAGCTGACCTGGCGAACTTTGTACGCCCATTTATTTTTCTCTGAATATTTTCTTAAAAGCCGGAACGACATAATCTACTATTTGTGCTACACTATCTTGTTTTTAATATTTATCCCGTGTGGAGACATGGACTTACTCAGTTACAAAGCGACTGGAATAATTCCTGTTATTTCAAATCAGTCGAATTATCAAAAAGTTCCTATATTTACACGTATGATGTAATGAAAGTTATCAACCTGTCCGTTCTATAGTTGAACGGCATGTTCAACTAACGGAAATGTGTGATAAGATATTCAGTTTTTTTTACATCGTCTTTTTGAGAATTAATAATTATTTCTCGCTTATATTTTTAATTAGGTATTCTTAAATTTTCTAATTTCATACGCAATTTTTGAAATTATTTGCCTGTCAATAAAAAACACAAAAAAATTAGTGAAATCGATCCAACCGTAGACTCTACGTTTCAGTTGGAAAACGTTTGTATGAGAGAAAGATATAGGCGGTTTTTAGGGGTTTCTCGGCATTTATTCGAATTTTTCTTGACGTAAAAACCATCCTTGGACTTCAACGAAAATTTAAAAAAAGAATTCTCAGAATCGATCCAGGCGTTGTTGAGTTATGCGCTTACCAACACATTTTGCGATTCATTTTTATATTATAGAT
This sequence comes from Henosepilachna vigintioctopunctata, assembly GCA_030704895.1. Classification (NCBI taxonomy): domain Eukaryota; kingdom Metazoa; phylum Arthropoda; class Insecta; order Coleoptera; family Coccinellidae; genus Henosepilachna; species Henosepilachna vigintioctopunctata. The sequence continues at coordinate 4,771,469 of JARQZJ010000034.1, forward strand.
AAAGAGAAACAGGCTACAAAAAATAACAGTGAAATATACCAGATTTATTGTGCTGATTGTGACGCATACTACATAGGTCAAACTTCTAGGTTTCGAAGGATCGAAACCAGAATGAAACAACAGAAAATTCTTCATATTAAATAACAACAATTCTACGTGACTTTCAACACATTGCATTCATAATAACCATTTCACAGATTTAAACTCATTGAAATTGCTGCACCTACAGAGAAAGTGTAAAACTCTGGATCTTCTAACAAGCAGAAATTTCTGATTTGCATCGAAGTGAAAAACCAATATTAAATGATCAACTTACCTTCAGTTTATCACCATAGTTTACTTTCCTCAATTTCTTAATTTAAATCCTTTTTTTTATTTGTTTTTTTTTAGCAGTTTAAGTTTCGAAAATAGAGTAACAATTCGAAACAATTGTCAAGTATTTATTATAAATTTTCTGAAACCAAGACAGGTGTTTTTATTTAATATACATATCAATCAATGTTTCACCAAGAGCTCAGCGAACATTCAATCAATTTTTTTTATGATCTCGTTGGATATTTTAGCAGTTTCAAATATTTCCTGAGAATTTTTTTCACTTCCAATGCTAATTATTTCTAAAATGAGAGTAATGGCACTTTTCTCTATACGGAATTGAATTCATAAGAGTTTATCATATATCCTGGCATACTAAACATACTCTGAAGTTTCAGAGAGCCAAACTGACATCGAAATGAAGATAGATGAGTTCAGTAACATATATTTATAACACCATGTAGCTGTTTAGGGTGAAAAATATGGCAAACTTGAAAGTCACCTTCAATCCCTATAGTGTCAGAACTGGAAAATACTTTTATATGAGAACGAAACTAAGCATAAATTCTGTTTTCAGTAAGTAAGTGAATATTTATTGGAAGAATAACTGGAAAATGAATAAGTTTACCCAAAGCATCTTCTTTGAAAATATAGAGTAAATACAATACAAATGTCATATAATTTGGAACATTTTTGAATTGTGCCAATTAAGATTACGATACTATGTAGTCACACAATTATTTAATATTCAATTATTATTAGGATATTTACCATTGATATTGGAAGCTTGAAAAGAAATTATATATTTAATAATTGAATGAAATAATATAATAGTAAGATATAAATTGCCAAAAGTGTTTTCTTGAATATTGACATATTTTAAATACAGCATTTAGGAAATTATTTTTCTATTATTGCATCTTCCAAGGTGAAGAACGCCTGTGTTCACTGTTTTCATTCAGACGTACTCTGAAATCGCAACAAGGTCTGTTGACTGCATTACTGCTACTATTTTCAGCGAATATTGTCTTAGAATTACACCAGGAAAGTCCATCCATAATTGTAACTTATAGGTCACAGCGTCACTCCAGAGAGAAATATCCATAGGAGTTAAATCATGATAGCATGAAGGCCAATTTATGCCTTCTATCCTGTGAATCAGTTTGGCAGGAAAAAGTTTACGTGTTCTTGGTAGGGTTGTATTGGGCGTCTGTCAAGTTGCCCTTCATGCTGGGACCATGACTCCTGAGACTCTCATACATCTTCTTGCGGATTTCTGGAAACTGAAATCTGAGTGGGAACTGAGTTCTGAGCACACTGCTTGTGACAGATCACCGTATTCAGAACACTTGGAACAAGATGGTGATGCAGCTTGAAAATCTTTCAATTGTGTGGTTTGAAAAGATGAGCTCATTTTTGAAATGTCAATTATTGCTCCAGTTGAATTATAAGGGCTGAGCTCCAGATTTTTACGAGAAATTGAGTGGTGCAAACATTGAACATTTGACGAATGATTTCAACATTTTGATCGACAACCTGGATCAATTGAATTTGGTTTTTCCAAGTTATTTCTTTCTCCACTTTTTTGTCCCATTTTTAAATTAGTCATTCTAAGTGAACCATTTAAGACGATACTATAGAATTTAAGACGAGTACTTCAGAATTTTTGAGCCACTATCACCGTTTTTGTGAAACTGTCGAAAGACAGCAAGAATTTTCTATGTGAGCGGCTTCAGTTCGTGAATAACTTTCCATATCGAAAGAATTCCCAAAAGCGATCCTACCATGTCCTTGTCATGATTTTAGTGCTCTTAATACTCATTGCGTCCACATAAAGAATCTTATCGCAACAAGTACGAATCACATCAAATATTGATTTCTTTTGGGACTCCTGTATAAAACCCTTGAATATAATCATGTACCTCTTATAAATAAAACAATTTCAACAGCATTCAAATCTTATGGATTTATTGTGCGTAATGCTGGACACTTTTCGAGTACAAAAACACTTATACAACTATTTAACGCACTTGTAAAGAGTAAATTAGATTTCGGATGTATGATTTGGAGTCCCATTTAAAATTCTCATAAAGATCATTTAGAGTCGATACAACGAAAATTTCCCAAATATCTAATTTGGAGGGAAGATCACGTTTATCCGGCCAGAGGATATAGCCAAACTGGATCTGTTAAACAGGTTTGGAACTAAATCACTCGACGTTGGAAGGGAATTGTTGTCTCTGAAGTTTCTGTATAACCTCTTACATGGTTATATATAGACTGTTCTACCCTTATTGGCTCTATTGATTTTCATGTTCCTAGACAATGTTCATGTTCAAATCAATTTTTTCCCTTGGGTACTCCAAAAACTAATTCCCTCATTCAATCACCTATTAGATATATATGTGTTCGCTATTCGAGGATGTGTCTGACAAATGCGATATCAACATTGACCCATTTGCTTTCATTAGTCGGGTTAACTTGGACTCTTTCCATGTATAATAAATTCTGAAGTAAGCCATAATCTCATTGTCTATTATTTGTTATAATTACTTTTTTCATTGATAATTATTTTTTACACGTTTTTATCATATCATTTAGGTGTTAATAGTGTGTATATATATTTTTGAATATTTCCTGTAACTCTGCGTTTTTACCTGTAGGGAAATCAAGACTTATTATTATTATTATCATCAGAATTTTTCTTGTCAAAACTGATAAGTTTAACAAATTATTATAAAAAAAGATTTTTCTTCAGTATGTTCTGAACCTCAAATTATAAATTTATGGAAGTAAAGTCATGTTTTATTCTATTAGCTTCTTCATCTGAAGTTGGTAATCCTTACAAAGTGACAGATTTAACAAAGCATTTGTGGAGAAGAAACAGATGTGCACAGCTACTACGAACGTAAATATCCGCAAGTTTTAATCCTTACGGTGGCAACTTCAAACTTTCTCAGAGACGTAATAATAATTGTTAAACTCCTTTAGTTTCTCTTGGTAACTCATTATGTTGCGTTTCAGTTGCGCGGTGGGAGCTGAAACACGACCAGATTTTCCTGATAATTAAGAAGGTATGGGGTAGAATGGCATTTGTAGTAATTATTTCGGCTATAATTACGGAATTTTTAAGTACTTTCGGAATAACTTGAAAATACTGTTCAGAAGCGACCAGACGAAAATTCAATTGGAATCAAAAAGGCATAATAAATCTTTTTGTATAATTATGGAGTTTAATTGAATTGTCTGGCTTCGTTTTTCAACAATTTTTTTTTTCGAAATTTCTTTGATTATTACAATTTTTGATCAACGATTTTAAAATAACGAATCATTCATAATAGTAAATACTGCGACTCTTCATCGAAATATCGAAATATTTCAAATAAAACTCACAGGTCCTATACTAGAATGAGGTGAATAGGTCTTACTGAAAATTCACTTGACCTCCCTCTATCGGAGAAAAGACGTATAAACTCTCCCTAGCGTTCTAGATTCAACATAATTGCAATAAATGCTATATAGGTCAAACATCGCAAAATCTTGAAGAACGAATTGAAGACAAAAATATGCAAAAACTCAAATTACAGCTTTACATAAACAAAAAATAACTGAAAAACAATACATTTTTGGTTTACCATATCTTTGATTATGATAACAATAAAACAAAGATTTTAGCAAGTGAGAAAGACAAAAAATGAAGAGAAATTTTGGAAATATTACACATTCGTAATAATTTGGAACACACAGTAAATGAAAGAACAGATATAAAACACCTCAATTCTATTTGATGAACCTACAAATAACTTCATAAAAATTAATACACTACAATCACCAAACATTATATCTCAAAACTCATTCTTTCTTGATCTACCATCAATTCACACATAAAAACCCATAAAAATATTTCAACAAACATATTCTGGATAAGTATATAAAACTCAACCATGTGAAATTATATGTATGTATATATGTATATATAAATCACACTCATTAGAATCAGCTGGCTTACCATGAATTTTTCAGAGGTTTCCTCATGGTGAAGAAGACCAAAACTACCAAAGCGAATGTTAAGCCAGAAATATTGCTCTGAATCCTAAAGAAACAAAAATACCAATTTGATTTTTTCCCGAAAAAAAAAATAAGTTTGACGTTTTGATATCTGTGGTAATTCATAAAATTTTATTTTTCATTAGTTTTGACAAAGTTGTGATATACAACGAAACGTCAACAAAAATAAAGCTTTAAACATTGAAAATAGCCTGTTATTGCTAAAAATATAAAGATATATAAATATATATATATATATATATATATATATATATATATATATATATATATATATATATATATATATATATATTTTGAAAGTTTTCAGCATTAACAGGCTTTTTTTCACTTCAGAATAAATACCTCAAACAGGCAATAAATCAATTTCAAGATATATATATATATATATATATATATATATATATATATATTTATATATATTTACTAAAAAAAATTTATGTAGAATAGGGAACGCACGTAATATTCATTTTTCTGGAGTTTTAATCCTAAAATATGTTATGATTTATATCAAAAACTTCAAGCCCTTTTTAATGTTATTTTGTACGTGTGTAAAACGTTATCTAACTGAAAAAAACTGACAATCTGCTAAAGCAGCATCACGTTCGCTCGTACCGGCCATAAACATTTTAAATTGTATTCTCTACATTTTCGAAATCAGCTAGCTATAACGTTTCCTCATACGAAAAATACCATATAACGGAGGTAGTTTCACAAGATCTGTGGGAAAAGATATTCAACTCTAAATCCTATAAAACTGTATTACCATTTTAATATGATACACATAAACGTGGCGAAAGAGTTTATTGTTATTAATAATTGATTAAGATCAGTTTAAGGCAACTAAAAATAATTAATATTGAAAAATTGATATACTGAATGTATAATTGTAAGTAGCATTGCATATATATTTGTGTTGCCTCTAAAATAGATAATGGAGATATTTGAAGATTTCTTACATATATTGATATTTGGGATTTTCATTTCTCAAACAATTAAAATTTTCCGTCAGAGATATGATATAGAAATTTCATTTACGTGGAAATTACGTGAATAAATTCACGTTTATTCACACAATATTTCGGATAGTTAATAATTTGTCTTTATTTGGTACAATTATTTATAGGTTTCTCATCTCAAATAATTGTTTGTTCGTTTATATCATTTTGTTTTGAGTTGGGCGAATAAATCATAAGAATCTGTAATATTATCTCATGATCTTTCTATCTTTCATTGATATAGATTTAGAACCATATCTTTGATTATATTAATTATATCCTCAAATATGTATGATTCTTCATGAAATTTCATTCGATATTTCTAAAATCATTTCATCATTGAAATATTAATGGTATTATATTTCTGAATTATTGTATTACTTTATTCTTAGGATCGTCTGTTAATGCATACGATTGGAATAAAAATATCTATGGCGATTTTCGTTAGCTAATAAAGCATTTTTGAACACTATTACACAATTACTCAGATTCTCCTTTCAAAAAACAGAAAACCCAAGAAATATAAATATTACACATCTGTTCAATTTCAATGCAAGATGCTTTGAAAAACAAACGTGGCAATATGGCACATTTTATATCGAAGAAAATGTTTGAAATGCATGTATCTACTCCCTGAATTCGGTGCATTACTTATTTTAAGACTGTATCAGAGTTACATGCATTGGAATTCTATTAATAAGAGATTTTATTGCGAAATGCTGCTTCCTGACTGGAAATGTTAACTGGAATCAAGGTTTATTTCACAAAGGAGCTGAATGAAAAGACGTAACATCATTGCATGAACTATGATACGCAGTATTAATATTTTTTATCAATAATTTATTAAAAATTAATAAATTTGATATCGGTGGAATTTATTTCAGTTCTTTGTATTTTAATAGAGTACAACATGTTGAATACGAAAAATATTTGTCGAAACCATTGATCTGTGATTATGGAGTTCCACAAGGAACAGTTTTGGAACCACTAATGTTTAATTTATACATAAACGATGTAATTAAGTATGTAAGGAATTGTAAAATTTCCATATTTGCTGAGGACATGATGTTGTATACTACGTGCAACAATTTACAAGAATAAACTGATGAAATTAACAGTGACCTTGATAGTTTGCATACATGGTTGTGTGATAACAGTCTTTCATTAAATACTGATAAATCTAAAAGTATTACTGTGGGAAACAGAGCAAAATTATCTAGATTAGAGTGTGATATACAAATCAAAGTTAATTATGTACCATTATTGCAACAAGTCAGTAAGATTATTATTATCTAATATTATCGATGAAAATTTGAGTTTTAAAAATCATTTTAGGTATGTTGTGAGTAAAATTTCAAGAAAGGAAAATTTTTCAGCTAAAATAAGGAATAATGTTAGTGTATTTACAAAGTATTTATTGTATAAGTCGATAATATTACCACATATAAACGTTTGTTCAACTGTATCATACACTTTGCATCAAAATGATAATCTGAAGTGATTATTATCAACATAGATAAACTCAGCAAGAAAAGAACTCACTAAAATGATTTTTAATAGTGTTGGCGTTTACTTGATGTGAATCCATTATCATTGAATATAAACTTAAATTCAAACACTTGAACTTATGATTTACACTTTATTGACTACAACTATTATTCTGTATGCATCTGAACAAGTCGTTTGTAACGACGAAACGCGTCATGCTATGTGGTCAATAAAGTGTAAATCATAAGTTCAAGTGATTGAATTTAAGTTATATTCAATTAAAATGATTTTATTGAAGAACTTGTCATTATAAGAATTTATTGAATCAAGAAACCGAATAGAGATGTCATTTTCTCGAATTGTATCATTTCTAATCGTAACCTCAAATTCGTAACTTTTCTTTTCATTTGGTTCCTCCATGTTTATCGATCATTTCAGTACTACCGTTGAAGGAAAATGAATTTGAGAAAGCTCTAGAAGTCTTGAGATTTTATTACACTTTATCTGACTTTTGAAGCTCAAACTGAGCCAGCTTTGTGTTGACTAAAAAGTTCAAATATTTTGAAAAAAATACTGTTTCTAGATTAACACAGTTATGTACAACAATTCTTATGAGTGTTTTCACCAAAAACACCTCGAAGTTCTAAAAAGGAGGAATAATATATAGGCAAAATGACCAGAAACCATAAAGGCATAGAACTATGTAACAAAATGAAATCGTGTAGGCTTTCACGGCCGGTGTCCATCGTGAAACATGGTGAAATGATCTTCCGGGCTGATTGGCCGTGGTCAACTGGAACTCCTGCTCTTCCAGACGTTTCGTCCCTAACTGCGAGAGACATCTTCAGTGGCGGCGAGTGCTTCGACGTAGTGGTGTACTGGGCGACGACTCTGGAGCAACTGATCCTGGATCTCTGGAGCAACGATCTCTGGAGCAACATCAGTTGCTCCAGAGTCGTCGCCCAGTACACCACTACGTCGAAGCACTCGCCGCCACTGAAGATGTCTCTCGCAGTTAGGGACGAAACGTCTGGAAGAGGAGGAGTTCCAGTTGACCACGGCCAATCAGCCCGGAAGATCATTTCACCATGTTTCACTATGTAACAAAATAACGAAAAATTGGTATTAAGGTGATAGAAAAATAGCAATTTCAGTCAATATCCTCAAAATATCAAATGACTCCAAAGTTATGATTTCTATTAGATAAGAGCTTACTCAAATCCGAAACGACAATAAATTTTATTGTGAAAACACTCGGAAATGATATCAACGTTCCATTTGTAGCGTGATGGCCACATCACGAATTTCGCGTTAGGTTTACCCTACCAAAAAAGCCCTGATAAACGAACATTTCGAAAACAGGAACTGAGATATGAAACGTTGGAATGCCGAGCAGTCCCCTTAAGTGCGTGCTTTAGTTGGCAAAATGCTATCGTTAGGATCCAATAGAATACGTGGCCTAAATTGGCCATTATTTTTCAGAAATGTAAGCCGGATGTACATAACATATAAATACATTGTATTTTATGAACGTTGTTCCGTTTACAAGCACCTATTTGCCCGTTAGTGAAGGTTGGTTCATTTACGGCGTAAGAATGTATTCTTCCACCATTCACTGTCTATAATACCATCAGTTGATTGAATGTTAGCTGATGTCTTGGTGAAACATTGTTGAATATGACTGATCGAATTCTCGCTTTGCTCCTAATTATATATTGAATTAAATTATCTTAACATAATTATATATTAAATTAAATTAAACTCTTGGCTTAACGTTTCATGATTATATTTAACAATATGAAATAGTCAACATGTTTCGAGCGTGAGGTCATCTTCAAAACTGAAGTTTTGAAGTCAAGACACAGTATTGAAGATGAGCTCACGTTCGAAACATGTTGACTATTTGACATGGTTGAATATAATCGTGAAACATGAAGCCAAGAGTTTAATTCAATTTAATATTGTGAATATATTGATATCACTTGAAACATATTTCTTCTGGTATCGTTATGTGGACGATATTCCATTGGGTTTTCAAGGTTCAAATAGACAGACCAATTTTTTAATCTCTTAGATAATATTCATAATAAAATGAAATTCACTGCAGAAATGGAAAATAATAAACTGCATAAACCACCTAGATTTAACAATATAAAAACAACATAATAAATTTTCCTATAATATCTATAGAAAACATACGTTCACTATTCCAATGGAATCTTTCAAACAAATAAGTCTCAAATTAACAGCTTATGGAATGGCGACATCTGCCGGACGCTGTGTGAACGATATCAGTCAATCAGAAATCGCCAACGACTTAAAAGGAAAAAGGCGTACAGAATTACACTTTAACACAATTATCTGTCAAAAGATGTCCATATTTACTTGACAATGACGTTATAGTCGAAACTGTTCGTATAATTTGAACACATTGTGTGAAATTGATGAAAAGCAGTTTTATTTTATTTCAGTCTTTTTGAAATGAATTTCCATAAAATAAATAATTCATCAATATCTTCAATTAGATATCACTTGGTTTGGTTTCACAAAAAATTCATTGAATTATTGCTTGACAAATTTTTCGTGACATCGATGAATGACATATTGAAAATGAAACAAATGAAAAAGTGTCATACACGATTAATTAATTCAGTTTTTCCAATTAAAAATGTAGAAAATGATAAGAATATGAATAAAAAATTCCATAGTATCAATTACATATCAAATACCACTGATTTAAATCGACAATAGATTAAGGAAATACAATATTGAATTTATTAATAAGAAGAGAAAACAATTAGGTTCATTTTTAGTTAATATATAACGTACTTTCCTGTAATTTGTTGGTGATCGCACCAGCTTGCTCTGAAATTCTGGAAGACGTATATGAATTCATCTGATTTATGTACAATATAAATAGTGAAACTATATATTTTTATTTCAAATTTATATTTATTTTTCGGTTGTGATCATTTTGTGACTTAGTAGAAACTAGCCTAGAGTGTCCAGTGGGGAAAAAGGAGTCTGTTGAACACGTAGATAATTGGGAACATAAACAATTGAAATATTAATCGTATCATTTTGAAATGCGAAGTTGATCGAGCATATAACCCAAGTTCAAATAAATATTTTTTGTCCCAACGAAATGGCGGAGGAACCGGTTATATATTACCTAATATTTATCTGACAGATTAGTGACAAACTGATATATTTTAAAGTGAAATAACTTATAAGAGTAGGCAACAAAACTAATGAAATGTACTAAAAAATTGAACAGAACACATTTGAATAATTTCGAAGTATTCCACTGGTATATATTGATTGATTCACTGTTTTTTAGGATATATCTCACGTAGTATTAAGAATAGCAAGTTGATATGATGAAAAAATTCCATCAAACTAACCGAATAATTCGATGATGAATCGGTTACAGAACTGATCTTTAATTTTCCACACCAAAAATCTAAATCGCTTAATTCGAATTATTCTAACAACATTTCCTTTAAACAGAGTAATTTCGTTATTTTTTCTTTTCATTTGAGTTAATTTCATTTTATACTTTTTTGATGTTGAATTCCGCGTTTGAAACCTTCGAATATATTTTTTGGAGATCTTATTGAAAATTTTGGAGTTCTATAAGCAACATTCAGTCGAATAAAATCAGGTAGTTATGTATTGAATTCATTTATTGTTTTGAGAGATATGATTCTGTAATTATCGAATCAACACATACAGGTTAACTTAAATATTCTTCAATTAAAACGGTTCAGATCGATTTTGATGGTGCGATTTATGACGTAAACCAATTCGAATTGCGCTTGTTCAACTGAATTTTGACGTAATAACACCACTGGGTATTTCATATGCGTAACATTGTACATGAGCAATGATCTACGATCCAATTAAAATTACAAGTTGAATTAATCGCACATAAATAACAGTCATTCTATAGAGGTCCTGGAACATCGACACACAGAGAGATCTCTTCTACGTTTATCACATGCTTGTGGACTTATCGTCGATTTGAAATTCATTTCAGAATAGAATATCTCTATATTAATATCTACGTAAAGCGAAAATTGTAGCGATTTGAGAAAATTTCGAGAACGTTAAATTTGAGACATATTGAAGTTCATAGAAGAAGGAAAACATCGGAGACACATTGAAATAATTGAAATAAACATGTATTATACTTTGACTTGACTGTCGTGACATATTTTTCTGTTGAAGAATATGTCACGATATAAGAAGATTATAAAAAATTATCTAATTATTTAAATCATTAGTTTTGACAAAGTTGTAATATAACAACGAAACTTTAACAAAAATAAGCTTTTTCATATCAAAAGAGGCCTGTTATTGCTAAAAACATTCAAAATAAAATATCTTAAACAGGCAATAAATAAATCAATTTCAAGATATATATATATATATATATATATATATATATATATATATATATATATATATATATATATATATATATATATATATATTTCTTGATATTGATTTATTGCCTGTTTAAGATATTTTATTTCGAAAGTTTTTAGCAATAACAGGCTTTTTTTGATATGAAAAAGTTTATTTTTGTTGACGTTTCGTTGTTATATTACAACTTTGTCAAAACTAATGAATAATTCATTATTATATAAATAATAATTTAATAATTCATTATTAAAATAATTATTCATTAGTTTTGACAAAGTTGTAATATAACAACGAAACGTTAACAAAAATAAACTTTTTCATATCAAAAAAAGCCTGTTATTGCTAAAAACTTTCGAAATATATATATATATATATATATATATATATATATAAGTGAATGTATACTAGAATCTTGAATATTCATTCGAAAATTTAAATTATTCAAAGGAATGTTATAGTAGAGATAGTTGAGCGAAAGTGTATGATGTGATGCCTCTATTATTTTCAAAGGAAAAAATGTAAGAGAAATATTGAAATCGACGCCACACTTAAAGGAAACACAAGACAGCTGTTTCGATCTATGAGGAACTCGTCAGTTGTGCCACGTCCATTCAAGTGATGCAACAATTTCTTTCTCAGAACACCTTCTTATGACTCTTTGTCTATAGTTTCCAAATGATTTCCAATTACTCATTTGATTCAAATTCAAAATAATGAGTTGTAAGAATGAAAGTAAAAACCAAAAAAGTAAAAAGAATCTTAAAAAAGAATATATAAAGCATTCCAAACATAACAAAATCCATGTCGACACGTTTTTCTAAATTTTCAGCATTCATTAGAACGGTTCTGTCAAGTTGAAGTTGAAGAGAGATTGAACGAATAATCAGAATTGGAATAATGGACAAGTAAATTGACACCCCGACATAACAGCGACACTTTTATAATGAAAATCACATATTTCTGTGTTGTGAAACCATTTAAAGATTATCATATTGACATTTATTCAATATTTTATCATATCTGAAGGCGTTCAAATCATGCTATTGAAGAAATTCCCCAAAAAATTTCTAATCAATCACACAATCTAAAATTTATATCTCACATTTTGTGGTACGTCAAAATTTTAACAAACGGAATTTCTCTAGACGTTGACGTGAAATTTATGAAATCACCGAGAGGTCCTTTCATTGCATTTTCCACAATGAATGTCACACGGCATCAACATCCTGAAAATTACAAATGACATTAATGCAGAATAGGGGAAGAATTTGAAGGATTTACTACGAAAGAAGCAGACCAATTACTCTTAAAATGTTTCATTGAGAAGATGCTTGGCAGTATTTGTCATTCCCTGTGGACGCGTTACATCCAAAATGACATGTAGATACACTCAACTCAGCCCGAAAACTAAACTTTCCAAGGGCTCTTGAATGTCAGCTGAATGGCCCACTATAAATAACCTTTCCAATATTGACTTGTTTGATATATGCTCCGGCTTTATGGAATTCGCTCCTCAATATTCTCCTCTTCAGTTTTCCCATGCCTCCATAAAATGGGATATAAAGATCTTTTGTGGGGAAGTTTGTCCGTGGATTTAAGTGGTCCTATTTTCTGTAGATATTACACCTTGACAATGCCTATTCAAATAGTTTCAAAGTTTTCGGTTTGGATTAGTAGTTGGTGAATCCTTTAATTAATATCTTTTACGATCCACTGTCATTATCCGATATTCTCAAAATTTACAGTTTTGATTTGTCTCAATAAACAATTCGGAATGAAAATCGTGGAAATTTTGTTCTGAAGTTTTGGATATTAACTGAATTACTAGATGTCAACAGTAAAAGTGGTTTATTCATTTTGCGAGATAAATGATAAGACTTCTATTCTAACACATGAAAGGGCAACAGGTCGTTTTTAATTCACAAATTTGTTCACGAAAGCTTATTTAACGAATTGAGCACAGTGAGTTTGAATTTATTAGTAGAAAATCGAAAATTCTTCAATTGTTATATCAATAATGAAAATAATGATAATAATGACAATATATAATAATAATTTCTTTATTCTCAACAGGTATAATACCTAATTACAGAAAATAATTACATAATGTTGTATAATAACTAAATAATTAAAACGAAAAAGTTATAACAAAGAGCTCAATCTAATCTAAAAAAATTGTAACTAATAACTACATTATTATAGCATCAATGAAATATTACAAAAAAAAATCAATCCAAATCAATTCAATTCAGTCAATTTTCTTTGTTCACATAACTCCTAATAATAACTTCTATGGAGTCACAGTGAATGTCACAATTATTGTCAACTCTAGTAGACCAATGGAGGATTGTAGTAGTGAGTTGGTCCTCGGAGTCTTTAGGTCGAATAATTCTGTATTACCAGAAATTTGCCTAGGAACACGATATTTTAAAGCGGACAAGATAGGAGGAAAATCAAAACTATTGTGCAGTAATTTGTACAAAAAATTGAGTGATAAAGTTTCTCTCTGCTCTGCAATGAGATTAAACTGAATCGACTCAATAATTCGTTATGATTGACTCCACTCTGTGGATAAACGTTATCATCCTTCCAAACAAAGAGTTTCGAGAACCTTCTCTGAAAAGCTTTAAGATGGCGTTGATGGCAAGTGCAAATGGGATGCCAGATCATGCTGCCATACTCTAACTTGCTACGGACTAGGGCATTGAATAGTCCTATGAATGTTGAGGAATTTTCAAAATATTTGCTATTGTGTATAACGAATTTTCGAGGTATGTGAAATAAGTTGGATGATGTGTGGAACAAAGGAAAGCTTCTGGTCGCAGACTACACCAAGATCTCTCACCTTATCAGAACGAGAAAGAACCTGACGACCGATGCTATAATCACAGTCAATTCGGTCTCTTTTCATTGTGAAAGAGACAACATTGCACTTTGACACATTTAAACTCAAATAATTGTTATTTTTATAAGTTGAACACAGTTGTCCTGTGATCTAATTTCATGATATAGTTTCAAATCGTCTGCGAACATCAAATGTGGACAGTGAATATTATTTGAGAGTGAATTGTTGTTTATGTACTCATATAAAATAGCTTTTTCATGGTGTTAAACTTACAACTTGAGTACCTTAGACCGGTTCATTTACTTTATTGTTATTGCTCCAAATTTGAAAAATATTCCGCATAAGATGTTTGAAATATGATCATGAGAATTCTGAGATATACGAAAGTATAAAGCGGAGCTCAAGATAACCTTCAATTTGTGTTGTGTCAGAACGTGATCTTTCAATAAATTCTCAACATTTATAGGACTATTTGATGCCCCCTAATCCGTAAAAAGTTGGAGTATGGCGGCATGAACTGGCATCCTTTTTACTCTTGTCATCAAAGCCATCTTGAGACCATTCAGAGAAGGTTCTTGAAATTCTGAGTTTGGAGGGCGGATAAAGTTCATCCAGAAAGAGGATTATTGAGTCGATTTAGAGTCGACGATATATTGAGTCGATTTAATTTAATTTCATTGCAGGATAGGAGAGAAACTTTTTCACTCAAATTTTTGTACAAATTACTGTACTACAGTATCGATTTTACACTCTGGTCCGCTTTGAAATTTCGTATTCCTAGGCAAAATTCTCGTACTACAGAATTATACCACCTAGAGACTCCAAGGACCAACTCCCTAATACAATCCCCCGTTTGGTTTATGGAGTCTACATTCAATAGATTTGCCAATAATTGTGACATTCACTTTGACTCCATAAAAGTTATTATTAGCAGTCATTTGAATAAAGGAAATTTACTAAAATGAATTGATTCAGATTGAGTTCATTGTAATATTTCATTAACTTCTATTAGTTTCAATTATTAGTTATCAGTTATTTGTTACTATTTTAGTTTTTTAGATTGAGCTCTTTTTTAATTTTCATTCATTCTATTTATTTAGCTATTATCAACATTATGTTATTATATTATGTAATTAGGTATTATACCTGCTGAGAATAAAGAACTTATTATATTTTTATTATTATTATATGACAAATAACAGATGACTTATGAGTTGCTATTATTATTAGGAGATATGTGAACAAGAAAAATTGAAGACTGAAATGAGTTCATTTAGATTGAATTCTTTGTGATAATTTATTCAATTCTATTATTTATTTATAAGTTACTTTTTCAGTTTTTTTCAGTTTAGATTGAGTTCCTCGTTTTTTTCTTTTCATTTCATTCATTTAGCTGTTATTCAACATTATGCTATTATTTTCTGTTATTGTACATATTGGGAATAAGGAACTTTTTATTATTTTCTTACATAAATATCAATGCATTTTTGAATTTTGACGGTTACTGATCTCAACGTCAACTTCTTTTTCCATGTATAAAGTGAAAAGGAAAAAATGAAAGACTTCGAATAATTTATGGCATAGGGTTGGGCTGTGATTCTTTCAAATCATCAACAGGTCTTGATATAATAGGAAAAAGAAATATCATCGGGGTTATGCACTTACATTTATGGAAGAAGAGATAGACAGTGTAATCTTAATCCTTACTAGAGCGTCAAAAGCTTTACTCAAAAGCATTATTTGTTCCATCATTGTATTGTATTTTTAGCAATCATGTATTGCTAAAAACATTATTGAGTCTTTCGACAATATACATAAAAGTATTTCTACAATAGCATCACATAATCAAATCAGCTCTTCCTATGTTTGTACCTTCACTATGATGAAGGTATCATCGATGCAAGTTTAATGACTTGTTACCCGCGAAAATCGAAAATATGAGGGGACCAAGTTCTGATCCCTGGGGTACACCTAAAAAGAGAAAAATTTTTATCTCTACATTTTTTTACAATAATGACTAGTGATCTCTTTGAGATAAAACTGCAGGCCAGTCCAAAGAACTTCCTGTAAAACCGAGGTTTCAGCTTGATTATCTCAGTAAAAGACAGTCTAGCGCTAGGACATATCGAAAAAGATATCCTAGCTGAAGAACTTCGTTTAGAGACTTGTACGCAAGTTGTTCAGAACACAATGTGTTCTTAGTTTTCAATTACACTGCCTCAACCGTCTTGTGCCAATCTTCAACGGCTTGTTTGAATTCAGTTCGTTGTTTTTCGCATTTATCAAGACATTTCACAGCAAAGATTGCAGAAAGTAACTTTCCTGTTACAATTGCTTTCTGCACTTGAAGTAATGTATTGACAATAGTGGTATGTTCGAACATCAACACTTTCTCCTGAATATTCCCATGAAAATTTCAATTCACCTAATTTATGATCTCGAAATTCACTTCATAAACGTTGATTTTTTCCAAAACAAACCATATACAGGGGAAGATACGAAGGAATCTCCTTGATATATTGTTAATGATATTGTTCTGCGAAAATATCTGCGAAAGTTGAAAATGTTATCAGGTGAAACATAACGAACAAAATGAAGCTCGGATTACGTGGAAGCATATGCGAAAATCAATTTTTTTATGATCGTTCCTGGTTAAATAACCCTATTTTGTGGAATATGTTCAGGCGACACAACGCAACGCTTTGGCGAATTTCATCAAGGCTCTTATCGCACCAAGCACGAAAAAGGGAAAAAACGACGAGGCCATTCCACATCATCATTGTCAGGGGAAATAATCTACCAGAAGAGGGAGATAAACTCTGGAGATTTTCTGAATATGAATGTTTGGACACCAGATTAGTATCGTTTCAAGGGTCGAACTTTGTTGTATCCCGCCTGCCAAGCCACGAATGTGGGGAGACAGCCATTCAAATGTCGAGAATTCGCTTTAAGTGATGCTGATGGGGAGATACTGCGATTTATAAAACTCCCAACTGAAGCGTTGAAAGGGAAAAATTCAATTTACCAGGCGTATATGTACCTATACTATACATATATCTGTTAGTACATAACTCATTTCCTATATGTAAGAGGTCCAACTTTATATTTTGCTTTTCGAAAAAACTAATACCATTTTTCTAAAAAATATGTTTGACATTGTTGTCTGTAATGGTGACATACACTGTTACAGCATACGACATCCGTCAAGAAATTATTATAAAAAGGAATTGAGGGTAATAGACTTTAATTGTCGTTTCTTTGGTTTCAGGTGTGATACCTATTTTAAGTTTACAATTGTACAATTACTCGTGTGTACGTTTATGTTAATAATATAATAAACTTTGTTTTCAGAGCAACGTGATTGGTTATTTAAACTTTAAATTTCTGAATAAAAATAGTAATAATCTTATAAAACGACAATTAAAGTCTATTACTCTCAATTCCTTTTTATTATAATTTCTTGACGGATGTCATATGCTTTAACAGTGTAAAACTCAGACTTCATTATAAAAACTTTAGGAAATTTTGAAAAAAAATTTCTATTCGATGGAGGGAGATGTAAGGAAAATGTATTTCTTTAATGTATTTCTATGGACCTCTATGGTCAATAAATAGTTACTGGCTATCTAAGTGGATGGCGCTGTCTGTAATGGCGACATACACTGTTAAAGCATATGACATCCGTCCAGAAATTATCATAAAAAGGAATTGAGAGTAATAGACTTTAATTGTCGTTTCTTTGTTTTCAGGTGAGATACCTATTTTAAGTTTACAATTGTACAATTACTCGTGTGTACGTTTATGTTAATAATATAATAAACTTTGTTTTCAGAGCAACGTGATTGGTTATTTAAACTTTAAATTTCTGAATAAAAATAGTAATAATCTTATAAAACGACAATTAAAGTCTATTACTCTCAATTCCTTCTTATTATAATTTCTTGACGGATGTCATATGCTTTAACAGTGTAAAACTCAGACTTCATTATAAAAACTTTAGGAAATTTTGAAAAAAAATTTCTATTCGATGGAGGGAGATGTAAGGAAAATGTATTTCTTTAATGTATTTCTATGGACCTCTATGGTCAATAAATAGTTACTGGCTATCTAAGTGGATGGCGCTGTCTGTAATGGCGACATACACTGTTAAAGCATATGACATCCGTCCAGAAATTATCATAAAAAGGAATTGAGAGTAATAGACTTTAATTGTCGTTTCTTTGTTTTCAGGTGAGATACCTATTTTAAGTTTACAATTGTACAATTACTCGTGTGTACGTTTATGTTAATAATATAATAAACTTCGTTTTCAGAGCAACGTGATTGGTTATTTAAACTTTCAATTTCTGAATAAAATAATAATAATCTTATTAATATATATATATATATATATATATATATATATATATATATATAATATATATATCTTATATATATATATATATATATATATATATATATATATATATATATATATATATATATATATATATATATTTATTATATAATATATATATATATATATATATATATATATATATATATATATATATATATATATATATATTTAATTTAATATAAATATAGAGCACAGTCAAAGTCGATGATGTTTTCTACTCGAGAAAAGCGAACTTCTTCACCACATCCGGTTTATTTAAACGAAAGAAATTCAAAAAAGACTTAAAAAAGAAATAAAATTTGAATAGGATGCAACTAAATTTAATTATATTTTTCTCTAATTGAAATAATCCAGTAATCTGTCTTGGTATGCCTAAACATTCTGCAGTTAGTACATTAGGATAATTACTTTTTCCGTCGTTATCCTCTGAAAAGGGGGAGTAGATTGATGTTTTATTAGAGCGGTGTAATGAGGTCATATGGTGGGAAAATTGGATGAATATGTCTTCATTTAAAGGATTACCTGGTGTAGTCTTCTCAATGCTGATTTAGTTGATTTGGTGTGGAAATCGAAACTTCGTGTTACTTTGTTATGTTGGTACTTGTAGGAGAAATTTATTGTTCTTGCTGAGAAACATTCAGTATCTGCAATTGTTTGAACACATGAGAATGCAAAACTATAAATATAGTTTCCGATTTTTCGAAAATCTTGAAAATATTTGCATAAAACTACTTCTTCTTTTTATACACCGAATTAATGCATCTTATCGAACGAATTTTCCTTTGCAGTTTATCTCCTATCTTTATGTTTTTTAACTTCTTATTGATAATCAAGAAACTCAGAAAAGTCTATTAGAATTATGTTTAGTTTGGGTTACAGACCATTCTGTCGGGGTATTTTTAAGGCTAATAATATTTTGACGTTTTATGCTCTATACATTTATAGACTTATGATATTTTCAAAACAGCATCCGCATCATTTCAATAAATATAGGAATGAAAATTCGACGCGACGGTACTTACGTTTCACTTGCCTGTTTACTATAGCCCCAGGTTTGCTAGTGGCCCTTTATAAAGGTTGTTTTTTTTTGAAAGTATAGAACTTTAAATTGCAATAAAACAACGATGGATCATTCGATTGACAAGACTATTTTTTATTCGACAGACAATCTTGTCGCATTACATTTTAAATATGATTTCTGGCATTTGACCGCCACGGCTGGCTCGGATAGAGTACGATCTGGACGTCCAATTTTCGTTGGAAATGTTGGAATATCCAACATTTGTGGCCGTATATTGGCAATAACATGGCGAATATTGTCTTCCAAATGGTCAAGCGTTTGTGGCTTATCCGCATAGACCAATGACTTTGCATAGCCCTACAGAAAGTAGTCTAGCGGTGTTGAATCACAAGATCTTGGAGGCCAATTCACAGATCCAAAACGAGAAATTGGGCGGTCCCCAAACGTGTCTTTCAATAAGTCGATTGTGGCACGAGCTGTGTGACATGTTCCGCCGTCTTGTTGAAACCACAGCTCCTGGATATCATGGTTGTTCAATTCAGAAATGAAAAAGTTAAAAAAGCTATCATGGCTTTATACCGATCACCATTGACTGTAACGTTCTGGCCATCATCGTTTTTGAAGAAGTACGGACCAATGATTTCACCAGCCCATAAAGCGCACCAAACAGTCAGTTTTTCTGGATGTAACGGTGTTTTGACATACACTTGAGGATTATCTTCACTCCAAATGCGGCAGTTTTGTTTGTTGACGTAGCCATTCAACCAGAAGGGCTACGTCGATCAAATGTACGTAGTGCGCGATACGAATTCCGTTCAGGCGTGAGTCTATTTATGATGAATTGCCAAACCAAACTGAGAATAAATCACTTCTCAGCTGTTAAATCGGTCGCCACCTTCAACAGAAATGCCAACTCAAAGTTCTATACCTCAAAAAAAACACCCGTTATATGGCTATGCGAATTTTTAACCTGTTGCCTAAGTATCTGCGGGTAACTGAGAGCTATCAGGTCTTCAAAAAGATACTTTATAAACAACTTATTGATCGTATACCATATATATATTTAATGAGTGTGTAGTTTCCTGTAATAGTTGAGACTATTTCTATATGGTTTAAACTATCAACCTTTTTTGTCCTTCGCATCAACTTTATTTTGAACTATTTCTCATGTATTGAAAATACTTATTGGGATTAAATTATATTATTATATATTACTTTTATTAATCTCAGTAATCAGTGGATGATTATGTCACAGTAGCTCATCCCTAATTGGTCAAAAAAAAAAAAATAAAAGAGTGGCAACAGATAAATACTTGAGCGTTATTTAAGTTGAAAAATTTAAATTTAATGATGTCTAGGTCATCTCATCTGGAATCTTTTTGTGCAGAGTCAACACATGTGAAGGTATTGTAGTTCAGCGCAATAATAATGCCACACTTTGAATATTGGTCAATCTGTCATTTGGTATGACCAAGGAGAAAGCTCAACGATTACCTAGATTACAGATTAGAGTTCGTTTATAATAATACTAGATGAAGCGATTAATTAGAAATTTCCAAATGGATACAGCCTCTCAATTTCTGTTAACATATTTAAATAGAAATAGAAAATCACGGAAAGGCAGCACTTGGCATCAGCTGTTGACAAGCGTGTTCAAGTTTCAGAACTTAATGACAAAAACACGAACGTAAAATTCACGCAAAGACATCAACAATGTTTGCCTTCTAAATGAACATCTTCCATTGACTTTTGGTCAATGAGGCGACTCTTTTACTTTACAAAATTTCTGAACCAACAATTAAAATAATTTTAAAAAACGGTCGAACATACCTAAAATTATGGATAGAGAAATATAATGTCATGATGCACTTGGAATCAGCGTCAACACTACTGGTTGACGTAATCATCGACATTGAGATTGTGAGGTATACAGTCGTCTAAGTTCATATCTACCTCTGGAATACCTCAAGGGTCTAATCTTCGACCACTGTTATTTATTCTGTTCGTATGAATAGTGTGAATATGTTGTCGGTGGTCAGGTTCTTTCTCGTTCTGATAAGGTGAGAGATCTTGGTGCAGTCTTCGATCAGAAGCATCCTTCATTCCACACATCACCCAACTTATTTCACATTTCAACACATCAACCATCTTGAGGCCATACGGAGAAGGTTATTGAAATTCTAAGTTTGGAGGGAGGATAAAGTTCATCCACTAAGAGTAGTCGATTTAATTTGATCTCATTGCAGGTCATGAGAGAAACTTTATCACTCAAATTTTGCTACAAATTACTGCACAACAGTATTGATTGCCCTCCTCTCTTGTCCGCTTTGGAATTTAGTGTTCCAAAGCAAAATTCTCGTACTAAAGAATTATTCCACCCAGAGACTCCGAGGACCAACTCACTACTAAAATCCCCCATTTGGTCCATGGAGTCTACATTCAATAGAGTTGCCAATAATTGTGACTTTCACTTTGACTCCATAAAAGTTATTATTGGGACTCATATGAATAAAGGAAATCAACTAAAATTAATTGATTTAGATTGACTCTCTTTGTTCATTGAGAATTTTCTGTAAATAGGTATTATCCCTGCTGAGATTGAAGATTTTATTATATTATTATTATTATATGACAAATGACAATGACTTATGAGTTGCGTCATTTAAAATGTTAAACTGAATCAAAAATGCAAGAACTCTTAAACTTTAATTTATGTTTGTAGTTAACTAAAGCGAAGTTTTTTAAAGAAAAACTTTGTCATAGATAGTAAATCTTCAATAACAAGAGTATTTTAAATTTTCCTTCCCTTGCACATTTTTGAATTGACACGTTGACACTTCCTTTTTTCAAAGGAAACTACCAGATTGTATCGAAACAATATACAGTAAAAGAACGAGAATAACTTGGTAACTTCATTCTAAAGTAATATCGAGTATTCTTCTCTTATCTAAAGCGACGAGAACCTCGGAAGGCGGCTTTATGCTTTCCTCAGAATGAAATTCATTGAGACGATTTTCACGGTTCATGAATTCTGCAATCATATTAAAAATTGAAGAGAGACTCAGCCTTGCCTCCGTTTGGCTTTATTGAATCCTTTTCAGGGGTAAAAAATATAATCAGGGCTATATGGCCTCGAGGAGGCCTCGTGGCTCGACGCCCTTTAGAAATCGAGACAAGGTAAGCTTAATGGACCGAAAAGTCACATGTTACGAAATTCACCAATAATGCAGAGATAGCAATTACTGACAGCCGGTATGAAAGATATCTAAAGACTCGCATTTGATGACTTCCTTTGGCATTTAGTGACCCAGAATAGAGCTAAATGTTCTTTTGTTTTCGAAGTTTGAAAATGATCCTTTTGTAATTGGGAAATCTGCGAAGTATGTCAAGGTATTCATCATTTTAAGTGAGATTTTTTCCAGAATAATATTTCAAGCAAGTACCGCATTCTTGTCCATAAATAATCATAAAGAGATCTAATTTTTTCTCTCAGTTAGAGTACCTAATAATGAATGAAAGGATCTTTTTAAATTGATTTCCAGAAATAAATGATCGATCTATTCTGCTAGTGTTGATTATCTGACATAATAACAATAATAATAATAGTACCTTTTTTAGCTTTTGGCTAGTTTTTGCAAAATTTAACATATTGCGTTCTTATGTGACTTACAGGTATCACAGGTTCAATCAATAAAAGATGATGTCCCAATCGATTTTTGAATATGAATACATTTTGTGATAACTTAACATACTCTAGTAATTGATTATATAACATGAGACCACCGACAAAAAGAGATTTACATAGTGTACCTGTTCTATACTTTTCTACGTGATACTTTTCTCCATATTCCTCAATTCTTATGATATCATAGTGACCTTTTACGGCCAACCTTTTTAATGTGCCAACAAGCATATTCGAGGAGAACCAGAAGTATTAACCACCAGTTCAACTATAGAATTGAAAGGTTAATCATTTTCAATAAATCAAACATGTTAATACATAGAATTATTGATAATTCAACTGATTTGAAATTACTGGAAGTATTACATTTTTTCAGTGCATATGCTTCCCTCTCGGCTGAACATGGGTAATGATAAAAACATATATATTTTAGCCCAAAGAGTAGAACAATTCTTTCGGGATTTTCGAAAATATCCACGACAAGGAGAAGATTGTCCTGGTCAATATTTATGAAAGTGTCAACAATTCATTTGATCTTCATTACGTATGCTATCCAAAAATGAATTTCGTGATATTAAATTAAATTAAAAACTTGGCTTAATGCTTCACGATTATATTTACCAATATCAATTCGTCAACATGTTTCGAGCGTGAGCTCATCTTCAGGACTGGTTGATCTTCAGACTGGAGGATGTTCAGTATTCAAGATGAGCTCACGCTGGAAACATGTTGATTATTCGATATTGTTGAATATAATCGTGAAACATCTAAGCCAATTAATTAATTAAATAATAAATTGAATTATGTTTCTCCAAGAGTTAAGCGAGAATTCAATCTTAGTCAATTTTGTGATAGTATACGAAGTAAACACTAAATCGTCAGTTTTTCATCGAATGGATATGCGTCAAAAGTAATAATAAGTGAAGATTCATAGATTCTGTTGCATCTACCAGCCTCATAAATTTCAATTGTTCTCCACATGTACTTAGAAATCGTACAGTGCTGGTTGTAGGAAAAAGAAATATATATATATCCATGTAGATATTCGCTGAAAATATCTACATGGATATTTTCAGCGAATGACAAGGAGGTTTCGCTTATCTCTTCGTGAAACTTTATGTTGAAAACAGTAAATTAAAATCATTAGTCGATTGGGCCGATACTTGATGAAAATCTAAATACATAATTTAAATAAAACTAATTAGTTTCGTGGTTATCATCTACATTTGATGAAGCCACTGTGTTGGCGCAACCATATAAAAACTAGCTAGTCCTATTTAAATTATTAATAAATTAAAATTAACACACTTGGCGTAAGTTTCAATTAATATATCAAATAAAAACTCTACATATGTTTCGCGTAGTTAACCCATTATCAAGGCTATACAAAGTTACTAAATTTTGAAAGTTTCACATTTCGAAATTCAGTATACTCTTGATAATGGGTTAACGACCCGAAAAGTATGTAGAGTTTTTAATATATTTAGTGAAATTTTAGCCAAGTGTGTTAATTTTAATTTATTATGGATATTTTCTGTCCATATTTCATAATTTTCGAGAGACATCTGAAAAATTGTTTATTTAAAAGAACGATAAAATATATAGTTATATAAAGTTATCCTTTCATGATCTATTTCTCGAATCTTTTTCAGTAAAATAAGTATTTTTTGTTGTAAATCAAAAATCTAAGAGTCAATGAACCGGAAACTTCATTTCTTTATGATGTTTTCATAAGTTGTATGAAATTTTTTTTATAAGATGTACCGAGAACAATCGTTTACCAATACCAATATCGAGAACATTTGTTTATAGTGTTTAACAATTGTAGTATGCGCTCCTCTCTTACATGATAGTTTTAAACTATCTGTTGAGTGAGCCCTTATATATAAAAAAATTATAAGATGATATTTTGGTTGAAAAAATAGATGGATATTTCATAGTGTCCATTCATTATTAATAAATTTGAAGTGACCGAATTAGGATTCAGTAGGCAAACAAGAAGCTAAATAGGGTCCCAGTTTTGAATAGTTCTGCAGATAGAGATGATTTGAAAGCCCAGAGACCTAATGTTCCATTCAACTTGTTGCCGGACTACAAACTTTATAGGTAATCCAAAAGCATAGTTCAAACATAGCACGAAGTTCTACCCACAAGACCTCGTGTATTATATCAACAACTTCATAAGTTTCTAATCTCATATTTGTTCCCTCTCAGCACTTTGGTGCTTTAGGAGAAAATCCCTAGGATCCCTTGAATAGAATTCCCGACGTAAAAAATTCACTTAGGACCACTGAAAAATTCAGGTTGTGGCTGAAAACAAAAGATTTACTTGAAGAAGAACACTTGAAACAACAAGTATGAGTGGCAAATTTTAATACGAAGAAACAAAGATATTAAAAGTGTAATATCATTTGAAATTCGATGATCCCAAGTCTATTATCGTAATTGATGGAATTTTATATTCTGAAATTAGTAAATTGATTTCATTGTTGTTTTAATGCTAAGAAATGAAGGTATTGAGTACTAGATGACCCGGAGAAGTTACAAAATAATTCTTGTGTTCAATAATTTATTAGGATAAAAACACGAAAAGAAATGAAAAAGTACAAAAATTAAGTATATAAGATATGAATAAAACTACGTATGTAGGTATATATTGTGCAGCATGGGATGCACTCGAGTGATCTTGATTATCTCTATTTATATTTGAATTTCATTGGAGATAAGGCAATAAAAAAATTGTCTAATAGAAGTATCACTCAATTCGTCGAAATTGTATACGGTGAAAAGGACTAAACTTCTGTTTTAAACACTCGAACATGTGGACAAATATTTATATATTATAAATATCTATAATATTAGTCGTGTTTTGTAAATTGACAATTTTTAAACTCGTAATATCTTTTGAATGCAATCGCCGATTTTAATAATTCAAAAAGTAATATTCAGGTACTGAAATTGTATGAGTAGTTTATTTGGATAATGACTGATAGAAATACATGAATAACCTGGTATTTTAGGTATGGTGTGGTTTTTGTGTGGTGTGTTTTTGTGTGTTTTGGTTTTGGTTTTTGAAGTATAACTATATCTCCTTCGAAAACGTAGTTATACTGACATTTATATACAATTCATTTATAGTCGATACAACGAAAATTTCTCAAATATCTAATTTGAAGATCACGTTTATCCGGCCAGAGGATATAGCCAAACTGATCTGTTAAATAGGTTTGGAACTAAATCACTCGAAGTTTGCATGGACTTGTTGTCTTTGAGTTTCTGTATAACGTCTTACATGGCTATATAGACTGTATATAGCCATGTTCGATATAGATGGAACTTCATTACTTTTATTTCTGAATTTCAATTCATAATCAATCAATTTTGTATTAAATACAGAGAACAAAAAGTCTGGGATGTTTTCATTTAATTAACAATCATTCTTTGAACTTCGTAATATCTATGAACATAACCTTACATAATGAAATTGAAAAATTCCCCATTTTCATCCTTTGTCCTTCAACAAAGTGAAAAACTCTAATTATTTTCGGTGGAAATAAGACTGAATCCTACGGAAAGAGGACATCAAATAACCTTAATTAAATGAAAATCCCATAGTATTCAGAAACTCATTTTCTTTCTATTATCGTTTTCTATTACAGAATTCAAGCTCGTCTCAAGCAGGCGTACCTGCAGTGCAATATGCACCATTTTCATCTTGGAGAATGGGATAACGACATCGCAAAAAATTTGTATACATTCGAACTCTCCAACCGACGGAGTCGATACGAAAGTAAGATTAAAAAACTAAATCAGTTACTTTATATTCAGAGGGTATGTAAATTTTAAATGACTTTCTCAACTTCCAAACGCGACCTTCCTTATTACGCATTCAGACTATGATCGGACTGGATTCCGAACCATTATTGGATTATTATCTAAAGTTTGGCCGTTTATGAATTCCACAAATTTCTACCACATTTTTTCAGTTAGAAGCAGGAAAATTCCTCGTGTTGATTTATGTAATCTGGGGGAAATATTTGGATGGTTTCGACCCTTTGCGAAAATAATATTTCAGAATCAAACGATGTCATAATCACACATAGAAACATCAATAATATAAGTATAAATGCAGTCATACGACCACTAATTTCGAGAGGAAACGCTACTGTAAAATTTCAGGTTGTTAATAATGATAATAATAGTAATTGTATTGGATTCACTTGCTAGAGCAAGCTATCTCTACATGGAAGACAACTGTAATATGGAGTCAATCTTAATCTCCGAGCCTAGTCCCACAGAAACTATGCTGAATCGCAGCTGCACAGAATAATCTGCCAAATTGATGACACCACGTCTATGAAAGTTGAAGATTATCTATCAGCGTTGAAGATTATAGTCCCAAAAAGTTTCCTGTGAAACATAAGAAAAGTATAACTCGGCGAAATCGGTGCTACTGTCCACAGCAAGAACTGTCAGGATATTTCTGGGATATAATGGAAATCTAGGTCACGAAGACCGCCATCGTGAACATCGCCGCCATGAGAACTTCCTCGACTTGAGGAAAGTTCCCACAGAGCTCAATATAACACAAAGCTTAATTCCCAGATATATAATATCTAGGATAAGTGCTATTTTCATATAACTTCATAATATTAAGCCAAAAAAGCTCTAGGCCAGTGGTCTTCAACCCGCGGCCCGCCGTATATATTTTTGTGGCTCGCCGAATGATTTTGTTTCCAAACAAATAGGAGAAACATTGCAGTACCGAAGTTGGTCAATCGGTACATAACGGATATTTCAATACATTTCAAGGATTTGAATATTAGGCTTCAAGGGAAGAATGATTTGATACACAACCCCTTTGATCAAGTTGAGGCGTTTGAGAGAAAACTTCGTTCGGAAAAATCAAGTACTACAGGACGAGTTCACACATTTTCCAACACTGCCGCAATGTGGAGTTCAAAACAAAGAAAAATACAGTGAAGCACTCTCCATGTTACAACAAGATTTTAGCAACAGGTTTTTTGACTTCAAATAAAATATGATGAAGCTTTTTTGTGCTCCTTTCAGTGTTAATGTGGATTACTATTCCGAAAATATACAAATGGAACTTATTTACTTTCAGTGCAATAGCTATTTAACGGAGAAATTTAAAAACTTTGGACTTCTGGAGTTTTACTCATTGTATGTTGAACGTGATCGATTTCCAGCAATCAGATCTCATGCTCTAAGCAGCTATTTTTTAGAATGAAGAACGTGAAATCCAAACTGAAAAACCGTATTTCTGACACTCATTTAGTCTAATCTGTCAATGTTGACAGATTAGTAAAAGAGAAACAATGTCAAGTTTCTCACTAAACTACCGAAGTCACAAATTTGATGTTTTCAGTTTTATTTTGAGTTTTATAACATGTTTAAATATATGTCGAGTAGGCCTATATTGTATTGAATATTGATGTTCAATGTAGTTATCAACAAATATGAAATGTTATAACAAATTCATGTAAATTATTTTAACCTGTGACAGAATTCACTCACACACATACGGGTCTATATATATGAGCATTATGAGCTTAATCAATGTGGCCCACCAAGTCCTCCATGAAAATAATTTGGCCCTTAAATAATAAAAGGTTGAAGACCACTGCTCTAGTCTATTATATTGCTCATAACTTATGTTCAACTCTATATATCACGGTTTATATGCAAAAATTAGCGTGTGGTGATTACTACTTGGTGTATCCTGAATGATACACTGAAACGAACTTTCTAACATGGTGAAGAAAACACTGTTTTCTATATTGAAAAACTTTCATTCAACAGTTGATGCTCATTCCATCAGAAGGTGCACAACTTCTTCAGACTGTCCAAAAAAGCTATAGTATTATTGGTGGACCTTACGTGACAAATTTTGAATGAAAGAGTTTACAAATCTAGAGCACAACCTTTTTTCCAACATTTTATTGAGAAAACGTCTGTGGCATATTCAGTATCAATGGAGCAATGTAATTATAAAATTGTTGTAATTGGGCTTTTTTCTTCTAGGAATGACAGAGAATACTGAACTCTAGCAAATAAAGGCAGTACAACTCGAGAAGGAATCAGAATTAATCTTTACTTCTTATGACCTTTGTGACTCTTGCCAGTAACGAAAAAGAGAGTTGAAAATTTGAAAGAAATAATATAACGAGAACAAAATATTGTATAAATGAGTTTTTTCGTAAAAACTTCAAAGAATCTAATATCTCTCATGCACGAAAAGAATGATATAATTAATCAATTATTCTGTTTGACATTTATATTCGAATGTAGGAATAAACAACAAAAATGAATTCATAGAAGGAACAAATTCGATCACTATATCAATTATATTTTTTCCCGCATATACAGTTGAAAGTTTTCTTCCAATTTCACACTTGTCAACTGTAACATAAATTAGTTTCCATTGAACACTCTCTGAATCCCTATCTATTTACTTTTCACTGAAATATATTTAATGAGAAGTCTTGATTGAATAATAAACAACTTCGCTTCATTTTTTCTCGTTCTGATAAGGTGAGAGATATTGGAGAGTCTGCTATGAGAAGATTTCCTTCATTCCACACATCTCCCAATTTATTTCATCTGCATCGGAAATATATGGATTCGTTATACGCAATTGCAAATATTTCAATAATTCTTCAACATTCATAGAACCTTTTAATACCCTAATCAGTAGCAAGTTGGAGTATGGCAGCACGATCTGGCATCCTATTTACACTTGCCATCAACGTCATCTCGAGCCCATTCAGAGAAAGTTCTTGAAATTCTCAGTTTGGATGTAGGATAATGTTTATCCACAGAGAGGAGTCAATCATAACGAATTATTGAGTCTATTTATTTTGAACTAATTACAGGGCAGGAGAAAAACTTTATCACTAAGATTTTTGTGCAAATTACTGCACAACAGTATTGATTGTTCTCCTCTCTTGTCCGCTTTGACATTTCGTGTTCCTAGGCAAAATTCTCGTACTACAGAATAATTTCACCTAGAGACTCCAAGGACCAACTCGCTAATACAATCCCACATTTGGTTTATGGAGTCTACATTCAATAGAGTTGTCAATAATCGTGACATTCACTTTGACTGCATAGAAGTTATTATTAGGAGTTAGGTATGTGAAGAAGAGAAATTGACTGAAATTAATTAATTCAGATGGACTTCTCTGTAATATTTCATTAAATGCTATTATAAGTTAATATTTCAGTTTTTTCCAGATTTTTATATCTCTTCGTTATATCTCTTTCAGTTTATTTATTGAGTTATTATTCAACATTATGTTATTTTTTTCTGTAATTGGGTATTATTCCTGTTGAGAATAAAGAACTTAAAGAACTCATTATTATATTATTATTAATATTTATCAGAAAAACAAATTATAACACGAGTAGTAAAATATTTCGTAACTAAGAATTTCAATAATTAACTGTTATTTCTCACTTTCCCCCTATTGTTTTTGTCTTCAACATTTCAATGATAGTATCAACAAGACGGTTTCTTTATGTACGATTTGAATATTTCATGATATAATTGAAGTTAGTGAAATTATGATCCAATGAAAAACTATTCAATTATATGACTGAAGGAATACAATCTTAAAATAGTAGTGCTATGCGTTTTATGAATTTCACAATAAAAGGTCGAGTGGCCATATCAAATCAGGCACTGTTACCCTAGATACCAGTTTCCATTTCAATATTTAGGGCCAGCAACCTGCCCCTAACACCGTTTTCACGCAACTTATGAATAATTTTTAATATATTTAGTGAAACTTAAGACAAGTGTGTTTATTTCAATTTATTGGTTTTAACATAATGTTTCACCAAGAGATGAGCGAAACCTTCGTGTCATTCGATAATGTTGAAATCAATATCATTTACTGAATTAGTTGAATTGCTTATTTCAAACTTTCGTTTGCTATTTTATATAAAGAAAAGTTCGTTAAAATTTCAGATAATCCGTAAAATATAATTTTTTGATATTCAGAATATATTTCACTATTAAGAGTTTTAATAATACTCATCTTCAAGTTCTTACTATCTTTCTTCTCGAATTCTGTAGATCTCGCGATAAAAATCATCTTTTTGATATAAGAACTGCATTTCAAAACCAAGAACTTTCATTTTGAAGCAAATTATTGATGAAATCAGTAAAGAAACCTAGGAAAGTGTGCTGTGACTTAAAGAGGTTGAAAATCACTGCTCTAGACAGTGAAGTAATGTTTTGCCTTCCAGGAGCTTCTCAGTATTCTCAGTTCTTCTACCAAATATGGTGCCCACAAAGATTATTCCAAATTAACCCATCCTAGCCTTAGACGCGCCACAGTTGTACAGGACGATATACATATATAATCGCCATCTATCGAGTGAATAATGAATTAATTGAATCTTCAAAAATAGCATATAAGCAAGCAAGGGATGTTTATTATTATTATTAAAAGGGACGGATGAACATCTCTTTGATATTCAAATTTTTAGACTCACTCGTAGATGTCGTTATTTGTTTCAATATTTGATTGTTTTTTGCTATGATGGCGTAAGTATTTACAGATGATGAAAATTGATTTAGGGAGAATCATAGTAGGTACCATGCTTGGTCTAAAGGCAGAGAATGGAGAGGAACTCCTGTAAAAAAGCTGGTGCTGTCTAGTTTTTAATTAGGCGAAATGGAAAATTCGGTTGTGGAGGGAAAACTGAACGAAAAAACTGAATCAATTGAATTAAAGTCGTGTAGGAGCTAGCTTTATAAATATGTATGCCCTTAATATGCTTCGATGTGTTCTTGTCGAACTTCGTAATTAATTTTGAATTAATTAATAACCAAAATATTTACCCCGATCCAATATTGACTACACCTGGAGTTCGTAGGTGAAGAATATAAACATTATTATCATCAGGAGTAGTAGGTCGATATGGAATGAGCTTTTATTCAAAACGTTATATTCTTCACATCGTCAAAAATATCGGATTTCACGAAACAATTGATTTATTCGAACCGCCAATACACAATGGAGGTCCTCATGAATTTTGAATGTACTTTACTAGGATATTAAATTTCATGAATATACTTCAATTTCCTCTTGGCAGACAATTAATTTTCGATGGGATATAGGAAACTGTAATTTTAAATATTGAATAACCTTCTTTATCAATCTTCCGTTGAGCATATACAAGAATTGCGGATGTTGAACATGTCATCCAATCAACCACATAAATATAGGAGAATGAAAAGCCAATATTTTTGTAACTGATTGTGAATTGAGTAAATAGAAATATATAAACACTTCATACTCATTGTGTTGTGTATCGTTTTCGAGTTATTCTATCTTTCGGAACAATGTACATTACTTTATTTGTTTCTCAATATTACTAGTGACGGTAATCATAAATCGCTGTAGAACAATTGATTATGATTTGAGATGAATCAGAAAAAGTATCACAAAGAATAATATGAGTCAATATATTAATAATAATAATATAATAATAATAATAAAATCTTTATTCTCAACTGGTATAATACTCAATTACAGAAAATAATAACATAATGTTGAATATTAACTAGATAACTAAATTGAAAGAAATATAAAGAAGAGCTCAGTGTAATCTAAAAAAAAATTAAATAGTAACCAAAAACTGAATGAAACTTAGGATTTCATGAAATATTTCAGAAAACTCAATCTAAATTAATTAATTTCAGTCAATTTCAAACTTGGTATTTCATTAGGACCAGACGTAAGTTTATTAGAGAGTTTCTTGGCGGCAATAATGATTTGATTTCGAGTTATTGAACTTACAATAATAGAATAATTTATACCATTAGTGAAATGCTTATTTTTGTATTAATATTTCTTCTATCCAAAAACTAGATTTGCCAACAGGATTTTCAAAAATATATTACGTCGAAAACTTCAATGATTTATATATAATAATATAAATCAACATATGATCAATGACTCCACTTCCAACGATAAATATTTGGAGGTGGTATTTGGTCTTGCCCAGGGGACTTTTTGGGAAACAATAGAGCCTTAAAAGTTTTTGAGAATTTCAAAGTCATATGATTAACATCAGAATGCCGAGGACTCGTCAACTGAGGGAAACTCGACAAGCCTGACACATTTTTTGCCTTTGGAAAGTGAAAGAAATACGCACGGTATTTTCATGAGCAACTTTTTCAATTCAAAGTAGAAATTATGGTTATATAGCATAAAAGAAAGGTGAATTTATATCTCTTTAAACAATTAAATTAGTCACTTTGAATATGGCTCAAACATTATTGAATAAATACATCTTAAACTTGTTTCAATACAGTTCATAAAAATAATACAGTACGCCTTATACTTACAGTCAATATGTATAAACACAACAGATTTCAATTTGTCCTTACACTCTGAAAATATTTAAGTTTTCGAAAGTAACTAATACAGTAGGTACGGTAGCAATATATTTATACAGTACTAAACTAGTACTAATATTTCGAAACTGACATTACCTACATAACAATGCTTTAACGAAGCGTAATATAACTGATAATTTTTTTTGATTATTGTGAAGACCCACAAATGGAGTTTTGAACGAGCTTGGGCCCCCTCGGGACCGATTTACTCAGCGCTACTGCATATTAGTGTTGATATTTGGCATATTGTGATCACAATGTGATGTACTATGTATATAACTGGATCTTTTGTTGAATAATTCAGAATTGCTTTTTCTTGGCTATGTTTTATGTTCATCTGTAGGTTCGAAAAGTGAATTGGAGAGTGAGATATTTCATGATTTACAGTGGCCTTCTCTCCAAGGATTTCATATTCCGAAAGAAACAGCAACAAACTTTATGGACTCTTACGCAGATCGAAAGCAATAAAGCATGGAAGCAAAAATATTCATGTCCAAGATTTATGTATATTCTGATATAACCCACCGTTCGAGGAAGTGTCTTTACGGAATATTGAAGCAGGTGACCTATTTTCCAGAGGTAGTCCAAAAAATGCCCAGGAATATTGCAGTTTTTACAACACCAGTTTCAGTTATATAATTTTGCATGAATTTCATATCTAATCGATCGAAATTTATCACCATAGTTATAATGAAGGGAAATCGTCTAATTTTCGCTTATACTCTCATCGAAAATTTCAAACATATTCCATAAACACTGCAGCTTCGTCAAACTTAACAAAACAAATGGAGCAACATCATTTGAACAGCAAGTATATACATAATTATCTTCACAATAGATGTATAAATTAATATTATTTTCCCAAGATGTACTCTTTCGAGCATCTTAGAATAAAGTATTTACATGTCTATCTTTGTATAGAAGCACACATTCATCTTGTTACAAGAATGCACTCTTCCATGCTCGAGAGTGTTTTCATCTTGTTTATCCGATAGAGGGAGCTCATTTTGAACAAAGACTTCGTGCCTTTGAAAAACCATCGTTGATTGTTTGGATGCATGCCACCGAAGATTCTCATAATAAGACAGGTGTATGGTATCTCCAATAAGTTCGATGTTTTTCAAAATACACTCAATATTTACTCTCGAAAGTGAAAGGTTGTGTTTTTATTGCAACGTTTGTCTAGACAGTTATCCCCAGTGAGAGTTTTATTAGAAATATTTTGATAGTTTGGACCAATTTCGAGAACAAGTTGTGTGTGGAATAGGTCATTAATTTTTTGTTTCACGTTTCGAGTTGTTCACTAGTCATTTTCAATTTAATAACTAAAAAGACCAGAAATACGGCATAATGCTTTATATTATAAAAGAAGCATTTTTTCACACCTTTTAATTTTCGTTTTCAATTATGCCCAGCTAGTCCTGATGAAGGACAGAATCATTATACGAAATGTAGACAGAGCAAACGAATTGGTTGTGTCTGTTGAATAGTGGCCTTTTTTTGCTTGAAATCCATACATTCTATAGTTGAACTTATACGGCATTACAACTTATATAGTTTATACTGAGCCTCTTCATCGAAATATCCAAATATTTCGAATAAAGCTCTCAAGGAGCTGAAATGTTTACAAAGCCTCTACTACTCCCGAGGAATCTAGAATGCTAGAGAGTTTATACGACACTTCTTCGCTAGAGGGAGCTCACGTGATTAGTTCACGAAATGATGTCCTCCTAATTCGGATATAGGACCTGGAGGCGTTTTGAAAGTCATCGATTCTCGATTGAATAAGACTGATGATTCCTAATAAGG
The DNA here is from genome assembly GCA_030704895.1 of Henosepilachna vigintioctopunctata. Classification (NCBI taxonomy): domain Eukaryota; kingdom Metazoa; phylum Arthropoda; class Insecta; order Coleoptera; family Coccinellidae; genus Henosepilachna; species Henosepilachna vigintioctopunctata. The sequence continues at coordinate 4,806,951 of JARQZJ010000034.1, forward strand.
ATGAAAGAATTTTATCTTATTATCATTAAACAAGTTCGATGATTTTTAGAAGCGCCCTTAATATTCTCTCTCGAAAGTGATAGGTTCGTTCTCTTTGATAACATTTTTGTAGACAGTTTCCAGAGAGTTTTTGTTTTAAATATTTCGATTGAGAGTCTCAGTACTGATTAAGTATTAATGATCCGTGAATCTATATATATATATATATATATATATATATATATATATATATATATATATATATATATATATATAAATCAATTTTCTTGAATTTTGCGGTCTGTTTGACACTAATTCCAATTCAATATAACTATAAATTCATTATCACATAGCTGCAAGTGATGGACAACAGAGTAACGGATTCTGACTAATTCCTCTCTCTTATTTCAAGTATTCGACTAGATTCACCCTCTCATGAGTATGCTGACCCTTTTATTCAATTCAAATAAGCGATATCAGACATCCTCGCCAACAAGAAGCTCAATTCCATGAAGGTCAATTAAACTGAAATTGGGGTACACTTCAAGCTGATCAGTATGCAAGGAAGCTCTTCAAACGTTAAAGGGACCGATGCTTTCGGATGATTCATAACTTTCGTCGATGGACTCGAGAGGAACTTCCGGATAATAATTCAGACAAAAGCATTTACTACAATTGAATCTTTCAGTTAATCAATTCATATTGCACTCATGTATATACAGTATATATACACTAGTATACTATAATTTGAATAAAACTAAGTAGATTTCTGATTTTCACTATAATTAAGTTAAAACATAACAATATTGCTTTGACAACACAGTGGCTTCATCAGATGTAGATGATAAATGAAGCCAATGTGTTGGCGAAACAATAGGTAAGTAATAAATAAAATTTATTGAGAAACATTCCTTACATTGTAAAATTACATTAATTCAATTGAGGACTGAGATTGAATTATCGCTCAACTCTTCATGAAACATAATTGAATATTGAATTAAATTAAACTCTTGGCTTAATGTTTCACGATAATATTTAACAATATGAATTTGTCAACATGTTTCGAGCGTGAGCTCATTTTCAAGACTGAAAAAAAATTTTTTTTTAGTCTTGTTTTATTGTTTTAACAACTTTTTTTTTCAGTGGATATTTTCAACTGTTCTGTTACTGATATTAAGGCAAGTTTCTTTTATATACATAATCTATGATAAAACAATAATTTATATGTGTTCACGAACAGAATTCATGTTCTCTCATATAATTATGTTTGTATAAGTCTTAATATGTGAAGGTATGTATTTGTGTGTTTAAATTTATATGTATGTTTGAGTTTGTTCAGCATTTAAGTTTTTTTTTATTCCTATAATTATTATATTTCATTTCATCAGTTGTGATTCATACCACACACTCTTAAACTCTTTCATTTAAAATGAAAGTATAAAATTGAAACTTTTGTACTACGAATTTTGTTGTTTGTATATGTTGTGTTTCCTGTTTTATAATTAGGACCTGTCCTGTCAAACAGTTTATGTTAAAAAAATAAATAAAAATAAATCATTACAACTAAGAAGAATATCCTCAAAAGGACTGAATTCAGTTTTGATTCTGATTTTCCATTCAGCTCTCGAACAAAAACATTGGTTCAAACAAAAATATTGGTTGAATTTATATTCACAATAATATGAAACTTTATTTGAAAAGAAAAGAAAAAAATTACCTCAGAAATATTAAACATTTGATACAATTTCACATGGTGAAGGACATTTGTGGTAAAAATATATACAAACATATAATATAAAAAATTGTTTTATACATTATTGCCTACATTCGAATCAACGATGTACTCTGCCACACTATAATATGCATTTGCTAAGAGCAGAGATTTAACTCTCCTCTTAAACAAATGAGCTTTCAGTACTTTCAAATTCGATAGTAAATGGTTGAAGATTTTTGTACTCCGATAATAGAGAGAGTGCTCAAATTTAGCTGATTTATGCTTCGAAATAAGTAGCACATCACTGCTCCTTGTTTAATACTCATGATTACTACTGAATTTAATAAACCTATCTTCATTTTCTTCAACATATAACAAACATCTATAAACACGGTAAGGTGAATATGTAATTATTAATGAAGATAGATTTACAAGATGTTCGTAGATGAATATTAAATATTAATCGAAGTATTCGTTTCTGTATAATACACACCCTATTTATTTCTGTACAGCAGCCTCACAGCAGAATATTATAATTTAGGTGACTATATACAAGACTGTAATACATATTCATAACACAGTTTCTAGGTACGATGTTCTTAATTCTAGATATTGCAAAAAATGAGTTACTCAAGTTTTTGCATAAAACATCAATGTGTGATATCCTATCAAATTTCTGTCTGCATATATTCCAAGAAACTCTGTTGATTCGGATGATGATATAGTGTTGTCCCCATATTTAACATCTAAAGTACTAATTCCATTGCCTTTCAGACAAAAAAAGAACACATGCTGTTTTGTCAATGTTCACCAACAGATTGTTCATTCGACACCAATTCACAAACTCCCTCTCAATGCATTCACATGCCTTCAGGTGTTCTTTAGGAGTACTGCCAGAAACAACCACAGAGGAATCATCGGCAAATACTGTCACCAAAAATCGGGACAACTTCGCAGGCAGATCGTTTATGAACAATATGAATTGAAGAGGTCCGAGTACAGAGCCTTGCGGCACCCCAAGAGCAATGTCATGTTTCTGAGAATAACTTTCGCCTATTTTCACTACCATTGTTCTTTCTTCGAGATAACTACGTAACCAATTCAGAAAAAGTATTTTGAATCCATTGAGATAACTAATAATTTTGGCGAAAACAATTTTCTCTATTACCTTGGAAAACATGCTCAGAATGGATATTGGACGATATTGAGTTATTTCACTTACGGTTCCATTCTTAAATACTGAAATATTGTTATGTTTTAACTCAATTATGAGATTATCACTAAATATTATTAGTGAAAATCGGAAAACTACTTAGTTTTATTTGAATTATGTATTTAAATTTTCATCAAGCATCGGCCCAATCGATTATTGACTAGTATATAGTAAAAAAATGCTCTATAAAATTATATGCATTTTATGAAAATTATTTTTCTTTCAGAATTGAAGTCTTTTGGGTTGATGCACCAGATGTTAGAGTAGAAAGATTCGTTCGAATTTTGCGTATGCCCGCCCTATCGTCCCGTCCAAAGTTGGTCGTTTGAAAGTTCTTCATAGATTGGACGAATATTATGACGAATAGTTCGGAGTTTTCCGATCAAGGGAGGAGAACGCCCGCCCGAGCGCTCGTAAACCTGCTGGATACCCCACTGCGTTGAGTGCTGTATCTGTGAGAATTTTTTGAATTTTGAATTAGCCTATAAACTTTCTACACACATTCTTAGATACATAGGGAATACATTCAAACAATAGAAAAATGGATTTTTTGAACCTTCTAAGTCAAGATCCTCCGTTAAATCTCTTCTAAAAGAAATAAGCAATTAGTAAATTCGAATTGCACGGTTTATGATTGAAGATACTCTGACAATAGAGTGAGTACACAAATTTAGGCGTTCAATGTTTAGGAATGAGTATCAATGTTCCTTGTTGAATCCTCATGACTTTTATTCAATTTAATAAACCTTTCTTTATTTTCTTCAATAAACATCTAAAAATATATGAACAAGTTAGGGACGAGTATGTAATTTCCTAAGAAAATCATGTTATGTGCGGACGTACATTCTGCTTTTTGTTTTAAAGTTTATGGATTGATTTAAATGTAACGAACACCAAATTACTAGTAACTCTCATCGTATTACAGCAATAAAGACCGAAGTGAAGAGGTTGAGGCGTTTTTCAGATAAACGAGCACAAACACAAAACAAAATAAAAATACAAAATAAAAATTATACGGAAAATCCAGGGACCAACGTATAAAGATTCAAAATGGAAACTGAGGAGCGTTAGAGAGATCTACACGAAGACAAAGAAGATAACTGATACAATGAGCAGAAGAAGAGTGACTTTCTACGGACACATTAAGGGAATGAATGAAGGAAGACTGACCAAGAAACTATTCAATTATTTCGACAGAAACCCCAAGGCTCAGATAACATGGATCAAGGAGGTCAGAAAAGAATAAAATAAAATCAAGAAGAGGAAAAAAAAAAGAAAAAAAATTAAGAAAGAAAAATAAAATGAACTATCTCATAAATTTTTAAGTCTCCTATAGATAGTGGATATAATCGAGATTTCTGTATTGTGGACATTCATATTGCAAATTCACACTTCGATCGAATTTTCCCAATTAAGTTATAAATTTTAGACGATAGGTTGAACGTAGCGAAATCGAGCAATCTCGACAGTCCAAGTTAATCAACAATATTGTCTTTCCTAATTAGTTTCGTGCAGTTGACTTGACTTGTCTTCCGGTTCGGTAACATCTAATATGTATGCAAATAAAACGGGGTAACATATATGCTGAATTATTTACAAGTTTCAAGTAAACTTTATGCGAAGGAAATGAAATTTGAACGTAAAGTTCAAGAGGAATCCGAATCTCCGTGTAACTAAATCTGACAACTCATAACTAGAGTTTCGACTCCTTAATTGGAGAAAATCTGAATAAATGAGAAAATGTCTGCTTTTACTTGCTAGGTTAATGTGTTTGGAAGGGTTCACGATTTGGAGTCATAAAGTTCTGCAAGTCTGGTTACTTAGAAAATTTCTCCAATTTGAATATCATTCGATGAAATATATATTCGAATATAGAGATAATCACTTATACATAATTCAAAATATACAAGACGTTCAAGAAGAAAATATAGCACTTAATGTTCCAATGGTTCCAATTTTTGCGATAAGTACTTTGAAAGCAATCAAAATTTTCTCTCCAAATTACCTAAACTGCAATTATACGAGTTGATAAGTCTGCGTAGTATTGACCAGTGATAGTCTTACCATTTTTAAGAAAACCAATGTATATAATTCCTCTCGCATCCCAAAAAACAGTAGCTATAACCTTGTTTGCCTATAAAATTGCTTTTGCCTTCTTTGGAGTTAGTTCCCCCTTTTCAACCCACTGTTTTGACTGTTCTTTATTTTCAGGAGTGTAGTGGTGAACCAAAGTCTCATCAACAGTTATGAATCGACGAAAAATTTGTTTGGATTACGTCAATACAGCGCCAAATGTGGGTAAAAATGTTTTTTCGAATCAGTTTTTGTTCGAAAGTTAGCAAACGGGGCACCAATCTTGCACACAGCTTTTCCATGCTCAAATGGTTGTACAAAATATTCAGTACACGTACAGCTGATATCCTACAGGTCTCAGCTATCTCATGCTCTTTCAATCTGACGTCTTCCAATACTATTTGAGGGATTTGCTTCTGAAGAAACATTTCTGAAGTTGTGACCTCAATGTGCTGTTCTGAGCGAGGCTCATCGTAGGTGCCCACACGACCCATTTGAAATTCAAAAACCCACTACTTAATAGTTAATAATAATAATAATAATAATAAATTGCCTTTATTGCCATATTATACAAAAAGAGAGGCGAAGTCTAGCTAAAAGCTACTCCACTTAACCTCTATTGAATATGAAAGGGAGGGATCTCCTAGTGTTGCACCCATCTGTTCTTTTATTTAATTTGTTGTAAAACCCTTTAAATAGAAGTATTTAATGAGAGCACGTTTCTCCAAATTTTTCCATTTTCACGAAAACAACAGAAACGTCTCGTGCAATGTGCTCCCAAACGCAAACTAACGTAGCGATTGAGATGAAACTTTACATTCAAGCTCAGTAGGAATGATACTGTAGGACGCCACTCCAAAAGTAGACCAAGTAAAAATCTCTAGGTCAGGCAGGAAACTTTTCTCCACAGCCTCGTAGCTATATTTTATAATTATGCCAGATTGAAATTTTTCTCTTCGAGTGAAATTGACATTACTAAGATCCCATGTTCGTCTTTCTGTGAAATGAACCCCAAAATTAACATTTATTCGAATATTTGACAACCGTTCAAGAAACTTCTGTTAAGCTGCTTAAATGATTAAAAAAATCTAATATTTATTGTTAAAAGTTTGGTTGTACGTAGAAAGAAAAGTAGCCGCGGTGGAGATTCAGTTTTGGATGCTAACATCCGTCTTGTCTAACAGACATGCTGGTTAACTCATCAAATTATAATGTTGCGTTTTTCAAATTATTGATTTTCATGAAACGTCAACCTTACTCAAATAGAAATTAACTTGTCAAGGAATTTTATCGAAAAACAAAATGGAGAAACTCTCGTTTAACTTGGGCCCTGTATTTAATTATTCATGCCAAAAAGTGTTTCGTTTTATTATTCAATAAGAAGGAGAGTAGGGGCCACATCTGTATTTTTTATTTGGAATGAATTTCATGAGATGGAGAATTAAGTTGAGGCAAATCATTCAATTCCAAGGTATTCCATGCAAAAAAAAACATGAATAAAATATATGAATTCATATCACAAATTAATTACTTGAGAAAAAAATATTTAAATTATATCAAACTAATAATATATTGATTCAAAAGATTAACTTTCGATAAATCAAAAATTTTCTGAACACCAGTTTATCGCCGTTACTTGCAAGATAACAAACTTACGACTTCAATTTTCGACACATTTCAAAATATACAATGTCGATTGGTCTTTGAAGCCGACCAAGCAGTTGGAGATTAATGATTTTTTGCCCAAACAATATTACGAAAGTCAAAATTACTTAGTCATTGGGATTGTTTTTTATAATCTTAAGACTTTCAAAGCCGAACTTTTAACGCATACAACAGAAGCAGCTTGTTTCATTCTACTTGGAAATCATCTAAATGATCTAGATTGTCAAGAAATAATCAAGTAGTACTAATTCATGCGTCGAAGTACTTAAAAGTGCGTTACGAAATAGTACTTAGAAGGGCAATACGAAGTAATACATGTTTAACTGTAGTATCTGCGATAAATTTGAAATACGTAGAACTTTCAGAAATTTCAATATTAGAATATTTCAAAAAAGCCGAAGTTTTGAAGAGAATAAAACAGAATTTTATTAAGGGAAGAATCAGGCTTTGAGGTAAACATTTTCAATACTAGAAGTTCCAGTAACAGTCGGAATAATTACTTTCCAAGTAGTTTATGCCTATTGATGTAACTCTTATTATTTGGTTTCAAGTTTCAATTGTATTTCTTCGATTTCGTCCTTTTTCCTTTTATTTTACCTTCTACTTGGCACTTTAGAGTACCTGAGGATAAGTATTTTTCATCCGTAAATGACATCAGTTGTTAATATCGCATATTTACGCATTGCAAGAAACTTGCGTAATATTGTAAATTGGTGTGATTTCAACAAATTAAAACTCAACATCTCCAAATGTCAAGTTATGTCGTTCTCCACAAAATTTAATTTGATAAATTTCAACTATGAAATTGATGATAATATTTTGGGAAGAACTAATGATTACATTTATTGACCTTGCGTTACCTTTGATTGTCAACTAACTTTCGTGCCACATATTAATGCTACAGTAACCGCTGCCTGTAGAGTATATGGTTTCATTGTTCGTGTTGGAAAGGAATTTAGCAATATATCAACTCTGAAAACATTGTATTGTGCTTTCGTAAGATCTAAACTCGAATACGGATCAACAGTCTGGAATCCTGGATATCAGTTACACATTGATCAACTGGAGTTCATACAACGTAAGTTCCTGAAACTTTTGAGCTTCAGAATTGATGGAATATATCCACCTATAGGCATACAACATGAAACGCTTACAAGTCGACATAATGTGGATACACTCAGTGCGCGAAGAAAATGCCATGCAGTAATCTTCTTGCATAAAATAATTAACGATAAAGTGAAATGTCAGGAATTATTGCAAAAGCTTAATTTTATTGATGCAAGGGTTTTTTCCAGAAGCGCATTGACGTTCTACGAATGCTCTCCAGCGACTAGAATGAATGTGATCTAAATTCAAGCGGGTTTATCTCCATTGCACACGATGTGTGAACACAAAAACGTGAGTGTACAGCTGATGCACCTTGTTGTAATAACTGCAAAGAACTAAACAATAAATCAAAAACAAATGTAGATACTTGTCATAATATAAATAGCCCAGAATGTACTTATATTATAAATAGACTAAATTTTTCAAATCTAGAATACAGTATGAATCCTAAGTTTGGTAAAACTCTCAAGATAGGGCATTTGAATGTCCGATCCTTGGGTTCACGTTTTGATGAGTTTAGAGGTTTAGTATTGGAGAATGATTTCGATATCATGTGTACGTCTGAAACATGGTTGAGGGAGGATTCGCCTACTGATTGTTTAAATATTCCAAATTACCATTTCATCCATCAACCTCGAGCTGGACGGTTGGGGGTGGAGTTGGAATTTATATAAAGCAGCATCTAAAGATGGATCGTATCTTGTTGGATTTTCCGAGCATTCCCTCTGTGGAGCAGTTATGGATTAGGGTTCACCTTGGCGGTGATGAGGTGGTTATAGGTACTTTTTATCGTACACCTACAAGAACAGGAGCGGTGCCAAATACATTGAGCAGTTTTTATGATTATTTCGAAAATGTATTGTCCCATATTTCTCCCCTATATACAAATGTTTTCATTCTTGGAGACTTCAATGTTGACCAGTTGGGCGACGACAGGTTGCCTGACTGTGCGGCGGCATATAATTTTATTCAACTGATAAGAGAGCCCACTCGTGTCACTGATGTGTCTGAGTCAATTATCGATTTGATTTTTACAGATGCTTCTCACCGTGTTATTGATGCGGGGGTGCTCGATAATGCTTCTTCTGATCATAGGTTGATTTACTGTTCTGCAAGTTTTGTAACGCCCAGGATGGCACCGCGATTGGTTACGTACCGAGATTTCAAGAACTTAAATATGGATGCTTTTCTTGGGGACCTCGAGGGCACTCCATGGAATGATATTCTATATGAAAACAATGTAGACAGAAAGGTTAATTTATTTAATGATTTTATTCTAAAATTGTTCGATGAGCATGCTCCTTATATTTCTTCTTTGGTCAGTAAGCCTTTTGCGCCTTGGTTGACAGATAATATTAGACTCATGATGAAGTTGAGAACTGATGCCTTTCGTCGCTACAAGGGGACCAAGGACATAAATGCCCTTATATATTACAGACAGCTGAGAAATCTCACAACTGCAGCTGTTCGTGCAGAGAAGGCAGCATACTTGGAGCATCAGCTGAAAACATGTGGGAGCAAATCATTTTGGAAAACCGTGCGAAATTTTGATCTGAAATCAAAGAGATCGTATTCGATTCCAGATTTTCTGAAGGAGCCTCATGAAATCAATTTGCACTTCGCCTCTGTTTACAGTTCTCCTGATAGTTGTGGTGAATCGTCTACATTTTATGATTCGAGATTGTATAAGGAAAACCTAAAATTTAATTTCGAAATGGCATCTTTGGATGAAGTTTCTAAAATAATTATGAGCCTTAAGTCAAATGCTATTGGTTCTGATGGTATTAGCGCAAAAATGCTACAGTTATGTTGTCCAACAATTGTTCCTTATGTATGTCACATAGTTAACTGTTGTCTTGAGATTGGATGTTTTCCTCTGTCTTGGAAGCATTCTCTGGTTCAGCCACTCGCAAAGGTCCGTAATCCTCGCTCATGCGATGATCTGCGCCCAATTAGTATTCTTCCTTCCTTGTCGAAAGTTCTGGAGAGGATTGCTGTGGTTCAAATGTACAATTTTGTTTTGGACAGTGGTATCATCTCCCCGGCGCAGTCGGGTTTCAGAAAGAATCACAGCACCACCACTGCCCTGCTGAATATAACAGATGAAATTATTAGATCCTTGGATGCCGGTCTAGCATTGGCATTGATTCTTCTTGATTATTCCAAGGCTTTTGACTTAATTGACCACGTTTTACTGTGTGCAAAATTGCGTTTTTTGGATTCGATGTCACCGCTCTTGCCTTCCTCAGATCATACTTGAGTCTGCGCACACAGTCGGTTGTAATAGATAAAATTTCTTCCAGTACTTTGCCCATAACATCTGGAGTTCCTCAGGGTCAATTTTGGGTCCGTTGTTATTCATCATCTATACGGCTGACATCTTCGATTACGTTAAGTATTGTAAAATTCAGGCTTTTGCGGATGACACGCAAGTGTTTCTTTCTTTCAATCCTGGGTCAGTTATTGCGGCAACATCTTTCATCAATGAGGATCTGGAGAGCATTGTGTGTTATTCGGGGAGACATAACTTAAGGATAAATCCATCAAAGTGTAAACTTCTGTTATATGTATCAGAATCAAGAAGGGCGGATATCACGGGTAACCTCGATGTGGTGTTGAGTGGTGATAGAATGCCTGTAGATGACAGCGCAGTGAACTTGGGACTGACTTTTGATAGGGATCTGCGCTTTCGTAGCTATGTAATGCAATTGGTCAAGAAAACTTTTGCAACCTTGAAAGTCCTATATGTCAACATAACCATATTGAACTTTAAAATTCGAAAAAAACAATGTAATATTTTGGGAGCTAAGGTGGATATTCTCAGCTGTTCTGTTACTGATATTAAGGCAAGTTTACTTGATATACATAATCACTGATAGAACAATAATTTATGTGTATTCACTAACATAATTCATGTTCACTCATATAATTATGTTTGTATAAGTGTTAATATGTGAATGTATATGTATTTGTGTGTTGAAATTCATAATTATGTATAAGTTTGGTCAGCATTCAAGTTTTTTTCTATTCCTATATTATTATATTTCATTTCATCAGTTGTGATTCATATCACAAACTTTTTCATTTGAAATGAAAGTACAAAATTGAAACTTTTGTACTTCCAATTTTGTCTTTTGTGTATGTTCTGTTTCCTGTTTTGTTATTAGGACCTGTCCTGTAAAACAGTGTATATTAAATATCGTATCTAAAGAAGATGTATTACTTCGAAACGAGTGACGGCCTCATCAGTTTTGAATCATCTAATAAATAATTTCAGAACATTTCAATTCTGGAAGCCAGGACAGCAGCATTTCTTGCGACAAATAAAAACTGATTTGAAGTCGAATTTCTTCTGGAAATATTCACGACATCAACGTAGAATAGAGCGGTCCAATTCGATTTTGATGTATAGAGCCATTTTCATTTGAAACCTCGCCTGCAGAAATATTCCCATAAATCACACATAGGAAAAATGTGTCACGTTTTTGTCCTCGACAAGATAGAGGCTGATGGCAATCTTCGAAGAAATGCCAAGCAAGCAAGGCCATTTTGCACGACCGGATGGAAGGCATCGTGTATCTCTAATGCCTCAATAATTTACAGCTATGTGTATGAGATATCGATTTCATGTTATCGAATTGGGGTATTAATGCTGCAAGGCTGGCGTGATTCAGAAGCCGATAAGGCTAACGACCAGCTAATGTGATCTGCTTTGCCAGCCGGTGAAGATGATAATGGAATTCACGCATACTGACATCAATAAGTTTCCTTTATCATTTAACCCTTCTATGTCACGATCTCGGGCCATATTAGCCGCTCAAGAGGAAATCTGACATCAGTTGGGTCTTCACGACCGCGTCAGATAGTCAGCTTTTCTCAAGGATTTTCTTTTCATACTTCAGATGTCATCGGGTTTCGGATTAATTATCTTTTTCCCCTATAGGTCGATTCTCCTCTCAATTAGTCGTTTAGCAAGAGTTGAACGATAATATATATCTCCCGTAAATTATTTTTCCTTTCATTTTTGTTATATTCTCGTCCTTTTTTAACGGGTTTCATCCTACTATTATGTTTTTTGGTTTCAAAAATTACGACCTTGGTCTATTCCAGGAATAACTGATGTTATTCGTGAGTGATGCAAGTTTAGATATGAAACTAAGGTTATGAACAGTTTTGGATTAAAAAAAATTGATAAATCACAATCCGAAGTTAGAAACGTAGTTTACAGCTTTAAACGCAGCTTCACGGTTTACATTCATCATGTTTTGTATTGTTTTGATTTCATGGTTTATTTCTCACATTTGTAAACCCCTTGTGTTTCATTTTTATGGTACCCTATCGTCAAATTCATCGACTATGTATTTGTTGAATACTTCTTGCGAGTTTGATAACGAGGAATTTTATTAAAATAATGAGTTAACATTGTATTGTTACTGAAAAATATTGAATATAAGTTTATTGTTAAACTGAAAAAATATGTTGAATATGAAAAGTTTAAATTTTAACATTTTAATATTTTATATATATATATATATATATATATATATATATATATATATATATATATATATATATATAAATTGAACATGCACGTCGGAAATATTGAATGTAGTCGGAACACATAGAGCAACAGGGCGTAAACCTGAGAGAATGTTGAAGGGTATATAAATGAAAATAAATAGATTTCCATATATATTTAACATATATTTAATATAAATATATATATATATATATATATATATATATATATATATATATATATATATATATTTTTTTTTTTTAATATTTTAAATCAACCGAAATGAATGAAATAGTTTGATAAACAATTGTGTTACCTTCCAATCATAGGAACGTTGCGCAAATGTTCTATTCAATAGAGACATAAATTAATTGACATAATCACAGCTTTGATCAGGTGTTAATTTATTTAAGCATTGGTGAGTAAACTGACATGTTTACGTTAGATTGTGTAAATTGCTTTCACACTGAAGTCTACCAGCAGAGTTGTTCCGTTAGGATGAACAATAACATGACTCACATCCCATGTTTGTCTTGTTATAATAACATTTTCAAGTCAGTTGGAAGCAGTCAAAACTTATAATATGGGGTTGGTAAAATTTGAAAATTGTCAGCATATATCACAAATTTATATGACTTCAACAAAGTTGAAATAGTAGGTACAGAGTTTATGGAAAATACCTAAAGAGGTTGAAAAATTACAATATGATATCAGTTAGAATTTTTGAAAAATATCTTAGGAGTTGAAAACATTTCAATGTGGTATCTTTGACAATTTTCGAAAAGATAAATATTTTCAAATTAATGGGTGTTTTTTTTAGAGGTATAGAACTTAAATTGCAATAAAACAACGATGTACCATTTGATTTACAAGAATTTTTTCATTCAAAAGATAATCTTGTGGCATTACATTTTAAATATGGATTCTGGCAAATGACCGCCACGGTTGGCTCGGATGTAGTCCAATCTCTACGTCCAATTTTCGATGACTTTTTCCAACATATGTGGCCGTATATCGGCAATAACACGGCAAATATTGTCTTCCAAATTGTCAAGCGTTTGTGGCTTATCCGCATAGACCAATGACTTTACATAGCCCACAGAAAGTAGTCTAGCGGTGTTAAATCACAAGATCTTGGAGGCCAATTCACAGGTCCAAAACGTGAGATTAGGCGGTAACCAAACGTGTCTTTTAATAAATCGATTGTGTCTGTTGACATGTTGCGCCGTCTTGTTGAAAAAGCTCTGGACAATGGTTGTTCAATTCAGAATGAAAAAGTTAGTAATCATGGCTCTATACCGATCACCGTTGACTGTAACGTTCTGGCCATCATTGTTTTTGAAGAAGTACGGACCAATGATTCCACCAGCCCATAAAGCGCACCACACAGTCAGTTTTTCTGGATGTAACGGTGTTTTGACATACACTTGAGGATTATCTTCACTCTAAATGCGGCAGTTCTGTTTGTTGACGTAGCCATTCAAACAGAAGTGCACTTCATCGCTAAACAAAATTCGCTTATGAAAATCGGGAACAACGGCAATCTCGTTTTGGGCCCATTCGACGAATCTACGCCTTGCTTGTTGAGGCGTGAGTCTAGTCATGATGAATTGCCAAGCCAAACTGAGAATAAATCACTTATCATCAGCTGTTAAATCGGTCGCCATCTTTAACAGTAATGCCAATTCAAAATTCTATATCTCTATAAAAAAAAAACCCGTTACAGAAAACATATAGAAAAAGATCAGTCACATGGCTTAGGAGAGTTGAAAAAGATTATAAAGCAGAATGAAATCCAATGACAAAAACAGCTGCACTCAATTGAATAAGAAATGCGTTAAACAGAAGGTTGTTATAGCTAAAGAATAAATGAAGCAAATTCTAACCTGGATCTTCTTTACCACGAAAAGGGCACCTGGTAGGAGGGTTGTCACATTGCTTAGAACAGTCGAAAAAAAGCACAAAAAAAAATAAAATCGAGTGGAGAAAAACAAACTACAACTGAATGTGAAATCTCTTAACAGAAGAGGATTGTTATAGCTCAAGAATATACTTTAATTTTTCTGTGATACTGTGTTCAAAATCTTTTTCTAGATTTCGAGCAGATTTTCTATACCCAATTAATAATAGAACCGGGTCAGATGGAAGAATTTCGTACATCCGTCGAAATGAAGCCCTTGTTGTTAGATCCTCGGAGCCTCCCAGCATGTTCAGAATCTTGAAGATTTTGAACAGATTTGTATAGTTATTTATATAGAATAGGAAAATATTTCATAATAATGTATTAGGAAATAAGTTTCTAGGTTAACGCAACTATTGTGAATATCATGGGTTCACCATACTCGCATGAGTGTGATGAACTTCATTTTAGAGAGTAAGCAGTTTTGATTAATGTATAAAAACGTTAATATTTTCTCAATAAATTCAGTTCTACATCAGTAGTCAACTCATTCACCTGACAAGGAGTAGGCAGAATGAGGCCTTGTCAGCACTGAAACCCTTTCATACCGATTTCCAAGATTCGGGAGAATTGCAACTAAAATTGGTTGTCCATCAGTCGGCAACTAACCACCCCTGACAAGGAGTAGGCAGATTGAGGCCTTCTCAGGGGGAAATTTTCCTGTGGGGAAATAGCACTCCACATCTCTGAACATGGTTGCCGGTTCAAATCTGGGTCGAAGGACCATGTTCAGAGATGTGGAGTGCTATTTCCCCACAGGAAAATTTCTCCCTGAGAAGACCTCAATCTGCCTACTCCTTATCAGGGGTGGTAAGTTGCCGACTGATGGACAACCAATTTAAGATTTAGTTAAAATGAAGTTCATCACACTCATGCGAGTATAGTGAACCCATGATATTCGCATTAGTTGCGTTAACCTAGATACTTATTTCCTAATACATTATTATAAAATATTTTCCTATTGTAACTATATAAATCTGTTCAAAATCTTCAAGATTCTAAACACCCTGTCATGCACGACATTTCATAACAAATGAATGAAATTGCCTCGACATGATTTCGAGTCTAAACGTTCGACATAGATCATTTAGGGTAGAGATATGGAAATCTAATACAACCTTGACCTACGAAAGTTTCACGTACTCTGTCATTCTATTTTGCCGAAAGGTTCGTTCGTGATAAATAATCGCGTGGAATATTTTAAATAGGTATAAGACATGCCCCTTTTGGAGCGTATATTTTTGTACCATATCTCCTGCAAAACACCTAGTATGCCGCTATAAAAGGCTCATTACTATTCATTTCCCAAAAAAACGCCAG